>JAYKKI010000098.1:457500-3387500 GCA_039881145.1 Druceiella hillmani | reverse complement strand
CCAAAAAAATATATAGTTTATCTTTAACTTTCAAGACAAATTTTTGCATGGCCCGTTTCTTGGACTCGTGTTACGTACCTTGGACGCGTGATCGTAGAAAGTCGTCTCTTGACGGGGCTTTTAAGAAATTTCCTTTTCAAAATACGAGTACTGTGGGAATTTTATTTCTTCCTTCTTATTCTTCTTATCTACTTTTATCGAATTTTGACTTCTAATTAATTAAAATTATATCTTTAATTAAAAAATATCATCTCAATGTGTAGAAATATTTTATTGTCCTCTGCGTACCTATCCATTCAGGAAAATGTGATATCAACTATTGAGAAATTGGCCCAGACATGCTTTCATTGACTCAAATTTTGCTAGTAAAAGTTTGGCTAAAAATGACATTTACTTGTTTCCTAATCTGCACTTGTAACCCTAAATGAAATAAATTGCCTCTGAAGAAGACGTAAAAGAGATATCAAAATCTACAAATATTTGTTTGCATAGCTACGAAGTAATGAGTTGTGTTAAATCTCAAGTTATTTTATTCATAACCGCAAAATAAAATTGTTTCATTACCTTCTAACGTGCAAATTATAATGTGCTACTTGCGTTCTATTGCAAAAATCATTTTACACTGAATGAACATATATAAAACCATTTTAAATGCTTCCCTTGTTTCCGCAGAAAATAAGTTAATTTATAAAATTTATAGCAGCCTTTTACCAATTATGTTCTGTATCCGGGGAAAATGAAGGCAAAAATTGTATGTATTATTTTGTATGCTGAACACCAAAGCACTTACTTCATTATATTCAAATCAATTCGGTACATTTGAAAAACATTTCATGAAATTATAAATTCTTCTAAAGGTACATACATATATATATATATATATATATATATATATATATATTTATTTTACCGTGTACCTGCGCCATTCTTTCCGGTATTTGAATAGTCAGTTGTACGGTAGTACGAAGATAACTTCACATAGGGAGCACAATTTTTATTCGTCAATAAAATACAAATATTCACGATCGTCATAAATAATAAACTGTCGTCGCGAGTTAAACTCTTTACGCATCTGAAAATTTGTACTCGCAAAAATAACCATAGTCGTTCACTCGATCCCAATCTAAATTTCCTAACGGATTACGTGATATAGGCATATAAAGTTAAGAGTTATAGTCATTTAAACTCTCTCATGTCACTATACACACACACACATAAATATATATATATATATATATATATATATATATATATATATATATATATATATATATATAAATATATATTTTGTGTGTGTGTAGGAAAATATTTTGCAAACGAGAAACTATTCATATTGTAGTGCAATATCTTTTCTAAAATTTACTTTTAAAATCCAAAACATTTAATAGAATACCATTTTAAATAATCACATAAACGATATACAATAACATATAAGATTAGATTGCCCATTTTTCGGCTATTTCTGGAATGTTGCGGAAATTCCTAGAATGTAAAAGCAAAGCATTCTTAACGGAAAAGAACGGTTTCCTTTTTTCTATACACTTAGAATTTGTGTTTTAGCTAGTGAAGAAGAAACAGAATCTCGAAGTTTTTATTTAGGACGAAAAAGGAACGGAAAGAATTCATTTAGGATGGAAAGCTATTCTGTAATATAGACAAGCATTGTTTCCTAAGATTCAAAGACGAGATTATTGACGTTCCAATATTTCTCACTCAGGATTACAATAAATTACATTGGCTTTAGAGACCTTCAGTTTTAAATTGAGAAATAATTTTTTCACAAACCCTTGTTTCACAAAAATGCCAAATTAAATTCGTTATCTGGTAGATCTATCCTTAAGATCTCTAGTAGCAACACAAAAGCTAGTGCATGCTTTTGGAAATATGTTAATAATTTCTATTTCATTACCATTTGAGCTACTACTGAATAAAGGAACTTTTTTAGTCGGTAACCTAACAAATTTAATGGTTTTATATTTGCTTTACTAAGACTTGGTCGTAAATATTGCATAAGTTCCATTTTGTAGGCCTTTTGTTTTTCTACTTGTGTATAAAAAACAATAGTTCACTAAAACTATGATGAACATACGGACGTCACGTAAATACTTAAAAACTTTTCAAAGTCTTGAGTAAAATAATTCCTGAAAAACTTGATATTTATATCATTGCCAATAATTGCAAAGACCTAAATCAATCGATTTCATCATTTTCCAATATTTATACAAAAGAATATTCAATAATATTATCAACGTAATGATTACTAAATGAACAACAATATTATCAATGTAATGATTTCTTTATCATTTTGCTCCACTGTGCGAAATCTTTGTCTTCTATTTTATTTTTAAGTGGTATTGTTGCTTTTAGCATTCTGTTCTACCTAATTGACACCAAGAAAATGGTTTTGGGTTTTGAAGTTATAAACTAGCTTGAAGTCCTCATTGCTTAATTGTTGTCCTCTTTGATCTTAATGTTTCTCAATGGCGTTGAACACTAACGATATATATATATAAGTTTTTATTTTTCTAGTTTTTTCTTCAAAACTATCTGTTCAATCGACAAAATTTTAACAGAATATGCTAAAGAAATATTGGCCACATGAAGTGCATAAAATTAAACAGAATTTTTATAAAGTTTATATCAATTCAATAAACATACCAAACCACATAAAAGCCGAAGTCTGCGAAGGCCTAAATTCAAGCTGCAAGGTTTTAAGCAAACACGTGATATTTGACACTTAATACATAAACCACTCCTTCGCCACACGGATATTCGCATCACTATTTGGGGAGCATGGCAAAATTTACGTGATCCGCATTCCAATTTGGGGATGAATAAATCGACGAAAAAAAGTCGAACAATCACCGGAAGTGCCTCACGCTAGAAATGTGTACACATTTCTATGTAGTACACACGCTTGAATGCCATTCGCGTTCACAATACGACACGACCCCTCCACGAACCTCGCTTTACTTCGCATTTCTTCATTCAGATTCAATTATTTTCTAAAGCCACCATGATATATATATATATGTAACGTATTCATACCGGTATATGATTGTAAACTATTTTTATTCTTTCATAAATTATATAAAACTTAGGAGGAATATACTTTATTTTGCAATAATGCTAAATCGTTCGGAAAAAATTAATAGCTTGAATATTTTTGGGTTACGTTTTAGCGAAAACATGTCTCAGATTTTTAAAAAATCACAGTTATAAAGAAAACACACTATAATTAAATACAAAGACACTTAAATAAATGGGAAGAATTTGGTACAATAAAATTTGAACAAGTTTTATCAAACTATGAATGGAACATATTCCGGTACGTTAGCCAGGAGACAAGGTAAGATATCCATAGCAGCGAAATGTGCCGTGATACAGATTGGTTCAGGACGAGGATGCGTTGATCAACTTATGCCAGTGAGCTCTTATAGGCACAACAGTTGAGGCAATAAATACTATACAATAGAATTTGCCATGTCTATGATAAAAAAAAGCCATAATGTCTTCTACATAATTCTTTCAATATAAGACGGTAAATATTTCTTTATAAAGACTCCATGTAATGCATGATGACTTTACCTTACAATGTATTAATATACCATACAGATTTAAATAAAATGAAAGATTAATCCTAACAGAAAAATCACAGAACTATCAGAAACTATATCCTATTTAATGTTCAAAATCGTAAATATCTGAAAAGAAAATATTAATTTTTAAATAGCCCCAACATTTAATCATTGCGAATAAAGTATCGTTAAACGATTTGTAAG
This sequence comes from Druceiella hillmani, assembly GCA_039881145.1. Lineage (NCBI taxonomy): Eukaryota > Metazoa > Arthropoda > Insecta > Lepidoptera > Hepialidae > Druceiella > Druceiella hillmani. The sequence continues at coordinate 3,383,718 of JAYKKI010000098.1, read as the reverse complement.
CTTCCTTACTATTGCCTGAAAAAAATCACATTCTTTTAACTAGTTCCCATATTTTTTTTCCTGTTGAAAGATTTAATAGTGCTTAACTTTATGTATGGAAAAAATACATTTTAATTAAAATTTATTTCGTATTAGATATTTCTTGGAGCTATTACATTATCCAATTTAGTTTGAAGTATTAGAAAATAAAATCAAATTTAATTTATCGGTTAAAAAAAATATACATTTACAGATATAATTTACATTGAATATTTTTAAAATAGTTCGATACGTAGCACGGAGTCTTAAAATTATGCCCATAATCTTATTTTTCTGCTTAACTTTCTTAATAAATTTTATACTCATTATTATATTTAGCGAAATTTAAAAAATACTTGTAATTTTATATCTTTAAAATATTTTTTTAGTTACAATACGGGGAGAAAGATGGGGAGTTAAGGAATAATTGAGTTTCCTATGCTCCACTGCTAACTTCTCGACGCTAACCGGAAAAGAAATATGCAGTAAAATGGGCTTACCTTTTTTTCAGTTTGAATTATTCTCTGTCTTTGTATATACTCAATTTATGTTATTAAGTCAATTAGCGTAAAAGTTTTAATAATTGTCAGTGGGTAACACGAATATTTCAGAATATATTACATATAAAGGATTTTCAATATTAACGCACGTGGTAGCCGCACAACCTTATCATTTACAACTAACGACCTAGACCAACTTCGCATAATCACACTTTAGTGTCGACTGTAGACACTGGTTGTATTTGAAATATTTCTTGACATGTGAGAGACCAGGTATTTAGTGCAGTGTACAGTTAATATCTATGTCACATATATCAAAAGAAAAAGATTATCTTTGGATATTATGCGTGACAGGGCCACGTACAACGTACATAGCACGTTAAACAACGCTAAGGTATATAATAGCCACGTTCAATGTTCGGTCCTCTAATTCGTTGATGATAAACAAAAATTACTTTAACAATGTAAAGAAGCCATTTCAATTGAAACAGTATGTCGGTGAAATCGTCCTTATTAAGATATTTGGATGAATATCTTCATAAGGACTGCTTTACCATGCATTATGTTTACATAGCAAAAGACGAAAACCTGGCCTGGTTCTTTTGTGCATGATTTCATCGTCCTAGGTCGACTAGTTAATGCAAATTTTTTATTGATAATGTAGCTAAGTTTTTCACGTTATATATAAGATATAGATAGAATGATATTCTTATAGTAAGGTCAATAAACTTCGTTCTGTTTCGTTTTAAAAAAAAAATGTTCTTATAGAAGAGTTAAAAAACTTGAAATATTCATTCTGCATACAAATAAAGTAACAACCTTACGAGTTGCACGCTGCACACTGCACATTGCGTGCAATGTAAAACCTAAATTATTCTGTCACTAAGTAATGCCGAACCCTGATGAATAAAATATCACGTGACATATGCAGGCCATTGCACCTAATTTTTTAATCGTAAATGGAAATACATTGTTGGTTTTTCCATTCCCCATCGTCTTTTCTTCGGAATACGTTTGATTTCTCACACGATGAACGTTTTAAAAAAATATTACTGCATTCCTTTTTTGATTCAGTTCAAATATGTGTCTGGTTTGAAGAATTCTTGCCGGAAAATGCTTCTTATAAAACATGAAAACGGGAATACTCGGCTCAAATATTGTGAAATTTATTTGAAATACTTTTAAACTATTTGTCACTGCATTAGGTACATCGGTCGGTATTTCATCACACTTATGTTTAAATATAGAGTTGATATATATAATGTAGTATATAATGTTTTTTCAGCTAAAATTTCTTTGGCAGCAGTTTTAAATTCATCGGTATATATTGGTCCAATGAAACTGTGTTTTTTTACGTGGTTAATCTAAATTATTTTTTGACCATATTTTAAGGTGTTCGGAGTAGTTTTTCAATATTTCATGGCCAAAATGTTATACGAAATTCGTCATTTTACAAAAATTTTAATATTAAATATCTCGTAAATCGTTGACATAATAACAAATATTATGAAGATCGAATAGTTAAAAAAAGTTAGCTTAAAATATTTTTTTTAACGTGTGTCTTTCAAAGTAACTACCATATTTAATAAATTACTGATTATTTTAAAAGAAATAAATAGAAAAATCTCAGACAGCATAATTTAATATACGTTAAATAGCTACAACGGCAGTTCGAAAAAAACATCTTCCCTCCTTTTAGTTATTTCATGTCAAACTGTCAAATTTTTGAAAGGCTACATCCCAATAACTGCTAATCTTCCTAAAAAAGTTTAAGAAGGAATTTAAGGAAAAAAAATTAGCTATGTGATCGATAACAACCTATGTTGAAGCCAAACGAAAGTTTATGCGATGTTCTGAAGACAGAAAAGAAACCAAATATTCCGATAATATTAATAACACCGCCTAAATTTCATAAAACATTCATAATATAATAAAGTTTTAAATTAAGGAAAATATTCAAAAAAATAAAATTCCACATCCTTATTTTCGCAACTACTCTACGAAAAATTACGAAGAGAACGAATTTCAATATCCTACGCAAAAGTTGTGGAAAAACTAAGAAGATGATTCAAGATAAGATAGTTTTTGGAAACTCAGGACAATATTTAGCTAGGAAGTCCATGTTATTAATGACTTATTACAAAGTAATTTCATTTCAAACGAGGTACCGAATATTGGATGCATGAACCAAATCCGCACATAGCGGGATTTTTTGCCTTGACTATAGAGTAACAAAGTATTTTATTAGAAACTTTTGACCAGTAAATTTGTGTCAAAATTTTATGAATCTGATTCTAAATATTTTATCATATAAATTACAAAAAACTTTCATTTATATTGAAGTTTTCTTACGTGTAAAATCAGCCAATTGCATGTCAGATTTTATTAATTTTATGTATCATTACGTAGATACATAGGAGCATTGAATCCCTGCCAGTCACGTTATATGCACGCAAACTACGGTGTTCGTGTAAACATTGTTATGCTAATGTAATTATTTAAAAAATAATGCAAATATGAAAATGTTCGTGCTACAAACGGTACATACAAGCGTTTCATGGTATTCTACTAAACTACTTACATACAATATTTAATATTATTTTTAAGCATTTCAATACACCTCCTAACATCTTTCACTAATATAGAAATATCGTAAATTTCTCAAAAAGGTATTTTCACAGGCAAAGGTGGAAAGATATATTTTTTGGGAAAAATTCCAAAATATCTCTCGAGCTGTCTTACAGAAAATTATAAGAAAATAGTTTAGAAATTCTTCTAAGTAATCCATTCAATTGAATGTCATTTTCCCCACTGATAAAAAAATGTCATATATTTCTTCCTTTATTTTTAAACTATATAGAAATATTTTTACTGGAAACTTTTGAGAGATGAACCGTTTCCGGAAATAACAGCAGTGATATACGAACGACCGAACGAATACCCGAACGGATACAAAACCCTAAAAACGGCTGAAATTCTGTGTATATGTTGCTGATGGGAAATTTTTTCAGCGTCATTGGCAATATCACTATAATATATGTATATGTATAAATATATACATACATAAATATATATATATATATATATATATATATATATATATATTTAATAGAAATACCATTTATAACAAAGTGTCTAAATATTTTAAGTTATAAAATATTGACAATTATCCTGCAACCTCCAACCTTTTTTAAAATTTAAAATATTTCTATATCTATTAAAGAAATTTTTGAGGCGGAAGCGGAGACAATGATTTTAAAAAGCTTTGTTGGAAAATAGGTAAAGATTTGATTTGAAGAAAATAGTTGTTATATTTTTGAAATAGTCTTTTAAAAAATCACCTTTGCATACTATACTATGAACTCAAAAAAAATTCTTTGGTGTTCCTCCATGCACATGCCCACAAAATTAAAATTAAACTTTTGATTTTCGTAATTAAGCCTTTATGAAAAAATACCCCTCATTTTCAGACGGATTGGCAGATACCTAAATAATTCCATAAGTGTCCTTTTTCACTATTTTGGTACGGAACACTAAAAGCAAAGAAGAGTTATAATCTCCCAGTCATGATTGATTTAAAATACCATGTGTAACTATTACATGTAGTAAGTTTCATGTGAATTGGAAGCAGGAAAAGGAGGGCTTGCAATAAAGCAATATTTATTTAAGTCCATTTATTTACCTATATGCGAAAGATGCAAAGAGTAAAAGTAAAAATCTCTATTTCACCTCATATATTGGCAAATGAATTTTGATTAAATATTGAATAGTTTCGCTAACTTGATCAAATGTTGATATCCCTTAAAGAAGTCAAAATTTAAGCTTAGCTAAATATTTATTAAATATGATATAACATCAATATAAAAATAAATAAAATAAGATAATAATTCTTAATACTTTATAAAGATTTTTATTACTTAAGTAATATCTTCCCAATCTCTTCTAACTCATTAATTTGCGATAAGATCTTATCATTCTTTAGAATTTTGTTCCAAACCCACATATTTTTGGAAAATGTATTTTATTCCATAACGTACTGACGTGTATTTCTAGGAAATTTATCGAACCCTATTATACGGTCAAGTTTTGCTTGATTTAACTTGATTTTTTTCGTCAAGATGATGGTCAGCCGATTTTATTTTTAAATTGTTTATGTACAGGTTGTCCCGTAAGGAGTTAACCACCGAAATATCGATGAGAGGGGTTATTACACAAACAAAAAATAAATTCTATTATCCTAGGCCTAATTGTTTCAAAAATGTGGTATTTTAATTTTTTGTTTAATTATTGTTACTGCGAATGAAAAAAAAATTTTTTCAGGTATTTATTCGTACTTCTAATTGAAATGTTATTCATTCCTTATTATTGGCAACATAAAAATTAAAAAATGAGACATGTGCATTTTTTAAATTCTAAAACATAAAAAGTGATTTTTGAACATTGCTAGTGTAAAAAAATGGGTTGCAACTTTGTAGAACTTTATTTCAGAAACATTTCAGAGTCAGTATAATTTTCTGGTACTATGTCATTTCATAACATATTTTTGATTCCTACACCTATACAATTGATAATTTTTTCGGTCATGGAAAAATAAAACAAGTGTAATATTTATGGTCATACCGCATTTATTATGTTTTTTTATTACAATAAATGCTCAAAATGCCTCCTCCTAACTCTTATGCAAACACGAGCATCTTACAAAATTTCTTTAATTTCTTAAGGCTCTTTCGTGGTTTTTACCACTTCAGACACATGGTGTAAATTTTGTCTTAATTGTTGTTTATTATTTTAGTAGTCTCATAGACCACCTCCTTGAAATATCCCCATAGAAAATAGTCTAATGGACTGAGGTCTCTCAAATGTGAATCTCGTGACGACCACGCAATTTTACCGCCATATCATCCATCGATTTGGGTAACTTGTATTTAAGTATTCAGTTATTTGTCGCGAAAAATTTGCCAGTGCACCACTTGCGACACGTACATGCGGCTTGCCAAACATTCCCATCAGAAGGTCCAAAAATTAAATATATTTCTATTCATCCACGAGCACTGTAGGTTTTAGCCATTTTGCAATGCTGCCGGTCAAACAATATTCAAATCACAATCACAAACAAGGTCCAATTCCACCGTATGTCAACAAATAAAAAGGTGGTGGGGGAAAAATAGCAAAAAATTAATTGTAACCTCCGAGCAATAAGTAAGACAATAAAGAAGCAAAGTTGTTGAGGGAAGGAATACAGGAAGTGATTTGACAGCAAAAAATAATAAAAACAGCATACGAGTGGGAAACAGATAGCGGAACATTTCTGATAAGTGGTTGTTTTGATCGTAGGAATTTCTGCGAATTATTTATTTCAGTAAAGCAGATATTTTTCGAAAATTTACAGAAAAAATGTTTACAATCTTACCTTTTGCAATATGTGTGAATTGTAAATGTTTTCGAAATAAAGTATCTCAAGGTCGCCCTATATTCTTTTACTAAAATTACTTCCTCTACTCCTTCCCTCAACAACTTTGCTTCTTTATTGTCTTACTTATTGCTCGGAGGTTACAATGTATTCTTTTTGTGGTTTTGAGAAGCAGAACTTAAATTATACTTTGTTCTATTGTAGTGAGCATGATGATGCACGTAGAGTTTCCTTAGAGAACATGAGTCTCAATAGTAAAACAGAATCACACGGAGCTTTACAACATGCTATCATTAGTTACCGAGACTTGGTTGAGAGTGGACTCGTCTTTGAGTTGTTTAGATCATTCGCTAAATGCAGTTCCTAAATGATTCATTGAGGAGGGACGGACTATAACCCTGTTGGGTGAAAACGCTGAGATTATAGATATGGTACACTACTAAGGGACTTTCGAAGATCCCCTTTTTGTATGAGGTGGGATGTCACGGATGATACTATGACTACTCGGGTGGAAAAGGCGGGAATGGTACATAAGTAGGCAATATATGTAAATAGCAAAAAATAATGATGACATTAGAAAAAAAGGGAAAAAGTATTATGTCCTTTAAATATTTATATGAACATAAATGCCCACGGAAGCATGCTTATAGAAAATAATGCGAGTTTACTTGTAAATAATAAATTTTATTTATCATGTAATGTGACTGAATTGAAATATATCAAAATAAAAATTGAAAAAGAAAATATTTACCACAAATAAATTAAACAATATTTTCATTTTAATAATTTTGAGTTTAATTGTTTATAATCTATGCATGCAAAAGGTACACAAATAAGAAGTTTGAAATTATATGAATTTCATAGAAGCAAGTTGATAAATTAAAACGACAAGGGTAGTAAGGTAAATATATCACGTGTCGCGAAGTAAAATATATAAATAAAGGTAAATTAATACGCTCAGTTGGGAGGTTCTTCGCTGTACCATAGATTTCGACGTCAAGTTTTTGCAGAACTATTTTAAAAACAATCCACCAAATACGTGATGACACTTTATGTAAACTTCTAGTAATACTTTTTTTTTCATAACTTTTAAAATGTTTCTAGGGTAAATTGCCTACAAACTTTTCGCAGATAGGAGTGGTGTAGGGTGAATTTATTTTTATGTGTATTTTCAACCATGTTTCTGGAATCACCTAACATAAAATTTTTAAAAATTTAGGTTGTGAATTCTTATTATTGCGCTTTTAATGAGCCTTCACATGACATATGAAGTTAAGTAAATTGATTATTACTTAAATTATTCTTCCAAAATGTCTCAGTTAACATTTTTTGGCGTTAGTTTAAATAGGCTAATACGTGGTTAGATTAATTATGCCATATCGCTAAGTCAAATACAACATTTCAATATTAATTAGTGAATAACAAACATAACTGTGACATACAGATAGAGAGATACGTGGAGGTATGGAACCCTAAAAGTAAACAAATATATTTGTGTGAAGTGAAAATATTTAAATTTTTAATAAATTTAATTTTGACGCTGATATTTCCAATTAAATTTTAAAAAGAACTATTCTATAAATATTCAACTCGATGGGGTTCGTGGTAAAATATTTTTTATCCTCAAGTACAGAAAAGTCCTTAAAATTATTTTGGGACATTTAACATACAAATCCCTATAAAATTTCATTACTATATACATATCCAGACATAACGAAAGCCGAAATCCAATTGAGAGACATAACGAAATTATAAGTATTACTTTTCCTCCATGGGGCTACAAAATTCTAAAAATGGGAATAAATTACAAAATTTCCAAAGTATACCAGAAATGTGCTTAATGTTATAGAAATAAAATATAAATTTTGAATAAATATAATAATATAAAGCTTATTTTATTATATAAAAACACCAACAATGCAGTCATTGATAATCAGGAAGGAGCAAAAAATTAAATAAAATTAGTAATCATAACAGAAAAAACCATTTCTGAAGATAATGTTTTTAAATTATCGTTATAAATGCGGACGTATTATATTTTTTAAATATCAGGAATTTTTAATGATAAATAAAAATTGAATATTAAATATATTTGGCGTTAATTTTGTAGAAATTCATTATTCACACTTAAATGAAACTACTTGATGTAGTATTATTTCTACTTTCTTTAATTTCTTTACCACGACCTAGGTTGAAAATCTTTGCTAATATCCCACCTGGAGATGTTGTAATACAACGAAACGTAGGTCATGGTAAAGAAATTAAAGAAAGTAGAAATAATACTACATCACGTAGTTTCATTTAATTGTGGGTAAATAACAATTTAAAAAGATTTAATGAAATGAATAATATCTTGTGCACACTGTCCTCTACTTAAATTAATTTAAAATAAACTATAAACTGATATTGACAAAGGTTTTATTGTTATCATAATAAAAGTCTTTTTTGTTATCTTTGAAATTCAAGTAATTCTTTTCGGCGAACTGCTGCGCATGTGAGTTTCATGGATTAAATTAATTTATCTTCAGAACTCATCATCGCACACTGACCAGGTCGATGGTGCGGTTATTTTGAAAGTAAAAACTACCAGTAATAAATATCTTGAATTACGGTTAATTTACTACCATTCGATAAGAAGATCCAATGTTGATCCCCAGATTGCATCATCAGATTTTGACATGATCGATAGTGCATTTATTTTGCAAAGAATAACTACGAATAACAAATATCTTAAATCACTATTAATTTATTACCTTCCGTTAAAGAGTTCCATTGTTCATCTCCAGAACTCATCATCAGACCCTGACCTTTTAGACGGTGTGGCTATTTTGGAAAGTAACAACTACTAGTAGCAAATATCAATAATCTTGATTGATTTAGTAATATCCGCTAAGGAGTTTCATTGTTCATACACAAAATTTATCATGAGACCCTGAGCTGGAAGGAGTGTAGTTATTTTGCAAAATAACTATCTGTAGCAAATATCTTGGATCATAGTTGATTTACTACCATTCTTTAAGGAGTTCCATCGTTCATTTCCAGATCACATTTACAAACATCATTTTATCATCATAATTATATTTTATTATACCTGAAGCATCCTCTTTCAAATAAAAAAGTATCATCAAAATCGGTTCACTTGGTAAAGAATTATCGCTAAAAAAACATAAAAAAAAGATTCTGACGAATTGAGAATCCCCTCCTTTTGGATCAAATGATCCCCTCCTTTTTGGAAGTCGGTTAAATACGATAAACATCGATGAGGTTTTATTAGATCTCGTTCAGTGTTTGGGTACCTTTAACTTGTATTGTTGCTACATCAAATGAATTGGTTAGTTATTAGCCGTGTTCCAATTATGCATCCGATACTGTTTCGGCCCCAGAATATATGACGATTTTCTAAGCTCAAGCCACGTCGTAATGGTTAAGATCCATGTTCAATGCCGAATTCAGATATTTAGACTTCTTTTTATTTTAATAAAAATACCGGACTATCCAAATTATCTTATTGGCACTTGTAAATACTTTTCTGCTCATTGCATTACTCTCTGTAAATTTATTCATCCTACTTATTCTAACAGATAAATCCAGCATCGACAAAAAACCCATGACTGTTAAAGCAGCAAAACCTTAGGATCAACTCTATTTTATTGCCAGAAAATATCCTTAATATATGTCTTCAAGGTATGAACGTGAAAGTTCTATCCCTCATAAATGGTTCTACCACCTTTTTCCTTCTTTCTTCTTCCATCCAACCCGTATCAACATTTTTATCCTGTTTTTTTGTTTAAAACTTCTTTAGGCGTACCATACGCACTTTTTCTGAGTAGTTAACCAAACTGATCCGTTACGCTCGAATCGGTGAAGTTAAATCCTCCCCTTTTAGCATCAGCCTCGTTGGCTGACCCCGAATCGGGTATACTCGGCTCCCTTCGGTATCGACCAAGCGACTTCACTATCTAACACAGAGTGTATCATATCAAAGATTATGTTTTTTTCTTTCAATATTATTTTATTTGAGAATAGTTTAATATAATACACGTATGTTATTTTATTATTTATATCTTAACCTTAATTAATAATATTAGTAAGTATATAATTGTACAGAGCATAAGGCCACGAATGACTCGACATTTTTCCGTAAGAACCTACACACACAAACACACACATCCACACACACACACACACACACACACATATATATATATATATATATATATATATATATATATATATGCGTGTATGTATGTATATATTTAATAAAATCACGTAAGTTTTCACTTTTATCATATGCCAAATATTTTTTTTTAATTTATGTTTCGTTTATTTTCTCTTTATAACTTGAATTGTAACATTTTTTGATTCATTGATTGCTGTGATCGATTGGAAGAGATTGTTCTTGTAGCAATAAGTCTATCAGTATAGTATGACGTACTCTCGAAGATTTAAGAATTGATTACCTACTTTGGTCGATTATATATCTGATTGGTTCAAACTTGTTACTTAAAAATGCGTCAACCTATAATAATAAATTAAGTGAATAATGAAACCATTCATACATTTTTATATTGTTTAAAATCTGTCCAAATATCTTATGTAATTGTGATGGCTTAAAATATATTTCTCTAAAATTTATTTAACCCTCTTCGCTTTATACGTCATTGCTCAATATGCATCAACGTGAAAGCCATTTTGATATGGAGATCGGATTTGATTTTTTTATATATCTACTCTGTAGTTATTGCGCGTTATTGCAATATTCGCCATGTGAACACACTGTGGCTCTGATATAAATAAAATTAATACTAAAAATATTGATACATCATATCCAAATTCGCTTTGATGTTCGCTTTGATTAATCATCAATTTTTAAAATTTTCAAACTAAATAAATTAAAAATTAAAACGTGATGTATATAATGAAACGCGTGACGATAAATGATGAAAAAGTGTTCTCAACAACGTCTTTCCTTGACAGCGTCGGTCCATGGGGAGAGGAGCGGGAGGTGGCTCTCCGCCTCGTCAATTCACACAGCTGATTTCCCTCGTAGCACATTCGTATATACTACTGTAAATTTGTGTTACGCAGAGTTGGTTTACATAACATTGCTTTCATGTTGGTCTTGAAAGACATGAAATACTTAAGATATTGTGAAGTGTTTTAGAATTCAATCGGTCGTGTATTATAAAATCTGATTCAGCCTGATTCATTATGGTGCCTCAATATTTACCTTTTGTTTAACATATACACATGTAGACAATTTTTGCTTTATGTATGATTTAATAAAGAACAAAATCTATTAAATTTTTACTAGTTTGACTTAGAAACATGCAGACAAATGTAATAATTCTTTACTTCATTATGGCTGACTGTAAAGATTACATACATACGTAGATGTCAATATTTGTTAAGATAAAAAAAATAAATAAATAACTTTAGTAATTAAAAATATAAGAAACAAAGGGTAGGAAATTTTATTGAGTAACTATCATGAATGAATTTAAGAATTTTGTAATCAAATTAAAAAAAAATTTAAAATCTTGTTTTTCTTACTTTTGAAGTGACTTTATATTTCATGTACGATACTTTTTTACTTAGTATTTTGGTAATCCTTATTTGAGATCTCTCTATGAAGCATCTGCTTACAATATTTAATACGCGTATAAAAATTATAAGGTCACGAACTGAAATAGTGAGATGATAAAGTTGCCTTGGATGCACTACGAAGTTCTTAAAATTATGTTTAATAACATTTTAACATCTGTTTCTGTTTAGCCTTAACTTCTATTTATCTACCATCCAAGTAAGCGTTTGTAGAATATCATGGTAAATATTCATACTTTTAATCAGTTCTATGCGGCAACATAATATTTGATGTCGTGACACTTTCCAAGAAAGGCAACTCTAATATAAAGAGCTACTTCTGTCAGCACAGAGAGAGGCTGCCTATTTTGTAATTGATAAACTCATATTATAAGAATTATTAGTTTTAGTAATAAATATTTACAGATAAGAATAAATTACTATTAATACTTTAGCAATTCTTCTATGTGATAAGGTTTATTGTCTCACATAAATTTTTCCGCCTATCTTCAGAGACGACCCAATTTCAACAATATTCAATTCGCATTCATTATTTTTTACTTTATAAAAAACTCTTCTGTTGCTTATAATTTATTTCAAAAAGATTCAGGATCACATTTTGTAATCGTCAGCAGTAAAGCAAACCAATAAAACTTAAAAAAAAATTACAGTGCTTTTGATATTTATGCGAGTGCATATCGGTAGAATGAAAATATGTTTACAACCTTGATACGTCAGTGAATTTGTGAAATCATATTGATGATATTACTCCGATAAAGTTATCGAGATTCTTTTATTAATATCCTTGAAAATCTTGTTTTTAAAAGTTTCATGCGCTCACTAACATGTAAGTTTGAGAAAAAAATAAAAAAAATAATTAAAAATAAAGAATTAAAATGTATGTTGTTGTCTCGTGAATTTCTTTTGTATTATCATTTTGTAAATAAAACAATGACACCAAACGTCAATGGCAACAACGTCCAATATCGTATTTTATACAATCTGTTGTAAAATTTCAATTGCTGGTTGCTTTTTCCAAGTACGTATATGAAACAATCCTATATATATATATATATATATATATATATATATATATATATATATATATATATATGTATGTATATATATATTTATAACACTAAGTCATCGACAATGTGGGAACATATTTTATAAAATATATTTTTTTTAAAGATTTATTTTAAGTAAATTTAGAAATCCAACATCAAAAAATGACTGAAAGTTACATTTTAATAACTGTGATAGAAAATATTTTTTCCTATACAGATAAAAAGTAAATTTTTTGAAATAACCTACCTGTCAAACAGCCCGTCTCGAGCTCGAATTGGGCACAACACATCCGGCGAATCTTGAAATCAGTTACAAATTTCAATCAACTTGTCAAATTTTGATGCATAAAGGACAGGCGCTTGTTTCAAATCGTTAAGCTTTGAACTGGCGAAACTAAAACGATATATAATTTATAAATCGAGAAAATATTTTGCTGAAAATGGAAGATGACATGTCTGTCTTGATTCTGACATCCTGTTGCGTTCAGTAGACATTATTAAATTTTTAATTTTGCGATTGTCTATATTAATCACGGCAAATAATAATTTCGTATATCATAAATGACAATCGCTGGAATGTGAATATCAAAAATGTCTGTTATATTGAAGTAAAATTATATTTTCATTATATCCTTGAAAGACGTATCCAAGTTCTTAAAGTTGAGTGGATTTGCCATACATTTGCATGATAAATAAATGACTTGCGTCCCATTTGTCGACGATATAATGGTTATCGCAGAAACGCTAAAGGACCTTAATATAACTTTTAGGGACCTTCTGAATAGATAGGTTTTAAAATAAACAGACCATACAAAGATCATCTCTAGTATCCATATCAAAACTATAATTTTACGTGTTTAAAAATGCTACTCTCAAAGCTGCTGATTAATGTAAATATACCTTGGACAAACTATCCTAATATTCAATTTCGAGAAAGAGAATCCAAGGTATATTGGAGAATACAACTCGCGTTCTGAGCAGCATTCTGGAAACTCCACCATATATTCTTCTTCAAATTATCCCAATATTAGAAGACGAATAGCTTCTATCAATATGTGTTGCCAGTGATGACTTACGGAAATAAGATGTGACTTCTTACAATTAGATTTATGTTAAAATCTATGCTTTAGTTTTCCATATGAAATATGAAGCAGGTAGAATTGTCAACCAATAGTCCCTATGTCCCATTGGTTACCATTCCCTTCTTTTTTTTCATTTTGGTCTATTACAAGACTGAGTCTATTATAAGATTGAATTAAAGGGGTTATCTCAATAAAATGCACACTCTTATGTACTTTTGTATTATATTCTCTAAAAATACAGAGAAATGGATCAAAGCCACTAGGCGGAAGAACTGGTTTGCAATAAAGATAGGCACAATTTTCTCAGCACACTTTTTAGAACATTAGTTTGAAAGTAAACAAGTCTGCCATATGATATTTGAACCCAAGAAGTCAATGATATTTGAATGTTTTAGTTGTATTTTTTTTCGAAAACAGATTTCAACCGTGATTATGTTTAGGAAAAGTGACTATATACTTTCTCGATCAATATTCTTTTGTATTTCTGGAATACTTATTCCTGCCCAATATTTGAATATTAGGACACATAGACACTGGCCAAAATAGGTCTAATTTTATACCGTAGCGTACTAATTTGATAATAATTTTTTGATCATATTCGTAAGATGTATGATATACCTAAAGTCCTTAAATTATCGAAAATATTTGGAAAAATTATGTCTTAAAAATTACAATTTATACCATATTTTTGCATGAACTCGTAAAAAAACTTCTTTCTTTTCTCAGGATTGCTTTATGAAAAATTAAAATTTATGCAACATTTTTATATTTTGTTTTTAATATTTAGTTATTTATGATACCCATTACATCAAATACAAATTCTCCCATTTTATAATTATATTATTATTATATAATAATTCATGTTTATTGTTGTTTATTGAAAGGGGCAAAAAGTTTTGGGTACAAGAATAATATAAACTTAGAAGCGTAATTTAATAACTCATTAGTTAATACCTTCTCAAAATCATTATTACCTTTATATTTATACGTCACCATTTTACTGTTAAATATTGTATTTATCTTATATCCATCAGGGTCATTAATGTGGTCAGGATTTAAAATATCTTTATAAATTTATTACCTATGTATTCATTGTTATCTCTATATCTGTGTATTCATTGTTGTTTGTCCATCTTTACGAGTGAGCCCAAATAGAGGATTTGTGGGCTCCCTTAATGTAATGATCTCTTTTCCGGCTATTTAATCCCTTGTAATTTTTATCTCTATCTGGCCCATACTTAACAAACGAAGAATTTTTAAAAAGTTTCTCTTAATAAATGGAGATACGGTTAGTATTTAAATATTTCCTTATCAGCTAGTTAAACGTTCATGGATATTTTTTTACAGCTTCTTAATATAATATGTCACATTTGTGGGAAATTAATGTTATCAAAACAACAAAGGAATATAATAGACTTTGTAAAAAATGTTTACAACATGTATTTTGACCTACCCGTTAGTAACCAGGACTAGTTGTGGACACCTCACAAAATTTGTGCAACGTGGGTTCTCGAACTTCGCAAGTGGTCGAAGGGGCAAAACAATACCTTCACAATATACACACCCATGATTTTGAGAGAAACTCAGGATTATGCGGCAGATTATTACGTTTGTTACTGTAGTGTGGGTGGTCACAGTCCAAAAAACAAATAAGCTACCCAAACGTTCAATCGATAACGCATGTAGTGTTTCCTGATCCGGAAGCTGCACAAACACTATCGCCTTATTCAGAATCAGTGTCGAACCGTGATGCCAAAGATCCATCTTAGTCTGATCCTCATTCTTAACCTGATTTTGAACCGAAGTTATTTTTCCAGACAGCATTAAAATAACTTAACGAGAGACCTAAATCTGCCTAAATTTGCGGTTGAGCTCCTTGGTTCAAGGTTCTAAGGAAGAAATATGCCTCTTCCTGGTACCTCATTCTCATGATACCATAACAGAGAAAGAGATTTTGTTTCGTTTTGTTCTAAGGATGAAGGTTTAGTTTATTGCAAGTACACTCCTGGTTTGGTGAACATGTTTGACGTTGACTACGATGCCAATACATGGTGATCGTTAATCGATTTTTCAAAAAGAAGTTTGAAAGCTGTTCTTCTCTATAATTGTAACCAGTATGCTTCATTGCCTGTAGCACATTCTGTACATTTAAAAGAATGCTACGAAAATTTTTAAGAATGTTTTTATTAAAATAAACTACGAACAGCACGCATGGGTCATATGTGGAGATTTGAAAGTTATAAGTATGCTACTCGGACAACAAGGTGGTTACACCAAGTACCCATGGTTCCTCTGCAAATGGGAGAGTCGAAATAGAAGACAACATTGAACTCGAAAAGAATGGACTTATGAAATAGTTTATACTATAGATGAAATAGTTTGTACTATGGGCAAAAAAGTGGAAGGTATCAAATACCTAAAAAACATTTTCGTATCTTTATCAGATGCCAAATTGAAAGAAGGTATTTTTGTCGGACCAAGATAAAATAAAATAAAAAAAAAGAATAAGAAAATTGATGAAGGACACATAATTTGACAAAAAAACTTAGCGGAACCGGGTTACAAACATGGACTTCTATTAGGAAAGTGGTTAAAAACTTTCTAGGGAACAATAAGAGTCTTGATTATAAAGAAATTGTGACTAAAATGGTAGAAAATTTTGGTAAAATGAGAAGTTCAATGAGCTACACTTCTACTGAAATCGTACATTGACTATTTTCGTAAATAATAAATTTCAGAACTTAGTAAATATGTCTTTATGCCTCCGTCACAAATATACTTCTATTAGGGTTTAGCAAATGCCTGCTTTTTATGGTGACAATATAGGTGAAGTCGAGATATTATGTAAACTAACTTGTAATTATAACATTGTAAAATATTTTAAAAGAGGGAGAAATACTTGCGTTTAAATATATTTCTCTGAAAGTCAAATTTAAAGAAAAATCGAATATTCATAATTCCTTGGTACTTCTACAGTACGCAATTTTGCGAGGATCTGTATTGCAACTTGATGTTGAGGAACTTAACAAAACTTTTCGCCACATCAATATTTATAATTATTTACATGCCACTTAAATTGGATAATTTTGAAAATAAGCAAGATACTTTATAAATTTTCCACAAATGTAATTCCAATACACAGTTATAAAATATCCTAATATTTAGCAATAAGCAATTAATAGTGTAAAATGTATATACGTGCAACATTAGTTTTCTTCTAAACGAAATTAAATTCAAGTGACGAATATTTTAATTTATATGTCCCTAAGCCTTTGAGAGATATGATCTCTTAAACTTATTACGCAGCATTAAATTAAAATATGACTATAATATTCCATTTTGAAAAGAAAATATTTACAAATTTAGGACTGTAATGTTATGAAAACGTTTTCGTGAATACTTTAATTAATTCCAGCATTTTAATATTCAAATATCTATCATATGCTTCTAAGCTTCGGAACCATTACATACTACGTACAGTTATTTCTGTAAATAAAGTTCTCCATTATTTCATAACTTGAATATTTCGGTGTCTGTTATTTAACACATCCAGTATATTTTTGTCTTTATCCGAAGCATCATACAAATATCTAACAAATGCTGCTAAGCCCTGGAAATATTATAGAAATTGTATAAAATATTCTGTGAATAAAAATATCTCTGATTCCGTATCTTGAAGGTTTTGATATCTGTCATATAAAATTACACATGTGCCAATATGAAAAATCATTATATTTAAGCAAAGAATTTCATCAGTTATATCATCTCTCTTAGCCACTTCATACACTTACAATGTATGCATCAAAGCTTTTCGTTGAACATCTGCTTCAATATTTATATTAGTTTATAAGGGAACCATTTGATGAAAGTCCTTTGGCGGCTCGAACTGAAAATGTCTTTAGAAGTAAAATACAAACAAAGCCTTCAAAAAATACTGTTTACCCTTCACTGCAGCCAATGCGGACGGTGTTGTAATATTGACTAAGGCGAGAGCTTTTACTGTTTACTCAAGCTTGTCTCAAGTTGGAGCTTTATTTCTTTTGCAGGAAAGTATTACGTCATCGACATTTAATATAGCATTGAGGGTAGTATATATTTTAGTCGTTATTGTTTGAAAGTTATGATATAATAAATAATTACCTATCAACTTGATAACTTGACGATTATTGAGAATGAAATCAGTCTTTGAATTTTTTGTTTTCAAGGCTTTTCCATCAGTTATTGATAGTCTCAATCTGTCTATAATTTTTAATATGCTCACATAAAATTTGGTAAGCAGATAGCATAGATAGATATTTTAAAAGATATGAAATAAAAGTAACACACAATTTCCTTTAGTGTGTCTCAGCATACCCTTAAATTGAAGGAGACAAATTTATTCTTCTTGCACTCTAGGTCTGAAGCAATTACTATGTTACTTCAACCTTTATGGTAAAATGTTAAGTTTCGTTATAGATTATAATGTGTAGATTTCTATAGTAATTAAACGGTAAATAAATCCATTAAATGTGAATAAAGCTCACAACGAATCATTCTGTATACATTAAACATGAAAAATTAAAAAAGCTATTATCATATATATAGTAAAAATTTATATTTTTTTTCTTTTATTTAACAAAAAAAAATTTTTCAGTAAAAAAACCATGCTAAACGAAATATTGGTTCATATTTTAAATATTTTGATGTCTGTTCTTATCTGCTTCAACAATGAATTTGGAATTTCCAAGAAAACCGCACATGTCCAAGTTGACTTAAATGTTATATACATGTAAGCTTCACATACGTTTAAGGTATTAATTAGTTCAAACTAGTGTTATAATATATTTATAGGGTATCTATATACACCTATTTAATAACATGAGTTTTATTTGGGACTTTTGCCGTAAAACATCGTTTTCGATCGCATTGCTTGTTTCCCATCAATTTTTCAATCCATTATTCGATCTATTCGATTAACTGATTGAGGTCTTCAATCTATGCTCTTTTTTAGAAGAAATTAAGCACTTTCGGAACTAGTTTTGCGGCGATCTCCTGAGCAAACATAAATTAAAATGGCGTGAACGGTCATATCGAACCTACTCTGATATTGAGATGATGAAGAAATGATAATAGAAATAGCTATGAAGGACTGTTTGATTTTTTTTGTATTCCGTCAGTAGACATTCAAGTTCGACGAAACAATTTTTTGACCGTTTCACGTCCTTTTTTGAACAATTTGTACCGCACGTATATCTGTATTTTCGATATAGTCGGGTCACCATAGGCTTTTTTAACATTTTCATCGCTTTGTCCTCATAAATTTTGGTGTAAAACAAAAAATTTAGTGCAAATTTTTTGTTTGCACAGCAACTTTGAGGAGTTCAGCATTTATACAAACGTATATAAAATAATGTTACCAAGTTTATATCTTAAAGATTTGTTTACCGTTTTGCTTATATACTTTAACTACGAAACCCTGGGTCTATTATTATTATATTTCTCAATAGCATTTAACATGATCACGCATATTGAATATATTTGGCGGTAATTTTGTAGAAATTTATTATTGATAATTAAATGAAACTACGTGATGTAGTATTATTTCTACTTTCTTTAAGTTCTTTACCACAACCTAGGTTTCGTAGTATTACTACATCTTTAGGTGGGCTATTAGCAGAGATGTTGTAATACATAACCTGAAGATGTTGTAATACAACGAAACCTATGTCGTGGTAAAGAAATTGAAGAAAGTAGAAATAATACTACATCATGTAGTTTCATGTAATTATCATGAACACGCGTATTAAAGACAAAGTTTCAAATGTTTATCCGAATAAATTTTTTGTTGATAAACATTCTAGTTTTTTTTATACAATCTTTCACGGGACAAAACTTTAACAGAAAATGTGAAAATACCATTTACCCCACCAGGTGTATAAAAGATATTAAGAATTTTTATAAATCTAAGAGTATTGATACAAAACCTTGTACGTAAACGGAAGGCTGCGAGGCGCTAAATTCAAGCTGAAAATTTGTAAGCAAACACGTTTGACACCCAATACGTAACCCACTCTTTCGCCATATTGATATGGGTCTCACTATTTGGATAGCATGGCCAAATTTACGTGATCTGCATTCTAATTTGGGGTTGAATAAATCGACGAAAAAAAATTCAAATCATCAATGGAAGTGCTCCACGCCAGAAATATGTACACATTTCTTTGTAGAGCACACGCATTAGCGTTTACAATACGACACAGATGCTCCACAAACCCCGCTTTACTTTCGCATTTCTTCATTCAGATTCAATTATTTTCTAAAGCCACCATGATATATGTATGTATTGTGATACAAGTATATGATTGTAGACAGTTTTTATTATTTCATGTCATATATTTAAGCGTAAGAGGAATAAACTATATTTTGCAATAATACTAAATCTTTCGGGGCGAATTGATATATTTAATATTTTTGGATTAATTTATAACAGCAAAGTGTCTTCGATTTTTTTGAAAATCACAATGATAAAAAAACACACAACAATTGAATATAAAGACATTTTAATAAATGGCAAGAATTTGGTGCAATAAGATTTGAACAGGATTTTTTCAAACTACGAATAGAACATATTCTATTAGGGTTGACAGGAGACAAAGTATATCCACAGCACTGTAGAGTGCCGTGATACAAATTGGTTCGGGACGAGGATGAGTTGATCATCTTGTGCTCGTGAGCTCACATATACACAACAGTTGGGGGCAATAAATACTATCTGATGTAATACATTGAAACACAATTTTACCACGTAACGATTCATGAATGGGTTTGTGTATTTTTTAATTTTTTCGTAATTCAATGGAATTTCCCGTTTCGATGACAAAAAACAACCCTAGTGTCTTCTACATATATATTTGGAATTCTTTCGTATAAAACGATACCTATTTCTTGTAAAGACTTCATTTAATGCATGGTGGCTTTACCTTACAATGAAATTATATACCGTGCAGCCCTAAATAAGACTAAAGTAAAAGAAAAATCCCAGAACTATTGGAAACTATATACTATTTACTGTTCAAAAGCATTAAATAATTGAAAAGAAAATATTAAGTTTTAAATAGGCCCGACATCATATAATTATGAATAAAATATTGTTAAACAATCTTTAATTTTCCTTATATATCCCTGAAAAATATATTCCTTATCTTCTTTTATCATATTTTTTTAACAAATTCTCATATATTTTTTTCATATGGAAAGATTTAATAGGGCTAAACTTTATACATGGAAAATATATTTTAATTAAAATTTATTTTATCCATTTCAGTTTAAAGTGCTAGAAACAACAATCTAATTTATTATCTGTTAAAATATATATGTTAAAAAGTTAAGATATATATATATATATATATATATATATATATATATATATATATATATATGAATATATATATATATATATATATACATACAATTTACTTTGAATTTGTTTCAAAAAGTTTGATATATAGCAAGGAGTTTTAAAATTCTGTCTAAAATCTTTTTTTTCCTTAACTTTCTTAATAAATATAATACTAATTATTATATTCACGGATATTTCAAAACTACTATTTTTTTAAATTTTCTACAGGATTTTGAAAATATTTATTTAATAATTATATGGGGAGAAAAATGGGGAATAATAGGAAGAGTTAAGAAAGAGTTTCTTATCCTTCACCGCCAGTTTCTCGACGCTTCACCAAAAAGTAATATGTAGTAAAATGAGCTTACATTTCCTCAGTTTGAACTATTCTCTCAGTCTTCGTAAAGACTCAATTTATATTATTAATTATTGAATATATTTGGCATTAATTTTGTAGAAATTCATTATTCACACTTAAATGAAACTACGTGATGTAGTATTATTTCTACTATCTTTAATTTCTTTACCACGACCTAGGTTTCGTTGTATTACAACATCTTCAGGTGGGATATTAGCAAAGATTAACTCTTAGGAACAACCAACAGCATTTATATGTTTAAAACACAATAGCGGAAGACGGCTTTGTGCGGATTTTTCCATTGTTTATGTTAGTGAGTTTATTGCAGGGACGCAGACTAGGTTTTATTATATTACAGAGAGTTATAGAATATACTAGTATTTTAGTTGGGGTAATAAATTCAATTGTTGTTATTATGTGAAGTTATACAATGCAAACTTTAGGGTGTATGCAATAAAATTAAATGGAAGTTATTGTCGGTAATATATTGCAAAGGCAAGGGTATTTGAAAGTAAGGCCAAGGTAATATACTAATTCTACATATCTTATTATCGGTAATATATTTATACAAAAGCAAGGGTATTTGAAAGTAAGGACAAGGTAATACACTAATTCTACATATCTCCGGTTTTGTGTATTCATATATTTATTTATTTATTTCTTTTAATTTTTTTGTTTTTATTATATATACTTATATTTATACGTGTATTAGTGCTGAAACAATTTCCAGGGTACTGTAGTATCAATGTTTTATATTTATATTATATCTAGAAGATATTAAGAATGGGTGATGATATTATATTTAGTTGTTCATTTAATATATTGACCTTGATATCTTTTTTAAAAAAGATATATTGACCTTGATATCTTTTTCAAAAAAGATATATTGACCTTGATATCTTTTTTAAAAAAGATATCAAGGTCAATATATTAAATGAGCAACTAAATATAATATCATCACCCATTCTTAATATCTTCTAGATATAATATAAATATAAAACATTGATACTACAGTACCCTGGAAATTGTTTCAGCACTAATACACATATAAATATAAGTATATATAATAAAAACAAAAAAATTAAAAGAAATAAATAAATGAATATATGAATACACAAAACCGGAGATATGTAGAATTAGTGTATTACCTTGTCCTTACTTTCAAATACCCTTGCTTTTGTATAAATATATTACCGATAATAAGATATGTAGAATTATTGTATTATCTTGGCCTTACTTTCATATACCCTTGCTTTTGTACAAACATATTACCGACAATAACTTCCATTTAATTTTATTACATACACCCTAAAGTTTGCATTGTATAACTTCACATAATAACAACAATTGAATTTATTACCCCAACTAAAATACTAGTATATTGTATAACTCTCTCTAATATAATAAAACCTAGTCTGCGTCCCTGCAATAAACTCACTAACATAAACAATGGAAAAATCCGCACAAAGCCGTCTTCCGCTATTGTGTTTGAAACATATAAATGCTGTTGGTTGTTCCTAAGAGTTAATCTTTGCTAATATCCCACCTGAAGATGTTGTAATACAACGAAACCTAGGTCGTGGTAAAGAAATTAAAGATAGTAGAAATAATACTACATCATGTAGTTTCATTTAATTGTGGTTATATCATTAAGCCAATGACTATAAAAATTTCTATAATTATCAGTGGGCTTCACGAATGTTTCAGAATATGTTACGTATAAAGAATTTTTAATGTTAAGGCACGTGCTAGCCACACAACCTTTTTTTTACACCTGACGACCTAGCCCAACTTTGCATAATCAGACTCTAGTGAAGATACTGGTTTTATATGAAATATTTCTTGCCATATAAAAGACCGATATTTAGTGTAGTGTACACATAATATCTATCTCAAATATACCAGAACGAAGATTCTCTTTAGATATTATACGTGACATGGCCACGTACAACGTACAAGAACACGTTAAATAACGCAAAGATATATACTAGCTACGTTAAATGTTAGGTCCTGTAATTCGTGGATGATAATCCTAAAATATAATTTAACAGGGTAGAGGAGCCCTTTTTTTTTAAAACGGTATGTCGGTGAAATAGTACTTTTTAAGATATTTGTCTGAATAATAAAGACGGCCTTACCATATATAGTTTTTATGTAGCAAAGGACGAAAACCTTGCCTGGTTCTTTGTGCGTGGTTTTGTTGTCATAGGTGGACTAGTCTATGCGAAATTTTTACAAATATATAGAAAATTATAAGAAAATAGTTTATAAATTCATCTAAGTAGCCCATTAAATTGAATGTTATTATGCCCACTGGATTTATGAAATTAAAAAGTCATTAATTCCTTAATCCGTATTTAAATTCTATATAAATATTTTTAATTAGAAACTTTGGATACAAGAACGGCTTCCGGGAATCCCATAAAAAACGTGAGCCATTTTAATGAAGTATTATTATGTATCTTTGCGGTACGAAACCCTAAAAACGGTTGCAATTTAGTGTATCTGTTGTAGATGGGAAACTATTATAATCTTTCAACATCATTAGCAATTTGTTTAAAATATATATTTAATTATAATACTTATTATAATAAAAAATGGCCATACTTATTCAATATTGATAATTCTCCTGCAACCTCTAATTATTTAAAATTTAGTCTATTTTTTAGGCATTACTAAACGATACTTTTGAGGCGGGTGCAAATACAATGATTTTTGAAGAGCTTTGTTGGAAAATAGAGAAAAATTTAGTCAAAATAAAAACGAATTATTATTTTTTAGGACTGTTTAAGAACAGTCACCATTTCTTACCGAAGAATGACCTCGAAAAAAATTCTTGCGAGGACACAAGAATTATTTCGAGGACATTCTTCGTTCGTGCTTCAAAACATGCCCCCAGAATAAAAATTAAACTTTTCATTTTCGTAATTGAGCCTTAATTTCCTGCCTTTGGGCAGGTCATCTCAAGTTTTTGTGTCAACCTTTATGAAAAATACTTCCGATTTACAGACGAACTGGCAGATAACTAAGTGATTCTATAAGCGTTCTTTTTCACTATTTTGGTACGGAGCACTAAAAACACAGAACCTCCCTGATGTTATAATTATCAAAATCGATTTAAAATGGCTATTGTGTAACAATTATATAGAATAACTTTCATGTGAATTGGAAGCAGTAAAAAGAGGGCTTGAAATAAAGGAATATTTATTTGGTTACTTTTTATTTACCTCTATGCGGAAGATAAAAGGAATATAAATAAAAGTTTCTATTTCTCCTCATTTACTGGGAAATTAAATTTAATAAATATTGAAAAGTTTCGCTAACTTAACCAAATGTAGATATTCCTTAACGAAATCAGAATTTAAGCTTAGCTAAATATTTATTAAGTATTGTATAACGGTATTATGTAAAAGGAAATAAAAGTAGACAATATTTCTTACTTAAAAATGATTTTATTGTTTGAGTAATATCTTCCCAATCTTTTCTCTTCCCAATTTCTCTTTTCTTTAGAACTTTTTTCCAAACCGACATATTTTTGAAAAATTTCTTTCATTTCTTGACATACCCGATATTGATGTGTGTTTCTAGGAAATTTGTCGCACTCTATTATACGGTCAAGTTTTTTTGGTTTAACTAGATTTTTTGTCAAGATGACGGACACTTGGTTATATTTTTAATTTTTTTATATACAGGTTATCCCGTAAGGAGTGGACCAACAAAATGTCGGCGATAAAGATGTTATTAGACAAACGAAACAATAAATTATATTATCATATGCCTAATAGTTTTAGAGATATGATTTTCTAAATTTTTGTTTAATTTTTGTTACTGCGTATGAAAAAAAAATTTATCAGGTATTATTACTAATTCTGCTTTTGTATTTTCGAGTGTCTTTAAAAAAATGTTCGTCTTTCTAATTAAAATGCTATTCATTCCTTTTATTGGCAACATAAAAATTAAACGCTGAAATATGTTAATTTTTTTTAATTACAAATCATGAAGTGATTTTTGAGCAATTCTAATGTAAAAAAATGTAATGCAACCTTGTGAAACTATATTTTGGAGACATATACAATTCACACAAATTCTAAAAAATGTATAATATTCTTCTATTACGTCATTTCATAACATATTTTTTATTCCTAAAACTATACCATTGACCATTTTTTCGGTCATGGTAATATAAAACAAGTGTGGTGTTTATGATCGTACCGCATTTATTATGTTTTTTTTTTATTACCGTAAATGCTCAAAATGCCTTCCCTTAGCTCTTATGTATAACCGCCGCCACAAAATTTCTTCTTAAACTTCGTAAGGCCCTTTCTTTTTTTTACCACTTCAGACACATGGTGAAATTTTTGTCTTAATTGGTGTTCATTATCGTTAGTATTTTCATAGATCACCTACTTGAAATAACCCCATAGAAAATAGTTCAATGGATTGAGTTCTGACGAACGTCATGACCTTGCAATAGTACTGCCACGTCCTATCCATTGATTTGGGTTGTTTGCATTAAAGTATTCTGTTACTGGTTGCGAAAAGTGGGCCGGTGCACCATCGTGCTGTTGCCAAATCCTATCAGGTACATCTTGAGATATTT
Source organism: Druceiella hillmani (assembly GCA_039881145.1). Classification (NCBI taxonomy): domain Eukaryota; kingdom Metazoa; phylum Arthropoda; class Insecta; order Lepidoptera; family Hepialidae; genus Druceiella; species Druceiella hillmani. The sequence continues at coordinate 3,357,722 of JAYKKI010000098.1, read as the reverse complement.
CATTCAACAGATTTTCAAGTTCATCTCTTAAAAACCGTAGGTAACGAACTCTAATAAACCTCGATGGGAGTGGATATGTATCTTACCTTATTATGCGCCGATTCTCGACGCCCCATTAGAGTAAATTGTGAAAATCGTATACTCCTATTCTTCACTGTGACCCTAATATTAACAAATTAAACTTAAAAATACTCATAGATCACATTCAAATGTTCTATCATCTTTTTGAGTGTGAAGTATTTACCTTGATTAATCATCAATTTTGAAAATTTGCAAGTGACGCTGTAAGGAGATTTTTTCTGGCAGAGAGGCTGCTATGCCAGTTTCAAAATATTTTAAAATTCCATTGGCGGTTATACATTATTCTGAAAACTAAATAAATAATAAATCAAAATGTGATGTATGTTATGAAATGCGTGACGATAAATGATGAAAAAGTGTTTTCCTTTCCTCAACAGCGTCGGTCCCCGGGGGGCGCCTCTCCGAATCGTCAATTTCACACAGCTGATTTCCCTCGTAGCATACTCGTATATACTACTGTAAATATGTAATATAGAGTTGATTCATGTAACATCGGATTCATGTTGGTCTTGAATGACATAAAATATCTAGGATATTGCAGTGTTCTATAATTACAACAATCTTATATAATAAGATCTGATTCAGATTGCTTTATTATTTGGACTCAACACTTATCTTCTGTATAATGTATGGAAATGTGTAAATTTTTTTGTTTCATATATCCTTTAAAACAGAGAACAATTAATTATTTGTATACTAGTGCAACTCAGAAACATATAGACGAACACAATACTTCAATATAGCTCACCGAAAAAAAGTTGCATATGATTATACGTAGGTTTTAATATTTTTAAGATAAGAAAAGTACATTAATAAATATGGTTAATTCAAAAAATAAGTAACAAGAAGTAGGAAATTTTACTGAATAACTTATATGAATTCATCCATTAATAATGAATTTTGTAATCGAATCCAAAAAATCATCTTCGTTCCTCTGACTTTAAAAATTTGTTTTTCTTACTTCTGAATTCACTTTTATATTTCGTGTACCTTAATTTTTATATTTAATATTGTGCTGATCCTTATATAAGATTTTTCTATTAAGCATTTGTCTGCAATATTTTATACGCGTGGCAAAAATTACAAAGTCGATGAACTGAAATAGTGAGGTGGTAAAATTGCCTTGGTTCACTACACATTTCTAAAAATTAAAATTTCATAACATTTTTACATCTGTTTCTGTTTATCTATAACTTCTATTTATCTACCACCCAAGTAAGCTTGGCAGTGTTTGTAGAATGCCATGATAAATATTTGTAATTTTAACCATTTCTCTACGGCAATATAATATTAGATGTCGTGACACTTTCCAAGAAAATAAACTGCAATATAAGAACCACTCCTATCAGAGGAGAAAGAGAGGCTGTCCACTTAGCAATTATTAAATTCTCATTAACCGAATCGTCACTTAAAGTAGATAGAATATAAATTTTATTTGCAGATAAGAAATAGTCACCACTAATCTTTTAGTTATTCTCACATAAATTTTTCCCCCTACTTTCAGAGACGACCCCATTTCAACCATATTCAATTCGCATTCATTATTTTTTACTTTATAAAAAACTCTTCTGTTGCTTATAATTTATTTCAAAAACATTAGGATCATATTTTGTAATCGTCAGCAGTAAAGCAAACGAATAAAACTTAAAAAAAATTACAATTGTTTTGGTATTTATGCGAGAGCATATCTGTAGAATGAAAATATGTTTACAACCTTGATACGTCAGTGAATTTGTGAAATCATATTGATGATGTTACTCCGATAAAGTTGTCGAGATTCTTTTATTAATATCCTTGAAAATCTTATTTTTAAAAGTTTCATGCGCTCACTAACATGTAAGTTTGAGAAAAAAATAAAAAAAATAATTAAATATAAAGGATTAAAATGTATGTTGTTGTCTCTTGAATTTATTTTGTATTATCATTTTGTAAGTAAAACAATGACACCAAACGTCAATGACAACAACGTCCAATATCGTATTTTCTACAATCTGTTGTTAAAATTTCAATTGCTGGTTGCTTTTTCCAAGTACGTATATGAAACAATCCTATATATATATATATATATATATATATATATATATATATATATAAATATATATATATTTACATATATATATATATATATATATATATATATGTATATATGTATATATATGTATTTATATGTATAATAGGGTATTCTTTTATAACACTAAGTCATCGACAATGTGGGAATATATAAAATATAATTTTTTTAAAGATTAACTTTAAGTACATTTAGAAATCCAACATCAAAAAATTACTGAAAGTTACATTTTAATAACTGTGATAGAAAATATTTTCGCCTTATCAGATAAAAAATATTTTTTTTGAAATAACCTACCTGTCAAACAGCCCGTCTCGAGCTCGAATCGGGCACAACACATCCGGCGAGTCTTGAAATCAGTTACAAATTTCAATTAACTCGTCAAATTTTGATGTATAAAGGACAGGCACGTGTTTTAAATCGTTAAGCTTTGAACTGGCGAAACTAAAACGATATATAATTTATAAATCGAGAAAATATTTTGCTGAAAAATGGAAGATGACATGTCTGTCATGATCCTGACATCCTGTTGCGTTCAGCAGATATTATCACATTTTTTATTTTGCGATTGCCTATATTAATCATGGCAAATAATAATTTCGTATATCGTAAATGACAATCGCTGGAATGTGAATATCAAAAATGTCTGATATATTGAAGTGAAATTATATCTTCATCATATCCTTGAAAGACATATCCAAGTTCTTAAAGTTGAGTGGATTTGCCATAAATTTGCATGATAAATAAATTATTTGCCTTCCATTTGTCGACGATATAATGGTTATCGCAGGAACGCTGAAGGACCTTAATATAACTTTTAGGGACCTTCTGAATAGATAGGTTTTAAAATAAACAGACAATATAAAGATCATCTCTAGTATCCATATCAAAACTACAATTTTACGTGTTCGAAAATGCTACTCTCAAAGCTGCTGATTAATGTAAATATACCTTGAACAAACTATCCTAATATACAATTTCGAGAAAGAGAATCCAAGATATATTGGAGAATACAATTCGCGTTCTGAGCAACGTTCTGGAAACTCCACCATATATTCTTGTTCAAATTACCCCGATATTAGAAGACGAATAGCTTCTATCAATGTATGTTGCCAGTAATGACTTACGGAAATGAGATGTGACTTCTTACAATTAGATTTATGATAAGATCTATGCTTTAGTTTTTCATATGAAATATGAAGCAGGAAGAATTGTCAACCAATAGTCTCTATGTCCCATTGGTTACCACTCCATTCTTTTTTTTCATTTTGGTCTATTACAAGACTGAGTCTGTTATAAGATTGAATTAAAGGGGTTATCTCAATAAAATGCACACTCTTATGTACTTTTGTATTAGATTCTCTAAAAATACAGAGAAATGGATCAAAGCCACTAGGCGGAATAACTGGTTTGCGATAAAGATAGACACAATTTTCTCAGCACACTTTTTAGAACATTATTTTGAAAGTAAAATAGTCTACCAGATGATATTTGAACCCAAAAAGCCAATGATATTTGAATTTTTTTTCAAAAAAAACATTTCTAACTTGTTTATGTTTAGGAAAAGTGACTATATAATTTCTCGATCAATATTCTTTTATATTTCTGGAATACTTATTCCTCAATGACAGGTTACAAGTACTTTTAGGTTGGAAGTAAACATAATTTTTTCCCCTATTTTGGGGAAAAAATTGTATTTTTAGTTCGAACAGTGAATCTACACTGACGAAAAGACTTGACAAATAAACTTCAGTGCAAATATGTCTTTTCCCAAAATCAGGTGAAGTTGACGAATCAATTATTTAATATAAGTGTGGGTGATACAATAAAATTTTATCGCGAAAGTTTATGCGTTCAGTAACAGGATCAGTAGAGCGGAATTCAGGACAGTCAAGCTACTGAAAACTTTATGAGGCTAATGATAAAGACAAAATATTTTCTAGGGTTTTAAATATGAGCATCGCTCAAAATATTTTTGAGGGTTTTCAAGGATGCTCATATATTAGTATATTAATGATATTTTAAAAATTAATGGACCGGGAAATAAATAAAATAAAAGCTTAATAACTTAATATCATTGTCAAATATCTAATCTAAAAAAAAATTACGTATATATATATATAATGGCTAAAATAATTTAAGTATAAATAGTGCATAAATTATTTATAATTAAATTGTTTTTTGGATCGGATATTTGTCAATTATATTAAATGATATTATTTAACCCTTTTTAATTATTTTTACCTTTATCGCTATATATAACAATTAGATTATACAAGAATTGCCTTGTCATTTTATTAAAGTGAACAACAATGAACTCGTTCATTGTTTACCAGGACCATCGTGCATTTTATGATTTAATTTCAATTCAAAAAATGAATGACATATAATAGCATGAAGGGATATCCAAAATTAATAGAGAGTACAAATAATTTGTTAAATAAATTACCTAACTTTTAAATATAATACTTAGAACCGACGAAATATTATTAACAGACTCGTCGAGTTTCCATCACACAGTTTATTGTATCGCATGTCGATAATAAATTAATAAATGTTTTAATAGGTACGTAAATATTGCAGTGTCGTATGATTTCTTAAAATGATAATTTTATATGTTGACTTATTTATATTGCTACTTTTTATCAATATCGTGGTCGACAAAAATGTAAACAACATTACAAGGTTAGAACGATTTTAAATGTATCATGTTTGTTACTAGCGAAATAAACAAGTGTAACTCAAGCGTACGGAAACGGGAAAGGGTTTCATTATTTTGGAGGTGACGGGGCATTCCCTGAAATGTGATTGACTCTCGTTTAAAATTGTTTATTTTAACTGGCGGCACGTGTTTTCACTTTCGATGAATACGCCTTTGGTATCCTATTATATATATATATATATATATATATATATATATATATATATATATATATATATGTGTGTATATATATATGTATATATATATATATATATATATATATATATATATATATATATATATATATATATATAAATATAATATATTTGTTATTTAAAACATATTACTAACTAGTTGGCCTCAGTGGATTCAATCACGTAGAATGGTTTCTTTATACCGCTCTTCCCCACCATCACTAAATACATCCGTCGCTTTTGCCTCACGACATCAGTCGTTTTGATCGAGCGTGGACGAGGATATGTGAAAGGGAATACACGGAATGATTAGCCAATAAATGAGCAGGCCTCTTTATATCGCAACTTTTGAACAGTGTTCACCGACGTCTGTTACAGTTTTAATACTCTAAATTGTAGTGTGATATACATGTATCTGAATTTTGGTCTGTGTGTGGATGTATATCTAAATAATGTAATAGTCCTCGAAATTCAGATTTTCTGAGATAAATTATTTTTCCAATTAATGCGAACAAACAAATTTGTTTGCTTCATATTTTTGTACGGGTTTTTTGCCATAATCAGTAGAAAATTCTAATATTCTGACTTGGTTCTCTTATTTTTAAGTACATTTCTCTGTTCAAAGAGAATATAGAAAAAAACACGAGCGAAGCCGCCGACTAACTCATAAAATACGAAAATTGGCCTGTAAGTATATCATTTCATATGCATTAAGTGTGTATAGAAATGATGAATAAATTTAATTTTTTTTAGTATTTAATTCAAATATTTTAGGAAACAAACATCACCTTTTGTGCAAAATTTGTTTAACGTCTTAAAAAGAAGCTGAACTTTTTTTCATTGAATGTTTTTAAATGTATATTCGTATGGTTATTTAAGTATATGTGCACGGTATACATACAGTAAATAATTATTTGCAAATCAGTGATAAAAATGTGGAATGTTTATTATATATATGACGTGTGTTTTGTAATATATATATATATATATATATATATATATATATATATATATATATATATATATATATATATGTATACATATATATATATATATATATATATATATATATATATATATTATATGATATAAATTTAGTTAGGAAACTGCATATTTGAACTTGGTGTTTGTTAAGAAAATTATGAGAAATTGGAGATTTGATAAGTTAAATAATTCTTGAATATATTTGGCGTTAATTTTGTAGAAATTAATTATTCACAATTAAATGGAACTACGTGATGTAGTAATATTTCTACTTCCTACTACAACGAAACCTAGGTCGTGGTAAAGAATTTAAAGAAAGTAGAAATAATACTAAATCACGCAGTTTCATTTAATTGTAAATAATTCTATCTAGTCATCCATAGTAAGCGAATTAAAGACGTGAAACGTTCATTCTGTCATACTCTGTACTTTCTACCAGTAATGCTTATACAGAACCTTAGATAAGAGCAGTCCGGTTCTCACCATAACAAATATCTGTTCCTAGGCCGCAGTGGAGTTTGCTGACACTCCGCTCTCATATGCCTAAGCACTTTGAACCCTTTATATACCTTAGACGGACGCTCTGCGGGGTTCAAATAATCTCAGTCCTTGGTCTGCGTTAGTCGTAATATAAATGTAATTCAAGTCTAATTAAATATTTAATAATAATAATACTCGATTTCTAATGATTCGCTAAATAATAAACTTCAAGAATAAATTGTATTAAAAAAAACAAATCTTAAAGTCCTCATAACAGTTCGTTAGTTCTTAAAATATTTGTTTAAATCTACGAGTATGTCTTATGTCAATTTACTTAGACTGCCCAATTTTTTAATATTAGGACATATAAACACCGGCCAAAATAGGTTCAATTTTATACCATAGCGTACTAATTGGATAATAATTTTTTGATCATATTCGTAAAATGTATATATGTATATATATATATATATATATATATATATATATATATCTATATATATATATATATATCTATATATCTATACCTACCATGAAAAATTACAATTTATGCAACAGTTTTATATTTTTTGTTTTTAATATTTAGTTATTTATGATACCCATTACATCAAATACAAATTCTCCCATTTTACAATTATATTATTATTATATAATAAATAATGTTTATTGTTGTGTATTGAAAGCGGCAGAAAGTTTTGGGTACAAGAATAATGTAAACTGAGGAGCGTAATTTAATACATTCTCAAAATCATTATTATCTTTGCATTTATACGCCGCCATTTTACTGTTAAATATTATATTTATCTTATATCCATCAAGGTCATTAATGTGGTCATGATTTAAAATATCTTTATAAATTTATTACCTACGTATTCATTGTTATATATATTATATTGTGTCTTTACGAGTAAGCCCAAATAACGTCACAAATATACTTCTATTATGATTTTGCAAATGCCTGCTTTTTATGATGACGATATAAAAGATGAAGTCGATTTATTATGTAAAATAACTCAGAATTAGAACATTGTAAAATATTTTAAAATAGGGACTAATATTTGGGTTTAAATGTATTTCTCTGAAAATTAAAATTTACTTCTACAGTAAACAATTTTGCGAGGATCCATATTGTAACTTGATGTTGAGGAACTTAACAAAACTAATTAAATTGGATAATTTTAAAAATAAGCAAGATGCTTTATAAATTTCAACAAATGTAATTCCAAAAGACAGTTATAAAATATCCTAATATTTAGCAATAAGCAATTGATAGTGTAAAATGTACATACGTGCAACATTAAGAAGACCAGTTTTTTTCTAAGCGAAATAAAATTCAAGTGACGAATATTTTAATTTATATGTCCCTAGGCCTTTGAGAGATATGATCTCTTAAACCTATTACGCAGCATTAAATTAAAATATGACTATAATCTTGCATTTTAAAATGAAAATATTTTCAAATTTAGGACTGTACTGTTATGAATACGTTTTCGTGAATACTTTAATTAATTCCAGCATTTTATTATTCAAATATCTATCTTATGCTTCTGAGCTTCGGAACCATTACATATTATGTACAGTTATTTCTGTAAATAAAGTTCTGTTATTTAACACACCCAATATATTTTTGTCTTTATCCGAAGCATCATACAAATATCTAACAAATGCTGCTAGGCCCTGGAAATATTATAGAAATTATGTAAAATATTTTGTGAATAAAAATATATCTGATTCCGTATCTTGAAGGTTTTGATATCTGTCATATAAAATTACACATGTGCCAATATGAAAAAATCATTATATTTAAGCAAAGAATTTCATCAGTTATATCATCTCTCTTAGCCACTTCATACACTTACAATGTACGCATCAAAGCTTTTCATTGAACATCTGCTTCAATATTTATATTAGGTTATAAGGGAACCATTTGATGAAAGCCCTTTGGCGGCTCGAACTGAAAATGTCTTTAGAAGTAAAATACAAACAAAGCCTTCAAAAAATACTGTTTACCCTTCACTGCATCCAATGCGGACGGTGTTGTAATATTGACTAAGGCGAGAGCTTTTACTGTTTACTCAAGCTTGTCTCAAGCTGGAGCTTTATTTCTTTTGCAGGAAAGTATTACGTCATCGACATTTAATATCGCATTGAGGGTAATATATATTTTAGTCGTTATTGTTTGAAAGTTATGATATAATTAATAATTACCTATCAACTTGATAACTTGACGATTATTGAGAATGAAATCAGTCTTTGAAAGTAGTTTTCAAGGCTTTTCCATCAGTTACCTATTGATAGTCTGAATCTGTCTATAATTTTAAATATGCCCACATAAAATTTGGTAAGCAGATATCATAGATAGACATTTTAAAAGATATGAAATAAAAGTAACACATAATTTCCTTTAGTGTGTCCCAGCATACCCTTAAATTGAAGGAGACAAATTAATTCTCCTTGCACTCTTAAATAGGTCTTAAGCAATTACTATGTTACTTCAAATTTTATGGCAAAATGTAAAGTTTCGTTATAGGTTATAATGTGTAGATTTCTATAGTAATTAAACGGTAAATAAATCTATTAAATGCGAATAAAGCTCACAATGAAACTTTCTAAATACATTAAACATGAAAAATTAAAGAAACTATTACTTATCAAATATATAGTTACGCAAATAAATAAAAATTTATATTTTTTTTCTTTTATTTAACAAAAAAAAATTCTTTAGTGAAAAACCATGCTAAAGGAAATATTGGTTCACATTTTAAGTATTTTGATGTCTGTGCTTATCTGGTTCAACAATGAATTTGGAATTTCCAAGAAAACCGCACGCGTACAAGTTGACTTAAATGTTACGTACATGTAAGCTTCACATACGTTTAAGGCATTAATTAGTTCAAACTAGTGTTATAATATAGTTATAGGGTATCTATACACACCTATTTAATAACAGACATGTGAGTTTTATTTGGGACTTTTGCCGTAAAACATCGTTTTCGATCGCAAAATTGCTTGTTTCCTATTTAGTTTTCAATCCATTATTCGATCTATTCGATCAACTGATTGAGGTCTTCAATCTATGCTCTTTTTTAGAAGAAATTAAGCACTTTCGGAACCAGTGTTGCGGCGATCTCATGAGGAAACATAAATTAAAATGGCGTAAACGGTCATATCAAACCTACTCTGATATTGAGATGATGAAGAAATAATAATAGAAATAGCTATGAAGGACTAATTGTTTGATTTTTTTTGTATTCCGTCAGTAGTAGACATTCAAGTTCGACGAAACAATTTTTTGACCGTTTCACGTCTTTCTTTGAACAATTTGTACCGCACGTATATCTGTATTTTCGATATAGTCGGATCACCATAGGCCTTTTTAACATTTTCTTCGCTTTTACCTCATAAATTTTGATCTAAAACAAAAAATTTAAGGCAACTTTTTTGTTCGCACAGCAACTTTGAGGCCGACTGTTCCGATAGCTGCTGTAAACATATTAGTTGACAGATCGAGCCCAAGTTTGGCTTGGTAATTAAGGACAGTTCCAATAAATTAACAAAAAAATGTTATTAATTCCGTTTAAGGGGTTACATTTTCTTTACGATTCCGGGTTATTTTTATGCAGAAAATATACCCCATGAAATGCTCAAAATTTTATTTCGATATGTATGTATTGAATAATTAAAAGGTTAGTGGCACCAAAAAAAAATATATTTGTCTTATCATCTTCCCGAGCTTTTATATCACCTGAGCATACAAGATTTAGCCTACCAGTGACACGTAAGCCATCTAACCATCAGCGTAAAGGAAAATAGCTATCATCACTTCGTTTCCACATAAAGTTGTACCTCAAGAGGTCATCAAAAATCTACGAAGGAGGAGCCTAAAAATTAATTAAGCATTGAGTCTGCTAAAATTTAAAAGAAAATAAGAAAAAGAAAACAGTTACCAATGACTCAACATCAGAAAATAAAAGAGATGTTACAATTGATGAAAATTATTTTCTATTGCCGTTAGTCGTACGGAATATTCAGATAAAACCAGGGTTGGATATATTGTATAAAATTTGAGAGGTGGGCCCACGAGAGCTGCATTAGGTATTAGAAGAGTGTCATAAATATTAGGGGTAAATACGGGCATAATATCCGATTTTACCTAAGTACTCATGCAAAATCTGAAATTAACTCGTTTCGAATTTTTTTATAGTACTTTTGATTATTACAAAAAAATATTTGTATTCATATGATACTGTAGTAAAAGTGGCAATAAAACGTAATTTGGTTATAAGTCTACATTTATTAATTTGACCTAGGGAGTAATGTATTTAGAGACACGGATTTTTTATGGTTTTTCCATACGATTGTCAACAAATAAAGAAAATAGCAATCATTCTCTTCCACTTCTGCTGATAGGATAGTTAATTCTAGTTTAATAAGTTATTTGTAAATTAAAGAGAAATTAAAGTTTCAATCTAAAAATTTACAATTTTTTCAAACATAAATGTTTCAGTACTAACGTCTATTTTTTTCTAATTCCCTCAAATATAAAGAATTTACTTACAATTACCAATGATTCATTTACAATGAAAAAAAAAGAACATAAACGTTACGTGCGAAGAATTCTCAAAATAGCCACTGAGCAATTAGTATTCGTATTCTTCATAACACTAGTATGGATGAACATAACCAGCTTAAAATAAATTGGGGTAAATATGATTTTCTCGCTGATTAATATTCGTAGCTATATTTACAATTTTTATAAGGAATTATGATGAGAAGACTGCTTTTGTAATTATCCTATGACATATAAATTGAGATTTTTCCAAAATTGTGCAATAACACGTAAGTATTGAATAATAAAGTTTTTTGTAATAAAACCAACGAAGTGCGCATTGGAACATGCACAAATTAAGATTACATCGTGGTCTGCATCACGTAACATAATTACATGCTTCTAATGGAATTAGAATATTTAGAATTTTTTCAGATTTTTCAAACGTCTCTCTCTTCAGTCGACCACTCTTGCTCTAATGATCGCTATCCATATGAATGACAAGTAGGTGTATGGTGGATCTTTGTTTTTGACGAGTATTTTTGTTGTGACAATGCTTCTCCATTTCTATCAATCGATGATATTGCGCATCAATTGCCCTATTGTACGCTATTAGAAATATCAAAATTGTGACTGAATAATTAGGGGAGGAAAATCTGTCCCATAATGCATGTCATTTTTCGTTACCTTGAAAACGGGGTTTACAAGTTAATAATGGTCAATATCAGTAACATTTTAAAAGTCATAATCAATAATTTAAAAAAAATGATGTGAGAATATTTAGAATAAGATATTTCATACACGTAGGTCTAAAATAATCAAAAGTGTAAAGATATGAGACAGACAGAGATAATGAAGGAGACAAAAGTAAATGACAGAGACAGAAATAACGACATGTGGTAGAGACCAACATAACGAAACAATAAATCACAATTAAATGAAATTACGTGATGTAGTATTATTTATATTTTCTTTAGGTTCTTTACCACGACCTAGGTTTCGTTGTATTACGTTACGTTGTATTCGTTGTATTTCGTTGTATTACGTTGTATTTGGGCCATTAGCAAAAATTCTTTGCTAATAGAAGATGTAATACAACAAAACATAGGTCGTAGTAAAGAACTTAAAGAAAGTGGGAATAATACTACACCACGTAGTTTCATTTAATTGTGAATAATGAATTTCTACAAAATTAACGCCAAATATATTCAATATTTGGAAACAATAAATGTTTTCAGTCACAGAATTATAAAAATGCATTATCTACACGTATAGCTAGTGCAGTTTTACGAATGTTACGACTACGAAAATTAATTTATAAGTGTGTTACATTTTCCCACGAAAAATTTAAAATAAATTTTAATGAAATTGAGCAGAGACGTTACTCGAAATCCAAAGAAGAATATGGAAACTTGATATCATGATAAATTCAATATTGCAAATGTTCCCAGGTAGCGGATTACTTTTAATTCCGAAATCTGATTCTACAAATATATATAAAAATCACACTACAAATATGACACTTCGAAAAAGTACTAATAATGACGTTGACCGAAAAGCTCGCATTCACGATATCGCGAACACGACATACATGGCGGGCAGTTATACACACCCAAACGGGTATGCGTGTTGCACACCCAAACGGGTATGCGTGTTGCACACCCAAACGGGTATGCATGAGGATGCGTGTTGTCGACGTCCGCGCTTACTGAAGGTTTCTGCCGCATTCAATTACAATTTGACGATATCATTATATTTACAATACGGTTTAATAATTACAAAATGCTGTCTTTGGAATATTAATTTTTACACAAAATTGCAAGTAATAACTAGTTATCATAAAACTGAAACGTGACAAAAAGTTTAAATTGATGAAACAGAAAATAATGATTTAATGGCTAGAAAATAATGAATAAATAAGCTGAAATCAGTATGATGATAAAATGCCTCCGTGCAATAAAGTCAATATCTTTCGGTAGAACTCAATATAATATAACGTAGCATATTCTTCATGATAAATTAATATATTTCTTTCTGTTCTTTTTGTAATCACAAGTTAAGGACACAGGACTCAGGACTTGTATTAATAGTTTGTACATTTGAAACTAATAATATTAAAAGAAAAAAAACCTAAAATTAAACATTCAGTGCTACCTTTGCTTATTGTAATGTGTAATAAACCCTGCGTATAATGAAATAATTACAAGTGTTTCGTAAATATTTCGTGAATATTCACAATATCACTTTACACATATGAAATATTATCAAAATTTAACAGAAATCAATAAATTTGCCTATTTTACTTATTTTTAAATATACTTTTTTTTATCACATCACCGGCAAATTGTGGAATCAATTTTATTGAATGAACCATGTATGTATACCTTGCCGTACATTAAATAGAACTGAGTGAGAAAATACATTCACACACATGAAATTGTACATATGTGTGTGTGTATATATATATATTTTTTTTAAATTTTTTTTATGTATATATATATATATATATATATATATATATATATATATATATATATATATATATATATGTATCGGCAGATCGTACGTCAAAAGGAAAATATTTCCCGAAATCGCAAATCTTCCAACTTCTTTCTGCTTCAAATATCTTTAAAATTAAAAAAATTAACATCATTTTCTTAGGGCAAAATATACATAAAATGATATTTCCAATAATTAAACGTAGGCCGTAACTAGAAATGTCGACTAACAGGAGTTTATCTGTTTTACTTGTGTCGAAATCATGTTTTTCTGACACAAAATTATAAGGTTTCACATTCTATAAATTTTTCGTTACATTTCAATGAAATTCCCATTAAAATTTCAATTTTCCGAACATATATTTATTCACTCTCTCTTTTACAATACCACTATGTAAGTAATTAAATATTTTCTGCAGTGATAATAATTGAAAAAACTGAAAAATTTCACGTTTGAATATAATTTTTGTCCTCTTCAGTTGTGAATGGAAACCATGTATATGTAAATATATATATATATATATATATATATATATATATATATATATATACACACGTATACACGCATAAATTAAAGAAAATACTTCTTCCAACTCTCTAAGCTAGTACTTGAAATTACGTAAGTAATATTAGGAAGAAAGCGATTGGAGAAGCAGGCAAATAGCTTTTTATTTTTGATTTAGACGAAATTAATAAAAAGAAAACATCGAAAGTTTCAGTTCGGGTGCACGTCGTAGGTGTTTTTGTGAAAAGGATGGTACAAAATCATAACAAGTGTTGCGTATTAATATGTAATTTAATTATTAATCTCGCTGAAAACTGCGTTCGCTTAAAATTGAATTTGCCATGCCCAACAGATTTATTTGCAATGTGTCTTTCAGTGGAAGTTCAGCAGAGCTGTAGCATATAAAGCGTCTATTGCACGTAAGATTTTGAGCTCAATAGCGTCATAGTCTACCGTAACACTTTCCATTGACGTAAGCGCATTGATACATGGCCATGATAATATCACTATAAATAGTAATCGCAGTACAAACTCCTCAAGCGCTGTTATATCGAAATAATCTTTACATTACCATTGCCTTCTGTGTAGCCTTCCAACGATGCTTGCACATGATCCGTGGACTTGAGGACCGTCACTGCATCTTCTGTATGCCCTACGAACAAGCTATGTAATGGCTTTGCGTCGTATTTTCGTTTGCTTTTCAACTCCGTCGCAGCTGAAGAATTTTTAGGTTTCCTAAATTTATTTTGACGTAAACTTTATTCTGATTTTCATTTTCTGTAATTCTGAGCATATTTACGATCCATATAGTCTAACGGGCCAACTACGTAAAAGCGTGTCATCTTCTCTTTGACGCTCTCGTAGCTCCCGTATTTGCTCCGTATTAGAATATTTAGGTCTCTTGGATTACTTATGACGCAGGCTTTCCTATAATGTATGTTTTTTTACTTACAGAATATTTTCCATTCTTATCAGACAATATCTTTCATTTTTTTTCATAATTTTCTTGAAATCTGTCTTATACAGATTTTTACTTATATTCTGGCAAATATTTCTTTGTTCCATTCTCTCTTCAAAGAGTAAACAAGCTCTTTAAGATAATAACCAAATATCTAAATATCATAGCTAAATGTATTTTTACGCTACATTAATTGAAATTTTTACATAACGCTAATTCGTAACAATCACACGCATTCACTCACACTATTCCGATAACATTACAGGCAAAACAAATAAAGCATTATAAATGCAGACAGACATGTTCCATCCGTTTTTGTACTATATATTAACTACGATATTAATAATGATCCATATTTTAATCAATATTATTTAAATATTAGTCTCGTAATTATTAGAGATTAAAATCAGTACATATTTTGAAAGAGGGAAATTTTTACCGGTCGTTATATACTTTAAGAGAGAATAAATGTTTTCACCTCAAAAATTCTATGAAAATAAAATAACTTCGCACATTTCAATAAACTAGCCAAATGCGTTAATGAAGGAAGTGGTATTCTGAAATTCAGTTATAAGGTATTTATTTCTTAGTCCTCATTACGCTCCGCATAAAAATGTATGTTAATGCACGTGATGCGTGACGTATTAAGTTGTTAGTACTCAATAACTACTCTTTTATGTTATTGATAAGACTCTTGGATCTATTAAAATATCATTAGAAAACACTTTGCCCAAAGCAAATCATCCATTTACATTGACCTAAATTTGTTTGAGAGTACTTCGTCCAAATGTATTATGGAGGCTTTGGTAAACAATCGAAAAGTAAAGAATTTGGGACATAGCGCGTGGGGCGGGTGTCGTTGTGAATGTAGGCGCCTGTCAACTCCACGCTCAATTTAAAAGTATGTGCCGAGCACTTCCTTTGATTGTTTGATATTTTCTTTTGTCAGCTGTTTATCCAGTAATAAGTATCGACGTGACATTCGAAAAAGAGAAAGGTGACCTTTGTCACAGTTACTGTGCGTGGTTTGATAGAACACGAAATAGATTGTTCGTTGCGATTTTTACTTTGTCACCCAGTATTTGTTTACGCTGTGTCGAGTTTTGTTGAATAAAAACTGAAGTTTGGGGAAAATTTAGGATCGAGTTATTATTTTTTTTAAGTCAGAGTTAATAATCGCTGGCAAACCATATACCACTCTAACCACTCATGCCTTTAAACCGTGTTAATAAGATTTTCCCCATTAAATTTTAATATTAGCAAACCTGTATAATAAAGATGATGATCCTTAAGTGATGATCCTTAAGAATGTTGGCTCCTTGAATATTTAAGAAGATGATCCTTAAGAATGTTGGCTCCTTAAGGAGTATATAAGTATTTTTAAAAGAGAAAGAGGCAACAAATATTGGGCTTCAGTTTCATCTCGCCTATTCATTTATTTATTTATCTTGATGACTATATTGAAATACCAATGAAATAAGTTTTAATTAAATTTATTAAGGAGATCTAAAACCATATTGGTGAAATATGTAAATTTTTACAATTATTTAAAGTAAATAGTCTTCAAATTCAATATCGTTTATCACAAAATTTGTGATCATTGTAAATGGTTAACAGAAAACGAATACGGGATCTAAAAGGAGAACAAATTTATTGAAAAGTATTATTTAAAAAATGGTTTAGCTAATGATTTGTACTTACCAATACATTAAGTTATATGTAATATTTACTATTTACGCAAACACTCCCAATTTAAAATTTTGTTTTTGTGATGCAAAGTTATTAAGTTTTTCATTTATTAATGGTTTGGAAGATCATTGAAAACCAATTTCCAGAGTAATTTCATGTTCGCCCTTACATACCCCATCGTGTTTATTTTATGATACATTAATTTTTCAATAGTCCCTGTTCGATAAGAAGGTAGGGAAATAAATAAATCCTGCATTACTAGACTAGTTAGTATGTTTAAAATTTATCGAAAAACCATCCTTTGAATTAAAACGTTGATTTGCTAAAAAATCAGTCAGTGGTTCAGATGCGTATCTGTATACGCTAAAAAATCAATCAGTGATTCAGATGCGTATCTCATCTTGAGTAACATTAATAATAATTAGAAAAATCCGAAATGTTTACAAACTAACACACTATGAAAAGCATATAAAAATTGAAGGACATCGTATGGAGTAACAGTAAATATAATGAACGTGTAGATTGATATACAACTTAGGGCAGTTTCTACATAGTTTTTCTTTAATAATTTTCCAGTAAAATGCTGTTTTCTTTAATGTGATTTCTCCTAAATGGAGATAAAATTGTTTTATTTGAAAAGTTCTGTTATATATATATATATATATATATATATATATATATATATATATATATATATATATAGATATATTTATATAACACATATAAATGTGCAAATATATTCGAAAATAATGATGCACCATTCAAATCAAGGAAATTTATTTTCCTTCAAGCTATCGAAATACAACTGACAGAGTGGTAATTTTTTTTCAAATAATGTGTTCACTTAGTATTTAACCGTATACGCGAAATCAAATTCACACTCCCATAAAGTTACTTACTTATTTTGGTTCTGCATATTTGAGTACCTGACTTTATATTATACGAGTAGCTAATTATGCACGTTTTAACACGAGAGAGTTTGTAGATAATCTTTTGTTTTGGCAAAGTGATAAAAGAATATTATATAAAATTTTACCAATTTTGCAACATTTTATAAAGTAAGTGACGAAACAATGACCAATTTGGTGTTGTAATATTTAATGAATAAGACAAATTAATCTTCTACCTGATTTTATTCGAAACATAAAAGTCGTTTATCCCACTTTATTCGCGACTCCTTAATCTGTAAAAAAAACGATCATCACAATGCCAAATTACTAGCGTTTAAAATATGCTCTCTGGTACTATTGCTAAATTTATTGGATCTATTAAAAAATTAACAAAAATATTCGTCTTGGTAAGTTGCTCACTTTTTTTGAGAGTACTTCGACTAAAATGATTTTCGCAGTTAAAAAGTTAAGGAGTGCGAAGGAGCTGCTATCACAAGGACTAGAACTAACAGGCTATCACAATGATAGCCTGTTAGTTCTATGCACAATTTAGAAATATATTTCCAGCTCTTTCTTTGGCTGTAAAATTTTTTTTGTGAACTTTTCAAGTAATGACTATCGACGTGGTATTCAAATGAAGTATACGTGAGTTTTGGCGAGCTTTTGAATCTATTTTGTGCGGCGACGGGCGATGAAATAATTTGTTCAACGCATTTTTTTTTTGTTACGAAAATGCAAGGGAAAGTTCGGTTACATAATATTTAACTTGACAAAAAAGAGCGCATTGACTATATTGCGAAAAATTTTAAGAATAAATTTTCAACCTTAGTAAAATATATTTAAATTCCACTCGATAGAAACGACTAGAGACATATTTTCGTAACAATTAATATGCTTCACTAATAATTGTTTATTAAGGTTTTTTACTTATTAGTTTTTCATTACAAACTCTTGACGTTTTTGTTGGAAAATATTTATTAGGTGCATTTAAATCTATACCTTGAAAAAAAATCATACTTTCGCCGTACATTACAGTAAACGCAACGCAAATAATATCATAAATATTCGGCAACTTGCAATGTTCAAGTTCGCGTTTATTAAACAGCTTTCGTGACTAAACGAACTTTTCGCCAAAATAATATATTCGAACTTTTAGATTTTGGTTAAAGTTATAAAATTACAAGGTGATGCCACAAGTTTTATTTTACTCTTCGCTAATATTGCCTTGAAAAATATTTTAACAACTTTTGAAATATCTTTTAATGTTGGACATTGTAAATATGTATCCTTGAAGAGAATATTTGCTTCTTTCTATGAGAAATTTCTTTTCCGCTTACAAAATTTTCAGTTGAAATATGCAATACGTCCATAAATCAAACAGGCTGTGGCAGTGAGTGGG
The DNA here is from genome assembly GCA_039881145.1 of Druceiella hillmani. Taxonomy (NCBI): domain Eukaryota; kingdom Metazoa; phylum Arthropoda; class Insecta; order Lepidoptera; family Hepialidae; genus Druceiella; species Druceiella hillmani. The sequence continues at coordinate 3,338,726 of JAYKKI010000098.1, read as the reverse complement.
TTCTCTAATCAAAATTGTTGAGGATAAAAATTGTAATTCAAATCTTTATTTTCCTTGTATCTAGTAGACGATGAATAATTTACTACTCTCTTCGACTTGCCATAAAGCATTTAAAGCTTCGTATAATAAATTTGATATTCAAAGTGCCTGCGGAAACATTATTCAAGGCGTGGGATGTCCTATTTACTCCTGTGCATATCTATTAATTCACAATTTTGATTTCCTTTTAGAATCCAAAGGAAAGCTAATTCTTAAATAACTATTAACTTTGTGTATTTTATGTAGTAGCAATGTGAATAAATAAATGTTGATTCCGCGATTGTTGGAAAAACTCTCAACAATCATAATAAACTATCTTTTACCACATGTACATGAAATTAGAAAAATGTAATTTTTTTTATACAAATAGGTATATACTTCCATCTGGATAATTACGTAGTTATGAGGTAATTTTGAACATAATTTTTAAAACCTAACTCAGTTTTGGCGATGCATTCGGTTTCAGTGTGTTTAATGTTTAGATTCACTGCTCCATTCCAATATATTGCACGTAATTACATATCCTATGGCTTTTAATCTAGCATCTGCAGATATTATTTACATAGAAAATTTAATTCAAATTCGTTAAGTTGTTTAAGCGTTTAAAAATAAGAAACAGGTAACCTTTTCTTTATATCTGGTAATTAATCCATACGAACGAGAAAACAGGATTCTGGGGACCATACTTTTATTTAATGCAAAATCGATGTAAAAATGTTCAGGATTACATTGAAAATGTTTGTTACTTTTTTTTAAATTTTCCAAACGTTGTCTGTTATCCTTATTACTAAGAACTTGCCGAAAACCACTGGGCAAATTCATTTTAAATTTCAAGGTTTTCGTTAGTATTTCATTATTTTTTGATCATTGCCATAAAACGCCTTTGAAATAATATTGATATAATTGTCACAGTTGAAATGAAGTAATTGTTAGTCATTTCGAGTAAGCATATCGTATTTAGTAAATTTGAGGAACATTTTCCACAAAATATGAATACTTCTAAATCTTTATTATTCTTCTAAATCTTATTTAAATTTCTTTTACCAAGTAGCTGCGCTACTTTTTCCGGTATTTGAATAGTCAATTATACGGCAGCACGAAGAAAATTTTACGTAGCAAGCGCAATTTTATTCCCGTCAATAAAATATGTATCGTCATCGGATCATAAATAATATACTATCGGCGCAGGCTTAAGGCATTTGGCATCTAAAAATTTGTACTCGTAAAAATAATCGTAAACGTTCCATCAATCCCAATCCAAGTTTCTTAAGGGTTTACGTGATATATTTGCCACTGAAGTTGAGTTTTACTCATTTAAATTCTGTTTTGTCACTGATAAATATACACACACACACACACATATATATATATATATATATGTGTGTGTGTTTACACATATGTTATTGACTATTATAAACATGATTTAATTAACACGTTTTACGTCTCTCCAACTATTATAAGATATTACACTGAAAAATATTTTACAAACGACAAATTGATTATATTTTAGTGCAATTATTTTATTCCAAAATTAACTTTAAAAACCAAAATATTTAAAAGACCATCATTTTAAACATTTGGACAAAAGAGTTACAATAATATACAATATTAGGTTGGCAATTTTTTCCGATGATTTCTGGAATGTTATAGAAATTCCTGTAACGCAAAGTATTATAAACGGAAAAGAATGGCATTCTGTATTCTATTCATTTAGTATTTGAGTTTCGGCGAGTGAAGTGCAATTCGTAGACTACTTATTTTACACTCTTTCTTCACGAACTCATTTAGGACGAAAAGCTTTTCTATGACATAGACGAGCATTGTTTCCAAAAAAGAGATTATTCACGTTTTCCATATTCTTCATACAGGACGCCAATATTTTAAACTGAGTTAAGCAACCTTTCATTTTAAATTGAGAAATATTTGAGAAAGTTTTCTCAAAAAAGGCTTATATGTCAAAAATCCGAAATTAAATTAATTTTATGGTAAATCTCCCTCATGAACTCATATAGCAATATAAATTCATGTTTTTGGAATAATGTGAACAATTTCAATTTCACTACCCCCTGAGCTAAGAATGTTCATGTGAACTGATTGGTTTTTAATTGGTAACCTGACACATTTAGTGTCTTTATATTTGTTTTACTAAGACATGGTTGTAAATATTGTAAACTATTTCGCAGTCCCTTCGTTTTTTTATTTGATATATATAAATATATATATATATATATATATATATATATATATATATATATAAAGGAAAAATAGTTCATAGGATCTATGATGTATTGATGGTCACTAAATACTTAAAAATTTGTAAACTTCTTGAAAAATTTGATATGTATAACGGTGCCAAAAATCACGAAGAGCTGAACAAATCAATTTAATTAAGGTTCAGCATTTATACAAACGAATATAAAATAATGTTACCAACTTTATATCTTAAAGATCTGTTTACCGTTTTGCTTATGTACTTCAACTACGAAACCCTGGGTCTATTATTATAATATTTCTCAATAGCATTTAACATGAACACACATATTGAATATATTTGGCGGTAATTTTGTAGAAATTCATTATTGATAATTAAATGAAACTACGTGATGTAGTATTATATCTACTTTCTTTAAGTTCTTTACCACAACCTAGGTTTCGTAGTATTACAACATCTTTAGGTGGTCTATTAGCAGAGATGTTGTAATACATAACCTGAAGATGTTGTAATACAACGAAACCTAGGTCGTGGTAAAGAAATTAAAGAAAGTAGAAATAATACTACATCATGTAGTTTCATGTAATTATCATGAACACTCGTATTAAAGACAAAGTTTCAAATGTTTATCCGAATAAATTTTTTGTTGATAAACATCCTAGTTTTTTTTAAAGCAATCTCTCACGGGACAAAACTTTAACAGAAAATGTGAAAATACCATTTACCCCACCAGGTGTACAAAAGATAATAAGAATTTTCATAAATCTAAGAGTAATGATACAAAACCTTGTACGTAAACGGAAGGCTGCGAAGCGCTAAATTCAAGCTGAAAATTTGTAAGTAAACACGTTTGACACCCAATACATAAACCACTCTTTCGCCATACTGATATGGGTCTCACTATTTGGATATCATGGCAAAATTTACGTGATCTGCATTCTAATTTGGGGTTGAATAAATCGACGAAAAAAAATTAAAATCATCAATGGAAGTGCTCCACGCCAGAAATATGTACACATTTCTTTGTAGTGCACACGCATTCGCGTTTACAATACGACACAGATGCTCCACAAACCCCGCTTTACTTTCGCATTTCTTCATTCAGATTCAATTATTTTCTAAAGCCACCGTGATATATGTATGTATTGTGATACAGGTAATTGATTGTAAACAGTTTTTATTATTTCATGTCATATATTTAAGCGTAAGAGGAATAAACTATATTTTGCAATAATACAAAATATTTCGGGGCGAATTGATATATTTAATATTTTTGGATTATTTTATAACAGCAAAGTGTCTCCGATTTTTTTGAAAATCACAATGATAAAAAAACACACAACAATTGAATATAAAGACATTTTAATAAATGGCAAGAATTTGGTGCAATAAGATTTGAACAGGATTTTTTCAAACTACGAGTAGAACATATTGTTAGGTTCGACAGGAGAGAAAGTACGATATCCACAACACTATAGGGTGCCGTGATACAAATTGGTTCGGGACTAGGATGCGTTGATCATCTTGTGCTCGTGAGCTCACATGTACACAACAGTTGGGGGCAATAAATACTATCTGATATAATAGAGTGAGACAAAATTTTCCAACGTAACGATTCATGAATGGGGATGTATATTAATCTCTTCGTAATTCAATGGAATTTCCCGTTTTGATGATAAAAAACAACCCTAGCGTCTTCTACATATATATTTGGAATTTGTTTGCATAAAACGATACCTATTTCTTGTAAAGACTTCGTTTACATAATGGCTTCTTTGCATAATGGCTTCACCTTACAATGAAATAAAATACCACACAGCCCTAAATAAAACTAAAGTAAAAGAAAAATCCCAGAACTATTGGAAACTATATGCTATTTACTGTTCAAAAGTAGTAAATAACTAAAAAGAAAATATTAAATTTTAAATAGCCCCAACATTATATCATTATGAATAAAATATTGTTAAACAATTTTTAATTTTCCTTATATATCCCTGAAAATTAAATTAAAATTTATTTTAAGTAAGACATTTCTTAGAGCTAATGCTTTATCTATTTCAGTTTAAAGTGCTAGAAATAACAATCTAATATATAATATATATATTATATATATGTATATATATATATATATATATATATATATATATATATATATATATATATATATATATATATATATATATATATATACACACATTGCATTTGCATTGAATTTGTTTCAAAAAGTTTGATATTTAGCACGGAGTCTTAAAATTCTGTCTAAAATCCTTTTTTTTTCCTTAACTTTCTTAATAAATATAATACTAATTATTATATTCACGGATATTTTAAAACTATTATTTTTTTTATTTTCTACAGGATTTTTAAAATATTTTTTGAATAATTATATGGGGAGAAAAAAAGGGAATAATAGGGAGAGTTAAGAAAGAGTTTCTTATCCATCGCTGCCAGCTTCTCGACGCTTCACCAAAAAGTAATATGCAGTAAAATGAGCTTACATTTTCTCAGTTTGAACTATTCTTTCAGTCTTTGTAAAGACTCAATTTATATTATTAATTACTGTAAAAGTTTCTATAATTATCAGTGGGTTTCACGAATATTTCAGAACATGTTACGTCTAAAGAATTTTCAATGTTAAGGCACGTGCTAGCCGTACAACCTTTTTTTACAACTGACGACCAAGCCCAACTTTGCATAATCAGACTCTAGTGATACTGGTTTTATATGAAATATTTCTTAACATATGAGAGACAGATATTTAGTGTAGTGTACACATAATATCTATCTCAAATATGTCAGAACGAAAAGATTCTCTTTAGATATTATACGTAACAATGCCGCGTACAACGTACAAGAACACGTTAAATAACGCAAAGATATATACTAGCTACGTTAAATGTTCGGTCCTGTAATTTGTTGATGGTAATCCTGAAATATACTTAAACAGGGTAAAGAAACCATTTGATTTAAAACGGTATGTCGGTGAAATCGTACTTTTTAAGATATTTGACTGAATAATAAGGACGGCTTTACCATATATATTTTTTTATGAAGCAAAGGACGAAAACCTTGCTTGGTTCTTTGTGCATGGTTTTGTTGTCATAGGTTGACTAGTCTATGCGCAATTTTTCAAATGTATAGAAAATTACAAGAAAATAGTTTATAAATGCATCTAAGTAGCCCATTCAATTGAATGTTATTATGCCCACTGGATTTATGAAATTAAAAAAAATCAGTCATTTATTTCTTAATTCGTATTTAAATTCTATATAAATATTTTTAATCAGAAACTTTTGATACAAGGACGGCTTCCGGGAATCCCATAAAAAACGTAAGTAATTTTAATGAGGTATTACTGTGTATATTTGCCGTACGAAACCTTAAACAACGGTTGCAATTTAGTATACGTGTTGCAGATGGGAAACTATTATAATCTTTTAACATCATTAGCCATTTGTTTAAAATATATATTTAATTATAATACTTTTTATAATAAAAATTGTCCATACTTATTCAATATTGATAATTCTCCTGCAACCTCTAATTATTTAAAATTTAGTCTATTTTTTAGGTATTTCTAAACGATACTTTTGAGGCGGGTGTGAATAAAATGATTTTTAAAAAGCTTTGGTGGAAAATAGAGAAAAATTTAGTCTAAATAAAAAATCATTATAATTTTTAGAACTGTTTAAGAACAATCACAATTGCTCACCGTAGAATGAGCTCGAAAAAAATTCTTGCGAGGACCCAAGAATTATTTCGAGGTCATTCTTCGTTTATGCTCCAAAATGTGCATCCGGAATAAAAATTAAACTTTTTATTTTCGTAATTCAGCCTTAGTCATCTCAAGTTTTTGTGTCAACCTTTATGAAAAATACCTCTCATTTACAGACGAACTGACAGATAACTAAGTGATTCTATAAGCGTTCTTTTTCACTATTTTGGTACAGAGCACTAAAAACATAGAAGCTCCCTGATGTTATAATTATCAAAATCGATTTAAAATGGCTATTGTGCACATGGTGAAATTTTTGTCTTAATTGGTGTTCATTATCGTTAGTATTTTCATAGATCACCTACTTGAAATATCCCCATAGAAAATAGTTCAATGGATTGAGTTCTGACGAATGTGGTGACCTTGCAATTGTACCCCCACGTCCTATCCATTAATTTGGGTTAACTGCATTAAAGTATTCAGTTACTTGTCGCGAAAAGTGGGTCGGTACACCCTCGCGCTGTAGCCAAACCCTATCATGTACAACTTGTGGAATTTCATTCAACAGATTTCCAAGTTCATCTCTTAAAAACCGTAGGTAACGAACTCCATTAAGCCTCGATGGGAGTGGATATGTATCTTACCTTATTATGCGCCGATTCTCGACGCCCCATTAGAGTAAATTGTGAAAATCATATACTCCTATTCTTCACTGTGGCCCTAATATAAACAAATTAAACTTAAAAATACTTATAGATCACATTCAAATGTTCTATCATCTTTTTGAGTGTGAAGTATTTACCTTGATTAATCATCAATTTTGAAAATTTGCAAGTGACGCTGTAAGGAGATTTTTTCTGGCAGAAAGGCTGCTATGCCAGTTTCAAAATATTTTAAAATTCCATTGGCGGTTATACATTATTCTGAAAACTAAATAAATAGTAAATCAAAATGTGATATATATTATGAAATGCGTGACGATAAAGGATGAAAAACTGTTTTCCTTTCCTCGACAGCGTCGGTCCCCGGGGGGCGCCTCTCCGAATCGTCAATTTCACACAGCTGATTTCCGTCGTAGCATACTCGTATATACTGCTGTAAATATGTAATATAGAGCTGATTCATATAACATCGGATTCATGTTAGTCTTGAATCACATGAAATCTGTAGGATATTGCAGTGTTCTATAATTAAACCAATCTTATATAATAAGATCTGATTCAGATTGCTTTATTATTTGGCTTCAACACTTATATTCTGTGTAATATATGTGTACATTTTTTCTTTAATATATGATTTAAGACAGAGAACAATCAATTGTTTTTATACTAGTGTCACTCAGAAACAAAGACGAACACAATACTTCAATTTAGCCGACCGAGAAAAAGTTGCATATAATTATTTATTATACGTAGGTTTTAATATTTTTTAAGATAACAAAAGTAAATTAATAAACATAGTTAATTCAAAAAATAAGTAACAAGAAGTAGGAAATTTTACTGAATAACTTACATGAATTCATCCATTCATAATGAATTTTGTAATTCAATCCGAAAAATCATCCTTGTACCTCTGACTTTAAAAATTTGTTTTTCTTACTTTTGAATTCACTTTATATTTCGTGTATTTTAATTTTTATAATTAATGTTGTGCTGATCCTTATTTAAGATTTTTCTATGAAGCATTTATATGCAATATTTTATACACGTGTCAAAAATTACAAGGTCGATGAACTGAAATAGTGAGATGGTAAAATTGTCTTGGTTCACTACACATTTCTAAAAATTAAGATTTCATAACATTTTTACATCTGTTTCTGTTTATCTATAACTTCTATTTATCTACCACCCAAGTAAGCTTGGTAGTATTAGTAGAATGCCATGATAAATATATGTAATTTTAATTTTTATAATTAATATTGTGCTGATCCTTATTTAAGATTTTTCTATGAAGCATTTATATGCAATATTTTATACGCGTGTTAAAAATTACAAGGTCGATGAACTGAAATAGTGAGATGGTAAAATTGTCTTGGTTCACTACACAGTTCTAAAAATCAAGATTTCATAACATTTTTACATCTGTTTCTGTTTATCTATAACTTCTATTTATCTACCACCCAAGTAAGCTTGGTAGTATTAGTGGAATGCCATGATAAATATATGTAATTTTAACAATTTCTCTGCAGCAACATAATATTTGATATCGTGACACTTTCCAAGAAAATAAACTGCAATATAAGAACCACTCCTATCAGCGGAGAGAGATAGACTGTCCACTTAGCAATTATTAAATTCTCATTATCCGAATCTCATTATCACTTAAAGTAGATAGAATATAAATGTTATTTGCAGATAAAAAAAAGTCACCACTAATCTTTTAATTATTCTTCGATGCGAAAAGGTTTATTGTCTCACATAATTTTTTCCGCCTACTTACAGAGACGACCCCACTTCAATAATATTCAATTCGCAGTCATAATTTTTGGCCTTATTCGAAACGCTTGTGTTGCTTATCTTTTATGGCAAAAATAATTTTGGATCAAATTTTGTAATCGTCAGCAATAAAGCAAACCAATAAAACTTTAAAAAATCACAGAAAATATATTTACAATCTTGATACTTCAGTAAACTTCTGAAATCATATCGATGACATTACTGCAATGAATTTATCGAGATTCTTGTATTAATATTTTTCAAAATCCTATTGTTAAACGTTTCGTACATTGACTAAATCTCTTACTTACATATAAGTTTGTGTAAACACTTAAATATAAAGGATTAAAATGTATATTGTTGTTCGTGAATTTATTTTTTATTGTCCTTTAGTAAACAAAACAATGATACCTAGTAACATGTTTTAAGTGCCTACATGTATTTTCCGAAGACAGATTGAAAATAATAAATAATAATTTTTGTTTAGAATGGGTGATTTCATTAGGATGGTTTAATAATTATTATTATATAATGACAACACCCATAAGTCAGTACCTCCTTTTGAATTCAGAATCAAGTAAATTTTTCCTCGATTATAGAGCGCTAATACGTAATATTCGATCTTTTAAGTCACTATCGATGAGATTAGTCGTTATAATCTAGGTTTGATTTTCCGAGTTTTCAAGTAAGTTTTGTAAGGAGAAGTTCCTTTGCAGGATTAGTGTCACAATTTTTTATCACATAAGTATCCAAATTGAAATAATTAATTAATTGATAAATTTAATAATTCATATATCATTATACATTTTATTCAGATTAAATTAAGGGACTAAGTGAAAATTTCAATCACGAAGTTTTAATTCCAGCTTGTTAGACTTATTAATACGCAAGTAGTCTTATTAAAGTTTTAAAATATAAGTAAAAATTGGTGTGACAACAGTTTAATACAAAGTAAATTTTGGTATAATTTAAAAATTTGGTTGATATATGCGTACACAGTACTAAATCATGACAGCCATTGGTAAAATTATATTATAATTAAAAAATGTGGAATAACAATCCAAAAGATATTTTTATGCGGTAATCGATAAACAGAAGAAAACCTTTTTAATTGAATCTTACCGCTAAAATCCGGTAACAATTTCAAATGGACGAAACATATGTCCAATATCATATTTACTGCAATTTGTTGAAAAATTTCACTTGTTAGTTGCTTTTTTCCCAGTACATATATGAAACAATTCTATGTAAAATTATAATACGAAATTTTTTTATACCACCAAATCATCGACAATGTGGGAACATATTTAATAAAATATATTTTCATTTAAATGTATACTTTAAATAAATTTAGAAATCGAATCTCAAGAAACGACCGAAAGTTACAACTTAATAATTGTGATAGAAAATATTTTTGCCTATGTAGATAAATAAGTAAAATTTGTGAAACGACCTGCCCGTCACACACAGCCCGTCCCGAGCTCGAATTGGGCACAACACATCCGGCGAGTCTTGAAATCAGTTACAAATTTCAATCAACTTGTCAAATTTTGATGTATAAAGGACAGGCGCTTGTTTGAACTGACGAAACCAAGACGATATATAATTTATAAATTGAGAAAATATTTTGCTGACAAATGGAAGATTACATGTCTGTCGTGATCTCGATATCTTGTAGTGTTCTGAAGACAGTATTCAATTTTTCATTTCGCGGTTACCTATATTAATGCCGACAAATAATAATTTCGTATATCGTAAATGACAATTTCTGGAATGGGAATATCGAAGATGTCTATTATATTGAAATAAAATTATATCTTCTCCGTATTCATTCCGAAAGATTCAAATTATTGAACTTGAGTGGATTTGCCATAGATATGCATGACGAATAAATCACTTGCCTTCAATTTGCCGACGATAAAGTGATTATTGCAGACGCTGAAGGACCTTAGTACAACTTTTAGGGATCTAAGCAAACTTTCTCAATAGGTCTTAAAATCAATTTGGAAAAGAGAGAGATCATCTTTAACATCCAAAAATAGGGCATAGGTTTGAACCAAAAATTTTGCGTACGTGTTAATTCTTCCCTAAAATTTTATATTACAATAAATATACCTTGTAAAAACCATTTAATGATGTATATTCAATTTCGCGAAGGGTATCCAAAGTATATTGAACGATCCAACTCGCGTTCTGAGCAGCTTTCCGAAAACACCACCATATTTTCTTGTCCGAAATACCTCAATATTAGAAGACGAATAGCTTCCATCAATGTGTGTTATCAGTGATGACTTATGGTAATGAGACGTGACTTTTTACAGTTAGATCTACGTTAAGATCTATGCATTCAACTTCTTGATGAAATATGAAGCAAGATAAATATATTCCTAGCAACACTAAAGTCACAGACAAAGCTCATAGGCTTGTTAGTCTAACATAGTCCATTGAAATTTTATGGCAGCGTAAATGTGACCTCGAGTATGTAGTTAAATACTGAGTGTTTTAATCGAATTATTTGAAAAAAATACTAGTTTATCAGTTGTAATTCGGTAGTTCCTAAGAACGCAATCTTTCTTGACTTGCAAAATGCGTAGCTCTATTTAATATATTTACACATTTATGTGTGTATACATACATATATATATATATATATATATATATATATATATATGTGTGTGTGTGTGTGTGTGTGTGTGTGTGTGTACATATATAAGAAATCTTAAAAACATTCTGTTATAATACAGTTTTGTCCAGATTTACGAGAAATGAATTATTAAAAAAAACTGAATTTTACTTAAATTTTAATAAAGAAAAACTGTGTAGAAAACTGCCCTAAGTTGTGTTTCAATATACATGTTCATTTCATTTACTGTTACTGCATGACATATTTAATTTTTTAAATGCGTTTCATTTTGTGTTTTAGTATATTTATACGCAAAAAAATTGGGTTTAATTAATTATTATTTATGTTATTTTGAGTAGCGTGTGTAGGTACACAATCTAAATTATGTGCATAGGTAACATCGTATAATAAAATAAAAATCTTATCAAGTCTCTAATAAAAAGTAGCATGGGCAATTTTTAAAAAAAAATCGAATTAAGTTTCCACCGGATGTCAACCATATGACTTTGTATTTTATTTTTATCTGCTTTTGTATTTTTGACCAAATCAATGTGTTTACTCAACGGAAGGTTTTCGATCAATTTAAACCACAATACTAATCTATAGGTCAGGTGGGTAGTCTGCTTTCCGTATTTTAAACTCAATACTAGTCTAGTAATGCAGGATTTATTTATTTCCCTATCTTCTTACCGAATCGGAACCATTGTAAAATTAATGTATCTTACTAAATACGATGGGGTACTATATCATATCTGTCTACCTCATATAGAAAAAATATAATATGAAAGTGGATGTTCTAATTATAAATAGGCACTTATTTATAAAACTTTTACATTTTCGGTTTACATTAGTAGACAAAAAAAATCTCATTCAAATATAAAATTTAAAGTCTTGCAAATGGATTATTAATATTTATCTAACGATAATGAAAGGGCAAGCATAAAATTGTTCTGGAAATTGCTATTTACTAAAGTATAATTGACTTCCAAACCATTAAGGGATGAAGAACTTAATAGTTTCGCATCACCAAAACAAAATTTTGAACTGGGTGTGTTTGCTTAAGTAGTAAAACTCATACATTAGACAATATTTCTACATATAATTTAATGTATTGGTAAGTCGAAACATTTTTTATATCATTATCTGAACCCATATTTACATCACACATTTAAATAAATTTGTTCATATTTTAGATACTGCATTTATTTCCTCTAATTCTTTCAAGATGTTTTCTTTGCTATTCTTAAACACTTTTCATGGTATCTCGATTCGTAAATATAAATATTCGAAAAAGACTTGTCAAATATGGACTAAAAAAAATTTTGCGTTGCTGAAGTCTGACCGCCGGTCAATCACTGACCCGCAGATTATTTATTTATTAGTTTCAAAATTTCTTGTGAGTTTAGGCTAATAATTAAAAAAAAAATTAAAAGTAAATCTTAAAAAATAAAAACATGTGTTTGTACGTTTATTTGACTAATTGGTGGCAAGTAACGAATTTATGGTTCGCTAGTTAAACATTCACAACAACCTGTTTAATTTGAAAACCATGTAATTTAAGTAATAACAAAAAAATATTTATTTTAACCAAGATGTCAAGCTAACATCCACTTAATACGTTTGATTAGAACTTGTCTGTTCATACATTTGATCTAGTAAACCAGCCACCAAAAAAATAAATAAATGTAGTGTGGTTAAGTGAGATGAAGCTGAAGCCTGATATTTTTCACTCTTCTTTCTGCAAATATGACTAGATATACTTAAATCTTATTAAGAGATTAAAGACCTGAGTGATCAGAGTGGCGCATGGTTTCCCACCTGTACATCAACTCTCGTTTAAAAAAAATAATGCTTCATACCTAAATAATCCCAAAGGTCAGCTTTTATCGAACAAAAATTGACACACCATAAACAAATACTGTGAGGGAAAGTAAAAAACGCGACGAACAGTCTAGTTCTAATTTCTCTCAAACCACACACAGCAACTGTGAAAAAGCTCACCTTTCTCTTTTTCGAATGTCACGTCGATACTTATTACTGGGTAATCAGTTGACAAAGAAAACATCAAACAATCAAAGGAAGTGCTCGGCACATACTTTTAAATTGAGCGTGGGGTTGACAGGCGCCTACATTCACAACGACACTCGCCCCACGCGCTCTGTCCCAATTTCTTTACTTTTCGATTGTTTACCAAAGCCTCCATAATACATTTGGACGAAGTACTCTCAAACAAATATAGGTCAATGTAAATGGATGATTTGCTTTGGGTAAAGTGTTTTCTGATGCTATTTTAATATATCCAAGAGTCTTATCAGTAACATCAAAGAGAAGTTATTGAGTACTAACAACTTAATACGTCACGCATCACGTGCATTAACTTACATTTTTATGCGGAGCGTGATAAGGAGTAAGAATTAGATGTCTTATACCTCAATATCAAAATACCACTTCTTTCATTATAGCATTATTTTAGTTTATTGAACTGTGCGAAATTATCTGATTTTCATGGAACTTTTGAGGTGAAAACATCTACTCGCTCTTTAAGTATGTAATGGCCAGTCAAACTTCCCGTTTTTCTAAATATGTACTGATTTTGATCCGTAATAACTACGAGACTTATAATGGTTGAAATATTACGTAACAACGAATAGAACATGTCTGTCTGTGTTTATAGTACTGCATTTGTTTTGCCTATGACGTTATCGAAGTAGTGTGAGAGAATGCGTGTGATTGTGTGGCGTAAAAATACATTTAGCTAGGACGTCGATTTGCTTATAATTTTAAAGATCTTGTTTACTATTAGAAAAAGGAATGGAACAATATAAATATTTGCTAGAATATAAGTAAAAATCGGTACTAATATATATTTATATATATACATATATATATATATATATATATATATATATATATATGTATATATATATATATATATATATATATATATATATACATATAAACGCATATCTTCTATGCATAACAGTAGAGGACCAAATTTACATTCAAACGTAAAAATGTAAATTTTTTTTAGACAATCATCACTATGGAAAATATTTAATTATTCAAAAATGTTTGTAATGAGAAAATACAATTTTGTGTTAAAAAACACATTGCGACTAAAATGTAAAGTAATCGTGAAAACAGATAAACCCTTGTTAGTCAACATTCCTATTTACAGCCTGCATTTATGTATGGGAAATAAATATAATTTTCTGAATAATTTGTCCTAAGAATATAGTGTTTGTTTTATTTAATTTTATAGATATTTGATGCGGACAGTTGGTGGAAGGTTTGCGATTTCGGGAAATATTTGCCTTTCAACGTATATATATATATATATATATATATATATATATATATATATATATATATAATTTTACCTGTGTAAATCTATTTTCTCACACACGTCCTATTTAATGTACAGCATGGTGTACATACATGGTTCTTTAAATAAAATTAATTCCGTTATTTTCGGGTCATATGATAAAAATAGGCAAAACAGGCAAATTTCTTGATTTCTGATAAATTTTGATAATATTTAAAAAATAATTACAAAACACTTGTGATCATTATATTAAGCAGACAGCACTGAATATTTACTTTTATAACTATTTTATCTATGTTTTTGTACAAAGTATTATTACAAACTTTTCTTCACTTGTTTATAAAAAAATTGAAAGAGATATTCACAATTAAATGAAACTACGTGATGTAGTATTATTTATATTCAATATTTGAAAGAGATATATTAAATTATCATGTAAGTATAACGAAGAATATGTTACATTATGTTATATTGGGTATATTATACCAATAGATATCGACTTCATTGCACGGAGATATTTTATCATCATCATACTGTTTTATACTGATTTCAACTTACAGTAAAACTGAATATTTAAAATCTATTTTATTAAAAATATTGAGAGTGTGTATTACTTATTTCATAGTATGTTATTTTATTAACTAAAACCTAATTATTTGAGTGATCCTCATTAAAACATTATTTTCTGTTTCAGCAAAAAAATTAAAATTAATAATTCAGAGGCAGCATTTTGTAATTATTAAAACCGTATAATATAAACACAAAGATAATAAGTAATTATAATAATATCGCCAATTTGCAATTTGATGCCGCTGAAATTTTCAGGATTCGTAGACGTCGACAACATGCATCTTCATGTCTATGCCCGTCCGGGTGTGTGTGATCGCCCGCCGTTGATGTCACCCGCGTGTTTACGATCTCGTGAATGTGATCTTATCGGCCCATGTCGTTGCTAGTGCGTTTCCGAAGTATCTAGTGTGTACTCGTAATATAAATAAAAATTAATTATAAAAATTAATTATTGATAAGTAATGTATTTGACAGCAATAAAATTTTTTCTATATATTTATAGTCTACCCGCGAGTTCCCTTGACTTAGATGTCAAATAGAGTTTTGAATTAAAAGTAATCGGTTATCTAGGTACATTCGCGATGTTGAATTTATAATGACATCAGGTACCCTAAATACTTCTTTTAATTTTGATTTACCTCTCTGTCAAATTTCATCAATTTGTTTTAAATTTTTTGCGTGAATGTAACAAATATGTAAATTAACTTTTTCATTTGTAATATTAAATGTAGCTAGTGCATTTTTCGGAATAAACAAAAAAACACATTTATCGTTTTATGTTCGTCTCGACCATATGTGGTTATCTCTCTCTGTCATTTACTTTCATCTCTTTGGTTATGTCGGTCTGTGTCCTAACTTTATAGTTTTGCTTGTTTTAGATCTACATGCATGAAATGTCTCGCCATATATGTAAAGTAGTACAATTTTTTTTCCAATTGTTGGTTAAAACTCTTAAATAATACTGACATTTACCGTTATTAATTTCCGGACCCCGTTTGCAAAGTAATGAACTTTAAAATGACATGCATTTTGGGATACACTATTTTCCTCTAATTACTTACCCTCAGGTTTGATATACACAATAGCACAATGGAGTTGCAATCCAATGCAATGGTAATTCTTCATTCAACTATGTGGAATGAAGAATTATCGTATCAGCAAAAATACTCGTCAAATACAAAAAAACACCATGCATCTTCTCGCCATTCATACGGTTCACTATCACTCTAAGAGTGTTCGACTGAAGATAGGGCGACGCTTGAAAAATCTGAAAAAATTATACATACTCCCATTTTATTAGAAGCGTTAAACGATATTACGAGATATAGACGACGAGGTAATCATAATTTATACATGTTCTAACACGCACTTGACTGCTGTTATTACTAAACAATTTATTATTCAAAACTTAATTTTTGATGATAACAGTTTTTTTTTGCAATACTAAAAATATATTGTCAGTGTGAATGGAAAAGTATTTTTGAAACATTTAATTTGTTGAAAAAATCCTAATTTATATAAATTTGAGGAATAGTTACAAAAGCAGTATCTTTATCATAATCCTACTACGATTGTATACATATATATGATTAACAATCAATAAAGAAAATCGTATTTATTCTAATCGATTTTAGGTTGCTTATTAACTTTATTATAATTAACGAGTTCCCAACACGATTAACTCGTGCTGGGAACTCGTGTTAGGAAGAATATAAATAACAATAGCTGACTGTCTAGTTTGAGCATTCTTCGCGCGAAACTTCATATTATTAGCACTTATTGATCGTTATAAGTATATTCTTAATAGGTTGCTTATTAACTTAGGTTGCTTATTAACTTTATTATAATTAACGAGTTCCCTGCACGATTAACTCGTGTTGGGAACTTGTGTTAAGAAGAATGTAAATAACAACAGCTGACTGTCTAGTTTGAGCATTCTTCGCGCGAAACTTCATATTATTAGCACTTATTGATCGTTATAAGTATATTCTTAATATTTGAAGGAATTAAAAAAAATAGAGATGGCATTATTTACTTAAATATTTATGTTTGAAAAAATAAAATTATTATTACAAAATTATTAATCAAAGTTCTAAATAAAAGCTTCTTATATTTCTCTTTTCATTCTTAATTTTGTAATTTACAAGTAATTTATTAAACTAGAATTGGCTATCCTATGGAAAAATTATTTAAAAAAAAACTTTGGCAAAACTTTTATGTTTCAAGCAACAATTTCTTAGGCACAATCGATAAAAATGTTAAAAGGGCCTATGGTTACCCGACTAAGTCGAAAACACAGATAGTTGAGTGGTACGAATCGTACAAAGAGGGGCATGCTATTGTCGAAGAATTGTTTGTTCCCGAACGGCTTTCAATATCTACTACTGACGAAATATCAAAAAAATCAAACAATTAGTGGTTGACAATTATTATAATTATTAATTCGTTATTTCACTATTCAAGAGTTGTTCGAAAGTTGAACATTGATCACAAATGATCGTTCATGAAATTTTAAGAAATATTTTGCACAGGAGACGCGTCGCCGCAATACTGGTTCCGAAAGAGATAAATTTCTTCCAAAAAGAGCATAAATTGAGGACATCGATCGGTTGACTGAATCGATATCTTTGCTAATAGCCCACCTGAAGATATTGTAATGCAACAAAACCTAGGTCATGGTAAAGAAATTAAAGATAGTAGAAATAATACTACATCACGTAGTTTCATTTAATTGTGACTAATGAATTTCTACAAAATTAACGCCAAATATATTCAACTATTTAAGATAGTAAGAAGAATTAATTCGTCTCCTTCAATTTACGAATATGAGCAGACACTAAAAGGAATTTTATGATAATTTTATCAAACATTTTATCAAATTTCTATCTAAGCTCTCTGTGAAAAACATTTCAGTTCATTACATCTAAAAATGTAGAAAGATTAAAAATATAAATAACTAATGGAAAAGCCCTGAAAACTACCTTTAAAACAGATTTTATTTGCAATAATCGTCAAGTAATCAAGTTAATGGCTAACTATTACTTGTATTACAACTTCAAAAAAATAACGACTGAAATACATTTTACCCTCAATGTCAAATCTTAAATGCCGATGACGCAATACTTTCCTACAAAAGAAATAAAGGCTTGAGACAAGCTTAAGTAAACAGTGAAAGCTCTCGCCTCAGTCAATATTACAACACCGTCCGCATTGGATGCAGTGAAGGGTAAACAGTATTTTTGAAGGTTCTGTTTGTATTTTACTTCTAAACACATTTTAAGTTCAAGCCGCCAAAAAGCTTTCATCAAATGGTTCCCTTATAACCTAATATAAATATTGAGGCAGATGTTCAATGGAAAGCTTTCGTACATTGATCGTAAATGTCCGAAATTGCTAAGGCGGATGATGTAGCTGATGAAATTCTTTGTCTAAATATGATTTGTTGTCCATATTGGCACATGGGTAATTTTAAATGAAAGATTTCAAATTATTTAATATGTAGAATCACAGATGTGTTTATCTACAGAACATTTTGTACATATTTGTAATTTTTTGGCTTGTTTCAGATATTTGTATGATGCTACGGATACAGGCGAAAATATACTGGATGTATTAAATAACAGACTGCGAAATATTTGAGATATGGAATAATAGAGGATTTTATTCGCAGAGCTTTCTGAACATAGTATGTGACGTTTCCAAAGCTTAGAAACATGTGCTGGATTTTTGTATGATGGAATGCTGTAATTAATTAACGTATTCATGAAAATACGTTCTTAATATTGCAGACCTAAATTTGCAAACATTTTCATGTTTAAGTGCATGATGTAAGTCACATATCAATTCAATACTACGTAATATCTTTAAGAGATCATATCTCTGAAAAACTTAAAGATATATAAACATATTAAAAAAGTCACCATGTTAATTTTATTTCACTTAGCAGAAAATTGGTCTTGATCTCAGTATTGAACGTTCAGACATTTTATACAAGCCATTGCTTATTTCTGAATATCAGGAGAATTAATAGCTTTATTTTGGAATTTTATTGGATGAGAATTTATAAAGTAATTAATTTATTTCCAAAATTATCCGATTTAACTAACGTAGAAAAAATTATAAATAGGTGTCGAGTAAAAATCTGTTTTAATGTCCTCAACGTCGATTTGTGACATGAGTCCTCGTAAAATTACTTATTGTAGGAGTATTAATGAATTGCCAAATACTTTAAAAATAAGCTGATTATTCGATTTTAAATTTTAAATTTCACTTTTAGAGAACTACATTGAAATGCAAACATTGATCCTCATTTAATAATATTTTACAATATTCGAATACTGATTTCGTTTATATAATATCTCGAATTCGCCCTCTACATTCTAATCACAAAGAAGCATGCATTTATTAAATCCTAATAAAAGTAAATTTGTGGCGGAGAGTAAAAATGTATATATTAAATTGTGAAAGTTTTTAGTTATAAATAATTAATTACAAACCACAATACATTCAAGTGATTTGGCATTTTCAAGTGGTGACGTCAGTGCTGAGATCTTAAAGTTAGTAAGATCTTATATTTGAATAATTTAATTGAATGAAAGAAAAAATTGTAACAAGGAAATTGCTTAGAAAAATGTTTATTTACGAGAAGACTGGAAAGGAATCAACATATTTTAGGGTAATAATATAATAAAATACCGTCAGGTTACTTATGTCCTATAGTTTAGTAGTTCTTGATTTTTTTTTGTAAACGTCAATAGTAAAGTAGACACTAATGATATTAAGAAAAAAATTATAAGGGATGAATAGCCTGAAAATATATAATCACATCAAGGAAACCCACAGACACTCATAATTAATTGGGCTCACTCGTAACTATCGACGAACAACAATGAATATACAGATATGGAAATAAAAAAGAAAATGTAGATAATAAATTTATAATGACATTTTAAACCCTAACGATATTAATGACCTTGTTGGGTAGGAGAAAAATATAATATTTAACAGTAAACGGCGGCGGCATACAAAAGTAAAGGTAATAATGATTAAGCAATGTTAAAATGTATTAACTAACGAATAATTAATTAACGCTTCTCAATTTACTTTATTCTTTTAACTCAGATTTTCTGTCACTTTCTGTCACCACAATAAACATTCTTAACGATATAAATAATATTATAACTTCAAAATGGAAGCATTGGTATTTCAAGAAATGGGCATCATGATGCATCAGAAATGGATTAAGGATAAATATTATTTGTCATAATGCAATCCTGACACGAGAAGGAGCTCTTTTCACTAGTTTATACAATAATATTGCATAAATTGTAATTTTTTAGGATTTAATTTTACAATAATTTTCGATATTTTAACGGCTTCATGTATAGCATAAATATTGTGAACTTGGTCAAAAAATTACTATCAAATTGGTCCGCTCTGATATAAAAGTTGGACCTATTTTCGCCAATGTCTATGTGTCCTAATGTTCAAAATTGGACAGTCTGTGTAACGAGAAATAGGATATACTGATAGATTTGAACAAACATTTTGTTTTTGATATCGATTATTTAAAATTTTTTTACCATAAACATAGTAAAAGTCAATTCAAAGCTGTCATTATATTTTAAAAGATAATCATTTTTAAATTGGTATGTTTAGAGCGCACGATATTGAATGAACTTAATATTTTCTTAAGTTATATCAGTAGACTCGTGATAGGCCCGTGGTTTTACTCGTGTTCTTTTTTCATATGTTGAAAAATTCTATATTTCTTCGCATTAACCACTAGAATTTTAAAAAAAAACTTTGCGTTAGAAAATCCACACTCCGGAGAATATTATAACATTCAGATATTCATCCACATACAGCCCATAATTCGCATAGTTCACGCTACAATTCATAGTAATAAAAACATAACAGAAATCGGGGAACACTAACAAAAAGGAAGAACCTCCACCCCGACGACAGATGTCGTTTGCGCGGCGGATGCAGTTAGGAATGATGGGGAAGAGTAGTATGAATAAGACTATTTTACGCAGTTGAAACTACTGAACCAAGTCAGTTAGTAATATGTTTAAAATACTAATATATTACAGACAAATATATATGTATATATATATATATATATATATATATATATATATATATATATATGTATATATATATATATATATATATATACATATATATATATATATATATATATATATATATATATATATATATATATACATATATATCTATATATTACAGAATGGAAAACAAATAACTTGGAAGTGGCATATTCTTCGGAATGTGTGAAAACAAGTGTCGCTACTTAAAATAAATAAATTTTAAACCGACCAATCACCTTTCAGGGAAGCCCCCATCACCGCCCAAAATAATGAAATTCTTTCGCCTTTCCCGCTCACCACGATATCGAAATAAAGTATTTAAATATAAACCGATATAAATAAATATCCTTTTTTAAGGAAACTTCCGAAACTTCAATAATTACCTACGTATTAAAATATTTATTAATTCATTAACAAAATGCGATTTAACAAACTGAGTAATGGAAATCCGACGAGTCTGTTGATAAGACTCAGTCGGTTCAAAGTATTATAATTAAAATTTTAGTTAATTTATTTAAAACATTGTTCGCGCTCTCTATTAATTTTGAATATTCCTATGTTGTTATTATTTGTATTTAATTTTTTAAATTGAAATTAAACTATTAAACGCGCGGTGGTCCTGGTTAATAATGAAGCCGTTCATTTTAATGAAATGGTAGGATACTTCTTTTATTATCTACTGGTGAAGTATAGTAACAAAGGTAAAAATAAATCAAAAATTGTTAAATAACTTTAATAAAATCGCCAAAATGTCCAATCCAAAAAATTATTTGTTTATCAAAGATGAAGCCATTATTTATGCTTAAATAATTTTTTGATTACATATTCGCCAATTAAATTAAGTTATTAAGCTTTTATTTTATTTACTTCAGAAGATCGTAATTTCCTCAGATTTTAAATAGAAGCATCCCTCAAAACCTCAAAGAGATTTTGAGAGGTGCGCGTATTTAAAACCCCAGAAAATATTTTGTCATTATTATTGTTGATAGAATGAAATGCTTCTTCTAAACGAACCCACCTAATATATCTGGAACTCAGGGCATCGAACAAGATATTTATTAGCCTCATAAAATCTTCAGTAGCTTCACTGTCCGCTAATACTTGAAGACATAAATCTACACGACATAATTTTATTGCATCAGCCACACTTATGCAAAATATTTGACTTAAAAATAAAATGACAAAAAGTTTACCTTCATTATTCGATTTTGAAGATAGATATGTTTGTGTCGAAGTTTATTCCTCAAGTTTTTCGCTAATGTAGATTCACTGTCCGAATTAAGAATCTTATTTTTTTTCCAATATTCTAATTCAAAAACTTCAGCCTAAAAGTACTCGTATCCTGTTATTAATTTTATCGAATATTTAAACTGAATTTTGAAAACTGAATGAGAATATAATTTAATATCAAACATTTTCAAAATTCAGTTTTAGTCAGTCACTTTTTCTAAATACAAACTTGATAAAAATCTAGTTCCGAAAAAAAAGTCAATGGTTAGAAGCGCTTTTGGGTTCAAGTGTCTTCTGGCGAATTTATTTATTTCCATAATCATATTTTGTAAAATGTCTTAAGCAATATTGGAAACCACTTCTTTTATCTAACGGCTTCGATCTATTTTTCTCATAAACCCTTCCAGGATTTTTGGAGAATCTAAAATAAAATTAAATAACACTGTGTATTTTAATGAGACAAAAAGTTAAATTCAGTTTTATAATCGATTTAAGGGCTAAAATTTAAAATTAACATGAGTACATGTAGTCACTTATTTTCTGTTCAAACCTAACTTTTTATTTTCTGTATATTATTTAAAAAAAATGTATCCTTTAAAATTTCACTATTATTAAGTTCATATACTTATTTAATATACGTTATGGAGTGTATAAATTATCATTATATATTTTGGTACATATATATATATATATATATATATATATATATATATATATATATATATATATAAATATACATATATATATATATATATATATATATATATATATATATGTGTATGTGTGTGTGTGTGTGTAAAATATAAATATTTGACTATAGAATTAATATGCAAAATCAATTTCTTTAAAATATGAAGAACGCAGTCTTCAAACATATTTACGTTTTTGACACTTATGCGATAAAACACTAAGCGTCCAACACTAGTGACGCTTACCGGTCACAAAACAATAAAATGCTCTATATATATACTCTATATATATAGATACCGGCACAGAACATAAAACCTACAGTATAAAGCTGTCACCGATAAAGTTTTTAATTTAAATTAAAATAAATATCGGTGTGACGGCAAATTTCTTGATTATATTCTTTTGCTGGCTTTTATTTTTTACGTAATTTTGGCACAAAAATATTTTATGGACGCTAATGAGCGATGAAGGAAGGAGCTTTACTACTTATCGTGATAAGTTAAGATTTAAATATAAATCTGTGTGCAGAGAAAAATATATGACACGCGGATTATAATAGTGGCACGCAGGTCATGCCTTCTTATCATATCTTATTATATTATAAGTCACTGTATATTTATACCTATATATATATGTATATTTTTATGTATATGTATATATATATATATATATATATATATATATATATATATATATATATATATATATATATACATATATATATATATATATATATATATATATATATATATATATATATATATATTTCCTAGATTTAACGAAATGCAATAGCAAGAAGTCTGAAACTTGCAAAGCAATTATTATATGATCGGAATACAGATGGAAAATAAAAACAAATAAAATGTAGTGGTGATTACCACAACGAGAGCAGAAAATTTAAATAATAATTTTAAAAAATACTACTTAACATTTCTTAAAATCAATACTACTTAATATTTCTTAGGATTTGTACCATTACTTATTCACGGAGTTTTACTCGTACTTAATGAGTTTTATTTTAAAAAGGAAAAGCATAAAGTAACGAAATAAAATATCAATTTATTAACAAAATATTAGTTGATTCAATTCGCAGTTACAAACAAAATTTTCAGATATATAAAAAAGTTCCACAAATTAATATTTTCAAGATTGGCCTGATCACGGCCGACTGAACGTTATTTCATATATTTAATAATATATTTGAGCAAACATTTCGTGAAAATTTTGGACATTTTCCTACATATCACGTATGTCCTGATAAAATTGATAAGGGTTTTTGGTTGTATATATATATAATGCCTGCCCTCATTTCTCAATTGGATTTTAGCTTTCACTAATAAAAATGATGTCAAATTGATCTTATGGGATATCATGAAAACTATGCTTAAATTAATCGCAAGTACGTAGTCCATTACGACTGATGTAAATAGATTTTCATCATTTTGGTCTTAACAACTATACTTTTGTGCTAAGCAGATTTAAAATATATAAATTTATTAACATATTTCTTCCTTGGTAAGATTCATTCTTGTTCCATATTGCCTAATAATGCCAACTGCTGAATACGTACCTCCGTCATAGATTCTGAGAAAGATTGGTATTCTGTCGTTTATATCTAATGGTTTCCTGTAAACATCTGTGCAGTGGGTTATTGTACTCTGCATTTTTCAGTAGGTCGTCATTCAAGAACCTTCTTTCTCCAACAGCCGTCGGTTCTGCGAATTCATTGCCACTTCTTCTTGCAATACAATACCATTAAATAAATAAGATACTGACTTACTTACTAAACATAAATTAAATTTTCAGTTAAACAGCTTTATTGTAGATTCTATAACTAGAGCTAGAAAATAGTGAGGAATCACCAAGGTGGGGCTTTGATCAGACTAAAATAAAATCGTGGGGAAAATTTAGCAGACAATTTTCTTACATTAGGGCTCCTTAACAGTATGATCATCTCGTTTGTTATAACACAGTATATAAAGAATCAGTTATGTAACACAATATAAAAATATGTAATAGAAAAATTGTCTCACTGTCATACATATTTTTTAATGTATCCTTCATAGAATTGTTTCTCTAAATGGTTGACAAACGTGTAAAACATTATTAGATTAATTCTAGGTCAATCATTTACTCGTTTACTGGAAATAACGTAATGTTCTTGTCCTTACACATAATGAACTTTGAATAACTTCCATACAATTTGAAAAATACAAGATAATTTAAAACTACCCCTGAACAAAATATAAACTTATGTTGTTGACCGAGGTAAACATTTGTATTACAAGTGGACATTATTTTATTTTGTTTAGTACCTCACTATTTAGAAAATTTTCACATACTTTTACTTCAAGATCTGAGTTTCCTATGAGGATATAAAAGTTAAAACCAGATCCAAAGAATGAACGTTACAAGACGCCACACAAATATTAAATAGTGAATATTTTGGAATTGTTTAAAAATGTCAGTCTGCAAACTGCGTATAAATTTTATCAGTCAAGGAATACCTGTGTAAACTGATACTTATTTAAAATAAAAGGATTTAAAAATAATTTTCAAATGACCGTGAATTTCCTATAAGTTTGTAAATAATGTTTTAATTTGGCAAGTAGTAAAAGAAAATTGCATAAAACTTTACTAATTTTGCAACATTTTATAAACAACGTTCAATGAACAAGACAAATTACGGTGACGGACGGTTTGTTCATCGCAGTTTTTTTTGTTACCAAGATGCATTGGAGTTTCGGTTGCATAATATTTAACTTTGACAAAAAACATTGCCTCGAGTACATTGCGAAAAGTTTTAGGAATAACATTTCAACCCTAGTAAAATTTATTTAAATTTCATTAGATAAAAACGACTAGAGACATACTTTCGTAACAAGTAATATGCTTCATTGGTAATTTTTCATATAGTTTTTCATTTACTCAATTTTTCATGAAATACTTTAGAAGTATTTAATTCATTACGAAGTATTTAGTAGGTGCATCCATATTTATACCTTGAAATTGATTGCAAAAAAACAAACGCAACGCAATTAATATTATAAATATTCTACGGTCTGCAAAGCTCAAGTTCGCGTTTATTGAACACGTTCTGTGACAAAACGGATTTATCGCCGAAAAAATATATTCGTACTTTCTTAGGTTTTGGTTAAAATGATGAAATGAAAGGGTGATGTAACAAATCTTACTTTACTTTTCGCTAATATTGCCATGGAATTTTTTTTTTAAATATATTTTAGTGTTGAACATTGTAAATATGTATCCTTGAAAAGAATATTCTACCTTTTCTCTGATATATTTCTTCTGTATTTAACAAAATTTCAATTGGAATATGCGATACGTCCATAAATCAAAAGGCTGTGATAGTGAGTGGGTTTTCCAGTCGACATTGTTGAGGATAAAATTTAGAATTAAAAATTTCGATTCTCCCAGTATCTAGTAGATATTAAATAGTACGTATTCTTTTTATTTTATTATTATGGATATGCATGTAAAATCAAAATATTTATCTACACTCTATACTTCCCAAAAGTCAGTTGAACATCGATAGTAGTTAACTAAAATATATTTAGTTAAGTATATGTTAATAGTTAACTATATATTAATAAAACCGAACCTTTGTAAGTTTACTCCGGTATCGTCCATCCGGTAATTTTTCTCGGGAAACGTTACACGTTGACTCTTAAATTTCCAATAAATTTTAGATGAATATCATAATAATAAACACACACCGTATTCTTTCTTTTATATAATTAGGGATATTAATGTAAAATCAAAATAATTATCTCCACTCTGTGCTTCTTAAATTTAAGTTGAGCATCGATAGCAGGAAACTGAAATATATTTAGTTAATTATATATTAATTGTACTGAAATCACGTTTTCGAGATTTCTGTTGAAAAAGATGGTAACCACTTCGTGGTCACTGCGTCTTACCTCATCAAATATGCAAAAAAAAATCGGTTTTGACGATAGCTTTTATCTAACGTGGGCAGATTTAAAATAAGAATGATTTTAGGGTTTCTAACTACAAACGGAAAAAAATCGAACCCTTGTAAGATTACTCTGGTATCGTCCGTCCAGTATTATTTCTCAGAAAACATTACGCGTTGATTTTTAGTTTCCCGTAAATTTTAGGTGAATACGGGTTAATATGCTTTATTACTATTTAAAATTTAAGCAACCATTTAAAATCACTCATATTTAAATATTAATAAAAATGGCAAATGACATAATAGATTTCTTTTTAAATTTCGTACATCACTTTAGATATCAACTAAAAAAACAAATTACGAGGAATCATTCCAGAAATCACTTTATTACTAGAATTAATATAAGGTTTCTCGATATTCAAAATTTTCGTTTCTTTGCAGTTTTGTCTCAAAAATAACAATACATAAGAAAATGTAATATCTCTTCCGTATAGTATATATTTTGTATTTAAATAACGAGCATACATCTTACATTTAAATGCTGTAACTAGATTAGTTTACTATTAACTAATAACAGACCAAGCATTTTTTATACCGGTGAACGATAAACTAGGCAATATATATAAATAGTTTAAAATAATGCCAATATAGGTAAATACTACGTAACCTTAAGTTTTCGAACTTCTCCATATTTCTACCTAATTAACAAATCCTCCTACTTCGAGTTCTGCTTGGTGTTCATTACTTAATATCTTTTAAATTGGCTTCATATGATGGATAACTAAGATACATATTTTTGAAAAATAATCTATAAAATAATTTCGTAAACATCTCAATAAAAAACATCACTTTACTTGCGGACAGGTTAATATGAAAATATTACATCGGACGAGAAGGCAGTCCTTTGCAGACCATATTTTACTCATTGCAAAATCAACGTGAAAAAGTAAAGGATTACATTATTCATTTTCAAATTTTCCAGGTGTGGGCATTGTTCTAGCTCTGATCATTTTCGGAATATGTCCAGGCGAAGCCACTTGGAATTTCAGGGTTTTCATTAATATTTCATTATTTTTTTACCACTGCCATAAAATAACTTTGCAGCCTTTTTTGCATGAACAAGATTTTTGCATGCCCGAATTTTGTTCAGATATTTGGGAAAATAAACATATATTTTAATTCCAAATTTTGTCGATTGCAGCGCTTCCTTGACAGAGCGTCTGCATGTTTTATGGACGCGTATATTCCATATTCCACATATTGAAAAAGAAAAATTTGTGCTAAAAATCGAATGTCTGCCTCGTGGACTCTTAACACCTGAATTGGAAAGATTATTCATTATATATCGAGTTTTATCAAAGTCACACCAAGTCTTGAGCACCTTAACCAGTTTCAAGAGCATACTTTAAGTCATGAAGCATACGTATTAATTTTTCTTGAGATAGGGAGATATAAAAATGTACATAAAGATAGAGACATAATTCTTATGTTCCTTCGGTCCTCACCAAGGTGCGGTCCTGCATTTTATTGATTTTGTTTTTCTAATTCAGCATCACAAAATTACGATTAAAATATTTGTCTTTCGATAAATATGCGACAAATAATTTACAGGATTTTTTTTAGTCAATTAATTTAAATTTATTATTATTAAGCCATTAATTTACTATTACATTTTCACTTATAATTGAAAATAAGTTCAATGAAGATATTAACATATCAAAATTTGAGGATTACTGAACATTTACAGTCGTAACAGGTATTTATCTACAATAAATAAACGTTAATATTTTTATAAATCTTAGTTAAAATAAGGAAACAACATGGAGTTTTCCTTTACTCTTTACTAATATTACATACCGGCCGAAAACATATTTTAATTTGTATTTTGGTATTAGGTATCGTAAACACGTACTCGCAAGAATATACGATGATTATGTAAATAATATAGGCATTAGGAGTGAGTGGACACTGCGTTCAAGGTTGGGGAGGATAAAATTTGGAAAACATATTCTTATTTATTCAATTATCTGGTAGATATTAAATGTGCTACTAGATAATTATGGCAGTAGTAAGGAACTTTGATAATGAAATATTAAAAAACACCTTGAATTTAAAAATATCTGAGCCCAAATATGCCCAGGAAATTCTCAGTGACTTTTTTTTTCTCAGTGAGTATTTTTTTGAATTTAACAATAATAGCAAAATTAAATACCAAAATATAACTTGAAATTTATTACCTTGCCGTACAATAAAACGTAATTTTCCCACTTTTCTGGCAAAGTATTTAAAAGCATTAGGTTTTCTGATATTTTCACGATGTTAATTTATGGATTGTTTTTAAGTGAAAAATGTTGAGTAGGATATTTTTAACAACATTGGCATTGGCTTCATTTCAATGCGAATATTTTTTTAAATTGTGACCTAGATTCCGAATACATTATCGTATCGATTACTAAACGTAACATAATAGGCATCTGGAATAGTATTATCTTTATGCATCAATTATTTGCTATATATTCATTAATAAATTTTCATATAAACTTCAGATAATTTCTAATTTACTCGAGCGTCACGCAATATTTTGTAATAACTTCTTGATAAAACTTAGTCTTAGGTCTGTCTAAATTATGTTTATTTTCTTGAAAGGCGGTGTAAAACCTCATAACAAAGTTTACGCATATTTCTTATCTGTTTAGTATTTTATTAATAGGATATGTGTTTTTTTAATGCATAGAGGTTTTAAATGTAACATTAAAATTCCAATTAAAGCTAATTAGTAATTTCCCAAGTAAAAAAAGCCATACGCATGTGCACTTATTAAAAATATTGTCAATACGTAAACAGTTTTTTTGGTGAGTAACATTAGTTTAAATTAATATCAAATGGAGTAAAAAAATTACGTGATTCTGTAAACAGTAATCAATAATACGTCTTTCGGAATACATTAGTACTCAAAATAAGATAATTGTTATCTTTATACAATTCAACAAAAGAAACCAGGCACAAACGAAGGGTTAACGGACAAGGTTTCTTTAAAATATGTAGATAAAGATGGCATGAAACTCAGTTAATTCGATTTATTTTTGTATAATAAGTCAATGGAAATACAAATTCATAATTTCTCACTTTCCTCGATATTGAAATTTTTATTAATGCATAATTTAAGGCTCCGTGATATTTTTATAACTTTACCACGATATCGAGTTATCAATGTTAAATCCTATCTTTTTCCCAAGGATTCACTTCGATGCCTTTAATTTGAAATTTATAGGAGAAATTAAAACTGGGTCTTTATTTTTGTGACTAAGTTTTAATGTAATTTAAAAATGACAAAGAAAACAGACATATTTCCATTTAAGTTATAGGTAAAAGGAAATTATTCTGTTGCTCTTTTACAGCACGTATTTAACGTTTTAAAAAAATACCTCGATTTGTTACTCAGTAAAGATGTTGCTATGTTATGCTCTTTGTTTACTTGTTCAGTTTCAAATGAGAACTAATTAGAAGGAACAAAATTTCAAGAGATAAAAAATAGCCTATGTTATTTCTAAGGCTACTAAATGGGTTTTTGAAAATAATTCACATCGAACATATATTTTGATTTAAATGAAATTATTAGTTATAATAAATTTCACAAGATAGCCAAAATTTCTAAAAGTAGCCTATATCATATACCCGTCAACTATATATGTGCAAAAAAAGTCTATTCATTGCTTAACTCGTGAAAAACATGAAATAAAAACAAGCTAAAATACTTTTTCATTTTTGATATTAGTTAGGACTAAGATTATGATTTATTCTCCGATTATATTGTGCTAAGATCAGCGGATTTATAAATTTTTATATTATATGTGACATTCTCTTCTTAAATATGAAAAAAAAATTATATGTGGTCAAAGAAACTTAAAATGGATATGAATGCCAAGTTTTGCATGAAGGACGATTGTCATCCCACTTTGAAATAAAACCCGAGTTTCGACAGGAATATGTCCTCTCACTAGCCACCTTCATATTTGTTATTGAAGAGATCTTAAGCTAAGCTGTGGAGAAAAAGAGAATACCTCATTGCAGCTTATGCCATTGGATTAGAAGACCTCGACTATGGCGATGACATTTTTCTGCTTAGCTCTATCTTCCAAGATATTAAGGAGAAATTTGATGAATCATAATTTGAAGCTTAGAAAGTATGTTTGAGATAAATACCACCAAGGAGATGAGCCTGCTTTCAAATAGTTCATAATATCTTTGTTTTATTTAAAATAATTATCTTAATTTGTGAAAAAATGAAAAGGGTGAATTTTAGAATTTATAAAGCTAACGTAGCTTTTATTCGGCTTTACTCTCCTAAAAAAACTATGGGATCTCTTAGAAAAGGACATTCAAAGATAATGTAAAACATGTTCAGCTGTAGGTTTACAAGATTTATTATGTTACAGAGAGTCTCACTTACACACCTGTGAGGTTCATTAACTGATATATCATTGATTTCTTAATATCATATCGTAGACAATCACTAAGAGTAAGACAATTTCTTTAATTTTTTGCACATTAACAACGAATGTTTTAAAGGTGATAGAGTAATCGAAAATATTGCAATAGATTGGAACTGCAGGGTCAAAGCAATCAAGATAGACTTCGAGAAACTTGGGAGAGAATTATTGCCAGAGAGATAAAGCTTACTCAGAGGGGCAGCTCAAGAAGGTGGTCAAATCGATTTGGGTTTTACTTCTTTCACCATGATGGACTGCAAAATTAATTTACAATATATCCAGTTGCATCAAGCAGAAACTGACAGACTTAAATCAGACCTCAATCTAGTATATAAAATAAATGAAATTTTCTCAAGTTACATTATATCATTATAATCTTGTTACATTATATCATTATAATTTTTTTTAAATATTAAAAAATAGTTTTGCACTTGGTCAGAAATCTTTAAAATTCAACACGCCTAAAAAATTTTTTCTATATTGTTTTAACATTGGCTGAAAACGGTCAGGTGCTTCTCGGAGTACATGCAGAATAAAATCCATAGTTATCTATATCCGTTAAATTATTTACAAATTAATTGAAATGATTTCAAAAGAAAGGGGTCAATTAACATGGAAAATGGAAAAATTAAATAAAAAACAACAGTGTGTGCTTTGCTGTAACAACGAAAAGATTAAAATTTTCTTTGGATGTTACATTGTCAATCATTAAAAGTAATAAAAACATCAGGTACAATATAAAAAATTGCTCATATTGCGATAGTGATTATGTGATTCATGATATTATTTCAAAATGCTGAAATCACCGTTGTTATTTAACACACACACACACACACACATATATATATATATATGTATATATATATATATATATAAATATATATATATATAATAAATAACGTTTAAATTGTTGATCGTGACATCAACGCCGCCTAACGTCAATAGCTTTATAGGCGCTTCAATTTTATTAGTGCTCTACAAAATAACGGCTCTAAAAAATTTTTACATGAATAATGTAAAAATAACGGAAAATATCTAAATAAATGCTTTTATTGTCGAATAATTATAAGATTTTTGTCGTCCGTACTCAGAATGTATAATATTCATTTGTTTTAAGCTATACAAAATAAGTATAATAATAAATGTATTACCCCTATTATAACATTTCAACCACATTGGGAGACGGAATGCATTTTACACCATCTATCCATTTATTTTTTTATCCAATTTCAAATTCAATACTAGAAATTTGTGAAATTAGAATCTGTTATTTCTTGAAGTATTTTTAAAATTTAATACAAAATAAATGTCATGTCACATTTAGAGTATTTTCTTTTAATGCATAAAAACTTAGACATGAGTTCAGTGCAGAAAAATAATAATTTTAGTAATTTTTAAGCCAAAAGAGATACATAAGAAATGATGTATTTAAAAAATACCACTCGCTATTGCAAACATTTATTTTAAAAAAATTTACGTACAATAAATATCATTATTTTTTTATTGCTGAAGTATTTTTTACTTTAAATTTATAATTATATTATTCTACATACTCAACAAACATCTAAAAAGAAATGTTAATAATGACCACAAAGTATTAAAAAGATAAATAATTATGACCTTTAAATATTTAATCTATTATAGACCAATTTTTAAAATTATATTTTCGTGGATCCTCTCTATTATTTCAAATTTCTTGTTTCTTTTGGTCTAATTAAGAGCAAAATTCTCCTTGTTGCTAAAATGCGTTTGTTACCCGTTATTAATTAATAATTTAAAAAATCATAAATTAAAATTTAAAAAAAAATTGTTAAGATTGGTAGAATTGAATCTCTTCTATCATCATCAACTATTTAAAATGTGAATTGTTATCAATCCCTTATTTAACTTTTTCTTTTATATTTATATGTTATACTTAGTTTTAAATAATTAGTTGTTATAAAATGAATTACTTAGTTTTAAATGTCAAGTGAAAACAGTAAAAAAAAATTTAGTATGAGAAATGAAGGCATTATAGTTTTTTTTTCTCTATTAATTTTTCTTAATAAAATAATTACTATGAGAAGTATTTTTTAAACATTTTTAATTTACGTCAATATTTTGTAAATAAATGGTTTGTTTATCGAGTGATATGAATAAAAATTTATAAATATATTTGAAAAAATAATGATTTGATTTCATAATATTTACATAATATTCTTAACAATTTCGAACTATTTTTGAGATGTGATAAAGATCCAAATATTACAAAATTTATCGTTTAAACCGGACAGCCCGTATAGTTAGAATGAATGACTGTAATTTTGCCAAGAAACTGCTTTTAACGAAAGCTACTGTAAAACGCTGGTAATGCAAACAAGCAATAAATGAGCAGACTGTTACATAACCCAAATTAAGATAGTAACTTTAGTGTACTAAATTCGAAAAATGTATACATAGCCATGGAAAGATTCACATAGTTCCTATTTACAAAGGGCTGGCATGAATTACTAATATTTAATACTTATTCTCTGATATTGTTGTTAATATCATCGGATCTAACCAAGCAACATAAGAATATACTTTGTTTCAGCATGTTGCCGAATATCGCCTTGGAGAGGGGAGTAGTTTTCATAAATATATTATGGGGACTTTGGTAAGCAACCGAAAAGTTAAGAAGTTGGGACGGAGCGCATGGGTGTAGGAAAATTGTTAACATCCATATTCATTTTAAAAATATGTGCCACTTTATGCCATTATTTTGTGTTTTCTTTGGTTAGATGGTTCTCAAGTAACGAGTGTTGAAGGTATAGGTAAGCTTTATCGAGTTTTCTCGGTTTCTGTATTTGATTTCACGGACAATAAAGGTGTTTACCCATTTAGTTCTTTAATTCTTTTATCAATATTTAGTGAAAAGTTTCAAAAATATATTTTAAGTTAGGAATCAAAACACATATGCCTATAATGTTCAAGTATTTGTTTACAACCAGAAATATACATTGAAGACACCTAATTTTTTGTTGCAAATTTTTTTCGGCTCTTTAATAATTCTTTTCAAATGTCTTATCTTTACCTTAAATCACATTAGTTTTTTTCTTAATCAGTTGTCATGATATAACCCTGAAAAAAATATTTGTCTGTCAAACAAATTATGAAAAACTTTCATAAAATATAAGTTATTAAATTTCTGATTTGTCATGAGATACATACGATTGTATCTCGTAGGGCGTTTATATAACAAAAATGTCAACCTAATCTCGATCATTTAAATTGGAGTACAGAGAATATTTATAATGGCAACACGAATTTATAGTCAAAAACACACGTTAGTATTTTCGTAAGTCTCGCTTAAAACAATAAACTGACACAACGAATGTCATTTTACTCTCAGCTAATATTACTACAAGAAAACTACTTAACAGCATTTAAAATGTGTTTTCGTGTTGGATGTTGTAAACATATACCCACGAGACGAATAAATTCATATATTTACAATCATATGTTATTATTACCAAGAAATTTAAGAGATATCTATTTCAAAAGGTGTGTAAAATTATTCATCAGTATATGAATTCAAAACATCGAATAATTACCTTGATATTCATATACCAGGAGCCATTTCATGAAATATCAAGCCCTTTAGCTGACTCAGGCAGTAAATGTCTTGAGAAGGAAAACATAAACACAAAGTTTTCAGAAACTGATGTTTACTTTTCAATATATCAAACGCTGGCTGCCTACGTGGAATTGATTATTGACCGAGTTTTCCTGTTTACATAAGTATATATCTCTTGAGTCATAATGTTCAGCTGACTTAAAGGTTCATGGGAACCAATTTTTCAAACGGCTATTTATTAGATGTGTTTTTGCGTCGTACTTATGTCAATAATTAAATGTTAACTGCCGTAATATTCATTATTTCCAAACAGTATTTATTTTGATATATAAAAATAAAAAAAACTTTTCATTTAAATATGAATTGTAAACAAAAGGGAAATATTTAATCTGAAAATTTTATCTGTTTTCACTTTCACGTCATCCTTTTAATTTTTTACGTTATAGATTCATTAACGTAGGGTAGATAGTGAGGGGTATAATTATATTATATAAGAAATTGTGTACCCATTAAAAAAAAAATTCGTGAGGCCTGGTGCAAAACAGAGGGTTTTCATTGTCACTCATCCATATCAATTAATATGACACAATCGTCGTTGTTTAATAAGCGACAAATATATTAAAGTATTTTCATTTGAAAGTGGTAGATGTAATAGACTGAAATATTACAAATTAAAAAAAAGCCGATTTTACTTTGTACTGAATATTACCTATATCCCACTAAAACAGGCGCCATCTAAATAAAAGTACTATTAATTTAATGTCTACTTAAATGTGACAATATCAGTCAATTGAATTTTACAAATATATGGAACTGAAATACAAATAAAGATTGATTTTTTTTAATTCATAATGGAAGTAAAAATGACCATTAAAATCTTAAAGCCTGCCAACGAAAGAAGAAACTGAAAGTAAGAAGCTGAATTTCATTTTACTTAAAGATATGAGTTCCGTCCGCATCAATTGTAGTTGAGAATAGGATCGTGCGAACGGTTCAAGAGTTTTTTTTCTGTAGACCTCTTTCAAAACTAGTTTCCCTAATCTGCTACTGCTCACTCCGAATGAACTATTGGTACTTTTAAAGAATAACCGTCCAGTAAAGTATTGGAGCTTAGTATTTTGCGATATTTCTTTAGCCACAACAATTTCTTTTCTATGTTCTCATCAATATTATTTAATCTTATAATTTTACATATATTGCATATTAGACAAAGCAATTTAAGAGGCTTGAGCTGGTCCCCGAGCAGAACAAGTTAATCTCCTTTTTTATCACACCTATAGCATCATTTATCAAATTTCTGATTATATTAATTTTTTTTCCCATAACTAACTTTAAACGCAGTACCTATATGTATTGTGTTTATTTTCCGTACATTTAGATTTATTAACTCTTTTTTAAATTCGATGCACTGAGCTAGTAACCATGCAAGAAAGTAAAAACGCTAAACAAAAATGAAGTTAAATGAAAATAGTTTTGACATGTCAAACTGTAACATATTATTTAGCTTTATTTATAACTATAATGAAACATTAGGCTCATTCTTATTTATTTATAATTATAACAAAACTTAGACGGCCAAATGGTCAAAGAAACATCAATTAACATTTTAAAAAGTATATCGGATGCCTATACTGAACAGAATGTGTCAAAAAAAAAAAAAAAAAGAAAAAAATCTAATGACAAAATCTTTATCTAGTGTAAAATCAGTCAATAGTTCTGTAGCTACGATCGGCACATATATTTTCACGTATTATTCAATCTCTGTAGTCGGGTAATCAACTAGAAGAGTGTGAAGGATAGTTAAATATTTCTAATCGTAATAATAGAGATTAAATTAAGAGTATGTATTTTATTTTGTTAATGTATTTTATTTTGTTACTGATAATATAATTCAAATAATATGAAACATATTGACTGAGAACTTCTGCAGACATTTTTAAAGATGTGTCTAAAATATTACTAACTTTTCGTAGTTTAAATTTTTTTCGTCTCCATATTTTTGTAATTTAATATTATTAGAGGAAAGTATAGAGTTAAATATACAGGTAATTTATAGATGTTATTTGGATATAATAATTTCATCAAAGTAAACAACATATAACTAAGCGAAGAAGTTGTGTTTTTCTTAACAACTATAAATGAAAGTTTATGGCATAAAACCCAGTTGCTTTGAGATAGTTTCATTTATCTATTGAATATATTTGGCGTTAATTTTGTAGAAATTCATTATTCACAATTAAATGAAACTACGTGATGTATTATTTCTACTGTTTGAAAGACTTATTTACAAGAATCTCAAAAAAAAATTATATAATTTATTAATTTATTTCTTTACCACGACCTAGGTTTCGTTGTATTACAACATCTTCAGGTGGGATATAAGCTAAGATTCAAGAGATAGATGAGATATAAGAAAGTTCATTTATCTAATAAAAAACAACGTTCAATTTTTTTTTGGTTTTATGATGTTTAGATTTAAAATAGATTATTCTCCTTCTTTACGTCATTTGAAACAGAAAGCTGTGTCGAGACTAAAAGCACGTAACTCCAACATGCGTAAAACATTCATCACGCTATTGAAACACTTGAATTCAAAGATACAGAATCTTTACTACTGCTGAGACTATAACGTCTGTTAAAATAACGTCAGTAAATATTTCGATACAGCAAGTCATACATTAACATTGACCTATATTTGTTTGAGTACTTGTATCTCTAAATGTGTTACGGGGCTTTGGTAAGCAAAGGAAAAATTAAGGAATTGGGGCAGAGCGCACGAAGAGGGCGACATTGCGAATGTAGGAGCCTGTCAATTCCACGCTCAATTTAAAAGTATGC
The DNA here is from genome assembly GCA_039881145.1 of Druceiella hillmani. Lineage (NCBI taxonomy): Eukaryota > Metazoa > Arthropoda > Insecta > Lepidoptera > Hepialidae > Druceiella > Druceiella hillmani. Next base: position 3,300,914 of record JAYKKI010000098.1, on the reverse strand, counting down.
GCCGAGCACTTCCTTTGATTGTTTGATGTTTTCTCTTGTCAGCTGTTTTTCATGTCATCAGCGCATTCGACTGAGTGTTAGGTGAATTTTATGATCTATCCCCATATTTAGTGTAACATAAGACGAAGTAATTTACTTTCTTTGCTAAGGTACATAAGAATGAATGAAATTACGCAGTGATGAGTTTCTTCAAACTAAAACCGACTAATTCTGGCTGGCCCATCAGATGTTCCTTGTCTCATTTGAAGTGAAATTATATTATTTGTTATAAATCATCTTCCTTAGCATAATGAGTATCAATTAACACCTAATGTAATTAATTATCCCTAATACATATATATTTTCGCGAATATCTCAAAACCTCTGATATCTGGAATCATACTTAAATTTTTCCTTTAACTTTTGCATGGGAAAATAGGAGGGAATGGATACATTTTTGCATATCAGTACATTTATGTAGCTTTACACCCTAAAATTATGAAAAATATTTTGAGATTCTTGTAAATAAGTCTTTCAAAGGGTTATTAAAAATGGTCCTAAAAATTATAAATGGAATATAAACATTTATTTTCGAATACTAATTTGCTTCGAAACTTTAATGTAATATAAATATTTTTATATACAATATAAAGCGGTTTCTGAAAAAACATTGTTATGACAGACCGATCAACGGACACTTAACGGATCTTACAAGGGTGCTATTTTTCGTTTTAAAATACAGAGCTCAATAAAGTAAATTTTGCATATTTTGGAAATATTTTCAGAACACTGCTTGAATAATGAGGTATTTTTTCAGTTTTATTTTTTTCAAAAGGATTCCAATTTAATAATTTTGAGATAAAAAGATATACGAAAAATAAAATTTCAAATATTGTAAATTTCACGTATCTCTGTAAAAGAGTTATGACCTCAACCGTGTTTTTCAAATAAACATGAACAAAATTTATTGCTATCGTTTTACGTCCTGTTTCACAAAAAAGGAAATAAAAAATATCTGTCATCCAAGTAGTATAAAACAAACAAATAATTCTTAATTTTTTAAAAACCTTTACACTTTGCAATAAGTTTGCACTGACAATCGTGAAATAAGTTTAACCCAAATATTTTTATATTTTTATTCTCAATAAATTCATATTTTTATTGTCCTTAGTTATCGACAAAGGGATTAAAAATATAAAAAGATGGTATTAAGTGAATTTTCTCTTTTATGTTCCCGTATCAAGTTAAAGTAAATTAAAATTATATTCCTAGATAAGCTTAATCAACTAAAAACGTTAACAATTTTTGGATTTTCTAAAAATCATGAAGCAGGGGTCGTTGTTGAAATTAAAAACTAATAGCATGTAAAAGAAATTATAGGGTTCCCTTGACAACTCTGAATAAATTTAGGGGAGATATATAGCTCAAGGTTTACTTTTTATTAGTTGAATTGGCATTGCCTGACACACTTCTATATCATAAAGATTTTGTGACAAAAATTGGACACGATGGTTGACACCAATTATAAAAATTATTAATCTGTCAAAAATTCTTTATAATTACTCAAAAATCTGTTGTATCTGTTAAAAAGAAAACATTTCACAAGACCGTAATTCCCTTAGCTGGCTCGAAAATGAAATATCTTTAAAGGTAAAATATAAACACATAATATTCATAAAATGATGTTTACTTTTCGATACACCCAATGCAGGTTATGTGTAGGAATATTGACTAACGTGAGAGTTTTTCCTGTTTACTCAAATTCGTATCTTTGAAGTCCTTTCATCTTTCCAGCCCTATGGGAAGCAATTTTCCCAATAGCTATTTGCACACGTGTCTTTTACGTTGTAACTTTTTGAATAATTAAATGTCGACTCTGTACTATCGTGATTTTCTTCATTTTCTATTGTGAATAGAAAATACGGTAGTTTTGCAAGTAAATAACCATTTGTATTATTGGTATCGAACCTCTTTCAATCCTTTTCTAATGCAAGGTCATCAACGACAGCAGTGAACTATGTATATTGGAAAGATGTAATGGTATATTAATTTCACCAAAGTCTAGCTTTCATAGCACTTGGTACAAACGGTGGGATACTTTTCGTTACCATTATCTCATAACAAAATATATATCTCAAATGTGACTAGGATAGCAAATTTTATTCTATCTGGCATACTGAAATATTCCTTAATAAAATTAAATGTGGACCAATTCAATGCATAATATTAAGTCATGCTAAATAACCACCCCATAGACACTATTTAAGTAACTTTTACTTAAATAATATAAGTAATTTAATAGTATATTAACAAATGAAAAAGTATATTAACCAATTAATTTATATTTTGTGAATATCTGCAATGAATACACACATAATAAATTAGTTTTTTGTGATTTTGGCCAAAGACGAGAAGAATGGCTGATAGAAAAAATTACATGTAATAATATGGATAAATGTTTAAATTATTTGTAAAACCAATTGTAAAATTAAATTGACATAAATGTTACAAATAAGAAAACCATACCTATTTTATGGGGCTAAAATGGTTTTCAATATTATTTCTAAAAGATCGGTTTTTGAAGAATGACTAAGTTTAGAGATTTCTCTGTTTGGTAACTTTTATGTGTGATCATGAAGAAAAGACCAAAAGTTATTTTTGTATAAACCTTATGTATTTTTGTAAATTAGACAGCTAACTGAACTCGTATAATTACATAGTAATAATGAGTCTATTAGAATTTTCTGTCACATAACTTCTAAATACTTTATAAGTTACTCTTTATAAGGTTTCAAAAATGTAAGGCTCTCACTATTTCAATGAATACATTATGATCTTATATGTGATCTAAACACAATGTGATCCTCTGCTATCGCCGTTTAACTTTCATTGGAGATAAATAATATAAACATAATTGTTTTAAACACGGACCTTCTATAAAGCAAAGAGATGAATTAATGCTAAATAGGTTAAATAAAAAGATCAAATCTCCTATAAATCACTTCTTTTTAAAAAAAAAACATTTGAGAAATAAGCACTGTCAAAAAATAAATCTATGTTCTTGTTGCTAAACTTAGGAAACAAATGGATACTGACACCTGGAAAATATCCTGACAGATATCTTCTAGGATCGAATAAAATAAAATTATAATGAAAACATCTTTGTTTAAAAAAACAGGCGACTTATTATTAATTATTTAAGCAAATCGTTGGTAAAACTGAAGGTGCACCTTCTTTTTCATTCTTTATTAAAGAGGAAATTGTAAGAAAATATACAGATTAAAACAACATGATAGAGAGCGGAAGAAGGGACAAGGAGAAGTCGGTTTGTGTGGATCTTCTTGTGTGACTCTTCTTGAAAACCGAGAGCACGAGAAAAGGATGGTTTTGTGAAAAGTTATTTATAAAAATTAGACTATTTGAACAATGAGTTTCCAAATCAATATCAAACCTTTTGCTTTGATAATTAAGCAATCTACAGTAGAAAAACTCATCACAATCGATCAAGAATTGCGACCTGTAACGTATTGTCCTACGTACATTTATTTAAATAAAAAGACAGAGGCCTATATCATTAATTAAAGACAAATATTGAGCCTAACGTATAGTTGTATAGTAAAAATTGAAGAAAAGTATCACTGTATAGAAGAAGATCTCCTCTTTTCAAAACTGTATTAAATGTTCATTATTTCTTGATTATTTGTAAAATTACCACAGTTACAAATATTCCTATCTTCAAAATGCAAACTAGCGCACAAGTCGATAATAAAGCTAATAGTTGCAAATGAAGCATGCTAATACACGAAAGAAATAGAAAATATATAAATAAATAATATCACTTAGAAAAAACTTTATATGTATATCTGTATGTGTATATATATATATATATATATATATATATATATATATATATATATATATATATATATATATATATATTTACATGTATGAGTAAGATTAGATTTTGTTCCGGTTTTCATTAGAAAATAGATTGATTCACGATATTTAAATGCATAATTCACGTATGACAATTGTGACAATTACCCAAGCAATGACGATTATTTTCGATGAAGTCAGAAAAGCGTTTTCTAGAGAGGTATCTTGGCTTGCGCTATTTAAAAACTTAGAGGTTCATGGAAACAATGTATGTGTTATCGACGTTGTTCTTCTTAAAAACTTCGACGATAAAGTCCGTGACACTATGTGGTATAATTACAAAAAATCGTATTAATATTTTTTTAGGAATCCATAGATGCTGAGTTGCCAAACCAATTTAATAACATATCACGAAATCTAATATATGTAGCGAAGACAAAATGGGCTCTAGAAGTCCATAAATATGTAACTAAAATTAAAGGCAATAAACAAGAATTGAGACAGAGCACCGCTACAGGTACGGACGGTAGCTGAGTGAAACATTACGCGCTGCGAAAGCCCCGCACCGCAGTCTGAATAAAAAACCCACCAAGGGCGCTCGTTCCTTTTCGCCGCCGACTGCTGAAGCATGCAGAACTCTCCGCGTCCTGCACTGGATAATGGCTTCACCACTCGTGCCGCGCTCGAACCGAGGTGTTACGTTACGTAGGTCTATAGTCATGATTTAGTCCTAGAGTTATATCATTTAATATTGCCTTGCTTTTTATTTTTTGGAATCATCCTCGTTGAGACGATTCTAAGTTTTAACGATATGCAGCCATCGCCGTTTGATAAGTGAAGTAAGTGCAGCTACAAACACATTCATCACAACCATTGTTTCCATCGATTCAAAGTTAGGCTAATGCAAAAAAAAAGAATTTTTCAAAACTCGACTTGAGAAATGCTGCCACAATACAAAATTAGTTGTTTGTTAATAATATTTTAAATGTTGCAAGTACATAATAAATATTAGAAGTTATGATGCCAAAATAATTTTAAAAAGTGTTAGAGGAATTATTAAAAGAGAGTAACGTCAGTTAAAGACAAAGAAGAAGTTTGTCGTTGGTAAAAATATATATGAAATTTTTTAATCCAACAGAAGGATTAGATATTTAAGAGCCCACGAGATTTATCAAATAAATCTAGTTTAGGGTTTTTATAAAGTATGTATCGATAGAAGGAAACCGGATCGAAGTGTGATAAAGGTCATTGATTTAGATTTTAGTTCCCATTGGATTGTAACAAGTTATTTATAGTATTGAAGTTAAAATATATTTCAGATGTATTAAAAAGTAAATATTTAATAGATAATTTATGTTTATCTTTAAGCTCCAATATGACCATATCGACAATTTCTATTTACTATTTTCTAAACACCTACATTCCGTTTCTTAATGTATGGCCGCTAATAACTGCATCCCAATTCTCTTAAAAAAGTTTTCAATAGAGGTAAAAATATAGATTTTAAGCCGATTGATTTAAATTTAAAATAATTTCAATTAAAATTAACCCTCATTTCGGTGTGATATTTAACCGCAACAGCCTCTCTCTACTCTGAATCAGTTTTAAAGACGTTTTACTGCCAAAAACTCTTAAAGAAAATAACAAAAGATAACAATGTCATTTGAGGACTGATATATTTTTGTTTCTTCATCGATAACAAAATATTTGATTTTACAATTCTGACAGAAAGAAACATATATCTAATTATCCTTGGAAATTCATTATGCAAACCAACTTAAATATCCTTATGAAGAATACGCAATACGAATTCCACATATCGGAAGATTCTGAAACAAAGACTGACAAGTGATTGTGATTTCTATGAGATCAAATGACTAATTGTTATGAAGTTTGAGTAGAGTCCAGATACGTTAAAAAATTTAATATTCTATGAAAAATATTAAACGCAAGTTATTACGTTTTTACACAGAATGATTGAATGAATCTTGTTACATATTTACTTCTTTCATCATATCCTAAATCCTTACAAATACTATCAACGTCAATACAGGTTGTATTGTCTTAATTTAATTAATTTCAAAAATGTTGTCTTTAAAAGCTAACATCACTTCCTTATAATTTCTAAAACACGTTTGCATATCCCATATTGTATTAATCGTCTAGGAGTAACTGGATCTATTACCATATTTATATTTATTTCACTTGCTGTATTCAATTGTGTAATGGCGTCTTCTTCTGCATTTAATAATATAACTTTATAATTAAATGAAACTACGTGATGTAGTATTATTTCTACTTTCTTTAATTTCTTTATCACTAGTGGTAAACAAATTTTTAGTGGTAAAGAAATTAAAGAAAGATAAGAAATAATACTACATCACGTAGTTTCATTTAATTGTGAATAATGAATTTCTACAAAATTAACGCCAAATATATTCAATATAACTTTATTTGATCTAGTCTTATGATACAGTTTACTATCGCAAGCGATGACTTGATCAAGTAATTATTGCTTGGATCTTTCAGGTAAACGTAATCGATGTGCTACATAGTTTAATTCAAATAATTATTCACGACTTTGTGTACTTTGATGGGATATAAGAGTCATTTAGTTACACTTCAAACGCTTTGTTTCTATTATATGTAAAATTTCTTAAGAAAATCTGAATAAAAGTGTTCATAAAATACTTCACAAAATACTCCCTGCTTTATAAAGCGGCGATTTGGATGAATTTATACTGAAGTAAAAGCTTTCTTTATATTTAAGTGTCTCTTAAGTCAAAGCTTCAGTTTGAGATATGAATTTATTACGTCATTGAGATTTAAAATCTCGGATAAAACATATTTTCCATCTAAGTTATATGTTCAAATCCTATCGCTTTGATGTTATGACGCAGTGGGTGATTTTGAGTGAAAGAATAGATTTTCAATAATTGCGAGAAAAGAGGTAACAATTTTCTTCAAAGATGTGGTATATGCGTAATTTCAAATACTTTCTGCGCTTTTAGGAAATTTATTTCAATAAAACTAATATTCGTAAGTTACTTATACTATTTAGTATATACATTTGAACTGATATACCTCTGTTAATATTTAAATCCTAATCCTAAATACCGGTATATCTTACTTTGGAACTTGTTGTAAACATCGCTTATAGGCAAATTAATATAGTATTTACTGCAAACAATAAGTACTGCAAAATTATTAAAAAGTAAAACTGCTTTTTTATAGTACATATTATTATTATATAAGCAGCCTTTTTTCTATTGACAGTTCAACCGAGAAAATATATAACTTTAATGAAAAAAGAAGTTCTGGCATAGAATATAATGGGAAGGAAACTGAAATGTGTTATAATTGACTAATTAATATATAAAGAGCAATAATATATTTATATGATTATATCTACTTAGAAGCTCTTAATGTGACTAATGTATGATATTGTTTACTTTAAAATTAATATAAAATTTTCAATAAAATAAAGTTGTAAATCAGTACCCTGTAAACTGGTTCCTCGCGGAAAAAGTTTGTATTAATCATTCAATTAAAAATTATGAAGCATATACTCATCGTCCCTTTTTTTACCACATGCTTATTCTGGGCTCGTTCTTTAATTATTGTTAACTAAAAATTGGTAAAATATTTAATTTTCGTACTTTGTATAACAAAAATTGCAGGGTTTGAAAACTGAGATTATTAAGATTTTATGAATTATACATATCTTGTACATATCTGATTATTCATGTATTTGTAAAGATTTATAGACCATTCTTATTTTAAAAAAATTTCGGATGAAACCCAAACGAACGTCAACCACTACCAATATACGTAACATATAGCATTTAAGAAGTTTACTAATGAATACTATAATTAAAGGTATTATTTGTGGGTAAACAGAATTCGACATTCGAAGTGATAAATGATTTGTATTTTCAGTAATTAAATTGCATATTTATACTTCTTTTGTTAGTTACTACTTCAAGCACTTTATTTTAATATGCTTTAGAGGGAAAGGCTGACGAATACTGATAAAGGATTCCTCTTGAAAATTTGAGGAATACATGATTTTTGTTCTAGGGTTAACAATTAATTACTCTGCACTAATTATGTAAGATCAGTTAACTGTGATTAATAATTTGTTCTCCAAAATTTTTTTTTAAAATATGAATAAAAAAGTGGGAAAAATCACTAGGAAAATTGGCGAAAATGACGATAGCATTTTCAATGGTCTTTCTCCCCTCAAGCTGGAGGGGAAATATACCAGTTAGGAATTTATCAAAAACTTTGAACACATTTTAATTTTTCTAACTACATTTATTTCGTAATTCCTATAAATTTGTCCTTATTAAAGTGTCGCACCTTAAGCGAGCATTAGAGAAACGTACGTTATAAATTTAATCTTTGTAAGCTGGATGAGAAGGTCAATGAGCGGTATTTGATTTTCGTACAAACACATATACAGACATACACATCCACACACACACACGCGCGCACGCACGCGCGTACACAGGCAAACACACACACACACACACATTCCTTTCTGTGAAGGGAGATTGCACTTGAACAGATAGGCTTTGTCTTAATCAATTAAAAGTAAGCGCCAACAAATTGTAATAATACGCCAAATTATTATTTTAATGATTTCTTAACGGATTCAATTTTTCAGCCAAATATTTCAATTAGTTTCATTGAAACTTCCATAATACGTCAATCACAAATTTTATTATAGACGCATCCTAACATCCCTGTATCTTACCCACAAAATTAGCCTTTCTATTTTTGAAAAATGTTCTTATTTTCAATCTTACAAAACTAATTCACATAATTTTGTAAGAATACTGAAAAATTACACAGTCTCTAATTGCTTGTTTAAAAAAAATCTACTTCCCTAGTAATGTCTACTTGTGTCGCGTTAGGTACTACTATATGAAAAAAAGTAGTAAGTAAATATCAGTGAAAAAAACAATAAGTAAGAAGAAAACCTGAATTTAAATACAATTATTCTATTTTTAATTTGATTAAAACAAAAAAATCAGGATAATATTTCTTTTCCTAGACATATGCACCTTACGTATTATTTTCTATGAAGCTTTTTATTTACTCCAATTTTCATTTGACATGAAATTCTTAACATACGAATTTAAACTGTAATTTCATACCTCTTCACAAAAAGAAATGAATGGCAAAGAATTTTTATAAAAAACATCGTTTAAAATAAATTTAACGCTAATATTACCGTAAACGTTTGCGATTCTACATCATTTAATTTGGTGTTTACAAAGCATACAATATGACAACGTGAATTTATCGTCAAAAAATATACGCCAGTATTTTTGTAGGTCTTGGTTGAAATAGCAAAATGACATGACAAGTGTTATTTTACTCTCCGCTAATGTTACTACAGGAAAACTTCTTAACAGCTTTTGAAATGTGTTTTAGTGTTGGGCGCTGTAAACATGTACCCGCGAGGCGGATATTCGATTCTTTTTCGGAGACATTTCCTTTTCCATTTATGAAATGGTCATGGCTTGAAATATACGACATGTCCATAAATCATACAGACAGAGAGTGGCAGTGAGCGGACGCGACGTTCGATATTGTCAAGGATAAAATTGGGAATTCATATTTTCATGTTCCCGAGTAACTCGTAAATGTTGTACAAAGTAATATCCTCAAGGTGAAGTGAAAATTTTATAGAATATCGCCTCGCTTTCAATACTGAATAGCACATTATCTAAAGATTCAATATTTGTGATTCAGTTTATAAATAAAATCTCGTATTGGTATGTTCTTGCTGTTTCACTTTTTAATTTTCCCCAAAATAAAAATATTATAAATTCACTCCTATTTCGTTCTGTCCATATTTTAGAGCCAATTACATCGCCAATTGATGTAGGCGTACTAATAATGCATATTCTGAATAGCTAAAAATGAAAAACATTTATGAGGAAATTTTAGGGGTGACAAATTAAGTACTCAATATGTTTTTCAAATTCCTTACGTGATTTTGGACAATATTTGAAAGAGCTCTTTGTGAGAACCTTGAAAATATATAATATTGTATCTAGCACAATTTCAGAGATATATTGGAAAATACGTTCTCTATTTACCTCTGAAAATAATGAATTTAGAATAATGAAAGAAATATTATTTTTTGGAAGCCTACGCAAAGGATTTAATAAAACTGTAACAATGATTCGAGATGTTAAAGTTTTATTATTGGAAATATTCAGGAAGTATTCAAGATATGTCCACGCTCCTTAATTATATTAGATATTGCTAGAAGTTTATTACGCTAATAAAACGATATTATTGATGAAATATTGTATTTCCAAGTCAAGAAATATTTGGGCAACTTATTTAATAACGGTGTAACATAACCGCAACTATATGTGTGTATACATATGTACAGACACATACACACACACTCACATATATACATATACATATATATGTATATATATATATATATATATATATATATATATGAATATATATATATATATATATATATATATATATATATATATATATGTATATATATATATATATATATATATATATATATATATATATATATATATATAACGTTAATGCCGCCACAAAAAGGAAGAAAAAAAATAGGGAATAAACAAAATTCTGTTTGAAGAGCGCGATGAAGTTATTCGGATAAAGTTGATAAATAAGAGCTTTGTAATTGACATTAAATTTAGTTAAACCTTTCATAACGAAAATTAATACTACTGTTTGAGAAAATCTGGAAAAGTTTAAGAACGAGTTTAAGAAGAACTTTTTACATTGCATTATTTCTTGAGAAATCAGCTGCGATTGACGGATTGACGGATAAACACGCGAGTGATCTTATAAGTATTCAATTTTTTCCATTTGAGGTACAGAACCTTCTACCAATAAATTGAATTTACTACGTTTTTTTTCAAATGTTTGGTAATACCTTTGAAGCATTTGTTTCAGTATGAGAATGTTTATTAAAATGGGAGTGTTCTCTACATTACCAAAGCACCAGTTAGAACTTTGCGGTCCTTAAAAGCGGACGCCTTTGTACGACCGACTTGTACGACCTTTCTCCGCAGCAGTGCAATCGTGACAAATGACGGTTGGTTTGGCCCAAACGTCTACTCGCGCAGATTTGGTTCAAAACAAACTAAGTTCGGTGCTCATCTATCGAATCGCACGGCCATGAATTAATAATAAATTTAGTCGTCGGACACGAGCAGTTACAATTCGATATAAGACCAAACCCGTAGCCCTGATCGTCTGCTAACGCTCTAAAACTTTCTTATAAATACGTTCAATAATAAAGTTTCATATTTGACAAGTAAAAGAAATATTGTTTCACGATATTTTTGTAGCCAACAATAATCATTTCTCTTTAGATGCTCTGACTTGTAATCTCTCTGAAAGGAAGGCTTTTGACGATTACTTAAGAATTTTCCCTAAAGTGTATTGAATTATTGAATTTTATTTTGATTCAGAAATTTTTATTTTTGTCCTAATAATAATATTAATGCCAGTGAAATAGAAAATTGGCGTAAACAGTTGATCACTTTCCTCTAGATATTGCATATATAAATATTAATGAGTACATTAGCGGAACATTAAAAATTCCATTGTAAGAAGGAAAATAAAAAATAAAGGAAAGTAATAAGAAAACTTGCAACCATAAATTGATAAAAGGTTTAAAAGCTTTCTCAAAGGAAATTTTTTTCTCTAGGGGCTTAAATCCGTATTTAAGTAAACTTGTATTTAAGCTGAAGTCCCTTATCTTACTAAGTCACAACGCTTTTTAAATTTAGTTGTATTTTTTAAATTAAATAGGAAAATATAAAGCTTGAGATTCAATATGTGTTCTCATAGAATTTAAAACCCGTAATAAGCTAATTTGATATTATTTAATTGTGAGTAAATAAAACAAAGATTACTTGTTATTATTTAATACAATTTTATTTACGTTATTATGTTATGTTTAATGTCTATCAAATTTCTAAGGCTTTTGCGTGGGTTAAAACATGAATAGTAAGCCTATAATTTATTTATTTATATCGATCTGAGAGAGTATATCGTTTAAATTTACTATAGAGGCTTAAGTAAACAACAAAATAAAGAAATTGTAGACGGTCCTGTCAAAATCATCCTCTTGAAAATATGTTGGGCTCTTCCTTGGATTGTTCAATAGTTTTATTTGTCGGCTGATTCTTGAGTAATACCTTTGAGCCCTGACATTTTAAGAAGGCATTAAAAAGCTTTACCGAGGTTTTGCGAATCATACGAGTGGTTTAACGGAAGACGCCGTGTTTGTGTATCGCGTTTTTTATTTCCTATACCGGAATTCGTGGAAATGTTTTACTGTTTTATAACAAAGTTTGTGTAATAAATATCTTAAACTAAATTATAGGATTATGGTGTGTGGTATTAAATAAATTATGATCGTACTAAGACAAGGCCTTTCCGGAGAAATTGTTGTTTATACAGATAATATAAAAATACACAATTAAATGAAACTACGTGATGTAGTATTATTTCTACTTTCTTCAATTTTTTTTTCTTTACCACGACCTAGGTTTCGTTGTATTACATCTTCAGGTGGGATATTAGCAAAGATCTAAAGATGTTGTAATACAACGAAACCTAGGTCGTGGTAAAGAAATTAAAGAAAGTAGAAATAATACTACATCACGTAGTTTCATTTAATTGTGAATAACGTATTTCTACAAAATTAACGCCAAATATATTCAATATAAAAATACACATTTAAATTAATTACAAATACAAATTTTTCAAAAAATTTAATATATTGCATAGCAGTATTATATATCAAAGCAATAAAATTTGAGAATATAATTAGTGCCTCCCACTCTCCTTCCTCTAAGATCTCCAAACAAATATTATTGTAAGCTTGATATTTGCACAGTTTTAATATGTTTTGTTACCAAGCCAAATTTAAAATTTCTACGTCAAGCGTTCTAAGGAAAATAAATGCGACAGATAAAGACGTGAATGACCTAAATAGGGTTCCATTTTTTCTTTTGAGATACTGGAACCCCAAAATCGACAGATACAGCACAAATTTCGTGCTGTATCTGTAAAATTAAATTGTACACTTTCTTTCTATATAAAATCTACAATCTTTGCACAACATTAAAACACACTTATTACATTTCCTTTTCTTTACCATATTATATTAGTTTTTTTCCCGATTAAATGCTAAAAAAAAGCTGAAAAAAATTTAATATTCCATTTTTGTTTACGCTAAAATCAGCGTATTATTGAAGGAAGAAAATGAAAATCTAAAACTGTGGAAGGTTGGTGGTAAAACTAGTTGTTTTTTTTCTAAGTGTATAAAATATAATGATAAAATAACGAAATAATGCTCTAAAGTATATATAATTTGCTAACCACATAAAAGTGGTTGGCAAAAAATGTAAGCATCATCGAATTTAATTACTCTTACCTTGATGACAGAAAAGTCAAATCAATTTAAAATTATATCAAACAATGAAACGTAATTATGGCATCATACAAAGATTTAAACAACAATATTAACAAACCATAAAACTAAACACAAAATAAATTTCAATAATAAAAAATCAATAAATTAAGAAAAAAACTGAACACAATCTTATAATAGTATTTTAATTTTATTTGATTTAAAATACAACAAACGTAATATTATGTCCAGTCCTAGAACTATACCCTGCTGATTATTTTTATCAAGCTCTTTTACTTCTTTTAATTTTCAATTAACCTTTTAAGTTTTTAATATTGGAATTCTAACTTTAATTTTTTTTACACATATTTCAAATGGCAGTGTCAATTTTTATTCAAATTCAAAGTTTTCAACATAAGAATTTACATTACAATTTTATTCCCCTTCATATAATTTAACGCTCATATTAACGTAAACATTTTACGATACTCCGTCATCCAATTTGACGTTTACAAAAGTATAATACTCGTATGACAACATTAATTAATCATCAAAAAATATATGCTAGTATTTTTATTGGTTTTGTTTCAAATGACAACCTGATACGACTATTATTTTACTCTCAATATAATCTTAACAAATTTTGATATGTAACTTAATGTTGGGCGCCGTAAATATGTAACCCCGAGATGGACATTCGGTTACTTCGTGAAGATATTTTCTTTTCTATTTACGAAATGGTCGTTGTCTGGAATATACGACACGTCTATAAATCATGTAGACACTGCGAATGTCAGCGGGCACGACGACCGATCTTGTGAAAAATAAATTTTACAAGTACCAAAATTAGGAATTCAGATTTTCATGTTCATAAAAATACAATTTTTTAGGGTTTGGTATTACAAAATGGAAAACGGAACCATTAAGTGATCACTCCGTCCATGTCCGTCTGTCCGTCTATTGTAGGTCCTTATTTAGAAACTACTTAACGTACATATTTCAGACTAAAGTTAAATAAGGCATTGGCGTAATAATATGGCTCATTTACCCACATGTGTCTGAATAGTTAACACCCAAGAATATTTACATAGAAATATTAAGAGGAATAAATCAAATAATCGTTTTTTTTTTCAATTACGTGTACAATGTGGGGGAATTGTTCGAAAGGACTATTTATAAAGCTCGTGTATACTCAGAAAATATACAAAAAAACATATTCCTCCAAGCTATTTCCAAAACTACTAAATGTATTTATGTTATTAGTATCGTTGAACTCATATCCATTGAATCCGTTTAGACTGTCGAAAAATAGAAGCAACAATTCCTAAATAAGAGATTTATCAAAATTGGGTGTTCACGCACACAGCACAAATTTTATGAATTATTTTTCAGTTACTATAACCCTAGTTTCGCTTTCAAATCAATATCTGTACGATTCATCACAATGGTAATAAGTTGAATGTAAATAGACAGATCTAACGTCATCATGACTAGAAGTCTTCGACAACCTTTACCAATTATTTTCGTTACATTAAACACACAAACATTTATAGAACTTACTCTTAAATGCTGTTAACAGTTAGTGTGTGTGTATGTGTGTGAAATATACATATTTGAGAAGTAAAAGAGGAAAATCTCTTCCACGATATTCTTACTTAATGGAAACTTCCATTAATCATTTATTTTTAAATGCGTGGAGCATTGAACGCTTCTCTAAAAGAAACGATATTAACGATTACTAAAGGAAAATTCTGTAATATTTATGGAATTTGAGATGCTGGAATATAATTTTTTTTTTCATCCTAAAGATAATTTCCATGTCAGCATCGGAAACGGAAAATCAATGTAGACAGTTAATTACTTTACACTAAGTATTTTTGAATAAAATATTTATGATTCCATTAGCTATGCATTAAATGTTCGATTGAGAGAGTAATTATACAAAAGAATTTCAAGAGAAAAATTGTGATGGTAAATTAACAAAGATATGAAAGCTTTTTCACTTTAAAGTATAAATAACCTTTTATTTAAATATTAATTATTTATTTAAGTCAAAGTCTACATTTTTGAATTTTGAAAGAAAGACATATTTAAAATAAGGAGAAAAATACCAAGATTTTGAAAGTTAATGCTTCAACTCATAAAATAACAAATTTATAATATGCTATTTCTGGACACGATTGCCCATATATAAAATATTAAATTGATTTAAATAATTAACTCAAAATAGGTACCAAGTGATTTACAAAGTTTATTATTTTTGAAATCAGTGCCTGAATTTAATTTATAGTTCTAGGTACCCACAATAGAAAATATATTTATTAAGAACGTTTTAAAATTTAAAAAAAAATACATTTTTTTATTTTGGTTGGTGTTGGTGGAACCGACTTCAAAAATTATTAAATTAAAATTAAAATTAATTTAAAATTATTTAATGAGAATAACTATTTACTTCTTTTGAGTTATTTATTTTTTACTATTTATTATTTTGTAGTTGGTCTTTTAAAAGATATTTTATTTAAAAATGTTTAATAATATTAATCATCACGCCATAACTAACAGTCAATTATTTTCTTTCGCAGGATATTGTAAAATTACTAAAAGTCACCGGCAAAAGCTTGGTTGGATATGTATAAATTCCACTTTCTCTCAAATTTGGTGGTAACAGATAGAAACGATAGTAGTAGCCGCCAGTGGTTAACTGCTAACTATGAAAGTTTCATTTTCCATATTCGAAGTCCAATATCATACTTTGCAAATAATAACTAAAGTAACAACTAACTAGTAGCAAATGTATTGAATCAAGGTTGATCCACTACCTTCAGTTGAGGAGTTGCACTATTCATCTTCAGAACTCATCATAAGACTTTGACCTGGTCGACAGTGCAGTTATTTTGAAAAGTGAAAACTACCAGCAGCAAATAGCGGCAGCTTTAGTGAAATACCATAAGAACTTCCATTGTTCATCTCCAAAACTCATGATCGGACCCTGACCAGGTATGTGGTGTAGTTATTTTGCAAAGTAGCAACTACCCATAGCAAATATCTTGAATCATAATTGATTTACCGTCATTATTTAAGGACATTCGTTTTATCCGTCATTCATTTCCAGACATCATCTCATTATGTGGGATCAGCCCTAAAGTACCTTCCTTCAAACAAAAAAATAATTATCGAAATCAATTCACTCGGTAAAAAATTATCGCTGAACATGCATAAATAAAAATATTCCAACGAATTGAGAATTTTCTTTTTTTTAAAGTCAGTTTAAAAAACGTTATGTATTTAAAAAAATCACTAGATTTAAATGAAACCTTAAAGAGTATATATATGTATATATATATATATATATATATATATATATATATATATATATATATATATGTATATGTATATATATATATATATATATATATATATATATATATATATATATATGTATATATATATATATATATATATATATATATTAATTGCCCATTCGACTCGGGAGTAAATATTGTTAAATAACTTCGACTATTTCGGAAAATTAAATTGATAAAATTGATATATAACATAATTTATCTAAATTTGTAGGAAAATAAATACCAAAAATTTGTTTAAATGATTTTCTCCATTCACTATTAAGCAAGGATAGAAAAATTTTGGTGTGAAAAATTTATTGTTCAACACTTTTAGGTTTATACAGATAAGAAATATCTAGAATATTGAAGAAGGGCCATATTACAAATTACAATGAATAATGAAACATCAAAAATAACTTGTCTTTTGAAGGAAATTTTCTATATTAGTGATATATATTTTTAATACAGCAATTGTACCAAAATTAAACTAAGTCTTTTAAATTTGGTTTCAGTGTCAACTCAATATTTAATTATAATTTCCATTATATTCGCCATTACGTAAACATGCGCACTTAATTGGTAAATAAAGAATAATGACACATAAATATTTTATACAATTCCTTACTTCAACATAGACTTAAAATTATTTCTACAAAATTTCCATATCCCAAATATTCACAGCAATATAAAGATTTGACAAAAGTGGTAGGCAAGGTAAACTTTATGCCATATTTATTATTACTTATAACAATAATTGAAAAATACTAAACTAGGTTAACTAAAAAAATGGTAAACTCAGTCGAGTTACTGGTGTGGGTAAATTCAATAACGACGGTAAATTCAGTCGAGCCAGTAAAAAATAAATTATCAAATAATATATTGCGTTGTAAAGAAAAAAACTTAATATTATCTGAAACGTGATTGATTTAATGTTATCTACAAATTAAACTAAGTTCTATTAATATGTAAGATGTCAAGAATATGTCACTTCCTAGCTATTACATTCCACTGTCTATGGCTTGACCGTCAAAATGTCAAACAACTGTAGATTAAATACAGTAAATAAAATTAAACGCTTCTTAATTAGAAAAATGTAACTGTTATTTTGTAATTCATTCGTTTTCGTTATATCTAAAAAATGTAATTTAAACTACTTAAATTATAAGATAAGTTTTATTCTCCGAAAATTCTAAACTTTTGGTTGTACTTATTTTATCAGAAGTAAAATTAATTCAAAGCCTATTTAAATTAAGCTACTTTTGTTTTACTAGGGATCAGAGTCAAAGATAGGTAATCAGACCCTAATTTATATTGTACAACAATCCATTTAAATTAACCTGATAGGTGAATCATTCACCGTCTTCATTTCGTTGTGACTCTCTTTTGTAAATCAAAAACTTACCCGATTCTTTTCAAATAGTTATTTTATAAGTACGTCGTATTAATAACGATATACATGGACGTAGGCGGTTAGATTGTTATGAAATGATCCCAAAATGTTTTATATTTAGAATAAATTATTGGTCAAAATTAATAAGTAATCGAAAAGATTTCAATCTCGATAAAATTATTCTGAGTTTAATTTTTATTAAAAAAAATATTTTTTTTTACTTTCCATAAATTAATTGCTACATAAATGAACTGGTTAACGTGAAAATTAAAATTGTTTTTATTTTCTTCTTTATAGAAAAAATTATTTAAAAATGAGTTTACATGTCAATGATCTCTTGTAATAAATTCAAAACAAATTTTAACAAACAATTTAACAATCTCCATCCTCCAAATTTAAAAAAAACTTTGACAACGTAAATTTGTCATAAAAAAATCATCAGTATTTTTCTAGCTCTCAGTTAAAAAAGCACAATGAAAGAACAAGTCTTATTTTACTTTCTGCTAATGTTTCTACCAGAAAGCTTCTAAGCACTTTCTGAAAGGTGTTTTAGCAATGGGTATTGTAAACATGTGCCCGCTAGGCGGATATTCGACTCTTTCGCAGATATATTTTCTTTTTATTTATGAAATAGTCATTACTCGTTATATGTGTAGTATTACGCTCATAAATCATAAAGAAATGGTTAAAGAATGTGGGCGCGTCGATTGAGGAGATGAAATTCGGAATTCCGATTTCTGTGTTCTCAAGTACCTGAATCAATTCCAATTTCTATGTTCTCAAGTACCTACTCGAACAGTGAACAAATTCAAAATGTTAAAGATGTTAAGTGAAAAACTTATAAAATATAACGTTGTTTGTAATATTACTTGATGTAAGTTCCAGAGAGCTATAGTAGACAATTCACTTGAAGTGATATTTTTTGGCATTTGGAATTTAGACGTTTATTTTTACGATAAAATTTATTTTAATAATAATATATTATCCAATAGCACCATAACTATTAATATATAAAACATATTGTATAAATAAAGATGTTATTTCACACCTCAGGAGTTAGTTATTATGACATACATTTAGTAATTTATTCACGTATATGTGGCACAGTAACTACTTCAGTTAAAATCCGATATAAATACAAACATAACTCAACTTAATTCTTAATTATTTGAATTTTTTCCAGAATATTATCTCATTATTCTTCATATTGTATATTTATTCGAGTACTATCTACATTACAATTAAATTGAAAGAATTGCGGTCAGCAACATCGAGCGGCAGTGTATCACCAGTGTCATTTAGGGGACCATTTGAGCGTAACTATTCGCTCAGCAAAAACTTGGACTCGAATCCATATTAAATATTGTTGTCTGGACAATTATTTAGCCCAATTTAATTTTGAGTACAGGTAAATTAGACGATGTATCATTAAATGAAGAAGTTGAAAAAATATTAATGGATTAAATAAAAAAAGGTGCTCCAATAAAATATCGTTAAACCAAATTTATAAGAATATGATTATAATATAATATCACATTACCTCAAAATTTACCAACTAATAATTTAAGGAGTTTATGTCAAAAAATACTTCAATATAAACAGTATTTAGATACTTTAATACGATTCTATCTGTGACTAAAACATAGAATTACATCTATAAACAAATTTTGTAAAGTCATTCGATTAAAACGTCTCTCTTTAATCCATTAAACTGATGGTAGCAATTGTTGATCTGAAATTTAATGGAAATAATTTTACATGGCTGGAGTTTACAAACACGCCTTGATTCATTACAAGTAAGTCTAAAACAATCATTTATACTGAAATTAAACAAACATTTACAAAATACCATTATTTAAAATGATTGTTGGGTGTTGGTGGGTGGAATATGGGAGATAATTAAATCAATTCAATTCACAGCAACGAATTGTACGGATTCTTTCGTCTCATTTATGAATAACATAATAATGTTGACAAGATTTAAATCACCATTTGAAGTAATTATTTAGTAATAAAGTCCTTACGTATGAACTTCGTAATACGCTTACTTTAATTTACAAAAAACATTTTATAAATTTGACAGCTATTCATCAGGTCAGCCGACTGATAAATGGAATATATTAATAACGCATATAGTTATTGAATATATTTGGCGTTAATATTGTAGAAATTCATCATTCACATTCATCAGAATCTTTGGTAATATCCCACCTGAAGATGTAATACAACGAAACCTAGGTCGTGGTAAAGAAATTAAAGATAGTAGAAATAATACTATATCACGTAGTTTAATTTAATTGTGTACGCATATAGTTACAAAGAAATCAAATGCAGTAGCTCTTTCCAAGTGAGAAGAATTAAAATATAATATGACGAAATTTCCTTTTGTAAGCTACTTTAAAATATTATTAGGAAGTAGCGGAGACACACTTGAAATATTTTACTTTAGTAAAACCAATAGCTCAAGCAGCTTGGGTTATGTGAAAATTAATAAATTGTTATACATAATTAAAGAAAAATTATTACTAATTACTTAATTTCTTCTCAGAAAATCTGGTTATTGTTCCTATGAACAAGAACATAGAATATTCGAATATTCTAAGTATACATTTTTAAATCCTGAAAAAAGTAGTGAAGCTTCCAAATTCAATTCAGACTTTTTAGCTCTTATCAAAACTGCAAACAAAGATATAACGTTCATTACTAATAATGACATGGTAAACGAAACAAGTAACTTACAAGTACAGTTTTATCGACTACATCTTCAATTTGCCGTAACAAACAATTTTTAGTATTGTTTTAGTTATAATCCATAGCTAATTATTTACTAAAACATTCTTCGCTGGTATCTTACTCGATGCAGATAGAAAATATATTTACCTGTTTAGAATACGGCGCGAGTTAGGTATTTGTTAAGTTTATAAATTTGTACTAATATTACATATTTCAAAAATTGTTTGGTTAATAATTAGAACAGTAGAAAGCAGTAGAATATTGAAAAAAATAAACATTTAGAACAGTTTTAGAAAAGAAATAAATAAAATGCTTCATCATGTTTATATGAACGTGAAATATTGTTAAAGCATTTCATTAATAATAAGCGAGTGCTTAAATGATGGTAAATTTTCAATTTGGATACGGTTATGTGAGTCGTCTGAAAGATCAGGTATTCATATTTAATGTTAAAACTAGATATTTTAATTTTGTGAAAAATATTAGTAAAAATGTAAATATGAAACGAGATTATAAACAAATAATAGAGGAAAATAGCAAGGGCACACATCAAAGTAGTAATCAGATTTTCGTTATGAAAATTTATCCGAGTCCACGTAAAATTATTGAATCATATCTCACGTTAAAAAGTTCTTTAATAATTGCAAACAAATTAAAAATAAACTTAATGTATATTTATCATTTAATGAAATTCACGATTCTAATAGAGAAATCAATAAATTGAATTGAACATTAATCAATGAACTGAATGAAGCGTTCACAGTTATATTCAAATTAGTCTGCTACAGCAGTAGCCGTTCATCAATAGAGATATGGTTATCAATTGTCAAAATGTTACTTTACTTTTTTATATGTTTCTTAAGGAATACGATACATTTAGAATTGGCAAACGATCTTACTTTAATTTTATTTGCACTATATTTACTTAGATTTATATAAGATATAGGTAAACCTCACACTTATTCTTTTTGATAATGGGCCAATTTGGGGTGATTGTCATTGTTTCATTGTTTTATTAAATAAGTCATATTAAATTAATGAAAACATTATTTGAAAACAAATTTTGAGATACCTCAGAAAAGAAAAGAAACAGTTACGGAAAGTTATATTAATACAAAAGTAGAAAAATTCTAACATTGCGATACCTAACGATAGGAGGATGAAAGTAAAGTAAATAATACATAGTTCTTACCGAGTTATTTTGAAAATATTTTGTGCTATTGATTGGTGTGTTTTATTACAATCAAACATCCAAACATTGTTTGTAATATGAAAATCCTACTTTAGTGAAGCTGCCTATAGTGTATAGTCTACGTACTTCAATACATGGACGTTAAATTTGGTAATGGTCCATTGTATAGTTGCAGTTATTAGGTAACAAGCATCTAAACGATTGCCATTACAATATTATAGGTATGCAATACTAGGGGTAAGACGTCGGATAAGAGGAACTTAAAAATATAAAGATGGGCGAAAGATACATTTTCTGTTATTCGGTAACTCTGGAATACGGTTTTTTTTTAAATTAATTGGAAAAAAAATTTCACCAGTGTGTATAACATTTTTTTACTTGAATCTATATATTACAAAATTAGACACTGGCTAATAAGTTTTCTGACAACAAATATAATATCCAATGAAATCATTTTATGTAGCGAAAGATTACTACATGTAACACCGCATTTAATGAAAATAAGTCGCTTCAGTTAAATATTCTTTTGCTCTTAGAGAACTAGTTAGAATATATTTTATATTAATATTTAAAACATATTTTTTAATAATTATTAAAACATATTTTTTATTATTATTATATAACGACATATTTTTATACGAGCATAATATATTAGATATCACCTAAACATGAAATGGATGAAACTGCTGCATTGAGTAAAACTAAATATTTCTTCAAATTTTATTTTGAAATCGATAAAATCTAAAAGAGGAATTAAATTTACTTTTTTTTCAATTTCATTAAGCTATTTTCTCGTCATACAGCGCAAACAATTTCAATAAAAATATATTTATTTAAATATCTTTTCTTAAATATATGTTTATGTATTATAACCTTAAAATATGCCTACGATATGACATAATGAATAAAACATTTCCCCGGGAAAATCGTTTCCTAATTTGTTCAATAATTTTTAAATTTATCCCATTAATGGAAATTTTAATAACCCTTTATGTTAATAAGAAGGTAATTTTTCATATTTAAATGTTACACATATAGTTAATGACGTACATTATTACGAAAAAATATAGCACGATATAAATCAAACACCATTTATTATACATACTCTTTATACTAAATGTCGGAATAGCAGCAGATATGGGATTGTCCATTTAGCAGTGAATATTTTTTATGATATTGTACTGTTTCACAATGTGAAACGAGTGTCTTTGCTCGATATGTCAAATGTGACAAAATCTAGTAATTAGTTCCTATCTATAGGAATTACCAGAAACTTAAAGAAATGGAAGGGAATTTAAGAATGTTACTGACATAAAAATGTTTTGCACTATATCACTAAATCTAATTAAGATAGGGCATAACTACTTTCTAAATTTTTGTAGTGAAATTTCAATATCTCTTTTAGTGTGGGTTATAATATTCATATCTAAAGTTACTTTAAGCCATTTAGAAGAAAAAATTATGTAACATAGTGGAAATTACATAACTGATGAGTCTCTTTTGAATTTTTTTTATTCATTAATTCAGAACTCCTTGAATCCTCGTGAAGTTTAAAGTGACATCCGCGCAATATTGTTGATATTTAACTTATACTTTTATTGACTTGTAATATTTAATACTTGTATTAACTTGTTTTCATTATGGCGCAGTGCTAAGTAGAATATGGTCATTCCGGGAATCTTCAGAAGAAAACTTCATGTTACTTCAAGAGCAGATAAAAAATTTAATAACTTTTGCTAATGAATGCAGTCAAAGTAAACATTAAATAAAGACATTTATCAAACTTACCTTACTGAAAATATTGCTTTATAATATTTTTGGTGATAACAACTTCATCTAAGTATCAAATTCTGAGAGTCTCTCTGAAAAAAGGCTATTGACAATTACTTTGGGAATATTCCTGAAAGTTTACGGAACAAATAATGTTTATCTTGGGTTAAATTTTCTATTTTTATTCCAGGGATAATTTCAAGGTCACTGTCAGAAACAAAAGAATAATGTAAGCAGTTAATTAATTTGCGCTAAGTGTTTTAGACTTAAATATTTATGATTCCATTAACTATACATCAAATATCCCATAGAGATAATGAAAATAAAAAATTTAAAAAGTCCATTGAAAAAAATTGTAACGATAAATTGGTAAAAATATGAAAAAAATTTCAACAGCGGATTTATCCTCTAGAGTATAAAGCACCTTGTGTAAATCGTTTATGTAAGTAAAAGCCTACATTTTCAAATTCTAAAAGAAAATTATATTTTAAATAATAAGCCAAATATAAGGATTGAGCGTTAATACCAAATCTCAGAGAATTTCGAACTCATAATGTACTAATTTTTGGAAGTAGAT
The DNA here is from genome assembly GCA_039881145.1 of Druceiella hillmani. Taxonomy (NCBI): domain Eukaryota; kingdom Metazoa; phylum Arthropoda; class Insecta; order Lepidoptera; family Hepialidae; genus Druceiella; species Druceiella hillmani. The sequence continues at coordinate 3,276,605 of JAYKKI010000098.1, read as the reverse complement.
GGTACTTTAATATAACATTCAAGATTCACATATTCAGACTGAGCAAAATGAAGTTTCACATTTATGCGTGTGTACTCTGTGTATTTATTTGGTTTTAAACAAGCTATTTTGAAAATTAAAGAAAAAAATATTTCCCAAAAATTTTGATTGGGGAATCAAATAAAATACAAAGTTAAAATAAAGAATATATATTTAGAATTTTTGAAAATTTTGTGTCCAGGTCGCCATATAAGCGAAAAATTTTAGAAATTTCTAAAAGTAAATTTATTATTTTCAACATATATTGGAGACAATATTGTTATCAAAATTTTAAAATAATTAGACAGTACTGAATAATATAAAGTCGAGATAAAATGAAAGTTGAGTGCAGTGTGATTTTTTTGAACTATACTCTATACATGCTTTATTTTACATTCCACCTCTATATCTTTATTCCTAAAGATAATTGTGGGTGACACCTGCCTACTATGCCGCACTAATATATATTTACCTATCTAGCTTCCATATAAAATTCTAATAATATATTTTTTTTTCTTTTGGTTTGACGGTTTATCAATTTATTTTGAAAATGTAACTACATTATTAACAAAATTAAAAATGAATTAACAATATGCCAAATGTATAATTCGTAACATAATTTTATGTCCCATATTGATTTTAAATACATTTCATCAGCTATTCTTCCTTTTTCTTCTAAGGATACCTTTCCAGCCAGCTCTACGTTTGACAGTCAGCTCTAGGTCTTGTTATTCTTTCATAATTTGAACAAATTTTGAGTTATACCCCCCTTTTAAATATGTTTACTCTTGCATTTCCACTTTAGACATCTTTTGCTTTAAAGTAATGATATTGCTTTTCTAAAATTAATCAGTCTTTGACTTTTGTTAAGTTTCTATTTAAATGTAATTTTATTGGCCTTTAGTGACAATTTCAAAATATTTTCAGTTTTGAAGAAGAGTTTCAAATATTACGTTAATTTTGTAGAAATTCATTATTCACAATTAAATGAAACTATGTGATGTAGTATTATTTCTACTTTCTTTAATTTCTTTACCACGACCTAGGTTTCGTTGTATTACATCTTCAGGTCTTTGCTAATATCCCACCTGAAGATATTGTAATACAACGAAACCTAGGTCGTGGTAAAGAAATTAAAGAAAGTAGAAATAATACTACATCACGTAGTTTCATTTAATTGTGAAGAAGAGTTTCGTTTGAAAGTAATGCAGTGTGGACAAAATATAAAGTCAACAAGTTATTCGGGCTAATACAAACAAAATACCATTGCACTAGTAATTCAAACATTGATTACTTGAAAGTTTCATTGCAAGAGCAAATTTCTTAGGCACCCGAATGGTAAGTCTGATAATATTGAACTCAAAACTACGGCTAAGCTACCTAGATTATTCGATGTAATATGAATATAAAGTCGGTCGAAAAATATTTGCCAATTTGTTGAACGAATTAAAAATATAAGATTCTAAATATAATTTATATCAGAGATAAAAATTAATAATATGACTATATTAAATATTTGTGATTATGGTAGCAACCAGGTTTTAAAGTAAATGAGTACAAGAACTAGACGCCAAACTAAAAGAAACTTATGGCCTGGTGATCTCGTGTAGGTATTTTTAATGCAGATTTAGACGGAACTACTCTTTCAACAATAAATTTACAAAAATATACCATTAATGAATGTTGGGATTAATATCGTTATCTTCATCGGCAACAACCATTAAGACAGGTCTAATACCGGGTGTTGTACTATGTCTTGACAGAATGATTATTTACCAACCTTTCTTTTGGCTTAATTTATCAGTTGTGTTATAAAAATACATATCATGGATACTTAACCAACCAGCAAACTGTTTATAAAAATGTTAAATAAGGTAAAAGTTTCTTCAGTCATTGTTTAAGAAATTAAACATAACTGAAGAATTACATTGTAAATTCATCATCGCAGAGTGAGATATCTGCTCGTATTATTGTACACGGAGGAAGAAACAAAAATATTGTAGCCAGGAAGAAAAAGCGACAGAAAATTCATGATAATATGATGATAAATAGTCTCAAAATGTATTACATAGCATCATTTATATTTAAGTTCTTTTTTCGTTCATATGTACAGAAATAAAGGTTTCTAAATCTCGCTGAATCATTAACAGACATACTACGCCCACAACCTTGTTTGTATTGCTCAATTTTTAGCTGGGTGGTAATATAAAATTTATATGTGAGTGGTGTCTGTTTGACAGAAATATGCCAACAATATACCCAACGACTGACTTTCCATTGCATATAGACGAGCTAGTATCACTTCCATATATTGTTGAACCTAGCGATACAATTTTCTCTAATACCGCTACTAAAGAGTATATACAATTTTTGAAACATAATTTCTGTGATTTCAACAAAAACAACTGAATTTTTTTTTAATTTAGTATTTTAAATGTAATAATTAAATCATAACTGAAGCTAAAATAATATTAAATGTATAGTCATCATTTGTCATTCGACTGTAAGCAATTTATGTATTTGTCGTTCTCGGTTAATTTATTTTGAATCATCTTTCCATATTTACGCGGTAATGCGCAATATTCGCGAAATAGCATGAAACATTTATTTATGTCTGAACATTAGGTACCGATCATTTTACTTGTACTTGCCCTTTGAAACAAATGTCGCCTTACACGTGCCGCCTTAATAAAACGTGGCAAGAGCCACGCAGCTTATTCCGAAGGGTTTTATCTCTCTCTGTACACGTGTTCAATTAAATCAGATATGTCATCCAATGAAAAAAATATCCGAACGATCCATTGAAAAAGTCTAGATATAAAGTGAAAATCACTATCAAGTTATAATATTATGTAGTGCTACAATCGCGCGTACTCCAGGGGTAAACAGTTGATTAAGAATTCGGTGTTTGAATTCAAAATTTATTTTTCATTTGATAAATCTTCCGCAGAAATTTGGCACTAAAAATGATAACAGCATTATGTTTGTAGATTGAAAGAAAAATCAAAATAAAATCTTTGAGTGGCATGATTATGTAAGAAGAAGGAAGTAAATTATATGATAGTTAATCTAACAGACACGAAACAGCAAGAAACATCCCGACAGAAGGAAACATCGCAACTTCCGGTGAAAATCTCTAATGTTCAGTCAGTAGTATTAAAGATTAGTAAACATTTCCCAACATAAAGCGATATAACTGAAATGGCATTATGGCAAAACATCCACATATATATTTTTGAAAGTTTTTTAAATAAAAGGGTTACATGTAATATCAATTAATTTAGGTAAATTAAACTACTACGTATAAAAAAAATGTTTATTTCTAAAAATAAAATATCGGAAAAAGTTTCAATGCCACGTAAAATAAAACAATATTAATATTTTGTGCAAATTCTAAGCACATTCTAATACAATTGTCTGATATACATATTTAAACATAAAAAAATATTTGATTTTATTACTTACGACATTTTATTTCTCCAGTCATTCCAGTGATTTAAAAATTAATATTCGACGTAAATATTACATAAATTAATAATTTATGTATATATAATAATTTTATGTAAATATACATACAATCGTCAATTATCACCCGCTCCCTGACTGACGGTCAAAAACCTAAAGCGATTGCTGTTTTATGTGGAGTGTTTTTCTAAGAAGAAACACTGATGTTTTGAAAAAAGAGTTATCCGGTTTATTATAAATAAGAGGTAATTTTTTGTAACCAAATATTATTTCTGCAGGGTGTGGGTAAATAACTATTGAAGCTATTAAACTTTATGGTTTTAGAGTTGAGACAATGTAAGTGGGATGAATCGTGTAAAATTTACCCCATTTATTAAATTATAAAAACTGTTAAGAAGATACAATATTCACGCTATAGAATAGAGTCAAAAGTATAAACAGTCATTTGAAGGGAAGGTTTACATCAATTAATTAAAAATGGTGTTGACTGAATGCTGTATCTGGTAAATATATTCAGCCACCGTTGTATTAATCGAAATCCGTTTAATTTTATTGCATTGAACAGATATATATTTTTAAATAAGGTTCTGAAATTATATGGTCTATGTATTTCGGAAACTGATTTAAAAATTATACATTTTCAGCCAAATAAAATTACACTGATTTCGATTAAGATACAAAAGCGGCTGAATCTCTAATGAAGGCTATAAAGTTTTAACCACTTTTAGCTCACAGAAAGATTCCATTAGCTGTTTTGTAGATTAAAGTCATTATGATTTAATTTCAGAAAACACACCTTTCAAAAAAGAGTTTTGAAGAACAAATAAAAAGAAATCGAACAGATTACCCTCACAAAACCAATATAATAAATACATCGTCCTTTAATTAGTTTTTAAGTTTTCAGGCAGCAAATGTCAAAGAGCGTGTGAAGCTTTTACTTTGTAGGACAACAAATTGTGTTTATTAATATTTATTTTCAAGCATCTCAAGGCAAGCAGTAATAATATAACAAGAAATTACTTTCTTTTATATTATCAATACTACATTTTCTCAATGAAATGAAACTACGTGAGGTAGTATTATTTCTACTTTCTTTAATTTCTTTACCACGACCTAGGTTTCTTTGTATTACAACATCTTCAGGTGGGATATTAGCAAAGAGGTCTCAGGTGGTGGTCGTGGGAAACCTAGGTCGTGGTAAAGAAATTAAAGAAAGTAGAAATGATACTACATCACGTAATTTCATTTAATTGTGAATAATGAATTTCTATAAAATTAACGCCAAATATATTCAACTACATTTTCTCTTTCTTAACCTCGATATTCCGTGAAAAATTTCATGTTTTTCATTGCATTTCGTTAAATCTCAAATATTCCACTATTTTTAAATCAGCTGTATCGTTCAACAAGTATATCGTTAGCACATAATGATTTAATCGTTTATATTTGCCCTAAAATTTTAAGGTTTGATATAGGCAAAATATCAGCCAGAAAGCTTCTATTTGTATTGGGTAATATTAAGAATATTATTTGATAATCGAATGTGAATTTGAAATATTAATGTTTTCATTTATTTCGTAGATTTTAAGGCAGACATAAAACCACTACAATTCTTTCATTCTGTTCCACTAACCGTATTTAAAAATATAACGTTGTACAGACGTTAATACATAAATTGAATATGCAGTAATTACAATTACATTTTAAGTGGTCGTTATAATAATACCACTTTTACTCTTTTTATGCACTTTAGTCATGAAATTATAATGACAATAGGTTGCAATATTATCAACACCTGAGTATTAGTATTTGTAAATTGTATAAATTTTCCTCTCATTATGATATTTAAAAATGTTTCATCTTTGTTATTTAAAGTATTACACATTAAATGATGACGTCAGAATTTTGTCTAGAAAGTAACGTTGATTCTTGAAAATAATGTCAATATATAGAAATGTTTGGCAAAATCAATAATTTACATCCCTTTTTTGTTATATAAACAATAATATAACACTTTATCCACAAAAAGATTTTAAAGAAAATACGGCGATCATTCTGGACGTAATTTTTTTCAAGTATGTCCCTTATTCCTTCGCCAGCGCAATATATAGTAAATAATATATGTAGCCAGTATTTAAAAAAAATGATGATATTGTTTAAATGTAAACCTTCTTTATCCAAAGAAACTAGTATAATTTGTTTATTTCTAAAATTACCAGTCTATCGTTAACATTCAAAGCTAACGCCTTAGTCGTTAATAAAATTTTACGATGGCGATAGAATAAAATTATCGAGGGACGAACAGCAATTTCCACTCAGAATTGCATCTATAAAAAATTTTATTTCTTAAAAAAGTATGTATAAAAACTGCTCAAATATTATTATTACTCTGTATGCTATCCTTACATCTACATCGTTTAACGTTGTCCAAATTACTTACTTCCTTTACATGCCATTAAAATCGTATCTTTGAACCAAACCCAAGATTTATCAAATACTGGCCGAGACAGCGTAAATCCAGTAGTTTCCTGGATAGCACTCTTCTAGTCAAGCAGGAATAATAACAGTCTCCGATCGCACAAGAATGACTATCATTTCCAAAAACCATTTCACCTCCATATTTAAACTAATCATAGAAATAAAGTGGCTTGCAAACTACTTATTTAAAATAATATCGACAAGTTTCCTACGGTTTTGTCCTGCTCAATTTCTAATAACAGGCTCTTTTCTTGCTTTCTTGGCCTTGCCTTGAACGACGTCTAATAAATTTGCTCGAGCAAGTACAGTAGTTTGAGTCATTACTATATTCTCTATCGTCCAGTTTTTCCTCTGTAGTCACTGTCCCTTAAACTGGACTTTCTTCTTTAGTTCTTTACAAGTTTTACAACACTTAGGGCTATTTCAATACAACATGCTATCGATACATAATCTACTCGTACCTATAGAAATTAGCATATTGACTTCTTCAATTTCTTCAAAAGTATATTAGATGCTTTGTATCTGGGTCTTCTCAAGCTCAATTTTGCATGGTTGAAATTGGTCTTCAGAGTCCTCGGTTTTGCGTTTGATCTCTTCTTCTTTAAGTTAAGCGACACGTTCCAATTTTTCTTCGACAACCTTTTTACGACTTTCTGCTCGTGTTATCGCTGTTGCTCGAGGCATTGCTGCATATCTAATCAGAGTCTTCTTTTTTCCCAGTTTCTTTTCTCTTCATTATCAGTTCTTCACAAATCATACAATACCTGAAAACTGATTTTCTCTTCTTCGTTGTTCTGTAAAATTTCTGTAAAAGGAAATAACACAGCAATTTTTTTTAATCCCGTTCCACCTCGGTCAACTTCACATACTACTTCTTTTCTAACACTGATTATATCTCAAACTTCTTTTCCTCTTTCTAATTATAGCAGACGAATACTTAATCTGTTACTGACGTCATTCGCGTTCTGTTTGTGTAATTATTAGATGGCGACAATATTGGTACGCAGTGAAAATATACATATAAATAATATTCGCAACACGAACTGTCAAAACACAATATCATTATAGGAAAAAATAAAACGATACCCGTCATTTACTGAAAGCGTTAAGTTTCATAAATCCGTTTAGGGCAAGTTAAGAAAGAAACAATTGAATTTTTTAAAATATTCCAGAACTGCCATTCACAACCAAAGGGACATTTTCTGCTTGAATGTCATTTTTATATAAAATACGTACATTTTATCACTAACTAAAAACAAATAATAAAAATTTAAATTAAACGTGCAATTTTTATAAAATATTATAACATCCATAAAGAAACAATCGTAAAATGTAATAAAATAATTATTTTGTTTTGAAGACGAGAAACTATCTACCTTTTAAAACAATGACTGAAGAACAAGATGCCATAGTATTCCCCATGACTCGTAAGTAGATTTGACGTTAGAGTCGCAGCTAGAGTGGAGTTGTTGTGTCGTGGAGTTGTTGCTAGAACCGTTGGTAAAGTAGAACGATTGTTACATTTGATTTTTGGTGAGTGCTGAAATGAGTTTAGAGCTTTTGCCGTGGAGAATATGAAAAATAGCACTTCCTGTAAAAAAGTTAGGTTTGATTACAACAAGATGAAACAAAATAGGTTCTCACTTAGAAATGTTGTACTTTTAAAAAAAGAAAGACGCAATAAAGTAAAGCTTGATCAAAAATATAGAGGTCCGTTCAATATTTTAGAATTTTATGACAGTGGTAGGTATATAATAAAAGCCTTAACTGGAAACTAGCCTATAAATATGCGTATAATCAATTGAGACGAATGCATAGAGTCAAATTCCGTTTGATGTCATAAATCAAGTCTGTAGAGCGAGATTCTACAAAAGATATTTGAGAGTGAACGATACATTGCTCTTTCTGGTTAAGTAACAGTTATAGAGTGCTTATTAAGCACTAAGTATTTTGCTAGTTTTGTTTAAGGACTACTTGCAGACGGTTATGATGTTACTGCCCCTAGTTAAGTGGCAGTTGCGGAGTACTCGTTAAATACCAGGTGTTTTGTTATTATTAGTTAAACGTTAGTTGCAGAATGCTTAATAAGCTCTATTATTTTGCTGTCACTTTTTATGTAGTAGTGTCAGAACGCTGGTTAAACACTACGTGTTTTGCTGGTAAAGCGTTAGTTGTAGAGCCAGCGTTAGTTGCTCTACAACTTGCCAGCGTTAGTTGTAACCCAGCGGGGTTAACGCTACTATGATAGTATGGTAGATGTGTTGTATTTGGCTTTAAAAATTATTACTATGAAAGGAATGAAGAATTTGATTTTTAGTCGCTTTCGTAATTAGTTTCATTCATTTAAAAAGTTAAATTTAAGTTTACTTCTAATTAATTTGTAATAAACTTGTAATCAAGTCCCAAATTACATTGGGAACTTTGATTTCTATTTTGAAATCAGTATAATCGAGTGACGCAACTGTTGTTGTTTCATATTATTTCAGAGACGTCATGCGAGGACGTATGACAGATCAGAATCGCTGTGTTGAAATGTTGGATCATCAAACACAGTCGATTGTGAAGATAGTTACAAACTTTAGTGTGCTCAGGGGTAATCGGCACGACCGTGTGAAGCGGGCGGCAGTCAGTAGATATTTCAAAATGCATATGGATGGACGGGTAGGACCGAGCGAGCCGAAAATTGCATGCACACGTTGAGAACGCTAGGTATTTTTAACTCTAATTGTTCTAAATTCATATCGTTTTCGTTAATGTAATACAGTAACAACATTATAATTAGTTATGCAAAGTAGTGTTTCAATTACCTGTACGTGACGCCCACAGCGATGGAGGTTCCTAACGGATTCCCTGAACTTTCCGTATATAAATATTGAAATGGTTTTAATTTTCTGGTAATATTCAAATTTCATGTTTAAAATTTTTAAAATGTCTACTAACAACTACATGATGGGTCTTTAAACATATAATATTTTCCAAGTGATTCTGTACATGATTTCTTCTACAACAACTACACTCTTAATGTATGCCAACTAATAATAAAGACAAAGTCGATTAATAAAATTATAGAAACAATTAAATTTCAGGAACTAATCTCTGAACGTGTCAAATTTTCTGTTTAATAAAACCAAGATAATATAGCAATTGGTACACGACGTAACTATTAAATTGTCAAGAAATTGTGAAAGTAATCATACGTTTTATCGAAACATATAATAAAGCTTTCTTTTCCATAAGCGTAAAACATATTACCATTCTTAATTTATGAATAAAGTAACACGACGCTGAATAAAGTTAGCAGAACTGTAACGTTAAAACAATTAAGAGTTAACTATATCATCGAAACTTAAAATATAACAGTACATCATTCCAGTCATGCATGCATTCTTATGGAGTGGGGTATGGCGTTCACGGGGTGTAAAAGGACACCGTGAACGTCATGGCACAGTTTTTTTTTAATCCGGAAGCTTTTACTAGGTACTTTAATTTGATGTAGTCCAAGACTTTATCCACACAGTTCACACTCGGTTTAATAAGATCTCCTCACATATACATTTCCGTTCAGTTCCTGATCACTTTTCAGACTTTTTCGTTAACGTTACAAGTTAGAAGGAAATACTGAAAATTGCATGTAATGCAATTTAACTTTCGGACTGATAATTTATTTAGAAAAGTATATTTTTTATGCTATGACACAAGAAAACATGGGAAAGCGAAGGAAAACGAGAAAAAGATGCAAAAATACTCAAATTTTGCATGCTTTTAAATGTGTAGCTGCTCAAAAGCATTTGATTATTTGAATTCAGATTTCGGTAACGACAAGAAAGTTATTTAAGGAATTTAACTTCATATTAGATAAAGCAAAGATGTCCGAACCATGTTCGCAGTTTCATCATTTATTCATCTAAAGCCCAAACTGAGACAAATTGTCTGAGATATTCTTGAGACATTTGTTAATGTACTAATTCAAAATAATCTGCTTTTTTTTGGTTAAAACTATACATCGAACAATTGAAAGTTAATTATAACTTGTAAAAATTATTACTATGTAACGAAATTTAGTAAAGTATATATTTTTCCTCTTACATTTATGCATATTTAATATTGATTCTGAGCATTAATAATATAGATTCACAAATTTTCAGCAACAAAATGGTAATGTAAAAAGGGTAGAAGAAAATCAATGGAGAAAATGTAAAATATTTTGATTATCAAATAACGATTTTAAGTGTAACGCAAATGGACACAAAAAATAAAAAAGGATTGGATATACCTTCGAATTTTATGTATTTCTTATATGAAATATGTGTCATTATTTACATTATGTTATACAGATACCACTTAATGACATAGCACCTTTGGCTATCTTGAACAATAAGCCTAAATAGAAACACAATAGGAATAAAAAATATTCAGAAATAAAGAAAATTTTGAATTTCCCTACATACACTGCCGTCCGTGTATAGAAATATTGATGATGATAAAAGCTTTTCTTTTTCAATAAATTATGTCTTAAATTCTAAGTTTATTATTTTATTTTCAAGAAATAATTATTATTTTGTTAGTTTGCAAACCCTACCATAATTTCCAAAAAAATTTAATTCTATTTTGACACGCGTAATTTTTTATTGGGCAGTAACGCGAAATGAAAATATACAAACAGTAAACAATTTCCGTTTGGACCCTTGAACGTATGTCTTTATACAATTTGAAATACTAAAACGAAAAGATTATTTTTCAATTTCGATTCTTCAATTTACGATATTAGAAACTATAACTTTATTCAACTTTAAGACAGCTTAATTTCTCAGTATGTTCCTTTTTTACTAGGCTCGTTTATCCATGGTTAGATCATAAGAAAGAGCAATGAAACTTTAGAAATATATGTATTCTGTTATAACAATATACTGCGTAAAATGAAATCATGCACATTTGGAGTGCCTTTATTACCTATTTAGAATTGCGGGTATTTTAAAAATGGTAAAACAAGAGGGATGCCTAATGTCTTAATTTATATTATGGTAGAAAAGGAGATGATAGCTCAAATAAAGACTGAACTATGAAGACAGAGAGCGCACGCTCGGCATGCTGTCCATGGTTTCAAACTTCGTACTTTATGTGAGATTATATGAGCTAAGAACTACTTTTAATGACTGTCAACATAGTATCGTATAAATGAAAGAACACTGGGATACATTCAACTACATAATGAATATTTACAACAAAAGGTGTCCTATTATATAGGTTTTTAAAAATGTTAGCATTTTAAGGTTTACTTTAGAAATAAAACATTCACACCATGATGATACTCATTTCTAGATTATAATTTTAATGGCATAAAAACTCTTTCCGACTAATGTTTCCTCATATATATCACTTGGGAACCATCCTAAACCTTCGAACAAAACATTGTAGAGGAAACGATTTTTCAGCACGATCCGCAGTATATTTGAAATAAAACAACTGAAATTATTACCAACACTGTTAGTTGATATCCATAATTTTTTTGACGAATTTCTGGATTTCAAAAAAGTTTAATAAGAAACAAGTTTATACGTAAATTCAGATTAAAACTTTCAGTGAAACGTATGACAATGGACTAAATTGAATGAACTTTCAGAGCATACATTTAAGTCAAAAAGATTGTAAATAATTAGTTAGCATTTCCAAAAAATTAAAGTATAACTTCTTGGCAATTCATTGCAACTGAAGTAATATCAAATCAAATATAATTTCATACTCCTTGTAGGACAAATGGAAGTTTTCCAAACATTCTAAGCTATTGTCCGCTGTTTTACAATTTTGAAACCACATGATACTTTAAGTAATACTAAAAGTTTTTAGGATATCAAAACTGGAACCAACCAGCAACTTTTTTATTTTTGTATAAGTTATTCTCTGTGGCAACCTATTCTCCCATTCCTCCTGTACCTCTTTTCCACAGCTTTCTCGAAGGCAATCACCGCTTCTTCGGCATCGTTAAATTGTATTTCTCGCTTTTTGTTGGGAGTAAAAAGCAGTCGCAATCTGCAAGGTCGGAGGTATATGGCGGATGAAAAATAATTTGTCCATTCGACTTAGTTAAATATTCTATCGTTCATTTGGCATATCATACATTGGCGTTGTTAAAGAATTTCCAAAGTAGCACGAGATAAGGCCATCGTTAAATAACAATCGAGGTCGTTGATTTATTGAGACGGCAATAAAAGTTATAAAAATCACAAAATGAAAATTGTCTCCTCTTGTATTAATTTTGATGCAATACACATCATTTCCAAATACCCAACAATGACAAATTCTGAAACAACTGATTGCTTAACAAAATGGTTCGACATTCAAAATTCGATCAGTTCCAAAAACTTTCAATGCTGCCAATTTCATATGATAATTTTAATTTAGGACTAATTTTTAAAATTTTTTTTAAATTAATTTAGAACTTTCAATTATATATGATAATTTTTATTATATAGGATAATAATTTAAAAAAATATTTGTTCTGGTCTACGAAAATAAAAATACATTATTCTAAATACATTTTCCATCAACGTCCGTATTTATTTTTATATAAAAATTATTTTAGTTTTGTAGAATTAAACATATGAATTCAAAAATACCAAACTCTACGATTATTCAAATATTTGATACATATTTATATCGGTTATTAATCAATTAAATTTTAACTTTCATATGGGGCATAACAACATTTAAGAGTTGTTTATTTTGCGTAAATGAAAATGAAATTCCATGTTGTTTAATTTCAGAAGAAAAGCACAGACATAACAAATTAAAACTATACATATACTGAGTAAAAGTATAAATTTTCATCAAAATACATATTGACATAGATAAAATAGATTTTCATTATTACGAAATACCTATATATACCACGGGTATAATATTACCCTTTTAAAGGGAGTCATTATGAAGGAAAAAATGTGGAATTTTAGTATCAATTGCACTATATAGATATAAAGGCGTAATACACAAAGAAATGCTTTCTACAAATGGTTATCGTTCTGAGATATGACGATTTTTATTAGTCACGTCTCGTTTTATTGAACGCAATTTTCTCTCCTCAATGTGAACATCGAGCGTGCGCAGGCATGTCAATGTCCATACATTAAAAATGCTAATTTATCTATGTTTTCTTAGACAACATACTTTGGAGAGATTTCATATTTCTTCCGACAAGGTTCCTAGTATGTTACAGATACATATATGTAAATGTATCAAAAAGTAAGCCTTTTATGAGTAATAAATTCAGCAAAATGACGCTCAATTGATTACTTGTGTACGAACTAGCTTTTAGCCATGACTTAATTTGCAAAGCTTTTACATTATTCCAATGGAATTTATTTTAATATGTAGTTTGCAAGTTAAAAATAGACTATCTTTAAGTCGACAAAAGCAACATATATCTTAGATTTAACTTTAAGCTTAATCGTTGCGAGAGCCTCTAACATATATATTCTTCATTTCTTAAATTGACGCATTTTACATAACTGAGGACCAATAATTGATTTTAAAGTACTTCAAGGAATATTTAATAGAAAAGAAGGTGGTCTGAATTTTAATCTCAATCTCAGGCTCTAAGTTATTTTCAAATCAATTTAATTGTTTTTAGATAATGTTTTTACAAAAAGGCCAAAAGAAAAAAACCATCTCGACAGATAAAGAAAAAAATATGATCCGTCATCATGTTTTTTTTATGTATCAAAATGTGAGTCGACATCATATTATTCTATTATTATTAAGCATCTGCATATTTTTTTTCCCTTTCACGAAAAAAAATATTCAGATACTTATTAATAATAAATATTGATTTAATTTTGTTATTTAATTTTTATGAAATAATTTGTCACATAAATATTTTTATTGGAGTCCCATGATGGTTTACATTTTTGCTAAATCAAGTTTTAAGAATTGGTAAATAAGAAACAATGCTGATACACTAACAAAACGTACAGTAGCTTGTGTGGTGTTGTAAAAAGAAAAGCGTTAAATGAAAAAGAAGCGACTAAGCACAACGCTTTCCAAATTATGTCGGAAAGAGCCGACAAGACGCAAGGTAGGCTCTGTGGCACGTCGCGATGTGCCATCAGAACGTTTTAACTCCCATCCAAACGCACAATCAGATGTTTCATATAAAAAGTCAATTCAAAATATGAAAGTCATAAACGACATTCTAGTAAAAATTAGTTTTCTTTTTCAGTGACAAAATATGCAGATTTTTAACATTAATAATAAATTATTATACATCAGCGAAATTAACTTAAGAGAGAGGTAATAGTTATTAGTATCCAGTGATAGGCCACATAAAAAAAATTGTTATTTACAAATTTTAACTTAATTTAATTTTGTAACCTTATATTCAATACATGTAACCTTATATTCAATACAATATTCAATACATTGCTTTGTATTGAGATATCTCAGTGTGCTGTGATACAGGTCTTATGAAATATTGAATATATTTGGCGTTAATTTTGTAGAAGTTCATTTTAAGATAATTTTTCACAACTAAATGAAACCACATGATATATTATTATTTCCACTTTATTTAAATTCTTTACCACGACCTAGGTTTCGTTGAATGACAACGTAATTACCCACCTGAAAATGTTGTCATATAACTAAACCTAGATTGTGGTAAAGAATTTAAATAAAGTAGAAGTAATACTGTATGACGTAGATTCATTTAGTTGTGAAACACTAAAAAATGTCTAATGAAATATTTTATCATAAGTATATGGTCACATATTGTTTTACATTAATAACTATTATATTAGATTAATTACATTGCCGGTTTGGTTTGATTATTACTTGTTAATTTGTTGTTACGCTTTGATATTAACGCAAGGCAGTGCATATGGGCAAGTTCTAACAAAATTCTCCGCATTAATTGTTATGCTTAAACCACTTCGGATACCTGGAAAAGGGAGGGTCTTTTAGCTTAGTAATTACTCAACTCCAGAATTTTGTATATTTTTCTTACAATATTTAAAGAGAATCTCCAGTCTCATGCATGCAAGAATCTATGACTATTTTGAACATCAAAACCTGCCTATCACTTCCAATGTATCTAGAATGTTGAAATTTGGAATATAGATAGTGATAGACTTATATTTTATATTCCTTGACTGAGATATTTGCATTTTTTCTCCTAACTTCTGGTAATTATTGTGATTAATAATAATAGAATTTTGTTTTTATTTTGTATTAAGATATTCAAGTTAATTCAACTTGGGGATTATTAATTAACAGTCAATTAATAGTAATTAAATATAATTAGTTTGTTTTGTATTTATTAATAATAAATTATTATATTTTTTGTTGTTTATTACCGCATCCTTTTCATTATGAAAGATATAATAATGTGTGAGACGGTTCTTTTAACATAATTATAATGCGTCGGCATTAAGCATACTCTTGATCAATATTATGTGTCCTAATTATGCTCCTAAGGTTTATCCTAAGGTGCTCTAAGGTAATGTGTTTCTATGCATTCCGTTTCATTTTATATGTAAAGATTGAATATATTTAAGCATTGCATACGCTTCTTGAAAATGAGTAATTAAATAAAAATAAAAATGTAGATACAACAACATCCACACTTAACGTCGGTTTATCTTTCTTTTTATTTATTTATTTTTATTTATTTATTTGACGTATTACCACTTACAGTCTACATTTGAGATGATAATTTCAAATAGAATAAACTCTTGATTAAATATTATCGTCATATGTTTTTCAGCTCCAGATAAAACTAAGCGTTCAGTTTTTTTTTTTTTTAATTTCGTATTATCAAGTCTCAATTTGTTCGTCATTATACTACAATGTCAACCATAACGTTCTTCCGGCTACGCCGTTTTATCTAATTTGTGAGATATAACTTTTATTTTGAAAAAGGTAGAAGATCTTTCCCTAAGCAGCCATTACCAATTATTAAAAAGTAGTTAGCGCGCGGAAGCACTTTCATCACCTACCCCACAGTGGCTAACAGCATCGTTTCGTCGTCAAGTACAATGCATAATGCAACGAAATTTACCCCGATACTAAACACACTTACGCAAGCTCGCTACGAATTGTTTATTTTTAAACAGAGTTTTAAGCTTCGGTGTAACAGGCATTATGGCGGCCATAGACATTTTTGAGAGTAGGCAAGAAACGTGCATCGTTACAAGTAAATAAACCTAAACCATTTGTCACAATAACGTTGCCGGCAGATTTATTGTGCTCAGGCGGAAATTTATGAAGAATTCGAGTCCAGTCAATCTTCTTATCAACACTTATTACTTATTACTTACAAAGGGTATTGTTAGTGGTGGCTGTATATTACATGTCCACTTGTTTGTCAGGCGCTATGCCTCACACTATGTTACCAGAGAAGAGATTTAACGAGTGAATATTTTTAGAAATATTAAAATATATGTACTAGGAATTAATAGAATTATCAAGTAGGATGTACAAGGAATGGATTATACATTCACTAATGAGAGTTGCATTGATCAAACACATTACCATAGCACTTATGTGAAAAAATTTGTAGATAATATTTGCAGCCTTAAATATTAACTTACACTCTTATTAGAATTAGGAAAATGGAAAATATATTGAAATATTAGGAAGATTTTTCTGAATAATTTAATTAATTGTTATGAATATTGTTGCTAAAACTATTCTGGCTAATCGTTGTAACGTCGACATAAGAATTGTGAATAATTTTGTAAATCGACCACTCGCTGATATAACCTAGAACTCAACATTGTCTCATTTAAAAACCTAATAAATATTTGACGACAACTTTTTATGGGTCTACGTGCATAAAAGTGTACAGTAAACATAAGGGTAGCCGGTGTCTTTTAACACCTGTTATCACATTGATAAAATTTCGGCCATAAATTTGTACTTACTAGTACAGTGGGCATACGGAGGTGGATATACAAAACTTATTAAACATGGCATTCAATCTTATCCTATGTCAAAACTAGTTAATATTTCGAAGAAAATTGTTGATTTTAATGCAAAAATGTCATAGAGTTTATGGTCAGTTTTACATAAGATCACAGACAAATGTATGTGTATAACCACGTAAATTTTCATTTAGCTGTGCAAAATTTTGAGTTTCGACTTGTGTGTAACATATATTAACTAGTTATTGCATCCGACTTGTTACTTGCGATTTCTCCGCCAATAAAGTTTACATACCTAAAGTATTGTAATGATATTTAGCATAATTTTAACAGGGAGTTTCAGCAAAAAGCTAACGAAAATTTACTACTGGAAGGCATTAGATGTGGATAGTTTACATTAATACTTGTCTTACTATAATTACTAATGGAATTATATGGATGTAAATATTTTGCTATAAATGTGATATTAACGAAGCTTTAAAGTTTGCGCAGATCCAATTTTAGTAGCTCAATTCCATATATTTTCAAAATTGAATACATGTTGATATCAATCGTCATATTTGTGTCCCTGGGTCATTTTGATATTAGTGATTAAAAGTGATAGGGGAATTTATACTAATTAAGTAAGCATTTATAGAATCGAGTCAAATTTTGCTTATTTAGTTTAGCACTTGGTTTTGTTGACATGTAATTTTATTGCTTTTACTTAATTCAATGGCTACCGACAAAACAGGGATTTTAATATATTTTTATCTGAAATGGCTTCTAGATCAAAATATTTTGCTAACAACTTTCATGGAGCTATTAATTTATGTTGTGATCAATCAATGTCCCAGTATATTTTAGAATCATTCAGTGAATGGTACACTTATCTAATTTTTATAAATAATTAAATAATATTAGTAGATGTACCGCTAATGGGTATACCCGAATACGTTTACTTGAAGAGATGGCGAGAAACTACAAAATCCTACGAGTCTAGGACTGTGTGCCGTGCTTTACACCAAATTGAGTTGAAGTTTATTGTAGATTAGAATAAAGCACTTTAAAAGACGTAACGCCGTGGAGCAGTAGTAGTATAAACAGCTACATCACTACCCAAGGTAATGCGTAACCTTCAGTATATTACCGAACTAAACCTATTAGAGGTTTATATAATTTCACTAATTTTTCGTTACGCGAATTACTCAAGAATTCGTCTTAATAAAAATCATGAGTCTAATGAGAATTATAAATCTTTGGAATGTTTAGAATTCAAGTCCCAAAGACGAAGACGCCAAAACTTTAATCAACTTGGAATACTTTGAAGCAATTTCATCAGTAATCGACCTTCAACTTTATTTAAAAAGACCAAAATTTATCCCGAATGACACTTCCTCCAATTGAGTAGAATGACGTAATATTGGAGGCCAGATGTCACGAGGTTTGTGGTTTTCACAATATTTTACCGTCCTAACATTATAAACGTACTACAACTATTAAAAAAAGTTGTTTTGAAAAAATATTTGCATAAGCAGAAAGATCTATTTAATAACACTTTTCTAAATACTTTCATTGCATGTATTAATGATAAGGAACTGATTATCTTGGAAGACGTACATTTTCATTAATAAAAATAAATCTCTGTGAAAAATGTGAATAGAGGAAAAATAAGAAAGATAGAATTTATTGTGATTAGAATCCAATGAACACCAAATTTTTAAAATACTATTTTGAGATATATTGCTAAAAGAAATCATTCGTTATACAGGTATTATGATTTTTAGAAGCGTTAAGCTTATTGTAAAAAAGTGCGCAATAAAGCCTAAAATGTCATTTAGTAGAATGAAATGAGCTGTAGGTTTTAAAGTGATTGTTATATTTGGCAACCGATTAAATGTGCATTGTGAAACATGCATATATGTACTTTATTAATTACAGTTAGTATGTTAGTTTATTGTAAACTCATAACATACTTCATACTTTTGAAACTGACATGCTGGAGATTAACGATCATCAAGACTTTCTTTACTTACCATGGACTCTCTTAACTCCAGCTCAAAGCAAGGATCTGGTGCTTATTTCAAACCTCCATACCAAGCGCTGCTAGGTGTATTTTGAGTTCCCCATAGGAACGTGAAATTACTTGTTTCATGGTATCAGATTGAGTACTACATCTTGTTCACCTTCCCAGTCCATTTCCCTTTTCCTTTGTCTTTGCCTTCGCTTTCGGCTTCGCCTGTACCTTCGGCTTCGGCTTTGCGTTCGCATTCGCATTCACGTTCGCATTCGCCTTTGCGTTCGTCTTCGCATTCGCCTTCGCCCACCCCTTCACTCTTCCCTTCTCCTTCCCCTTTTCCTTCGCCTTTATCCTCGCCTTTGCTGTACCCTTACCCATTCCCTTCCCCTTCCTTTGAAGTACATCTCGTATTTCGAAAGCTCGAATATTGAAATTACATATTTTAATAAGAAACATTTAAATTTATTTGGTTATTGTAAAAAATATTATGGAGCACAATTTGGGTAATAAGATTTTACATGCTTTCATAGACGCGCATTACATGTTTCACAATAAATATTTGTTTTGTTGTCATTACTTAGCAAACAAAATTTGTTGCAATCGTTTGTTAGTTTGGAAACGTTGATTTATTTTATAATTATATTATTTTTTTTCAATGTTATTTATATTTTATTTTCAAATAAGTGCCGTTATATTACCAGAAGAGAATGCTCTGATGTATTATTTACAAGTAACTACTTCTACTTTACATCTACACAATATAACCCTGATTTTTTAGCTTGTAAAAAACTTAATTGACTTTTTCCTTGGTCTAATGACTAGTGTTAAAATTGCTATGGCATCACGAAAGCCTCTAACAAGAATTAAAATATAATTTGGTCTAAAAACTCTGCGATAAGGACTATTTTCATTCTGAAATAAGTATTTTAGTGTCAGTCTGAGAAGTAGCATAAGAAACAACAACGTCTATAATGTCGATGAGATGAAACTATAATAATAAGTTTCTCTATAATTGTCATGTCTTTGTAGGCTAGAAATTAAAAAAAAACATAATTAACGCTTTTCATATATCTACCGTCAAAAATAGTTATTGCTGGATAATTCTCAGGCACAGTTTTAGAATCGCTAAGTATGAAATATAGAATTCTTAAGTTCCCGTCAGCAATTTATCCATAGGAGATATGGTTGATACCTGTATAATTTTACACATACTGATCTATTCGCTATCGATTCTAACGTCATTTAAATCTTATTAAAAAGTATTGATAGTCGGTATTCTGCTGCTATATTAATTTGACTACAAAATATTATTAACGCATATCTCTTTATTAAATGCAAGTTATGTAATAAAATTTAAATAAAACACATTATTTACAGTTACGCAAAATCGTTTCAACGGATATAAAACTATCTTTTATATTTTGCTCAAAATGTTTACTATGAATACTTGTTAATAAATAAATTACACTTGTAAATAGAAACGAAACTTCACCATAAGGTTTCCGCACCGCAGGTATTTCAAAAAGTTTTACAATTTAAAAGAATAAGGTATTTCTGTTAAACTATTTATAAATATCGATTTTTCACTACCTAAATATAATACTTTATTATGTCATCTTAATTTGTTTGTAATAGTTGATTGCAAATATTTCGCATTGAAATAAATGTTGTTAATAGAGAAGTGAAGAGAGGCAATTAATAAGAAGTAGGCATTTGAATATTTACTCGTTGTCGCGCTCCCCGTGTGCCTTCTTATATTGTGTGAGAGGGATAGTCGCGACTCGAAGAACCTACCGACAATTTAGCTGCTAAATCGTGTTTGAATTATAATTTTTCTTCCCGTCTATGTTAACACTGATTTTGATGAACTAATTTTTTCTTAGGCAGAAGCGAATATAAGACGATACATTTAAATTTTCCTTATCAGTTGGTTAAATATTTATTTGCAAACATTTTGGGATGATGAATAGTCAACATTTGGAATTTTGTAAGCAGTACTAAAAAATAAATGCGCACAAAAGTAATAAAATTCTAGCACTTTGAATTACATGAGATTCTTCAAATCCATGCTTGAAAAATCACGCTCACGCTTTACGTCACTTTAAAGATGAAATTGGAAACTGAAAACGTAAAACGAAACTCAAATTTCGGTTCAAAAGACCCGTCCGTTAATACCCCTTCTTATTAATTACGATTTTTAACTGAATGACAAAATTTTATAGATATAGGCCCAGCACCAAAAGAAATATGAGGGTGTGATAGACGAGCAGACTAATATGATCAAATTATAAGGTTCCTTTTATCGCTGCGGAATATTAAAAATACGGTATGGTAAATAAGAAAACTCGCACGTTCGGAGTGTAACTTTCTTAACTGTGTGTTTTATATCTCGTATCATAATATTTAAATGATTTGGTACACTATTTTTCTCACTACTTTTTTTTGGTTCATATTTATCTTTTATCACGTACCCTAGGTAGTCACGCGCTTCATCTGTTTGTGTATCGATATCTATAATTCTTTTCATTACGAAATTTAATTTTTAGCCAGTTTGCTCCTTTCTCTCCAAGCAGATAGCTCCCTGCAAATAATAACAAAATATATAAGGGAATTAAAATAAATACATATTTCAAGCCAATTAATCAATTGATTAATTAATAAGCCTCTTCATGTAACGACATACAAAATACTCACTACCCGACCGTCATACTCATATCCAACATCTAAAATACCTATGACAGTAGCTCCGATCTAAATCTGGTTCACATTTTCTGATTCACTACCATCGCTATGGAAGTGTTACTATCAAGTTAAATTGTTATTTCAAATATACTTATGAGCAAATTATAATTGTTACAGTATTAGAACATTTATTATTATATATTCTAATGTATAAAAAAATTACAAACAATTTGCATAATTTTCATGCTTCTTAATTCACGCCATACATTCCTGATGAATAATTGCCAGAACTCTGAAAGAGACATGAAGAAAATCTAAGTGGTCATGCTACTATTGAAATGTTTAAATTAAATTTTGTAATTTTAATCATAACTTATCATCATTTTTAACATAAGAAAATAATAAAAGGACAAGGTGACTTAAGTTTTAGTGAATAATTGCTCTATTTTGATAATTAGATGTAGGGACAGATACATGTAAAATAGCGGAAAAGGACTTTAGCATCACCTTAAATTTGCTACAGACATGTTTTCTCCAAGATACTTCAACTTCGGCAGTTCAAGCCCATTATTATGAAACCTAAAAATATCGTTGGTATTTGTAACCATGTTCAGTGACCTTAAACCTTATACTCATTGCAAAAGTGGTCATGGTGTCAGTCCGAATTTGGCGTGATTGATCCGGTACTCTGCTATGTTGACAATGTAATCATCTGCCTTCCACCTATTTCAACGACAACAGATATAAATATACTAATGCTGTTGTCAACAAATATATATAAATCAAAACAATTTTGTAGACATTTCTCTTAATGCGCAATAATCCATTATGTTATTGAAATAAATGAGAATGTATTTCTGGAATACTAAATAAATATGATAATATTATATCTTTGCGATAATAATGATTGTATAAATATAAATATTAGTTTATTTTAAATAACATAGAAGTATTTCACTTTACAGATATCTAGATAAAAACATAAATTTATAACTGTCACCAACTTTTGTTGGTATTATTTAATTAAATTTCCGCAATGCATACTTCCCGGGCATCCGTCTTACCGCAAAAGTATCCAAGTATCGAGAACCCAAATGTAATAATAACTGTAAGTATTTCGAAACTCCATACTAGAAGTTTTGGGTATTATGAGGCAATAACAAGAGTTGACTTGACAAACTTTGAAGTAATTACGTCACCAATCAACCTCTGCGTCCGCATTAGATGTCACAAACTTATATTCAATGGTACTTTCCACGATTAACTAAAAGGACGGAATATTGGACACCAGATGATGCGAGAATGTTTGTGTTAGTGGTTTTCAATAAGTTTCGACGTCTTTCAGTTACGTATGTAATAAAAAAGAAATTGTATTTAGTTTTAAATATTTAGATTAATTTTAAACATTTTTAAAAGTATTCTCACCATAAATACATCAGCAAAAGAGATACTGAATGTACTGAAAGAACTTTAAATGATAAAGAGATGCTATTGTAATAATACTATATACATTTTTGAATAAATTTTAAAAATAATGGAATTTATTAATTGCTTTTCCCGAAGAATGGAGAGAATTTCTTTCGAAGTATAGTGCTGAACAAGATCATTCGGAATTCAGTTGTAACTTTTTTTAAATATTATGCCTATCGATTTTGTGTCATCAATGTCAAATTGAGGTATAAATAGAAAGAAAATATTCTTAAATTTGGTACAATTTCTTTCAAGAGTTTTTTAATACTTTATTCTCTCTTTGAGTCATAACCGATTTTGCCTTCTGTGGTACATTCGTAATAAAGATGAGATTATAAAATAAAGAGATATATATATACATATTTATATATATATATATATATATATATGTGTATATATATATATATATATATATATATATATATATATATATATATATGTATATTTATTATATTAGTTTTAAATCGATATTTGTGATGAATCGATTGAGTTCAACCCATTTAAAAAAAAGAAATTCTCAATACGACTACATTTTTTTTGTGTATATTACCTCATGTCTCCAGCATTTCTGACCAATTTGTTGTTTCTTTTTTTATTCGGAAGAATGTACTTTCAATATAATCTTATGAATTTTGTTATAATCTGACCGTGGAAATTCGAGATACATAATAGAAATCCACAATGTGGAAGAGCACTCGTATCCGGATCGAGTTTGAACGATATAGGTTTAATAATAATTTAACTAGGTTGGTATAAATTTGCACAAAAAGTACCAAAAACAAATAGATAAGTATTATAAGTGTATATACAAAAGTCTCAAGCCACGTTGTCAATAGTTTTATTTCGTTTCACGTTCCGTATGTCGTTGTTGTTGATTCAAATCTAATAATCGATTACTCATTATATCACTCATTTTTAATCTAATTATCGATAACTATTTACTCCTAACCAATACCAATAAAACTTCCGACACATTAAATTCTCACGTCAATACAACTTTGTGACTTTTAACCTATGATTGGTATGTACTGATGCTGCATAAGTGCTCTATGCTGCCTGCCTAAACCGCAACACTTGAAGATCTGCTGCACTTAAATTAGAATTGTGAGTCTCAAGCAGATACTACACAATTAAATTTCGATTTCCAACTCTTCAACCATGTTTATGAAGAGATACTACCTCTCTAAAGCTAAATAGAGATACTCCCACTGAATACTGGGTTCGGATTTATCAGACTTTATTCTGCAGGGGTACTGTATGCCAAAACCGTGATACTTAAGAATTTGCTGTTTTTAATTAAGTATTATGGATCTTGATCAGAAAATCTATCATTGAATTTTACGCTTAAAACCCTCAGCCCATATACAGCAGAAGTACTTCCTCTCGAAAGGTTGAGCCCTAAGAATCTTATTATTTTAAATTTGTATTTTGGATCTCAAGCAGAGAACCGGTCCGTTTTTTTTCAATTTAGATCTCGTGCTGCAGGGGTACTTTTTCTCTTTTTAGCATAAAAACTAAGATTCTACCTCAGTCCTTATATTGCAGATATAATTTCCTCCGACCCGAGAGTATTAACGATCTACTCTTTTTATATTAATATACTTGGTCTCAAAAAGAGACTTTATAATCAGACTGCAGGTTCCAACCCCTCAGCCCTTATATAATATAGCAGAAGCACTGCATTTATAAACTGTGAACTCTGACAATCTGCTTTTTTGAAATTAGTTTTGTGAGTCTCAAGCGGAAACTCTATCATTGAACTTCTAGTTTCAAATCCTCAGTCTTGACGCTAAGGGGTACTATCTGCCTGAACTGTGGGACTGGAGGATCTACTGTTTTTAAATTAAAATACTTGTCTCAAACAGAAACTGTGCCAATAAATTCCGGGTTTCAACTTCTCAGTTTTAACAGAGTGAGGGTATTACTTACTTAAAACGTGAGACTTGGGTATCTGTCATTTTTAAATTAATATTTTCGGGCTCAAGTAGAGATTTTGTCATTTAACTATGGGTTCTAATTTCTTGACCCATATAGTCTAGGGTACTGTCTGCCAAAAATCGTGAGACTTAAGGCTTTTCTGTTTTTAAAATGAGTATTTTGAGTCTCAAGGAAGGATTCTGTAATTAAACTTTGTTTTGCAACACCTCAGTGATGCTGCAGGCGTTCTATCTACTCAAACCAATAAACCTGAGGATCCGCTGTTTTAAAATTAATATTATGATTGTGAATCGGAGACCTGTTATTAAACTTTAATTTCCTTATACTTATTCTGCCTGCCTAAATTTTGAATCTCTGACAGAGACTTTATAAGTAAATTCCTGGTTCCAACTTCTCCTTCGTAATACTGCAGGGGCACTGCTTACCTAAACCGTGATATATAAAAAATTGCTGTTTTCAAATTAGTATCCTGTACCGTAAGCAGATACTCTGGTATTGGACTTCGGTTTTCATCTCCTCTGTTTTGACGCTGTGGAGTACTTAATGTATGTTTAAAGAACTTGTCGAACTACTGGTTTTATGGTAATATTACAGGTTTCAAATATAAACTCCTACATTTGACTCCGCGTTACAAATCCTTAGTTTTAACGTTGCGGGAATACTGCCTGCTCAAATTGTAAAACTTGAAAGCCTGTCTTATGAGACTCAAGTAGAGACTACAATTGGACTCAAAATTTTAATTCGTCAGCCTGACGCTGTAATGATATGGTCTCTTTTATTTATTTTTAATTATTAATTTATTGATTTATACAAAAAAAGGTCGACTTATAATTTTCATCAAAGCACTGTGTTAATACTAAAAGTGAATCAGTTTAAAGTACGCATAACAGAAACAATAATTAACAAAACAGAAAAAACCTATATTTGTTCAAATGAAACATACAATTAACTAATTATCAAACCTGAGTTATATATGTATTATAAAGCAATTCCACACTCGCATTGTTTAAAAGGTCAATGAAACAAAAATAAATGTTTAGAGTGGTCGCCCCTCAAAATACCTCGTTGATAAGTACGTGTAACATTAGTAAACGCCACAGGATGTTTGTGCGCATTCTAGGCAGATAAAATGAACCATAAGTTCGTCCTTTACATATCAGTAAGGAGCATAAAGCATTTTAATACTTAAGACCGATAGTTAATCAATTTAATTATTCAAAAATTTTAAAAAATGCACGATCAAACAATTCCCGTTGGAAGTAAAGTGAATTACATCTGACCACGTACTTTATAAAATGTGAAGAAGAAAAACGAGATTAGAACTCGAACATTTTTTGGAACGAAGTTCCTTATCGCGCGTTGCGAAGGGGGGCTAGACGGAAAAAATTAAGACCAAAAGTTGTAACGACACTTTTTGCTATAGTTGCTAGCGGGCGCGCTGCAAGCCGTGCGGCGTGGGCGTGTTTCTCTGTCTGTCTCTCTCTCTCTCTCTCATAGAAAGCAAGCCAGTTATTTTCGTTTCGTCTTTCTATTTCGCATTGAACAATGTGGTGTCGCGACGATTATTTTTGTTAGTGTATACAGATTTTTTGTACATAATAAATAATAAAAAATAATAGCAATAATTATTATTATAACTTAAAAGAAATACAATTTTCTTACAATTCCTTCACTAATTAATCGAAAGGAACTTCGTTTCATCCGGGTGTCCCTTGACACCTCTCAAGTTTTTTTATATTTAAATATATGAAATATTAAAATATTTTCTTCAATATAGGTTCGTAAGAATACTAAGAAGGATACTACCAAATAAATAATTTAAAAAAAACTCATAATAAACCTACTGCTATGAAAATCGTGGGAAAGTCTCATAAAAAATCCTAGCACTTTCAGTGATACGATAGACAAGTTTCAGTGATATCATCGTCAACTGTTAGATGGTTGTCCATAATTATATCGAAATCCCGCCCCGATACCTTTTCGAGTACTGTTTCAATAACTCATAATTAGGTATCAATGGTACACGTTGGCGAGAATACATCGTCTTTACGCATTTATTTATATTAAATTGTAGCTTGTTACCCATACTCGATTGAAAAATGAATCGATGTCACTTTGAAAGAGCTCAAAATTAGATTGCTTTTATGCACCCCAGAATAATTTGAAATCATCAGAAGACAACAAATTTAGCTGTCACTGAAAGTCAATAATTAATCACAACGAGAAAAAAAGAAAGCTTATTTTACTACATAATCTACATTCCGATATATTTTTTCTTGATCTAAAATTTCCAAACTTAACATATGTTCAGTGGGAAATTTTAGATCAAACAAAGATCTTTGCTAATAGCCCACCTGACGATATTGTAATAAACGAAACCTAGGTCGTGGTAAAGAACTTGAAGAAATTAGAAATAGTACCACATCACGTAGTTTCATTTAATTGCGAATAATGGATTTCTACAAATTAACGCCAAATATATTCAATATTTGAACATAGTAAAAACTCACTCTAGTAAAAAGTTTTTACTAGAGTGAATGACATAACAGCCATGACATATTCGTAATATCCAATAATTTTACCAGATAAATATCATTGTCATGGTCAAATACGTTTTAAAATAAAATTATGTAATAATCTACCTACCGCCTACCATCTAAGCCCTAGCTACATAATCCAATAAATGAGTAAGATTAGTGACGGTCGTTTAGGGCCGCTTAAGGCGAAAATCGTTCATGCAGTCCGTCAGCTAGCTCTATACTTGGACATATGTGCGGTCTTGTTTACATTTATAAAAGTATTTAACACAGTTTTATATACTTTAATATATGCAAGTTATAATGTTAATGGCCTATAATTATTTTATATCGTATCTAGAAGCAGATTTGAGAACAGGTGTCATCCAGGAAATCGCCCAAAAGTACTGATGAATTTTGATACCCAAGGAAAATTGTTTTGTAAATATAATCGATTTGATGAATATGTCGGAGTATGTCTTGATTAAGTACGAGATTGGGCTATCAGGACCGAGGGTTAATTTTGGATAGAGATTATTTAATGCGATCTCAACTTTATAATAGTTTATCTTTACGATATGGCAACAAAAATGCACCATCTATATTTACGATCCGCATACCTTCTGCAAGGAGGAATATCGGTTCATTAGTCATTTATACCCGGAAATTGCAGAATATTTTATATAGGTGACTTGATAAAAAATTTCTGCGAAAACGTTTGCCATCACCTCACCTCATCATATAATCCTATCTTGTATTATTGTCACAGGTAGGTGTCAGGCTAAGTCATTGCATCTCACGTACGATTATATCCTAAAAAGTTGGCTTCCATATTTTGTAGGTATGCACTGTGTAGGGCCTTTGTGTTACGTATGATCTGCGTGCATCCAAAACAAAATTACTATCACATTTCAAATCAAATTTTTGTAAGGTCTGTGAAAAAGCAATTTCATTTGAAAGTCACGGATAAGTCCAGCATTAAATCAAGTCGGATAAAAATACCACGGTTTACATTAATTTACCTTTTAGTGGAAATACAATCAATTAACGTATTGGTAATAAAATTTTAAAAAAATCAACAGCTTTATCAGGGTCATTAATCTTATAAAGGTTATTTAAATAATTTTAAATCATTTTTAAAAAAAAATTTAGGTACACTTTGAGAGGAGGGTGATATGGAACCGGATGTGCGACCCCCTCAGGTACGAGAGCACGCTTACGCTAGCCCTAGAATCATAGAATGCAGACAGCACCAAATTCAAATTCTTTCCTTGACTTCAAATAATTCACGATCGATTGAGATGCGATATACGAATTAAACTCAAATGGATTATAATATTTTTAAATTCGGAAGAAATGCAAATATTTTGCATAAGTTAACTGGTATCTACGGTATTAAACACTCAATTTTGATGATTCTTTTCTTATTTGAATAAATAAAATTTGGTATCATTCAAAATCTATTGGATTTTGACCATGGAAATTGAAGGAATACCATAAAACTCCTGAGAAATGAAAAGCACAAGTGCCGCGATCGAGTTTGTATGACATAAGTCTAATGATGAAATAAAAGTAGCATGAATTTTTCCTTTAACAAAATCAGGGTAAAATGATGGAGCTGGTATGTGGTGACAAGGATTCTTCAACGACTTTGTACCGCAAAATGTTCAATTAAGTACTTATTCCGTAGTTATTTGAAGTTCGCTTAATTTTTTTGGATTTATGGAATATGATTGATGGAAAGGTTTAAACTTGTTTCAAAGTTAGTTTTTGGTTAAAAAAATATAATGCAGTTAATAAAAAGCTTTCTATTATCAGTTTCTACATAATATACGCATATAGCAAAATGCGATGAGAGGAAAAAGTCTACGAAAAGGTCTGCGTGTAACAAAATGAATTTATATGGTCTAGATATGTTAATTAAGTACAGAATTTTTAATAAACTGTTTCAAGATAGGAAAATTAGTCCATTAGTTCAATGTTCTTAACTTAATGTAGTTTGGGAGTTTTAATTTTTTTTAATTTTTGAATATTTTTGTACAATATCTCCAGGTGCTTAATTTTTCGACTCTTATTCAAAAATGTAATAAATTTCAATCGCATATTCGAAAGGGGTCGCGAAGCAAGCCAGGAAGTACATACCTTTCTGATATACATGACTGGTATGCAACGATGTTACATAGTGCTGTGCAAGTGACAGTGTTCGAATATTTATACTTTGCTCAAGATCGTGTGAGTACGAATGTCTATGGTATATACTGATATTACTTTAAATTTTACATGATAAAATAAAACCGTAGCCGATGGTTATCACGAAAATATATTTATATGAACATTATCATGTTCAATACAGTTGAAGTATCAAACGCAATGTGACAGAAATATATTTAAAAAACCGTCAATTTTATTCAGTCGCCCAAGCTGAGAGGCGCTGTTCTTCAGGGGCTGGCAAAATAAATGAAATCAAGATTGTAATTAACATTTGCAATTCAATGATGTTATAATTTCATTTAGTTTTTTGTCATAAGTGTGCACCTAGCACACTTATGTTTTGAAATTCAAATAAACTGAAACCATCTTTTTTTAAATAATGCTATTTGGAAAAACTTTTATAATATCTGACTATGGCAATACCTCATTTGATAAAAGTTATAATGGGCGTTTCGTAATTGTAAAAATGTTTTCTTTTTTTAATAACTTATTTTTAAAAGTTTACTAACTTGAAAGTATACCTTGTATGTAAATTTGTAAGAAGTTATGACATTTTTTCAATTTTTTGGGAAGGGTTTTGGTGTTTGACTTATTAAATTTGCTTTACTTTCGTTGTTTGTTTAGATTATTTTATATAATAGGTGATAAAGGACTAAAAAAATTTATTCCACCAAAATTTATAAAAGCCTTTGGTGTTATTATTTGGTATTTTGAAAATATTTGCACACTAGTGCTTTATAAAAACTCTTTAAATGCGATATAGTGTGTATCAAAATGTTTAGTACTTTAACTGACCTTATTTTAATATGAAATTCCGCCCGCGCCTATATCCACGTATAATTCCATGTACACCGGATGATCAATTTTGCTTCAACCGCAAAGAAAAATGAATTTAAAATATTATATACGAAAGAAAAAAAATGAGAGCAAAAATCAAACTAAATACAATAAGCATGTATGTTCAGACGTTTTTGATACTTTCAAATAACGGTTTCCCTATAAACTACGTTCCTCTTCTTATAAGTATCCGTTCATTCTACAGCACGCATTGCACAGCATACAACGTAACTGTGGATAAATTTGCTGTTCACAGATCCAATGCCTACAGTCCTTAGTGTCTGATCTTAAGACGAATTTATAATCATTTCAAAACAAACAGTGTCGTACTTCAGTGAATTTCAAGACGCTTGTACTAAAATGGAAAGCTGGAAGAGGTTCAAGAAATTCTCGGAATGAACAGGCCCTCTCCTCGGTCACTGATATTTCTTGCGATTTTGATGGATTCATATTTCGTGATATATGATCACAATAGCTGCATCGATATTTATATATAACTTGTGCTCATGTATTCAAGAAATTTAAAGACTTTTTGGAGTTTTTAGTAGAAAATTTTCAACCAGCTTTTTCAGCTGGCTGTTTGTGTACTACACATTTATCTGTTTGTGTCTCATCGAAATATAAAATAACTTTATTCACTCAATTATTTTTGAGTTAACTTTTCTTGAATTTGATATTCTTTTTCTTATTTTATTTGATACTATTTTAATTTTCATATTCATTCACTTGTGTGACGACAATTTATTAACAGATTTTTTTGTATGCATTTTTGCCTCTTCTATTTTTTTGTTTATGTTAAATAATAAGAAATTATCTATATTGAGAGTGCGAGGGGGGTCGGTTTAGACCTAAATTTAGATGATATAACTGCAGAAATATTTCAGTGAACAATAGATATAGTTATTTTTATGGGTCTTTCTATTAAATTTATAGTGAAAGAGCTGTTCTATGCGACAATTAACCTTTCCCAAATTTAGGATGGAGATTTCACCGCTCATCTTATTATCTAACTTCTGTTGGAAAATAACTAGGCAAACTTTAATTAAATATACAACATATTCCAGGAATTTACTTCATAAATATAAGCATTCTTTTTGATATCTATTATTGTACCACCTTCTCCAACAACTCTCCCCCCCCCATAAAACCGAATAAATTTTAGTCTGTACTAGAAAGCAATATGTCATCTATCGATCAGTGAAAGTGAGAATTTTTCAAATCAATAGAGCAGTATTTAAAAGAACAAACTCCCAAACTTTATTTCTTTATTTTATCAGTATTAATCAGGTTTAATCATTGTATAATGCTTATAACAGTTTGGGAAGAATGTTATCATTTTTAACCTACTTTTGGTATCGTAAATTGGTTGAAATTTGATAAGGGAGGTACCCTTATCATAATCCTCCCCTTCGATCGATCTTATACTACATTTTGAAATAACTTTGGACTACAAATCCTCTCCTATTCTATTTTTTTGCTCTTTCTCTGCTAATTATTTCGTTTTGCGTTGGTGCACGAAAAATAATATGATAAGGATAACTTATTCATATTCTTGATATTAGCTGACAAAATAGGAATATAGGTCTATTTATTGGCCTCTTGGTATTGGATACAGGGCATGTTATATTATGGTATAAATTAGATACAACTTATTAAAACGAAGCAAAAGAAAATTCTCAAAATCCTTCAGTTACGAAATGAAAATATGCCATGTATTTCAATTTCATAAAAGGCGTCATTGAGACGGGTTAATGTGGAGGCATATATAAATAATTATTAATTTTTCTACATTATAATAAAAATATTTCTATTTCATCCGCTCAAAGGAATTCATATATGTGCTTCGAATATATGCTGGCATAATACTGCGGCCCGCTTTGCTCCTCCAATCGGATTGTGTATATTAAACATATTGCGCGAAGGAGTTACGATCGGGGAATTGATATGTATTTCAAGTGTCGTCGTATTACACCATTCAGTCGACAATACCACCATCAAGATGATTTCATTGAGCTTTTCCAACAAGCTTTAAGTTTGAAGATTATTTATTTTTCTTTGAATATTATTTCCGTTTCTTTTTTTTAGATCGTAATGAACATGTAAAGAAATATAAAAACAATTATAAATTGAATTTTTATCGATTCTATTCTAAAGTATACACACGTTTTTTTATACGTGGTGCAATAAACATTTATATTATCTTAATTTATAGTTTCATATTCTAATCGCTACCTCTCAACTTCTGTCTCCTCGTTTCGGCTCTCTTTCTTTAGCATTCTCCCGGATTTAAAGTTTTGGTCAGACAGCAAATTTCCAAAAGTACCACTATTCACTGCAGATAAACGGAAAATATAATTTTTTAATCAGAATATTTATTTGAGGTTAAAAAGAAAAAATATATGGAACTAAGTGTTTAATTTGTCTAAGTAAATATTTGCTTGCTACACAAAAGTCCTTTCGCTTGCTACAGAAATTGTCCTTAAAGTAATTCACTGTGTGGTTCTATTTCACTTCATTAAAAATATATCATTTCAGAAAAATTACATGAAACTAAATATAATGCATAAAGATACTCGTCTTAATAGTTACATATATTTATTTGCGATATTGTACATACAGTCTTGGAATTATATTTCGTGAAAACTTTACAGAATTTATCGCAGATGAAAATCTCCGGTCAAATAAGGTTCCACTAAATTAAAGATCGACATCAAGAGTTGGTTGCTAATAAAAGTAAGTTCTAAATAGCTTCGAATAATAACATTTAATAGAAACTAGGAAGAAATACAAACGATAATATACAGACTTATAAAGGAAGTTGTACAGAAAGTACAGATTTTTTTATGAAATATTGAGATGACTTTTTAAGGAATTTTTTTTCAAATTCACAGTGTCAAAATTTAGTTTACTTTAAAGCTATATTACAAATAAAATAGGAAATAATTTTTTGTTAAATACAGGGAAGATTTTACGAATAAGAATAATAAAATTTTTAGGAAGTAATTTAAATTCATAAATAAAAAAAATGAAGGTGACATTTAATTACGATTTTTCTAAGGGTTGTTATATTTTGCACATTGAAAATTCGTACGTAGTTTGAAGTAAAATTACCTTGTCTATCCTATTAATCCAATTATTACAGAGTGACCTCTGGACATTGAAAATATTTTTAAAAAATTGATTGATTTGGCATATAGAATGATAAAAGTTCGAAAAACTTTTTAGAATTTTTGTCTGCGTATATGTTAATTAGAACGGGTATCACGCAAAATTTACTAGATAGATTTTGATAAAATTTGGTATGATGTGATTATATACCCAGGAGCAATATATGAGAGAAAAAAAGACAAAATAATTTTTTTTCCTGATTACACGGACGAAGTTATAGGTACAGCTTGCATATCATAAGTCATGACCAAAGTGGACTATCTAACAAAATAATTATCTAATTAGACCTAAGATAGTATCTAGAAGGCTACATACGGGTATATCATCGTACAAAACTACGACATCAGGAGTCATTGTTATTGGAGTGAAGTTCTTGTAATTTCGGTACTTTCGGAAATAGAAGGGGTGGGGAGGGGACAGGCATAAAAATGTACTTCCTGAAATTAACAAATATTAACACAAATATTTTTGTGACTAATACTTATAACTAGTACTTACAAACGTTACCCCACATAATGCATGAAGTTTAACAGAATGTTTTCAGTGTTTAATAGTCCACGTTAACATTTTTACGTATTGACTTTTGAGGTGCGTACCATTTATTATATATTTCTACTATGCCATATTTCAAGTTTCAACGTCGAGTGGTTTCTAAAAAAAACAATTGTAAAAAACAAACAAACGGACGCGTAGTTATTTCTTAAGGTTCCATTTTTCCTTTCGAGATAAGGAAGTTTTTAGAAATTTTATAACTTGAAAAGGGTTTTCTTATGCCATTAATTTATTTACTTCATAATAAATGCTGTGTGATTGAATTTAATATTAAAATGAAAATATATTTTAAATGTAGAATTTAGCAAAAAACTAATAACGGTTGATTTTGAATTCCACATATAACTAAATCGAAAAAAATTAAGATTTAAAAAAATTGGTCACGTATTGTGTAAATGAAAGAGTTCAAAAATATGTATTAAAATTTATATCTACAATATTTTATTTATGTACATTTTTACTACATTGAATTTAAAAATATCATTACTTAATTTCCTTTGTAACACATGACTAAATGTACCCTAATTTTTATTTAAAGTAAACTGATATATTATAAATAACAAAACTAGTTTAAGTATAGTGAAATGTTTCCAAAAACTTGTTAGAGAAAAGTGGAATGCAAAAATATGTTACATTAGAGCTGTGAGTTCTGTCAAATGGATTCAGACAGTTTTAAAAGTTCAAGTAATTTTTGTTTAATGGTAGTATAGGTAAGATAATACCTAAATTTCCCTTTTTTCAAAAGACGATTGTAAGCAGAGTTATAATTTACAACGTTCGTAATATGTTTTCCAGTATATTTATATTTATCATATTTTTCCTCCTTAAACCTGAATTTGGATTTTTGTTTTTTTTTAGGTTTCCTTGCTGTAATCAGAAATTTGGAATAGACATGCGGGTCGCATGCGCTTACTACGTCTATTCAACAGCATTAGGAATTTTTCTAACGATTTTGACATGTTTATGGACTGATCATTGCTCGCCAAGTTATCACGGCTTGCTTGACTTGGATTTTTTGCATGCTTAGTGATTGGGAAACTGATTTGCAGTACCTATAACCAAAAATCAATATAGTTTTTGCTCACTGTAAATAGGCCAAATATATAATTATGACAAAAATCGATTAAGTAAAAAGAAAAAAAAAAAAAGTCAGATGTAAAAAAAATAATTTGTCATTTGCACAATAAGAAATTTCCTTGGATTTTTGTACTGAATGAAATTCAGTAAATTACTAACATTAAATAATGTATATATTTTTTATCAATTACTATACAATGAAAGAGCTTAGAATATTGATTTACGATTGTTTTGATTATGGTTTAAATTTCCTTCGCACTTTTTTCAATTTTCAAATACATTTAAAAAATAATATGAAGAATATAATAGAAGATGGTGAAAGTTCCTTTTAAGTTGATTAATTTTTTTAAGACAATAACATACAAACTTACAGTGATCACAACAAACGTTTAATAAATTACTCGCCAAGAATTATATTATTTACTGGTTAATTAGTTGAGATATAGAATATATTCATACACTTTAATATATCGCTATTTTTTCCGATAATCATGTGAAAAAATTGTATTTCTGTTCCCATATAATGCAACTTATAATTATAACTTACTCGTACGAAAAGACAATTTCGATCATCCAATTATACATTATGGTGAGGTGCGTCAAGGTGGCGACAATACGTGTGGACTTCGATGGTTTTTAGAAACATCATAAAAAATACCCAAAACTTTTATACATGAAATTAAAAACGAGGTATAAAAAATAATTCACGTATTGAAGGATGATCAGCATGAGGACAGTGACTTTATCTGAACTTGCTTTAGTTCTGCATCAGAACCATTAAACAATTTAAATTTATTCAATGTTTTGTTGATTAGAAAACAGATATACAGTTTAAAATATAATTTTAAATGCAAGAACCTTTGAGAGAAGAAGTTGTGACTAATGATAAATCACAATTTTTTTATTTGTAGTTTACATTTGTAATTCGCATATGAATGATTTATGGATTACTTATTTTTGCTTTAATCTTATATGAACGCATATTTACAGGGCAAAACTGATGGCTCGTTACATAACATGAAATATTTACTCAAAACTAAACATTAGATAACAATCAATGAACTTGCCTTTTGAAACAAATGTCGCCTTACACGTGCCAAGTTAATAAAATGGGGCGAACGCAAAGCGACTTATAGCAAAGGGTTTTATCTCCATTGGTATTAATGTTTAATTACCTAAAAGACGTCATCAGATCGAAAGAGATAATCCGAACAAGAGGATGAAGTAAACTTAATATAAAGTAGAAGTCCTTAAAAAGTTATGAAATTATTTTCTTTCTGCATTTTCTTATACTAAAAGGATAAACGGCGGATTAAAATATCAGTGCCGAATTTGAAAATAGTTCTTTATCTGAAAATTAACTTAAAGTTTTAAAAAAAATTGGCTTTAAAATTGAATACAGATTTATATTTATGGATAGAAAAAATAAAAGAAAAATTTTTAGCTGGCACGTCCACGTAAGGGTAAGGAAAGAAATTGTCACATAATTCATCAATCATTCAACCAGATAATGAAGAAATTTTCAAAATTCAAACTTCACAAAATTAAGTTGGTAGTTTGAAAAACCAGTAACATTTATAAACTTTGGCGGCGTTTATGCATTAGAAAAATGCTGAGCTTTTCCAAAAAAAAGTTTTTAAAATTTTCTAATTGCCAAACTCACAAGAAATATCAGAAGAAATATCATACTGCATACAAATTAAATTTTACATGAAACAGTATATGCATTAAAAAAAAACTATATTTTCGAAAATAAAACGTCGACGTAAACTTCAATAGCACATTAAGTTTGCGTCGACGAAACAAAAAATATCGGTTATTACCACAAGACCTCCTTTGTTTTAAAAGTCACCCACTGACTGGTCAACCCATCATAAAATCTGCAGAACTATAAAATCTACACACCTCACATTTGTCACGTAAGTTTTTCTTGGCTTCTAGACGCATATTAAGAAATATTCTTTTTCAATTCAGGCCGCGAAGGTGTGTATATGATAATGTAAAATTATATGGTAATTTTGAAATATTTAAAGGTAAAAATCTAAAATTAATTTTTTTAACGACAAAGCACCTAAAACAAAACGTAATCATGGTTTTGCCCGGGTAAAATTGGAATTGATAGCCTGTAGATAATATACATTTTCCAGTATTTCTCGTCCAAAACAGGAAACTAAGGCGACTGCTGTTTTACACAACGAGTGAAATCTTGAAAACTGAAGTTAAATTTTGCATTGCATGAAATTTAATAACCTACAAAAATCTTCCGGATTTTTCTCAGCTCTTATATAGATTTCAGAATAAGTGGAACTAATAAGTTTTATTATCATAGATGCCTATTTACATTACTTAAAAATGAGAGGGTATGATACAAATAAAATATCGTCCGTCAATCGTAAAACAAATCTATCGAAAAAAATTATTTTTAATAAACTTGATTAAATACGTTTCTTTAAATATATTTGTCTCAAGGATCTGAAATTGAACCATTTCAACAGAGCCAAGTGAAAAATTTTACAACAAAGTTCAAGTACAAAGACAAAAGTTGTTTCGTACTTGGTGTAAATATTATTTGTCGAAAAACTTTTTCTGTAAAAAAATAGTTCAGCCGTTATAAGGAAGTAAGAAATAAAATTTCTTAAAACAATTAAACGCGTTAGAATTTTTTAAAACCTTAATACTTTTGTTTCAGTGATAAAGTGCACAGTAAGTTTTAAGCATTTTTCTTTATATTATTTGAAAAAATTGATAAAAATTTTTATATAATACCGTAGACGACAACCTCGAAAGAATTTTTTGTTTTTTTCATAATTTACGCCCTAAAATTTTTCTTTTTATGTTTCACGTTCATAATTGAGCTCATTTTATGCTCAGCAGATGGTTGGAAATGGAAGTGATCCTATTAGTATTCATTTCGGTAAGTTTGCCAGGGCATACTAAAAATATGTATATATATATATATATATATATATATATATATATATATTAAAAAGAATTACTTAAAATATACACTTGGTAGAAGTACTCTTTGAGAAAAATCGATGATAAATATTTTTATCAATATGTTACTGAACAAAACACAAGGCATAACGATGAATGCAAAAATTGAATTTAAAATAGGTAAACTTATTAACTTTTCTTAAATGTTGGGAAAAACCTTACTTTAGTTGTTAGCAGTTTTTACCTCACATAGTTGCGTTCCAATGACAATTATACTGCTCGTCAAGGTTTTTTATATCTTAGTGAAATCTCTCTCACTGTTCGCAACTCATAGCTCCGAGTTGCAAAGGGAAAAAAGAGAAATTAAAATGTGGAAAATTTATTTTTCCGATACTCTCCGTGATATTTTTTTATATTTTTTGTTACGTTTACACGTCTAGCTCTTTGACAAACCGACGTATTTGTGGACAGATAAATATCCCTTTTTCAATTTTATGTCATTTGATTTTGTACAAATAGAACTATATATATAAAAATCTTTCACCATTTTTATTTATTGTCTTCGCTAATTTTTTTAATAAACCGAGCTTTGTATGAAGTGGAGAAATGAAAATACATGATATTCGATTTCTCACAAATGAACTATATTCCTTTTGACCAATCTTTGATCAAACAATGTTTGTCCATATCCCTGTTATTTCACACATGAAGAGAAAAATAATATTTAGTGAATCCACCTTGAAAGCCAAATGACATAGATTTTATTTTAATATCAGAATGTCCTTTCCACTTAAAATTTTTATTATCTAAATCTAGTTAGTATTGATTTCATATTTTCACTAAAATAGTTGAATAGGAAATTGGTGTTGATATGTGTATGCTAATTGTCATTGTGAAGCAAAATAGCCTTGAAGACTTATTTTCAAAGTATCTAAGAAAAAGCGATAGTTTCTAGTTTCGTAGGGAATTTTTAAGTTGTGCACCATTAATATGACATTGTTGTAAATAAATACCCTTTCATAGATTGGATAAAGTTGTTTTTGTTATAAAGATAATGTGAATCCGGTGCAAACAAGTTTCACACTTGTAGTTTAGATCCAAGTAATTCAGGTAAATTCAAGTTTTAATCAAATCACTTACGTCTTGTTATTCATGGGGTTGATAAAAAAAATTGAAGAAGATAACAACGCTCGATATTGTAATTTACATTGCTCAGTGTATCTATATCTATAGTTTGACATAGAAATAAAAGAGGAAGGTTGGTCTTCATTGTTTTGATAGAGAAATAAAAGTAGATTCTTTTGTATTAAATGGAAAGTAAGGAATTATTTTCCTTGAAAATCTCAATCACATCGTTCATTCAAAAGTAGCAAAAGTTGTAATAATTACTAGATTAACATCAGGATGTCAGTAGCAGAAATAGCATAAAAATTGTATTCCCATCCGTCAAGAAAAAAGTATAGGCTTACATGATATACAAAAGAGTTTTGGAATCCAGGATATAACTTGATATATACTTTTCCTTCTTGCGATTTGAAGATCTACTCTCCATACATGTAGTAAAATTTGTTAAGTAAATTTTTGCACTGGCGATTGCCATTTTGTTATTCGTTACATAGTAATTTTAAAATTACACAAAGTGACTAAATAGTGTGCGTGTGTGTGTGTACATATATAAATATGTGTACACACACACACACACACACATATATATATATATATATATATATATATATATATACATGTTTATATATAAGTTGTCAATATATGGAAATTGTTCAAATGAAATCGATATATAATGGCAAAATACTACCATGTTTTATTTATCAGTATAAAAAAAAATTATTTAATAATAATTAAAATTGAAATTTTCTCGATAATAGAGTACAGAGCTGTGTTTTATTTCCACATAGCACAAATTGTAT
Source organism: Druceiella hillmani (assembly GCA_039881145.1). Classification (NCBI taxonomy): domain Eukaryota; kingdom Metazoa; phylum Arthropoda; class Insecta; order Lepidoptera; family Hepialidae; genus Druceiella; species Druceiella hillmani. The sequence goes on along the minus strand of JAYKKI010000098.1, from coordinate 3,236,419 downwards.
ATTGTCCCCGTTTTTCACCTATACCTTTATACTGTTTAACTTTCTAGTAAAGTAAAGTACTTTCTGTAGTAATTATCATAGTAAAAAAATCCAATAATTACCAGAACAAAGCGATAGAAGAAGATTTGCGAGATAAATATTCACAACATGACATAAACGATGAGGAGTTATTTTATTGTATGTGGCACCTGTTCAATGATATTGCATATTTTGTGTTCGTTTTAGAATGAAAATAACTATAAAATTTTAAATTAATTTAAAGATTTACTCTCTTAAAAATTTACTTACAAAATAATTATAATATTTTATTATATTTTTGTGACCGTCCCGTACTATTACTGATTCGTGTAATAATGACTAAAATCTTTAATAATGAAATGAAAAACGATTTATTGAACTAAAATATACAAAAACGGGAAAAATCTAACAACATTCGCAACAGGAAATATCAAAATGCTCTATCACCAGTAAAGCGAAAATAAAAAGAGAATCGCCTTCTACAATCCACGCCCAGCTCAATATATCCTTTTGACATGTCACAATTAGTAACTTTGTGATCATTCGGCATAATTGCCAAGAAATATAATTTTTGACAAAAAAACAAGATAACACTATTTTAAAAATAAATATATTTTTGTCTCTTTAATTGAATGTAAAAATAATTTTAAATGTAGAAAATATTTCAGATTTACAGCTTGTCTAAAATTTGCTAACACAGTATTATAAATTATTCAGTTTTTTCACTTAGACGATTCACCTATACATTATTGAAACTACGTCAAAATAATTAATTTTCCTGCAGAATATCTTATATTTGTTAACCGAAAATAAAGTAAGTCTCAAAAAACATTTTTCCATTGTTCATACGATTACACTTTGATATTGTCTACTTTTCCTTTAACTCGTGTATTTAAAACAATAATATTGGATTTCATTTATTTGCTATTTTTGAATTGCAGGTAAAGTTAATGGAATATTCAAGTCCAATGGTTAATATTATCACTATATCTGCTATAAAAAAGTACGGTAATTCAATAACGGTTCTCAATATATGTACACACAGTATTTCGTGGCTTAAATAATTACTTATGTGCACATAAGTACTTATGTTAAATACATATTTTCGTCTACATTAATGGCAATTCTAATATACGCAAACAAATATAAAGACATGCAATGAATAAATGAAAACATTAAATAATTAAATAATGGAAGAAACACAATATGTTACATCAGCAGTAAATATTAAAATTGTATTGAATCAACTTCAGTGAATATATTTGGAAATAATTCGATAATATATTTTATTATGTAGATTTCTCTTCAATAAAATAGAGACCATATAACAAATTATGTACTACGTACTTACTTCTATGTCAAGAAATCATGAAATTGCATCACGTATTTTATAAAAGTTAACATTAAAGCATTTTTTTTTCTAAAAGGAGCGTCAGAATACATTATCGGTACTAATTTATAAAAAAAATAATAAGACTAAATAAAATTAGTCTCAGTTTGCCTCGCTTGTATTAAAATATATCGTATTTGTAATAAAATATGTCTGAGTCGTATTGGACGTAATGCAAATAAACGCAATAAATAAGAACAAAATGAAAGTATCTTTAAAACTCGTGTATTTCTCATATGAGATTTGCGTCAATATTTACATTGTGTTAGAAAGGAACCACTTAATGATGTAGCAAGTCCTTTGGATATCTCAAATACTAAGTATATGCAGAAATAAAATATGAACATAAAATGTCGAGAATAAATATTGTTTATTTTTTATTACATCCATCGTAGGCTCTGTGTAGAAATATTGACTGTGATGAAAGCTTTTCTTCTTTACTCAAATATTTCTCAACTTGCAGAATTGTTGTTTTTTCTTCAAGAAGAAATTATGATGACATTGATCTTAAAAATCTTAGGTAAAATTATTTCCACAACGTTTTCTTGATTATTTGTTTTTACCGGTACTATTGGTACAGATTATTTATTATTCGACAATAACCTTACGTTAATATTTACAAGCTGTAAGCGAGTTAGATTTGGAGCCTAAATTTGCGATATAGAAATTTTACAACCTTTGTTAGTTACTATGATTAAATTTATGTTATTATAAATATTAATTTTGACTAAATTTAACGTGACTTAATTTTTTTAGGATTATCTATTTTTAATATATCTGATTAACCGATTTGTCGCTCATACATTATGACTTGATCGTTTCACGAATTTATACATCGAATTTTTCCGAATATATGAATTTCGTTAATTTAACCACGGACATAATAGGAAATTAAGAATATATTAGTGCATCTGTCACTTATTTGAAGATGAAGTAATTTTTTTTTCACAAAATCCGTAGTAGTGTAAAATCATTGTTTAGTGGGTCTTCAGAAATGCAAGAAATGACATCGCGTGGAACTTTTTATTGGGTAAAATTTTTTGCTATTTTTTATCAGTTTTATTATCCCTATCGCTTTTAATGCGCTTTATCTATATATTATTTGTGCATATTTAGTACAATAATTATTTATCTCATATATATATATATATATATATATATATATATATATATATATATATATACATATATATATATGCAAACGGAAAATCAGTGTCTTTCTTGCTATAGCAGCAAAAACATCGAAATTTCCTACATTTACTTCTTATTCAGTCTATCTATAAAAACATAATTATAAAATAAAACAATTGGAAAATAAATAAATTATTATTCTTGGCATTTATTAAATCATTCTGCTTTACGAAATGCAATAAAAACCTTTTCAAATTTTCTCACTAGTGTTTAGTTAAAACTTTTGCTGAAAACATTTAAGAAATATAGTATAAGTATAAGAAGAAAAGTATAAGAAGAAAAACAAAATTAATTATGCATGCAAAGGTGTATTCAAATTCCATTGTAATATATGCATATTAGAATATAAAGTAATATGACATGACTTGAATATTTGTAAATGTGTACAGATACGGAAACTTGTATACTTTGTCCGAACATCGTATTTCCGTTTGCAAAAAATATGAATTTTCTCAAACCAAACCACAATTTAATTCGACGGAATATGTATATTCTCACAATTCTTTACAACAATTGAAAAATCCAAATTATCGATCGTACCTTAAAAGCCGATTTAGATACTTCATCCTTAACTTTTCCAAGCATACAACCGCGCTTAACTGTTCAAACCGGAAAACCTTGAAATTGACCCAATCCACCGTATAATTATATAATGTATATATAACTTCTCCTAGTTAACCCAAGTACCTAGTATAAATCATAATATTTTATATAAGACTATAAATCTAATAATATGAAATAAAATGGCAAGCTAACAAAAAAATAACAAGCAACAAACTTTTGGTAAGTATTGTAAGTATAAGAGAGAGAAAAGGGGTTAGGAGGAGAACCAGAGAAGGAACGATGGGGAGTTACGAAAAAGTGTTACAAAAACTTAAACTTGCTACTACAGGAACTACCACAGGAATTTCTTCTTGAAACTGCTTTTAAAGGGAATAATTGAAGACCTGTTTCGGGTATCAGGATTTTACTTATTTTACATTCTGACAACATAAAATTTAAAAGGATATTTATAGAAAAAGGTATTATGTATGGAGATTAGTAAAGTGAGGAGATTTTCAGAAAGATTGTAAAGGGACGAGATAATATTGGCTATAAGAATACTTCATCACATGAAAGAAAAGACAGTAAATGTGCAGATTGCCCCGCCAGTGAATATTTAATCAGTTACATTGTGGCCTTTATTAAAAATATCATTGAATTTTTTAAGTCCAAAAGGTAGTGAATGCACAAAGTAGTTTCAATCTATTTAAGGAACTAGCTTGGTAAAATTAAAATAAATGTACCAGACTACAATAAAGCAGAGGTTGCAAAATTCCATTCCAAATTCCTTATTTCTACCATTCGTTAATTTATCTTACTTACATTTCCTCAACAGTGCCCTGAAAACTTTGTAACGAATCATTTGTTTATTATATTCGTTGGCTTATTTTTTTTAAGTATTTTTTACAACATTTTTTCAATTGTTTCTTTCAGAAGTGTAAAGTTTAGTTTTAACTTTCTAATAGAGCAGGTTTATAAACTTCGATCATCATATTTAACTGAAAAAGAATATTTGTGAAGTGGTAATTCCGTTGAATGTGTACATAAAGTTGGCAATAGCTAAATAAATGTACTAGTTTATTAATGCGCCTTTGACGGTTCATATTCCTTATAAATTAAGGCGAACATATTTTTCCTTTCGGAAAGTTCTTCAGATTTAATGAAATGTAATGAAAATTACAGATTAACTAATTTCATTACCAACAAATTTAACTTACTTTCATCCCTCTATTTCCATAACAAATTTTAAAATTTCGAGTATATCGTGATAAATATCGTCTAAAGAAGGTTACGAACAAGGAAATACGGTTCAAAAGAAATTTATTTTGTTTATTTTCAAAATAGAAATAGAGTTCAACCATAGTTATACAGCCCTATCCACTAATTTAAAAGTTTATAATTAGATATAATGCATATATGTATATATGTATATATATATATACATATATATATATATATATATATATATATATATATATATATATATATATATATATATGTCACTCCATGCTCGTTCCATTTATGTAAAAAAGAATTTCTCGCAAAAGTAACTGATACTTGTTTAAATGCTTATACACGATGACTATATTGAAATTAGGGTTTATGAAGGATGTCCTCGAATAAAGCTGGTGTGTTATCCAAGCTCTTAGGATAACACTTTTTCATAATATTGCACTATCTTTAAAAAAATAAATAAACACAGAATTTTTTTGGAAATTTCCCACTTCTTTCCTATACAATTAACATGAAGCCGGGGCTTGATAAGAATTCAATTAACGTAACGAATAATAATTGTTATATCAAATAAATTATAATACTTGGCTACATCAAACCAATTAGTTTATTACGTTTTAATGCTAGGTAAGATTATATGTTTTATAAAGAAGCTCTTTAACAAAAATTCGGCAAATCCCACTAATAGAAATTCGCCACAGTTACAAAGTAATAGTTAATAAACCAACTTGGTATTATTTCGCAATCCTACTTGGACGATTTTGAATGGAGGGTAGCAGAATTATTCGAGCTGTAACTGAAAATAATAACCTGTAAAACCTGAGCTGTCAAATAAAATATCCATACCAACGACATTAACACCGCAGTCATCTTTCTTTACTGCACACACCTTGTCTGCCAGTAACATTCTAGTGTAAGGAAGAAGAAATTCAGTTTCGCCTCTTGGAATACTCTGCCAATTATAATATTAAAAATATGGACCGTAAACTTATGAACCATAGACAACCATCTATGGACCATTATGTAATAGCCGGTAGTTTTGCTAGTTCTGGTGCTATTTATTATTTTTTAGTTTTTTCAACAAACAAATTTAAGTTTTTGGTGGCATAATTCAAGACTCAAACCGATTACTAAAGTCGGAATTATGAAGTAAATAAATCTATTGTTGATTAGATATACCCTTCTGATTTCATAGAACTTTGAAAAAGCACGTACCATTCGTTATCTAATAACCACATACTCCAACTTGATTCGTCTTTATGTAATAAAATTTTCTTTGAAAAGAACTTTCTTCCCTTAATTTCATCTTTCTAGGAGTTAACACAATATTTCTTTGTGACGAAAGTATAAATCTTCAAAAAACTGTTCGTATTTATTTACATGGTGTCTATGACGATTTGCTACGTTCACTAGAGTAATAATATATTATCCTCTAAAACATAAAGATTTAGGTTTGAAAACTATATATTTTTTATTAAATATAACATAATATTACGTTAATAACTGCAAAAAATTACCTTAATACTCCACATACATCGAAATTTCTATTTTCAAGGAAAGTATTCTCCAAGTATTATATGAAAGAACATTATGTACTTCAGACACGAAAATGCGTAATAACTGAAAAAGGAAAATATTTATTTTAAACTTATTATGAGTTAACATTATCGTGAATCTCAGTATTCAATATAATGATGTAGAATTTCATTTATAAAAATCCAGCCTCTTCTCAATCTAAGGTGAAATTTCGATCAAATCCTTTCGTGACGGCCTTGCTCTGAAATTGAATTTGTTAAATAAGATTGCCTCGATCACGTTTTAAACGCATAGTCCCTCGCGCGGCTGCTACTGACAGAGGTAAATATGTCTAAGTTCAGTGATATTAAACTGAGGTTCACTCGTAATTTCTTTATGGATTTATAGTTATATCTGAAAAAATCTCATTATTTAGTAGCTAACCCAATATTTATAAATAATTCCAATAAACACATTTTGAAATAACGTTCCCAATGTTTGTTATTGTGGCATCAATGAAATGAATGTTATTAGTGTCTATAAAACGATAAAGAAAATAAAGCTAATCGAAACCTCTGAAATGATTGAAAATCTGAAAAAGAGTAGATATTTTTTAAAACATGTCTCGTCAAACATTGTAAAGATATTATGAAGCTAACATAGTAAAGATCAGTTATTTCTAAATAGAAAGTAGTTAACATCGATCTTAAAAATTTTCCTTAACTTACATGAAGACACTCGCTATATTAAATATTTTTTAATCGGTGTATAACGTTCAAGAAAAGTACACATTTTTAAAAAATACGTATTAATGTAAATGGGTCAAGGCGATCGTTTTCTTATCCGTGGTTTCCTTCCTGGGTGCTGTTACTTGATGTCCTTGAGTTTGTTACAGTAATTTCAATTAGAAATATGTGTGTTAATACGTGAATAGAAATCTAAGCTTTGAGCAAATTTTATAATATAGGATTAAATTCAATGAAATTAATTGAAAATTCAAACGCAATAACTAGTGTAGATGACCAAAAAGACGTGTTATAAATATATACGTATTGTCCGGTAATGAATATACAACCTTAAAATAGCTTATAGTAGAACTAATGGCCATTCCGGAAAAAGTACAAAATTAATACCAAGTGGTACAAAGATATGATTTTTTTTGAAAAGGCAAAATTGTTTACTTCCTATTAGATTCTTGTACACCACGATTGTAAATAAAATAATTTTACAAGATTTTGTTACAATAATATTTTACATTAATCCTTTCAATAAATAGACTGTAAATAGTAAGACTAACTTAAGTAGTTTACAGAAAAAAGAAATTGAATTAATTGTTCGGTTTAAAATTTTAATTAAATATTTTTTTCCTTTGATATTTAAGTCGGTTTTTACTATTAATATGCAAAATGAGGCAATTTGACCAAAAACTAAATGTGCAATATTTGAACATTTTTTAAATTAAATTATTTCTAGTCATCAGAGCTAAATGAAAAACAATATAAGTTACTACTAGTTAACTAATACAAAATAATGAAATTAATTTTATCCAAAATTATTTACACCAAATATTCAGAATGCATATATGCATATGTACCATACCAAGTCTTTTGTTCCTTCTTGCAGAAAAAAAGTTTGAGTTGGCTGAATGTGAGCGAGAGTGAGTGAAAGTAAACAAAGCGAATAGGAGGTTTATGTGTGCGTCACTCGACTTCGTATGCGCGCTTTTCGTTTTGTTCGGCTATCAATAGTTGTGGTTTACTTTGAATCAGTGTTAAAACCATATCTTTGGCTGTTTACTGCACTTTTCGTTTTATAACTTATTGAAACTTGTTTGTTTTCTGGTATTAAAGACGACCTGGGTGTTTCTTTACTAATTTAAATTCTTTTTGCTTTTTGATATTTTTGAAGAGTTGGCTTATTTTATGACTAATCGTCACTTTATGTTTGTGATTTTTTTGAAGCGAAATATTGAGTATACTCCACAAAAATTTGCAAATATGCATTTTATTTATGGTAAATGCAGAGGCAATGCAAATGCAGCCGCCAACTTGTTTAAGGAAAAATACCCCAATGCGCGTCACGGCATAATTGTAAGAGTTCACGGTTGTTAAGCAGCAGAAAGGATGCCTGGAAGCGATGTTGATGGTTCTAACACTGGAAAAGTCGCTCAAGTCGCTGAATAAAATTGTTTAAGATCCTTCTACCTCTACGCGAGCAATAGCTCGACGCACGGCATCAGAAAATACACGATATTTTAAACAGGTAAAAATTTCATCCATGCCACGTAACATATGTACAGATTTTTCAACCAAGAGGTTATACAAGCTTGTCCTTTTGTCAACTAAGACTGGTAAGGATGAAAGAAGACCCGCAATTTTTTAATAAAATCCTGTGGTATAATGAATCTGGAATTAAAAGATATTGGTGTTTAAATTTGCATGATCTCCGTAGCTGACGACTACAAATTCCTTATCTTATACTAGAAGGCAGATACCCAGTATCCATATAAAATAAATAGTTGAACTGAAATATTATTATAATATACATTTAAATATTATTACATATTGGAATGAAACTATTGTTATACTATCAATTAAATGGTATAATATTAGTTTCATTCGAATTAACAGGAAAACTAACTGGACCAAATTATTTAGAGTTTCTTCAAAATGATCTCCCAGATTTAATAAAGAAGATACCCGAAGAGTTGAGAGATTCCTATTGGTTACAAAATTACGGCTATTCTACTCGTTATGCCCTTACAGTTCGTACATATTCAAACAAAAGGTACAAAAATATTTGGGTCGGCTTTTTGGGGCTAATTTTATTGCCTCCACGTTCACCGGACCTAAACCCACTAAACTTTTGTATTGAGGCTGCCTCAAAGAAGAAATAAACAAAAATCCACAGAAGACTCACATCGACGTGTCAGAGCAGTTGCACAAATAAAATAAGCAATCGATGCTACGCGCAACATTTCTATAAATTATTTAATCGAAGATTTAGGGGTGGAAAGAAAGTATTATTATTTTTTAATTTCGTTTTTTATTGAACCTCAATACAATTCATCTAAGTACAATTCAATGTTAAAAAAATATTCCAATATTTCACATTTAGTTTTTAGTAAAATTTTCTCCTTTTACACATTTATAACAATAACCGATTATTTATATTAGATACATATAGAAATTATACCTTATCGGAAATTAGTTTAATTATATATTTTTTTTAAATTATAAGTCATTGAGGTTAAAAAAAAAATTTTAATCAAGTTTTACACCGAACAATTAATTAAATATTGTTTTTCTGCAAACTACTTAAGTTAGTCTTACTCTTTATAATTTATTAATTTAAAAAAGGTAACGATAAATACTATAATAGCAAAAATCCTGTAAATTTTTTTCATTTATAGTCATGGCGTACATAAATACTAAACTAAGTAAACAATTTGGTATTTTTTTTCAAGTCATACTTAGGGTATTTCTTAGAAAAGATTTTCTTTCATATTTTTTCCTGGAATAACAATTAGCTCTACTATAAGCTATTTCAAGATTATCCATTCATTACCGAAAACTCGTATACATATTTGTGTATATCTGTGTGTATTTTTATGTTGTTTAAATCTAGAAAGAATAATGGTTTAGCAATTCGGTGATAGTACCCGATGATTAAATTAGTATGGTAGTAGTAAAGCTAATGTGTTTTCAGCTTATAGAATTATTACGTTACCTGAGACTGTAGCTAGAACCAATGTCCAGATTTATCTTCAAATTATGGATATATCCAGTCATAAATATGACATCAACAATTTCATAAGACGTATGTGAGTCAATTATCTAATGTGTCCTAGACTTTAGATTGCTAATTGACGGACTTAAAACTTTTGTCTACAGTAGTCTAAAATCAGAACTTATGGGTATGGTTAAGCTTGGGTAATTAAAAATTCAAGTTCATGTTGTTGACATATTCATAACATACCTATAGTAATAAGGATAAAACAAGTTTAAACTATGTATTGCATAAAGTTAAAACGTATATCAAAAGCTTTTATTGGCAAAGATGAAAAGGGTTTCCGTTCTGAAGAAATACCTGCATCTATCACCATGCAGATTATATTTCCGGGTATACTCGCAACGGAACTATCAAAGGAAAAATGTCGAATCTCACTATAAATTGCGCTATCTAGATGTAAAGGCAAAACACACAAAGGAAATCTCTACAAACGGTTATCGTTATGAGATATAACGGTTTTTATTAGTCACGTCTCATTTTATTGAACGCAATTTTCTCTCCACAACGAAAGCGCCGGGCATGCGTACGTTTGCCAATGTGCATATATCAAAAATGCTAATTTATCGATGTTTTTGTTAGACAACATATCTTACGGAGATTTCATATTTGTTCCAGCAGGGTTCCGAGTATAATAAGCGTTCATTTTGTTTATTCAACCTTATTTACTATTTCGACATCGTCGAGAAGTTTTGGGCGATTCTGTTATGTACCGCTTTAATGTATTGAGAAAGATTGGGATAAATTGCGCAAATATTGCTTAATAGATTTCATCGTGGCAATATCTTTAAGAAAAGTTCAAAACATATTTAAAGACTAAATAACACTTAGGTAAAAAAATAAGTATATCTGGTTTTGCAAGTATTTCCTTTTATTTTAGGTGTTAAAATATTTTAATATAAAATATGAAGCGGTTGCCGTCATCGTAAAGAAGGTAGATGTAAAGAAGGTAATACTGAAATTATCGAAAACAATTTTGCTTTGCCAATACTTTTTTTTTAAATTAGATTTTTAAAGAAAGATTGGGATAAATTGCGTAAATATTGCTTAATAGATTTTAATAGATTTCATCGTGGTAATATTTTTAAGAAAAGTTCAAAACATATTTAAAGATTAAATAACACTTAGGTAAAAAAATAAGTATATCTGGTTTTGCAAGTATTTCGATTTATTTTAGATGTGAAAATATTTTAATATAAAATATGAAGCGGTTGCCGTCATCGTAAAGAAGATAGATGTAAATAAGGTAATACTGAAATTATCGAAAATAATTTTGCTTTGCCAATACTTTTTTTTTAAATCTATATACTTCTGCAAATGTTCATGTATATAAATAAATATGTGGTATATTCTATTTATTTTAATATGCTATTATAGGTAAGTTTTTATGCCTAATACATATAGTAACACGAAGTAAAATTATTTATTTGCATAGAAACACACTTTTGGTACGCGACTTCGTTTGCGTAGATTTGTTATTAATACCATGGGGTTCATTTTTACACAAAGTATTTGCAATTCAAAAATGTACTTGCCTTAAATTAATGCAAAACATACATTCTAACTTCAAATTTAAGCCTTATCGCTCAGAGAACTTTTAAAGTTTATATTCTATTATTTCTAAATCCACACATTTTATTTCGAAAAAATGAGCAATAGTAATTGAATTTAAAATTCTCCAAAAAATATTCTGTTGAAAGAAAGAACAGCCCAGCAAGACTTTAGTTTCAACCTCAAGCTTTAAATTATTTTTATCCAGTCTAATAATCTTAAGAAAAGTACTTACAAAAGGACCAATATGTAAACAGAAGAACAACAGCTCTTCAGAAAAAATCCCTTGAAAGACTTTGCTTTATCATATTTATATATTGAAATTAAGTAAAACCACAAGCAATATTCTACTGATAATATCACTTGAATTTGTCCGCTAGTTTTTTCTCAGTAATAAAGTACGCAAATTAATTCCAAAATGTTTTTTTAAGCGCTTAATATTTTGCAATTCTATTAAGTGAACTTAAGCAAGAGGTAAAATTGATAAGATCCTACAGAAAGGCAACATGGAAGCAAAAATTCTGAATTACAAATTATAAATGAATCAAATTCTGTAAATTGCTTGAAATGAAAACAATAACTAAATATCAGAATTTTTTCTTTGTCTTAGATCAGCTAAATATTAATTTATACCGATACACTTCAATGCGCTGTAACAAGAGGTTAAAAGTTTTTTTTTCAAAGGATGTGTTTATACATTATTCTTTTTAATTTATTTTGTTCTGTTAGATCCATTACTTTGATTTAACAGAACCATATGAGAATCTAACGGAACAATAGACAACACACCGCCTCTACGTTATTTCGAGGTAAAAACTACCAGTAGTAAATATCTTGAATTATATTTGATTTACTACCATACGATAAGGAGTTCCATTGGTTATCTCCAGGATCCATCATCAGACTCAAACAGTATTGATAGTGTAGTCATTTTCTTAAGTAACAGCTACCAGTAGGAAATATTTTGTATCACTTTCAATTTACTACCATATATTGAAGAATTCCAGTGTTCATCTCCAGAACTCATCATTAGAACCTGACCTGGTCGACGGTATAGTTATTTTGCAAAGTAACAGCTACTAGGAGCTAATATATTAAATCACGGTTGATTTATAAATATCCGTCAAGGAGTTCTATTATTCATCTACATAGCTTATTATTAGACACTGATCTGGTAAGTGGTGAAGTCATTTCGCAAAATAAAAACTAACCGTAACAAATATTTTTAATCATAGTTGATTTACTGACATTCGTTAAAAATTGTATCATTATTTTCCGGATTTTCTAATCCGATAATTATGATATTTATACAGAACCTTTCATAAAGTATCCTCTTTCAAGTAGATCTGTAGATACTACGAAGGACATCATTAGTTTCTGGATCTATTACTTTTTGATCTGCTTGTCAGGCACTAGGCATAGTTACTTGGCAAAATAGAAACATTTTACATACCTGTTTTATAGCTTATGAGCATTTCGTTAACATTTTTATAAAAATTGGTATACGTACCTGATGAGGCTTTTTTAAAATATTATGATGTATTTACTAAGATATATAGTAATGTCAAGCGGCATATATAATTAATGGATTATATATTAATTGATGAGAGATATATTAACCAGACACGTCGCTACGGCTTATATGCGAAATGATTATGTATTATTTTTGTAGACTTAAAATATAAACTCAGGGTCATGACAGTTTTAGGAAAATGGGAAATATATTGAAACATAACTCTACCATTATGAAGGATTTTTAAGACTACAAACATTTTACCGGCCATTACATTTATTTTTAATAGGCAACTAGCAAATCTCTTACATCGCATACATACATTTTTTATCAAAGTGGAAAATATTGTTGATTTCAATGCTGATATTTGGATCTTTTGGTCATTTCTGTGCCGATATTCTTCATTCTAAAATGACCCAGCAACTTATACTAACTGGGGAAAAGGTCGCAGAACCGAAGATTAAAAATGTCCAACGCTTTGGTTTAATCTATATATTAAGCGCGGGGTTTTAAGGAATGAATAAATAAATATAGACAAAACATATCAAGAAACTTAATGAACTTTTTCTTGGTTTGCCTGTATATGCTTTTTATTGGATTATTAAAGAACGGGTATGTTAGAAACTATAATGTGTAATTCATGAAACGAAAAGTTAAAAAAAATATTCACACGTTAATTACTAATATAGACATTTTAATACAATTTTGTGAAAAAACTCCTCTCAAAATAGGCAAGGAAAATACTTCAGCAAGAATTATTTGGATCAATAGGAAATTTAAGTAAAAAACGTTGCTTGAATCTAATTAACAACTTCTCTCTGATTTACAGAGAACTTGGCTTGATGGATGAAAATTATATTTATTACTTTTTATATTAACAATTTCAAAGAGTAAAACGAAGATGAAATTACAGTTTTAAAGTTACTGGTTTGTTTATACATAATTATCAACTGTTATTAAAATTGTCAATGCACATTTTGATATTTTTTTCGTTCCCGTTTATTTCAATTTAAAGAAACTGACGTAAATTTATCCATATTTTTACCTATCTTCATTGTTTAGCATTTTAAAAACCTTTTCCAACATCTCTTGACTAGTGCTAAAGAGTGTCATAAACATTCAGTCGATTTTGCAACTATGTATGATATCTTTTTATACATATATGGAAGATTATATTTGTTTACTTGCAATAATCTTGATATTTTTAAAAGCAAATTTCATTTAAATTTTAAGTAATGTTCATATTTCAAGTCTCTTTAATACCTAATAAAAATGTATTAAAATAGATATTTTATAAAAAACCTTTTATATATTTAATTATTTTGGAACTTTGTATTCTTGTGATATATTTTATCTGAATATTTTTATCAGAGTATCTGAGGCATGCAATTTCTTTTATGAGTTTCCCCACTTAGCCCAGGCAAATTGTCCTAACTTACTCTAAACGAGTTGTTACCACTTATTCTAAACGAATCGTCCCCACTTACACTAGACGAGTTGTCATCATTTAGTCTATTCGAATTATCTATACTTACTCTAGACGAGTTGTCCTTTCTTCTCTAAAGTATTTGTTTCCATCTACTTTAGATAAGCTGTTCCAACTTAGTCGAGACGAATTATCTAAAAATATATTTATTTTCCGCTGACTCAAAATAGGTATATTTTTTAATATGTGACGAGTTTAATATAAATAAAGTACAAAATTCAATTTTTTTTTTATTTTCAAACAAAATCTTGCCCCACAAACTTCTGTTGGTTGAAATTAACGTGTTATATACTGAAAATTCTTATACAGATTGCTTTAACAAAATATATGGCTTATTACAATCATGGTCAGTCATAGTTAAAGAAAATATTCTACGCAAAAAAAAAACTCAACAGAATTCATTTAAAACTTTGATAAGTATTCCGTTCATATATGCGTCTATTTCTTGGCCGGAGAGAAATCTTCCGCAACTAATGCGATTTTAAAGTTAAAAACAATATCGATCTAACTAGATACAAATTTTTACTAAAAAGATTTCACATCCACTATAACTTATACAACGATTTAAAAAAAAACATTTGGATGAAGCGAATGTTTAAACCATTTTTGAAAAAAATGTGCGAGAGCGTGTCCTGACTCGAATAAATATCAGTACAACTATTTTTAGGATTTTAAATTTTCCGTTTGCCTAGTCATATGCTTAATAAGAAACCTGCAAAAACTCATGTACCGATTTCAGTAGAGCTCGATGAGAGTCGTGAAGGGAGGGGAGAGTCATCTTTAAATATGTTCGTTCGAATTTTACCAGCAACAAAAGTACGAAATAAATTATGCTTGAAGTAATACGGAAGAGTAATGAGAAATCGCCTAACGATCCAAACTTTTACAGACCCATTACGTTCCTGCTTTCGAGAAGTTACTTGAGCTAGTTCGGACAGTGTGCTTATTGGCGCAGTTATCTTATTTATCGGGGTCAGATAAAAAATTTGATTTTCGTCTCGGGATGTCCACCTCGGACGCAATTTCATCAACTTTGTCTTGGGTTGATACGTGCCCAGACAAATACGGCCTTGATATTTTCTTAGGTATTTCTGGCTTGTTTGACAACGCATGGTGGCCAGCTATATTGTCCGCGCTAAAGTAACCACGAAAATCAAAGAACTTTATAATAGAATTTTAACAAATTATTGATTTGATAGATTTGATGTCTAATTATTTTAAATATTAACACTTTATTATAAAAATATTAGGATTACAGGCTTTCACTTTGAAAAAAAAATAATAAATTGAAGTACATTTGATACAAGCTAAAAGGATCAGGAAAGATATCCTCGGTATATAATAATTTTTGACATTATTCTGTTTTGCATGGTGATATTCTAAATCAATAATGTTTTTAGTAGCCGTGGAGCGTGACTTTTCAAATGGCAGTAACTCAGGTTATACAATCGTAGTTTTTAACCTTAACGTAAGATACAGAAATTTCATGAAAACCTCCTTATGACTCCTATATTTCTAACGGTCCAAAGATGGAATCATCCAAAAGAAAATCTGTTGCGAAAATGAATATAACCTTATTGATAACTTATATCCATACATGGCAGAAACAAGTTTTTATGCCTTTCAAGAGTTAATAGCAATTCGCTTTGTGTGGAATTTAGGTCGCTATATATTGTTTTGGTGCCTCTACTCTATTACAAATTTTATTTTATTTCCTTTTGTAGTTGGTATTCCTTATCTACTAACAATATTTGTTTGTCGTATTAATAAGAGTTTCATATTAAAACAAACTACATCTATCAGTCTTTATAGAATATTATTTTTATAAATATTATATCGAGGTTGGCTCGAAAGGTAACACAATCAAAACAAATATGAAAAAAAAACTATGGCGGTACAACAAATTGAGTAAAAAAACTATAATAGAGAAGGACTCATTTGATAGCCCGTGCAATGTTAAATTTGATTAGAAGAAAAAGCTTGACTTAGAATTTATATATAAATTAATATATTAAGAAAGTCGTTACGAATTATGCTGATCTTGCCTTTTAAGATAGCTATTCTATTTTTTTAATGTTCTGGAGAGAAATAAGTTGTGAAAGAAGAAGAATATAATGCGAACAGCATTGAGTGTTCATTTCTCATTACTCAGTTCATTTCTTCCATTAAAATCTTTGCATATTCAATTGCATAGAATGCAACTAATAGTTTCATGGCTGCAGTATTCATTAAATCACATGTAGCATTAAAAAACTGATCTCTTTGAAACATTCTCCATCTAAATTGCATAATACATCCAATCACTTTATTGGATTTTTTAATACTTTTCAACAATAACTTTAGTTTTGGAAAGATAAAAACTCAAGTTGAAACATTCATGCAACGCATCGTACTCCGGAATATATATGGTAACCCTCGTAATAGCTTGAAAAATGTAGTTTTTTGTTAAAAAGACGTATGAAAAACACTATGTTCTGAAAAAAATGTTAACTGACCAATTGTTAGTAACTAATTGCTCTTTAAGATATTTTTACACTCGTTGTGATTATAACTTTTTTTCATAATTTAGATACCACTTACGTGTATAAAAGAGGGAGCTCACAGTAACTTAATACATCACTGAAAATATCACGTTACGAATTTTATGTTTCACCACTTTTTCTGTCCTTTCAGATTCTCTCGAGTTTATTTATTGCAGCCTTGGTTTGAGTTTTCTTTTTGTGTTCTACCCGGTCACTCAATATGGATCTTAAGTACACTAACTCACTAACAAGTTCTTGATGCGGAAGTTTTCGTAATATAATTTTATGCCTAATGCTCTCTAACCTCCGAAAAATCATTGTCAAGTTAACTAAAAATTCTGTCGATTATGGAAAGTCGGATTTAGCCTTGTTTTTTTAAATTACAATTTAAATATAACTTACTCGTATGAAAGGATAATTTTGATCACCTAATTATATATCATGATAAGGTGGCGATAATATGTATGGAGGTCGATGATTTTTAAAACATTAAATGAAACTACGTGATGTAGTATTATTTCTACTTTCTTTAAGTTCTTTACCACGACCTAGGTTTCGTTGTATTACAACATTTTTTTTTATTACCAAAGATCTTTGCTAATAGCCCACCTGAAGATATTGTAATACAACGAAACCCATGAGGCGGTAAAGAACTTAAAGAAAATAGAAATAGTGCTACATCACGTAGTTTCATTTAATTGTAAATAATGCATTTCTACAAAATGAACACCAAATATATTCTTTATTTTAGAAACATCACAAAACGTCCCCAAACACTTTTGTATATGAAATTAAAAACGAGGTACAAACAATAATTCATGTAGGCGATCAGCATGAGGTCAGTGAATTTACCTAAACTTGCTTTAATTCTGCATCAGAGTTATTAAAAAATTGATAGTGATTCAATGTTTTATTGAGTGGAAAACAGATGTACAGTTTATAATAAATAATTTTAAATGTGAAGATCAAATTATGACTAATGCTAAATCAGAATTTTTCACATTCATATACAGTTCACGTTTGTAATTCGCATACGATTTATGGATTACTTATTTTCGCTTAAATCATTTATGAATAACTTTCCATATTCACAGGCTAAAACTGAATATTCGCTACATAACGTGAAGTATTTATTCAAATCTAAACATTATTACCCATCAATGAATTTGCCTTTGAAACAAATGTTGCCTTACACGTGCCACGTTAATAAAATTTGGCGAACGCAAAGCGACTTATTTCAAAGGGTTTTATCTCCATTGGTATTTATGTTTAATTACCTAAAAGATGTCAACATATAGAAAGAGACAAACCAATCAAGAGTAGTATAAACTTAATATAAAGTCGAAGTCCCTAACAAATTATTAAAATATTTTCTTTCTATAATTTCTTATACTAAAAGGATAAACGGTGGTTTAAAATATCTGTGCTGAAGTTGAGAATCATTTCTTTATCTGAAAATCAGCGTTATATTTATGGATGGAAAAAATAAAAGAAAAATCAGTAGGTGGCACGTTCACATAAGAATAATTAAAGAAATTTTCTCATAATTCATTAATCAATCTAACAGACAATAAAGAAATTTTCAAAACACAAACTTCATTAAATTCAGTTAGTAGTTTTAAAGACCAGTAAGCATCTAGAAATATAGGTGGCGTTTTCAAAAAAGATCCTGAGCGTTTCCAAAAAAAAAATTGTAAGGTTTCCTAATTGCCAAACTCATAATTAATATCAGGTATTACATACAAAGTTTTGCATTAAACAGCGTATGTAAAAAAACACTTTATTTTCAAAAATAAAACTTCGGCCCAAACTTCAATGCAGCACATGATAATATTACAACATTTTTATGTGTAAATACGAAACGAAAAATATCTGTTATTAATACAAGACCTCCTTTGTTTTAAAAGTCAAAAAAATCTGTTACTGGTCACTCATTGACTAGTCAACCTGTTATGAAATCTGCAGAACTATAAAATCTATACACCTCACATTTGTCATATGAGTTTTTCTTGGCTTCTAGATGCTCATTAAGAAATAATCTTTTTAAATTCAGTCCGCAAAGGTGTGTAAATGTGAATGTAAAATTATATGGTAATTTTGAAATAATTAAATTAAAAATATAAAAAATTGCGTGGAACCTGAAATTATTTCTGTTAATGAAAAAGCGCTTAAAGTGAAATGTAATTATCGTTTTTTTCTTGGGTAAAACTGGAACTGACAGCCTGTATAGAATAAACATTTTCCAGTACTTCGCGTCCAAATCAGAAAACAAAGGCGACTGCTATTTTTAAGCTGTTATATAGATTTCGGAATTACTCAGGCTAATAAGGTTTATTATCATAAATGTCTATTTACGTTAGTCAAAAATGAAAGGGCATGCTACCAATATAATGTCGTTTGTCAGTGGTAAAACAAATTTATCGGAAAAGATGATATTTAATAAACGTTTTATTAAATATAATTTTTGTCAAGGAGCTGAGAGGGAACCATTTTGACTGAGATAAATGAAAAATTTTCCAACAAAGTTCAAGTACAAGGACAAAAGTTGTTTCTTACATGGTGGAAACATTATTTGTTGAAAAACTTTTTCTGTAAAAAATAGTTCAGCCGTCACAAGGACATAATTCTTAATAAAATTGCTTATAATTAAACGCATTGAGATTTTTTAAAACTTTGATAATTTGGTTTCAATCTTAATTTTGGTTCAGTATTGGAAAAATATCATAAAAGATTTGAAATAAAAAAATTCTATATGCTAGCCGATAACCTCGAAAGATTTTTTATATTATTTCCCAATTTACGCCCTAAAATTAACCCCAGGAGCAAAACTGGACTTTTTATATTTCACGTTCATAATTAAGTCCATTTTTGCTAAACAGACGATTGGACATGGAAATGATTCCATTAGTAGGCAGGGCATACTAAAAATTTATATTACATATGTATTAAAAAAATTATTTAAAGTATACACATGACACAAGTACTGTTTGAGAAAAATCGATGATAAATGTTCTTATCAATATGCAGCTGAACAAAACACAAAGCATAACAATAAATTGCATTTATATCAGATAAACTATAGTATTTCCTTATATGTTGGGAAAGACCTTCTTGCTGCAGTTGTAAGCAGTTTTCACCTAACATAGTTGCGTCCCAACGACCTTGATACTGCTCACCCAGATTTTTTATACCCTGGGAAACCTCCTCCACTCTTCTCAACTACGAGATGCAAAAGAAAAAAGGAAAAAATGAAAATAGTGAAAATGAACTTTTTCGGCAATTTCCGTGACACCTTTTTATGTGTATAACAAGTTGTTTGCTAAAAGTGTCACATTTTCAACTCCGCAATTCCCTAGAAGACCTTCTGAAATAGTCTTCAGCAACGTTTATACGTCAAGCTCTTTGACGAATCGACGTATTTGTTGTCCGATAAATATCCCTTCTTTAATTTTGTGTCACTTAATATTGTGTCACTTAATATTAAATAAACTTAATATATAAATATCTTTCACCATTTTTATTCGTTGTCTTTACAATTTTTTTTCATTAAACCGGGCTTTGTATGCAGTTGAGGTAAAATAATAATATATTTAAGATCAATTGAATGCAAATACACGATATTTGATTTCTGACACATAAATTATATTCCCTTTGAAGAATCTTTGGTCAAATAATGTTGGTTCATATCCCTGTTATTTCACATATGAAGAGAAAAATAATATTGAGTCAATCTACCTTGCGAGGCAAATGACATAGATTTCATTTTAATATCAGAATGCCTTTCCACTTAAAATCTTTGCAATCTAAATCTAGTTAGTATTGATTTCATATTCCCGTTAAAACAGTTGAATAACCAATCGGTGTTGAAGTCCAAGTTTGAATCAAATCACTTATTTCTTGTTGTTCATTTAAATGGAGATGATTTTTAAAATTCGAAGGAGATAAAAAATCTAGATTTTGAATGTAAACTTCAAGTTTTTCAACATCATAAATAGCATTGCTGAGTGTATCTATATCTGCAGTTTTACTTATATTATCAAGCAAAGAAGAAAGTATATCTTCACTATTGGTTTTCGGTTTGGAAAGACGAATAAAAGTAGATTTTTTTGTGCAATGCTTTACTTTTTTTGAATATTTTAGATCGACAACTATAACCTATAATAAACGATACTAGAAATGGCATAAAAATTGTATTTCCATCAGCCAAGAGAAAATGATAGGCTTATACGGCATACAAAATAATTTTGGATTTCAGGTATATATTTCATATATTTATATATATATATATATATATATATATATATATATATATATATGCACATATAAGTTGTCAGTTTCAGTATGTTATTCAATTGAATACGATATATAATGGCGAAATATTATCATGTTTTATTATAAACAATTTTATTTCGAAATACATAATAATTAAAAGTAAAATTTATCACGATAATAGAGTAAAGAGCTGTTTAATTTTCACATAGTGCAAATTGTATATTCTCCCCATTTGCCATCCATACCTTTGTACTGGTTAACTTTCTACTAGCTAGTACTACCTGTAGTAATTATCATAGTAAAAAAATCCAATAAATACCAGAACAAAGCGATAGAAGAAGATTTGCGAAATAAATATTCACAACATGACATAAACGATGAGGAGTTACATTTAATTTCTGTATATGGCACCTGTTCAAGGATATCGTATCTTTGTGTCCGTTTTTGGAATCATAGTAACTATAAAATTGTAAAATTAATTTCAAGAAAATTCTGAATAACTTTTTCTTTTATTGTCTTTTTTATATTTTATTATATCTTGGTATTAGACTCGTACTGTTACGTACGTTGTATCTAATTCGTATAATAATTACTATACTTTTTATTCATGGAAATGAAAACCATTGATTGACCCGAAATGTACCAAATCGGGAAAAATCTAACAACATTTGCAACGGGAAATGTCAAAATGCTCTATGCCCATGTAAGCAAAAACAAAAAAAAACTCAATTGACCCAATTCACTGTGAATTTACTGTGTCTAAATATTTTCAAAGATGGTTTGAATTTTGTTTTATTTATTTATTTATCATTAATGTATAAACACGCATAGCGTACTTATTTCCGCAGTAGCAATGCCTCTCAGTTAAACCAAGTTCTTAGTAAAAATCTAAATGTTTTATAGAAGTCTAAAACATTTTACATCAAATTGCAAATAAAGTGAAAAATAGAAACAAATAAATTGGCAAGCTAACAAAAAAATAACAAGCAACAAACACAAACGGTAAGTACAAGAGAGAGAAAAGGGATTAGGAAGAAAACCAAGGAAAGAACGATGGGGAGTGACAAAAGAGAGTTACAAAAGGGAACTATTACAGGAACTTCCTTTTCAAACTGCCTTTGGATGGAAGAATTGACAACCCATTTCAGGTATCAAAATCTGTCTTATTTCACTTTCTGGCAGCATAAACTGCAAAAATATATTTGAAGAAGGACTTAATATGATATGAGGAGATTTTCTGAGTAGTTGTAACGGGAAGAGACAATTTTGGCCACGGGAATACTTCAATACATAAAAGAAAGGTAGAATATGTGCAGATTGCTCCGCCAATGAATTTATAAACATTTACATGGAAGTATTAAAAATTAAAAATGTGATGAAATTTCTTCAAGTCCAAAAGCTAGTGAATTCAGAAAATGGTTCTAATCTACTAAAGGAACTAGCTTGGTAAGATACAGATAAATGTAACTGTCTATAGTAAAACAGAGGTTATAAAATTTCATTCCTAATCACTTAGTTCTACCATTCCTTAATTCCATCTTTCTTGCATTTACTCAACAATGCCATAGACTGTTGTCATTAATAATTTGTTTATTGTATTCGTTGGCTTGTTTTTTTACATATTTTTGTCACAAAATTATTTTATCCTTTTTTTTTTTAAAGAATGTATATTTTAATTGTAATTTTGTAATAGACTAGGTCCTTAAATTCTCATATTTAACCGTTATATTTGACTCAGAAAGAGTATTTGTGTAGTGGTAAGTCCGTAGAATATGTATATAAAGTTGGCAAGAAGTGAATAAATTAATTAATTTATTAAAACATGAGTAACGCTCCCTTGACGTTTTATATTTCCTATTAGTTAAGATAAACATAGTTTGTCTTTTAGCAAGTTCTTCAGATCAATCAAAGGTAATGAAAATCACTGACTAACTAATTTCTCTAGCGACAAATTTAACTTTCATAAATAATTTCAAAATTTCCGATATATCGTGATGATTAAAAGAACTAACTAAGAAAGTAACGAAACTTAAACATGAACAAGGGAATACGATTCAAAAGGAATTTACTTGGGTTATTTTCAAAATAGTAATACAGTTTAACAATCAGTTTTATAGCACTAATATAAAGGTAAATAATTATATATAATGCATATTTGTGTTACTGTAAGCTTGTTCCAATTATGTAGACAAAGAATTATCTGCCAAAAGTAACTGAAAATTATTTAAATGCATATACCCGATGACCATAATGATATTAAGATTTATTAAAAAACTACTCGAATAAAGCTGGCGTGTTATCCAAACATTTAGGTATATACTTTTTTGTAATATTGCATTAATAAAAAAAATAAACACACAGAGATTTTTTCTAAATTTTCCGATTTCTTTCCTATAAAATTAACATGAAGCGGCGTTTGAGTAGATTTCAATTATTGTAAAGCTTTATAAATTACCCGCGTGAAGATGAAGTCATACAAAAAAACTTAGGCCGTGGTAAAGAATTTAAACAAAGTAGAAATAAAACTACATCATGTAGTTTCATTTAGTTGTGAAAAATGAATTTCTATAAAAATTATGGCATAAATCAAGACTAGAATATATTATTCAAATCGGAGCATTATGAAGTAAATAATTCCATTGTCGATTAGATACACACTTTTGATTTCACAAACCTTCGAAAAAGCATTTATGTACTTATCTATGTAACCACAGACGTGATTCATGCTTATGCATTAAATTTTTTTTTGAAAAAGACTTTCTTCCCTTACTTTCATTGACTCCTTGCTAGAAGTTAACACCATATTACTTTTTGATGAAAGTATAATTCTTTAAAAGATTTTTGTATTTATTTACATGGCGTGTATTTTGTTTTGCTACGTTCACGACACCACATGAGAGCTGTGATGCGTAAATAATATATTATAATATAAAATGTAAACATTCACGTTTGAAAACAAAATATTTTTCAAATAGTTAATATATTTGGCGTTAATTTTGTAGAAATTCCTTATTCACAATTAAATGAAACTACGTGATGTAGTATTATTTCTACTTTCTTTAATTTCTTTACCACGACCTAGGTTTCGTTGTATTACAACATCTTCAGGTGGGATATTAGCAAAGATGACTGATCGAAATAATAATAAACATCTTTGCTAATATCTCACCTGAAGATGTTGTAATACAATGAAACCTAGGTCGTGGTAAAGAAATTAAAGAAAGTAGAAATAATACTACATCACGTAGTTTCATTTAATTGTAAATATTTTTCACTAAACATTACATAATTGCTAAATACAGTTAATAATTGC
Organism: Druceiella hillmani; assembly: GCA_039881145.1. Classification (NCBI taxonomy): domain Eukaryota; kingdom Metazoa; phylum Arthropoda; class Insecta; order Lepidoptera; family Hepialidae; genus Druceiella; species Druceiella hillmani. Next base: position 3,212,083 of record JAYKKI010000098.1, on the reverse strand, counting down.
AAAAAAGACCTTAATACTCGAGATACATGGGACTTTCCATCTCGAAGGAAAGTATTCTCCAAGTATTATATGAAAGAATATTTTGTATTCCAGACACGAAAATACGTAATAACTGAAAAAGAAAAATATTAATTTTAAATTTATTATGAGTTAATATTAACGTGAATCTCAGTATTCAACATAATGATGTAGAATTTCATTTATAAAAATCCAGCCTCTTCTATATTTATCTAAGGTGAAATTTCGATCGAATCCTTTCGTGACAGCCTTGCTCTGAAATTGAATTTGTTAAATAAGATTTGCTCCATCACGTTTTAAACGCATAGTCGCTCGCGCGGCTGCTGCTGACGGAGGTAAATATGTCTAAGTTCAGTGATATTAAACTGAGGTTCACTCGTAATTTCTTTATGGATTTATAGTTATATCTGAAAAAATCTCATTATTTAGTAGCTAACCCAATATTTAAAAATAATTCCAATAAACACATTTTGAAATAACGTTCCCAATGTTTGTTATTGTGGCATCAATGAAATTAATGTTATTAGTGTCTATAAAACGATAAAGAAAATAAAGCTAATCGAAACCTCTGAAATGATTGAAAATCTGAAAAAGAGTAGATATTTTTTAAAACATATCTCGTCAAACATTGTAAAGATATTATGAAGCTAACATAGTAAAGATCAGTTATTTCTAAATAGAAAGTATTTAACATCGATCTTAAAAGTTTTCCTTAACTTACATGAAGACACTCGCTATATTAAATATTTTTTAATCGGTGTGTAACGTTCAAGAAAAGTACACATTTTTTAAAAATACGTATTAATGTAAATGGGTCAAGGCGATCGTTTTCTTATCTGTGGTTTCCTTCCTGGGTGCTGTTACTTGATGTCCTTGAGTTTGTTACAGTAATTTCAATTAGAAATATGTGTGTTAATACGTAAATACAAATCTAAACTTTGAGCAAATTTTATAATATAGGATTAAATTCAATGAAATTAATTGAAAATTCGAATGCAATAACTATTGTAGATGACAAAAAAGACGTATTGTCAATACATACGTATTATCCTGTAATGAATAGACAACCTTAAAATAGCTTATAGTAGGACTAATGATCATTCCAGAAAAAGTCCAAAAAAAATTATACCAAGTGGTACCAAAGATATGATTTCTTTTGAAAAGGCAAAATTGTTTACTTAGTATTAGATTCATGTACACCACGATTGTAAATAAAAAAATTTTAGAAGATTTTGTTACAATAATATATTACATTAACCCTTTCAATAAATAGACTGTAAATAGTAAGATTAACGTCAGTAGGTTACCGAAAAAAAATATTGAATTAATTGTTCGGTTTAAAATTTTAATAAAATATTTTTTGTCAAAGTTTAAGTATATCTGGTATAAAAAAGCAAAAACATACGTGACAATTAATTCAGAATAATATACGTTTAAAGTATTTTCCGATAAGATATAACTTATGTACGTATTTAATGTAAATAGTCGGTTTTTACTATTGATATGCAAAATGAAGCAATTTGACCCAAAACTAAATGTGCAATATTTGAACATTTTTTAAATTAAATTATATCTAGTCATTGGAACTAAATAAAAAAACAATATAAGTCATGACTAGTTAACTAATACAAAATAATGAAATTAATTTTATCCAAAATTATTTACACCAAATGTTCAGAATGCATATATGCATATGTACCATACCAAGTCTTTTATTCTTTCTTGTAGGAAAAAGATTTGAGTTGGCTGAATGTGAGCGAGAGTAAGTGAAAGTAAACAAAGCGAATAGGAGGTTTATTAGTGCGTCACTCGACTTCGTATGCGCGCTTTTCGTTTTGTTCGGCTATCAATAGTTGTGATTTACTTTGAATCAGTGTTAAAACCATAACTTTGGCTGTTTACTGCACTTTTCATTTTATAACTTATTGAAACTTGTTTGTTTTCTGGTATTAAAGACGACCTGGGTGTTTCTTTACTAATTGAAATTCTTTTTGCTTTTTGATATTTTTGAAGAGTTGGCTTGTTTTTTGACTAAACGTCACTTTATGTTTGTGATTTTTTTGAAGCGAAATATTGAGTATACTCCACAAAAATATGCAAATATACATTTTATTTATGGTGAATGCAGAGGCAATGCAAATGCAGCCGCCAACTTTTTTAAGGAAAAATACCCTAATGGGCGTCACGGCATAATTGTAAGAGTTCACGGTTGTTAAGCAGCAGAAAGGATGCCTGGAAGCGATGTTGATGGTACTAACACTGGAAAAGTCGCTCAAACTGATTTTGAATACGTGGTGCTGAATAAAATTGTTTAAGATCCTTCTACCTCTACGCGAGCAATAGCTCGACGCACGGCATCAGAAAAAACCGGATATTTTAAAGAGGTAAAAATGTCATCCATGCCACGTAACATATGTACAGATTTTTCAACCAAGAGGTTAAACAAGCTTGTATTTTGTCAACTATGACTGGTAAGGATGAAAGAAGACCCGCAATTTTTTAATAAAATCCTGTGGTGTAATGAATCTAGAATTAAAAGATATTGGTGTTTAAATTTGCATGATCTCCGTAGCTGGCGACTACAAATTCCTTATCTTATACTAGAAGGCAGATACCCAGTATCCATATAAAATAAATAGTTGAACTGAAATATTATTATAATATACATTTAAATATTATTACATATCCGAATGGAACTATTGTTATACCATCAATTAAATGATATATTATTAGTTTCATTCGAATTAACAGGAAAACTAACTGGACCAAGTTATTTATAGTTTCTTCAAAATGATCTCCCATATTTAATAAAGAAGATACCCGAAGAGTTGAGAGATTCCTATTGGTTACAAAATTACGGCTATTCTACTCATTATGCCCTTCCAGTTCGTACATATTCAAACAAAAGGTACCAAAATATTTGGGTCGGCTTTTTGGGGCTAATTTTATTGCCTCCACGTTCACCGGATCTAAACCCACTAAACTTTTGTATTGAGGCTGCCTCAAAGAAGAAATAAACAAAAATCCACAGAAGACTCACATAGACGTGTCAGAGCAGTTGCACAAATAAAATATGCAATCGATGCTACGCGCAACATTTCTATAAATTATTTAATCGAAGATTTAGGGGTGGAAAGAAAGTATTATTATTTTTTAATTTTGTTTTTTATTGAACCTCAATACAATTCATCTAAGTACAATTCAATGTTAAAAAAATATTCCAATAGTGCACATTTAGTTTTTAGTCAAATTTTCTCCTTTTACCCATTTATAACAATAACCGATTATTCACATTAGATACATATAGAAATTATACCTTATCGGAAATTAGTTTAATTATGTATTTTTTTTAAATAATGAGTCATTGACGTTAAAAAAAATAGTTTAATCAAGTTTTACACCGAAAAATTAATTAAATATTGTTTTTCTGCAAACTACTTAAGTTAGTCTTACTGTTTATAATTTATTAATTTAAAAAAGTTAACGATAAATACTATAATAGCAAAAATCCTTTAAATTTTTTTCATTTATAGTCATGGCGTACATAAATACTAAACTAAGTAAACAATTTGGTCTTCTTTTTCAAGTTATGTTTAGGGTATTTCTTAGAAAAGATTTTCTTTTATATTTTTTCCAGGAATAACAATTAGCTCTACTTAAAGCTATTTCAAGATTATCCATTCATTACCAAAAACTCGTATACATTTTTGTGTATGTCTGTGTGTATTTTTATGTTGTTTAAATCTAGAAAGAATAATGGTTTAGCTATTCGGTGATAGTACCCGATGATTAAATTAGTATGGTAGTGGTTAAGCTAATGCGTTTTCAGCTTATAGAATTATTACGTTACCTGAGACTATAGCTACCACCGACGTTCAAATTATGGATATATCCAGTCATAAATATGACATCAACAATTTTATAAGACGTATGTGAGTTCAATTATCAATAAAATGAGACATTTATCTAATGTGTCCTAGACTTTAGATTGCTAATTGACGGACTTAAAACTTTTGTCTACAGTAGACTAAAATCAAAACGTATGGGTATGGTTAAGCTTGGGTAATTAAAAATTCAAGTTCATACTGTTGACATATTCATAACATACCTATAGTAATAAGGATAAAACAAGTTTAAACTATGTATTGCATAAAGTTAAATCAAAAGCTTTTATTGGCAAAGATGAAAGGGTTTCCATTCTGAAGAAATACCTGCATCTATCACCATGCAGATTATATTTCCGGGTATATTCGCAACGGAACTATCAAGATCTAAATGAACCAGATCTTAAATACATATTCAACTTGCATCAATTCGATAGGGGTCGATTCTGTTCGCATATTTTTTTATATTACTATATAATTATTTCAATAACACTTTGATCTTGAGTTCATATGCATTTTACGCCCCTGTTATATGGAAGAATGGTGTTAACATTTTCTCTAATCACCTGGCTGGAGGATCATGAATATCCTATAGCGTGCACCTCTTTTTTGCGTTCTTTCATTGACTAATAAAACGCGACCAGCCGTGACGTTTTTTTTACTCTTTGACCGCTTCATGCACGCGACTACGGGAACGGTAGGTTACTGTGTAAACCAGCATTGATCATTAGTTAGTTTTAATGTGAATGCATATTACTATTGGTTTTGGGTTTATTCTTTATTGTTTGTGATACTATTTAAAATCACTTTCTTTCATGGCAATTAAAAATGTCCAAAGCTTTGGTTTAAGTATTTTATATTTTAAGCGCGGGGTTTTAAGGAAGGAATAAATATAGACAAAAGATATTAAAAAACTTAATGAACTTTTTCTTGGTTTGCCTGTATATGTTTTTATCGGATTACTAAAGAACGGGTATGTACGAAATTATAATGTGTAATTCATGAAACGAAAAGTTAAAAAAATATTCCCACCTTAATTAATAATATAGACATTTTAATACAATTTTGTGAAAAAACTCCTCTCAAAATAGGTAAGGAAAATACTTCAGCAAGAATTATTTGAATCAATAGGAAATTTAAGTAAAAAACGTTGCTTGAATCTAATTAACCACTTCTCTCTGATTTACAGAAAACTTGGCTTGATAGATGAAAATTATATTTATTACTTTTTATATTAACAATTTCGAAGAGTAAAACGAAGATGATATTACAGTTTTGAAGTTACTGGTTTGTTTATACATAATTATCAACTGTTATTAAAATTATCAATGCACATTTTGATATTGTTTTCGTTCCCGTTTATTTCAATTTAAAGAAACTGACGTAAATTTATCCACATTTTTACCTATCTTCATTGTTTAGCATTTTAAAAATCTTTTCCCACATCTCTTGACTAGTGCTAAAGAGTGTCATTCAGTCAATTTTGCAACTATGTATGATATCTTTTTATACATATATGGAAGATTATATTTGTTTACTTGCAATAATCTTGGTATTTTTTAAAAGCAAATTTCATTTAAATTTTAAGTAATGTTCATATTTCGAGTCTCTTTAATACCTAATAAAAAACTACTAAAATAGATATTTTATAAATAACCTTTTAAATATTTAATTATTGTTGAACTCTGTATTCTTGTGATATATATTTATCTTAATATTTTTATCAAAGAGTATCTGAGGCAAGCAATGTATTTTATGAGTTTCTCCACCTAACCCAGGCAAATTGTAACAACTTACTCTAAACGAGTTGTTACCACTTATTCTAAATGAATCGTCCCCACTTACACTAGACGAGTTGTCATCATTTAGTCTATTCTAATTATCTATACTTGCTCTAGACGAGTTGTCCTTTTTTCTCTAAAGTATTTGTTTCCACCTACTTTAGATAAGCTATCCCAACTTAGTCGAGACTAATTATCTAAAAATAAATTTACGAATTCCACTCACCGAAAATAGGTATATTTTTTAATATGTGACGAGTTTAATGTAAATAAAGTACAAAATTCAAATTTTTTTAGATTTTCAAACAAAATCTTGCCCCATAAACTACTGCTGGTTGAAACTAACGTGTTATGTACTGAAAATTCTTATACAAATTGCTTTAATAATATATAGGGCTTATAATAATCGTGGTCAGTCATAGTTAAAGAAAATAATCTATAGAAAAAAAAATACTCAACAGAATTCATTCAAAACTTTGATAAGTATTCCGTTCATATATGTGTCGATTCCTTGGCCGGAGAGATATCTTCCGCAATTAATGCGATTTTAAAGTTAAAAACAATATCGATCTAACTAAATAAAAAAATTTACTAAAAAAAATTTCACATCCACTATAATTTATATAACGATTTAAAAAAAATATTTGGCCAAAGCGAATGTTTGAACCATTTTTTAAAAAAATGTGCGAGAGCATGTCCTGACTCGAATAAATATCAGTACTACTATTTTTAGGATTTTAAATTTTCCGTTTGCCTAGTCATATGCTTAATAAGAAACGTGCAAAAACTCCTGTACCCATTTTAGTAGAGCTTGAGGAGAGTCGTGAAGGGAGGGGAGAGTCATCTTTAAATATATTTGTTCGAATTTTACCAGCAACAAAAGTACGAAATAATTTATGCTTGAAGTAATACGGAAGAGTAATGAGAAATCGCCTAACGATCCAAACTTTTACAGACCCATTACGTTCCTGCTTTCGAGAAGTTACTTGAGCTAGTTCGGACAGTGTGCTTATTGGCGCAGTTATCTTATTTATCGGGGTCAGATAAAAAATTTGATTTTCGTATCGGGATGTCCACCTCGGACGCGATTTTATCAACTTTGTCTTGGGTTGATACGTGCCCAGACAAATACGGCCTTGATATTTTCTTGGGTACTTCTGGCTCGTTTGACAACGCATTTTTGTTTGGCCAGCTATATTGTCAGCGCTAAAGTAACCACGAATATCAAAGAACTTTATAATAGAATTTTAACAAATTATTAATTTGACAGGGTGTTCCATTTTTAATAATTTTTCTTTAACTTTCTAATTTATATCCTAATGCCGAATTTTTTCAGTTATTTTAAATATTAACACTTCATCATAAAAATATCAGGATTACAGGCTTTCACTTTAAAAAAAAATAATAAATTGATGTACATTTGATACAAGCTAAAAGGATCAGGAAAGATATCCTCGGTATATAATAATTTTTGACATAATTCTGTTTCGCATGGTGATATTCTAAATCAATAATATTTTAAGTAGATGTGGAACGTGACTTTTCAAATGGCAGTAACTCAGGTTATATACTCGTAGTTTTTAACCTTAACGAAAGATACAGAAATTTCACCAAAACCTCCTTATGACTCCTATATTTCTAACGGTCCAAAGATGGAATCAACCAAAAGAAAATCTGTTGCGAAAATGAATATAACGTTATTGATATCTTATATCCATACATGGTAGAAACAAGTTTTTACGGCTTTCAAGAATTAATACCTATTCGCTTTGTATGGAATTTAGGTCGCTAAATATTGTTTTGGTGCCGCTACTCTATTACAAATTTTATTTTATTTCCTTTTGAAGCTGGTATTCCTTATCTATTACCAATATTTGTTTGTCGTATTAATTAGAGTTTCATATTAAAACAAACTACATCTATCAGTCTTTGTAGAATATTATTTTTATAAAAAATTATATCAAGGTTGGCTCGAAAGGTAACACAATCAAAACAAATATGAAAAAAAAACTATGGCGGTACAACAAATTGAGTAAAAAAACTATAATAGAGAAGGACTCATTAGATCTCCCGTGCAATGTTAAATTTGATTAGAAGAAAAAGCTTGACTTAGAATTTATACATAAATTAATATATCAAGAAAGTCGTTACGAATTATGCTGATCTTGCCTTTTAAGATAGCTATTCTATTTTTTTAATGTTCTGGAGAGAAATAAGTTGTGAAAGAAGAAGAATATAATGCGAACAGCATTGAGTGTTCGTTTCTCATCACTCAGTATATTTCTTCCATTAAAATCTTTGCATACTCAATTGCATAAAATGCAACTTATAGTTTCATGGCTGCGGTATTCATTAAATCACATGTAGCATCATAAAACTACTCTATTTGAAACATTCTCCATCTAAATTGCATAATACATCCAATAACTTTATTGGATTTTTGAATACTTTTCAACAATAACTTTAGTTTTGGAAAGATAAAAACTCAAGTTGAAACATTCATGCAACGCATCGTACTCCGGAATATATATGGTAACCCTCGTAATAGTTTGAAAAATGTAGTTTTTGTTAACGTATGGAAAACACTGTTCTGAAGATAATGTTAATTGACCAATTGTTAGTAACTAATTGCTCTTTAAGATATTTTTACACTCGTGATTATAACTTTTTTTCATAATTTAGATACCACTTACGTGTATAAAAGAGGGAGCTCACTGTAACTTAATACATTACTGAAAATATCACATTACAAATTGTATGCTTCACCACTTTTTCTGTCCTTTCAGATTCTCTCGAGTTTACTTATTGCAGCCTTGGTTTGAGTTTTCTTTTTGTATTCTACCAGGTCACTCAATATGGATCCTAAGTACATTAACTCACTAACAAGTTCTTGATGCCGAAGTTTTCGTAATATAATTTTATGCCTAATGTTCTCTAACCTCCAAAAAATCATTGTCAAATTAACTAATAAACTAAAAAGTAATAAGACGAATCATTTTTGTTTCTTATGTAGTAAACATTTTTTTCTATATATTTTTTTCAATCCCTTCTGTCGATTATAGAAAGTCGAATTTAGCCTTGTTTTTTTAAATTACAATTTAAATATAACTTACTCGTATGAAAGCATAATTTTGATCACCTAATTATACATCATGATGAGGTGGCGATAATATGTGTGGAGGTCGATGATTTTTAAAACATTAAATGAAACTACGTGATGTAGTATTATTTCTACTTTCTTTAAATTCTTTACCACGACCTAGGTTTCGTTGTATTACAACATTTTTTTTTATTACCAAAGATCTTTTCTAATAGCCCACCTGGAGATATTGTAATACAACGAAACCTATGAGGCGGTAAAGAACTTAAAGAAAATTGAAATAGTGCTACATCACGTATAGTGCACAATTTTTATGTGTAAATGCGAAACGAAAAATATCTGTTATTAATACAAGACCTCCTTTGTTTTAAAAGTCAAAAAAATCTGTTACTGGTCACTCATTGACTAGTCGACCTGTTATGAAATCTGCAGAACTATAAAATCTATACACCTCACATTTATCATATGAGTTTTTCTTGGCTTCTAGACGCTCATTAAGAAATAATCTTTTTAAATTCAGTCCGCAAAGGTGTGTAAATGTGTAAATGTAATTTTAAAATAATTAAAGTTAAAAATATAAAAAATTGCGTGGAACCTGAAATTATTTCTGTTAATGAAAAAGCGCTTAAAGTAAAATGTAATTATAGTTTTTTTCTTTGGTAAAACTGGAACCTGTATAGAAAAAATATTTTCCAGTACTTCGCGTCCAAATCAGAAAACAAAGGCGACTGCTATTTCTCAGCTGTTATATAGATTTCGGAATTATTCAGGCTAATAAGGTTTATTAACATAAATGTCTATTTATGTTAGTCGACAATGAGACGGCATGCTACCAATATAATGTCGTTCGTCAGTGGTAAAACAAATTTATCGGAAAAGATGATATTTAATAAACGTTTTATTAAGTATCATTTTTGTCAAGGAGCTGGGAGGGAACCATTTTGACTGAGATAAATGAAACATTTTCCAACAAAGTTCAAGTACAAGGACAAAAGTTGTTTCTTACATGGTGGAAATATTATTTGTTGAAAAACTTTTTCTGTAAAAAATAGTTCAGCCGCCACAAGGACTTAATTAATAAAATTGCTTATAATAATTAAACACATTGGGATTTTTTATAACTTTGATAATTTGGTTTCAATCTTTATTTTGGTTCAGTATCAGAAAAACATCATAAAAAATTTGAAATAAAAAAATTCTATATAACACCCTAGCCGATAATCTCGAAAGATTTTTTATATTATTTCCCAATTTACGCCCTAAAATTAATCCCAGGAGCAAAATTGGACTTTTTATATTTCACGTTCATAATTAAGTCCATTTTTGCTAAACAGACGGTCGGAAGTAGAAATGATTCCATTAGTATTCCGTTTTGGCAATTTTGTCAGGGCATACTAAAAATTTATATTATATATGTATAAAAAAAATTATTTAAAGTATATACACATGACACAAGTACTGTTTGAGAAAAATCGATGACAAACATTCTTATCAATATGTAGCTGAACAAAACACAAAGCATAACAATGAATTGCATTTATATTAGATAAACTCTAGCATTTCCTTATATGTTGGGTAGGACCTTCTTGCTGCAGTTGTTAGCAGTTTTCACCTAACATAGTTGCGTCCCAACGACCTTGATACTGCTCACCAAGGTTTTTTATAACCTGGGAAACCTCTCCCACTGTTCTCAACTCCGAGATGCAAAAGGAAAAAATAAAAAATGAAAATAGTCAAAATGAACTTTTTCGGCAATTTCTTTTTATATGTGTGTAACAAGTAGTTTGCTAAAAGTGTCACATTTTCAACCCCGCAATTCCCTAGAAGACCTTCTGAAATAGTCTTCAGCAACGTTTATACGTCAAGCTCTCTGACGAATCGACGTATTTGTTGTCCGATAAATATCCCTTCTTTAATTTTGTATAACTTAATATTGTATAAATAAACTTAATATATAAATATCTTTCACCATTTTTATTCATTGTCTTTACAAATTTTTCCATTAAACCGAGATTTGTATGCAGTTGAAGTAAAATAATAATATATTTAAGATCAATTAAATGCAAATACTTGACATTCGATTTCTGACACATAAATTTTATTCCTTTTGACGAATCTTTGGTAAAATAATGTTGGTTCATATCTCTGTTATTCAACATATAAAGAGAAAAATAATATTGAGTCAATCTACCTTGCGAAGCAAATAACATAGATTTCATTTTAATATCAGAATGCCCTTTCCACTTAAAATCTTTACAATCTAAATCTAGTTAGTATTGATTTCATATTCCCATTAAAACAATTGAATAACCAATTGGTGTTAATGTATGCTAATTGACGGTATGAAGCAGACAAGTCCAAGTTTTAAGCAAATCACTTACTTCTTGTTGTTCATTTAAATGGAGATGATTTTTCAAATTCGAAAGAGATAAAAACTCTAGATTTTGAATGATAACTTCAAGTTTGTCAGCATCATAAATAGCATTGCTGAGTGTATTTACATCTGCAGTTTTACTTATATTATCAAGCAAAGAAGAAAGTATATCTTCACTATTGGTTTTTGGTTTAGATAGAGAAATAAAAGTAGATTTTTTTGTATAATGCTTTACTTTTTTTGAAAATCTTAGCATATCGATCATTCGAAAGTAGCAAACGTTGTAATAATTATTAGATTAACGCCAGAATGTTAATACTAGAAATAGCATAAAAATTGTATTTCCATGAGCCAAGAAAAAATGATAGGATTATACGACATACAAAATAATTTTGGATTTCAGGATATAACTTGATATATACGAGAACTTTTCAATTTGAAAATTATATAAACTGAATAATTATACACATATATATATATATATATATATATATATATATATATATATATATATATACATATATATATATATATATACATATATACATATATATATATATATATACATATATACATGTAAGTTGTCAGTTCAAGTATGTTGTTCAATTGAAGACGATATATAATGGCGAAATATTATCATGTTTTATTATAAACAATTTTATTTCGAAATACATAATAATTAAAAGTAAAATTTATCGCGATAATAGAGTACAGAGCTGTTTAATTTTCACATAGCGCACATTGTATATTCTTCCCGTTTGCCATCTATACCTTTGTACTGGTTAACTTTCTATAAGTACTACCTGTAGCAATTATCATAGTAAAAATCCAATAAATACCAGAACAAAGCGATAGAAGAAAATTTGCGAAATAAATACATTTAATTTCTGTATAGGGCACCTGTTAAAGATATTGTATCTTTGTGTCTGTTTTTGGAATCATAGTAACTATAAAATTGTAAAATTAATTTCAAGAAAATTATTGTGAAAATATAAATTTACTTTCTAAATAACTTTTTCTTTTATTGTCTTTTTTTATATTTTATTGTATCTTGGTATTAGACCCGTACTATTACATACGCTGCATCTAATTCGCATAATAATTACTATAATTTTTATTAATGGAAATGAAAACGGTTGATTGACCCGAAATGTACCAAATCGGGAAAAATCTAACAACACTTGCAACAGAAAATGTCAAAATGCTCTATGCCCATGTAAGCGAAAACAAAAAAAAACACAATTGACCCAATTCACTGTGAATTTACTGTGTCTAAATATTTTCAAAGACCGTCTGAATTTTGTTTTATTTATTTATTTATCATTAATGTATAAACACGCATAGCGTAATTATTTCCGCAGTAGCAATGCCTCTCAGTTAAACCAAGTTCTTAGTAAAAATCATAATGTTTTATGGAAGACTATAAAAGATTTTACATCAAATTGCAAGAAAAGTAAAAAATAGAAACAAATAATTTGGGAAGCTAACAAAAAAATTACAAGCAACAAACATATATCGGTAAATAAAAGAGAGAAAAAAAGGGATTAGGAAGAAAACCAAGGAAAGGACGATGGGGAGAAGGGACTATTACAGGAACTTCCTTTTCAAACTGCCTTTGGATGGAAGAATTGACGACCCATTTCAGTATCAAAATCTGACTTATTTCACTTTCTGGCAGCATAAACTGCAAAAAGATATTTGAAGAAGGACGTAATATGATATGAGGAGATTTTCTGAGTAGTTGTAACGGGAAGATATAATTTTGGCCACGGGAATACTTCAATACATAAAAGAAAGGCAGAATATGCGCAGATTGCTCCGCCAATGAATTTATAAACATTTAGATGGAATTATTAAAATTTAAAAATGTGATCAAATTTCTTCAAGTCCAAAAGCTAGTGAATTCAGAAAATGGTTCTAATCTACTAAAGGAACTAGCTTGGTAAGATACAAAACAGTAAATATAGCAAGATAGTAAAACAGAGGTTATAAAATTTCATTAGTAATCACTTAGTTCTATCATTCCTTAATTCCATCTTGCTTGCATTTCCTCAACAATGCCATAGACTGTTGTCATTAATAATTTGTTTACTATATTCGTAGGCTTGTTTTTTTACATATTTTTGTCACAAAATTATTTTATCCTTTTTTCTTTAAAGAATGTATATTTTAATTGTAACTTTTGTAATAGACTAGGTCCATAAATTCTCATATTTAACCGTTATATTTGACACAGAAAGAGTATTTGTGTAGTGGTAAGTCCGTTGAATATGTGTATAAAGTTGGTAAGAAGTAAATAAATTAATTAATTTATTAAAACATGAGTAACGCTCCCTTGACGTTTTATATTTCCTATTAGTTAAGATAAACATAGTTCGCCTTTTAGCAAGTTCTTCAGATCAATCAAAGGTAATGAAAATCACAGACTAACTAATTTCCCTAGCAACAAATTTAACTTTCATAAATAATTTAAACATTTCCGATATATCGTGATGATTAAAACAACTAACTAAGAAAGTAACGAAACTTAAACATGAACAAGGGAATACGGTTCAAAAGGAATATACTTGGGTTATTTTCAAAATAGTAATACAGTTCAACAATCAGTTTTATAGCACTAATATAAATGTAAATAATTATATATAATGCTTATTTGTGTTCCTGTATGCTTGTTCCATTAATGTAGACAAAGAATTATCTGCCAAAAGTAACTGAAAATTAATTTAATGCATATACCCGATGACAATATTGATATTAAGATTTATTAAAAAATCCTCGAATAAAGCTGGCGTGTTAGCCAAGCATTTAGGTATATACTTTTTTGTAATATTGCATTAATAAAAAAAAATAAACACACACAGAGATTTTTGCTAAATTTTCCGATTTCTTTCTAATAAAATTAACATGAAGCGGCGTTTGATTAGATTTCAATTACTGTAAAGCTTTATAAATTACCCGCGTGAAGATTAAGTCATACGAAAAAACCTAGGCCATGGTAAAGAATTTAAATAAAGTAGAAATAATACTACATCGTGTAGCTTCATTTAGTTGTGTAAAATTAAATAAAAATTAATTTCTTTAAAAATTATGACATAAATCGAGACAAGAATATATTATTCAAGTCGAAGCATTATGAAGTAAATAATTCCATTGTCGATTAGATACATACTTCTGATTTCATAAACCTTTGGAAAAGCATGTACGTACTTATTTATGTAACCACAGACGTGATTAATGCTTATGCATTAACATTTTCTTTGAAAAGGACTTTCTTCCCTTACTTTCATTGACTCCTTTCTAGAAGTTAAGACAATATTACTTTGTGATGAAAGTGTAATTCTTCAAAAGATTCTTGTATTTATTTACATGGTGTGTATTTTGTTTTGCTACGTTCTCGACACCACGTGAGAGCTGTAGTGCGTAAATAATATATTATCCTATAATATGTAAAAATTCACGTTTGAAAACTTAATATGTTTCATTAAACATGACATAATAGTGCTAGGTTAATAATTGCAAAAAAGTGACCTTACTACTTGAGATACATGGGACTTTCCATTTCCAAGGAAAGTATTCTCCAAATATTATATGAAAGAATATTATGTACTCCAGACATGAAAATGCGTAATAACTGAAAAAGAAAACATTTATTTTAGATTTATTATGAGTTAATATTATCGTGAATCTCAGTATTCAACATAATGATGTAGAATTTCATTTATAAAAATCCAGCCTCTTCTCTATTTATCTAAGGTGAAATTTCGATCAAATCCTTTCGTGACGGCCTTGCTCTGTAATTGAATTTGTTAGATAAGATTTCCGCGATCACGTTTTAAACGCATAGTCGCTCGCGCGGCTGCTGCTGTCGGAGGTAAATATGTCAAAGTTTAGTGATGTTAAACTGATGTTCACTCGTAATTTCTTTATGGATATATAGTTATATCTCAAAAAATCTTATTATTTAGTAGCTAACCCAATATTTCAAAAATATTCCAATAAAAATATTTTGAAATAACGTTCCCAACCTTTGTTATTGTGGTATCAATGAAATGAATCTTATTGGTGTCTGTAAAACGATAAGGAAAAAAAGATAATCGAATCCACTAAAATTATTGAAAATCTCAAAAAGAGTAGATATTTTTAAAACATGTTTCGTCGAATATTGTATAAATATTATGAAGCTAACATATTAAAAATATTTTCTAAATAGAAAGTAGTTAACATGGATCGTGGAAGTTTTCATTAACTTACATGAAGGCACTCGTTATATTTACATATTTTTTGAATCGGTGTATAACGTCCAAGAAAAATACTCATTTTTCAAAAATACGTATTGATATAAATGGGTCAAGGCTATCGTTTTCTTATCTGTGTTTTCCTTCCTGGGTGCTGTTATTTGATGTCATTGAGTTTGTTACAGTAATTTCAATTAGAAATATGTGTGTTAATACGTAAATGCAAATCAAAGCTTTGAGCAAATTATATAATATAGGATTAAATTCAATGAAATTAAATGAAAATTCGAACGCAATAAATATTGTAGATGACAAGAAAGATGTGTTATAAATATAAACGTATTGTTCGGTAATGAATAGACAACCTTAAAATAGCTTATAGTAGAACTAATGGCCGTTCCAGAAAAAGTACAAAAAAAATTATATCAAGTGGTACCAAAGATACGATTTTTTTTGAAAAGGCAAAATTGTTTACTTAGTATTAGATTCATATACACCGCGACTGCAAATGCAAGAATTTTATACATTACCCTTTCAATAAATAAACTGTAAATAGTTATATTAATTTTAGTAGTTAAAAAAAAATATTCTTCGGTTTAAAATTTTAATAAAATATTTTTGGTCAAAGTTTAAGTATATCTGGTATAAAAAAGCAAAAACATGAGTGACCAATTAATTCAAAATAATTTATGTTTAAAATATTTTCCGACAAGGTATAATTTATGTACGTATCTTATGTAAATAGTCGGTTTTTACTATTGATATGCAAAATGAGGTAATTTGACCAATAACTAAATATTCAATATTTGAATATCTTTTTAAATTAAATTATATCTAGACAATACAAGTCATGACTAGTTAACTAATACAAAATAATGAAATCAATTGTATACAAATTTATTTACATCAAATATTTAGAATGCATATATGCATATGTACCAAATTAAGTCTTTTATTCTTTTTGCAGAAAAAAGGTTGGCTGAATGTGAGCGAGAGTGAGTGAAAGTAAACAAAGCGAATAGGAGGTTTATTTGTGCATCACTCGATTTCGTATGCGCGCTTTTTGTTTCGTCCGGCTATCAATAGTTGTGATTTACTTTGAGTCAGTGTTAAAACCATATCTTTGGCTGTTTACTACACTTTTCGTTTTATAACTTATTGGAACTTGCTTGGTTTCTGGTATTAAAGACGACCTGGGTATTTCTTTACTGATTGGAATTATTTTTGCTTTTTGATATTTTTGAAGAGTTGGCATATTTTTTGACTGAATGTCACTTTATGTTTGTGATTTTTTGAAGCCAAATATACAGTATACTCCACAAAAATATACAAATATGCATTTTATTTATGGTGAATGCAGAGGCAATGCAAATGCAGCCGCCAACTTTTATAAGAAAAAATACTCCAATGCGCGTCAGGGCCTAATTATAAGAGTTCACGATGTTGGTGGTACTAACACTGGAAAACTCGCTCAAACTGATTTTGAATAAGTAGTGCTGAATAAAATTGTTTCAGATCCTTCTATCTCTACTCGAGCAATAGCTCGACGCACGGCATCAGAAAATCGAGGGTACAGGATATTTTAAAGAGGTAAAAATTTAATCCACGCCACGTAACATATGTACAGATTCTTCAACCAAGAGGTTAAATAAGCTTGTCCTTTTGTCAACTAAGACTGGTAAGGATGAAAGAAAACCCGCATTTTTTTTAATAAAATTCTGTGGAGTAATGAATCTAGAATCAGAAGATATAGGTGTTTAAATTTTTGCGATCTCCGTAGGTGGCAACTTTAAATTCCTTATCTTATACGTGAAAGCAGATAGCCAGTACCAATGTTAAATAAATAATTGAATTGAGATATTATTATAATATATATTTAAATATTATTACATATTTGAATGAAACTATTGTTATACCATCAATTAAATGGTATAATATTAGTTTCATTCGAATTAACAGGAAAGCTAACTTAACCAAGTTATTTAGAATTTTTTCCAAATGATCTCCCAGATTTAATGAAGAAGGTACCCGAAGGGTTGAGAGATTCCTATTGGTTACAAAATTACGGCTATTCTTCTCATTATGCCCTTCCAGTTCGTACATATTCAAACAAAGTGTACCCAAATATTTGAGTCGGCTTTTTGGTGCTAATTTTATTGCTTCCACGTTCACCGGATCTTAACCCACGAAACTTTTTCATTGGAGCTGCCGCAAAGAAGAAATAAATAAAAATCCACAGAACACTCATATAGACGTGTCAGAACACCTGCACAAATAAAATAAGCAATCGATGCTACATGCAACTTTTACATAAATTATTTAATCAAAGATTTAGGGGTTGAAATAAATAATTATTATTGTTTAATTTCGTGTTTTATTGAACCTGAATACAATTCATATAAATACGATTTGATGTTAAAAAAATATTCCAATATTGCACATTTAGTTTTTAGTAAAATTTTCTCCTTTTACACATTTATAACAATAACCGATTATTTACATTTGATACATATAGGAATTATATTTTATCGGAAATAACTTTAAATATATATTATTTCAAATAATGGTATAATTCAGGGTAAACAAATATTTCAATAAAATTTTACACCGGACAATTAATACAATATTGTTTTTCTGCAAACTACTAAAGTTACTCTAAATCTCTAATGTTTATAATTTATTAATTTAAAAAGTTAACGTTAAATACTATGGTAGCAAAAACTCTGTAATTTGTTTCATGTGTAGTCATGGCGTACATAAATAATAAACTTAGTTAAAAAATTTGGTCTTTTTTTTTCAAATCATATTTTGGGTATTTCTGGGAATAGATTTTCTTTTATATTTTTTCCTGGAATGACAATTAGCTCTACTTAAAGCTATTTCAAGATTATCCATTCATTACCGAAAACTCGTATACATTTTTGTGTATGTCTGTGTGTATTTTTATGTTGTTTAAATCTAGAAAAGATAATTGTTTAGCAATTCAGTGCAAGTACCCGATGTTTAAATGGGTATGGTAGTGGTAAGGCTAATGTGTGGTTTTCAGCTTATAAAATTATTACGTTGCCCTAGTCTTTAGCCACAACCGACGTCCAGATTAATCTTCAAATTATGGATATATGACATCAACAATTTTATAAGACGTATGTGAGTTCAATTATCTAATGTGTCCTTAACTTTAGATTGCAAATTAATGCACTTAAAAC
This sequence comes from Druceiella hillmani, assembly GCA_039881145.1. Lineage (NCBI taxonomy): Eukaryota > Metazoa > Arthropoda > Insecta > Lepidoptera > Hepialidae > Druceiella > Druceiella hillmani. The sequence goes on along the minus strand of JAYKKI010000098.1, from coordinate 3,193,485 downwards.
TTTTGTCTAGAGTAATCTAAAATCAAAACGTATGGGTATGGTTAAGCTTGGGTAATTAAAAATTCAAGTTCATATTGTTGACATATTCAACACACACCTATAGCAATAAGGATAAAATAAGTTTGAACTATGTATTGGATAAAGTTAAAACTTCTATCAAAAGCTTTTATTAGCAAAGATGAAAAGGATTTCCGTTCTGAAGAAATGCCTGCATCCATCACCATGCAGATTATATTTTCGAGTATATTCGCAACGGAACTATCAACGGAAAAATGTCGAATCTCACTATAAATTGCGCTATCTAGATGTAAAGCCAAAACACACAAAGGAAATCTCTACAAACGGTTATCGTTATGAGATATAACGGTTTTTATTAGTCACGTCTCATTTTATTGAACGCAATTTTCTCTCCACAACGAAAGCGCCGGGCATGCGTACGTTTGCCAATGTGCATACATCAAAAATGCTAATTTATCGATGTTTTTGTTAGACAACATATCTTACGGAGATTTCATATTTGTTCCAGCAGGATTCCGAGTATAATAAGCGTTCATTTTGTTTATTCAACCTTATTTACTTTTTCGATATCGTCGAAAACTTTGGGGCGATTTTGTTTTGTACAGCTTTAATGTATTGAGAAAGATTGGGGTAAATGGCGTAAATATTTCTTAATATGTTTTAATATATTTCGTCGTGGCAATGCCTTTAAGAAAAGTTCAAAAAAAAATTAAAGCCTAAACAATACTTAGGTAAAATTTATTAGAGCCTACAGAAAGGCAACATGAAAACCAAAATTCTAAATTATACCTTGTAAATTAATTAATTTCTGTGAGTTACTTAAAATGAATACAGTAACTATTTATCAGAATTTTTTCTTTGCCTTAGATAAATTAAATTTTAATTTATATCGAAACACTTCAATGCACTGTAACAAGATGTTTTTTTTTTCAAAAGATGTGTTTATACATTACTCTTTTTAATTCATTTTGTTCTGTTTGATCCATCCCTTTGATCTAACAGAACAATATGAACATCAAACAGAATAATAGAAAACACACCACACGCACCTTATTTCGGGGTAAAAACTACCAGTAATAAACATCTTGAATTATATTTTATTTACTACCATCCGATAAGGAGTTCCATTGATTATGTCCAGAACACGCCATCAGGCTCACACAATATGGATAGTGTAGTCATTTTGCTAATAAACAACTACCAGTAGCAAATATCTTGCATCACTTTCAGTTTACTACCATCTGTTGAAGAATTCCAGTGTTCATCTTCAGAATTCATAATCAGACCCTGACTTGGTCGATAGTATAGTTATTTTGCAAAGTAACAACTACTAGGAGCAAACATATTAAACCACATTTGATTTATTAATATTCCTCAAGGAGTTCTATTGTTCATCTCCAGAACTTACTATTAGACTGATCTGGTAAATGGTGTAGTCATTTTGCAAAACAACAACTACTCGCAATAAATACTTTGAATCATACTTGATTTACTGACGTTCGTTAATGAATTTCATTGTTCTTTTCCGGATTTCCTCATCAGATCATCATCATATTCATATAGAACCTTTTACAAATTATCCTCTTTCAAATAAAGAAGGGTCATTGAAATCGGTCTGCTCAACAAGGAATTATCGCTGAACGTACATAAAAAAAGGTTCCGACGAATTGAGAACTTCCTTCTTTTGTGAAGACAGAGTTTCTGAGGAAAATGAGGTAATGTACATTATTTCAGTTAAATAAATCACAGAAATTTATCACATTAATATTGCAGACATAATTTTTATGCTCGGATAGAATCAGAGTTCAATAAATTTTCATAGTATCTGTAGATATTACCAAAGACATAATTAGTTTGTGAATCTATTACTTGTTGATTTGTTTATCAAGCACTACACCTCATACCATGTTGTTAAGGGAGAATAGATTTGTCAGTAAGTCATAGTTACATGGCAAAATAGAAAACTTTTACACACCCGTTTTATCGGTTGTAAGCATTTCGTTAATATTTTAAAAAAATTTATATAACTACCTGATGAGGCTTTTTTAAAATATTATGATATATGTACTAAGATATACAGTAACGTCGTTGCGGTTTATATGTGAAATGATTATGCATTATTTTTGTAGACTTGAAATATAAACTCAGGGTCCTGAGAGTTTTAGGAAAATGGAGAATATATTGAAACATAATGATATTAGCAAAGATCTTTGCTAATATCCCACCTGAAGATGTTGTAATACAACGAAACCTAGGTCGTGGTAAAGAAATTAAAGAAAGTGGAAATAATACTACATCACGTAGTTTCATTTAATTGTGAAAATTGTTTCTGTTAATATTTTTGTACTATATCAGTGCTTCCGTTTATTACTGAATCTTTAGATCAATGGCATATTTATCAAACTTTTAAAAAGTAATAAAATATAACAATTAAATAGTATTAATAAGTAATATAAAAAAACAATTTTCGGGTTTCCTAACAGTTTTTTTTTCTTTCCGGACTACAGAATTCAAATTGTATAATGTATATTCAACTTGCATCAATTCGATAGGGGTCGGTTCTGTGCGCACATTTTTTAATTATTACTAAATAATTATTTCAGTAACATGTTGATCTTGAGTTTATATGCATTTTACGCTCCTGTTATGAGGAAGAATGATGTCATAATTTTCTCTCATCATCCGGCAGGAAGCTCATGAATATCCTTCAGCGCGCAACTCTTTTTTGCGTTCTTCCATTGAATAATGAAACTCGACCAGGCTGGACGTATTTTTACTCTTTGATATGTTTTCTATAAGTTTTTTATTGGATTACTGAGGAACGAGTATGTTCGGAATTATAATGTATAATTAATGAAACGAAAAATTAAAAAAAGAAAATATTCCTTGGTTAATTACTAATATAGCTATTTTAATACAATTTTATGACAAAATTCCTCTCAAAATTGGTGAGAAAAAATTCAGTAAGAATAATTTGGATCAATAGAACAATTACGTAAAAAACGTCGCTTGAATCTAATTAACCACTTTTCTCTCACTTATAGAGAATTTGACCTGATGGAAGAAAATTATATTTATTACTGAATATTAACAATTTCAAAGAGTAAAACAAAGATGAAATTACAGTTTTAAAGTTACTGGTTTAGTTATACATAATTAGAAACTCTTATTAAAATTATCAATGCACATTTTTATATGGTTTTCGGTCACTTTTATTTCAATTTAAAGAAACTGACGTAAATCGACCCACATTTTTAAGTGTCTTCATTGTTTAGCATTTTACAAATCATTTCCACCATCTCTTGACTAGTGCTAAAGAGTGCCGTGAACATTCAATCGATTTTGCAACTATGTATGATATCTTTTTATACATATATGGAAAATTATATTTGTTTGTTTGTAATAATCTTGAAAATTTAAACGCAAATTTCATTTAAATTTTATACTCTTTAATACCTATTAAAAATCGATTAAAATAGATATTTTATAGAAAAACTTTTAAATATTTAAATATTTTCGAACTTTGTATTTCTGTGAGATATTTTATGTGAAAATTTTTAGCAACGAATATCTGATGCTAGCAATTTGTTTTATTAGTTCCCCAATTACACCAGGCAAATTTTTCGAACTTTCTCTAGATTAGTTGTTACCACTTATTCTAGACGAATCATCCCAACTTACACTAGACGAGTTGTTATCATTTACCCTAGTAGAATTATCTACAGTTACTCTAGACGAGTTGTTCTTTTTACTCTGAAGTAGTTGTTTCCACATACTTGTATGAGCTGTCCCAGCTTAGTCGAGACGAGTTATCTAAGAAAGAATTTATGAATTTGCCCGAAATAGGTATATTTTTTTTAATACGTGACGTACAAAAAGTATAAAATTCAAATAATTTCTCATTTTACAAACATTTTGCCCCATAAACTAGTGCTGGTTGAAACTAATACGTTATATACTGAAAATTCCTATATTAATTATTTTAAATAAATATAAGGCTAACCACAATCGTGGTCAGTCATAGTTAATGAAAATATTAAAAAAAAAATACTCAGCAAAATTGTGATAAATATTCCGTTCAGATATGCATTTATACTTTTCATCCGATCCGATTTTGAAGTTAAAATTTTGAGTATGAAAAAAATTTCACATTTTTTATAATTTAAAAAACCTTATGTTTAAACCATTTTTGAAGAAAATTGTGCGAGAGCATGTCCCGACTCGAATAAATATCAGTACAACTATTTTTTTAATTTTAAATTGACCGTTTTCCTATTCATATGTTCAATAAGAAACATGCGAAAACCCCAGTGTCAATTTTAGTAGAGTTTGAGGAGAGTTGTGGAGAGAGGGGAGAGTTATCTTTAAATATATTCGCTCGAATTTTACCACCAACAAATAGTATGAAATAAATTATGGTACACACAATTTCTCAAACCGAAACGTTAACGAAATTGGAAATTAGGGTTTTGATTATTGGCCTACAAGATTTTTGATACCTCTGATATAGGTTGATTGAGCTTCATATCCAATTTATTCTAAGAAAATGACACAAACAATTAAGTAATGTCGATTCTTCTTCCGAAAATAAAAAAACTATCAAAATCAGCGAAAGGATATTCTCAAATTCTTCCTAAATATTTCGAATAAATAGTTCGGTACATCGTATTTTCAAGTGATCGCGCAGTGGTTGGAGGCAACGTGATTGATATGAATGGAAATATTTATATGAATAATACAAATTTCTCTTCTCCCCAATATAAGAACTTCCACATTTTATACGCTCAAAGAATTTATGTATTTACTTCGTATACATATTGGCGTAATCAGCGTCTCGCTTTGGGGTCTCCAATCGGATCCTATATATTTTGCGAAGAAGTCACAACGAAGGGGCTGATATATCTCTAAAGCTCCATCGTATTTCCCCATCCTCTCAATGTTAGAGCAACTAAGATATTTTCATAGAGTCGTTTCAAATAAGCTCTTTGTCGGGAAATTTGTGTATTCTCATAGAAAGCTCTTTTTTCGTTCGAAGAATAGATTAGACATTGAATAAAGAACACTTTAAATTAATTTTACGAGAATTTTCACTAGTGATCGGAATTTTTTAAAGTGCAATACAATAAAACTTAGTATTCATATTGATGGGCTTAAAAAGTATAAAAAAATTAATATAAACTTGTTAGGAGTTTATAATATTTTGATGCGGCTAACCTAAACGTAAGAAATTGTTGAATATATTTGGCGTTAATTTTGTAGAAATTCATTATTCACAATTAAACGAAACTACGTGATGTAGTATTATTTCTACTATCTTTAATTTCTTTACCACGACCTAGGTTTCGTTGTATTACAACATCTTCAGGTGAGATATTAGCAAAGATCTTTGATAAAATTTCAATTTGTTATTTAAAATAAAAATTTTCTTTCCATTAACACCATCCAGGATTTTCAATGCACAAGGAAAATAATATTTAATATTCTACTATTAGTAAAACAAATCTATTAATAATTTTGTATGAAATGCTTAAAAATAGCCTTTAAATTAATTAATATTTCAATTGAAAATACTACTATGCCTAGGCAGCACGGGACATGGAATTTACGACTATGTTACGAGAGGACATATATTAAATGCGAATCATAAATTTATATTAAGAGGTTAAAAAAAAAGTTAAAACTAGTAGTCACTCCGTACAGTACTAAATAAATGCGAATTACATATTTTCTCAATTAAAGCCACCTGTTTCAAAATAATGAAACCTTATAAAAACTAAAATATGTACTTTCAAAGGTTTACCCAACCGCCTGTTTCATTTTAGCATTTTTTTTTGCTTTTTCACTGGCGATTGTAACGTCAACAGAGAAATTGTGAAATGTCGTTTAAACTGATCACTCATTAACATAATCCAGAAGTCAACTTGTCTAGTTTAAAATGTAACAAATATTTTACGCAATATTTTTTGGGCTAAGGAAGAAGGGCAGAAGGCGTGTCTTTAATACTAGTTTAGTGGTCATTTAGAGGGCAACTGTTCACTTTACGGCAATAACTCCTCATTATAACATATCGAGTTAAATCTTAGTCTATATCTGTGTGTACACACACACACACATACACACACACACACACACACACACACACACACACACACTCACGCACGCACACACGTAAGCACGCTTGTACGCACGCACGCACGCTCACACACACAAACACACACACATACACACTCACACTCACACACACACATACACATACACACACACATATACATATACACACACACACATCTATATTGTGCGTAATATATTATACAACAGTATTTATTCAGAATTAATTAGAGTTGATTGTATTAGCACGTTATATTCAGTCATGAAAATGTGAATTGGAACTCCTGGTTATTCTCCGTTGTATTTTATTTTTTAACTAGACTTTGTGATTCACAGCCCTCGCGATTGTCCTACACTCTATATACACTAAGGTATATAAAACAATTTTCCTTAAAACACCTATGCGATGGTGGAAATCACGTCAAAACCATTTCAAATCAAATTAAAACCGAAAGACATGAAATCAAGTCATGAGCAAACAGACTAACAGACGTTAACATTTTTTATTAAATATAAAGATTTTTTACCGAAATATTCAACGCAGCTGTGTTGGAATAGAACACATGATTACATTGTCTTCCTTGTAAACATTTCTTTTGCGGAGAATTTAATTTTTTCGTAATTTAAAAAAAAAATGTTATTTTTCTCCAAAGCAGACATATATGTCAGCCATGCAGACATTTTTTCATGAAAATGTTGCATTACGTGTTCCCTTCGACGGATATACACACACGCATAGATACTAGCTTTATGTTGTTTTGTAATTACTTCTTCTTATTATTATTAGTGACTCCCCTTTTTCTTTAGACCTTCATTCATTTGGAAATCCTTTTTAGAAAGGTTGACCCAGGATACAAATATTATTGTATTCCTGTATTGATAAGCGTCAGTAAAAATTAATAAACACTAAAATAGCCCTTGTTTTGATATAAATCTAGGCTCTTTTTTCTGCATTACTAGCATCATTATAATAGTATTACTTTAACATAAAAATTGCCATTATAATTCTACTTAAAAGCAGATTGTAGTTAATACAACCGTAAATGATAAATTCATATTAGGACGTTTATTTTATTTGTTTACCAAATAACTTTTTTTTAAATTTGTGTCATTCCCACGTCTCTAATGTAGACAAAACAGCTTTGGTACAAAAATAATGATGAAAACTATTAAATGGCTAACTTCAATTTGTCGGTTCATTCCCATTGATTATGGAAGCTTAAAATATTTTTAATATTTTTATTCACTGTCCTGCAAAGTGGCAGGCAATTAGCAAAGATCACTGCTAGTTGCCCGCCTGAAGATGTTGTCACACAACGAAATCTTGCCTAGGTTTCCTATATATAATAAAAAATAAAAAAAGTAGAAATAATACCACATCACGGAGTTTCATTTCATTTTGGGTAATAAAATGTAAAACATAGAACGTAATCTGAGATCATGAACTACCATATTAAAATTACAATAATTTATAATTTATTTAAATGATGTTACAAGATTTTACAGTTTAGTATCTAAAATTCTGGATACTACATAAAATTCTTAATTCTAATTAATCCTTACATAAAATTCATGTACCATTTAAATGAAATGGATTCATTACATCTTGAGATAAAAGGTACTTTTTTGAAAATCACAAACAATGGAGAAAAACATAATTAAAGCTTTAGTCGTGAATATCAAGACAGAAATTTTTTGTACCACATTAAATAGTCGATGCTAAGAACATTGAAAAAATCAAATTTCCAATGGGTGCTAATTTTTATAATAATTAATTTAATTATTTTAGTTGATATCTTTGTTTCAGGTTTCGCTAATTTCAGCTGTTAATAGTCTAGTATCTATATCCATTATATCATTATACCATAGTATCTATATGCATAAAATTTATCCATAGCCAAGCCAGTATCAATTTCCTAGACATTATTAAGGAGTTACTTTCTTCTTGCTCTTATTCTTAGTTTATTGATTCTCTCCAGAATTTCACATTTGTAGATGTAATTATTGGTACATTTCGGGAGGATGCATTCGACGATGTAATTATTGATACTCCCGAGAATGGTGCCATTGGCAATGAAATTATTGATACAATTAACGATGTAATTATTGATGCCTTCCAGAATGATGAAACTGACGATGAAGCTATTAACAATACAGAACAGTGCAATTGACGATGTAATTATTGATACTCCGGAGAATGGTGTTATTGGCAATGAAATTATTCATACAATTAACGATGTAATTATTGATGTCTTCCAGAATGATGAAACTGACGATGAAGCTATTAACAATACAGAACAGTGCAATTGACGATGTAATTATTGATACTCCGGAGAATGGTGCCATTGGCAATGAAATTATTCATACAATTAACGATGTAATTATTGATGTCTTCCAGAATGATGAAACTGACGATGAAGCTATTAACAATACAGAACAGTGCAATTGACGATGTAATTATTGATACTCTCCAGAATGATACAATTGACCATGTATTTACCGACCGAGAGCTATTCGTACAGATAATTTTGAATAATTTGTCCTCATCGTCTATACAATTGGCGATATAAATATTGCTACTCTCCATAATGATGCAATTAATGACGTAATTATTGATACTCTCCACAATGCCACAATAAATAATGTAGTTATCAACACATTCCAAAAAAATTTTGTTTCACAATTTAATTATCAACACCGTCGAGAAAGATTCAATTAAAAGATATGAGGACTGATTTTGATTTTCCGATAAGTTATTATATAGCTTTCAAAAAATAGAGAGAACGCTTCGATCAAGCAGCAAACTGGAAACGATTTTGAGGGTCACTGAATTTGATGATACTTTGAACATCTAGCAGCTATTAAATCAATGAGAATTTTAGGTAACCCCTTTGCTGTCAAAATTATGGATAGCATCAATTATCCACATTATTAAAGGACATGATGAATTGCGTGTGCTAGAGTGCAAATTAAATAAAGGGACAGCTTTTTATTATAAGCTATAATTTCGTCAATTTTACAAATTTCTAACTACAAATTAGACTATATTTAATTTAAATGCCATACCATCGAATAAGCATACGCATAAAATTTCTTTGATGTATTCGTTTTTGTATGTAATCATTTTATAGCGAAAAAAATAAGAAAATATATTAATCGCTTCTAAATCATAATAATGCGCACTACGATTAAATGCGTAATTCATTTAATATAATTACGGTCTTCAGTGTATATTAAGCAAACATTTCAAAAAATATTTCCATTCCCTTGGATAAAGTTCAATGCTGCGGAACTCGGGTCGTAGGTAGTAAATAAATATATCTTTGAGGATTAAATCGGCCGTAATAGCTTCCTGTTCAGCAACGTACCCGAAACGTCCTTTAGAGCCTTGAAGTGAGTGATATTAATATCATTCTGGTCTTGAGTGGGCTTGCGGAGGTTAAATATAGCTAGCTAGTTAAACTTATTCTTTTTTCCAGCAACTGTGGAGTAATTTTATTTAAATCTCCCAAGCACACCTACACCAAATCTTGGAGAGCATACGAGCACCCGATTCAAAACAATGTGAAAAGACTGCTATAGATTTGTCCAAATTTTCCGTCGAGAGCTATTCGTACAGATAATTTTGAATAATTTGTCCTCATGATATGGCTATTGATATAGTACCAGTATGAAAACTTGTCCTCACCATATGGCTATTGATATAAAGAATATCAAAGATCATCAGAGGTAAGAGAAGATTAGACAAAGCCCACCCGAGAATAAATCACGTTTAAGCAACACCCTCCAGGCTCAGCGACAGAAGTTTGGAAGGAAATGTCGTAACTAAGAATCCCGGAACAGATTATGGAAAAGTAGAGACTCACCGTGCAGCCTTAGTAGACGCCCGGCGTAACTATAATAGAAAGGTTAACGAAAGAGACGTTCCCATTTTAGAAATGTGGGATTCCAGAATTACTGTATACATAATAGTTAGAAACCTTGAAACCCTTTTCTCAGCGCCCTCATGAAAACCTATTGGTGTTACACTGAACATATTCGCTAGAACTTCGAATAACTTCTGGCATCACCCTTTCGTAATGATGGACTTTAACTTGATACTGTTGAAAAACTGCGTATTAAGAATGCAATAATTATAGAAGCTATTAAAAGCAAGACCGAAGAATATTAGAAGCAAGACCGAGGTCCTTGTTACTTAGCGACTGCAGCGGTAGTGATAAACAAGGTAAGACACTAGAAAGTTATCTAATTACTTCGCATTCAAGCTCGATGCAAATCGATGATTCAGACGATACAACAACCTTAGCACAGCAAAACAAATCTCCAGAAAAACAAATAGGGGAACCATACTACCAAGAGTGGCAAAGAGACAAAGTTCCTATAAGCAAGCGCAAAAGAAACGCGAGTCCAGCAGATGGAAAACTCAAACAGTCATCCAACAAATGAATAAACTACTCAGTTCCAATGCAGAATAAATTGGATATCCTCAGTGACGAAGAGCCTGCAGCTGAAAACAAAGGCAAGGACTACACAACAAAACCCGAACCAATTTTTGTAACTGGCGTGGTTAATGTGACACCTCTCAGAGACGTCCCAAGCAAAGTAGTGGTTCCCAGCAAACTTACAATGCCTACTCTAATCTCAGAACGCGTAATCAAACTAATGCCTGCTGATGTGGAGACTTATAAAGTTATAAGAGACCATCTAATCGGTAACAACATTAACCATTACACCTACAAGCTCAAAAGTGAAAGGGCATACAGAGTGGTCATCAGAGGTTTGCACGCCATAGAAGATAAAGCAATGATTAAGGCAGAACTTCAAAGTAAAGGACATGAGGTACGACAAATTGTCAACGTAATTCATCGAACAACGAAAGAGAAACTTCTCGTCAATTATGTGGACCTAGAGCCAAATAGTAATAACAAAGATTTGTTTGATGTAAAGCATATTAGTCATGTAAAAGTAAACATTCAAGAAAATAGACCCTTCAAGAAAATAGAGGTGTTACAATGCAAACGTTGCCCGAGATTTGGACATTCAACTGCATCTTGCGTGAAGCCCCGAGACGAAGAAGCCACATGTAAAAACTGCCAAAGCAAACACCCTGCCAGCTCTAAAGGCTGCGACAAATATAAGCAGTATAAAGACAAAATAATAAAACTTAAATCGATCAAGCAACAACCCAAACAACAGGTAAACAAAACAACACACACACATTCGAACACAAATGATATTACCAAGATTACCAAGCCAGCGCCCCATCTAAGGAACACTTACCCCGATGCACTAAAAAGCCAACGAGACAACGCTAAACCTACTGACTCCACTGCGTATAGCTCACAAGACCACATGAAAAACTTGTTAGATACAATGTTTGATAGATTCCAATCCATCATAAAAGACATGATGGACAATATGATCGAACAGATGATTAAACTAATAACACGCCTGGTTCCACAGAGGGACTAAACATCTATATCATTATCTGGAACGCCAACGGGTTAACTGCTAGAAGACAGGAACTGGAGATATTCATACATGCCGAAAATGTAGATATTACCCTAATATCAGATACAAGACTCACTCAACGCTCGCATGTAAACATAAAAAACTACATTGTCTATAGAACCGACCACCCTTCTGGAAATTCCCATGGCGGAACCGCAGTGATATTAAAGAATAAGAGAAAAAAACAAGACGGAAAAAATCCAGGCAACATCAATAAAATTATTAGATAAGAATGGGGAAACAGCAATCGCTGCGGTTTACTGCCCACCGCGATATTCAGTGGGAGTTGAAGAATTTAAACAATTCTTTGATCAACTAAGTCCTGTATTTATCTGTGGAGGCGATTGGACCTCCAAGCACACATTTTGGAGATCAAGACTGATTAATCCATGTGGGAGACAACTTTATAAAGCCACAAAGAATCTTAATCTTGAATGTATCTCTCATGGTGAACCTACATACTGGCCCACCGATCCTAACAAGATACCAGATTTGCTTGATTTCTACATGAAAAGAAACATAGGTCGTAACTACTTAAGATTTAAAAAAGTGAGGATTTGTAATCGGACCATACACCAGTAATCCTGAACTTGTACAAACAAATCGTTCCAATTGAGTCACCAGATTATGTTTATAAGAAAAATACAAACTGGGACTTATACCGTGAGATCATCACTAATAGTATAGATTTAAACGTTCAACTGAAGACGGGTGATGACCTAGAGATTAATATTGAAAAGTTTAACTGCTTAATACACAAAGTTGCTTCTACTTCGACGCCCAAATGCAGAAACAGAACACCGAGGGTCAAGCAGAAGGAATACCCAAAAGAAATCATTGAGAAAGGGCGGGAACGGCGTAATCTGAGAAGAGAGTGGCACAGAACCAGGTATCCTTCAGATAAAGCAAGACTTAACAGAGCTACAGAACAGCTGAAAGAAATAATCAAAAAACACTAGAATCTCTGTCTGCAAAACCACCTGACTCACGTCACTGTAGAAAAGGAGTCAAACTATTCGTTGTGGCGCGCCACCAGAAACTTCAAGCGACCTATGAATCATATACCACCTTTGAGAGGACGGAATAGAACTTGGGCAAGATCCGACTCCGAAAAAGCTACTGCATTTGCTGAACACCTTTATACAGTATTCACACCTCTGGATAGTAACGACCGGAACGAGGATGAGAAAAGAATGTCTCACCTTCAGTCACCAATCCAACTACGCTTTCCTTTGAAGCCTGTGAACCCGATTGAAATAGCAAGAGAGATCAAAGCCCTCCCGAAAAAGAAGTCTCCAGGATATGATCTGTTGGACTCTGTTCTGCTGAACAATCTTCCAAGAAAGGGCATGATGTTCTTGGTAGCAATATTTAACCCATTTATAAGACTCTCCCACTATCCATCCCAATGGAAACTCGCTCAAGTGATCATGATTCCCAAGCCTGGTAAACCACCAGAGGAGGTCTTATCTTATAGACCGATTAGTCTTCTCCCTCTGCTGGGAAAACTTTTCGAAAAGGTTACCTTGAACAGAATGCGTCCACATTTGGATGCCATTCTGCCCGGTCATCAATTTGGCTTTAGGCAAAAACACTCCATCATATAGCAGGTATATCGGCCTATAGATACCATTAGCCATACTTTGGAGTCTAAGAAATACTGCTCAGATGTTTTTTCTGGACATAAGCCAAGCCTTTGATAGAGGCTGGCACGATGGACTGCTTTACAAGATTAAAAAATACTTGCCACATTCCTTCTTCCTCATCTTGAAGAGCTATCTGAATACAAGATGTTTCAAAGTTAAAATCAACAAAATAACTTTAGATTTGCACAAAATTCGATCGGGTGTACCTTAGGGTAGCATCCTAGGACCAGTGCTGTACCTTATATTCACAGCTGATATTCCAACAGATGAAAATACTTTCATTGCTACATATGCTGATGACACAGCCATATTGTCAGTAAATGCAAATCCAGATACTGCATCATTAAATCTGCAGAAGCATATAACTGAAATCGAAGACTAGATGAAGACCTGGAGAATAAAATCAAATCAACGCAAATCTGCACATGTTACCTTTACCCTAGGAAAAGTCAACTGTCCCTCAATTACATAAAATGGAGAACAAATCCCACATGCTAATACTGTCAAATACTTGGGCATGGACCTGGACAGTAGATTGACATGGCAGAAACATATCTGGAACAAAATGAAATATCTAGACTCAAAGCTTAGAGCAATATACTGGCTGATTGGAGGGAAGTCCCAACTTACAAATGAAAGTAAAATCACAATCTATAAGACTATATTAAAGCCGGTTTGGACATGCGGAACCGGTTTGGACATTGAACTCTGAGGAACAGCAAGTAATAGTAACATTGAGATCCTAGAAAGGTTTCAGTCCAAAGCTATCAGATCTACGTTCAATATACCAAAAGGCATCCATAATAATTACATTATACAAGATCTGAGGCTGAAAACTGTTAAACAGGAAATTGTCATACGCAGTAAAAACTATCACCAAAAACTAGCCAACCATGTGAATGCTCTGGCTTCTAAATTATCGGGGTCCGGAAGCACCCAACATACAAGACTGAGGAAGAATAGTGTTCCAAGCCTTATAAACAGATTTCCAAAAGAATAGGGGGAAAGGCCAATGGGCTTTTCCCACTAAAAAAATAAGTCAGAAGCAGACACTGGTCAGAGAAAAGAGCAGCTAAATATCAGTGACAGATTGCTGTGTTGAGCAGGATATATAATGGAAAAAAAAAATTATAGACCCAGTCAGAAAGTATGATCCCGAATTACGTCATTCGAAATTAGACGACATCGTAAAAGGCCTCATACATTAATAAAATCGATAATAGGATGGTAGGCAGTATGAGGTACTGCAGTACATGAGATACTTACGGATTTTAACCACTGTCTGCAAGTGCAACGTTTCGAAGGTATAGAAAGTAGAGAGGCCTGACGTCACAGGGAAGAGTAATGAGAAATTGCCTAACGATCCAAACTTTATGGACCCATTACGTTCCATGCTTCGAGAAGTTACTTGAGCTAGTTCTGGTAGTGTATTTATTGAAGCAACTATCTCATTTATCGAGTTAGATAAATATTTTGGTTTTTGCCTTGGGATATCCAAATCACGCGATTTAATCAACTTTGTCTTGCGTGGATACATACCCGGACAAATATGGCCTTGGTATTTTCTCGGATATTTTTGGCCCGTTTGACAATGCATGTTGGACAGTCATTTTGTCAGCGCTAAAGTAACCACAAATATCAGAGAACCTTCGCTAGATTGTAAATAGATTATTTCACAAAAACCGGATACTGGCCTATTCAAGAGCACTCTGGCGAGGGAACAACCTGTGACAATGACCAGATCCAGGACCAATATGTGTGACTAGGCCACATACTTGGATATAATCTTCGATTTCTTCCACGCCATAGCCGGTTTGCCGGTGCCGGCTAGGAACCGAGAAGCTCTACTCTCGAACAGATTTATACGGCAAGATATTTTGATATATTGGTCTATGCGTCGTTGATTTGGGTTTCGTGGTGTATGGAGATTAAAAACTTACAAGATTTATACTTAGATTGCAGAGTGTGCCGCTGTTGTCGCTGACAAAACTTACAGAAGTTACTTAATGAATATGTTGCCTGTTTTGATAAGTTTTCCACCTATCGACTTTGCGATTGTGGAACGTAACAATTTTTTTTAGCATATGGCAAGAATTGTGATTACCAGAAAGAGACGTATTTTAGAGATCGTCTTTACTCATTGGCAGTGAATAACAAGTGATATAGCCAGAACTTTGATTGCTAGAAAGAGACGTATTTTAGAGATGGTCTTTACTTATTGGCAGTGACCTACCCCTATCTCAAGAGGTTATCCTCTATTACAACGTTATTATTTTCCCTATGGTTCCGAGCGGTTGAATGAAATCTCGTTAGACTATTACACCTGGCAGATTTTAAGGGACATAGAACAGCCAACGCTCCGCTTGCTTGGATTTGTACTAGGAGATAACCGATGTTTCTGCGGTTATGATATATAGGGCAGGGACTATTTCACTGCAGTGAACGCAACATATTGCGTAGAGTTTAATTGAAAATCGTACGTTTTAATATTACAGGAGAATTACCTAAAGCTATAGAACGTGGTATCTTTAGTCACCATAATTTGGTTGAGAATGTACTCATCAATTAGCCATTTAAAGCATTCGCAAAGTATGTTCTTCAAAAAATGGAGGGCGGTGTTACCTATTTCTGAAGAAATTCTAATATAGCCCGGAAGGAAAGTGGAAATTAATTATATAGCACTTAGCGTATATAATATTAATCAAAGGAAAAGCTAGTTATAACAGACGTTAAGTTTTCTGTGACTCATGTGTCTCTAAGAAATGTTCTTTATAAATAATTATTTAATGCATAATAATTATTTATAAAGAATGCTGAGTTGCGTTTCAATTAAACATAAACCAGAACCATCGTTAAATTTTAGAAATCGAAAGATAAATTAATGTTATTTTAATGTAATAAAAATGAATGTAACTCAGTTCATAAAATTGACTAATATTATTGGTGCTGGTTTGCACCCATGGGTAACACATTTAAGTAGTTATGTTAAAAATAATTAGCCTCCTATTAAATATTACAGATACAACCTCAAACTCCACTTACGAAATATCGTGCTGGGCAATATTGCTAGACTTGGCACTACTGAAAATACCATTGTCATCATACCATTGTCATACTCATTGTAATCTGGCAGCCAATGTGTTGCACCATTTTTTACAAAAGGCAAGCATTTTCAAATCTAATTTATATTCTTTAAAAACAATTTAAAACCGTATTATTAAATAATTTTAAGTTAAATTATAAATGTTTCATAGCGACTCTTGAAACAATAAATATTTTTTTATAATTTTCAAATGAAGTCCTTTAAGACTTCCTTTGGAAATTATAAATTATTAAAACAAATATAAAAAAAGACAGAATTTATTAAAACAAATATACTGATAAACTGTTTCACATAAATTTATCTTTATTTGGAAGGTTCGAAAACTATTCTGAAATAAATGACTTTATATTAAGGCAAATAGGATACGAAATAAATTTCAAATTCATTTCCGTCTTCGAAATTAGTTATCACATTAACTAAGGCTCTTGAAACGACATATTACATATAGCAAATTCATCCATTATAATTCCTCAAGAAAAATAATTAAATAGTGTTTAATAAGACCCCAAATTCCTATAATTTACAAGCAGTTTGATGTAATAAACCAAAAGTTATAGAGAATTTGCACTAAATTGGTTCTCATGTAAAAGTAAGCCAATCAAATCTTAATCAGGTAACAAAAATCAAATGTCTAAATGATATTAGTAGAAGCTTGTTTGTAGTTAATTTTTATCTTAAATTATAAGCTAAGATTAATTTTACTAAATATTTTGTAATGAAGGTCTACAATTAAGCAAATATAATTTTTTTTTTGATACTAAATTAAAGTCGATTTCGAAATAATTGTATAAAAGTTTCTTCGTTGGCCGACAACG
This sequence comes from Druceiella hillmani, assembly GCA_039881145.1. Taxonomy (NCBI): domain Eukaryota; kingdom Metazoa; phylum Arthropoda; class Insecta; order Lepidoptera; family Hepialidae; genus Druceiella; species Druceiella hillmani. Next base: position 3,176,284 of record JAYKKI010000098.1, on the reverse strand, counting down.
TGAGTAAAAATAATAAAAGCAACGCTTATAATCATAAAACATTTTACTTTGACTATTGATTTGACGAAATAAATAAGAGTTAGGAAAATTATAAATTTTACATGTAAATTGACAAATCATTTACCATCATAACTCAAATTAGCCTAGCAGCAATAAAATGAAAGTAATTCAGTGAAAATGTTGTTAAGAAAATTCTCATACAATGTTTTAACAGGTTTAAAGTAACAAAATTATGACTTATGTTACACTTGAGTAAGTAGAAAAAGATTGTATCTTACATGCGTTGTGCCTATTGGATACAAATGGGAGTATATATTATTTTCTATAACATACTAATACTTGGTTTTAATATGTTACTTCTACAGATAATCTCCATTCAATGCCTCCTTATGTATTAAAGTGTTTTATTGGTGTAATAATACAATTAACGAATTTAAATACAAGTACTTTCAGTTTTCTCGTTAAATTCTTTTTTAAACTGTTTGATATTGACGTTCCTGTTTGTTAAATTTAATAGCATTTTTATAAATTATTGATTTGACAAGGTTTTTTTTTTATTTTTCTTTCACTTTCTAGTTTATACCCTAATGTCTAATTTTTACAATTTTTTTAAACAAAAACACTGCATTATAAAAACATCATCGTTACTTTGAAAACAAAAATTAAAATAATTTACATTTGATACAAGCAAAGAGGATATATATCAAGGATATATTTTTTTGACTAAAATAAGAAGTATATTCATTTATAATGGTAACTAGTGGATTGAGCAGTTAAATATTACGAAAAAATTTAGAATTTTGAAATTATTTTTTTCTACGTGGTGATCGGTTACATTTTATGTAGCTGTTTAACTTGACTTTTCAAACGTAAATAATGCAGGACCTATACTCGTAGTTTTTAATCTTAACGAAAGAAACATTAATTTAATGAAAACCTCTTTATGACTCTTACATTTCAAAAGGTCCAAAAGAAAATCTGTTTCGAAAACGAATATAACATTATCGATATCTTTTGTCCATATATGGCAGAAACAGCTTTTTATAGCCTTCAAGAATATATATATATATATATATATATATATATATATATATATATATATGTACATATATATATATATATACATATATATATATATGTATATATATATATATATATATATATATATATATATATATATATATATATGTGTACATATATTAGCTATTCGGATTTGCATGGAATTTAGGTCGCTATTAGTTGTTTTGGTGCTGTAACTCTGTTTAAAATTTTATTTTATTTTATTTTATTTGCTTTTGTGTATGTTATTCTTTATCTATTTATAATATTAGAGTTTCATATTAAAATAAACTACATCTATCAATTTTATTCAAGGTAGGCTCAAAAAGTAACGCAATAAAAGCAAATATAAAAAAAAACATGACCTTACAAAAAATTTAATAAGAAAACTATTATGTAGAAAGACCCGTTTGACCGTCCGTGTGATGTTAAATTTGATTACAAGAAAAAGCTGGACTTAGAATTTATTTATAAATTAATATATCAAGAAATTCGTTACGAATTATGCTGACCTTGCCTTTTTTAACTTCTTAAGGTTCAGAAGAGAAATAAGTTGTGAAAGAAAAAGAATATAGTGCTAACAACATCGAGTGATCATTTATGTTATTTTGTTATGTATAATTTTTTTTATCATTTATTTGTCATTTAATTTTTTCCATTTAAATATTTGCATAGAAAATTGTATAAAAAAAAACTAATAGTTTTAAAGCACAGTATCCCGGCAATAAAATGTAGCATCCTGAAATTACTGTATTATATGTTGAATTGCATAATTAATCGAATGAGGTATTTTTGATTACTCTTCAACAATAAATTAACTTTTAGAAAGATAATCGCTCAAGTTGAAGCATACGTGCAATGCATTGTACTCCAGAATATATATCGTGACCCTTGTAATATATTTTTGAAGCATTAGTTGAAGCATACATGCAATGCATTGTACTCTAGAAGACATGTTGTGACCCTTGTAATGTATTGTTGAAGCATTAGTTGAAGCATACGTGCAATGCATTGTACTCCAGAATTCATGTCGTGACCCTTGTAATGAAAAATTAAGTTTTTATTAAAAAGGGTATGGAAAATATTATGTTCTAAATATAGTATTAAGTGATTCACTTTTATAATATAATACAATTAAAAAAGAAGAATTAATAGAATTGAATAATGAGTGTATTAAAAAATCCCCTCGCAACAAACTTGGCCAGTTTTTAGATCGAAATCAGTCACCGATGATGAATTCAGGTTGTTTACTATTTGTATATATATATATATATATATATATATATATATATATATATATATATATATATATTCATGTGCTGAATTTAATTTTATGGAAATAGAATTTATATCAAAACAGGGGCGGACTATTATGGGTAAATCATGATTTTTTGTATCGTTTTAAATGGCCTTCGGACATACATTAATTATAACATATATTATTTCGCACATTTTCCCTCCTTTTAGATAATAACATTTTGTTGAACTGCTTTGATAAACACAATTTGATCTTCTTTCCAGATACATTTCGGTGAAATACAATTTAAGAAAGTAGAATTTGAACCTTAGTATATTTTCGGTCCTAATCGTCAATGTATTAGTATCTTATTAGATAATTTTGGATTTCATATGATTACAGGTTGTTGTTGAATTAGATTACGAAAATTACAGAATATTATCAGTAGTTACATATAGTTGAGAACATGGCCTTGTTAAGAGTGAACATAGAGTGTCCGGTATACTTACGCATATATGTCGGTTTAATGTGCTGACTAATTTAAGTGTCTGGTTTTATGTATTGCTTGGAATACAGGTTGAATATAAAAATAGAAAAATGATTAACAAATCGTCATTTTTATTTTATAAGCTTTAATATCTCAGTGACTTAATACTCTTTACGATATTCCTTCATTCGTTGTACTATAAGTTAATACATAATTTAGACACCACTTTCGTGTTTACAAGAGGAAGCTCATTGTAACTTAATATATTACAAGTTTTCTGCTTCACCACTTTTTATTCAGATTCTCTCAAATTTGCTTATTGCAGCCTTGATTTGAGTTTTCTTTTTGTATTTTACCTGGTTACCCAACGTTGATCCTAAGTATGTTAACTCGTTAACAAGTTCTATATCTGGAAGTCTTTCGTAATATAATTTTATATCTAATGCTCCGAACAGTAACTGTCAAGTTAACTAATAGATTAAACAGCAATATAACGAATAATTTTAATTTCTTATGTAGTAATCATCTTTTCTATATTATTTTTTCAATCTCTTCTGTTAATCATGGTAAGTTGGATTTAGCTTTGTATTTTTAAATTATAATTTAAACGGAAAATTCCCAGATTGATTTTTAATTGTAATGAGTTTTACACACTCAAATAAATAAATTCTTATATAGAATCAATTCTTATATTACCTTCAGTATCCTTCGGAAAAAAATAGTGCGCAATCATTAAATTGTGGATGACGGCATGTAATTTACACTAAACTGATTTATAAGAAAAAATTGGAAATCAAATATCTCAAGGTAACCATTACTCAATTTTACAATTCGTCAAAATTCTCACTTGTGATATTGGACGCATTGAATAAAATTAATCGAATACAAATGTTAACATCCACCATTAGGCACTGCCAAAACAGAGACCTTTTTCTGCTCGATAAAAAATACGGTCATCAATCTTTAAATGTCTTCGTGTATACACTGAGTTCTCTTTATGCCGCTTTTGCGAATATTTATCGTTTGGTTCTTTTCCAAGGATTATGTCGTAAAAGACTAACCGTTTTCTATTGAACGTTTTTGCTAATGGTTGTTTGACTCAGTTAGTCTCAATATTTAGATAATTCAAATTTTCTTTTAAAAAAAAGATATAATTTAAAAAATTAAGCTTGCTCCTCGACGTCATTTTAAATTTGACCAAAAAAGCTTTATTAATAATTGTTAAGTATATATATTAGAAAAATCTTACCAGCTATGCTGTTTATTTTTTAAGACAATAAGTTTTTCAATGTACCTTTTAACTTCGCAAAATACCATAACTTCATTTAAAATAATCGTGTAAACCTTAAACTGCGAAAGCCCGAACTGTGAGAAGACTAAGTTAGGAGTGATTGTAAGTAGAATTGGTGACTTATTTTTTTCAAACTTAAAAACGGAAACGAATAATTTTACGTGAAATAAGCGATAGCAATATATGATACAGCCGATCGATGCTTACTTGAATCTTTGAGTTGAATCTCATGGATTTATCTCGCCTGAAGAAAGATTGATACAATTGAATAATATGTGTATTAAAAAATTCCTTTGCAACAAACTTGGGCAGTTTTTAGATTGAAATCAGTCACCCATGATGAATTCAGGTTTTTTACTATTTGTATATATTCTAAATTTAGTTTTATGGAAAAAGAATTTATATTTGTGCTAAATTTAGTTTTATGGAAATAGAATTTATATCAAAACAGGGGCGGATTATTATGGGTAAACATTAATTTTTTGTACCGTTCTAAATTGCCTTCGGACGTTCATTAATTGTAACATATTATTTCCCACACTTTCGCTCCTTTGAGATAATAACATTTTGTTGAATTGCGTTGATAAACACAATTTGATCTTCTTTTCAAATACATTTGGGTGAGACACAATTTAAGAAAGTAGAATTTGAACCTTTGTATATTTTCGGTCCTAATCGTCAATGCATTATCTTATTATAAATATTTTGGATGTCATATGATTACAGGTTGTTATAGAATTAGATTAAGAAAATTATAGAATATAATCAGTTGTTACATATAGTTGAGGATATAGCCTTGTCAAGAGTGAATATATAGTGTCCGATATACTAACAGATATATGTTGATTTAATGTGCTGACTAATTTAAGTACCCGGTTTTATTCATCACTTCCAGTTCAGGTTGAATGAGAAAAAGAAAGATTAATTGACAAATGTTGGTTTTTATTTTGATAATAAAACAATTTTAAAATGTCCCATTTTTTTGAAATATACCGTCGACCAGGTTGTCGTTAATATGTGCAGTGCAAGCCAAAGTATAGTGAATCGTCCCGTCGTGTCTAATTTTTTAATACACAAAATACATTAATCCATGGGATATATTTGGTATTAATTTTGTAGAAATTCATTATTCACAATTAAATGAAACTACGTGATGTAGTATTATTTCTACTTTCTTTAAGTTCTTTACCACGACCTAGGTTTCGTTGTATTACAACATCTTCAGGTGGGCTATTAGCAAAGATCTTTGCTAATAACCTACCTGAAGATATTGTAATACAACGATACCTAAGTCGTGGTAAAGAACATTAAAAAAGTAGAAATAATACTAAATCACGTAGTTTCATTTAATTGTGAATATATTCCATATTTCCAAATTGAAATCAGAAAATTACAAAGTCAGAAAAGTTAGAAAACGCAACCCACAAATAAAAGATTTTTAAAATATTATGTAGTTTAGTACCTGGACTAAGTACTACAACTGCAAAAATAATACTATAGGACGGTTTAAAAAATGGCATTGTGTCTAAAATTTATACATATATATATATATATATATATATATATATATATATATATATATATATGGGTGTGTATGTGTATACAATTGAATAGTACTTACTTATTTGATTAAATTAGACGGTGTTACAATTTATTACTATACATGGGAAAATATTCTTTACGGAATGTGGTGACCTCCACCAACGGCAGATGTTTGATTACAAACATGTTGATATAGTATTATTCAGAAAAAGGTATTCTTGGAATTCTTGATGGAATATTAGCGAATATAAATAAGGTTTGTCAGTATGAAGTGTAAGACATAATTTTAAATTTTGTTTAAAAATTTAAACATTTTTCATTAGATTTTGCCATACTTAGTGCTGTGTTAAAATCAGACAAATTAAAATAAATTAAATTGTGTCCAAACTTTTAAATTTATTTTACGTAAGTGACAAATCAAAAATTTAAGAACCCTGAATATAGCACGTTTTAAAATTAAATTTGTACCTTTCATTATAGACATTATCAAGGTCTACATTCGTAATCGTATCGAAGACAAAACTAACTTTTAATAATATAACTCGTTTCTCGTAATTTATAAGCGTTTAGGTAAGATATTATTTACGATTATTACGACCCTTTAAGTTAATTTATTACAATCCTTCCTTATAAACTGAACTTATCTGAGCTGGGATAAAAATGTTTATCTTCAAAATCAACATAATATCTACAATCAAGAAAAAGATATGAGAAGTCAACGGGGAAAATAAAAAGCCGAATAATAAGCTTCTGAACCTTTCTCATCGTAAAGTAAGCAAAGGAAACAAATGATAGCAAGATGGATGTATCTTCAAAATTAATATATTTCATATATCAGATATTTTCAATATTGACTTTATGTTACAAAGGAACCTTATGATGAAAAAAACCTTCGGCTAATCTCTAACTACGAATACGTATAAAAACAAAATACGAACACGAAATATTTAGAAAATAACAGTTTTTTTTTGTTGTTATTTTTTAAATATTTTTTACTCCGTTATTTCTTTACTCATGTCGATATTTGTTTATAAGGAAATTATTTTACGTTGGATTTTAAAGCCTTTCTAAAAAATTATATAATGCAATTTCGGGAACACTTTTCTCAATATTTATTCAGGATTATAAGTATTATTTTAACAAGAGTTGTTATTTAATCGGCCGGGACATAACACAAATATATATAGACAGGAAATAAGTTCGCTTTGGAACTAAGGTTATATGGCTGTTTTGAATATCATTTATATTTTGATATTTGGGCTTCATTTATATTTCTATTTTGATAGTAATATAGTTCTAATGTAGTTCTTCATGGTAAATGCTGTCTTTCAGATAGACTTGATAAATTATTTATTCAGATATCAACGCTTCTGAATTTTTATATTAAAATATGGAACTGGTTATTTACATGTATCTTCCAAAAAAGCTTAATCTCATTAACATTAAACATTTAAAAATAAGATGAAGCTCAAATGAAGCCCATTTTCTTAATCCACAAGATTACATATGGTCAGTAAAAAGACGATCCATGCATTTTGGGTAGGCGGTAATTTTTTTTCTTTAGGAAGGGGATTTAATAGTGGGAGGATAAAACTGCGTTTTTTTGAATCACAAGCATCCTCCATCCAGTCCTACCATATTTGGCTACCATTTTAAAAAAAAAGTGTATTTACTTTTTTCCACAAGACAGGTTGCATGAAAATATTGTATAAATCTTCTTTTTTTTGAAAATAGAATTATCAATAATTAAAAAAAAATATATATATTATGCTTATAATTACCGATTAAAATCTGACGAGTTATTGAATAGAATATTTTGATTACCGAAACATTGAAAGTTCTTTTTTCTTTCGAAAATAGAAGGATTTGTCCATTTTTAATTTCGTCGATAAATTTTATAAATACTAATGTGTAAAATTAATTGATGCAAAAATTTACATATTTATTTATTAAAATATATTTTTCTCTATATTATTCTAGGCATTAAAGATATAGGATAAATTCAATTAAATCACTCTCTTTTAAATAACTCATATTTGTATAACAAGTTACATTATTTTAATCTGATTAATTTACTATTTTAATTCAATGGTTAGGAGTGTAAAACCGGTTTCTGGAATTCCAATGCACCCTATACGATAGCCAGTTAAAAGATGGGTGTGTTTAGTTTTCTTGCTCTATCTCGCTAATTGCTTTACATATGGAAAAAAATATAAATACTACGGTGGTCTGAACTTATTGTCACGAAAAATATAAGTCAATATTTTTGACTGACTTAGCTGCTGTAATAAATACAGGTGACAAATATTATTTTAATATCAGCTAATATAACTAAAGATAATAGAATGTTTATAACAAGCATTTATAATAATATTGCAAGTCTTTTTCATACATTTTAAAAATACTTAGCTAAAAAATTGGATACTCATATAAATGTGTTGTACTTGAAGGGATTATTGACACTAATATTTAAAAAGAAGTTACCTGAAGGCTAAATGTGTACCTCAAACAATTAGTGACAAATTTTTTGTAGTCACGTATTGTCATTTGTAGAATATTGGGACAATATATAAAGTAGATCATTGTATGCCCGCAAAAGACATTATAACAATATCTGTATATGAATCGTTATTACCAATTCTTAGTTCTATTCCTAACTAATTGTCTAATAGATAAATTTAGTTTCTCCCTGTACGCCTAAGAACTGACATTACTCGAATAAAATATGCATTTCAATTTTTGAAGTGAAGAATGTCAGTGAAAATATTTCCGTTCTTTGTAATTTTTCCAAAATCCCCAAAACCGAAATATACTAAAATTCGCAACATGTATTTCAGAACATTTTTTCCTCTTTTTAATACATAAATAAATATTCCATAAAAATATATTAATAATCTTTTTAAGTTATGCATATCTGTACAACGTTTTCATCGAGAATGGTACACGTACCAATAATGGAATGCCATAAACCAATATTTACATATTTGAATACTTTCCTCGTTACTCTTCTAGAAAAAGTGGTACTTTAGTACAGTATATATTTTTAGTTAGTTTTTTATTAGTTATTTACAAGAAATAGTAAAAAACGCGGTATGTTCTTTTTTTCAAATTGTTAATGGTTTTAACCAAAATTGCAACAAAAGCGATTTATTTCATTCGCTTAAATAACGTACTTTTTACCAATAAAGGAGATGTAATGTTTTATTATTAGAGTACAAATATAAGTCATGTTACGCTGAATATAATATTAATTTTGCAACCCGTTTTTATAATAAAGAAATATTATATTAAATTGGAGAGAGCAGCAAAATATCATTATTTAAACAGTAATATGCACTTGTACAAGAAATAATACACTTGCATATTAATATCACTTGACTAAATAAAAATATGACTCTTTCTAGAATGATTTAACGATACTAGCAATAAAAAAATCAAATGAGGCACTTACGTTGAAATATTAAAATATTTAAAAATTAGGAAGGATTTTTAAGAATGAAGTATAAAATATGTATTAGTGTATTTATGATAGCAGAATATTGGTTAACTTAACATTAGACACATTATCTGTTGCAACTAGATTTGCCATCAAATCGTAATTTCAGCATTTAAAGTTGTTGGTTACTGCCAACTCTAAATTAAAATATTTATGGAAGAAAAATATTTATTAATTTTTTCCAGTGGTTTTTTTTAAAATTTTATGTTTTGAAGGCGATTATCTCGAAAACAGTTGTTTTTTCACATTCACCAAAATCACTACTTTCAAAACTTAAAAGTCGAAATTACCGCGGTAAGTGCATGTAAATGCATGTAAGCATGAGCAAAACTAGAAGTGCCAGTTTTTATATAAACTTAGACATATTTAAAATTCTAATAAAGTTTCTTTTTCCGCTATGAAAGTCTTTTATTTTGTCTTTCTGTTATGTCTATTTAGGGTTCAGCAGCTGAAAAAGGACTTGATAAATTATCTATTCAGATATCAACGCTTCTCAATTTTTATATTAAAATATGGAACTGGTTATTTACATGTATCTTCCAAAAAAGCTTAATCTCATTAACATTAAACATTTCAAAATAAGATGAAGCTCAAATGAAGCCCATTTTCTTAATCCACAAGATTACACTTCAATTTTTTCTTAACTGTCCTCAGCGTCAGTGTTTAAGGCGATAAGTTAAACCTTAATTATGTTATATAATATTTAATAAGTATTTATTCCAGCCAAATGGTCAGTAAAAAGATGATCCATGCATTTTGGATGGGTGATAATTTTTTTTCTTTAGGAAGGGGATTTAATAGTGGGAGGATAAAACTGCGTTTTTTGAATCACAAGCATCCTCCATTCAGTCCTACCATATTTGGCTACCATTTTAAAAAAGAAGTGTATTTACTTTTTTTCGCAAGACAAGTGGAATGAAAATATTGGATAAATCTTCTTTTTTTTGAAAATGGAATTATCAATCATTTTAAAAAAATATTTATGGTTATAATTAACAATTAAAATCTCACGAGTTATTGAATAGAATATTTCGATTACCAAAACTTTGAAAATTCTTTTTTCTTTCGAAAATAGAATTTGTCCATTTTTAATTTCGTCGATAAATTTGGTAAATACTAATGTGTAAAATTAATTGATGCAAAAATTTACTTATTTACTTATTAAAATATATTTTTCTTATATATTATTCTAGACTTTAAAAATATAGGATAAATTCAAACTTAAATAACTCATATTTGTATAACAAGTTACATTATTTTAATCTGATTAATTTACTACTTTAATTCAATGGTTGGGAGTGTAAAACCGGTTTCTGGGATTCCAATGCACCCTATACGATCGCCATTTAAAAAGATGCGTGTGTGTAACTAAACAGTTTTCTTGTTGTATCTCGCTAATTGCTTTACATATGGAAAAAAATATAAATAATACGGTGGTCTGAACTTATTGTCACGAAAAATATAAGCCAATATTTTTGACTGACTTAGCTGCGGTAATAAATACAGGTGACAAATATTATATTAATATCAGCTAATATAACTAAACTTAATAAATTTTTATATCACGCATTTATAATAATATTGAAAGTCCTTTTCATACATTTCAAAAATACTTAGTTAAAAAATTGGATACTCATATAAATGTGTTTTACTTGAAGACATCATTGACACTAATATTTAAAAAGAAGTTACCTGAAGGCTACTTGTGTACCTCAAACAATTAGTGACAAAGTTTTTTGTAGTCTCGTATTGTCATTTGTAGAACATTGGGACAATATATAAAGTAGATCATTGTATGCCCGCAAAAGACATTATAATGATATCTCTATATGAATCGTTATTACCAATTCTTAGTTCTATTCCTAACTAATTGTCTAATAGATAAATTTAGTTTCTCCCTTTACACCTAAGAACAGATATTATTCTAATAAAATATGCATTTAAATTTTTGAAATGAAGAATGTCAGTGAAAATATTTCCGTTCTTCGTAATTTTGCCAATATCCCCAAAACCGAAATATACTAAAATTGTATATTTCGGTTTTGGGGATATTGGTTTCAGCATGTTTTTTCCTCTTTTTAATACATAAATAAATATTCCATGAAAATATTTAAATAATCTTTTTAAGTTATGCATATCTGTAAAACGTTTTCATCTAGAATGGTACACGTACCAATAATGGAATGCCATAAACCAATATTTACATATTTGAATACTTTTCTAATCACCCTTCCAGAAAAAGTGGTACTTTAATACAGTATATATTTTAAGTAACTATTTTTATTAGTTTTTTACAAGAAATAGTAAAAACGCGGTATGTTCTTTTTCTTTTTAAAAATTGTTAATGGTTTTAACCAAAATTGCAACAAAAGCGATTTATTTCATTCGCTTAAATAATGTACTTGTTAACAATAAAGGAGATGTAATATTTTATTATTAGAGTACAAATATATAAGTCATATTACGCTGGAATATAATATTAATTTTGCAACCCGTTTTTATAATAAAGAAATATTATATTAAATTGGAGAGAGCAGCAAAATATCATTATTTAAACAGTAATATGCACTTGTACACTAAATAATACACTTGCATATTAATATCAAGTGACTAAATAAAAATATGACTCTTTCTAGAATTATTTAACGATACTAGCAATAAAAAAATCAAATGAGACACGTTGAAATATTAAAATTTATAAAAATTAGGAAGACTTTTTAAGAATGAAGCATAAAATATGTATTAGTGTATTTATGATAGCAGAATATCGGTTAACTCAACGTTAGACACATTATCTGTTGCAACAAAATTTGCCGTCACATCGTGATTTCAGCATTTAAAGTTGTTGGTTACTGCCAACTCTAAATTGCAATATTTATGGATAAAAAAATATTTAATTATTTTTTCCAGTGGTATTTTCTTTATTTTTATGTTTTGAAGGCAATTATCTTGAAAACAGTTGTTTTTTTCACATTCACCAAAATCACTACGTTCAAAATTTATAAGTCGAAATTACCGCGGCAAGTGCATGTATATTCATGTAAGCATGAGCAAAACTAGAAGTGCCAGTTTTTATATAAACTTAGACATATTTAAAATTCTAATAAAGTTTCTTTTTCCGCTATGAAAATCTTTTATTTTGTCTTTTTATTATGTCTGTTTAGGGTTCAGGAGCTGAAAAAGGAAAAACGAAACCTCACACGATTACTCACCCTTTGCATTAATTTCTGAAGATAAAAAGACATGAAATGTTAGAAGCACGACTAAATTTCCTTTAAAGACAAACATAATTGATAACAACTTCTAAAAGTATGTTATTCAATAAATAATACTAAACGTTTTCCTCCAATCAAATTTAAAACGACACATCTGATGGAACTTAATTTCCGATACTAGATCCCTCCACGAGAAAAAAATTCGAACCGCACAAAAGTTGAGACCGGCCCAGTTAAAGGATCATTCTCAGAAATATTCACTAGAGAAAGATTAGTATTTTATGCCATAATTCTTGAATAAGAATACCTTACAAGCGATGTTAAGAATTAATTTAGCGTACTCTTAAAGGCTTATAAAGATTGATGACCGTATTTTCATTGAAAGGGAAAAAAAACTTATGCTCTAGTTAAGCCTGAAAGTTGATGTTAGATTATTTTCGTACAATACTTGTAATATGTCACCCGAGAATTTTAAGGTATTGTAAAATTAAGTGAAGTCTCAATAAGCAAATTCAATTTTCCTTTTTGATCTCTTTAGTTTATCTTTGAACCTTCAATGATTGACAAATAGGTCAAAGTTAAATCTGATCCCATACAGCCGATAAAAGAAACTAGAAAAATGATGCAAGAACTGTTAGAAATAATGAGTCTGGAAAAAATGAGAATTATTCGTTTGAGTATTATTTTTTATCGTTTATTGGATGTTTACTAGTCTTGAAATTAAAGTAATTAATGATCTTGAGTAACAGTAATCATCTTACTTAAACATTAAATTATCGGATCTTTATTTTGTCAGCGAATACTTCAGATCGATGTGGGTGAGTATATGAATGGAATGAAATTCAGGTGAAGACAAAAATGGCCAAAGTTATAATGAGCAAGCTCGTAAGAAGCTGGTAGGACACTTAAAACACTTATCGCCTAAATTTTCCTCTACGGAATAGATTGCTTTCTCGGTGTTTCAACTATTCCTTTTTCGGAACTTTCATGACCTAACAGTCTTAAAAGATGTTTTCCTTTTTATATTTATATTACTTTAGTTAAAGTTGAAAACTACTTGTATTATTTCATTTTTAAATGTCATTGGAAATCGTTCTTCATTGCTTCTTATAATATAATACCACTATATATTACGATTTACAGTGCTTCTACCTAAAACAAATTTTCAAATTTCTCGATGTATTCATTTAATTTAATCCACTAGTTATCATTATAACTGAATATATATTTATACTACAACCACATTCTTGAAATACATTTTTGTTATTTGTGTGGAATGAAAATAATTTTTTAATCTAACATTGTAATATTATTTCTGCAAAGAAATGTTTTCAATTAAAATGAATAAAAAGTAAGCATTGACGTTATGCCCAAGAACGAAAAAAAGTGTGTGATACATATAAAATAAAATTTATTATATTAAAATGACCCATAAAATCAATGTTTTCTTTTTTTTATTTATTATTTCATTTGTTTTCAAGTTCTCTTCGAAGTATAAAAAATGTTATCTTGAGAGAGATATAAATCGGGAAATATAAAAGAATTTTCGTTTAAATTCATGATTTGTATTATTATCTGGAGAATACACTTTATGATATAACAAGGCATTTGGTCGGCTTGAATGTAATATATTTTTAGAAGTGTATTACAAATACCAAGTGTTGAGAAGATAATGTTTAATTTTCATTACATTCAAAGTGGAAAACGCACGTAAATTGTAAACTTTTTCTATTTTTACAGGGATCTCTTAACTCGTCATTGTGTTTTTTAATACGATCTTATTACGTTATGGGCTGCTAAAATATCGTGTAAAAGTTTTTCTTAACAAATTTTTTCATTTACTCTCCCTCATAGTTATAGCTGCAGGGCCAATCTGAGTTATGATAATGGAAATGTGTCAATCTACGAAGACCATTAATAATTCTCCAAGATAATTTTTACTATGTTGAGCCAACAGACAAAGTTAAATGATTAATAATTACAATTATTTTACAATCCTATTAATTAGATTGCCAGTCAAGAATATTGTGCACAAATGTAATTTTTGTTTTAATCAAACAAATTATTTATTCATTTCTTTCTTTACTTAGTTATAGACTTTATTACAAATTATTACTAAACTCAATCTTAAGTTACAAGTTAATAAAATTTGCACTTTAACTAATGTAAGTCGGAAACATAATATACAAATGCCGTTTACTATTAATAGACATGCATATGAAATTATGGCAACTTTGTATCAATTCTGTTTTACTTGTATTAGATACTTGTTTCATCACGACTATTTAAACTATTAAAGAACTATTGGAATATGATATTCTATACGACAATCAATCAATCACCTCTTATACACATTTATAAATACATTGTTTTAGCTTCTTTTTCTTTCAAATATACAAATTTACTCTATATATGATTCACAATTAAATGAATGATGATTATTTATAGATTATATATTTAAGCTCCAAGAGCGACAGAAAACTGATGTGATGAAATTGTGGTGTCGGAAACATCTATTAAATATTTTCGGTATTAATAGATTTAGTAAAATTTTCGTCGACCGCGCAATTAAGAACAATTAAATTCTTCGGTCATTTCATGTAAATAGAACGATCCATGAAGCAGCTTGCAGTACTCAGTCGGGTAGAGAACAAGTGATCACTTGGCCGTTCCCCGACGAGTAGGGAGAGACATAGGGTTCTAAGTCTTAATGTTGCCACAACGCAACTAAGAGAATAGAGTGAAAATGCATTAAAAAATAGCCACAGGAGCTGCTAAGTTCCAAGCTATGTGTGAAAACATTTACTAAGATGAGAGTTTTAATAAGCGCTCAGACACACCTCAAACTGGAACTTTGTTTCGTTTGATACAAAATTGTTATATTGTAGGCGATTAAAATTTCAAAGAGGAATTTTCTGAAAAAGTATTTCACTCTCTTAATATTGTTCCTAAACCACTGTGGTTATGAATTACAATATAATAAATGTCAATTAAAAAAAGGCCGTCAATATTAAAAATTAATTTTTTTACGGTATTATCTAAAGTTAGGTAACTCATAATAAGAATGCCCAGTTATTTATTTTTTTTAATTGCATTATAAATTAATAAAGTATTTATTCAAAACTAAATTCACGATGAGGACTTTATTAAACTTAATTCTTTGTTTTTTTAATTAATGGTCGATTTATATTTCAGCTTGTTTAATAAATTTAATTTACTGATAATAAATATAATAATTACCCTTGAATTTTAAATTAATTTTCTAGTAACAGGTGTGTTCAACATATCAAGTAGTACAGCAGTCGCTTGATGTAGTAATGTGCGTGTCTTGGTTTATTAATTGCATGGCTATAATTTTAAATTAATTATAATGTTGAATTATTCTCATGATGATTTTTTGTTACTTTTTTATGAATCATATTTTTTTGGTTAATTTTTTTTGTTTTCTATGGCAGAAAACAGAAAAATAACTCCGACCATCATTATACATAATAAAATAGTAAGGAAGCCGTAGACATATTTCTATTTTTAGGAAATATTGTAAAGTGTGTGATCGAATAAAAATTAAAAAGATTTCTTTTAGATTTCATTTCAGTTTTCCTGCGTACTTGTTAGAATAATATCCAAAAATTACTGGAAGGATTTTAATGAAACTTATACTACTAGATTTGAGGGAAAAAAGATAATTTCGACTTGATTCCCATAATCAAGTCGAAATTATATTTTTTCCCTATAGAATATTTCCTAAAAGTTATTTATTTCTTTTCTTTTTTTCTGTTCGTTCAATTGGTCATCAGGAAGAAATGAAATTAAAATAATTTAAAGATAACTCGATACTTTTAACTTAAAAAATATATATAATAATGTTCAATCGAAGATTCACCAACGGCAATAATAAAAATCAATTACGGAGGCTAAATGATAAAAAAATTAAAATTCTCAAAATTGTTATAACAATTCGTTTTAACTTATTTTCACGATTCGACTTATACCATGATATCAAATTGTGTATATCAGCAAGGGTGTCTTTGAAATTTAAATGTTATTTAGACCAATAGAAGTTTTGACTATTACGTTTTTTTTTCAGTAGAAAAATTTAATATTCCGAAGAAATTATTTATTTCATTTTTCTAGACTACACGAGAAGATGTTTCGTTTTCTCTTCTTATATATATATATATATATATATATATATATATATATATATATACATATATATTTGCACATTTTTTTTTCCTTTTTAATTTTTTTTTTGGAAAACTAGTACTTGAGATTCTATTTGTAAAGTAGAATTATCTTCAGAAAAAAAACTTTCACCTGTTTTTTCAATTTCCGAAAGGGAACCTAAATTTGCGCCGTAATGCAATATTTATGTTCCAAGTTTACCCTTATTAAGAAAGAAAGTAGATTATTAGATACTACATTCCCAGGTTTTTTTCCACAAGTTTAGTCATTCCGGTCACGAAGTAGAATTTCACGAAACACGACTACGATAACTTAATCTTATCGTCATAAAAAATGTAGGTAAGTATTTTTTACCGTGCTTTGCATCTACAATAAAGATATATGACCAGTATTATTCTATTATTTATTAAGCTAATATAAATGATAATGAATTAAAGTATGCACAAGTTCCTTGATTTAAATTTAAAACATGTTAATTCGGTTGTTCATCTTTAAATTTAGTAACATATTTGATACTGTCTCAATTCTCTCGCTCTTCATATAGTAAAATATCGAAACTCGATTTTTTAGATACACCTTTTAAAAAAGTAACACGTCTATACATAACTTTGGAAAGTGATTTTATACTATTACTTTTTTTGCTTATATTTAGAAAGTAGATCACCGTCTTATTTTCTCGCCACTATATGGTGCCTAGAAAAAGTAATTATGTAATATTTAAAAATATTTTCAGAATATAAAGTTCGAGTCCAAGAAGTGCTCGAATCAGAAGCGCAAGCTGTGATTGGGCGTTTTGATAGACGACATATATCTTGGATTCTATATTGAAACGTTTTAGGTCGGGATAAAAAAAATAATAATCTTTTTCGGGGTCCTTAATTACTCTTAAGATAATCGGATTCGCAGATAATACTTTTGTTTTTTTGCCTTTTCAAGCCAAGTTTATTTTACTGTTCACGTCACACATCTTTCTACCAAAATTGCGAATTGTAGCCGTCTTTACCAATGTTAATAATATTCCTTTTTTATTCAATAACATGTTTTTTACAATTTTGTAGAAACAATCTTGCGAATGTATTTAATCGCTAACGCCATTTCTAATTTTCATTCATATTCGATAATTTATAAAGGGAAAACTGATGTTGATATAAAAATATGTTCTCGTGTAAAATGAAAAAAATCTCTGTTATGTCCCTAGAACATACTATAGATATTTAGTAAGGAAATTTTATTAAAAACGATTATATAACTTAAAATTTAACAATAATTTGAGAAACAACACACTCAATTACTCGTCCATAAAATTATCATAGAAATATTAACTATATTGTAATCAGTAACACTGTGTTATTATTAATGCCGTTAAATAATAAGTGTACACCAAAAGCAGGATGAAATCAATAATGGTTATTATATCTCTCCATCATGTGTAGCAGAATTGGTAAAAATAATTTAGATTTGTACGTTTTTGCCACAGGCAATAATTTAATCGTTTTGAACTATAATTATTCTATGTCATGATATTTTAAAGGATAATTTTACTTGTTGTTTTATGTAAATAAATACAGTAGTTAAGTTATAGCGTATAAAAAAAATTATTTTAATTAAAATATTGACAGTTGGAGAAATAATGTTACAATGAACGTTCATCCTGCTACGATTCACAGGGGCAGAGTTATGATAAAGTGGAAAAGTTTTTTGTTCGCTTTATTTGTTCTTTTGCGCTCCGTATATCCGAATATAATATTTGTTTTTGCTAGAAATCAATAATTTTAATGAGAAATGCAGGTTATGGAAAATAATACTATGATTTGTAGGGGCAGAGTTGTGAAAAATATAACATGAAGCGAGGAACACTGCCTAAAGAGTACAAGGTAATAAGATATCGGCTTATTTATTGACCGATCACCCCGAATATTTCCGCTCACATAACCACGATTAATCTATATCGTTTGGCAATTGGAGTGGAGACATTTAACGATCTTAGGGAGAGAACAATATAACAAAGAAAATTTTACACGTGAGACAAGAAAATTTTCAACGTTTACAAGAAAATTTTACACAAAGAAATTATTTATAGATAAATCGAAAATACGTGCAATTACAAAGCGCTGAAGAATGTCTAATGTACATAAAAGAAATACCAGCAAAGAAATTTTCCTCAAATATTGTGTGTATTTTAAGTGATAGTGCTCCACATATGAGTTTAGACGAAAGAGACTGAATTATGAACGCAAAGGACAACAATAAAATCCCGGCTTGTAGCAACTCGCTTCAAAAAGAGTTTTTGACAAAATCATAACTGTTTAATGCACCCTAGAAATTTGTAAATATTTTGTATAGATTTTGGAGCAAACTAGTGAAAATTATGGAGATAATGGGCTTTCAAATTTACTATTATGCTACGACCATATCAAGGAGCAAGGTAAAGTACATTTAGGGAAGAGAAGGTTAAGGATCAAAGGAGGCGAGGATCAGGAAAAGAGAGAAAAAATGATAGACACAACAACAATACGAGAAAGGTAAATAGTTACTTTCTGGGACACGAAATTTAAACTAGGACAAAACAGTTAAATTTTAAAATGAAATATTAAAATTATTATATTTACATTCTGCACGTAATGTGGGATATACTTTAAATTCCTAATTATGAGATCTTTAAATATATTTTTTTAAATATCAATTCTATGTACTATATCTTCAGAGATATACTGAAGAACATACATTAAAAAATACGTTCGCCTCCCCCCTTACCTTTAATTTTAAATCCTACTGAAACGATAATTGTAAGAAAAGCAAGTTTGTTAGAAGCCAATTCTAAGGTTGGTGGAATATATTATGAAAATTCTACATATCTGAGTTGTGAAATATTCATAAAAATATATCTGCCCCTATTAAATATTATTAGGCAAATAATATTAAAATAACTGTAAAATTAATAAACTTAATGTGATTTATTACAATAACCATAAAAAGAAACTATGTTTTTTACCAGGCCCAATAGAATCCACCAGTAAAAACTACATATGAATTGTTTTTTTTAATTTAACGATTCCGATGTCCGCCTCAAGCATCTGCCTATATTTTGGTTGCTTACTCTAGCACATGATCCTCTGGTATCACTGCGCTTCACTTCTAGCCAGCCCATTCCACCGATGTATGTTTGAATGGAAAAATTTTAACGCCATCTTTTGAAGTACTTTATCCACGTACACTATTCTATGTGTAATATTATGCGCCGAGTGGCTAGGCACTTCCTTGTTATTGCTGCACTAATGCAATGTAAATTTATTTTTAACGTAATTAAATTCGTATATATTATGATTGAGTAAATCGATTGCGATAAAATATAAACCAAATATTACGTCAAGTTAACTTCTGTACTTTTCACATAACTTTAGCTAAATTTAATGAGTTGCCTTTACGTAAAGCGTGTTCGAAACACATGTGAAAAAAGAAACGAAAAAACAGGTAAGGAGAAAATAATTACCAAAGACATTGACTTTGTGTTCTACTACTTTCATTAAGTGCCACAAAATTACTATTCCGTAAATGTCCAAGAGGCCAATACCACAGTTTTTTCATAATTATAGATCGTTAAAATTTTATTCCGTTAGGAAGTACGCGTTAGTGAAAGCTTATTATGAATAACTTAATTGCACTTCATATGAAACCTTCGGTGCGTGATCCAAACTCACACTGGGCCGGTCGGATGAAAAATTAGTGACCACTGACAATTATTTTCAAGCTCAACAGTTTTACAAAGGTCAGTTGACTGTCGACTCTGCTATCGACTCTCCATATGAATGTCGCGTGTAATTGATTTTCGATTTAATCTCTATAATCAGAACTGCTTTCTTTTCATATTTCCTTTCATTTTCTTGTAATTGTGATTCTTAGACTTCCAAAACACTCTCTTCTAAAACTAAAGTTATTTAACTTCTTTTTTCTAAAATCTTCTCTTTGTATTGTACTTTCACCTCCTAAATTATAAAAACAACTATGGGTTCATATTTTATCAGTTATTCTTAAACTGTTTTAAAGTGTTATTAATATAAGCCTTTTAAACGGAAATTAAAACTAGTCAAGTAAAATTACATATGAAGTAAATATTTTAATTTTCTTCGTAAATGTATTTTTAAGTTGTAAAAATTAAGTACTAAATCTGTACGTTTAAAAATTCGAAAACGAAAAAAAATTATTTTGTTCAATGGCACGATAGCCTGGGATGAGTCCTGGTCTTCTCAAAAATCTTCATCTACATTGACTTATACTTGGCTACGATGTTCAAGTTTTTTATCCCAACGATGTCCTGCATCCTTTTCGAATCGTCTTCATTTATTTAAATGAAATTTTTTTCATGAAGTTTTAATTTATTTGATAACATCAAGATTTTTCTATCGTGCATCAGTTTAGTATTTATTTTTCCACCATGATCCATTTGTTAGAATACTACCAAACATGTTCCTCAGAATTTTACTTTTGAAAACTGCAAGCAATTGTGAATACAAAGACAATATAGGAAAGAAATTGGCTGTTATTTAATTTCTAATATTTGGATAAATAGAAATGCTATGTTCAAAACGAAATTATTGATAAACAAAAACGGACATAATAAAAATAATCAGACGATCCACTGTTTATATATACACACATCACACAAAACTACTTAACCAATTTTAATGCAATACCTAACATCTCGCACTGCGAGATTCCAGTATATACACAGCGTTAGTATTTAAGGATCAAAAGTAGAAACTTGAAATGTTGTATTATCATGGGACGGAATAAGGGTACAAAGTTTTATCAGAAACGTTAAATTAGAAGTAGATTTCAATTTATAATTTAAAATTCGCCCTGAACTTATACAATGCTAACGCAATTTAATGAAATGCACATACTAAAAAAAATCATTTCCCCTAAATTTAAATGCGACCTTAAAAAAGGCGGTGAAAGAAAGGATTTCTTGAAGGAGTTATGACTCCTGGAATGTCAAACGTCTGTCAGTCCTAGCAGTACTTTTATTGAATAAATTTATTCAAGTAACCTTGTTGGGTAAAACCCTGACCATTAAACCTTCGGTGTTAATAAAAGTTTATTGGCCTTAAGTACTGTGGCTTCAAGATATAGACAATAATTGCTTACGTTTTATCGTAAATAAAACATAATATAAATACAAACGAATTAGCGGTATTATACAGATAAGACGAATTTCATTATTTGAGAAACTATGTGGAAAGAGAATATAAAGAAACAAATGAAAAAAATTAAAAGAAAAAATGTTTCTTAAAAATTCTCGTAGGTAAATGAAGTGCTTTAACAAAATCATGAAAACAAAATTACTTTTAAAATTACCCAATAAATTGTTTAAAAATTTTTCTCATATATCGAATAATTATTTGTGGTTTTATATTGTATCATAAAAAGGTAATTTAAATAATTTGCGAACAATCGGATTACAAAATAGTAGACATAACTGTAACGTTTAAAACTGTAACGTTGCTTTGTATATTATATATTTGCCTAAACCTATGGTTCTTACTACTGGACCATGCGTAGAAAAAATTCAAAAAAGTTACACATGAAAAAACATCCAGATAATCAAAATTACAATCGTCGGCCCATAAAAGGCTTACATTTCCCAATGTATTTATGCGGAGCTAAAATTTCTTTACACGGAACGAATTAGATATCTACATATATATAAGGAATTGATATATTTTAACTAGGCTACAATATACTTATATATATATATATATATATATATATATATATATATATATATATATATATATATTTATATATATATTATTATTATTATATATTTATTTATATATATATTTATATATAATATATATATATATATATATATATATATATATATATATATATATCGGACGGGCAGGATTATAGAGAAAATGAAATTATCTGGTATTTAAAAGGATTATTTGGTACTTAGTCACACAGAATTAAAATAAATATTTTTGAAATAAAAAAATATTGTCCAGAGAATAACAGGATTAAATAAAAGAAGGACTGATGTTTTTTTAACAATATTTTAAGTTTCTTTCCTAATCAATCAGATTGAGCTATTATAGTTAACTAAGAGAGTATTACTTTAGAGTAAATAATTTTTTATGAGATTTACTACATATCTAAATAAAAGTTTTGCCGCCATCAGGTACGTAGTAGAATTTACCTACAGTTTTAAAATCTGCTTATTCAGATTCAACAACTTGCAAATCCTGTTAAATCTTTTATATTGCGTTAAATTATTACCTAGAGCTCTGAAAAAATTTAGACTCAGATCGGGTAATATCGGCTGAATAAGGTGAATGTACGGGTAGTATTTTCGAGATACTACTAGGATACTACTTAAAAAGGACTATTTGATACTTAGTTTAGAAATTACTCAATATAACCGTTGAAAATAAATATCTGCCTTTACTGTAGAATCCTCCATAAACAACTTCTATTAAAAGCACTTCAGTAGTCCATAAGCTATCTGCTTAGCATTTTCTTTCCGATATTCAGTATAGGATTGGGTACTAAAATTCCCACTTTTCCTGCATAAAGCCATTATAATTTGCGTGTGTAATTAACGTATGAAAGCTACGTCTTATTGCCAGTTATGAATTTCTTCAACTAATGGAAATTTCTGATGTTTATAATTGTCGATAAACAATTAATTTTAGAGTATAAAGGTCTCTATTTGATATAAATTTAGGTCTATTTTCTTTGATGTAATTCACTGAAAGGTTGGGTGCTATTATTAACACACTAACCTTCAGTCATCTTTTTAGAAAAATTCCGAATTAGTGACTAAAATGTTATTAACCTATCCAATGTATTTCTCAAATTTACTTGAAGTTTTATCCATTTAAATTTGAAGTTTTATTAAACTAATTAATTTTGCATTTGATTCTATATTACTTCAAAAGAACAGTTTATTATCGAGTAACATGAACTACTTCTGACTTTCAGTAACGGCAATATATCACAGAGACGGTACTATAACGATTTTATCGGACACCATTTTTACTCTGCTCGAACTGGATATCGAATTTTCTTTTTTTGAAAATTCTCCGAGTAATAAACAATTATTAGTATAATAACCATCAATGGAAATTTAATAAATGTACTACCGACTACCGATTTTATAAACCTATACTAACCACCAGTATTTATAGTATACCAGAGACCAATACTGAGGGCTAACAAAAATATCTGAGAGCTTTCCACAACGCGGTCCATTAGATAGCTGTAAGTAGCAGATACCTAGTTGTACGAACTGACTTGAAATTAGGAAAAAAAATGTGTATCAAATAAAATAGACATTAATAGCCACCACATTTATTTTCACAGATATATAATAAGAATAAGAATGAAAAGATCTTAAATATAGAGGCTGACCTAGCAGCAGCACTAAACGTGCCATGCCTCCAGAACAAGTACTCAGTGCACATCGTATCGCTACCGGCAGGTCGGTCCATCCACGCAACATCATGGTACAATTGGCTACGTGGAACCTGCGTGACGACATTCTCAGGGTGGTGCAGGTGCGTTACTCTTTCACCACACACTTCCTCATGCTTCTGTATTAAAAATCTGTATTAAAAAACATCTTACGCTGTACAACAAAATGTACATCGGACGCTTTACGCAAAGTGGATGCGAAATGGAAAATTATTTAGGAGGAAATCTCTGCTGACAATACTTAAATAATCAAATGTAAATGTGATAAAAATAAAATGTAACTATTAGTTTTTATCATATTTTTTTATATAGTAACTTGTACCTGTTTAGATATAAATAATATTAAACACTCAATAAAATTTAACAACTTGTGGCATACTGTTAATCACTATGCTATGTTGGCGTAGTTAACAATTTTACGAGGAAAACACCACTATAATATCTCACTCCTGAATAATGTAGTTGTAATTCTATCAGTAATTTATTTAAATGGCAACTAATTACTGGACAGGTTTGCACTATTTGTATTTTGTTAATTGTAAAAGTATGTAACCGTCCATTTGCAAAATACGAATGAATTGGCTAATGTATCAGTATGTAGTCAGAATTGTAGCGGAATTCAAAACAAAGAATGGAGAACTCCGCACAAACGTTTAAACCAACGACTACAATGTAATTGTAATTACTTAAACCATATATTTAGCTCCATCGAAGCATATATGATGCTGAGTACAAAGATGATCATTACACAGTGTTTCAATGTGGTCGAGACTTCTCCAATAGCACTAAAATATATGGAGATGGAATTGTTGTTACGGTTATATAAAAGTTTATTGAATAACTTTGCCGTCAATGAAAAATTAACAATTTGAAGGAATTTTATATTGAATTTTATATTCGCTAACAAAGAATTTTTTTCTTCATATTATGTGCCATTTATATTAAACCGAAGTTTTTGCAAAATATCTACCATAAAAATTTTATTATATGACAGATACACGTACCAAATATTTGAATAACCCCAAGTTAATTTTTGTTGATTAAAACATACCAATGCTAATTTTTTTTGTTTTATTGAAATTTGTTCCTATGACGTTACAAGTGAGAGCTCTGATCCCTTAGCTACCTTCGTCGCTAGCGCAATATCTTTTAAACAACCGTAGCTGTTTAATTTCTATTAAGGATATTAATAAAAAATCAGTCGATCTTGTAATGAGCAATTACAAATGCAAATTCTCATCTGCAGATCCGTTGTTTCCCGGCGATTGCGATCATCCTACTATTTTCTCCACAATTAATTGCCGTCCAGAGATGGTAATAAAAAAACAGACACTTCAAAATATAATTTTCAAAAATTCGACTACAATGCAATCAGTAAAGCGATGAAATCTACAAATTATGAAAGGATTTACATTATCTTTTAGCTACCTGCACCGTGGACTGATTCTACATAATTATTCTTAACATTATTAATATATTAGTATCTAAGACACCACCAAAAAAAAACAAGAAATATCCATCTTGAGAGTAACTCAATTAGATTCGAGTAGAAAAAAACGCGAAGAAAACTTCTGGGTAATATTCTCTAAATTAATAGGTAACTTTTATAAAATATATGTATATATATATGTATACTTTATTGAGATTTGGATCAAATTTTTTTTAAAAGGTAAATGAGATCGTATCAAACTATATAACTCTTGGTGGTCTCAACTCGAATATGACATTGCAGTCTGGAATCCATATTGTCACATATTATAACACGATCGAACAGACGCAAAGAGGATTTATCGGCACATTCCAATATCGCTTCAAAGCGGTCAAATTTAATTATTTCAATGCAATATACTCATTTAGATAGTGCACTCTCCGTGAAAAGTCTTTTGAACTCGGAATTATTGACTTTATAATATCTGTAATAGACGTTATGATTCCACAGGTATAGACAGTCAGCCGTCAGGAGTCATTTCCGCCGATATAGATAGTTGCAGGTTTAAGTACCAGGAAGAGCAGCCCGTAGTTCCGTGCTTTTTTAATTACCTACCGCTCCACCTGTGCTCGCCCAAGCAGCAACGCACAGACTGTGATGATCGCGATAGAGCATTCCATTTTTGGGACATATTCACTAACTCGTAATTTAAATACAAGCAGCCAATTATTTAGCAATTAAAAACCATCAGTCCTTCCAAACCAAGTGATATTACATATATATATATATATATATATATATATATATATATATATATATGTATGTATGTATGTATATATATATATATATATGTATATGTATATATATATATATATATATATATATGTGCACACATATATATACATATGTATGTGTGTGCGTGCGTGTATACATATTTTTTTTTAAATATATATGAAATTTTCAATGTTTTCTCCATATAGTTAAACTGCAACTTTATTTAATATTTGTTTACCTGATTTTAAGTATTTTTAATTTTAATTATTGTTAAATATTTATTATTACTTCATCTATTACTGACGATGAGTATTTTGAAATTTTAATAAATGATTAGTGGTAAAACTTGCATAAGTTTAATGTTTTATATACTTAACAGAAATAAATAAGTAAATAAAAATAAAGAAAAAGTTCCTTTTAATTTAAAAAAAAATATACTTTCCCAATACCTCCATATATTTATAACAGACATTTTAAAAAATTAGAGTAACGGCATTTAGCAGGGTGGGGAGTAAAATACTTTTTATAATAAGGGTAACTAAACGGGCAGGCGCTCCGTCGTAGCCACAGGTAAGGGAAAAATATATGAAAATGTTGATTTCATTAGTTTAAAAACTATGTTTAATAACTTATTTGAACTGTTCAAATTTTAAAATTTTGCCTATTTCTAAATATTAAATTCATAAGTCATTTTAATAAACAAGTAAAATATGAAAAGCATGAACACGAAAAATAATGTCAGATAATGTATTATTTCTCTTCACACTACATTTTTTGTTAATTTTTCCACAGCATGTAGCAAATTTTAACTTACCTATTTTATAAAAATGTTTCCTTTTATAAAATAAACATAACAATAAAATTTATGCTTAGGATAACGGAAGTCTTGTAATCAAAGATATATAATTTTTATTCATCACAAAGCAAAGAATTGGTTGACTCATTACCATTGGGTAATGAGTCAACGAACTTGGTTGAATCATTACCATTGGGTAATGAGTCAATCAAGTTCGGAAAAAGAAAATTGTAGACACTAATCGTGTACATTTTAACACCAATATTTTCGAGCCCAACAATTTCCCTGATATAATTCAAAAGTTATTAGATTTATAAACTTGTAATTATATCTATGTGTTAGTACAATGATTACACACATCTATTACAGTCATATTTACTACCTTGAGAATATCTCTAATCTTAACACGAACTCGCTCAATACAGTCTTAGACCATTCTCAATTGTTTTAAAATCCTTAAATTGTACATGAAATGAGATTATTGATACGTATAAGGGAAAAAAATTAGGAAGCATTCAAATATGGGCCGGTATTAAAGATATAATCCCTTTTGGTATACACAAACCATATTTTCATTTGTAAAAATGGTTAATATTTTTAGAATTATTGACGACTTACAAAAATATCATGCAGTTCGTACATATTTTTATATTGTATTATATACATTAAAAACTTATAAATTTGTAGCTTCAATCATGAGTTGCGAAGAGAGTTGTAACCTTAGATTATATACATAGCGTGTGAAAATGTTATAACATGTTCAATCCATTTGGTTGTGTAAAATTACAAGCTTTGGCAAGTGTGTCATATATATTACTAGTTATTACCTGCGGGATTTTAACTGGTGACTTTTTCTCCACCGATAATATTTATGTACCGACGCTGCTGTAATGATATCCTCACCCTAACTAATTTTATAAATACAATAGTTTTGTTTGTTATTCTTTCACATACCAACAGAATAACGGATCGATGTGATTTTTTCTATTTATTCTATTTCCTAATATCGCAACGGATCAACGGATCGATATGTTTTTTTTTTGTGTAGAAGGAGTTGGCGGATGGAAAAGTAGTTTATATTTCCGGAAGATTTTGAAAATATTATATAAAACTGAAAAAGTACACAGATCTAATTACCAAGCAATGTCACAGAGGGATAATGGATTGATTTAATTTTTTGAAATACTACAAACTAAAATAAGGGAACAACTGAATTGCTCCCTGTAATTCCTTCTTTATAACTATCGAAGTATGATACAGTGTCAAATTTTACCGGTGATTAAAGAGCCACACCTAACATCATAATTCTGCAAGTGAAGTTCCGAGTGGAAGCTGGTGAATCATATTTTTTCCCAGTAAGCACTAATTAATGCACTTATTATTCAATAGTCAAAGATAGAAAACCCTTACATCGCTAATTGTTCTATTAAAATTAGACACGGAAATTCAAGAATATACACGTTTTACCAAATAAAATAATACATTAACCGTGCTTCATAGCTAATGATAATTTTCCCTGTAATTTAGCAAATTTTAATAGCTCAATACCATTTATTACCAAAATTTACATATTGATCATTTCATTGTGGATATTGGGGTCCTTCAGTCATTCCTATATTTTTGATATTAAAATGATCCAGGAAATTATATTAACTAAGCAAGTGTACATAGAATGGAGTAATTTTTTTCTTGTGCAATTCAACACTTTGTAGTATGGACAAATTTTCTGGTTTTTACTGTACTCCAGTTTCAAAATTTTCAACCTTTAGATTTTTCATAGTAATTACAAATAAACATACCGATCTATCAATTACATGTGATTAGCCTTTTTATATGGTAATGGAATAAACATTCGTTTATTCATTTGCCAGAAGGCACTTATTCACGTAATATTAATAACATTGTTAAGTTAAATATACCATTATATCATTTCAAGGATTCACCAAATCAAAATCATTAAAAAAATGTTAAATGATATTAAGTGAGTTATATCAATCGTTATAACCGATACTATTATTAAACATAAACATAAACATTGTCATTTTATGAAGAATTGATTAAATTATATTTAAAATATGTTTAAGCTAATGTGTAAACAGCAGACATGTTTACATAGATCTTAAATTTAAAGTTTAATACAAGGTGTTTAAAGAACTATGGTATGAGTCATATCGAATCCTAATATTTTTTTAAAGAATGTAAAACTGTAAGGTTGAATGGCAGCTAATTATGGGGATATATATAGTTCTTTTGTTTTGTGAATTTAGATATGTAATTACATTGAAAGGATATTTCAAAATATGGCATTTTAATTTCATTATTACGCTAATAGCACTGGTTCTCCTAGTTATTGTTTTTTCCCGTTAAAAAGTAATAGTTTTTGCTTTGATCGTTCCGGTTTTATGTTTTTCACTTATAATCAAATAAACCAATTTTGCTTAAATTAATCTGATTATTTGATTTAATCAGAACAAATATAATATAAAATTCGGCGAAGGAGTTCAAGGACGTATCTGTCCGTTTGTTTATTTAATAAGTAAAAACCCCCGTACCGATTTTAATAGAACTTGGGGAGAGTCATTAAAAGGCGAGGTGGGCATAAGTATAGTGAGAAGAAGGCATTTTTAACGATATACGTTCCGTTTTAACCATCAACAAAACAGCGAAACTAAATTTGGTTCATTGAATCATTTTGCGAGAAAGTTACCAAAACTGTAAGATACGATTTTGTTTGTTGGCCCATTGATTACAAGACTTTTGATGCCTTTCGTAAATGTTGGTTGAACGTTGCATTAAATTCATACAAATAAAAGAAGACACAAAATTGGAGTAACGTAGAACGTCATTCTGAAAAAAAAGCTTTTCACTGAAAAAAACAAAACATTTTCTCCAGATTGCCCATGAAAGTTCACTATAACAATTTTGCATTTTATTTCTGGTAATCTTATAAGGGTTGAAGATGATGTGATATATTTAAACGAACAAAAGTCATATGAAAAATTATACAAATCCTTCGCCGATATACATACTTCCACATTTCATCCGCTCATGGAATTTATGTATTTACTTCGAATACGAACTAACATAAAACTTTCGCTTTGCCAACTCCAATCGGATTGTAGATATTCTGCGAAGGAATAACGACGCAGCCGTTGACATATTTTTGAAATGATGTGGTATTTCCCGATCCAGTCGCGATGTTAGAGCTGCTAAGATGTTTTCGTTGGGTCTTTTTAAATAAGCTACTTCTTTGGAAATTTGGTTTTACAAGGAAAGCCTTTTTTCCGTTCAGAGCGTAGATTCGTCTTTGAATAAAGAGCGATTTTAAGTTGAATTCGCAAGTATTTTTACTAGTAGTCAGATACTTTTTAATTTTACAACGTAGGACAATAAAATTCACTATTAATTGATTCGACTTAAAAATTTGTAAAAATATAAATATAATTAAAATCTGGTTCTTCCTTCTCCGACTTACTACCATCACCATTATTAACATAAAATTGCTATAGTAAATCCACTTACAAATTGTAGTTGCTGCAGCCATAGATGATAAATCCAAATTAGATAAATTATTTATTGTATTTCTCTAACATACAAAACTCTTATAAAGATTTCGTGTAATAATCGCATCTTTTTAATGCACACAATTCAGCTTTTGTTTTATATTATTTACCCTAGCTATGAAATGGACGAAATACCAATAGGACTTGATAAGGTTTCATTAAGTGGGCGATGCAATATGGTGCTCGTTTATCGGCGCCTGTTCTATTTTTCGCAATCGAATAAAGGTATATACACATTCTATGGAACCAAAATAGATTTTGACAATATTTTAAGTTTCATATGGAATTTGTTTTTTTTAACATACTTACATTTGACGGTTCAATCCTATTGATTAGGAAAGCTAGAATTATTGTTGATATATGTATTTACGGGCAGTGATCTTAGACATCATACTCACTGAACGAGTCCTCGTAGTAGCTGTCCGAATGTGGTGTATCGGATTCAGCACTCTGCTATGTTGGCAACATAATCGTATGGCTTTTACCCATATCAACGATGACAGATATAAATGTATTAATCCTGTTATCTGTAAAGGCATATAAATCAAATTATTTTGTGAACATTTTTCCCGCACAAAAAAATCTATTTTTCTATAGAAATAAGCGTGAATTTATTTTCGGAATATCAAATAAGTATTTGATTTATTATAATTATTTTGTTATAAAAATACAAGTTTAAATACGCACATGTCATTATCTGTAATAATATAAAATTATTTAGCTTTATTGCATAACTATGAATGAAAGTTGGTCATTGCACAATTAATTTAACGTTCTGCCGTGCAAATTTTTCAGGCATATATTTTATCTCCAAAATACCCGAGTATCAAAAACCTAAATGTAATAACTGTAAGTATTTGGGACTTCCATATTCCAAGTTTTGGAGACGACGAGGCAATAAAAAGAGTTGAGTTGGCAAACTTTTCGTAATAACGCCACCAATTAACCTGTGAGTCTGCATAGGGTTATCATAAACTTATCCTTTCTGATACTTTCCTTGATTAAGTAAGTAGCAAAACTGAATAGTGGAGACCAGATGATGTGAAAATATCGGCGTCCTTAGCTTTTAATAAGATTAAATGTCTTTCAGTTACAGAATTGTGTCTTAAACATTTAACAAAAACACATCGAAATAAACAGGAAAGTATATTTCACATCTTTTTTAAGTATTCTCATCGCATCTATCAGCGAGAAGATACTGAATATCGTAGTATAGCTTTGTAAAAACATAAACATTAAATACTGGAGAAGGCGCAAGTTATCATAGATTTCATTTGCATTTTTTTTAATTATGCTAGTTTTTGTAATCAATTTGATATTAAAGTCTAAAATCTTCAATAATAGAAATATAGTCGAACAAAATAAACTATCATGTTCTGAACTAATTAACAATATTATGTAATTTAATATACTTTCTTTGTGGGTCGGAATCTATAATGATATAATAAATTATTTCGAAATGATATTTGTAATGGAACGAATTAGTTTGTACATCATTGTTCAATTAAGCAATACGCCATTTGATATGCACTGATATGTTCGACTTCCAGTTGTAAAACTCAATTCTCTAACTGATTTCTTAAAAATTTACTTAGTTGTAAATGTATCTTTTATGTATCTGTATACAAGATAAATGGTAAAATTTAATATTAACAATTTCTAAAGACAGTTAAAACGTAGGCTGAAGTCACGAACAGACAATTTAAGAATGTTGTGTTAAATTGTGATTGTACTAAATTATGTTTCAAAGTTCGGGTTAATAAATAACTTAGAACTAAACGTGTTATAGCGTTTGAGTTCACATTTTTCATAATTATACAACTCAGGGTTCTTGCACAAACAGATCATCATGACTAACCGGAAGATATCCACTGCAGAATATAATTCATTGTCTTAGATCCTCACAACGATAAATTTCATGCCGCTGGAATCCAATGGCTTCCTACGACTTTTACCAGGTCACCTATCCATATAATCGTTCGGATCTAACGGTCGCAATTCAAGAACTTGAATTCGTCTTATATAGCCCGTCCATAGCCACCTCAGTCTCATATTTAGATATATGCGGGTTAATGTATATTTACTGGTAGTATATTTAATGTAAATTTTAGCTTCCACGGTATCAATGATATTTCTTATAAATTTTTATTTCAAATAAAAACTTGAAACAAATCACCAAAAAAACTCACTCAAAAGTGGAAATTTTGGTTTACAATCAAATTCTAATCCAGCATATCTCCCGAATCCACTAAAATATACTGGAAAGGAAAATAAAATGTTGAACATAACGCCAGGTCCTAAAAATCCAGAGACTAGAGTTAAAAATTCAATGGATATTGCGGCATGTTAACATTGAAGGCAATGGAATAAATGATCGGCAAGCAAAGCTCAGAAGAATTCTGCCCGTGCCAGCCAGTATACTCTGCTAAAAACAAGATTGATTCCATCATCAAAAAATAGTACAACCAGCATCTCACAGAATGACCTAACTCAGGCACATGAGTTTTGCTCCCATTAAAGCTAGTAACGAATAGATAATTTTATATAAGTTATTTACTGAAAAATCCTACGAATGCAAGTATAAGAAAATAAAAATATTAAACAAATATAGATATTTTACGTGCACTGAAAATGATAAATGAGGATAAAATAAATGGGGAATCAACTAAAAGGGATTCCATTTTTATTTTATTCTCAGGTATATTTTATCCTCAGGTCATAGGTACTTGATACGATATTCAATTAAATACCATAATCACAAAATCTTTGCTCATTGATGAAATACTTACCTAGAAGACAGCTTTAAAATAAATAAATGTTTCACATCAACGGCGATCACTATATGTTACATTATACGAACATTTTAACAGGGTAATTATTTTAATGTTAGAATTAATTAACATTTTCCTTAATTTGTTAAGGAAAATATTAATTAACGCTCACTAGCCACGACTTAGTTAACTAAATATTTTGAAGCTAAAAAATAAATTATTAGGTTTAATCAAGGATTGACTTGCAGTTAGTTCTGAATAGCAAAAAAAAACTTCATTAACTGATTATTTAATTTAACACGACAAATGATAAGTTCTTAAAATTATGAACCGTCTTACTATAAATAATAAGAGTACGACAAAAAACGTAATCAATTTCAAATATTAATGACTTGTTCCTGATTGTCAAGTTTTCTCGTAGTTTTAATTCAAAACAACAGCTATAATGACAACGCAAGCGCACGAAAAATTTGTTTGGTTATTACTTTCCATGACATTTTAACCGCCTATGATATAAAAAGTTTGTACAGAACAGAACAAAATTGCGACTTCAAAGATGTTTCATCGTGTATTAAAAATTCTCACATTAGTCGATTTTCTTATACATAGCCTATATGGTAGTCACTTTTCAGTCATACATACATGCCGCAGTCACCGTTGTTATGGATTTTGATAGCTCAATTTAGCGTTTTCTTAATTTTCTACTTGACTCCATTAGTCCCGTTATGGGAACAACTAACCATGGAACACCTTGTCATGTGTGTGTTTTATGAGTTCTGATCATTTTGTCGGGGTAGCCTCATGACATTTTGCCCTCTACTCGTTCGCTAACTTTAAACCTCTTAATGTATTTCTTATTGCGCTTAATATGACCAAAGAATTTATATATTCGAATTTGAATAGTCGACGAAATTAAATTATATGATATGTATTTATTTTGGGAGGTACGCTATTCCAAA
The DNA here is from genome assembly GCA_039881145.1 of Druceiella hillmani. NCBI lineage: Eukaryota > Metazoa > Arthropoda > Insecta > Lepidoptera > Hepialidae > Druceiella > Druceiella hillmani. Next base: position 3,142,004 of record JAYKKI010000098.1, on the reverse strand, counting down.
TACATTTAATAGACGACTCCAGTACCCTAATTCTAGTACATCGATTGTTTATTGAGTCATGTAATCTTACTACCCTAGTTTTAGCTTTGTATAGAAATTCTGGTTATACTGTCCAATTTTTAATAGCCCGTATTAATGAGTAAACAACCCTTTGTATTGTGATTTAATTAAAAAAAATATGTTTATTTTATACATATATCTAATGTGTTAAAAATTTCAGAAAACAGGTTTTTAAAATTTTTCGCTGTAAAGTACATAATTAAAACAAATTATTAGCAAGGGTAAATTCGTGTCAATTTGATAATTAATTAGTTTATATTGCTTGTAGTTTAATGCACTTCCATAACAGAATTTTTCTAAAGTATTTTCTTCTAAACCTTTCACTTTCTCACCCACTCTTTGCTTAAATATATTGTTTATATATTGATATATTTCAAACGTTATTAATTTCCCAGTTTCTAAACCAGTCTTTATATATTTTATTACATTGTTATATCATTATAACGTATTAGCATAGATAATATAAATTATCCCTGCTTAAATATAAAACGGGATTTTTTTCATTATTTATATGATCTTATCGCTAGAGCTGCATGTGTACATGTTTGTGTAGATACAAAAATAATTTTTATATTAGAAAGTTGGTTCACATCTAAATAAAAACTACTCGTCACCATACCACGATTTATAAAAGCAGAGCAATGACTGGAGATAAGACAAGTTGGAGACGCATAAACGTTAGAAGTTCGCAAGAAACTGACTTATTTATTGATTAATCTCTTTGAGAATCCCTGTCAATATATGACCTATCCCGATAATCTATGTTGTTTAGTGAAAGGCGAGGAGGTGTTTAGTGATAACAGGAAGAATTTATAAACTCTTATTATACCTAAGAAATGTTCAATACAATTTCCTGCAGATTTTATATAAACACATATGCATATATATATATATATATATATATATATATATATATATATATATATATATATATATATGTGTGTGTGTGTGTGTGTGTGTGCACGTGTGCGCGTGCGTGCGTGTGTGTGTGTGTGTTTGTGTATGTGCATATATTTGTGCATATTTTGTGAGCAATTTAAAACCGTGAACGGAGAACTGTTCTCTTGGAAGAATATTGGTAGACATCTGGCCTGAGATACTCAAGGCATTCTAAACTGCGTGACGAAATAAATCTGTTGTACGACATACTCAAAATGCTCGCAACGTTCTTTATAACCTTGGAGTGAGTGATATTGATATCACTTTCATTTTGAACGGGCTTACCGAGGGCAGACACAGCTGCTAGGTTGAACAAGATATTTTTCGAAAGACTATAGATCAATTTTATTCTCTGTCCCCCTGGCGCACTCCACATCAAAACTTGAGACAAATTTGTCCAAATTTTTGCGGTGAGCTATCCGTACCTATATTTTTTCGGATAGCTTGTCCTCATGACACGACTGTTGAATTGAGGCTGGTGATAGTAATCTACAGTGGTGAGGAAAGATGATGTACAGTATGTCCAAGCCCACAGAAGAACCTCAAGAAAAACCCATGTTCGAGCGACAACCTCCAGACCCTGGGAGGGGAAAAGAAGGCGTAACTAAGAACCACTTAATGTATTATGGAATGGTAGAAGTTCACAGGACGGCCTTATTATACGCTCGGTGTAATTATAATAGACAGGTTATCGAGATAGGTGCTACTTTTTAAACGAAATCTTAGATTTGTGGGTTAGTATATAGAAAATAACACGGATTCCCTTGAAATCCTTTGTCCCGACGCCTAAACTGGGAATATTTGCGAGAGACTCGAGTGGTCTTAAAATAAAAATTCTCGTCTTGGTTTTAATAATATTTTTTAAAAATTATTAAATATTTATTTACTTTCAAAAAATTATTATTATTATTTCATAATCTTACCTAATATTCTAAATGCGTAAGTGACTCAGTACATCTCAAACTACATGTCCTTTTCTTCTACTATTCTTATCCGAACAATAAAATATTTAACAAGCTGATCGTTAGGATAATTTTTTCCAAAATTTCATCCGTGGTAACATTCAAAACATTAGGTTTAATTTTTGTTCTATTTGAGCTTGCATATTTTTTAATATCTTTATTCCATCACCCCAATTGGTTCTGATTTGCTCCCATGGGCTTAAGTAGTTATGTTAGAATTCATTAGCCTATCGAATATTACTGACACTGCCTCAAACATTACTCACAAAATATCATGTCTAGTAATGTTGATAAACTGACAATAGTATCAATTGGAAACATTGGTTTTTGCCAAATGTGGCTGACGTGATAATCCATATGTTGTATAAAGCAATTTGTTGAATAAGGCAATATGTTGAATTATGATAATCAATATGTTGAATAACGCTATTTTCGTCGAGAGTCAAGCATGTTCAATCTTAATTTGCATATACTTTAAACAAAATTTCTAAATAACATTGGAAAAATGCAGGTAAAATTTATTTAAACAAATATACTGACATAATATTTCATATATATTTACCTTTACTTGGAACATTTTGCAAAACTGTACTGAAATAGCTGTCTTTATATACCACTTCAGTGAATAATAGATAATTTAGGGTTTATACGAAATTAGTTATTATTTTCATTACGGGTCTTGAAAAGACAATTTTCATATATTAAATTAGTCCATTTTGGTTCCTTGGAAAAAAAAATGAATGATGTATTTATGAACATTTTCAACAAGTTAATGATTAAATGGGGTATAGGACATCATATTTTATTTTTAAGCAGTTTAAGGTGACAGCCACTCCTAACAGATAATTTTTACGAAACTCACTCTGTTTTCATGTGAGCCAATCAAACCTTAATGAGGTAACAACAAATCAAGTGTCTAATTGATATTAGTTGAAGCTTAATTTTAATCAATATAAGTTTAGTAAATATCTAATATCAAGTTTAGTAAATATTTTGTATCAAAACTCTACAATTATGTAAATAAATTAATGTATAATTGTATAATATTGTATTTGTTGGCTGACAACAGAAGCAAAAATAATAAAAGAAATGCTTTTATTTATGAAACATTTTAATTTGATTATTGGTAGATTGTAATAAAAAGGAACTTGAAAAATTATAAATTTCATACGTAGATTGACAAGTTCTTTACAATCACAACTTAAATTAGCCTCCAAGCCATAAAGTGCCGGTAAGTAAATGAAAAAGTTGTCATGAAAATTGTTTAATACCAAATTTTAACAGAATAAAATTCAATGAATTCGTATTTGAGGAACAAAGTTATGACTTAAGTGATACCTGAGTAAATAGGAAAGCTTTCATCTTACATGCGTCGCCTGTATTGACTAAAGAGGAAAATAAACATTATTTCCTAAAGACTTGATGTTAGTATTTTACTTCTACAGATGTTTTCCATTAAGTGTTTTTTGTATGTCCGTCAGTATTTTTTTTGGTTTAATAATACAAATCACGAATTTAAATACAAATGCTTTAAGATTTTCCCTATACTTTTTTTGCAACTGCTTCTTTATACTGATTTTGTTATTCGTGAAAATAAATAGGATGTTAATAAATGTTTGATTTAACGGGGTGATTGGTTTTTAATAATTTCTCTTTGATTTTGTAACTCATATCTCAAAGTCTAGTTTCTTCAAATATTTTTAATTAATAACACTGTATTATATAAAAGTCAAAGTTACAAGCCTTAATTTTAAAAAATAAATAATAAAATTATATATATTTGATACAACTAACAAAGATACACATCAAGGATATGTTTATTTTTCTTATATAAAAAATATATTCTATATAATGATAATTAGTGAATTGTGTAGTTAAATATCACAAAGTATTTGAAAAATTTTACATTATTTGGTTCCACACAGTAATGTTCTAAATCGATAATAGTTTAAGTAGTAGTTACATTAAACCATTAACATAACTTTTTAGACAGCAATAACGCAGGTCATATAATTTTGAATTTTTACGAAAAAACAAATTTCATGACAACCACTTTATGACTGTTATATTTTGAAATGTCCAAAGGTGAAATCATTCAAAAAACTTATCGGGAAAACGAATATAATATTATTTGTATCTGGTATCCAGACATAGCAAAAACAGCTCATTAAACCCTTTAAAAATTAATAGTTATTCGCTTCATGTAGGGTCTATATCGTTTTAAGTTGTTTAGTTACTCTTTAGAAATAAAATTTGATTTTATTTGCTTTCATATATGGTAGTATTTATGTATTTCCATTATTGAATATATTTGGCGTTAATTTTGTAAAAATTCATTATTCACAATTAAATGAAACTACGTGATGTAGTATTATTTCTATTTTCTTTAATTTCTTTACCACGACCTAGGTTTCGATGTATTACAACGTCTCCAGGTGGGCTATTAGCAAAGATATATATAGACGTTTGCTAATAGCCCACCTGAAGATGTTGTAATATAACGAAACCTAGGTCGTGGTAAAGAAATGAAAGAAAGTAGAAATAATACTACATCACGTAGTTTCATTTAATTGTGTATTTCCATTATTTGTTTGTTTTACTAATTAGAGTTCGTTATTATAACAAACTACACCTATCAGTCTTCGCAACATATTATTGCTATAAAGTTTATGATAAGGTAACTATGAAAAAAAAACATGGCAGTGAAACATACTGAAAAAAATTTAAATCGAGAAAGACTCGTTTGATCATCGGTGTGAATTTACAATTGATTAGACTGAACACCTTTTTCATTCTGTCAGATTCTAACGATATCAGTTAGTGCAGCCTTGGTTTGAGTTTGCTTTTTGTATGCTACCTGGTCACCAAATAAAGATTCTAATTACTTTAACTCGCTAACAAGTTCTTGACTTGATTGTCTTTCGTAATATTATTTTATATCTTCTATTTTCCAGACAGCAAAAAGTAATGTCAAATTAAATAATAAATAAGTTGAAAAAATCATTTTCATTTCTTATAGATTTAACATCGCTTTTGAATTATTTTTCTAATGTCTTCCATGGGTTCACTTTTCCAAATTTTATTTTTAAACAGATAATTCTCATTTCCCAATATTTTTAATTAAAATTAGTTTTACCCATTCGAAGAAATCATATTTCTTTATTTGAATGTAATATCTTTTGGTAAAAAAAAGTAATGAGCCACAATAATACCAAGTTTGATGGTGCAAATTTCACTGAACCGATTTAAACGGAAGATATAAAAATTACATTTCTCGAGTGGAACATCTTTAAATTTTACAATGCGTCAAAAATATCGCTTATGGTAGTTGACGTATTTGAAAACAAGTTTATCGAATACATATGTTATGTTAGTATTTAATATAAAATTAATCCAATACATATGTTAACATCCATCATTAGGCACTGCCAAAATGGACGCCTTTCCTCGCTCAATAAAAATACGATCATCAATCTTTAGACGTCTTTATAAATTTGTTGAATTCTCTTCACAAGGCTCGCGCGAATATTTATTCGTTTGATCCTTTTTCAAGAACCATGTCGCAGAAGACGAACCGTTTTTTCATTTAACGTTTTTGTAAATGGTGTTTTAACTAGGTTAGTCTCAATTTTATGGCAGTTAAAATTTTCTTTTCATAGAGAGATATAAGCTCGAAAAATAAGCTTATTCGTCTGCGTCATTTGAAATTGGGTTAAAAGGAAAAGCTTCATTTAGAATTGTTAAATTAATATATTAGGAAAATTGTAACCAATTATATTGCTTACGTCTTTAAAAACATTGTTTTTTTTTAAATTTTAAAATTATATACTAGAGCTAAAGTTCAAATAACCAAGTGAACTTTAAACTGCAAAAGCTCTATCGTTAGAGCTTAATCGTTAGAGCTTAGAGGAGTATGTCAGGGAGGAAAAGTAACTCAATAAAATTGGCGACTTATATTTTCTGACGTTGAAAACAGAAACGACTAATTTCAACCAAAATTAGCGATAGCCATATCTTATAACTGGTCTATGAATTTCTAACTTGAATCTCTCGGACGTATCTCCACTGATAAAAAATTAATTCAACTGAATCTAATTTTTACATATATAATGCGAAGTTTGTATAAATAAAGCCGAATATTAACATTTAAGTTTTTGCTAACATTTTTATTCCTATAAATGTGTCTAATATTAAAATTTATATTAGAATATACATCAAAGTAAAAGCTCAACTATTATAAAAAAACTATCTCCTAAAGTGCATATAAAATACGTAGTCCAAACTGCAAAATATTGTAGTACCAACACTTCATTTAAAATAAAAAATATTTGCTTGTTCCAATATCTATACGCCAAGTATAATAAAAATACTCGTATATTTGTATACAATGCAATACAATCTAGAAAAACAGCAGAGGGTATTGATATATTTTAGTTATCTTGCTCTAACTCCTAAAATTAATGAATAGTATATCTGGTTTAGACGTTTTCCATATTAAAATTTGAAGTATACTCACGAAATGTTTGAAATTTTTTACTGTGTCTGATTTTGCAGTAATATAAATGGACGTTTATCCGTTTTTATCCTGTAAATTTTACAATTCGTATTAGTACAATAATGCCAGCATTATTACATTATTTGTGTTAAAAATCTCTTATTTAATATTTCCATTATATATTTTAATAACATTGTGGGTATAAAAAAATGGGTTTTGTAAAAAACCGTTAACTGAACGAATATAATTTTTTGCCAAACATGTCTTAACTATCAAATTCGTTTCTTTATCAGGATTCTCTTTTGAAATGGAATGAAATATACAACGTGCGACTAATTAATGTCTATGCATTGTACCGAATGAGCGCGTTCACTGATTCCAAACAAGTCGATCTAATTTTATTCAAAAGAAAACAGTCTTCTGATTAAACAATAGTGAATATAAATAACGGTTGTGAATGTGAAGATAAAAATTAGGAGTATAAAATTAAATTTTCTTTTACAAGTTACATATTTTTCATTACAGCGTCCTATATTATCGTGTGTTAAAATGATACAAATTATATTAAGTTGAGTTCAAACTTTCAAATTCATTTTATGTAAGTAATGAATCAGAAATATAAGAAACGTAAAGATAGTATATTTTAAAATGTTTTTTATTTCTTTCATTACATTTATCGTCTCGCTCTACATCCGCGGCTACATCAAAGGCTGCATCAATCACTTACGATTATTGCTTCTTTATAAACTAAACTTATCTGAGCGCGGGTAGAACCAGTTTACTTATATTCAATATAATTAAAGTATCGACTGCTACTTTTTTAAAGTAAAACAAGCAAGCACAATAAATGACAGCAAGATGGATGTATCTTCAAAGCTAATATATTTTACATATATATTGATTGGATGTACTTTTACATATAATAATTCTTTATAAATTAAAGATATCTGAGCGCGTATAAAACCAATTCATTTACCTTCAATATTAACATCTAACATCACGGAGAAAAAGGAACAAAATAAAAAATGGAATAATAAGCATTTGAACTTTTCTTAACGTACAGTACGTAAACATAATAAATAATAGTGAGATGAGTGTATTTTCAAAATTAATATATTCCACATATCACATTGTTGCGTCAATATTGACATTATGTCGTGAAGAAAACACGTAATGCCATGTTATGATGCAAGAAGCCCTTTGGCGAATCTCGAACAACAAGTATATATAGAAATGAAATAGGAACGCAAAATATTCAGAAAACAAATAGTTTACTCTTTGATGTTATTTTGTTTATATTTTTACGTAGAAATGCTGACAAGGATGAAAACTTTATTTACTCTGTTATTTTTCGACTCGCGGCGTTTTTGTTTTTTTATGACCACATTATTTCACATTAAATTTTTAAGTCTCATATGGTACAGCTTAAGGCATAGTGTTTCAATTTACTATTCACTGTTGCAAATATCAATACTATACGAGTTATTTATTCTTTGGCAGTGATACGACACAAATATATATAGGGTCACTGCTTCAACATTGAGATAGACATACACAATGAGACTAATTAATATTTCTAAAACGCGACGTCACCAGATCATGCACATTACCTGTAAAGATGCGCGCCCGGGTCCTCTCCCACTACCCCAGTTAACGCCTGTGTTGCGCGCCATGTTGACGTGTTTTGGAGGCCGAACAAATTTTTACTCGAAAAAGTATGTTATTTTGAAGATTTTTGTCCATTTTTCTTGACTAATTGGTAGCATTTCATTTATTTCACGATATTCCATGATTGACTACATATTAAACAGATTCTAGTTTCATAGAAACTTACTTAAAATACTTACGTTTAACGGTTTGTATTTGATTGTTGTTGTATTACGCACTAGGTGGTGTACAATGAGACGAAATTAAGCTGGACACAGTGAGACAGGTCTCATCGTGTACTGATTGTGTCTCATTGTGCATTAACTATATTTTGTTATTTACCGTGTAACTCATTGATATTGTTTTCATTACAGACTTCATTACCATACTTTTACAAGTATGTATGGAACATAGAATGGGTTTTGATTTTTACTAAATATATACCTACTAAGGAATATTTTTTTTAAGATGATGCGTACGAAAGTAGATGTGATGGTGTTGAGCGGAAGAAAGGGAACCACGCCGCTAGGAATATGCTCCGAGCTCTTAACCTGCATTGGCAAGGTTGGAGTCTACGCAAAGCAGCAAAAGAATGTTCTGTCTCTTTCCAAACCCTGCATCGTTAGGTGAAATAGCGTCAGCACTGTTGATTTAGTTGCTCAAAAATTAACATCTAACTACGACATTAATAAAGTATTTCAAACCGGTCAAGAAGTAGCTCTCAAAGAATGTGCATTAAAGTTTTATGGATTGTCCACGAAAGACGTGCGCCGTATTGGTTATAAAATGGCATTTATAAATAATATAAAAATTCCTGATTCTTAGAGATCAGAGAAAATAGCAGGCTGGGAATGGATTCAGTCATTCAGATTAAAACATCAGGATGTAACATTGAAGAAGCCTGAAGCCTGTAGCCTTGCTAGTGCGATCGCTTTTAATGAAGAAACTGTCAAAAAGTTTTTTGATAATCTAAAAGAGGTCATGCGACGTGATTCATCTTTCGGCAATGGTTGCAGAGTTTTCAATTTAAATGAAACAGCAACCGCAGCTGTAAAGCAGCAAAAAGTTATAACTCTTAAAGGGCAGCAGAATATAGCTAAAATAACCAGTGGAGAAAAGGAGAAAAGGGTACCATAGTGACCACTTGTGCAATTTTCTGTGCAGCTGGACAGCCCTTACTTCCGGTTGTAATTTCTCCCAGGAAGAATTACAAAGATCATATGTTAACTGGGATTCCTCCTGGTTCTCTCGGACTGCCAGCAGAACTTTTTGTTAAAGTTATGGAGCATTTCATAAAACATACATCTGCAAGCCCAGAAAATCCTGCATTATTGATCGTGGACAACTACGAATCCCATTTATGTGTCGAAGTTTTAGATTTGGCAAAAAATCAGGAGTGACAGTACTTATCCTGCACCCCCATACTACCGCCAAAATGCAGCCACTGGACGTTGGCTTGAATGGACCCTTTAAAATGTATTACAACAGTGCTATGGGCTCCTGGTTGATACGAATTCCTGGAAAGCAAATAACCATATATAATCTTGCCAAGCTCGTGGGGCAGGCCTATTCGAAAGCAATGACGCCCAATAATCTTGCTTCTTTTTTTCCATAAATGCGACATCTTCCCATTTAATCCAGATGTATTCAATAAAATCGACTTCATACCATCGAAGGTGTCATCTAGAGAGCTACATAATGCTCCTACAGAGAGACAGAATGCTGTTTGTTCATCTTCAGTGGCTTTAAAAGAACAGCCAATAGAGAGGCAGAATCCTATTAGTCCGACGTCAGTTCTTACCAACTGAACTGAATTTCACTTTCATTTTTATGCTTCACCTTAAATCGTCACACTGTTTAATCTTATATAGCAGGGTAAACAATTTTTTTTATTTTCATATGTTGAATATAATTCATTGCATTAGATGCAAGCTTTCAGAAAGACTTGGTTACCTATGTATTGAGAAATTAGCGCTTCTTAACTGTTGTGTGAAAATGTGGAAGTGATTATTTAAATTTCAAAAAAGCTTAAACATATAATACTACAGCTACTAACAATGAGATGCAGCTCAAATGAAACCCATTTTCTTAATCCACAAAATTACATTTCAAAGTTTTCTTCACTTTCCTCCGCGTCAGTGTTTAAGGCGATAAGTTAAAGTTTAATTACTCTATTGTGGCATTGTACCCCACAATTTGTCCGTAATTCAGTCAAATGGTTGGAAAAAAGGATATATATAAATATAAATATATATATGTATATATATATATATATATATATACATATATATATATATATACATACATATATATATATATATATATATATATATATACATATATATATATATATATATATACATATATATATATATATATATACATATATATATATATATATATATATATATATATATATATATTTGGGTGTTGTAGTTTACTTTTATGTTGATTATTTAATCATAGAAATAAAGACGCCCAAAGACAACAAAACGCAAAAAGACGCAAGTAATTTTTCATTTACTGCTCTAACTTTAGACACATTCCCTATTGCAAAGAAATTTATCGTTAAATCGTAATTTCAACAACTGGTGACTACCAACTTTGAATTCCACTATTTTTTGGAAAAAAATTGCAGGTGATTATTTCGAAAACTGCTATTTTTCTTCACATGCACCTAAATCAGTTTTATGTTTTATTTTATAGGTATATCCTGTTGAAGACACCGTGACCAAATATCTATAGGTTTAGGAATAATATTTAATGGATTACATACAAACATCCCTAGAGTTACTTACTTTCAGTAAAATTACCCTGTGACGAATTATCGCTAGGAGATATTTATTAAAACTATCTAAAAATTGGAGATAAATCGATCCGTTGTTACATTTACTGTCGCTTATTTTAGATAAAATTGAAAATACTAGTTTTCAATCTTGGAGGATTCATATAATACTTAAAATTAAAACGAACGAGAGTTTTGATATATTGTGATATTAAGTAATGATTCAATAGACCAATTTAATATTTTTATCATCTTTTTCAATCTGTCCACTTTAATTTTAAAGCTATGAATCATGGTTAAATGGTTGCGCAAAATTGTTTCTTGCCGAAGGATAATGTTACGTCCGTTATCCTAAATAAATTTAAAAAATTGTTTTGGTGAAGAAATGAAAATTATTAATTTGTCTCTTATTTATATTCAGCACTTAATTTGATGGATACCGTTTGCAGTCTTCAGATGAAAGTAATTAACGGTGGTAGTAGAATTGGCCAACTTACTCACACATTGTCTCATATATCTTGACTTTGTCAACCATGGATCTTGAATTCGTCAGTGAGTACCTCGGATCAATGTGAGTGACCAGATGAAAGAAATTAAATTTAAATGAAGACTCCGATGACCAAAGTTGCAATAAGAAAGCTCATGAGAAACTGACAAGATAGAATCGTCTTTATCGATGCCAAGAAAAACTTGCTTAAAACATTTATCTTCTATTTTTTCTCTACGGAAAACATTTTTTTAATTTCTCCCTACGAAAAAAAGTCTTTCTGAATGGTATAATTTTTTATTCTGTGAAACTTTCGAAACTTAGCAATCGTAAAAGAGGTTATCCTTATTACATTAATGCGACGTTAATTACAATTAAATGCTATCAGAAATAATATCACATTTTTAGTTTTAAAAAAAATAAAAAAATAATTTATGTTTATGTAATTAACAAAAATTCTTTTCAAAAATTTTATTATTATATAAATATACTTATTCAGTTTGAAAGTTAGCTTCAACGTTATCTTCAAACCATAAAAAAATATTATCAAGGTTCTGTTATCATTATTTAAATTCATGATTTGTATTATTTTAATTAGAAAACTATCAATGACAAAACAAGACATTTGGTTGGCTTGAATAGAAAATATCTGCAGAAGTAAAATACAAACACCAGCTGTTGAAATAAAAATGTATACTCTCTAATACATTCAACGTGGATAACATGAGTAAGATGAAATCTTTTCCTTTTTATTTAAGTACATCTTAATTAGTTTTTTTCAATACGACTTATCACATCATGGACTGTCAAAATCTCATAAAATCAGTTTTCTTAACAGCTTTTCCATTTTCTCTCTCTCGTCATTATAGCTGCGTGATAGATTGAATTTTTGATGATTGAAAGCGCTTTATATTTCCTAGCTCCTTTTCATTATGTTAAACCAATTACCAAAGTGAAATGTTTCATAATTAAAATAATTATGTAACATCGTAAGTTAAGTTGCCAGTCAACAAATTAAACCGGGCACGATTATAAATTAACTTTACGTCAATCAAAACAATGTTTCCTTTATTTCTTTGCCTAATCATAAACTTTTAATTCAAAATATTTACTAAACTTAATTTATAATATAAGAATTAATTAAACTATATTTCAGGCGATATAACTAGGAAATATGATGTGTAAACTTTGTTATTCATTGATAAACTTGCATGTAAAATCATACCAATTTTGTATCAATTCTGTTTTACTGGCAGTTTGTTTTATAGAGATGATATTCTATAAGACAATCTATCAAGAATTGCTTGGGTATGATTATAATTTAATTATATTATTTTCACAATTAAATGAAACTACGTGATGTAGTATTATTTCTACTTTCTTTAATTTCTTTAACCACGACCTAGGTTTCGTTGTATTACAACATCTTCAGGTGGGATATTAGCAAAGATCCTAGGTCGAAAAAGAAACCTACTTCAAGGATAAACCTAGGTGGTGGTTAAAGAGATTAAAGAAAGTAGAAATAATACTACATCACGTAGTTTCATTTAATTGTGAATAATTAATTTCTACAAAATTAACGCCAAATATATTCAATATATTATTTTCATTTTCTCTAACGAAATTAAATCTATGAATACCTTCTACGTAAAATTATTTAAAACTCAAATAACTGAACTAGGAAATCAACGGAAAGTTAATGTGCTGGAATTACGGTGTCGAAGATAACTACTAAATATTTCCCATACTAGTATATTTATAAAAATATTCGTTAGCAGTACAAATATGTATTTCAATTATTTGGCCACGTCATATGAAACGAGAGCTCCAATACACAAAATCAGCTCGTAATACACGGGCGAGTAGAGTACAAAAAGTCACGTGGCCGTTCCATAACGAGACAGGGGAAACATACGGTTCTATGGTTGAATGTTCCCACAACGCGACGGACAGAGATGGGTGGAGCCGAAATTACGAAGAGACCACTCAAGGTACCAAATTCTGTGACCACGATCACTATAAGTGTGAACGACTAAGAGAGCCACCTTCGTAGGCCATATGTAAGAATATTGACTAAGATGAGTGTTTTAAACAATACTTCAAGTCACAACTTTTTTTCGTTAGTTACAACATTTTAATGTCACAGACGTTCAAAATATCAAAAAGAACAATTTCTGAAATAATGTTTCTTTCCCTCTTTTTTATTTTAAAGCTTATGAGTAATTTATTTTTTAAAATGATGAATTGAAATTATGAAAGGAATTGCCAATTATAAAACGGTCTTAAATATGAAAATAAGCATTTAGTTACACTATTCGTCAGTAATCCGTTAATGGCGGAATATTTTCATTTTTCATAACTAACTTCGCGTCACAGAGTTTATTAATCTTAATTTTTTTTTAAAATTAATAATCGACTTAGACTTCAAGATAATTTATAAAATAAGTATAGTAATAAAGAAAAATATTAATTAGCCTTAACATTCTAACTACTCTTTGATGAACACGTGTGTTCAACATAACAAATATTTCAGCCGTGACCAGTCCTTGATTGAGCAATTTGTGTGCCTTGGTGTATTTCTGCAGGTTATAATTCTAAATAACTATTGAATATATTTGGCATTAATTTTGTAGAAATTAATTATTCACAATTAAAGGAAACTACGTGATGTTTACCATGACCTAGATTTCGTTGTATTACAACATCTTCTTAGCAAAAATTGGTATATTTGCTAAGAGCATACCTGAAGATGTTGTAATAGAACGAAACCTAGGTCGTGGTAAAGAACTTAAAGAAAGCAGAAATAATACTACATCACGTAGTTTTATTTAACTGTTTCTAAATAATTATTTGACGATTGAACGAAAATTTTGCGACATTTGTTTGTGACCTCGTATAGCGCTTAAAACCTTGCTGCTTATATTTTATGCTTGTCGATTATTATTATTCTATGTAAAATTCCGATAAACACCTTATATTTTTTTTCTCTGAACGTCAATGCATTCGAACGAGTTGTCAATAAGTATCCTGAAGTAATAAATTTAAAAATTATCCATTTATTTGCTTTTGATCGACGATTTTACTTTCAATCAAATTACGTAGAAAATACACTAAACTTACGGATTGTGTATTTTTAGAAAATGTTATGGTTAGGTTAGGTTAGGTTAACGAATGGAAACCTAACTGATTTTTCTACATTTCATTATAGTTTTCCTGTGTCTTTGTTATAATAACATCCATAAACTACTAGATCGATTTTAATGGTATTTACGCCAGAATGTTGATTATGATTAAAGTATAGGTAATATTTTTTTTAAGAAAAAATATATATGTATATATATATATATATATATATATATATATATATATATATATATACATGTAATGAGAATTTAACCTTATTTAAAATTGAGAATTTAAATTAAATAATTTCTCTTCCATGTATTTTAACTTAACGCTGTTTGATATTTTTCAATTAATTTTATATATAAAAGCAATTCAGATTATGTTTGTAAAGAAGAATTCAGAAAAATTTACTCTCCATTTCCTACCTCCGCGAGAACATTTAACAAAAAACTTTTCCACTTTATCAAAATCCTGCCCCCATGTATCGTACCATGATGAACGTTGCTCGTAGCGTTAGTAATCTTGGTTATGAACGTTTATTTACGTTATTGATATACGTGTGGATCTTTTAAATTAAATTTATTTACGAAATTAATCCTCTGTGCTCAGAAATTGACCCGAACACACAAATGAATAGCTTTTGTCTCTTTATATATTATTATACACCATTCACCTAAAACGACAAGTAATAAAATGATTCGTTAAATTATATTTTAAATAAATTTTTATGGATTTGAACGAAAAAAGTTCTCTCTGAATGGGTGAGAAATATATCTCAATGAGAAGTGTTTCCATTAACAAAAAAAAATGAAGTAAGAAAAACCCCGTCAAACTTGATATGATCGATGTCAGTTTTATTTATTACTAGTTTAGTGCTACATGAATGACAGTTTTTCTTTCATATTATTTTCATTATTTCAAACAAAAAAAAATTGAGTCAATCTAACCACATTTTAAAATATTTGAACCTCATATTAAAATAGTTGTCCTCAAGAATGTGTATGGTTATTGTAAAATCTGTTGAGTGAATGTTAAAAGAAATATTAAATTGGTCTTGTAGATGTGTACGATATCTCTACATATTTGGGATTGGCTATCGTTAACTTGTTTTCAATAATTCTGGCAATTTCTATATACATTTGTGCCAATTATGGCAAGCAATTTTTTTTTCTTGTGGAAATTTATTAAAAATTTCCAATGCTTGAGAAAAAGTTGCTAGAAGTTCTACGATGAAAAGTTACAAACGTCCAATTATCTCAAGATTTTCTATATATTATTAAAGATCCTAAAAATATACGAAATTTTATTTTGTCGCTTAAACAAAATCAAGATTAGGCTAGAAAGTGAGTATTGGTTACAAGTCAGTTTTTATATCGGACTACAAAAATTAAAAGAAAGTCTAATTTTAAATAATAGTATATTGTAATCAAAAGCGGACGAAATTATTAAGGGCGTATCTGATGCAAGTGATAGGTTCTAGACAAGTTTTCTTCGCTCTAAACGAGGTATCTCCACTTACACTAGGTGAGTTGTCCCAACTTACTCAAGACGAGTTACCTCCACTTACACCAAACAAGTTGTCTTCACTTACTCTAGACGAATTTTCCCCACTTACTCTAGGCGAGTCGTCTCCAGTAACTCTGAACCAGTTATACAATTATTCTGTTACTTGCTTACTTCAGGGGATCTGTCCTCACATAGTTAGACAGATTGTCAAATAATAAATTTTGAAATGCCGGTCCTTAATTAAATATAACTTATTTTCAAGAAAAATAAGGACAATAATTTGAATAAATCGTACTGCGTCAGATCGACTCAAAGAGAAAAAACGTATAAAATTATAGCAGTACTGAATCTCGTGAATAATCTAAATATCGAACACAATACTTTGAAATCTTTATGCATTCAATAGTACATATTTGCATATCAAACTTTTTCTTTGTACTAAAAATATCAAAAATTTCACTTCAATTAATCAAACGAAAAATGCAAAACAGGCGAGCCGTGTTAAGTGTCTCGAGTTCGAATTGTCCAAACGGAACCCTATTATTAATAAAAACGTGTACGTTGCACTATTTTATTATATTTAAATGCATGAGGTATTTATGGAAATATCAGTATTACAGATTTTTTGTGTAAAGTGCCAATATTCTTTTAAAATTTTGTTTGAAATAATCAATGAAGAATATGGGTGCCAGTTGTAAAATTTAGATTGCAAAAATGGCAATATTTAGGTAGGTATAAATCTTTTCCATTATTATGTACATTCTGCACTTGAAAAACTAATTTCAGGGATTATTTCACGTATGTTATGTACATGCAAGTTTCAATGCATGTTAAAGATGTATTAGGCGATGTATTTATAAAATGAATAGATTGTTAGCAATAAACAGGTTATATGTGACGAGTTTAGTATTAATATAGTTCAAAATTAAAATGCTTTGTCAATTTGCGTACTAAAACATTGCTTCATAAATTGAAGCTTGTTGAAACTAGCCCAAAGATTTTCTTACTAACCTAACTACTTGTAAACAAAATATAAGGCTGATCATGATGGTTTTGCCTAAACTTATTTTTTAATAGTAAACGAAATGTAATAAAGAAAAAACAAAAAAATTGTGCGTGTCAATTCCAACGCGCGACTGGAGTTAAGTACGCCTTAAGTACGATTGTCTTGGAATGTATGAAATAGGTAACACTGTATATAAATAAAAATATCAATATAATTAAATGGAAATGGAAAAAATCTTTAATAAAATATGCTGGCAAAATAATTTATTATCAAGCAAAATGCCCATGAAGAAGATCAAATTTATACAACAAAATTAATAACATTTAGCCTCAGAATAAGAAATTAAAATTAAAAGAGATTTTTAATTTTGTAGGATAAAAGACATCAAATATTCATACGTAACGTCATTATGTATGAATATTTTGTGTCTTCTATCCTACAAAATTATAACGTCTGTTTTAATTTTAATCTTGATATAAGCAAACGATTGTAAACTATGTGTGTCACACTCCGTCATTGCGAATACGCCATAAGAAAATGACAAATAAGCATATTAATATCATACTCTAAAGATGCACAGAAATGTTGCGCGGAGAGGCAACCTAATATTTATACTTTTATAACGCACTGAACTTCGTACGCTCTAAATACATAATGTTATTATGTATAAATATTTGTTGTCTTCTATCCTACAAAATAAAAAGTCTGTTATAATTTCAATCTTGATATAGGCGAACGATAGTAAACTATGTGTGTCACACACCGCCATTGCAATTACGCCATAAGAAAATGCCAAATAAACATATTGATACCTTACTCTAAAGATGCACAGAAATGTTGCGCGGAAAGGCAACCTAATGTTTATACTTTTATAACGCTCTGAACTTCGTACGCTCTAAATTTCTGATTTTACTAAAAATAGATACGTAAGGGGTACTCTAATAAAATCAAAAATCTTTTTGGCTTTTAATTCTGATAACTTGAGCAAAAGCTGTGGGCATAAAGTGGTGTATGCACCTGTGCTCGAATAAATGCCGGGATAACTATTTTTAGGATTTTTATTTGTCTTTTTTTCTGTTCATGTGTTTAATAAAGGACATGTAAAAACTCCTATTGGGATCCTAATTCAATTTGGGGAGTCATGAAGACGGGTAGAGAAGAAGATATCTCTTAATATATCCGTTCGGTTTTTACCATCAACAAAAGTACGAAACTAAACATGGTAAACTCAATAATTTTAGCCGGGAACGTCATTCTAAAAATAAAACTTTTCAGTAAAAGAAGCAAAAAAATTTCTCAGATCCACCATATAAGTTAACAGTAATTTGTTTACAATTAAATGAAACTATTGGGATATTATCAAAAAATCTTTGCTAATAGCCTACCTGAATATGTTCTAATACAACGAAACTTAGGTCGTGGTAACGAAATTAAAGAAAGTAGAAATAATACTTCATCACATAGTTTCATTTAATTGTGAATAATGAATTTCTACAAAATTAACGCCAAATATATTCAATAGTAATTTGTTTAGCATATCGATTCATACTATTAATAAAAAATTTCTCTCCTCCCTTATGTAAAACTCCACAATTTTTTTCCTATCAAAAAATTTATGTATTTAATTCGAATACACCCTCGCTTATTATAGCTGACCGCTATGCTGCCTCCGATCAGATTGTATATATTTTTCGAAGAAATCACGACGTCAAGTATCCGCGTATTTCTCTATCCATTCAATGCTAGAATCACTGAGATTTTTTCATTGAGTCTTTTTAAGTAAGCTCTTAGTTCGAAATTTGGATTTTAAATGACTTTTATCCTTTAAAGCATAAATTCCCCACTAGATGATTTTTATTCGTATTTGTAAATTTATGGTCAGGTAGTTTAAGGTTTTATAATGTGACGCATTAAAACTCATTAGTTGTGTGACTTAAGAAAGTATGTAAAAATTTAAAGATAACCTTGTTACAAACTAGTAGTTTTCCAAAATGGCTAACGTAAACGTAAGAAAAGCGCTAAGAAAAGCTGCATTTAATATATAAAACTGAAATTTTGTTACTGTTAACGTCTTTCAATATTTCCAATATTTAACAAAAATTACATTTAATATTCTACTATAATAAAATAAAAGCAATTGATATAGCGCAAGTAGCTTCTAAATAATCTTTACTTTCTTTATTATTAAAAATGATAACACTTTCATACATAAGCAGCACGGGACATGGAAACCACGACTGTAATACGAGAAGACGTATTATGGATACAAATTAAAGTTTAAATTAGGAAGTTAGAAAATTAGTGTTTGCTCGTTACAGTACACATTAAATATAAATTACATATATTCTCGAATGAAATCACCTTTTTAAAATAAGGATAGCTTACAAAAACCCACACCCGTTTCATTTTCGGATTATTTCCTTTCGGCTGAATCGACCACTGGCTGACAATATCTAAAAGTCAACATTGTCTTATTTGAAAGTAATAAATGTTTTATGACAACATTTATTGGCCTAAGCACAAAAAGGTATACAGTATACAGAAGGACGACTAGCGTCTCTTAACAGCAATCATCGTATTGAGAAACTTTCGGTCATGAAATATATATAATTGGCATACGAGTTCTAATACAGGAAATTCTTAAATATGACAACAAACCTTACCGTTCATTTGAAATAGTCAATATTTGGAGGGTAACTGTCCTATTTGTAGCAAATTTACTTCTCATCGAGTTTATTCTTGTACGTATGCAACCCACTTATCCATAGTAAGTTATGAGTTGCAGTAATTGTGCATTATGGATTATACAACGCTATATTTATTCAAAAGTGATATTAGGTATTTATATATTAGCAGCGTTCTCATTAATTGTAAAGTGTTGACATTCCTGGTTTTACTTTTTCGGATTATATTCTCTAATAGATTTTCTTACTCGTGGTTTCCACGGTCGTCCGACACTCAGTCTACACCAAAATTTATAGATCAATTCTTTCCTAGAAACATTTTCTGCCATGAAAAACCCACATTAAATACTATTTAGTAGATATCAAGTTATAACTGAACAGACTAATGGACTATTAATTTTATTATATATAAGACTTGGTTGCCAAGTCGTTCAGGGCGGTCAGTATTTGAATCGGCACAGGTTTAGGTTGGTGTCCTTTCAAAATTTTCAATTCTACTGATAACTATTTTCTCCTATATTTTTTTTATCTTACACGATAATTAAAAAAAAATTGGTGTTACTCTCTCAAGCAAACAGATGACGTGAAACTACTCTACCAAAATATGTACGCCAGGCAAACATTTTTAAATCCGATTTTTGAACGTATTGTTTTCTCCAACGGATATGCAGACTCAAACAGATAATTAAATTTAGCCGCAAGCGCGGTGTTTCAGTGGGTGGACCAATGTGGCCTTCCATGCCATGGGCCGACGAACCGGAGCTGGCTGGGGACCGAATACCTCGACTCTCAAACTTATATATATATGGGTATATTAACTTATGCATCTTCGGTAGGGGCTTCCTGGTGCGTCGGAGTTCAGCAAGTTAGAAGAATTGTACTGAAGCGGCAGCGCACGCCAGTTTTGGCTCTTACTGAATCGTACAGAACCTGCTCGATGAATGTTTTACCTATTTTGGCGGAACTACTGCCTACTGATCTCGCCATCGCGGAACGCACGGTTAATTTCGTTTTGGCACGGGGTAATAATTTTAGCGCTGGTCCGTTATATTTTATCAGAGCTGGCCCGTTATATAATTTTATATATCGGTTTTTATATCCGTACTCAATATTCGTTTGATAAGCATCCATACTTTCGACTTAAAATAGTAAAACTCTTTTTTTTATAATTGATTTCTTAAAAATTTACTTTGTTGAAAGTGTATATGTTGTGCACAATTAACAACCCAATATATATTTGCCTAGGAGAAAAACACTCTGATTTATAATCAATTCTAATCATATTAAAATGTTATCGCTTAATATATTGTGAAAGTAAATAATATTTTAAGCGGAAACTGCAACTGCTTGAAACGAAGGATTCTTTACAGCACGACTGCGGTTGACCATGGTAGCGATATGCCGCGAATAGGTTGGAAGTGGATGAATTGTGCAGATGAACAAACAAGAAGTCAGGCAAGCTTAAAGTTAGTTTTAAATGATATAACCGCAATTTTTTTTCACTTAACATTAAAGGGAACTGTCTTTTAGGAAACCCACAGACAAAATTATAGCACAAACAAGCGTTTTCTGAAATATTTGACTTCCTTATTAAAATTGCTCCTAAATTTAGATTATCAGTTATTACAATTTATTTTTTAATTTCAATTGACTCTAAAAATAATACTGCAAATTTCAATTTACTATGATACATTCAACAAAAAATTTCTTATGAAATATGAGCGTTTCCCCCATATATTTATCTCTACCCTTTTTATAAATCCCCTTCATTAAAACCTTATGAGTAATACAGTTGATCTATATTAGAACGTAATCTTTCACATACCTATCAGTGAAATAAATTTTAAATTCCATGAGTTAGGTTTTGAAAGTATCTCAAAGTGACTAATTCGCAAACTTCATTTCTTTATTATATTAATACAGACCAGCTGTGTCAACCATATAATTCGCGTGCACTTTTAAAGAATATTATTGAGTTATTCTAAGATTAACACATGCATCATTTGTTAAAATTGTGAAAGTAAACTTCGTTTAAATAAGCACTGATTATTTCAAAGAGAGAGAAGGGGGCTTTCATAATATTCTCCTTTATCATTTAGCTTGCTTAACCACCTACCGCTCCTTCTCCCCGCATCATTCCATACTGGTCTATTAGTCACCTATGCTCATCGGTAGTCTAGGTCGACTTCCTCCAATTCCTCCGACCCCCTACTACTAGGTGGTTTTTCCCCGATGTATCCAAGCGGTTGAATATATGTCTTTATAGTGACGGGTCAAGGCTCATTCAGCGTCAGTTTTTTTTGGATTTGCACTACGAGATATCCCTCCGATTTCCTGCGATTTGTAGGGCACGAACTATTCCATTGTAGAGAACACTAAATTGGCGTAGAGTTTTATTGGGGATCACCCGTCCTAATATTAGAGTGGAATTACTCGAAGACTTAGAACACGGTATCTTTAGTTATCATGGTTTAGCTGAGGATGTACCGATCAATAAGTCATTTAGAGCCTTCGATAAATAAGCTCTTGACAAAATGGAGGTACTAAATGACATATTGTAAAGGAACAGTCATTAACCCAGTTAGGAGGAAGAACTTAATGTTAGATAAGAGGAAACTATTAAGAGACCATCGAAGGTCACTTCTTTTTGATGAAGAGTGATGTTAGGTATCCCTAGATGAGCTCTGAGAAGACCGGGCTGAAAGGAGCGAATAGTAATCGGCGTACTATATAATATTCTATAAAAGAACAGCTAGTTACAAAAAGTATTAAATTTTATGTAGCCTATGTGTCCTTCAAGGATTTTTTTATTATAATATAATTTAATGCATAATTTCAATTTAATGTGTTACAATTGTACAAAAACCGAACGATCGTTAAATTTTATAGATCGAAAAAAAATATAAATATAAATTTCAAATACATACGTAATAAAATAGAATAAATAATATTGTTCGTGTTATAGTAGTATTAAAACGTGATATTTTTTCTTCATCTATCTAAAAATTATTAAATACCTAATCGTATCACTAACAACAGAATATCTAATTACCTAATCATGTCACTAATAAATTGGTTAATTAAAATTATCACTTCAATATACTGCAAATATTAACGAATGTTTTTCTGAGTATATTATTTCATTCCCTTGTTTAATATTAATTTGATATTAAACAAGGCATCAATAAATGGCCCTTTTTAAAATAAAGTTTTAAATATGTTTTTAATAAAATACTACATCAGTACAATAGAAGTAAAACAAAATGTTACTTCGAGTGTGTTGTTATTAATTATTAAATAAAAATTTATTTAATCATCATTTAATTTTCTATTAACATAATCCGTATTTATGTATAGTTTTGAAGCTGAGATGAAAACATTGATATCACGTATATAGTATAAATGAAATTTTTAAAGTCCTTTTAAATTTTAAATTAAATAAATAATTATTGAAAAAATATCAAAATTCAAACATCCTTATATAGGCACATATGTATAAGTAACAATACTGCTAAACTAATTGTTTTATTAAAATTAAGTACCACAAAAATTATTGTACTAATATATACTTTTACAACAATAAGTTTAAATTAATGCAGTCGAGTTATGCGGTTCTGCGGAACATCAGCTTAATGACTTAATTTTAACATTTTTATCCGAAGGAAATAAAAAAATCTTAGTGTTCAATTGTGAAAATAATGAAAGCACGCTTCGGTTGAGATATTTTGTTAGTCAATAAATTTAGACTCGCTTCAAATATAGTTAATTAATATGACGTAATATAAAGTTGTTTGCGGTAAGTAGAACAGCAAACTTGGTTATATATTTCTCAGTAACGTTTTACTCAACTAGCACTTTTCGAATATATGTGATTAGATATTAAACATTATTTAAAAATTAGTTAATGAAAAATGAGTACACATATATATATATATATATATATATATATATATATATATATATATATATGTATATATATATATATATATATATATATATATATATATATATATATATATGTATATATATATATATATATATATATATATATATATATATATATATATATATATATATGTGTATATTTACATGCATCTTAATTTAAGAAATTATCATTTCGATTTTAAATACATTCATTAAGGAAACTAGCAAATGTTTGTTTACTAAAAACATTATAAAAATCAGGTCATAATCCTATCTAATATTATTAGTGCGTAATTAAATTGGTTTATGTTAAACTTTCATATCAATTTCGTCATACAAATTTCCAATTTTATTTTTAATAGAAAATTAACATATTTAACAAGTCGATCGCTAGGATAATTTTTCCAATATTTATTACGCAACCGCATCCAGACATTGGGTTAATTTTTTTTCTTTTCCAGCTCGCATATTTTTTTAAATTTATATTCAGCCCAATTTGTGCTAGTGTGCACTCAGACGTCATGCACTTAAGTAGTTATGTTAAATTTTATTAGTTTTCTATAGGATAATCAAGACACTGCCTCAAACGCTACTCACGAAATTCCTGCTTGTTAATATTGGCAGGCATGGAGAAACACCGCACCCCGCCAAATATGGCAGATATGAGAGCCAATGTATTAAATAACATTATCATATTCGATGCAAACTAAGCAATGGTCAAAGATAATTTCCATATAGTTTAAAATATATTATATTAGTAAATATTATTTTATTATATGTCTTTTAAATTATGACGATTAATTAGGATACTCTTATATTTTTTTATGAATACTTACTTATTTCCGGAAATGAATTCCGAAGTATGATTTTGTATGAAACTAACAAAGCTAAATTTTTTTTTTCAAACCGAATTACCTTGGTTTAAAAACTTTGCAAAATTATTCTAAATTATATGATTTTATATACTACGGTAGTGAATTATAAACAAATCGGAGTACGATATCAATTTCAAATCCATTTCTATCTTTGAAATTAATTAAAATGTTTTACCTATGGCAAATTTGTAGATTTTGCTTCCTTAAATAAAACAAAATAAATGATGTGTTTAGTAATATTTTCAACCAATGCGTGATTTAATAGTGATTGAGTGAAGTTAAGGACTACTAATCTAAGGTAACAAACAACTAGTAACATAAAACTTATTCAAAATTTGCTCCAAACTATATGTAAGTTGATCAATTGTTAATGAGATAACAGCACATAAAGTGCCTAAGTTATATTACTCGAAGCCTGCTTCTAATTATTGATTTTCTTAAAATTTTTTTTAGGTTTTTTTAAAATTAATTTTAAGTAAAAGTTTTGTTGTGTAAAACCAATTTTGGATTGATACACATTTAATTTATAATTGTACATAAGGTTATATGTAGATTGACAAGTATTTTATAAACATGACTCTAAGCTGTAACAGTGAGAGTGTACTAATGGCAAAGGCGTTATGAAAATCGTCTCATCCAAAGTTTTATCAGAGTGTAATGTAATAAAGTAGCATTGAAAAAACAAAGATATGACTTAAAAGATACTTTTATAAACAGGGAAAATTTTTACCTTGCATGCGTTGCCCGCGTTTAAGGTGAAAGCTTTCGTTTGATTTACTGGAAATTATTTTCTGAATATTTCGTTTTAGTATTTTACTTTTACAGGTATTTTGATATTCTCTATTCAATGCCTTTTTATATTTTTAAGTATTTTATTTCTGAAATAAGTCGAGTTATGAATTGAAATGAAAATACTTTCAGCTATTCTCTTTATTTATTTTTTTCAATTTTTTTTCCTTTTTCAAAATGGTGTTAAATGAAATATTTAGAAATTATTTATTGAAAAAGGTGTTTTTTAATTATTTATTTTTTATTTTCAAATTTATACCTCAATCTATAGTTTCCCAAGTAATTTTAATTATTCACACCTAATTATAGAAATAAGAGAAGTTTATTTTAAGAAAGAAATGATTCATATCAAGGATACATTTATTAGACTTGAAACAAAAGATACATTCGGTTATATTGGTAGTAGATTGAGTAGTTAAATACCATGAAAAAATTGGGAATTTTGACGTTATTTGATTCCACATATGATAAAGTAAATCGATAACATTTTAAGCAGCAGTGAACAACGAATATACATGAATTTTTAAATGATGTTAACGCATATCATATAGGTTTTAATTTTAACGAATGACACATAAACTTTATGACTACTTTTATGACTGTTATATTCGAAAGTCGCAAAAATCAAAACATCGAAAAAATAATGTACTGGGAAAAGGAATACAACATAATTGATATTTTATATGTAGATATGGTGGAAAAAATTTTTTACATAGTACAAAAATTGAATGTAATTTGTTTCATACAGATACTACGTCTCTTGGAAACTTGTGGAGCTTCTACCTTTTTACAAATTTAATTCTAGTTTTTTACTTATGTGTCATTTTTTATCTATTTCCATTAGTTGTTTTTTTAGTATTTAAAATTCCTTGTCATAAAATCTAAATATCTTCTTCGTAACGTATAATTTTTATAAATTTTATGTTAAAAAAAACGCAATAAAACCAAATATGAATAAAAAACAAGACTGGATCAATAGTATAAATAATAAAATTTCATTTTAAAGACAGACTCATTTGACGTACATGGTGATTTGATTCGGAGAAATAGTGCGATTTAGAATTTATATATATATATATATATATATATATATATATATATATATATATATATATATACTTTATTAACTTTTATTATTTACTTTTGCAGAGTTAAATTTACTTTTTTCGTTTTCATTTCATTTAAATAAAAATATTTCACATCTGCCAAGTGTCCCCTCGTATAACAGTAGCATCCATCGCATGACGGGTTTTTCATTGTAACATTAGTTTCAGGAAGACAAACGCTCGATTTCAAACATATATTCAATGCATCGTAATTCATAATATACATCGCGGCAAGAACGCGGGAAGAACGTAGTTCTACGTTAAAAATAGCGTATGGAAAACAATATACTCGGAAAATGTTTTGAATATATCAATTATTTTTAGCTTTAAAACCTTGGCAATAGACTACTTTACCACAATTTATATTTTCCATGATTTTCACGTGTTGTGCAATTGATAATAAAATATTTCATAATTTAAATACAATTTTCTTGTATAAAATAGAGTTTGTTTAGCCCAATGCAACAACTAGAAATGTAACATTATAAGTTTTATGTTTAGACACTCCTACTGTCGAGGCGATTATTCTACCTCATTATTTCATCACTAAAGAGATCAAAGTCAAATATATTATTGAAAATTGTAACGAAAATCCTTTGTTTTACTCTAAATTATTGAAAGCTATGTCCATCTTAATTCATCATGAAATAAATCTTATAATGTTGTCAATTCGTTTGTTGATACATGGCCCGTTTTCGCCATAGGCGGAAGTGATCCAAAGATCTGACAGTGATTCTACTCGGTCGAATGAAGGCTAAGTCATCATACACTAGACAGTTTTCTTTATATTTTGCCCCAGTTTTGAGGCTACATTTGTTTTTTTTTATTACTAAATAATACCAGTTTTCCACAATGTTAACCAAGGATACATTTATTGAGTGCTTCTTACTGTCCATGATATACGAAGTATTCCTCTTTAATACCACATCTATTATCAAGAATTAGGCGTTATAGAGGGAAATTTGGAATACAAATATTAAATTAACTTTTTTTCCATGCCATTAAAAATGTTTCTATCTTAATCGATTCTCACAAGCTTGCTTACTGCTGGTTTGAGTTTCCTTTTAGTACCCCATCTGGTAACCCAATATCGATCTGAAGTAAATTAACTCGCTAACAAGCTTTTGGTTTGAGAGCCTTTCGTAATAATATTTTCTATCTAATATTCTTTAGGTCACAAACAGAAATTGTCAAATATTGAATACATTTGGCGTTAATTTTGTAGAAATTCAGTATTCACAATTAAATGAAACTATGTTATGTAGTATTATTTCTACTTTCTTTAATTTCTTTACCACGACCTAGGTTTCGTTGTATTACAACACCTTCAGGTGGGATATTAGCAAAGATCTTTGGTCGTGGTAAAGAATATAAGAAAGTAGAAAAAATACTACATCACGTAGTTTCATTTAATTGTGAGAAATTGTCAAATTAACAATCAAAATAAAAATAACAATCAAACGAATAATTTTAGTTTCTTACGGTATAAACATATCTTCCATATCATTTTTCCATTTACTTTCATCCGATATCTCGGGTCTGGTTTAGACATAATTTTTTAAATTATAATTTTAAATAAACAATCCTCAAATTTATTCTTAAATGCAATTAGTTTTACTCATTCTAAGAAATAATTTTTCTTTATTTACATATATTTTAATAATTACCACTCATTAAACTATTATCAGTGTTATACAAACTAAAGAAAACATACTTCCAAATAAAGATATAAAAATTAAATAACTCTAGTAAACCATTACTCATTTTCACAATGCGTCGAAATTCTTACTTGCGATATTTGACGTATTGAATAAAATTAACAGAATGTAAATGTTAACATCCAACATTAGGCACTGCCAGAATAGAGGCCTTTTGCTGCTCGATAAACATACGGCCATCAATCTTTAGACGTCTTTATAAATACGCTGAGTTTTCTTTACACTGTGAGAATATTTATTCATTTAATATTTTTTCAAGAGTCACGTCGTAAATTACTATTTGTTTTGTATTGAAAATTTTCACCAATGCCCTTTTAACTATATTCTCAATTTTCATACAGCTAACATTTTTACTCAAGCACGTCAAGTAAAATTGGACGCACGCAAGCAAACTTATTAATTGGGCAATGTTCTTGCACGGAATATTGCGAAGTTCGCTAGTGTAAGTTGCGCGAAGAGAGATGGCTTTGTGCATTCCTCGTAATCTAGAACGCTTGGCAAATTTACATCGATGTGCCATAATTTTTAATTCGTTCACAGATTTGAGAAATGTTTATATTGTTTTATTCAGGAAAAAATGTTTTTCAATTTATTAGTTGAATAATGGCAAATTAAATTTGTGAACAGTTGTAAGTGTTTTTGGAAAATTAAGAAGGAAATTTTCTATAACCATTTATAGGCTTTTAGTTGTATCATCTTTTACAATATATTTCAGGGACACAAATAAAATGAAAGTAATTGAAGTTTGAAAGTTTGAACTTTCAAATTAATTTTAGTAACACAGTAATTTTTATTGCTTTCATCCTTTATACGTACGTTGACGATAGAGCTAATCTCTTTTTATTATAATTTATTTTGAATAATTCGTGAGTTTATGCGAGATTAGGTATTAAGATTATTACGGCCTTCTGGAATAATAGACAATGGATGACCTTGCCGCTCATTGTTTTTCATCAGGCTATATTATTGCACAGAGGGTTGTAACTTCCACCGGCGTCAGGTGCGTAGTTTTGTATTAACGACGAATTCTCAAATTTTAATACACAGCATTCTATATACGTTTACGTATATAGAATGCTGTGTATTAAAAAACTGATTCAATGAAATTTTAAATGTTATTATTCTTATAAATTGAAAATCTATTTCAGCTCGCCTAAAACTGGTTTATTTATCTTCAATATCAACATAGTACCAGACATGAAGGAGGAACAGGGAGAAATCGGTGAAGAAAATAAAAAGCCGAGTAATAAGCATCTGAACTTTTAACAACGTAAAGTAAGTAAACACAGTAAATAATATCAAGATGGATGTATTTTCAAAATTAATATATTTCACATATCAGATATTTACGTTAATATTAACATCATGTTATGAAGGAACAACTTAATCATTGGGAAAGCTTTTGAAGAATCTCGAACGAAAAATACGTATAAAAATAAAACAAGGACGCGAAATGTTCCAAAAATAATTATTTTCTCTTTGCCTTTATTTTTTACCATTTTTTCTGATGTAGAAGTAATAACTAAGTTAAAAGTTTTACTTCTTTGTTCAGTTATTGGTATTTTTGGCTTCGCGGCGTTTTGTCTTTATTTATGAAGAAATTTTTGCATATTAAATTTTAAGGCCTCATATGAGGCTGTTTAAGAAGGAGTTTTCCTAATAATTATTCACTGTTACGAAGGTTTTTGTGACACGAGTTATTTATTATTCGGCAGTGATAAAACACAAATATATGTAGACAACGAACAGGTTCGTTTTGGAGTCATTATAATATGTCTGTATTAAATTTATAACATTAAATTGAACCGAATGTTATTTTTATATTGATACTTGAGCTAAAACCGTTACACTTTTTAACCTTATATGGCCAAGTAAACAATTTTTTTAACCTTATATGGCCCAGTAAACCCACCTGAAGATGTTGTAATACAACGAAACCTAGGTAGTGGTAAAGAAATTAAAGAAAGTAGAAATAATACTACATCACATAGTTTCATTTAAGTGTGAATAATGAATTTCTACAAAATTAACGCCAAATATATTCAAGATTTCAACGTTTTATTAATGTTTATATATTCAGTACAGTTGGATATATGCAGTCTATGCACTGTATGCAGTGTTTCAGAGAGACTTGATAAATTATCCATTGAGAAATTAATGCTTTTAAATTTTTTTCCGCAAGTAATAAACAAAGTAAGTATAAAATGTTGAAAAAAAACTGACAGTGAGAAAGAACATACAAAATTTATATTCATAGATTGTACTAAATTTGTGTAAGAAGATTTTAAAACTTGACATTTAGAAAAACCAATAAAATATTATTACAAATCGATGTAAACAATCTTCATATAAATTTGCATAGTCTATTTTAATTTAAAAAAAAATAGCTGCAATGTAAGTAGACCCTATTAAGTGCAGCTCGAATAAAATAGAACCCTTTTAAATGCCGCTCGCGTCGTAAATTATATTTACTACTTAATGTGCGGGTTCATTGTAAATTTAAAAATAAATTAAATACAATGTATACCTAATATGTTATTATTCTCGGAACATATATAAATATATAAACAAAACGACGAAATTTTGATAGCCTTCTTTCGACACGTGTAACGTTAATAACACAACATATACGTGATACCTCAACTCTTCATATATAGCGTGTGGACGAACATCTACAACCCGCGCATGCGCGACACTATATCGACTTATTGACACTTCAGTCGTTTGTATCCTTGTGTATATGTCGCTCTCTATTGCTCCACTTCCATGGCGTCGAAATATAGAGCTCTTTTTCTCTTTCTCTCCCTTTGCCATATCTTTCTTTTCTCTCATGTAACGAAGTGTACCTAAACGTGACGCAGTCTTAAAATTTTACTCTTAATTCTAGTCCACTTATTGATTTACGAATCGCCGCCTAAAAGTTTCGCTTCAAAAAACTTAAACTCATTAGCAACAACTAACCATGGGGCAAAGCTCAAATGAAGTCGTTTTCTTATTCGCCAAAATTACTATTCAGTTTCCGTCACTTTTTTTACCGTCAGTGTTTAAGACGATAAGTTTAACTTTAATTTTACTATTATTGCATAGAACTTCAGGAAATATTCCAATCACGTGGAGTTCAGTTAAGTGGTCGGAAAAAGGACAAACTGGACATTTTGAGTAGGGGTGATTTTTTTTTTCGAAGTGTGAGGAGCTTAGATGATGAGAGGGTAAAATTGTATTTTTCAATCCCGAACAGTGTCCAGCCTGCTCCACTTCATTTGGCCGTCATTTTAAAAAAAGGAGGGAATTAATAACCCAGTAAAGACAAGGGTGTTGAAAATTTTGTTTAAATATTTTGTCTAGAAAATTAAATTATCTATAATTTTCGAGAGAAATATTTATATTTAAAATTAATAACTAAAATTTTATGAGTTTTAAAGAAAAGGATAATTTGGATAACAAAACTTATAAAGCATTTTAACGTCTTCATTTTTAATTTTGTAAGTAACTTGTTTAAATACCAATTCGTAAAATTATTCGAGGCAACATTTTTTTTTCCATTATTTTATTAAATTATCTCTGTTTTTATAGTACTGCACTTTAAAAAGGAGACTCACAAATTTGAATAACGTACATTTGTCATAATAATTTATATTATTTTATTCTGTTTAATTTATTCTTTTAATTTATTGGTTGGGTGCGTAAAACAGGGTTTTAGGATACCCAAAACTCCGTTTTAAGCAACCAATTTGATCGCCATTTTAATAATGGCGTGTGTTTAGTTTTCACATATTATCGCGGTAACTGGCCTAGCATATATAGAAAAATGTCTACTATGGCAATCTGAACTTATCCTCATGAAAAAATTAAGTCAATATTTTTGGTTCACTCAGCTTTAATACTAAATACATGTGTCAATTTTTAAAACAGGTCAAAATCGTCTAATATAACTGAAGCTAAATAATTATTTATAATACATATTTATAATTGTAAA
The DNA here is from genome assembly GCA_039881145.1 of Druceiella hillmani. Taxonomy (NCBI): domain Eukaryota; kingdom Metazoa; phylum Arthropoda; class Insecta; order Lepidoptera; family Hepialidae; genus Druceiella; species Druceiella hillmani. Next base: position 3,109,919 of record JAYKKI010000098.1, on the reverse strand, counting down.
ACACGTCATTTTTATAATTATATTTTACGTTGTCAAGGATATATAATACAATATATGTACTTATGGTGTAAATAATAAATAACTCATGCCACGACAACATTCGTAACAGTGAGTAATTAGTAGGAAAACTGCGTCATATGAGGCCTAAAATTTAATATGAAAAAATTTCTTCATAAATAAAGACAAAACGTCGCGAATCCAAAAATACGAATAACTGAACAAACAAGTAAAACTTTTAACCTAGGAATTACTCCTATATACGGTAAATATATTAAAAAAATGGCGGCAAAGTGTTTGTAGTTATTTTTGACCATTTCACGTTATCATTTTATTTTTATACGTATTTGTTGTTCGACATTCGCTAAAGGCTTCCCGAATCATTAAATGGTCCTTCATAACACGATGTCAATATTGACGCAAATATCTGATATGTGACATATATTAATTTTGAAGATATATCCATCTTGATACTATTTACTGTGTTTACTTACTTTACTTTGATAAAAGTTCAGATGCTTATTACTCGGCTTTTTATTTTCTTCACCGATTTCTCCCAATTGCTCTCTGATGTCTGGTACTATGTTGATATTGAAGATAAATAAATCAGTTTTTGGTTCTCTTAGATAGGTTTTCTTTTTATAAGAAAGATTATATTAAAAATTACATTGAACTAACGTATACGCAAAAGTATATTGTATGCTGTGTATTCAAATTTGACATGACTACGCACTTGATGTCGGTGCAGGTTACGACAAACAATAGTTTGAAAAACAATGAACTACAAGGTCATCCATAATAGTTTGACAGAATAAGTACTATGGATACTGTACCATCGTAATTTATTTCAGACGGCTGTAATAATCGTCGTAAAACTTAATCTCGCCTAAATCCTTACGAATTATGCGAAATAAATTACAATAGAAAGAGGTTAGTTGTGTTATCAACATGGCTGCGGGTGTAAAAAAAATATTTAAACAAAAATTGGATACTTATTTAAATTCGTTTTATTTGAAAATATTATTGACACTAATATTTTAAAAGAAGTTACTTGAAGGAATCTAATGGTAACTTCAAACAATTAGCGACAAAGTTTAATGTAGTCTCGTACTGTCATTGAAGAGTAGGGTGAGAATATATAAAGCAGATGATTGAATTACCACAAAAGGCATTCCAACGAAATTTCAACGTATGAAGCATCATTATCAATTATTAATTTTACTTCCAACTGATTATCTCATAGATTAATTACGTTTCTGTCTTTACAAATAAGATGAGATGCTACTCCCATCGAATATGCATTCAAATTTTTGGAACAAAGAATTTTAATGAAAAGATTCCCGTTCTTCTTCTGTTTCGCTGTACCAACCTGTATGAACTTAAGCCAAACTTTTGTCTTTCTTGCATTATTAATTAAAATTTTGTTAAACATTATTTTATTTACGAGCATATTTATTGCAATATTTTAATCTTCCTTTTTATAAATAATAAATATTCTACAAAATTTTCAATGATATGTAATATAATATATGTACCGATAATTAAATGTCATAAATCACCATTTATATATTTTACCGCTTTAATCTCACTTCTTCAAAAAGAAGGCTTTCTTTCTCTTTGACTACTTGATCAAGGAAGATTAAAATATTTCAATAAATATACTCGTAATTTCAATATTTATAATTACTGGTTCCTATCAACTCTGAATTCCACTATTTTTTAGAAGAAATATATTGATTTACATTTTCCAATTTTTTTTTAATTTTTGTGCTTTGAAAGCATTTATTTCTTCACATTCACCGTGAACAGTTTAATAGTAATAAGGATCAGCCCTGTGAAAATATATAAGAAAAATACACCGCACACTCCATACACACCACACACACATATACGGGGATGCGCCCATGCTAGCGCATGCACGCGCATGCGCAGGCGCGTGAAATCCACGCACATAAACACACATGCGCGCGCGGCTCTATCACACGCGTCAATCACACAACCGTTTTTCTCAGAAAAGGCTTGAAATAGTAACTCAAAACAGCATAATAATAAAAAATATTACACTTCATATACTTCAAATGAAAATAAAATGCTTTCTGAAATATTTCTTTATTATTTTAGGTATTACGTCTCATAGATAAACTGATTATTAAACCAAAAATATTTCACCACCTTTCCTCCCTTTTCCATACACTACTGAATCTAAAATTATGAGAAACAGAATTCTTCGAAAGCGAAGCTTCGAAAAGCTTTTGCACAAAATTTCATAAGACTTTAGCGATGATTACAGATGTCTTACTTTTTTTATTTTTACGTCTGTGAAAGATATATTAGGCAATATGTTAATTGCCTTTTAAAAAATTAATATTTGTAAGCAGGCCACTAGAAATAATATATACCATTAAATGTTGACAAGGGCCTAAATGTGTAAGAAACCACTTTATTGCCACTCATACACAGATTGTATAAATATGACATATTAATATACTCATTCATTTTAAAGATAAATTCTGATGAAGACGCTATGACCGAATAGCCACAGATTTAAGAATAATAGGTATAGTATTAATTACAAACATGGCAAGGGATAAATGAATGTCGCTCGGAGAAATTTCAAATCTGACTTAAGTGAAAAATATCGACCCGTTGTGACATGCTACCGCTTATTTTGTATAAAATTTAATGTTTCAGTTTCTCAGAGAAAGCAGTTTCAAGTTCTAGTAAGATGCTCGTTTCCTCCAAACTCATTCTCTTTGTTATTATAGCTCTCATAGTTTAAATTTCACTGTATCTTTTGAAGTATATTTGTGTTAAGTTTTGTAAAAAATATATTAAATTAAAGAATTGAACTGCTTTTAAAACATAGGAAATATAATTGGGTACAATTTTTAAAAATATGTAAATTAACTACTTCTAAACCAAGCTTTTTCCTTTCATCAAATTAGAAATGACGCAACTGATGGGACTTAATTTGTCCCCTTGAGAAGGAAATTCAATTCCCGCAAAAATTGAGACTGACCCAGTTAAATGATCGTTCGCGGGAATGTTCAATTGAAAACCATTAGTATTTTACATGATAATGTTTTAACTTTAAAACCATCAAACATCGTTAAAAAACTGCACACATTTTTTTCTTGCCTAAATATAACATATATACTTGCCTAAATATAACATATATAACATATATAAAGAAAAGTGTTTGTTTTCATGACTACTACTAAGTACAATCGAAAAATTAATTTAGAGAAATTCGGTCCCGGAGAACCGATGAAAGAGATTAGAAAAATGATTCAGGAATTGTAACGGATATTTATCCTAAAAAATGAGAAATTTTCTTTTGACTGTTATTGTCATTTATCATTTAATTTTACGGTCACAATTGCCGATCTTGAAATGAAATTAATTAATGATCTTGAGCAAAATTGACAAATTTATTCAAACATAAAATTTTCTAATATTGAGTTTGTCAGCAAGTACTTAGGTTTGAAGAGAGTGACCAGATGAATAAAAGAAATTCAGATGAAACAGCAGATGGCTACAATGAGCAACCTCGTGAGAAACTTTCAGGATAGAAACGTCTCTAACAGTACTAACAAGAGGCTTCTTGAAACACTTATCCTCTGCATTTTCTTTTACAAAAAGGATTCTGGATGTTTTAATTTTACACTCTTTGGACCTTTCAAAATGTAACAGTCATACAAGAGGTTGTCATTATTGCATTCATGTTACTTCAATTATAGTCAATAACTACCTGTATTATTGCATTTTACAAGGTCAATGTAATTAGTCCTCCATTGTTTATTTTAGTAGAGCACTAGCGTACAATACGATTTAGAGGATTATATCCCAGATCGATATTTTCAAATTTATCAATGTTCTCATCTACTACATAAAATAGTTATTATTATAACTGAGCATATACAATAAACACTTCCTTGAAACGCATTTTTGTTATTAGTCCCAAATGTAAACCATTTTATTTTCATTTTCGAAACTAATATTTTGACGTAATTTCTGTTATGGAATGCAATTAATTAAAATGTTTAAAAAGTAGTCATTAAGATTATGTCTCAAAGTGAAAAATAATTGCATAGAGAACATGAAATGAAATGAATCATGTTAAAAGACGTATCAAATAAAAATTTGTTGTTATTTGTTTGTATTTAGTTTAAAATTTTCTTCAAAATACCGAAATTATTATTAGGCAATAATTAAATAGAGAAATGAATTGGAAAAGATAAAAACAAATTCGTTTTAATTCATCGTTTGTATTATTTTATGGAAAATAAACTACATGATGTAACAAGGTATTTGTTTCAGTTGAATGAAAAATATCTTAAGAAGTAAAACGCTAACACCAAATATTAAGATAATAATATTTATTTTTCACTATACACAGTAATATATATCTAATAAATAGTACAGCAATTGCTAGTATTTGGTGTAGTACTTTGTGTGTTAAGTCTATTTATTGCAAAGTAATAATAATAATAAACATCGATAAACGTGGATAAGCGGAAATCTTTGTGACGTTTGTATTTATAATATATGTAATAATAATATGTACACAATATGAATTTTATTACATCCGGTTAACAAATATGTATCAAATAACTTAAGGAATGAAACGAAAGGAACTGAAGGAAAGAATATTAATTTTGAAAAAATATATTTTTATACTGATCTAATCTAATATAAATCACAAATCGTCAAAATAAATGTCTTGATTTAATAGTTAACTAAATCTTCGGTTATGAGGTTCCTTTCCAATAGAATAATGTAATTATTGTGAGGAAATAATTTGTGTATACTACATAACTAATTTCCTTAGACGAATGCCTTTAGGCAATAAAGTATTGACATATTTCAATTTACTCATAAAAATAAAAATAAATTAGGTCTGAAAATGGTAGACTACCTGAGGAGTCTCTTTTGCTGAATAAACACTTCATGTGTGTATATATATATATATATATATATAATAAAAACGCAAGCTTATTTTATTCACATTACTGAAATGTATGATAATTGTAGAATTTCAATTATTTCTGTTTCAGACACTTAAAGTTAACGCAGTTTAAGGTTTTTAATTACATTTTATATATAAAAGTACTCCAGTTTCTATTTGTCAAATAGAATTTTCTCCGGAAAAATTTACACTCAATTTTTCTATTTCCGCGAGGAAATTCAAATTTGCGCCGTAATAAATATCTTCCAAGTATATTTAAACTTATTAAAAAACAAAGTAGCTAAAACGAATTCCACTTTCATTATTTCCCCAATTACATTCCAAGGTTTTTCCTTCGAGCAAAAATATAAAAGTTTAGTCATTCCGGTTACGCAGTTGAAATTCACAAAACTCAATTGCGGTAAATTGAACTTAACGTCAAAAAATATGTAGGTCAGACTTTTTTGTTGTGTTCGCTTCAATAATAAAGTTAGTTGACCTTAAACAACACTTATCATATTATTACTTATTGTATTACTAGTATTACTGTATTATTATTGTAGTATAATACTTATCGTATTATTTACTAAGATAATATAACTTTATTTAAATTTAACGGCCGTTGATTCGTTTGTTTAATTTGAAATTTTTGTGAAATATTTGATATTTTCTCAAATATCAAAACGTTGATGCAGATATAGTAAAATATTGAAATTAGAATGTTTTAAAACACCTTTTAAAAAAGTCTTTAGGTAACTTTGAAAAGTGATTATATGTAATATAATTTTACTTGTATTTAGAAAAAGGAAAATACACCATACTGTTTTTCTCGCTACTGTATTTCTTTGCGCAATATGCAGTTCGAGTTCGAGTAGTATTAGAATTACGAGCATAAGCTATGATTGGGCGTATTTTTCATAATGATATATTTTACGATGTAAAAACAAAAAGAATAGGACTTCTCCAAAGTACCTAACTTCCTTCCAAGAAATCGGATTATTCAGATTTTTGCCATTGACGTCACACGAACTATAAAATTTACTGTGTTTTCTATCAAATTACGCGCTGTAACTCTTATTTATATTGTCGGTAGAGTTAATTAAAAAAAAGCTTTTTTCCATCATTTTTTATAATCCAAATAGGCAAAGCTATTTCAAATTTTCTTTCATATCCTTCAATTCATTAAAAAACCCTGATCTTGACTTAATAATATATTATAATGTTAAATTAAAAAATATCTGACTTTATTATTTCAAGAATACACTATATACGTGTTGAAAAAAAAATCTCAAAAGAGACGATTTTAAAGCTTAAACTGGAACGACAATTTGAGGACAGTTATTCCTACATCACTACATGCTTTATTTTTCGTCCATAAATTGCACAGAAATATAGATGTCATCGTAATAGATAGTATAATGTTGTTCGTACTATCATTAAGTAATATGTATATAGGTACTAAGAACGGAATAAAAAAAATACTGGTTATTACACGTCTCCGTCACATGTAAGAGTCGATAAAAATATTTTGGAATTTTAATTTATACAATGGGCTTTATGGAGAGTTAATCATAAAACTTACAAGTAAGTAATTAAAACTACTGATTTTAAATACTTTTGTAAAGTATAGTTGTAGGAATATATTATGACAATTCTCGATTTTGTAGTTTTGAAATATTCATTGTAATATGCCTCTTATTAACACAAACATTTTTTTGTAATCGGACGCACGGTTCCAGATGTTAGTCCAAAAGGACAAAGTAACAAACAAAATTTTTCCATCTTGTCACATCTCTGTCCTTATGATTCGTAGCGCTATAGAATTAATGTTATTTCTCATAATGTCAACTTTGAAAAGAAAGTTTTTTTTAATGGATCCTGTTACCCTGTCTGAGTTGACCAAACAAAAACGCAGAATTTTCATCTTAATATTTCTTTTGATTATTTACATAAAACGGCAAGTAATAGAATTTTTCTTTAAAATATCATGACAATACTGGTCATATTTTAAGACAAATTTTTATTGGCTTTAAACAAATCTTTAAAGTTTATTTAATTGTTTAATGCAGTTTATATACCAGTATATATTTTTAATATATCCTGTTTTGAACTGATAAAAATTATGAAGATTTAGAGAATTTTGTCATTACGCTACCGCCGTTATCGAGGACCAAGGCAAAGGGCTCGGGTTTCAAAGGAGGAAAGAATAAGAAAAAAAGAGAAAAAATCAAGGCACCGTAGTAACATGAGAACATTGAAGAGATACTCTATGAGATGCGAATCTTCTACCAAAGTAAATTAGCTTATATTTTCATAAAAGAAAATTCGATTTTACCTTTAAATATACTACATTTTAACGTAGGATATCCTTTAAAAGGATTAATGAGAAGGTCCTCAAAAATACTTTTTTATGTCGACTTTAGGTACTGTAACTACATGGATATACCAAAGATTATACAAAAAAAATACGTGCGCCTCCCTCCTCCCTTTATTTTTAAAACTACTGAACTCATAATTGGGAAAGCATGCTTTTTGGAAACCTATTCCAAGGTTGTAGGAATATATTATGACAATCCTCGATGTTGTAGTTTTGAAATATTCATTGCGATCTGCCTCTTATGAAATTTTCTTAGGTAAATATAATTAACTTATCTCTAAGATAAAAAAACGTAATGTCATTTATTATATTAACTGCAACAGAAAACTTTTATTTAAAAGTACACTTTTTACCAGATCTAACAGAATCCACAAGTAAAAACTCTATAATAATTTTCTGACGTTCTTCCCTTTTTCCATGAAGTGCGAACAAACAAACTCAAAGGCAAACTTACAAATATAATTAAAATTAATTTTTGTGTTCTTCTGCTTTCGTTATATTTCTGATATATTTTTGTAAACACCTTAATTATGCAGACACGCCATTTCTCTCTCTCTCTCTCTCTATATATATATATACATATATATATATATATATATATATATATATATATAAATAACAAATAGGTGACGATCAATATTAAAACAAACGTATACTAAACCCAAAAAAAATATGAAACTACCATTTTTATAATACATTCAAATTTTAAACAAATTGATGAAATAAAGTTTGCTTATGACATCAAAAATGTCCGCTTCCAAGCATCTGCCCATGTTCTGTTTCCTTACTTTAGCACACACTCCTCTTTCACCACTACTATAGCTATGCCCGTCTCGCCGATGTATGTCCGGATGAAAAATTTCATTACGCGATTTAAAATAAACGTCGCACCCATTGTAGATGTACATGGATACATTATTCCTTTGTGTAAGCGTCGAGTGGTTATACACTTCTTTGTTTATTGTTGTACTGATGCAATAAAAGTAACTTTTGAATACATTAAATTCATATGTATCTCGATTGAGTAAACCAATTACAATAAAACAAATTAAATTTTGCGCCAAATTAACATCTATAATTTTCAAAAAAGTTTAGCTTCATTTAATCAGCAGGCTTTACGTAATGCGTGTTCAAATAAACCCGCAAACAAACAAACAAACCATAACAACAAAAACAATACTTTTGTTCTCTTTCATCATATTTTGTACTTTTATTATATACCAATTTAATAATTTTGCACTAAATGTGGGAGAGGCCATTCCCCAGTTTTAATATACATACATTGTTCAGACTTTATTGCGCTACGAAGTTCATATTAATGATGACTTACAACAAATCAATTAATTTCAGTTCTTCCTATGTAGTACGAAACCCTCGATGAATGAAACGATCGACGTGAGTTAGGCTCGCACTTGGCCGTTCATTCAAATACAAGCAGTCAATTGTATAGATAATATAAAATCATTAGTTATTTCAAAACATATGATGTAATTACTTTCTTTATTTTTGAAGTCTATATAAAATTTTGAATTTTTTCCATTTCCACATAAAAATTTTGGCAAGTTTATTAATTTTTTGTTTAGTCTGCTTTGACGATTTTTTAATTATAATATTTTTTAATTATTTCTCGTAATAAAAATCAGTATCTTCAGTTTTAAATGAAGGATTTATTTCTATATTTGTTTATCAGTATTATACGTTTCATAATTTAATTTTATGTATTACCACTTTTTGGTGTTTAATGTATAACATTAACATTTGCATTAATGTAATAATATATACAGATAAAAGGTTATTTATATGTGGGCATATTAAGGTATACTTCAACCTAATACCAAAAAATCTCACTCGCTGTATCATGCTACGATTTGCATCCGTTTTTCTCATATGTTATTAATAAATAAAAATAAATAAATAATTGTGTTTTGAAATTTTTTAAAGAAACATATTCTATATCTCATTTTACCCATGGAAAAAGCAACAATTGAATTTTTTGAAACGTCGTCTCCATTACAGCGTATTTTCCCATCGCCTCCATATATTTATATATATATATATATATAGAAAATTAAAAATCAAAATGACGGCATTCATAAGCGAGGGGAGCTAGGGACTATTTGTAACAAAGTAAATTTGTGGTTTTTTGTAAAGGAGCAACAGAGTCACTTCCTTTATTACCAAAGCTGGAGGAAAATAGCGATCACAGCAAAATATAGCGCCAATCTGAGCTATATCTGGAAGACAAAAACGTAACTGCACACAAAAATTAATAGAGACCGTAAACCAAATTCTATAGATTATACGGAAAATTCAGGTATTATAGAAAAAATTTTTGTAGATATTACTGGCTGGAGAATACCGCCAAGATTTTACCATTCGATCAAAAGTGCTTAACAGCATAATTATGCGATTGAAATAGCAGGTGAAAGCTAATGTATATTACCAGAAGATATTGTTTACCCAAAGAAATTATTTTTCAATGGGAGATGTGTTACTAGAGCTTATATATCGATAGTAGTTCAACTGAAATTAGGGATACAAAAGAGGAATATATATATTTTAACAAATAAAGTATGATATTAACGGTGCTATAAAGTTCACATACAATAATTTAATGTATTATTAAATTTCAATAGCTCAATCTCATTTATAATCGAAGTTGAAAATATTGTTAATGTTGGTGCTGCTATTTGAACCCCTCTGTTATTCTGATACTGTCGACATCAAAGTGACCAAGGAACTTGTACTGACCGAGTCAATATCTGCAGAACAGAGCCGAATGTTGCATTTGAAATTAAATATTTTGCGATATGAATAATGGAATTTTCTGGCTTTTACTCTCATAAACACTCACAGAAATGAATTGGTTAATCCTAATATATGCAAAGTCCGGTAAATAACTTTTCTAAAAGGTTTACACTGAATCAATGCTTGAAATTACATTCGACTCATTAAATTAACATTAACTTAACAATTTATTTGAATGGGATTAGAACTGCAAATATTTGGAATCTATATCTTATATATTAATCAAAAAATATGACACTGGGAATAACTGCAGCATCTACCACATTTTTGTCATCGGCACCCCTCACTTATCATGAATTTATAGGAAGACGATAAGCAATATGGAGCAGATATTCAAATGAACGAATCCATGCGCGTAAAGGAGAAATACCAAATTTGTAAAATGTTATATTTGCAATATTCTCCACAGTCTTATTCATCCCTGAAAGCTTTGCTGTGCTCATAAATCACTTTAATCTAAATCGTTGTATATAAAGCACTTAAACCTAAATGGCATTAGATAATATTATATATACTACTATCGATCATTGTGAATTGCAAGTTATGAGTAATGCTTAATGTTAACTCGGCAGTGCGCACATTAGGTGGAGTTAAGTTTGCTGTCAATTGTTCTAATCAACTAGATTTTTCTTAGTACATTTTAATTTGCTTTAAGAAACGCAAATTGGCCTACAATATCTGATGGATCCAAGACATGGATCGTTCCCGGTAAATGTTCCATCTAAAGTATGCTTCAATTTAAGGGGAACTAAAGATATGGAGGGTTATTTACCCTCAACCGTAATGAGTCCGTAAATTTTTATTTATACAGACTGTGTTCCAATCTACCATTAAATCCATGTTTAAAAATAATAAGCTTCCGTGAAGAGATATTTGACGTAAAACATCTTTCTGAGGTTCAACAATTCTGGAAATTATGTGTTCCATTAAGACTTAGAGTTGAACCTCAGAATAGGTTCCTGTCAACTCAAAGCAATCATCCGACGGATAACACAACATTTGAGCTTTTCTATTATTGCTAATACTCGGGTAGATATTCTGGTGTAGGTTTTTAATGGTAGTTTGGAGCAAATTTTGTTTACTCTGAGAATAACCTCAATCTAAATATAATGGTGAAGCTTCTCCATTATTTATTACCGTCTTAAGCTCTTATTGATCAATGCTGGACCTAGAAGCTGAAGTTGATAACTTCTTTATATCATTGACTACTTCAAAATACTGCTCAACTTGCAAAGATGTCAACTAAGAAGTGGAATGGCTATCCGTCAAATCCGTGGCGCACTCGTCAAAGGTCTTTGATTTCCAACCTCGTGAAAGTTCAGGACCAGGCTCTTCTTCACGATTGGTTGGCAATATAGCTCATATGTTTCAGTCAGCTACACGTTATTGTATTTTAAGGAATTATTTTTTTCGGTCCTGATATAAAACATTTTTTTATGCCACCAAAAAGAACTAATTTTTTCATTAACAACTATTTGTTCCTCAACAAAACGGTTATATATATATATATATATATATATATATATATATATATATCAAAAAGAGTTTGAAGAGCTTCTTGAATATCATTTAATTTGCATCCTTAGTGACTGTCCTACCACGTGGAAAAACAATCGACCTTATTTGAACCCCGAGGTGCGTCTGAAAAAAAAATGTCCATCTTTGTTGCAAAACATAAAGTACCCCTAAAGTAATATAAATAGATACCGAAAATTTGCATCCATCGTATAAAAAATATGATTGAGTATGCAACTACTGATTTGTTTTCTTATACCTTTCAAATTAAAATATCACAAAAAGTATTAGAAATAAAAGATCAAAGTCTTACCAGGTAACACACAAACTATTGTGATTTAAACAGTAAAAAACCAAATTAAAAAAGTACGTACCTTCATTAAAAGTAGCAGTCATCAATACACAGAGAATTTTCTGTTTCAACCGCATTAGGCACATTATACCAATGATTGTACTTTTAATTAAGCAACCACATTGCAACTTAAAATAATTTTCCTTCATAAAACTAAAAAATGCCCAATGCCTTGAAATAAACTATAAGTTAAGCGCGAAATTATAAGAAATAAATCAATAAATATGCATAAAATATTCAAACAATTTTAATAATATTTTTCTCGTTTTTATATTTCTTGTTTTGATTTCATATTTCATTGATATAAATATATCCGAAATAAAATAGTGTACCTCCGGAAACGTAACATTTAAAAAAATATTCTCACGGTAAGTACTGATTTGAACGTTTTGATATAATTTTGAGGATTAAATTTCTTCCTAAATTGGTAAGGAATATATCTTAATAAGAATGTTTTCATTGACAGAAAAATCACGTAAAAACATCCCGTCAAACTTGATGATCGATGTTAAGTTTGACTTATTACTCAATAGCAATCATTTTATTGATTGAACCAAAAATTCCATTAGAGTTTTAACGTTATTGGTTTATCGTCATTTTAAAAATTGCCATTTTTATTGAAAATGTAAATGACCATTTTCATATTATATTTGTTCACTTTTATTTCATTTTACATTCATTCAAATAAAGAAACTGATGTAAATCTACTTATATTTTGAAATTATCAATCCCGATCTTGAAATAATCATCTTCAGGATGCGTTTTTTACCCTAAAATTTCTTGAGTGAATAAAAAAAAAATGTTTTATTGATCTGGTAAGTGTGTACGTTAATCTCTACATATTAGGGATTGGATATCTCTACAACGTTGTTTTCAATCATTTTCAACATTTCTAAGCAGATTCTATTTTAATTTATGTTATTATACCAAGTACTAAATATTTTATTTCTTATGAAAAACTAATAAAAAATTATAACGCTGGGAGGTAATCTACGAGAAAAATTTATAAATAATTAATTAATTACATTTCATTCCAAAATCTTCCGTAGATTATTAAAATATCCTAAAATTCTACGAAATTTTATATTGACACTTTCTATGATCAATTTCTCACAATATTAATCACTATTGGGCTAAAAGGTGAGTAGTGGGTACAAGTCAGTTTTTATCTCGCAGGACTTCAAAGTTTAATTCGAATAATAATAAAATATAAACTACAGCGGAGGAACTTATCAAGGACGTTTCTGATGCAAGTGATATATCCTACACGAGTTTTCTCCCCTTACTCTAGACGAGTTTTCTCCACTTACCCTGGATGAGTTGTCCCAACTTACTCTAGACGATTTGTCTCAACTTACACTAGACAAGATGTCCTCTGTTACTCTAAACGATTTGTCCCCACATACTCCAGACGAGTTGTCTCCACTTACTCTGGGCGAGTTTGAATGCTGCTCTCTAATTAAATATTACAATTTATTTTCAAGATAAGCGAAGGCATAGTTCGATTAAAACTTACTCCGTCAGATAGAAACAAAGAAAAACAACTATTTAAATTATATTAATGCATAATTTTATAAAAAATCTATATTTTGAACACAATACTTTAAATCTTTATGAATTTCAATAGTACATATTGGAATTTAAAATTATTTAAATACTCAAAAAATATTTGAAAAATGAACAGATTGTTAGCGAATAACTGAGTGTGTCTTTTCTGAATATGTGACGAGTCTAAAATGAGTATAGTAATAGATTTATATGTTCTTTTTAATTTTCGTTCAAAACTTTGTTACATAAACTGGCCCTCCGTAAGACTAACGCGCTAGACACTGAAAATTTCTATACAAATTGTTTTGAATAAAATACAGGGCTGGTCATAATGGTATTCTCTAAAATTATTTTCTGACGATAAAGGAAACATCCTAAAAAAAATACCCGATAGAATCAATTTTCCGTTCATATATGCATCACTATTTTACCCGTATTAGAGATAAATCTTCCGCAACTATAATCTAATCCAAATTAGAAGCTAGAAATGATGTCGATCAATTTGAAAGAAAATCTAGATTATAGCACAAAATTTTACATTTATTCAAATTTATATAATGCAAGTATATGAAATCTTTGAAAAAAGTTTTTAAACCATTATTAAAAAAATTATGCGAGGGCATACTTTGGCTCGAATAAATGCCATTACAACTACTTTAAAGATGTTTAATTATCAAGTTTTCTATTCATGTATTTAATAAAGAACATGTCAAAATTCCTGAAATGATATCAATTGAATTTGGAGAGTCTTGAAGAGCGGAGGAAAGAAGGTATCTTTAACGATATCCATTTTTACCATTAATAAATTTTGCTTGGTGACTTATTGATCACAAGAATTTTGGTGCTTCTGATTTCGTATGATGAAAAGGCTGGCTGAAATGAGACATAGTATTAAAGTAATGGCTTACGTTATTCTAAAAAATATAAGTTTTTAGTAAAAGAAGCGAAAAAACTTTCTCAGATCCCCCATAGAAGTTGACAGTAATTTGTTTAGCATATATTTATATTATATTTATATTAATAGTGATCGCGCAGCAGTCGGATATGACGTGCCTGATATGAACAGATCGATTCATATAAATAGTTATAACTTTCTCTTCTCCCTGATATAAAACCCGGCATATTATACCCACTCAAAAAATGTATGTATTTACTTCGAAGACGCTTTGCTGCTTTCAATCAGATAGTATATATTGTGTGAAGGAGTTACGACCGAGACATTAGCATGTCTCTCGAGTGTTCTCATATTCCTAAATCCACTCAATGTTAGAGCCACTGAAACGTTTTCATTAAGTCTTTATAAGCAAGTTTGAAAATTTGAATTTCGTGCGAATTTTTTTTCCTTCAGAGCGTAGATTCATTACAGAATCAATACGATTTTAAATGTTATTTGCGAGTTTTTTTATTTATGACCAGCAGTTTACCTTTTTATGATGTGATGTACTAAATCTCATTCTTTTGTAACGTGACTTAGAAAAAAATTTAAAAATTTAAAGATAAACTTGTACGCGCTAGCAATTTTTCAATGTCGCTAACATAAACGTAAGAAATATCTTTTTTATGACTCAAGGCAAAGTTGAACTCAATATTTAAAACGTAACCTTAGTTAAAATAAAGGTGGCTCCACATTTTCAGTTCAAAATAAAAATTATGTTTAATATTTTACCATAATAAGAATTTATCTATAATTAAAATTGCGTAAGCAGCTTAAAAATCATCTTTAAATTCATTAATATTACAATTGAAACCGTTACGATATACGAGCAGTATGGACATGGAACTCATATTTACAAGAGGACATCCTCTTGGATGATTAAGATAAGCAAGTTAAAAAAATATTCTTTACTAGTATGTAGTACAAACTAAATAGATATTATTTATTTTCTCAAATAAAGCAGCTAGTTTTAAAATCACGAAAGTTTATAAAAACTAAAATGTGTACTTTGAATGTTTTCTCCCAACCGCCCGTTTCATCGTCGAATTATTTTTTTTCAGCTGAGGGTTGTAATATCAATGTAAAAATTGTGGATTATCGTGTAAATCGATGTCAACATTGTTTCATTTGAAAGTGTAATAAAAGTTTTACGGCAAAATTTATTGGCCTAAGCAAATAAAAGCACACTGTAAACAGAAAGGAGGCTGGCGACTCTTAACACAAGCCATCGTATTAGAAAGTTTCGACTATAAAATACTTGGAGGGGATGTACAAGCTATAATACAGAAACTATTAAATATGACATCAAGTCTTTATTTAGGCATATAAATTAATTTTTTTATTCACGCAAAATTAATTATGAATTTTGTACAATTTTATTCACAGGTTAACAACATAATGAATTTTATTTTATTGAGTAACGCTTTAGTAACGCGCTATTAGGAATAACTTATTTTAATTATTTGTTTGACGTAACATAAAGCAGTTTGGATAATTATAACTGACAAGTTTTTAGCAACCATTACTCAAATTAGTTCATATTATGAAGTCCTATTGAAAAATCAAAGTTATCACTTGAAAGATACTTGAGTAAAACGGGAATCCTTTCATCTTACATGCGTTGTCCGGGTTAAATATAATGCGGAGCAAACATTATTTTTTGAACCATTCGTGTTGGTATTTTACTTTCACACATCTTTTCTGTTCAATGCCTTGTAATATCTTAAGCTGTGTCTTCGTGATATAATACAAATCACGAAGACACAGCTTGATATATATTATATATAAATAAAGATATAATACAAATAAAGGTATAATACAAATTTAAATGAAAACGCCTTTAGTTTCTCCCATTATTTTTTTCCCTAAATGGCATCTTATTATTAAATTTTCAGTTTTCGAATTAGTATTAAAATAAACGGAATGTTATGAAATTACTGCATTGACAAAGTCAAACAAAAAACCCGTTTTTATCAATTTTTGCCATTTTCTAACTTATCCCTAGAAATTCTGTAGTTCCAAGCCTTAATTTTAAAAATAAATAATAATATGATTTACATTTGATGCCACTAACGAAGATGCATTTCAAGGATATATTTAGTACACATGAAACAAAATATATATCCGGTTGTAATGGCAACTAGTGGGTCGAGCTATTAAATGGTACGAAAAAATTTTAAATTGTAGTGACACTCTTAATCGATCATATTTTAAAGGGCAGTGAAGAAATATTTAACATAACGTTTGAAAGGACATTAATGGGTTCATATAATTCTTAAGTTCAACGACAGTAATGTTAATGTTATGATAACCTCTTCCTCGACTGTTATATTTCAAAAGTTCCAAAAAGGAAATATCGAAAAGATCTAATTAGAAACGGAATATGATATCGTAATTACTATCTTATATCTAGGTATTACGAAAAACATTTTAAACCCTTCAAAATTAACTCTTCGTGTGGAGTTTAGTTTGCTACAGATGGCTTTGGAAGTACTACTCTTTCACAAATTTAATTCCTTTTGGTCTAATTTGCTTTTATGTATCGTGTTCTTTATCTATTTTCATTAATTCTTTCTTTTTACCGATTATAAGTATCAAATTATAATTACTACACCTACCAGTCTTCGTAACATAACATTTTTATGAATCTTATGTCTAGGTAGGGTCGAAAGATGACGCAAGAAAAACAAAAATTTCAATAGAAAAACCTGGCGGTATTTGTTAAAAATGTATAGGAAAGAGAGATTCGCCTGATATGCATATGATTAATTTAAGAAAAAAATTCTTACATGTGCTTATGCGAGCCGAGTTTACCCGAACCTTAAATTGCGAGGGCTGTAATGAGTAGAGAAGTAAGTCTGAAAAGGAGAAGAATATATTGTGAATAATATCGAATATGTATTTCTCATACCTCAATTTGTCTCTACTGCAAAAAATCTTTGCTTACCAAATTGTATAAAATTATTTTAAATTTTTTGAGGCGAAACATCTAACAGTGTGAGATGGGAAATAAAATATTCTGATGGTAAAAGGTGTCTTTCCATTCGGACAGCTTCTTGTATTGTCGGTTCTTTCTAAGTTAATTCGCCATTCGGCTAACTTCGTAAATTATCGGCTCTTTCCGACTTAATTCGGATCAAAATTGTTTCTTGTTTAATAACGATTATAACTTTATTCGTTTATAACTTTGTTTTAAATTAAACTGTACTATAATGTTAATAAATACATTTAATATCCTTCGTCGTAATTTTCACTACTTTTAGATTAAAACTAATGTTAGGTTTAGAAAGATAAACTCTCGATTTAAAACATATATTCAATGCATCGTACTCCGGAATGTACATCGTGACCCATATAATACCGGGAAGAACGTAGTTTTGCGTTTAAAAAGCCTATGGAAAAAGTATAACACATTCTAAATGTATTATGAACCGACTAATTTTAAAATTTTTAATACCTTGACAACGTACCGTTTTTTAAATTTTTTAAATTTTTTGTGCTATTGATAGTAAATTATTTAACAATTTAAATAACATTTTCGTGCATAAAAAAGAGAGCTCACTGTAGCCTAAAGATGTAACATTACTAGTTTTATGCTTAAACACTCATACTGTCAGGGTAGTATTTGGTATATAGTCATTTTATGATAAAGACTTCTATACTTTCATAAAACATATCAAAATTAAATAAGTTATAAAATATAAGTTAATGATTAATAATGATAAGTAAGTAAAATTATAGGGAATAAGTAAATTAAAAAATTATAGGGAAAAAATCCTCTGTGTTACTTTTAATTATGAAAGCCACGTCCATCTTAATTCATCTTGAAAAATATTGTAATGTTATCTTGTTTTTTATGTGTCTCAATTTTCAGCATACTTTAAAATGATGCAGTGATCTGACTAAATATACTACGAAAAACCGTTTTCCCTATATTTTTCCCAATTTTTTAAAGTTACCTAATTCCCTTTTAGTCTATATGGCTATAAGTGAGAATTTTTTGATAAAAAATTGTTTTATTTTTATGATAAAACAACATTATTTTTGCACCATGTATCCTTGGTTAACATATATTTGTTGAGTGTTTTTACTGTTCATGGTTATTGCCGTGGTATATTGGCTAGGTGGTCTTCCCTTGATTTTAAAGGAAAAATCACCAGGTTATTTTTCCCCAATGTGTCTGAGCGATTACATGGAACTAGCACATTATCGGTTATTACGCATCGCAGTTTTTGGGTGGAAGTATTTTATTTTAGGCCACGAAACACTTTTAGAGGACATTCGAAGGTCCGCCCTTTTTTATTAAAAGGTATATTAAGGGTCCAAAAAAAACCCTGAGATGACCCGGGCGGAATGGTGGGTATGGTGTCCATGGCATAGAAACCATTACTTTTTAATATCAAATTTGGAACTTCCTCTCAAATAGATATACTATCAAGGATTCGGATTCATACACGAAAATTTAAAATACAAGTATTAAAATAGCTTCTTCTCGATGGCATTAAACTACATTATTTTTCTTTCTTAACCGATTCTCACGAGCTTGCTCATTGCAGTCTTAATTTGAATTTTAAACAAACATCGGTCCGAAGTACATTATCTCACTAACAAGCTATTGATCTTACCTTTTTGTTATATGATTTTCTATCTAATATTCTCCCGCCGCAAACAGTAACTCTCAAATTAACTAAAAAATGAAAATACAATCAAATCAAATGAATAATTTTAGTTTCTTTGAGAGTAAAAATTTCTTTTATATAATTTTTTCTATTTCTTTCATGGGTAATCAGAAGTGAGGTTTACCCATACTTTTTTAAATTATAATTTCAATTGTTTTTAATTGGAATCAGTTTTACTCATTCGAGCAAATAATTTTTTTTTATTTACATATATTATCCTTGTGATGTTTGACGTATTGTATGAAATTAATAAAATACAAATGTGTAAATCCACTATTAGGCACAGCCAAAACAAATCCCTCTTTGTGCTTGATGAAAATACGATCATCAATCCTTAGACGTCCCTATGTATACGATGAGTTTTTTTATACCGTTTTTGTGAATATTTATTTATTTGGTTCCTTTTCATGAATCATATAGTAAAGACTAATATTTTTGTGTTAATTATTTCCACCGATAATCTTTTAATGAGATTATTCTCAATTTTCACGCATTTGAAACTTTCCTCACGGGGAGAGACATAATTTCGAAAATGAAGATCAACCTTAAGTAGCATTTCAAATTGTATTAGTAGAAAAGTCTAAATTTAGAATTTATAAGTAAATATACTACGAAAAATGTTCCCAATTATACTATTTACGACTTTTATCACGATTTTTTTAAACGTATTTCACGACTTAACGACATGTCATAACTGCAGTTCAATTAATCCAGTAAACATTAAACGAGAACTCTAATTAGGAGTGGAGTAAGTTCAAGTTTAGGAGAAATTAGTAACTCGGGACGATTGGCGACTTATTTTTACCAACATTAAAGGCCAAAACCTTTAATTTGAGTCGAAATAAACGATGGCGATATATTATGAAACCGACCGATGCATTTCTGACTTGAATATCTCGGATTTGTCTCGCCCTGATGAAAAATTAAAACACTCGAGTAGTACGTATATTTAAAAATATTTTCGCAAACAACTTTAGCAATTTCTAGCCGATAGTGACAAGTCAATGACGAAGAATTCACTTTTTGTAATGTTTCATGTTTTAATACTGCTGAAGTCCATTTTTGAAAGCCCAAATTATATCAAGGCAGGTGCCGGATAATTATGAGCCTATCTTATCTCCTTATACCGTTTTAAATTGGTTTTTGATGCCCAAACCTTTTTGTGCATTATAACTATCGCAACCTGTCTATCATATAGGTTAAACTTTTGGTCATATTTTTTTGAATCTCGTTGGTAAACAAAATTTACTCTTTTCCATTCACTAATATGGGGCTGATTTGGATGAAATACAATTTAATTTGCTAGGATTGGAACCTTACTTAACCTTCGGTGCTAATGATCAAATATGTAATCTTATTGGAAATACATGAAAATTTCCAATAACAGTACGTACAGATTAAGCAAATTATGACATATGGTTGTTTCCTAACTACAGTAGAGCCCATGACTTATCCAGTTAAAATTTACAATATTTTCATTTCGTTTTATTAATTGGGGTTAGTACAGAGTGAATATGAGAAGAAAAAAAGGAAATTATCGACCGCTGTATTGAATTCGACAACACAAAAATTTTGCAGTGGGCACCAGTAATTTAATTGTTTTATTTATGACCGCATGAATCATAATATATTGTTCCTGGGTTATTGGCACTTTTTTTCCGGTTAGAGTACTAAAACTACTATTTCTTCGACACCCACGCATTTGCGTGTATGGTTAACGTATGTAACCTACTTCTCATTGCCAGTTACTATCTGATTCAGCCAGTCAATGTTTCAATGTCAATAACTATTGACAAATATCAACTATGCACTGAAGGTGATATGATGAATACTCGTGGGCTTTACACACACCGTATTTTCAAACTATGTTTCCATGGTGCCATGACCGCCGTGTAACTCATCTGCCAGTTGACGAG
Organism: Druceiella hillmani; assembly: GCA_039881145.1. Lineage (NCBI taxonomy): Eukaryota > Metazoa > Arthropoda > Insecta > Lepidoptera > Hepialidae > Druceiella > Druceiella hillmani. The sequence continues at coordinate 3,088,845 of JAYKKI010000098.1, read as the reverse complement.
TGACAGTCCAATTTAACGGAAGGTCCGGTACAGTATTCGTCCTCAAGATCGTAGTCCTCATTCCTGAACTTTCTGAACCAAATCTTTACCGTCGCGTAAGACACCGTAGACTCATCCATCGCATGACATGAATACATGTGGCGGCTTTGCATCGTGACCCAGACGAAATTTGTAAAGTAATAGAATCCATTTAAATCCATAATCTTTTATGTAATTCACTTATAGCTTCGGGGCTGACTGATATCAACTGACTGCACGTTGACATATTTATGCCTTACAGTAAAAGCTAGAGGTTTTGAGAATTTTTCAAAAAAATCCCAAAGTTACGGCTGAAAACGTACTAGCTAACCTACTATATATGTATATATATATATATATATATATATATATATATATATATATATATATATATATATATACAAAGAAAACTCACATCGTAGAGCTGCAATGTATGATGTATATATAAACTTATGAATAAGTGCAAGTGTAAATCGAACATTTAGAAGAAAATTTTCTTTAACAGTTTAGGTTTTTTATTGTTTCATCCTTTACTAAATACTGTAATGTGAAAATATTTAGACACGTTTAAATGATTGAGACGATTTAAAATTGAATAATACCCATATTACTACTTCCTTCAAGTTAATTCTTATTCATTGGGTAATATTCTTGCGGAGAATGTTATAACCTCCGTCGGTGGTAGACGCGTGGCCCTGTCAAGTCTGAACATATAATATTCGATATAATTTTAGGTATACGATGATTCAATATACCTTTACGTATAATTTTTCTATATAAAGAAAACTTATCTGAGCGCATCATAAACTGATTTATTTATCTTCAGTATCAAGATAATAACAAACATCAAAAAGAAATGGGGCGAAATCAATGGAAAAAAAAAAGACGGATAATAAGCATCAGAACCTTTCTCAGCGTAAAGTAAATAAGCGAAATAAATATTAGGCATAGTAAATAAGGTAAAGTAAATAAGCGAATAAATAAATAATACATCCATCTTGGATATATCTTCAAAATTATTATATTTCCCATATCAAATATTTTCGTCAATATTGACATTATGTTATAAAGGAACCACTTAATGATGCAAGAATCCCTTTGGTGAATCTCGAACGACAAGTATGTATTAGAGTAAAATGCGAACGCGAAATATAAAGAAAATAACTTTTTACTCTTTGCCGTTATATTATTAATATTTCTACCATATGGAGAAATACTTACTGAGATAAAGATTTACTCGAGACGTGTTTGTCTTTTTTTTACAAATGAATTATTTCATATTGAATTTTAAAATCTCACATGATGCAATTTAAGGAAAAGGTTTCCCGATAATGATTCACTTTTAGAAATACTGTTATGAGATGAGTTATTAACTATTGGGTAGCGACATAATACAAATATATATGAGTTATAAGTTTGTTTGGAACCACGGTTATAAAATTGTATTAAATTTATAACATTAACTTTAATAGAAATTGAACTATATTGTCACAAAATTTAATCCTAAAGAGCAACGTAACCAAATATTTTATAATTTTATTATGTGGAATACAATTCGTTGTAAACAATGAATATCTCAATAGATAATTTATAAAATCTCTTATGAAGAGACTTTCTAAATTGTCTACTGAGAAATCAGGGATTCTTCTAATTTCTTAATTTTTGTATTATATTCTGAAACTGATTATTAATATTTATCCTCGAAAAAAGCTTCAACATAATAAATTTTCAACAACTAATACCCAAGATAAAACTTTGAAGTTTTCTCCACTTTCTTCAACGTCGGGGTGTAATGCTGAAGATTTAAAATTTACTTTTATTATTTTTGCATTGAATCTCACAAAATATTCAATTCTTTTGTAGTCAAATCAACTCTTCGGAAAAAGGATCACGATTTTGAGTGAGTGATGATTTTTTCTTTTTCATGTACAAGAAGAGTGAGTTCATGAGTGTAAAGCTGAGTTTTCGGACAAAACATTAAAGTTTCGGAGCAAAGTATTACATTTTTTTCATATATATCAGTAAAGGAAAGTTTGATCAAAGTTTGGGTGAAACTCGTTTGTAGGCAATTAAGTTTTCTCGAAGTTGTATGCTTTGGAAGACAGAAAACTTCGAATAATTAAACTTCGGCATGACTGGAACTGGAAGTGTTAGCTTTCGTATAAATTTGTACACACGTAATAATTTCAATCGGGGTTCGATTTAGCATCTTATATATGTAAAAGTGATTTTTTTACTATATAAATATGTTATCTATTATGTCTTTTTAGAGTTCTGTAATTGAAAAGAAAAAATGGAACCCACGTGTCGGACTCTCCGACTATGAAAATTGCTTTTCTCAGAAATTGCTTGAAGAAAAATACTTAAGTCTTTACTAATTTGGGAAAATTGTTTATAAAGCATATTAACCCGCATATACGTCAACCAATAATACTCAAAAATAATTATATGGACATTTTAGGTGAAATAATTAATTACTCCATGATATATTTTAATTTCCATAAATACTACGGGGTGTCTTTTGAAAGTATTTGTTTTTTAGGTATTATGTCATAGATATACAAGAGAAAATATTTCTCTCCTACCCCCCGTTTTTCGACACTACTCAACTTTAAATACAAAATTATGAAAAGTAGAGTTTTAGAGCTCTACATAGATTGCACGAAAACTAGCTACAGTGATTCTAAATATCATAATTCTTTATATCGTTACGCCTATGAAAGGTTTATCAGGCTATATATATATATATATATATATATATATATATATATATATATATGCTATATAAATATATATATATATATTTCTTTTTTTTTTTTAAATTAATAATTGTATGTAGTTTGAAACTGAACTGAAAGCTTCAGCTTCCAATCTCGGAGAAAGCAGCTTCCGGTCTTAGTAAGTTGCTTCTTCCTTCAAAACTTATTCCATTCATTCTTACAACTCTTGTAGTTTAAATTTCATTGTATTTTTCAAATACATTTTTAATAATTAGTGAAGATATATTACTCAGTGTTTATTGATGATGTTGTTAAAAACATTTCTAGCAATTATAATCTCTATGCTGATGATCTACAAATCTATGCGCACTCGAACCTCCATTCCTTATCAAAAACCATCGACATCCTTAATCGAGATCTCGCTTCAATTGGTCAATGGGCTCATTAAATGGGTCTTTTGGTTAACCCAAGTAAGTCACAAGCTATCATCATCGGTAGTCAAAGACTGACTTCTAAAGTAAACCTACTTAGTTTACCGAAATTAGTGCTAAATAGTACAATAATACCATACACGTCAACTGTTAAAAACCTGGGCCTACTGATCCATCAAAATCTTAATTGGCGGCCTCAAGTAAATGATGTTAGTCGTCATGTTTTCAACAGGATACACTCTTTGAAACGTCTTCAAAATTTTCTACCGACTAAAACGAAAATCTACCTTTGTCAAAAACTTTTATTAAAAGTAATCGATTATGGAGACGTGTGCTATTCTGATCTTAACGAAAAATATTTGTGCAAGTTGGAACGTCTTCAAAATTTATGCATTCGGTATATCTTCGGCCTCAGAAAATATGATCACATTTCTGAATACAGGTCACTTCTCAAATGGCTGAAGATCCGTGATCGACGCCAACTTCACATACTTAGACTTCTTTTCAACATATTAAAAAATCCTCAAAGCCCAAATTATCTTAGTGACAAATTTAAAGATTTGTCTGCTCACGGCCTTGGGCTGCGATCTGCAAGTTCACACACACTAATTATTCCTAAACATACCTCTACCACTTAACCACTGTCCAAGCACCAAAAATTTGGAATCACCTGGATCCTGACAGGAAAATCACGTCTATAAATATTTTCAAAGATCGAGTGAAAAAGTCCTGCATCTCCTGAAACTTTTCCTTTGTGTCCTCGCCTTTTCCTGTCTTTCCCATCCCAAATCATGTCAATATTTTCTTTTCTTTTTTAATTTACTATTGTATTTTTTTTGAAGTTATACTTCTTTAGGCGCGTTATGAAAAAATGATGAGAGTGAAATTTTAAGATTCGTCACACAAAAGTTACAGTATGAAGTTGCAGAGGTTGCAGTCTTTTCCACATGTTTCTAGTGTCTACATTCACACACGTGTTTTAGTTTCATATAAGTGCGATTTATATATGTGCTGATAAATTATATTCAGTAGTGATTTAAATTCAATATTTTGATTAATATATTTACTATTCGTAAATATTAGTGAAAAAATTGTGTTTATAGACTTTTTCAAGTGCTCCAATATAATTGAGGTTATCTATCCGTATGTATTATTTATTGATATAAATTAAAATATTATTATTTAACATAATTAATACTAAATATTATTAAATTATTAATGTTAAATATTTATTATTGGTTATTCAATATTTTAAAAGTAAATAAATAAATTTAATAATAAATTCAATTTGAATTCATTGAATTTAAATTTATTTATTTTTTAAATATTGGTATCATTTTCTTACTTTAATATTCACTTTTTTTTTATCAAAAAGTTTTCATTAAATTTGTTCATTTATTTTTATAAATATTTATTATTTTCATTTATTCAATTTAATAATATATATTGAAAATTAATATTTTAATTTGATGTTTAATTTTAATTTCTATCACAAATTTTTTATTAAATGTTTTATAAAATTTATTTCTTTATTTTGAAAATATTATATATATTTATATATAGAAAATGAATTAATTTCAATTCAATTTTAGAAATTATTAAATTTATTCATTTACTTTTAAAATAATAAATAATCAATAATAAACATTTAAAATTAAGCATCTTTTAATAATTTAGTACAAATTATGTCCTATATATTTATTATTCTCTAACTTTTATTTTTAATAATTGTATATATATGTAAATATATATATATATATATATATATATATATATATATATAAATTTTTTTTTTTTTTTTTTTTTTATTTACAATTTTTTAAATTTGTTATGAATTATTAAATACTAAATTTAGAAAATTATAATTATTTCTATATTAAATAAATGAAACCTGGTTAGCCAATGATGAGTCGATTAGTATACCAAATTTCAGTTGTATAATACAATATAAACGATCAAACGTTCAAGCTGGAGGAGTTGCCATTTATCAGAATATGCACGACACTATCAATATCATTACTCCAAACATTGATATGACTGTAAAGCAGGCGGAATTGGCAAGTTCAACAGTGACATCAGTTGGTGAGTTTTGTGCAGCTGAATGCAAAATGGAAGAAGGCAACAAAATTGTTTTGATGGTAATTTACATTACTCCATATCAAAAAATGGACGACATCATTCATTTCTTGAAAAGATTATTATGGCCATATATAACAGCTGGAGGAGAATATCTTGGTAGAGGAGAAGACAAGTTACCGATAATTTTAAGTGGGGACTTCAACGTCAATTTTTCCAGTGAAGATGCTCGTCCACTTATTGATTTCCTCCAAAATTACTTGAATCTAGCCATGAATAATAATCCTCTGGTTTCGACAACACGACACGGCACTACCATAGGTGCTGTATTTGTACGATATCTCAACGCTGTTAATACAAGACTTTTTGTATCATATTTTAGTTATCATAAGCCACTGATAACTGAAGTTCCGATTCAGTCATTACCGGAAGCTGCTATGGCAGTGGACATAATTTAAAAATAACATTCGGATAATAAGAAAATTTATGTTACCCTTAATGTAAGAAAATAAGTATTTATTTATTTAATTTTTCAAATTTAAACTGAACTTTATTGACTGTGTTGACTATCCTTTTCCAGTCCTTTTATTATTTTATTGTAATTTATTATTTGCATACAATTTAAAAAAACTATTTTTTAATGATGCCAAAGAAGTATAACTTCTCACGCACGTACATAAGTACACGCACCCTTTTTTTGTCTAATGTGCTATAAGAATTTCCATTGTAAAATTTCTTACAGTCTATCAACTAAATTTCAATACAAATTGGTATGGTTGACTGGAAGAGCTTGCTCATGTAACAATAAGTCCGCCATATGTACTATACATAAAAGTTAATAATAAGATATAAGACAAATTAATATAAAACATTAATTGCCTCATAATAAACAATATACGTGGGAACGACTTATGTAATATATATCGCAAACCACCCCTTCATGACAAGAAAATTCAAATCGCACAAAAATTGAGTTCGACCCAGTTAAAGAACAATTTTCCAAAATGAAAGGAATCAGAACTTCACGACATGATACTTGAAAAAGAATATCTTAAAAGCGAGATAAAGAAAACTCAGCGTATTCATAAAAACTCCTAAAGATTGATGACCGTATTTCCATGGAAATAGAAAAAACCTCTGCTCCGGTAAATCGTGAAGATTGATGTTAAGGTTCATATTTTATTAATTTCATACAATACAAATAACATAGCAAGCGAGAGTTTTAAATTATTTGAAATTGACTAATGTTTAAGTATATAAATACAATTGTTACATTTTCGTTTCCAATCTGTCCACAAATATTATTAAATGGCTATGCATATTTTTTTCTAATCAAAGGATGATATATAGAAACAAAGAAAAATGTTTATTACGATGACGGGAACTAACTGCAATCAAAAATTAATTTAAAAGTTATAAATTAAAGCTAAAAAAGGCCAATTCAGATCCTAAATGGCAGATAAAAGAAAGTAGAAAAATTGTAAAGGGATTATCACAGACGTTTATTCTGGAATAGATGAGAAATATTCGTTTGACTGTTCTTTTTTAACATTTCATTTAAGGGTTATCGCGTTTGGCCTTGGAATGAAAATATTAAACCATCAGGCTAAAATTGACCAACTTACCCAAGCATTCAACTCTCAGATCTTGAGTTTGACAGCGAATAAGTCGGCTCGATATGAGTGACCAGATGAATGAAATGAAATTCAGATGAAGACTCAAATAGCCAAAGTTGTAACGAACAAATTCGTGAGTGACTTGCAGGATAGAACGGTACGCATGAAGAGGCTTTTCAAAACATTTATTTTATGTATTTTCCTTTACGTTCTACAAAAAAAATTGCTCTCTGGATATTTTAATTTTTTTTCAGTACTTTCAATATGTAACCTTCATAAAAGAGGTTGTCCTTTTTACGTTTATATTACTTTCATTACAATTAAAAACTACTTGTATTATGCTTTTTAAAAGCTCGTTCGAAATTGTTATTCATTTCTTCTTATTCTATAATACAATCTAGTACGATTTACACTGCTCAATATTTCAATTATTTATTAAATTTCTCAATATTTTCAATTATTTTACAGTTGATGGAAATTTCTCGATATTTTCATTCAAATGTAATAAACTTTGTATAAAATTAAAATCATTTTGTCATTTACTTTGAAATTGACCTTGGGACATTATTTCTATAATAGAATACTATTAATTAAAATGAATTATAAAACTAGGCATTTAGGTCATGTCCCAAAGCGAAAATAAAGTAATTGGAAAATATTACAGAAAATTTAAAATATTAAAATGATACATCATATCAATGAAATAATATACAAAAATGAGAGATTATAATATAGAAAATAATTTGACAATGAAATTGATCGGAATATCAAAAGAATTTCCCTTTAAATTCATGATTTGTATTATTGTACGGAAAATATACTCAGTGATATAATAAGACATATGATTGGCTTGAATAGAAAATGTTATTGAGAAGTAGAGATAGAGAATATAATGTAATTGAGAAGTATATCACATACATTAAGTGTTGAGATAATAATTTCTAGTCTTCACTACATTCGACTTTGCAAATGCGCGAAAGATGAAACTCTCTCTGTTTACTGAAGTACCTCTTAAATAAGCTTAGTTTTTTTAATACGGCCTTATTACGTTATGAACCGTTAAATTACGAACAAAGCGGTCTTTTTAATAACTTTTTCATTTATACTCACTGATTTATAATAGTACAAAACTTATCAAGAACTCTTTATAATATTCCATGCTCCATTTTATTACGTCGAACCAACAACCAAAGTGAAATGTTTCATAACTAAAATCATTATATAATATTATCCATTACATTACCAGTCAACAACACTCCGCACTGTTTTGGAAATTAACTTTGCTTCAATCAAAAAAATATTCAATATTCTCTTTGCTCCGTTGTAGATTTTATTGCAAAATATTTACTAAACTTAATCTTAACTTACAATCTAAGAATCTCATTAAAAATTTAGGCTTTAAGTAATATAATTTGGAAACATAAAGTACAAATCCCGTTAATCATCGATCATCATGTATATAGAATGATGCCAATTTTCTATCAATTGTCTTTTAATTGTGGTTAGTTACTTGTTCTGTTAAGATTGTGTAAAGTTCTTAAAATTTTTAGAGTATAATAAAGTTCTATACGCCAATCAATGATTGATAACTTGCATATGTTCATAAATTAATTATTTTATTTCTTTTTTTTTTGAGGTAGTAGATACAGAAGGTAAATATAAAATTTTCCTAACATATTTTCAAGCCTAATCAGTTGAGCTACAATATCAATGAAAAATTAATGTGATGGAATTGTAGTTTTGGAGATATCTACTAAATATTTTCTATAGTATTATATTAGAACATTTTTTGTCGGTTTTACAAACTGCATTCAACTTATATTGTCATATCGAAGAGAAGGGTAAAATTTTTGCGATATTGCTCTCTTGAATGTTTTAAACACTTATGACATAACAATTTTGTCTCCGACGAAAAAAAGTTGTAGTAGTGGATAAAAAGTTACGTGACCGTTCTCTGACGAAACAGAAGAGATATATTTTTCTATGGTCGAATATTTCCACAAAGTGACTAACAGAGGCGAATGGAGCAGAGGTTAGGTAATTCCGTGACCACGATCACTATGACAAGTGTGAACGACTAAAAAGAACCGCATACGAATTAAGAAATTTGATTAAGATGCTTGCTTTAAATAGATCTACAGGTCCCAACGTTTTTTCGTCGGAGACAAAATTGTTATGTCATAAGCGTTTATAATATCAAAGAGAGCAATTAGGAAGAAAGTTTACGTTTCTCTTTCTGTAATTATGACTAAAATTTGTGAGGAAATTGGCAATTAAAAAAAGTCTTGAATAAGAAAATTGGATTTTAATTATACTATTGTTTACAATCAGACAATTCATAATTGAAAAAAATCTGTCATTTATCCCGTTTAATTAAATTATCCCTTAATGAAGAAATATTTTAACAATTCATAACTAACTTCATGTCAGGGAGTTTATTAAACTTAATTTCTTTAATTAATGATCGCCATAGGCTTCAACATATTTCTTAAACTTAGTTTAATAATTAGGGAAAATACTATTTAGCCTTAACTTTTAATTACTAGTCCATAAACAAATATGTTTAACAAAACAAATTGTACGGCAACCGTTAGCACTTGATGTAATAATTTGTATATATAATTTTATTTACTGTGAAGTTATAATTCAAAATATATACTTGAAGGTTGACCGAAATCTTTGTGATTTTTATATATAACTAAATATCCCCTAGTACGGCGCTCTCAAACGTTGTTGCTTATATTTTATTACTGTAAATAAAATTCCTATAAAGGCGTATGTTTTCCTTTTTTCTCAATTTCATTTAGTTTGATGGATTTTTCTGTAAATGTTCGGAAATAAAATTTTATAAATTACTCATTCATTATATGCTTTTATTCAACGATTTTACTTTGAATCAAATGACATAGGCGACACACTGAATATACGATTTGTGGCAATCAATATAAGCACTTGTTCTAATAATTGTCTCGAAAATTTTAAAAAGTTACTTAAGTATCCTATTATATCGTATACATACAAACGTTTCATGGCGCTTTCTTTCCGAAATATTGCTATAATTTTTAGTTATTTGTTCTTTGTAAGAGGTTCTTATATAGCAACAACAGGAGGGTTCGTTTTCCTATCAGTAATTTAGAAAAGTATAATCACGCAAGTTGAATCATGCATTTATGAACTGCAGAGTTAGTATTCTGGAAATGGTAGTAACACAAAGCGAGGAAATTAATCTGAAGCGCCACAAAACCCATCTATTGAAATTGCTACTACCGTCGTGTTTATATCGAAAGTTAAGTTGTCTGGGTAACATTAATTATACCTCCTTTTTTATGGTATCCGGTATCATTATCTGTGTAGATTGGATTTATATACATATCATAAATAATTATTTTTGCCTTGTAATATTGACTTCTTCTTATGATGATTTTTTATACCTTTTTATTAATTACAATATTTACCCTTATTTTTCTTCAGATGATGGTTTCCATCGTCAACCACCAATTCTTGGGTCTCCAACAATACACTATACAATTTTGAGCATACCCTAGAAAGTGATTTTATATATTTAGAAAATCGATTATATGTCATCGAATAATAATCAAATATATTTTTTTTCAGATTTAATTTTAGTTTTTCTGCTCACTTATAAGAATATATCCAAAAACTTCTACATCGGTTTTAACAGAACTTATACTAGAATGATATTTGGGATTCATGTGTAGGCTATCTTTTTCGCTATCAAATAGTTAGTTTCTGAAATACACTTGTCTGTTTTATTTTGATCTATTTGTTAATATGATTAATATTAAAAATACTGTTTAAGTATGTTAAATAAAACCTTTTATTTATAAACTGAAATTATTTTTTTGCCCTTAAAATTTGAATATTAAAATAAGAAGGATCAAGTACGTAGACTTAAAAACTAAAGAATAACAATTTTCAGGATTATTACAACAATTTGGTTTAAGGTTTAAGCCAAGGTATGAAATTTCATAAGTGAGCAAAGGCATAAAATTTAAATTTTATTGAAACCGATTTTCTGTGTCCTTCATATTATAATAATTAGACGGGTTTTATTACAATTTTGCCGTCATAAAAATCCTAGATACGCAAGGACACAATGGGGGTTTATCACATTCGGTTAACAAATACATATCAAGTAGCTTAATGACTAAAGCATTATCATTCGCACATATTTATAATCAAAAGTTGTTCCTTTATACTGGTCCAATCTAATATCAAAGTCATGAATTGCCAATTTAATTTTACGATTGTACTGTTAATAAAAGATGGAATTAACGTGTTTATTTCCAGTAGAACAAATTAATTGTGGTGGAAAATAATTTCTGTTTACTATATAATTAGTTTCTCTAAAAGAACACTTTATAGGCTGAAAAGGCATTGACGTATATAATTTCTTCATAAAAATAAAAAGAAATCAAGTTCAAAAATGCCTAACTCTAGGATGAATCATTTAATTTTCTTTTGTTGTGTACTTAGAACTATTTCCATAGTAATTAGATGGGCAATGTTGCGATTTTACCATGTTGAAAATCCTAGATACACAAGGACTAAATGAGTTTTATCCTATTATGTAAACAAATAAGTGTAAAGTAGTTTAATGAGTAAAGCATTTTCATTCGTACGTATTTATAAACAAAAGTTATTATTTTATGCTGGTCCAATTTAATATCAAGGTCACGAACTACCAAAATGAATTTTGTGAATGTATTGTCAACAAAAGATTTGATTATCTTGTTTCTTTTCAACAGCACAATTATTTATTGTGAATAAAATTATTTCTTCATGCTACATAATTAGTTTCTCTAAAAGAACACTTAGGCATTAAAAAGCATTAACGAATATAATTTATTAATAAAAATAACAAAAAATCAAGTTCAGAAAAATGTGATACCAGGAGGAATCATTTAATTTTCCTTTGTTGAATATACAATATATATATATATATATATATATATATATATATATATATATATATATATATATAATTTAATTTTTGAATTCTATTCACTGAACATTTAAACTTAATACTCCCTCTACACCACTGGCAATGTTACCTCGTCGAAATTGATCACATTCCGAAGTACGTGACTACACACTCCTGCAACCTCGCGAGGAGTTCAGTAGCAGTGACCCCGTACGCTCCTAGCGAGGATGTCAGTAGCAGTAGTCCCGCATGCTCACCTCGAGAAGTTCTTTGACACGGGGGCAAAAAACTGACAACGATCGAAAGTCACCCGAGGCGAGGCGAGGTTGCGCAAAGCGAATCAAAATACGTCTCTACACTTGCGCAAAGCGAATCAAAATACGTCTTCGCCTAACTTCAATAAATTTTGCGAGTAGAGTAGTGCAGGTTTTAAGCTGTTGATGTCTTTTTCTTAGATTCAGATAATAATTCAGATTCAATTTGTTAAACAAAATTCTTTTCAGAAAAATTTATACTTTCGTTTTTCTATTTGCGCGAAGAAATTTGAAATTTCTCCGAAACAATTGCCTTTGGAGCAATTTTAAATTTCCCTCCGGCTCAATAACTACACCCTAGTTTTGCTAAAGAGCAGATTTCTAGCTCACGTAGTCGTGCAAAACTTTATATATTTTCACATTAAAATTTATAACCGGAGAACCTATCAAGTTTGAATTAAAGGTACGTGCTGTTTATTAGTCAGGATTTCTAATGTGTATAGATACACATTAGAAATCCTGACTGATCCTGAATAATTACCCTGATCAAATTCTTATCAACTTTTCATGAAATAACACAGATTTATATCCATCTTAATGAATAAACACATATACAGACATAACTGAGTGAAAAATTTCTCCTTTTGTGTTGTTGGTTGAAAAAGACATTTTGAAAAGCGAAAATGTCCTTCGTTTTAAGACATGAATAATTAATTGGTCGATCACACGGAACATATGCATGTGTATTTGCGGTTAAGACCCATCTAGATTAATTTATACTTGACTACGTTCCTCAAATTTTTGTCACAAGAATGTGTAAATTCTTTTAAAGCCAGTCTGTATTAAGCCTGGGATGTGTCTAGTTGGCCCGAAATTTTTCTTTCCCATTTCTGTTTTCATTCACTTAATATACCTAACCTATGCTACCCACGATAATTATTGTATTTAATTACATCAGCATCTTTATATCGTCCATATACTTTAACATTTAATTTTCTCCGTCCATCCGTAAACGTCTCCATATTCCATTTGACAGGATACCTCCAAAAAGATTAATCAGGATATTTCTGTACAAGCGCTTCTTCCATTTTATATGACTACAAAGAAAATATAAGAAATAAATTAAATGTTTTTAAATGTTTTCTTTAAATTCTATATGTAAACAAAATTACTGATAAACAGAAACGGGCATTATGCAAATAATCAGATTCACAAATGATTGTATGCACGCGCATCACACAAAAATATTGACGAATTTTAATGCAAACTTAACTGTGAGATTGCAGTATGCAAACAGCATCAGGACATAAGGAACAAAATTTTAATTGTATATCATCATGGGAATTAAATACTTGTGCAAAGTTTAATTAGGAAGCTTTAAGTAAAAGTATTAGAAAAATCGATCGCAATAATTAAATTGATCAACTTTAAATCGGTCGCATAAAACCGTTTAAAAATAAGAATATGCACACGTTTACCAACTGAATATTTCAAGGGTTTTTTAATTTAAAATTTAAATATAACCATTAACTTTATGCAATGTTAACACAAGTCAGTGAAAAGCACTTACTAACAAAAAAATAAGTTTGGTTTAAATATAAATGTGACATTAAACAAAACGGTCAAAGAAAACATTACTTAAGGGACTCATAAGTCACGCAAAGTCAAACGTCTGAAATTCCTGGCATTACTTTTAATCAATAATTTTATTGAAGTAACTTTGATATAATAAAACTCTAAATATTAACTCTTAAGTGCTATAAAAGTTTATAACTTTTAGGTACTTCGGCTTCGAGATGTAAATTTTAATTGCTTACTTTTTGTCACAAATAGAGTAAAATGTAACTACAAACAAACCAGGGGAGCTATTTGCAAATAAGGTTGGCCTAATTTTTTGAGAAACTGTATGAAAATATAAAATATAAATTTCATAATATATTGGGAAAAGAATATATGAGAAATTGAAAAAAAAATACTTTTTAAAAATTTTCGTAGGAAACGAAGCGCTTAATTAAGAGAACGTAAAAAATAAATTTTTAAAATTACTCGTGAAATTTATTTACAACGTATTCTTACAAATAGAATGATTGTTTGAAGTTTCGAGTTACATCATGAAAAAGATCATTTTATGAATTTTGCTAGTAATTTTATTGCAAATATAGATATATTTTTAGAACTTAAATGTTGCTCTGCATATTATATATCTGCCTAGGCTCTATAGTTTCTAACATTGGACGATGTGAAGAGAAAATACAAATAAGTTTTATTACAATGATTTTTTTCATGAATAACCAATTTATGTTTAAAAAGACAGCCAGATAACCAAAAATACGAACACCCGAACATAAAGCGCTCAGCCGTTTAAGATTTTTGTACAAGAAGAACATTTGTGTCCTTAAGCTGAAAGATTTCCAAAATATTGACTCATTGTGGTTGTGGTGCCTCATTATAGACACTCAGTATGAATTTAGTAACGGATACGTTTATATCGTAAGACGTACTGCATGAAGGTTTCCGCTACCAAAGAACCTCACATTAAAGAGATTCCATAAAAAGACTTTTCCAGTATGCAAAAACTTAAGTTCTTTTGGTGATATTATATAGAAAGAGGATTATATGAAGCGGATTATACAAAGAGAAAACGTGACAAATATTTACAGCAACTTTTATAGGAACGTTACAAATTTTGACTCCTATTCGAATTACTAAATGGTCATCTGGCTAATCCTCAACCAAATGGTTAGATTTTATGAAACCATTGATACGATATTCCACGATAAATGCTCCTGCAAAGCAACGAATAGAGCAACTCCTTACGAAAACAGCTATATTTTCGAGTTGCTAAAATCCATGACCGCGACCACTATAATAACAGTGTAGGTCTAAGACAAGACATCCAACGCTCACTGTGCGTAAGAATATTTGACTAAGGTAATTTCATTTTATTCCCAAATATCCCTTAAGTTGCAGTTCTATTTCTTCCGGATATAAAATTATTATATCGTCAATTATTAAAAGTAAATAATGATAGTTTTCTAAACAGATCTTGAATCCGCTCCTTCTTATTATTACAGCAGAGTGACTGACTTGAATTTGGGTTGTAAGAAAATTGATAATATTTAAAATAGGCCACAATTTGATCAAATTCTTAGTTGATATAGGAGATCTACTAATTAAATCATCTGTCGATTATTATAAGTGAATAATTTGTCAATTATTAAGGAAAGTTATCAGTATTCAGAACTAACTTCATGCCAGTCAATAACCTCAATTATCCGTTTCGTTATTTAATATTCAACATTTATCTCATGATTTTACCTTATTTATAAAGTAAAAAAACGGTTAAAAATACTAAGTTTGAAACTAATATCCCCTTATCCGCAAATGCACCGCCCACTACAAAACATACACACATTTTTGTTCAGCGGTTAATAGTTTGACATAAGAACTAAATAATAAACGTAGTGTATGTCAAACATTTTGAGACTAAGTTCAAAAGGAAACGATGAGGGGAAAAACAAAGTGACAATTTAGAGATGAAATTCAATGCTTTTGGGCACATGCGTCAGAGAGCACACTTCAAAATAGGTTGGTTATTAAGTTTTTAACCCCAACTTTGGGACTTTTCTGGGAAGATTCTCCAAACAAATTTCTAGAAGGTTTTACTATAGACTATAAATAGGCCAAAATTGCAGTGAGTTGATAACAATTAGCACCGAAGCTTTATAGGAATTGCACAAAAGATAATGGATTCAATTTGGTATCAAATACGGATTCTATTATTTTACGAATTGTATCTGGATCACGATGCAGACTGCCACAAATAACATATGTTACGCGATGGGCTGGTCCAGGGTATTCTACGCGACGGCAAAGATTTGGTTCGCAAATTTTAGGAATGAGGATTACGATTTTGAGGACGAATCCCGTACCGGATGTCCTGTTGAATTATATGTTCAACGATTACGACGCCTAATTAAAGAAAATATTTGATTGAACACTCTTCGAGATGAGTTATATTGCAGTCATGACACCACAGAAACACTTTTGCAAGAATTGAAAAAAGTTTCAAAATATGGTGTGTGGATACCCGACGAGTTATCATAATATCACCTTCATTACAGAATTGATACTTGTCAACACTTATTGGCATTGAAACGTAATTTTGTCTGGCTGAATCGGTTAGTAGTTGGCCATAAGAAGTGGGTTAACTACGTTAACCATACCTGCAAACGTCAATGGCTGGTTGTCGAAGAAACAAGAATTTCACTATTAAAACCTCAAGTAAGTACCAAAAAGGTGATGCTCATAGGGAATTGCTTTAAGATAGATCTACAATTAATGCAGACATTTAATATGAACAACTGGACTGATTAACTAACAAATTGAGTAGTCAAGAAGGTCGAGTTTGTTTCTGCACGATAATGCTAGACCATATGTTGCAAAACGTACTCGTAATAAATAAGAAGAGCTCGGCTGGGTTCTACTCACTCAGCCACCATTTGTCGGATATTGCGGACTCTGATTAACATTTATTTATGACTCTAAGTAACCATTTATAAGAAAAAAATTTCTTCGTTAATGAAGATCTCCAAAACGACCTCGCACGGTTTTTTAATAAAAGTCAGCGGAATTTCACAAGAATAGCATATTCCCATTGCCAACTAGATGACTACTAGTAGTAGAGAATAATGGTGCATACTTAAATTAAAGTTAGTGTAGCATAAATCTTTTTTATTAAAAATTGTTGACAGCAACTCAGGGCTAAAAATTTATTAGCCAATCCAATACAAGAAGTTGACTCGATAATTTGATTTATATATTTTTACATGGGTGTGTGACGTCATCTATATATACTACATAAAATTGGTCATTTATATGCCCATATTCCACTCTGCAGCCAAACTACATACACAAACGATGGCAAACGATCGCAAACGATGGCATTTATGCGTTGTAGTAACCTCAAGCCTCAATCCTCTGTTCATTATGGTGTGAAAGATATGGAGTATAAAGTAGTCAACCTCAAAAATGTGTTACTTGCGATATGAAAGTTCCTGTGTTTTCGAAAAAGTTGGAGAAATTTCTCCAATGTACTTGAGCATTGTCGAATTCCACAGATTTTCGTTTTCCTTACCCTTTTTCTTCACTCCCGCAACGTACCCTCTCACATTTATTTTAACATTAATAATACATTGAAGTTTCAAGAAAGGTATTTGAATAAAATTATTATATATATATATATCTATATATATATATATATATATATATATATATACATACTTGGTTGTGAGATATTTATATACAAAATATAACACAAGTTATAGAAAAAGAGAATTCTTTTTACAAATGTTTTTATACCAAAAAAATTATACAATATGAATAAATATACGACCAAAAATCCAGCGAAGGCAGTAGTTGCTGCCAGTACTACATAAAATTTTACCAAGCGTTTATTTCACGCAAACTAATTTTCTATAGTAGAAATTAGGTAGGAACAAAAAAATTATTATTACGAAACATTTTCATTCTTCGTCAAGGTTGTCTGTGAAATTGTTATAAACTTTTGTGACACATTTTTACAAGCACTAACTGTACTTAGGGTCCATTATCAGGTAATATAAAGCAATGGAGGATAACTAGTGATTGAAATCCACAATTTTACGATCGAATTCAGCTTTATAATAACATACCAAATTACAGCCAACTTTTTTCGGAAAATATATGTTCCGTAATAAATAATATGTAACTGCTAAAATTCTTAATTTTTACGGCTAAATTAGCTAGATACAAATTTATACAAACTCGTTGACGAGTGCAATGGCAGTAAGGTCGATGGTTACCATCTAAATATTAACCATTTTGAACAAACGACAAGATTTAATAACATATTTCAAATGATTTTTTTTTCATCGGGGTACCAACATTTTTACTTGTATTTTATAGCAAAAATCTTTCTCAATATTATAACTGGTGTTAAGAGACGCTATTCGCTCTTCTGTTTACTATGCACTTTTATGTTCATAGGCCAATAAAAAGTTGCCGTAAAAAATTAATTGCGTTTTCAAATGGGATTATGTTAACTTCGAGATTATACCAGCGAGTGGTCGATTTACACAACATTCCACAAATTTTATGTCGACGTTGTAACGAGTGACCGAAAGAAAATTAATCCAAAAATAAAACGGGCAATTCAGCGTGAACTTTGAAAGTACGCATTAAGTTTTTATAAGCTTTCGTCATTTTAAAACTTATAAATAAATTAAATTAATTGAAAAATATGAAATCTTCATTTAGTTTTACAGTAAATATATATATATATATATATATATATATATATATATATATATATGTGTGTGTGTATATATATATATATATATATTTATATATAGTATCATAAAGATTATGCTTCCTCTATTACTTGAGTGATATCTTAGTTTAGTAGATTTTTTCCATCCTCTACGCTATGCTATTTTATTAGCAGTATATGCTACATTTCGAGAAATCTGTTAAAATTGCTCATTGCATATATGCATCCATAGCAAACTAGCCATTATCCGCAAATCAGTTTGCGAAGGGGCTTATATTCGGGTTAAAATTTATGTCTTAAAGTTTCTGGGACAAATGAACATCTGTTCAAATATTTTAAAACCCGTTAGCGTTCAACAGTAGAATTTGGAATACTTGATAAGAGTTTATACATGTTGAAATCAAATTCCCAGAATCGTTTATATCCATAATAATAAGTAATTAAGATGAAACCTAATAAACGTAACAAAATACGAAAGTTATCCTTCAGAAAGGACTATGCAAAATAATTTTTCATGATATAATATATTCGTACTCCAAATTGCAGAGTTATATGGTAATGAAAGTTTGCATGGATGGATTACTAGATGTAATCCATCCATGCAAACATTTGCATTTATAACATTAGTTAAGATTTAATCTCGTTTTTGTTTAAATTTATATTATTCAGAGAATTTTAAATATGCGTCACACGTAACATGTGGGAAAATATCCTTGCCAAATGTTCTTTATTTTTATTTTATACATGCAAATAATTATTTTAATTATGCATTAAAGACGTATTTACAAAATTCCGCTGCTTAATCTGAATATTTACTAATCGTAAAATTATCAATACACGCGTAGTGACGCCGCTTGTTAGTGTGCAATAAATTTATAGGCTATTTGCAATATCTTGATAACGCGCAAAAGTTATAAATTTGTTGCAATTGTAACTAAAATTAATATACATGTTTTACATATTATTTACTTAGTAACCAGTCTCACTTATGTTGTATTATTAAAATTGTGTCATATTACTAATATTATTAATAATATTCCGTTTTAACTTCGGAATTCACCAGATGACCAGGCCAGATAACCAGAAAGACTGTGCATAATGATTTTATCTTCCAGCGGCTTAACAGAGGTAGTAGCTAGTTACGGCATTAATTTTCTTCAACCTCCAACTATACAAAAGACAAAAGAATAGGACAATCGCAAGGGCAACATTTTTAGACTCATTTAAATATTTCATAATATGAGCCCTAACGAAACCACAAACGACTGAAATCTATTCTGTCATGACCCCCGTGAAAACAGATCTCACTCATATATAAGGCAAATTAAAAAACAAAAAAAACGTTGTATGAACGCGCGGGGAAAAACGTGAAATTACTAATTATTAAAAATCACACAAGATACTTATTAATAAATATGTCATGTTTTCTCGTTTCTCTTCGTCACATGTGCGATGTCATGTTCAACTCCAAAACGAATAAAGTTTAGCATCAGTTCCCCAAAATGACTTGACTTTACTTTAAAAACACTTTGTTTTACATTTGTGCTTGTTAAAATCAAAGCTTTTTACTTAGTAACCACTTAGTTAACTAAACAATTATTACTAAATTTTTTCATTGCATAAATATAAATTGTGAGTTTTATTTCAATAATCAAAGATTCACCAATTCTGGAAGTTTACAGATTTGATAAATTTCACTAAATATGATTTCATATTATCTTTCTAGAAGTGGTGATCCTTTGCAATAAATTCATATTTAAATTTAATAGTACCAGTCAAAATCGCAAACAGGTAGAAATCGTGATACTGCCAATTATATGATACTGACCTTGTATTTGACCTGTTCAATTTCTACAATGCCGTTTGTATACTTCAATACTGACTGGTTTGGCGCCTAGAAAAGAAAATTCATTATCAATAAATAAACCGCACTCCTCAATGTTGACATGTAAAAGTTTTTCTAATTCTCTGAGTGCAGTGTATTCATTATTTTTCCATGTTTTATTGATCGTATGGTTCAAATAATTCCCGTATAAAATATGTTTAACTAATTAAGCGTAATTCGTATTTATACGTCTTTTGCACACTTGGAAAACAAAGAAGCTGTTTATAACTTCCGCCGACGCTCTATCCAAAGTGAATTAGTTTTTGATGGATTGTAATACGCTCTAGATTATGCCGCTGTTCATGGGTCACCAATTCTTTCAGAAACTCTTTTTTTTGCTTCTTCGTATACTCCGTCAATAACATCCGGCTTCAAAGAACTCTCACCATATTGAGAGTTTTTCGATATGGGCTTGGTTTTTTTTTTCCTTTAACATTTATAAGACCATTGAGGCTTCTACGAAAGGCTTGTAATTTCTTTATTACAGAACAAGTGTCTGTTTTGAAAGCGAATTTATGCACAGAATATTAATAACAACCGTTATTAAGACAATATAGCTGGTGCACACCGCCCACTACAAGAACTTCGGGGAGAAAAGTTAATTCTCTTTCCAACTTCGCATTTAGCAACGCGCGATTTAAAGCTTTGTGCTAAATTATTCGTTTTGTTTTAAAATAAACTATAATATAATGATGTAAAGATAATCTACGAGCGATGTCATTTATTTTGTGAAAAATACCACTATTAAATATATTTGCAGTATAAAATAAGACGAATAGTTAGAATGATGTCAGAATCAAAATATGTAACAGGGCTTAATATTATCTCTTTCTGTTCTCAAATTTTCCCACAAAAGGTATATTTTTACTGTTTTAATATTTTTCGGATGAATCTACATCCCAGCGCTATCTCTCTGATTATCCTTGATGAGCTTCTGTGTTCTCAATTAATGGGCTGTGTTTAATGTAATTGCCAACAAGGATTTACAATAATTACGCAGAAGTGGTTTTCACATTCTATTTAACCTATATTGACATTTTTATAAGGTCGGGGATTTCTTACCGTGAAATAATTGCCTGAGTCTCCATCGGCAATAAATTGTGAAAAAAAAATTTTTTTTAAGCGATTTTTCATACCGGCTCGCAATAATGGCTGCCATCATTTTATTCGAAGGACAGGAACAATTTTTAAAACAGTTATGAGTTGGAGGCTTGTTGGACAACCGAGAACAAGTGAGGTAGTACTTTTGTTACTCTTAAACAATTTTTTTTTTACTATGGAGACCTATGATTGCTGCAGAATCCGTCGAAGTGGTAAAATTGATGCCACAGTATAGTTTAGACTAACAACCACCCACTATTGCAGTGATCATTACTACGCCATTTTAATCTACACAGTATAATAGATTTTGCGTATTCTATTTTTTCTCGTACTGCCTCGGCAATATTCTGCTGCTTGTTCCCACTATTTACAAATTGAATCATTGTAACAAAAGTTATACAATCTTAGAAATATGGATGGAATATCAGCATAACATAAAACTGCATTTAAATGTTTACACATTTATCACTACCACTGCCAATAAACATTATACTAGGAACAGCTTTATGATTTATGTCCATTTTTGTGTGACATTTCCGTGTTGCTTCTAAATCAAAGTTCTCACCGCACATGTTGCAAATAAGTGTAAAATTTGTATAAAAGACTGTTCTCGTTTCTTTCGCCATACGTATATTAGATATACCGCAATCTAAAAGAGAATTATGTGTACTTATAATTAAAACTGTTCTAATAGATAATTAATATCTACTATTATTTGGCCTTTTAAATTGAATAATATCTCATTAGGTTCTTCCTGTAAATTGAAAATGTGACGTATAAATTAGATCTAAAAAAATAAAAATATGACGTATAAATTAGATCTATAAAAAAGTTGAAAATGCAACGAATTTAATAGGTCTGCAAAAAGCGACTTCTCTAATATTTTCTACGGCTGCTGACGTGCTTGTTTCCTTCACCCCTGCCTCTAATGCCTGTACTCTAGAAATAAACAATTAAGGATATATTTAATTGTAATACCTGAATTTAATACCAATTATAAATATGAAAATTAAGGATCAAATTATTTAGGATAAAACAAATATATCTTAGAATAAAAAACATGTTCATCTATTAAACCGTGACAATATATATTTATCTTTGGGTATATTTTATTTCTTGTTTATACGTGCGACTTTAAGAGCTACGCCTTTTTATACTTAAAAATTTGCAAGTAAAATAAAGTGGATAGTCGTTCATTCAATAATAAAATTAGTTCGTCTTCCAGAGAAACAGGACTTGTCCTGAAGTTTCATTCGCTTGCATACATTTAAAATTAATGAATTAATTATAATAATATTAAGAAGTAATTAATTTGATTATCGAAATGATGCTAGAATAATTACAATAAAGTTACCTACGGTAAAAATAGTAACACGCACACGTATTTGCCGAAATACCTGTGAAGCGTAAGTAAAACTTAAACTACGATGATTCCGTGCACAGAATTTCCGTATATAGGCAGTTATAGTCATTTAAGAGCACATAGAGTTTCTATTAAGCATTTTGCATATATTTATTTTCCATAACGTAATATAATATGTTACCTAATCTTGTAAAAAAGTCGTGTATATTTCAAAAAGTATAAGATCTAGGATAAAAGTTATAGTTTTTTTATAATCTCCTAGTCAGATATTACCGACGCTGTTTCCTTTCATTATTTAAGAAACAGAGAATAGTATTCCACAAAATAGTTTTTAAATAGTTTTTGGAATATCTTGTTTAATACAGAATTTCAAATTATGAAAAATTAATTTATTCCTCATAATCAAATTATACCCACACTGTACATAACATTTAAAAAGAATTAAGATTTTTATTTACACCCCTTTCGTTTTTAATTGAATATTTAAAAAAAATTACCTTTTAAAAGATGTTCGTATTTATATGACATATTAATATGCCAATTTCAAGTTTTTACATTGCATGGTTTCTGGGAAAATCGGCTGTAAGTATAGAAAAACATAAATATTTTTCTTTATCTTTCGAAAGCGTAAAAACATTAATATATTTAAAAGATTATAGCAACTAGAATCATGGCTATAATTTTCCTTATATCATTATGTGGGCTTATAAAAATTATATTTTCAAAATTTTAGGTTAAGTAAATTAAGCGCCGGGGGGAGGGACAGAATTATTGAATTTTTTAACATTTTCCCAAAGATTTGATACCTAAAATTATAATAAAATCTTACAACTAATACCTTTAAATGATACCTTATGAAAAAAACTAATCCTTTTATATATATATACAAAACATATACTTTGGTTTTGAATAAATTGACCTTCCGTCGAGAAATTTCCGCATAAATATTATTGAGTACAAAGGCCCTACATCCGGCTAGTTAAAACTTTAAAAACATCAATAGGATATTGTACAAACATCCATTAAAAAATATGCCTATATCAGTTGCACTACACTGGTCAATAAATTGATCAATAACTGACAGTGAAGATGAATACCATGTACATATATATGTTACGGAACCCGGCGTCGCTTTTCGGAACCATACAAAACACGTCATCCTAATTATGTTGCTCCCGCGAACATATTAATATTAGCAAGGAAGAATCAACCTTATGGTCTCCGCTATAGAGCCTGTATTAGCTTGTGCATGTATTCACACGTAGTCAACGATTGCGTCAGCTGGCGCTCGATGTTTCTATGAGTTGCCGATATAAATAGCCGCCGTGGTCCCCGCGGAGTCAGTTCAAGCTTGGACACGACAGCAAAAAGGAAGAACTAGCCAAATAAAAAGAATAACCAGCGAATACCTACGGACGATTATAGCTATAAATAAGGGAATATTAAATATCTCTCTTGCAATCTGGCTTTGTTGTGTTGCGGTTAAATAAAATTTGTCGTCTTGTAGATATAGGCATTTTTTTTAATATCGAACCCGAAGTACGAGACAGGTATGTAAATTTTACTTATAACATTTTCGCACACCAAGACGCACCCACCTCATCTATTTGTTTGATACCTACAGAGTCAGATCGCATTACAGCAATCAGTTGGCCAGTGAAGCTTGCCAACGAGGCGCAAAATGTTGGTTTTACCCGTCTTCGGTTGTGATCGTGTTACGCTTACCTATTTCGTAAGTCAATATTGAGTGAAATTTATTGCAGTGAAAAGTGTTGAAATAAGATAGGTAATACATATTTTTAAAATATTCTTTGTTGCACATTCTTTGGTACTAGGAACAACATGGTCGCCTCTAAAGTTTGTAAAATACATAGTTTAATGTTGAAGTTCTATATCTAATGAACTGCACTCTATGATTATGATCATATATGATATGGTAAGGTATCCTATTGATGTATTTCGAATTCTACGTGTTGAACATTTTTAATTAAAATGTTCTTAACATATTTGTCAAAAGGTGTGTTTGCACATAATTTAATTTTATTTTATATTTGTTGCAGAACAGGATGTCAACTGAAAAAAATATAAAGTTGACGCAGAATGTCGAATATTTAATAAGAGTTGGACTGAAACCTTTTTTGTCACAGAATACAATGGAAACATACTTTGCCTCATATGTCATGAAAAAATATCAGTTTGCTAGGAGTACAATACTAAGCGGCATTATTCTACAAAACACGCATCTAAATATAGTCGGTCAACAGGCAATGTCCAAAATACCAAAAGAAAATCCGAGATAATTACAAAAATTTGCATTGTGGTAACACAAGCCATTGCCAAGCAGAGCAAACCACTATCCGAAGGAGAATTTGTCAAGGAATGCTTAGAAAATTCACATCGATAGCGTGTCCAGAGCCTAAAGCATTAGTAAAAATACATGCTCTTCACATCAAACTATAGTAAGAAGAATTGATGAGATATCCCAAGATATCGAATCGCTTTTTAAAACACAATTATGTTAAAACTTTTAAAACAAAAAAAAACAAAAGTACTGAAATATCAGATACAGCGCAGTTGGTAGTTTTTATAAGAAAAATAACAGAAGACTACTCGCAAACAGTGCCTGAGGAACTGCTTGATTTGCTTTTAATGAAATGTACAACCAGAAGACAAGATACTTGCGATGAAATAAAACGTTACATAGAAAAATATGAAGTTCAAATCGAAACCTTTGCAGCATAACTACAGATGGTGCACCAGCAATGACAGGAAGAGCAAATGATTTTGTGTCATTAATGCGTAGTAGCATCACACACACACAACAATACAGCATCATATTATTGTCCATCAAGAACAGCTATATGCAAAAGTACTTGAGCTGGAACACATAATGGATAAAGTGGTGCAGACAGTTAATTTTATACGTGCAAGAGGACCAAATCACAGACAGTTTCAGGTTTTTCTGTCTCATGTAGGTGCAAATCATGAAGACATCGTATACTTCAATCATGTTCGCTGGTTTAGTAGAGCAGCTACACTGAGGCGATTCTATTCTTTGCTCAAAGAAGTAAAGATTTTCCTTGAAAACAAAGCATACTAAGAAAATAAAACAACGTAATTAAGCATCTTTCTGATATTAAATTAAAACTGCAAACTTTGCACGTAGTTATATGAATATGTTTTCTAATGAAAATCATATTATTGGGAAAATAACTGGAACAAAAGCAGTTGGTACAATGGGGGACCTTATCTTCAAGAGATTAAGAGACAATGAACTTAGGCAAATACCCGTCGTTATCACAAAGGTTGAGGAATAAGTTTGAGGAGAGATTTGTAGACTTCAGATCACTTCAAAGCATTTCAAAATCCATTTAATGTTGAAATTTAATGCGTCGAATTAAACCTGCAGTTGGAATTGATCGATATGCAAAGCAATTTTCTCTAAAAAATAGCTTATGATGGTAGCCTACCGAATGGACTGATCGAATTTTACACAACACATTTTTATTGATACAAATTTCGTTATTTGGTGGTACATTCATATGCGTAAAGCTTTTGCCCACATGAAACATAACAAGTCAAAAACAAAATTATCTTTATCATACAACATCCTGCACATCTTACACGCATTTTGAGCATAACCACTTCTAAAATATAAGTTGACATAGATTCAGTGTGCAAACAAAAAAAATTCAGTCTTCTAATTAGTGCGATAATTTATACTTTTTTCTTTAGGCTTTCTCCTTTTGAAATAAATTATTCATGTTGAAAATTAAAATGTCTGTTTTCTTTACATTTAAAGTTCACTATGCTATTGACTCGCTACGGTTTCAAAAATATACACAAATTATGTTGGACGCCCCTGGTATAGGCTATATCGTGAATATTTTTGTTCAGAGCGGCCAATACAAAGAAATCTCATTGAATGACGGAAAAATTGTAAGTAAAACTTAAAAAAAATATTTGAATTTAGCAACGAATAAAAGACATTTGTACGGTAATATCTTTTATTAAGAATTCTCTCTCAAATATTCACACATTTTAACATTACTCTTAATAATGTGAAATATAAATTGTATCCGCCTGGTTGATCTCCATAAGGAGATATATTAAATATCTCAGATTTTATTTCCTAATATTACTAGTATTTCATTTTATGCTCTTGATTTTTAAAACTCCTTTCAATTAAACTTTTCTTTTAATAATAAATGGTATGTTTTAGAATTTCTCATTTGACAACTGCAAAAATTGGTTTAAGAAAAATATATTATATTACACTTTAACCTGCTCAGAACTAAACGTGCAAATTTAAGGAATTTTAGGTAGCAACATCAGAAACTCTCACTGCTTAAAGGTCATTTAGAGATATAGGTTAATTTTATATTAGTCAAGAGTATTTCTGAATTGTAAATAATATTATTAGGGAAAAATTCCGCCTTATTAGCAAAAACTAATTTGAACGTAAATAAATATTTTAGTTTTCTCTTGTCAAAATTATTGTTAAGATAAAATGACGTATTATTTAATCGATTACACATTTATGTTGAGAAAATACGTTCTAGTCCTAATTATACAATTATGGTGTTCTGAAATATGTAAGAAAAATATCTAAATCAATGAACTACGTAATAATACAGAACAAATGATGCAGAACAGAATTTAAGTTTGATGAAGCTGCAGGCAAAAGCATTGTTCGAAAATTTCAGATGTCACAACCGTTTCAGTTTTTATACTAAAATATTTTCACAATCAAAAAAACTTACTTGCAGCAGACGTACATCTCTATATATATATATATATATATATATATTTTTAAAGATATCGCTACATCGAAACTTTTTCACTAATGTTTTTAATGTTCTCTCAAAATCGTTTTCCATATATTAAAGCCCTCCGAAACAGTATCGCCAAAAAGTTTTCGATGACGTTGGAAAAGTAAATAAGTTGGAATAAATAAAATGAACGCTTATTGTCCTCGGAATCCAGCTAGTGGAAATATGAAAAACCCGCGAGATGTGTTGCCTAACAAAAACATCGATAAATTAGCATGTCTGATGTATGCACGTTGGCCCGGTGCTCTTATAGAAGACAGAAAATTTCGTTCAATAAACGTGACTAATAAAAACCTTTATATCTCATAATGATAACCGTTTGTAGGAATTTCCTCTGTGCGTTGTGGGATTACATCTAGATAGCGCGATTTTCACTAAGATTCGATAGTTTTTCCTTGATAGTGAGCCATTTCCGAATATTACTTTGCGATTTTGTGTCTCTATGGTAATAGTCATATTAATCTAGCAAGAAGGAAAATTTCTTTTATATAAACTAATAGAAGTTTTGGTGGAAGATTACTTTAACCTAACCTACCATATAGTTCGAAAATATATGTCTATATTCATTATTATCTAATAACAAAGTAAAAAACATTAAATAAATTTTTTTACTAGCCATTATCCGTAAATTAATTTTTGATCGCGAATTTATTTTTTGAGGCATACCAAATATAGAAACTGGTAAAATTATTGAAAGCATTCATTATTTTATATTTATAACTATATTGCTAATGAAAATAGTTCGAAAATAATGTTACATGTCTTAGGAAAGTATTCCTCTTACATGTCTTTTTTTAAGATTTTATGGTTACGAAGTTTGAATTTATGAGATTTACGTAAATATTACAATAGGGTAATTGACTATATTTTCTTCGTCATGAAAATGTAATGAGTAATAATAATAAAAGCGATTCAAATAAATATATCGTATCTAGGACTTTTCGACTTAAAAATTGACGAACTACGATTCCCGCAAAAACGCCCAATACAAAAACGCCCCAAACTAGCTTATGATGTAATTGGAATTCATTATAAGGGAGTTTATTAAATGTATTTAGTATTTCCTTAAATATTCCGCTTGAGTTAAATATTGCATACTGTCATTTCCTCATTTTTTGTGTGAAAATTAAATTCATAACAACTTTTCAATTTGATGATCAAAAAAATTGACACTTTTCCTATTTGGAAGTTTCGAATAATTGTTTCTTACATGCATTATTTTTTCATCACAAGGTTTTATTGAACCTACTCTGAAGTTTTAAAACATTTTTATTAAAAATATCGACGACACTCAAATACCCTATTGAAGTTTAATGTATTGTAGACATGTGTTTGTTTCCAATCAGGCTGATTTGACTCTTAAAATAACGTTCTTCTCCCGCATTGTAACGCGTAATGAACGTATAAGTAAATATGTAAGATGTGAAGTAAATGCTTTTTGTTTTAGTACGTACAAATCACCGCAATTAAAAAAAGTAGAAGTTTTTAAGGTATTCATGGTTGTGTTTTCATAGGATCTATATTTCA
Source organism: Druceiella hillmani (assembly GCA_039881145.1). Taxonomy (NCBI): domain Eukaryota; kingdom Metazoa; phylum Arthropoda; class Insecta; order Lepidoptera; family Hepialidae; genus Druceiella; species Druceiella hillmani. The sequence goes on along the minus strand of JAYKKI010000098.1, from coordinate 3,059,767 downwards.
TCATAATTTTATTACAAAACTTAAAAGAAAGCAATTTATTCGTTTAATTTGTGCTAATATTAGAACAAACGCAACGAGTTTTCATACTATGTAAAACTTTGTGTATTTTTGCAGTGAACTTCACCAAAAAAATTCCGGAGTAAAAATATTTATCACCAATTAACTTCTACTTTCTTTTTTATTTTAATTTCACTCTGTTACGGCACTACTTGACACGGTTATATGGTATTTTATTATTACCATTTGATTGTTCTTGAGAAGCCCTTTCCAGCCGTATACGATCTTTGTATTTGGTTTGGGCTTTTCGACGCGTATAGGCCGACATTATATATTTTTGATAATATTTTTTTATTCTAACACCTTATTATATTCACTGTCACTACTTTAAATTAGTGTTTTATATACAATCGATACAGTGTTATGACAGCTGACGATTAAAACTTAAACGAACATCGTAGCTTTTCCCAATCAAAAGTTATACTAATTGCAAATCTCGATATGCAGCAAAATAACCTCAAAATGGCGGTGCTTCCCCCTCCACCGCGCGCGATGCGTCACTATTCTCGCTTACCGTAATAAATTCTTTGATCCTTTATCTATTCAGTGGTATAATTTAATTTTTAATGTAGAGGACAGATTCGAAACTGCAACGCCATACTCTATCGCCCGATTTTGTTATCATTAGGTTTTTTTTTTTCATCCGTATGGTAGCAAATTTAAAGACGTATTCACGTCAAAAGGTTTTTTGTTTTAACTGACTTAAACTACGCAGTAAAATGACAACAGAAAATGTATTAGTTGGTACACGTGTTTTTTTGGCAATTTCATACTAAGACACGGTCACATTGACAAGTGTCGTATAATCGAAAGGACGGGGCATGATAACAACACTAGCGTTTTCATTGGCTAATGTAATTTCTCTTACGATATACCAACAAATTAGAAATTATTCCTTGTTTTTAAAACAATATCATAGGCGTACTTATACGGAATGTAGCCTTAAACATTAAACAAAACAATTTTAAGAGCTGTCTTCATACTAAAACGATATTTCGGAAAATTATGGAAGTATCCTGTTTATTTCAAGAAAAAATATAGAGTAATAATTTTGAAACAATAACTTGATATTTGTTTTGTATTTGCCTTTGCTAATAGAAAATTGTTTGCTAATGAAAATCGTAATAGATAATTGTACATCAGTTTTTGAATCATACAATAAAAATAAACGTGTATTAAATCATTTTTTTTATTTCGGCCATAATTCTTTTGATTTACTAACGTGCCACGGGCAGTGGCAACCTAAAGATTTCGTAAAGTACAATTTTTTTTTTCTTTAACATGTGACGAACTACAATGACATAATATTTTAGGAAATTATTTCGCAAAAAACAAAGTTCTAGCTACAAATTTAGCGATTCTTCTGACAAAACATTTTTCTTAACCATTTTTATGTCTCGACCCACGAAAAAAGCCAAAATGTTATGAAAAAAGTCTGGCGAGTTCTTTACTGTACTATAAAATAAAACTAACATTTCAATTAATTTAACCTCAATCATTTTAAAAATTTTAAAGCTTAATTATTAAGTTGTAATTTTATTCTGTATGTTGTTATTACCAGGTAATATTTAATTTTATAACAATTTATTCATAAAAAATTTAATAGACGGATTTTGAATGCAGGTCTTATTTTTTGGGCAGATTACGATCCCATTTAATAATAAATACGACCCCCAGGTTAAGGAACAATGGTGTCAGCCATTGGCGTTTGCGCAGATTATAAACAACAATTAATCAAATGCCGCGTTTTGAATGTATCTTGTCGTTTTTAAATTTACATTCAATGTATTTCGATTTTCTGGAGTAACAACTGAATGCCCGGAAAAACAAACTATACGAGAAAGGATTACTGACAGTTTTAATAAAATTAAGTGAAATTCTCAACTGGTGGAGAATGTTAATAATTCACTTCTAAGGCGAGCGTGATTGTATTTAGAAATGGAAACCATTTTGAACATTTCCTTTAAAACTTCTTAAACAAATAAGCGAAATATTTTTTTATGAACATGAATTAATAAAATTTTTGTGAAACAATTGTTACTAAAATGATTTTTTTGTGTAATACTTTACAAACGTGAAAAAAGTCATGGGTTGTGTGGTTATCTCAGAACTACAATAAGAGTGAGTACATTAATAATAATATTTACTGAGTTTTTAATAGTTATATTTCATGTTATTTAACCAATAAATTAAACGAACGACTCGCTACGAATGACTTACTTATTATACCAATATCCCGCGTGGCTGCTAGACATCTTCGCAGCTGTTTACGGGATATTCCTCCGGCGCTGAACAAGGTGGTGCGCAAGTATCGTGTGTACGACAAAATAGCAAATAAATACGAATAGTATTCTTAACTTTAAATAAATTTCTGATAGATTTCTGAATAAAAAAAAATATTTATATTGATCAAAATGCCTAATTTTATTTCGTTATATTAATACGCAGAAAATGAGAAATAATTAGAGTGAGACAGAGTGTATATGGCAATGCTTTAAATATTTCAATTCTCTGGCAATTATTGATTTTATTACATTTAATAATAATATCGTTTATTTGTGGATATAAAATACAACAGGTAAAGTAATAGACATGTACAAAAATGTTCTTAGGGCTATTGACAAAATAAAAGTTAAAAATTAAGTTATACACCTTAACCTAAAATTTTTTCAATATTTGATTCACAAAAAGGTTACTAGCTCGGCTTGTGCAGTTATGCTATAAGCAAAACTGACACGGCCAGTTTACAGCTAGCACCTGTTGATATACATACGTATACAAACATATACTCATATATACATATACACACATACATACACATACACATATGCAGTTTACAGGCATACACACATACATACATGCACACATACACAATGTATAATAATCTCAATAATTATTTTGAATACAGGTATTATATACAGATATATAACTACATACATATTATTACCTATAGAGGAAACATAGCATAAAGAAAAGAAGATACTAATAATAAATATAATTTAGATGAAATGATTTCGAAGAGCCGATATTTTCAGATTGTGCGTTCGGAGCATACCATGCTCATTTAAATATGGTGATACACGGGATCATCGCGGGATGCCGAAACAAAAACGCGCGCATGCATTTTGAGTTCTAATAAAATTGTTTTTGCAAGAAATTTTATTTTCATATCGATCGTTTTCTTTACCAGCTAAGTTTGCAAAGAAAAGGTGGTGAGTACCGGTCGTGTATGTACGTATATATGTACATATATATATATATATATATATATATATATATATATATATATATATATATATACATATATATATATATATATATATATATATATACATATATATATATATATATATATATATATATATATATATATATATATATATATATATATATAAAACACAAAAAATCTTTCTATCCACTTTTAGTTGACCTTTCCAATTAAAAATTAATTTAAAAATCCCTCTGTACACTGTACCCTATATTCGATAACAGAAATCTCAAATGTTTTCCGTAGCATTAACGTCCGAACTTAACTATATTGCCACGGCTTCATTCATGAGTCATTTATTTCTGATGTAAAATATTAAAATTTTCAAAACGGTAGATTAAATAGTAAGCAAGAAATAATATTGATTTTAACAATTTAAAATATAATTCTTTAAGGAAGTTTAAAGAACTTGATACCCAGTTACATCGCAATCCTTCGCAACATTGCTATCAGCGTTACCAACAAATTTTCTTGGTGTTTCTACTTCGTATTTTCTTAAAAGGTTTCATTCAATTTCACTTCTTCGCAGCAATCAAACTTTATAACAGAATTGTTCCCACTTCCCTTTAAACGACTGAGTTGAAATATTGCACGTATATGTAGTTCGAATGACGACCTAAAAAATGTGTTGGAATGAATGGAAGAATGAAATTAGGAATATAGAATTTTACTCATATTTGTGGTTCTAATAACAAGAAAACCTTGGGATGAAATTTTACACATATGTATAGTTCTAATAATAACGATGTATTGGGTTGAAACTGCATAACATTGAGTACAACAAAACATTGAGTTGAAAGTTTGGACATACGTGTAATTCCAATATCATTAAACTATTAAATTAGAATTATGCACATATGTGTAGTTCTAATAACAATATAATATTAATAACGTGCTGGTATTATAATAGAAACAGTAAGTAGTGGAGAAAATTACAAAATGAAATGTAGCAGAATTCTAATTTTCCCTTGTCTGTGTTAAGTAAATTTATCTCGAAAAGGACATTAGTTCTGGTTAGATAATTTCTTAAACTACTCGTACGTAACTAACTTCACTAAATGTACTAAGAAAACCTGCCTTATTTTGGATGGAAATGAAGGCAAAATATATTGATAATCAGTCTTCAACATTACGCTTATCGGATAAAGATAAGACTATATACAAAAGACTTCTTTTAAAATTTAGTTTTATTTCCAAACTAGAATCTTATTCAAAACGGTTCGATAAAACAACTTGAAATCACTATCGTCAACTAAGTGAAGAAATTCGACGACACTTGATAGGTACATCAATATCTCCACACGAAATATTTCGCGTAACATCAACAATCCGATTGGAGTTTGCAAAGTGCACCGCTGTATTACTTCAATAGATATTCAAAGCAAATGCATAAATTCGTTGGTCTGATAAAATGCAAAAATATTTGTATTGAGAAGGAGGAATAATTATTTGTTACCTGTCCATTGATATCGATCACGTCGACGTCTAGACCACAACGTAATAATGAGAAATATAAACATGGCAAATTCAAATATCAGAATAATTCTGGAAATCCTCATTTATTTCTTTCACTGGAAAATTGTTTTGAGCAGACCCATATTAGCTCAGATTTAAAATTTAATCAATCTTGATAACTAATGAAATGACGCAGACAAAAATGGAGTAATTTTATTAATCAATTTGAGTCTATAGAGATATACGTAGTTTAGAGAAAAAACAATAATATTATTGCTTTTTAACATTCTATTTGACTAACCTTCATATCCTCTATACATTTATAAGGTCTCACGGGATTCGAAGCTTTAGTAAAAATATTATCTTGCATAGCAGTTGTTGACAAATATTCTAAATATATAATTCTATCCTTAACTACATCCTAGACGAAATGAGTACTGATTTCAATATGTATATATTTCCTATGATGTACATAATTAACGACCAATTTCTTTGCACTTTGGCTATTACTAAACAAACGCAAAGAACAAAAATTATCAGTCAGTTTGAATAGTAAAGATGTAAAATATATAGCTTCTTTATAAGCCCCAGATATGCACGTTTACTTAACTTCCATACTTAAAAGAACAACTATTTGTGGCTTTTTTATCTCCCAGGTAATAGCTGAAGATTAGTTGATTGAAGTAGTTATAATCAATTATTTAACAAAACGTGTTATTCATATATAGATGCTGACGAGCGCGAAAGTAGGTAACAGATTGTCCGTCGAATGTTTTGAAGCTTTTAATACAATCAAAATTTGTTTATTACTTACATTGAACTTATTTTATACACTTAAAAAAAGAATATATTCGCAACTATTTTGTTTCTTACTTAATGACACATTTTATATTTTAGATTTAATCAACAGTTTCGATTTTTAATCGGCTTGATGTTAATTTTAACATACATAGACGATAATTAAACTAATTTTATAAGGAACCGTAGAATATTTAAGAGAATTAAGATTTTTAGCAGCATTAACTTTTGGTAGTCCGATTGTTAATTTTATTTTCAATTTTTTAACCTTACAAAAACCATTTATTAAAATGTTTACTATCTCGCCTTGAATACTTAGTCCTGCTGCCTGATTATGAAAAGAATAATTAAACGCAAATTTATGATATTCTATTCAAATTTAAATCTTGATTAGTGACGTAATTACTTCAAAGATTTCAATTATTGCATCATTGCCTCTGATACTTACAAAGACAGTTTTTAACAATTTTATTAACATTTTATTTCATTTTATAAAGACTCGCATATTTTTGTCCAAGGTGCTTGCTTAACATGTACACAAATTGAACAGTTAACTAAATTAGAAGTCAATAAGACTAAGAAGGATTAACAACAGTTTAAACAAAAATAAAATTTAAATCTTTAATGTTATCGATATTTTTCCAAGAATTGTTTTGACAATAATTTAATTTACAAGTAACATTAAAACATTTCGTGCTAAGAAAACTTTTGAAAAACATAAGCTTTTTAGATAATACAAGTAATACTTTTATGGCTCGCTGTTGAAGTGGGTAAAAGCCGGACGATTACGTTGTCAACGTAACAAAGTGACATATTTAACTCTCTAAATTCGACCGGTTTTTGCATGCGTTCGTTCAATGAGCATAAAGTTCCGAATCACTGAGCGTTAGGACCGATATGAATAATATTATAGACCATCTTTCTAACAAATGCAATTGTAATATCGAAGTTAAATTAAAGAGTATTAGTTTAAAATCAATTGGTCTTCATGAATATTACCAACAACAAACTATGTATTTTTATAAATTTATAAAAATACATAATTTATTTTAGTAAAGTCATTAGTTTCACCAGGTAATAATAAAAAAGTAGTTACTTGCATTAGGCAAATAGTAAAAAATTCCTTTCAGTATTAAAATCTAGCTATTCTGACTAAAAATCATTTGACAAATAATAACCTCTACATTTACTATAAATTTCTATGGAAATACCATTTCATTTACAACGCTCTTGATAGTCCACACAACAGCCCAGCATTTTTTATTTAGTATTAATATTTTAACACTCACACTCCTGTTTTTTCCGTACTCATTTAGATTAACTTTTTAACGTTTGATTAATTTCCGAATACCACTTTTTAATTACTTTAGACATACCAATTTTTACTAATTGCTTCAGATAATCAAAGTTATTGTATTGATTAGTGTTGACAAATATGAACTCCTTCTATTCTTTCAGTGCACAAACGGGATGGATGAAGGCTTGTGCTATGTTTATCATTTATGTTTCCATCTACAAAATTTTACTCTATTCAAGTTATTTGTCTTTTCACATTCTCAGAAGGATAAGTACATTATCGAAAATTTTGAAACACTTAATAGTAAACAAAGAAGTATTAAGATAATTCACGTAATGAGATGCACACTACATGCAGCAATGAGAAAGATTGTGTGAAATTACATTTACTATAATTTGAGCTACATTTGTAATATACGAAAAATTAAGTTACGTCAAGTCACACCAAATCAATCATAAGAATTCGTCGACTTTCTTAACCTTTATTGATCAACAAGGTTTATTCGATATCTGAGGCTTATTATACAGGCTGACAAAAAATATTTCTAAGTTTTTAACTACGTATACCATTTAATTACTATGCTCTCTGTTGCAAACACCTAATTAAACGAATTAACTCAATGTCTCTATGCATTATTATATTAAATATAATCCGGCTTTTTTCCTATTTTATTGTTTGCTTTTTACACAGTCGAGTTTCATTTTCCAGATTTGTTTGTCATTTTTATCTTTTTGTTATTAGCAGAATGATTTTATCCATACAATTTTGTATTTTAAAAACATTCAAATCAAATGCACAAAAAATCAAGTGTCTGCGTAAGGAGGTAAATATTATTATTAAAAACAGAGACATAATATTACACGTCTTTCTGTGCCTACATGCAATACACGACCGGAAAAAAAATAATCTATTATTCTAAAATATTTCAATAAGGGATTTCTTTAATACTTACCTTGATAGATTTTCGGAAAAACTTCACGTCTAACAAAATAGCCATTAACGGCCAACAAATTTATTTTTACAACCTGTATCAAAATGGAATCTATGTTAAAAAATCACAATGAAATTTTATAAGAATAAGAAAATATTTATAAATTCCAATACATTTCAATACCATTACCATCATTTATGTAAAGGTTGCAAAGTCCTGAGTTTACAACAGAGGAAGGGCAGTTGCTTTTTGGCTGGGTTGGCATTGAATGTGAAAGAGTAGTTGAAATAAAATTTGTTAATGGGACCTTGGATCGAAACATTTATACGAAATTGTTGGATAGATAATTTAAGAAGTGTCTACGTGAAACATTCAGAGAAAGTGTTGAGTGTTATTCAGAAATAGAAGCATTTCTAATCCGATGTAATTTTCCGGGTACCCAGATATAAGTATGATACAAGCAGTTTATGCCAATAAAAGTTAAATTTTTTATTTATGGTCTTAGGAAATACACCAGATAACACTGGTCAGTTACATCAGAAGATTGTACCAGAAGTATATGTCATTGCACAAAATAAGAAGAGGAGAAATTTGAATGGAGAAGAGAGGCGAGTCAGAGATTTACTATGTTTGGAATTTGTGGTGATTATAATATTTTTACAATGAAATATCCTATAGTTCTATATCTAGTATATTATTGTATTTTACATGTTGATTTAATATAAATTGCAATTTTATATTTCTGGGCTTATGTTTACTTCTTTTTAAAACAACTGTGGTAATAAAAACTAATAACTATCATAATAGTTACAATGTTGAAAGAAACATAAATGGAAAAAAATATTTAACCTTAACTCTTTCTTTTAGTTGTTTCATAGAATGTAATCTATTTCTGGGTAGATATAAAACAAAAATTTTAAGTAAACTCTGTATAGTGGCAGTATAGATTAAGAAACAAATGGGCCACTAGAAGTTCCAGTGGAAGATATACTAAACGTATTAAATTTATAATTGTAATAAACGAATCTGTTCATAAACATTTTAAGTATTTAAAAAAGTAGTATATTTGACTGAATGGCTTACTTTTTTTGACGAAGAATAGTCTTGTGGGTAATGATCAAGTAGATCTTCATTAGAGAATTATTACACGTACCAGTAATATATACGTTAACAAGCAAATTATAGCTCGTGCTAGATAATATTACGTCAGGCTTCCAAGTGATACTACTTTTAACATGCAGTGAACACAGATTTTGCCATAAAGAAGCAGAAAAATAGAACAGCTAATTACTGTGTCATCTGCATAACCTGACTAAATCAATATATTTTTTTAATATTTTTTTTAAGCTTTCTCTAACTCAGTTATTACATTTTTGCTACTTTTTTCAGGTTTTATATTATTTATAAAATCTGGTATACACATTTATGGGACATAATTGCATTTTTACTGAACGGTTCAACACTAAAACGAAACGATAGACACATTCCGTGACAAAAAAATCTACGTAAATTATGTTTTGCATATAATAATACACAAACTCAATGATGAGTACAATCACAATAAACTCGACGTTTACAACCGAAATATTGACCCTTTGAAACGAATGACGAAATTTAATGCCGCATTCAATAAGTTTTTTTGTATCTGAGTTCGTACATCCCTTGCAAGTATTTGATAGCCAAAACTTTTTCAATACCATAACTGCTGTTAAGAGATGCCGGCTACCCTTGTGTTTACTGTGGACTTTTATCTGCGTAGGCCAATAAAATGTTGCCATAAACATTTATGACCTTTTCAAATGAGACAGTATTAAATTCTAGGTTATATCAGCGAGCGGTCGGTTTGCAGGATATTCTACAAATTTATTTTTGACTTTACCACCGCCGACTGAAACAAAATTAACTAGAAATTTAAAAATGCGACTAGGAGAAATGTTTTGAAGTGCATATTTAAATTTTCTTAAGCATGTTTCGAAGTAATGTTTTGAGGAAATATGTAGTCTTCACTTATTTCTAACTGAAAATATATTCGCATGGGTTAAGATTTGGATGATGGGTCGTATCGATGATGTGTGCAAACAAACTTCAGCCCGTGACTTTGTAAACGTGGCGTCTTATAACTAGCCTATAATTAATATCTCTTCTGTTTTTTTCAAAGTCCGTTCGCGTGCGTTATCTAATCCCCGGTTTTCGAATTCAGGATAAACCGTATGAGTTAGGATGAAATAAAACTTATGGAATTTATCTTAGAGACATGATCAAGCAAAAACCAAATGGAAGTAATACGTTGACTAGCAAGAACTAAATAAATATAATCGAAAATGGATGTCACTCCTCAGCAACTACTTCAACTTCGGCATAAAATGTTAATTCAGCCTGTAATCTATTCATTATATGTTATCTAAGGCTTCTATTTATTCGCACGCCAAGTTTAACGTATATTTATATAGTACGATTCGAACTATACTAATGTATTATTCATAAATACATTATTATAGTTATAATCGTTCAGAATATATAGTTAGGATTTAATGTAGATAAATTATGAAATATTTGGTCCAATAAAATAAGAAGAATGTGCATTATTTATGAGATTTGAGGATTTACAGCGTACTTTCTATATTTCTTCCATAAATTTTTTTTTTCTTATATCGTCATTAATGCTGAAAACCTCTATATATTTTTTAATACTGGTGCTGAAAATTTTAAAAAACACATATATCTTTTAAAACTTTTGTACGTCATGCATAAATTAATAAAATTAAAGGAAATAAGAACATCTTCGATTTCAAGAGATTTACTCGTTAAGATTTTATAAAAGTTAATTATATGGTTTTTGAGTACAATTTGCAAATTAGTATAAATGCGAATGTATATATCAGTGTAACATAAATGCATCAGATTAATATGCATTCATGAATCTTTTTTTCACGTACATTATTAGACTGAGTGGCAAACAGATGTCATTAGATATCGGAAGATCTAAATAGTGCAGTAAGTAAAGTACTCCCATACTCCCTCCAAGTGTAACTAGTTTTTCCCTCATTACTTTTTCTGTAAAGCAAGCATTGTCATGTAAAAAATAAACCTTAATTAGCTCTCCTCTGAAGTTGAAAAGATGCTAGCCCATGCGGTAGCCAAACGAAATATTTCCACTTCTTTCTCAAAGCATGAAGTTGTTTTGCTATTAGAGCATAATAGCACGAAGACAGCTCTACCAAATGACGAGAACTTAATCTGGGATGTTCCAATAAAGCTTTTAAATTTTTCTAAATCTATTGTATGAGGGCGCTTTGGATGAGGTTTATAATATAGGTCAAATTCCCTTCTTTGAATCTTTGCAACCTGCCTTGGCTATGTCGTAAGAGGGCATAACTTTACCCATGGCTGTGCATATATTGCGTGATGATTTTCTAGTTTTTCACATTGAATGACATTCATAAAGAAACAGTCATCTAAGTTCACTTCGAAATACGTAATTTTTTAATTTATTCTTTACTCGGCGGTAATTATATTGCAAATTGGACAAAAGTTCGAATGCCTCACTCCTTTTATAACCTACAAGCAATATTCTAGAAGCTTCTATAACATTCCAGAAATGGGTCGAAAAAAATGGCGGATTCATAAATTGCCAACCAGTTTAGAATATAAAAAGCATTTTATTTTCTTATCTATAAATTTACTTATATACATCCCATATTACTATTTATATAACCTCATTGTTTTTTATCAAGTGTATAGTTATATCTACATCTAAAATAAAACTGTAAAAAGTGCATAATATACAAAAAACTGAAGATACTTGCGAATAAATATTTAGTAGCACAAAATGAAAGTAATGAAATACAAAAATAGTGTTCCTAGAATTTTCGTTTTTCTGTGAGTTTATTTGTTTGTTCCTAAGAACCCTGAATATATTATAATTCAGTGTCACTGGTTGATTTGATGGTACCTGGCGTAATACATAAGCTTTATTTCATTCTAATCTACCCAACAAAAAAAGAGATATGGTAATTGAAAAAAAATTCGATACATAGTGAATTTAATGAAAAAAATAATACCACAATTTTATGGTACCGTACCACACTTTTAAGGTTCCGTACCTCAAAATAAAGGAAAAACAAAATAAAAAGAAAAATAATAGGATCACTTCGACGTCCGTTTGTCGTTCTTCCACATGTTGGGAAACATATTTTCTTCCTAAAGAATTAAAGTTTTGTTAATAGATTAATAAGGATATTGTGAACCATTAAATGTTTATAAATGTCTAAATATGCACAGATCCCTCATTGTGCTGGTTCCACTCGTGCTTACCAGGTTTTATTAATACCCTGAATCACCTGCTTTTAATTACCTTAGCTTACTTAGTATGCGAGGAAACTTTTGAAAGATTTGAAGATTTATTCAGCGTATTGTTACATTTGATAACAATCATAATAATCAAACCATAAAATGTCATAATAATCCTAAGTAAAAGTCAACAATCTCATAAATATTTCAGTAAACTAAAAAAAATGGTTCGTTAGTACAAGTCATCAATAATTATTTCATTATAATAGTCAGATAATGACGATCTTTCTATTTCTACTCAGCTATGCTATTTCACCAAAAATAAATCATAAGTAAACGCACTGGCACCACCTCGGCTCCAGCAATATCACATTGCGAAACCCAAATTTAGACTAGTCTATCCAAATGCGACTATTAAGTCCCTTTATATAGATCTGCGACTTTTTGCCATAGAGCTCTTCCAAGCGTTCAGTTTCGGTCTCTCGGTTCCCTTTTTCTATTTTGTCACTACTATAGTCATATGATATTTTTTGCACCTTTATGAGATGCAAAAAATATCATTCGTCCGTACGAACGTAATCTATTTTATTTTAGCTTGTCCTCAATCATTGCGACTTTAAAATATGGTTTGAAAAAACACAATTTATTATTGAAATATAAATTAATTTTAAAAATGATTATAAATCAGTTATCACAATTTTTAAATATTTATTTAAACTTGAATTGTATTTTAATTAACTCTTAAAACTGACACCGCCTAAGGTCTGAATTGTGATGTTCTAAATACCATGGGGCTCCGTCTAGGGTATATAAAAGGTAAACAATTCTGAGGCCTATGGAACCGATTTTGCTGACGAGCCTAGGGACAGGGCTTTGTCATGGTAAGGTGACGTGCTCGAAGCCGGATTGTTCTTACTATGTAAATATAATAATCATGAGAATGGTGCGGCGTAGGCGTTATGCTTACACCGCACAACTTTCATGCTAGCAAGTGTAGAGTGTAACAATTCGTTCTATTCGCTACGGAAAACCAGGGATTTCTCCACCTTAACTATCCTCCGCGTCTTTAATAACAATATGAAAATGGTACTGTTATATAGGCATGAGATGTGGAAATTGACCTCCAAAATCAGCAAGAGCTTGCAGGTTTTCATCAACCGAAGACAGAGAAAAATTTTCTGCATTTTCTGGCTAAACGTGTTCTCAAACAAAGTTCAGGTGAATCGGATGAGACAAAAATGTAGCCATTCAGATCAGAAAGAGAAAATAGTATTAGATTGGATACAAACTTCGAAAGAACCAGGATGCCAAGATCTCTATCGGAGTATACAAGGTAGAGAGGAACATCGCGAGAAGGACGGTGGGTAAAAAACTTTAAATGTTCGTTTTTAATTTAGTTTTGTAACTCGGTATTTTCATTTCCGTAACATGCACCTTTTTTTCCTCCACCTTTCTCATCGGCCAGCATTCCGACCCGTACACCAGAACAGGCTATATTGCTTACTTTCAAACTCGGTCTTTGAGTTTGGTGGGCATTGTAGCGTCATACAAAATCCCGGATAGTGATCTCAGTGCAATTGTTATTCTTTGTTTAAAGCGAAAAAGAAGCTAAGCGATACTCAATACATGAAAAACGGTGGATGAAAATGTACTAATTAAACATAAATTTCATAGTTTTGGGCAAGAAAATTTTATGTCTTCAATATTCCGCATCCAGGGTATCATTTTATTTGGAATTTTAAAAAAAATCATCAATCAATTTGTAACAGATTCTGCCTTAAGTTTACGTCATCTAATAGAGCTACTCTTATCCTCTCACATTGCCATAAGAATAATACCTTCATGTTTTTGGGAAGAAATGGAAACATTAGTTAATATATAAGCCAATTATTATAAACTCACATGGCTCATTTAGTTAATTGCTAGCCTAATATTTTTATAAAAAATCGGTAACGGCCAAAACAAGTTATTGGTTATATTATCCATTAATAATTGGTTGTATTATCCATTGGTAAGTATTATCCATTAATAATATGTGTCATTTGATGCTTTTAATCTCGTGATATATGAATTGTAACATTTCAGAAAATCACCAGTAATGTATAATATGAATTAATTGAAACCTCATCTCACAAAGCAACCTGGTTCGAAGTGTCACTCCTGAAAAATAAACCTAGTTACGATATTTTTTTGATAGCATCCACAAATAAGGCGAAGGTTGATTCGTAAGCATTCTTCATATATTACCGACCAACCGCAATAAACCTGTCTGCTAGACAACTGTGAAAAATGGCTGCAATCTATTTACTTGTAATAATGCGTTTTCTGACTGCATTAAGAAATATAGATATCGACTGCCAAAAATTGATATGCGCGCCGCCAAAGCTCTGTTTGGAAATAAACAATGTGTAGTGAGCTGGCGTAAGTGGGTTCGGTATCGGGATAAATCTCAATGTATTATGCATTATGCGTAAGGATGAGATGTTACTATCAAAGTAGCCACAGTGACAAGAGTGCTTCTTGAGTGCAATAACTACTCATCATATATAAAAATAAGAGTTAGATCTTACAAATTTAATGATAGAAAGTAACTAGAAAAGTTCATAAGGTTTGCACTTTTACTGTTCCTTGATACTTTAAAGGAATTACAAGTAAATGTATTTGTATGCATATTTGTGGAGTTCAGTAGCTGATATCAATAATGTTTGTGCGAGACTTAATTATTTTCAAAATTTGAGTACATGTGTATAAACTACCTTCTTTGTATTTTGTATTCATAATTTACTTTTGTGATCAACAAAAATAATTAATAAGTTTTTAAACAGTTTTAAGCATTTATATTGTTTGCTAGCATTGAAGGTTTTTCTAAAATAACATATTTTTCTTTGCTTAGAAATTATAACACATCGGTTTAATTTGTGCACTTCTATCATTTGCTCGTCAATCGATATGTTATATTTCAATAAAGCTTAAAAACATATAAAAGAGTTATAATAAAACCATTCAAGTATCCAGAAATGCGATGGATCGAACAGTTCAATTTGAATAAATACAGCTGTACGTGGATATGTGTTAATACCGTAAGAAAATTGTTCGCTTAAACTTTATCACAGAACAGTGGTATGTCTTCATGTAAAGATAATTTGAAACATTAACAATAAATGTAATTTGAAACAAAGGTAAATATGTAAATTTTTTTTGAATATTTAAGTATTTTAAACAAGATCGCAACCGCACTAAAAACAAGAACGCCCTCTTAGTTCCTCAGCACGGAACTGTTTTCTGGGTCCACCACCGTATGATTAGTATCCTAAGCTTGCAGTAAAGTTTCATAAATATGTATTTAAAAAAATATTCTCTAATCACCTTTTGCGGGTCAGCCTATTCTGTTCTCGTCGTCTTGTTTTTTCTTGTGAGAATAGTACGCAAAAAATACAAGATGGATTTAATTATTGAGATTGAATCTAAGCTGAATTTAAATTCTATAAATTTAATTTCTTTTACTCGTATAGTCAGATGTAAACATAAAGATTTAAGATGTTACGAAAAGTAATATTTAAAACTCTTAACACTATTTGGCTTTAAGTTTAAAGTGGAATACATCGATTTAATGTGTTAATAATATTCCAGTGAAGAATATTTTTAGTGACTAAAAACTTCCCCACTTTAATTACATGAACAATATAGAATAAAATTAATTTTCAAATAAATAAATATTTGGGATTCTTCTTGACAAATTTGTTACATATTTGAAGATTTAATCGGTTACAAATTTAGGTGCCGAAATCCTTTGTATCGTTAATTGCATATTCGCAATATTACGACATATTAAAGTGGAAATGAGAAATAATTGTAAGTATTGAAATTTAGGATCTGCAACTTAATTTAATACTTAACTTTGTGAAACATAAAATTGTGTTCGTTAAATTTTTGAATTTAAAATATGCTTTAAATTTGAAGATTTCAAGTGCAGTAACCGCTTCAGATTTTATAATTATATATTTAAATATATTTTGTTTACCTAAATATTGTGCAGTTTTCAGATATATATTCTCCATATTCCTTCTTAATATGTTACGATGAAATCTAAGCACTCTTTACCGCATTCTATTCAATATTTTTCCATGTATTAAGCACTACGTAACGCAGTCGCCAAATGTTCTCGACGATGTTGAAAAAGTAAACAAATTTGAACAAATAAAAAGGACGGTACAATCCCAGCACTTGTACAATGATGCTACACTAATTAAGGATACAAATGTTCGCATGCAAGGAATATGGGATAAATGCTGTAAGTACATTTCTCTGTATCTCACAAATAATGCATATTTTTATTTTACTGGAACAAATAATTCACAATATATCAAATTTAAATCGTCACAAACGTGACGATATATCAAATAATTTAAATTTGATATATGTAATATATCAAATTTAAATCGTCACAAACGTTTTGATTGTACTTTAACAAAATCTTCATGTAATGCAACCATCATGAAAACAATCGTCTACGACAAAAATGAAGTTCGAAGGTACTGCTACGAGATAAGTTCAGAAAGAGAATTTCTGAGACTGACCATCTGATATGTATTTATTTACAGTAAAAACTTAAAAAATTTGCATATTCTCAAATAATGCAATTGTTTTAAAATTATAAAATCTTAAACAATTCTGGCATGCACTATAAGAAATTTCGATCCGCAAGTAGTTTTATTTTCGTATTAATTTTTTCACATTTTACCGTCGTAACATCGACAAATTGTGGAATATTGTATAAATCAAGCACTCATTAATATAATCTAGAAATAAACATTGTCTCATTTGAAAATATGATAAATGTTTTACTGCAACATTTTTTGTCCTACCCTCATAAATCTATAGTAGATAGAGAGGTGAGTGGCATTTTTTGATATCAGTAATACTATTGAGAATTCAATACGAAAACTTATTAAATATGGTATTAAATCTTGTTGTTCATTTGAAATGGTCAATATTTGGATGGTAACTGTCGATGTTATTGCGATTCTACTCGTCATAATGTTTATGGATATTTTCATGCAATTATTTTTTATTACAAAACAATATATTCGTTCAAGTGTACATTTTAATCTCTAATTATTTTTAACTATTTGGTATTGCCTGTAGTTATCATTCATGGCGAATAATACTTTGATCGATGACTGCTTAGAAAGTATTGATTACGTTAGCTTCCTTTAAAAGGAGAGATTCCTAAAAAACCTTGACAAAAAATAGATATCAATCAATTCAATTTATGCGAAATAAATTTTTTTCTCCCGAAATGTAGGAAAATCACGAAAAAATCTCATCTTACATAACGACGTAGTTCGGGGTAGACCACTGACAAAGCAGCCAACACCTAGTGTAGCCGCCAACTAACGATGTCCTTTGGTAGCCTCTACAAATAATACGAATATTGATTTGTCAACATCACGGTAAATCAGCCTACAACATTACTGTGATAAATGGTTACGAATTATTCACTTGGAATAATGCACATTTCCGACTCCACTTAGATATTCCGATGTCGGATCGCTAAAGTGGGTAAGCGAGCCACCGAAGCTTTAAGCTCCCTTCGAATATAAACAATGTGTAGCAAGCTTGCGTAAGTGCGTTCGAGATTGGGATAAATCTCGATGTATTATGCAATGTACGTGACGACGATGCGGCACTTTTTGTGTGAAGATGAGAGTACTTTCTGGACGACCAACTATATGTTTAAGCATATATAGAGTGGCATAGCATGACGTAGTTACAAGTGTATCTAACGAAGACCTACTTAAAGCAGTAGAAAGAATTTCATATAAATTTCAATATAAAAGTTAATATAAAATATAATTAACTATAATACAGAAATAAATAAGTTGATCTTCCTTCGTAAATGTTGAATTCGCCATTAACAATGGAAAATCTGCATTCTCATTTTCATTAGGCTTTTTCATGCAACACGAATGATTAATATATTTATTTTTCCTTTGAACAATTAATTTACTTTAAATAGCAGTTTTTAATATGTATGCATGTTTTTTTATTCTTTAAAAATATGAATTTTTTTACATTTATCTTACATATGATTCACACTATATACCATATGCTTCTATCCTTGGCCGTCAAGAAAAGGGTTTTATTTTATAAAAATATAATAAGAAACAAAGAAACAACAATAAAACTAAAGAAATATCCTGCAAATCAGCAAAACCTAATACAATAATAAGATTTAAATATAGAAACACTTACAAATATTCTATAAACAAAATAGTAACGTTAATCTTATCAAAGTACAATGGAATGTCTCGCTATAAATTAGCATATTATATAAATTGAGAAAATTAAAAACATATAATACCTAGTTATATTTAACTTTACAAATGACGCATTTTGTTTTAATGTGGCCTTCCTATAGTTATTAATAAACTTCACCTGTTTCCTAGACACACCATTGATCCGCAACTGAATCTGATTTCTGTCACTGAAGCTAAACATCATTGCCACATTGTGTTTTAAAAAATGTTCAAAAAGTTGAGTTTGTTATTATCTACCAATAATTTTCTAATTGTTTTCTCATATCGAGAAAACTGATCAAATGTTGTACATTTAACAACTTACATCGCAAAAATAGACTACCATTTGCTCATTGCGCATATCACTAGAAAATTATATCTCATCAAAGTATACATTTTGATAAGAAATAAAGTTTTTTTTAACCATACATGTATGTTTTTCTGTAATGTTGAGAAATTTGGGTACTGTTATCAATAACATATTTATTATCAATAACATTAAAAATAATTTTGAAATTCACCCAGATTACATGAATAATCGGTTTTGCATATGGTCTGAATAAATTTAAAAAAAAAATTAATAGTGTTATTAGTAATAAATAAAAAATTATATTTTATAGTTTCATAACTTCCAAAATGAGTTTCAAACTATTTGTTTAGGGTATAAATATTCGGTTTGGTCACTGGCACCTGATGGGACATAATTTATCTCCGTTATAAGGAAATTCCATTCGCGCAAAAATTGGGGCTGATTCAATTAAATGATCGTTCGCGGGAATATTCAATTGAAAACCATTAGTTTTTTACATGATAATGGTTTAACTTTTAAACCATCAAACATCGTTAAATGAGGCACACATTTTTTTCTTGCCGAAATATAACGTATGTAAATAAAGAAAAGTGTTGGTTTCATGAATAGAACTAAGTGCAATCAAAAATTAATTTATTGACTGTCTATTTAAAATAAGAAGAAAATAGGGCTAAATCCGATTCCAGATAACCGATAAAAAAGATACAAGAATTGTAACGGATAAAAAGATACAAGAATTGTAACGGATAAAAAGTTACAAGAATTGTAACGGATAAAAAGATACAAGAATTGTAACGGATAAAAAGATGCAAGAATTGTAACGGATAAAATGATACAAGAATTGTAACGAATATTTATCATGAAAAAATTAGAATTATTTGTTTGACTGTTACTGTTATTTATCATGTAATTAGATGTTCCTAATTTACGACCTTGAAATAAAATAAATTAGGATCTTGGGCAGAATTGACAAATTTACTCAAACATTACACTTTCAACCTTCATATATTGAGTTTGTTAGCAAGTACTTTGGTTTGATATGAGTGACCAGATGAATGTAATGAAAGTCAAATGAAAACGCAATTGGTTGCAGTGGCAATTAGAAAGTTCGTGAAAAATTGTCAGGATAGAAACGTCTGTAATAGTACTAAGCAGAGGCTCCTTAAAACACTTATCCCCTACATTTTTCATTCCAAAGAGGATTATGGATATTTCAATTTTTCGTTCTTTGGGCCCCTCAAAATATAACAGGCATAAAAGAGGTTGTCACTATTAATTTCATGTTAGTTTAATTATAGTTAAAAAGTACTTGTATTATTGTATTTTTCATGGTGAGTGTAATTCGGCCTTCATTATTTCTTATAATAGAGCCCTAATCCTACTAGCATTTAGTATGATTTAGAGTATTACCCACATCGAAATTTTAAAATTCAATGTTTCCATTGGTTTTGTCTACTACATAAAATAGATATCATAATTACTGAACTTGTATAATAACCACTTTCTTGAAATGCATTTTCTTTATTTATGTCAATTGTAAATCATTTTGTTCTTTATTTTTCAAATTAACGTTGTGACATTATTTCTGTAATGGAATTAAAATTAATAAAAAATAGTTATTGAGGTTATGCTTCAAAGTGAAAAATCAGTGCTTGGAAAATATAAAATGTAATTAATCATATTAAAACGACGTATCAAATGTAAGATTTGTTATTATTTCATTTATTTTAAAGTTTTATTCAAAGTATATAAAATAACATTATTTTCTTTATTTTTGAAGTCTAGTTAAAATTTTAAATTTTTTTCTCAACTCCACATACAACATTAGCCAAGTTCATTTAATTTTTTCTTCTTTTATTTTTTGTCTGCTTTTATAATTATTATAATTTTTTCTTTTAATAAAATGAGTGTGTTTAGTTCTGAAGAAAGGATTGGTTTCTATATTTTTTCTACCAGTATTAAACGTTACATAATTTAATGTAATGCATCATCACTTTTGGTTTTTTATTGTAGTACACTAATATTTGCAATAAGTTTAAAGATGCACCTAGGTAGAAGATTATTTTTGGGTATAAGTCAACCTAACACCGAAAAATCTCACTCGTATTATCTTGCTTCGTTATGCGTCTTTTTTTTCATATGTGATAAATAAACAAAATAATTTTCCATTTTTTTATGTGTCATCTCACAATACGATGGAATGAGCTACTATTGAAAGAGTTTCTTAAAATTAAATTGAATAAAATAAATAATATTTTTGAAACGGTGTCTTGCAGAGTATTTTCCTATCCCTTCCACACACACACGTATATATATATATATATATATATATATATATATATATATATATAAACAAATATATTTATACATTTATATTTATTTATATATATATATATATATATATATATATATATATACGAGTATATACATATATATATATAAGAAATCTGGAAAAGATTAGAGTAACGGCATTCCACAAGCGAGGAGCTGAATACTTTTATCTCAAACGAGGGTATTAACATGCAGTGTTTTTCAAAAATTTTAATAATTTTTTTTAATCCTAAACTTATAGCGAGCCTTAATACATAAATATAATCGGCGTTACCTGAACGTCTCAGCAAGTGGTCATTGGTACCTGCGCCGCCTTAACCACAGGTATGAGAAAAAAATTAGGCAAACTTTTATTTCATCTGTTTAAAAATTTTGTTCAGAAACTTATTCCGTCTGCTTATATTTATAAATATTTTTTCTATATTTTATCGATCGTGGTAGTTTATACCATATCAACAAAACTATTCAAAATTTAATTATGAGACAAATTGTAAATAAAGCACATCGTAATATGTTAAGAGTAACTTTGCATTTCGATTCGTTTGGTTAATTTTTGATTCAAGTGTAATATGCCATTAGTATTTTAAGTTTATCGCTTTTTTTTATTAAACTTAATATCCTAGAAACATTAGAAATAAAAAGACATATAAAAGACATTAACGTTAATATATAAAATGCACAACTAAATATAATATCATTACCCATGCTTAAAGTCTTCTAGACATAATATAGTTAGACAGCATTGATACTGCACTACACTTCAAATTGTTTCAGCCCGGCTATACATCTAAATATAAAAAAAAATAAGTAAAACGGGAGAAATGTATAACTAGTGGTATAACCTTGTTCTAACTTTCAGTTATCCTTTTGCTATTGTATAAATATATTGCAGAGAATAATATCTATTTAATTTTAATACTCACACTAGAATATTTGCATTGTATAACCCCATAGAATAACATCAATTTAATTTATTACCCTACCTGAAATATTTGTATATTGTATAATTTTCGAAAGTATAATAAAACCTACACCGCTCCCCTACAATAAACTCATTTGTGTAAGCAGTGAGAAAACCCACATATACCCGGCTTCCGCTATTGTTTTTTGTAAAATATAAATGGTGTTGGATATTCCTAAGAGATAATATTTGCTAATAACCCACCTGAAGATATTGTATGACAACGAAACCTGGGTCGTGGTAAAGAACTTAAAGAAAGTAGAGATAATACTACATCACGTAGTTTCATCATAATGAATTTCTTCAAAATTAATGCCAAATATATTCAAGATTTTGGGTTTCTTTGAAAAGCTTACACGAATTAACAAGAAGACCTGTTTTGCAATCATTTTCTGATTATTTTTTTAATATAACTGTGTTAGTAAAGTTATTGATTATCTTGATAAAGTTTGACGGAAACATATTTGAAGCAATCAAACAGAAGTCGTTGTTAAAAATATTCTGTGGGAAAATGAAATGAGCCGAAAATTATTTATAAAATATATCATTTTATGAAACAAGCTCTAATATTGTTTTGTGCACTATGTTTTCGATATATTTTGAAAGATGAATTTTTAAAACCAAAATATATGAAAGTTTTATAAATGGTCGCATAAAATATATACGGTGGCATAGACAGAAAAAAAATTAAGGATAATTTTGTCTATTATTTAATTTATGTGAAAAACGTATTAAAAAAATTAATGTAAATGTAGTAAAAACGATGGGTTCCACGATGCTTCCTCTGACGTTCTTTAGTCATAACAAACTGCATAATATTTACCCTTGCTTGCGGGGAATTAAGTACCATTATACCTTTCTAGATTTTCTTACATGCCGTTTGAGTGATAGTTGAATCCTTTTAACAAACCGTTCCCTTGTATTTCTTATCCGTTCAATGTAGTATGTGTCCGATTATTGATGAACTTGTATGTTTTTTGTATGATAAACTGAAACAGACCACTCTTGTTGCACATAATTGACCGACCCTCATATAACTGTATTTCAAAAATCAAGAAAATATCCAAATTTTTCAAAAAAATATCCTATCTTCTGATTATCGAATTAAAGTGTTTTGAAAATACTGTAACGTTAAGGTGACAATTTTTTATTTTCCTAATAATTTGTCTTTCCGCCCTAAAATATTCAGGTTACATAATGGACATGGTCACGTGTAATAATCTTCAACTCCGATGGCGCTTGCTTTTGACCGTACATTTATTTGAAATATTAAATAATTGTATCTATGACAGTTTGGTTTTAAGCTTGTAAGCATTTTATACTCCGGTTACCTTCCACAGGTTGAAATCTTCCTTTTCTCTCATCACCTACCAGCGGATGAAAATTTTGCAGCGCTCACCTATTTTTCGCCCTCTTTCGTTCACTAACGAGGTTTAGCTAGTTGCGCTCAGGCTCACAGTAGTCCACTCCCATAAAAGTGGTTGCTCGAAATTATTTAAGTTAGAAATCGTCATGGACTATAGCCCGGATAAGGATTTTTGTCCAATATAGTATACAAAGAGGTATTACCCAGTTGACAAACATTTTGTTTGGAAAATATTATATAGAAAATAAGAAACATACAGATTAAGTTTAAAAAATTGTATTTAAATAATAAACAGAGTTAAACATTTTAAAATAAATCATAGATTAATGCAACGAAATTATAAAAAAGTTAAAATTACATATAAATTAAGTATTATTTAAAGATCTTTAAAGTATTAATAAATAATATTTAAAAATAAACTTATATACAAATAACATTTAAATTTAATTTGTTACCTTAATAATAAACCTTTACTCTTTACAGTTATCGCCGACACTGTCGTGAAAATCATAAGAATACAACAACATCACAACCTTGAAATTGGCAACCTGAGATCTGTTTGCAGAAGAAGTAGATTCGGGCTAAATTAAATAACTCAAAACCTTCCGTGATAATAATAGGTTTGATATACTTTCGAAGAGATGAAAATTTTGGATCTGCTGCTAAAAGAAACAAATTTAGCAGTACCAATATTGCTAAATTTCCGAGTTTGATGTTCGCGTATCTTGCAGATTTCTTTAGGGCGAGCTTCCGATACTTCTTCTGACATTTGCCCTCTTGGTAGTATGCTTTTAGAGATTATATCACTACTATGAACCAATATCTTTTGCACTATCTATCTGTCTTGGTAGTTTGCTTTTAGAGATTATATCACTACTATGAACCAATATCTTTTGCACTATCACTTGCAGATACAAAAAATTATTGTGACAACAAATAACCAAATTTTTCAATATTAATATCTTAACCATAAAATATGAGTTGGAGAATAATTGCCATTTTTAATCAATTTCACACCAATTTTAGTTATTTTAGAAAAATTTCTAGGTTTCTGAAAAATTGTCTGGGAGTATTACAATAATTTTTTGAACCAAATCCTTAGGCTAGTTGAAAATTAGTACAAGTTTTCTTTAAGTGAGGCCTGGATTTGTTTCTTTGTAGCGTCTACCACATTTTTATGATCAGCACCTTTTACGGATCAGATATTGAAATTAATCAATTCATGCACGTAAAGGAGAAATGCCAAATCTGTAAAATTCTATATTTTCAATCTTCTCCACAGACTTATTCATCTCTGAAAGCTTTGCGTTACACATAAAGCACTTAAACCTGCTATCGGTATTAGGCAATATTATATATACTATTATTGAAAATTGTGAAGTGCAAACCATTAGTAATACATAATTTTAACTCAGCTGTGCGTACATTAGTTAAACTTAAGTTTGCAATCAATTATTCTAACTTAGCAGATTCTTCTTACCGCATTTAAATTTGCTTAAACCAACGCAAATTAAATTGGCCTACAATATCTAGTGGATAAAAGACGTGAATAGTTCCCGGTAATTGTTCCATCTAAAGTATGCTTCAAATTGACGGGAATTATAGATATCGAGGGTAAATATTTAATCGTAATGAGTCGGTAAATTGTTATTTATACAGATTATGCTTCGATTTCCTATTAAATCCATGTAGACATATAATTTTAAAGCCTTCCTGAGGAGATATTTGACGTAAAACATCTTGTTGAGACGTAATAATCCAACAAAGTGGTGTGATCCATTAAGATTTGGAGTTGAACCTCAGCATAGATTTCTGTCACCTCAATGAAAACATCTAACTGTTAATACAATAAATTGTTAATACTCAGAAATATGTAATGGTGTAGGTTGTTGATGGTAGTCCGGAGAAAATTGTGCTTACTCTGTGAATTACCTCAATATAAATATATTTGTAAAGTTTCTCCATTATTTATTACTTTCTTGAGTTCTTCTCGAGCGATGCTGAACTTAGAAGGTGACGTTGACAACTTCTATATATCATTGGCTACTTCAAAATACTGATCGTCTTGCAAAGGCAAAATATCTGCTAGCGTCAACCAAGAAGTTGAATGGCTATCCACTCAAACCTTCATTTTCTTTGTTTCGTACGAGTGGGGCACTCGTCTAAGGTCTTTGGTCTACATCGTGCAAAATTTGTATTGAATCAATATTGGGCTACAAGGTGAATAGTGGGTACAAGTCAGTTTTAATCTCGTACGACTTTAAAGATGAAACGAAGATTTAATTTCAAATAATAATAAAATATTAACTACAGCGGAGGAACTTATCAATGGCTTATCTGATATGTCCTACACAAATTTTCCCTCTTACTCTAGACGAGTTGTCTTCACTTACTCTGAATGAGTTGTCCCAACTTACTCTAGACAATTTGTCTCGACTTACACTAGACAAGATCACAACAAAAGAACAAGTCTTACTTCCTCTGGACGAGTTGTCCCCACATACTCTAAGCGAGTTCAAAATGGCATCGACCGTAAAAAATTATATAATTTTTTGCTTGTATGATATAAAAGAGCATTAGATGCTGAAAAAAGCATGAGTTGCGTATGAAAACACGATAAAAAGTAATGTATGATTAAAAATTTCCCAATAAATTTAGTAACAGTGTTACAATTTCACCTAAAATAGTTTAAAAGTAAATGGGGATATTACTTCAAAGAATAGCATTTAATTTTATAATTTTCTTCAATATATGGTGCTCTTGCTCCAGCTCTATGCAATAAATTAAACAATATATCTTATCTATTGCTACGACTTCGCAAACAGAAATCACTACAATCGACAATACAATCGAATAACAATAACTGACGTGCTGTTAGATGTTCTGTCAAAATGTGAACTCTTTTTAGGTTATACCAAAATTTAACTTAGGTCGAGGTCGGAAGAGTGTTTGACACATGAATTTATGAGGAACTTGTAATATACTGAATTTATTAGAAGCGTTATTATATATTCTCTATTTATTCAAGGTACAGCATCCTACACCAAGTTTACTATTAATAGTGTTAATGTCATAAAATTATTTAAGTTCAAATTCTAAATATTGATTAAAATTTATCAAAATTTTCATACGAAGTGAAGTAATAAAAAGGACCGACAAACTTTTCCTTTAGTATACGGTGCAATGTCCCGCGTTTATGGTGGCGTTTTTCTATATTGGTAATCGAATAAAGCAATATATATATTTTATGAAACCAACTGGCATTGCTTCAAATTTTCCATGGATTATTTTCCTAAGCCAACTTAAATTTGATGACTCAATCCCATTAATTATTAAAGCTTAAAATATTACAGCTACTGTATTCACGTTCAGTGACCTTAGACCTTATCCTCACGGAATGAATGTTCTGAATAATTGTCCAAATGTGGTTTGTCTGATTTAGCATTCTGCTATGACAATGATGACACGATGACAGATATACACATATTAAGCCTATTATCTGCAAAAGCGTACGACATTGTTTTGTTAAAATTGTTACTGGAGTCAAATAATCCATTTACATATGGAAATAAATGAGAATTTATTTTCGGTGTATTAAATAAATATTTGTCGTATTAAAAAATTTTCTGTTAAAAAAAACACGTCTATAAATACTAAGTTCTTTTCAATAATACAAAAGTATTTAGGGATATATCTATACAAACATTTAAGTTGATTTGGTAAACTTGGAAGTAATTTCGTCACCAATCAACATTTAAGTCCGCATTGGATGTCATAAACTTGTCCTTATTGATTCTTTCCACGATTAGGTAAGTAGCGAGACTATATATCGAAGACCTGAGGATGCGAGAATATCTGTGATATTAATTTTCGATAAACTTCAACGTCATATAGTTGCGTAGGAACAAAAATAAAACTTGTTTTTTATTTTTAAAATTTGAAGAAAACACGTTTAAAAAAATACTAAAGTCTATTCCACCAATTTAAAATATTATCATCGTATCTGTCAATAAAAAGATACTGAATATCGTAGTACGGCTTGGAAAACATAAATTTTAAACAATAGAGAGGATAAAGATTGTGAAAGTGCCATAAACCTATCTGACTAAATTTAAAAAAAAATAGAATTTTTTAATTGCTTTCCCCAAAGGGCGGTGATGAACTTTTGTTCAAATATCTTGCGACGTGAGTTAATTCAAAATTACATTGTAAACGTCAAATTGAAATTCGAAATCTCTAATAAAAATATACGATGAGCTATCACGTTTTGTATTAATTTCTGTATTTTTAACGCACATCCATAGATTTTTAAACCCCTCTCGCTGCAAGTTACGATCTATAATGTTTTCATGGTTTGTATGATATGGCGATCGTAAAAATGAGATTGAAATATGAAAATATATGAATCATAAAGTAGTTTTGATTTGATATTTATAGCGGATCGAATTGATTAGTACGTATGTATTCAATATTGCAATACGCCGTTTGGTAAGCATCAATATATTCGGTTTACGCTTGTAAATCTGTTTTTTGAAAACTGTTTTCTTAACAATTTATTTATTTGAAAGTGTATCTGTTGTATTTTACACATTTCTGGGGAAAGTTTTAGGTTTTTATTAATTAATTTAAGTTACTTACTAAGATGGTTTTATGTCATAACTGACTAAGAAAAACAGAATGGTTCCACTAAAATTTATCAAAGGAGGTGGGGGGCTTTGATAATATAATTTGATATTTGAAAATTTTCACACGCTGATGCTTCCCAAAAACTTTACGAATGATTTAAAATTTGTATCGAAATCTACTCTATGTCGACAGAACGTATATCAACATGAACTGCTGCGCGTTGGTCCACATTGAATTCAGTGTTTCTCCAGCTGAAAAGAAGTTTTATATATGATAAATCCGTATTAAATATTTAATAATGAAAGAAATTAAAAAATAAAAGCCTAATAAAGTAAATATGTATGTACGTTCGTTTGTTTGATAGAGAAACTATCTCTTTAGAATGAACACAACCTCTCCACGGTCACGTCTAGTCAAAATTGTAGGCCGACAAAATTTTTTGCAGCTTTTGTTAAAGTTCAAATTTGCGACGTAGAAGCATTATACTTCAGTATATGATTTATGACGTTCAGCTATAATTCGTGCACTGAAATGTCAGATGTACCCAATTTAAAAATTTAAAAATTTTCTGGAGTATTTAGTAGTAACTTTTTGATCAACGTAGTTTATTAATAGATTTATATACAATAATACCGACACCTGTGGTGAAATCTTTATTTGTATCGTCTGGTCGACTGAAATTAAAATTCAAAGCAATTAATTTTTCCGAATTATTTTCAATTAACTTTTCTTGAATTCAATACAAACTTTTTTACTTTATTTGAAACTAAATTTATTCACGCCTTTATTTGCGTATTATTGGATTTATTTTGAAATTTTTTTTATCTTTTTTATTCCTGTATTTAAACTAGTGAAATTTTTCCTGTACAATATATTCATATAATTATTAATGTATGGGAGCAAAATACTCTGACTTATAATCGATTGCAATGAAAAAAAAAAGTTTTTCCCTTGAATTAACATATAGTGAAAATAAATAATATTCTAACCGAAAACTGTAATTGCTTGAAAGGGTATGACACCTCGGAAATGTGCTTCAAAAAGCCCATTAACCCACCAACGCTCTCTGCAGTTGCAATCGCGGCAGCAAAGGACAGAGCTGCAGATAAAGAGAGAGATGAAAGGTCAGGCAAGCCTAACGTTAACTTTTAAATGGTAGAACCGCAGGGTTATTTATTTAACATCAAAGGGAACTAATTTTGAAGTGCTCCACACAAAAATTATAGCACAAAGGAATATTTTCTGAGAAACATGACTTTTCTAATAACATTATTCATGAATTTAGAATAATGTTACTGTTACTTTTTTTCACATTATCTAAAAATTATTCGATACCTAATCGTATCACTAATACCGGTTTCTTTAGAAACAAAATATATAAAATGTTTTGAGTAGCTGATTCTTTAAAATTATTGGTTCAATAAACTGAAAATATTAACGAATGTTTTTATGAGCACATTATTTTATTCCCTTGATACATACTAATTTGACAGACATTTCCCCCGCGCATCAATAAATGGTCCTTTATTAAAATAAAATTTTAAATATGTTTTTAATAAAATACAACTTTAGTTACATGTAAAACAAAATGCTACTTCGAGTGGGTTGATATTAATTATTAAATAAAAATATCTTTATTAATTGTTTAAATTTCTATTAACATAATCTATATTTATGTATTGTTTTGCCGCTGATTTTATTATATTTATATCACGTATAAAGTATAAGTGAAATTTTTAAACTTCTTTTAGGTTTTAAATTAATAAACAAATTCTGAAAAAAATATAAAAAATCCAAATGTCCCTACGTAGGCACATATGTGTAAATAATAATACTGGTAACCTAATTGTTTTATTAAAATTAAATATCACAAAAATTATTGTACTAAATATACGCTTTTACAACAATAGTTTTAAATTAACGAGTTACACGGTTCTGCGGAGCAACAATTTAATGACTTAATTTTAACTTTTTTGCCTGAAGGAAATAAAGAAAACCTTTGTGCGTGATTTGGAAATAATGAAAGCAGACTTCGTTTCAGCTACTTTGTTAGTCAATAAATTCAGACCCACTTCGAATAGGTTCGCAAAACTCGGCTAGCAAATTTTGAACATATGTGGTTATATTTTAAAATTTTTTTGTTTTTAAAAATAAAGTTAATGATAAACGCGTATATATATTTATATATATATATATATATATATATATATATATATATATATATATATATATATGTATATATTTATATACATATATATATATACATATATGAATATATATATATATATATATATATATATATATATATATATATACAGGAAGTTCAGTGACAGATTTCAATGTTTGAAAAATTGTAAAAAAAAACTACACCTCTAATACAAAGTAGGTTTATTTTAACTTTATAACAACAAATGCGGATTTAATTGTTTAAAAACCACGTTTTCACGCTAGCACGCATGTTTTCAAAAACCCGTTTACAGAGCGACTGGGGTATCCTACTGACTTCGACTCGAATATTTTCTTTAATTTGTGTCACAGTGCTCGGATTTGTTTTGTAAACAACGGATTTTAAGTATTCCCATAAGAAAAAGTCACATGGGCTTAAATCGGGTGACCTAGGTGACCACGGTACGGTACCGTTTCGGGATATGTTTTTTTCTGGAAATAACTGCCGCAATGCATTCATGGACACATTAGCAGTGTGAGCTGTGACCCCGTCCTGCTGGAACCATGTGTTTTTGTTGAAGGATGGACTATTCTCTAGTTCTACTCTGAAAAAGTCATTTAACATCTGGGCATATCTCTCCGAATTCACAGGTACAGTTTGGCCACATTGATTTTCAAAGAAATAAGGCCCTATGATTGCAGATGCAAAAATGGCACACTAGACTGTTAATTTAGGCTTATGTAAAGGTTCTTGATGCATTTGTCTTGAGTTGTGGACATCCCAGTAACGAAAGTTCTGCTTATTCACATATCCTCCAATGTGAAAGTGAGCTTCGTCACTAAAAAATATGTTGCCCATCCGGGTAGCAGTACGAAATCTCAACAACATCACCTCCGCGTAAATTTTTCTTAATTCAAAGTCAGAATCGTGTAAATATTGAACAATTTGAATTTTATATGGATGGAACTTGAGCTTTTTTTGCATTATTGCCTGTAAAGTTTATTTCGGAATTCCCAATATCGATGAACGTGTACGCAGTGATAAACTGGGATTTTCAACGACAAAAACCATAACACGCTCGACGTTTTCATCCGTGGCTACCAGTGGTGTAGGTCCTGGCCTGGGCCTATTTAATGTTGATCCTGTAGCTCTGAACCTTGCTACCCATGACTGAATGAGGTTCATCGATGGTCCATCACGTAATCGACGAATACTGTAACGATTATTAAATCGACGGCGTGCTACGGACAGCAAAAATCCACTCGAAATGTACGCCTCGACGGCAAAAGCGCGATGGTCTCCACTCCACTGTTCCATGGCTACTAAAACATCCGCACGGCTTGCGCTTCTAACGGCGCCCCGCGTTATGTGTTGCGTTCAGAAACTATGTTTGTTCAAACTGTGAAATCTGCCACTGGACAGCCTGTATATATATATATATATATATATATATATATATATACATATATATATATATATATATATATATATATATATATATATATATGGTATAAAGATTTATACTAATAGTTCCAGGTGGTCGTAATGCTCGGTGTATATCGAGGAAAGTGAAATTACTTTGTTACACGGTATTAGATTTTCTTTTCTCTTCCCCTTCCCCTTTGCCTTCGCCTTCTACTATACCTTCTCATTCCTCTTCCCATCACCTCACCTTCACCCTCCCTTCCCTTCTCCACCACCTCCATATACACATAACCCTTCCCTCCCTCTCCCTCACTTTACCCCTCCCCTTCCCCTTTCCATTTCCTTCCCCTCCCCTTCCCCTTCCCCTTTTACTTCCCTTTCCCGATCTACCCTTCCCCACCCGTTGTCTTATGTTTTTCAATTCAAAAGTTGTTACGTCATACAGTAGTGTTCATAGTAATTTTGAAAATTTTCAATGGCTGCCATTTCTAAAATAATTAACCGACATGGCTCATTTTCGGATTTATTTAATATAATCTCCCAAGCAATAAAAATACCAAATCTATACGAAATCGTTATAGCCGTTTCCGAGAAACCATATACAGGTGTAAAAATATATATATATATATATATATATATATATATATATATACATACAATCATTGCTCGTTTAATAGTATAAGATATATATTTAGTTCAATATAGTATTGCAAATTTGATTAAGGTTTTATAAGGTAAACACACTGTACATTTTTATGAGTTGTTAATTCAAGTATGGAACACTAAATTGCGCTAAATAAATTCTACACATTATTATAGCTTATTATTAAACGTGAATTATTATTATCTGTGAATAAATTAAATGCTTTAACCATAACTTTCTAAACTTCAAAAGGACCGTGTACATAATTACTTATATATACACACACAAAATGCTGATAGAAATGTATAAAAAATGTATTTTTCTCTCTTTCAATACACTTCTTACATTTATTAAAAAGGGCTTTTAACTCGGTCAAAAAATGTTCGCCGTTTTGTCTTTGAAATGGTCGTTCACGGCCGTCTTTATATCTTCTTCACTGGAGAATCTCCATCCTCGAAGGTCTTCCCTCAAATTGAAAAGAGGAAATAATCGCTAGGGGTCACGTCTGTACCGTAGGACGGGTGATTGATTTCTTCAAAACTTCTCTCAACGAGGGCACGCCTTGCAAATTGCGAGTCGTGGCCCGTCCACGGTGTTGCAAAAACTGGACTCCTGTCGCCAGTTTGCCTTTCCTATTCTTGAAAACCACTTAACACACTTTTTCGAAACTCTTGCGAAATTGTGACTCGATACTGCTTGTCCAGCGTTTTCGGCACCCATCGCGTGCACACCTTTTTGATGTGCAAATATTATGCAAAATATCGCCGATTCTTTGCTAATGCCGATGGCTGCAACTATCTGCCTCAACTTGATTTGCCGATCTTTAGAAACAAGTTTTTTTCACTTTTTCAATGTTTTCTTCGGTAATGGCGGTGTTTGGGCGTCACGACCTGGGATCATTTTCGAGCGACTCCTTGCCGTATTTGCACTATTGGCTCTAATGTTTTACGATCGCAAATGAAGGGATAGACTTCCCATAAATTGCTGATATCTTTTCAAATATTTTCGTCGGCGTTTTGCTCTTCTTTGTAAGGAATTTTATGACAGCTCTGTACTCCAATTTCGTGCAAAGTGCGGATAACTCGGACATGGTGACGTTTATGGTTTCGTTACACATATACTTCACTACATTTATATTTCTCAGGACATCTGAAATTTTGATGTGCTGTGCGAGTCATTAGTAAGACTTAAAGGTACTTAGACTCAAAACTTTTCAGCCGCCCCTGGTATATATATGTATATGTATATATATATATACACATAAACATCTTAATTTAAGAAATTATTATTTCCATTTTAAATATATTTTTAAGAAAAATGGCAAATGTTCATTGAATAAAGAAAAGGACAATTTTTCTAATATTTATTCTATGATCGCCCCCAAACATTGGATTTTTTTTTTTTTATATTTCCTAGTGGATTAAGCAGTTAATTACCATGAAAATTTTAGAATTTTGACGTTATATGTTTCCACTTTTGATAATGTAAATCGATGACATTTAACTAGCATTGAAGGACGGATATACGTGAATTATTAAACGGCATTAACGCCGGTCACAAAGGTTTTAATTTTAACGAAAGAAATTTTTAAATTTAAATTTTGTGACTACTTTTATGACTGTTTTATTTCAAAAGTTCCAAAGATGAAAACATCGAAAAAAATCTATTGGGAAAAGGAATACGACATAATTGATATGTTATATCTAGATATAAACAGTTTTTGCACACTTCAAAAAATAACAGAACATTTTTTCATATAGATACTACGTCGCTTGATAAATTGTGGAGCTTCTTCCCTTTTCAAATTAAATTCTAGTTTATTACCTATCTTTATCTATTTCCATCCAATGTTTTTATTTTTATTGAAAATGCGATGTCATATAAAATTATACATCTTGATCTTTGGAACGTATAATTATTACAAATTTTATGTCTAAATGGGTTAGGAAACTAAGGCAATGACTTAGTTCAAACATGGTTTCCTATTTACTAACGCTTACAATTTTACTCGTTCATGTCGATATATTGCATTAGATTATCTGTAACTTAATTTGACGTAATAATAATAATAAAAGCGTAAGTGTAAATACTTTAATAACTTTTATCATGTACTTAGTACTTGTTTACTTTTCTGAGTTAAATTTAGTTTTTTCCTTTTCTTTTCATTTAAATAAAAATGTTTCACATCTGCCAAGTGTCCCATCATGGAACTATTTATAATGCCAGAGTATTCAAGGAATAAACAGTAGCATTAACCACGTGACGTTTTTTTCATAATTTTTTATTATAACATTAGTTTTAGGAAGACATACGGTCGATTTGAAACATATATTCAATGCATCGTAATCCGGAATATACATCGTGGCGGTCATAATATCGGGTAGAACGTAGTTCCACGTTAAAACGGCGTATATAAAAAGACGAGTGTGCTTTAGACCACACGGCTGAAGTAAAACTTCAAATTCACAAAATATGAACTTTAAAATGAATTTACAATTTTATTCACTTTAAACGTTAAATATTTAATGTAACAATAATTAATAAAATTGTTCAAGAACGAAATGAAAGTACAAAATAATTAAAAAATCACCATTCGCGAAACGCTAGCAAACTCGCATATATATATATATATATATATATATACATATATATATATATATATATATATATATATATATATATACATATATATATATATATATATATATATTTATTTATTTCATACACTGGCTATGAGAGGAAGAGAGAAAGAAAATGTGTGCTCGCACTTCTCTCTCTTGTCCCTACAGTAATATACGAAACGTAACTCTCTCTCTCTTTCTGTCTTCATTAACTTATATCTCCCTCTCAACTTCCGTTCGCCTCGCCCGGTCACACTTTTCTTAAGGCTATCGTCACGCATTCACCAGCTTACTCCCCAAGTCAAGCGTGCATATAGAAGTTTTACTTCAAAAATATGTTCTGAATATATTCTGAATTAAACAATTCTTTTTAGCTTTAATACCTTGGCAACAGACTACCCTTTACCACATTTTTCATGTGTTGTGCAAGTTATAGTAAAATATTTCATAATTTAAATACAATTTTCATATATAAAATAGGCAGCTTACTAAAGCCTAATACAACAATTTCAGAAGTAACTTTACATGTTTTATGTTTAAACACTCCTACTGTCGAGGTGGTTATTCCACCTCATTATTTGAACACAAAACAGATCTATATCAAATATATTATTGAAAATTGTAACAATAATCCTCTGTTTTACTCTTAATTACTGAAAGTTATGTCCATTATAATTCATCACGAAAAAAATTTATGATGATGTCAATTCGTTGCTAATATGTTTTCGGCATACCTTAAGACGGAAGTGATACAAATATCTCACATTTCTCTTCGGTCGAATGGAGGCTTAACACCGACCGTTTTCTTTATATTTTGCTCCAATTTTTGAGGCTACCTTAGTCTCTTTTGTTCTACATGGCTAGAAGTGAGAACTGTTTGATAACAATTTGTTTTTTTTTATGACTAAATAATACCATTTTTTCTCAATATTAACCGAGGATATATTAATTAAAAACTTTTTACTGGCCATGATATTCGAAGTATTCCTCTTCAATATCAAATTAGGAAGATATGGATATCCTTCCATTTAAATAGATCTATCGTCAAAAATTAGGGGGTCATAGAAGGAAATTTAGAATATAAGTATTAAATTAACTTCTTTTCCATGCCACTAAAGACGTTTCTGTCTTAGTAAATTCTCACGAGCTTCCTATTTGCTGCTTTGAGTTTCCTTTTAGTACCCTACCTATTAACCCACTATCCATCCGAAGTAAATTAACCACAAACTCTTGGTCTAAGAGGCTTTCGTAATATTATTTTCTATTTAATATTCTCTAGGCCGCAAACAGCAACCGTCAAATTAAAAATCAAAATAAAAATAACAATGAAACGAATAATTTTAGTTTCTTACGGTGTAAAAATATCTTCCATATTATTTTTACAATTCCTTTTATTGGTTATCTCGAGTCTGATTTAGCCATAATTTGTTTAATTTTAATTTTAAATAAACAATCTTCAAATTTATTCTTAAATGCAATTAGTTTTAGACATTTTCAGAAGTAGTTTTCTTTATTTACATATATTTTCTCTTGATAAAAAAATAGTGACCATCCATTAAACTATTGTTGGTGGTATGCAAACTAAAGAAAACACATTTCCACAGAAAGATATAAAAATGAAATACCTCTGGTAAACCATTACTCATTTTCACAATGCGTCAAAATTCTCACTTGCGATATTTGATGTATTGAATGAAATTAATCGAATACAAATGTTAACATCCACCATTAGGCACTGCCAGAACAGATGCTTTTTGCTGCTGCATGAAAATACGGTCATCAATCTTTAGACGTCTTTATAAATACGCTGAGTTTTCTTTATACCGTTTGTGCGAATATTTATTCGTTTGATAATATTTTAAGAATCATGTCGTAAAGGACTATTTGTTTTGTATTGAAAATTTTCGCCAATGGCCTTTTAACTAGATTCTCAATTTTCACTCTGTTAACATTTTTATGCACGCACTTCAAGTAAAATTGGACGCACGCAAGCAAACTTATTCATCGGGCAATGTTCTTGCACGGAATATTGCTACCTTCGCCGGCGTAAGTTGCGAGAAGGAAGATTTTTGCATGTTTCCTAATCTAAAAGGCGTCGCAAATTCACCTCGATGCGCCGTAGTTTTGAACGCATTCACCGATTTGAAACATGTTGGTATTGTTTTATTCAGGAAAAAAATAGTCTCTCATTTATTGGTTGAATAATAGCAAGTATATATAAAGTTTGTGAACAGATGTAAGTGTATTTGGAAAATTAAGAAGTTAATTTTCTTTAACCATTTATATGTTTTTCATTATATCATCTATTTCAGTAAATCTCAATGACACAAATTAAATGAAATTAATTAAAGTTATGTTCAAACGTTCAAAAATCTAAGAAATGAAAACCTTGCATGTTGTAAAATACCTTTTATTCCCATCGTTACAAACCATGTCACATTTTACACCCGCGGCCATGTTGACAACACAGCTAACCTCTTTGTATTATAATTTATTTCACACAATTCGCAAGGGTTTACGCGAGATTAGGTATTAAGATTATTACGACCGTCTGTTATAAATTACAATGGCCATAGTACTCATTTGATCAATCCATGCGTTCATTGTTTTTCATCGGACAATATTCTTGCATAGAGTGTTGTAACCTTCACCGACATCAGGCGCATAGTCTTGTAAAGTTTGAATACACAGCATTCGATGTGCTTTTACGTATACATTAAGTTAATATAATTTTTCTTATAACAAGAAAACCTATCTCAGCACGCCTAAAACTAATTTATTTATCTTCAATATCATCATAGTACCAGGATTAGGGAGAAATTAGTGAAGAAAATAAAAAGCCAACTAATAAACCTCTGAAATTTTATCCAAGTAAAGTAAGTAAACACATATAATAATATCAAGATGGACGTTTCTTAAAAAGTAATATTTTTCAAATATAAGATATTTGCGTCAATATTGATGTTATGTTATGAAGGAACATTTAATAATTCATGAAGTTTTTGGCGAATCTCAAACGACAAATATGGATAAAAATTAAATAAGAACGCAAAATATTTGAAAAATAAATATTTATCTTTGCCGTTATTACTTTAATATCTTTACCTTGTAATAACTAATATAATAATTGTGCTAGTTTTGGTAATGAATGAATAATTCATTTATTCGCATTTCATAGTTTGACGCATTTTGTATTTATATACAAAGATTTTTTTGTATATTAGATTATAAATCCACAAACAAACTCTTGAACTCATGATGGAACAGTTTCCTAATAATTATTCACTGTTCCAAATATTATTACGCCACGAGTTATAAATCATACGACGGTGATACAACACAAATTAATGTAGACAGCGAACAAATTTGCTTTGGAGCTATGATAATATGTTTGTATTACATTTTTAACGTTAAATAGAACTAAATGTCGTTTTTATTTTTATACTTGAGCTGAAACCTCACCTTATATGAAAAGGTAAACCTTTTTTAATCGTTATATGTTCAAAGTAGTTGGATATAGTGTATGCAGTCTTTCAGAAAGACTTGATAAATTATCCATTGAATAATCAGAATTTCTGAATTTTTTGCGCACGTATGGAATTGGTTAATAATATTTGTCTTCCATAAATCGCTTGCAACTCAGTACACGTGACGCAAGTGAAATTTCTTTAGCGATATAAACTTTGAC
Organism: Druceiella hillmani; assembly: GCA_039881145.1. Classification (NCBI taxonomy): domain Eukaryota; kingdom Metazoa; phylum Arthropoda; class Insecta; order Lepidoptera; family Hepialidae; genus Druceiella; species Druceiella hillmani. The sequence continues at coordinate 3,021,234 of JAYKKI010000098.1, read as the reverse complement.
AAAATTAAATACAAAATGTTGAAACAGCACTGACAGTGAGAAAGAACATACAAAGCTTTTTTTAAATCCATAGATTGTACTAAATTCCCGTAAGAAGATTTTAAAATTAAACATTTAGAAAAATTAAGAAAATGTGAATATTATAAATCTTTCTATATTTTCAATTCAAAAACTAACTACGATGTAATTACCAGAACACTTTTAAATGACGCTCGGGTCGTAAATTACATTTACAAATACATGTGCGGGTTCATTGCAGATTCACAAGTAAATACAATGTAGGCATAATATCTTACTACTCTTGTAATGGATGAAATACGCGCAGAATTAGTAATAAACTAAACATAAAATTATAAATAAATCGACAAAACTTTGATAGTTTTCTTTTGACATATATAACGTAAATAACACAACGTATATGTGGTACCTCAGGTGTTCTGTGACGTCTGAGGTGAAAACCTACAACCTGCGTATTCGCTACTCTATCTTATTCAATCGCTTTGCATCGTTGTGTATATGTCGCTCTCTATTGCTCCACTTCCATGGCGTCGGAATATATAGCTCTCTTTCTCTCTCTCTCCTCTACCTCATATTTTTCTTCTCTCTCATGTAATGAAATGTGCCTAAACGTGACACGACCTTAAAATTGTACTCTCAATTCTCGTCCACCTAATCGTTATGAGTGTATTATCCACATAATCGTTATCGAATCGCCGTCTAAGTAGTGTTGCTTCAAAAAACTTCAAGTCATTAGCACTATGAAAACTAAAAATTGTGCAAAGCTCAAATAAAACCCGTTTTTTAATCGCCAAGATTACTCTTCAAAGTTTCCATCATTTTTTTCACCATTAGTGTTTAAGGATGCTAAGTTAATTTAAAAATATTATTAATACTTAGACCCTCACGAAACATTCGACTCGTATTTAGTTCAGCTAAATGGTCGGAAAAAAGACAAACCGGATATTTTGGGTAAAGAGTGATTTTTTTACGATGTGTGAAGAGGTTAGAGGTTTAAAGGTACTGTATTTTTTAATTCCGAACAGACTCTAGCCTACTGCACTTGATTTGACCATCATTTTAAGAAAGGAGGGGATTTAATTTTTTTTTCTTATAAGTCTGATGAAAATTTTGTATAACATTTTTTTTTGGAAAATTTAATTATCTATAATTATGAAGAAAAATATTCATATTTAAAATTACAAATTAACATTTTATGAGTTACAGGAAATAACAATTTAGACAACAAAACTTCTAAAGCATTACAACGTTTTCATTTTTAATTTCGTATGTAACTTGTTTAAATACTATTTCGTAAAGTTATTCGAGGCAAATTTTTTTTTTCAGTAATTTATGAAGTGATCTCTGTTTTTATTTATTGTATTGTGCTTCAAAAGTAAGAAAATAAAATTTTAATAACGCACATTTTTCGAAAAAATTAATATTATTTTATTCTGATTAATTTATTGGTTGGGAGTGTTAAACGGAGTTTCGGTATACCAACGCTCCCCATTTGATGCCATTTCAATAGTGGCGTGTGTTTAGTTTTCATATAAAATCATGGTTATTGCCCTAGCAGATGTAGAAAAGAATGTCTACTACGGTAATCTAAGCTTATCCTCACGAAAAAAATAAGTCAAAATTTTTGGTTCACTTGGCTTCAATAATAAACACAGGTGCCAAGTGTCATTTCACAATCGTATAACATAACTAAAGCTATATAATCATGTATAATACAAGTTCTTATTTAAATGCGCTTTATTTGAAGACATTATTGACACCAATATTTTAAAGGAGCCTGAAGTAATCTAATGACTACATCAAACAATTATCAACAAAGTTTAATTTACACTCGTACTATCATTTGAAGAATAGTGCGAGAATATATAAAGCGGATGATTGGATACCGGAAAAGACATTCCAACGTATGAAGCGTTATTACCAATTCTTAGTTCTACTTCCAACTGATTACCTAAGAGATTAATTTTTCTGTTCTTATAACAAAGCTTAGACGCTACTCTGATCAATTATGTACTTAATTATTTGATATGAAGAATTTCACCATTGGTTCCACCATGCTTACTCAAATATTCTTAAGTCATAACAAATTATATAATATTTACCCTTGCTTGCAGAAAATTAAAATTTTCTTGTAGTACAAGCTGGAATAGACCACACTTGTTGCACTTAATTGACTGGCCCTCGTATAACTGTACTTAATAAATCAAGAAAATATTCCAAATTTTCACCAAAACATTCTATCTTCTGACAACCGAATCAAGGTGTTTTGAAAATAGTGTAACATTGATATGACAATTTTTCGTTTTCCTAACAGTTTTATCTTTCCATACCAAATGGTGCAGATTACACAATAGACATGGTCGTGTATAATTATCTTGATTTTAATCGTACACAAAGAAGTATTATTTAGTTAAAAAGGAAAATCACATTTAGGAAAATAGCTGTGTTAGAAAAATAACATATGAAAAATAAGACAGCGCATGTTTAAATTTAGAAAATTTTAATAAAATAGTAAATACTCTAAGGTGAAATAAAACAATACGATATGAATTTTGAACAAATCGCAGATTAGCGCATCGCAATCGTAAAAAAGAAAAAACTTATTTACAGAATAGGTAATATTTAAATATCAATGTAAAAAAAATACTTAATAAATAATATATAAAAGTAATCTTACATTTAAAAAACATTTAGTTTTAATTTATTACCATATTATTAAACCTTTATTCTTCACAGTCATCGACGACATTGTCGTCATCAGAATCCAAAAACGTCACAACTTCGAAATTGGCAACAAAGGATCTGGTTGCAGGAGAAGTAGATTCTGAGTAAATTAAAACCTTTAAAAACTTCAGCTTAAAACGGTCCATGATAATCCTAGGTGTGGTACATTTTCGAAGACATAAACCTTTTGGATCTGATGATAAAAGAAAGAAATTTAACAATACCAATGTATTACACCGCGAAAATTTCCGAGTCTGACATTTGCGTATTTTTCAGATCCCTTTATGTCGAGCTTCCAATGCTTCTTCTGACCTTTGCCCTACCGGTAGTATGCTTTTAGATATTATGTCAATATCCTGAACTAATATCTTACGCAATATCACCGGTGTATAGTATCATGAGTATCGATAGACACCAAAACTTGGTTTGATTCAACAATTGACCAAATTTTTCAATATTAATAGCTTGACCCTAAAATATGAGATTGAGAATAAGTGTCCCTTTTTTTATCAGTTTCACATCTTCCAAATCCAAAATCTTCCGTATTATATTAAATATCCTAAAAAAACTTCGAATCTTTACTTTGGAACTTAAGCAAAGTCATTAGTGTTTACAAGTCTGTTATTTCGGCAGATATTTCTAAGTTTCTGAAAAATCGTATCGTAAAGTCTTGTTAGGCGTCAAAAATTATTTCAAGTTTTCCTTTAAATGAGACTTAGATTTGTTTCTTTATAATATTTACCACATTTTTCTCATCGGCACCCCTCACTTATCAGGGTTTTATTGGAAAACGATACGCAATATAGAGCAGACATTAAAATTAACGAATCCATGCCCGTAAAGGAGAAATACCAAATCTGTAAAAATTTTATATTTGGAATCTTCTCCGCAGTGTTATTCCTCTCTGAAAGTTTTGCATTACCTATAAAGCACTTGAATCTAATATCTGCATTAGAAAATATTATATGTACCACTATCGACTCTTGTGAAGTGCAAATCATAAGTAACGCTTAATTTTAACTCAGCAATGCGCACATTAGGTGGAGTTGAATTTGTAATAAATTATTCTAACCTAGCAGATTCTTTTACTACATTTGAATATGTTTTAAAAACGCAAATTGGCCTAAAATATCTGAAGGATCTAAGACGTGGACAGTTCCCGGTAATCATTCCATCTAATGTATGCTGCAACTTAAGGGGAACTAAAGATAAAGAGAGTAAATACCCAACCGTGATGAGTCTGTAAATTGTTGTTTATACAGACTATCCTCCTATCTACCATTAAATTCATGTTTACAAACAATAAGCCTCCGTAAGATATATAACATCTTGCCGAGGTTCAGCCATCCCAAAAATTGTGAATCCAAGCACTTTTTGGTGTTTGAACTATCCTCAGTTGGACCTTCTAATAACTTATGAAAAACAAATTATGCACTAATGGCCAGAGCAACCACATTGCTATCTGCTTCTTGATTTTTTTCTTATTTTTATATTTCTTCTTTTAGTTTTATATTTCATTGTTATAGAAGTATATGTCTGAAATTAGACAATGTATGAACGGAAACGTACAATTTTAACAAAATGTCCCAAAATAAGAACTGATTAGGATATTTAGATTTAAATTTAGGACAAAATTTCCCCCCGAATGGGTAAGGAATATATTTCAATAGAAAATGTTTTCATCAACAAAAAAAATAAACCTAATAAACATCCTGGCAAACTTGATATGATCGATTTAAGTCTGATTTATTAGTCAATAGCAATAATTGTAATGATTAAATCAAAGATGGCATTACAGTCTTAACCATACTGGTTTAGGTATACATAAACATTACCTTTTATTGAAAATGTAAATGGATATTTACATATTATTTTCGTTCATTTTTATTTTAGTTCACATTCATTCAAATAAAGAAACTGTACATCAGTTTCTTCTACTCAAATTTTGAAATAAGAATCCTAATCTTGAAATTATTTTATGTATTGTTAATGTAAAATCTCTTGTGTGAATAAAAAAATGTTTAATTGATCTTGCAGATGTGGACAATATATCTACATATTAAGAGTAAATACTATATATCCGTTTATTAGGGCTAGTGTTACTATATACATGTTTTCAACAATATTGAACATTTCTGAGCAGATTCTATTAAAATTTACGGTATTATATAAAGTACTTATTATCTTATTTCTTATGAATATTAAAAAATTGTAATGGTTCAAGGGGATCTATGAGAAAAATTTACAAATATGGAATTAATTACATTTTAACCAAAACTTCTGTAGATTATTAAATAACCTAAATACGTATAAAATTTTATTTTGGCGCTTAATCAAAATAAATTTTTCGCATTATGAATCAATATTGGGCTAAAATGTGAATAATGGTTACAAGTCAGTTTTATCTCGTAAAACTTCAAAAATGTGACGAAGGTTTAATTTCAAATATTAATAGAATAAAAACTACAGCGGAGGAATTTATCAATGACGTATCTGATGCATGAGACATGTCCCGCACAAGTTTTTCCCCCTCACTCTAGACGAGTTATCTCCACTTTCTCTGAATGAGTTGTCCCAACTTACTCTAGACGAGTTATCCTAGACCCTTATACTAGAAAAGGTGCCCTCGCTTACTCTAGACAATTCGTCCCTACATACTCTAGGCGACTCGTCTCCACTTACTCTGTTACATTTTTTCTCTAGACGAGTTGTCTTACCTCCTATCTAGATAAATTGTCTTGAGTAATAAGTTTTTGTCTAGAGTGAAAAGTTTTTGAATGCCGCTCTTTGACTAAATATTACACCTTAAGCGAGCGAGGGCAACAATTTTATTAAATCCTACTTCGTCAGATTGAACCAAAGAAAAACTATTAAAATTATGCTACTGCAGAATTTCATAAAAATCTATATATCGAAAATAATAATTTGAAATCTTCATGTATTTCGATAGAACATGTAACCATCAAAAATTATTTTAATATTTAAATAATATAAAAAAAATTATTTAAATTAACCAGTAAAAAATGCAAAACAGGTTGGCAATGTTAAGAGTCTCAAGTTTGAATGATCCAAATGGAACCCTATAAATCTGTTGAAATATTCTATTACCCTTATACCTGTGAGATATTTACAGATATACAACTGTAACAAACTCTCTGCATAAAGTACAAACATGTTTTTAAATTTTGTTTCAAATAACTAATAAACAACATGCCAGCCAAAAAACTTAGACTGTAAAAAGGGCACAACTTAGGAAGACATAAATTTTCTTCAATATTAAAAACGTCCTGCATTTGAATAACAATTATCAGAATTATTTATAACAATCGTTTATAGGTAATGAACAATAAAATTAAATTTTTTTTTTATATTTGTAGAACATGTATTAGTTAACATATTTGAAGAATTAACAGATTGTTAGCGAAAAACTGGGTGTAGCTTTTTTGAATATGTTACAAGTTTAATATAAATATAGTATTAAATTCATATTCTTTTTTTAAAAAATTTTCGTACGAAATCTTCCTACGTAAATTGGTGCTCGTTAAGGCTAACGAGGTACATACTGAACATTTCTACACAAATTGCTTTCAAATAAAATACAAGACTGATCATAAAGTTATTCCCTAAAATTATTTTCTAACGTGAAAAGAAATATTCTAAAAGAAAAAATGCTCAGGAGAATCTATATCGAATTGTGGTAAGTATTCCATTCATATATGCGTCTATACTTTATAGTAATTAGATATAAATATTCTGTAACTTTAATATAACTCTTTCACTCTGGTTCACTCTAATTTATATAGTGCAATTATACAAAATCTTTTAAAGAAGTTTTTAAACCATCATTAAAAAAAATTATGCGAGGGCATACCTGGGTTCAAATAAATGCCAGTACAACTATATTAAGGGTTTTTTATTATCAATTTTTCTATTCATGTGTTTAATAAAGAACATGTAAAAACTCGTGAAATGATATCAATGGAATTTGGAGAGTCTTGAAGAGTGGGTAAAAAGAAGGTATCATTAAAGATATCCATTCGTTATTTACCACCAATAAATTTTGCTTGTTGGCCTATTGGACACAAGAAATTTGGGGCTTCTGATTTCGTAGTATGTTAAAATGGCTGGCTGAAATGAGACATAGCATTAAAGTAACGGCATAGGTTATTCTAAAAATAAAAGTTTTCAGTAAAAGGAGCGAAAAACTTTCTCAGATCCCCCATAAAAGTCGACAGTAATTTGTTTAGCATATATTAATTTATTATGATCATGCTGCGGTCGAAGATGACGCTCTTGATATGATCAGGTCGATTTCATATAAATAGTGATATAAAACCACGCATATTTTACCCACTCAAAAAAATTATGTATTTCCTTCGAATACGCTTTGCTGCCTCCAATCAGATTGTATACATTATGCGAAGGAGTCACGACTGAGACGTTGGCAAGTCTCCCAAGTGTCCTCGTATTTCTAAATACACTCAATGTTAGAGCCACTGAAACGTTTTAATTGAGCCTTTTTAAGTATGCTCTTATTCTGAAAATTTGGTTTTTACACGAAAATCCATTTTTTTTCCTTCAGAGCGTAGATTTATTATGAAATAAATACGATTATAATTGTATTTATGATCAAGTAGTTTATCTTTTTCTAGTGCGATTTACTAAATTTTATTCATTAGTTACGTGACTAAGAAAAAAACTGTAAAATGTAAAGATAAACTCTTGTTCGCATGTTGCTAGCATAAACGTAAGCTAATATAAACGTAAGAAATATATTTTTTGTGACATAAGGTAAATTCGAACTTTATTTAAAACCCAAGCTTACTTAACGTATCCCAGTTGCTCCATATTTTCAATCCATATTAAAATGATATTTCATATTCTATGCTAATAACATCTATCTATAATTAAAATTGTATAAGTAGCTTAAAAATATTTTTTCAATTCATTAATATTACAGTTGAAACCACTAAGATAAATGGGTAGCACTCACATTTATAGTACAAGAGGACGTATCATAGACACAAATTATTAGTTTAGATAAGCAGGGTAAAAAAATAGTCTACTAGTATACAGTACAAACTAAATAGATATTATTTATTTTCTTAAATAATGCGGCTAGTTTTAAAATTACGAAATCTTATAAAGATGTAAATGTGTACTTTGAATGTCTTTTCCCATCCTACTCTTTTATTATCGAGTTATTTCTTTTTGACTGATGATTGTTACGTCGATAGAAAAATTGTGGATTATCGTGTAAATCGATCACTTGCTGATATAATCTAGAAGTCAACATTGTTTTATTTGAAAGTGTAATAAATGTTTTACGGCAATATTTATTGGCCTAAGTACATAAAACACGCCGTAAACAGAAGGGAGTCTAGCGTCTCTTAATACCAGTTATCGTACTGAGAAAGTCTAGATTATAAATTACTTGTAACGGATATACGAGCTAGAATACAAAAACCATTAAATATGACATCAGTCCGGTTCGTAGCGATTTTGACCCTCATCGCGTCTGTGCATGTATATATGCAACTCACTTATCCATACAAAATTATGAGTAACAGAAATCGTTCTTTATATGATATTGAAACGTGAATTTATTGAAAAGTGGTGAGATCTGTATATGACTGTGTTCAGTCTTGAAATGTGGATGAAAATTCGTGTTTATTTTCTTTTAGATTATATTCTCAAACTAGATTTTCTCACTCTCGGTTCTCACGTTGATCCTATACTCAATCTATACTAAATTTTAATATAAATTATTTCCTAGAAACATCTTCTGCAATGAGAAATCCACCTCAAAAACTGTAGTAAATATAAAGTTACAAGTGAACATACTAAAAAACGTTAAATCTCTTTGTATCTGAAAATTTTTTGTCAAGTCATTCAGAATACTTAGTACTCAAATCGGCACGTGGTAAAGTTGGCATTCTTTCAAAAATTTCTATTCCAGTGAAAGATGTTTTCCCATACATGTTTTTTTAAAAGTTTAAAAACAAAATTGGTGTTACTCTCCAAAGCAAACTGCTTTACCAAAATATGTCAGCCATGCAAACTTTTTTCAATAAGTTTTTTGCCTGAGGTTGTTCTCTCTAACGGATATGCACAATCAAACAGATACTTACTTTTTGCTGTAAGTAGTTCCTCTGTTTTGTTTTCCTAGTGACCCTCATCCTCCTTTAGAGGTACTTCTTTATTCACTTGGAAATTGGCATAAAAATGTTGGATATAATTTACTCGTAAATATATTTCTTCTTTCTTGTAACGAACAGCATCGGTGAAAATCCGTGTACTCCATAATAATTTGTGGTAGATTTATTCAACAATTTAAAAAAAGTCAATAATATCTAAAAACTGTATTCAAGAGTTCCCCTCTTGTAAAAATCATACGTCATCATATATGGATTAGTGTCTAAAATTAAATCAAAGAATAGTAATAATTAGAAGAATCAAGAAAAGGGAACTCATATCACATACGTCATTCCATTGTCCTGTATGAAAATCTATATCTGCAATAATGAAAGAAATTAATTAACTCTTCGGTCAGCCTTAGGCTTTCCCTCAAAACATCAAAGGACCAATATGTCAAAATTGAAAATGAACTAATATTATAACTGTATTGAACAATAAATTAGTTTATAAACCTCTTTATTAAATATTTGTATACAATTCTCAATCAACATCCAACCACCAAATGACTTTTGCAACATCTAAAAAAGCAGTTTCACTGAAATAAATTTTGTCCCTTTTTCGTAATACTATTGCTTTAATATGACATTACAATTATAAATCCACTTAGATGCAAATAGTTGCTAAAGCCGTAGGTGATAAATTCATATTAGATAAGATATTTGTTATATTTCTCTGACAAATAAAAACTGTTAAAGACATCGCATTACTTTCGCACACTTGTAATGTACATAATACAGTTTTGGTTAGCAAATACTTTCCAAAATTACCACTAGTATTGTCACTAATCAGAAAGTGCTTAAACTCAAGTTATAGTACTATTATTCTGAGTGTAATAGAGTTCTATTATTCTGAGCATACTCGAGTTCTTTCAAGAATCCAAGGTGTGAAGAATGTGACTGTGAAGAAAATTGCGCCGCATGAAATAGCGTACAGCATCATGAAATTGATTTAATTTTTTACTTATGCCGGTTCTTATTGAATTTTTCTTTTTTTTCCCATTAAAAAAGAGAACAAGATGCTGAAAAAAGAACGTGAGTTAAAAACGTATGAAAACATGACAAAAAATATTGGATAATTCAACATTTTGAAAATTTGTAAAACTGTCACAACTTCGATATAACTGCAATCAATTAAATAACATTTCTTTTCGACAGCTACAATTTCCGGAACTTAATTTTATGTAGCGATTTACTGTAAAATAATTGTAAACATAATCGAATTACAAAGTTTACGTGCTGGTAGTCTTTCTTACCAAAATGTCGATCATTATAGGTTATACCAAAGTTAAATATAAATCGAGGTCGAAATAGTATCTGACACATAAATTTATAAGAAGCTCGTCATACACTTAATTTATTAATAGCGTTTTTATCCATAGTCTATTTATAAAACGTATAATTTCTCATTCCAAATTTATTAGCGACAGTGTTAATGTCAAAAAATTAATGTCAACATTTTTTAAAACTGAAAATACTGAAAATCATTTACTATAATTTTCAACATAGTTAAGTATTAAAAGGATCAGGTGACTTTTCCTTTAGCGGACGGTGTAATGTGGCGGGCTTATATTGGCGCTTGTTCTATTTTCGTAATGGAACAAAGGCATATACACATTTCATAAAACCAAAAAGGATCCTGGCTGTGCTTAAAATTTTGCATGGACAATTTTTTTCCACTCTGACTTAAATTTGACGGTTTTGTCATTAATTGTTAAATTTAAATATATCATCCGTATCTTTATTTACAATCAGTAAATTTAGACCTTACGCTCACTGAACGAATGGTCGTAGTAACTGTCCGAATTTGGTTTATCTGACCTTGCACTCTGCTATGCTGACAATATAACTGTCTGGTTTTTACCCGTTTTCAGTGATGACATATTTAAATATATTAATCCGATTGTCTGCAAAGTCACATGATTAAAATTGTTTTGGTAATATTTTTTCCTGGTACCAAATAATTACCTTATACATTGAAATAAACGTGAATTTATTTTTGGAGTAATAAATTTATATTTGAAATGTTACAAAATTTTCTGTTATAAAATATATGTTTAAATATAAATAGCTAATTGTTTCCATTAAAGTATGTTGGTTTATATAAATTTAAACCAACGTGTAAATTTCTGATTTCTACCAAAATTTTATTACATAATTTAATATTCTGATATGCAAACTTCTCCAGCTTATATCTTATCGCCAAAATACCCAAGTATTGAAAACCTAAAGTAATAATAACTTTATTTTGGGAACTTCATATTCCAAGTTTTGGGGCCAATAAGGCAATAACAAAAGTTGAATTGACAAACTTTGAAGTAATTTCGTCACCAATCAACCTTTGAGTCTGCACAGAATATCACAAACTTATCCTCAATTATATTTTCCATGATTAAGTAAGCAGAAAGACTGAATATTTGAGACCAGATGATGTCACCAGTAGAGCCTTGTAAGAATATAAACTTTAAATTATGGAGAGAGTAGATATTGTGAAAATATGATATACATTTTTGAATAAATTTTAGGAAAAATAGAATTTATCCGTTGGTTTTCCCAAAGAATGTGGAGAGTTCTTGTTGAAGTATGTTGTACGCTCTACTATAATCTTCAATAATAAGATAATATGGTCTATCATATTTTAAATTAAAATCGACATTTTCCAACTGATTTTATCATACTCTTGCTGTAATTTACGGCCTTTAATAATTTCATGCTTTGTATAAGATGGCGATCGTTATGAGATGGAAATATGAAAATATGTGAATCATATCATAGATTTAGTTTGATATTTATAATGAATCGAATTGATTTGTACGTATCAATATAGATAATTGATAAGCATCAGGGTGTTCAGTTTAAATTTGTAAAGGTGTTTTTTTATAATTGATTTCTTAAAGATTTACTCAGTTGAAAGTAGATGTATCAGGTGTTTATCTGTTTAAGGGGTAACAATGAATTTTTCATATTTTTAGTGAGAGTTTTAAATTGTTTGATAGTAATTAATTTATGTTGCTTGCTTAGATTATTTTATAACAGGCTAAGAGAAACAGAATGGTTGTACTAACATTTAGTGTACAGTAGTGCTTCGATATCATCATTTGATATTTTCATTCACACTCTGGTAGTTTCCAAAAAACATTCGTAATTGTATATAGTTTGTCTAACTATGGGGTGTATAACTACAATGTATATACAAGTATGATCCACATGCGATTTCATTAGCACTATCATGCGTCGATGCGTGCCCAAACAAATACGGGCATACCATTTTCTTGGATATTTCCAAAGCGATTGACAATATCTGGTGGCCAGCAATTTTGTCAGCGCTTTAGTCCTGGGAAGTGTTAGCGAAGGTTCATCTCATTTTGATAGGATATCTCAGTGATGGTGTAGAATTTTCGCAAGATAGGGATATTGTAGTACAGAAAACGGTGACAAGAAGTTTCCGCAAGGCTCGGTTCTCTGTCCTATCTTGCAGAATATCAAGTTCACTGGCACAGTTGCAATACATCTTCCTGAATGTTGTACCATTGTGGATTTTGGACAATGTATGTCGACGATAGAAGGAACGTAGATAAATAGAGAATTAGGCAAAGCTTTCTCTCATTACTCCACATGAATGAGATACTAATAATAACTCAGCTTTCCCCACAAAATTGAATTTGTGGTGCTTTGGGTTACAGAAAGATATGGGGGTTTTGCTTAGGTCGCAGAGCGCGCCGCTGTTATCGTTGACCAAAACTTAGAGAACTTGATCTACGGATGCATTACCTATTTTGGTAGGTCTTATGCGTTCTAATTTCGTGATCGAGGAACGCGCGGTAAATTTTGTTTTGGCACGTGGCAAGAATTTTGCTGCGTGTCCGTTACATTTCCGTCACTTATTGACAGAAAGATAAGTATTGTAGAAATTGTCTTTGTCTAGGTCTAGGTGGTGTCTTTGTCTAGTCTAGGTGGATTTCCACGATCACAAGCAGATCACCTCCTACTACTAGATTATTTTTCTTTGATATGTCTGAGTGGTTGAACAAGATTTGTCTCTTAGGGATTACTGTACTTGGTCATTTTTAAAAGGATATGAAGCATTCCGGGTCAACTTATTTCGATTTACATTATGAGAAAATTTGGATTGATAATGCAGTTTCGATACTTAGAAATCACGTAATATTCGATCGCAATGAAGCATTTTTTGGAGAATTTGATGTAGAGCATATGTTCTAATACCAGAGTAGAATCACGAAACGCCTTAGAACATAATCTCTTTTGCCTCGTGTCCTAGTTAAAAATAAACCGATTAATAAATCATTTAGAACGTTTGCAAAATGCATTCTTGAAAAATCAGCACGACATGGTGGGTAGAATTTCATTAGAGAGCCTTCTAATATTAGAATAGAATCACGCGAAACCTAAGAATGTCGTCTCTTTTTTCGCCATATCTTTTCCCATCGTGACTTAGTCGCGATGAAAAGAGAGACGACCTTCGTAAAAACAGACAACGTCTTAAGAATGAACCAACCAATGGTCATTTAGAACGTTCGCAAAATGCATTATTGTAAAAAAGACTCATTGCTTAGGGATGATTATTTATCCAGTTAGGGGGAAGGAATTGATGGCCTATAGAGATACTATTACCTTTGAAGGTTACTTTTTTTGGTATGAGGAGGAATATTACGTATCTATGGAGGAAAAAAAATTCCCGTGTAATGCATTATAACAGGTATTTGACCTTCAGCTGACAATGATTTAACTCTTAATCTGGGAAAAACCCGAAGTCGTCAGTCAGCCAACGGGCGGTAAAAACCCAGACCCTTGCTTATCCCAGCGAGTGGCACTGAGTCCACCCGCCCAACCACAGCCTAGTTAGGCCCGGCCTACGACATTAAGATAGCCCGGGTGGAAGATGGTAATAGTACTGATCAAATTATATGAGAATAAAGAAAATCTTGAAGTGTAATTGTGAAAATAATGAAAGGAGGCTTTGTTTGACATACTTTCAAACATTTCGCAAAACTGTCGTGAAATACATAATTTTATATCATATTTCTGTGAATAACAAGCAAATTAAAGTATGAAATTAATTCCAAATTTATTTATCTCTCCGAGATTAGTAATGATATGCTAATAATTCGTAAACAATTTAAGACAACAAACCACATGTAAAAGAGAATTTATATAAGATTTTCTCTCTTTTACATATAAATCGATCAAATGTTAGTGAGGTGACAAAATATCAAATGTCTAACATAAATTACTTACAGCCTGCTAATTGATGATTTTTTTAAATCATAAGCTAAGATTATATTTAGTAAATAGTTTGAAATGGAAGTCTATAATTAGGCAATGAATTAATTTTTTGATTAACGCAAAGTTAATTTTTAATTATACACAATTTTATTAATTGACTGACAACATCATTAATTTTGTCATATTGAGTAATGCTTTTAATTAGAAATATTTTACTTTAATTGTTTGTGTGACGTAAGATGAAGCAGTTTGGAAAATTATTATTGACAAGTTTTTAACAATCATTACTCAAATTAGACGAGTATAATAATGCTGAGTCTAACAGAGCTGTAATGGTGAGAATTTATAATAGAGTCGTTAAGAAAATTTGTTTCATATGAAATTTTAACACACTTTCATATTATGAAGTCGCACTGAAAAAGCAAAGTTACAACTTAAAAGATACTTGGGTAAACTGCGAAACCTTTCATCTTACTTGCTTTTCCGGCGTTGAATACAGTGGAAAGAAAACATTATTTTCTGAACATAATAATTAGTAAACATTATTTTCTGAAAATATTCGGTTTTAATAATAACTAGTGGATCGAGCTATTAAATGCTACGAAAAAATTTAAAATTCTCAACCTTCCTCAGTTTCATGTAGTGATAATGTTAATCAATATTGTAAAAGGCATTAATGCGGTCATATAGTTTTTAAGTGTAACGAAAGTAATGTTAATGTTACGATAACCTCTTCCAGGACTGTTATATTTCAAAAGTAAAATTACAAAAGAAAATTTATTGAGAAAAGAATATGATATCGTAATTGTTATCTTATATCTCTTATATTACAGAAAAAGCTTTATACACCCTTCAACATTAACACTTCTTGTGGACTCTAGTTCACTATATATATATATATATGTATATATATATATATATATATATATATATATATATATATATATATATATATAATTTGTTTTACGTACCGTGTTCTTTATCTATTTTCATTAGTTCTTACTTTTTACCGATTAGAGTCCCAAATTATAATTAACCACACCTATCAGTCTTCATAACATATCCTTTTTATGAATCGTATGTCAAGGTGAAGTCAAAAGATAACGCAAGAAAAAGAAATATCAATAGAAAAAGATAACGGCACCATAAATTGATAAAAAATATCTGCAGGAAAGGAAAACTCGTTTGACATACGGTGCAATTTTAAATTTCATTTGAAGAAAAAAATCTCTTACGTGTGCTTATGAGCCGAGTTTACCCGATTCGGCATCAATCCATAAGACCTTAAGTTGCGAAAGCTGTAATGAGTAGAGAAGTAAGTTTGAAAAGGAGAAAAATATATTGTGAAGAATATATATTTAAATAATTTAAATAATAAATATATATTTCTTTTATGTTATACAAATAATCTTTACATACAAAATTGTATAAAACTCTATTAAATTTTTTGAGGTGAAACATCTAATAGCGCGTTTGGATGGGAGATAAAATGTTCTGATGGCAAAAGGCGCTTTTCCATTCGGATAGCTTCTTGTATTGTCGATTATTTTCGACTTAATTCGGGACAAAATTGTTTTTTTTATTTAATAACGTTTACAACTTTACTCGTTTATGTCTTTATATTACATTAAAATTTATAATAACAAACAACAATAATACTTTTTAATTGTATGGAACTGAATTATTTTTTTTGTTTTAATTTCATTTAAATATAAATATTTTAGAACAAAAATGTTTAAGACCAAAGATTTAGATGTTTCACTTATGCCAGACCTCCCGTGGTGAATCCATTTTTAGTGTTACAGTATTCAAGAAACAAAACTAGCTCCATCACATACTATTCTATTAAAACTAATGTTATTTTTAGAAATGTAAATGCTCAATTCAATGCATCGTACTCCGGAATATACATAATTACCCTCATGACAACGGGAAGAACATAATTAAAAGGTCTATGGGAAAAAATATAATACATTACGTATGTATCATCAACTCACTAACTCACTCACTTTAAAACTTTGATACCTTGACGACGTATCGCTTTGTACATTTTTTTTCATTTGTTGCGCTATTCGTAATAAGTTATTTAATAATTTAAATAAAATTTTCGTGTATAAAAAGAGAGCTAACTATAGCCTGATACATTACTAGAGCTGTAACATTACAAATTTTATGCTTAAACACTCATACTCCCGGGGCGGTACATCTATCTCATTTTGTAATAAAGACTTACACTTTTACAAAACAGAACAAAATTAAAATCTCTCATTTTTCATCATACCTTAAAATGATAGAGATCTGACAGTGATTACTCGGTTGGGTCAATTCTTAAGTTACAGTGACTACAGATACTACGAAAACCTTATATTTTTCCTAATTTTTTAAAGCGGGACTTAGTAACTTTTTGGTCTATATGGCTATAATTAAAAATTTTTTGGTGACAAATTGTTTTCTTTTTATGATAAAACAACACTATTTTTACTCCATGTTAACCAAGGATATATTTGTTGATTATTTTTCTTATTCATGGTATATTGGCGGTCTAGAAGGCCTTCCCCGATTTTAAAGGAAAAACCTCCAGGTTATTTTTCCCCAATGTGTCTGAGCTGTTACGTAGAACTTGCTCGTTATCGGTTATTACACGTTTCAGTTTTTGGGTGAAATTATTCCATTGTAGGTCATAAAACAATTTTAGAAGACCTGCAAAGGTCCCCTGTTTTTTATTAACGTGTATATTATGGGTCTCAAGAGGCATCCTGAGATGACCCGGGCGGAATAGTGGGAATAGTATAGGAAGCATTATTCTTTAATATAAAATTTGGAAAGCATCGATTCTTTCATCTCAAATAGATATACTATCAAGGATTCGGAAGAATTTATAGAGGAACATTTAAAATACAAGTATTAAAGTACCTTCTTCTCGATGCCAATAAAGAAATTTCTTTCTTGGCAGATTCTCACGAGCTTGCTCATTGCAGCCTTGGTTTGAGATTCTTTTGTGTCTTACCAGGTAACCGAATGTCCCACCTGGATCCAAGGTACATTACCTCGCTAACAAACTATTGGTCTTTACCTTTTGAAATACGATTGTCAATCTAATATTCTCCGGCCGCAAAAAGTAACCGTCAAATTAACTAAGATATGAAAATAATATTCAACTTAATAGTTTTAGTTTCTTATGGAGTAAACACTTCTTCTATATCAATTTTTCTATTTTGTTCATCGGTAATCAGAAGTCAGATTTAGCCATACTTTTTCAAATTATAATTTTAAATGGACAATTTTCAATTTGCTTTTTAATTGCAATTAGTTTTAATCATTCAAATAAATAAATTGTCTTTATTTACATATACTATCCTTGTAATATTTGACATATCGTGTGAAATGAATGTAAAATCTTTTGGTATTCAATATTTCCACCAATTGTCTTTTAACTAGATTATTTTAATTTTTCACGCAGTTGAAATTTTCCTCTCATTAATAGAGACATAATTTCAAAAATGAAGGTCGTCCGTAAATATTATTTCAAATTATATTGATAGAAAAGGCTAGATTTAGAATTTGTAAGTAAATATATTTCAAAAAATGTCACCAATACGCTATTTATGACTTTTATCACGATTAATTCTTTTAAACGTGTTTGATGACGTAACAAAATATAAATGCAGTTCAAATAATCCAGAAAATATTAAACTGCCAGAACCCTAACAAAAAGAGGAGTAAGTTTAGAAGAAACCAGTTGGTGATTATTTTTACTAAAATTAAGGGCTGAAACCAGTAATTTTACCCGAAATAAGCGATATGTTTGTAAAACCAACTGATACATTTCTGACTTGAATATCTCAGACTTGTCTCGTCTGATAAAAAATTAAAACACTTGAGTAGTACCTCTGTATTGACTTCGATAACACATTTTTGCAATTGGCACTCTTGATTTAATTGTTTAATAACTATGGCCGTTTGACTCATAATATAGGGATTAGTCCCGGGGTTATCTTTTAATGTATAAATTTGACATCTATATTTCTAAAATAAATCTTGAAATATTAATGTGACAACGTCTCACTTCACATAATATTAGTGAAAAGTTTCCATTATAAATGTTACCCTGTCTATCATCGCCTATTTCTCAGTAATTATTAACGACGCATAAAATATCTTTATATCAGTACGTACTTAAAGACCTAAGCTAAAAATTACAAGTGAGAAAATAACACCCAGGGACGGAAGGAAAAATTGTTTCACGTAGAAACCAATATAATAAACTATATAAATAAACTGGCTTGGCCAATAAGTTTTTAACCCCGAGTTGCTAACAATCATTTTTATTAAAACAATTATATGTTACAATAAATTTAAATTAAGTAAGCGCCATTATTATCTACTACTTGTCGCTATCTAGTAGATAGTGGCAAAATGCCGTTTTTGTAAAATCCCGGTGACTTTGATCCAAAAAATCGTGCAAGGTCCTTTGGGAGATTTTCTTTATTGTCGATTTTTTTTTATTTTTAATGAAAATGATTACTTAGAGCCCTAAATAATTCATAAGTAAATATCTGCATTTATTTTAGATCAGTCTGGAAGCAACTTCCAATAAATGATGCCCTTGACACTCCACCAAAAGTTGATTATCACGTTTCTGACACTTATTTCAGGTTTGAATATTGAAACTCTTGTTTCTCCAACACAGGATTATCAGCATTCAAACCTGAAATAAGTCTTTTCATTGCGACCCAGAGAATCATTCGTATTTGATATCGATTTAAAGCCTTTAACATTTATGTAATCCACATAAAGCTTCACTTTATATATATATATATATATATATATATATATATATATATATATACATATATAAAGAAAATTCACGTCGTATAGCTCTAATAGGTGACGTATATATAAACAAGTAAGTGCAAGTGTTATCGAATATTTAGAACAAAGTTTTCTTTTCTCTCCTTCACTAAATCGTGTGTTCCAGTGACCCAAATTAAATTCAAATAAATATATAAACCATATTCACGAGTTCAAATTCAATTTATTGTAGATGGCGAGTTTAAAATCGAAGAGAAGTGAGTATACCGTATTGCAAAATGACTTTTATTAATTTCCTTATAGACACTGTATCGCTTTATATCCATGTCTGTGTCGACGACACGGCTAACATTTTTTATAATTTATGTCTCGTAATGAGAATATGTCTACAGACAAGATTCAGTTTTACTTGTTATTATTTTAACCACAATTTCAAAGTTGTTTAAAATAATAGGAAGTAAAACTAAATTATAATTTATGTCTCGTAATGAAAATATATCTGCAGACAAGATTCAGTTTTACTTGCTATTATTTTAACCACAATTTAAAATGTGGTTAAAATAATAGCAAGTAAAACTAAATTATAATTTATGTCTCGTAATGAGAATACGTCTACAGACAAGATTCAGTTTTACTTGCTATTATTTTAACTACAATTTAAGATGTGGTTAAAATGATAGCATGTAAAACTAAATTATAATTTATGTCTCGTAATGAGAATATGTCTACAGACAAGATTCAGTTTTACTTGTTATTATTTTAACCACAATTTCAAAGTTGTTTAAAATAATAGGAAGTAAAACTAAATTATAATTTATGTCTCGTAATGAAAATATGTCTACAGACAAGATTCAGTTTTACTTGCTATTATTTTAACCACAATTTAAAATGTGGTTAAAATAATAGCAAGTAAAACTAAATTATAATTTATGTCTCGTAATGAGAATACGTCTACAGACAAGATTCAGTTTTACTTGCTATTATTTTAACTACAATTTAAGATGTGGTTAAAATGATAGCATGTAAAACTAAATTATAATTTATGTCTCGTAATGAGAATATGTCTACAGACAAGATTCAGTTTTACTTGTTATTATTTTAACCACAATTTCAAAGTTGTTTAAAATAATAGGAAGTAAAACTAAATTATAATTTATGTCTCGTAATGAAAATATGTCTACAGACAAGATTCAGTTTTACTTGCTATTATTTTAACCACAATTTAAAATGTGGTTAAAATAATAGCAAGTAAAACTAAATTATAATTTATGTCTCGTAATGAGAATACGTCTACAGACAAGATTCAGTTTTACTTGCTATTATTTTAACCACAATTTAAAATGTGGTTAAAATGATAGCAAGTAAAACTAAATTATAATTTATTTCTCATAATGAGAATATGTCTACAGACAAGATTCAGTTTTACTTGCTATTATTTTAACTACAATTTAAGATGTGGTTAAAATGATAGCATGTAAAACTAAATTATAATTTATGTCTCGTAATGAGAATATGTCTACAGACAAGATTCAGTTTTACTTGCTATTATTTTAACCACAATTTAAAATGTGGTTAAAATGATAGCAAGTAAAACTAAATTATAATTTATGTCTCGTAATGAGAATATGTCTACAGACAAGATTCAGTTTTACTTGCTATTATTTTAACCACAATTTAAAATGTCGTAATGACGATGAAATTAATTGCTATTCATTGAGTAATATTCTAGCAAAGAATGTTGTAACCTCCGCCAGTGGTAGGGCCCTGTCAAGTCTGAACATACAATATTCGATATAGGTTTAGATACGCGTTGATTCAATATATCTTTACGAATAATTTTTCTTTATAAGAGAAAACTTATCTGAGCGCGGCTTAAACCGATTTATTTATCTTCAGTATCAACATAATAACAAACATCAAAAAGAAATGGGCCGAAATCAATGGAGAAAATAAAAATGCGAATAATAAGCATCGGAACCTTTCTCAGCGTAAAGTAAATAAGCGAAATAAATATTAAGCATTGTAAATAAGGTAAAGTAAATAAGCGAATAAATATATAATACATTCATCTTGGTTATATCTTCAAAATTAATATATTTCATATATCAAAGATTTTCGTCAATATTGACGTTATGTTATAAAGGAACCACTTAATGATGCAGAAATCCCTTTGGCGAATTTTGAACGACAAGTATGTATTAAAATAAAATTGCGGACACAAAATAACTCTTTACCCTACCGTTATATTTTTAATATTTCTATCGTGCGTAGAAATATTTACTCAGAGAAAGATTAACTCGAAATGTGTTTGTCTTCTTTTTATACAAATGAATTATTTCACATTGAACTTTAAAATCTCATATAATGCAATTTGAGGAAAAGTTTCCAACTATTGTTTTACTTTAGAAACAATGTTGTAATTGTGAATTTTAACTATATCTTAACAAAATTTAATGTTAAATAGCAACGTAAACTAATCTTTTATAATTTTATTATGTTGAATGCAATATGTTGTAGAAGATGATATTTTAAATAGACTCTCTAAATTATCTACCGAGAAATCAAGGCTTTATCTAATTTTTTTGATTTTTGTATGATCTTCTGAATCTGATTATTAATATCCATCTCCTAAAAATGCTTAAACACAATAAAACTTCAACAATTAGCAACGGGACATAGTTCAAATAAAGTCCGTTTCCCTAATACCGAAGATAAAACTTCAAATTTCACTTTACTTTCTTCAACGTCAGGGTTTAATGCTGGAGATTTAAAATTTACTTTTTGTATTGTTGAATTGAATCTCACAAAATATTCAACTTATCTGTGGTCAAGCCAAATCATCGGAAAAAGGATCATCCGCACGTTTTGGTTGGGTGATTTTATCTTTCCATGAACAAAGGGAGTGAGTTCATGAGTGGGTAAAACTGAGTTTTCGGATCCTAAGCACCTCGACTCTTCCCCTTTCCCCCTTTATAGGGCCGTCATTTTAAAAACGAAGGTATTTAATTTTTTTTATATCTCAGTAAAGAGAAGTTTGATCAAAACTTGACTGAAACTCTTTGGTAGGAAATTAAATTGATGTGTGAGTTTCAGGAAAATATTTAAACCTATAATTAGAGACTGAAGTTGTATGATTTGAAAGATAGAAAACTTCGAATAATAAAACTTTGGCATGACTAGAACTCAAAGTGCCAGCTTTCCTACAAATTTATATATATATATATAAATTTAAATCAGGGTTCGATTTATCATCTTATAAATATAAAAGTTAATTATTTACTATGTAAATATGTTATCTATTATGTTTTTCAGGGTTTCGTAATTAGAAAGAAAAAAGTGGGATCCGTGTGTCGGTCTCTCCGAGTATGAAAGTCGCTTTTCTCATAAATTGCTTAAAGAAAAACTTAAGTCTTTACTAAATTGGAAAAATTGCAATGCATATTATCCCGCATATGCGTCAACCAAAAATACTAAAAAATAATTATTTGGAAATTTTAGGTGAAAAAATTAATTAGTCCATATTTTATTTCAATTTCCATAAAAACTACGGGGTATCTTTTGAAAGTACTTGTTATTTAAGTACTATGTCTCAGATATACAAGAGAAAATATTTCTCTTCTCCCCTTGTTTTTCGAGACTACTCGACCTTAAATATAAAATTATGAAAAATAAAGTTTTAGATCCCTACCTACACAGATTGCAGGAAAACTAGTTGCGGTGATTCTAGATATCATAATTTGGAATATCGTTACCTCTATGAAAGGTTTATCAGGCTATATATATATATATATATATATGTGTTTTAAAAAATAAATAATTTTATATTTGCAAGGACCTACCTGTGCACGAAACATCCTCAGACCCAGTTTTACCTGTACTTTACAGGTTATGTAAATATGATAAACTTATGTGTATTCATTTATTTTAAAGATTTCTTCTGACAAAGAGACCGTAACTGAAAATCCATAGATTTAAGAATAATAGTTACAGATTAATTAGAAACATTCCCAGAATGACATATTCTTAGGAAAATTATCCTATAAAGTGAATGAAAATCCTTCACAGCCAAAGATCATCTTTCACAGTTTTATCGTTCGGAGAAATTAATCAAAACTGACTCAAGTAGGTATCGATCCGCTGTGAGACATGTTACCACTAACTTTGAATGAACTGAACGCTTCAGTTTTCAATCTCGGAGAAAGCAACTTCCAGTTTTAGTAAGTTGCTTGTTTCTTCAAAACTTATTCCATTCATTTTTATAGCTCCTGTGGTTTAAATTTCATTTTATTTTTAAAGTACATTTGTATTAATTTGTGAAGATATAAGATAATATAATAGAAAAATTTAATTGCATTAAAATACTTATACCATTTATGTGGTAACGACTTATATATATATATATATATATATATACATATATATATATATATATATACACATATATATATATATATATATATATACATATATATATATATATATATATATATATATATATATATAATATATGGCACACTGCCCTTCCATGAGAAGAAAATTCAAATAACGCAAAAATTGAGTGTGACGTAGTTAAAGAATCATCCTCCAAAATGAAAAGAATCAGTACTTTACGACATGATCCTTGAAAAATAATATCTTAGAAGGGAGTTAAAGAAAACTCAGCGCATTCATGGAAACTCCTAAATATTGATGACCGTAATTTCATTGAGAGAGGAAGAATCTTCGCTCTAGTAAGATTGATGTTAACGTTTATGTTACGTTAACGTTTATTAGTTTCATACAGAACCAATAATATAGCATGCGAGAGTTTTAAAATGTAAAATTAGGTAATGTTTCAGTAGACAAATACAATTGTCACTTCTTTGTTTCCAATCTGTCTACAATCATTATGAAATGGCGACGCATAATTTGATTTCGTCGAAGAATAATACATGGAAACAAAGAAAAATATTTATTCAAAAATTAATTTAAAAACTTGAAATTATAGCTTAGAAAACAAGCCTAATTCCGATCCAAGATGGCCGATGTAAGAAAGTATATAATAAAAAATGTGCAAGAGTTATGAGAGACATTTATTCTGGAATAAATGAGAATTATTCGTTGACTGTTATTTTTTTATAATTTAATTGGTTTGATTGGTTACTGCTTAAGAAATAAAAATGATAACTTGACATAGTGTGAAAAGCGGAAATATCTTTCATTATAAAACATATATATTACATTGCACAATTAATTGGTCGCTCACAGGGAACAGATGCTTACGCATCTTATGCGACTGCGATGCTTATATTATTTATCAATGAAAATTATTGGTTCATATTTTTTAAGTAATTTCATGGTCTTTATTGAAGCTTTATTATAAATAAAGCGGAAATGAAAACTTTCGAAGAAATGCACAGGAATTAAAAATTCAAATTTCCCACATAACAGGATTTGTCATTCGTAAAAATGAATTTTCAAATCTTTACGTTTGAAATATATGAGAAACGATAAAAAGTTTGTAGTCTGCAATAACACGGTAACTCAGCATGAATTATAATATTCTCAAGAAAACTTATCTAAAAATAATGGTTAAAAAATATTCCAAAAAATTGTCAAAAAATATTCCTCACGATTTTTCTGCGCAAGCACTTCTTCACTTTTTTATGACTACAAAAAAATAGAAGATATTGATTAACGGTTTTTCAATGTTTATATAAAATAGGTATTCTATGTGCAAACAAAATTATTGAACGGGCATTATGCAAATATCAGACTCTCAAATGATTCGCACCACACCAAAATATTGACGAATTTTAACACAATAATTAATTTTGTTATTCTAGTACACATAGAGCATCAGAACTTGAGGAACAAAGTTTGAATTTTGTATTATCATGAGGAATAAATACGTGTGCAAAGTTTCATTAGGAATGCTTAAGTAAAAGTATTAGAAAAATCGATCGCAGTAACTAAATCGATCAATTTAAATCGATCGCATAAAACCATTTAAAAATAAGAAAATGCACTCGTTTACTAATCATGATTTACTAATCATGAATATGCACACGTTTACTAATAATTGTGATAACAATGTAATCACAATTCAATGAAAGGCACACTAAAAAAAATAAGTTTCCATTAAATATAAACGTGACGTAAATAAAGCGGTCAGTGAACGGATTTCTTGAAGGACTCACAAGACACGTAAAGTCAAACGCCTGATATTCATGCAATTACTTTTAATGAATAAATTTATCGAAGTAACTCTGACAGAATAAGACCCTAAATATCAAGTCTTAAGTGTTGTAAAAGTTTTAATTCTAAAGTACTGAGGCTTCGAGGTGTAAATTGTAATTGGTTACTTTTTATCGCAAATACAATTAAAGTTAAATACAAACAAATCAGGGGAATTATGTGCAAATAAGGGTGACCTAATTTATTAAGAAACTGTATGGAAATACAATATATATTTCGTAACATATTGGAAAAAAAAACGAATGAGAAGTTGAGGAAAAAATACTTTTTAAAATTTTTCCCACGAATCGAAGCGGTAAAAACTTACATGTTTTAAAAATAATCTTTAAAATTACCTAAAGATTTATTTACAAATTTTTCTTAAAAATCGAATGATTGTTTGAGGTTTCAAGTTACGCCGTAAAAAGATCATTTTATGAATTTGCCAACAATTTGATTGCTAATGTAGATATATTTTTGCACTTAAATGTTGCTCTGCATATTATATATCTGCCCGGGCTTTATAGTTCCAAATATTGGACGATGTGAAGAGAAAACGCAAGTAAGTTTTATTACGATGATTTTTTTCATGAATAAATGAATAGGTTATTTTTAAAGACAGCCAGATAACCAAAAATACAAACATTCACACATAAAGCGCTCAGTCGTTTACGTTTTTTTTACAAGAAGAAAATTTGTCAGAGATACTAATTATGGATTTAATAACGGAGACGCTTATATGGAAAAACGTACTACATGAAGGTCCCCGCTACCAAAGAACCTCATATTAAAGTGACTGCATAGAAAGGCTTTTCCAGTATACAAATACTTAAGTTCTTTTGGTTATATTATATAAAAGTAGAATTCTATAAAGCGGATTCTACAAAGAGAAAATGTGACAAATATTTACAAAAACTTTTATAGGAACGTTACAAACCTAGACTCTTATTCAAATTAATAGTCATCTGGCTAATCGCCAATGAAATAAGTACATTTTATGAAACCTTTGATACGATATTCCACGCTAAATGCTTCAGTAGAGCAACGAGTTGAGCCACTCCTTTCGAAAAGAGCTACATTCTTTAGTTGCTAGAATCCATGACCGGGATCACTATAACAAAAGTTTACGTCTAAGAAAAAACATCCAATGCTCACACCGCATAAGAGCAAGTATCCCTCAAGTCGCAGTTCTATTTCTTCCGGATATCAAATATATATATCGTCGATTATTAAAAGTGAATAAAGAGTTTTCTAAACAAATCTTCAATCCGCTCTTTCTTATTATTACAGCAGAGTAACTGACTTGAATTTGGGTTTTGAAAAAATCATTAAAATTTAAAATTTGGTCATATTCTTAGTTCATATAAGAGAGCTACTAATTAAATCCCCTGTCGGTTACTATAAGAGATTAAGATGTGAATTGTAAAGAAAAGTTGTAAAAATTTAAAATGAAACGATGTGGGGAAAACACAGGCAATTTAGAGATGAGATTGAATACTTATGTGCATATGCGTCAGAAATCACATTTAATAATAGGTTGGTTAGTAAGTTTTTAACCACAACTTCGGTACTTTTCTATAAAACATTCTCAAAATTTATAAAAGGTTTTACTGTAGGGTAAAAATAGGCCAAAGTGCAGTCAGTTGACAACAGTTAGCACCAAAGCTTTAAGTGAATTACATAAAAGATAATGGATTCAATTCGATACCAAATACGGATTCTATTAGTTTACGAATTCAGTCTGGTCATAATGCAAAAACTATATGTTATGCAATGGAAAAGTTCACGGTATCTTAGGCGACGGCAAAGAATTAGTTAGAAAATTTCAGGAATGAGGACTACGATCTTGAGGAAGAATCCCGTACCGGACGTACTGTTGAATTGGACATTCAACGATTACGACTTTACAGTTGGTAGCTGAGTTACATTACAGTCATCGCACCATAGAAACTCATTGTGGATACTAAACGAGTTGTCATCATAGCACCTTCAGTGCAGAGTTGATGCTTGTCAACACTTATTGACAGTGAAACGTAACTTTGACTGGCTGAATCAGTTAGTAACTGTCAATGAGAAATTGGTTACCTACGTTAACCATACATGCAAACGTCAATACTTGGTTGTTGGAAAAACAGGAATTTCAGTATCCAAACCTGAAATAAGTGCCAAAAAGGTGATGCTCAGCTGCTGGTGAAATGTCAAGAGCATTATTCATTGGGGATTGCTTCCATAGTCCACACTGATTAGCTAACGATTAGAGTAGTCAAGAAGATCGAGTTTGTTTTCTACACGATAATGCTAGACCATATGTTGCAAAACGTACTCGTAATAAATTACAGGAGCACAGCTGGGCCCTACTCACTCATCCACCGTATTTGCTGGACATTGCGCACTATGATTAACATTCATTCATGGCTCTAAGTAACCATTTACGTGAAAAAATATCTAGGTTAGAGAAGATCAACAAAACGACCTCGCACTGTTTTTTAATAAAAGTCACCGAAATTTCACAAGAATGGCATATTGTCATTGCCAACTAGATGACGACACGTAGTAGATATTAATGGCGCATGCTTTAATTAATGTTATTATAGCATACATATATTTTATTAAAAATTGTTGACAGCAACTCGGGGCTAAAAACAAGAAGTTGATTCGATAATTTTACTTATATAATTTTACTTGGGTATGTGACGTCACCTTTATATGTTACCTAAAATCGGTTAAATGTATGTCTATATTCCACTCTGCAGCTAAAACTACATATCGCAAACGATAGCATTTATGCGTGGTAGTAGCCTCAATCTTCCGATCGTTCATTAATGATGATGGGAGGATTGAGGCTACTGGTTGTGCGTCGATAACTATAAGGGTTTGGAAGATACGGGGTTGAAAGTAGTCGACCTCGAAAATGTGTAATTTGTAAAATGAAAGTTCTAGTGTTTTCGAGAAAGTTGTAGAAATTTTAATAAATTTCTACAATATACTGGAACAATGTCGAGTTCTCACAGATTTGATTTGTGTCCCATTTTCTTCACTCCCGCAAACTACCCTGTTACATTTCTTTCAACTGTGTTTGAAAAAAGTATTATATACATATATATATATATATATATATATATATATATATATATATATATATATATATATATACATATATATATATATATTTACTTGAGAAGCCCTTTCCAGCCGTGTACGATCACTGTATTTGGTTTTGACTTTTCGATGCGACATTATATATTTTTGATAATATTTTTTTATTCTAACATCTTATTATATTCACGTTTAATCTATATTCACGTTCACTTTTAATCTAATGTTTTATATATTCACGTTCACGTTTAATCTAATGTTTTATATATAATCAATAGATTCTGACGATTAAAACTTAAACATCGCTTTTCTGAATGAAAAGTTTACAATAATTGCAAATCTCGATACGCGGCAAAACAACCTCAAAATGGCAGCGCTTCCCCCGCCTCCGTACTCGATGCGTCACTGTTCTCGCTTATTGTAATTAATTGTTTGATTCTTGAGCTATCCAGTGGTATAATATAAGTTTTTTTGTAGAGTATAAATTTGAAACTGCAACGCCAAACTCAATTCCCCGATTTTGTTGTCATTAGGTTTTTTGGACTGCCCCCGTTTGGTAGAAAATTTAAAGACGTATTCACATCAAAAGGGAATTCTTTTTACAAATGTATTTATATCAAAAGAATATATGAGAAATGAATAAATGTTTGACCAAAAAAAAACAGCAAAGCCGGTATTTGCTGCTAGCACTACTTAAAATTTTGTGTGTTTATAATGACAAAAACAAAACAAAACAATTATTATTACAAAACATTTTCATTCTTCGTAAATGTTTTTTATGAAATTTTTATAAACTTTTGTGATACTTTTTTATGAGTACTTACTGTACTTAGGGATCACGGAATATAAAGCAATGGATTCTAACTAGTGATTGAAATCAACTATTTTATGATTGAATGCAGCTTTCTAACATACTAATTTACAGCCAGCTTCTTACTGATAATATATGGCCCGTAATATATAACATATAACTGATAAAATTCTTAATTGTTTATGGCTAAATCAGCTGGATACAAATTTGTACAGACTCGATGACGAGTGCAATCGCAGTAAAGACGATGCTTGCTATCTGAATATTAATTGTTTTGAACAAACGACAATATTTAATGACATATTTAAAATAAAAATTTGTTTATTAGAGTACCAACATTTTTACTTGTATTTTATAGCAAAAACTTTCTCAATGTTATAACTGGTGTTAAGAGACGCTAGCCGCTTTTCTGTTTACTATGCACTTTTATATTCATAGGCCAATAAAATGTTGGCGTAAAACATTTAGTGCGTTTTGAAATGAGACTATGTTAACTTCCAGATTATATCAGCGTGTGGTCGATTTACACAATATTCCATAAAGTTTATGTCGACGTTATAACGAGCTGCAAAAAAAACATTAAATAAAAAAAGGAAACGGGCAATTAGGCGTAAACTTTCAAAATAAGTACTAAGTTTTTATAAGCTTGTATATATATATGTTATATGTATATATATATATATATATATATATATAAATACATATATATATACATATATATATATATTTATATATACATACATATATATATATATATATGTGTGTGTGTGTGTGTGGGTGTGTGGATGGTATCATAAAGATTATGTTTCCTTTATTAGTAGAGTGATATCATAATAGTAACTCAGGATTTTTTCCTTCCTCTATGCTATGCTATTTTATTAGCAGTATATGCTATATTTCAAAAAGTCTGTTAAAATTGCTCCCTGCATATATGCATCCATAGCAAACTAGCCTTTTTCCCCTAATCAGTTTGCGTAGGGTCCTATATTTGGGTTAAAATTTCTTGGAACATATGGACATATGTTCAAATATTTTAAATTCCGTTCGCGTTCAGCAATAAAATTTGGAAAAGTGATAAGAGTTAACACACGTTGAAAACAAATTTACAGAGACTTTCAAATTCATAATAATAAGTGATTAAGATGAAACCTAATAAACATAACAAAATACGAATGTTACTCTTCAGAAACAACTATACAAAGTAATATTTCTAGATGTAATATATTCGTACAGCAAATTGAAGAGTTACCCTAAGGTAATAAGTATTTACTAATCCATCCATGCAAATTTTTGCTTTTATAACATTAAATAAGATTTCATCTCGTTTTATTTAGAAATTTATATTATGTAGATAAATTTAAATATTCCTTACACGTAACATGGCCGAAAGTATCCTTGTAAAATGTTTTTTATTTTTATTTTATACATGCAAATATTCAATTTTATTTAGGTATTAAAGATGTATTTACAAAATACTTAAAACGAATATTTACTAATCGTAAAATTACCAATACACGCGTGGCGACGCCGCTTGTTGGTGTGCTACGGATTAATAGTCTAATTTGCCTATTAATAGTTTATAAATTTGTTGCAATTATTAATAAAATGAATACACATATTTTATATGTTATTTATTTAGTAACCAGTCTCACTTATAATGTATTATTAAAATAATGTCATATTAATAATATTAGTACCGTTTTAGTTTAAATTCGGATTTTACCAGTTGACCAGGCCAGCTAACAAGAAAGACTGTGCGTAATGATTTTGTCTTCCACAAGCGGCTTAACAGAGGCAGTAGTATCTAGTTACGGCGTTACTTGTCTTCAACCTCCAACAATATAAAAGTCAAAAAAAGAGGATAACCGTAGCGGAAACATTTTTAGACTTATTTAAATATTTCATAATATGAGCCCTAAGGAAACCACAAACAGCTGAAATCTGTTCTCTCATGACCTCCGTGAAAACAGATCTCACTCATATATGAGGCAAATTAAAAAACGAAAAAACATTGTATGAAAGCGTGAGAAAAAACGTAAAATTACTAATTATTAAAAGTCGCGAAATATACTAATAAATAAATATGTCATGTTTCCCCGTGAAGTTTTTCCTTTCTCTTCCCCACATGTGCGATGTCATGTTCAACTCCAAAACGAACTAAAATAATTATGGTAGATATGACAAGAGTTATACAATCTCAGAAACACGGATGAAATATCAGCATAAACATTATACTAGGAACAGCTTCATGATTTATGTCGATTTTTGTATGAAATTTCCATGTTGCTTCTAAATGAAATTTCTCACCGCACATGTCGCAAGTAAATGGAAAATTTGTGCAAAAGACTATTCTCGTTTCTTTTGCCATACATATATGAGATGTACCGCAATTTAAAGAGAATTATGTGTACTAATAATTAAAAACTTTTCTAATAGATAATTCATGTCTACTATTCTTTTGTCTTTTAAAGTAAATAATATCCCATTAGGTTCTTCCTGTAAATTGAAAATAAGATGTATAAATTGAATCTAAGAAAAAGTAAAAATAAACGTATAAATTTAATCTAAAAAAAGCTGAAAATACAACGAATTTAATAGTTATAAAAAAGTGACTTCTCTAATATTTTCTACGGTTGCTGAGGTGATTTTTTTCTTCACCCTTGCCCCTAATGCTTGTACTCTGGAAATAAACAATTAAGGATATATTTAATTGTAATAACTGAATTTAATATCAATTATATATATATAAAAATTAAGGATAAAATTATTTAGGATGAAACAAATATATCTAAAATAATTAATATGTTCATCTAATAAATCATGACGATATATATTTATCTTTGGGTATCTTCTATTCCTTGTCCATACGTCCGATTGCAAGAGATGCTCCTTTTTAAACTTAAGAATTTGCAAACAAAATAAAGTGGATAGTCATTTATTTCATAATAAAAGTGGTTCTTCTTCCAGAGAAACAGGACTTATTAAGTTTGATTCATTTGATTAATTTGAAGTTTCATTCGTTTGCATTTATTTAAAATTAATGAATGAATTATAATAAGATTAAAAAGTAATGAATTTGAGTATCAAAATGATGCTAGAATAATTATGGTAGATATACTTACGGTAAAAATAGTAACACGTACACATATTTGCCGAAATACTTGTGAAGGATAAATAAAACTTGCATTACCATATGTAGGCAGTAATAACCATTTAAGAGTACATAGTGTTTCTGTTAAACGCATTGAAAATATTTATTTTCCATAACGTAATATAATATATTACCTAATCCTGTGAAAACTTTGTGTATATTTCAAGAACTATAAGATCTAGGATAAAAGCTATAGTCATTCTATATCTCCTACTTAGATTTTACCGACGCTGTTTTCTTTCATTATTTAAGAAACAGTGAAAAGTATTCCCCGTACTAGTTTTTACATATGTTTTTGAATATCTTGTTTAATACAGAACTTCAAATTATGAAAAAAAAATTATTTATTTCTCATAATCAAATCATACCCACATCATACATAAAATTTAAAAAATTTAAGGTTTATATTTACACCCTCTTCACTTTTTAAATGAATCTTTAAAAAAAATTAGCTTTTAAAAATATTGGAGTTTACTTAATATAAAAATATGCCAATTTCAAGTTTCTACATTGCACGGTTTCCGAGAAAATCGGATGTAAACAGAAAAACATAAATACATATCTTTCAGAGGCGTAAAAATATGATTATATTTAAAACATTATACCAACTAGAAACATCGCTATAATTTTCTTTTAATATTTACGTGGGCTTTTAAAAATCATATTTTCAAAATTATAGATTTAGTAATATTGGAATTAGGAGCGGAGGATTTTTTGCATTTTTTAGCATTTTTCCGAAGATGTGATGCCAAAAATTTAGATAAAACCTTACAACTAATACTTTTAAATGTATATATAACATATACTTTAATAATGGTTTTGCGTAAATTGCCCTTCCGTCTGGAAACTTCCGCATAAATATTTTTGAGTGCAAAGGTCCTGCATCCGGCCCGCGAGCTAGTTAAAACTTTAAAAACATCAATAGGATATTGCACGAACATCCATTAAAAAATATGCCTATGTCAGTTGCACTACAATAGTCGATAAATGAATCAATAACTGACAGTGAAAATGGATAATATGTACATATATATGCTACGGGTAGGTATGTTACGGAACCCGGCGTCGCCATATGAAACGCTACAAAACACATCATTCTAATGGTGCTGCTCCCGCGAACATATTAGTACTGTAGTTGCAATGAAAAAACAACCTTGTAGTGTCCGCTATATAGCTTGTATTAACTTGTGCATGTACTCACACGTAGACAAAGGTTGCGTCGACCCCAGGTACCTACGAGAAATCACTTGATTATTTTATGAGTTGCCAATATAAATATCCGCCGTGGTCACCGCGGTGTCAGTTCAAGTTTGGACATGAAAGCAAAAAGGAAGAACCAGCGAAATAAAAAAATAACCAGTGAATATCTACGGACGATTAAAGCCATAAGTAACGGAATAATAAATATTTCTTTTGCGATTTGGCTTCGTTGTGTTGCGGTTAAATAAAATTTGTCGTCTTGAAGATATCGGCATTTTTTTCAATATCGAACCTGAAGTACGTAACAAGTATGTAAACTTTACTTACAAAATTTTCGCACACCAAGACCTCACCTACCCGTTTGATACTTACAAAGTCATATCGCATCACAGCAACCAGTTGGCCAATGAAGCTTGTCAAAGACGCACGTGAAAATTTTAGTTTTGCCCGTATTCAGTTGTGATCGTGTTATAATTACCTATTTCGTAAATCAATATTGGGTGAGTTTATTGTAGTGAAAAGTGGTGAAATAAGGTAGGTAATATATATTTTTAAAATAGTAGGAACAACATGGTCGCCTCTAAAGTTTGTAAAGTACATAGTTTAGTGTAGAAGTTCTACATCTAATCGACTATAATCTACGACTGTGGTCATATATGGTGTGGTGTGGTATCGTATTTGGTTATCGTATTGATGTATTTCCAATTCTACGTGTTGAAAATTTCGAATTAAAATTGTTTATGACATATTTGTCAAAAGGTGTGTTTGTACATAATTTCATTTTATTTTACATTTATTGCAGAACAGGATATGAACCGAAAAAAAAACGTAAAGTTGACACAGAATGTGGAACATTTAAAAAGAGTTGGACTGAAACCTTTTTGTCACAAAACACAATGGAAATATACCGTGCCTATATAACAAAATAACAGTTTGCTAGGAGTACAATATTAAGCGGCATTATTCTAAAAAAAACACGCGTTTAAATATAATGAGTAAAAAGGTAAAATTCGAATCGACCGTATAAATTCGTTGAACAAAATATTGTCGGTCAACAGGCAATGTATAAAATACCAAATAAAAATTCCGAGATAGTCACAACGATTAGCTTTATGGTAGCAGAAGCCATTGCCAAGCAGAGCAAACCCCTATCCGACGGAGAATTTGTCAAGGAATGCTTATAAATATTCACATCAATAGCGTGTCCGGAGCATAAAGCATTAGTTAAAAACACAAGCTTTTTACATCAAACTATAGCAAGAAGAATCGATGATATATCGAAGATATTGAATCGACTTTAAAAATACAATTACTCTAAAACTTTTAAAATAAAAGAAAAACAAAAGTACTGAAATGTCAGATACAGTGCAGTTGGTAGTTATTGTAAGCAGGGCAATAGAAGACCATACAGTGCCTGAGGAATTGCTTGATTTGCGTTTAATTAAAGATACAACCAGACGACAAATTTAGCAGGGGAGACGAAAATCGTGTTTTGGAAAGTAAACACAAATATGTTATTGTCATAATATGCGTATATGTATAAATAAAATCCAATTCAACAAAAGATGCATCTATTCCATTAAAGCCAAGAAATCATTTTTAAATATCACTCATGATATGATAACTTTGTATTAGTCACATAATGAATATCTTTCTCTTACTAGTCAGACAAACTGTTTTGGCAAAAATAGCAGCTCGAATACTGATGTAATCCATTTAACTGTATGAAAACTCTAAATTACCCCAATCAAGGATTATTTGAACTAATTTAAATGTGAAATATGCGAAAGTACGAAAAAAGATATTACGGAAAACAGATAATATTACAACACTGAAAAGAGCTTTTAAGTAGAGACAATAAATGCCAAAAAACTCATTTATTTTTTATGTCGTGGCCCTTGACAAAAAGCCAACGTATCATGGAACCACAAAAAAACGATTTCATTAGCTAACGATCCTTTATTAGAATTAATAAATAATACGAAGATTGATTCGGAAGCATTCTTCATAAATTACTACCCGAGCCCGATAAATCTGCCTGCGGCAAATGGTTATAATTTATTTATTTGCGATGATGTGTATTTCTCGACTCCTCTCAGAAATGCGAATGTCGAATGAAAAAAGTTGGTAAGCGCGCCTCCGGAGCTTTAAGCTACGTTTGAAATAAACAATGTGTAGCGAACTTACGTAAGTGCGCTCGAGATCAAGATAAATCTTAATATATTATGCACGGTGTGTAACTACGAACTGTCACTGTCAGACTACATTTGGTGATAAGAGTGCTTTCTGGACGTACTGACTACTCCTTTATAATGCATAATTGCTACTTAGGGGAATGGTAAAGTTTTTAATAAGAGAGCTGTCTTGAAGATTTATTAATTAATAAAAAAATGTGTCCGAGAAAAGGTAAACGTTATGTTTGACTCTGTAATGGAATGACGGATAAATTGTATGTAAAAATTAAGAAAATGTTACCTAGAATTCAGCAACGAATGAAAGACACTTGTACGGTAATAACTTTTATTGAGAATTCCCTCTCAATTATTCACACATTTTAACATTACTCTTAATAATGTGAAATGTAAATTGTATCCGCCTGGATATGGAGATATATTAAATATCTCAGATTTTATTTCCTTATATTACTAGTATTTTATTTTATGCTAAAGATTTTTTAAACTCTTTTTAACCAAACTTTTATTCTATAAATAAATGATATATTTTAGAATTCCTCATTTGACAACTCCAAAAATTGGTTTAAGACAAATATGTTATATGACAGTTTGACTTGGTCTGAACTAAATGTGCAAAAAATTAACTATAAGTCTGAAATATTCCAATGAGGAATTTCTATAATACTTATATAATCTCTTTTATAAAAATAGCCATTAAGGATCAAGAAAATTATTTTTACAACTTATATTAAAATGAAATTTATGGTAAAAATATCAAAATGTAATTTTATAAGTATGAGAAAATATTTATAAAATTCCAGAAGATTTCAGTACCGTTATTATCACTTACGTAAAGGTTAAAAAGTCCTGAGTTCACAACAGAAGAAGGGCAGTAGCTACTTGTCTGGGATGGCATTAAATATGAAAGGGTAGCTGAAATAAAATTTAGTAATAGGATTTGTTAATGGGGAAATTTATATGAAATTGTTGGATAGATCATTGCAAAAATGTATTAGTAAATCATTCGGAGAGTGTTAAGAGATTTATTCACAAATACAAACATTTCTGATCCGAATTTTCCAGGTACTCAGATATAAATATGATATAAACAGTTTGTGCTAATGGAAGTTAATTTTATTAACGATCTAAGGAAATGCACCAAATAACACTGGTCAGTTACACCAGAAGATCATACCAGAAGTATGTATCATTGCACAAAATAAGGAGAGAGAAGCAATTTGAATGGAAAAGCGAGGCCAGCGAGAGGCTTAATATCGTGTTTAGAATTTTTGTTGATTAGGATATTTTTACAATTGAACATCCTATAGTTCTACATCTAGTATATTATTGTATTTTAAATGTTGATTTGGTTTAAATCTCCTTCTTTTTTGATAAACTGTTATAATAAAAATTAAAAACTATCATAACACTTACTATATTTAAGGAAACCTATGCTTACTGGAAAACAAAGTAACTAAACTTAACTCTTTCTATTAGTTTTTTTATAGATTGTAATCTGTTTTTGGGTAGATACACACTACAATTTTAAGTAAAATCGTATAGCGGCAGTACAGAGTAAGAAAGGGACCACTAGGAGCTCCAGTAGAAGGCATGCTAAACGTATGAGATGTAAATTGTAATAAACGAATCGGTTTAAAAAACATTTTTATGTATTTCAAAAAGTAGTATATTTTTACTGAATGGCTTACTTTTTTTTGACGAAGAATATTCTTGTGGATGACGATCAACTAGATCTTCGTTAGAGAATTATTACACGTACCAATAATCTATACGTTAACAAGCAAATAAAAACTCGTGCCAGGTAATATTACGTCAGGTTTCCGAGTGATACTACTTTTAACATGCGTTGAACACAGATTTGGTCATAAAGTAGCAGAAAAATAGAACAGCTCATTACATGCATAATCCTAAATTAGCATATTTTTTCAAACTTACTTTCTTCAACTCAGTTATTACATTTATGTTAATTTTTTCAGGTTTATGTAATATTAAAAAAAATATGGTATACACATTTGTGGGACATACCTGCATTTTTAATGAATAGTTCAACACTATAACGCAACGATCGACATATTCATTGACAAAAATTTCTACACATATGTTTTCCATACAATAAAGCACAAACTCGACGATGAGTATAATCACAATAAACTCGACGTTTACATCCGAAATATTGACCCTTTGAATGGGATGACAAAATTTAATGCCGCATTCAATAAGTTTTTTATATCTGAGTTCGTACATCCCTTGCAAGTATTTGATAGCCAAAACTTTCTCAATACCATAACTGGTGTTAAGAGACGCCGGCCGCCCTTGTGTTTACTGTAGACTTTTATCTGCGTAGGCCAATAAAATGTTGCTATAAACATTTATGACCTTTTCAAATGAGACAGTATTAAATTCTAGATTATATCTGCAAGCGGTCGATTTGCACGATATTCTACAAATTTTATGTTGACGTTACCACCGTCGCCTGAAATAAAATTAACTAGAAATTTAAAAATACGGCTGGGGGAAAACTTTCAAAGTGCATATTTAAATTTTTATAAGCATACAGATTAAATGTTTGACGAAATATGTAGTCTTCACTTATTTCTACCCGAAAATATATTCGCATCAGTTAACATATGGATGATGGGTCGTATCAATGATGTGTGCAAACAAACCTTGGCCTGTGACTTAATAAACTTGGCGTCTTATATCTAGAATATAACGAATATCTCTCAGGTTTTTTTTAAAGACCTTTCGCATGCGATATTAACATCATAATCAATTTATAACGAACGGAAAAATTTCGTACATTATATAATCCCCGGTTTCGGAATTCAGGATAAACGCTATGAATTATGATGAAATATTTCATCTTAATTCATAGCGTTTATCTTATGGAATTTATTTTAGAGACGTGATCAAGCAAAAACTAAAAGAAAGTTAACCCGTTGACAAGCAAGAACGAAATAAATGTCATAAAAAATGCATAGTACTCCTCAGTAACTACTTCAACTACAGAATAAAATGTTAATTCAGTATATGATCTATTTCTTATATATTGTCTAAGGCTCCTATCTATTCGCAGGCCAACTTTAACGTAGAGTTGTTCAGAAATACATATTATTAGTTAGAATTTAATATAGGTAAGTTATTAAATATTCGGTCCAATAAAATAAAAAGATGGTGCATTATTTATGAGATATGGGAATATACTTTCTATATTTCGTCCATAATTTTTTTTCTTATATTGTCATAATACTAGTGGTGACAATAAATATATATTTTTAAACTTTTTGTACGCCAGTGTATAAATCAATAGAATTAAAAGGAAATAAATACATCTTCGATTTCAAGAGATTTACTAGTAAAGATTTTGTAAAAGTTAATTGGTTTTTGAGTAAAATTCGCAATTTACCGTCGAGTGCGAATATATATATATATATATAGTGCAGCATGTATGCATCAGATTCATATGAATTTACAATTATTTTTATACATAAATTATTAGACTGAGAGCAATAAATGAAGTACATATATAAATGAAGTACATATAGCAATAAATACTCCCTCCAAGCAAAATGGTTTTTCCCTCGTTATTTTTTCTACATGTGGTCGAGCATTGTCATGTAACAAATAAACCTTGATTAGCTCTCCTCTGAAGTAAAAAAGAAAATATAGAAGAAGAAAAAATGTTAGCCCACGCGGCAGCCAAACGAAATATTTCCACTTGGTTCTCAAAGCATGAAGTTGTTTTCCTATTACAGTATAAGAGCACGAAGAGTCGCCGTAGTGTGTTGGGATCACAAGGCGTGCGGCCTTTGACGATGCGTCGTACCGCGGGGACTCGGGTTCGATTCCCGGCCGTTCTGCGAACGGGGCTGGACTGGTGTTGTGGTTGGCTCTTAGAGATTGCTCTCATAGCAATAAGTTCGCCATATGTTTCAATTATATACATTAAAGTAGATAAATAAATAAATAAATAAGATAGCTCTACCGAACAACGAGAACTTAATCTGGGAGTTAGTTCCAATAAAACCTTTCAATTTTTCTAAATCCATTGTAGTTGGTCGCTTTGGATGAAGTTTATATTTATATTATATGGTCGTTCTCTCATATGTTAGGAAATATATTTTCTTCCTAAACAATTAAAGTTTCGTGAATAGGTTAATAAGGATATTGTAAACCATTAAATGTTTATAAATGTCTAAATGTGCACGGATCCCTCATTGTGCTGGTTCCACTCGTGCTTACCAAATTTAATTAATAATCTAAATCACCTGCTTTTAGTTACCTTAGCATACTTAGTTTGCGAGGGAACTTTTGAAAGATATAAGACTTAACATTCGCCATATTGTTACATTTGATAACAATCATAATAATCAAACCATAAAATGTCATAATAATCCTAAGTAAAAGTCAACAATCTCATAAATATTTCAGTAAACTAAAGAAAATGGTTCGTTAGTACAAGTCATCAATAATTATGTCATTATAATAGTCAGATAATGACGATCTTTCTATTTCTACTCAGCTATGCTATTTCAGCAAAAATAAATCATAAGTAAACGCACTGGCACCACTTCGGCTCCAGCAATATCACATTGCGAAACGCAAATTTAGGCTAGTCTATCCAAATGCGACTATTATGTCCATTTCTATAGATCTGCGACTTTTTGCCATAGAGCTCTTCCAAGTGGTGACGGTTCAGCTTCGGTCTCTCGGTTCCCTTTTTATATTTTGTCACTACTATAGTCATATGATATTTTTTGCACATTTATGAGGTGCAATAAATATCATTCGTCCGTACGAACGTAATATATTTTATTTTAGCTTGTCCGCAATCATTGCAACTTTAAATGTTCGTTTTTAATTTAATCTTGTAACTCGGTATTTTCATTTCCGTAACATGCACCTTTTTTTCCTCCACCTTTCTCATCGGCCAGCATTCCGACCCGTACACCAGTACAGGCTATATTGCTTACTTTCAAACTCGGTCTTTGAGTTTGGTGGGCCTAATAGCGTCATACAAAATCCTGGATAATGATCTCAGTGCAATTGTTATTCTTTATTTAAAGCGAAAAAAAACTAAGCGATACTCAATACA
The DNA here is from genome assembly GCA_039881145.1 of Druceiella hillmani. Taxonomy (NCBI): domain Eukaryota; kingdom Metazoa; phylum Arthropoda; class Insecta; order Lepidoptera; family Hepialidae; genus Druceiella; species Druceiella hillmani. Next base: position 2,980,478 of record JAYKKI010000098.1, on the reverse strand, counting down.
TAAAAAACGGTGGATGAAAATGTACTAATTGAACATAAATTTCATAGTTTTGAGGAAAGAAATTTTCATGTCTTCAGTATTCTGCATCCAGGATGGCATTTTATATGGAATTTAAAATTAATCAATCATTTTGAAACAGATTATGACTTAGGTGTTCGGTATCTGAGTGAGCTACTCTCATGCTCTCACACTGCGATAAGAATAATAAATTCATGTTTTGGGGAAGAAATGGAAATAATAGTTTGTATGTAAGCCAATTATGATAACGTAGTATGGCTCATTTAGTTAATTATTAGTCTAATATTTTTATAAAAAATCAGTAACGGCCAACACAAGTTATTTGTCAATATATTATCGATTAGTTATATTGTCATTATCATTTGATGATTTTAGTCTCATGATATATGAATTGTAACATTTCAGAAAAGCTTCACTAATGATGTATAATATGAATTCTATTGCAGAAGTAATTTCTATGCTTTCGATTTATACTCACACAACGATAAAAAGATCCTTTTTTGCCACGGAAAAGTGCGTTGCGAAAAAACTTCATTTCACAAAACAACATAGTTTTAAGTGTGACACCTGAAAAATAAACCAATACGTAACCTAGTTACGATATCTTTTGATAGCATCCACAAATAAGGCGAAGATTGATTCGTGAGCATTCTCCATAAATTACCGACCAACCTCAATAAACCCTTTCTGCTAGATAACTGTGAAAAATGGCTGTAATTTATTTAGTTGAAATAATTCACGTTTTCTGACTCCTCTCAGAAGTTCCAATATCGACTGCCTAAATGGATATGCGCGCCGTCAAAGCTTTGTTTGAAAATAAACAATGTGTAGCGAGCTGGCGTAAGTGCGTTCGGTATCGGGATAAATCTCAATGTATTATGCATTGTGCGTTACGATGAGATGGCACTGTTAAAGTGGCCACAGTGATGAGAGTGCTTCTTGAGTGCAAAAACTATTCATCATTAATGCGTTACAACTACCTAGGATAATGGTAAAGTATTGAAAATAAGAGTCACATCTTACAAATTTAATAATAGAAAGTAGCAGGAAAAGTGCATAAGGTTTGCACTTTTACTGTTCGTTGATACTTTAAAGGGATTACCAATAACTGAAAGCAAAAATGCAAAAAGTATTTGTATGCGTATTTGTGGAGTTCAGTAGCTGATATCGCTAATGTTTGTGCGAGACTTAATTCTTTTCAAAATTTTCATGTCAAACTTATACGATAAATAAAGTTTACTAATTCTACGCTTGGTTTAGGTACACATTAAGAGTGTATGTGTATAAACTACCATATTTGTCTTTTTTTATTCGTAATTTGCTTTTCCGATCAACAAAAATAATTAATACACTTTTAAACCGTTTCAACCATTTATATTGTTTCCTAGCCTTGAAGACTTTTCTAAAATACCATTTTTTCTGTACTCAGAAATTATAACACATTGATTTATTTTGTACATTTCGTAGTATATACTTCTGTTATTTACTCGTCAACCGATATGTTATATATCATTAAAGCTTAAAAAAAATCAAGGAGTTATAATAAAATCATTCAAGAATCCAGAAATGCGATGGATTGAAGAAAATAATTTGAATAAGTACAGCTATAAGTAGATAGGTGTTAATAATGTAAATAATTATTGACTAGAACTTTATCAGGGAACAGTGGTATGTCTCGACGTAATGGAATATATTACCTAATTTGAAACAAAGGAAAATATGTAACATATAATTATTTTTTTAACGTTCAATTATTTGAAACAAGATGGAAACCGCACCAAAAACAAGAAGACCCTACTAGTTCCTCAGCACGGAACTATTTTCTGTGCTGAATGCTTTGCCAAATATATCAGCTATATTATGGAATTAACTAAATACAAATACGCAAAGTGCACCATCATTGTGTTTAAAATTCATTTGATATTATATCATAATTTGCAAATCAAAATCACTTAAAAATGCCATCCTTATTCTTTCCTTGTTCCTTGAGTGTCACGGTTTTGCCTTTGTTTTTCTTCAATTTTGAATTAATTTTCTTTTTCTTCGTATTTATATCTATATAAATATTTCCATTTTATTATCAAAGTGCCATTAATTAATTTTGTCTATAATTTCCAGTATATCACACTACCAGTGTTTCTCATTTGTTTCATCGTGTTCGGTTAAAGAGATTGCTCTTTTAGCAAAGGTTTACCAACCTATAATTGGTGCCCTAAATTTATAGTAAAGTTTCATGAATGTGTATTTAAAAAAATATTCTCTAATCACCTTTTGCCGGTCGGCCTATTCTGCTCTCGTCGTCATGTTTTTCTTGTGAGAATAGTACACAAAAGGTACAAGAGGGATTTGAAAGTGATTTAATAATTGAAATTGAATCTAGGCTGCATTCAAATTTTCTAAATACTATTATTTTTGCTCGTATAGTCAGACTTAAACATACAAATTTAAGATATTATGAAAAGTAATATTTAAAATCCTCAACACTATTTGGCTTTAAGTTTAAAGTTAAATACATCGATTTAATGTGTTAATAATATCCCAGTGAAATTTTTTTTTAAAGTGAGTAAAAACTTCCTCACTTTAATTAAAGAACTACCTGAATAATATAGAATAAAATTAATTTTCAATTAAATAAATATTTGCGTTTCTTCTTGACAAATTGGTTACATATTTGAAGATTTATCCTTTAATCGATTACAAATTTACCTGACAAAATCCTTTGTATCGTTAATTGCATATTCGCAATATTACGACATGCTAAAGTGAAAATGGGAAACAATTGTATGTTTTGAAATTTAAGATCTACTCCTTAATTTAATACTTAACTTTATAAGAGATAAAATTGTACTCGACAAATTTTTTAATTTGAAATTTGCTTTAAATTTAAAGATTTCAAGTGCAGTAACCACTTCAGATTTTGTGATAATTACATTTTTAAATATATTGTGTTTACCTAAATATTGTTTAGTTTTCAAATATATATTCTCTATATTCCCTATTAACATGCTACGATGAAATCTAAGTACTGTTTGCCGCATTGTTTCCAATATTTTTTCATATATTAAGCGCTACGTAACGTAATCGCCAAAATGTTCTCGACGATGTCGAAAAAGTAAACAAGTTTGAATAAATAAAAAGCACGCTTGTTATAATCGGAACTTTGTTGGAGGACCATCTTGCAAAAATATTGTCTAACAAAAACAATAATCAATGAGCACTTTTAATGTATGCGTATCGGCATGTGTACGCAAACCCTCTACAATAATTGAGAAGAGAAAATTACATTTAATAAAACGAAACGTGACTGATAAAAATTGTTATATCACATAACGGTAACCGTTTGCAGGTATATTCTTTGTGTTTTGTATTTACATATGGATAGCGCCAATTATTTTCAGATTCTATAATTTTCCTTGAATAGTGAGACCCTTAAAATCATACTGGGTAATAAAATCTCTGTGTTAATCGTCGTAGTGATCTGGCCATAATAAAATCTTCCTCATTTAAGCTGATAAGAAATTTTGATTCAAAATAATTTTATCTTAACCCAGTACGTAATTCCAAAATGCTTTACCTATGCTAATGTTACGATATTATGAAAAAATTAATAACATAGGTTTCGTTTTTAATTGGCACACGTGACTTTTAAATTTTTGTCAGCCATAAATATAAATTTCAAATTGACAGTTAATAGAGTAGGTTAGTTTAAATTATTGGCTTCTCGTCTTACTTAATGAAAGTATACCATATATAGGAATTTTTGTTAAAAATTAAAAATAAAATAATTTTTTTTTTATATTTGATACATTGTAAACTATTTGTTCCAGTAAATTAAAAATATGCATTACTTTTGAAATATATGAATATGTACTTACAGCATTTATCTAACATTGTAACATCATTTCACGTGTGGTGATCAAACATACGCAACATTTGTAAAATGTAGGAGCGTGCACTTACATATTTTTTCCTACTTTATTTGCAGACAAAAAATTGTGTCCTCGATTAGAATAGCATCATTGTCAATTTACAAAACCAAAATAACTTGTTTAACTAAAAATTTTAGCTAACCAAAAATTCATATTTTTCACGTGTCCTCCTACAAATCCCAAATTAATAATTTTAGGAATCCATGGTTTTTTAACTAATGGATAAAAAACCAACACATTATTAATAAGTTAATAGTTAAGTAAGATCATTTTTAACAAAATAATTGCGATGAATTGATCAAGTTGAGAGTAGTTTCTATATTTTTCCCACTTATTTTTTCACGCAATTTTATTTACCAGTAGTATTATACTTATGCTTCAATAATAGATTAAACCAATGCATTGGATATGCGCAAGTCCTGTGTAGACAATTTTTTTAAAGTAAAGTTCAAACAGTAAACAAACAAATAAGCTTTCCTATTTGTTTGTTTACTTGTCCACAGTCAGTTTGTTTGTCCACAGTAATTCAAATTTACATTTAATTAGTTACGAAGAGTAAGTTATGCTTCGGAGTTGTTGTAATTACGATCACTTTTGCTGCTCATAGTAGCTTCATATTCATCGCTTTAGCTAAGCTCGCTTAATTTGAGAGAAAACTTTTATCAGATTCACCCATTAACATGGCAACATTTAACGGCAACTAAATTATTAGCCATAAGTGTGAGAATAAAGACCGAATACAAACAAAATTGCTTGGAAAAATTAACGGGAATAATGTAGAAAGAACATTCAACTCGATAATTTGTCTCATTTCTTTTGAGCGTGTTAAAAATTAACCATCTCTATACTCCATTAACTTATTAATGATATGGCTGCAATTTAAATAAAAACCATGGAGTTCAGATAACAATAATAGCGGAATACATATGCAAACACATAGCAAATATTAATTTTTAGATTAACATTTTTACAATGATGCTATCCTAATTGAAGACACAATTGTTCATGTGCGTGAAATGTAGAACACATAATGAAAGTACGTAACCCTAAACCTCATAAATAATGCACATGTTTGGTCAGAACTTGTACAATGATGCTACATTAATTGAGAATACAAATTTTTGCATGAAAGGAATGTGGGATAAATACTGTAAATACATTCCTGTATATCTCACAAATAATGCATATTTTTATTTTACTGGATCAAATAATCCACAATACATCAAATTTAAATCGCCATAAATGTGTATTTTGTACTTTGGAAAAATCTTCACCTAGTGTCCGTCATGAAAACATAATCGTCTACGACAAAGCTGAAGTTCAAAGATACTACTACGAGATAAATCCAGAAAATAATGCAATCTCAAATAATGCAATTGTTTTAAAATTATAAAAGCTTAAAAAAATTTAGGCATGGCCTATGAAAAATTTCGCTCCGCAAATCGTTTTATTTTCGGATTAATTTTCTCGCGTTTCACCATCGTAAAGTCGACATGGAAATTATGGAATATTGTTATTATATAATCAAGAAATAAAGATTGTCTCATAATATAATCTAGAAATAAACATTGTCTCATTTGGAAATAAAATAAATGTTTGACTGGGATATTTTTTTGGCCTACGCTCATAAATTCATAGTAGACTGAGAGGTGGCTTGGTTTTTTTAATATTAGTAATGCTATCGAGAATTCAATAGGATGAAAAACCTATTAAATATGGTATTAAATCTTGTTGTTCATTTGAAATGGTCAATATTTGGATGGTAACTGTCGATGTTATTGCGATTCTACTCGTCATAATGTTTATGGATATTTTCATGCAATTAATTTTTATTACAAAACAATATATGTATTCAAGTGTAGCTGTAACTTAGTACAACTACATTTTAATCACTAATTATTTTTAACTATTTGGTATTGCCTGCAGTTATCATTCATGGCGAATAATACTTTAATCGATGACTGCTTAGAAAGTATTGATTACGTTAGCTTCCTTTGAAAGGGGAGACTCCTAAAAAACCTTTACAAAAAATAGAAATGCTTTAGATGTAAAATTTGTATTGCGACACAGTTTTTATTCCAAAAAATTATTGTGCGTCTCATCTGCTCAAGTGTGTGGTTAAAGTTAATTTTTTATAGCAGACGATATCAATCAGCTAAGTAAACATATAAAAATAAAATTATATAATAACATTTTTGTATTGCATGTACTTCCATACACCTGTGCATACATACATTCTAGTTCAAGCACCACCTATGGACTTTAATGTGGTCCACCCCTTAACGTTTTATTACGAATTCCACCCTGAAATTTCAACACAAAATATATGTATCATTTCGTTTATTGAACCATTCGATATAAACGTAGGTATGTCGCAAAAAATACGTACGACCTTTTTCATGATTTGGGGAAGAAATGGAATTAACCTTTTTGATTACCACATGGGTTAACACTGATAAACTGATATTGTGGGTTTATCGGTTGCTAACCAAAAATTTCAGCCAAAGAAAAAAGTAATGATGTTTAACGAATATAGTCATCTGTTAACGTGTAATCATTAATAATGTGCGCTGCCTGATGTTGCAAACCTGGGAATATCTAAATTGACACTATCGTTTTAATTTATACGAAAACAAAATTTTTATTCAGAAATGAAAGAAAACTACGAAAAAATCTCATCTTACTTAAACACGTAGTTCGAAGTAGACCACTGACAAAGCAGCCAACACCTAGTGTAGCCGCCAACTAACGATGTCCTTTGGTAGCATCGACAAATAATACGAATATTGAATTGTCAACATTACAGTAAATCAGCCTGCAACATTACAATGATAAATAGTTACGAATTATTCACTTGGAATAATGCACATTTCCGACTCCACTTAGATATTCCGATGTCGGCTCGCTAAAGTGGGTAAGCCAGCCGCCGAAGCTTTAAGGTCCCTTTGAATATAAACAATATGTAGCAAGCTTGCGTAAGTGCGTTCGGTATTGGGATAAATCGAGATGTATTATGTACGTGACGACGATGTGGCACTTTCTGTCGGCAGATAGTGATGAGAGTACTTTCTGGATGACCAACTACTATTTAATAAATTATGACGGCTATGTAAAAAAGTATTGAAAATAAGAGCTTCGTTCAAATACGAGTTGGATAATAGCGTGTAGCCAAAAACGCAAACGTAGCTGCTAACCCTGTAGTGTTTGGATGATTATTTTAAGAAATTAACATTAGGTTATGCTTATTTGTACCGGACTTCATTATTTTTACAATGTTTATCCCTAATTCACGTGATAAGTATATAAATTTACCAATAGCCGCGTGTGCTTCGATTAGGTTAATTTAGTAATAATGGTAACGCATAACAACTAAATTATCGAATTTGATAACACATGAACATGTATGCAGTATGCATATATATATATCATATAGATCTCAATACATAAATTAATATGAAATAATGAACCAATACTATTTTTAACTTTAATACAGAAATAAATAAGTTTATCTGCCTTCGTAGATGTTCAATTTGCTATCAACATTGGAAAATCTACATTCACACTTTTATTAGGCTTTTTCATGCAACACGAACTATTGGTATGTTTCTTATCCCTTTTAACCATTAATTTCCTTTACATAGCAGTTTTTATAAGAAAAAGATGAATAATTTTTTTTACTCTTTGAAAATATCAATTGTTTTACGTATATTTTACATATGATTCACACAAAATACCCATAGACTTTTATCCTTAGCCGTCCAGCGAAGAGTTTTATTTTAATAAAGTATGATAAGAAACAAAGAAACAACAGTGAAACCAAAGAAATATCCTGTGAATCAATAAACTTAATAGAATAATAAGATTTGAACATAAAAATACTTGCACATATTCTTTAAAGAAAACTACTTAATCTCATCAAAGTACAGTGGAATGTCTCCCTATAAATTAGCATATTACATAAATTGAGACAAGTAAAATATATAATACTTAGTTACTGAAGCTAAACATCATTGTCACTATTGTGTTAAAAACTGTTTAAAAAGTTGGGTTTGTTATTACCTCCCAGTAATTTTCTTGTTTTTTTTCTCATACCGTGAAAATCGGTCAAATGTACGTTTCACAACTTACACCGCAATAATCTCTTATGTTCAAAAAGACGAGAGTTTATATTGAGATAGCTCAATTTGTACTAAGATTCTATATTTTTCCTCTGAAAGTTAATCTCGTCGTGAACATACCATGAGTATAATTTCCATGGTGATAGTCGTAGTAACATCGTAACGAGGCTAATTTGATATATGACCAAGCTATTGAAAAATTTCGTTAAAAAATAAATCAAGTTTAATACAGCGTTTTGTGTGAAAAAGCTTTATTTATGCTTATGTTGATATTTAATAATAAAATAAATAATATTAGATTTTATTCTTAACTTTGGCGTACATGGAAAATATTTTTACTTGAAAATGTTTGATATATAACATTCATTATCGAATGAAAATGGTTTAAAATTAATTTATATTCTTATTTTAGTAAAATATTGTTTTCATACTTCTATTTGATATCTTTTAATACGTTTAAATTGTTTTTTTCTTTGGTTAAAATGAGCTAAACAATTGCAAAGATCTTTCCAAAGTGTATTTTGCCGCGCTCGTGTAGTAGGAAAATAAATACCGTGTTGCTCTTGTTTCTATGGTTTTGAAGTTTTTAAATTTGAGATATATTTTTAAAAATGTTATTTCGGTGGAAGTTGTGTTGGCCAGATTCCTCCTAAGATCACTCTGTTAGAATATTTATTGAACAGTTTTAAATTTAGTTTCATCCTTTATTCAAATTTCATTTGATTTCTCACCCTCATGAAGATTAATTCCCTGGATTTCATCTCTCTGTAGAAAGACTTGGACTGGTGAAAATTAAGATTGATATAGTTAAAAAATCAGGAGTAAAAATATTGAATAGAAGATAAATATACTTTTACGACATAATTCTTTAAAATTGTCACAGAAGTAAATATTGCAAATAGCGGTATTTAAACAAAACTCGGCATATAAATGTATAAAAAATGCTAACCTTATCTTTATCGAGCAAAACAGGATATGTTCGCTATCTGCGTTTGATGGTTGATTTTAACAATAGCGTTTATTTACTTTTTATACAGTATGTCGAAGCCAACATCACAATCGAAAATTTAACGCATTTTAAACTTAAGTAATGTAAAAATTAACGTATTTCATTTTTATTTCTTCTTTTTCAACAAGCCGCATTTAATAATTAAATGCAGCTTGCGAATTCATTTTGTTTTAATGTATAGACCTCATTGCAATAAAAAAAATATTTTCAAGATTATTCACTATTTAAAATTATCCCTTCCAACGTAAAAGATAAAGTTGTCATCGCAAAGTTTTATAACCGATCTAAAAGGAAATCGGATTATTCATTTAAATTGTACCATTAAAGCCAGTTGATATGCGGCATGCATTGTACCTTTTTGTGATAAAATATAATATTATATTGCTGAATACCTTGATTTCAATTTCAACATTTCAATTAGGGATGTCATCTAAATATGCTAATAATGGTTCATTTTGCTAACATTTAAATTTTTTCTGTATAAAAAATTACAATCCTTGTAAAATTTTAAACGTAGTGTGTTAAAATTTTAAACGTAACATTTTAATTACTTAATAAACATTATATAATTTTTTTGGGTATTACAGACGTCAAGGATTATTTAGTTATTTGATTTGCACGTCAATTTTTGGGTCAATGCCGATTGTAAGCTTTTATCCATTTTCACAATTTTTGATAGTTTTTTATCAAAATTTTTTGACGACGCTGATCAAATTATGAAATTTTATTTTGTCATATAATTTTACAGGAAATACGACAATTTAAAACGTGATGTTCTATATTTGTTAATGCTTTAAAATATTTTATACAAATATTGAAAATCAAAAAAATTATTAATTTCAACATCAATTGGTTTTTAGAATTATTATTGTTCTAATACAATTTTTTATTTTTAATAATAAAATGTAATAAAAATTAAAAACTACATGATGTAGTATTATTTCTACTTTATTTAAATTCTTCACCACGACCTAGGTTTCGTTGTATGACAACATCTTCAGATGGGCAATTTTTAAAGATTAATTCTTAACAACTTTCAACAGCATCAAGTATTACACAAAACAATAGCGGAATTTCCCGCTGTTTACGTTAGTAAGTTCATAGTAGGGGAACGGTGTAGTTTTTATTATATTTTTGAAAATATAGACTTAAATTAGGATCTATTTTAAAAAGGTTTTTCTATTTCACTTGAAATATAATATAGGTTGCTCTGGACGAGAATTATGGGAAAAATCAAAATATTCTTCCCCAAATCTTTCAGAATATTTTGACTTAACTCTATCAAAAGATAATACATTTTCATTCATCGTTATATATATATTTTTTCTGAAATTAAGTTTCAAGTACAAAAAGCAAACAAGGCGAAAACAATTTCAGTGCCATTTCGCTTGATTTTTGCCATCAATAGAATTACGAAGAAACATTATTTTCGTCAAAATTCGTTGTTTTATTTACTAACTTAACAGGATATCGAATCCCGCGCTCTTTGTCAGAGATCAGAGATTTTCGAGAAGTTTCTTTAAAATCTATATCAGAGATTTTCGAGAAGTTTTTTTAATGTCTATAATCATATATATTTTTTATTTTTACGAGTTATCAGAAAATCTCATCTAGCAACACATAGTTTGAGGTATGACTAACGATATCCGATGTAATCATCTACACATAATATGAAGGTTTATTTATGATTATTCTTGATAAATTACCGTCCAATAAATCTACTTACGACGTTATTGTTACGAACGATTATGGTTTATTTACTTGGAGTAATTCATATTTCCCAACTTCCTTAAGAAATTTTATTGTCGGCAGGCCGGAGGAGGGAAGCATGTCGCTAAAGTTTTAAGATCTTTTCGAAAATATATAATATGTAGTGAGCTAGCGTAAATGCATTATGGTATCGAAATAAATTTGAATGTATTATCCATTGTGCGTGATGACGAAGCAGTGGTGTCAATTGTGGTGATTAGATTGCTTTTAATTGAACTAACAACTCCATAGTAATATGTGATGGCTACGTAGGGAAATGGCAAAGTACATAAAAACTATTCTTAGAATAACCGGGGGGAAAGACAAAGGTTTTAATATGTAGGATGACTGATAATTTTAAGTGAGGTAGTATTGAATGATAAAAAAAATTAAATGCATGTTTACAACATTTAACAGGAAAGGACGCTAATATTTATGCCCGAGTTAATTATGTTAAAAGTTTTCACCTAAATTTTGAAGCGTTTAACAAAATCTCTCGTTAGTTATGAGAACTATGTATGATTTAATTAAATATTAAGTGTTTAAAGGTAAAAATCTGGGCCATAAATTTGACGAAACTTAAATATTAATGTAGGTATTTTTGTATGTACGTGAGCGTAGCGTGACCATTTCAGGTTCCTTAAATTTTATTAAAATATATGTAAATAAATAGTTAGTATCTCGGTTAAGCGATGCGTCTAGTACTGGTTTACAATGATAGGCGACTATTGCTTGGCAAAGAAATTTGCTAGAATTATAATTCTTTGAAAATTATTAATAAAACCACTTAAAATATAATCTTACTTTCGGGAATTCTAAATATAAAATTAATTTTATAACATATTTAAACGCAGGATTTGACGCTTGTCAAATTTAAACGCAGGATTTGACGCTTGGCAAAAGCAACGTTTTAATCAAACGAATGGGATCATGCGCGCGATATACCTACATACAAAGCTACGCCTCTACTTAGTTCTACCTTTATTTTAGATTTCACATAAAAGATAGCTTACCCTCATCAAACTTGTTTCCCAAGGTAACCAGCCTCTGTAAATAGAAAGCTTGAACTGCGTGAAAATTTAGAGTGACATAGCTAAAATATCAGTTGTAACAATATTGAATAGAGAAAGATTAGTTTTTTACGACATGGTTCTGGAAAAAAATCAAACGAAAAAATATTTCTGTGCAAACAATAAAAAAAAGCTCCGTCGACCCTATTTTTATCGAGTGAGAATGTATTACGGCATCATCAAATGGAGGATTTTAAAGCTGGTATTCATTAATTTTTTTTTGCACAATACGTTAAATACCACATTCCAAAGATTACATTATTGTAGAATTTTATATAAGCCATTTAAAAGAAACCAAATTATTCGTTTGGCTTAATGAATACCTTTTACACTTAACAAGATATTGTATAATGTCTAAACTTGAATTACAACACAGTAACTGGAGAAGTCGTTTAAATGAGCCAATAGGGTTTTAGCTAAAATTTTAATTATTCCTTTTTTGTAGCATTTGTAAAGCTGAATAAAAAGAGGATTTTACGTTTTTTTATATAATAATTGCGTTCTCTATTTTTATCATACTCTATTAAAAAATTATTAAATGTCTAAACTTGAAATTCAACACAGTAACTACTGAAGTCATTTAAATGAGCCTTAACTATGCACATTTCCCAAAATGTTCATTATTTCAGTCCCACACGTGTAAAATTTTGGTAAAAATGTATTATTTGCATTTTTATAAAATAATGCTTTTGTGGCACTGTTTTCTATACAAGTCTAATCTGAATTTAGTGGGAATTAGTTGTTAAGAAATATTATATCTTTGTTTAGTTATTACGGACATCCACAATTTTTTACTTTATTGACTTTTAAATCATTTTTTATGCATCAGTGTTGATCGTATAAGTGTTGGTTATATAATAAAATGTGATCTAAAAAAAGTAAGCAAAAAAATATATACATAATGCACCAATCAAATTCGGATAGAAAATCGGTGGACACTGGTGATAAAAACTTTTCGTGTAAATAACACGAAAAGTTTTTAGCAACTTTCAATCTCTTTATAATTAAAAACTAATATGAATCCCCGGCCCCGGCCTATCATCACAAAAAACTGATTTAATTCAAAAAATATTACTATTTTCAAAACTGACTGACCACTGACTCATTCTTGAGTGATTTATTTATAATATAAAATATTAAAGCTTACATAGTGAATGATATAGAAGTAAGAACAAAAAAAAATTTTGTGAGTTATCTGAACTATATTTCTTTAAGTTTAAATTAATTTTTAAAGAATCTTGCGTCCATTTAGATTTTAGTCCTTTGCACCTTTGCTCTATTAACGGCAAAACTATCAAAAAAGTACTTTGTTTAAAATAAATTTTAATTCCAAACAAAGATCTTATTCAAACAGGTTTAATGAAAACATGTCGACGACACTAGCAACAACTTAATGGAGAAATACGACGACACTTGATACATTTATCAATGTCTCCATCGTAACTCCTTCGCGCAATATCCACAATCCGTTTGGAGGCGGTAAAGTGGACGTCTGTATTACGCCAGTATATATTTGAAACAATTACTTTATATAAAGTAAGGCGGTAGAAATGTAAAAATTATTATATTGAGCTGAAAACAAATCCACAGTGTAACAGATGGAAATGAAAGTATACCAAATTTAAAAACTAAAAAAAGTTTTATTATCAGGTTCATGTATATTTTTTTATTCAATTTGGTTTCCGATCTTTTTTAACCGATTTTAATATGAAGCTCAGTAATTTTTTATAATAAGTATCAATTAATTTGTAATCACATATTCCAAAAAGCAAGTACTGAAATCTGAAATTCCTCTTTAATATAAGGCAAAAGTAATTTTGTTTAATAATCTTATTAGATTAGTTTATTGCTGTAATTATTAAAAAAAACAAAAGCGCAGTTCGGATCCGCGTCGTAGGTAATAAGTATTTTGTATTAACATGTAATTTAATTACTAATCTCTTTATAAAATGGTTACACAGATATAGTAATAGCGTGGACTGTTGGTGGATGCTCTTTAGCCGATGGACCATCTACATAACCACATTGCGTCGCTTTAATTTTTCTTCGGCGCTGTAATAATTCTCGCATTTGCTTGGGCTTTTTATATTTTTTGGATTCCTTTTGACACGAGCTTTTTTCTGATTTGAGTTTTCTATAATCACGAGCATATTTGCTATTCCTATAAGACGACATTTTTAACTTTTTTGTAAAGTCCCATTAATACCGATTTTTACTCATATTCAGGCAAATATGTAATATGTCATTTTGGGTCCCAGTAGTGATCGGCAACGTCTTCACAATAATATCTAGTCAACATCTTAACTAAATCCATTTTATCGAAACACTGATTTATAACTTTACACAACACTAATTTGCAACAATCATTCTTGTACACCTACACTAGCTCGACGACGCCACAGGTAAAAGAAATATAGCACAACACATACTTAAAGATATGCTCTATCTGTTATGGGATCAATATTTTTAACTCGATATTAATTTTGTAGTTATTAATTAATTAAATCTGACAATATTTTTTAATACAAGAAAGTTCGATCGGCTATCACGATACTTCACGAGCCAATAGACGTTTTCACATCAAAATTATTTATTGATACACCGGTGCCGATAAGGAAGAAGCCTTCCTGTCCGTCATTTCTTCATATACTTTCAAGCGTTTGAATCATAACTTATAGTTCTAATAGACTATAAAAAAGTAGGAAACAAGGATAAATTATTCTTCACTTGAAATGTGTTGATTATGTATGCAATTTTTTAAAGGAAGTATTTGAAACTTTATATTATTAATAACATATATTTTAAATAAATTGTAGCCACTTATACTATATAATAAAATATTCTGAAAATTTCGACGGCCTTTCTGGAAAAATCCCGAATCCATAATAACTCCACTTTAATTCTATAATTTAGTTAAATTTACTATACTGATGTTTTTAAACCTTAGATAAATTCTTTTAATTTGCATCTGATTCTGCTTTATTTTAAAAATAATTTTTTTTTTGTTTTTAACCCCGACGTATTTTTCTTTTACTTTTAATCACAACGTATTTTTCGATGTCCAACAGGCAATGTGGCATGGCAATAAATTATATATAATTAATATATAACACACATAATGATGTTTCTATATATTTCCCGCTACAGAATGAAAAATAAATGCTTTTATAAACTAATATTTTCATACCGGCTATAGTTTATTAAATTTTTCTGCATAATAATTATAACCAATAGAAAGTATTGTGTATTGACATCAACCACTTCTATAAGTCTAAGCATATTGTCTACGCCAAGCTTGTTCTCCCGTCAAACTTACAAAGCGGTAGATCCACTTTAATTAAATTTTAAAAGTGGTTAAATTCTTGTAGATATCATAATATTTTTGGTAAGGGAATGTTATAGACTCTCTCTAATTTTAAGGGACAAGTAGCAATTTTCAGATACACACCCGTTTATCTTTTAAAGAAGGTCTTTTATTTAAATCAAATTATGTGCTTTAATAGGATTCTAGGAATTTTTGACCAAAATCAGGAAACGGGTGAAGGCAATTATAAAATGTGACGTGTAGTGTCAGCATCAGTATCATATTTGCCTGAGGAGTTGAGAAAGCAGGATGTTGTCTGGAGAGCGGGATGTTGATGATGGACGAGTTGGATAAGCGCTGGTGCTGTTTTTATCTTTTACCATTTCATATACAGAATTTTATCAAATTCAACTTTCTGAAATTTCGAAGATTTCGCTGATTTTCTAAATTTAATTTGTCACAACTAAATGAAAATACATGATAGTGTATTGTTTGTACTGAATTTATTTTAATTCTTTTACGTGGGTTTCGTTGTATGACAACATATTCAAATGGAAAATTTGTAACGATTGTCCAGAAAAAGATCCAATCACGTAGTTTCATTTAATTTCCGAATTGTAAATGCCTAGTTTTACGAAGTAAGTCCAAACAACGTTACATGCATATTTCTATTAAATATTATCTGATTTCTTTTCATGTTTTCATTTCCCTATTTACGCAATCGGGCTATATATATTTCAATTTTTTTTTCATATTTTTAGTTATTATCTGGATTTCATTTATTTAATTTTTTGTATCTAATTACCTGCATAAGGAAATAGCTATTAGTATACATCTGAACAGAGTGTAAAATACATAGTGACAGTAAACGTTGAATGTATTAAGTTGAAATAACACGTGCAATAACTTTCGTGATAATTTTTTTTTTAAATAATATCAAACAAGATAAAAATCTTTATTTTACATTGCATTTAAGAAAAAAAAATCAGAATTTAATTTTTTAGAACAAAAGTTATAGTTTTAATTATAAAATTAAAAAAAATGGATTCAAACACTATCTCTATATATTTTTTAATCTTTCGTTTTTCTATATTTTTATATTTTGGTAGTTTTTTGAGTCCCAATAATATTAAAAAAGTCTAGTATACAAACTTATGGTATAAGTCTACTTTTTTATTGAATGATACAGCACTAGAAGAAAATAATGGACAATACGTCAAAAATTTTCGAGACGGAATTCAAAATTAAACTATAAAATCAGGTATATAGTAAAAGTCTAAGATACAGCGCTCGAGCTTAAAATGCTTGTGGGCATATAAGAGAGAAAGCATATGTAATACAAAACTTTTATTCAATAACCTGATAAATTTACTGCGATTAATTTAATTCAGATTTATGAATCGATAACCTGACTAAACGGGTGAGTGATATCATATTATCTAAAAAGGTCAATTTAACGATACATTTATTTATGCGATAAGCACCGTAATTTTCTCTAATAATGATTATGCACAAACAAATTGTTTATGAATTTACATTATTCGTCAAAATTTCTTGTACGTGAAACTTTATCTAAAAAGTAGCCAACGTAATTAATAACTTATAAATGCTTATAATACATACTCGTAATTAGGGAAAATTAAATAATCTAGAAATTTGTGACTAAAATCCACCCTTTCTTGATTAATTACAGCTTAGTAACATGCTGAGCAACATGTACTTCTGGATAAAGATGCTGTTTCTTAAGATATAATATAAAATTGCAGATATTCCTAAATTTGAATGGTAAATGAGTTGCATACAATTATGCGAATATTCGATAACGAGTGCAATAGCAATAAAGTCGACGATTACCATTTAAATATTAACTAAGACAATATTGGAAATCATATTAAATAAGATTTTTTTAATCGGGTTCATACACCTTTTGTAAGAATTTTGGTAGCCAAATTTATCAATACTATGACTAGTGTACAGAGATGCAACTCGCTCTTTTGTTTAGCATGGACTTTTATGTGCCAAAAAAATATGGCCGTAAAAAATTTTTACGTTTTTAATTGAGACAGTATTTGCTTCTAGATTACATCAGCGAATGGTCGATTTAAATGATATATTTTTCTGTCAACGTTTGAAACAGAACTAACCCAAAATATAAGCAGCGAGGAAAAACTTTCAAAGTGACGTTTGAGAAAACTTATGGAAACGTAAATATACGTTTGTATAAGCTTTTATAAATGAAAAAAATAATCTTTATACTGTCTTTGCCATAAATGTATACACATCAAGTACTACATAAAAGATGTGGCTCTTCCAGTGACGTGATGTCTACACCAGATTTTTTTTGTTTTTGAACACAACGAAATTTCATTGAAAATATGTCTTAAATACTGAAAAGATTTTTAAAACTACTCATTAATAACATACACACGCTTTTATAGCAAACCAGTTTCAGTCTGCGTCTTCGTTAAGTGGTATCCTATATATAGACTAAAATTGATTTCCGCCCAAATTTTTTTTAAAATCTATTAGCCTTCGATTATTACACCATGGAAGAAACATAAAAGAGAGAACAACTTGTTTATAGTCCCACCAAAAAAGATCTATACTACCCGACCGCTTTTGTTTTTAGGAATTTTACATACATAATATGTGAAATCAAACTTACAGAATTTTTCTCCCAAACAATACTACATGACCCAAACTGAACGTGATGAACATTTTTAAAAATGGATGCTATCCTCCAGGAACTACATTGGATTTTAAGATAAAGTAGTAATTTATATTATAATCTATTCATTTTATAATAAATGAGGCTATTATCAGCTCGTAAGCCAAATTTTGTGCAGATTCGTTTAAAATTTATAAGTTACGGAGAAACAAACGTCCATTATCATTTCACTTTATTCACCGTCATTTCACCTAATTGTATGCATTTAAAACGTTTATTAGGAGTTAATTTTGATATATTATGAAATATTTCTTCCAGTTAAACTGTCATTTGCTTACAGCATATTTTTTACAATTGTTTTATCCTTATTTTTTACTATTTGCTCTCATTCCGTCATCGTCCAAGTGCCGCCCAAATCGTATGTGTCACATTCCTTGTTCTAATTTGAATTTATTACGTAAGTTCCTAAAAATAAAAATAAGTTTTTTTTCATTCCATATTGTATCTGTTACTAGTAACAATTTTCAAAAATTCAATTTCTTTTGTTGCATAACATTTAATGATGCGTTTGGATGGATGTTACAACTTTCTGATGGTAGGTCGCAGCGTCATTCGGCCACCTTCACATCTTGCTCGCTCTTTCTGGCTTAATTCCACTATCTTATTATTTTGTCGGCTCTTTCCGACTTAATTCAGTCACCTTCAGATCTTCTAACAGTATCATCGGCTAACGGTATTTTAAAAATAAAAATATATTTATCAATAGATTTTCCAGAAATATTTCTGTAATAAATTAAATAATTTTTTATATTTTTATGTTTTAAATATAATTAATTAGCGTTTACCTAGAGTTTACAGTTCACCAAAACACTTGTACTTAAAATTGATTCTTTATAGCTGGCTGTATGAGACTGCGCTTGTAATAATAAGTCAGCCATTGTAGACTTAATATTTTGAGCTTGCAGTAATGTTTTGATACATAAATAATTTTCTTTCTTTTGTCTATGAAGATATGGCTCTATGACTCAATAAAATTTCCGATATATAAATGTCTGATAATATTTTTACCAAATAATACGCTTTCTCTATAATTTTTTTTAAATGGTATCAAATGGCAAAATAAAGTTTGCAGCTGAACTGTATAGAAACTAAAACGTCAGAGGTAATACAAACCACATAATTTTCATTTAATCTATACTTATATTTATTATTCGTAAATTCAGATTTCGGGTTACGTGCATATGGTATCGTATTGAATTGCATATACCATATTGGTAAGTATACATATATATATATATATATATATATATATATATATATATATATATATTATATATATATATATATATATATATATATATATATATATATATATATATATATACATATATATATATATATATTTATATATATATATATATACATATATATATATATATATATATGTATATATATATATATATATATATATATATATATGTATATATATATATGTTTATTATGTGTTTTGACCTTAGTGTATTTGTCTCAATTTAGTACGTAATAAAATTGCACTTTCATTTTCTTATAATTTAATTTAATACAGTTTAAAAATAAAACTATAATACTGATACATCAGTAGATTGATGATATTTACGAAAAATTAATTAGGGCAATAAAATAACAGTAATAAAACTCACAGAAAATGTGTTTTGAAATTTTTGTCTTTTTGTTGGTGAATCTTTTTGTTGATCCACACATCACGCAAGAATCACTGAAGCTATTTTGATGACGTTTCACTGATCGACTTGATTCATATCATTTATACTTCTTTAATTATTTAGCGTGCGACAGTACCAATTGAAATATTATGGAAAACAAGCAAAAGCGCACGAATCATGATTATTTTACATCCGTAATATTGTTTTATCTTGATTAAAATAAATCCTTTTTTATACTTTTAAGTCGAGATGCAAAGATTCAGAATCTTTACGGGTTGCTATTCCAACAATGAGATATATTTTCAAAATCATTACGGCCTTGGAAATAATTTATTGTACTAGTACTCCTATTTCATGGTATAATTTTCTATCAGTCAATAATTTATTTATCCTATCAGGACTTCCTATTTCATGGTACAACGAAATATTATTAGGATAACTTGAAGTTTAATATTGATACACGTAACGCCAACCACCGTAATAACTATGAAAGTAACTTTATTCATGTAAACGCGGTTTGTATAGAATAGAATTGTCAAACTACGATAACTTTTTTTAAGTTGATCGATTGCCATAAAATATAAATTGTCCCAAGCCTATAAATTACCCCAACCCTGACATAATCTATAAACAAAAACGTCACCAAATTTTATTTAGATATTATTGCTCAATACGCAAACAAACAAACTCACAGCAAGCACAAAAATTTTAAACTAGATTTTGGTGTTCTATTAATTTTATTTTGTTCCCCTAAATAATGTTTTCGTAAATACTTTTAATATATAGATAGCTAAGTTCTATAATTCCATAATATGTATTTAAAAATAATTTTTTAAAACGTAAAAGGGATCATTATATTTTGTATTTCAAAAAAGTTACAAAAATACATAAAATGTGCATATTACAGAAAAATAAAATGCAGAACACCATTCACTTAACGCATAAAGTACGCTATATATATATATATATAGCAAACTATAAATATATTATATTTTGAGAAAATAGACAGTGCATCAATATCATTAGAATGAATGAATATTCCGAGCGGTAATCGGAATTAATTTTTTTCGATTCGAAAATGAACTCGTCGCCTTCCACAATGTCTTTATTATAACGATGTACGCGACGATAAGACATTTTCCTTTCCTTAAGCGCCTTCAATCCCTTCATGAAGGCCTGTCCCGTTGAAAGTGTGCAATACTTCATCTGTGATATTCATGAACACAAGTCTAATCTAATAATATATTGATATCCTTTTTTTAAAACTGTCCCTCTTCCATATTTCGATTTGGAGCTTTTTTTATTAGAAATATGAGCATCATCTCATCTTGCATAACGACATGGTCGGAGGTGTGACTCCTGACAAACACGCCACTTGTAATGGAGCCATCAACTAACGAGATCCTAGGAAAGCGCCCACAAATAATACGAATATTGAATTGTGGGCATTCTTCATAAATTACTGGCTGAGCCCAATAAATCTGCCTGCGACATCGCTGTGACAAATGGTTACGATTTATTTACTTGCAATTATGCACATTTTCCCGCTTTTCTCATAAATTCCGATGTCAACTGGCTAAAATACGTAAGTATGTTGAAGCTTTAAGCTCCGTTCGAAAATAAACAATGTGTAGCGACTTTCGTAAGTGCGTTCGGTATCGGGATAAATCTCAATGTATTATGCATTGTGCCTGACGACTGGGCGGCATTGTCAGGGGGTGGAGATGAGAGTGCTTCCTGGACGTACAAAGTACTGTTTAATAATGCTTGATAGCTACGTAGGGGAGTGGTACAGTATTGAAGACAAAAATTATAACATTTAAGTTTTATGATGGCGTGTGGCTGAAAAAACGTTTTAATTCACGTTATAATAGAATAATAGTTATCTTTAACAGGATAATGAAAATTTGAAACTAAAAATTCTTCAGTTACCTATTTGTACTACATTATATGCAAAACTTCCTTTAAAATATGGACGACAAATAAAATCTACTAATAGTCGTGCTTGCTTCGATTAGTTTAGTTAAATATAAAGGATGCATAAGTAATAACAGAGTTTAGATATTAACGATCTTTTGCATATACTTATACACTGGAAAACCTGCACCCCTGTAACCATGTAAAACCAACACCTACTTAACAAAGTTGCAAGAATCTAATTGTAAGATCAATATTTCAATCAAAATAATATAATGAAGCCATTGTACATATTATTTGGAAAAAACATGAATTATTTTATCTGTATCCGCGGATGTTAAATTCGCCATCAGCCAGGGGAAAATATTCGACAAGATTAACTTATATCTAATTTTTATAATTAACTGTATTTTTTCTCAAACAGAAATCGTCCTTAAATATTTATGTTTCTCTGTGTTTAAAAAATAAAACACGTTGATTAAATTTTAAATTTTTACCTGCAAGGAATTTTCTCATATACTATTAACTTTCTTGTTGCCTATCAGTCCATGTGCTGTATTTTATCAAGGCGCAAAAAATATCCACCCACTCCATTGAGAGAATATTGTATTAGAACCTTATCGGAACGCAATGGTACGTCTCTATATTACATAATCTGAGATAAATAAAAAATTCTTATATCTAATCATTGCTTCTATTTTAAACAAAGTTAAAGGTTTAATTTGCCCTGAAGTACATAGTCCATATATTTTGTTTTAATATTCCTTATTTCTTTGAGTACAAAGAGTCTCCACGTTTCACTTAAACTTACTTTGGTGAGCCGCAACCGTCTATTCCAAACTGCGTACTTTTCCCTGGGACTAAACATCGTTTGTCAATATCGTGTTTCAAGAATTGTCCCAAAAGTTTTAGATCAAATTATCGTACTCACACTATCCTGTTTGTTAAGGCGTAAAACTAACGAGTGTAAGCCTTTCATATTGATATTTACCAGGAGACAGTACTTAGAATATGTATGATATATCGACTGTGATAATTTACATTATCAGATTATGAAATGAACATAAAGTTTTAAAACGTCCAACAATGTAAAAGGAGATTTACATTAACATAAGAAGTTTTAATTTAATGGTAACTAGTGTCTAATAATTTTAAATCGGAAAAAAAACTTGACTGAAGCACCCTCGAAGTCATGACATCAAGATGATGCAAGAATATATATATATATATATATATATATATATATATATATATATATATATATATATATATATATATAATTGTATAAAATATAAGAACAGATGCAAGATCCTTGTATTTCTTTTTTTTGTAACCGCGTTGAACCTTTTTTTTGTAATATATACAACATTTAATGTTTCAGATTTTTTATTTTACGATGTTACTAGTGTTCTATTTGGGCTGGTTGACTTTTATATGTTTTTAAATAAAGTTATTCCTATGAAAATTACTGTTATACTTTACAAATAATTTTTGCAATTACTAATACGGATTTGAAATTTGTTATCTCTCTGTTTAATTTTTCAAAATCATTCTAGAAATGCAAAAAAGTTTGGAACTTTATCGTTATTTATTCCATCGCTAACTATAATAGTACAAATATTAGCTTTTTACGTCATGCAGTATGTAAACAAAATATTTACTATAAATAAACAAACGAATAAACTTACACCATCATCATAACTAGCTCAGCTCAAGGTGGGCTAAAGCTTTCCTTTTAAGCGACTTCCATGCAGCCCTCTGTGTAATAACCGAACTCGAGTTACGGACCGTCAGCGCCCAAAAATTCTTTTCCACCGCATTTTTCCTTGTCACCTTAGGTCTCCCTTTTCTTCTCTGTCCATCGGTTTAGTCAAAAATATCCTTTTGAGGGGTTTGAATCCACCACTCGAACAACATTAGTAGCCCAATTCAGTATATTAATTTTAATAAATTATGTGATGTCTAGGTCTTTATGAAATTGATATATTTCTGAGTTGTATCTGCTTCTTCAAACATCATTTTATTTTATGTCCCAAGAATTGATCTTAAGACCTTATATTCCATAATATTCAAATGGGCCTGGTCTGATTTTGTCAATATCCGTGTTTCATATACAAACCAAAACTGGTTTAATGAGGGCCTTGCATAACAGGAATTTTTTTTTCCAAAAAATAAATTGCTCAGTTCACAATTTATTTACTCAGTTATAATAATTATAATTATTAAGGGTTTTCAAGAAACAAACCTACACGGATTGCAAAAGCAATTCAAAAGTAATTTTGGTACGGATTTCATCATGTTGGTACTGACATCATAACTAAATGGAAATAAAAATAATGGTACTGCCAATTCCATAAGCAATAGGAAAATAAGTTTACATATAAAATTCAAAATCCTTTATTTCTACTTGGTATCGGTACCTATTGTTATTAGGTAATGAAATTGGAATTGAAACATTTCGGTTGTCGCAGTTTTCTGTAAAGACGCTCTGTCCATTCTTTTATTTTTCTATTACAACGTTACATAAAAAGTAATGGACCGATTAGGGTAAGATTCTCATTAAATTGTTGCTTGCGATTTTTATTAAAATTTACATTTTTTAAACTTTAAAAAAATATTTTTGACAATAATATTATTAAAAAATATCTTCACCGCAACAACTAAAGACTCACGCGAGTAAGTTTACAGACGAAAGTAGTTTTTGTTCACAACAAATAAACATTGCAGGTTTCATCATGCAAAGGGTTGCATTAAATTTTAGCCTCCGTGATCAAGAAACAATATGATGTCCAAAAATTATATGTCTTAAACAGTTTTTTCAAGTTATTCCTCTAAGTATAGATTTCCCCAAATTTTAAATAGTATAAACAGTTCTTAATTACTTTACACTTCACGTGTATCTTTTTAAGTGATGCTACATAATTGTTCGAAAAAATATGGAGTACTTAATTATTTTGTTATTAAAAAAAAAGTTAAAAAATTCTTTATGAAGAAATGGGTATTGCGATATTTATTTCTTCCAATAATACTTTATAATCGTTTTTAAATGAAAATGTTGTTTAAAAGATACAGCCCTTTAATAGCCCATAATTACTAAAAATTACCTCTAAATTTTTGATCATATAGTCTGTTCTTTTATTTTCTAGATAACCGATAAATCACTTTTAGATCGGCGCCAACATCAACCTGACATTTTTCATCGAAGAAAAACATAATGTACTAGAGCACACGTTTTCAATAGAGCAGTATTGTCGATGGTGAAGTGATACTTATCGTGTCCACACCGTGTCAGAATTGGCTGAATAATGTAAAAAATTAATATATATCAGTTTGGGCGATTGTGTCTCTGACATTTGGTTTACCTGCTTTTATTAATTACGCCTGAGTAGACAATTATTGGTAACAATTTTCCGAGACTTTTACAGTTAATGATGAACTTAATTGCTTAAATATAATTCTAGTAAAGTTCTTAGCAAAAAATATTACCAGATTCTAAATTTATGACGTCATTTTTAATTATTGTAAAGCATTCCTATTTTATCTACTTTGACTTTAAGATCTTACATAGTTTTTCTATTAAATATTTTGCTATTGGTCACCTCTTAACTCAAAACTTATTTGATATAAGAATCCGCAATTTTATCTCCGATCACATAGAATTCGACATTTATAAAATATTAAGAAAAAATATTATCGTCCGAATATCATTACTTTTGAAAGCTGATTCATTCACCAACTTATTCATCAAAAACCTAGATCACTTTTAGTTGACTTCCAGAAACGTAAAATTTGGTGGAGAATTAGATCATTGAAGATACATAAAGTAATACAAGTGGAAAACATCCGATTGAGTGTGAAAAATTGTCGACATTGAAGGCAAAGTTATTGATGCGATTAGTTTCATGCATAAAATATGAAAATAGGTGCATTTGAACCTTTATCTTTATATTGTATGTGTAATATATTCTATTTAAATAGTTAATTAATTTATGAAAGTAATTACTTAAAAGAAACTTCACAAAAATTACTGATATCCCACCCAGAACCTTAATGTGCCAAAAGGTATTAAATTCAGTATAAAGAATTAGTGAATTTCTTGGCTTCTGCCCAAAACCAATATTCTATCTATCTATCTATGCTTTTATAATACTAGGGATAATAACTGTGAAGTTTCAGTTTTGCCTGTCAATAATATTTCAACACATAAGACTTATTATCTCCGCACGCTATCCACTAATGGGAGGACAAATCACTCACTGGCTATCTAACGTTATATAGAAATAACAGATGCTTCCCAATAACTTTTTGACAATATTCTTTAATAGGTTAGGTTATGAACATTAAGCGACTTTTCCATATATAATTTTCGAGCTGTAAACACCTATTAACACTGCCTTTTATGTAATATTATTCAATTTTTATTGTAGAAATTTATTGCAAATCAGTAGCACGTGTATCAATCTCTAGCTATAGCAATTTACAAGTATTGCGACGGTTATCATGCTAAATTGATAATTCCGATAATAAAGGTAACAGAGCCCGGAGTATTCATAAATACCAGGAAAATTCTACGTTTGAGTTCGATGAGCGTAATAATAAAACTAAATAATAAAAGTTCTGTTGAATTATTACAATAAAATATTATTTATTATAATTTATTACATATACAACAAGGGTGTCATTTTGTATACAGTAAATAGTAAATGAAAGTATTAATTTAAAACTATAAGTAAAACTATAAAAAAAAACTATAGACTCTTTATATAAAAAAACAGAGATTGATTGTATTCCGTAACTACGCAAACCTTTAATTGCTTTTCCTTAACTTTAATTATTCTTAATTTTGAAAAATTGTAAAAATATATCCATTACTTAAAAATTCACGAGATATTTAAATTATATCTAACACTTATTTTTCAAGTGATTGTATCTACTCATTCATTTTTTTTTTATTTATAATTTTTGATGCATAAATTTTTAAAATTTCGAATTTGTCGTATGTATTAATGAAACGCGTCGTTTGCACGGATAGAAAGCTTTCTGCGACTGTCGATAGACAGTTAAAATATCATAATACTTGTGGGAAGCAAACTAAAGATAAATATATATTTAAAATATTTCTGTATAATTATAATTTATTTCTTTATATAATTATAATTTATCGCATTCTAACAACATAAAAAGATTGATGACTGTATTTTCATCGAGCATGAGAAAATGTCCTGGCTGACAGTGCCTAATGATTGATTTTAACACTAGCATTCGATTATTTTTTTTATTAAGAACGTTAAATGTCATAATCAAAAGTGTAGCTTATTGTAGGCCTGAATAATATTCTAGTAGACAAATTTCTTTTGTACGTCTTCTTTTCAACCTGCCTGATTTAAAAGTTGAGAGATCAATCTTCGCCAAAATTGCTGCAAGTATTTTTTTTGCTCAAAATGTAACTAGAATACGCAAATATAATTTATTTAACTGACAGAACTCATTGCAATTTAAAATAAAAGCTACTATGATTTTTTAACATTTAAAAAAATAATTTCAAAGCTAGGTTTAATCCCAAAATTTTAATTGACTACAAAAAAGTAAGAGGTTTTCTTATGAAATCCATTTTTTATTGTTTTTTTAGTAATATATGTTTGCTCACAACTTCTAACTGGGTAAACCGATTTTCAAAGTCACTTTTTAATTGAAAGGGCATACATCATTAATAGCCCGTGTAATTATCATCAGGAAATAATGATTAGTTCCGGAATATCCTAAGGGACTATTCCACGGATGAAAGTACAAAATTCCTTTAAAAAACCTAAATCCGTCTTTCAACTCATTTGTCCTATGAACTATGGTCAACCAAAAAGATGGTAATATGATAGTATTGACTTGTTTTTATATATACATGTATAGGTACATGCATCCATGCATTTTTTATGTATATTCAAATAAACAAGTACAGGTTTAACACCGTAAATCCCTGTTTTGATTTCAAGGAATTTGGTGTCATTGAATTTTTTGTGAGTTCGTTCCATTTTCGGTAACATAAAAAAATAAAACTTTTTAGTAAAAAAGGCGACTTCAAAACATGCAGAACAGTAGCCTTTCTTATTGAAAATACTTACTCTGGTACAAAGAATAAATATGGATATAAATAGGCTAATATTTTATTTGTCTATCAATCTAAAACCTATTTCACATTCTTTTCTGAAATCGGTTCCAAACAAACTGGCTTAACTCTCGCCAATATAAAATGTTTTTCTACACCATGTGCTGTGATAAATAAAAAATATATAGACTTTGCAACTATAAAAAATAATTGCGATAACAAAGTTTAGAATTATACATTGTTTGTCACCGACTTTAAAAACAATGTGAAATAGAAGCTTATTGATAGCCAAATAAGTTCTATCTTATTTGTACTTACTTTTAATTTATCAGTTAGGGATATATTCAATATAAAAGGGTAATGTTTTTTTTATATTTTCCATGTTTTTGAAGTCGGTCTTTTTGCTAAAATGTTTTTTGTTGCTTTGTACTAATATTTATCTTTGTACTAATAATCTGAATAATAAACATATAACTTTTTAAATTAAAAATTAATTTTACAATCTTAAAATTAAGTTCACTGAAATATCATTCAACCTACCTAAACATATATGAAAAAAATTAAAGGAAATCTAATAACATTTATATGTTACTATTTTAAACTATTAGTGTGATAATTTATTTAATTTATAATTCGTGGACGCTATTTAAGCAGAAGAAAAAGATATGAAATATATTAAAAATTTCAAATGCTTAGTTTTAACTGTAATTTAATAACTAATTAATAATACATTTGATATTCGCACAATGCAAGAGTCCATATACTTTTAATTATTTTATTTCACGTGTTGAATTCTGAAGGGATTTCTCTTACTTAATATTGATGAAAATTTAATTTTAAATTTACCACTCGTCATAAGTTTGCAACCATATGTGAGCGCTAATGTGCGTAAAAATAAGTGGTATCTCTTTTAATTTATAACATTATGATGCGCAAAGTTCTAAACATCAAAATATGGTGGCGGAGATGTCTAAATATTGACCCAGTTTTACTAGGCTTATTGACATTGTAGCAGCAGCCATCAATGTCATATTAAACACTTCTATACTAACTTAACGAGATTAGAGGGTACATATTTACTCAAATTATCTTCCCCGAACTCGGGTTCGAAGAATTTTCGACCTATATATATATACTGCCACTTGTATTAAGTTTTTGAGCGGATTATATATTCTCAACAATTTTTTTTTATTAATGAAAACTTACTATGTTTTCGTCCTTAAAAATACCTCTACACCTCTTAATATTTGTTATGATTTAAATATTCAAATATTCATAATCAAGGCAGCTCTAATTCTGTGTTTCTTTAACTATATCTTTATTAATCTTTTTACACCATCATAACCCTGATCATTATTTCAATACGTGTAGGTCCAAGATCTTGAATTACGTTATAGAAACAAAAACGCCGTCCTAATTCCTCAGAATATAACTATATTATATGGATAACCTCTTACCAAATATGCTACTTTCTGACTTGTCATATTCAGCAGAAAATTCCACTTTGTGCCCTGTATTTATTTCTTCCCTATCCTTAGCTTGTCACTGTTTTTTTTTATTTATATATGTGTTATTTATATTTGCATCTATGAAAATATCTTTGTTTTGTTTTGTATAACAATATATATTTGTTAAATACACATTTGTTAATATATTTGTTAATACAATATATATTTGTAATATATTTGTTGTGTACTTTCACTGACAATCTAATTTTTTAAATATATAAAAAATACGAAACGTAGGGGTTGATTCGGACACGAATATATAACAGCTTAAGTCCTGAATGATGATCGGAGATGTGGTCATATGTATTAAGGGAAAAAATGTTTAGAATAGTTATTTATTTAGATTAGTAGAACGCATGTCTCTCTAATCAAAGATAGGCAGAAGTAAAGATTGACAAATGTGTGATTTGTTTTGAAACGAAAGAAAATTGTGAGGCTGTTAAACAGCTTAAACAGTAAGGTTCAATTGAACAAAGTCTTACCACTAACATCAAATACTTAACTCTAGCAACGAAAGAGTTTTATAGTTACTCCACTACATAGCAATAATTTAACAATGGTCAATAAATTTTAATTTGAGCGTCATTTAATTCCGCTTAAGTAAAAATTTATTTCCATTATATTGAAATTATCTATCACAGTCAGTGTTTATTCATATTCATATTCATAATAATTTACTTCCATATGAAACATACAATGACGATGTAAATTATGTTTTGCGGCAGTAATAACTGATATACATTACACCGGAAATCTCATGTCTCACCGACTGCCATTGCTGCTTACTTGCTTTATAATTGACGCAAAAATAAGTTGACACAGAAAATGAAAAAAATTCTCTGAACTTTTTTTTTAATTTATATAAAGCAATAAAATTGTAAAAAAATTGAATAATCAACGTGGTAATTTTAGTATTTAATAAAAGAGATTTTTATTACAGGTTTATTCAGTTATGAATTTTTTTAAATATTTATTCCTTTCATACTCCGTGCTTAACAAATAATTTTATAACAACAGACTTACTGAATTGATTCTTACTCTAAGATAACATTTTAAAATGTGAAGTTTTCGATTAGAATTTTGAAATTTTTACACAACTTTGTATGGTATAAATCATCTTCCAAAATATAAAAGTAATTCTGATTTCATGACATCTGTCACACATGTGCTTTAATTTAAAAATTACGGATGCATTACGTATGCATAACTAATTTAAAAATTGTTTCAGTCTACGCTTTAAAGGAAAAAAAACTAAGCTGAAGAGCTTGGAATAAAAATTACTCTTATTTAAATTTGCAACTTATTAAAAAAAACCTCAATGAGCTCATATCTCAATTAAATATGTACATCTATTAAATAAAGAAATAAGACGATATATTTATATATATATATATATATATATATATATATATATATATATATATATATATATATATATATATATTTGTCTCCATAGAAACTCTTTCGTGCAATATCAAAGATCTGATTGGTGGCGGCAAAGCGAGCCACTGAATTACGCCAGTATATATTTGAAGTAAGTATAAAAATTCATTGGGCGGATAAAATTCAAAGATTCTGGTATCGAAGAGGAGGGAAACGAATATATATTTATATGAACCTGTCCATGTATCAATCTCGCCGAATTAGATCGCAATGTGACAAGCGGAAATGAAAACATGCCAAACTCAAACATCAAATGGACTCTGGAAGACTTCCTTTACTTCTTTCACCGAAAAGCTTTATTTTCATAATCAGTTCTGTTATTACATCTCTTTACTCCCTCGCTTTTTTATTACATGGCTGGCCAAAAATCGATTCGTGTATATGAATTATTTCCCTTAATGTGGAAAAAAGGGTTTCTTAAGATTATATGAAAGAAAATGTCACATGAAAAAACATAGCAAAACCTATTAAATGTTGTATCTTATTTAGAGAAATCGAAAAATATGTACTTCTCTATGTATTAATTAGAGACAAAAAGGTAATAATGCTCAATGTTTAATAAGCCAATATTAAATAGCCTGTTGAGAATATCCGCACAAGTATTTATAATAGATGAAAATTAGGCTTTAAAATTTATTGAAAAATGACAATGAATAATAAGTTTTCCAGCAAAACGGTATATCTACCGTAGTACGTTATATATATAAATATAATATAAGAGCCAAAAACTGCTGTAAAAATTTAAACTTTCATATAATTTCTAACCATTCATTCTTTAACAAATTGTCACCATTTGCATTAATTTTGATTACTTTGTTCGAAATTTATTTTGTTTTGAATATTATAATTAATTTTTATATATAATGCACGCTAATTGAACAATAACATCTAATAAACTATTAAGGTAGTCAATATGTAGTACAATTTATTTTCAATTGCTTCACTAGTTACAATGGTTTCACTTTGGGCATTGATGGATGAATTCTCATTTCCAGGTCCAGTGCAATTTATTCAAACATTGTACTAAACGGGAAACAATAACATATATTTTCTTTTTTGAGTATTTTTTATCATATTTGTATGACACACTTATGTAAGATGCATGATATTTTATGTAGTATTGATTACATAAGTGCAGTTTTCGTGACTCGTATTAGATTACCAATGAGAAAAGTTGGTAGAGAATTTTGGTACTTAATTTTTCTAATAGCGAACATAAGTTAAAAAACCTTAGGTCAAAAAAATACCTGATACTCTTAATCTAGTACTCAATAAAACTATAATAAAAATAGTAACCCTTTGAAAAATCATTCAGTAAGAAAGGTACTTATCAGTATTAATTGGGACGTTGACGGTAAAACATCGTTTTAAAATATGAATGTTTTTAAGACATCGAGTTTTTAAGACATTGCTACTATTATAAATTTTTGAAGTCGATGTCAAGTCGCATGTAGCACTCACGTGTCTATATGCATATACAAGAGAGTAAGATAGAGAGAAGTTAATGCCTCGCTTTCGACTTGGTAACGGTAGTAAAATCACTAACACTGACAATTTTTTATGTGTGTTCATATTTGAAACGATATTTTGCCGCAAAAATTTCAATTAAATACTCATTTTGATATTAACTAAAAATTTGCAACAATACTATTCTTTGGAACCAATGTTTTGCTGTAAAAGTTTCAGTTAATACTCACATCCTTATTATTTTGTATTTTTCACTGCGTATCATATTCAAACTCATTTGAATTGGGTAATTACTTTGGTTAAAATTTTGTTTACCCATTTCAAGTGTTCCTGATGTCTTATATTGCAAAGAATACGGTAAACTCATATCGATAGAGGCACTTGCGATATTTAATGAGCATGAATACATTTATATATTCTTACATACATAGATGCGTATATACTTAAAATATACCTACAGCTATATCAAAACTTTTTTTGACTTCCATGTAATCGGGTAAAATATAATATTAATCATAATAAATATTTCTGTTCACCGACAGATGGCGCTAATCATTTCCTGAATACGATTTTCTATTGATACTCATCACTTTTTCGGATTTAATTTTATTAATTGATTTAGAAATTATGAATTGGCATCTGCAGAACGGAAGATTGAAATCTGCAAATTATTAGAAATGTATTAAATGATAGATCAATTGCATTGTTTAATTAATTCAGGTATGGCTTATAAAACGGTCCCAATTTACTTCTACATTAAATAAGTGAGCTTCTTTTATTTTTATATTTGATTATTATCTGCATACACTTTGTACATACTTTCTTACTTACTTCCTTAAACCTGCACATACATGCTTTCTTGCTACATCAAGATATATTTGCAACGTTTTTGATCTTGGTGCTCGGCGAAATAAATTAATTTAATTAATGAAAATCAATTATTATTTTTTTATTAATTAATGAATTAATGAAAATCGATTAATAATGAAAATAAATTAATTAATGAAATTACCAGAATAATGTGAATCACCATTACGAAATACTATCATGACTTTTCGGCTCCATTATCAGAAATGTTCTACATCCAAAAGACTCAGCAAGACAAATAAATTTTGCCAAGACACGGTTAATTTACTTCCGAACATTTAAGAGTTGCTTTCACCACTATTCGGCTCCATTATCAGACTTTGGCCGCTATTTGTGGTCAAAGAAATCTTCAAGGTAAATCAAACAAAATCAAACTCAATATAATTACTCTTCACTATTGGGTAGTACTGTCACCAGTTTTCTGTTTCATCATCAGATTCTGGCCACCAGTCATGATAAGAAAACTTGTCAAGGAAAGTGAAACGAGGTCAAACATGATGAATCTACATGTGATTGAGGGGTTCGTCGGAACTTTGTCACTTTTTGTTGGACACAAGATTTTGAGAGTATCTACTCCTTACTTGAGGAGTATTACCTTCCAATTTTACAACAAACCCTGACCAATCTATGAATAAAATATTTATAGAGACATGCCGTATGTGTTCCATCTGAATATTGATTTTCTTAAGATCTTGCAGCCACATTGTGCACATACATTCTCTACTAAATAGTCTCTCACGATGTCTCCAAAATCTATTATCAAGTACTGACCCTACTCACATGGAAATTGAATAAAACCTTTACATACTATATTTTATATAACGGTCCCATATTATAAAAATATAATACCATTTAAAATAAAGAATTCATAGCGATACTGCAGAAATACATTCTTGGATTTAAGTTTAACTATAATTGATTGCCTATGGAATGCGCAAGTTCGGACATAATTTTGCAACAAATTTTAAATTTATCTTAAATATAAGGTAATAATTAATTCCAACGATAACAAAAATTTATGTTTACAAACAAAATTGCAGTCAATTGATAATGCGCACATTATAAACTACTAAAACTAATGCCATGTTTGAACTAAATAAGTCTAACAAATTAAATAAAAACCGTACCACTTTTCTTAGAATTGTCATATTCTTTATAACCCATAAGTAGAACAAGGAATCTATTAAAAATTGATTCATAAATGGAATCACTTTTAACTCTAGTAAGAAATTTTAAACTCATTTGATGTTTGGGTACTTACTTTCTTGTTGTGAGTAGGGTTTTAAAGTAATAATAATAGTATATATATATATATGTATGTATATATATGTATATATATATATATACATAGAGATATATATATATATATATATATATATATATATATGTATGTATACATATATATATATATATATATATATATGCTTTTTTAAACCATTTATATAAAGTAATGTGCCTCGACTAGCCTATATAAAAAAATACTCGTACTTAATATAAATTTCTTATTACCTGCAATAGCTACATTTGTATAATAAGGTACAAATAAAAATTTAATTCAAATGTCTTATACCGAAATGTGGTTTGGATACTCACATAACGGAAAAACTTTAAAATTTATAGAAAAATATGAGCAAATAAAAACATTCTCTAGCCGTAATATACAGTCTTTCTACTTAAGTGCAAAGAAAATACTGGCAATGAGCTTAAAATATTCTATCCGAATAGAAAGATTTATTAGAGCTGTAATTAATTTAAAGTTAGAAATGCCTGAAGATATAAATGATTAAGAATTGTAATAACATTCAGATTTTAAATATTTACACACTATTGCCATAAGACCAATGCTTGAGTGTGCATGCGTACTGAATATGTAGCTAAATTAGAAAAAAAATAGGATGCTGTATATCAGTTCAGATGAAGACAAAGTCATATAATACATTATTGGTTTGAAGACTAAATAATGTATATGCACAAACGTGTAATTGTAAAAGGAAGAGAAGTTTTTATATATAGATTTTTTGATTCATAACAGATAACAGAACTTTTGCAGATAACAGGATTTACGTTTTTGTGGTTGTCGCTCTTGAAGTGAGTAAACGCCAGACGATTATGTTGTCAACGTAATCAAATGATATATTTAACTTTCCACATTCGGATCTTTTTCTACAAATATTTGTTCAGTGAGCATGAAATTTAGGATTACTGAGTAATATATCAATGATATTTTCGGTTTCCTCTCCGAATAAATCCATATTTCGTGACGTAATGCACTGGGAGGTTTGATTCTAACTACTGTTAAAGAATATCCTTCTACTTTATAATGATATATTTTAGAGATTACCACAAACTTTCTGAAAAAGGTGCGACCTCTTAACTAATAGTATATTTGCTGTGGAACGTAACTGTAACCTGAAACATTATAAAATAAATCTTGCAAAAGTTATCTTCCAAACTGATTAAGATAAAAAAATTTGCGGAGTCAACCAGAGTATTAAAAGCGGTTGAAATTGCGATGATATCGAAGCGTTACTTACTGATTTACTATTAATCAAATGTCAACTTCAGTTCCTGCGTTTTTGTTCTTCTTCATTTATTGTTAAATTTTGTAAAGAACTTTGTATAAGGAAACGGTAGGTGTATTAATACTATACTCACACAAAATTGCGGAAATAAATTCATAAAAGAAATATAAAAATGATAATCCTCAAATCGATCGAGTTATCTTTTGGTCTAGTTAAATTACAGCTCCAATAAATGTGTTGAAATAATACATCTCTTACTGTATAGTAGATAAATCATAGGAAACTTCTTAAATTATTAATGACGGCAATTAAACGAAGGTCAGGAGAAATATTATTTATATTTGTTCGATTACTCCAATCCAATCAAAGATATTATTTGCATGAAAGGAATCTTAAAATTAACTTATTTGTTATTATATTTCATTGGAATAACATATGGTAATTAAATACCTTATAATATGCAATCAGAACTTTTAAATAGAAATGTAATATATAATATCATTAAAATATGATAGGGTATAGGAAAGACAAAATTCGCTACTAGGAGGTAAATCCAAAAAGGAGGGCTTATCAACAAAATGAACCAAAAGGTAAACTAAGGAGATTATATTAGTGAATCCTATTCATTCACACGAAAAATTAAATAACGTAATTAAGAGATATCAGATCAATAAAATTAAAGATGAGGATGTTATCAATGACAGAAAAATTCAGTTCAAACTCCGTATAAATAATATATTTTTCATAGCACGTCAAAAATACTAAGTTTTATGCTAAGAAAAAGCTAACATTTTTTCAAGCCATTTCAATTGCTCATTTATAATAAGTACGTAAAAATTGTTCGAAATTGTTCATTTATAATAAGTATGTAAAAAGGTTAAGTAAACTACTCCAAATGGAATCCTCAAGACTCATTATGTATTAACCAACTAAGAAAATTCAACACCACTTTTTCTACCTAAGTGATAGACGTACAATAATCGTTTTTTCTGAAAAATTACACATAATTTAAACCTTTATAGCATTATAAACCCTGAAATTGTTGAACTTTGCTAAATTTATATATCCAATTCAAAGTAGTCAAAGGATTTATCTACTGTTCAAATCAACTAAAGCAGAATATGTCCAAGGTGCTTCATATCAATGAAAAACTAACTTTTCTCTATTTGAATGCACTTACTATCGCATGAACTTTGGGTTCTCTTTAGTTATTCCAGAATGTGTAAGAATTTTTTTAAATACCTAATATGTAAACCTAGATATTATATACCAATATCTTTAAAAAAATTTTGATCTACATGGAAGAATGTTTTTGACCAAAAATCCCAATAAATAATTTTATGTATGTCCGTCTTTCAAAACCGTTTAATTTGTTCACAATTAATAAACGTATATGTCTCTGTATTTATTTGTATTTATATGTGTACATGTGTATTCGTATATATGTAGAAGATATTCAATGCAAATTACTATTTACATATACATGGACACCGAGTCCAGGAACAGATGTCGGGCAAAGAAATACTCTATTGGTTGGCTATAAAGGAATAAATTGTCCTTGAAATAAAACGTAAAACATGCCCTTTCCTCATGTCTATTGCAATTATTCTTTATGAAACGACCACTTACGTATGATATTGTTTAAAGTTATTCAAATGTTTTGTAGTTTATTCCTTAGATAAGGCTTAATAAATAAATAACATTTTTATGGCAGTTTATTTCAAAATATTTAACCCAAAAGAAAGACAATAACTTTCAATTAAATTATAGTTGTAAATAAAAATTTAAAAGATTTACCCGTGTACTGCCACAAAACTAGAGAAAACTTAAATGGAAAAATTATTTCATTAACGCAATTTTAAATAGATTTAGTAATGATAATAAGCAGGCTTCTTACCAGTCCCCTCTCTACTCATTAATTTTCTTAACATTATTTTTGGCAACAAAAATGTATATGTTTCTGAAACATTTGTATATTTCAGGTTCAATCTTGCAGTATAAAGGTCCAGACATAGCTAATGAATTTTACCTTACATAATTAACAATATTATAACACAATTAAATGAAACTACGTGATGTAATATTATTTCTACTTTCTTTAAGTTCTTTATCACGAATTAGGTATCGTTGTAATACAACGTTTTCAGATGAGCTATTAGCAAAGATGAAGATGTTGTAATACAACGAAATAATACTACATCACGTAGTTTCATTTAATTGTGAACAATGAATTTCAACAAAATTAACGCCAAATATATTCAATATTATAGCACTTTCTACTGGCATAAATTTTTAAAACCATATTATATAATATTGAGGTTGAAACTAGGAAGATCATATCGGAATTTTTAATGTTTATAACTTCAAAAAATTCTGATATCACTTTCTTCGAACGCGTGTCTACATTGTTTGCAGACCATCAAGCTACCCTCACCCTTCTACAGTGAACTCGGCATCTATTGGCCTATAGGTAAGTCACGGAAATAGTACTGAAATCTAAAGTGATAATCTAAATTATTTTTTTAATATGAAAAAAGTTATATTCTGTCTCTTTTTCCGCGAAGTGATCGAGATTACGCGTCTGTTTTTAATATTAATACAATCTCTTACACATTTAATTCATTTTCCGTACATCAAATTTTAATTGCTCTAAAATACTAATTTCAAATAATTAAAGTTTTTAGGTAATAATTAAAAAAAGCAGGCAGACAGACAAAAATGGCGATATGACATTAGAAAATTAGTAAAACTATTGTTAATATAAGAACGAATACAAAAAAATAAAATTAATTCGCAAAACTTGGAACCCTCAACGCATAACAATGCAACTCCCTTCACAGAGCCATGCATGTGTTCCAAATACTCAAAGAAGAAAATTTTCATTACTGGTCATCCAGTGTCATTAAATCGTAAATTTAGAAAAAACTAAAAGCCTTTCCAAGACTGTCCTTAAATTAACTTTTCGTTTTTTTTAAAAGCTATCCTCAAGTTGTCGTAACGCAATCAGAAATATACCTTGATATAATTGGATAGAAATGGAAATATGTCATTTGTCTACCACAGGATCTAATATTGAAATACTCAAATGGTCAATTTACTGTTTACTAACATAAGATTTCAGCCAAAATCACTAGCAACTAATGCAACCCATCAATATTTGTAAATATTTAATGCCACTAGATGCTTTTCTGACAATATATGAATGGTAACATTTTTTAAAAATTTTGCCTGTGATCGATTTTAATTTTGAAAGAAAAATCAACGAAATACTTGTAGCATAATATGAATTTGTAACCACCTCTCATTAATAAGTTATCTATATACACTCAGACGGAGACAAAAAAAATATTTTTTTAAGGAAAAAAGACTAGGAAAAAATTTCATATCCCATAATAACACGGTACTAGAAGCGCCCGCTGACTAAAAAGTCTACTCGTATTGGAGCCACCAACTATAATCTCTTTTAGTTACATCCATAAATAATACTGAGATTGATTCGTGAGTATTCTTTACAACTGATCATCCGAGCGCTTTAAATCAACATGCGACATTTCTATAGCAAATGATTACAATTTATATATTTAAAATAATGCACATTTTCCGACACCTCTCAGAAATTGCGACGTCAGCTGGCTAAAACGGGCAATCGCCCCGCTGAAGCTTTAAGCTCCGTTCGAATATAAATAGCGTGTTGAAAGCTAGCGTAAGTACGTTCGGTAACGGGAAAATTCTCAATGTATTATGCATTGTACGTGACGTCGAGGAATTGCTGTCACTGGAAGCAGGGATGAGAATACTTCCTAGACGTACTAACAACTCCTTAATAATGCATGATTGCTACTTATCGAATAATAAATTATTCAAAATAAAACTTATGTCTTACAAATTTCATAATAGTAGTAAGTAGGTTATAATAACAGTATTAAATTAAAATCAACCTTCTAGAGCGACGGTAATGGTTGAGAAAAAATGAGCAGTCCATGTAAGAGTCCTAGTTGAAGATCTACTAGCAGTGTAAAAAAGTTATAGAAATTAAGGAGTCAGAATGGTTCAGGTTAAAATAAATTACTTTCAGGTATTTATAGAGATTAAGACACCTTGTAACAAGTAATATTAAATCATAATCCTGAGTTAGTAACACGGCTTATTACTGCATCATCTCACTTCAAACATTAATTCTATAAATTGAGTGAACATCGACCTATTCAACTAAGTAATTTTATTTTTACTTGTTTATATAATTTAAAATGATAGATGTATTCCATGAAAAACATTGAGACGGAATTAAAAATTAAACTCTAATGGGTGGGATGCTGTAAAAATTTAAAAGCAATGTTTAAACTTGAATTCATAAAGATTGTTTTAAAATCAAAATATTAAAAGGTATCTAATTTAATAAATGACTTGTAAGCAGTAGTCGATTTAAAAACTATCTACACTTAATGTTCAGATGGTAAAACGGGGAATATAAAACCATGAAGCATAAATAGTAATTAAAAACCAACACTTTCGTCGTTGAATACTTCATGGAAGTGTGTGTTTCAATACTAATCGCGCTATTTGATTGTCATTTTTTGAGAGCTCTGAACAACTATTTACAGAATAAAATAAGAATTTAATATATAGATAAAATATTGTTCATATAAGCTCTAACACTCAGTGACTCTGTACTTACTGCTCAGTGAACGAGTGCTTGTAAAATCGGAATTTGGAAACATAAATATAGCACTTGGTCAAGGTGACAACATAATCGTTTAACTTTTATCCATTTCAAGAGCGACAGTTATAACTGTATTAATCCTTTTATCTGCAAGACATTTTGCGAATCATAATAATTTTGCACACTTTTCCTAGCAGAAAATATTTTCGTTTTTATGGAAATAAAATCGTAGTATATTTTTAGACCATCAGAGAAACGTTTTAGTATTACTCTCAGAGAAAAAATATTTATTTAATTTACTACGTGATATAGTATTATTTCTACTTTCTTTAATTTCTTTACCACGACCTAGGTTTTGTTGTATTACAACATCTTCTGGTGGGCTATTAGCAAAGATACCAATATTCTCAGATTTAATAGATCTTTACTAATAGCCCACCATTGAAGAAGATGTAATACAACGAAACCTATGTCGTGGTAAAGAACTTAAAGAAAGTAGAAATAATACTACATCACGTAGTTTCATTTAATTGGGAATAATGAATTTCTACAAAATTAACGCCAAATATATTCTAAATTTGTAATTGTTATAAACTTCTATTTTGTAATTAGGGTAACTGTCCGATATATATAAATTAAACCAGAATATAACCTGAAAATAATACAAAATTCTAAGTCATTAAAATAATACACAAGCCTCGGAAACAAAAGGTAATAATAGAACTAAACATGGCGATTATTATAGCAAACACATGAAAAATCGTTTAAATAGGATATCACACTTTTATCCCCAGTAACACTTTTAGATCATTTAACTGCACTGAATATCCAAACTTCATGAATTAGTTTTGATTTCTTGACTTTATTTTGTGTTGTAATGTAGAGCTGATAGATGGTTACTAAAATTACATTTGAATAACATATTCGAATTAACACTACATTTATTTTTACGACTGAATGAACTAAGGATTTGGACTTGGTTCAATTTATTGTGACAAACAATTAATTCCAAATTGTGACGCTGGTAGAATAGATTGTGTCTGGGTAAATAGAATTCGGCTAAACTCATTGATAATCTCTGAATAATTTTTAATTTACAGTATTAATATCTTTATGGGAAAGCATTTATGCTTACGTTAAAGTTTGAAATTTCTTAGAACCCGTTATTTCGTATTGATATCTTATTTTGTTTTTTGAGTTTTTTAGATTGCAATTGCTGAAAAACAAACATTTTTTAAAATGAATTACAACACTCAATAGTTACTAAATTTCTCACTAATAGAATCAATATTGCGATAAAAAGAATATTTTTTATTGCTCAGAAATTGCTTTATCATATAACTTTAAGAATGGTTTCAAATCAAGTGATGATTCAAAATTAGCTACACCAGATGAAGTTGTTTATGGATTATGCAACCTACGCCACACATCTACTCCAGAAAAACTGTCGACTAATTATTTCCCAACACCACCCATTGTTTAATAATAACGACCTATTTTGTTTTAAATTGATGCGAAAATAATAATTTTAATGTACTCATTTCTTAAGGATAAAATATTTAGATATAAACGTAAAAATCAAGCTTTTTGCAAGCTGTAATGCAATTTTACAGAAAAGTCAGTTAATTTAAAATATTTGGTAAATCCAAAATTTAAAATAACAAGTTATTGTAAAAACACGTAAAACTTAATATCCAATATTGTGAATAATAAATATCAGACTAGCTTATGCATGTGAAGTGAATTATGCTTTTTAATTCATTAATTTAGAAAAGACAATCATTTTCTAATTATTCCTCAAAAAAATACATATTATTTCAATTGATTTTATGAAATGAACATTTCGTCATTGCGTGTTATTTTTTGTGAAATATTCATAACCATTTTAATTTAATATTTAAATGCATGAAAATATTTGGAAGTAGGCTTACATTATACGCTGGTATCTGATTGCACCAGTGTATCAACAGAAGTTTACCTGACATTAAGTAATGAAGTACTGATTTATTAATTTATTTATTTACTTTTAAGATATCATAGGGTAATGGATGCTTAATATCCGGAGTTATTTGACTTTAGTTCACCAAAGTTTAAAAAAGACGTGGCAGCAAAGTGAACAATAAGGTGATATGATTCTAAAAGAACGTTTTTCAGTGAAAGAACCTGTGTAAAAATTCCAGAATCATTTCGTACGTTTCAATTTGGTTTTTCTGTTTGTGTTTCTGTTTATAACATTGTCGTTTAAGCCGATGTGATTGACATCAACGTACAAAATAATCTTTACAATTTATCAGCCCAAAAGAATACATGTATGTTTTTAATATGTACCGGCCAAAAATGGCAATCCGCTTTGCCCTCTTCAAATCAGATTACGGATATTTAGTAAAAACTTTTTCAAAATCGATTCAAAGTTAACGTCATCGATTAGAGCTTATCTCATTCTTTCATAAAGCAGTAAGAATATTTACTTCATCGTTTGAAAGAGAAGTGAAAATATCCTGTATAACAAGTACGTGGCCAAAAATAATGAAATACAATGGCTGATTTAATGGTTATCAATCTAACATCTTTAATAAAAAGTATAAACAATCACAGTAACCCATTGGTCAATATAGAATTATTTAATAACTTATGCTACTTGACGCTACAACTCTGAGAAAAAGTAAATTGTAAAATTTGAGAAAAACTTCACTGGTAACGGCTAAACATTTTTAGAGAAAGATCAATGAAATGGTTACTACCCATAATATATAGTCTCAA
The DNA here is from genome assembly GCA_039881145.1 of Druceiella hillmani. Lineage (NCBI taxonomy): Eukaryota > Metazoa > Arthropoda > Insecta > Lepidoptera > Hepialidae > Druceiella > Druceiella hillmani. Next base: position 2,937,669 of record JAYKKI010000098.1, on the reverse strand, counting down.
ATTATTGTAATTTATATACTCTCGATTCAAATTCACAACGAAACGCAAATTTTACCACGAAAATAACCATTAAGAGACAATTTGAACTTCTATAACAACATGGTTCGAGTTGTAATCCTTGATAAATAAGCCAACTCGTAACGAAACCACCATTTAACCATGTCCCTCGGTAATATTTTCAAATAATTAGTGGCCTGTTTTTATAAATTATTGTCCAAGTGCAATAACTCTGCAGGCCACGTTAATGTAACAGATGGTTACGATTTATTTATTTGTAATAATGCAGATTTCCTGGCTCCTGTCAGAAATTTCGATGTCGGCTGGTTAAAATGGTTAAGCTGGTCGTCGAAGATTTAAGCTCCATTCGAATGTAAACAATGCGTAGCGAGCTTAGTTAAGTGCGTTCAGTATCGGAGTAAATCTCAATGTATTATGCATTGTGTTTTACTACGAAACAACGCTGTCAGAGTAGGGTTGGCTATGAAATTGCTTTCTGGAATTACTAACAACTTCTTAATAACGCGCCATGAATACTCATGAGAATGATAAATTATTCCAAATAAGAGTTATGTTTCACAAATTGGATGATAGAATGTACCAGGAAAAAGGTATATATTATGGGTCATTCTCAAGTTGACAGACGAGTAAAATAAGACAAAAGTTTATGGATTTATGGAGTTTAATACACGATAACGCCTATATTTGTTGGAGAATTCATTCAGATTAAAATGTTTTTCCCAAACATACATGACAAAATCTACCAATAGCCGAACGTGCTTTGATTGGTTTAGTTAAAGAAAGACTGTATATCTAACAACAAATTTTTTGTACTTATTTTATTCATAACTTACTTTTTCGTTCAACCATAGTAAGTAGTATACTACTTGATCCTTTTGCATATTTGTATAAATTTCAATAAAACTAAATACCTTGCATAGAAGTTTCTTTTTTAAATATCAATATTTTTCCGAGCTTAGAAAATATAACACATTAGTGTCAATTTTACAAGCATATACAAGATGCACATCATATAACATATATTTTTACTATTTACTCGTCAATTGTTATGTTACATTTTATCTGAAATACAAAACAAATAAATACTGACCAAACCAAACAAGTAACCAACAGTTCTATTGACCTAATGGAAAAAAATTAAAAATAGCTATACATCAACATATTATACACCCACATATTCCGGTAAGAAAATTATTAACTCTAACCTTATCTAACATGTGGTTATATTTTTTATTTCAAGAAGAGGCCATTTAAAACGTTTATTTAAAAAATTTTAATTTCAATTGTTGTGTTCATTTCCATAAGAAATGAGTGTAATTTTTTTTCCTACATGTTAAATCAAAAACTAAATATATTAGAAATATTTTCCATAACATTTAACACAAATTTTAAAAGATTTTTTACATTTTATAAAATGTCAAATTACTATATTGTAGTACACGAGTATGCTAAATAATTTGTTAGGACACTTGTGCTTATGTCTTCCAAATTTAATTTATTATCAGTTAGAGTTTTGCATATATATTTTAACAATTACTGTATTTTTTAAGTAATTAAATTTCCTATTAATTAACCTAGGGATTGTCCCTAGGTTTGTAATACCCAATCGTGTAGAAGGAAACCAAAATCAATAAAATGTTGTGCCATGATATGTCTTATTATTTAATAATTTTAGAATAATATAAATAATCCTTGAAGCATACTTAAATGCAACCTTTTGCCTTTTGTTTTTAATAATGTCCAGTAACGTTTGAAAAGTATCTAAAATTAAATAATCACCTAAGCAACCCTAAATGCATTTTTAAAGGGTAACCGATTTTGAACTACTCGCTACAATGTTAAGTATAAGCAGTACTCGCCAGTATGTGCCCATTCATTTCATAAATTCTCTTTATTTATGTAACACCAATTGACTGTTTAATTTTACGGTAATACGGAAAATAATAAATATCCCAAAATTGATTCTTTGGAAACTCCCATAATGGGTTTAAAACAATTAATTTATCACCTGCAAGTGTCCCCAAAATATCGAAAGTATTTGTAGCTTATACCAGAATTTGCATAATTTATTCTAACAGTGGCATATATTAACTTTTCACATAGTACAGGTTGTAAAGAAATACTTACAATATACAAAGAGATGCCGGTAGGTACCAACTTTAAAACTAGCTGGTAAAATTTCATTATTTTCGTACCGACTTATGACGATAAACTTTTTGTATGCTAAAGAATTTTGTATGCTCCAAATTATGTACAGGGATTATTATTTCATCCAAAATTTTAGTTTGTTTGTCGTGAAACTATTTGACATGTATTAATGAAACTTTTACAAAGAGCAATATTGCTTGTGGTTATAAATAAAATTGAAACGGTTTTTTCTGATCGAATATTCATAAATCCGATATCGGTTAAAATACATGTCAGTAGGCGAACTTGATTTACATTCCAAAAATATGTGGAACAAAAACACCTTCTTTGTTCCACAGCGGAGAATTTCTTTCTACAATTGATCATTCAGTGTATTCTATCACATTATGAAATTAAATGAATACGAATATAAAAGGATTGCCTTCAGTGTTTTCTTTAATTGTCTTCTGAATTTATCTTGTTTACCATAATTGGCACATCAAAATCCCTTCTATACTGCACCCTAATTCCTTCACTGTTCTTTACGTGTTGCTGTTCTGCTTTTGTTTTATTAATATTTATAATATTTTCTATCGTTATACTTATGTAAATAAACTTATTCTATTTTGTAAATGCCTCTAATTAACGTTCACCCATCGTTTACAGCTTACTATAATAACAATTTCTTAAAACGATTCATCGCAATTAGCAATAACAGATTACTTACACTAAACACCCCGATATATATTTTTTATTTTAAACTGGCGGTAAAGTTTCAAAAATAAGCACGTGAAAAAATTAACAAAACCGGGTAATATAATCTCCACGGTGCTATCCGTAGTAATATCGTAGCAAAGGAAAATCCCTTTCATCTTATCTAATAAATCGTGTCAATAGAAGATAGTTCTAATTTAACGCGATATGTAGATTGAAAAGGCTTTATCGATGCTTAATTTGGCATCGAATTATAAAGTAAACAATATAAATATTTGATTCTTACACAAACTTAACAATGTTTCGATTTTAAACTACCTTGCCGATAAATTTAAAATTAGATGATTGAAAACGCATGAAAAGAGGTATATTAAATGTTTGATTTTTTATACATCTTTAGTAATTATTGATCCCAAATATATTTTCCAGCATATATGAAATATAAATAACTGTGTTTTAGAGTTGTCATAAGTTTTTATACTATGGTATTTGAGATATGCTAGCAAATGGAAATAGTTTAAAACTAATGAATAGTGAACTCAAAAAAAATATTTAATGCTTTTTTAGATGTATTCTATTATATCTAAGTTATTTTTTGTGAAAATAAGTGAAGAACTTTTGGAGATTTGACCGAAAAATGAAAATTTTAAATTGCCAAAACGGTATTCTCTCGGTATATGGTATTCCCTTGAAGTAGAATTATGATTAGCATGAAATATTGTTGCTATTATTGCTATGGTTACATTTTGTGAAATTCCGATATTTTGAGTTTGTATATCTTCATTTCGATGGGAGTTGTATTAATAATAGTTCTAAATTTAGTTTCATTCTCTATTCAAATTATGTTTGGCTTTCTACCCTCATCACACTTAATTTCTAAGAAGAAAGAAAAATATTTCAACTACGTGAAAAATGATGCTAATACAGGTAAAAGATGGGTCGTGATAATATTGAGAAGGCGACACTTAATATTTAAAAACATTATTCTTGAAAAAAAATTAAATGGAAAAAATATGTGCAAAAACGACGTAAAGAAAATTCAGCTTATTCTTAAAGACGTTTAAAGATTGATGAGTGTATTTTTATCGGGCCAGTAAAGATTTTTTCACAGGCAGTGCCTAATGGTCGATTCAAAATTTGTGTTCCATTAATATTTTATATAATATGTTTAATATTAAAATTGAAAGTTTAGCGCATTGCAGATTTGAGTATGATCCAATAGACGAATTATATTTTTACGCCTTCATTTATAAGTTTCTTGATTTAACATTTAAGAGATCGATAATATTCACAATTGCCACAAATAAATTTTTGTTGCTTGATGCGTAACTAGTACATGGAAAAAACAAACTTTCGACTATAAATAGCATAAAAAAGTGAATCTTGTAATTTAAGTTAGCGGTAAAATTTAAAAAGACTTTTTTATTGGAGACATTTCGTATTACATATAATACTATGCGGAGAACTCTGTTTCAAGCAATAATTCTTATTACATTTTAAGAGTTTTACACGCTGATATTTCTTTTTGTCAGGATACAGATAAAGAGAGAGTTTGCCCTTTTTTATGGTCATTTCATTATCACTAGCATTAAAATATTCATAAACCATAAAGTGACTCTATTAAGGATTCATCTAAAATACAAATACAATTTGTTGAGAATTCTGTAGTATATTATGATAAAATAAAAACAGAGTCAGAAAAGTAAATCAAAAAATACAACAAGTAATAAAATAATAATTACACTTTAGGATTACGAATTTACAAAACAAAAACGAACCTTTGAAGGTCGCTCACGTGTCTGCTGTCCGCCCGTCATCGTTTTTTTTTTTCAGAAACTGCTTAACGTAGAAATTTGGAATTTCACACAGAAATTTGGCACAGTAACAACATAAACATAATCGGGACATATTTCAGCAGCTAAAACTTGAAAATATTTAAATATTTTAATTTGTTGGATTTTTTAAGAAGGGGTTAATTGTAAGGGTTTCAAAAATATTTTCTTATAATATTCATTCCCTTATTTTCAAAACTACTCAATCCATAATAATAAAAAAAATATTTACTTTTAGAAGCACACGCAATGGTTATTGGAAACTAAAGCGATAATTCTGGAGATCATCCCTTTTTAAGTATCCACTTTGATTTTACGCCTAGGAAATATCTATTAGGCAATCTATTTGTGTTTTCCTGCATTCACAACCGCTTTTGACAGAAAACCTGCGAAGTAGAAATTTGGAATTTACCATAGTAATACATATTATTAATCCACACATTTTGCACTAGTAAACTTTTTAATAGTATTCATTTAGGACTTAAAGTGGGGTAAATAAATATCTTATTTTTTAAAATTATTTATGATATATTAAATATAATTTCAAAGGCCTTATTATGAGAAACACGAAAATATTTTTTCCATAATTTTAAATTATGTATTTAACAAAGTTTTCGAAAAACAAAATATTCCTCGCCTCTTCATTTACAAATCTACTGAGACTTATTTTGAATTTATATACGTAACTAAATATATACCGAAACCCCTTAGCCCGAGTTCTACTCGTGCTTGAAAGGTTTTTCAAATACCAATGTCTGCCTCCCAAGCTATCGAATTAGTAGTAATTTTGTGACCACCAATATGTGTGTTTTCTGCACCATCAAGTATTTCGCAATTCACTTAGGTGGCGCGAGTGCCAGTATTGATATTTTCGCACTATTTAAGGATAGCGGTCCAAATTTTACCAAGGGCGACCTCTCACACCAATGTTAGTGTTACTTCTCTCCCAACGCAAAAATATTTTAAGTAAATCAAAACTAAAAATCGTTAAAGAACAATTTTCCGCCACTTTATCGACGTCTCGAACGAGAAAAAGTGATGAAAAATAGCCTCCGTTTAACAATAAATGTTATTTCAAAACTAGAAACTCCTTCAAAAAGGTCGGATGAAAACATATTGATGCCACTGACTTCAACTGGATGATGAAGGAGGACGTCACGTAACACATGTGTGAATATCTCCATCGTAACTCCTTCTCGCAATATCCACAATGCGATTGCAAGCGGCAAAGCGGCAGCTATATTGTGCCCGTAAAAATTTGAAGCGAATACCTAAAATTTTTGGGCCAAATAAATATGAAAATGTTTATATTGAAGAGGAGGAAAATTGATAAATGTTAATGACAAACTGCTTGTTGATACCGGTTGGGCCGATTTAGGCCGCAGTGTGACAAGCGAAATAGATAATATGCCAAACTCAAACACCAAAATGTTTCTGGGAGACTTTCATTGTTTCTTTAAGTGAAAAGTTTTTTTCACAATCATGCTTGCTTATACATTTAATTTTGTCTTATTTGTATGATTGTAAAATGAAGTTATATTAATATTGCCCCGTAATCATAAAGAACAATAAACACCAAAAACTGTATTTCTTCATTTAGTATCAGCTTAACTGACTTGATGTAATAATTATATCAGATTTGGGTATTCTTACAAGCAGTCTTCTTAACAAAGGTATTAATGATGCACTGGTACTGATAAACATCAGTGTGTGAAAAAAATTTCCTTATAATAATTGAAAGCACTTAAATGCTAAATGAAATTTGTATAAGAAATTTTATTTAAAATGGCGAGCAAAAATAAAATGTTTATTATTTCGACTCAATTAATTTTATGTGCAAATTAATAAATGAAAATTTTCGAAAAACTTCGCAAATCAAAGAATACATAAGCAAATTCCATTTTACATCTTTGCATTTCTTTACTTAACCGACTTTGCATTAAAATTGTACGTATTCTAATTGAACTAACTTTCAAATAAAATTTGGCCTTTGAAAATGAACAAATTTGGATGGATTATTTTTCCTAAATATTTTAACCTTATGAAATAAATTTATTCAAATGATCTCATATCAAAAAGAATCAAAATAAGTTGTGATGTTCCGCGAACGTGTGACATTTGTAATATTTTATCGTATTATAGGTGTTTTCCTCAGTAAAAAAATTATATTCGTCAAATGAAATTAAAAGTTAATGTTGTAAACATATATACAAATTTTGTTTAAATATAATAGGAAGTAATTTTATATAAGGAAAAGTTCTGATGAAAAGAATCTCTTTCATGAACTTTTACAGATAAAAGAATATTGCTTTTATGATTAGTACTCTTTAAATACATAAAAACCAGACGTCGTAGGGACAAGCAAAATTTATTCAGGGAGAATTAGCTCTGAATAATTTTTTTTTTTTGGAAAATTAAAATAAAATTTAATTTAAGAACTATATCCACAACATGCGTTATCAGGTATGTAGTGAGAATATATTTTCAGCGTTAAAATGTAGTGGTTTAGAAAACAAAAAAAATACAAAATATTTTGAAGGTTTTTTCGTACTGTGAATTTTTAATACTCCGTGGCCAAATGACAAAATGGGACATTATTTAAGGAATCACAACGGTGTCTGTCCATTTGTTCTGTTAATACTAATGTATATAAGTCTACAAAAAGACAAACAGATGTGTTTAAAAATATGTATACAGCACACAAAATAAATTCTGAAATTAATGAGGAAAATATCGCAAGAACTCTTAACTCGATCAATCCATATTTCTCTATATAATACACTAATTACATTGGACTCAGTGAGTGTTTCGAAATCCACCATACCAAGACCCTATTAACGTATAAAAAAATGTTATTTTTATATTATTACAAAAAAAAGGAGTTCTAATATTTTGAATACAGGAATGTATATGAAAACGTGTGAAAAATATCAATTTTTATTTCTATTCAGCACTCTTAAGATGATGCTACGTTTTATATGTATGCATAAAAGAAATCTAGAATGCTTTAAGAATATATTCCTAAATTCGAAATATACCACAAACTTCTATTTCACTAGAACATGACAAAGATATAATTTGTATGTATAAAAATAAAGCGTATGCTCGATTAATATATTCTTAAGTGTCAAAAAAATTGATATCGCACTGGAATAACATTTCATTATTCATCAAAATTATATTGTCTATTAATATGCAAATAATGACGTTGACAAAAAATTAAATAAACCTCCATTAAAATTACATCGTACGTAGGAAGAACTTGCGAAGGATAGGAAGCATAATCGACATAAACCAAAATGTAATTTTATGAGGTTAGACATCTGATGCATGCACGCTTACATTAAAAAATTAGTAAAGCTTAATATATTCTTTGAAATATTATCCCCTGTTTCCAAAATTATGAAAGCTTATAAAAATTTTAATTTTGTGTTAGTTTTGTTTGGGCCACCGGGCGTGACGTCGATGTAAAAATTGTGGATTATCGAGGTAATCGATCGTTGGATGATATAATCTTGAAATGAAGACTGTTCCATTTGAAAATGTAATAAATATTTTACGGAAAATTTTTATTGCCCTAAGCAGATAAAAGTCCTCAGTAAAAATACAGGCGGTTTACGTCTCTTTACACCGGTTATGGTGTTGAGAATTTTTGGCTAGAAAATACCAATCCTTTTGAATATTACATGAAGTATTGTTGGTTCAAGTGGTAAATATTGAGATAGCAAATATCGACTCTATTCCGAATGTACTTGTCATCGAATTTGTATACATTTAGCTGAGCAAAGAAATAATATTTAAAACCAATTATTATATTAAGTAGGCTCTCCTACGCCAATGACCATATGAATTCAAGTTCATATCCTTCGTTTGGGTTTTTTGCTGTTTCCGTCCGTAACGTTGCATTTTGATTTTCGTCCTGAAATTTTTGATGTAAATTAAGTTTATCACAAGGAGTAATTAAAAAAACTGAATTTTTGTTTAAAGTTGTATACATATGCAAACCTCCCAATTTTCCCGAAATTAATGTCCACCGCGTGTTTAAATTAGAATAAATCGAGACCATAACGTAATATCACCAACCACAAGGTTTCATTCGCTTATTTACATATAGTATTTAAATAGCTGTAATTATGTTATACCAAAAATCTAATTGGAACAAAGGGTCATCACACACGATTATTTCTAATCATAAATAAATAAACCATGTTGTCAAAAAATATTATTCTTTGTAATAACTTGAAAAAGTTCTATAAATTTAAACTTTGTTCATTTCCGTCACAATATATTTTAGCACCTCCTCCTACCAGATTCAAAATAACATAAAAAAACAATTAAAAGAATAAACGATTAAAAACCAAACAATATAAAAATCAATCGAAAAAAAATCGATGTATGTTACATTCGTAAATTCAATTTTACCAGCGAAGAGTTAAAGTTTTATATCTGAAAAATAATTAATTAACCCGCTAATTTCTTACAGCTATTTCTGTAATTTTATAAAATATATCTCTAACATCTTTGAGAAGCTATTTATAGAAGGTGGTACTTGATATTCAATTCAGTTAGCAACTTTGTTTCCGCAAATAAAGGATGAAGATGGGTTAAAATACTTTCTCTTTGACAGAGTAAAGAATGTGTCCAAAGTAGTAACTTTTGGTCTTTCCGATAATCCTTAACCAGACTTCTTATTTAAATGTAGAAAAATTTAAAAACCTTCTCCAAAAAGATTCCATGTTAACTTTGTGTTATTTGCCGAATTACTCTTATCGACCCATACTGCAATGAGAAAAATAACTTCATGCTTTAGGGAAGAAGTGAGAACATTCTAATTGATAACCACATAAGATAACACTGATGAACTGGGATGCCAGATTTATTATATAGAAACCTAATATCAGTGAAAACCATGGCATTTCATTAGACAAAACATGAGCCATGTTATATATCACTTGATGCTAATAGTCTGGGAATATGCGAATTATAATATTTTTGGGAATCTTTATTAATATTGGATACTCATTTTTAAAGAAAAATCAACGAAATACTTTCAGCGCCTTATTCACTCGTATATTCCCAAACAGACATCATTTATATACTGTCGATTGATATTTGCACGATAGCAAAACTTTTTCCATGGAAATAGACGTTACAAAAAATCTCATCTCGTATATCAAAATGTGTCGAGGTGTGACCCCTGACAAATAAATATCCAATAACTAATGATGTTCTTTAGTAGAACCCACAAATAGTACGAAGATTGATTCGTGAGCGTTCTTCATAAATTACCGTGCGAGCCCAATAAATCTGCTCAGGACATTATTGTGACAAATTATTACGAATTACTCGTATCGAATTACTTGAAATAATGCACATTCCCCGATTCCTCTCAGATATTCTAATATTGGCCTGCTAAACCGGGTAAGCGAGCCTATGAAGCTTTAGGCTCCGTTTGAATATAAAAAATGTGTAGCATATTTTTATGCGTTCGGGAACGAGATAAATCTTAATGTATGTTTTATTATATGTGATCACGCGCAGCACTCTCAGATAAGTAGCGATGATTAGAGTGCTTCCGTGACTTATAATTACTCCTTAATAACGCGTTATGGCTACATTAGGGAATGGTAAAGTATTCAAAGTAAAATGTATAACTTACTAATTGTAAAACATAATGTAGCCGAAAAAATGTAAACGTTATAGTTAATGTGTGGTAGGATGGTAAATAACCTAAGTCTAATAATTGGAAGAATATTATTTTGATTCCTATTTATAAAGCTAATAGGCAATGATACTAACACTTTTGGTAGTATTCATTCAGGTCAAAATATTTATCTCAAATTCAGACAATATATAAAATCTACTGACGCAGTTTGAATGGTTAAGTTGAATATTAATAATATAATATGTAAAAAAAAGGTTCATAAATTATTTGTTCGTAGTTTACCCCCTTCGTTCTATAAGAATAAATAGTACATACTCGTATTATGTATGCCCGTACGTACATGTTGCTTACTTTTATATTATATTACGTACGTATGTTTTAACAATTTTATTTCTATCTCGTATAAAAGTTTTCCTGAATGTAAATATTTTTTCTTAGCTTAAAAAATAAATTCATCTATTTATATTTTACATATATTCACGACTTACACAATTATTTTATTATTTCCTCGTCAAACGATACGTTATAATTTACTAAGACGTAAAAACAAGTAAATAAGTAATAACAAAAACAAACAAATATTCAGAAATGCAATGGGTCTAACAGAATATTCAGAATGAAATATTGCAATACCTGAATATTTTTCGGCGAGATAATAATTTTTATGACCCTCATTAGAAGACAGAAACAAACAGAAAATCTAATAACTAATTAGGTATCATTTTTATTAGAAACAAGTTCAAAACTTAAAATACTTAGTAGTTTTTATATCACAATCTTCATTTTAATGTAACTTTTGGGCTCCGTTTCGTATATGTAATAACAAAACTTAGTGTGAGCTTGTGTGATTTATGTGTAAAATTGTTTTTTGCACTCAATTAGAAAAAGGACTTATTTTACATTTTATTTCAACGACAATTTATATATATCTATATATCTATATTTATATATATATATATATATATATATATATATATATATATTTATATTTATATTTATATATATATATATATATATATATATATACATATATATATATATATATATACATATATATATTTTTTTTTTTGTGTGTGTATATATACACATATATACATATTGAATGTATTACGCCAGTATACATTCGAAGCAAGTATGTAAATTCATTAGGTGGATAAAATTCAAACACACTGCTATTGAAGAGGAGGAAAACCAATATTTATTTATATGAATCTGTCCATGGGTGTCAATCTCCCCGACTTAGATCGCAATGTGATAAGCGGAAATGAAAATATGCCAAACTCAAACATCAAAAGGATTCTGGAAGACTTGTTTTACTTCTATCACTGAAAAGCTTTATTTTCATAATCATGTCTGTTATTACGTCTCTTTGCTGCCTCGCTTTCATATTACATGACTAGCCGAAATGAACTCATGTATATGATTTTTGTTCTTTAACATGAATTAAAGGGCTTCATATGATCCTATGAAAGAAATTGTGATATGAAAAAAATATAGCCAAACCTTTTAAGTGTCGTATCATCTTCAAGATCTTATTTGGAGAAATCCAAAAACATGTTCTGTTTGTATTTGTTGTAAACAAAAAGGGAGAAATGCTAAATATTTAATAAATCAATATTTAATAAGCCTGTCAAGAATATTCGAGAGATTATTCATGATACACGAAGATTAGACTTAAAAATTTATTAAAAAGTGACAATAATGAAAATTGTTCAGTAAAAGCCCGCAGTAGAATGTTATATATATATATATATATATATACATACATACATATATACATATATACATATATATATATATATATATATATATATATATATATATATATATAAATCTAACTTAAGGACCTAAAACCGCAAGAAAAAAATTGTAAAAAAAATGCATGTTCAGATTACGATTCAATCTGATGATGAATATTTCAATCAGTTGCTATCAGACATTCTTCCCAACTATAATGCACAATCCAATTAAAGAACATTAATTTTGCTCTACCCAATACGATATACACAGTGATTTTTTATTCGTTTTAAACTTAAAACTAAAGTTGACGTCTGCCATGAACACAACGCATTTGCAGTGTTAAAGTTATGAATAAACTAATTAAACTATGTTTTGAAAAAATATATTACGATTAATAAACTATTAAATACACTGTACATTCCACATAGTGCGCGTGGACCTATTGTTTAGTATGAGTGCACCTGTTGTTCGCCCGGCGAGGGGTTGGAGGCGGCAGCGCAATACAGTGTACGAAGAGCGCGAGATATGTTTCGAGTTATTTCGGTATTTAAAAAAATAATTTAATTTAATTTGAATACAATAAAAATACCTATTAACTCTACTAATGCCAGAGCACTAATTAATTTATTATTACATTGATACATAAAAGTAAAGTAATACAGACTTTCATATTCCTTCGTGTTCGCATCGTTATTGCTGAGGTGTCCCTGGTTCTCAGGCATTGTGTAGTTTTGTGCTGACACATCGTTTCCGTTTGGGTGTTGTCTAGCTGCAGCTGTGTATTGTTATGATATCCAGTGACTGCTGATATCAAAACTCCTCCCTTTCTATATGGAAAATATCGGTCTTCTCGTATTTTCCTGGACCTGTAATGGATCTTCATTTTTAGGTTCATTAATAGTTTTTTTACTTTTTGATTTAATACAATTGTAGCTTCCAATAATAATTGGTTTAAGTATATATAATATTAAGCCCCAAAAGCTTGGGGCAAATTCCAGGGGTTCGTTATCATTTTCTATCATTTGGTTTTTTAGTTCGTCGATTTGTGTCTTCGTCTTCGATCTGTGTCTTCTATAGCGTATAAATTAACATTTTTAAGATTAATGTGTCATCTCTTAAGTATTTTAATACTCTTGATGTCAGGTAAACTAATGCTAGATAACGATGTATATCTACTGTCTGTAATTAATATTTGGTTTCAGGATGACAACTTTCATTTGCACTTCGTAATTTTCGGATATAGTAAAGAGATATGTTCCCTTAATAGTTTTTCTGGTTTCTTCGCCCTCACATCTTTCAGAGATTGTAGTTTCGCTTGGTAGAATACAGAGCCATTCATAGTTGGATATATGTTGTATCCTGGGTTCTTCCATGTGTATTTCATGAGCTACACATACATGATATTTTCCAATGTGTTCAATCAATTGTGCTGCGCAATTATCACCATCTTTAATTTATTTTTTTTCTCCATAATGGCATAGGTAATTTCTCTCGGTTAGCTCCAGGAATTTTCTTTCTGGAGTAATGTACTCAAACCGGTTAACGAGGATATATTTGGATTCAGGTAAATTGAATGGAAAAGTTGTCGATATAGGTATGGATAAGGAGTATAAATGGTAATATTCTTAATATTCTAGTTCTACTAATGGTACATCTAGAATAAAAATAATGCAATCTTGCTTAATATAACCCTTAATGATAACAGCTTCTCCCAATTTTCCTATATTTCTTACGTTTAATTCGTATGGGAATCTTAAATATTTAGGTAGTATTATGTTCTGTAATGCGTTGGCAAGATCTATTGGATTAACGATTCAGGAGTGTATCTGGCACATCTTGACCAAAGTTATGGCATTCTCAAGCTCAGAAAGTATTTGATATACAGTTCTAAAAACTGTTGTTAATTGAACAAAAGCGAACTTGACAGCCCGTTTGTCTTCAAGACTACTATAAATAGTTCTTGCTCTGTTTTCTATTTGCATAGTTCGTGATTCTGGTACCATTTAGTTCATTTTGAGTGCATTAGTTACATTCCGAAACTTATCTATGGCATCTGTTAATGGGGTAATTTGTTTTTTTTATAATTTATTTATAATGTTTTTGATTAGATATAAATTATTTAATTATCATAATGTTCTGCATCTGATACATCTGAATAAATAATATCGACTAAATTAAAACTTTGAATTAACGTCCACTGGGTCCACTTTTCTCTTTGCTCTGCCTAAGTTCTGCGGGTACATCCCTGGGTTATCGTTGATCTTGATGACGCCTTTATGGAAGCTGCGACGATCGGTCTGTAAGATTATTTAAGGGTTGTGCTATATTTCTGCTTTCGTTTTCATCTATGGTTCCTATTTATAACTAGAGTATTATCGTCATTTACTTTCGTAATTTCAAAGGGTCCTTGAAATTTATTAGTAGTTTTACTTTCTTTGCGTGTTCTGATATATTCACCTATTTTTTCGTATAAAATTTCATACCGTTTTTATATTCTTCCATGTAATCTTGGTAGAGTAATTTTTCACAGTAAAGATTAAATAGGTCCCTAGATTGGACATGTCCTAGTTAAAGTTCTAAAGATATTTTGAACGTTTATGAATTCTTCGGTGTGTTATAGAACGACCTTTTTTAAGACATTTTGTTACTGGTTTTATGACTTTCTCCAAATCCTTTATAAACCCCAAATAATAACCTAAGAGTCTGAGAAAACTTTTAATCTCTTTAGCAGTTTTAGGTATAGGGTAATTATCGCTTTAATTTTATTTTGATTAGGTCTTAATCCCTTATTTGTGATTTCGTGCCCTAAATACGCTAATTTTTTTCTTAGGAATTCGCTCTCTTCCACTGGATGTTAAAATTTGTTTGTCTTACTGTCAAATGCTTTATTAATTTACACATATATTCTTGTAATGACGTAGAATATATAATAATATCGTCAAGGTAAACTAAGCATTTTTTCTGTTTGTAGACCACGTATGATATTATCCGTAAGCCTTCGAAACGTGGCCGGCACGTTTTTCAATCCAAACAGCATTCGTTTAAATTCGTAACGGTCGCGTTCTGTTAAAAAAGCAGATTTTTAGTCTCCAGGGTCCATTTCTACTTGATGGAACCTTGAAGCCAAGTCTAAGGTTATAAAGTATAGACTTCTGCCTAATTTATCTACGATATCATTAATTTTCGGTAAAGGATACTTGTTTTCAATAGTCTTATCGTTTGTTTCCTATGTTCTGTTACCATTCTGTATTTTTGGTTTCCCGACTCGTCAATTTTGTTTGGTACGATATAAACAGAAAAACTCCAGAGTAAGGACGATAGCTTTATTATATCGTATTTTAATAGGTCTTCTACTTGTTTCCTAATTTCGTCATTTTTAAATGGAGTTATCTGTATGCTTGGATATAGACGGAGTTAATATTTTTTAACCACAATTTATGCTTAATCTGATTAGTACAGTGGTAATTCTTCACAGTGGAAAATATCTCAATATCCAAGGCATATATTTTTTGTAGCTTTTTGCTCTTCGTTATTCAAATGATCTATTCTAAGTTTATTTAACTTTTGTTTACGTATCTCATCTATGTCGTAATTATTATTATTTTTTTCTTTTAGCTAGGAATTATTTATTTCGCATCTAGTAAACATTTCTACTTCTAAGGGTTCATGCAACATAATCTTCATACATATTTCCGTTCTATAAATTATAGTAATAAAAGCTCTGTAAATTTATGTATTCGTTGTCTTTAGCAATTTATTTTTATGCTAATTTCTGCGTCATTCCGTTTAATTAAATCTATCCCAATGAGACCGTCATATTTTTTTGTTAAAATCAAACACATGAAATTAATGTCTGATGGATGTTTTAAATGTTCGAGGTTCGTTATTTGGCGGGCCGATTGTATCTGAAAGGATTGAAGTATCAGAAATTAATGAAAATATTCATCCGCTTTCTTGGGGCTTATGAAAGATTTGATAGATCCCGTATCGATCATAAATTTGGCTGTTATTTCCAGTAAAATTATATATGGAAATTTTACCCTTCTTTAATAAAATGTATTATTTCTTTTTGTTTTGTCCGGTATTTTCATGGTAACTACAACCAGGGGTTTCATCCTGATAAAATAATTCTTCTGTAGTAAGTTGTGGCCTATTTTTTGTGATTGTGCGTATCGTTTAATTCGATTTTGAGGTATTCTCTAAGGGCTAGGGCCCGTGCGAAGGGTCAGACCAAGTTGCCAATTCTTGTTATTTTGCGGCATTCTAAAACGACCTGAATTACCACTACTAAAAGGCCCAGTATTTGTAATAGTATTTAATTGGAGTGAATTATTAAAATGAAACCTTATTAGATTAGAGTTATTATTAAAAAATTGTCTATTAAATAGCTGGCTAAACGATAGATTATAAAGATGTGGAAATCTATTAAAAGTATTATTATATTTATTAAAGTATTTTGGATTAAAATTATTTCGAGGTTTATTAAATGAATGGAAATTTGGTTATAAGGTCTCGTTTATTAGAGTGAAATTCTCCTCTTCAATTACCATTGAAAGTGTTTGATCAAGCGTTTTAGGTTTTTGTAACCTCACTGCTACGTACTTCACTTGCTTTGTAACAATTTATAAAGGTTTTTAATGCTGCCTACACTGCTACATACCTCACTTGCCTTGTAGCAATTTATAAAGGTTTCTAATGCTAACCCGTCATAAATATCTATTTTAATATTTTTCTGTTTCTCATTTACCAAACTTACGCTAATTTTTCCAATTAATAAACCTAACGTCTTTGAGTCTTTCTGCAAATGTATTGACGTCTCGAATTTGCGTAATTTTAAACACTTCATTAATTCTTGTACTAGATAATCTTCATTTCGGTTTTTACTCTCTGCCACTGTCGTTATTGTTACTGTCGTCGCCAATTCTCTGCCTTCAAGTTTACTAATTATAAGTCTAATTAGAAATCCATTAATCGGATTTGATGGCTTCACTAAATTGGCATATAACTGACCATCATCACATATTAACAGGCATCTATAAATACGGATAACTTCTCGGATTCACCGTTAAACCTCGGGATGATATTTATAACGTTTTGAGGAATATCCTTAATCTCAATTTTGCTATAATTTATTCACACAAAGTAATCTAGGTAAAATGTTTCACTATATAAATGCAATTCAGTAAGCCTAATAATTGTTATTCACTTAATTTAATTATCATGTGAGAACAAGAATATTAAGAATATAAAAGAATGGTTGATATTGAGAACCTGGGGGATAGCACACGCAATAAAGCAACACTGGATTAGAGGTGCACACAACACAAGGAACTATATTAGTTCAAGTACTTAGAATACAGCCATAAGTGCGGTCTTCTGCAGCATGCCCATTGATTACTGCTTTTCACAAGTATTTTTATTACCGAAAATATTGTATTTATTTAATTGGTTCTAACTTGTGTTTAAAGAATTCAAATTTACGGCGTTCAAAAGTTTTGGGAATCTTTATAAAGGCCTAACACAAAACAATCGACTGCGCCAGATATGTTTCGGGTTATTTCTACTAATGCCAGAACAGTAATGAATTTATAATTACATTGATACATAAAATTAAAGTAATACAGAGTTTCAAATTCCTTCGTGTTCGCATCGTTATTGCTGAGGTGTACCTGCTTCCCAGGTGTTGTGTGATTTGGTGCTGGCTCATCGTTTTCGTTTGGGTATCGTCTAGCTGCGACGGTGTGTTGTTATAATATCCAGTGACTGTGACGGGCCGGTCGGTGCATAGAAATAGATGCAAGTAATTAGATTTATTAAGAAATTAGCTGATGGTAAAGTCTCATAAAGTTCTAGGGTACTAAACGATTTTTTATCAATTAAAATGCAATTAAGTAGTCCGTAACTTGATTAATAATGTTCAGACTTAAATTGTAAAATGAGCAATTAAAAATTAATTTTTATTTTAAATTGAACATGAAATAATTTACGCTTATTTAAAAAACTTGAATCAACTTATTTACAACAGATTAGGCATTTACAACGATTTAACGACGTATGAACAAAAAGGTACATCTCACCCATCTTCATTTCTACATTTCAAAATCAATGCCATATATTCCATGTACAAACGAGCACGAGAACGAGTTTTATTTCACACGTATTAGTATCACTCTGCCAGTTTCACTGTGCCAAATGCAGCCAAAACTTAGTGTTTTAGCTCGTCTAACTTTTGCACCTCTTTTATTTACACTAACCACTCTATCTCCGACCACAAATAAAAGTCTACGAGTATCAGCTCGGGGCTACGAGCAAAGACCATGGACAGAATCCCAACCAAGGATCGCCAAATACACCATTATGGCACTTTCGTAACCGAAAGTAGGTATAAGCGGAGCGACGACACGACGCGCAGCTCAGCAATTAACATTATATGGAAAGATAATGGGCCGAGTCAAGTAATGAGCGGCTTCTCTTTCAGTCACTAGTAGGAACGTTCCGGTTTACGCATGTAAAACTCTATTTAAGCAGTGTGATTATATTTCATTTCGGATTTTAATAGATTTCTTCATCGTGCATTGTGTCTGATAATTATTTTAATGTTCGTAATGAATAGTATCCGTGATAAACATGCTGTAAAACTGTGAAAAAAAATCATATCATACATTATCTTGGAAAATTATTTTAACACTACGAATAGTAATATTCATGACGTACATCAAGTTTAGTTCTAGGTATAAAACGAATAAAAAATCACCGTGTATGTTGGTCAACAATTGAGGCCTTAAATTACAAAGTTTTTTTACGACGTTTTATACAATTCTAATATCATCCATATATAATATAATTTATAAGATTATAATATGTTCGTATAAACCAACAAATAAATATTCAAATATGCACTTCATCATTTAATATCAGGTTAACTAAATTGAGTTTAATAAATACACGTAATAAACTAGTTTATTGTTATGAACAATCGTTTAAAAAAACTCTTTTTTGATGATACTCACGGATATCAATGTTTGAAGCAAGCTTTCCTTTGAATATTTTCGAAGATAAAAGCAGTAACCATGATCAATTATTTATTGCTTAAAATCAGTTGATTTAATTCACAATATTTGTATAATGTTTTCAAAACTATTTATTCCAAAACTAATAAATAAAAGGGCACAATCTACTTTACGTTTTTGTTGTTATCAACAATTTATTATTCAACCGACTTTATGTTAAGTTTAATTTTTATGATAATTGAAATAAGGTTAAATGAAATCTTAGACTTGAAACACTTGAATTGACTAACTTTTTTGCAACTGAAATATTTAGGTAAAAATGGAACATTCAAAGTTACATTTCTCCATTTATATTTTAACCCTAAAAATTTATTTCTTCAAATTATTACTCTCTTATTAAAGTAAAACAAAATATGTCATCATATTAAGCACACCGGTGGCCCTTGCAAATGGTTTTCCCATACTCTAAATAAAATAAATTGCTGGCATACGTCACATGCTCGATCAACATATTTATCTGCTGTAACTAATTTTGCATCATTATTTGATATTAATCGTTCGTATAATTTTTAACCATTCATACGAAAACATGATTTCTAAGCTTTAACAAATTGTCACCTTTTGTATTAATTTTGATTCACTTTGTCCGAAATTTAGTTTTATTTTAATATTATATTTATTTAATATATTTAATATTATATTTAATAATTTTTATTTGTAATATAAATATTGGACTATTACATATAATAAACTATTAAAGAAGTGAATATAAAATATAACTTATTTACAAACAGTTTCATATAGTTTTTGGGCATTGACTTAATTTATTGGAAAGTAATAGAGTTACATCTACTAGTTATTCGGATTACTAGGGAGTAAATAAAGATTATCATTTCCATACCCAGTGCAATTTAATAAAAACTTTGAACTAAACAGGAAACATTAACAATTGCTGTCTCCATTTTTTTCTATCACACTTGCATGATATACTTAATTAAAATGAGCGATATATTATGTAGTATTGATTACATAGGCACAGTTTTCATCACTCGTACCAGATTGCCAATGAGAAAAGTTGGTAGATAATTTTGAGTGACATTTCACACTTAATCTTTTTAAGAGCGATCGATGGCCTTAAATTAAAAAAATATCTGATGCTCTAAATCTAGTACTCAATAAAACTATAAAAAACATAAAAACACTTTAAGCGTACCGTTGAGTAAGGAAAGTACTAAAAATTATAAAATAATAAAAATTCAATTTCTAATTGCGAGTTTTGTGGTAAAACATCGTTTTAAAATATAAATAAATTCTTAAGACATTGCTACCATTATAATTTATTGAAGTCCATGCCAAGACGAATGTAACACTCATGTACGCGAGAGTGAGATAGAGAGGAGTCAATATTTTATAAGTATTATGGTATCCCTTTCGACTTGAATACTGCAATTTTCTACATATTTTTCATATTTCAAATGATATTTTTCAATTAAATGCTCATATTTTTTTAACAAAAAATTCGAAAAAATACCATTGAGTGGAAACAATATTTTATTCTAAAAGTTTCAGGTATTTTATGATTTTGTACTTTTCACTGCGTTTCATATTCAAACTTATTTGAAGTGGGATATTTGTTGGGTTAAAATTTTATTTTCCCATTTCTAATGCTCCTGATGTCTTATGTCACAGAGAATATGACAAACTCATATTGATAAAGGCATTTGCGGTATTTAATGTGCATGAATACGTTCATATATCCCTACATACATAGATGCGTACATACACAAAATATACCTATAGCCATATCAAAACGTTAATTTCTTTTGATTTTCACGTAGTCGGGTAAAATATATTATTAATCGTAATAAATATTTCTATTCACCCACGGATTTTCTATTGAGACTTATTACTTTTTCAGAATTAATTTTATTAATTGATTTAAAAATTATAAATGGACATCTGCGGAACGGAAAATTAAAATCAGCATATGATCGAAATATATTATTAGATACACCAATTGTATCGTTTAATTATTTTAGGTATGGCTTATGAAACAGATCCAACTTATTTTTACATTAAATGAATTTGCTTCTTTTCATTTTATGTCTGAATATTTATTGCGTACACTTTATACGTACTTTCAAACTTAGGTGTAGGTAGGCTACACCTGCAAATGCATGCTTTCCTGCTATATCAAAATATGTAAGTTAAACAAATTGGAATTCCACGAGTTTAATCGCCGCTCCTGAGAAGGTCATATCCCCATTACCACAGGACTCATCACACAAGCGACATATCAATGAATGTATCCTTCATTATTATAGAATCCCGGTCAGTACCCTGAGGTTCAGTCAGCATATTCTGATGTTCCACGTCAAAATCTACTGACTGAATCGGATTCAAGTCAAACGAGTTCGAAGTCGATGGACCTACCCTTCAACATTAAGGAGTTCCTATCAATACGTTATAGTTCTATGAACAATCGTTTAGAATATTTAGATCTATAACTTGGAAGGTAATATCAGAATTTAAAAGTTTATAATTTAAAAAACCTCTACTATCACTTTTTTCCAATGCATGTCTACATTGTTTTGCAGACCGTTAAGCTACCCTCAAACTTCTACTGTGAACTCAGCATCTATTGGCCTTTATGTAAGTCATGGAAATAGTACTGAAATCTAAAGTTATATCATCTAAATAATTTTTTTATTCTGAAAAAGTATATTCTGTCTATTTTTTAGCAAAGTCATCGCGATTATGCGTATATTTTCAATAATAATATACTCTCCTACACAATTAATTAATTTCTTGTTCATTAAATATTAATTGGTCTAAAACCCAAATTTACTATATTTAAATTTTCCAGGTAATAATTTAAAAACAGAAATAAGGGAAAAAACATTTGCAAAACTTTATATCTTCAATGAAAAACTATGCAACTTTTTTCACAGAACCATGCATGTGTTCCAAATATTCAAAATAGAAAATTTTAATTACTCGTCATTCAGAACGAGTTCCTGGAAAAGATTAAAACGAAGATTTCAAACATAATAAAATCCTTGTTAAAACTGGCCCTACATAAGCTTTTGTTATCTTACAGAGTTATTCTTAAGTTCTCGTAATACAACTAGAAATATAACTTGATGTATTGGGATCGAGTGGGGAAATATGTATATCTGCCACAAGAACTAATACTCGTATAGTCATACGACCAATTTAAAACATGATATTTTAGCCAAAATCATTAACAAATAAAGCACCAAACCATCAAAACTTCTCAGCGTGTAATCCATTAATGCCACTCAATGCTACTATTCTGAAAATATAATAGTGGTAGCTTTTTTGTGGTAGCGAAAGACTTTCCCAGTGATTGATACTAATTTTAATGATTGAAAAATCAACAAAATAATTGTACTGCATGCTATAAATTCTCATATACCTACCATTAATATGTTATAGATTTTCATCCACACGACGAAGAAAAAAAATGTTTCTTAAAGAAATAAGCACTAGGAAAAAATTTCGCGTCACATAGTAACACGGTACTAAGAGCGACCACTAACTAAATAGCCGACATATAAATTATATGTCGTTATACCAGTATATAAATTACTGAAAATTATGCACATTTTCCGAAAATTGTCAGAAATTCTAATGTCAGCTGTTTAAAATGGAGAATCGCGCTGCTAAAGCTTTAAGCTCCGTTCGAATATAAATAGCGACCACTAACTAAATAGCCGACATATACTGAAGCCACCAACTAACCATCATCTCTTAGTTACGTCCATAAATAACACGGAAATTTATTCGTCAATATTCTTTACAAATGACCACTCGAGCACTCTAAATCAACCTGAGACATTTCTGTAACAAATAATAACGATTCATATACTGAAAATTATGCACATTTTCCGGAAATTGTCAGAAATTCCAATGTCGGCTGTTTAAAATGGGGAATCGCGCTGCTAAAGCTTTAAGCTCCGTTCGAATATAAATAGCGTGTTGCAAGCTGGTGTAAGTACGTTCGGTAACGGGAAAATTCTCAATATATTATGCATTGTACGTGAGGACGAGGAATCGCTGTCACTGGAGGCAGGGATGAGAGTACTTCCTGGACGTACGAAGAACTCCTTAATAATGCATGATCGCTACTTACGGGAATGGTAAAGTTACATTAAACATAAGAATTATAACTTACAAATTGCACGGTGGAATGCAACCAGAAAAAGGTGTACGTTATGTCGGATTATGAAATGCATTGAATAATTTAAGGTAAACATTTTTAAAATGTTTTGTATACGTATTTATAGACTTTAATAAGTGACGAAGTCATTAATTGTTGAAAATTTCATTTCAAAATATTCATATTAAATTTAGGCGATAAATAAAATCTACTTATTCACAACTTACCTTTTTCGTTTAAACATAGTATCAAGCATATTATCTGACTGTTTTAACGATTTATGTTTTTATCTTGCATAGAACGTTTTCTTCTGAATCTCGATATATTTCCGTACTTATTAAATATGATACATCTGTTTAATTTTTACATGCACATATATGATGTACTTCATTCACCAATATTTATATTGTTTATTCGTAAATCGCTCTGTTATGTTTTATTAAAACTTAAAAAACATGTAAATCAGCACTGAAAAAACCAAATAAATAACCAGCAATACAAATAATCTAACCGAACGCTGAAAATGAATAATAATTTATTTGAACTTTATTGGACAACAGTTGGATACCCCGTTGTGAATATGTCACATAAGCTTTGAGAAATAAATATAACTTATATGTACTTATATCTTTCATTTTAACCAGCCACAAAATAATTTTTTTTCAAATTTGTATTTCAAAAATTATATTTTAATATTTAATTATTTTTTTCTATCGGTACTAATAAACTTCACTTCTTGCTTGGACTGACTTCGTGGATCGATAATTACTTACCCCAATTTATGTATTGACACACAATATTTAATTTTTTTTTAAAAGGTGTAACTGTTCTCATTTAATTACAATCATTTTGTTGCTTCCATTATTATGGAATCAAGGATCAGTGTATTGTATGTAATGCAACGCAAATCGCAATCATCTTTTCTGTTCGAAGACACGAGGAAATTGATTTTCTTTGACTTACTTCCATATATTAAGTCGTGATGTATAAAAATAATAGTTTTTCATAAGAATTAAACGTAACTGATGTTAAGCTATTCATTAAAAAAATAAATAATATATCCCATGATATTTCAGGAAAAACTATTTTGGCACTTTTTATTAAAACATTTAATTTTTGTAAGTCTTTTAAATTTTAAAATTTAATTCAACCTCATTGTAATAGACAAGTTTGCTGGATAACTCGTTAGGAATCATAAGTTCAAATCTTCCAAATTGCTATTTATGAAAAGGTAATTATATTTTGAAGTAAAAATATCGTTTTAAATACCCAATAATTTAGGACACCAAAATTGGTAAGAAGTTTTAATCTAATCATTACTAAAGTTTAAAAATTAAAAAAATAAACAATCATCATTGATAAATAATAACCCTTAAATGCATTTTACAGAGTAAAAGACGTATTGTACTATTTGCACTTACTCTCAATAATATAATGTATAAATGTTACTTGCCCGGAAATGTTCAAAGTACTTCATAAAAACAATTCTTGCTTTCAGTTTGAAGTCACAATCAGCTGTCATTGGATAAATAACATGAACAATTTAAGTACATTAATTGTCGCAATTTACAAAGATTTTGTGCTTGTTTATTTGTTTGTTACAGTAGCACGTAAGGACTAGAAAACTTATTTACGTGAGATTTTCAATAAAATATTGCTTGTGGTCTTGATCAATCTTTTGACTACTGTTTGCCTTTAAAATGTATTTATACTCTTGATTATGATATCTGCAAATCGACGATTCCGAATTCTAAAATGAGTATATCCTTTTAAGCAATCTTCATGGATTTCCTACTGCCAGTAATTTACTATGTTTACTGTTTTATGTGTTGTTATATTAATAGTGTTTTTTTTATTTAAATACATACAGAAATGTCCTTACAATGTTATCCTTACTATGTAATTAATATACGTTTATCAGTAATTTACTCTCTACTAGAGTACTTTTTTCACTGTGTTCACTATGATTCGCGGTAAAAGATTACTTTTGTAGCTATAAGTTCGTCACCGTATACTTATTCCAATAGGCTTTTAGTAAATTTTCTGGATTAATTGAATACAAAAATAAATATATTTTAAAAGAACTTTGGCCCGTCGGTCTTTTTTTCTCTTCATTGGTTTTCTTTTTGTAATATCATTAGCCAAAAATAATTAGGCGTATTTGAAAGTTACTAAATCATGGATGATGAAGTTAATGTATTTTTATTCAATCAAGTATTTCTTGAATTAATTTATTAGCACAGGCTTCACATAATTAATACTTTGAATTAACAAATGATGAGCAGAAATTCTAAAGATCCAATTTGACCTAAATATCAAGCTAAAATTCAAGTTACTTTTATCCTAGTCAAAAACATTTTTGAGGCGTTATTTGCATCTAAAAAGTATAGTTGAATAGGATGTTATTGAAACAAAAAACTACACTGTCTTAATAAAATACATGTGTGAGAGAAATTTCCAAAAATTGGGTTTCATATCGCCAAATTTTTTCGTAGAATACGAAGGCGGAACTTTTAAATCGAATATGTATTGATGTACTAAAATAAGGTGTATGCCGAAATATATACTCGCAGTATCATATTATATTAATAAATAAATTTGACCCAAATTTAATACGTTTTAATTTAAGGTTAACTCGAATTTAATACATTGAATAATATTCCGAAAATATCTGAATTCCATAAATTTAGTGTCATGTTTAATATAAAAGCTTCAATATAATTAATAATAGATACGCTTCACATATTTGCTAAAATATTTTCGCAACAAACAAAATAATTACTTGCAAAGGCGTACGAATATATTTTGTTCACCCCAATCTTATTTTATCTTCCAATACATTTTCGATATTTCCCTTAAATACATCGCTCGTGTCTATTACACAATGTATATAACTTTTTTTTCAATAATCCTCCATTAATAAAATTCTTATATAGCAGGTTCCCCTGAAAGTCCTCGATGATGTCAGGAAAAAAAAAATAGAGTTAAATAAATGAAATAAAAGCTTTTTACGCTCAAAACAATGTTGGATAAAATATAAAATCCTTGCAAAACGCATTGATGATGAAAACATGGAAAGATTAATATTTTTATGTATGCACATTGGCACAGGTACTCATATTCATTGCTTTAATTGAGGTGAGAACATTGCGTTTAATAAGACAAGAAGTGATTAATAAAAATCGTTTCATCTCACAAAAATAGCCGTTTTTATATTTTGGCGTTATTTCTTAATAGCGCGATTTATTTTAATAGTCGACATTTTTCCCTAGAGAGCTAGTCCCTTTGCAAATATCTCGAGTAGTATAATCTCTATGGTTATGGCCGTAGTGATCTAGTAATAAGGGAATTCTCTTTCATCTATGCTAATAAGAAGTTTCGATAGAATATATTTCCAACTTAACCAGTGGGCAATTTAAGAAAGCTTTATTTATACTTCAATGATAGAACAAAATATTTTTTTCTAAATTTTATATGATAGTATTATTGATTATTATTGACGTCAAACCCGGCTTGAAATGATTTGATTAAGATATTGTTACATTTTAACTAAACGTGGTATGAAGTTAAATTCATTTAATTTATTTTTGCACTGGAATTGAATCTGTATTAAAATTTGTTGATAAAAGTATTTTCAAATGGCTAACTTTGTTAAATATTCATTAAAAACAGTCATTTAAATATAACTTTAAATCTTCGCATTACTTATTGAATATATTTGGCGTTAATTTTGTAGAAATTCATTATTCACAATTAAATGAAACTACGTGATGTAGTATTATTTCAACTTTCTTTAATTTCTTTACCACGACCTAGGCTTCGTTGTATTACAACATCTTCAGGTGGGATATTAGCAAAGATTAACTCTTAGGAACAACCAACAGCATTTATATGTTTCAAACGCAATAGCGGAAGCCTGGTATGTGCGGATTTTTCTTTTGCTTATGTTAATGAGTTTATTGCAGGGGCGCAGTGTAGGTTTTATTATATTACCGATTGAATTTATTACCCTTACTAAAATACTGGTATATTGTATAACTCTCTGAAATAATACTACATCACGTAGTTTCATTTAATTGTCTTCGCATTATGTTTAAGTTTCTTTTAACAAATTTTTTTAGCTATAGAATTTAAAAAAACCTCTCGGAAAATAGAAATATTTATTGGAAAATATAAATAATTTGCCTAATATCTCTGCCATAATTTTGCCAAAAATAATGATCTTCTATCAAGTAGGATATAATAACAATATTAAATTAAAATTAACCTTCTATAGTGACGGTAATGGATCAGAAAAAATGAGCGGTCCATGTAAGAGTCCTGGTCGGAAATCAACTGGCGGTATAAGAAGTTTATAGAAATGAACGAATGAGATCGGTTCGGGTTAAAATAAAGTTTTAGATAATTATAAATATTAAGACACCTCGTCATATGTAATATTAAGTCATGATCTCAAGTTAGGTACACAGCTCATTACTGCGAAAATTGCCCCATTCAATTCAGTTTTTTAATTTTTGCTAGTTCATCTAATTTCAAATTACTAATGAAAGTCTTTTAACACACTTTTAGGACATATCTACGTTTCTGACGAATGGTTCAATACCAACAATTAAATAATAGACGTATGCTATGAAGAAAAATATAGACGGAATTAAAAATTCAACTCTGATTGGTGGGATACAATCAAAATCTAAAAACAATCTTCAAATATGAATTCATTTCACCATATGAGTGAACATTTGATTATGTGTTTTTTATAACAAATTGACTTTGCCTGCTGCAAGATTTTTATCTGATCCGTGTACTTATTAAAATAAGACGCACACCAATGTTTCGACGTAGAAATTATCCGAAGATAAAAAAACTGTACGTGCAAGGCATTTTAATTCTTTGGTAAGGTTTTTTTTTATCTGCACTTAATGGTTAGATGATAAAACGGAGAATATGAAAAAATGGGACATACATAATAATTAAAATCTCCACTTTCATGATTGAATAATTCATGGATGTATGGAATTTATTACTAGTCGTGCTATTTGATTATCACTTATTCAGAGCTCTAAACAACTATTTACAGAATAAAAGAAGAATTGAATATATAGATAAAATATTGTTTATATCAGCTCTAACACTCAGTGACTTAGCGCTTACTGCTCACTGAACGAGTGGTTGTAAAAGCAAGCTGAATTTGAAAAGATAAATATAGCACACGGCCACGTTGACAACATAATCGTCTAACTTTTACACATTTCAGGAGCGACAACCATAAATATATTAATCCTTTTATCTGTAAAACGTTTTGGGAATCAGAATAATTTTGTCAACACTTCCTGGTAGAAAACAATTTCGTTTTATGGAAAAAAAATCGGATTATATTTATAGAATATTAGAGAAATGTTATGTAATTGTACATTTGTGAATATAAATCTCGCACAGAGAAAAAATATCTATAATATATTTACTTTTATGTAAATTACTATACAAATTTAGAATTGTTATTAACTTCTATTTTGTAATTAGGGTAATTGTCCCGTATGTATATTTTAAATTCGAATATAATCTAAAAATAAATATTAAAGCAATATACAACTATCAAAAACAAAGAGGCAATAACGAAACTCGATTTGGCGAACATTACAGCAAATACATCAAAAATCGTTCAAATAGGATATCACAATCTTATCCCTGGTGACCCTTTTAAATCATATAACTGCACTGAATATCCAAACGAGAATGAGTATCGAAACGGTAGTAGTTTTGATTTCATAACTTTTTCGTTTTTGTAGATATTAATGTCGTTCAGGTAAAATTACGTTTGAATAACATATTTAACTGAACACTATATTTATTCTTACAATTGAATGAACTAAAGATTTGGAGTGGGTGGAATTTATTGTGACATAAAAATAATTCGAAATTGCGATGCTGGAAAAATAGATCGGGTCTTGATAAATGGAATTTTGGTTAAACTCCTTGGTAATCTCTCAATAATTTTTAATTTTTGTATTAATTTCTATACGGAAAAGCATGTATGCTAACATTAAATTAAGTCTGAAATTTCTTATAACTCGTTATTATGTATTAATATCTGAATTAGCTTTTTGAGCTTTTCAGATTGCAATCGTTGCAAAAAAAAAATTTTTAAACTTAATTACAATACTTAATACTAACTAAATTTATCACAAATAAAATCAACATTGAGATAAAATGAACATTTATTTCAGCTCAGAAATTACTATGTCGTACAACTTCAGGAACGGTATATAGGTTTCAAATCAAGTAATGATGCAAAATTGGCTACACCAGATGAAGTTGTTTATGGAGTATGTAACGTACGCCACCCATTTACTCCGGACAAACTGTCGACTAAATATTTCCGAACACCATCCATTCTTTAACAACCGCGACCTATTTTGTTTTAAATTGATATGAAAATAATAATTTTAATGTTTTAATTTTTAAGGTTAAAATATTTAGATATTAACGTAAAAATCAAATTTGCAAGCTGCAATGCAATTTCACCGAAAAGTAAGGTAAATAAGAAAATTTGGTAAATCAAAAATTTAAAATAATATAAATTATTTTAAAAACACGTAAAACTTAATATACAATATTTTAAATAATGAATTGTAAACTGGCTTATGCATGTGAAGTGAATTATGCTTTTTAATTCATTAATTTTAAAAAGACAATTATTTCGAAATTATTCATCTAAAAAATAATCATTATTTCAATTGATTTTATGAAATGAATATTTCATTATTGAGTGTTATTTTTTGTGAAGTACTCATAATCATTTTAAATAATGTTAAAGGCATGAAAATATTCGGAAAGAGGCTTACAGTATACAATGGTATCAACAGCAGTTCACGTAACATTAAATAATGATGTACTTGTTTATTATTTAATTTATTTTCTTTTCAGTTATCACAGGGTAATGGATGCTTAACATAGAAAGTTATTTTATTTTAGTGCACCAAAGTTTAAAAGAAGACGTGGCAGCAAAATGAACAATAAGGCGATATGATTCTAAAAAAAAGTTTGTCAGTGAAAGACGCTAGGGAAATATTCCAGAATCATTTCGTACGTTTCAATTTGTTTTATCTGTTTGTATTTCTATTTATAACATTTCCGTTTAAGCCGATGTGATTGACATCAACTTACATGCTCATTAAATAAATATTAATTATCCCTAATATAAAAATTAGCTCAAAAGAAATTACGTATTTTCTTTAAATATGAACTGGCCTAAATTACCAAATAATTTGCTTTATTCCAATCAGATTATAGATATTTTGTTCAGGATTTAAAAACATTTCCAAAATCGCTTCAAAGTTAGAGCTATCTGACAGGGCCAATCTCATTCTCCCATAATGCAATAAGAAAATTAACTTCATCCTTTGGGATAGAATTATTCTGTTTAGCAACCACATGGGTCAACGACAATGCAATGAAAATGATAATTTAATGGTTGCAAAACTAACATTTTAAATAAAAAGTGGAAACAATCAAAATAACCCATTGGTCAATATACAATTAATAATAAGTTATGTCACTTGATGCTACAACTTTGAGAATACAAAAATTGTAAAATTTGTGAGACACTTTAAGAGTAAAAGCTAAAAATTGTTACAGCGAGGTCAACAAAATTCTTACTGCCCATAATATAAAGGATACCTCAAATGGATGTCATTTATATGCTCTCGATTTATATTCACAAGAAAATGCAAATTTTATCATGAAAATAACCATTAAGAGAAAATTTCAACTTCTATAACATGGTTCAAGTGGTAATCCCTGATAAATAAGCCAACTCGTAACGAAACCACCATATAACGATGTCCCTTAGTAATATTTTCAAATAATACGGAGATTGATTCGTGACCTGTTTCTATAAATTGCTATCGAAATGCAATAAAACTGCCAGCGACGTTAGTTTAATAAACGGTTACCTTTACTTATAATAATGCACATTTCCTGATTCCTCTCAGTAATGCTAACGTCGGCTGGCTAAAATGGTTAAGAAGGCCGTCGAAGCTTTAAGCTCCATTCGAAAGTAAATAATGCGTAGCGAGCTCGTGTAAGTGCGTTCGGTATCGGAGTATATCTCAATGTATTATGCATTGTGTGTGACAACGAAGCAGGCCTGTCAGATAGGAATCGATAGATAGGATGAGATTGTTTTCCGGAAGTACTAACAACTTCTTAATAACGCGCGATGATACTGGTCAATTCAAACAAGTAATTAACAGTACAACCTATGGTAATTGGAAAAAAAATTCAATCCACATAACAAATCCACATATTTCGGTAATAAAATTGTTGACTTCAATCTTATGTAATATTTCGTTACAGTTTTTATTTCAAAAGAAGGTCGTTTAACTTAAAATTTATATTTGAAAAATTATATGTTAACATTGCTTTTCTGTCAAAGTTAATAAATCTAATCTCTTGTTTTGACTAACTTTGTGAATTCATAATCACTTATCACAATCGGTGTATTCTAAAATATTTTAGCTGATATTATTTATTTAGAAATATTTTTTTGCCCTCCATATATCGAAAATATATACAGCGTTCATTTTCATAAGAAGTAAGCGTATTTCTTTCATACATGTTAAATCAAAAATTTAATTTATTAGGAATATTTTCCGTGACTATCAAAATAAATTTTGAAAGACTTTTTCCAAAGCACTTGTTTTTGTATCTATATATATATATATATATATATATATATATATATATATATATATAAATCAATTGCTTTTCGTAAGTAATTTTAATTGTGAGTTATTTGCGGACGTCCAGGGAAGATTTACAAGGTGAGTAAATATGAAAAAAATGCTAGGAATATAGTAAAAACAACAATTTCGTTTTCCCTTAGAAACTATTCCTACCTGTTAAACGTTTGATGTTCGTTCCGTCGTTCAGAAATAAAATTAAATTTAAAAGAATACTTTTGTTTTTTTTTCATTTGTTTTTGATATTTGACATTGACAACCAACAATTTCTACTCGCAACCATAATATTTTACGGACTTTGACGGGAATCTGGGCATAAAAGTCGGGTTGTCTCGGTTGAATTTTAATTTTATGTGCATAATGCGGTTTAATGTATGATATGATAGTGTATCATACAGTAAATTAGTGTATTCGTGTGCAGCCATTGAAGAATTCAAGCGGGAACACCACTGTCCTAAGTTCAGATTGATCCAAAATTCCACGGCTCTTCTTCGCCGAAATCTTGCGTAAAGATAACTAACGCTTTACGTAGAGCTAAAAGGAGCAACTCTGACTTGACTGTGAGATGGACAGTAGGTTATGACATACTGATGACGATATTTAGGACTCTGACTTAGATTTGACTGACTTAACTACAAAAATATTTATGGCAGACAACGGTTGTATGGGCTAGATCCATTTGCCCTTCCCGTCAAAAAAAAAAAATATTGAATATATTTGGCGTTAATTTTGTAGAAATTCATTATTCACAATTAAATGAAACTACGTGATGTAGTATTGTTTCTACTTTCTTTAATTTCTTTACCACGACCTAGGTTTCGTTGTATTACAACATCTTCAGGTGGGATATTAGCAAAGATTCATCTTTGCTAATATCCCATCTGTGATTTGTGCATTTAATTGTGAAAAAAATATTTTACAAAAAAAAATATGTCGATCCTTTAATTCCTCTAAAGACAAAGGGTACATGCATTCCTTCTTCCTTTTCTTTGTGACAGTGACGTTTACCGTTACGTGCGCGAGAACTTTCTTTACTTTGTTGATCCTTTGTGATAGTGACACTATTTACCGCTAAGTGCGCGAGAACTTTCCTTACTTTGATTATCTACAATTTACAATGACAAGAAGAAGACGATCTGACTTAGGTCGTCGAAGTCAATTAAATATGCGAAGAGATACCTCACGTGCTAACCGCACTGATGACCAGCGAGAGACAGATAATGAAAATAGTCGTACTGGTATATCAGAATTGCGTTCTAGAGTTATTGAAAATGAAGTGGATAGGCTTGCAACGAGTTCGTGCACATCAGACACAACAACAGCTAGCATGACGCAATGAAATTGAGCGATCCTGCAGACACAGTGCTTCTGTGGTCCTGGAACGAGCAGCATTCCACTATGATCCGGGAATAGATTATTGTGCCGACAAATCAGTAACAATTGGGGAAATTACAATCATTTGTTAATATTATAGGGCTTTAAAATACAGCAGTAATTCTACTGGATTATGTTGTGCTGGTTGAAAAGTAAAATTGGCACAATTGGTCCCACCACCAAATCCATTACGCTCATTAGTTTCTGGGATGGGAAATGATTCTAAACACTTCTTGGCCAACATTCAAAAATATAACAATTGTTTTCAAATGACGTCATTTTGCCCACTTTCAAGGTAATATTACCATAGTAGATTTTGATAATATTCAAAAATTTGTATCAGTAATAACATAACAAATCTTAAAAATTACAGATACAAGGACAAATTAATTACTTATTGTGGGCGCTATTACCACTACCAGATGCAGATCATTAATTCTTACAAATTTATTTTATAGGCAATTTAGATGCGGAAGTTGATATGCGTTGTGATCACAATCCAACTGTGAAGAGAACCATTGTCCAAGAATTACAAATGTTTCTTCATCAGAACAACGATTTAGTCAAAATGTTCAAAATAGCATTGGATGGGATGCCATTCGACAACCATAATATTGTCATTAAAGCTGACAAAATACCTGTCGGTGAGCACACAAGGAGGTTTAATTCACCGACAACTGACGAAGTGGCTATTGTCATTGCGGGAGAAAATTTTCAATCTAGAGATATCGTGCTTCATCGTCGGAATAATGATTTGAAACGTGTGTCTGAAACGCAAAGGACTTATGACGCGTTAAAATATCCATTAATCTTCTGGCAGGGGAAGACGGATAACATATTAATATCAAAATGGTTAGTCAAGTAACGGGTAACTAGATTGAACAAGACTAAATAATATTTTTTTAATTCAATATATCTAAGTAACAAATTATCAATTATGTTTGCAGGTGCTGAAACCAACCAAAAAATTAGTGCTATGAGTTTTTGTTCATACAGACTCATGATCCGTGAAGGTGAAATAAATCACATTTTCATGTGTCGACGGCTTTTCCATCTGTTTGCAGTTGACATGTATTGCAAAATTGAGACTGAACGATTGACATACATCCATTTGAACCAACAGTAGCTTCGATCAGAAGAGTACATTCATCTCCGCGATGCTATTAATGACGATAGCAACGTAAATAAACGTGGGAAGAATGACAATTTTGCCGGCCCACATTAGAAGCCCTCACCACATGCACGAGTGCGAGCAAGATGCGATGTCATATGTCAGGAAATATGGCCGCCCAGACTTATTCATTACATTAACCTGTAACCCTCAATGGATCGAAATCAAGAAGGAATTGCTACTTAGCCTAACACCACTTGATAGACATGACATCACTGCCAGAGTTTTTAAACTAAAATTAAAATCTCTTATGAATTTCATAATAAAGCATCGCGTGTATGGCTAAGTCCCTTGTTGGATGTACTCTGTAGAATGGCAAAAGCGTGGTCTGCCACATGCGCACATTTTAGTCTGATTAGTCGACAAAATAAGGCCAGATGAATTTGATTCCATCATTTCAGCTGAAATTCCCGATGAAACAGTTGACCCAAAATTGCATGCAGTAGTAAATAAGCTTATGATACATGGGACCTTGCGGAATTTTCAACAACAATTCACCCTATATGGTCGACAGCAAGTGTTCTAAGCGATACCCGAGAGAACCGATTCCTCAAACTATCACGGGAAATGACGGATACCCATTGTACCGGCGGTGATCAGTTTCGGACAATGGGCGATCGGTAGTTGTGAAGGTAAAAGGACAAAATTTTAATGTAGACAATCGTTTGATTGTGCCATACTCGCCTATATTGTCCAAAGCATTTGAGACTTACATAAATGTAGAATATTGTAACTCTGTCAAGTCGATAAAGTACATATATAAATATGTTAACAAAGGTAGCGATATGGCCATCCTCGCTGTAACAAATGCAGATGACGAAATATCCCAGTATCAGATGGGTCGCTATGTAAGTAGAAACGAAGCAATTTGGCGCATCTTTTCATTTGCGATCCACGAAAGACACCCTATAGTAGTTTATTTGGCAATTCATCTAGAAAATGAACAACGAGTGTATTCAATCAAGGGAACGCGGCAAACAGAGCGGCACGTTCACCGTCGACCATATTAACAAGTTTCTTCTCAGTTTGTCAAACAGAAATTTACAATGAGACGTTGATCATGATAGAAGACATGTGTTTATTGATGGCAAAAATAGTATTGTCGTTTTTGGGCATGACAGCACCCAATCGTCATATGCGCGATGCATTTAACCACGAGTTGCAAAGAGAACAACAGTACGACACTGAAGCATTGGCCGAAACAGTTTGTACAAATGTTCCACAATTAAATCAACAACAAAGAATTGCGTACGATACTTCGATCGAAACTGTGAACAGTGAATCTGAATTCCTTGATGCTTCCGGAGGGACTGGAAAAACGTTCCTAATTTCATTGCTATTGGCGAGGATCAGATCGCAAAATGATGTAGCTCTAGCGTTGAACGAACTGCACATTCTGCCTTGAAATTACCATTGAACATGCAAATCAACGAAACACCAGTTTGAAACATCGCCAAAAATAGCGCAATGGCAAAGATTCTACAGGTATGCAAATTGATAGTTTGGAACGAATACACAATGGCCCATAAGAGGTCACTGGATGTACTGGACAAAACGTTGAAAGATCTTCGTGACAAC
Source organism: Druceiella hillmani (assembly GCA_039881145.1). Lineage (NCBI taxonomy): Eukaryota > Metazoa > Arthropoda > Insecta > Lepidoptera > Hepialidae > Druceiella > Druceiella hillmani. The sequence continues at coordinate 2,901,516 of JAYKKI010000098.1, read as the reverse complement.
CAAACCATTTTTGGTGTGGCCATGATTCTGTTATCAGGTGATTTTTGTCAGACTCTTCCACTTATTCCCCGATCAACTGTTGCTGACGAACTAAACGCTTTCCTGAAATCATCAAATTTGTGGCGGCACGTAAAAACACTCTAATTGACCACTAACATGCAAGTGTTTTTGCAACAACATCAAACTGCAATTTGTTTTCGAAGCAGTTGTTAGACATTGGAAATGGTAAAGTCGCAGTGGACACCTCAACCGAATTCATTACATTTCCCACAGATTTCTATCGCATCACAGACTCAAAAGAGGAGCTTATTCAGCATGTTTTTCCAGACATAGCGCAACAGCTCAATAACCATAATTGGCTGGGTGAACGAGCAATATTGGCGGCGAAAAATAAAGGTGTTGATCTCAATGCGACCATTCAGTATTTTCTTCCGGGAGTCCACTGTCGCACGGAGTTTTTGAATTCACTGGAATTGCCTGGACTACCACATCACAATTTGCAATTAAAAGTAGGATCAGTTGTCATCATGCTGCGTAACATTAATCAACCTCGACTGTGCAATGGAATGAGACTAGCTGTGAAAAAGCTAATGAATAACGTCATCGAAGCAACGATCATAAAGGGAAAATACAAAGGAGAGGATGTCTTGATCCCGCGTATACCGATGATTCCAACTGATTTACCATTCGTTTTAAACGTCTATAATTTTCCGTGCGTGTGGCCTTTGCGATGACCATAAATAAATCGCAAGGCCAGTCGTTGGAAGTTTGCGGAATAAATTTGGAGTTTCCCTGTTTCACGCATGGTCGCGTGTTCGCGCGTCGGCAAACCGTCATCTTTGTTTATTTACGCACCGCAAAGAAAGACAAAAAATATAGTTTATCAGAATGCTTTAAATTGATTAAATGTATTGTAACTGTGTGTGTCTATCAATATCAAATTGAAACCGTATAAATATACAGTATTATTGGCAAACTTTATTTTGTTAGTATATAATTATTGTGACGTGACTATTTTTAAATAAAATCAAATGTAATATATAATAATAACAAAACTTGATTTACTGTATTTAATTTGTGTTATATTTAATGTATATAAAGATATTATATTAATTTTTATTGTAAGCAAGTTTCAAATTAGAACCGTACACTACAAACTTTATTTTGTAAGCTCCTAACCTTTGTGACATGACAATTTTTCAAGCAACATCATGTGTAATTAAAAATAATAATAAAATCTAATTCATATCGAGCATTTTTTTATTGATTACGAATTCTTATTATTCCGGTTTAGTTTTGACAACATTTTTAATAAAGTTACCATTTTGCAATTATCGTTCAGCTTTTTTATTTATTGATTCTGAGGAGGTACGAAGTTTGCCGGGTCAGCTAGTATCTGATAAAATGTAAAATTTCAACTCAACTACATTGTAGTCCACGAGTATGCTAAATAAGTTGTTGGGACATAATTATGCATATGTTTTTTATAGCAATTACTATATTCTTTACGTAATTAAATTTACAATCCCCAGGTTTACGATATCCAATAGGGTAGAATGAAACCAAAATCAATAAACTGTTTTGCTATAATAAATTTTATTGCATAATATTTTTAAATTTAATTAAACGAAATTAAATAATCCTTGAAGCATCCTTAAATGCAACTTTTATCCCTTTGTTTTTAATAGCGTGTAATAAATTTTGAAAAGTATCTAAAATAAATCACCTAAGCAACCTTAATTGCATTTTTACAGTGTAACAGATTCTTGAACTACTCGCACTCCAGAACAACGTGAAGTATGAGCAGTACTCGCCAGTATGTGCCCATGCATTTCATTAATTCTCTTAAATATGTAACAATTTACGTATGTAACAATTAACTGTTTAATTTTACAGTAATACGGAACATGATAAATATCTCAAAACTGATTCTTTTGAAACTCCCATAATGGATTTAAAACAATTAATTTACCACTTGCAATTGTCCCTTAAATATTGAATGATAAGTATTTTTAAATTATACTAGCATTTCAATCTTTAATTATAACAGTAGCAGATATTAACTTTTACAGGTAGTAAAGAAAGACTTACGATATACAAAGAGATGCCAATAGGTGCCAACTTTACAAGCAAATGGTAAATAATTTTATTACAAATTCTATCATTTTGGTACCGATTTGGAGCCACCACCAACTATTGTTGGACGATCAGTGTAGAATTTAATAATTTTTTTATGCCCCGAGTTACTTATAGAGAATATTATTACTTACAGAAATATTAAACTATTTGACTTGTTTAAATGAAACTTTTACGATGAGCAATGTTGCTTGTGGTTTTGAAAAAAATTTCTGATCGAATATTTTAATATAGGTTAAACTATCTGTTAGTATATGAACTTAAATTATATTCTAAAAATAATTTCACCTTCTTTATTCCTCGGCGGGGAATTACTTTCTACAATGAATCCTTTACAGTGTATTCTACCACATTATGAAATTGACTGAGTACGAATATAAAAGGAGTGAATTATAACAGTTTTTTAAAACAATTCATTGCAATTAGCCAAACTGATTACTCTTCTTGCATTAAGTACCCAGCTTCTTGCACATAGTATTCTAAACTTGCAATAATGTTTCAAAAATAAGCATATGAAAAAACTAATCAATATATAATAATAAAACTTCTTAAGGAAGAATTACTGTCTGTATCTATGACATTCCCTTCGTTAGTTTTGTCTCTTTGCAAGAAAATGACCCAAAAACTACGAGATGAATTTAAAAATAAATAATGATAGAAGTTGAAATTAAAATTAGCTGAATTTTCTCTGAAATATTAGCGCATAAATAGTCAGAGCTAAATATCTTGGGTTCGGAAATTATTAAAAGGAATGTTAAAGACTCTGAATTAGACTTTCAAATCTTAGGCAAAAATATTTTTGAGATGTAAAGAATACTACTGGAATAATATTTCTCCTATTAATATAAGAGGTATACGAGTAAAATCATGGAAAAAATTAATTTGAATATAAATAAACATTAGGCGGTCCATCTAGCCGAATGAGTTACGCATATGACAGCATAATATTTAATCGATTATATATACCTGTGGGTCAAAATTGACTGCATCGCTAATTACTTAATTGTAACGATTTGTTATATTAGTATAATGTCGTAATTATAATCATAACGTCGTATTATATTAGTAATTATAATCATCTAGACAAACCATTTAAAGGTATCATAATTTAAGTAAAATATTCATTTAATTTAAAGCGATATTATTTGGGAATAATTAGGTTCATATAAAATACAAATACAATTTTTTGAGAATTTTGTAGTATATTATAATATAATCAAAACAAAGAAAATCAGAAAATATAACAATTAATAAAGTAATAATTACTCTTTAGAAATACGAATTTACAAAACAAAAACTAACCATAAAAGGTCACTCATGTGTCTATCTGTCCATCCGTCACAGTTTTCTCAGAAACCGATTGACATAGAAATTTCAAATTTAACACAGAAATCTAGTACAGTAAAAACACAAATTTAACCGCAAATATTTCCATAACTAAAATTTCAAAATATTTTTTGGGAACTTTAAAGAAAGCGTATAAATACCTTATTTTCTTTTATTCCCTGTGTGGGATCTTTTATGAAGGTGTTAAATTACAAGGGTTTAAAAATATTTTTTTATTATGTTCATTCCATTGTTTCCGAAACTACTCAACCTATAATTATAAAAAAAATATTTCTTTTAGAAGCACACGCAATGGTTGTAGAAAACTATAGCGTAAATTCTGAAAGCATTCACTCCTTTTACGTATCCACTTTGATTTTACGAATAAAAAGTATCTAGTAGGCAATCTATTTGTATTTTCATGCATTCACAACCAATTTTTTCAGAAAATTTGTGAAGTAAACATTTGAAATTTATCATGGTAATATTTATTATCAATCCACACATTTTGCACTAGCTAACATTTTAATAGTATTCATTTATGAATTAAAGAGGGGTAAATTAATGTTTTATTTTTTTTTATTGTTTATGCCCTATTGAATATAATTTCAAAGGCCTTATTATGGCAACCACGAAAATAGCTTTTCAGAATTTGAAATTGTATATTCTGCAACGTACTCTAAAAAATATGTGAAACCAAAACGTTTATTTCCCCTTTATTTACGAATATACTGAGTCTTACCCTTAAATGTACCTAAGTACTTAAATATATACGAAATCCTTGTAGTTGTAGTCTGTATCTATCGATATTTTCCCACGATTTAGGGATAGCGGTCAAAATCTTATTAAGGGCGACTTCTAAGATGAATGTTGGTGTTTTTTTCTCTCTTAATGCAAAAAAATATTATGCAAATCAAAATTGAAAATCGTTAAAGAACTATTTTCTGCGACTTGATTGACGTCTCGAACGAGAGAAGGCGATGAAAAATAGCCTCCATTTAAAAAGAAATATTTTTTCCAAACTAAGAATTTCTTCAAAAATTTCCGATGAAAACATCACGATGGCACTAACATCAACAGGATGAAGAAGAACGACATCACTTGACATATGTGTGAATATCTCCGTGGTAACTTCTTTTCGCAATATCCACAATGTGATTGGAAACGGCAAAGCGGGCTGCTATATTGTGCCAGTACATATTTGAAGCAAATTTGTATATTCTTTGGCAAATGAAGTGTGAAAATTTAGGTTGAGGAGGAGGAAAATTAATATTTCTTCATACCAATCTGCTTGTTGATTCCGATTGGGCCGACTTAAGCCACAGTGTGACAAGCGGAAATAAAAATATGCTAAACTCAAACACAAAAACCTTTCTGGAAGACTTCTATTGTTGCTTTCAGTGAAAGTTTTTTTTTCATAATCCTGCTCGCTTTTACATTTATTTTCCTTTTTGTATGATTGCAAAACGAAGTTCTATCACCTTAGCAATAAACATTTACTGTCTTGTAATCAAAAAGAGCAATGAATAAATACTCAAATCTGTATTTCATCATTGAGTATCAGCTAAACTGGATTGATGTAATAATTATATCAGATTTGTGTATTGTCACAAGCAGTTTCCTTAACAAAAGGTTTTTATAATGAAATGGATATCAGTGTGTGAAATAAAGTTTCCTCAGAATACTTGAAAGCGCTTAAATACTAAATTAAATTTATATAAGGAATTTTATTAAAAATTGCAAGCAAAGATAAAATGTTTATTATTTCTACTCAGTTCATTTTTAGTGCAAATCTTTAAACGAAAATTTTCGAAACACTAAATTAAAGTATAAAAAAGCAAAATCTGTTTTACATTTTTGAATTTATTTATTTAACCAATTTGATATTAAATTTTACATATTTTAATGCTAATTGAAATAACTTTGATATCCACTCCTCCTAAATATTTTAGCCTTATGAAATAAATTCATTCAAATGATATCATATCAAAGTGCAACAAAATAAGTCGTAATTGTACGCGAACGTGTGCCACTTATAATATTTAATCGTATTAGAAATATTTTTCTCAACAAAAAAATTAATTCAGTAAAAAATATCCCAATTGCGGTAATAAAAATTTAATGTTCTAAAGATATATACATATTTTGTCTAAGTATAAAAAGAAATAATTTCAAATTAGGAAAAGTTCAGATAAAAAGAATCTCTTTTCAAACTTTTACAGATAAGAGGATAATACTTTTATGATTATAGTTGTTAAAATGGATAAAAACCAGACTTTACGTTGTCAACGAACGTAACGAATAACACCATTAACTCTTCGAATTTGGCTTATTTTTTCAAGCACTCTTTCAATGTGGGTGATGTCAAGAGATACAGATTGTAAAAACTTATAAAAGAAATATTTTCGGTTGCCTCCCGAATTTAAGCAAAATTGATTGAGGGCGGATTAGCTCAGAATAAATAATTTTTGGAGAATTATAAAAAAAAATTAATTAGAAAACTATATTTACGACATGCGTTATCAGGTATGTAGTGACAGTATATTTTCAGCCTTAACAAATTACAAGATCTTTCGAAGCTTCTTCCATAGCGTTAATTTTTAATAATACTCAGGGGCAAAATAGTGAAATCGGGTAATTAATGGAATCACAGGGATGCAGAATGAAAAATGGCCTCCGTTTAACAAGAAATATTATTTCCAAACTAAGAATTTCTTCAAAAAGGTCCGATGAAAATATTGCGATGGCACTGATATCAATTGGATGAAGAAGAGCGACGTCACTTGAGATATGTGTGAATATCTCTGTCATAACTTCTGTTCGCAATATCTACAAAGTGATTGGAAGCCGCAGAGCGGGTGGCTACCTATATTGTGTCCGTAAATATTTGAAGCGAATCACAAATTTTTTGGCTAATAAAATGTGAAAAATGTTTCTATTCCATTCGTTTTTTAATACTTATATATATAGCGTGGACATAAAAATTGTGGATTATCGAGGTAATCGACTGTTCGATGATATAATATGGAAGTCAACACTGTTCCATTTGAAAATGCAATAAATATTTTACGGTAATTTTGGTTGCAATAAGTACATAAATGTCCTCAGAAAACACAAGAATGGGTTACGTCCATTTACACCAGTTTTGGCATTGAGGTTTTTTAGCTAAAAATACTAGTCCTATTAAATATTACATTAAGTATTGTTGGTTTAAGTAGTAAATATTGGGATAGGAACTATCGGCTCTATTCCGATTGTACTTGCTATAGAATTGTTATACGTGTCGCTCAGAAAAGAAATAACATTTGAAACCAATTTTTATATTATGTAGGCTCTCCCACGCTCATGACCCTATGAATTTAAGGTCACGTTCTTCTTTTGGGTTTTTGTTCTTCCGCCCGTTCGATTTCCGTCTCGAAATGTTTGAACTAAATTACGTTTATTACAAGTAATGATTTAAAAAACCCGAATTATTGTTTAAAGTAATCTTATACATATGAATACCTGCCAATTTTCGCAAAATGTATGTCCAACGCTGGTTAAAATTAGTATAAATCGGGACCATGACGTAAAATCATCAACCACAAGGTTTCATTCATTTGTATACATATATTTTTATAATATCTGTGATTATATTATACCAAAAATCTAACTGAACTGTAGGTTTATCACAGACGAAAATTTCTTGTCATAAATAAATAAATCATTGTGGCAAAATATATTACTGTTTGTAATTACCTGAAAAAGTTCTACAAATTTAAACTTTGTTCATTTCCACCACTTTACGCTTTAACTCCTCCTCCTATAAGACGCAAAATAATATTCGTAATAGCTTGCCGGAAGTCTAAATCTATATTAACAAATAGTAGTTTTACGAAGTTGAAGGCTGTCACAGCTTTTTTTTATATTAAGTCCTTTAGTTTAGAAACCCAGCAAAGTCAGAGGATTTGTTAACTGTGCCAATTTCTAATCATAAATAATTAAACCATTGTGTGAAAATAAATTACTCGATAATTACCAGAAAAATTAAATAAATTTAAACTTTGTTCATTTCCATCACTTTAGACTTTAGTTCCTCCTCCTATAAGATTCAAAATAACATTCGGAATAGCTTGCCGGCCTTCTAAAGCTATATTAACAAATATTTGTTTTATGAAGTCGGAGGCCCTCGCAGATTTTCTTACAATAAGTCCTTTAGTCTAGAAACCCGGCGAAGACAAAGGGTTTGTTCACTACGATTTGAAATAATTTAATTTCATATACGTTGGAGATGCTGCTCAATTCATGATAAATATCATTGCACGCTGTACACCACAATGCTGCAACTTGCACCTAATTAGTAATTTGATTTAACTTCATCATCATACGAGTCCTTGTAATAATTTACTATAGCTCGCTCCCACATTTTTAGTTCGCAATTTATGTAATCGAGTTTTCACTTGTTTATTTCTTCCCAAATTATCAATAATAGTGATTGTTAGGAAATAAATAAACAAGCAAATACCGTACAACGAAAAAATCCTACGATGTAGGTTAAATTCGTAAATTTAATGTAACCAGCGAACAGTTAAAATTTTAAATCTGAAAAAGAAAACTAATTAATCCGCTAATTTCTTTTAGCGATTTCTGGAATATTATAAAAATATCTATAACATCTTTGATAATGTATAAAAAGAAGTTATATGGTTCCTATGTTAAATTTGCGTTATTTGCAGAATTATTCTTATCGATTCATAACGCAATGAGAAAAACATCTTCATGCTTTGGGGAAGAAGTGAGGACATTCTAATTGACAACCACATGAGATAAAAATGAAGAACTGGGTTGCCAGATTTATTATTTGCAAACCTAATATTTTTACTCCAAATCAGTAAAAACCACAGTAAGTTAGTAGTTTCATTAAACGTAATCCATGATGACAGTATTGAAATATGCAAATTGTAATATTTTTGAGAAACTTTGTCAGTAACGCATACCACTTTTTAAAGAAAGATCAATGAAACACTTTCAGCGCCTTAAACACTCGTATATTTCCAACCAAACGTCATATATACACTGTCCATTCATATTTGTCGACATGTGTCGAGGTGTGACCGCTGACAAATAAGCCAACACGTAACGGATCCAATAACTAACGATGTTCTTTAGTAAAACCCACAAATAATACGAAGATTGATTCGTGAGCATTCTTCATAAATTACCGTGCGAGCCCAATAAATCTGCTCGGGACATTACTGTGATAAATGATTACGAATTATTTACTTGAAATAATGCACATTTCCCGATTCCTCTTAGATATTCCGATGTCGGCTCCCTAAAGTGGGTAAGCGAGCCGCCGAAGCTTTAAGCTCCGTTCGAATGTAAACAATGTGTAGCAAGTCTTCGTAAGTGTGTTTGGGATCGGGATAAATCTTAATGTATTATGCATTGTTATATGTGACAACGCACAGCGCTCTCGTCTAAATAGTGACGATAAGACTGCTTCCTGGACTTATAATTACTCTTTAATAACGTTTTGTGGCTAATTGAGGCAATGGTGAAATATTCAAAGTAACATCTATTTCTTAGAAATTGGAAAATATAATGTAGCCGAAAAAATTCAAATCTTATGGCTGATATGTGCTAGGATGGTAAATAATTTAAGTCTAGTAATTAAAATAACATTATTTAGATTATTATTCATAAAGCTAATAGCCGATGATTCTAAAATGTTTGCGGGTATTCATTCAGGTCAAAATATTGATATCAATTTCAGACAATATATAAAATCAATTAATAGCCAAACGCAATTTGAATGTTTAGTTGAATATTAAGTGTGTATATATAAATTAAAAAAAAGTTAATAATTTTTTTTTGTTCATAGTTTACCTTCTTCAGTCTATAATAGTAAATAGTACGTATGTATGCGCGTGCAGACATATTAGGTATTTTTTATATTGCATACATATGTGCGTTTTAACACTTTATATTTCTATCTCGCACAAAAGTTTCCCTAAATGTATATATTTTTTCTTTGCTTAGAAAATAAACTTATCGATTTAAATTCTATGTATTTTGATTTACACTATTATTTTATTATTTCCTCGTCAAACGATGCGTTCTAATTTATTAAGACGAAAAAACAAGTGAATATGTAACAATAAAATCAAACAGATATTCAGCATTTTAATGGGTCAAACAGAATAATAAGATATTTAATATACTTGGCATTAATTTTGTAGAAATGCCTTATTCACAATTAAATGAAACTACGTGATGTAGTATTATTTCTATATTCTTTAAGTTCTTTATCACTACCTAGGTTTCGTTGCATTACAACATTTTCAGGTGGGCAAAGAGCAAAGACGTTGCAATACAACGAAACGAAGGTCGTGGTAAAAAACTTAAAGAAAGTAGAAATAATAGTACATCAAGTAGTTTCAATTAATTGAGAATGACCAGATTTAATTGTTGCAATACGTGAATATTTTCCTACGGGATTATAATTTATATCAAACTCATCAGAAGACAGGAACAAACAGAAATATTTAATACTTAATTAAGTATAATTTCTACTAGAAACAAGTTCAAAACTAAAATACTCTGAACTTCGAATATTACAAACTTCATTTTAATATGACTTTCTGTGGGTACTAATAAACTGTACCTTTTGCTTAAACAAATTTAAATGATTCGTAAATATTTACCTCAAAGGGTATATATACTATGCCAACATTATACAGGAATTTAACATCTAACTACAATTATTTTATTACCTTCGTTATATCGGAAAAATGAATCAATCTATCGTATGTATTGCAACGTGAATTCCAATCATGTCTTATATTAGAAACACAAGAAAATACATGAAGCGTCAGGGTCTTATTATTGTTTCGTGTAAAAAAAATAAATCAAAATATTAATTTTAATTAGAAGTATACATCAATGTTTTGTTTGAAACTTGAAAAATTTAATAACATGCCAAATTAATTAAATATTGCAAATGTAATAAATTATTCTTTGCAAGTTAGTTGAAATGCCAAATTTTAACTTAACATTATGTATTCAATGAGTATATTAGATAAATGATAAAATTCCTGAATCTGTGCTTTGCAAATTGTTATTCTTGGTAAGTTTCAATTTTGCATATATAAATATAAACATATAAAAAATGTAACATTTCGCATATTACCAACCATTCATTTATTTTTTCGTATTTAAATTTTGAAAGGAAAACGTAATCTTGAAAAACCCAATAGGCTAGAACATCAAAATCGATTAAAAGTTACTTTCCAGTAATAACTAGAGTTTAATAATTTCAGTTTGAAATAAAAAATAATTGAATAGACGCATTTATGCATTTTTACAGAGTAACAGATGAATTACAATACTGGTACTTTGTTTTTACTAATGTGAAGTGTGGGAAATTCCCGAATGATAGGAAAACATCTTCTTTACATAACCGTACAGAAATAATTACCAGTGTCTAATAAATTCGAGTGAAATGAAAAAATAAAACAATGCTGAAGTACCCTTATGTGCATTTTTACAGAGTAATAGTTATCTGGTACTACTCGTACTAATTTTAATAAAATAAAGTCTTAATAGTACTCGCCTAACAAGAAAAGAAAGTTTTAAGACTCAGTAGTGTAGTAAGACACCAAAATCAACGTAACAATCTGCGCTGTAATAATTACTGATACCTAATATTTTTAATTCAAACATAGAAATTAAATCATTGAAAGGCTCCAATGCATTTTTACAGAGTATTAATCGTCTTATACTACTCGGACTTACACTTAACAATGTGAAAGTTAAGAATTACAAAAGTGAAAGTGTTTCATTTATGTCGCAAATCCTTTTTATTTATGAACTCCGGCTTGCTATCCCTTTTTTAATGTCACCAATAGTAAGTGTTTAAAAACTGTTTTTCTGGCAATAACCATAAAGCCTGTGAAAAAATTTTTTATCACGGCAACTGTACCAAAAATGTCAAATAAAAAATGTTTATGACTTATGTTAGTGTTTATATCTCTAATTGCAATTGAAGCAAATAATAATTTCTGTGTAAGGCAGTCTGCAAATAAAAATACTTACGTTTATGTGTACAGACGGATAAATAGGACTTTATAAGTTAATGGATAAATAATTTTGGTTCCGATTTCATAAACAATTGGAAACGTAATTTTAGTACGGAACGTTCACAATGCTTTCGAGTTAGCGCCACCGCCGACTATTATTAGATAATTAATTGGAATTTTAACACTTTGGTGGTCGCATTTCACTTATGTGTATTATATATTCATTTATTTAGAGCAATAGGTAATAACTACTCGACCTATATAAATGAAATTTTTACTAAAATGTTTTTTGTTATTTTTTTTATCAAATATTCTATATACTTACTTTTCTAAGCTTCGAATAAACTTTATTTAATAAGTAGAGAGAATTATTCCTTAATGAACTTTTACCCAGTCGTTTTTATCTGTTTTTATCTGTTTATTTTTTTTTAGTACATGATGCAAAAAGTACTGGACTTATTTAAATTTGATTTAATTTTCGAGTTTAAAAAAAAAGTAAGGCTACCCTTTCATTCAGTCGAATATTCCTCGAGATATTTTCAATAGGTGAACTAAATTTATGGATTTAAGAAATGATGAGTAAAAATATCTTAAGGATTTATATTAAAGTCCAAATTTAGGGATGATTTTCTTTTATTTCAGTCAGAGGTTTTTTGAGACGATAACTATATTACTTGGAAAAGAGTTTGTATATAATTATGCACTCTTTTTTGTGTAAATATACGCGCTTTCTTTATTATTGGTAAAATTCGCTTTATGGCTAATTATTTATTGGCAGTATTAGAAATTAGAAAATATTTGAAAGTATTACGATTTAACTTCTTTATTCAGTTTAATACTCAACTGAGAAAAATCTATGACAGAAAGAATATTTAATAAATTCCGCTTCGCATATACTTCATAGTCACATATACTCTGTTTACCTAAATCTTGCTTAATTCTTAAAAGTATATTTGATATTTATCCTTAACAACATCGCTACGACAAAATCCATTCAGGAATTTTTACAAATTTTTCTCCCTGTTTTAAAAAGTTACACAAAGCAATTGCTCTAAAGTGTAGATTACTTCGAAAAAGTAAATAAGATTAAATGAATAAAATGAACACTTATTATACTCGGTACCTTGCTGGAGAAAATACACAATGTCCGCAAGATATATTGTTTAACAAAATCATTGATAAATTACCATTCATGAGCGTTTTAACCTTTTGCCGGGCATGCCTGCGTATGTCAATGTGCATACACCACATTGGCATACGCAGGCATATCGCCCGCTCTCATTGAGAGAAGGAAAATGCGTAAAATAAAGAGACATAACTAAAAAAATTATTATATCGCATAACGATAACCGTTTTTAGAAATTTCCTTGCTGTATTTTGGCTTTATATCCAGATTGACACTAAGATACAACATTTTCCCTTGATACTGAATCCGTTTACGCACATACCGGGCGATGTAAACACTGTGATTGTAATCGTAGTAATCTCATAACAAGAAATTCTTTTCCTCCAAGTAAATATACATTTCCACAAAAGATATTTCGAACTTAGAATGTAGTTTGAAAAAGCCTTATTTTTGTTTTTGATATCATAAGCATAGTTAAAACTTTTTCAAACTAAAGAACTTTTTCAAGAAAATAAAAAAATAAGTATTATCTAATGGACTTTTTGCCAGTTAATCTTTTTTTTCTCTTCATCTACTTGTATTTTAACGAAGAAATGAAGTAAAAAGTACTAAACTTATTTGAATTTGATTCAGTTGTTAAGTTTAACGAAAAAATAGACTATCATTTCTTTCAATCGAGTATTAATCGAGGAAACTAAAGTTCAATTAGCTTGTGATATGATATTAACTATGGATGAGGTTGACAACATTAAATTTCATTCTTAATTCCGCATATCTTATAATATCTAGGTTTTAAAAAATTCAATCGATTAATAATGCATAGATAAAGGTCGATTTAGTAATTTATTTCTCGAAAGTCTTTGGTTATTTTAATCTTAAATATATTTCGGCATGTATGGGTTAATAATAATGATTTAGAATCATTAGATTTATTTATTGTATTATATTTAATAATAGTTGGTGAATGAAAATAGTTCTCTATGTATATCTTATAAATATCTTCTAACAAGATGTCTTCTTTAAATATTCTCCATATATATCTGATAGATCTTCTAATTCGTCTAAATTGTTTCTAATTAGCTAAAAGATAAAAAATCTAGCCATAAAGCAGAAATGTAAAAACGCCAAAAAGTTATTTATACCGCACCTTGTATATATAAAAAGATAAATGTCATATTTTTACAATTGTTGCTATCGTTACATAGTTTGAAAGTTCGTAATTGGTACTTTGAAACTTTGATTTCATTTCGAATTTGGATTAGTAGAATTTCCATAACATTGCTCTTTTAAAACATGTATTTATCCGTTCTCCTTACTTCTTATAGTCTACAATAATATCATAAATGTTTACTCACGTCAAACTTCATTCTCTGTAGTATATTCCTCTGTTCTTCTTTTTCCGTACTTTGTGTATTGTACGGAAAAATGAAAGAAAACAAATAATAGAACTTTTTATATTTTACATGTTTAATTTGCTTCACGTTAATTATTAAAAATATTTTATATTTCTATAAACTTTATTATTATATAAAGTGGAATATTTTGTTGGTTTATTAATTTGTACGCGCTGATCGCTGGAACTACGGATCCAATTTAAAAAAATCTTTGTTGAAAAGCGCATAATTTAAAGAAGGTTTATACACTACATTAGTCTATTATCACGCTCTGATAGGGACAGAAAAGCGTTAAACGTAACAAACATCCAGGAACGTTGCTTAAACCATGCAAAATATGGAGAGACTGATTAATTTATTCATAAGAGACTGATTTGATAATTAAATGAAAATACGTGATGTATTATTTCTACTTACTTTAAGTTCTTTACCACGACCTAGGTTTCGTTGTATTACAACATCTTCAGGTGGGCTATTAGCAAAGATTCTTTGCTAATATTTAATTTGCTGAAGATTTGTAATACAAAAAAACCTAGGTCGTGGTAAAGAACTTAAAGAAAGTAGAAATAATACTACATAACGTAGTTTCATTTAATTATCAATAATGAATTTCTACAAAATTAACACCAAATATTTTCAACAAGAAACTGGTTTATTAATGGTTTATTAATTATATCGGGTTTTCCCGCCCTTCAGCCAACACCAACGAACGATGTCGTTTGGCAAGCAGAGTGGGAGCATCCAGTGACCACGGAAAGAGGGGAGAAACCGCTAAATTAACATTCCATAGAGGTCAAATTAAAAAAAAAACTTCCTTATTAATTCTTTCTGACACTCGTTTTATTCAAGTTTTGGAGCTAATATTTCTCATCACGTTAATCAATTTTGACAGGATTTGTGAAGTGGAAATGATTAACCCACTAAGCTAGAAACTGCTTCAAGCAACAATGTAACAATGTTTGGGCCTAGGTCTACATAACTTGACATGTGACATTTCTTGTGATTTATAACCTTCCGATGCGCACGATTTTTGTTAGAAAATATTGTATAGGAAAGTTTAAAAGTTAAAAAGAAAAGCGTGAACCATGAAGTTTATTTTTATATACCTACAGATAAAGTTCATCAAAAATAACATGAGAACAGACACAGCCGTCAATATATGGCTAGAGACGAGTTGAGACGTTAATATACTAAGGTGCAATATAAATTCGAAAAAATAAACAGCGATAAATAAATACACTGATACTTTTAATAACATTAAATATTGTTTTATGACACGTACAAGTATTTATAACTATTATATATTCATATACATATATATATATATATATATATATATATATATATATATATAAAGATGACACAGGTGATGGAATTTATTTTCATTTATCATATACAGATTACATTCAATGCAATTGCCATAAAGTGATTAATCCCTTAAAAACTCCAAGAAATTTTGTTATAATTCAGTTCTAGCCCAAATTTTACTGCATGTTGTTGAAAGTGGATTATGCAGGGAATTATCAAGCATATAAAATGAGAGTCTTATTTAAAAAATAGAACATAATATTAATCTATTTAATAAAAAAATAAGTTTAACAAATAAAATATCTCTTCTGGGATGCAAAAAATGGAAATTTAATTTGCACCGACGAATATCATGATGAAATGAAAATTAAATGAACCATGCCGTCTTGTACAAAAATATCCAAGAAACATCCATTGAACATATTCAATAATCAACACCTATTTAGTCTTGTGTTATCTTTTTATTTATATTTGATAAGCTATAAAAACCATTCTATTCATGATTGGTTTATAATTTTCTGTCTTTTAAACGGAAATTTTTTTTAATATTCGTAATTGCATTATATCAAATTTCTTGACAGGAATAGCATTTCTTATCCCTACTAGATATAACTTCATTTTAACCTATACTTTGCGATGTTCTCTTCCTGACCTGCAGACTTCCTTCTCTTAACTCATTCTGTTTGACGTGATTTCCTCACTTTTTTTACGCTATAAAGACTTATTATAAATGAACATTAAATGACTTTTAAACTACAACTCTTTTTAACTAAATACATTCCATGTCAAGTCCGTCAGATAATGGCTTAATTTTATAAAGATTATTTTTAGAGATGGCTCGGCGCCCGAATACGATAAAACCCATAAAACATCCGCAACAACGAACATTCATCCCAGCGTCGCCGGTGCCACACAATATTCGACCGCAATCGGAAAGGTTCTGCCTATAACCCCCGCCAACTTTAGGACATATGGTACGGGGTACGGAAGTATCTATTAGCATGCGTCTCCAAGAGTGAAGATATCATTTGGACCGTCATAAATCTGGGCTACATTGCGGGCCGGCAATATCCGCGTACGTGAATAAATGATTATTAATGCGAGCCCACGGAAGGTTCGGGCGGGATATCAGTCAGTGCCGCATCGCCGGCGCCCACTCCTCACTACAATTTATTCGGTGTAAGCTTTGGCGCTTCGATAACAATAAAATATGATCCAGATGCGTTCTAGCCAATCCGATACCAAAATTTATCTTGAAGCCGCTACTCTTTCACGGATTTAAATGGTTTTCACGAAAAGGAAATATTGAATTTTACATCGACGTTTTCAAAGTCTTTAAGAATTTTATACTATCAAGAATTATTTTTCAATCAACATATACAGTCAGCATCACGGTGTCTTGATTACAGCCGCTTATCGAACGGAGCTGAACTGGTGTTTGTAATCGTGTAACTAAGACGACACAAATCAATGTCAGCGAGCAATATTAACGGTATGAGAAGCTTCGCATTGCAATTGCCAACCTGCATACCCCGCATTTTTTTCATAATTATACCATTATACCTGATTATGGGCATTACCTACAATGATACACGTATTTAAAAAGACCTATGTTCAGCAGTGAACTAAAACATACTGTTGATGAAAATACAGATCAAGTTTCATCCTATGAATGTCGGCTCTTTCCATGTTCAATCCGGAATTGGATAAAAATTTATAATTAAACGTTACAAATTATATTATATAAACATAAAATACCTCATTTTTGGGTAAAAAAATCCCTCATCTTTTTCATATTTTCCCATTGGCTTTTGGACGTATCGAAATCATATCCAGCAAACTACATTAATTCATTATGAAACTTTTTGTAAACAAAGTAATGAAGTTTTTAAAATTGTTTTTTATTGTTTAATATTATACTTGTTTTGTTTTACAGCCAATAAACCCTGAAACCTATACTCTCCGTAATCTGAAACTATTAAAAAGCCGCTTGAAGCACAATTTGTCAGTATTGAAGCAAACATCCAAATCACACCGGCCAATGTATTTATTACATCACTCCTATGCACTCGACCCGCGAAGGCGACGCATCGGTATGCCGAAAACAATGTTGGCAGCACTCACTGTTAGTAAGTTTGAGTCCAATGATGGCATTCTTATTCCTTAATGCGCTCCGCTACACACTGCCGAGCTAATTTTAATGCAATATCAAACTACAGATAAATCGAAACTAACTCTTTGAGTATATGTAGAACCCGTCAACAAGATCTATGCTGAACTTCCTCTCATCTTTATGTGAATTGCGCACGCTCCCACTGGAAATTATATTCTGATGACAATATCAATAACTTTTTTCCACAATTTAAATGAAATTAGTGCGATGATATTAGTAGAAAGGTTTCTTTCATAGCGTATGTATAAAAAATTATGTAAAATATTCTAAATTTTATTCAAGCAATAAGCATATGTTTTTACAAAACAAAGAATTAGTATTACATATTAATCTTCATAAATACTGCTCAGTCTGAAAATATATTTATCGGTTGGTAGGTTCTGGTCGAGATAAAATTATTTAACACGTACTGGTTTGGACCGCAAGTTCGCTCGAACAGAGAAAGTGAAAAGGTTAGCAAAATTTCAGAAAAAAAAAGAAAAGAATCATCTTTCTAATGATTATCTTTAGTTGCAGAGAAGATAAACTATATCCTAATCGAAGAAAAAGTTCCAAAAAAATTCGTTGCCAGAATATGCGAATATAGAAATTACATATATGTAAACAAAGTAATATTTATGTAATAATAATGTGTTACATCAATGAAAAAATTGTTACTCCGAGATATTTGTTTCAGAACAGTAAAACATCGAAATATATAATAAGAGTCAGTTTTATTTCGGTGAGTCTTAACTCTTAAGGCGTACAAAAACGAATTTCCACTGAAAAACCCTAAA
The DNA here is from genome assembly GCA_039881145.1 of Druceiella hillmani. Lineage (NCBI taxonomy): Eukaryota > Metazoa > Arthropoda > Insecta > Lepidoptera > Hepialidae > Druceiella > Druceiella hillmani. The sequence continues at coordinate 2,883,217 of JAYKKI010000098.1, read as the reverse complement.
CAAATATCCTTACACTTGTCAACCCACTGCAACCGACCGCTGAACCACACTTCGGCCGTTCACGGAAATGAAAAACATTGGGCAGGAAATTGACGCTTTCCAATACCGACGCACGATTTATGTACAAGTGCACTCAGTTTAATAACATAAAATAGTAACACAAGCCTACAGTGTACAAATAGAATCCATTTTACTTTTCTTGGCACGAAAAATGTCAATTTTTTAAACCTTTGATTCGTCCATTTCGATTCATTGGACGGCATATGTACCTGAACAATAAATGACCATTGACATGTTAGCGTTTACGTGAGGATGTACTTTCTTACATTTGGATTATTATATTCTATATTCTTGAAAAAAACAGCTGTCTCTCTCTCCTTATCTTTAGTATCCACTAAAATTCTTTACTGTATACATTTAATTAGCTTACTTGGATTTTGTTAATACTACAACCCTGTTTTTCGAATGATGAAAATCGTTTTTACTTGGTCGTAGACAAAATTTCAAAGTGTCAAAATATCATTTTTTACTGGAACGACTTGGTAACTGATATACCATACCACCAAGCGGCGTCCTTTTTCTGTTCCTTTTTTGATTAGCTTTTCTCATGAAAAGCTAATCAAAAAGACCCAGAACGAGACCCAGAACGTTGAAATATTCTATTTGCTCACAGGAAGCACAGCAATTTGCGTGGAAGTTTCTCAGAGGATATGCGTCAATAAACAGATCAAATTAGGAATTATTTACAAGTGATTTTTTTTCATTGTGACTTTAAGGGTGAGTTTAATTTCGAATCACTTAGAGTATTAACAAATTGGGTCTTAGAAAAAATGGAAGTGGTAAATAGCTCATTATACATTTTAAAATGAAAAAAATATAAATGAACATTTTTAAATGAAAAAAAAATGTATAAACAAATTATTCAAAATACAACTCCAATAATGGTTAGATGAAAATATGCAACCTTTAATACTTAACCAATACGTAAAAACATTTACAACAATTAAACTATTATTAAAATTGCAGAATCGGACGGTATATACATTTGAACCTTAAATAGCCCTCTGACCATCGTGGATGCATAATTAATGCGTATGCATCCACGATGGTCAAATAATTAACACTAGAATCCACTTCTGTAAAATTTTGTTTACTTTTATTTGTTTGAATCTGCAGATGATGTAACAACTAGATAGTTTGAAAAAGTTAAAAGTCTTCTATATATAAATGTTCGTTATATGGTAAATCTCAAAATATATTTCTAAATTATGACCATATTTAGGGGAAAATAACGTTATGCCATTTGCTAGTTTACATTATTACAAATTATTCGCATATAATTTCTTATCTCGGTGCCCGATTCACAAATTATCTATCATCGACATGTCAAATGTATGCCAATTTTTGTAACGATTTTTAAAATATTATAGTTACAAAAATTGGCATGCCTATCCCATTTTCTTTGCAATATTTGTTTAGAAAAGATTATTCTTCTGGAAATAAGCTTGCACTACGTACAAAATATTATTAAAAAGAAAATATATAAGGATATTAAGTGAGCATTAATAAATTACCAATGTCTTATTATTAATATTATGTCACTTGTTTAATTGTAAAATATTAGCGTCGTCTTAATATTAGTAATGCGCTACATGTCCAATTGCGAATAATTTTCTAGTCGACATTGATAACAAAATGTTCATTGCAAGCACAACAACCAGATCATAATTTATTAAAACGGACTTGGAATTATTTACATTATTGTTAGCTCGTTGCTTTTATTGATAATTAATAACGCAATACCGGCTCGTTAATCCGCGTGCTGCGCCATGCGAGAAGCGTAGGTAAAATTATTGGTAACATGCCGCGTCGCGCGTCGCGCGGCATTTAAATCCGGCCCTCAGACTCCGAATACAACGCTCATTCGTGTTATGTGCGAATATAATTTTACCTCAATTTGCTCTTAACGCATGCTTTCGTTCAATCAAAATTACACTATAAATTGTATAAACTTTATACCGCATAAACGCAAGTGATACTACGATTCATAATTTTAACGTTAAACTAATTAAAATACTATTTAAATTTCATAGCAGAGTAAAGAGGTCGAAAGGTTTTTTACTTACCTTTTTGTTTTTTTTTTAAAAAAACACAAAATATTCGACATAAAAATTCGTGATATAAAAATGGCTGATAAGAAATGGCTTACGCTGTTCATTGTTTTGTCAAACAAATAGCTAAATTTGTAACTAGAACTTGGTTTTTTACAAATATATTCAGCTATTACTTTTCACGCGAATTGCAGTATATCAATTGTGAATATTTTTTATTAAATCAATTATGTTTAAAAAATATTATGTCACTGGAGTCAGTAAGGTAGAAATAGAATATTAGAATATATTACTAAATACATGTTTAAGAGAAAAAAATTACATTTAACGAAATTTTTACGCCGCCGCTGCCGCGTGTCTTCTTAGTAAATCAAAAGAATTGTGGTCGAAGTAAAATAAAAATAACTCAATACGCTTTTAAATAAACGTATAATCCAAAAACCGATGTATACTTTTATTACGATTTTGATTAGAAAGAAATGTTTCTATTAGTAAAAACAAAACAAATAAATATAAAATTCTCCTTTAAACATTACAACTTTAATTTTTTCTTGAAATCAATGAGCTACTTCCATAATTTTACAAACTAAATGTTGCACATTATGAAGACAGCTTCTTACAATTGCTTTATGCAACGTTTCAAAATACATTTCACATAGGTAATCACAAAAATTATCATTTCTAAACCTTTTCTTTGTAGGATTCCTTCCGTATAATCTGGTATAATCATTGATACCTATGAGAGTCCTCTTATGCATACATGTATGTTTAATCCAATCTAAGGTATGTATACACAATACTCAAAATGCGATCGAAATTGATAAAAAAAATATTTATTTTATTATTTTAATATTTATTTAATTATAATTTTTATTGGTTATACGTGTCGGTTTTGCTTTAAGACAAGGAATCGTTTCAAATTGGTTGATATAATCGGAAGATAAATGTTAGCCAATCTAATATAGTCCACGTGGACTACTAGCTAATAGGAATCGGTAGTATAATTTCCCGCCCCTTTCTATCATGTCACTTTTTAAAGTAACCACTAATTTTCTCTCAGTAAAGATGGAGCACTACTGAAAATATATTTGTGTGTGGGGTCTCATATTTGACGTATGAAAACGTTTTAATTAGTGAAATAAACTACAGAATTAAAATATGGCAATTTAATACAATCGTCGGTAACAATATTCAAATGAATTTGAATTACTGTTTTATCAATGTTAGAGTTTACCATGTATGCCTATACATGGAAAGAAGTTATATGAAGACAAATATTTTTAATAGTTTTATAATTTAGACTTTAATTTTACTGTATTTATCGATCGACCTATGAAGAGATTTTACGCCAAATAATTAGCAAATTTTTAATACGATTAATAGAAATATTCAATTGATTGACAGAGTGAATAACTCTATTATTAGGAGTGCGATTGTATCTACAATAAGACACTTAATATTCATATTTTAGGCTAATCAAACATTGAAATAAAGTAATTTTTCGGTATTCGTTAAGTGAAAACAATTTAATTGAAGTATTTTTTCTATGCAATATTTTACTATTTATTTAAATCATGTAATAAGTAATTTCCGTATATTACAACATTAAGGAGTACATTAGTAATTAATTAGGTACGTAGTGGCGCAGGTATTAGTGAAAGAATATCAGCTGTACGGTACATTGAATAATAGAGTATATGTAGTCGTTGCGTGCGGCTAGCGTGCGCTTGTGTGCGTACGTTAGCGGCATTAAGTTTGTTAAAAAGAGATATTTGGAAAAATTTTTGCACTCAATTGAAATTGAAAAAGGACTTGTTTTACGTTTTATTTCACCAACAATTTATTGTTTAGAAGCCAACGAATAGCGATTTTCTTGGTCCGACATTTTTTCCCGGACACCGTATATATATATATATATATATATATATATATATATATATATATATATATATATATATATATATGTATATATATATATATACATGTATATATATACATATTTATATATATCTCATATATCTATTTCGTACAATATCTTGAATCTGATCGAAGGCGGCAAATCGGGCCATAGAATTACGCCTAAAGATTTTTTTTTTCAAGGGAAGTACGTAAGTTCATTGGGTGGATAAAATTCAAAGATTCTGCTATTGAAGAGCAGGAAATCTAATATTTATTTATATGAGCCTGTCCATGGATATCAATCTCGCTGGCTTAGATGGCAATGTGATAAGCGGAAATGAAAATATGTCAAACTCAAACATCGAAAAGATTCTGGAAAACTTCCTTTACTTCTTTCACTGATAGGCTTTATTTTCATAATCATGTCTGTTATTACGTCTCCCTGCTGCATCATTTTTATTACGTCACTGGCCAAATATGAATTTAATAAAAGGGGTTCATAAGGTGATATGAAAGTAATTGTGATAAAAAATATTTCAAAACCTTTTAAATTTTGTATCGTCATCAGGATTAGGTTTAGAGAAATTCAAAAATATATATTTCTGTATGTATTTTATTAGAGATAAAAAGGGAGAAATTCTAAATATATAATAAACCAATATTAAATAGCCTGATGAAAATATGCGAGCGAGTATTTGTGATACATTAAAATTAGGCTTTAAAATTATTTTGAAAATAACATAAACAATGAAATAACAATAAACAATAAAATTTGGTCAGTAAAACGTTATATATAAATCTAATATAAGAGCCCAGAACCGCTAAAATTCAATTAAGAAATACATGTTCAGATTACGATAGGTTATATTTCCATTAGTTGTTATCAGACATTCTTTCCAACACAATCCAATCAAAGGTCATAAATTTCGCTCCACCCAGTACGATATATACGGTGACTTTTCATTCGTTTTACACCTAGAACTAAAGTTGACGTCTGTTATTAATACAACCCGTTTGCATAGTTAAAGTTTTGAAAAAAGGAATTAAATTAAATATAGAAAAAAAATATTACGATCAATAAACAATTAATATATTCCACATAGTGCGCGCGGACCAAAGGTTTAGCATGAGCACATATTGTTCACCCGGCGTGATGGTTAGTGGCGGGGAGGGGGCGGCAGCGCAGCGCAATGTACGAAGAGCGCGGGCCGTCGGTGCGTAGAAATGGGTGCATTCGATTTGTTTTAATATCAAATCAGCTGATCGTAAAATCCCATAAAATTCTAGGATCGTATAGTTCAGTTTTTTCCATTAAAATGTAATTAAGTAGTTTGTAATTTGATTAGTAATTTTCGGACTTTTCCCTGTAATTTATCGTCTCCTATTTGTTTTAAAACAAAGGAAATGGGCAACTAATATTTGAGTTTGATTTTAAGTTGAACTTTATGTTATTATAAAAGATAGCAAAGATCTTTTAGCAAAGATCTTTGATAATAGCCCACCCGAAGATGTTGTAATACAACAAAACCTAGGTCGTGATATAGAACTTAAAGAAATTAGAAATAATACTATATCACGTAGTTTATTTAATTTTCAATAATGAATTTCTACAAAACTAACGCTAAATATATTCAACGGATTAGGCATTTACAACGATTAAACGACGTTTGAACAAAAACGTACAACTCACTTATATTTCAAAATTCCATGTCATATGTTCCATACACAAACGAGCACGAGAACAAGTTTTAATTCACACGTATTAGAATCACTCTATCAGTTTTACTGTGTTAAATGCAGCCAAAACTTTGTGTTTTAGCTCGTTTACACTTTGCAACTCTTTTATTTACACTAACCGCTGTATCTCCGACTACAAATAAAAGTCTACTGGTATCAGCTCGGAGCTGCGAGCAGATACCTTCTACCGAATTCCAACGAACGATCGCCAAATACACCATTAAGGTAACTGCAAATAGGTTTAAGCCGAGCAACGACACGGCGGGCACGCCTGAAACTAATATTATACGGAAAGATAATGGACAGTGTCAAGGTAACGCCTTACGCTGATTGGTCTAATTATCGAGCTGCTTCTGTTTCAGTCACTAGTTGTAACGTCCTGGGTTACGCGCGAAAAATGATATTTATACAGATTGATTATTTTCTGTTATGGATTTTAGACTTTACGTATAAAATTTCGTCGTCTTGGATTGTGTCTGAAAATTATTTTATTGTTCGTAATGGATAGTATTCATGATAAACATGCTGTAAAACTGTGAAAAAAAAATCACATCATACATAATATTAGAAAATTGTATTAACACTGGTAATGATGATATTCATGACGGACATCAACTTTAATCCTAGGCGTAAAACGAATAAAAACTCACCGTCTATATTGGTCAAAAGTTGAGAGCTAAGATTACTAAAACTTTTAATCAAATGTCTTCTGTGATTTCTTAATTTTTTTTTTCATTCAATTCTTTAATACGATTCTAATATGATTTATGTGTAATATATTTTATACGATTATAATATAAAGCTAAATTATCCTTTTTAAAAGCATCCATTACTATGTAATGGGATAGACCAATAAATAATTTTAATATCATGTATGTACAATTTAGTTAACCTGATATCATTTAATGTCAGGTTAACTAAATTGAGTGTAATACATACACGTAATAAATTAGTTTATTGTTATAAACAATCAATTAACAAAACTTGTTACTGATGCAACTGACGGATATCAACGTATGAAGCAAGCTTTCCTTTGAATGTTTTCAAAAATGAAGGTATTAAACACGATAAAATATTTATTGCTTAAAATTAATTGGTTTTATGCACAATAATTGGTGAACGTTTTCAAAACTACTTTTTCCAAACTCGTGAATAAAAAAGCTAAATCTACTTTATATATTTAATATTATCGATAATTTATTATCTAACCGATTTTATATTAAATTTCATGAATTTTTATGGTAATTGAAATAGAGTTAAATGAAATCCTAGACCTGAAATACTTCAATTGACTAACTTGTTTGCTGATGTAGTGCAACTAAAATATTTACGCAGAAATGGAACATTCAAAGTTACAATTCTTCTTAAATATTTTAAACTTAAAAGATCTTTTTATTAAAGTTTCATTAATAAATAGACCTTTTAAGTATAAAATAAGTATTACTCTCTTGTCAAGATAAGACAAAATAAGTAGTGATCGTTAGCAAACGGGTGGCGCTTGCAAATGCTTTTCCTGTACTCTATCTAGAATAAATTTCTGGCATACGTCACATGCCCGATCAACAAATTTATCTGCTGTAACTAATTTTGCATCATCAATTGATATTAAAAGTTCATATAATTTCTGACCATTCATACGATAAGATAATTTCTCTGCTTTAACAAATTGTTACCTTTTGTCTTAATTTTGGTTCACTTTGTCCAAAATTTAGTTTGTTTTAAATATAATAATTAATTTTTATATATAATACACACTTATAGCACTATTACACATTACACTTTTTCATAAATCACTAGTTTTTGGGCGTTGACTTCATTTATTAGAATTTAAACGAATTACGTTACCGAGTTATTCAGTTATGAAGCGAAGCGAAGCAAGTAACGAAGTAAATAAACATTATCATTTCCATGCCCAGTGCAATTTAATAAAAACGTTGAACTAAACGGGAAACATTAACATATATTTCCCTCTTTGATTTGGTTCTGTCACACTTGCATGATATACTTAAAAAAAATGAGCGATATATTATGTAGTATTGATTATATAAATACAGTTTTCGTCACTCGTATTAGCTTGCCAATGAGAAAAGTTGATAAAGAATTTTGACTGGCATTTCATACCTAATTTGGAGTGATCAATTGCCTTAAGTCAAAAAATATCTCTAAATATGGGCCTCAATAAAACTGTAAAATATTTAAATACTATGAAAGAACCATTGAGTAAGAAAGTTTCAGAAAATTATAAAATAATATTATTAATTTTATTAATTGATTTAGGAATGATGAATTGACATCTGTGGAAAGGAAGAACAAAATCTGCAAATTATTGTAAATATATTATTTGATACATCAATTGCATTGTTTAATTAATATAAGTATGGCTTATGTAAGAAAGTATTTGTGCTTTGTACATACTACCTACCTCCACCTGCACGCACATGTTTTCTCGCGACACCAAGATATGTAAGTTAAACGAATTAAAATACCACGAGTTTATTCATCATCCCTGAGAAGGTCACACCACAATTTTTAGGCTCTTTCATCAGACTCTGTCCGACAGTTATGACCACAAGACTCATGTAGTTTCTAATTTAAATATGAGCAATATATAATTCCGAAATACCATAATAACCAATATGCATAAATATTTAATATAATCATATTTATGGCAGTAATAATCGAACTGAGTAATTTTAATTTATTAATTCAAGAAGCTGTAAAATAATATTGATGTCTCTAAAGTAGTTGTGTGATAAAAATGTTTCCCAATCTTAATTCGGTACCGAATGTTTTTAATAGTAAAATTACTTAATTTGGTAGAATGGGCCGTAACTTTAAAAACCAATGGAATAAAACCTTTAGATATTACATTTTGTATAACGGTTCCATGTTATAAAAATATAATAGCATTTAAAATATAGAATGATAGTGCAGAAAAGCATTCTTGGTTAAAAGTTAAACTCTAATTGATAATCTATGGAATACGGAAGTTCAGATACAATTTTTGTGTAAAAGAATTTTTGGTTTATCTTAAATATAAGGTAATAATTAATTGCAAAATACATTGACAGGGCAACAAAAAATTATTTTTACGAAAATAAAAGTTGTACTCAACTGATAACATGTACTTTATAAATTACTAACATTGACGTCACGTTTGAACTAAATAAGTCTAACAAATTAAATAAAAATACGTTTTTATTCCTCTAAAGACCATATCACTTTTCTAAGAATTGCAATGGGTTAAAAACAACCCATAAGTAGAACAAGGAATCTATTGAAAATATATTCTCAAATGGAATCACTTTTAACTGTTATAAGAAGTTTTAAACTAATTTGTTTGGATGCTTATCTCCTTGTTACATGGATGATTTTGAAATAGTAATGTTAGTAATTTGATATCTAATGAATTCAGCCAAAATTTCATTTAACAACATTTAACCTGTTCGTCCAGCATTACAATTCCCTGTCAATAGAATTTTTCCCTAATGAATTTCAAACGTTTCTTTAATTAGTTAATGTTATCCTTTTTTAAATCATTTGTGTAAAGCAATGTTCCTTAACTAGGCTATACACTAAAATACTCGTATTTAATATAAACTTCTTATTATATGCAATGACAACATTTGGAAAATAAGTCTCAAATAAAATTTTAATTTAAATGTCATATACCGATATATGGTTTGGGTACCTACGTAACTGAAAAACATTAAGATTTAGAGAAAAATATGAGCAAATCAAAACATTCTCTAGCCGTAATATTCAGTGCTGCTGCTTAACTGTAGAAAAAATCACTGACACTATTCAAAGATTTATTGTGGTGTAATTAATTTAAAGTTCGCAAATTCGCCTTCGTCTGCTCGTTCCCTAGACTTGCATATGAAGATACAAATTATTAAGAATTTATTATAATTTTAATAACATTCAGATTTTAAACACTTATATATTATTGCGATAAGACAGATGCTTGAGTGTGTATGCGTACTGACTACTAAAGTTGATGAAAATAGAATGCTATATGTTAGTTTAGATAAAGATAAAGCTAAATACTACATTATTGGGTTTAATAATAAGAAATGTAAATTCACAAATGTGTAATTGTAAAAGTAAGAAAAGTGTTAACATAGGGTTTTCGGTCACAAGTCTTTTTCAGATAACAGGATTTACGATTAGGATTTGTGGTTGTCGCTCTTGAAGTGGGTAAAAGCCAGAAGATTATGTTGTTAACGTAATCAAATGCTATATTTAACAAATTCAAATCTTGTTCTACAAATATTTGTTCAGTGTGCATGAGATTCAGGGTTACTGAGTAATATATAAATAATATTTTCGGTTTCCTCCCCGAATAAATACATATTCCTTGATGTTATGCACAGGGAGGTTTAATTCTAACTACTGTTAAAGAATATCCTTTTACTTTATAATAAGATATTTTAGAAATTTCTACAAACTTTCTGAAAAAGATGCGACCTCTTAGCTAATAGTATATTTGCCCTAGAAAGTAATTGTAAGCTGAAACATTAGAAAAAAATATTTCAAGAGTTATTTCCGAAAATGATTAAGATAAAGAAATTTGCGGAGTCACCCAGAGTATTAAAAGCGACTGAAATTGCAATGATATCGAAGCGTTACTAACTGATTTACTATTAATCAAATGTCAACTTCAGTTACTGCGTTTTTGTTCTTCTTCATTTATTGTTAAATTTTGTAAGGAAATTTGTATAAAGAACGGGCGAGTGTATTAATACTATACTTACTAACAAAAATGATAACACTCAACTCGATCCAGTTATCATTCTTTCTAGTTAAATTACAATTCCACAAAATGTTTTGAAATTATCAATCTCTAACTGTATAGTACATAAATCATAATAATATTCCAAAATCATTAATGGCGGAAAGTAGGCAAAGGCAAGAAGAAATGTTACTAATGTGGTTGTTCGATTACGCTATCCTTATCAAAGATATTATTTGTACTAAAAAATTTTCAAAATTAACGAATAATTTTATTTCATCGGAACAAAATATGATAATTAAATTCTTTATAACTTGCGTCAAAACTTTTAAACAGAAATTTAATATGTGATACATAATTTCATTAAAATATCATCGGTTACAGGAATGACAAAATTCGCTACTAGGAGGTAACTCCCAAAGGGAGGGTCAACAAAATTAAATACTTAGCTATTATCAGTGACAGAAAAATTCAGGTCAAACTCCATTTGGACAATATATATTTCATAGCACATCAAAAATACTAAGTTTCATTCTAGAAAAGGCAAGTATTTATTCAAGCTATTCTCGAAACCGCTCATTTATAAAAAGTATGTAAAAAGATATTAAAAAAAAAACTACTGCACATGGAATCCTCAATCTTCCTCATGTATTAACCAAATACAAAGAATTGAACACCACTTCTTCTATCTAAGTGATAGACGTAAAATAATCGTTACTCTGAAAAATTGCCCATAAATTAAACATAGCTTTACCATTATAGCATTATAAGCCCTTAAATTGTTGAACTTTACTAAATTTCTATATCCAATTCAAACTAATCACTGGATTTATCCACTGTTCATATCAACTAAAGCAAATTAGATTCAAGGTGCTTCATATCAATACATAATAAATAACTTTTCTCTCTTTAAATGCTCTTATTCCACTTATTCGGTTACTCCAGAATTTGAGTTTCAATTAATAGCAAAACATGTGAACCTAGATATTATATATCAAGATCTTTAATATAATGTCAATTTGCATGTAACAATATTTTTAATCAAAAATCCCGATACATAATTTTATGCATGTCCGTCTTTCAAAATTGTTTAATTATTTCATAATTCATAAACGTGTGCATGTATCTGTATTTATTTTGGATATCTACATAATGCCATTTACATATACTCGGTGTCCGAGAATAGATGTTGGACAAAGGAAGACGCTATTCGTTGGGTATGAACGAATAAATTGTCGTTAAAATAAAATGTAAAACATGCTCTTTTTCTACCTGAGTGTAAAAAAAATCTTACAAAAAACTCTTTCTAACACACTCAATACTTGCCTGAAGTGCGGTATTTACCCGCAGTAGTGATGTCTCCGCAGCTGTTCGCGGGTTATTCCCTCGAGCGGTGCTGAACAATGTGCGAAGTATCATGTGCACGAAAAAGATGAAAAATAATTATAAATGATATTTTTAATTTACTGAAAAAAGTAATCTTTTCAATTATTTTTTCCGAAAAGAAATAACATCTTTTTTCGTCCGACACTCATTCCCGGACGCTGTATATTTTTTTCCTTGCCTTATTTTAATATACTTAAACCCTGAAGATTTGCAATTGTTCTTTGTGAAATTATAACAAACCAAGGCATTATGTTGTTTCAAGGTATTTAAATATTTAGTAATTAATTTGTTTAATAAATAAATGACATTTTTGTGGCATTTTATTCAAAAATATTAAACGCAAAATAAGGCATAAATTTGAAATTAAATTATTGTTCTTAGTAAAAATTTAAAAGACTTACCCGCTTGCTGCCACAAAACTAGAGGATACTCAAAAGAAAAAATAATTAAATTAACGTAATTTTAAAACAGATTTAGGATTTATAATGAGCAGGCTCGTCACCAGTTGTATACCATATGTTTATATTTCAGGTATGATCTTGCAGTTTACACATCCATACTTAGCAATTTTAACGACGATACTTAGCAATTTTTATGAATTTTAACTTATATCATTAACACCATTATATCAATGTCAACTGGCATGAATTGCTTGAACAATTTTATACATTTAGGTCTGTAGTGTAGCTGTAAAAAATTAGTAAAACTATTGTTAATATAAAGAAGCATACAAAAAATAGAATTAATTCGGAAAACTTTGTATCTTCAACGCATAACAATGCAGCTTTTTTCTCAGAGCCTTGCATATGTTCTAAAGTATTCAAAATAGAAAAATTTTATTACTCGTCTTCCAGAACGAGTTTCTGGAAAAAATTAAATCGTAAATTTGGAACAAAATGAAAGCCTTTTTAAAACAAACCATAAAATAGCTTTGCGTTATCTTACAGAGCTATTTTTATGTCCCCGTAATACAAATAACAAATGTAACTTGATGTCTTGGGATAGAAGTGGAATATATAATTTGTCTGCCATAGGATCTAATAGTCATGTACCTACGATTACTGTTTACTAAGATGATATTTTAGCCAAAATCACTAACAACTCTGCAACCCATCAATATTTCAAAATAAAAAAAAAATATATTTTTTTCAAAATCACTAACAACTATGTAACCCATCAATGCAACCCATAAATATTTGTCAACATATAATCCATTAATATTACATGGTAGCTTTCTAAAAAATTTGCCAGTGACTGACACTAAGTATAATAAAAAAAATGGACTAAATACTTGTACTGCATACTATTAACCCTCAACTACCTATCATCAATATGTTATCGATTTACATTCATACGACGAAAAATAAATATTTTTTTACTAAAAAACCGACATGTGATGAAGCCGCCAACTAACCATTATTTCATAATTATATCCATAAATAATACGGAGATTGATTCGTGAGTATTCCTTACAAATGCGCTCTAAATACACACAAGAACAATTCTGTACCAAATAATAACGATTTATATACTGAAAATAATGCACATTTTCCGACACCTCTCAGAAATTCCGATGTAGGCTGGTTAAAATCTAGCTCGGAATCGCGCCGCTAAAGCTTTAAGCTCCGTTCGAATATAAATAGCGTGCTGCAAGCTGGCGTAAGTACGTTCGGTAACCGGAAAATACTCAATGTATTATGCGTTGTACGTGACGACGAGGAATCGCTGTCACTAGAGGCAGGGATGAGAGTACTTTCTGGACGTACTAACAAATTCTTAATAATGCATGATTACTACTTAGGGGAATGGCAAAGTATTAAAAATAAGAATTACGTCTTGGAAATTGTACAATAGAATGTAAGCGGAAAAAGGTGTGCGTTATGTTGGATTATGAAATGCATTGACGAATGATTTAAGGCAACAATTTTAAAAAAGTTTGTATGCATATTTTTGGTCACAAAATTAAATTTCATTAAAATTAATAATTACTTTTATTTAATAAAATTAATCATTTTAATGTATTCATTTCTAAAGAATAAAATATTTAGACATAAACGTAAAAATTTGCAAGCTGAAATGCAATTTCATAGAAAAGTCACAAAAGCCACAGTCACCTTTAAAAATTCACAATTACTTCAGTTATCGTAAAAACACGTAAAATTTAATATCCAATATGGTAAATAATAAATTGTAGACTAGTTTATACATGTGAAGTGAATTATGCTTTTTAATTCATGAAATTTTGAAAAAACAAGTATATCGAAATTATTCATCAAAAAAATACACATAAATTCATTTAATTTTATGAAATGAGCGTTTCACCATTGCGCGTTATTTTTTGTGAAATTTTTATAATAATTTTAATATAATATTTGAATGCATGAAAATATTCGGAAGAAGGCTTACATTATAAGCTGATGTCCGATTGCACCACTGTATCAGCAACAGTTAAACTGACACTAAATAATGAAGTACTGATTTGGTTATTTAACTTATTTCCTTTACAGATATTATATGGATGCTTAATATTGAGATTTATTTTACATTAGTTCACCAAAGTTTCAAAAGCCGTGGCAAGAAAGTGAACAATAAGACGATATGATAAAAAAAAATTTTTCAGTGGAAGAACCTAGGGAAATCTTCCAAAACCATTTCGCACGTGTCATTTAGGTTTTTCTGTTTTCATTTCCGTTTATCATATCGCCGTTTAAGACGATGTGATTGACATCAGCCTACTGGTTCATTAAATAATTATTAATTTTTGTTAATAAAATAATCTTAACAAGTTATCAGCCTAAAAGATTTTAAGTATTTTCTTTAAATATGAACCGGCCTAAAATAGCGATCTGCTTTGCCGTCTTCAAATCAGATCATAGATACTGCGTAAAAGACTTTTTAAAAATCGCTTCAAAGTTAGCATTATCCATCAAAGCTAATCTTATTCTCTCATAATTCAATAAGAAAGTTAATTTCATCCTTTGAGAAAGAAGTGCAAATATTATTTTTAACGAATACTTGAGCCAAAAATAATAAAATGGAGTGGTGGATTTAATGGTTACCAAGCTAACACCTTTAATAAAAAGTACAAAAAATCTAAGTAACCCATTGGTCAATATATAATTACTTAATGATTTATGTTACTTGATGCTACTATTCCGAGTATATACAAATTGTAAAATTTGTTAGAAAATTCAAGAGTAACGGCTAAAAATGTTTAGAGGAAGATCAATAAAATGGTTACTGCCCATAACATAAAGCATCAAATGGATGTAAATAACGACACGGTCCGAGTATAAATCCTTGATAAATAAGTCAACTCATAACGAAACACCTTTAATAAAAATTACAAAAAATATAATTATAACACCTTTAATAAAAATTACAAAAAATCAAAGTAACCCATTGGTCAATATATAATTACTTAATAATTTATGCTACTTGATGTTACTATTCCGAGTATATACAAATTGTAAAATTTGTTAGAAACTTCACGAGTAACGGCTAAAAATGTTTAGAGGAAGATCAATAAAATGGTTACTGCCTATAACATAAAGCATCAAATGGATGTAAATAACGACACGGTTCGAGTATAAATCCCTGATAAATAAGTCAACTCATAACGAAACCACCATCTAATGATGTCCCTTAGTAATATTTTCAAATAATACGGAGAATGATTCGTGACGTTTTTTTTATAAATTACTGCCGAAGGGCAATAAATCTGCCTGCGACGTTACTGTAACAAATAGTTACAATTTATTTACTTATAATAATGCACATTTTCCGGCTCCTCTCAGAAATTTCGAAGTAAGCGAGCTAAAATGGTTAAGCAGGACGTCGAAGCTTTAAGCTCTTCTCGAATGTAAACAATGCGTAGGGAGCTTGTGTCAGTACGTTCGATATCTGAGTAAATCTCAATGTATTATGCATTGTGTGTGACGAAAAGACAGCGCTGTCAGATTGGGGTTGGCAATGAGATTGTTTTCTGGAAGTACTAACAGCTTCTTAATAACGTGCAATAAATACTCATGAGAATGGTAAATTATTCAAAATAATAATTATATTTTGTAAATTGGAAGATAGAATGTACCCGAAAAAAGGTACATATTTTAGCCGATTCTTAAGTTGATAGACGAGTAAATTAAGACAAAAGTTTAAAAAAATATTTGTATACGTATTTATAGAGTTTAACAGATGATAACGCATGCACTTTTTGGAAAATTCATTTAGTTTAAATGTTTATCTCAAACATAGACAACAAATAAAATGTCTACAATCGGGCGGGCTTTGATTAGTTTAGTTAAAGAAAAAGTGCATATCTAACAACCAGTTTTCTACACTTATTTAATTCATTACTTACTTTTCAGTTCACACATAGTAAGTAGTATACTACTTGACCCTTTTGCCCATTTGTATAAATTACAATAAATAACCTCGCTTCGAAGTTTATTTCTTGTCGCTACGCCACAATTTATTAAACAATGCTTACCGCCTTTTCAAATTTTTCTTTTTCTATTAAAGCGTTACATAATAAAATAGTCTTAAAGTTTCCTACAATTTTAAGAGTAAATAAGATTTGAATAAATGTGAAAATTTATTTTGCTCGGAAACTATAGGATATATTAAATAGGATATATTAAATAGAATCCGGAGGATATATTAAATTTACGAATGTTTTTTAGTCTATTATAAATTACCATTTTCGACATACACATTAGCGAGCATATGCATGTCCGATGCTCTCAATGAGGGGAGAAAGTTGCGTTCGATAAAACGATACGTGACTAATAAAAATCGTTATATCGCATAACGATAACAGACCCAAAACACTTCCTTTGTGTGTTTTGGCTTTACGTCTGTATAGTCCAATTTACACCAAGATTCGCATTTTTCCCCTGAAAGTGAGTCTCTATTAAACCATGTCAATAGAATATAGTTCTAAATTAACACGATATGTGTTTTATATTATAATTGTATCCTACAACATCTCAGTTCTAAGTTGAGAGTAAATGAGAAAGAAAATTTTGGAAATCTAACCGAAAAGTGAAATTTTTAAAATGCTAAAAGGGTATTTATGTTGCACATTTGAAGTAGAAACATGATTATCATGAAATATTGTTGCTGTCTTTGCGGGCGTTACATTTTGTAAAATTCCGATATTTTGAGTTTTGAAATCTTCACTTATATGGGAGTTGTATTAGATTTCTCTTCAGATCACTGTTTTAGAATTTATATTAATAGTTCTAAATTTCATTTCATTCTCTATTCAATTTATGTTTGGCTTCGTACCCTCATCAAACTTAATTTCTAAGATGAAATAAAAATATTTCAGCTGTGTGAAAAATTATGTTACCATAGTTAAAAGATGTGTAGTTACAATTTTGAAGAGACAACACCTAATATTTTAATAAATTACTTAAAGAAAAATCAGAGCGAATAAATATCTGCGAAAACG
Source organism: Druceiella hillmani (assembly GCA_039881145.1). Classification (NCBI taxonomy): domain Eukaryota; kingdom Metazoa; phylum Arthropoda; class Insecta; order Lepidoptera; family Hepialidae; genus Druceiella; species Druceiella hillmani. The sequence goes on along the minus strand of JAYKKI010000098.1, from coordinate 2,865,894 downwards.
ATGGAAGAAAAATTCAACTTACTCTTAGACGTTTAAAGATTGATGAGCGTATTTTTATCGGGTCGGGAAAGATGTCTTCACAGGCAGTGTCTAATTGTCGATTAAATTTTTGTGTTTTATTAATACTTTATACAATACGTTTAATATCACAATTGAGTTTTGAACTAAGTAACTAACTGAGAAAATATGTTTAATATCACAATGATATTAAACGAATTTTATACAATACGTTTAATATCACCATTTTATACAATATGTTTAATTTCAATGTTTAGTGCATTGCAGATTTGAGTAACGATCCAATAGACGAATTTTATTATTACGTCTTTGTTTTCAACTCTCTTGATTTAACATTTAAGCGGTCGGTAATACTCACAATTGCCACAAATAAATTCTTGTTGCTTGATGCATGACCTGTACATGGATAAACAAACTTTCAAATATAAATAGCAGAAAAAATTTAATCCGGAAAATTAAGTCAACAATAAAATTTGAAAACAGTTTTTAAATGGACACGTTTTTTATCACATATAATACGATTCGGAGAACTATATTTCAATCAATAATACTTATTACATTTTACGAGTTTTACACGCTCATTTTGCCATATGTCAGCGAGAAACAAACGAGAGTTAGCCTTGATTTATGGTCATTTCATTATCAATAGTAATAAAAGATTCATAAACTTTAAAGTGATTCTATTTGGGATCAATTAGGTTCCTCTAATATACAAATACAATTTATTGAGAATTCTGTAGTATATTAGAATAAAATAAAAACAAAGTCAAAAAAGTAAATCAGAAAATACAACAGGTAATAAAACAGTAATTACTCTTTAAGATTACGAATTTACTAAACAAAAACAAGTTACTTAGAAAATCACTCACGTGTCTATCCGTCGGTCCGTCAGCGTTTTTCTCAGAAAGCGATTGACATAGAAACTTAAAATTTAGCACTGAAATTTGGCCCAGTAAAAACACAAATATAACCGGCACATATTTCCATAACTAAAATTTGAAAATATTTTTTTGGAACTTTAGAGAAAGCATATAAATACTTTCTTTTGTTGTATTCCCTCTATGGTGTTGGATCTTGTATGGAAGGATTAAACTATATTGATTTCAAAAATATTTTTTTATAATGTCATTCCTATCTTTCCGAAACTACTCAACTCATAATTAAAAAAAAGATGTTTGTTTTCAGAACACACACAATGGTTGTAGGAAACTATAGCAATAAGTCATTCATTCCTTTTTAAATATCCACTTTGATCATAGGCCTACAAAATATCTAATAGGCAATCTATTCGTATTTTCATGCAATTCAACCACTTTTCACAGAAAACCTGCGAAGTAGAAATTTTATCAATTTCGTATTACATTTTATTAGTCTTTTGCACTATCTAATATTTTAAAACTATTCTTTTGTGAATTAAAGAGGGCTAAATAAATGTTTCATTTTTTTTTAATTATTAATACCTTTTCGAATATAATTTCGAAAGCCTTATTCATAGCTCTAAACTAGCTTTGTAATTCTAAATTACATATCCAACAACGTATTCCAAAAAATATATGAAAACAAAACATTTCTCTCTCCTTTATCTACAAACGTATTGAGTCTTACCCTTAAAAGTACCTAAGTACTTAAATACGTACCAAAACCTTGCAGCCCGAGTTCTACTCGTGCTTGACAGGTTTTTCAAATACCAATTGTTGCCTCCCAAGCTATTGAATTAGAAGTAGTTTCGTAACCACCAATATGTGTGTGTCCTGCACCTTCACCATCCAGTATCTTGCACTTCCTTTAGGTGCCGCGAGTACCAGTATCGATACTTCAGCACGATTTAGGGACAGTGGTCAAAATCTAATTAGGAGCGGCCTCTCAGACAAATGTTAGTGTTTCCTCCTCACCCAATTCATAAAAGATTTATGCAAATCAAAATTGAATATAGTAAAAGAACTATTTTCCCCAACTTGATGGACATTTCGAACGAGAGAAAGCGATGAAAAATAGCCTCCGTTTAACAAGAAATGTTATTTCCAACCTAAAAACTTCTTCAAGTAGGTCCGATAAAAATATCACGATGGCACTGATATTAACTGGATGGAGAAGAACGACGTCGCTTGAAAGATGTGTGAATATCTCTATCATAACTTCTTTTCGCAATATCCACAATGCGATTTGAAGCGGCAAAGTGGGCGGCTATATTGTGCCCGTAAATATTTGAAGTGAATACTTAAATACTTTAGCGAATGAAATGTGAAAATTCATATTGAGGAAGAGGAAAATTAATAGCTATTCATGTAAATCTACTTGTTGATACCGGTTGGGCTGACTTAGGCCGCAGTGTGTGACAAGTGAAAATAAAAATATGCCAAACTCAAACACCAAAGTATCCATTGTTTCTTTCAGTGAAAAGTTATTTTTTTCATAATCGTGCTTGCTTTTATATAAGCAAAGATGTTGTAATACAACGAAACACCTGAAGATGTTGTAATACAACGAAACCTAGGTCGTGGTAAAGAAATTAAAAATAGTAGAAATAATACTACATCACGTAGTTTCATTTAATTGTGAATAATGAATTTCTACAAAATTAACGCCAAATATATTCAATATTCGAAATAAATTTACTCAAATGATCTTATGTCAGTGTGAATCAAAATAAGTCGTGATTGTTCGCAAACATGTGCGATTTGTAATATTTAATGGTATTATAGATATTTTTCTCAGTGAAATAATTAATTTAGTAAAAAAATTTCCCAAATGGGGTAATGAAAATTTAATATTTTAATATGTGAAGTAATTTGATATAGATACACAATATTTCATTTAAGTATAAAAAGAAATAATTCCATGTAAAAAAAATTTCGGATAAAAAGAATCTTTTTTATAAACTTTCACAGATAAGAGGATAACATTTTATGATTATTGCTGTTAAAATGGATGAAAACCAGACATTACGTTTTCGACGTAAGGAAGGATAATATTTAACTCTTCAAATTTATTTATTTTCTACAAGAATCCTTTTAATGACGATGAGACTAGAGGCACAGATTGTAAAGATTGACATTAAAAATATTTTTGGCTGCCTTTCCGATTTAAGTAAAATTTATTCCGGGAGAATTCGCTCAGAATAAATAATTTTTTTGGAAAATAAAAAAAAATAATTAAGGAACTGTATCTACGACTTACTCTATGAGGTATGTAGTGACAATATATTTTCAGCCTTCAAACGTAGTGGTTTAGAACACAAAAAAATACAAGACCTTTTGATGATTCTTCCCCACTGTTAATTTTTAACACTCCGTAGCAAAAAAGCCAGAACGGGACATTAATGGAATCACATCTCTCTGTATATTCGTTCTTTTAATTTAAGAGTATGTCAGTGTATGTAAGTGTATAACTAAGTATGTAAGTGTATGTAAGTGTATAAATAAGTAAATAGACGTGTTTAAAAATATGTATATTAAGACAGCATACAAACGAAATTGTGAAGGTAGCGAGGAAAATATCGAAAGGACTTTTAACTCAATCAATTCATATTTCCCTCTGAATTATACTAATTACAAATCCAGTGAGTGTATCGAAAATTCACCATACCATCCACCACACCTTATTAATTTATAAAATAATGTTATATATATTAAAAGGAAAACAAAGCAGTTTTAAAATTTTTAATATGCAAAGAATGACTTTGACGAAAATTTAAATCTACTACTATTAAAATAATATCAATGTAGGAAGAACTTACGAAAAATCGGATACACAATTTATGCACATCTGACGCATGCAAACTTACATAAAAAAGTGAGTAAAGCTTAATATATTTTCTAAAATATTATCACCTATTTCCAATATTATGAAAGCTCATAAAAATTCCAGTGGCTTTTTTATTGCAGACTTACTTCTGTATTTGCCGAAATACTCTCAATGGTTCCTACTGCAACGAGAAATGTAACTTCACGCTTTGGGGAAGGAGTGAGAATATTCTAATTGACAGCCACATGAGATAACCTAATATTTTCATTCCAAATGAGTGAAAACCACGGCATTACATTGGACAAAACATAATCCATATTATATATATAACTTGATCCTAATAGTATGGGAATATGGGAATTGTAATATTTATGAGAAACTTTGTCAATAATGGATACTAATTTTTAAAGAAAGATCAACGAAATACTTTCAGCGCCTTCTGCACTCGTATAGTCCCAACCAGACGTCATTTATATACTGTCGAAATATATTTACACGACGACAAAACTATTATCATGGAAAGAGCTGTTATCAAAAATTGCATCTCGTATATCGACACATATGAAAGTGTGACCCCTGACTAATAAGCCAACACGTAACAAATCCAATAAATAATGATGTTCTTTATTAGAAACCACAAATAATAATAATATGGATTCGTGAGCACTCTTCATATATTACGGCACGAGCCCAATAAATCTGCTCGGGACATTACTGTGACAAATGTTTAGAAATTATTAAGTCAAACTAAGGCACATTTCCCGATTCCTCTCAGATATTCCGATGTCGGCTCGCTAAAGTGGGTAAGCGAGCCGCCGAAGCTTTAAGCTCCGTTCGAATGTAAACAATGTATAGCGAGCTTTCGTTAGTGTTTTTGGTATTGGGATAAATCTTAATGTATTGTGCATTTATATACGACCATGCGCAGCATTCTTAGATAAGGAATGATGATAAGAGTGCTTCCGGGACTTATAACTACTGCTTAATAACGCGTTATGGCTACTTTAGGAAATGATAAATTATTCAAAGTAAGATCTTAATGCTTGTAAAACATAATGTAGCCGAAAAAATGTAAAGGTTATAGTTACCAGTAAGAACAAGGTTCATACATTTTTTGTTCATAGTTTACCTTTTCCAATCTATAAAAATAAATAGTATTATAATAAGTAATAATAATAGTAAGTAGTAAGCATGGACGTACGTGTTACTTACTTTTATATATTGCATACGTACGTATGTTTTAACAATTTTATTTCTATCTCTCATAAAAGTTTTCCTAAATGTAAAAAAATTTTCTTGGCTTATAAAATAAATGCATCGATTTAAATTTTACATATATATGATATACACTATTGTTTTATTATTTCCATCCCAGTTCTAATAAATTATAACGTCTACGTAACGTTTGACGTTATAATTTATTAAGACGTAAAAACAAATAAATAATTAATAATAACATCAAACAAATATTCAGCAGTGTAACGAGTCTAACAGAATAATGAGTAAATTCTTTGAAGTTTATACATAACAAACTTCATTTTGTTGTTGCAAATGTAACAAAATATTCGTTTCAAGCTAGTTAAATTGCCAAATGTTGACTCATAGATTTGTGATCATCAAGTTTGCTAGATAAATGATAAACTTCCTGAATCTATGCCTTCTAAATTGTTATACACGATAAGTTACAATTTTGCCTTTATAAACACCAACTGTTATATTTTTTATATTTAAATTTTGAAAGGTAAATATAATCTTGAAAAGCCCAATAGTTTAGAAAATCAAAATTGATAGACAGTTATTTTTCAATAATTATTTGAGCTTAATAATATCAGTTTGAAATCAAAAATTTAATCGTAAATGCAGTTATGCATCTTTAGAGACGCATTATAATACTTGTCCCACGTTTTTAATAATGTAAATGAGAAAACGCATTTTTTATAAACCCGCAATTCAAAACGATTTCAAAATCTTGTTGTCTAAAAATTTAGAGTGAAAGGGACAATTGAAGCAATACTGAAGTACCCTTAAATGCATTTTTATAGAGTAATAGATGTCTTGTACTACTCGTAATAATTTATTTATTTTTAATTAAATCAAATGTAAGTAGTACTCGTCTAATAAGAAAAGAAAGTTTTAAGACTCAGTAGTGTAGAAAGACATCAACATCAACGTAATAATCTGCGCTCTATTTACATCTGATATCTAATAATTTTAATAAAAATATAAAATTTTAAACGTTCAAATGTATTTTACAAAGTATTAATCGTCTTATACTACTTGGACTTAGACTTTACAATGTGAAAGGTGAGAGTAGAATTGTTCCATATATGTCATAATTTTTTTTTTATTGATGCCAATATTAAGTGTTTAAAAACTATTTTTCTCGCATTTACAATAACGGGTTTGAGATAATTGTTTCATCACAGGAACCATCTCAAAATGTCAAATAAAAAAATGTTTATGGCTTATATTAATGTTCATCCCACTCGTTGCAATTTATGCAAATATTAATTTCTCTGTAAGGCAGAAAAATACTGACGTTTATATGTACAGACGGATAAACATAAATTTCATAAGTCAATGGATATATAATTTTGGTTCCGATTTCATAAAAAATTGGAAATATAATTTTAATATGGAACACTCACAACGCTTCTGACTTGGCGCAACCACCGACTATTATTAGACAATGAATTGGAATTTGAACACTTTGTAGCATTTCACTTGTATATACTACATATTCATTTATTTAGAGCAATAGGCAATAACTACTCGACCTATTTAATTGAAATGTTCACTAAAATATTGTTTGTGAATTTTTTTTATCAAATATTTTATATACTTACTTTTCTAAAATTAGAGTAAACTAGAGAGAACTATTCCTTAATGAACTTTCAGCCAATCGGTATTTTTTCCTATTTCATCTGTTCACTTTTTTATAAGGACATGGTGCAAAAAGTACTAGACTTATTTCAAATTTGATTTAATTTTTGGGTTTAAAAAAAAAGTTGGGCTATCGTTTCTTTCAGTCGAATCCATACATTTAGTTAGCCAATTGAATTTTAATTTCTAAATGAATCTAAAATTCAATTGGCTAACTAAATGTTTAATACATTTAAGAAATAATATCTTAAAGGTAAAATTAAAGAAATAGTTTCTTTTATTTCAGTTAAAGATATCTTTGAGATGTAAACTATATTACTGGAAAAATAGTTTGTATATAAAAAAACATCTGATTCCGCGTAAATAAAGGCGCTTCCTTTATGGCGCAAAATTTGCATTATTGCTAATATCTATACACAATAGTTTTATAAATTAGAAACCATTTAAAAGTGGTACAATTTAATTTCTTCATTCAGTATAATACTTAACTAAGAAAAAGACTATGGCAGAAGAATATTTAATAAACTCAGCTTCGCATATACTTCAGTGAAATATACCATATTTACCTAAATTTTGCTTCAATTTCAATTGCAATATTGATATTTTCTTCAACGACATCGTTACCACGAAATGGGTTAAGGAATTTTTGTAGAATTTTTATCAATTTTTCTCATTGTGTTAAAAAGCAACACAATGCAGTTGCCCTAAAGTATCGATAACTTTGAAAAAGTAAATAGGGATAAATAAATAAAATGAACACTTGTCACATTTGGCACCTTGCTGGAAAAAATACGAAATACCCAAAAGATATATTGTTCAACAAAACATTGACAAATTAGAATTTTACCGGGCATGCCTGCGTAAGTCAATGTGCACACAGTACATTGGATTACGTAGGCATACCAGCCGCTCTCATTAAGGAGAAAAGTGCGTTCAATAAAGAGACGTAATTTATAAACATCATTATATTGAATAAAGATAACCGTTTTTAGGAATTTTCTTTCCTATTTTTTCTTTACATACATTCATTAAGATTGACACTAAGATTCTACATTATCCCTTGCTGGTGAGTCTCTTTACGCATGTACCTAATAAACTATGATTGTAATAGTAGTATTCTCGTAACAAGGGAATTCCTTTCCTCCAAGTTTATAAACTTTTCCTCAAAAGATATTTCAAACTTAATGTAGCATGTAGTTTAAAAAAGCTTTATTTTTGTTTTTGATATCATAAGCATAGATAAAACTTTTTTAAACTGAAGAACTTTTTCAAGTAAATAAAAAAAAAATATTATCTAATGAACTTTTTGCTAGTTAGTACATTTTTTCTCTCTTTATCTATTTGTATTCTCACAAAGAGATGAAGTAAAAAGTACTAAACTTATTTGAATTTGATTCACTTGTTAAGTTTAAAGAAAAAATGGGTTATAATTTTTTTAATCGAGTATTCCTTGAGGAAACTAAAATTCAATTAGCTTAGGTTGACAATATTAAATTTCATTCTTAAGATTACATAACTTATAATATCTAGATTTTGAGAAAGTCAATCAATTAATAACGCATAACAAAGATAGATTTAGTAATTTAATTCTTTCGCGTCTTTGATAATTTTAATCATAAATGTATTTCGGCATTTATGGAATATAAAGTATAATGGTTTAGAATCATTAAATTTATTTATTATATTACATTTAATACTAGTTGATGAATGATAACAGTTCAAGACTAATGCATAATATCTTATAAATATTTTCCATATATATGTGATAGATGTCTTCAAATTCATCTAAATTTTTTCTGGTTAGATTAAGTGGAACCTTTTCGAAAATCTAGCCATGAAACAGAAATGTTAAAATGCCAAAAGAGTATTTATATCGCACCTTGTATGTGTAAAAAGATATTTGAAATATCGAGATTGATATTTGAAATTTTTTTTTAAATTAGTAGAATTTCCATAATGTTACTCTTTTAGAACATATATTTATCAGAGATATATTTAATTTGTCTACAAAATTATCATAACTTATTGCTTATTCACATCAAACTTCATTCTCTATATTGTATCCCTTCGTCTGTAACGTGCGGAAACAAGAAAGAAAGTGAAGGACAAAACTTAATATATTATACCGGTTTAATTTGTTTTACGTTAATTATTATGAATAGAATATTTTTCTATAAAGTCTTTTAATATAAAAAACGGAATAATTTGTTGGTCAATTAGGTTACAACTCCAATTTAAAAAAAATATTTGTTGGAAAGCGCATACTTTACGGAAGGTTATACACTACGTCACGCTCAGATAAGAACAGAACAGCGTCTAACGTAACGGATATCCGGGAAAGTTGCTTAAACGATACAAAGTATGGAGAGATTGGTTTATTTATTGACTGAATATCCCGGGTATTCTTCCCCTTCAATCCCCTACAAATAGTTACGTTGTCGTTTGGAAAACGGAACGGGGATATCCAAGGAACACGGACGGAGGACGGAGGGGGAGCGATTTTGACAGGATTTGTGAAGTGAAAATGATTAACCATACATTAATCTAAAAACTGGTTCAAGCAGCAACAAAACAATGTGTGAGCTATAGTCTACATAACTTGACATGTGATACTTCTTGTGATTTATAACATATAATGAGGAAGATCCTTGTGAGAAAATACTGTATAAGAAAATTTTAAAAAAATATATTTATATACTTGTAAATAAAATTTTACCAAAAATAACATCCAAAAAGACACAGCAGTCAATATATGGCTGGACACAAGTCGAAAAGTTAATATAACAAATTATAATATAGATTCAAAAGAAATAAACAACGAATCCAAGAATTAGTTATTCACGGACAATTACATAAACATTAAAATTATACACTTATACAATTCAATAACATTAAAGATTGTGTTATGACACGTACAAGTATTTAATAATTTTTAAATATATATAACGATATATATATATATATATATATATATATATATATGTATATATATATATATATATATATATATATAATTTTATAATTGTTACTAACTTCTATATTGTAACTAGAGTAAAATTTTTTTTAATGGGATATCAAAATCTTATCCCTGGTGACCCTTTTATTTGCATTGGATATGCAAATGGCACTGAGTATTCAAACGGCAGTAATTTTGATTTCTAGGCTTTTTTTTGTTTTCATAGTTATTAATGTTGTTCAGGTCAATGATTACGAAAATTATGTTTGAATAAAATAATTGAATTAACATTTTATTTACTGCTACGATTCGATGAACTAAGATTTGGAATGTGTGGAATTTACAGTGACAAACAAATAATTTCAAATTGGAATGTTGAAAGAATAGATTAGGTGTTAATAACTGGAATTTTGGCTAAACTCATTGATAATCTCTCAATAATTTTTAATTTATGGTACTAATTTCTTGGCGGGAGAGTATATACGTTAACATTAAATTATGCCTGAAATTTCTTAAAAAATTTAATTTATATTATAAGTAAGATCCCGTTATTTTATATTGATATTTTCTATAATTTCTTTTGGTACAATTGCTGCAAAAACAAATGTTTTTTTAAACTTAATTACAACACTTGATGCTAACTAAATTTACCACAAATAGAATCAACATTGAGATGAAATGAATATGGATCACAGCTCAGAAAATGCTTTATCGTACAACTTATGTATCAATTTGAAACGTATGTACCATATTTACGTTTCAAATCAAGTGATGATGTAAAACTCATTACAGCAGATGAAGTGGTTTATGGAGTACCTAACTTACGCCACCCACCTAACCAAGACAAACTGTCGACTAATCATTTCCGAACACAACCCATTCTGTAACAATCACGACTTCTTTTGTTTTAGATTGCTGTGAAAGTAATAATTTCAATGTATTCATTTCGCAAGGTTAAAATATTTAAATATAAACTTAAAAATCAAGCTGCAATGCAATTTCACAGAAAAATCAGTTAAGGAAGGAAACTCGCTACCTTTCAAAATTCAAAATGACATTAATTATTGTAAAAACACGTAAACTTTAATATCCAATATGGTTCATAATAAATTGTAGACATGTAAAGTGAATTATGCTTGTAAAGTGAATATGTAAGTAAAGTGAATTATGCTTTTTAATTTATTAATTTAGAACGAAAAAAATTTCGAAATTATTGATTTTAGGAAATGAGTATTTCATCATTGCTTGTAATTTTTATATGAAAGATTCATAGTAATTTTAATATAATATTTAAATGCATGAAAATATTCAGAAGAGCAAAGCGAACAATAACGTGGCAGCAAAGTGAACAATAAAAGGATATAATTCTAAAAAAGAGATTTTCAGTGAAAGAACCGAGGGAAGAAGGTATTCCACCATCATTTCACATAATTCAATTTGGCTTTTCTGTTTTCATTACCGTTTATCACACTGCGGTTTAAGCTGATGTGGATGACATCAATTTACAGGTTCATTAAGTATTTATAAATTTTCTTTAATAAAATAGTCTTTACAATGTATTAGCCCAAAAGAATTTATGTATTTTATTTAAATATGAATTGGAATAAAATGGCAATCTGCTTTTCCTTTTTCTAATCATATTACAGGTATTGTATAAAGAAGGTAAACATTTCTTTTCAAAATCGCTTCAAAGTTAGTGCTATCTGACAGAATTAATCTCATTCTCTCATAAGGCAATAAGAAAATTAACTTACATTTTTGAGAAAGAAGTGGAAATATTATGTTTAACACCCACGTGGGCCAACAATACTGAAATTAAGTTGCGGATTTAATGGTTACTAACCTAACTTTTTAATAAAAAGTGTTGTAATGTTAATATCAAAAATATGAAACTAGTGCTGCTATCTATGTACAACAATGTGTAACTTTACTTTACAATAAGTTAGTCGTTCTACTGCCTTTGTATAAAAACATTGTTTAATTATAGGTTATGGGCCTTACGCTCATAATATCGCGTTAAAATAGTTTTTTTTGCAATATTATCCAGTGAAAAGGACGTCATAGAACTGTATAGTGACAGACTGTTGTTATTTTGCAGTATTATCGCAGGGTACAAGATTAAGTGCATCGCAAAAATGACTGCTAACTATCTTGTCAATGTGCCGAAGCTTACGGGGCGCGATAACTACAATGAATGGTGTTTCGCGGCGGAGAATTTTTTAATTCTTGAAGGCATGAAACATTGTGTCAAGCCAGAATTAAATCAAGAAATAAAAACCGCAGATGACGAAAAAACCAGAGCGAAATTGATTATGGTGATCGACCCGTCATTATATGTTCACGTGAGAAATGTTTCATCATCCAAAGAATTATGGGAGAAGCTGAAACAATTATTCGATGACAGTGGATTTTCACGACGGATAAGTCTACTAAGGAATTTGATTTCGATTCGCCGAGAGAATTGCAGTTCGATGACGTCTTACGTGACGCAGATTATTGATACAACACAGAAACTCAGCGGAACAGGTTTTGAAATCAACGATTTATGGACAGGATCTTTGCTATTAGCGGGATTGCCTGATCGTTTTTCCCCTATGATCATGGCAATAGAGCATTCCGGCATTCCTATAACGGCAGATTCCATCAAAACAAAACTGTTGGATATGGATTTGGCAAGTCATGAAGAGAGTGAAGTTAGCGGTGCATTTGCTACTCAGTCTAAAAAGAAAAACAACACAAATTTGTCTATGGCCAGAAAAAGTAATGTTGTAGAACTGATATGTCAAATGTAAAACAGATAAAATGCTATCGCTGTAAACAAATCGGCCACTACAAAAATCAGTGTAAAAACGAAAGTAACTCGTCAAATCAGAAAAATAAGGAGAGAATGCAATCAAATGCTTTTAGCGCAGTGTTTTTGAGTGGAAACTTCAACAAAGATGAATGGTATATCGACTCGGGCGCAAGTACACCTCACAGCCAATGAAAGTTGGGTTATGAATGCACAATATGAACAAAACAGAGAAATAATTGTTGCTAACAGTGAAAAGGTGTCAATATTGTGTTCTGGAGATGTGAAAATTACGACTACAACAGAAAATCATGATTACGACATTGAAGTACGCAACGTATTATGTGTACCAAGTCTGACAACAAACTTGTTATCAGTAAGCCAATTGATAATGAATGGTAACAATATCTCTTTTAACGAAAGTGGTTGCTCAGTTTACAACAAAAATAATGACTTGGTCGCCACAGCAGCGTTAGTCAATGGTGTGTATAAAGTTAATCTGCTAAAACAAGTTAGTTTAGCAGCATCAATTGTGTCAGGAGTAACATGGCATCGCAGATTAGGACACGTAAATAAAGATTATTTGAATCAGATGAAGAACGCCGTCCAAGGTATGTCACTTGATTTTCATCAAGTTGACATTAGCAAATCTTCCTGTTCGACATGCTGTGAAGGTAAACAATCCAGGTTACCGTTCAAGAGCATTGGTCAGAGAAGCAGTAACTTACTAGATATTGTCCATACGGATATATGTGGACCTATGGTGAATGTATCTATAGGTGGCTCAAGATACTTCTTGTTGTTTGTTGACGATCATAGTCGGATGACATTTGTTTATTTTCTGAAACACAAGAATGAGGCTTTGAAGTATTTCAAGATTTTTAAAGCTCAAGTGGAAAATGAAACAAAAAGAACAATCAAAGTATTAAGAAGTGATAATGGGCTGTAGTTCAGCAGTAAAGAATTTGAAGATTACCTGAATAGTTTTGGCATGAAACATCAGAAGACAAATCCATACACTCCTCAACAAAATGGATTGTGTGAACGATTCAATCGTACAATAGTAGAAAAAGCCAGATGTCTACTATTTGATGCAGGTTTAGGCAAAGAGTTCTGGGGTGAAGTCACGAATACTGCAGTGTATCTGCAGAATCGAATTGTGGCAGCAGCATTAAACAATAGAACCCCATATGACTGTGGACTGGCTCTAAACCTGATATAAGTAATATAAGAATCTTCGGAAGCCCTGTTATGGTCCATGTTGCAAAAGAAAAGAGGAAGAAGTGGGACAAGAAGTCGTCCAAATGTATTCTCATTGGATATCCAGATAATATAAAAGGATACAAAGTATACAATCCAGAAACAAAGACTGTAACAACCAGCAGAGACGTGATCATCATCGAGAAGGAATCAAATCCTGAGCATCTCATCGAAGTGCAAGTTCAGAATGTTGATTCAGTGAGGAATAGAGAGAAGTCTGATGATCCCGAATCAAGATCTAGCCAAAGTTCTCCTGAGCAACATAAGAGTATGTCAACATCCAGTCAAAATGACTCTGAAAGTTTTTTAAACAGTTCACAGTCTGATGATGAGACATATGTTCCAAGCAACTATGAGGATGCAGACAGCACACTCGAAGAGGTTCAAGCGAATAGCCCACAATCGCGGCCTACAAGGACAAGGAAGGTACCAGAGAGATTTGGGTTATCTAACCTGTGTGTTGACAGTGAAACATATGACGATGCGGCTGGCTTGTCAGTACATGATGCCTTGAATGGACCGGAGAAAGAGCAGTGGCAGTCGGCAATGCAAGAAGAGTTACAGTGTTTTAAAGAAAATGATGCGTGGGAGTTAAGTGAAGCTCCAAAAGATGGTAGAGTTGTACAGTGCAAGTGGGTGCTTCTTAAAAAATACGATAGTGAGAATAAAGTTCGTTTTCGTGCGCGATTAGTAGCTAAAGTTTTTTCGCAAATCAAAGGTGTGGACTTTACAGAAACTTTTTCTCCAGTAGTGAGACATACCACTTTGAGGTTACTTTTTGCATTGTCAGTAAAACTAGGTTTAAGTACTACACATCTAGATGTAACAACTGCCTTCTTGAATGGTACTCTTGAGGAAAGTATTTATATGCAAATACCAAAAGGTGTTTCTGAAAAACCTAAGAATGGTCAGGTACTTAAATTAAAAAAGGCCATTTATGGATTAAAACAGTCCTCAAGAGCATGGAACAAGAAAGTAGATGAGTGTTTATTAAATATGAATTATACTCAATCAAAGACAGAACCATGTATGTATACAAAAATGCAAGATCAATTGAAAACTATTGTAACATTATTTGTTGACGATTTCTTTATTTTCTCAAATGATATTTCTGAGACAAAAATTTTGAAGCAAATGTTAGTTAGTCAGTTTAAAATTAAAGACTTAGGAGAAATAAAGAAGTGTCTTGGAGTAAATGTAAATGTTGATAAATCTGAGCAAACAGTGACCTTAAGTCAAAGAGATTATATTGATCAGCTGTTGCATATGTTTAATATGAGTCAATGCAAACCTGTTAGAACACCAATGGAGCTTAAGTTAAATTTATCTAATAATGAGCATTGTATAGATAATTTTCCATATTAGCAAATCATAGGAAGTTTCATGTATCTGGCTGTATTGATGAGACCTGATATTTTATATGCAGTAGCCTTTTTAAGTCAATTTAATAACTGTTTTTCCAAAGAGCATTGTGCCTATGTAAAGCGATTATTGAGATATTTAAAATATACTAGAAGTTACGGTCTGAAGTATTCAGCTGAAGGAAGCTCAATATTGGAAGGTTTTGTAGATTCTGATTGGGGAGGGAACAAAATTGATAGGAGATCATACACTGGAATTTGTTTTACTTTATCAGGCTGTGTAATATCATGGGAAACAAAAAAACAGAAAACTGTTGCGCTGTCTAGTAGCGAAGCAGAATATATGGCAATTACAGAAGCTTGCAAAGAAGCAGTTTACTTAAGAAATTTGTTATATGAAATTACACAAAAATATTATACTATTGATATTTTTAATGACAACCAAAGTGCACAAAAGTTGGCTCTTAATCCAGTTTTTCACAAAAGAACCAAGCACATAGACATTAGATATCATTTTTGTAGAGAATGTGTAGCAAATAATATTGTGAATGTTAAGTATTTACCAACGGCTGAAATGCCTGCAGATTTGTTCACCAAAAGTTTATGTTCTGTTAAACATTATACATTTTTAGAGATGTTAGGTGTACAAATTGTTTAAATTTTAGTTTAGGCATATTATTAGATATAGTGGGGGTGTTGTAATGTTAATATCAAAAATATGAAACTAGTGCTGCCATCTATGTACAACAATGTGTAACTTTACTTTATAATAAGTTAATCGTTCTACTGCCTTTGTGTAAAAACATTGTTTAATTATAAAAAGTATAAACGATAAAAGTAACTCATTGCTCAATCAGTAATTAATAACTTATGCCACTTGACGCTACAACTCTGAGAACATATAAATTTTAAAATTTGTGAAAAACTTTATCATATTATGATAAAGTATTAAGAAATTATCAGATTATATATCAAAGTGTTCATTTTCATAAGAAATAAATGTATTTTTTTATCATACGTGCTAAATCGAAAATTAAATATATTATGAATGTTTTCTGTAATATTTAAGATAAATTTTAAAAGATTTTTTCACAGCCCTTGTTTTTTGTATATTGGATAAAATGTCAAATTTCAATTCGACTATATTGTAGTCCACGAGTAAGCTCAATAATTTGTTAGGACACTTGTGTTTTTATGTCTTCCAAATTATTATTTACTCTAGTTAGGATTCCGCATATGTATTTTATAACAATTACTATATTTTGTACGCACTTAAATTTTCAATCCCTATGTTTGCAATATCGAATCGTGCAGTAGGAAACGAAAATCAATTTGCCCTTTGTTTTTAATAGTGTACCTTTGAAAAGTATTTAAAAAGAAACCATCACCTAAACAAACTTAAACGCATTTTTACGGAATAACAGTTTCTAGAACTACTCGCACTTCACAACAACGTAAAGTGTAAGCAGTACTCGCTTGTATGTGCCCATTCATTTCAAATAATCTCTTTATTTATGTAATACCAATTGACTGTTAAATTTTATTGTAATACAAAAAATTATAAATGTCTCAAAAGTTATATTTTGGCTATTCCCATAGCGAGTTTAAAACATAACTAACCACGTACAATTGTCCCTGAAATACCCAATCATAAATATTTGTAGCTTATACCAGCTTTGGCTTCATTAATTATAACAGTAGCAGATATTAACTTTTTACATAATACGGATTATAAAGAAAAACTTACGATATACAAAGAGATAAAAATAGGGATCAACTTTGCAAGCAACTAGTAAATAATTATAATACAAATTTCACCATTTTGGTACCGACTTGGGGTCAACATCAGCTATTATTGGACAATAAATATAGAATTTGATTATTTTGTATGCCTTAAGTTACTTATAGAGATTATTGGTTCATCCATTTTTTTTAATTTGTTTGTCGTAAAACTATTTGATCTGAAATTAAATTTTTAATATGAATAATATTGCTTTTAGTTTTGATTAAGATTTAAACTCTTTTTGTCCTGATCTAATATTCATACATTCGCTCTAGGTTACAATATGTGTCAGTGCGCAAACTTGAATTACGTTTTAAAAATAAATACATTCTCTTTATTTTTCAACGTAGAATTACTTTACGCGATGATTCTTTTACAGCACATTCTAACAGATTATGAAATTAACAGAACACATAATGAAGAAAGAATTTGCAAAGACATGCGTTTCAATTTTGTTTACCCAATTCTTGTGTAATGTTCAAGCATATTTTCAATATTTAACTTAACGACATCGCTACTACAAAATATATTAGGAAATAATTACTGCATTTATTTAAATTTTTCACTTTCTATTAAAGTGTTACATAAAGGAAAGTTCTCCAAGAATTTGAAAAAGTAAATAAGATTCGAATAAATATGAACGCTTCTTATACTCGGAAACTTGCTGGAGATAATTGAAATATCCATGGTGTATTATGTAGTCTATTATAAATAACATTAAATTACCATTTTTTATATATGCGCAATGGCTTGCGTACGCATGCCTGATGCTCTCACCGAGGAAAGAAAAAATCGTTCAATAAAACGAGACGAAACTAATAAAAATCGTAATATCCCATAACGATAACCGTTTGTAGGCATTTCCTTTGTGTGCTTT
Source organism: Druceiella hillmani (assembly GCA_039881145.1). Taxonomy (NCBI): domain Eukaryota; kingdom Metazoa; phylum Arthropoda; class Insecta; order Lepidoptera; family Hepialidae; genus Druceiella; species Druceiella hillmani. The sequence goes on along the minus strand of JAYKKI010000098.1, from coordinate 2,848,221 downwards.
CGCTTTACATCTAGATAAAGCCATTTATACTAAGATTCGACATTTTTCCCTTGATTGTGAATCTCGTCGGGAACAAACCGGGTAATATAATCTCTATGGTGCTAGCTGTAGTAATACAAAGCAAGGAAAATCGCTCTCATCTTATCTAATAAACCGCGTTAATAAAAGATACCTAGTTCTAACTTAGCACGATAAGTAATTTGAAAACGCTTAATATACGCTCAGTTTGCATCGAATTATAAATTAAACAAGAAATTTCATTTTTAAATACGCAAAATTATCGATGTTTAGATATTGGACAACCTGGCCCATTAATTTGAAATGAAATGATTGAAACTGCATGGAAGGAGGTAGGTTAAATCTTTTATTTCTTAGAAGTCTTTAATAAGTATTGATATTAAATCTATTTTTCAGTATATTTTAAATATAAATAACTGTATTTTAGAATTACTATAAGTTTTTACACTATGAAATTGGAGATACACTAGCAAATGAAAGTAGTTTAAAACTAAAAAACAGTAAATTTTGTAAAAAAAAAATAATGCCTCCTATAGATATATATTCTACTGCATCTAAGTTGCTTCTTGGAAAATGCGCAAGGAAATTTTGTAGATCTGACCAAAAAGTGGAAATGTTAAAATGCCAAAAGGGTATTTATGCCGCATCCGTGAAGTAGAATCATGAAATAAAGTTGCTGTTGTTGCTATCGTAAAATATGGTTGATGTTGTTGCTATGGTTACATATTGTGAAATTACGATATTTTGAGTTTGTAAATCTTCACTTCGATGGGAGTTGCATTAGATTTTTCTTCAGATCACTGTTTCAGAATTTGTATTAGTAGTTCTAAATTTAATTTCATCCACTATTCAAATTATGTTTGTCTTCGTACCCTCATAAAACTTAACTTATAAGATGAAAGAAGATTTCAACTACTTGAAAAATAATGCTGATAAAGATATGTCGTGACTATATTGAGGAGATAACACTTAATGAAACATGAACCTTGAAAAAAAATTAAAACGAACAAAATATCTCCGCAAACGATGCAAAGAAAACTCAGCTTATCCTTGAGGACTATTAAAGATTGATGAGAGTATTTTATATCGGGCCAGGATAGAAGACTTCACAGACAGTGCCTAATGGTCGATTCAAAATTTGTGTTTCATTAACACTTATACAATACGTTTTATATCAAAATTGATTTTGGTTAAACAGACAAACATTACAGACTTGGTTAATGGTCGAATAGACGAATTTTGTTATTACGCTTTCATTTTTAACTATTTATTTTAACATTTAATCGATAATCCTCACAATTGCCACAAATAAATTCGTGTAGCGTGATGCATGATTATTACATAGAAAAAACAAACTTTCATTTATAAATAGCATATAAAACTAAACCTTAAAAATTAAGTTAACAATGGAATTAAAAAACAGTTTTTTAGAGGACACATTTTGTATCACATAAAATACGATTCGGAGGACTATGTTTCAAGCAATAATTCTTATTACCTTTTACGAGTTATACACGTTCATATTTTTTTTTGTGAGGGTAAGAACAAAGAGACAGTTTGCCTTTTCTTATGGTCATTTCATTATCAGTAGTACTAAAATATTCATAAACTTTAAAATTATTATATTTAGGATTCATTAGAATACATCTTTGAATTTATTTATTTAAATCGACTTGGTATTACATTTTACATATTTTTATGCTAATTGACATAACTTTAATATCAACTTTAGCCTGTGAAATTAAAAAAATTCGGCTGGTTTATTTCTCTTGAATATTTTAATCTTATAAAATAAATTTATTCAAATAATTAAACTCAAACATAATAAGTCGTGATTGTCAGCAAATGTATACCAGTTGTAATATTAAATCGTTTTATAGGTGTTTTTCTCAGGAAAAACATTATATTCTCGAATGTGGTAATGAAAAGTTAATATCCTAAAGATATATACAGATTTTGTTTGAATATAAAAAAAGTAATTTCATGTAAGGAAAAGTTCTGATAAAAAGAATATCTTATAATAATTTTACAAATAATACTATTATAATTATTACTGTTAAAATGGATAAAATCCAGACGTTACGTTGTTAACGTAATGAAAGACAACATTTATCTTTTCAAATCTGGCTTGTTTCTACAAGCACTCATTCAATGAGTGTGAGGCTCAGAGACACAGAAGGAAAAAAATTTCGGCTGCGTCCTGATTTAAGCAATATTGATTCAGGGCAAATTAGCTTAAAATAAATATTTTTTTGGAAAATAACAAAAAAATTTATCAAAGAACTATATCTACGACATGCGTTATCAAGTATGTAGCAATAATATATTTTCAATGTTAAAATGCAGTGGTTTAGGACACAAAAAAATTATAAGATCTTTTGAAGGTTACATTAATAGAAACAGAGCGGTACCTGTCCATTTAATACTTATGAATATAAGTGTATAAATAAGTAAACAGACTTGTTTAAAAAGATGTATACTAAGACAGCATACAAAAAAAACGTGAAATTAGTCGAAAAGAAAGACAATATTGAAAGGACTCTTAACTCGAGCAATTCATATTTCTCTCTGTGGTATACTAATTACAACTCCAGTGAGTGTATCAAAAATCCACCATACTAAGACCTTATTTACTTAAAAAAAAATGTTATGTTTATATTACAAGAAAAATAATGGAGTTCTGAAATTTTGAATACAGGAATGCATATGAAGATGTGTGAAAGATATCAATTTTTTATTTGTGTTCACTTTTAAAATAATGCTACATTTTATTTATATTCATAGAGGAAATCTAGAATTCAATAAATATCACTAATTTTTATTTCACTAGTACATATCAAACACATAATTTGTATGCATAAGAGTAAATTATATGCTCAAGGAATATATTCCTAAGTGTCAAAAAAATTGATATTTCAGTGGAATAAAATTTCATTATTTATCAAAATTATGTTTCCTATTAATATGCAAGGAGCGACTTTGACCGGAAATGAAATATAATTTAATAGTAGTAACCATTAAAGTTACATCGTATGTAGGAATAACTTACGTTGAATAGGAGATATGATCGATATAAATTAAAAGGTAATTTTATTTGGTTATACATCTGATGCAAGCACACTTACATAAAAATTTTAATAAAGTTAAATATGCTTTCTTAAATATTATTACATGATTCCAAAATTATGAAAGCTAATAAAATTTGTGTAGTTGTGTATTGCTTTGACCCAACTTTATATTTTCTTTTTGAGGTAGTTTTATTTGGGCCAAGTCGCGTAACAGCGATATAAAAATTGTGGATTATAGAGGAAATCGACCGCTCGATGATTTTTTCTAGAAATCAACACTACTAACTTTTTATTGTCCAAAGCACATAAAAGTCCTCAGTAAATAGAAGAACGATTTAGGCTCCTTTACACTAGTTATGGTATTGAGAAATTTTAGTTACAAAATACTAATCCTATTAAATATTACATTAAGTATCGTTGCTTTGAGTTGTTAATATTGGGATAGTAACAATCGAATTCATTCCAATTGTACGTCTCATAGAATTTGTGTACATATGGGTCAGCAAAGAAATAACTTTTAAAATCAATTTTTAAATTAATTATGCTCTCCTACATCCATGACCATATGAATTCAAGTTCATGTTTTTCATTTGGGTTTTTCCTATATTTCCCCCAGAACGTTTCATTTTGATCTTCGTCTGGAAATTTCGTATGTAAATTTCGTTTATTACAAGTAGTGATTCAAAAAACTGAATTATTGTTTAAAGTTATATGATACATATGCAAATATGCCAAGTTTCCCGAAATTAATGTCCAACGTATGTTTAAATTGTAAATTTGAACCATGACGGAATATCACCAACCACAAATTTTCATTTGCTTGTTGACATATATTTTATTAATATCTGTAATTATATTATACCAAAAATCTAAGTGAACCGCAGGTTCAGTGTTTTCGACTGAAATTTCTGGTTATAAATAAACTATTATGTCAAAAATTGTTCTTTTTAATTACCTAAAAAGTTGCATTATTTGAAACTTATTTAAGTCATTGTATACATTAGCTCCTGCTTCTATAAGGTTGAAGGCCGTCGCAAATGTTTTCGCAATAAGTATTTGCTCAGAAACCCCAGAAGTCAGGGGATTTGTTCACTGTGATTCGAAGTAATTTAATTCCATGTACGTTGGAGATGCTGCTCAAGTTATAATAATATTATTGTGCGCTGTCCGTCATAATGCTGCACCTTGCACCTATATAGTAATTTCATTTCACTTCATCATCATATGTGCTTATGTAATAAATATAGTAAGGCTCTCTTTCACATTTTCAGTTCACTGTTTACGTAATCGAGTTTTTACTTGTTTATTTCTTCCCGATTTATCAATAATATTATTTTTAATCTTACTATTGGAAGCAATTGTTAGCACGGTATTCATAGAAGTGTCCGGAAAAATCTTCTAATGCATGATAAATTTATAAGTTTAATGTTACCAACGAAGAGTTAAAGTTTTATATCTGAGAATAGTACTTAAGCCACTAATTTCTTTCAGCGATTTCTGGAATTTTATAAAAATATCTCAAACATTTCTGATAATGTATACAAAGAAAATGATACTCGACATTCTGTTCAGTTAGCAACTTTGTTTCCACAAGTAAAGAATAAACTTCGCATGGAAATTTTATGAACAGAACGTTGGGTGCTCTTGCTTCGAGAATCAGTTACACCAAGAAGTGAAGTTAATAACATTTAATTTGTGAATAACGATGGGTGAAAATACTTTCTCTTTGATGGATTAAAGAATGTGTTCAAAATAGGAAATTTTGATCTTTCTGCTAATCCTTACCTTACCATCTTCCTTGCTGTTGTTTAAATATAGAAAAACTAGTTTTTAAACAGATCCTATTTTAACTTTGCGTTATATGCAGAATTACTCTCATCCACTCATACTGCATTGAGAAAAATAACTTTCTGCTTTGGGGAAGAAGTGAAAACATTCTAAGTGACTATCACATGAGATAACAATTATGAACGGAGGTGCCAGACTTATTATTTGCAAACTTAAGGTTTTTACTCCAAATCAATAAATCACGGCACTTCATTAGACAAAGCAAAATGATCATTTGATGATAATAGTATGGGAATATTCCAATTGTAATATTTTTGAGAAAGTTTGTCAATAATGGATATTAATTTTTAAATAGAGATCAACGAAATACTTTCAGCGCCTTCTGCACTCGTATATTCTCAACCAGACGTCATTTATATACTGTCGAAAGATATTTGCACGACGACAAAAATATTACCATGGAAATAGCTGTTGTCAAAAATTGCATCTCGTATATCGATACGTATGAAAGTGTGACCCCTGACTAATAAGCCAACACGTAACAAATACAATCACTAATGATGTTCTTTATTAGAAACCACAAATAATACGAAGATGGATTAGTGAGCATTCTTCACATATTACGGCGCGAGCCCAATAAATCTGCTCGGGACATTACTGTGACAAATGTTTAGAAATTATTAAGTCAAACTAAGGCACATTTCCCGATTCTTCTGATATAATCTGATGTCGGCTCGCTAAAGTGGGTAAGCGAGCCGTCAAAGCTTTAAGCTCCTTTCGAATGTAAACAATGTGTAGCGAGTTTTAATAAATGTATTCGGCATAGGGATAAATCTTAATCTATTATGCATTGTTATATGTGCGCGCAGTGCTCTTAGATAAGGAGTAATGATGACAGTGCTTCCTGGACTTATAATTAAAGCTACATAAGAGAATGGTAAGTATTCAAAGTAAAATATATTTCTTACTACTTGTCAAATATAATGTAGCCGTAAAAATATAAACATTTTGTTGTGATGTGCGGTGGGATGGTAAATAACCCAAGTCCAATAATTAAAAGAATATTATTTAGCTTCGTATTTATAAAGCTAATAGCCAATGGTACTAACATTTTTGGGAGTATTCATTCAGTTCAAATGCAAAATCTAAAATTTATTAATAACCTGACGAACGTTGAATGGTTTAGTAGAATATTAAGAATGAATATATGTAAAAACAAGGTTCATAAATTGTTTGTAATATATAAAAAGAATAAGAATAAATAGTTTATTATGATGCACGTACGTACATATTACTTACTTTTATATTTTGCATACCTACGTATGTTGTAAGAATTTTATTTCTATCTCGCATAAACATTTATATATATATATATATATATATATATATATATATATATATATATATATATATATCTATAAATATATACGATTTACACTATTATTTTATTATTTCCTCATCAAGCGATAGGTTATAATTTATTAAGTCGTAAAAACAAGTAAATAAGTAATAATAAAACTAAACAAATATTCAGCAGCGTAATGGGTCTAACAGAATAATCATGATCTAACAGAATAGGCAATACCAGAATATTTTTATGCAAAATAATAATTTATATGAACAAACAGAAACATGTAATATATAATTACGTATAATTTCTAGTAGAAACAAGTTCGAAAATTAAAATGCTTTGAAGTTTATACATCACAAACTTTATTTTTATATGACTTCCTGTGGGTACTAATAAACTACACCTCTTGCTTATACAGACTTAATTACCTCAAAGGATTTGCCTTACCTACATTATATAGGAACACTTTTGACAAAATTGTACCGTTAATCAGCTAACTACAATTATTTTATTGTCTTCGTTATATCGCAAAAATGGATCAATCTGTCGTATGTATTACAAAGCGAATCCGAATCATCAGTTCTATTCGAAACACAAGGAAATAAATGAAGCGTCATGGTGTTAATAGAGTCTAAAGTATCACAAGAAAAATTTATCAAAATATTTATTTTGATTAGAACTATGCGTAAGCTTTTTTAAACTTGAAAAATTCAATAAATTGCCAAATACCAAAATGCTAAATTTTAACTCAACGACTTGTATTCAACGAGTTTGCTAGATAAATGATAAAATCTCCGATTCTATGCTTTTCAAATGATTATTCACAATAAGTTACAACTTTGAATATATAAACATAAATATATAAAATATATTACATTTCGCACAATACCAACTGTTTTATTTTTCGCATTAAAATTTTGAAAAGAAAACATAGTCTTGAAAACCCTAATTATTTAGAAAATCAAAATCGATTAAAAGTTTATTTTCCACAAAATATTGGTGCTTAATAATTTCAGTTTGAATTAAAAAATTGTGATAAATTCATTTGTGAATTTTTCCAGAGTAACAGATGCATTTATAATACTTGTACTTCGTTTTTAAAGGTTTAGTTTAAGTTGTTTAAAAAGTTTCCGCCTGATAAGCATAACATGTTTATTCAATAACCCGCTTTGCGAAAAGATTTGAAAATCGACGTTGGAAGGTGTACACAAATAATTACTGGTGCCCAATAATTCATAGTGAAATGAAAAATCAAATCCATGCTTAAGTACGCTTAAAAGAAGTTTTACAGAGTAATAGTTACTATCTAAGTAGTACTCGCCTAAAAAGAAAACAGAGTTTTAAGACTCAATAGTGAAGAAGGATATCAACATCAACGTAGCAATCTGCGCTCTAATATTTACTGGTATCTAATCATTTTAATTAAAATATAAAAATTAAATCATTGAAACGCTCTAATGCATTTTTACAGAGTATTAATATACTACACGGATATACACTTAACAATATGAGAGGTAAGAAATACAAACCTGGAAGTGTTCCATATATGTCATAAACTCTTTTTATTTACGTAACTCCGGTTGGCTACCCCTTTTTTAATATTGCCAATTGTTTTTCTGGTAATAACCATAAAGTGTTTTTACATACTGTATATCACAAATTGTAATTGGAGCAAATATTAATTTCTGTGTAATGCATTCTGTAAAGAAGAATACTTAGGTTTATGTGTACAGACGTATAAACAATTCATAAGTAAATGGATAAGTAATTTTGGTTCCGATTTCATAAACGATTGAAAACATGAAAACATAATTTTAATACGAAACACTCACAATGCTTTCGACTTAGCGTCACCGCCGACTATTATTAGACAATGAATATGAATTTGAACACTTTGATTATCGCATTTCAGTTGTGTATACTATACATTTCTTTATTTAGGGCAATAGGTAACAACAACCCGACTTATTTAAATGAAATTTTCACGAAAATATTGTTTGTGAATTTTTTTTCAAATATCCTACATGCTTACTTTTCTACGCTTAGAGTAAACTTTATTTAATAGGTAGAGAGAACTATTTCCCTAATGAACTTTTTGCCAGTTGGTTTATTTTTTTTATAAGAACATGATGCCAAAAGCACCGGACTTGTTTGAATTTAATTTCATTTTTGAGTAAAAAAAAAGTTAGGCTATCGTTTCCTTCAGTCGAATATTCCTAAAGGCATCTAAAATTCAATTGTCTAACTAAATGTACGGATATAAAATATGATTAGTGAAAGTATCTAACCGATTTATCTTAAAGTTCAAATTAAGGAATGAGATTCTTTTTTTCAGTCAAAGATATCTTTGAGATGTTACTGGGAAAATAGTTTGTACATAAATAATAATCTGTTTTAGCGTAAATACAAGCGTTTCCTTTATTGGGCAAAATTTGCTTTAAGGCTTATATTTACTCGCAGTTTTTAAAATTAGAAACCGTTTGAAAGTGTTACCATTTAATTTCTTCGTTCAGTTTAATACTAAACTAAGAAAAAGTCTACGGCAGAAGAATATTCAATAAATTCGGCTTCGCATATACTTCATTATAAGATACACTATGATTACCTAAACCTTGCTTTATTTTCAATTTTTTTTATATATTTTCCTTAACGTCATCGCTACGATAAAACGATTTAGGAATGTTTGCAGCATTTTTATCAAATTTTCTCCCTATATTAAAAAGCTACACAACGCAGTTGCCTAAAGTTTCGATGACTTCGAAAAAGTAAAAAGGAATAAATATATAAAATAAACTCTTATCGCATTTGGTACCTTGCTAGAGGAAATACCCATATATAGATATATTGTTTGACAAAAACATTGTCAAATTAGAATTGTTGACTGTTTTAGCATTTTACCTGGTATGCCTTTGTATGTCAATGTGCATGCAGCGCATTAGATTACTTAGGCATACCAGCCGCCCTCAGAAAGAAGAAAAAGTTCGTTGAATAAAGAAGCGTAGTTAATAAACATCAATATATCGATTAACGATGAATGTTTTTAGGAATATCCTTTCTGTATTTTTTCTTTACATTCATCCACTAAATTTGGCACTAAGTTTCGATATTTGTTCTTGATGGTGAGTCCCTTTACACACGTACCTTATAAACTCTGTGCTTGTAATCGTAGTATTCTCGTAATAAAGGAATTCCTTTCATCCAAGTTAATAAACATTTCCACAAAAGATATTTCTAATTGAACATAGTAATGTAGTTTAAAAAAGATTTATTTATACTTTTGACATCATAAGCAAAGATAAAACCTTATCAAACTAAAGAACTATTTCAAGTAAATAAAAAAATAAAAATCATCTAATGTACTTTTTGCCAGTTGCTCTTTTTTCTCTCTTCAACTATTTGCATTTTAACAAAGAGGTGACGTAAAACGTACTAAACTTATTTGAAATTAATTCAGTTGTAAAATTAAACAAAAAGTAGGCTACCATTTCTTTCAATTGAGTATTCCTCGAGAAAAATAAAGTTCAATTAGCTTGGGATATGATATTATCAATGGATAAGTTTGACAATATTAAATTTTATACTTAAGTTTGCATATCTCATAATACCTTGATTTGAAGAAAGTCAATCGATTAATAACGCATAGAAAAAGGTAGATTTAGTAATTTATTTCTGTCACGTTTTTCGTTCTTTTAATCTTAAATATATTTCGGCATATATAGAATATAAAGGATAATGATTGAGAATCATTGGATCTTTTGATTGTATTATATTTAAATCTAGTTGGCGAATGAAAATAGTTAAAGACTAATGCATAATATCATAAAAACATTCTCTATATATATCTCGTAGAAGTCTTTTAATTCATCTAAATTTTTTCTAGCTAGATTGAGTGAAACCATTTCGAAAATCTAGCCATAAAGCAGAAATGTTAAAACGCTAGAAGAGTACGTATATCGCACCTTGTTATACAAAAGGATAAATGTCATATTTTTGCAATTTTTGCTATGGTTACATAGTTTGAAAATTTTGATTTTTTCGGGAATTTGGATTAGTAGAATTTCCATAATGTCACTCTCGTAGAACATATATTTGTCAGTTCTATAATTAATTTTTCTGTACAATAGAATCATAATTCATTGTTTGCCAACACCAAACTTTATTCTCTATATTATTACCTCTGTGTGTATTGTGCGGAAAAAAGAAAGAAAGAAAATGATAAAACTTAGTATGTTACATAAATTTAATTTGTGTTATGTTAATTATAATAAATATAATATTTTTCTATAAACTATTATTATATAAAGCGGAAAGTTTGTTGGTTTATTAGTTTGTACACGCTGGTCACTGGAACCACAATTTTAAAAAATCTTTGTTGGAAAGCGTATAATTTAAGAGAGGTTATACTCTACATCACGCTATTAACGCTCTGATAGGGACAGAAAACGTTAAACGTAACAGACATCCAGGAAAGTTGCTTAAACGATGCAAAGTGGGGAGAGACTGGTTTATTTGTTGACGAGAGACTGGTTATGATGATTTATTGATTATCCCGGGTATTTCCGCCCTTCAACCACCGACACCAACGAACGGTGTTATTTAGCAAACATAGTGGGGCACCCAGCAACTACGGAAGGAGGGGAGGAGACGCCAAATTAACATTCTATAGAGGTCAAATTAAAAAACAACTTCTTTAGTACTTCTTTCTGATATTTTCCGTTTTTATTGAATTTTGTAGCTAATATTTCTCATCACGCTAATCGATTTTGACAAGATTTCTGAAGTGGAAATGATTAACCGCACACTAAGTTAGAAACTGGTTCGAGCAGAAACGTAACAGTGTGTGAGCCTTAGTCTTAACAATGTGTAAGTCTTGGTCCACATAATTTGGCATGTGACATTTCTTGTGATTTATAAGCTTATATTGTGCAAAGTTCTTCTGAAAAAATATTCAATGAGAAAGACGTTAAAAAGAAATGCGCAAAGAAGGAGATGTTGCAATGAAATATTATTTATGTTTACCTGTAGATAAAGTTTATCGAAATATTATTTATGTTTACCTGTAGTTGTTGCAATGAAATATTATTTATGTAGTTGTTGCAATGAAATATTATGATGTTGCAATGAAATATGATTTATGTTTACCTGTAGATAAAGTTTATCGAAATATTATTTATGTAGTTGTTGCAATGAAATATTATGATGTTGCCATGAAATATTATTTATGTTTACCTGTAGATAAAGTTTATGTAGTTGTTGCAATGAAATATTATGATGTTGCAATGAAATATTATTTATGTTTACCTGTAAATAAAGTTTATCGAAAATAACATGAAAAAAGACAGAGCAGTCAATATATGGCTGGAGAGGAGTTGAAAATTTAATATATAAAGCATAATATAGATTTGAAATAAAATAAACGACAAATCTCAAGAATTACTTTTTCACGAACAATTACATAAACATTAAAATTATACACCAATACATTTTATTAATATTAACAATTGTTTTGTGATACGTACAAGTGCTTATAAGTATTATGTAGCTATATATATATATATACACATACACACACATACACACGTATATATGTGTGTGTGTATGTATATGGTTTTTTGACTGTGTGTAATGAGACGTAGTTGATGTAATGTATTTTTATTAATAATAAACAGATTATATTCTAATGCAATTACAATTAAGTGATTAATCTAACAAAGACTAGGAGTCCAAGAGATTTCGTTATAATTCAGTTCTAGGCCAAATTTTACTGCATGTTGTTGAAAATAGATTACGCAGGGAATTATCAAGTATATAGAACGAGAGTCTTATTAAAAAAAGAGGACATAATATCTATCTATTTAATAAAAACAATAGGTTTCACTAATAAAATATTTCTTCTGGGATCCAAGAATGGAACTTTAATTTGCACAGACGAAAATCAGGATGAAATGGAAAAAGTAAATTAACCATACCTTCTTGTACAAAAATGTACAAGAAACATCTATTGAACATGATAATAATCAACACCTATTTAGCCTCATGTTCATCATTTTCTTTACATATGCTAAGCTATTAAATTCATTCTAATAATGATTGGTTTATGATTTTCTATATTTTAAACGGAAAGATTATTTAATATTCTTGATTGCATTGCATAACTTTTCTTGATACGAATAGTATTCCTCATCCCTACTGAATATCACTTCATGTTATACTTTGTAATGTTCTCCGCATACCTGCACTCCTCCTACTTTAAACTTATTCTGCTTGACGTGATTTCCTAAAATTTCCTTCAGCAATAAAGGCTCATTATAAATGAACATTACAACTATCAAACTGCAACGTGACTTTCAAACTGCAACCCTTTTTAACTAAATACATTTTATGACGGACACTTTATAACTTTGAATTATTTTATGTGTTAGATAATGGCATAACTTTATAAAGATTCTTATAAAGGTCGCTCGGCACCCGAATACGACGAAACGCATAAAGCATTCGCAACAACGAACATTCGTTCCAGCATCGCCGGCGCCACACAATTTTCGACCGCCGCCGGGAATGTTTTTCCTATAACCCCGGCAAAATTAAGCACATATGGTACGGGGTACGGAAATATCTATTAGCATGAATCTCCAAGAGTGAAGATATCATTTGGACCGTCATAAATCTGGGCCACATTGAAGGCCGGCAATATCCGTGTGCGTGAATATATGATTATTAATGAGATCCCAAGGAAGGTTCGAGCGGGATATCAGTCAGTGCCGCGTCGCCGGCGCCCACTCCTCAATACAATTTATTCGGTGTAAGCTTTGGCGCTTTAATAACAATAAAATATGATCCAGATGCGTTCTAGCCAATCCGATATCCAAATTTATCTTGAAGTTGCTACTCTTTTCCGATTTTAAACGGTTTTTATGTAAGGAAAGTATTCATTTTATATTGACGTTTTAAATGTATTTGAGAATTATTTTTCTATCAACATATACAGTCGGTACTACGGTGTGTTAATTACAACCGCTTGCCAAACGGTACTGAAGTAGTGTTTGTAATCGCGTAATTAAAATAACCCCTATGTCGCGTAATTAAAATAACCCCTATGTCTACCTATGTCAACGAGCAGTGGTATTGGAATGGGAAGCTTCGCATTGGAATCGTCAACCTGCGTACCCTGCATTATTTTCATCATCACACCATTATATCCGATACGAGCATTACCTTCAAAAATCCACACACTTAGACAAACCTACGTCCAGCAGTGAACTCAAGCAGGCTTTTAACGATAAAAATATGGAACAAGTTCCATGCAATGATAATTGCCTCTTTCCATGTTTAATCTGGAATTGGATTAAAGTTTACAATTAAACATTATATGTAAAATTATATAACCATAAAAAACCTCGTTGTTGGGTAAAGAAATCCTTAGTCTTTTTCATGTTTTTCCATTGGTTTTGGACGTATCCAAATCATATCCAGCAAACTACATTAATTCATTATGAAACTTTTTGTAAAGAAATTTTAATATTTTTTGTTTTTTATTATATTACTTATATTATTTTACAGCTAATAAACCCCGAGACCGTTTCTTTCCGTAATCTGAAACTTTTAAAATACCGCTTGAAAGACAATTTATCGGAATTGAAGTAAACTTGCTCAGCACAGCAGCCTATGTATCAATAGCATCGCACTTGCGCAGTTAACCTCATAACGACGACGCATCGGTATGCCGACATTAATGTTGGCTGCACTAACCGTTACTATATGGCGAGTTCAGCGATGGCATTCTTGTTACTTGCAGTGCTCCGCCGCGCACGGCCCAGCTAACTTAAATCAATATAAACTACAGATAAATCGAAACTAACTCTTTGTATAGTATGCGAAACTCGGCGACAAAATCTATGCTGAACTTGCTCTTACCTTTATTTGAACCCGTGGGAGCGTGCACAGAGATGTGCTAGTGCAAAGTACAGGGAATTCTATCGTCGCAATAAATATATGTCGGTTAATGCCCATTTTTAAAGATCAATTTAAGCTGTTTTACAGTTTATTCTGATAATGAACTCTCTTCTATAATTTAAATAAAATTAGTGCAATAAAATTTGATGGCGAAAGATTTTATCATATTATCTGTATAAAAATTAAAAGCTAAAGTATTATTTTGTTAATCATGCAATAAGTATACATTTTCACAAACTATTATTATTTTGTTAATCATGCAATAAGTATACATTTTCTCCATCTATAAATATATTTGTCAAAATTTGTTTTCAAAATCAAATTATTTATCACTTATTTGTTTTAACCAAAGAAGAAGCGTTTTCTGATCGAAAAAAAGTATTAAAAGTACGGAGCCAAGTTATATGAATAAAGAAATTACATAATAAACAAAGTAATTTCGTGTAATACTAATTTTATAAATCCATGAAAAAAATTATTACCCCTAGATATTTTTCAGAACAGTAAAACATCGAACTAATTAATAAGAGTCTTTCGGTCAGTCTTAACCTTTAAGACATAAAAAACATCTATCATTTGAAAAACCTTGAACAAACATCCTCACATTTGACAATCCACTATAACCAACCGCTGGACCGTGCATTGGCCGTTCATGGAAAGGAAAAATATTTGACAGGAAATTGATACTTTCTAATAAAGGTGCATGATTTAGACACAAGTGCACTCAGTTTAATAACATAAAATAGTAACAGCCTACAGTGTACAAATAGAATCGATTTTACTTTTCTTGGGACGAAAATTGTCAATATTTTAAACCTTTATTGACCATTTCGATCCATTGGACGGTATACATACCAAAACAATAAATGGTCATTGACATATTAGCGCTTTCGTGAGGATGTAGTTTCTTAAATTTGGATTAGGGCATAAATCAGAGATTTATTAATTATATTCGAATGTACGTGCGTACATTGAAAGCCATTTTAATGACTGTCACGTAATACTGACATTTTATATTCGAACTCATTTACTCAAAGAATATGCGTCAACATACAGGTTGAATCGGGGAATATTATGGAGTGATTTTTTTTTTCATCGTGACTTAATTAAAGGTGAATTTAGTTTCGTATCAATTAGAATATTTATAAATTGTGTATTAGAAAAAATAGAAGAGGTAAACAACTATTTACATGGTGATAATATTTAACCCTGTTAGAAGGAAGTATTATTGTACATTGGAAATACTACAGGAGCAATCTTTGGAACCCATATTTCTTTTTATCCCCCATAAACCTTCAACAAGCATTCACTTTTAGAAAGAAACTGCAGAAAATATTCGTGAGAATATTTACAATTTTAAACGAATTAAACGTATACGCAAATTATCGGAAATACAATTCCAGTAATGGTTAGACAGAAACATATACCCATTAATACTAATCCAATACGAGTACGTATTAAATTGCAGCTTCGGACGGTGTATACATCTGAATAGTAAATAGGCATTAGCAGCCCTAATGTAAATACATATGCATCCGTGGTTATCAAACATTTAAAACTAGAATCCATTTCTATCCAATTTTGTTTCTTTAATTTATTCGGAAGATGATGTAACAACTGAATAAGTTATACAGTCTTCAAGATATAAATATTCGTTATGATAAATCCCAAAATATATGACCATATTTTTGAATTACTTCCATATTTAAGGGTTAAACAAATGATTAGCCCAAAAATCATGTTATGTTGCTAGTTTATATCATTTCAAATTATCCACGTAAAATTTTTTTATCTCGGCGCCAGATTCTTAAATTATTTATCTCACGGTCTATCATTAAGATATGACTATGTATGGCAATTTTTGTAACGATTTGTAATAGCCGTTTTTCTCTTTTTATCATATTTACTTAGAAGAGATTATTTCTCTGGAAATTAGCTTGCACTACGTAGAAAATGTTAATAAAAAGACGATATATAACGATATTAAGTGAGCATTAATAAATTACCAATATCTTATTGCTAACATTCTGTCACTTGTTTAATTTTAAAATATTAGCCGCGTCTTAATTAGTAATGCGCTACACGTTCAATTGCGAATAATTGCCTAGACGACATTGGCAACAAAACGTTCGTTGCAAGCATAACAACCAGATCAAAATTTATTAAAATGGACTTGAGATTATTTACACACTTGTTAGCTCGTTGTTTGTCAGTGCTAATTAATAAAGCGAAACGGGCTCGTGAATCCGCGTGCTGCGCCATGCGGGCAGCGTCTGTAAAACTGATGGTAACATGCCGCGTCGCGCATCGCGCGACATTTAAATCCGTCCATCAGACGCCGACTATAACGCACATTCATGTTATGTGCGAACCTAATTTTACCTTAATTCGCTCTTAACGCATGTTCTCGTTCTATAAACTGTAAAAATTGTATACCTAACAAACGCAAGCGTTGCCCAGCGCAGGGATTCGTCTCTCTCGCCATCTACCCATTCAATTATCTCGAAAATGATTAGCCCACAATTCGGCGAACAATGTGGCTGTAGACAAAGAAAAAACAGATATTAACAAAAATTATTCGCAAAACAGATATTCGTGGTAACAAAATTATAAAAAGGTTTAAAATAGGGTTGGCTGACCTGGCTGTTAGAATGCCGTATATGTTGGGTGGGCAGCATTATTTGCAGCGTTAACTCGAAATAAAGAGAGGGCGCGGGAGGCGGACGACTTGCATGTTGCTTTTGCTTCATTTGTTTATCAAAGATCAAACTTAAAGCTGTTTCTAAAAAGGGAAATCCGACGGATGGAGGCTAGAAAGAATTACAATAGCCGTATATATCTTCTCTGGACTGAATTTGCCTTTCTTTATCACGTTTTTTTCATATACATACGTACGTTTTTTGTTTGTTTTATAATATGGCATATGAATCGAAAATGATTCAAAATGAGTCCAAAATTAATATACGTTTAGTCAAATCATATGACTTCATTGTCATCATCATATGAGTTCATTACTAACACGAGGCTCCAAGCTCCACAGAAAGTCTCGGAATAAAACTCCAATCGATTAGATTCCTTTCGGCTTTAATACTTATAACCGATTACGGTCAATATACAGTTTGCCCATTTTTAATCAGTTATATGTGTAGCCCTGCTCTATAGATCGTCTCACAAAACGCAAACCTGCCTATTGCAATTTTTTATACTGTTGCAATATTATATATATATATATATATATATATATATATATATATATATATATATATATATATGTATGTATGTATATATATGTATATATATATATATATATATATATATATATATATATATATATACGTATATACGTGTAGGTGTGTGTATAAGCCCGTCATCGCCGTGCACTCGGGGCCGGTTGCAATATGAAAACGCCTAATTATTTTAATAAATTTATACATGACTGTCAATAGATCTAATGAATCGAATTATGGGACTTATGTGCCAAACAATGTTTTTGCTTGTAACGACATTTATTGAAAATTGAAAAAAAAATGAAAAAGTATTGAAATGAATAAATATTTATTTGATATTTTAATTTTTTTTCTAAAGAATACAAAAAATGTACAGGGTATGAAAATGTTTAAAAGTGGCTGAAGGTTTTCACAGAAACTCGTTAAAAATTTTCATCCCGACTCGGCCATTGATTTAAACTACATAACATCGTGCGAATACACAAACACAGAAACAGAAACTTCTGTCTACACAAACATAAAATTAATATATGCGTTTTCATCAGGAACTTACTTCTGATATTAGTTGAAATCTATTCTATTTTAATTAATATGATAAACGGCCTTAACACCTGCTGCTAAGTACGCAGTGCTAGCCAAAGAGCGAAAAGAGATACTTAGAATTTCACTTTCCTGTCATATCCCTAGGCAGTTTGTAAAATTTACATTCTACAAAATTAAAAATCCTCAAGACATGAAAAGGAAGCCGCCAGAATACTTTTCGCGGATAGAATATTATCCGGGAGCTTTGTTTTTAAAAGAGAATTATGTTAATTACTGACACAGTCGTAACGCCGATGCCGCAGGGAGCGTCTACGTTGATCTTAAAAAAACAGGAAAGGGAACATGTCAGGTCCCTCCCTGAATTCATCAAAACTTTTCTTTTGTGAATGAGTTCGTTTTTCTTCAGTTTTTAGATTGAAACAATTTCCTTTATTTACATTTGAGATTATCAAGTAAATATTACTTAAAGTTTCCGCATTTCATTTCACATTGTTTAAGAAAGCGTGGGAATTTTTAATGGGCTGGCCACTAATACAAACTATATATTTCCCGTTAATCATACGAAATTTGTTCATTTGTGAAAAATTCATGAAGAAAAATTAATATAGAAATAGAAATATTACCGTAATTTTAAATTCTTGAAAAATTACTTATATATTGAAACATATATACATATATATATATATATATATATATATATATATATAAATATATATATATATAAATATAAATATATATATATATATATATATATATATATATATATATATATATATATAAATATATATATACATATATATATATATGTATATTCAAATAATGTAAAATGCAAATTTTCTGTGACATATTTTGATATATATTTCTAAACTTTCATCGTTCCAACCTTAATAAAATTACGTTTCGTATATATTTCACTTAATCTACAAAATGTTGTGACATAAATTCTCGTGGTAATATTCGCAAATAAAGAAAAAAAATTAGTTACTCCTATTGTATTTTAGCAATAGAATCTTCAAGAATTATCCGGTGATTGTTACAAATATTAGTGTTTTAAAAGAATCGAATAGCTTTACATACAAAAAATATACCACATATTACGAATGCACATGTTTTTAAGCACTCATTGCTAAAATGATTTTTTTTTAAAAGTTTTTATTAACTAAATAATCTTGTCATATGAGGTTTAGTTAAGCTAAGTTACGAAAATTCACAAGTCAATTAATAAAAAAATTATTTTTTAAGTCTTTTTTAAACGTTTGCCAAATTAAAATCCATAATTCGAAAAATTTTTTAAAACAACTTATTAAAAGAATATCCGTATAAAACCTACCAAATATGCAATTATTTTTCAAACGAGATGTGCAAAGTCTTATATATGCTTCTTCGATATTAGTAATCCTTGACACCGCTGTGCTCTGTAAAAAGTGTGGATCTTAAGAAGAAACCCGAAGAATATATGTATTTATGTTAAGTACCACGCCGTCATTTCTGCTAATCTCACCTGTGTGAAAGGTAACGCATAATTAAAATTAAAGACAATTTTGTTTTCCGAATTAAACATTTGTACAAAAAATTTAACCGACTTCAAATATTCACCGTCTATTTTGTAAATAATTTTTATTTTTTCATTATTAGTGTGTATTATATCGTATGTTGCCCAGAATCTAATGAACTTATAGTCAATTCACAATAAATAATACTTCATTTATTGAAATCGGATAGTTGTTCGCCTAATTTAATAAACCTAAATATTTTTATATATATGTACATACAAATACGTCACATGCATTTATGTACGTATATTTATATACATACATATATTCATACGGATACATAAATCATATTCCGTCCTTTTGTTTCACCGTAGTCAGTGCTTATGTCCGCCTACTAATATTATATTTTCGATCTTTGTTTGTATATACGAGTACTTACGTATGTAACTACCTAGTAATACTTCAGTTTCTTCATTATTTGTATAGTAGATAAGTACACACAGGTACGTCCGCACAAGTATGTGTGTACTTACCTACCTATTTACTTATGTTATTTCACTTTATGTTATTTTCTTTCTAACATAAATACAGATAAAACTAGTCCATACTGTATAAGTTTCCACCTTGACATAAAAAATTTTACTCACCCCCGTTAGATTTGGCAGATTTTTCAAAAAATCATTGTTTTAGAAATTAGTAGTTATAAATTTAGTTGAATAGAAGACCTATTTAAATTACATTGATTTTCTTACTCCCATTAAACTTATTTCACCAATTCTACTTCTCTGTTAGAAGATTGACTACGTGAAAAATTATATCAACGTAGTTTAAAGATCAGTCGTGATAATATTAAAGAGAGAACACTTAGTATTTTAAAATATTCTTGAAAAAGAATGAAAAGAACAAATATCTGTAATAATGTAAACACTACGTAAACGACGTAAAGAAAACTCAGCGAGTCCTTGGAGACGTATAACGATTGATGAGGGTATTTATATCGGGCGAGGAAAGACATCTTTACTGGCAGTTCCTTATGGTCGATTCAAAATTTGTGTTGCATTAATATTTTATACAATACCTTTAAATAATATGTAGAAATACATTTTGTTTGATTAAGTAGAACTAATTACAGTAGAGATCAATCTTAGAATTTCTCATTATTTAAAAAAGAAACTTGAGAAGTAGATTTGATCATGTAACACAATTTTTTAAAATTTACTTATCAAAGACTCATTTTCGGATCCCAAAATTAGTCATTAAAATGGCACTATCATATCTATATTAATGGTTTAATAAAGTTTACAAATACATTCCACATTAAACTTAAAATATATATTTTATGAGAAAATGGTGTACTAACTTGAATAGGACTATTAACGCAATTTATTTTTTTAGTAAATTCAATATATACGCCCAAAATCAAAATTATCAAAATTATCAAAATAAATATACAACTAAAAATAATAAAAAACTAAATATCGATAATTAGTTAAGTAAGGGAAATTAAGTACTGTCTTTTCACGGACATATTTTGTAAGTAATTCCAACACATGTAATGCAATTTGGAGAACTACATTCCAAGCAATCCTTTTATTGCATTTCACGAATATTACACGCTCATACTTTTCGGCAAGGCATAAACAAAGAGATTTGTATCATATCCATAGCTGTACACCCTCCTCTTCCTCGTGTAGCCCTTCGCGTGGCAAAGAAAAGAGGAAGGGCTGCCTCAGTCTAAGAATGGGACTATCTGAGTCGTTGAATTTTCCTATGTTAGGTAGAATTTGAAACAGCCTTGAAATATATTTTTTGTCCCCCAGTCATAGTGATTTGATTTTCGCCAGAGGACTGACGAAAAAAGTCATTATTTCCCTTGAACCAAGTACAATTCTTGTTGAAAAGCTTGAAATATGTATAAACACAATTTATATATTATTTAAAACAATATGTGATTCATATATTAGCTACAGGGCTATAACTATATATTAACTAAGGTAAAATATTTCACAGATAAGCACAACAAATACGACTAGATATATTTCTCGGCGAAAAAACATGAGACTTCCATTTAAGCGATTTTTCAACAACTACACTATTCTGTCGCTGTGTTATGATGAAATTCTAAATTTAATAATTACATATTGGAGGTTCTCTCATTAAGATTGGTTGTCGGTGCAGAACAACATACTTCAAAAATACGGTCGTTTTATTAATAAAAGCATCAAGGTATTCATAGAGGTCGAAATATAGTATAAAATATCTAAAAATAAAATATCCTGAATTCAAATAAAATTTGTTGAGAATTCTGCAGTAAATTATAATAAAATAAAAGCTGAGACAGTTAGAAAATATAACAGTGAATAATATTGTTACATTTTCAAAGGAATAATGAAAAATAAATTTTCGAGACGACTTAACCTAAAATTATGAAAACAATACTTAATATTTGTTTTAGAAGCACAGGCAAAGGTTATAGATGTCTATTAGATGTCTTCATTTATTAAACTTCCACCTTGATTTTTCGGTTACAAAATATATTGTCCATATAAATGTGTATACACACACACATGTATATACATATATATATACATATATATATATATATATATATATATATATATATATATATATATATATATATATCTATATATATATATATATATACATACACATACATACATATATATAGAACTAGATACTTGATATAACAAATTTATAAATGTTTTTTCATAATCTTAAATTGCATATTTTAGAAAATATTAAAATTAATAGAACATTCCCCTCCTCTGTTTCCGAAACTAACAAACCTTAAGCTTAAATTTCCACAAGTGTATAAATTTTCATAAAAAGCTCGCAGTGCGAATTCTGCTTGTGCTTGATGGTTTCTTTAAATATACATGATTGCACCCTAGACCCCCGAATTACTAGTAATCTTGTAATCCCCTCCTGCATCCCGCACGTCACTTGAGTGGCGCGA
Source organism: Druceiella hillmani (assembly GCA_039881145.1). Taxonomy (NCBI): domain Eukaryota; kingdom Metazoa; phylum Arthropoda; class Insecta; order Lepidoptera; family Hepialidae; genus Druceiella; species Druceiella hillmani. The sequence continues at coordinate 2,825,803 of JAYKKI010000098.1, read as the reverse complement.
ACGCCAGTCTTGGCATTTTGGCGCAATTTAGGGATAGCGGCCAAAACACGATTAAGGGCTGCCTCTCAGGCAAACATTAGTCTTTTTCTGCTCCCACTGCATATTCATTTTATGCAAATTCAATTCAAAAATATTTGGAATACGATTTTATGTCTTGATCTACGTCTCGCGAACGATGGAAAAGAGCCTTTATTTAAAAAAAATATTTCTTAACTAAGAGCTTAATAAAAAGATCTGATGAAACCATCACGACGGAAATCGACTCGATGAGGAAAAACGACGACATTTGGTAGATGTTTTATTGTATTCATAGTAACTTCTTTTTGCAGTATCCACAATCCGAATCGAAGGCGGATTAAGGCCACAGTTGAAGGCGGCAAAGCGAGCCGGCAATTGCGCCAGATTTGAAGTGAATATGCCGTACTTGAAGCTAATACACAAATTCTTTGGGCGGGTGAAATGTGAAGATTTTTGTATGGAGACGAAGGAAAATGAATAGTCATTTTTGTCAATTTTCTTGTTGATATCAATTAGGCGCAGTATGCAAGCAAAAACGAAAATGAAAATGTGTGAAACTTAAACACCAAAGCTTTCTGAAAAACTTCCTTTTTTCTTTTAATGGAAAGGTTTATTTTCGTAATCGTACTTGCTTTTACTTTCACTTTGCTGTCTCGATTTTTGGTAGGATTGTAATATGAAGGTAAAACACACTTAACAAGAAACATCAATTACTCCGTAATCATATAAATCAGTAAGTAAATACCCAAATCCATGCTTAGTGATTCAGTACCAGGTAATCTGAATTGAGTATAATAGTTATGTCAGACTAATATATTGTCACAAGCAATTGTATAACAAAACTTGTTATTGATGCACTGGTACTTACGGATATCAACGTATGGCAAGGATTTAGTTTAATAAATGTTTACTAGCGTGACCCGTGCGAAGTCTTCCCATTATTTATTCCATTATGAAGCTTAGATGACAGATCAAACAAATATTTTATTAAAATTGACATATAGAGGCGCAAGTATCAAAAGCATTAAGCTAAAGCGCCACTTTATTTATACGTGAGTGGATTTGAAATTAAACAAAAATTTTACCGACCGTCAATCATATTGACGTTGAGCCGTTAGATGGCAGCATTGCTGTTTTGTGTATATAATTTTAATAATTAATTAATTTGCAAAAACAATAGCAATAATAAATTTTTTAGTTGTGGATGCCGGTAGAGCAAGCAATTATCTATAAAATGATATATAATTTATGTGGATTAGTTGTGAGGTTTTTTCTAAAAAGGGAGAGTAACATCTTAACCTTGGCGTATTAATATATATGATGATTATTTAAAATCAGTTCACTTTGCAAACAGTTTTTAATGAAAATTTTCGACACAATTTCTTTTCAAAATAGAGAATATAAAAGCAAAATCCACTTTGCATCTTTGATCTAATAAACAATTTATTATCTGAACAACTTGACACTTACATATAATTATACTAATTGAACTAATTTTGAAAGCAAGTGTAGATTTGAAAATTAACATATTTTATTTAAATAAGTCGTGTTTTTCAACAAACATTCACTTGGAAATAATTGGGTGACAGATTGTTTAAAATAAGTGGGTGGCATATGTTAAATTGCCCACATCATAATCTTCTGTAGCTAATTTTGTATCATCGTTTGATGTAAAACCTTGGAATCCTTTCTGAAGTCGTCTAATAAAAATTTTCTGAGTTATGGCAAATAATTTACTTTTACCTCAATAATTGTTTTATTCTGTTTGAAATTCAGTTCTTTTTAAATGTAAATATGCAGTTTCAGTAATTTCCGTTTATGCAACTTTTAAATATTGAAAACTTGAAAATCTTGACACAAAATATAACTTACTCATAAAGGTTTGATAATGAATTCATTTGATACATTTGCATAAATAGTTTGTAAAATGAATCATTTAGATTATGAAATAAATTTATAAAAATTATCATTTAAAACACCTGAGAATAAATTCCTTTACAATGTTAAGAATTTTTTTAGAAATACTTGAGATTATTACAATCACATAATATTTTTTTACGAATTGAGAATTCACGTATATTAAATGTATATTAAGATCAAATAAAAGTCACTGAAGTTTTCTACTTATTCCTGAGAAATTGTATACCCCTAAAACATATTTTTGATGAAATTGCTCATTTGAACTCGAAAAATAAATTGTGTTCTTGGTCTAGATAAAATTTATAACCAAGTATATTAAATGTATATTAAGATCAAATAAAAGTCCCTGAAGTTTTCTATTTATTCCTGAGAAATTGTATATCCCTAATACATATTTTTGATAAAATTGCTCATTTGAACTCGGAAGATAAATTGTGTTCTGGGTTTAGATAAAGTTTATAACCAATGATAATTTTATTATCTTCTTTTTGTTTCAGGACCACTTATTGATTAGAAACAATCTGTTAACGATTAAATTAATAAAAAAAATTAATTTAGATAATATATCAGGAAAAAACTCTAGTCAATTAACTGTCAAACATAAGGAATGTTATGTTTGACATTAAGGAATGTTATGTACTCGATCTTCCCAGGATATATAAATTTGTATTTTTTTTAATTTAACTTTTTCATACAAATAAATTCGTATTTTTATTTTTAGTTTAAGTTTTCTAGTGCCGGAAAGGATGAAAACACAAGAAATTATAACAAACTTTACATTACGAGAAAAAAATTTGTGGCGAAAATATGTTTCAACATTTTTTTTAATAAGAAACAATTCCGAGCAAGACACAAACCATGCCATACAATTTTTTAATTTTTGGGGATTAAAGCAAAATTCCTCTTAATAATGTTATGTTGCCTAAAACAAGAAAGAACTTGGTTAAGAAATTCGGGTGTTATTTCATGCTTAATTTGTCTGATTCTAAACAAAACACAAGTAATATATGAAAACCCTCAGATGATGTATTTATATTACTAAAATATAATACCATTAGCAAAGATTGAATTCATTGTTATAAGGCAGAAATGCGTCCACGATTGCATGCATTAAATTGTGATTTCCTGGCCAGGAAATACGATACTTTCGATACAAAATTATGAGTCAAAAAAATTTAGCTTAAAACGACAATAAAAGCATTTAAATAAATCCCGAATATTAGAACTGACACAACAACGAAAACTTCTTTTCTATAAATATAAAGAGTGTACTCAACTATAATATGTACACTATAAATTACTACAGATGATGTTATTGCTTAAGGTACCGTAATAAATTTTTTATACATATTCAATATATAAAAAATGTATTACGGTATATTTATTTACACACATGTAATTAATTTTTTATTTATTCTATGTGTGACAATATTTGATAAAGATTCAATGCAATAACAAAATCATCTTAAAAAATATTGAAGGAAAACTGTATTAAGAACGATGAAATTATTTGTGACCTTTCCGTCAATATAACAACTAATTTAAACAATGACATATTTTGTATCCAATACACAAAACACAAAATCGGTTTAAAATCGGTTCTCACATAGAGAACGTCTTATGTTGTTTAAACAATTTTCAATTACTATTCAACCACTGGTTACCTGCTTTCTAGTAATGAAAATAATATTTTTTTCTTTCCCATGAAAAGTTTGACTAAAATGCTGTTAAATATGACATTAGACCTTTTGACTTGACGTGATCAATATTGGGATGGTAACTATTAACTATATTCCGATTGTACTAGCCCATTATTTTTTGTACATATCAAAAAGCCAAGAAAAATATTTCAATTAAGTAAACGAACAAACAGTTTGTATTAAATATGCGCTCTCATGCATATATATGAATTCAAGTTCACGCTTTTTCTCTAGAATTTCTCCATATTCCTCTAATTAAAGTTTCATTTTAAATTTCGTATTGAAATATTTGATATAAATCACGTTCACAACTTCTTACAAATGTAAAAAAAACATATTGATTTAATTTTTAAAATTAGGGGATATTATAATAAGCTTAGTGTATTATGGCGAAATTAATGACAGCGCGTGTTAGAAATAATATAAATTGAGACCGGGATATGATATCACCGATCAGAAAGTGTCGTTCGTCTGTTTACTTATAGTTTATTACTAGTTATGATAACTTTTACACGAAAATCTAATTGAAGCATCTGCTCAACCAAAACGACAATTTGTAGTCAAAAATCGCTTTATCAAAATACATCACTCTTTGTGAGTACCTTAAAGAAATCCATAAACCTAAACTCTGTGCGTTTCTATAGTAAGTTTAAAATACTTTAGCCACTGTGGAGCCCGTTCATTTTTTCACTCTCTTTGTTACTACAAATATAAGTTAAAATTATTATTATAAATGAAGTAGATTGCATTCCAAGGCAAAAAACTCAAATTAATTTCCATTTTAAATAAGTATTCAAATGACGTTATATTTACTGAATCAAAACTAAAATAAGTAAAAATACAAATATTTTAATTGGAACAATTTCAAAACCGACTTATAATTAATAATAAGTAGTCACCTCCCAAGTCGATTTCCAATGCATTATACTTCCATCATTACTTTGGGCAATGACACATAATTCGGAAACCATCTTACGGTATAACTGTCGAATACTATCTGATGCATTTCATTTAAAACATCCTACCGCCTTCTATTGACACAAGTGACTTCAATAATTTCCTAAAATATTTACGTCTGGGAACGGGAAAAACCACATAAAAAGCTAAATATATTTATCTGTGAAAAATGGTGTTGACGTCGTCTCCAAATATATACGAAGATTTTCTGACTGAAAAATATATCTTACTCCTGTCATTTTATACATGTATTTTTCCAACTCTCCAATTATCCATATTAAAATTCTATATATTTTTTGCTGTTCGCTATCGCATTAACAAATTTTTTTCCATTTCTTTTATATCCAATTCTAATCCAATCAATAAATTAACGTCATTCATCTGGTATTCCTTTAGAATAAAATTAAATGATGGAAATAACATTGGAATCCACTGGGAACATCTAAATGATTTTTTAATATAAGTCTGCTATTTTTTTCGTTAATGTCAATATTGCAGGTCTGAAAATAAATATTGTAACCGCTAGGGGTAATTTTGTTTGACGTGATTTTTAAAAAAAAAAAGTAATAAGATAAAAATCTAAAGATAGCTTTGAGTACTGCAATATAAAGTAATGAATCTAACGAACGTCATTCATCTGGTATTCCTTTAGAATAAAATTAAATGATGGAAATAACATTGGAATCCACTGGGAACATCTAAATGATTTTTTAATATAAGTCTGCTATTTTTTTCGTTAATGTCAATATAGCACGTCTGAAAATAAATATTGTAACCGCTAGGGGTAATTTTGTTTGACGTGATTTTTTAAAAAAAAAAGTAATAAGATAAAAATCTAAAGATAGCTTTGAGTACTGCAATATAAAGTAATAAATCTAACGATATTTTTTTCAAAGACTTTCATTCTTTGAAAAAAAAAATTCGCATGTATTAATTTAATATTTTGTTTCATTTTTATTTATTGTATATTGTATTTAGGTATTTTTTAATAGGCCGTATTTTTAGAAATAATATTTCTCCCGTTACTTTAAAAATTGTTTTTTTAAATATAAAACTTAAGTAGTATTAAAACCCAACAAATGAATTACCGAAATGATTGAGACAATAACCAGAAAGGTAAAGTTTAAAAATTAGTTTTCAAAATCATAAATATGACTCAATAAGTATCAAATGAAAAGTAGGAAAAATACCAGAATATATTTTGCAGAGGAATTTTCACAAAGATTGAATTAATTCGATCTTTCTGAAATTAATTCATTATCTGTAATGTGATTCTTATTGCGATTAATTGGAGCACCATTGGAAACGTATAAAAGATTGAGATATCTTGAGTAATAATTACACATCCGTAATAACTTGCCGACCATTTAAACTCATTAAAGTCACACAGATAAACAGTAACCGTGCGAGAACGGAGGCCATAGCAGTTTTTTTTTCAGCCAGTATTTTGTAAACCCGGCGAATTCAGGGGATTGATTCGCTATGGCTCGAGCAAATTTAATTGGATATACGTTGGAAATGTTGCCCAAATTATAATAAATTTGTTTGCACCCTATCCATATTCTTGCTACACGTTACACATAATTAGTTTTGTAATTCAATTCCATCATCCTGTGGCATTTTAATAATTGTTTTCACCATTTTATTTCGCTATTAACTTAATCGGGGTTTTATTTGATTCCTTATTTTCAAATTCTGAATAATGTTAGCTATACTATCGTCACTGAAATTAATTTTTAGTAGGTATTCCTAGGAGTATCTGAATAGATTGCCTCAACCAGTTGCCTTTCGAAAATTTTAGGTTACGTGTTAAGAGGTCTGAAAAAATGAACAAACCGTCCAATTTATTTTATTTGAATAACGATATATTAAAATGTTTTCTCTTTAAAGGGTCAAGAATGGCTTTCAAAGTTTCGAAATAGGAAATTTTGGTCTTTCCGATTATCTTCACCCAAAACGACATCTTATATTTAAAGCATAAAAATAAAAAAATAACTTTTTTAGGACCGAGCCTAGGTTAATAATTTGTTATTTGACAAACTCGATCTCATGGTCTCATACTGCAATGAAAAAGAAAATTTTATGTTTAGGGAAGAAGTGGGGGTACACTAATTGACTATCACATAAGATAACACTTATGAACTAGGATGCCGGTTGATGAAAACCTAATATTTTTACTCAAAATTAATAAAAACCAGAGCAATTTATTATTTAAAATATTACATATCACTTGATGCTAGTAGTGTGAGTATTTGCTAATTGAATTTGTTTTTTAAATTGTGTCTATAATATCCGAGCGTATAATATACCTGTCGATTTATATTCGCCCGAACGCCAAACTTTACCTTAAAAATATGCTTTATGAAATATATCATCAACATGCTCTAAGGTGTGACTCTTGACAAACAAGTCAAGGCGTACCAGAGCCAATAAGTAATGATTTCTAAAAGCATCCACAATTAATACGAAGATTGATTTGTAAGCATTCTTTACAAATTACTGCACGAGCCCGACAAATCAGCTCGCAACTACTGCGACAAATGGTCACGAACTTTTTACATAGAATAGTGCACATTTCCCGACCCTTCCGATGATATTCCGATGTCGTAGTAAGCGAGCCGCCAAAGCTTTAAGCTCAACCCGAATATAAACAATGAGTAGCAAGATTACGTAAGTGCATTCGAGATCGGGATAAATCTCAATGTATTATGTATTGTTGTACGTACAACGACGTAGCGCTCTCAGATAAGGAGCGGAAATGAGAGTACTTCCTGGACTTACTAACCACTTTTAATAACGAATTATGTCTATTGAATATATTTGGCGTTAATTTTGTAGAAATTCATTATTCACAATTAAATGAAACTACGTGATGTAGTATTATTTCTACTATCTTTAATTTCTTTACCACGACCTAGGTTTCGTTGTATTACAACATCTTCAGGTGGGATATTAGCAAAGATCTTTGCTAATATCCCACCTGAAGATGTTGTAATACAACGAAACCTAGGTCGTGGTAAAGAAATTAAAGATAGTAGAAATAATACTATATCACGTAGTTTCATGTAATTGTGAATTATGTCTACTTTAAGGAACGATAAAGTATTCAAAGTAAGAGCTATATCTTATAAATTAAAAACGTAACGTGAAATATGTTGTATTCAATATGCAACAGAACAAATGAAATGTCATTAACTTATTATAGTCTAATATATCGCTAGAAAATTATATTTAATCGAAGCATTAATTGTAGTAAGAATTAAACATGAGTTTCCTTTATCAAACTTGCAAATGTAATATAATAAAAACGTTTAATAAATATCAATTTAAATAGTGGTATTCCTGAGTCTATGCATTCTTAATAGTTATTTAGAATAAATTAAAATGTTGCATAATTAAATACAAATATATGATAAATATAACAGTTGGTACAATACGAACTGTAACATTTTTTTGCACTTAAATTTTGAAAAAGAAAATTTAATCTCGAAAACCCAATAGCGTAGAACATCAAAACCGATTAGATGTTGCTGTAGAATAATTTCTAAGGCTTAATAATTTTAAATTAGTTAAACAATTAAATTTTTATTGAATCACCCTCAAATGCATTTTACAGAGTAATAAATACTTTATGATACTCGCACTCTGTTCTTAATAATGTGAAGTGTGATAAATTCGGGCTTGGTAAAAAACATGTTTTTGAAATAATTCGGAGTGCGAATAGATTTCGGTATAAACATTGGAAATTGTGGACTAATAATTAGTAGTATCTAGTAAATTAAAGTGAAATGGAAAATGAAATCAACGGGGAAGTACCCTTAAATACATTTTACATATTAAAAGATGTCTTGTACTACTCTTCTGATAGGAAAATAAAGTTTTAAGATATTTAATAATACAGAAGGGTATCAATATCAATATGAGAATCTGTTCCAATTATTACTGGTGTCGAATATTATTAACTTTAAATATAAAAATAAAGTCACAGAAACACTGAAATCCATTTTTACAGAGCAATAATCGTTTTATAATATTCGCATTTACTCTTAACAATGTGAAATGTAGGAAGTACACGCCTATGTCATAAATTATTTTTATTTATGTTACTCTATATGACTATTTATTTTTTAATGTGACCAATATTAGGAATTTAAGAATTGTTTCTCTAACAATAAAGTAAGAGGTTTAAAGCAATTTTTATCACGGAAATTGTTCTTAAAATGTCCAAAAAATGTCTCATGTCAATGTTTAACTGTAATAATTAGTTTCTTCGCCATGCAGTCTATAAAGAAAAAAAACTTACGTTTATGTATAAAGCTGGATTAACAGGTATTGATTTCAAAAGCAATGGGATAAATAATTTTCGAACAAGTATCATAATTTTGGCACCAATTTCATAAAAAATTGGAAACGTAATTTTAGTATGGAACACTCGTCATGCTTTAGACTTGACGCTACCACCGATTTTTATACGCAATGGATTGAAATTTGAACATTTTGATTGTAGAATTTTATTTGCATATACGATATATTCATATATTAATAACAGTAGGTAACAATTATTTCACCTGTTTATATCCAGGTATTCGTTAAAATATTGTTTGTGTTTTTCTTTAAATTAGATAAATTTGCCCTCATCGAATATTATGTATCCTTATTTTTTTAAATAATGGACTTTTTACCAGTTGGCCTTGGTTTTCTCTTTACCTTTTAGTTTTTTTATAAGGACATGACCCAAAAAGTACTTGACTTAGTTGAATTTTATTTAATATTTGGATTTAAGGAAAACGTTACGCTACAATTTCTTTAGGTCGAATATTCCTCAAAACTTAAATAAGCGAACTAAATCTGTGGATAAAAAAAATTACGAGTAGAAACAGCCAAGCGATTTAGTTCAAAACTAAGTCAAGTTCTGTCAAATTTATTTTCGAGATGTATGTTGATAAGTGTGGAAATGTTGGAAGGCGAAAATTATACTGATGCCACAGCCGTGTTGTAGAAAAATAACTGTCATATTGTTGCTTTTGATGCTATGATTACATAGTTTGAAAGTTCGAGGTTGGTATTGGAAATTTTCATTTTGTGGGGAATTCGGTTTAGTAAAATTTCTATAATATTGCTGTTTTAGGATATGTATTTTATAGTTCTATATTTAATTTTGTGCTATAATGGTATCATATTTTTCAACCGCATCAAAATTCATTCCCTATTTTATATCCCTCCTTATGTAACGTTCGGAAACGAAGAGAAAAGTACAATGACAAAACTTTGTTTATTACACAGGTTTAATTTATAAAACAAAAATAAATTTTTAAATTTTTTTTTTATAGACCGTATTAACATATAAAGCGGAAGAGTTTGTTTGTTTGCTAGTTTGTACGCGCTGATCTCTGGAACCCTAAGTCTGATCTAATGAATTCTGTGTTGGAAAGCCCATATTTTAAAGAAAGTTATACACTACATCACGTTGTTATTTCCCTATTATAGGGACAGAAGAGCGTTAATTTAACAGACATCCAGGAACGTTGCTTAAAAGGTGCAAAGTATAGACAAACCAGCTTTTTCATTGACTGATCATTCTGAGTATTCCCGTCGTTAAACCCTCGACACCAACGACCGATATCGTTTGGCAAACAGAGGGAGGCGTTCATGACCACGCGGGGGGTTGAGGTAGCCAAATTAACATAAAAAATATTTCAAAGCCAATTTTTTTCATAGCTCCATATGACTTAAGCTCGGAAAATTAAATCGAATTAAGTAAAGATAATTTATTACTTCTACTTAATATTCCTGGTAATCACGTTTTGTGCTAATTAGGCACGTTAGTCGGTTTTGAGAGAATTTATGAAGCGAAACTGCTTAACTGTACACAAATTGGTTTAAAGATCAATGTAACAATATGTGAGCGTTAGTGCACATAACTTGCCATGTTCGATTCCTTGTAATTTTTTATAAATTTATAGCGCTATTATATGCAAAAGTCTAAGAGAAAATAAAAAGAAATGCGCAACGAAGAAAAGTTACCATAAAAGATTATTTATATATACCCATGAGATTAAGTTTATAAAAAGTAAATTGGATACGAACTCATCAGTTAATATAATATATGACTGGGTACGAATTTAAAGTTCAACAGACTAAAGTATAATATATATATATATATATATATATATAATATGTATGTATATATATATATATATATATATATAATATGTATGTATATATATATATATTTATATATACATATTTTTTTTCTTAATCTTTATTTTGTTTGTTTGGTTTTTTTCTTATTTTATTCCATTTTTGAGCCATTAGACAGATAATTCATAACAAAATTGTTCAAAAAAACCTTTATTTAACAAGCTTCTCACAACTGTATTATGTAGACTGCAAAAAGGCGACGAGTTTACGGTTTGGTCACAATTTTCAGCTTAAACTATTTGGGTGAGTTACACCAATAATTTCAAAAGAATGCGAAGATTAATTTTATGTTTATTTTGATGGTTCATATTGAACTTTTGACATAATTGCAAGTTTAAAGTCAAATTTATTCATTTAAAATTTGCGAATTAAAATTTGGTGATACACGCCATATTAAATCGTTCAATTGATTGAATCTAAATTAAAAATAGAACAACACTAATAACTTGTCATATTTTGATTCATCTTCTTAAATAAAAACATGAAATTCTCTAAAGAATATTAGTTACTTATTTCATTAGTATTATTCGTATTTCTAGACCACAAATATTTATATACATACATGGACATCAATTTTGGCATGGACATTATCTAGGAGCATAGCGTGACTATACTAAGCATTACCTGCAAATAACTCATAAAAATTTAATTATCCGTAATTGTTTAAAAAAAAACCCAACTATTCTGGTATGTAATCAATGTTTAACTATCGGTAAGTATTGATTGAGAATATTTCAATATCTCTCTACTATAAGATATTAATAAATGAAAAACATATAACTTGAAAGCTACATTAAATAAAAGTAATCGCAAATATGGATAGATATCCATCGTCATATTCCCCAATAAAATAACAAATATGGTTTTAGAAATTTTGTGTACTTAATAAGAACTTTAAATTTAAATTATTTTGGTTAACTTGTCGCAACAATTTCAAGAATTACTCTTTCTTGATGGTTTTATGGTATCGACATTATTACCATAATATATTCTAATGAATGTTGTTCACAATAATATTGAAATTTATACAATGATCAATTTAGCAGTCGAAAAAATATGTATATAATAATAACTAACTATGTATTGAATGATAATGTTCCATACATGTAATAAAGCTGTAACAGAATGAATTCTTTGTATGAAAAATATTTTAAAACGTTTTGAAATAGAAATAATATCAACGAACTACCCTCACTAAATAACATAAGTAATAATATTAATATTGAGTGAGTTAGGTAATAATATTTCACGATAGGTGGCACTGTTAAGATATTAAATATCGATAATATTAGCTTAATAACTTTTCTTATTCCGAATTTCAAGGACACAACAAGTAACAGAATAGGATTTCATTTTTAGAAGAATAGCAATTCTAAATGACCACCAGCAATCTGAGATTCACTCCTCAGATGATGGAATGTGTAAAAGAGTAATTTCTGCGATGTATATGAGAAATATTTCAGTTCATATTTCCTCTCTTTGAAACTATCAATATTTAATATTTACAAAAGGTTTATACTCTAATATGAAACTGAAAACTAAAGGAAGCATATTCTTGAAAAGTTTATTTATCTATCATATTATCAGAAACCAGAAATCATTTCAATTGAAATTCTAATTTTTTCGCATTGTTTTTTTACACAATCACTTAATTATTATTAAAACTGATTTGTTTATGGTCCATAATATATACTTCATTGAAATATATTTTCATTGCTGATAAAGTTATCATTCCAAAACTCCTAGAATATTAATATTTAAAATCAATAAAAAAAATTGTAAATTCGTTTTGATCACAGGTCACATGTAAGTTATAAGCCTAATAGTTTAAAAAAGAAGTTTGAAAAATTAGTAAAATTGGGATACTATTTTAAATTATTCATCCATTGATATTAAAGTCAACGAGGTATATTATAAAAAGAAATTCGTCTTCCCAATCGTAAATTATTTTCATTTCTCAAATTTTGTTATATTTTATTTAACACCTACATCACAAATGTGCCGCCACAAGAAATGGAAGGATATTGATTGCAACTATAATGGTTGCTTTTATGGCTCCTTTACCTCGAAGAGCTTAGTTTGACCCACAATTTAAAAAAAATTAGAAGGAAATTTAATAAATTCTAGTGAACAAGCATACAGGACACGATTTCATCAGATTTTAATATCACATTTGCTAACTATCATAAATATGTAGAAACGGTATACTTAAAGATAATTATAATTATAAAGTGAACTAAAAATTGACCAATATTATCAAGCTTTTACTATCCACGAGTTCTCAGTTACTTTAGAAATTTGGCTTATATAAAACCAGATAATCAAAACAAACTTATATTGTGGAGAAATAGACGATAAAACCAATGTGCTGATTGAATCCGAATAAAGCCATCACGGGACTCTTAGTTATTACCACTCTGAGAAAAGCCGAAGACAGGATAGCATAGAAGGAGCTGACTACTCCTCTAGTAACCTGTTTTGAGATGAACATGACTTTGACTAATGAAGAGGCGGCGACGAAAAAGAAGAAAACGTATTGTAAATTGGCTTTAGAAAAAATGTGTAAATGATGCAAATATTATTTAAAATGTTTTTGTAGCATTATTTATTTTGAAATTTTACATATTTGAAAAATAAAATAAACAACAAATCTCAAGAATTATTCATTCACAAACAATTAAAGAAGCTTTACAATTAAACAACGATACATTTTAATAACCTTAAAATTATTTTATGATACATACAACTGTTTATAAATTTAATATATATGTGACTGCACGTATATATGTAAAGATGACATTTGATGGAATTTATTTTCATGCAACATTAACACATTACATTCGGCTGGAATCGGAATAAATTAATTAATATGTTAAATATTTTGGGAATCTAGGAGAATCTGTTATGATTCAGTTTGAGAACAAATTTTTATTGCATGTTGCTGAGAGACGATGATAACCTAATAAAATTTTGTTTTCGCCATTTCATAGTTTATTGGCTGAATATGTTTGTTTAAAACCATGATGTCCAACCGTTTTATTTATTCTCTAAAGAATGATTATAAACGAACATTACCTGACTCCTAAACTGTGACACTTTTTAACGAAATCTAATCCACGAAGGGAACTTTATAACTTTCAAAGCTCCTATCTCTTAGATAATGATTCAGTTTTATGAAGGTTTTCATTTCAAATAGTTCGGCGCCCGAATATGACGAAACGCATAAAGTATCCGCAACAACATGCATTCTTCCCAGCGACGCGAGCACCACACAATTTGCGACCGCAATCGTAAATATTTTTCCTCTTATAGCCGCCAACCTTCGCGCATATGGTACAGGGTACGCAAATGTATATTAGCATGCGTCTCCAAGAGTGTAGATATCATTTGGATCGTCATAAATCTAGGCCACATTGCGGACCGGCAATATCCGCGTGCGTGAATAAATGATAATTAATACAAGCTCGCGAAAGGTTCGGGCCGGGTATCAATCAGTGCCGCATCGCCGGCGCCCACTCCTCACTACAATCTATTCGGTGTAAGCTCTGGCTTCTATAAAAATAAAATGTTATTCAAATGCTTTCTGGTCGATGCGATAACCAAATTTACCTCGGAACCATTATTCTTTTACGTATTTCAATTGTTTTCACGTAAGGAAAATATTAAATTTTATATAGGCGTTTTAAATGTCTTTCAGAAATTTTTTAATGTTGTGATATAATTTTTCAATCAACAAATACAGTCGGTACCACGGTGTATTGAGAACAACCCCTCACCGAACGAAACAAAAGTGGTGTTTTTAATGGCGAATTTAACGAGCAACGAGCATTTTCAATACAGTGAGAAGCTACGCATTGCAATTGCCAACTTGCATCCCTGCAAGGTGATTATGGGTGCTACCTCCAATAATACATACATTTAGGTAGACCTACGTCCAGCAGTGAACTATAACAAGCTGTTGACGTTGAAAATTTAGAAAAAATTTCATGCAATGAATATTGACTCTTTCCATATTTAATCTGAAATTGGATCGAAATTTATAGTTAAACATTAAATAACCATAAATCGTCTCATTATTGGGTAAACATTTTTCATCCTTTTCACGTTTGCACATTAGCTTTTGGACGTATCCAAATCAAATCCTGCAAACCACATTAATTCATTACGCTACTTGCAATGAACAAAGTATTGCAATTTTTTAATTTTTTTTTACTTGTGTTCTTTTACATATAAAAAACTCCGAAGCTAATCCTCTTCGTAATCTAAGTCTATTAAAAAGCCTCTTAAAGGACAATTTGTCAGTATTGAAGCAAACATGCCAATCACACCAGACTATGTATTAATTGCGTCACTCATATGCACTCAACTCCGCGACGGCGACGCATCGGTATGCCGACAACAATATGGGCAGCACTCGCCGTTAGTATGTAGCGAGTCAGGCGATTGCATTCTTGCTCCTTGTTGCGCTCCGCCGCGTACTGCCGGGCTAACTTCAATGCAATATCAAACTACAGATAAATCGAAACTAACTCTTTGAGTAGTATGCGGAACCCGTCAACAAGATCTATGCTGAACTTCCTCTCATCTTTATGTGAATTGCACACGCTCCCACTAGAAATTATATTCTGATGACAATATCAATAACTTTTTACCTCAATTTAAATAAAATTAGTGCCATGATATTTGGTGGAGAATGGTTTTTTCATAATATTTGTTTAAAAATTTACCTAAAGTATTCTATTTTTCACTCATAAAATAAGTATATATTTTTACAAACAATTGATGAAAATAATAGATCAATCTTCATAAATGCTACTCAGTTGGTAAATATATTTGTTGAAATTACTTGTCGAAATCAAATTATTTATCACGTACTCGTTTGGACCACAAGTTCGCTCGAGCGGAGAAAGATAAAATTTAATAAATACAAAAGAATCATCTTTCTGATGAGGATTTCAAGTTGTAGAAAAGAGAAAGTGTTTTCTGATCGAAGTAAAAAGTGCGAAAAATTAGGGAGCAGATTACGGAATTTACGGAAATTATGTGAATATAGAAATTACATATTTAGAAATAAACTAATCTTTGTGTAATAATAATATTTTTTTCGGAACAATAAAACATCGAACGAAGTAATAAGAATCCCTCGGTCAGTCTTAACCTTTAAGGCGTAAAGAAAAACAGCTTTTTCTTCAAATCCTAAACAAATTTCTTTACAATTGTCAACCCGCTCCAACCCCCGCTGGACCGTGCATTTCCCATTCACAGAAGTGAAAGGCATTAAACAGGAAAATGACGTTTCCCGACATCGGCCGCGATTTATATGGAATTGCGCTCAGTTTAGTAAAATAAAATAGTAACACAAGCATATAGTGTGCAAATTGAATCCATTTTCCTCTTCTTGCGATGAAAAATGTTAATATCTGAAACATGGCCATTTGACATATAAGCTCTTACGTATGGATGTACTTTCTTTTATTTGAAATAGGGAAATAATCACGAATATAATAATTTTTTTCTAACATGGAAAGCTAAATATGCTACATTTTTTCAACTAGCTCAAAAAATGTACTCATTTTCTCTTATCCTTTGCAAAGTGTAAATGAAAATGCGTTTTCCACTTCTGAGTAGCATTTCTAGTAGTCATAGTCTAGTAGACTTTGTCGTTATCAGGTCCTTGATGAGAGCAAATATATTTAATGACAACACGTAACCTCTTCATGACTTTGGATTAAATAACTTCTAGCTTTTTCTAATTAATTTTTTGTTTTGTAATAATGTGAAACAAATATAAATTATCTAGAGTAAGATATAGATGTATTTATTTTTCCTAAGAATGATATAGATGGTGCGAGGTTTTAAGTTACCAACATATTCTGAATATCTTTATATCTCACTGCCAATTAAATCAATTCAACTTTACTCTCTTAAAAAAATAGCTCTCTCTTCTTGCTTTCAGTACCCAATAAAATGTTTCAATTTATTTTCTAACCTAAATACAAATTGTTGTCAAAGAGTTAAAAGTAGAATCCATTTCCGTCATATTTCGTTTACCGTTATTTGACTCTGACAATGATCTAACAACTAGATAGTTCTGAACAAGTTATAAAGTCTTAAAGATATAAATATTCGGTATTTGGTAAATCTCAAAATATGTGACCACATTTTTGAATTATGACCTCATTTACGGGTTCAATTAATTATTAGCGCAATAATCACGGTATGTGATTTGCCAGTTTATATTATTCCAAATTATTCGTACATAATTCCTTATCTCGGCCCCAAATTTGTAAATTATCTATCTCACGGGTCTATTATAGAAATGTCAAATATAAACCAATTTTTGTAACGGTTTCTGGAAACCGATTTTACCGTTCTCTTTGCAATATTTGCTTAGAAAAGATTATTTCTCTGGAAAAAAGTTGACACTACGAACAAAATGTTAATAAAAAGACAATATATAAGGATATAATGTGAGCAATAAACAATTACCAATGTCTTGTTGCTAATATTATGTCACTTATTTTATTGTAAAATATTAGCCTCGTCTTAATATTAGTAATGCGCTACATGACCAATTGCGAATAATTCCCTACTCGACATTGATAACAAAATGTTCGTCATGAGTGCAACAACTAGATCAATATTTATTAGAACGGACTTGGGATTATTTACACACTTGTTAGCTCGTTGTTTGTTGGTGCCAGTTAATAACGCGAAACAGGCTCGTGAATCCGCGTGCGGCGCCATGCGAGCGGTGTCGGTAAAATTGATAGTAACATGCCGCGTCGCACGTCACGCGGCACTTAAATCCGTCCCTCAGACGGCGAATACAACGCTCATTCGTGTTATGTGCGAACATAATTTTACCTCAGTTAGCTTTTAACGCATGTTTTCGTTCAATAAAAATTACACTATAAGCCGTATAAACTTTATATCGCGTAAACGCGAGCGCTCGACGCAACGATCCGTCTCTTTTCGCCATCTATCCATTGATTTATCTCGAAAACGGTTAGGTCACAATTTGGCGAACAATGTGGCGGGCGACAAAATAACATATGTTAGCAAAACATAGTTACAGAATTATAAAAAAGTTATTCATAGTTACAGAATTATAAAAAAGTTATTCATAGTTACAGTATTATAAAAAAGTTTAAAATACGGTTTGCCTGACCTTGCTGTTAGAATACCCGAAATGTCGGTTGGGCAGCGTGATTTACAGCGTTCGCTCGAAATAAAGAAAGGACGCGGCGGGCGGACGACTTGCGTGTCGCTTTTGCTTCATTTGTTAATCGACGATCCTAGTGCTAATTTAAACCGTTTCTAGAAAGGGAAATCCACAGGATGGAGGCTAGAAAGAAATTCATTAGCGGTATATATCTTCTGTGGATAAGATTTTTCTGTTGTTATCATCCTATTGTTATATCTACTCGTTCAACTGTTTGTATATCATCTTAATATCATTGGACACAAGATAAATTTTCCATCTCTTCACGTAAATTAATATATAATATACCTTAATGTTTATATTTTTTTTATTTGTCATGTTTTATAACGTATGTGCCGACGATGATTCAAAATTAGTCTAAAATATATTTTTAGTGAAATCACGTGATTTCATAGGTAAGCTGTTCCCTAATAACGCCAAGCTCCAAGCTCTACAGAAAGTCCTAAATTGAAACTCTAATGAAATCAACTTTCGGCTTTAATACTTACAACCGTTCACAGTGAATCCAGTGTGTGTCCATTTATAATCGGTTAAATGTGTAGCCCTGCTATGTATACCGTCTCACAAAACGCGAACCCGACGATTTACAATTGTGTATAAGGTTTCAATTAAATATATATATATATATATATATATATATATATATATATATATATATATATATATATATATATATATATATATATATATATATATATGTATATATATATATATATATATACATTAAGGTATATGTGTATATATTTATATATGCATACATTTGTGTATGTGTTTGTGTGTGTACACCCATCGTCGCCGTGCATTTGAGGTCAAATCCCAATTCGAAAGCGCGCATTGTGACGAATATTGTTTTGGTAATTTTCTACGGCGTAAATTTCAATACATCCAATGAATCGCATTATGGCACTTATGTGCCAAACAATGCTTTTGGCTTGCAACGACATTTGTTCAAAATTCAAAATAAATTTTAAAAAAATTTTAAAGTATTAATTTCACAAATTTAAAAAAATTAATAAATATATGACGATTCAATTTTCATATCAAGAAAATATCGAAAAATTTACGGGCTGTGAAAATTTTACAAAGTTGCTGAAAGTTTTACAGAAACTCCTTAAAAATCTATTTTCATCCCGATTGGGCCACTGATTTAAGCGACAGAACACCGGGCGAATACACAGACACAATTCTATCTACACGAACGTAAAATTAACATATGCGTTTTCACCGGGAATTTGCCTCTGATATTAGCTATAATCAATTCTATTCTAATTGGTATAAAATACGGCCTTAACACCTGCTGCTAAATACGTAGTAATAGTCGAAGAGCGAACAGAAATACTGTGAATTCCCTTTCATTTCCTATTATGATATAATTTTCATTTTACAAAATTAAAAAACTTCAAGACATGAAAAGGAAGCCGCCAGAATACTTTTCGTGGCCAGAATATTATCCGCGAGCTTTGTTTTTAAAGGAGAATTACGGTAATTACCGACACAGTCGTTACGCCGACGCCGCAGAGGCGTAGTAGTCTACATTGATCTTAAAAAAACAGAAAAGAGTAAATGTCAGGTCCCTCATCGCATTCATAAAAACTTCTTTTTTGGATGAGTTAAGTTCGTTTCTATTCAGTTTTCAGATTCAAACAATTCCGCTTCTTTTTATTTAAGATTATCGAGTAAATATTATCTCAAATTTTCGCATTTCGTTTCACATTGTTTAAGAAAGCATGGAAATTCTTAACAATAAGGCAGGACATATCATTTCGGGGGCTATCCATTAATACAAATGATATATTTCCAGTTAATCGTACGAAATTTGTTCACTTGTAAAAATTTCATGACGAAAGATAAATATAGAACTATTATCGTAATTTTAAAAAGAACTTACGTTTTCATAAGTAACTTTTTAAGAATGTTATGTCTATATATATACACATATATACCTGAATACACAAACACAAATCTATCTACACGAACGTAAAAATATATATACGTATATATATATATATATATATATATATATATGTATATATATATATATATGTATATATATATATATATATATATATATATATATATATGAATACTTAATGCAAAATATTAGATAGCACATTTTAATATGTTTTTAAAACGTTAGTCATTCCAACCTTTATAAAATCACGGTTATATGTTTCGTATTTATTTAACTTAATCTATAAAATTTTGTGACAAATTAATTCTTGTAGTAATATTGGTAAATAAAGAAAAAACATGTTATTCCTGTTGCATTTTAGCAATAAAATCTCCAAGAATTATCCGGTGGTTATTACAAATATTAGTATTTTAATTACCGTATGGTAACCAAATAACTTTAGAAACAAAAATAATTCCAAATGTTATGGATGATATATTATTAAGCGTTAATTTTTAAAATGAATTTTTTTTGGGTTACAGGTTACGACTAAATAATCTTAATATAATGGGTTTAGTTAAGCTGAGATATTAAAATTCACACGTTTATTTAAATAAAAATAAATTTGTGAAGTGTACTTTATAGTTTGGCCGAATTAAAATACATCATTTGAAATACTTTTTTAATACAACTCATAAAAATAATAGTCTATGTATAAAACCGACCCTATATACAATATTTATTCAATCCGATATTTGATATTGGTTTTAGTAGGTTACATTAATATGACACGTGAAGGATTCAATTTATACATAACACAATATATGTAAAAAATACTGCGATGAAAACAGTTTGCTATTATAATAAAATACATTCAAATAGATATACACTGGTTTCGTTACTGAAAATTTATGACCACAACTAAATGCGATTCTTTATGTTGAGGGAACTCAAAAATCGTTAGGAATATACTGAGAAATGATGATTTTTATAATACTATAGTCGCTACCCCTAAAAACCCAGAAATCTTGCCTAGATCAGATACTTTTCACCCCGCAAATAACACTGAAAAACCGGAGGAAGTTTACGTGAATCACGTTGATAAAAGAAAATAATTCAAACCTTCATTAATTTTCGTTTGTCGCCCAAGACCCCAAACACTTGTGCACGTACCTGGCGATAATTTTTATTGAAGAACCAGCATAATTTTTGTTATAGTTTATGTCTGAGTGCAATTATTTTTCAAACGAGATGTGGTGCGCAGAAGCATGGAAATTTTTTTTTTTCATTAGCCTCAAAAATTTAAATATGAAGTAAAAATTTGTTAAAGTTGTGGCTAATACATTGAAGAAAATTGAATAGTTAAGGTGCAGTAAATTATACACAATGTCATTTAGATAATTGCAGATGCATTCTAATCAAAAATAAAACTAATAACAATATTAAAAAAAATGTACGTCAATTTGCTTGAAAATCCCTTTTTGTTTCAAATTTAGGCATGAAATTGCATGATTCATATTTAGCTTATATTGTACCTAGTAGAGACTTTTTTGAGCATTTAGAAGTAGAAGTTTGAGTTTCTATCTTTATAATCCGTTCAGCAGCTTGGGTTTAGTATGAAAACCTTAAAGACAGCACTTCACCCTCACCACCAGATTCCACAATGAACTGAATATCCTTGCCAGACAAATTTTGCATAATGTGTGGTTAAGTTAATTTTTCCTGCTAATTTATCAAATCGATATATGTAGAAAGATTGCAATTTATTTTTGGTACTTCAAAAAGCCTAGGTTTTTATATAAATATATGTGAAGGTGCTAGGTGGGTGGGTTTAATATATGTGAAGGTGCTAGTTCTCGAACGTGTTTTTTGTCATCAGTTCTTATTGCAATAAGAATTCTTTTGGGATGTGCAAAATATTTCGTTGAATGACAGGGTCGATGACCATTTAAACATTTTCTATTAGATACATAGAGGTATTAGTTACGTTAAAATGATGTCGCGTACCATCTTTACATGTTGGATTATTTTTAATTATGAACGAACCTGTGCGCAAATTTTTACAAACGTTATCAAATTCTCCGAAGGTTTCTCTGTTTTTATATAAAAACATAGTATTGGATTGGTACGTGTGAAACAACGCGCACGAGACATCTTGCCTAGAGATTTGTTGGCAAAATCATCTGGGCAATCGGTTGATAATATCGGTGTGATAATCTTATGCAAGTATTATTGATCTGTACTTTAATTTTGAGCCATTTCTGGAAGTATGTTTCCTCCGATGCACTGAATTTTTTTAACAGGCAGCTTTTCCCAAAGAACCGGTGACTGGACCTAGGCTTAGGTCCCAAAGTATACCCGTCAAGATAAAGAAATAAGTGTCATAAAGCCAGTTCATTTATAGTAAGCAAATTACGATTCAAGTGGTTTTTAGAGCCTTTTTTCCAGCAGTCTTATAATACCACCCTACTTTCCAGTATTTGCTTTCATACCGTAACAACCGATTACCATAAGACAATGTTAGGAAATTCATTCATCTGATGCAAAACCTGTTATTGCAGTTTTTACTCCTTTCGTTGAACTAACGTTAAGAACTACATATCCCAGTGTGTTCTCAAAGTATTGAGATGTGTTCTCCAATAGTCAGAGTCTTGTTGCACTTACCACCTTTATTAATAATTTTCAAAGTTTTGTGCCTCCTCCTATCAGAGTACAAATCAGATAATTCTGGAAGAGACTTTTCCTTCATTTACTTTTGTCTAGTTTTAATAATCTCTTTTCGTAATTTATGTCTGTTGATGATTTCGACATCAGACCTTGGGTCGAATAAAAGAAACGACGCAATCGCTGCTGCCGCCCTTCCTGATACTCCATACCTGTCACATATCTTCGATTATTTAGGTAAATCGACGCAAGACTTTTTCCTTTTCTTCTTCGAAATGCCTTCGTTTACGGTGTTTATAAAGTTATATGTACTACAACGCCTTTCTCATGTTGACAGTGGCGAAGTCGAAGAAATACTAACCTCTAAAACAATTGACGTAGAAGTATTAAGGTAGTTGTAGCCTGACGTTTCTCCACAGTCTTCTTCCTTTTAAGACCCTTTTGCAACTTCTTTGTTTCTATGACATCGATTCCACATCAATCGATTGCCATGTTGCAAGAGGTTCTTTGGTCAATTAGAAATGTTTGTTCTTATTTGGGAGACTACTTATCTTTAGGACAGATGCATTGAGCGAACTCCTTGTATTTGTATGCGGAAATATCAAAAAGCAACTTACTGCTTTGTAGAAATTTTTCTATTTTATGTGGGGTAAACATCTTGAGAGACTTGAGTAGATTTTTTCATTTCAAATGATATGCTTTCAATATCTATACAACCCTCGTGTGTGTTACTATCCGAATGGATAGATATTGCCGTACATTTTCAATCCTGGATAATACAGTGTCTGCTATTTCTGAAAATGTTGGCTCTTTTACAGTTTCCAATTCAAATTTTAATCGGTATCTCGTTCATTCGTAATACTTCATCCTATCTTCAAAAGTAAGCAGTACGTTTTCTTTTATTTAACAAATATTACCAAAAGTAGGACATTTAAATACACTTGGTATTCTTTAAACGATTGTCATGAAACGAAATTAAGGTTAATTATTAAATACCGATGCGCGCGTCCGATCTGAGTAAAGAGCAATTGTGCACTGACACAACGTAGCTAGTCTCACAGGCACTAACTATCTCCTCCCGCGCTGTGATTTTATGTTGTTAACGTAAAAATGCGTTATACGTAATTTTTGGTTTTATGTTATATGTCCACAATAGACTGTGGTTTCTATT
Organism: Druceiella hillmani; assembly: GCA_039881145.1. NCBI lineage: Eukaryota > Metazoa > Arthropoda > Insecta > Lepidoptera > Hepialidae > Druceiella > Druceiella hillmani. The sequence goes on along the minus strand of JAYKKI010000098.1, from coordinate 2,802,056 downwards.
TTGAGAAATAAAATAAGTCGGTTTATAAAAATGTCATACATATACATAGCCCCCAGTTGAGTCTAAAACCAATTTTTGTAGAAAACAATGAGTTTACAGAGGCAGTTAATGTTAACCAAATCTAATTATATTTTGCATGAATTTATTTGAACCCATAAGACATTATATTTTTAACTATAATATTGGAGTTAATAAACGAACATTTTTCATTCCACCCTAATATTCAAAGTATTTCACGAAGTCTTATATATACTCCTTCGATATTATTATTCTTACAGTAGGTATTTATTTAGTTAAATAGAAGACTTATTCAAATTACATTGGTCTTTTAACCGTCATCAAGCTTAATTCTAAAATTTATACGCCTCTGCTAAAAGATTTCAACCACATGAAAACGATATTAACGTAGTTAAAAGATCATTCGTGATAGTATTAAAGAGAGAACTCTTAGCCTTTTGCAACATGAGTCTTGGAAAAGAATAAATGCCCGCAGCGATGTAAAAAACTATGTAAACAACACAAGCACAAACGATGTAAAGAAAAAACATCATGACTTGGAGGTGTACAACGATTAATGAACGTATTTTATCTATATGAATGAGGAAAAACATTTTTACTGGCAGTTCCTAATGGTTGATTTAAAATTTGTGTAACATTAATATATTATACAATACACTTAATATCGTTATTGAAAGTTTAGCGCATTGCAGACATGAATAATGGTGGAATTTTATTTCTTTATTAACTTTCTTGATTTAACATTTTAAAAATCGATAATCGTAGCAATTGTTACGAATAGATTCTTCAAGCTTGACGTACTATTAGTACATAGGAATAAATTTTGTTTGATTAGGTCAGGACTCTATACTTAAAAATAGTCTTAGAAATTCTCATTATTTCAGGGAGAAACTGAAAAAACAGATTTAATTATGGGATCGTATTTTTTATATTAATTCTCACTTGTGAGGTAACTGAATTAATAACAAGCTACTTTTTATATTGAAGGTTTATTTCAAAAATCCAAAATTGGACTCATTAAAATGGCATTATCATACTTATCATAATTGTATAACTAAATCTACCCTTACTTTCAACACTAAACTTGTAAGTCTTATTTTATGAGATAATAATAAACTAACTTGGACTAAACTCAGCCTATAGTAAAAATCAACATTATTTGTTTTTTTTAATAAACTCAAAATATAGGCCCGACAGACATCAAACTTATCAAAATAAAATTTCCCCGACTAAAAACATAAAAAACTGAACATTGTTAAATTTAGCAATAAAATTTAAATTTGATATTACTTTAACCCCATTTGGAGAACTGTGTTCAAGACAATAACTTTTATTACATTTTACGAGTATTACGTTTATATTTTTATCATGTCCGCAGCTATGGTATACGACTTCCTCTTGGTTATGTCGCTATTTGCGTAGCAAATAAAAAATGGAACAGCATCAGCATGAAAATGGGACTATCCTAACCGTTGGATTTTTCTCTGTTCGGTAGAATCTGAACAATCCTCGAATATATTTTCTGGTCTTCCAGGAGTAGTAACTTGATTTTGTTCAGGAGATTTTTCGTCACTGCTCTGACTGGGAAAGTCATTACTTTCCACGAAATAAGCACCATTCTTATGCAGAAACCTGAAAAATGTATACACATTCAGGTCATACAGATTAAGAGAAAATATATTTCACATGTCAGCTATATATATAACTATATATTAGATGAGGCAAACCATTTTAAACATAAACACGACAATTACGACTACGTATTTTGCTTTGCGAGAAAGGTGGAACTTCCATTTAACCGAATTTTCAACTTAAACTGCACTATTGTATCGCTGTGTGATGGTAAACACCTGGATTAAATTTTGACGTGCCGGAAATTCTCCAATTTTGATTTGATTTTAATGTAGAAAAACAAACTTCAAAAATATGATCGTTTCATTACTGACAGCGTTAAAGTATTCACTGAGTTTGGAATTATTCTATTCAGATTTTATTGGGATCCACCCAAAAAGACGAATACAATTTGTTGAATATTCTGTACTTAGAGAATATAAGAGTTTATATAATAATGATTATTTTTCAAATTTCCGTACCTCAAAAGGAAAAACCCAATTTTATGTGGTAATTAACATGTCTCGCCGTCCACCCGTTGCCCCTTTTCATAGAAATCACTTGAGGTAGGAACTTACGATTCAGCATAATAATATAAATAAATATAACTAACACACATTTAAATACCTAAAATTTTAAAATATTTGAAAATTTTTGAGGGAGCTTCTAAAAATATTTTTCATTCCCTGTATGACGTTGGATATGGTTTGAAATCTTATAACTAGTATAAGGATCCCAAGGACATTTTTTCTATGACTTTCATTGTTATATCTTCAAAGATTTACTGAAAAATATGTTCCCACGCTTACTTCTGAAACAACTGAACCTATAATTATGAAAAAAATATTTGTTTTTTTGTTTTTAGAGGCATACACAAAAGTTGTAGGAAAGCTGAAGGGATAATTCTGGATGTCATAATTTTTTGAAGTGATTTTTCAGCTACAAATGTATAGACCATATATTTGTATTTTCATTCATTCACAACTATTTTTTTCAAAAAACTTGCGGAGTAGAAATTTGAAGTAAACTGCAACAATAATACATATTATCAATCCACATATTTCGTGCTAATATTTATTAATAATAATCCCATATGAAATAAAGAGGGATAAACAAACCTTTTAGTTTTTTTAAATTATTTATACCATGTGGAATAATATTTTAAAAGGCTTGTTATAAGAAATACATGAAAGTTTTTGTCATAATTTTAAATTTAATATTTAAAAGATATGGCAAAAAATATGCGAAAAAAGAATATTTCTCTCTTTTATTTTCGAAAGTGCCAAGCCTTAAGCTTAAAAATTCACAACTGTAAAAATTAGTGCAGAAAACTCAGAGTCGAAATTGTACTCGTGCTTGACAGTTTCTATAAATACCATTGATTTTGTTCTAGGCTCTTCAATTAGTAGTAATTTTGTAATCGCCAATTTCAGCAAAATGTGCACCTGCATCCCACACATTCTAGATAATTTTGCGCAGATTAGGGATTACAGTCATAACCTGAATAAGGGCTGGCTGATAATGGGGTGAATAAGGGGGCGAAATTTAATCTTTCTTCGCTCCCGATGTATATTCATTTTACGAAAACTAAATTCAAAAATCGTTGAAGAAAGTTTCTACGTCTTAATGCACGCCTCGAACGAGGGAAAAGATGCCTTCGTTTAAAAAGAAATTTTATTGTTAAACTATGAGCTTATTCAAAAAGGTCCGATGAAAACATCACGACCGCATTGATATCGACTGGATGAATAAAAACGACGACATTTGACAGATGTATTACTGTAACCATCAAAACTCGTTGCGAGGGCGGCAAAGCGGGCCGCTATATTTAGCATATTTGAAGCGAATACATAAATTATTTGGGCGGGTGAAATGGAAAGATTTTTATAGAGGAGGAAAATGAATAATTATTTTCATTAATCAACTTGCTAATATATATCAATCACGCCGACTTAGACCAAAGTGTAGTAAGCGGAACTAAAAATGTGCCAAATTCAAACATATGAGTCCTTCTGGAATATTTCCATTCTTTTTTTTTTGGAAAAAGCTTCATCTTCATAATCTTGCTCGCTGTTAATTTGACTTTTCTGTCTGCCTTTTTGTATGATTGTATTATTGCACTGGTACTGATGGACATAAGTTTTTTGAGAAAGTTTCTACAGAATATTTGAAAGCATTCAAAGATTAAAGTTAGATTAAGCAAGCAAATATTAAAGTTACATGTGGAATATTTTCACAATTAAATGAAACTACGTGATGTACTATTATTTCTACTTTGAGGTCCTTATCACGATCTAGGTTTCGTTGTATTACAACATCTTCAGGTGGGCTATTAGCAAAGATCTTCGCTAACAGTCCACCCAAATTTGTTTTAATACAACGAAACCTAGGTCGTGGTAAAGAACTCAAAGAAAGTAGAAATAACACTACATTACGTAGTTTTATTTAATTGCGAATAATGAATTACGAACAAAATTGACGCCAAACATATTCAATAAGTTTTATTTTATTAAAAAATGTCAAGCAAGGATAGAATTTTTATTATTTTGAATTAGTTTCATTTCATGTAAATTTTTTTTGATGAAAATATTCGATACAATTTGTTTCTTACCTTTATTTATATTTTTATATAGCTAAAATATAAGAACAAAACTTTTTGTCTTTAAACTAATCAGTAATGCAATATTTAGCCGATTTAATGTTATATTTTACATATTATAATGCTAATTGACATAATCTTCAAAGCAACTGTAGCCTTCGAAAATTAACAAATTTAGGTACTTCATTTCTCCCTAAATATTTTAAACTTAAAAATTATTTTATGTAAATATTCTCATATCAATTAAAAACAAAATAAATTGTAATTGTCAGCGAATGGGTGTCACTGCTAAATATTAGGTATTCGACTAGGATAATAGTTATATTCGACTAGGTATTTTCCTAAGTAATAAAATTACATTCATAAATGAAAAATTTCTACAAGCGCTCATTCAGTGAGAAAACTGATATCAACAATGTTTTCGTCTACCTCCTGGGAAAATGGGTTTGTGCTCTCAAAATTTAATTGAAAAGTATTAGTTTAGGAATATTTTTTTAGAGAAAGATAACAATTTAATTAAATATCTATATATGTGAAAGATTAGATATGTAGTGACAATTTTTTTAGTAGTACAATTTGGGTCTAGAAGGCAGACAAAATTACAAGATTATTTTAAAAGTACTTCGGTGCTGTTAGTTTCTAATGGCAAAATTTCCAGGAAGGAACCAAAATTGCTAAAAAGGAACAAAAATTTCTAAAAAGTAACCAAAGTTGATAAAAAGGAAACAAAATTGCCCAAAGGAACCGAAATTACTAAAAAGGAACCAACATTACTTAAAAGAGACTAATGAAACCATTTACGTGTACACCCATCCATTCGACACGTTTGAGTATGGTACTTTCAATTCTGATGTATATAAACGCATAAATAAGTAACTAATTTTTTTTTTAAATATGCGTTATAGGACTGCACACAAAATAAATTGCAAAACTAGTGAAAAAACTATAGGTAGAAACCTCAGCTCGTTCAATTCATCTCTGCATCTTCCACAAAAAAACACTATTAACCTACAAAAATGTGATTTTTATATTATAAGAAAAACAATGAAGTTTTAAAATATTATTAACGGAATGTATAAGAAAACGTTTGAAAAATACCAATTTTACTTTGTTTTCAGCATTTTGACCATAAGGCTACCGTAATCAAACTTATAAATTTTAAATATGAAGAAAATGTAGAATTAATGCTTTAAGGATATACTCCTAAAACTTATAAATAACACAGATTTGAATTGCACTATTATATATTAAGGATATTATTTGTGCGCGTAAAACAAATTTTGAATAATCACTTCAGGGATATATTCTAAAATCTCATAATTATATCCAATTCATATTTCACTAGATCATTTCTGAAATAGATTTTTTATGTATAAAAGAAAAATAAAATACTGGTATACTTCAGGGATATATTCTTAAATATCACAAATGATATAAATTTATATTTCCCGGTAATAAATATTTCATAATTTATCAAAATTATGGTCCCTGTGTATATATAAAGAGTGACTATAACAATAAATTTAATAAACTGTATTAACTGCCATTAAAAATATCTTATATAATAAGAACTTCCGAAGAAAAAGGATAATCGACGTGTACTAAAAGATAAACTTATGCATACGCGCTTACACATCTGATGTATACAACATTTATTTTGGATTAATTTTGTACGGACCAACCAGCATTATGTCGACATAAAAATTGTGGATTATCGAGTAAATCAAGAGCCTGCAAGGGACGTACGATCTCTTATACAATAAACCTATTTAATATTGCATTAAGTACTGTTGGTTTTAGTGGTCAATATTGGTATAAAAACTGTTGACTTTATGCCGATTATACTTGTTATAGAGTTTGTGTACAGGTCGCTAAGCTAAGAAAAAACATTTAAATCAAACGATTGTATAAAGTATGCTCTCTCACAGAAATGACTTCATAAATTTAAATACAGGCTCGTCTTATGGACTTTTGCTGCTTTCCTGCTGTTTACGTTTCATTTTGTATTCCATATTGAAATTTTTGATATAAATAACTTTTGTCACAAGTAATGATTCAAAAGACTGAATTAATGTTTAAAGGCAGATGACGTAGAGGCAGACCTTCCTGTTTTAGACTAAATTAGTGTCCAGCGTATGTCAAAATTAATATAAATGGGGTTCCTGACGCAATATCACAATCACAGATTATCATTCGCTTGTTTACATATAGTTTCATAATAGGTGTAATAACTAAATACGTAAATCTAATTAAACCATAGGTTCATCATAAACAACAATTTCTAGCAAAAAATTAATAAGCCATTCTGTTAAAATACATTGCTTTCCATAAATACCTAAAAAAATTCTGTAAACCTAGATCCGTTTCCATACTCTAGACTTTAGCGCTTGTAGACTTTCGCCCATTTTCTTAGACTTAAGCTGCTGAAGATTCTCGCAAATTTTTTATTATTTTGGTTACTAAGCCTTAAAATTATTATTTTAACTCTACACAAAAGTAGATCATATGCCAAGACACAATCATGAGATAAATATTAAAAAATTAAACTCAAATAAAGACAAAAATTGAAATTAAATTGCTATCTTAAATAAATAATAAGAAATAACAATTTGCGGTGTTAAAGCTATAAGGCACTTAAATGCAAAAATATTTTAAACGGAACAGTTACAAAACCTATTTAAGATTAATAACGAGTAATTTACGATTAATAATGAAAAGTCGCACATCTGATTCATTGATATTTCCAACATCATTTTAGGCAACAACACGTAAACATATTTCTGAATTATGACCAAATTAACGGGTCGAATAAAGTATTAGTTAAAAGATCACATTATATCATCCTTTAATTTATATTATTTTAAATTATTCACGTATAATTTCTTATCTCGGCGCCAGATTTCCAAATTGTCTATCTCACGGATATATCATCGATATATAAAAACACGCCAATTTTTTAACAATTTCTCGAAGCCGATTTTCCGGTTTTCTTTGTAATATTTGCTTTGAAGAGAATATTTCTCTGGAAATAAGATTGCCCTACGTACAAAATGGTAATAAAAACACAATATGTAACAATATAAAATGAGCCTTCATAAATTACCAATACCTTATTGTTAATATCACACCACTTTTTTAATTGCAAAATATTAGCCGTGTCTTAATATTAGTAATGCGCTACACGTTCAATTGCGAATAATTTCCTAGTCGACATTGATAAGAAAACATTTGTTGCAAGCACAAAACCTTGACCAATATTTATTAGAACGGACTTGAGATTATTTACACACTTGTTAGCTCGTTGTTAGTTAGCAGCGTCAGTAAAACTGATTGTAACATGGGGCGTCGCGTGGAATTTAAATCCATCCCTCAGATGCCGAATACGACGCTCATTCGTGTTACGTGCGAATATAATTTTACCGCAATTCGCTATAAACTTTCTATCGCATAAACGCGAGCGCTCCCCGGCGCAACGATTTGTCTCTTTTCGCGATCTACCAAATAATTTATCTCCAAAACGATTAGGCCACAATTCGGCGAACAATGTGTCCGTCGACAAAAGAAACAGATTTTTGCAAAAATTACGAGAAAAACAGATATTCGTAGCTACAGAATTATAAAGAGGTTTAAAATACGGTTTGACTGACCTTGCTTTTAGAATGCCGCGTTTTAGAATGGGCGAAGTTATTAGCTGGGGTTTGCTCGGAATGCCGAGGGCGCGGCGGGCTAGTGCCTTGCATGTCACTTTTGCTTCACTTGTTTATCGATGATCCTAGTGTTATTTAAAGCTGTTTCTAGAAAGAGAAATCCGTAGGACGGAGGCTAGAAATAAATACAAGGGCTGTATATATTTTCTGTCTCTTTTTATCACGTTGTTGTCATATACATACGTGCAGCTCTTTGTATAATATCAAAATATAAATGGATGAAAGATAAAATTTCCATGTCTCCACTTAAGTTAATACATAAGACGCCCCAATGTATGTGTTTATTATATAACATTCATATGTTATATAAACCAAATGTTCAAGGTATAAACTAAGAGTCCAAAATGATTCAAAATTAGTCCAAAATTAATATACGTTTAGTCAAATTATATGATTTCATAGATGCATGTTCCCTACTAAACATGAAGCTCCAAGCTTAACAGAAAGTCTCGGATTGAAACTCCAATCTAATCGCCTTTCGGCTTTAATACTTACAACCGATCACGGTCAATGTAGAGTATGTTCATTTTTAATCAGTTATATGTGAAGCCCTGCTCTGTACATAGGCTCACAAAATGCAAACCTGCCTCTTTGCAATTTTTTATATAGTTGAAAAATTATATATTAATACAAATATATATATATACATATATATATATATATATATATATGTATATATATATGTATATATATATATATATATATATATATATATATATATGTATATATATATGTATATGTATATATATATATATATATATATATGTATATATATATGTATATATATATATATATATTTATATATATGTGTGTGTGTGTGTGTCATCACGGTGCACTTGACGGCAAGTTGCCTTATGTGCCAAACAATTTTTTTGGCTTGTAACGACATATATTCGAAATTGGAAAACATTTTTAAGAATGTTGAAATGTTCATTCCACATGTTTAAAAATTCAAATGTCATTTTAATTTTTTTTTTCTAAAGAAGATGATGAAAAATTTACAGGCTATGAAAATTTAAAAAAGTGGCTGAAGATTTTCGCAGAAACTCGTAAAAATTCCATTTTCATCCCGACTGGGTCAATGATTTAAACTATAGAATATCGGGCGAATACACAAATACAAAAATTGAAAGTTCCGCCTACACGAAAGAAAAATTAACATATACGTTTTCATCAATAATTCGCTTCTGATATTAGTCGAAATTAATTATATTCAAATTTATATAATAAACGGCCTTAACACCTGCTGCTAAGTACGCAATGCTAGCCGAAGAGTGAAATGGTACACTTTGAATTTCACTTTCATTTCCTGACATATCCCTAGGCACTTTGCAAAATTTACATTTTACACAATTAAAAAACTTCAAAACATGAAAGGACCATAATACTTTTTGCGGAGAGAATATTACCCGAGAGCTTTGTTTTTAAAAGAGAATTATGGTAATTACCGACACAGTTGTAACTCCGACGCCGTAGGGAGCGTAGCAGTCTACGTTGATCTTAAAAAAACAGAAAAGTGTACATGTCAGGCCTCTCACTGCATTAATCAAAACTTTTCTTTTGTGAATGAGTTATGTTCGCTTTTCTTCAGTTTTTAGATTCAAACAATTTCGTTTCTTTCATTTGAGATTATCTACTAAATATTATCTCAAGTTTTCGCATTTCTTTTCACATTTTTTAAGAAATGGTTTAAATTTTAAAAATACCGCAGAGGACATAAATATAATTTTGGGGGTTTGAAAAAATTTCATAAAGAAATATTAATATAGAACTATTATCGTAATTTTAAATTTACTTACATTTTTATAAGTAATTTAATAAGAATTTTATGTATGTACGCACACTCATATATATATATATATATATATATATATATATATATATATATATATATTAAAACTTTAGTTGATTCAACTTTAATAAAATTTCGGTTCTATATTTCGTATATATTTAGCTTTATATACAAAAATTAAAACAAATATTATGGATGAATATGTTTTTAAGCATTCATTGTTAAAATAAATTGAGCTACATCAATCGTGAAAAGGATTCTAGCTATATATAATACAATATGTATAAAAATAGAGCGATACAAAGAGTTGGCAATTATGTTAAATTACACTTAAATATACATAGACTTGTTTCATTGCCGAATTGTATATTGACAGGGACCATAATTTAGATAAATTACTAAATATTTATTACCGTGAAATATAAATTTATATCCTTTGTGTTATTTAAGAATATATCCCTGAAGCATACCTGTATATTATTTTTCTTTTAATACGAATTCTATTTAAGAAATATTCTAGTGAAATATAAATTCGATTTAATTTTGAGATTTAAAAATTTAACAATATAACAGTGAAATTATAATAGAGAAATCCAAATTTGATTTTGGAGAATAACCTTAAAGCGTAAATTCTACATTTTCTTAATATTTACAAATAATATGTTTAATTACTTTAGCCTTATGATAAAAATGCTGAAAACGAATAAACATTCATATTTTTCATACGTTTTCATATACATTCCGGTAATAACATTTTAAAACTTCATTGTTTTCCTATTCCCCACATTTTTAAACAAATTTAGTGATTTATTTAATTAGTTTAAAAATGTGTGTAATGGGACTGCATCATATACGTCAGTATTGAAAGTACCATACCCAAACATGCCGGATGGATGGGCATACACGGAAGTTGTTTCTTTAGTGTCTCTTTTTAGCAATTTTGGTTCCTTTTTATTAATTTCGGTTCTTTTTTAGCAATTTTTTTTACTTTTTAGCAATTTTGGTTCCTTTTTACCAATTTTGGTTCCTTTTTCGCAATTTTGCAACGAGACATTATAAACTGATATCACTATAGAACTTTTAAATGGTCTTGTAATTTTTTTTGCATTCTGAACTATCACATTTTACTCTTGAATATAAATTGTCACTACATAACTAATAATTTGTAGAATAGATATTTTAATTTTCTAAATAATATTCTTTCTAAACTAATTTTCTCCAATTAAATTTTGACAGCACTAACCCATTTTCCTAGGAGTTAAGCAAAAATATTGTTGATATCAGTTTTCCCGCTCAACGACGGTGGATCTCACGCTCACTGAACGAGCGCTTGTAGAAACGGGCCAAATTTGGAGAGTTAAGCATATAACTTTGTTACGTTGACAACTTAACCGTCTCACTTTTATCCACTTTAACAGCAATAATCGTAGAAGTATTGATCGACTTATCAGTATGTAGATTTATGACTCAGAATTCTTTTGTCAACACTTTTCGTAATATAAAATTATTTCTTTTTACATGGAAATAAAATTGAAATATATTTGTGTAATATTATTTTCCATTTTGGCATACATGAATATAAGTTTTTTACTCAGGAAAATATCTGCGTTCCTAGTCGAATACCTAATATTGTGGTCGAATATTTCCCAGTGACACCCATTCGCTGAAAACTAAGACTCATTTTGCCTTAATGCATCATTTGAATAAATTAATTTTATTGTTAAAATATTTAGAGAGAAATTAAATACCCAAATTTGTTATTTTCGAAGGCTGCAGTTACGTTCAATATTTTTTCAATTAGCATTAAAATATATAAAATATAACATCAAATCGCACAAAGAGATTTTGCTCTTATGTTTTTGCTATATATAATTATAAATAAACGTTAGAAACAAATTGTTTATAATATTTTCATTACAAAATTGTACATAAAATGAAACTAATTAGAAATAATCAAAAAAATATCGTTGCTCGCCATGTTTTAATAAAATTCCACCTGTAGATTTAATCTAGTATTTAAATGCTTTAAAACATTCTGAAAAAATTTTTTTTTTTATAAATTTATATTTCGCGGTAATAAATATTTCATAATTTATTAAAATTCTGGTCCCTGTGAATATACAAAGAGCGAGTGTCATTAAAAAAGTATCTTAAATAGTAAGAACTTCCGAAGAAGTAGATTGATAATCGACGTGTACTAAAAGATAACTTAACTTAACACGCTTACATATCTGGTATATAACACACTTATTTTGGATTAATTTTGTGCGGACCAACCAGCAATACGTCAACGTAAAAATCATGGATTTTCGGGTAAATCGATTGTTCTATGATATAATCTAGAAGTTAACTCTCTCCCGTTTGAAAATGCAATAACAGTAATACGGCTGCCTTTTATTGTGCGAAGCGAATAAAAGTCCTTGGTAAATATAAGGCAGTTTACGTCCCTTTACACCAGTTAAGGTGTTGAGGAATTTTTGCCTACAAAATACTTACGAGGGACGTACGATCACCTACAAAAACAAACCTATTTAATATGGCACTAAGTATTGTTGGTTAAAGTGGCCGATATTGGTATAGAAACGGTTGACTTTATAACGATTATACTTGCCATAGAGTTTGTGCACACGTCACTAAGGTAAAAAAATATTTGATTCTAATTATTGTATAACGTATACTCTCTCATATAAATTACCACATGAATTTAAGTACAAGCTCGTCTTCTGGATTTTCGCGTTTTTCCTGCTGTTCACGTTTCATTTTGGATTCCATATTGCAATTTTTGACATAAATTAATTTTGTCAGAGGTAACGATTCAAAAAACCGAATTAGTGTTTTGGTGTGGAAGCAGACCTTCCCATTTTTGGCCAAATTAATGACCAGCGCATGTTAAAATTAACATGATGGGGTTCCTGACGTAATATCACAATCACAAAATGTAATTTGCTTGTTTACATATAGTTTCATATTAAATGTAATAACTAAATACTTAAATCTAATTAAACCGTATTAATCGTAAACGACAATTTCTAGTGAAAAAAGGATGAACCATTCTGTCAAAAGACATTGCTCTCTATAAATACCTGAAAAATTCTGTAAACCTGAACTCTGTCCGTTTCCAGACACTATGCTTTAGCTCTTATAGAGTTCCGCCCATTTTCTAAGACTTAATCTCCTGAAGATACCTGCCAATTTCCTATTATTTTAGTTACTACACCTTAAAATTGTTATTATAATAATTTTAAGGTGTAGTAACTAAAATATTAGGAAATTTACACAAAAGTAGATCGTATGCCATGACAAAATTATGAGATAAATATAAAAAAAATTAAACTCAAGATAAAGACGAAAATTAAAATTGAATAGCTACTTTAAATAAGTAATTAAATTGAACAATTTGCTGTGTTAAAACCATAAGGCACTTAAAAATGAAAATATTTTAAACGGAACAGAACAGAATATGTTTAAGATTAGAAACCAGTAATTTACGATTACAAGTCGCACTTCCGATTCATTGATATTTCCACCATCATTTTAGGCAACGTCACGTATTTTGAAACCATCTTGCTCTACGTCTGTCCATTTCTTTGTGTTGAATTTCCTTGCAACTTTTATAATATCGCATCTCGTTTCATCGGTCTAAACGGTGTGGGCAATTTCCTATAATGTTTTCGTCCAGAGATCGAGAAGATCATGTAAGAAACTAAATGTTTCTAATTGTGAAAAATGATGTTCCAACTCTATATGAATGTGTACATAGATTGTTTTATTAAAAATGTACCCTTCCCTTGCAAGTTTATAAACGTATTACCTATTAATTATCCATCAAACGATTCCATAATTTTTTTACTGTTCATTGTCCCTTTAACATAATTTATTCTATTCCTTTTATATCCAATCCTAACTCGATCAGCAAATTACGGTATTTCATCTGTGATCAACTAAGGACCTATTGATATTTACGTAAGTATAGAAATTGTATTCGACTAGAACCACTAGAACCATCTAAACATTTTTTTTATTACGAAAAAATTACATTTTGCCATTTTTCCATAAATATAGTAAAATATATCTAATGGTGTGGCAATCTAATGTAATAAATCCAAAGGAATGTAAAATCACTTAATATGATATAAAAGCTTTTGATGAAAAAATTTTGAATTATGATATCCAAAACCTTTTTAAGAAAAGTGAATGGCAATAAAACTTAAAATTAAAATTATAAAACAATACAGATAATAATATTTAAAAATTGGTGTTCAAAATAGAAAGACCTGACTCAAGAAATAGCAGATCAAAAGTTAAATATATGCCGGATTATATGTGCTATAAGTTTTTTGCCCATATAAAGGCGTTTATTTTATATGGCAAAATTTGCTGTGTCGCCGATTATATACTCACAGTATTATAGAAATTAATAAACAATTTAAATTTTTACAACTTTGGTTCTGCTTATTCAGTTTAATAACTAACCGTTTAATAATAATTTAAGAAAAAGTTTGTCGCAAAAGATGTGTTCGATAAATGCAGCTTCATATATACTATCTACATTTTCTAAATATCTAAGTATTATACTATTTAAATATCGCTACTACGAAATATATTAAGGAATTTTTACCATGGTTTTATCTATATTTCTCTTTATATTGAAAACCTACACAACGCAGTCGCTCTAAAATTCTCAATGATTTCGAAAAAGTAAATAAGATTAAATAAATGAAATGAACATATATTATATTCTGTACCTGCTGAAGGAAAAAGTTAGAAATCAATCACCTGAATTGATTGCATTTGAAGAAATAATGGACAATGTTTATATCTTAGGTCATCTAATTTTGGTCCATCTTAAATAAACATATGAATTTTTTCGATAAAAATTAGTCACTTTTTTCATTACTATTACTCTTATTTTTAGGTCACTTATGTTGATACCTATACACTGGCATAAATTGTTGCATAAACGTGATCTGCTAGTAACGCGTGACTAAACTATTCATTACCTTGAATGACTCATGAAGGTTAGGCATATGACACGTAAGTGTTTGAAGGAAACTAGACCATATTGAAATTCAATCAACGTTTAACCTAAAAGGAATGTTGGATATCGTTATATTAAAATTCCAATATCTATGCTCCAAAGTACATTAATGAATTAAAGTTATATCAAATATATTAATAATAAATACAAATTATTATTATTGGCATTTTCACGTAATTGGAATAAGTTTTCCAGCTTTTCAAATACCAGCGTTACACACAAGGACAATGCAGAGCGGTAATTATTGTAATAGGAGCACCACTGATAACACGCGACAAATTAAGATACCTTAGATGAAAATCACCCATTCGTAAAATCAATTACTCCATCATATGTGCCCTTGTAATTAATATTGTTAAGTTTCTTCGCAAATTTTTGTTCGCCACTTCCGACATCACATTTTTAATCTTGTCATTAAATTTTCAATGATTTTGTTTATTTTCGATACTATTGGGCGCAATTATTGGTAGGGTATTCCTAGGAAAATCCGGAAAAATCCTAGGATATAAGTTAGATTCGTAAATTTTTTGTTCCAACTAAAAGTTATCTTCGCCATCAACTACTATATGATACTAATTTTTACAGGAAGTACAACAAAATGTTTACAGCGTATAATATATTGCCAACCAGACGTAATTATTATGCTGTCAATTTATATTCGCACGATGGCAAAACTTTTACCGTGGGAATAGGCGTTAGGAAGAAAAATCATCTATTATATCGACCCGAGTCGAGGTGAAACCCCTGACAAACGGAACACGTAACGGATCCCACAACTAGTAATGTCCTTTAGTAGCATCCACAAATAATACGAAGATTGATTGGTAAGCATTCCTTTTAAAAGACCGTGCGAGCCCAATAAATCTATTTGTGACATTATTGTTACAAATGGTTACGAATTATTTACTTAGAATAATGTACGCTTCCCGACTACTCTTAGAGATTCCCATGTGGCTCACTGAAACGCGTAAGCGTGTCACCGAAACATTAAGCTCAGTTCGAATATGAACAATGTCTAGCGAGCTTGCGGAAGTGCGTTCGGGATCGGGATAAATCTCAATGTATTATGCATTGTTGTGTGTGAAAATAACGCAGCACTCTCAGATGGGGAGAGGTGAAAAGGAGACTTGTTGCACTTATTGAGAACTCCTTACCGCGTGATAGCTACTTTAAAGAATGGAACAGTATGCAAAGCAAAATCTATATCTTACAAATTGAAAAACATATTATAGCCGAAAAAAGGCAAAGGTTTGGTTGATGCTATGGTGGGATGTCGAATGACTTAAGGCTAGCATTTTAAAAAAATATTATTTGGATGATTTGTGAAACTAATAGCCGATAATACTAATCTTTTTTGGGAATGCATTCAGATCAAAATTTAAATAATATGTAAAAGCTTCTTATAGCTGTACTTCGAATGGTTTAACTGAATTTTAAGGGTATTTACGTAACAACCAATTTCATAAATATTTTTGTTCATAATTTAGCTCTTACTTAAGAACGTACGTAGGTGTTACCTAGTTTTACATATTACATACGTACATACGTCTAAACTATTTGTATTTTTACCCTGCACAGAACTACTTTCTTAAGTATAAATATTTTTTAAGAAGTACAATTTATATATATATATATATATATATATATATATATATATATATATATATGCTTACGTCTGTGTATATAGACGGATAAACAGCCCCTAACTTCACAAGTATTTGGAAAATTAGTTTGAAAATATTTATATTACTTAAATATTATCAAAACCCTTTGATGTGACATGGCTTATTTTCAAACAGAAAAAAATAGACAGAAATTTGCCATGTCATACGTTATGTGTTAAGATCTTATGAGTGATTTTCTTCCTTTTTATTTAGGATATAAAGATTTACTATAAATGAAAAATACATGACTTTTCAACTGCAACCCTTTTTAACTAAATCCATTCTTTACAACTTTTAAATACCCTATTTGTTAGAAAATTACTTAATTTTATATAGATTCCTATTAGAGATTGGTCGGTGCTCGAATACGACAAAACACATAAAGCATCCGCAACAACGCGAATTCGTCCCAGCATCCCCGGCGCCACACAATTTGCGACCGCAATCGCGAATGCCTTGCCTATAACCGACGAAAACTTCCGCGCATATGGAATAGGGTACGGAATTATCTATTAGCATGCATCTCCAAGAGTAAAGATATCATTTGGACCGTCATAAATCTGGGCCACATTGCGGGCCGGTAATATCCGCGTGCGTGAATAAATGATTATTAATGCGAGCCCACTGAAGGTTCGGGCGGGATATCAGTCAGCGCCGCATCGCCGGCGCCCACTTCTCACTACAATTTATTCTGCGTAAACCCTAGCCCTTCGATAACAATAAAATGTGATCCAGATGTGTTCCGGTCAATCAGATACCCAAATTTATCTTGGAGCCACTACTCTTTTGCGGATTTAAATTATTTTCGCGTGAGGAAAGTATTAAATTTCATATCATATTTTTAATTCTGCTTGAGAATTTTTGTCCATCGATAATTGTTTTTCAATCACCATAAACTATCAGTAAGGCGGTGCGTTGATTACAGTCGCTTGCTGAAAGGAACTGAAGTGAAATTCCCATTTGAATCTTTCGATTAAAATGACACCAACCCACCTCAATCAGTAACGTCAATGGTATGAGAAGTTACGCATTGCATTTGCCAACCTGTATACCCCGCATGGCGATTATTGGCATAACCTCCAATGATGGACGCATTTAGAAAACCTACGTCCAATAATGAGATAAAACTTGCTGTTGATAAAGTGGAGGATAAATTTTAAGGAATAAATATTTTCCTTTTGCATGTTTATTCTGGGATTGGATAAAAATGTGTTAATTAAAAATATTCAACATAGAAAATATACAGGTGGATTGTCTAAATTTAAATATATATCTTATAAATTTTGCATTAAATTACGTTTGCGTAGACCAATAACAATAAAAATATTTCAATAGCCTAAGTTAACATATGTCTGTCCGTCCCATATAAAGTCATGGGAAGCTATATTAAAACCTCACTCTGCTAATATTTGTTAGTTATTCCTACGAATGAGAAAGAAGTTATGACAAATATTAAAAATGTAGAGTAATTTTGATTATTTCCACACCAAAATTTTAACTATTTTGTAATTTTTTAACATTTTTCTCTGCAGTATTATAAATTTCCGTCAACAAATTTTAAAATTTTGGCACGATTTGAGTAAAAAGAAATTAAATTGTGTAGACACCAAACTTAAATATTCGGACACAATACCTAACTGATCCGTGTTACAATATGGAAATCTAAGAATGAATATTAGAGTTCCCGAAATACATTATTTGGGCTAACTATCTCCATTCCTGAACGCTTTTATTGGTTTTCATATTGGTGGCTGATGTTACTTATTTTATGTACGATAGTGTAATATACAACACCGTCATATTTATTTTAATAAAACTTATAGCGTATCTAAAATATAAACATGCCTAGCAAATATTGAGCGGTAATAAAAATGTCTGTTAATTATTATAATTTTTTTAACCTACTCAAAATATTATATTACCACGAAATATCTTTTATGTTGAATAAAGAAACCCCTCTTTCTTTTCATATTTTCTAATTAGCTTTTGGACCTGTCCAAATTATAGCCAGCAAACTACGTTAATTCAATATATCAGCAAGTTCTTTTTAACAAGGTAATGTAACTTTTTAATATTTCTATTATTCTACTTACGTTATATATATGAAAATGTGATAGGAAAATGTAAATAAATTATTTCACTTTTCACTCATGAAATACGTGTACATTAATTAAGCAAATAATGAAAATTATAACTCAGTTTTTATAAAGGCTGCTTAGAATAAAAATATATACCTCTATATTTGTTGTCGAAATTAAATTATTTAAGATAAATTAGTTTTGACCACAGCTTCACTCGAGTGGAACAAGAGCAAAACTGTAGCAAAATTTAAAAGAGAATCATCTTTTCGATGAGAATCTTGGGTTGGTGAATGGGATAAGTAGTATATATATGCGAAAAAAAGTAAGCAAGCTCAGCCAGACATATAACTGTGATATTTTTTAACCCAAGTGCAAAGTTCTTTTATTATCAAAGAAAATAAATTATGTTTTGAGGTAAATATGACAAACCATATTCATCTTCATGATATGGGCTATACATGAATAAAATTTCATAGAGATTGACTAAGCGACTTAGGCGTGAAAGCAGAACAGATAAGACACACAAACAAATGAACTCACTTGCGCTTTTATAATATTAATAATATTGGTAACAGTTCATATGTAATTTGAATTCCGAGCCGGGATATGTAAATATAGAACTAAGGGACATTTAAAAACAAAGTAATATTTGTATAAAAATCATTTTAAAAGTAAATTTAAAAAACCACTATTCCTAGATATTTTAGTGGAACCGAACCTCGAAATTATTTAAACGAAGGTTTCTCGGTCAGCCTTAACTTTTAAGGCGTAAAAAACAGCTTTCTGTTGACAAACAGTATCCAAATATCCGCACAGTGGTCAACACGTAGTAATCGGCCGCTGGACCGCGCATTGGCCGTTCACGGAAATGAAAAGCATTGGGTAGGAAATTGACGCTTCCCGACATCGACACACGATTTATGCGCAAGTGTTCTCAGTTGAATAACATAAAATAGTAATGCAACCCTACAGTGTACAAATAGAATCCCTTTTATTTTTTTTCCAACAAAAAAGGTTTATATCTGAAGCCCGGCCATCGACATGTAAGCTATTTCGTGCGGATGCACTTTATTATATTTGGAATAGAGTGTAACTCAGAATGTGGTAATTTCGTTTTCACATACGTGCATACACGGAAAGTTAAACATCCTACATTCTCACTTACCACGAGATACTGATATTTGTATATTTGAATTTAAATGAGCTCATATTTCCTTATCTGTAATAAAAATGTAACACAATATTCGATTTTTACTTCTATGTGGTGTCTCAAGGAATTGTTGACCTAGTTGTTATTGTGTCCTTGGGGAAAGCAAATAAATTTAATTACATCACTTAACCTGTTTCTGATTTTGAACGTGACCTTTGATGAATAAAATTTTTAGATTCTTTTGGAATTATTTTTTTAATAATGCGAAATAAATTTAATTTATCTAAATGTTTTGAGCTTGACTTAGGTGATTCGAGTTTTGCCACATGTTTTGTAACATGCCTTTAGTATCTTTTAATATCATTTGCAATCAAGTCAATTTAACCAAAATTCCCTAAAAAAAATTTAGCTCTCTCTTCTTTTCTTCAGTGTCCATTATGCTTTCTTTATTTACATATTAAGTTAGTTTGCTTGGAATAAATTAATACTGCAAGACTGTTCTTCGAATACTTAAAGTCGTAATAACATGGCCATAAATAAGCTATCAAATTATCCGGTATCTGTTCTGTGTGGGACAATTTCGTAAATAACATACCACAAAGTGGCATCGTTTTCCTGTTCCTTTCTTCATTAGCTCCTTCCACAACCGCAGAACGTAGAGTATAATCTATTTGCCTGAGGAGAGCATAGCGATGCGCGTTGGATTCTCAAAAAACGTGCGTTCGCGTAACAAAAATCAGGGAATATTTAGGATTGATATTTTTTCACCGTGTTTTGATTAGGGGTTAAACTTTAGGGCTAAACTTTAGGTCATATGAAGCATTTGCAAAGTATATTCTAGAAAAATGGAAACAATAAATAGGTAATTGCGTAGGGATAATATTTAAACCTGTTGGACAGAAGCATTATTTGCTTTTGGCACCCATATTTCTTTTCATAATACTTCAGCAACCATAAACTTTTTGTTGGAAATTACAAAAAGGTAATACAATATTAAATACGTATATAGGTTATTTAACAAACGTCTAAAATAAGAGGTAGATGCAATATATGCAAATTGACATTAAATTAATATATCCCAAATATATATATTTATATATATATATATATATATATATATATATATATATATATATATATATATATACACACATAATTCTAAATACATATCACAAGAATATCATTATTCTGAAAACCGCTCTGAAAATTACGGCGTCGGGCAATATTTAAGCCTAAACAGTAAATGACCGTCGACAGCTCTCACGTATATACATAAACATCCGCGGTTGTCAAGCAATTAACGAGAAACCATTTCCTCCAAATTTAGTTACATCCCTTATTTGGCTCGGAAGAAAATGTGATAGACTAGACAGTTTGAACAAATTATGAAGTCTTCAATATTTAAATATTTGTTGCTTATTTAGTCTCCGAACATATGTTTTTCTTTCTGAATTAAGCACATGGTTCGATCAAATGAATAACGCCAAGATCACATTATATCATTGGCTGGTTTACATTTAAATAATCTACGTATAAATTCTTAGTTCAATGTTAGATTCACAGATTCATTTATCTCACGTATTAAACATCAAAACTAGATCATATTTTAAAATGATTTCTCGAAACAGATTTTCCGAGTTTCATCGCAATA
Organism: Druceiella hillmani; assembly: GCA_039881145.1. Classification (NCBI taxonomy): domain Eukaryota; kingdom Metazoa; phylum Arthropoda; class Insecta; order Lepidoptera; family Hepialidae; genus Druceiella; species Druceiella hillmani. Next base: position 2,780,745 of record JAYKKI010000098.1, on the reverse strand, counting down.
ATTAATTGAAGGGTATTACTTTTCTAGCAACAAATGCGCCCTGTGTATGTATAAGTTACGTTTAAAACACGAAAAATAAACAAATAAACAAAAATGAATGATATCATGTATGCGCTTAAAAATATATTCATTCCATTTTGCTAATATTATATCACTTACGTAATTACAAAATATTACTCTTGTCTTAATATTAATCTGTGCTATTTGCTTAATTGCGAATACATTTCCTTGTCGACATTGATAACAGAACGTTCGCTTCAAGCACAAGAACTACACGATGTTTCTTCAGAACGAAGCGCGTATAATTTACACCCTTGTTAGCTAGTTGCTTGTTAGTGCCAATTAATAACGCAAAACAAGCTAGAGAATCCGCGCGTCGCGCAGTGCGAGCATCGTCAACGTTGGTACAAATTGATAGTAACATGTCACGTATCGCTTCGCGCGGCACTTAAAGCTGTCTGCCCCTTCGCCCCCACCCCGGCCCCGCTGCCGAATACAGAGCTCAAACATATTATGCGGGAACATAATTTAACTCTGCTTCGCACCTTGCGCAATATCTCGTCCAACGAAAATTACTTAGAAGGATGATGATGTTGATTTCAATGAAAATTACTTATGAGGATAACGGAGGATGCCGCGCATGTCAGGCAGCATCGTTGTTTGCAGAATTTGCTTGAAAAAAAAGAGGTCAGCCAACATATCGCTTTTGTATCATTTATTTATAGGCGATCCTAGCTATACTTAAAACAGTGAGAAAGAAATACAATAGAAATATAAATGTGTATATATATATATATATATATATATATATATATACGTGCATATATTATAATTGGGATAGGATTTGATATTGTTATATTTTCCGTATTTTTTCCCACAGGTCTATGTGTAATATATGAAATCATGTAGGTTAAAAAATACAATCTCCATGTCTTCGAATAAGTCAATACATTATGTGCCCTAATATATATATTGTTGTCATTTTCATTGTTACGTAATATATGAGTGAATTGTTTTTGTTCTATCACGTAACATATGAATAGAAAGTTTCGGATTGAGAGTACAGTCAAATCCTTTGATTTTATTCTAACAAAAAGTACTTATTTTTATACACATAGTTCGAAATCAAGTGCAGAATAAACATTGTATTTTCATTATTCGTACCAAATTTGGCTTTTCTTTCAGGTTTACGAAAAAATGGTTGGACCTCATAATTCTTTTCAAAAACCTCTTTCAGTTCTGGTATTTTTTGCATGTGCGCCGAAATATGTTTTGCTTCTAAAAACCGAACCTATAGTACTCTTTCATTAAATAGAAACCGACTGATAACACATTGGCTACTCTTAAATTAATTTCCCTTCATTTGCTTCACCACAATCAGGTAATTAACTTTACGTCTTTCTGAGTTAATTCATTAAGCATTATATATTTATTAATATATTTGTAATTATATAAACACGCGCACTCAAGCACACATACACACACACACAGACACATTCAAACACACACGCACACACGTATAAATATACAAGCACATAAATATATATAGATACATAGACAAGTACATGTATTCCTTCTACACTACCTTTTCGGGAATTAAAAGAAAAAATCCTTTCAACTATTTACATTACAGCATAGCTCTGTATTCTATCCAGTCCAGGGCTGTATTCTGTCTCTAAGAATACATCCCGTGTTTTTCAAAAATATTAACTTTTTAATTACTCCATAGGTACCGATGAGTTTTTGCATACGATAATTACACAATATTTAAATGTGAATATTAATTCAATATGTAGGCATTATGTTATCATGCTTTTTTCAAATGAACCAAGTTTTTAACATGTATTTCTAAAATAAGTAGTAGTATCATAGTAGGTTTTGTATCTTATCACACAAGTTTATTTAAACAAAAAAGGAATTTATTTCGCGTACCCTGTTGTTTAACCTGTCCTTGTCCTTGTAACCTACCCTTGTAGTCCTACCTTATTTGTTTAAATAAATAAATAATTTTGATTTCTGCCTTATACAATCAATAGAGGAAATAGTTTATGTAAAACCTCCACAGACACCAAATACAAAAAATATAATCAAGCTAATATTTGATATTGATTACATTGGGCTACTTTTACAATATTGTGTAACGCGGTATATATATATATATATATATATATATATATATATATATATATATATAGTTATATATATATATATATGTGTGTGTGTGTGTGTATGTGTGTGTACATAAATATATATATATATGAAGTGATAAAAAGAGTATTCAGTTACATTAAAATACACACATGCATGTTTCACTGTCAAAAATATATAATGGCGACTACACAGTCACTTTATAAAATACAAAGGAACTCAGAAATTGTTGAGAACACAACGGGATTAACCAACAGGTATATGATGATTATGAAAATGTTTGATAAGATTTTTACATACAAAGCTATAAACCTTATATCGATACATCTAAACAGGCCGTCGTTAGTCAAACCCCATGAATATATATATCGTATACCGTTCCATCGTTTCTCCTCATTTCATCTCTACGAGGGGTAAGGTGTACTTAAAAATATAGACTAATTAGTTTCCCAAATAAAACATATTTACAAAAAATTAAGCCTGCTTCAAAGAACCAAAATTATTCCATTTTCCATATTAGCATCTATGATACCCTATGTTACCCAGAAAATCAAGAAAAGACGATAAATTCTGTATTAATAATATTTTATCCTAACATCGGAAGGGATTTAGGACAAAATATTTTATACAATATATTAAATATGCGGCATTTTAAAAACCTAAATATTTTCATAAATATGTAATTGCATACAAACGTACATATATATAGATAAAACATTTCCTCTTTTGGCTTTACCGTAGTCAGTACTTCAATTGTTATACACTTTAACACACCATATATGCACCTGCTAATACGACATTTGTAGTATGTTTTTGTATATACCGGTACTCACTTACGTATCCAATTACTCATTAATAATAAAATATATTAGGGATTAATATATCTTAGTTAGTTCGTTCCTTCTTAATAACAATATATACTTATCTCTCTATTTACTTTGTCATTATCTTGATAAATTAAACACAAATGTAAAGATTATATACTTGATGAGTATACTTTTTAAACATCACTCTGCTCCATCCTTTTATTCTGATTTTACTAAAAACTAGATTTTCACCGTTTTCAGTCAATAAAAGTTTAAACGTTACAAACTTCATAAATAGGTTATTATTATACCTCTATCATTTAAACTCCATCAGAGCGCCTGTGATGTATAGTATTAAGGTATGTGAAACTTAAGGTTCGTATATTTTTAAGTTAGTATTTTAAGTTTAAAGCAGAGACTCTACTACAAAATGCCCGGTTTCAAGTTCTCATTCTCAATGCTTGGAGGAGATGGGGTACTACGTACTTACATTGTGAGGCTTCAGGATCTGCTTCCCTTAAATTAGATTAGGTTTCAAGCAGTACATAACCGATCAAAGATAAACTCAACATGAGCTAATAAAAACTCAAAATTGGTGAATAATTCATTAGTAAATAAATATACATGTAAGACCACAAACATTCTATGCAATATCGAAAGCCAGGAGTGATGTACCAGTTAACTAGCAGTTAAATATCAATTAGACTTACCAAGACCGCTTAGATAAGTGAACCTTGATTGACATCGGCAAAACGAAATATGTAAATTTGAATTGAGTAAAAGATAAATAAACAACTTAGAAGATAGACTGCTAAATCTGAAAAGGAATATTCTAATTAGGATCTTGTAGTATACTTAAATTGAACTTGCATTCGTCATTTATACTGCACAATAACGACTTAAGTAACAACCACGTTATACAATCGGTAGATAACGTACAAATTCCTTTCTCCCGTATTGCAGTAAATTATAATAATTTGTATTATGTCAAGCCAGAAATTACTGACTTTTGAAAATAGTTATTTTATTATGTGTTATATTCAAGTTCCATAATGATAAAATTAACATATTTTACCTATTGTTTGTTACTGAAACTGTCCTAACTGACAAACATGCAAACAAAAAAACGCAGCATTACCAGATGTAAGGATATCGATACACGAACGAGGGCTATGCTTGTATAGATGTAAATTCGATCACTACTGATCGCTCAGTTTTTCTATTAGCAATAAAACATTAACATGGAAGCACAGCTTTGAGAGTTCTGTAATCAACCCTCAGCATATATCATATTTTAATGACTTTGACATATTCAAAACAATAGCTTATTTTACTGGGGCACTGTCGCAGTTATATTAGATATAAAATTTAAACTTTCCTTATTGAGTAACATTAATAAGATTTTTAGCAACACAAAATGCTTAACTTCTTTATTTTTAAATAATTACTAGAAATAAACAGAAGCATTAAGAATAACTCTTCAACTTATCTTTCGAATGCAATATACGACATTTTTCCTCCATAATCCAAATATTATAAATAAAAAAAAGATTATATTTCAAACACCTTGAAGTATATTTAAATTAAATGAAATCAGCTAAGAGTTCTTCGGAGAAAAATTATGTTAGAATAACAAAACAAAGAAGCGGTTGCATCAGTTTACATTGCAACCTACTCGACACTGAATGAATTGCTTCACGTTCCATTCCGAATATAATCCATTGATACAGCGCGGCGATTTTGTCTCACCTATTCACAATATAAGCATGAAGATATGGTAAAACTTACAAAGTTCTTCATTAATATTATATACCTATAGGTAATATATTCCCATCCACTACGATTTACTTCTTTCGATTTTAATATTATTCATTTTGAGGATAAGAGGTTTCATTCAATTTATTTTTTCTAACCTAGCTTCAAACATAAAGAACCTATGCAATGTTCAGAAGAAGTCTAATAAAAACAGGAAAATTTTAATTGGTAAATTCGACAACGGGAATACGAAGGCCGGACGATTTTATAGAATTAATAAATAGCATTAAGAGGACTCGCAAATATTTCATATTTCCGTTAATCCAGTTGCAGCACTCCGGCTTTTACATTAATTTGCAAAAAAAATTATAAATGGGCCTACTGATTTTACCATGTCTCGTAAAAGTTTGGTGTGTTAAGAGTTATTGCATTATCGAAAGTGGCACAGACCAACATTAATCAAGCAATCCTGTTGCTTCTTTTTCCCTCCTAATGGACCATGATAATTTTTCTTTCCAGATTGTCACTGCTTTTTCTGGCAACGTGGTAAAATTATTTGCAAGTCTTATGATATAAAAAGTGAACAGCCTGATTGCATTTTTTCAATTGTACATAAAGACGAAGTGCAATTTTGTAGAGATTAAATTTTAATTTATCTTCTTGTCTTTTTCACAGCAATTAAAAATTCTTGTATCCCTAATATATTTTTTTCTTTCGCCTGGGGTTTGAAACTGGACTATATCGTTATCAGTGCTTTTACCAATGTAACCGTTCCTTATATTTTATTAATTGTATAATTTTACGTGATTTTTTCAAATGAACAAAGGTTAGAAACATAAATTTCTCACTAATGTTATTGTTTATATCCAATTCCCGTCACATGTTATTGGTCTAATTTAAAACGTTTACATCAAATCGATCATCTTATTATCGTCATATTTCTTACTAAATTCTCTCTATACCCCTTTATTAGTTTTTATACATTTCATTTATTCGGGTAGTTTAAAGCTCTCTTAAATAATTTCTTCACGTAATCTTTCCCTTACACTCCAAATAAACTATCACGTAATCGGCTAATTGGGGGACTTGCAGCAAAAAAGAATGATTTGTCCTCGGGCGTCACTATCCTTCAATATGCTCTAGACAACGCCCTTGTTCCATTGGTGTCGTTTATTTTGGCGCTCTATATATTATTTGTTCTCGAGACTAGGGTATTTTTGGTCTGGATGCATTTCTTTATCTTAAATGAAAATTAATTGCAGAAATAAAAAAGTACAACTAAGCTTTCTTCCATTATCTGTTCGATTTTTTTTCTGTTATTTTTTGCTTCAAAAATTAAGTTGATTTAGCCTTGTTTTTTGAGAGCGTGCTGTGGATGTTAAAGTTTGACATTTTATCTTATTTTAATAAAATAGATTCTGTATATAATATTGTATAATTTAAATTCTAACTCAATAGTTACGATCAGGAATGCATGTTAATGCTTCATGTTTAGCTGGTGATTATAGGAGACCATCCTCGTAACCAATATATTATTGTAGTTGTCGCACAATTTGGAATTATTTAAATTATTTCCTCCTGTGCTTCCCAATGTATGGTGAAGTCATTCCTTTTGTGGGATCAATCCTTTGGTATTTTAAAAGATTACTGACCAATTTATTCCACTTTTTCTCGAATGCAAAGCATTTTTTTCTCTACCGAGCAAGTTAGTGAGAATTTATTTACGTTTTTGATTTTCACCCATTCACCCCAGATTAACAGTAAGAAACGGAGGAATAACATGGTTTACTTATATTTTACCTTTATATTTTGCTCACATTTTGTGATACGTCTTATCTAGTCATATTAACGGTAAAGAACGGCAGAATAACATGTTTTACTTATATTTTACTTTTACATTTTAATCCAATTTTGTGATACGTCTTAGCTAGTCAGATTAACAGTAAGAAACGGAGGAATAACATGGTTTATTTAAATTTTACCTTCATATTTTGCTTAAATTTTGTGACACGTCTTATCTAGTCAGATTACCGGTAAAGAACGAGATAATAACATGGTTTACTTTTATTTTACCTTTATATTTTACTATTAGTAAAATGTGTTTTATATAATACATTCATATTACATTCAGTACCTAGTTAACTGAGCTAATCTTGGAACTTTAAAATAATACAATTCATTTAAATAAAATATGATAATTTGTCTAAATCGCTGAATTCATGACAAATTTCAAAATCATATAAACCCTGGTGAAAAGGAGTTTTCTTTTACCTTGCAAGCTGGTTCTAGCATAAAATCGATGAAGCCGTAATATGAAGTTATTTTCGCATAATTTTCAGGGAAAACATAACATTTGTTGTGTATACATTCCCAGAAGTAAATCTCTATCTATTTACATTTAAAGTAATATTAACAACGCCTTAAATAATTGAAAAAGAAAACAAATGTTTTATTTATTTCTTAATAAGTTACACATGAAAATTCTAAATTTATTTCATTAAGCACATATTATATCTTGCATAGAAAAATAAATGTTTTTTTTAAATACTAGCCGTGTCTCAATATTAATAATGCGCTACATGTTCAATTGCGAAAAATTCCCTAGTCGACATTGATAACGAAACATTCGTTCCACGCACAACAACTTGATCAATATTTATTAGAACGGACATGAGATTATTTAAACACTTGTTAGCTCGTTAATTGTTAGTACCAATTAATAATGCGAAACAGTCTCGTGAATAGGCGCGCTGCGCCATGCGAGCAGCTTCGGTAAATTTGATGATAATATGCCGCGTCGGGCGTCGCGCGGCACTTTAATTCGTCCCTCAGAGGCCGAATACAACGCTCATTCGTGTTATGCGCGAACATAATTTTACCTCAATTTGCTCTTAACACATGTTTTCGTTCAATGAAAATTACACTATAAACTTCATACCGCATGGACATTGTCCAGCTCAACGATCTGTCTCTTTTTGCAATCTACCCTTTCATTTATCGCGTAAATGTTTAGCCCACATTTTGGCAAACAATATGATCGGCGACAAAAAAAAAGATATTAGCAAATCAGATATTCATAGTTAGAGAATTATAAAAAGGTTTAAAACACGGTTGGGCTGACCTTGCTGTTAGAATACCCGAAATGTCGGTTCGGCAGCGTTATTTGCAACGTTCGCTCGAAATAAAGAAAGGACGCGGCGGGCGTGACTTGCACGTCACTTTTACTTCATTTATTTATCGACAATCCTAGTGCCAATTGAAACCGTTTCTAGATAGGGAAATCCATAGGATGGAGGCTAGAAATAAATACAATAGCGGTATATTTGTCTATTGTTATATGTACTCGTATATCTGTATATCATTTCAATATCCTTGGACAAGAGATAAAATTTCCATCTCTTCACGTAAATTAATACATAAGACACCTTAAGGTATTTATTTTTGTTGTTTGTAATATTTTATAACGACGCCGACCATGATTCAAAATTAGACTGAAATTAATATACTTTTAGTAAAATTATATGATTTCATTGATAAGCTGTTCACTAATAACACCAGGCTCCAAGCTTCACAGAAAGTCCCAAATTGAAACTCTTAATGAAATCAACTTTCGGCTTTAATACTTACAACTGTTCACAGTGAATGCAGCGTGTGTCCATTTTTAATCGGTTGTGTATAAAGTTTCAATATATATACATATATATATATATAATATATATATATATATATATATATATATATATATATATATATATATATACATATATATACATATATATATATATATTTATGTACATGTATATGTATATATATATATATATATATATATATATATGTATATATACGTACATTTGTGTGTGTGTATACCCATCGTCGCCGTGCATTTGATGTCAAGTCGCAATTCGAAAGCGCGCATCGCGACGAATATTGTTTTGGTAATTTTCTACGGCATAAATTTCAATTTATCCAATATATATCGCGCTTATGTGACAAACAATGTTTTTGGCTTGTAACGTCATTTGTTCAAAATTCTAAATAAATTTTAAAATATTTATTCCACAAATTTAAAATATGTAATGAATATTTATATGATATTTCATTTTTTGTCTACAGAAAAAGCAAAAAAATTTACAGGCTGTAAACATTTTAAAAAGGGGCTGAATGTTTTTACAGAAACTCGTTAAAAATCGATTTTCATCCCGACTGGGCCACTGACTTAAATGTCAGAACACCGGGCGAATGTACAAACACGAAATAGAAAGTGCTATCTACACGAACGAGAAATTAACATTTGCATTTTCACCAGGAATTTGCTTCTGATATTAGCTGAAATCAATTCTATTCTAAATGATATAATAAACGGCTTTAACACCTGTTGCTGCTTGATCCTTAGGCACTTTGCAAAATTTACATTTTACAAGATTAAAAAACTTCAAGACATGAAAAGGAAACCGCCAGAATACTCTTCGTGGACAGATTATTATCGGGGAGCTTTGTTTTTAAAAGAGAATTATGGTAATTACCGACACAGTCGTTACGCCGACGCCGCAGGGAGCGTAGCAGTCTACGTTGATTTTGAAAAAGTAGAAAAGAGTACATGTCAGGCCTCTCCCTGCATTTATCAAAACTTTTCTTCTGTGAATGAGTTAAGTTCGTTTGTCTTCAGTTTCCAGGTTCAAACAATCCGCTTCTTTTATCAGAGATTATCAAGTAAATATTATTTCAAGTTTTTGCATTTCATTTCACATTGTTTTAGAAACCATGGAGATTCTTAACAATACCGAAGACAATCTAATTTCGGGGCTGGTCATTAATATAAATTATATATTTCCAGTTAATCGTACGAAATATGTTTGTGAAAATTTCATGAGGAAAGATGAACATAAAACTATTACCGTAATGTTAAAATGAACTTATGTTTTTATAAGTAATTTATCAAGAATGTTACGTTTATATATATACCTATATATATATACATATGTGTATATATATATATATATATATGTGTATGTGTGTGTGTATATATATATACATATATATATATAATGTAAAATGCAAATAATTAGATAGCACAATTTAACATATATTTTAAAACCTTGGTCGTTCCAACCTTAATAAAATCACCGTTATATATTTATTATTTATTTTACTTAATCTACAAAATTTTGCGACAAGTGAATTTTCATAGTAATATTTGTAAACAAAGAAAAACGTATTATTCCTGTTGCTTTCTAGCAATAGAATCTTCAAGAATTATCCGCGGTTATTTCAAATATTAGTCTTTTAATTACCGTATGGCAACGAGATAGTTTTAAATACAAAAATTATTCCAAATATAATAGATGATCATGTTTTTAATATAAAATAATTATTTTAAATAATTAATTTCTAAAATGAAATTTTTAAGGTTAATAGGTACTACTAAATATTCTTAATATAGTAGGTTTAATTAAGCTAAGATATTAAAATTCATAACTTTATATAAATAAAAAATAATTTGTGAAGTCTACTGTATAGGTTGGCCAAATTGAAATATATAATTTGAAATACTTTTTTAATACAGTTCATAAAAATAATAGTCTACGTGTAAAACATACTAAATATACATTAGGTATTCAAGCCCATATTCGATATTGAATTTAGTGGCTACATTAATATGGCACGTGAAAGATTCAATTAATACATAACACAATATGTATAAAAAATACTGCTATGAAAACAGTTTGCTATTATGATAAAATACATTCAAATACATATACACAGGTTTCATTGCTGAAAATTTATGACGACAACTAATTGCAAAGATTTGTAAGAAAACTATACATAAAACTATGCATATCATATCGCGCTACCCCTAAACGACCGGTCACTCAGATATCTTGCCAAGACCAGTTTCACTCCGCAAATCACACTGAAAAACAGGAGGAAATTTACTTGAATTACGTTGATAACAGAAAAGAATTCAAACTTTATTTTTTCGTGCGTCACTCAAGGCCCCAAACACTTGTGCTACTGGATATTTTTTATTCAAGAACCAGCATAATTTTTGTTACATTTTATGTCAGAGTGCAATTATTTTTCAAACGAGATGTGCAACAGGGTGGAGAGCGGAAGTATCAAAAAAATTGTTTGTGAGGTTCGGAGTTTTAGGGTGGTATTTACTCCTTATTAAAAATAAATGTACTTTATCCATTTATTTGGTGAGTATTTTCTGCCTCCACATTAGCCTCAAAAATTTCAATTTAAAGTAAATTTTTGTTGAAGTTATGGCTATTAAATAAATTGTAATATTTGAGGTGTGGTAAATAAAATACAACATATTATTTAGATAATTAAAAATTCATTCTAATCAAAAATAAATCAAATTATAATACGAATATTAAAAAAAATGTACGTCAATTTTCTTAAAAATCCTTTTTGTTTCAAATTTAGGCATTAACTTTTATGATTCCAATTTAGCTTATATTAAGAAATGTTTCATTTGAATGACAGGATTGATTAACTTTATAAGATTTTCGCGTACCGTCTTCACATGTTGAATTATTTTTAATTTAGAACCAACCTGTGCGCAAATTTTTACAACAAATGTGGCCAAAGTTGTCAAATTCTCCGAAGGTGTCGCTATAGTTATATAAAAACCTAGTATTCGGTTGGCACGTGTGAACCAACACGCACGAGAAATCTTGCCTAGAGATTTGTCTGATGTTGCCAAATCATCTGGGCAATTAGCTGATAATACCGCAGAGATAATCTTATGCAAGTATTGTTGATCTATACTTTAATTTTGGGGCATTTGTAGAAACACGTTTCCTCCAATGCGCTGATTTTTTTAACAGGTAGCTTTTCCCGAAGAACCGGTGACTGGACTTAGGCTTAGGTCCCGAAACCGACACCCCCAAGATAAAGAAATTAGGGTTTTAAAGGCAGTTCGTTTATAGTAAGTAAATTATCGATTGAGGTGGTTTTTAGAGCCTTTTCTCCACCAGTCTTATAATATCACTGTACTTTTCAGTATTTACATTCATACAGTAACAACCTATTGCCATGAGACGATGTTAGGAAATTCATTCATTTGATAGAAAACCTGTTACTGCAGTTTTTACTTCTCTCTTTGAACTAACGTTAAGAAATATATATCCAGGTGTGTTCTCAATGTATCGAGATGTGTTCTCCAATAGTCAGAGTCATGTAGCATTTACCACCTTTATTAATAATTTCAAAGTTTTGTCCTTCCTCTCATTAAAGTATAAAGAAAATAATTCTGGAAGAGGCTTTTTCTTCATTAACTTTTCTCTAGTTTTAATTATCTCTTTTCGTAATTTATGTCTATCAATGACTTTGATATCAGACCTTGGGTCGAATAAAACAAACGACGCAATCGCTGCTGCCGCCCTTCCTGATACTCCATACCTGTCACATATCTTCGATTAATTAGGTAAATCGACGCAAAACGTTTTCGTTTTCTTCTCCGAAATGCCTTCGTTTACGGTGTTTATAAAGTTATATGTACTATAACGCCTTTCCGATGTTGACGGTGGCGAAGTCAAAAAGTATGAACCTGTAAAATAGCTAATGTAGAAGTATTAAGGTAGTTGTAGTCTGACGTTTCTCTAGAGTCTGTTTCATTTCAAGATCCTTTTGCAACTTCTTTGTTTCTAAAACATCGATTCCGCGTCGATTGCAAGAGGTTCTTTGGTGAATTAAAAACGTTTGTTCTTATTTGTGTTATATATCGACAATAGACTGTGAACCCTATTATTTTGAATAACAATATTCAGTATGTCAGTTTACAAAATGTCACATATTTTTATGGTGTCCAAATTGAGTCTAAAACCAATTTTTTTTAGAAAACAATGAGTTTGTGGAGGCAGTTACTGTTACCCAAATCTAATTATATTTTGCATGGATTTAATTGAACCTATAATGCGTCATCTAACTATTAGATTACGATTAATAAATGATTTTTTTTCGTTCCACCCTAATGTGTAAAGTATTTCATGAAGTCTTACATATGTTCCTTTGATATTACTAATTGTTAACACTGCTGTGATCCATGAAATAGGTGGCTCTTAGGAGGTAACCCAATGGATATATGTATTTATATTGCGTACCATTCCGCCATTTCTGCTAATCTCACCTGTATGAAAGGGGACGCATAATTAAAACTAAAGACAATTTTGTTCCCCAAATAAAACATTTTTACGGAAAATTTTGCTGACTTCAAATAATCATCCACTTTTTGCCTAAAAAATTTTTGTTTTTTCATTATTAATGTCTATGATATTCTATGTTACCTAGAAAGTTCAATCATATGTATATACATACATGCCACATGCATGTATGTGTATATATTTATATGCCTACAAATATACATACGGAGATATAGATCATATTCCTTCCTTTGGTTTCACCGTACATACTGCTTATATCCACCTATAATTATTGTATTTTCTATCCGTGTTTGTATATACGGGTACATACGTATGTATCTACCAACTAATAATTTAGTTTCTTCTTTTTTTAATGTACCTGTATATACTTATCCCCCTACTTACTTTGTTATTTTGTTGCTAACGTAATCACAGATGAAACGAGTCCATACTACATAAGTTTACACCTCGTCATAAAATGTTTCAGCACCACCGTTGATAGATGTGTTTGATAAAGTTTTCAAATAACGACTGTTTTAAAATATATATTAGTAGTTTTAAATAGAAGATCTATTCAAATTATATAGGTTTATTAACCGTCACCAAACTTAATTCTCAAATTTATACACCTCTGTTAGAAGATTTCATCTACGTGAAAAATTATATCAACTTATTTACAAAATCAGTCGTGACAATATTAAAGAGAGAACACTTAGTCTTTTATAACACGATTCTTGAAAAATAATAAAAGAATAAATGTACGCAATAATGTAAACAAATCTTTGCACAAACGATACAAATAAAACTCAGCATGTCTTGGGGATGTACCACGATTGATGAACGTACTTTATTTACATGAATGAGGAAAGACATGTTTACTGGCAGTTTCTAATATTCGATTCAAAATTTGTGTTCCATTCATATTTTATACAATACGTTTAATATCATAATTGAAAGTTTAGCACATTGCGGACTTGAATTATGGTAAAATTTAATTCGATTTTTAAAATGTTAAATCAAGAAAAATAAAAACAAAGGAATAGTTTTAATTTTCTTGACTTAACATTTTAAAAATCAATAATCGTAGCAATTTTTACGAATAGATTCTTCTTGCTTGACGTATTATTAGTATATAGGAATACATTTTGTTTTATTAGGTGGAACTCTATAATTAAAAATAGTCTTACAAATTCTCATTGTTTCAGACAAAAACTTAAAAAAACAGATTTAATCATAGGATTCTATTTATTAAAATAATTCTAGCCGGCAAGGCAACTGAATTAACAACATGCTACTTTTTTTCAAAGGTTTATTTTTAAAATCAGAAATTAGACCTGTTAAAATCGCTTTATCAGATTTTTATAATAGTATAATAAAATTTACGATAAGTTTCAAAAATAAACTTGTAATATTTATTTTACGACATAATAATATACTTACTTGGACAAAACTGAGACTTCAGTAAAAATCAGTACAATTGGAATTTTTAGTAAACTCAAAATATACGCCCTTTAAATATCAAATTCATCAAACTAATTTTTTACCTATTAATAACATAAAAAACTAAACATTGATAGTTTATTATGGCATTATATTTATAGTTCATTATCATTGATGGATTTTTATGGCATTTTACGAGTATTACCCACTAAATATTTTTTTGCAGGGCATAAACAAAGAGACTGTTTACATTTTTATCACATCCGCCGCAGTACGCCTTCCTCTTGCTTATGTCGCTATTTGCGTAGCAAATAAAAAATGGGACTGCGTCAGCATGAGAATGAGAGTATCCTATCCGTTGGATTTTTCTCTGTTTGGTAGAATCTGAACGGTTCTCGAATACATTTTCTGGTCTTCCGGTTGTAATAACTTGATTATCTTCAGCAGATTTTTCGTCTCTGCTCTGACTGCAGAAGTCATTATTTTCCTTGAAAGAAGCACCATTCTTATGCATAAACCTGAAAAATGTATACACATTAAGTTCATACAGATTATAAGAAAATTTATTTCGTATATCAGCTATATATATAACTATATATTAGATGAGGCAAAACATTTTACACATTAGCACGACAATTACGACTACGTATTTTTTTCGGCGAGAAAGATGGGATATATATTTATATGGAAAGAATATAGGAGCAAAACTTTTTAACTTAGAGCTAATCAACAATTCATTATTTGGCCGATTTAATATTATATTTACTAATTGAAATAATCTTCAACGCAACTGTAGCTTTTTAAAATTAAGAAATTTTGGGTACTTCATTTCTCCCTAAATACTTTAAACATGAAATTAATTGATTTAAATATTTTCATACTAGTTAAAGAAAAAATAATTGTTATGGTCAGAGAATGGGTGTCACTGCAAAATATTAAGTATTCGACTAGGATTATAGGTATTTTCCTAAGTAAAAAAATTGTATTCATAAATGCTACAATGGCTAATTAATATTTTGTAAATATATTTTCATTTTATTTCCATGTAAAAGACTTCTGATTCATAAATCTACTTACTGATAAGACGATTAATATTTCTATGATTATTGCTGTTAAAGTGGGTAAAAGTCAGACGGTTAAGTTGTTAACGTAACAAAGTTATATACTTAATTCTCCAAATTTAATCCATTTCTACAAGCGCTCGTTCAGTGAGCGTGAGATCCACCGTCGTTGAGCGGGAAAACTGATATCAACAATATTTTTGCTTAACTCCTAGGAAAATGGGTTAGTGCTGTCAAAATTTAATTGGAGAAAATTAGTTTAGAAAGAATATTTTTTTGAAAATTAAAATATCTATTCTACAAATTATTAGATATGTAGTGACAATTTATATTAAAGAGTAAAATGTGATAGTTTAGATTGCAAAAGAAAATTACAAGACCATTTAAAAGTTCTTTCGTGATATCAATCTCTAATGTCCGGGGGCAAAATTGCCAAAAAGGAACCAAAATTGCTAAAAGGAACCAAAATTGCTAAAAAGTAACCAAAATTACTAAAAAGGAACCAAAATTGCTCAAAAGAGACACTAATAAAAATTCCGTATACGCCCATCCATTCGACATGATTGAGTATGGTACTTTCAATACTGATGTACATAAACGCATAAATAAGTAACTAGTTTTCTTTTAAATATATGTTATAGGACTATTACAAAGAGTGACTTTAGCAAAAAATGAAATGAACTGCATTAACTGCCATTAAAAGAAATTGCAAAACTAGTGAAAAAACTATCGGTAGAACCCTCGGCTGCCTGAATTTCAATTACAACTTCAGTGAGCATCTTCCACACCAAAACACTGTTAACCCATAAAAACGTGATTTTTATATTATAAGAAAAACAATGAAGTTTTAAAATGTTATTACCGGAATGTATATGAATACGTATGAAAAATACCATTTTTACCATAATGCTACCGTAATCAAACCTATTATTTGTAAACATGAAGAAAATGTAGAATTTATGGTTAAAGGTATGGTACTCCTAAATCTTATGACACAAATTTGGATTTCACTATTATATAATAAGGACATTATTTGTGCGAATAAACATTTTTTTTAATAATCACTTAAGGGACATATTCTTAAATCTCATAATTATATCCAATTCATATTTTACTAAAACATTTCTAAAATAGAATTTGTATGTATAAAAGAAAAATAAAATACAGATATACTTCAGGGATATATTTTTAAATATTACAAATGACATAAATTTATATTTCATGGTAATAAATATTTCATAATTTATCAAAATTATGGTCCCTGTGTCACTCTTTGTATATTACACCTAAAGTCACTCTTTGTATATTACAAAGAGTGACTTTAGCAAAAAATGAAATGAACTGCATTAACTGCCATTAAAAAAAATTTATGTTGTAAGAACTTCCGAAAAAGAAGAAGGATAATCGACGTATACTAAAAGTATACACGCTTACACATCTGATGTATATACTACTTATTTTTAATTAAAGTTTGTGCGGACCAACCAAAATTGTATCGTCATAAAAATTGTGGATTATCGAGTAAATTGACTGCTCCATGAAATAATCTAGAAGTCAACTCTGTCCTATTTGAAAATGTGATAACAGTTTTACGGCCGCGTTTTATTGTCCTAACCGAATAAAAGTCATCGGTAAATATAAAGGCGGTTTACGTCCCTTTACACCAGTTGAGGTGTTCAGAAAATTTTGCCTACAAAATACTTGCAAGGGACGTACGATCTCCTATAAAACAAACCTATTTAATATTACATTTAGTATTGTTGGTTTAGTGGTCAATATTAGTATAGAAACTGTTGACTTTATACCATTTATACTCGTTATAGAGTTTGTGCACATGTCACTAAGTTAAGAAAAAATATTTAAATCAAATTATTGTATGAAGTGTGCTCTCTCAGAAAAATTACCATATGAATTTAAGTACAGGCTTGTCCTCTGGACTTTCGCTGCTTTCTTGCTGTTCACGTTTCATTTTGAATTCCATATTGAAAGTTCTGATATAAATTACTTTTGTCACAAATTATGATTCAAAAGACTAAATTATTGTTTAAAGGCAGATGCAGAAGCATACTTTCTTAAGGTATGATGCAGATGCAGACTTTCCTATTTTTGGCCAAATTAATGACAAACGGATGTTAAAATTAATATAATGGGGTTCCTGATGTAATCACAAAATGTCATTCGCTTGTTTACATATAGTTTCATAATAAGTGTAATAACTAAATACGTAAATTTAATTAAAACGCAGGTTCATCATAAACAATAATTTCTAGTAAAAAATGAATAAGCCATTCTGTCAAAATACATTGCTCTTTATGAATACCTAAAAATTCTGTAAACCTAAACTCTGTCCGTTTCTATACTCTACACTTTAGCTCTTGTAGAGTTTCGTCTCCCATTTTCTTAGACTTAAGCTCCTAAAGATACCCGCCTATTTTTTATAAAAAGAAATTAAACTCAAGATGACAAAATTTAAATTCAATTGCTTTTTTAAATAAATAATTAGAATTAACAATTTGCTGTGATAAAACTATAAGGCACTTAAATGTAAAAATATTTTAAACGGAACAGTTAAAAACCTATTTAATGTTAATAACGAGTGATTTACGATTAATAATGACAAGGCGCACTCCCGATTCATTGATATTTCCAACATCATTTTAGGCAACGACACGTATTTCTGAAACGATCTTGCTGTACATCTACCCATTTCTATGTGTTGAATTTCCTTGCATCATTTATAATATCCCATCTCCTTTCGTCGGTTTAAATGGTGTCGGTAAAATATTTTCGTCCAGAGATCGAGAAGAACAGAGAAGAAATTAAATATTTCTGTTTGTGAAAAATTATGTTCTAACTCTCTATGAATATGAACATAGATTGCCAAACGATTCCATAAATCATCTGTCAGACGTATCCATAAATTATTTACTGTTCAATGTCCCTTTAACATAATTTATTCCATTTCTTTTATATTCAATCCTAACCCAATCAGCTATTGACATTTACGTAAATGATAGAAGTAGTATTGGACTAGAAACATCTAAACTATGTTTTTATTATAAAAAAAACATTTTGCCATTTTTCCATAATTATAATTTAAACATAGAAAATTCAAAAGTAAATATTGCAGCCGCTATATATCATTTTCTTTTTCATGACTTTTTTTTCGTGACGAGATTTCTTTTAAATGTAATAAGATAAAAACCTAAAAGATATCTAATGGGGTTGCAATCTAATGTAATAAATCTTAAGTAATATGAAAGCTCTTAATGAGATATGAAAACTTTTGATGAAAAAATTTCGAATTTTTACATTCAACATTTTTCTAAGTCTTCATGTATCGTGTATTGTATATAGGCAAAGAAAGACGTGTAATAATATTATAACCCTCTATTTTTAATATTATTAACACTATCATTATGCAGATAGCTTGTCTTTTACACATATACTTTTAATGACAATAAAACTTGAAATTAAAATTATAAAACAGTCCAGATAATAATATTTTAAAATTAGTTTTCAAAATAAAAATACCCGACTCAAGAATTAGCAGATCAAAAGTTGAAAATAAGCCGGATTATATGTTGTATAAGTATGAACACAAGGATCAAATTACATCCTACAACTAAGTTACCTGCAGAGCGGTATTTATTGTAATTGGAGCACCACTGGCAACGTGTGACAAATTAAGTTACCTTAGATGAGAAGCACCCATTCTTGAAAACAATTACTTGATCATATGTGCCCTTGTAATAATTATAGTTCAGCTTCTTCCCAAAATTGTGTTCGCCATTTCCAACATAACATTTTAAATCTCGTCATTAAATTTTCAATAATTTTGTTTATTTCTGTTACTATTGGGAGCTATTATTTATAGGGTATTCCTAGGAAGATCCGGAAATATCCTAGGATATAAGTTATATTCACTAATATTTTTTAGAGATTTACAGAATTATCTTGAATATTTCAGAAAATATTTGGAGAAAAAGTGAGGAAATACTAATTGATAAGCACTTAAGATAATACTAATGAATTCAGATGCCAAATTTATTGTTTTGCAAACCTAATATTTTTACTTGAATTCCATAAAAACCAGATCCATTTATTAGTCAAAATAATCCATATTATTTATCACTTGATGCTACTAACCTTTGAATATGCAAATTGTAATATTTTTGGAAAGCTTCGCCATGAACAGATACTAATTTTTACAGGAAGAACATGCTTACAGCCTATTATATATTGTCAACCAGATGTAATTATTATGCTGTCGATTTATATTCCTACGATGGCAAAACTTTTACCATAGGAATATCGACCCGAGTTGAGGTGAAACCCCTGACAAACGCAACACGTAACGGATCCCACAAGTAATAATGTTCTTTAGTAGCATCCACAAATAATACGAAGATTGATTGGTAAGCATTCTTTTTAAATGTCAGTGCGAGCCCAATAAATCTGTTTGGGACATTATTGTAACAAATGGTTACGAATTATTTACTTGGAATAATATTCGCTTCTCGACTCCTCTTAGAGATTACGACGTGGCTCACTGAAACGCGTAAGCGTGTCACCGAAGCATTAAGCTCAGTTCGAACATGAACAATGTCTAGCGGGCATACGGAAGTGCGTTCGGGATCGGGATAAATCTCAATGTATTATGCATTGTTGTGTGTGAAAACAACGCACCGCTCTCAGATGGGGAGCAGTGAAAAGGATATTTCCTGTACTTATTGAGAACTCCTTACCGCGTGATAGCTACTTTAAACAATGGAAAAGTTTTCAAAGTAAATGTTTTATCTTACAAATTGATACATATTGCAGCCGAAAAAAGGCAAATGCTCGGTTGATGCTATGGCAGGATGACGAAAACTTAAGGTTATTTGAAAAAAATATAATTTGGACGATTTGTGAAACTAATAGCCGATAATACCAATATTTTTGTGAGAATGCATTCATATCAAAATTTTGATCTCAAATTTGGACCATGTGTAAAAGCTGCTGATAGCCAGATATATTTCGAATGGTTTAATTGAATTTTAAGAGTATTTACGTAACAACCAGGTTCATAAATATTTTTGTTCATAATTTATCTCTTACGTTCAACAAGAATAATTAGTATGCATTATGTACTTCAGTACGTACGTAGGTGTTACGTAGTTTTACATAATACATACGTACGTACGTCTAAACTATTTGTATTTTTACCCTGCACAGAACTAGTTTCTTAAGCATACATTTTTTTTTGTTAAGAAATGCCATTTAATTTTTATTTAATATATACATGCAATTTACGCTACATACCATATGCTTTTATTATTTACCCTTAAAATAATAATATATTATATATATATATATATATATATATATATATATATATGCTTACGTGTGTGTATACAGACGGATAAACAGCCACTGACATCAAAAGTAACAGGAAAATTAGTTTTGGTCGGAACTATAATTTTGGTATCGATTAACGATTTCAAAATTAATTTTAGTACAAAACACTCACAATGCTTTCTTTCAACTTATTCCCATTGCCAGCTTGTATTACAAAATTAATGTGGAATTCAAGCATATTGGTTGTCGCAGTTCACTTATATAGACTATCCGTTTATCCATTTGAAGCAGTAAGTAACAACAACTGATTCTATTTAAATGAGATATTCGCTGTAATATTTTTGACATAATATTTATTATTTGGGATAACATTTGTGACATATTTGCTGTAATTTACAGTAATAACTTTTTGTCAATCTGTGCTTTTTTTCATTAATTTTTTTTTATAAGAACACGATGCCAAAGTACTAGACCTATTTCAATTTAACTTAATTTTTAAGATTGAGAAAAACGTTAGGCTATCTTTTTTTTCAGTGGAATATTTCTTGGGGAACTAAAATTCAACTAGCGAAATAAATGCATGGATTTAAAAAATTATGAATTATTAAGACTTTCAGTAATTTATTTTAAAGTTCAGTCTGAGGCTTGACTTACCATGGTTTCAAAAATATTTTTGAATTTTAAACAACATTACTAGGAAAATAGTACGCTGCATTAATCAAAGTTTCACGAGTGATATATAGTTTGGATCATATTCACGTAAGAAAGTTATATTTGTTGTCCATATAAAGGCGTTTATTTTAAATAGCCTAATTTGCTGTGTGTGTGCATCTGTGGTGCACCGTACTGTAGAAATTAGAAAGCAATTGAAATTATCAATTGAATTATTTTATTTTCGGTCCATCTTAAATAAAGACATGAATTTTTTCGATAAAAATTAGTGACTTGTTCAATATTATTATCCTTATTTTTAGGTCAGTTATATTTATATCTATACACTGGCATACGTTATTGCATAAAAGTGATCTGGTAGTAACGCGTGACTAAACTATTGATTACCTTACATTACTCTTAAAGGCACGTAAGTGTTTGAAGGAAAACCAGACCATATTGAAATTCAATCAACCTTTAACCTGAAAGGAATGTTGGATGTAGATATATTAAAATTTCAATATCTCTGCTCCAAAGTACATTAATAAATTGAAGTTATATCAAATATAATAATAGTGAATATAAAATATTACTATTCGCATTTTCACGTAATTGGAATAAGTTTTCCAGCTTTTAAAATACCAGCGTTACATGGCATCTAAAGACTTTACATCAATTCTGCTTAACCCGACACAAACTTTGTTACGTACATATTAATTTTTCCCTTTCTTATGTATTTCTCTCTATTACGTATTTTTGTGACTAGTACTCACCAAGCAGATGGTAGTCAGTGAAGACTTCTGCCAGGCTATAATGATCAACTGTGTTGAATTTTAGTATTGTCGCGTCAAATAATATAATCATGATATAGTATCATACCTGAGTTCATGTTGAATTTCTTCTTTCACCAAATACCTTTAACTTTTTTATTTATCGTTTATTCGTTGTTCTATTGTCATCGTCAATAAATTCCTAAATAAAATAAGAATCACAATTTTTGAAACAAATAATTTAAAAAATTCTAAATGCTTGAGAACTTTCAATTGAAATTAATTGATTATCCCGCCTTAATCTGTTTAACAGTTAATTTTTTTTTCTTTTTTTTTGTAATATCGAAGTTATTGACATGATATATAATTTAGACTGCGAACGATTGTCAGCAATAGCATTTAAATTTTATCAATGATAAATTAGCAGTTGGAAGTAAGCAAAATAGATTTCCTCTTGATTATCTGGTTGTTTATGAGCAAATAGCTATAGTAATTGAGATCGCTTCGATAGTAGATGAGTGATAATTTGGTTTTAATATTAAGTTCCGTGTGACAAATAAATCTTCTATATAAACTGTATCTTGCTATAAAGAAAATAGACGCCGAAAGATCTTGCGATCAATATCAAAATCACCTTATATTCAAGTTAACACCATCACGGGACTGCAGTCACCCCGAAGATAGAGTAGTATAGAAGCAGCTAATCAACTCCTCTAACAAGTCACTTTGAAACTGATACGGCTTGCAATATTAAAGATGCCACAAGGAAAAAAGAAAATCTATCGAAAATAAAGCTTCTGAAAAATATTTATATTATGTAAATATTATTAAAAACCCTTTTATGTGACATTGCTTATTTTCAAACTGAACATATATTTCAAACTGAACTGAACAAAAATTATTTATTTACTCATAGAAGTATGCAGAAATATTACAATTATGCATCTACACATTTTAATAATATTAACGATAGTTTTGTTACGAGTAAAATTTTACGGTATCTGGAGATGACATATTTAATGAAAATTATTTTCATTTGATATTCAAACATTACATTCCAATACAATCATAATAGTACGACTAATGGATTAAATATGGTGGGAAGTAAAGATTTCAATTTAATAAGGTTTAGCCCAAATATTTGGGGCATGTTGCTGAAATAAGATAATGCAGGAAATTATCGAGTACCTTAGAACGAGAGCCTTCTTAACAAAAGAGAGTATGATATCAATCTGTTTAATAATCTGAAAATACGTTTCGTAAATAAAATATCTCTTCTGGGCTGCAAACAATGGAAACTTACTTTACACAAATGAAAATAAGAAAAAAATATAAAAGTAAAATAACCATACCTTCGCCTAGAAAAATATCCAAGAAACATCTATTGAACATGCTCAATAGTCAACACCTATTGAATCTTGCTTTCATCTGATTCTTTACATACGTCATTAACTTTATCCTATTCTTGATTGTTTTAAAATATTCTGTCTTTTAAACGAAATTCTTTGTGAATATTCTTGATTGCATTGCATAACATTTCTTAACAAAATTAGCAATTGCTCATTCTTAATTGATATGACTCCATTTTAATTTATAATTTGCAATCTTGTATGCACTCTTTTTCTCCAAATTAATTCTTTTGATCGACATTTACAGAAATTCAGCAATGCACTATTAGGAAAGTGGTCTGTTACAAACAGATAATAAAGTTTTGTTTTGCCATGTCATAAGTTAGGTGTTAATATCTTATGAGTGATTTCCTTCCTTTTTATTTAGGCTATAAAGATTTACTATAAATGAAAAATACATGACTTTTCAACTGCAACCCTTTTTAACTAAATCCATTCCATAAAGGACAATTTGTAACTTTCCAATACCCTATTTGTTAGAAAATGACTTAAATTTATAAAGATTCTTATTAGAGGTTGCTCGGTGCTCGAATACGACCAAACATATAAAGCATCCGCAACAACGCGAATTCGTCCCAGCATCCCCGGCGCCACACAATTTGCGACCGCAATCGGGAATGCTTTGCCTATAACCGACGCCAACTTTCGCGCATATGGCATAGGGTATGGAAATATCTATGAGCATGCGTCGCCAAGAGTGAAGATATCATTTGGACCGTCATAAATCTGGGCCACATTGCGGGCCAGCAATATCCGTGTGCATGAATAAATGATTAATAATGCGAGCCCACCGAAGGTTCGGGCGGTATATCAGTCAGTGCCGTATCGCCGGCGCCCACTCCTCACTACAATTTATTTTACGTAAACCTCAGCGCTTCGATAACAATAAAATGTGATCCAGATGCGTTCTGGTCGATCAGATACCCGAATTTATCTTGGAGCCCCTACTCTTTTCCAGATTTAAATTATTTTAACGTGAGGAAAGTATACAATTTTATATCATCGTTTTAATTCTGCTTGAGAATTGTTTACCAACGAGAATAATTTTCCAATCATCATATGCTCTCGGCAAGGTAGTGCGTTGATTACAGCCGTTTGCTGAAAGGAACTGAAGTGGTGTTGGTAATCTTTTGATTAAACTGACACCGACCAATCTCAATCAGTAACGTCAATGCTATGAGAAGTTACACATTGGAGTTGCCAACCTGCATACCCCGCATGGCGATTATGGGCATAACCTCCAATGATGCACGCATTTAGAAAAACCCACGTCCAATAATGAATTAAAACATGCTGTTGATGAAAATATATAATAAATTTTAGGGAATGAATATTTGCCTTTTGCATGTTTATTCTGGCATTGAATGAAAATGTGTTATTCAACATAGAAAATACATAGGTGGATTGTCATAATTTAAATATATAACTTATAACTTTTGCATTCAATTACGTTGGTAGACCAATAACAATATAAATATTTTAATAGCTTAAGTTAACATATGTCTGTCAGTCCCTTATAAAGTCATGGGAAGCTGTATTAAAACCTCATTCTGCTTATATTTTTCAGTTATTTCTACGTAAATTAAAGAATTTTTGACAAATATTAAAAATTTAGAGTAATTTTGATTATATTGGGACCAACATTTTTCGCTATTTTGTAATATTTTAACATTTTTTCCTGCAATATTATAAACTTCTGTCAAAAAATTTTCCGATTTTGCCACAATATACGTAAAAATAAATTAAAATACGTAGACACCAAACCTAAATTGTCGGACAACATACCTAACTGACACGTGTTATAATGTGGAAATCTGAGAATAAATATTAGAATTCCAGAAATATATTATTTGGGCTAACTGTCAATTCTTCAACGCTTTTATTGGTTTCATCTTGGTGGCTGATCTTACTTATTTTATGTAGGATAGTGTAATATACAACACCGTAAGTTTCAATTTTATAATATTTATAGCGTGTCTAAAAATAGAATGTACCTACCAAATATTGAGCAGTAATAAAAATGTGTGTTAATTAATATAATTTTTTTAACCTACTCAAAATATTATATTACCACAGAATATATCTTATATCCTATCCAAATTATATCCAGCAAACTACATTAATTCATTATATTGGCAAGTTATTTTTTAATATTTTACTTATGTTCTTTTACAGCCAGTAAGTTCCAAGGCCGATCCTCTCCCCAATCTAAAACTATTAAAAAGCAGATTGGAGGAAAATTTCTGGATATTCAAGTAAAGTTGTGAATTACACCAGCCTACGTGTTAATTTCATCATTCTAATCAGTCATACCCACAACGAAGTCACATCCGGCATGCCGACAACAATACTGGTAACGCTCACCGCTAGTAAGTGGCGAATCCGACGATGGCATTAAAGCGTTCCGTTGCGCACTGCTGAGCTAACGATAATGAAATATAGAACTACAGATAAATCGAAACTAGCTCTTTGAGTAGTATGCGAAACTCGGCGACAAAATCCATATTGAACTTACTCTTATCTTTATGTAACCGTGGGAGCGTGCGCAGAGATGTGTTAGTGTAAAATACGGGAAATTATATCGTTGAAGTATGTCAATTTTGTGCGCAGTTTTTAAGATTATTTTATCAAATTAAGCTATTTTAGGGTATATACCGATGATTATATCGTAAAATTCCTACCACGATTTAAATAAAATTCGTTTGATAATAACTGGTTTCGAAAAGTTTTTTCATAATTGTATAGGAAAATGTAAATAAATTATTTAACTTTTCACTCTTGAAATATGTACATATTTTACAAGCAAATAATGAAAATTACAACTCAGTCTTTATAAAGGCTGCTTAGAATAAAAATATATATCTCTATATTTGTTGTCAAAATTAAATTATTTAAGATTAACTAGTTTTAACCACAGACTCACTCGAGTAGAAAAGAGGCAAAACTGTAGCAAAATATAAAAAAGAGTCATCTTTCTGATGAGAATATTGGGTTGGTGAATGGGATAAGTAGAATGTTAACCAAGAAAATAAGCGAAAAAAAGTTTGTGCGCTGCAGTAAGTATGCCCAGGCTGGCATCTGACTGTGATATTTTTATCCCAAGTGCGAAGTTCTTTTATTATGAAAGAAAATAAATTATGTTATGAGGTAAATATGATAAACCATGTTCATCTTCATGATATGGGCTGTACATGAATAAAATTTCATAGAGATTGACAAAGCAACTTAGGCGTGAAAGCAGAACAGATAAGACAAACAAACAAATAAACTCATTTGTGCTTTTATAATATTAATTATATTGGTAACATTTCATATATATTTGAATTCGCAGCCGAGATATGTAAATATAGAAATTACGGACATATAAACAAAGTAATATTTGTATAATAATAATTTTAAAAGTTAATTTAGAAAACTAATATTCCTAGATATTTTAGTGGAACAGTAACTCCTCAAAATTATTTAAACGAAAGGTTCTCGGTCAGTCTTAACCTTTAAGGGGTAAAAAACAGCTTTCTGTTGACAAAGAGTAACCAAATGTCCGCACAGCAGTCAACACGAAGTGACCGGTCGCTGGACCGCGCATTGGCCGTTCACGGAAATGAAAGGCATTGGGTAGGAAATTGACTCTTCCCGACATCGACACACGATTTATGTGCAAGTGTTCTCAGTTGAATAACATAAAATAGTAATGCAACCCTACAGTGTACAAATAGAATCCCTTTTATTTTTTTTCCAACAAAAAAGGTTTATATCTGAAGCCCGGCCATCGACATATAAGCTATTTCGTGAGGATGCAGTTTATTATACTTGGAATAGAGTATAACTCAGAATGTGGTAATTTCGTTTTCACATGCGTGCATACACGAAAAGTTATACATCCTACATTTTCTCATTTACCACGAGATACTGATATTTGTACATTTGAATTTAAATGCGCTCATATTTTCTTATCTGTTATAAAAATGTAACACAATATTCGATATTGAATATATTTGGCGTTAATTTTGTAGAAATTCATTATTCACAATTAAATGAAACTACGTGATGTAGTATTATTTCTACTTTCTTTAAATTCTTTACCACGACCTAGGTTTCGTTGTATTACAACATCTTCAGGTGGGTTATTAGCAAAGATATCGTTAAAGCTATTGATAAAATTAACTGACGGTTCCCGACATTAGTGCGATTTATATACAAGTCCGGTCGGCTTAATAATAAAAATGCTAACACAACCTCACAGTAAAAAATTGTAATACTTTTCTTTTTTCTGGCGACAAAATATTTTAATATCTTAAACCTGGCCATTAACATAAAATCCCTTACATACGATACACCATTCTTCTTCATATTTTGAATAGAGCATTAGCCACTAATATGGTAATTTTATTATAACTCTGGAAGTAATTATGTGGTTATAACATACGCGCGTTCATGGAAAGTAATAATATTACATTTTTTCAGCTACTAAAAAATATTAAGAATTTAAAATTTGAACTCAAATCTTTCTCATATTTTCTTTTCTGTTATAGAAATGAAGAAATACATTTTTATACTTTCAAGATTTACAAATTATGTCATATCTGTTTCATTTACCGGAACACATAATCGCTAGAGCCATTGGTACGGTGTTTATTAGGTCTGTGGTAAGAACCAACAAATGTAATTACAAAATCTAACCAATTTCTGATTTTGAATATTGCTTATTATTAACCAAACTTGTTTCACACATTTAATGTTACTTTTACCTAATTACTTATATAATGCTACTTTTATTTAATCGTTAAGCGGATCATGGATGATACGAATTTCCAATTTACTTAATAAAAGTAACTTAGTACTTTTTAAATCAATTCACACTAAATTTCTTTTACTTTTCCTCTTTAGCTTCAGTACCCATTTAATTTTCTAAATTTTCATATTTAAATAGCTTGCTTTAAATCAATCGATACTTCCAATTTTATATCCGAGGGTTAAAATCTTAATAAAGTTTTCATAAGCAAGGTATCAAATGCATGGTGTCTGTTCTCAGTGGACCAATTTTGTAACTAACGTACTGCAAACGCGAATTTTCTTCTGCTCGCCTTATTATACAAAAGGAGCGTCTGAGACTTTGAGACGCAGAGAAAATCGGGTATATTCTGTTTAGTTTTGTTGAGCATAACGAAGCCTGTTGAGTTTTCTTAAAGAACATGCACCAACATAACGGAAAAACTCGAGGAATATTCAGTAGTGTCATTAGTTACCGTGATTTGGTTTATGGTTGACCAATTCTTGAGTCTTAAGGAAAATCTTTAAGCATGTTTAATTAGAAATGTCTTCGTAGATACAAGTATCTATAAGTATCCATTCCTGTGGAAGAATCTTTGAAGATCCTGTAAACATTTATTGCAGGAAGTGGATCGTAATGAACTTCTGCAAAAGCTCTGAGATAATTCGATTGACACCAAGATAAGTCATCCTTTTTTTATTTTGCATTAAGCTGTAGTCAAAAATGTTGGAATTTTATTTATAAGTACGAATTTTAATTAGCTCCACCAAAGAGATAAATAATTGGCCTTTTAATTAATCTTCATGGTCCTTGGTAGCAAAAAGCTTCCCTATCGACAAAATATCTATTTTACAGCAACTATCTTTAAAAAATGTTGTCTAATGTTTTTCTATTTTTTAATGTTTCGTCTCTGTTAAAACAGTTATATATAAAATACATATATAATGTATATATATAAAATATATATATATATAAATTTATATATATAATGTTAAAACCGTTATATATATATATATATATATATATATATATATATATATATATATATATATGTTAAACAGTTGTTTCTATTTAAACAGTTATATTCTTTTAGGAATAATTTCGGATAATTTCCAGGAGGAATTTCGTAAATTTACGTATTCCAATGAATAAAAAAAGCTTTACGGAAACCTGTGTACATATCTTCCAACAAGTGACTAAAATAGGGCTGTGATATAAAGACTTAAAAATGTACCTGTGACTTGCATAGCATCAGAAAATACGACCTTATTTCTGAAAGCAAATCAGGACTTCCTTAAATTATGATCCCAGAAATCATGTTATGTTTTTAGTTACTTTACATATCATTTTTTTACGTTGATGATATATTTACGGATTTATCTATCCAACATCCATGTTCCGATTACTTGCGCGCAATCCTCACGTCTGACCATTGCCTTCACTGGCTTCTTTCACAAGTAGTTTTTCTCTATTTGTTTTTCCAAGTTCTGAAATGAAAAAATCAGAAATGCGACGTACATATATGCTTTGAAAACCCGCATGAAAAGATCGTTAATACTTTTTCCCGCCAAGTGAAATTTTAGCCGTTTTCTATATTTGTTTCTAAAAACAATATTATTTATATATTTATTATTATTTGCTTAGGTTTTTTTACAATCCATGTCAGCGCTGATTGTTCATAATTCTTTGCTATAATAACTTCAAAGAGATTACTGCTCCGGAAATAAATTCACCTTACCTACTCTATGTTTATAAGGTACAAATAATTTAAAATTAGTGGAATAAAGTGAAGAAAAATTGTTTTGCCCCTTTCTTAATTCGGAAAATTACAAGTGCCTGAATATTAATACTGTACTACTTGCTTAATTTTGTATACATTTTCTCCACGACATTGATAATAAATCGTTTGTTTGACGTGCAACAACTACAAATGGGGTCTATTTCGTTAGTTACTCATTTATTAGTGCTAATTATTTACGCCAAACGTGCGCATGAATCATGTTATGCGTGCATATAATTTTCCTCTTCTTCGTAATATCCTATTCAATTAAAATTTAATATATTTATAGTATAAAAGCCAGCAAACGACCCATTCCTATTCGCCATACATTTATCTCGAAAACGATTAGTCGACAATGTGACCGGCAACAAAAGAAGCTAAGATCCACAACAATAATTTGCACAGATACTCAGGGTTACAAAATTAACAAAAGATTTCAAATATTATTCGGCAGATTTCGCTAGGAGGATACCACGTAGGTCGGGTGGACAGCGTTGTTTGCAGCGTTTGCTCGAGATAAAGAGGCGCCGCGCCGGAGGCGGCCTGCATGTCGCTTTTGTTCCATTTGTTTATCCTAGTTCCTAGTGTTGCCTAAAGCAGTTTCTAGCGAGAGGGTGAACCCGTTGGATGAACATCAAAAAGAAGTACAATTGAAGTATGTTTAGTTTGCGAATACTATTTGTTATTTTGTTATTATTGTATACACAATTGTTGCCGTTCGAATAACATCTAATGGATAAAAGCAAAATTTCCGAATCTTCACTTAAATTGACATGAAATGTATCCTAATCGATCTACTGATATTGTCTGTTTTATTATGAAAAATTATGAAAAATTATTCGAGCTTATATCAAAATAAAATAACGTAAGATCTATTATATTACGAGTCATCATAGATAAGCAGTGTTGCCAGTGCGAGGCTTTGAACTGAGCAAGAAATTTCAAACTCCAATCGAATCACCATTAGACTTTAATTTCTAAAATAGTTCGCAACCGCCATACCCCATGTACATTTTAGTATACCATTTCACAAAAGGCAAACCTGTGCCCTTTTAATCTTTTATAATATCACAATACCTCTCTACTATAATTTATTAAATACCTTATAAAGTATTAATAACATAAGGCTCATATTGCCGTGCAGCCAGTGTCAAATCTGAAAAGGAATATGTGCAATATGTTAAGCCTTTACGAATCAACAATATATTTGGTTTCCAAATATGGAAACATTTAAAATTTTTAAACCATTTCTAAAAGTCTTAAGAAAAGATATTTTATTCCATAATACTTCTTTTTTTTTAGTTTATAAAAGAATATAAAAAAACCGCGAGATATTTACAGAAAATGTGAAAGTTTCACCATTGTATGTACACACGAAAATAAAAAATGCGTGCGTGCGTGCGCGTGTGCGTGTGTGCGTATTTGTGTGTGTGTGCAACGATAAGGAACTTGGGCTCATGCATTCGTCAAAATTTTCTTTCGTTTATAAAGTGAGATAATTTTTCTTTTGTTTTTATATTTAAACAATTTCGCTTTCTTTTGATTTTAGATTATCGAATAAATATTATTTAAAAATTGGCATGACCTTTCGCTTTATTTAAGAAAGGGGAACTTTGAAATTATACCATCAGGACCATCAGATCGAGGGCTGGCCTTACAAAGAAACATATATACAAACATTATATATGTTTCTTTGTAAGGAGCCCGTTAAAAATGATTAACATAACCCTCTTTCTGTGTTTTAAATTAAATTTACGTCGAAAATATTCATATTCCAAAACATTGTGATTTGTGTTTTAAAACAAAATTGTATTTTAAAACGTTGATAAATACGGCTACCTCTTTCAAAGTTATTGAATATTTTGATTTGGTTAATCTTGTGACAAATTTTAATAAGTTAGGAGATAAGATAAGGTATTTCAAAGAAATAAAACGTTTGCATATACCATTTGTACACATGTTTGTTTTAATTGCAAAACCTAATTTACATTTATATTTATATACAAATATCCCTTCTACTTACAAAGAAATGCTCATATTATTATTTTGAAGCCAAACGATATAAATTAACCGTAATAAATTTTTTTCTAGTTTTTCCCATGAACAGAATAATTTTTTCAGTTCATATTAGGTTGGCTAATAAGTTTTTGACTCAGAGTTACTGTCAACAATTTTTATAAAAAATTTATATGTTACACTAAATTTAATTTAAGTATGCACCATTATTATCTACTACTTGTCGCCATCTAATTGGCAAAAATAATATTCCTTTCATGTAAAATTCCGGAAACTGATTCAAAAAACTGTGCGCGGTCGTTTTGGAGATCTTCTTTAACGCCGATTTGTTTTTAAGTAAATGGTTACTTAGAGCCCTGAATAAATGGTTATAAGAAAACTCAATGTCCGACAAATATGGTGGATGGTAAGTAGAACCCAACCAAGCTCCTCTAATTTATCACGAGTACGTTTTGCAACATGTGGTCTAGCATTATCACGTAGAAAATAAACTCGATCCTGTCGACTATTCAATTCGTTATCTAATCGGTTCGGTTGTTCGCTTTAAATATCCGCATTAATTGTAGATTACTCTAGAAGCCACTACCAATGAATAATGCCCCTGATATACCACCAGCGGCTGAGCATTACCTTTTTGGCACTTATTTCAGGTTTGTGTACTGAAACTCCTGTTTTTCCGACACCTAGTTACTGACGTTTGCGTGTATGGTTAACGTACTTAACCCACTTCTCATCGCCAGTTAGTAACTGATTCAGCCAGTCGAAGTTACGTTTCAATATCAATAATTGTTGACAAGTGTCAACTCTGCACTAAAGTTGATATGATGATAACTCGTTGGGTATCCACACACAGTATTTTAAAACTTTTCCCAATTCGTGCAAATGTGTTTTTATTGTGTCATGACAGCAGTGTAGCTCAACTGCCAATTGATGATTCCTCCTCAGTTAGGCGTAGGAATCGTTAAACGTTCGATTCAACAGGATGTCCAGTACGAGGCTCGTCCACAAGATCGTAGTCCTTCCTAAACTTTCTGAACCAAATCTTTGCAGTCACA
This sequence comes from Druceiella hillmani, assembly GCA_039881145.1. Classification (NCBI taxonomy): domain Eukaryota; kingdom Metazoa; phylum Arthropoda; class Insecta; order Lepidoptera; family Hepialidae; genus Druceiella; species Druceiella hillmani. Next base: position 2,747,593 of record JAYKKI010000098.1, on the reverse strand, counting down.
TAAGACACCGTGGACTCGCCTATCACACAAATATATAATTTATGGCAATATTTGCATCATTGCATCGTTTAATTCATCAAATAATAGAATCCGTACTTGATATCGATTTAAATCCATTACCTTTTAAGTAATTTACTTAAAGCATCGGCGCTGACTGTTGTCAACTGACTGCACTTTGGTCTATTTATACCCTACAGTAAAACCTTCTCGAAGTTTCGAAAATTTTTCTAGAAAAGTCTCTAAATTATGGTTAAAACTTACTAGCCAACGTAATACGTTTTAAAAAAAAAAATATATATATATATATATATATATATGTATATATAGTAAAATTGTGACTATAATCTTTTAGTGATATTTTGGTCAGCGAACTCCATCTTTTAGTTTTGCAATTAATAATTAAGGAAAATTTTTTTTATTTCTCATAACAAGCCCCTTCAAATAATTCTTCTTTTTTATTTTCTGTACATATTTAAAAAAAAATATGTGGATTAATTAGATTTGTTACTAAACCAAATTTATAATTTTTTCGTCCCTGTGGGAAACAGACTGACACATACGAAAGTTATTTTAGAATGGTTCCGTTTTTCATTTTGGGTTGTAGAACCGAAAAAAACTGGTTCACATAAATAATTACTACATCCCTTACACGTAATGTTTCAAATCGACACATATTTTTCATATGATGGTGATTTTAGTAAAATAGATTTTCTAAAAAACTGGTCAAGTAAGAATAGAACCCGCGCGGCGAGGTTTCCTTTAAATTAATCTAATTATAAATGTTTAATGGTACATTACAAACTTTTGTTTTTGTCACTAAGTAAGTATATTAATTACTTCATCTTACATAGGCTTAAACATAGGCTTAAACTTACCATGTAGGTAACAAAATCATAACATCTAAAATTATCGCTATAATTTTGCCACAACTTTCGCGCAGGCTTCTAAAAACCCTATTTTCTATCATTTCAGATTTAGTAGTCCGGATATAGGGGTACATACGTTTTTCAAATTGATCAGTGTATCTCTAAAAATATAATAACTAAAGTTAGGAAAAAAATTATTTTGATACCCTCATAACTAACCCTTTCAGACCATACTATTTTACAAATTCATTTTTTTTAATGTTTTATATTTTCATATTATTATTTGAAATATGTACGGACTATTACACTTTATTCATCATCATCAGAAGCTCGATAGTCGTCGGTTGATCCTGGTCTTCTCAAGCAACTATTCCAAGCCCTTCCGGGCGCAACGGTTTTCCACTTTCTTACGTTGAGAGCGTCGAAAACACTTTGTAGACAGTCCGCATATTTTAATTTGGGTCTTTTTCTTCCGCTGGAGCCAGTTGGTTTGGCCAGAAAAGTTTGTTTCGTCGTTCTATATTCCTTCATTCTAATTACATTCCACTCGTTGAATTTTTATAAATGTTATTATATTTGGTTCTTTAAATAAGCGATAAAGTACGGAATTAGTTCTCCTTTTCCAAAACCCATTATCAAAGACCATACCAAATATGGATATGAGGAGTTTTCGTTTGAAAATTACACGAGGTTTTTTCACCAGTTTCGGACAATGTCGTTTCAGATTTCAGTTAACGTTTCAGATGCATATGTAAATACTGATATGATTAAGCTTTTATACAACAGTAGTTTAGTATCCCTTCTGATATTACTGGATTTCAGAAATCTTCTTAGTCCATGAAAGCATCTGTTGACTGCAATTGTTCGTTCGACAAACATTCTTTATCACTATTATAAAATTTCTACATAAATCTACGTGGTATCTCAGAAAAATGCCTGTGACAGATGGATCAATAGATACAAAAGTAATTGTATAACTGCTCCTTTTTTCTATTTGAGTGCAGAACCCTAAAAATACAAAGAAAGTCATGTATTAACATGTTCTTCATGGAGCGGGGTATTAAAAATATACCTGCCTATGAATAAGGAAAATTAAATTACACATATACCCTATTCAATACCCAACAGATGTTCATGCTGATGTTTAATATTAATTATGGTAGCCTACATTTGTTTAATACTAGAAGAAAATATCAACTTTCACATAACACAGTAAATATGATAATAAAGTGATAAAATTGTGTTTATTTTCTTTATATTATGTAAAAAAGCGTTTAAATACACATAAACTTATTTTGCTGCCGAAAGTTGATAACAACCACCAAACTTCACCTTCTGTAATATCGTAAATCGTAAAGAACATGATCGGACTAAATTACGGTCAAATGATGATTATGAAAATATTTGAAAGGATGTTCACAAGTAAAGCTATAAACATTATATCGCACTACCCCCAAACAGGCCGTCGCCCAATAAACTTGCCTCGGCAAAATGCCTGTCACTCGGCAGATAACATTGAAAGACCGGAGGGAGTTTACCTGAGACCCATTGATAATAGAGAAGAATTTGAGCCTTCATAAATCTTCGTTCGTCGCTTGAGCCCTGAAATACTTTTACACTACCTATCGGAGACAGTAGAGATCAGTGACCGCCTTTAAATGTTATCAAATTTACTTGTTTCGTTATTTTGAATTTGTAATTTGACTTAAAATAAAAATGGTTTGAAGCATGCCATATAATTTTCTGTTCACATGATGCCGACAAGAAATACGGTTGTTTAATAAATTGACTGCTTTATTAAGTCCTACGTAATTTTTGTCGCAAAGAAAATTTACGTCAAAATGTCAGTTTATTTATTTAGAATCCAATTACTTTTCCACATATGTGCCGCCGGTATTATTAATCCCGGATATTGCTATATCACGTAAGAAGCCTGGTCCTTATTGGACAATTCCATGAATGTATCACACCGTCTTTTTGCTCATATTACTTCTAAGAAAGGTAATGTAAATGTACAGATAGACTACTTTATTTAGAAGAAAACCTAAATCATCTTTTGTGATAGCCGATTCTATGATATTGCTTCTGATGATATAACCAATTTCTAAAACTAAATTAGAAACTAATAAATTAATCTCAGTGAATATTAAATATTTTTAATCTAATCGTAAAGAATGTACAGATAGACAATATTATTCTTTGAAAACTTGGATCTTCTACAGTAATAGCTGATTCCGTGATATTGCTTCTGATAACATAACCATTTGTAAATATTACATTGGCAACTATTCAAACTCGTTTCGGTTATTGTTATCTCTAAGAAAATAAACAAACAAATAACTTTATCCATAAGAAACTTAGATTATCTTCTGTAATAGCTAATTCCATGATATTATTCTTATAATCTAACCGACTTAAAACCATTAGATTGGCAACTATTGAACTCATCTTAGGGAGTATTAGCTCTTATTGTAACTAAAGAGAATATGCAGACAGACACCTTTATTCATATAAAAAGTTAGGTAATTTTTTATAATAGCCGATTCTATAATATTACGTGACATTACTTCTGATTATATAACCGATTTAAGAATATTAGATTGGCGAATAATAAACTCATCTCAGTGAATGTTCGCTCTTGTTATTTCCAAAGAGAATATACCAGATAGAAAATTTCATTCATAAAAAACTCAAATCATCTTCTATAATAGTCCATTCTATGATATCGCTCCTGATAATATAACCAATTTGTAAATATTGGATTAGTAACTAAGAAGCTCATATTGTTAGCAAAGAGAATGTATAAATAGACAACTTTATTCATAAAAAACTTAATTAATCTTCTGTAATAATCGATTCTATGATATTGCTTTTGACAACATAACCGATTTCTAAATATTTGAGAGGAAACTGATAAACTCATCTTAGTATATATAAGGTCCTATTGTAACCAAACAGATATTGCAATAAACCCGCTCAATTACACATGTTCAAAAACGCAAATCCACAAGGGTAGACCAGTATATGCACAGTCATTTGCAAATGTTTATATAGATTTGTAATATGCCGAACTATGTACTTCTTTTGCGTCTATTAAAGCGCGCGAATAATAACTATTTCCATAGTTCTACACACTAATATATAAGTTGCGTATGGATTGCGTAAAGTAATAAAAAAGTGGATTGGATTGTGTATGGTGAAGCAGATTACAAAGTTATTTGGTTATGTAATATGCTCATCCAAATGGGTATTCTTCTCGGTGACGTAATGTATGTTTTACCCAGCACATGTATATAACTAAACAAACATAAATAAAATAATCCAACAGTGCTAATAAAATCTTTTTAGCCGTCCATGGTTTACAAGATCGCTTTCAAGAGTGACATTTGCAAACATATCTCAAATGTATGGGCATATGGGTTCGCAAACAAGTATGCACATTATGTTGCATATTCATTTGTTAAGTATGTGCGAGAGAACTAATATTTGTGACATTTTGGATGCAAAGTTTCTCATATTATGTGTACAAATTTATTGTATATGTGAGTGGTTCTTACTTCTATCTGGGTAAGAGAAAAAGAGCTAGCACTACTAAGTAAAAGGTTTTTTAAATTTTTTTTCTTTGAAAAAAATTTAGCCGGTCTGTATCTTTAAATACAATGCTTGAGTGTCATACGAGAATGCATATATTGTCATGAATATATTGCGTGTCAGTTCGCACACTTATTCGTCTAAATGAAATTCATGCATCAATAACGCTATTAGTTCTTTTTGTGTATTTTGTTTTTTCTTTACTCACTTAAATTCAATTGCTATCTGTATAAAGCTTACTAATAATTCAATCATAATCACAAAGTATACACTTTTCTACTTAACACCACTATTACTCAATTAATTAACAACAACCCAAACGTAGTTATAAACGTAATTTACATTAATTATTGTTTGATTTAAGTTGATTATAAAGAGCCAATGGGTATTAAATTCGGAAATAGCTATAACAATTGGCTGCACTTAAGGCCATATGATAGCAATGGAAATTTTGGCAATCAAAGTAATAGTTTTCTGTGCATATGGAAAATATTGATTGCGAAAATTAACCAAATAATGACTACACAGTAAATTCAATCAAATTAAAATTTTTCTAATAAACGTATTGTATTCTCACTGTAGTATCTTAATATAATATAGTCTTTTACTGTAATACTCTCAACTAATTTATAAAAATAATTCAATGACATGCTATTACAGTATAAATAAGTGAATAAATACATTTTTCTAAAGAGACATGTCTTCATCATAGACGTGGACTTAATATACTGAGTATACCTCAAGCGGGAAAGAGTGGAAGCATATTATATATAAGCATATATATATATATATATATATATATATATATATATATATATATATATATATATGCATATATATATATATATGTGTGTATATATATATATATATATATATATATATATATATATACACATATTATATATTTTACTAAAAATATACATATTTTAGTAAAATATCATAAAGTTCATATTTCCACATTCTGTAACAATCGTGACTGGGTAATTTATATAAACGGATTATTAACCACGATTGCAATTTCTATCTTGTGCTTTGTAATAATTTGATCAACTCATATATATTTCCAAAACTACACGGAGAAGTTCACAACAATATTTGTTAAACTTTAGTAACAAAATTTATTTTAAAATAGTGTTTCACATTAGAAAAATTTGCTTAACATGTGTGCAGATTCCAAATTAAAGAGTGTATTTAAATTTAAATATTTGTTACAAAGTGTGAATACCATTTACAAAGATATGGGACGACAAAAATATACTGTACTGCGTAAATGTGATATAAATTTAAAATATCAAAAATTATAAATTATAACTCAATCAACCAATTGTGAAATATTAGTTAACCCTTCCAAGGCCTCATGGAACAAATAAACATTGGATAATAATGCCACCATAAAATAAACACTTTACAAATTATAACACACAAGTGCGATACAAAACTAATAAAAAACTTTAAGAATACAGTGGTAAATAAAAAATAGTATAGACATTAGACACTACGCAATTTGTGAAAACTTGTACATTAATGAATATGAAATTACATAAAATAAATGACCATTTTATGCAGATTAAACGCAAAATTCTGATTTCGTGCTTGTACTTAAAGAGAGGCACCTCTTGAATTAAAACGAACTAATAATTTTTATGTATACTATTCATTAACAATTTGGGTAATTAACAGTGGCAGTGTTCAGTCGATTAATAATGTACAAATAGTTTTCTACTATATTACAGTATATTAAGACACTTGTTTAAATTAAAACAATTTCAACATTATCAATGTTTAGAGACCCGTACTTCAAAAGGAAAAACGAAATCCTTTAAAAATCACTCATGCGTCTATAAAATACCAATTTTTTATTCTACGAATAACATGAATTATAGCTTAAATTACATGTTTGATCCTTATCAATTTGAATCATAATAAAACAAGTATCATCATTATCATTTTTTCGTACAAAAACATGTCAAGGAATAGTAAAACTTATGCTACGAGGATTTAAGAGCTTATATACATTTAAATTTGTATAGTATTTCTGATTAATTTACAGTTATTAATTTTCGTAACATATTTACATATATTGCATACTGTACCCTTCACAGGTATTAAAACATAGAACATGTTTTAAAATTATTGGATCTAGCATAATTGCTTTAATTTTCCTACAATTTTTGCGTAAATTTCTATAAATCCTATTTTTCTTATAATTTCAAGTTCAGTAGTTTTGCATAAACCATTATTTTTACTTGTTTTTAAAATACCTTTTGAACATATCTTTTTTTTGTATAATTGCTAGTGGATTTCTGAAGGTATAAGACCTGGAATTTTGAAACATGTATTTATAAGGTCTATTTATTAGGACTTTCAAATTATATCCTTCACTATATTTGAAATTTAGAAAAAGAAACTTCGAGTAATTAATTTGACATTTCAAATATTTTTATAAATATTTTGTATGTTAGCTATTGAGATAATTATATGCGGGCTACTCTGCTTTATTACTATGCTAAAACTCGAGCTTCTACGTCAATCTGTTGCTGAGAAAAACGGCAATGCCAGAAAAAAAGACACGAGAGGAACCTTATAAGAATTCCGTTTTTACTCTTGATATACGGAACCCTAAACACCAAGTGTATTACTACTGCGGCTATCAAAAGTTATAAGGTGCAACAAAAATTTTAGTATACGTAGATATAAAGTTGGGAAGACCATTAAATAAAGACATGTCGTGACGTAAATATTCTATGCATATACCTACATAAAGGCTAGTTTAGTACTTTGGCTTCTCATTACCAATAAATCAATAAATATTTTTTGAAATACAGTTTTTAAAATCTTATAATATACATTCATCTTATATTTATTGACGAAAACTTCTAACCGCAAACTTTTATCGAAATGCTCACTGGCGCGTTGTCGAAATTATTGTAAAACTGAAATTTAAAATTTCCTAATAGACTAAAATTAAACAATTTTTCTCACCAAATTTCATTTTACTAAAAACTAAAGCAACTAACTTCATTATTAATAATTACTTTTTGATTTATAAGTTAATTCAATAAACGGTTATCGACGAACGATTTATTCCGCAGCCAAATATTTCAAAATGAAAGAAAAATTATATTCAAATACCTTCAAATACAATTAAGTGGAACGTAATCAGCCAGGGGTAAGAAGTATGTTAAAATAATAGACCAATTAGCAAGCTTTACCAATTTAAGTCGCTTTGCCTCGACACTCTCGCTCCATGTCCGGTACAAAAGCAAGACGTCAATACAGCGCCACAATTCTATCACAAACGGTGACAATAAAGCATAAATATACCTATATGTGATATTTCGCCTTCAGCTGAGATTTACTTCATTCAACTTCAATTTTATTCATTTTGACTACAAAAGTTTTTAAACAACCTACTTTTCTTGACATAAATTAAACGTAAGCAGCTCATGTACCGATCAGGAGAGATTAACCAAAAGCGAAACGTCTGGATTGGTAAATTGAATAACGCGAATAAGAAGAATGGACGGTCTAATGGAATAAATAAAGAATATTACAAAATTCCAATGGATTTAATTTTTTCTATATTAGGATGCCGCGTTTCAGCTTCTAAACTTTTTTATAAAAGAAGCAAGAAGTGGGGAGATCGATTATTTTTTTGTGTCATGTAAACCAATGTGATTTAAACCAGAAATATATCCTAATGCTATTTAGGGAACAGGTAATAGCGAAAAGGATGTTATTTCCGCATATAAACTCACAAACTTGACGGAGATGAATATAATTTTACTTAAAATAAAATAAATAACTGTCTTTCCCACGATGTGGCCACGTGGATGATAGTATTGAAAGTGGTATGGATCTTCAAAGAAAAACGTTTTTGCTTTCTCCTCTTATTTTTTCCTTTTTCTTTCATCTTATCAGTCATAATTATTTTTTTCACAATTGTCATCACTACATTTAACAACATCACCTGCTTTAAACATAAATGGGGAATTTAAAGCTTCGCTGTCATTTTTAATTGTGACTAAAAACTTATTACAACATAGACAATAATAAATTCAAAATTACCATTTTAATATGACATTATAATTAAAAACTATTACATGATAAATATTTTTTTCACTTCTGTCTGTTACTTTTGAAATTGGGATTGGATATGGTCGTCGTACCAATGTATGTGAGATTGAACTATATCACCCATTTAATTGAGCCCAACTGTACCGCTTTACGTATTTTTGTTATAAATAAATGGAATCATTTCATTGATTAAGTAATTATAATATAACTGTGCATAGGTACGGAGAAAGGAACTGCACCTTTTTTGTTAAATACGAGAAAAATATTAAAAAAGTTTAGTATTTATTTTTCACTAAACGAAATATTTTAATAACGTATAATAATATGTAGATAACCTCTTTTATGATTTTGTCATAGTCATGCGTTCAAAATTTTATAACAAAAGATAAAACCAAAATAGGTGTAGCGCGTGCCGAAACAAAAGTAAAGTAGGACTTCGTATTTGTTTTTGTCTCTTGAAATTATCGATAAAAAAAGTGAATAAATTTTTGTTGAATTATTATTTTGCTAAGCAAACTGTGTGGATAATTGTTGAGTTATTCCTTGATGAGGAATCTGGACAAATAGCCACCGCAACTCTTGATATGATCGAGCAGAAAAAGGAAGTTCTGTTGCGAAGTTACGATCCTCCACTATAGACTATACGGGTTATGTATTACCATAGACTAAATATTTTACCAGAACCCCTTAATTAGATCCAATCTGAGAGGTGAAAATTAAGTACTATACCATAGTAGTTAAGATTATATTGTTAGTTTTATTATGAGATTACCTATGTCTGTCTCTTATTTTACATTAACATTTTACACATTATATGTATTACGTGTCACTGAACATCTGTTGATATAATTGTATTATATTACTATTCTCTTCCAACTTGAGCAATTTTGACAGGTGTAGGTTCCTAATATAAGATGATAGATACAGCCTTTCCAAAATTATCATTATACCACAATTTCTCCTTCAAATTCACAAAGAAATCATTTTATTTTATATAAGCTTTACAAGTACATTTCAAACTTTACATTTTATACCTCATTTTCCATTTTAATATTTATGTTGAACGTATATAACAACCCTTATTTTATGCATATGTTTCTGATTTTAAATACGAATACCGGTTACATATAAATTATTGGTTAACACTAAAAAAGTTATATAATAGTCCTTATGTTATATCTACGTGAATACATTTGAAAGTACAGATAATTTTTTTTCTGCATTAATTTTTTATTAAAAACTTTGTTTTTTACTTTAATTTCTACAGCAATTAACAAACCTGAACATATAATCAAACTGGATTTAAATTTATAAAAAATGTAGGTAAAGAGCCTTGTTGTATGTATTTTAGTTTGACAGAATTAAAAACTTTACCAACATTTAATTGTGGTAGTGAAGTCTTAGCGCCAAAGCTACATTTAATGCCTGATACAGTTTGAAAGTTAGAAAATTCACATTTATTAATGCAATTAGGGGAAGACTTGCCATTGGATAAGATTGAAAACTAACAAAATGTTAACATTAATCTAACAATTATTACATTTAATGACATTGCTTTAAAATAAATTGTGTTTGACATTTTTGATATTTAAATACATTTTGTTTGACTCTGACACTAAAATCACCTGTTTCATTAATGTAATTTTTAAACACTAGGTCTTACTGAACAAGTTATAAAGCCTTTAAAATATATAATTTGTTGAATATTTAGCCTTCAAAAATACCATTACAAAGTTCGACCTTTTTTTTCAACAAAGCCAAATTAATTTTCATGCCGGGGGACTACAGCCCGTTTCGAAACGAAACGAAGCGGAAGTACTTGAATGAATGCAGGGGCATATATATCCTTGCCCGTTTTTTTCAATATCAACATAAACTGCTACGCTCCCTGCGGTGTAAACGTTACGGCTGTGACGGTAATAATCATAATTCTCTCTTAAAAATAAAACTCAAGGGTAATATACTCTCCGAGAAAAGTATTCTGATAGCTTATTAAAATTTTGGAAATTTTAATTAGTAAAATGTAAATTTAGCAAAAAGCCCGGAAATGTGGACGGAAATAGAAGTTAAATTGAAAATATCTCGTTTCACATTTCCGCTCGCACTGTAAGCACCTAAGCCCTTGTATTTTATCTATTTGAAACAAATTTATTTCAAATAATATTGGAGGTAAATTCGTGACCAAACCACCTATTGCAATAATTCAGTTTTATGGGCGCTTTCTATTTGCAACCATTCGCTAAACTCCGCTTAAATCGATTGACTTGTTTGAATGAAACCCATATTTAATTTCTTTTTCATGAATATCTCTAGCCTTTTTTATGCAGTCACTTTGTCAAAATTATCCAGCCTGTAAACGGAATCCTGCTAAACATTTAATTTAAAAGCAAAACTATACGTTTTTATTCTTATTTACCTGTATTGAGCTGAAATTAGCTAAAAAATACGTAAAGGTGTAGTGATATTTTTTTGGCGAACTTAACTTCTTTTTTAGGAAAATAAGAATTTCCCGCGCAAAATAATTGATGCAAACCATCTTATTTTATTAAATAAAGTAGTTATTTAGTAAACAAGTTTATTTATTTTTGCTAATAAATCGAAAAAATAACATTTAAACTACCTTGAAATGTTAAAAGTTATATTTTTTTTAATTTTTACTAAATGTTGTAGTATTTAGTAAAAGACTGTTATTGTACCTAACGTAATCAAAATCCATTTTGTACTCCAACTTTATACCTCCTTTTCCGCAACGTATCAATGAATTTATTTGTTTTATTATATTTTATACTAATTATGTAGTTCTCTTTTTTAATGTCTTTGTGGACATCCTTATTTTGTATTGTGCCATTGATTAGCGAGTATTTTATTTTGCCATTTGTATTGTGCCATTGATTTTCCTCAAGCGATTCATTGTTATAGGCTGTAATAAACTGCTCTTTTAGCAAGAAGTCTACTTTGGTATATTAAGTTTTCTAACCTTCTAGTTTATTTAAAAATACAATTTGAACCTAATGAGAACTAAAAAAGTCTGATTTAAAAAATTATCTTTAAAAGCAAGGGTAACTTCAAATAATGTACAAAACACAAAAATACGGAATCGATTCTTGGATATTCTATTGTTATAATATAATAGAAAAAAATTTTACTTGGGAAATCTTGAATTGATTTGAAAAACTATGATTATACTCGATTTACCCCGACTGACTCAAATGTGTTTATAAATATATCTACGGGCGTTTATTTACATGCAGGAAGAATATTCGTACATACGCAAATAATCACATGTGTATATTTTTGTAAGGTGTGCATATGTATATGCACTTATTTTTCTTTATTTTAAATGTCTGCTATGGTTCACATAACTGATTCCAATTGACGTAACATTATATAACACTAAATAACGCGTTCCGCCCATTCACATTTTATGAATAAATCTTCTCGGTTTATGACGCTACATTATCAAAAGACAATTCATAAATGCGCCATCTATGTATGCTTTTCATATTAGTCTCGAAAGATTACAAACTGATTTGCCAGTTTCATATTCCGTTTCTTCACTTTCTCATGTATTTAAATTTTTCGCTGGACATGTCCATTTCAGATAATTATTTAAAAATATTTTATATTACCACTTTATTTAATAACTTATTGTCGGTTTGTGTTATTTATGATCCATCTCGAAACGAATTTTCTGATTTTCGTCGCTGTATTTGATTGGAAGTGATTCTCTAGCACTTATTTCGCCGTACGTATATATATATATATATATATATATATATATATATATATATATATATAAATATATATATTGTACTAAAGATACAATAACTTAATAAATGAGTAAATAAATACTAGTAATATGAAATAAGGAATGAAATAATGATACGGTGTCAATTGCGTAATTGAGAATATATTCTCTCATTGGCATCGATAGCAAAACGTTCGTGTCAAGTAAAAAAAAATTCAGTAATGTTCTTCAAAACGGAACGGGGATCATTTATACCCTCGTTATTTAAATTATTTGTTAATGCCAATTAATAACGCGAAATGCTAGGGAATTCATACACAGTACCGTGAAAGAGCGGCGTCGGTACGAATTAATGGTAACTAATATGTACCGACTCAGTACTTAAATCCATTTCTCCGACGCCAAATACAAAGCTCAATATAAACCCTAGAACCGTCCGTCCAGCCGTTAAATACAGTAAACTCTAAAATCGTCCGACGCAAACGGTCCATCTATGTGCGTGATCTACCTGTTCTTTTACCTCGAAGACGATTAATCGACAATTCGGCGAAAAGTGTGGCCGGCGAGGTGTGGTCCAATAATTTGGTCACATTGATTGGCAACTTGCTGTGAAGATGTCGCGTACACAGGACAGGCAGCATTCTTTGTAGATAAAGAGACGGCACGGCGGCGGGCGGCCTGCAGGTTGCTTATGTTCCACTTCTTTATCAGCGATTTTATTGCTAACTAAAACCGTTTCTAGTGGAAGGATTAGTCCGTTATATGGATATCAGAAAAAATTACAAATAAGTATATTTTGTTTGTGGATACAACTTCTTATCTTATTATCGCCCTATCCACCCGTATTGCTGTTTAAGTAACATATGAATATACATGGATAAAAAGAGAAAATTTCCACGTTTTCACTTACGGAAATAAAAATGTACCCTGACCTACATATTGATGTTGATTACTTCATTACATAAAGCATAATTCGTAGTCTATTCGAAGTTTATCCAAAAAGAATTTACTTGAGATCTGTCAAATTTTGTTAAGTCATAAATAATATGTTCCCTATTACTGTGAGTCTTCGAATTCTACAAAAAAATTCGAATTTTAACTCTGGTATCATAACCAATCGGCATTAAATTTTACAACTGTTTATAATAGAAGCAGTACATGTCCATTTTAATAGACTGTGTGCTTATCAACTTGCATGCCCGTACTGTGAATATTATTTCACAAAACGCAAACCTGCAAAATTGTACATTTCTTGTTATATCCCAACATTATTATGTTTAATTAAATGTTGTGCTTATAAAATATTAATATCATAGGCTAATAAATAATAGATCATTGCATCGCCATGCAGCCGGCCTCTAGTCGTAATACGAGTGCACGCAATTTATTCCAATATTGTACGCGATAACCTAAAAAAACCCAATGAAACCAATTATAGTTTTTTGAGATTAATAATATATTTGTTTTATAAATCCGTAACGTTTTGATTTTTTGAAGAAAATACATTTTTAATTTGTTCTAAACAACGTTTTCCAAAATACACATCTGTATTCCATATCCGAAGGGTTTCAACAGTTTGTGTGGCAATGCAGTCACTTTGTCAGAATTGTCCAGCCTCTGAATGGTATAAGATAAGCCTCTCAATTTTATACATAATATGTGTTCGATACGAAAAAAAAATTTTATTTAAAGTTACATAAAATTTAATTTTAAGAGAATCACCTGCATGTAAAGGAGAACTGATTTTTTTTTCTATGTTGTGGAACAAAATTTTTGAGTAGAAAACAAATATAATTTCAAAGATTTTTTCTTTAAACAGTAATGATATTAGAGATAGTCAAAATACGTTTTCAAGTTTGTTTTTTTACCGGATCTACCACGACATACTCAAAATTCCCAGTCAGCCTTGCAAATCGATCTAGTATAAGCAGTTTTGATTATCGTTTTGGTTATCACACTGCATATGGTAAAATTATAAATACGAGTAAATTTTATCTCCTTCTCCTTAAATTAACAAAAAAAAACAATTATAAAGTATTTAACTAATGCGTTAAAGTGAATATGACTTTAAATGACATAATTCTCATAGTGCAAATACAATTCACATTTAGTCGAGTTTTTTTCACAACCTCGAAAACAATAAAATTTTAAATCTCTTATTTAAATAACAACAAATTAATTATTTAAATAATTATTTAAAATTGAATAACAATTTAATTAACAATTTAATTCATATGTAACATCGATGGGTAAAAAAAGTGCATTGGCTAAATGAAAAAAAAAATATTTTTATGGCAAAAAATTAGATGCCATGAAATTAAAGAACAAACTACTAACTTAAACGTTTACGTATACATAATTTTAAGAAACACTAGAAGAGGAAAATACTGTTTTGTTATTTTTCTTTTTTGTTCACATTGGATATCAGAACAACAATTTTAAATATATGTATTCACCTGACATTACCCCTCAAATCTTGTCATCTATTTAAATTTACCCCTCAAATCTTGTTATCTGTTTTAATATTTTATTATTTTATCTGTCGTAATACAATCTATATGTATTATATTAAATTTGTCGTGTGTGTGCCTATATTTCACTCTACAGTCAAAACTACATATCACAGATGAATGACGTTTGTGCGTAATAGTAGCCTCAACCCTCCCATCGTGCACTATGGTGGGTGCGTGTCGACAACTACAAAGGTGTGGAAGATATGGGGGTTGAAAATAGTCGACCTCGAAAATGTGATATCCAACATGAAAGTTTCAATTTCTTTAAAGAAAGTTTTAGAAATTTGAAACTTCTACAATGTCCAGAACATTATAGAAATTTCTTCGACATTGTCGAATTTTCACAGATATTCACTGTCTTCACCCTTTTTCTCAATCAAAAACATTTTAAACGATATTTACACGAAAGTAATAAATATTATATTTAGATACTCTTACGCAGGACGTCACCCAGAAAGCTGCCTGAGCAAAATACCTGTCACTCGGTAGATAACGTTGAACAACTGGAGGGAGTTTAGCTGAGACCCTTTGATAATAGAAAAGAATTTGAGCCTTGATGAAACTTCGTTCGTTCCTTAAACTCTGAAATACTTGCGCACTTACTTATCTACCAAAGCAGCAGTTAGTAACCGCTTTTGAATTTTATTAAATTGACATTTTGTGTTATGTTCAATTTTTAATTTTGTTAAGAAATAAGGTTTTGATAACACGTCACAATTCGATATTTACGTGGCTCGGACTGGAATCATATTTGTATTAGAATTTACTGCATCCGTATACGCTGAATAACTGTTGTTACAGAAAAAAAATGTATTGTAATTATGAATATATTTACCTTAGAGAGTAATAACTTTTCTAACGATATGCAGAAAATATGTAATCTTACGTTTATTATTTTTCTGTAACCACCGATTCTCCGATATTGTTATTGATAATTTATAAATGGTATGAAAATATTACAGATTGAGATTTAATATACCCGCCATGTTCGGTTACCAGTATTAGCTCATGTGGTAACCGAACAGAATTTTTTCACTTCTCTCCGAAAACATAAAATTATTTTTCTTTTACAGATAAATACCAATTATGAAACACAATAAAATAAATACCAGTTATGAAACACAAACCCAATATAGGCTAAAAAAACTTATAATTTTAAGATAAATAAATAATTAAGGCCACAGATTTGTAAAAAACTTGTTTATTAATGAATATAAATTTGCATATAGTAAGCGACCATTTTATACAAATGAAATACAGAATTAATATGATATTTATGAGCTTATGTTCTTCTTCCTTCTCACTTAACACTTAAATTAAAGCGTATTTGCATAATTAATATTCAGGATATAATTTTCTCCCAATGTAGTGTTTACTTTATGTAAATGTTAATTTTTTTTACTGTTATTACAAAAAAAAAATAAATAAAAAAAAAATAAAAAAAAGCAAGATCCAAATATTTGAAACGATATATGAAAGAATAATACTCATTGAAATTTTTTGTAAGTAAATGGAAATTGTATACTTATATATAATAGAAAATTTACATTAAAAGTTGTTAAATATATTAAGCTTCTAACAAAATATTAATCTCAAATATGGATTACATTTTTCATTAAAAAATAAATACTCATCTCAATAATAGTGGGATAAAAGTATCGTTTACACTTTCTTAAGGTTACAGTATACCCAGATCAACACTGAATATTTGTTTGATCCGTTGGCTTCATTTAGTATTGAAATATTTGTACTAATATTACGTGAACATATTACCTATCTGAAGATATTTTTACGGGACCTATCTATTCGTTTAATGAAACGTAAATATAAAAACTCTCTGCATTAAATATTTTCATAGAAAGTATGTTCAAGGCTTACAAATAATCTTGAAAATAAATAAAAAAATGTTTAGAATTTATGTTTAGAATTTCCTTTTTGACGCTATGATCACATATTCAATATTAATATTTTTTCATCAGAAATTTTTGAAAATTGAAAAATGTTTACCACACACAAAAATTCAACTATGGAATAAAAAAAAACTGGTTTTCATAAGTAATAAGGCCAAGCGTCTTACATAACATGGCAACCATACCACTACACTACATTTTTTCCAAGTCCTAAGTGATCCTACAGATATTTTGGGAGGTAATTTGTGGAAAAAGAGCAAAATGTTACGAAAAAAAACACAAAAATAATCATACGATAATATAATCCGCTTAGTACTCACCGCTTAGACTCTTGTTCCAACTCGACTGACACTTAATGAGAAACAGAAATACCTTTTTAACTACTGGCAGTCTTGACAATGTTTGGCGCAGAATTTAAATTCTTTAACGCCCATATGTTGAAGAATTTAAATTCTGCGTGAGAGAGTAAGTCGGAAAATGTAACAATAATTTGTTTGATTTTCGTACAATGATTATCACCTAACACTTATGTGAAAATATAAAAAATGATTGCTGGCTATCACTGATGAATATGGAACCAAAAATTTAGCGTTAGCAGATATAATCTTACTGAGACACTCAATAAAAGGACATCGATACGCAAGTTCTAGGCCTATATACATTGGTTCTGATCAGGTGGCTTTTGTATTAATACTAAAGCTTTAACTTTTTTTAGAAGGATAGATTTGAAAATCTCGTAATCTACTCTCACCGTTTATTTATATTTCATTGGTGAAAAATCGTCAACAAAATATTTTTACCCATTTACAATTTTATTGCGATTGTACACTGTCAAATTCACATTAAGTTTAAAATGAAACTTTTGCAACTGACAAAATTTAACATTTTATCTTTGCAAACTTACATAAAATCTAAATATTTAAGTAAGCAAGGAAATAGTTAACTCTAGCATTAAGAATTACTCATTAATTTTCTATTCGAATTTAATTAACAACTTTTCTCCTCACACAATCCAAATATTTTAAAACGAAATGAAAGTGAAATTTCAAATACCGTCAAATATATTTTAAATGAAGTGAAATCAACTAAGAGCACGCCGGGGGAAGAAATATGTGAGAATAATGAAATGATTTTACGAATTTAGGTGGCTTTTTGCTCGGCACAAATGATCACCCGACACTCGGTACAGAACACGAGAAAATTCTATTGCATGCTTTTCCGTAATGCTTACTTTAAGGTACGTCTAGTACTCTTCAAAAATACTATTTACCTGCAGGCAATATTTCTCCTTCCGTGAAGTATTACTTCATTAATCTTCAATATTTTTTTTCATTTGAGCAAGAAATATTTATTCACTTTGAGCAAGAAATATTTCAATCAATCTAATTGTTTGCTATACCTTTAAACGTAAGCAGCTTATGCAGCGTTCACAAAGGAGTCTAATCAGACGCAAAATATTTGAATTGGTAAATTAAACAACGCGAATACAAGAAATAAACGGTATTGTAGAATAAATGAAGAGCATTATCGAATTTGAACATATTTAATGTGCCCTTTCGGATTTTAGGTGGCTTTTACGTAAATAAACTAGAAATGGAGCGTCCCATTATTTTTTGTCACTCAAAATGCAAACGTAAATTAGTAATACCAATATTTATAAAATAGTCTACAGCTAAGACACCATTTTATTTATTTATTCTTACTTTAACGTACATATAATACATACAGTTGGCGGACTTATTAAAACGAGAGCAATTTCTTTCAGTCAACCACATTGATCAAATGTAAAAATTCTGTGACGTTGATGACTGTAAAAGACATTAATGAAAAAATGAAACTTAGTCCATAACAAATACCAAAAATGTCATAACATATAAATAAGCAAAACTAAAGTAATACAAAATAAAAAAAATATTGTTAATTATAAAGCTTGACATCGTTAGGGACAAAGAAAATGGGGAACAAAATGGAATTAGGAACGGTATGACAGTGGCATTATGAGAGGGAGAACTTTCTCAGAAGATCATCGTTTACATTTAAGGAGGGCAAGTTCCTGGTATCCGGATCTAGTCGATTCCAATGCCTTATAGCTTGAACAGCGAAGGACTTTTCATAAAAGATGGTTGTATGTTTGGGAAAAAAGAGACTTAGCTGGTTTTCAGAGCATGGCCCCGTACCGTGGGCAGACAAGTAAATTAAATCTGCTTGTAAGATAAGTTGGAAAATTAGCATTATTCAAAATATTACAGAGAAGTATAAGAATATGAATGTGATTACGAACTTATGTCCATTTAAGTTACGCTCTAAACTGAGATAATTGATCATATTTTTTGTAACCAAAAACAAAGCGGATGCACAAATTTTTTAGGTGTTCTAAGATTCTAAAGCCGATACTCAGCAAGGTCTGGATAGTGTACATCGCCGTAGTAAAGCAGTGGCAGTAAGAGTATTTGACAGAGGTGAGCTTTGGTTTGAACATCTAGAAAATGTTGAAGATACTTGAAGGAGTGCAATTTGCTGAAGATAAGATGACTAACATCCTTTATTTGAGGCTGCTGGATAAGATTTTGGTCGATCAGTAGACCCAAGTACTTAACAGTTGACGTAAATGGAATTGATGTGCTATTTTATGTTAGATACGGTAGATCTGATAGCCTAAGTTTAGAAAGCAGTCTTTGGCGAAAATTTATGATAGCTTAAGACTTAATTGGATTAACTAGTACACCCTTTTATCCATATATTTAAACCTTATCACGCCATTATTTGAGACAAATATAGTTTTGTTCAAAATAGAATAAAGTCGTCACAAACTTTAATATATTTTTTCTCCTACCATTCTCGAGTTAAGAATTGTAACATTTCACGTTGATAGTTTGGCTTCTTAGGATGTGGCACTAGCTTTGTTTCGACGTTCTGCATGGCATCGTGGACGGTGGTATCAAGGGTGGGGCGAATCTTGACCCACCAATGCGTTAATCACAATCTTATTACCCCGATTATTTGAGAAAAATATAGTTTTGCCTAAAATAGACTAAAGTCGTCACAAACTTTAATATCTTCCTTCTGCTGCCATTCTCGAGTTGAGGATCGTAACATTTCCCGTGGATCATTTTTGCTTCTTATGTATAAATATGCACTAGTTCCAAAAGTACTAGTTACTATGATGCTCCTCGTCTTATTTCTCCTTGTTACGACATTCTACATGGCATCGTGAATGATGGCATCGATAGTAGGTTGGATCTTAACGTACCAAAGGGTTAATCAAAATCTTATTACCACAAATGTCACATGTCAGAAAATTTTTATGAGATTCCACACCTCAAAAGATGAACTGGAACCGCTATGAGGTCATTTACGTGTCCATTTGTCCGCATTTTGCAGACCTTTTTCTCAGAAGCTGCTAAACGTGGAAACTTGAAATTTAGTATAGTAGTGAAGCATGTTAACTCAAATATATCTCCATAGCAAAAATATTTATGTTGAAATATTGGAAGGCAAATTAAGGATTCGAATTTTTTATTTTTTGGAAATATATCTTCAGATATAAATATTTTCTCACTTCCCTCTCTATTTCAAAAAGTACTGAACCTAAAATGATCTAAAAAGTAGTGTTTTAGACGACCACGCAAGGGTTAGACGTCATAATTTTTGATATATCACGATATTAGTGATGTCATATGATAAATAAAGTAATTACTCTTCAAATCGTTACGAAGTATTTTATGTGCAAGGCAGACTCGCAAATAGCCGGTTTTTGGTTAAATATTTTTATAAATTTAAATTTTTAATATTTTTTAAAACTATTTTCGAAAAAAAAAAAATTTGTGCGTTTGCTTATGTATGCGCATTAGAAGTTATGCTTCTTTGGAAAACAAGAATAACTTCAATTAACACGCAAATAGTACATTTGGTAAAAACTGTATTCAAACAAAAACAAAAATTTTAAAAATTTTGAATTTTTCTTCTCATACAAAGTTGTAAAAGGAAATTGACCGTTATATTGAAGAATTGCAATCATTATCACTCAATAATAATTACTACATTATTATTTTCAATTTTACTATTTATTTTTTTACAAAATTAATAAAAATAAATGAATATGCTGAAAATGTATTGCAGTTTGTTAATTTTAAGTTTTTAATGAATGATAGGGTAGTCACTTATAATGCAAATAAATACACACCGAAATTAACCTCACTTAGAGAAATATTCATTTTAATAACTATCTTGAATATAGTATCAGTCACCACACGCATGAATATATATGTTTAGTGAGAAATTTCATCATGTCGATTTTTGTTGCAACATGCAAGCCCATGCGCGTCGTAAAATTTCACTCCTCATTTTCTCTTATCCTCTCCGTCAATTTCACCACAAATCGTTGCTTTTTTTCTTATGACCTTTTAAATTTAAAACCCCGAACCTTAAAAAATTAATATTTAAAGACAAATTATCAAATTGTATATTTGGAAATATTTCTTTTTTTAAGAAATAACATATCTCATCGTAACACGTTATTCTTTAAAACTGTATGTGGAGTTCATTAGAGTACATTTCTTTATATTTAAAATGAGATAAATTATATATTGCAAAGAGCGACTGTAGAAACGTCGCGTAACAATACACCACACATGAGCGATGTTCGGCGAATAATCATGTATCACCGTTGCCAGATACACGTGCTACCGAGTGTGAAACGAAAAAGCAAAAATTACACCATTATCGCTCAGTTATATTACAGTTAGTACACCGATATGGAAGTCACAAGTTTTATCTGGTAGCTTTAGTCCACTTGAAATTGTATAATTTTATATCGATGATTATGCAAAAGCGCAATTGCTAAGATATCTTAGCAATTGCGCTTTTGCATAATCATCTTTCACGTATTAAGTATTATTTATCATAACGTTATTCACGTATTATTTATCATAACAAAAATTATTGTAATATGCTTTCTATTATTTTCTCTACGATTACATCAGTATTATAACACATTTATTTCCCTCACGTAATTCAAAAAACCTTCCAAACTACATTCCAAATAGGCTATTGCAATGTCAATCTCACTACGTCTGCACAGTAAAATAGAACAGAGTTGAGTTTCCACAAGTCGAGGCTTATTATGAGGAGTGCGAACGTGTCGATATGATCGGTATCAGCCTAATATACTTTGTAGGATATTTATTATAGTAGTAAATTTTAATAAGCGTATAAATGGCCTGCGGAGCAAAACGATTAATCGAGGGCTTACAACGAAATAACATTTTCCCCCGGGTATCATTATACTTCAATGTCTCTTACACAACATCCTTCTACCATTTGATTCATTTACTATGGTGCTCCCCGTCTCATTTGTTTCTTTTGCTTTCAGAACTAGAGACAAGTATCTTCTGGCTGATACATATCTCCAGTTAATGACAGCATTTCGCATTTTGATCATTTATGAACTTTCGGCCGATAAATTTTCACAATTTAGTTTCTGATTCCGAACTACCTGAAATATGGCTAAAACGGTTCAATAATAATACCACTGTTAATAAGTACCTAATATACTGCTAAATATGTAATTATCCAGTGGTACTAAATACTTCGGTAAGTTGTTGAAAATAAAATCGTAGCTTTTTAAATATAAGTTATTTCAAAGACCAGGCTGAATGAAGCGTTTCAAGATCGATTGAGAAAAATGTTTTCCTCACATTTACGGCGCATCAAAACTATTATAGCCAAAGTTTTTTTGTTTCACACTTGCTTCTGCACATGTGTATACATGTGTGTTTATATAAACAAAAACATTATCTCTTTTGGTTTTCTCACCTACTACGTATTTGGTATATTTTTCTTTCCTAAATTGGTCGACAAATAAATTACCTAAAGACTATTTGCAATATGTTTTATTGGGCTCTTGCGAAATTCAAATCTCAAATTTTTGTGCCGTGACTGATTTTTCTCTTTGCAGGCAGCACATGTCTTGGTGTTATTATATTTTTTAAAAATCCTGACACATTTTTATACACAAAACTAAGTATAAATATTTGAATAAATGCCTTCATTTTCCTTTAAATGCTTACTAAAGCTGTTTGATGAGGACATCAATGTTGAAATCATATCCATTAGTTGCACAAAGCGATCACAGTCTAAGAGATTTGATTAGATTTAATTTTTTTGATTATTTTAATTATTTAAATTTACATCATTTGAATAGCTGATACCTAATTAAATTAGGAAAAACATCTAGTAGGAAGGAATTTTGTTTTATGTAAATATTCTTAATACCCCAATTTTTCTAAAGTGTTTTTATAAGCTATATTAAACGTTAAGTATCCATATCACTTTATTATTTATGTACCCACATCATTTTATTCTACTTCACGCTTTATGCAATATTCCGTTCAATGATAATTTAGTATGCCGTTTAAACGCCAGCCTCACCTCGCTCAAGCAGCCATCTCATTTCACGATCTGGCCATTAAATTACCTCGATTAATTAGCCAACAATTCGGCGAAGAATGGAACCCACAACAAAAGAAAAAAAGAAATCAATTTATCCTTATAAGGGATCAAAAATATACTCAACACAACCAAATAAAAAAAACAAGAATTTAACAGCAAGTAAATACATCTTTAAAGCAATTACAGCTCGGATACTCTATGAAAAACTTATATGTTAATGAATATAAATGGTATAAAATAAATTAAAATAATTGTTATTTGTACCTGTCATTAACGAAATTGCAATTAAAAGTATTAAATTAATAATCAGCGATAACGTGCATATAGTCTTTTCCTACTGTAGTATTTTATGCTTTTTTGAATTAAGTCTAGTAATAAATTATTAATTTTATATACTAACTGGTTTGTATATTAAGATTTATAGTTTGATTCGAATAATATTAGCATCACTTTTACTTATTGTTCGCAAAAAAAAATATACGCCATACCGCTGTGGATATCAATATTGACAATTACGCAACCAAAAAATTTAGAGCATGTAGATATAACGTTGCTAAGACACTTAAGTAAAGATACGCGCATACTTTATTACATTGTGGTACCCAAGTACTACTCTTGTGTACCTACATAAAAATCAGTTTTTATCTGAATAAATTAATAAATCACAGCTTGTTTTATATTTTATTGATGGAAAAGTCTAATAAAATTTCTATAGAAATGCAATAGCTTAAAATACTGAAACACTATCACAAATAAATTAGAACTAAAATTAAAGTTCTTAACGCCACTTATATAACTCGTTTATTCTTCAATAAAAATGAAAATTAACTTCTGTTTAAAGAAATTATCTTCTGTATTAAGAGTTACTCCTCAAAGTAACATTCTAATTCAATGAAATAAAAGTCGATCCCAAACCGAAAAAGAAATTTCTAAAATTTTATAGATAACGGAAGAAAATTGTATCAACTAGCGTTTAGATGGAATAAAAATTGTAATTAAAATAATTTCAAATATGTTTAAATAAAATAATATTAGCTAAGGAAAACGGCAGGCGAAAAAATGATGTTAGTATAATGAAACAACGATTTAACTGTGTAAATTTAGGTCACTTTCGTTCGATACTCAAGGCTAATGGTCGCTCCACGCTCAACACAGTACGCGATTCTATCACACATATTGACTATACAAGCTTTCAGACGCCTATAACATTCTTCATTAATAATATTTACCTATATTCCATACTTTTTGGTTTGCTGTGATTTACAGTATTCATCTTCAATGTTTTTCATTTTGAGCATAATTTCAATCACACTTTTTTTTCTGACATAGCTTTAAACGTAAGCCCCTTTATACAGGAGGAAGTCTAACTAAAAACTAAACATTTGAATTGGTAAATTTGGCAACGTGAATAAAAAGAATGGACTACCGTATAGAATAAATGAAGAGCATTACGGACAAATAAATGAAACTACGTGATGTAGAATTATTAATAATTTAAAACTCTGTAATGCTCCAATATTGGATATATTTGGCGTTAATTTTGTAGAAACTCATTATTGACAATTAAATGAAACTACGTGATGTAGTATTATTTCTACTTTCTTTAAGTTCTTTACCACGACCTAGGTTTCGTAGTATTACAACATCTTCAGGGGGATGTTAGCAAAGATTAAGGTTAATCTTTGCTAACAGTCTACCTGAAGATGCAGTAATACAACGAAACCTAGGTCGTGGTAAAGAACTTAAAGAAAGTAGAAATAATACTACATCACGTAGTTTCATTTAATTGTCAATAATGAGTTTCTACAAAATTAACGCCAAATATATTCAATATTTGAGCATTACGGAGTTTTAAATTATTTTGTATTTTAAAGCAAACTAGAAATCGGACAATTGAATTATTTGTTAAATTGAATAATTTTAAAATCATGTCAAACAATATCATTTAAACATAAATCAATTTCAATATTATTTATTTTCCAGCTTAAAGTTTAAAAAATTTCATCTATTTAAATCTCACCCTCAGATTTAGTTATGAAAAATAGAGTTTTATCAAAAATATTATCAATAAAAGAATTAAATTTCCTTCTGTTTCTGTCATCTTCAGTGTGAAGTGAAGTACATTTTTGTTGAATTACAATATGCGAGTCCAAATTCGAACATTAACCATTTAAAAACTTAAAACTTTCCACGTCTTCCATGTTCACTGAGCAAATTCCATATAGATTAAGATGAAAGGAGAATACTCCAATAAAATCATTTCAAAAATAATGAACGAATAAAATAATTTCAAAAATCTTGCCAAGGAAGTAACAAATTTGTAAAACTTCACGTTTCAAGGTCGATTTTAAACTTAGGCGCGCATAATATTATTTATACCAAAACTCCATACTGTCGTTTTGTATCTATTTCATTTATTTCACTTATGAAAGAGCGTAATAAATGTTTTCTCCCTCTAATCATATGTTCACGTACTCACACGATGAGCAACAGTGAACAGAGATCTCGAAAATAAGATAATGTGTCGTTTCATTACAAGGAAATCCGAGAAGTTTTGCGATCCCTCCCTGAAAGCGGCGATCCGTCCAGTCGCAATCGTCTCATATATGAGGTCTCTATATAAGTACACATATTATAAATATGAATTACCGAAACCATTCAGTAAAACACATTGACGTGTTCTAGGATACAAAATTATTTTTATATTACAGCTAGCTTCCTCCGAGCCGGATATGTTATGTACCGATCTTTTCCAGTCGGAATTGATTAAACATTTTTTTTTCTTACCGACACTGATAACTTCTTCACAAATTTAATATAGACAAATATTAAATTTGTGAGGAACATTCCATTCAACGATTTAGAATTATTTTGCTTAATTATTTTTTCTGTAAAAACACATAAAATTCCTCTCTAAATATTTAATTTTTTGCGTAAAATTAATGTTGCCTTTGTACATTATATTGAATAACTACCTGTACGAAAAATTATGAGTGTACTAAGATCGATAAAGGCTAGTTGATGTCGAGTTTTTATAATTCTAAACAAATGTCTCCAATGTTGAGAACGCAATCCAGGATCATTATTTTTTCCCTGCAACGTATATAAATATCGAGAACACAAGAATTTAAACAATATGGGTCTTGGCAATCTTAGTGAAGTTTAACTTCTTCAATATTTTCTTAACCTGTTCACTGAAATTCTTGTTATATTACTCACCGTTAAATTTTATCTATAAAATCTTATTTGTTAGAGATAAAAGACCCAAGGTAAATGTGGATTACTTCAATTTTCAGTTCGCTGCCCAAACCATATATGGTGAATTCATGTTGGCACTTTCCACTATATATTTGTTTAAAAGTATTTACTTAAGAAAATACTTAAAACACACTTAAGATTCATATGTCATTTTTGGAAACCCTTTACTACACGACCATAAAAAATATGTAGCCTACTTGTAATATATACTTGTTTCAAAATAACTTATAATATTGAGTTAAAAATATTACCTGGTCATAACCTACTCAAAATAATGTGTGATTATGTACATGTACTTTTAAATATATATATAATTAAATTGTAACTTTACGAGAAAGTTACATATTGTAATAGGATTACTATAAAAATTATTGGCTAATTAAATCAAGTAATTAGTTAAAGGCAACATCTAAGCTTAATGAAATGGATTAAATGCTATCTGACATTGTTCGAGATCATATTGAAGTAAAGCTCTATACGATTGACCACAGAAAGTTGATAAATTTTTATATCGTACTTGGCTCGTATCAGACTGTAAATTAAAACTTGTGACATCTTTTCCACGACATAGGTACGTTTTATGTGACTCCATGCATTCATAAACCAAACCGAATGAATTTTCTTCAAAATGCTTGAAAAAAATTAATTTTCCTCAAATTTATGGCACGGCAAACTATTTTAATGAAAGTCTCGGTTCTTTCCCTCTTTCGTAATTTTTCATACATTTCTCCAGAGAACAAGAATACTACGCCTTTTAGTTTCCTTGTATGCTACGTATTTTGAATATTTTTTGTTCCAAATCAATCAATAAATTAGTGAACTCCGGTGGCCTTTCTTATTTTCTGTAACTGGACGTATATAATTGTACCGTAGGAGGGCTACGGTACAATTTAAAAATTTTGTATTAATGTGTTATTTAGTCATAAATATGTATTTATGTATTCTTTAGTTATAAAAATGTATTTATGTGTTCTTTAGTTATAAAAGCACCTTTTATTTTTTAAATACAAAATTTACTTATTTCAAGTACAGACATCGGTATATGTACCTGTATAAGTATAATTATCTTTCGTCAAATTCTCGCTAAGTTTACTTGATAGAAGAAGAAAATAGTACTGCAATTTTATCCATTAATTGTAAAAATATAGTTTTAAAGAGGCAAGCTCTGAGAGATTTTTTTTAAATTCGATTCTTTTAAAAACAACGAATATTTACATCACCTAAAATTATGTAAATCCTCATCTGTAGTTTAATACAATTAAAGGCGACATAAATCTGCTCTGTAGCAAAATGGAGAGAAAAAGTGGTGAGAGGAACTATTAAGTAATTAAAAGTAAACTAATCAAGATTGAACCCATTTGACTTGTCTTGACTTAAGCAAGAAAATAATAAGGTAAACAGGTATATCATATAAGGTAAACAGGTATGAAGCTCTCTATACAGTGAAGCTAAAAGAGGGAATGTGACTTATATATTGGAATGTATCTAATTATGTATATGTGCACACACAACACATATAAAATATAGGCATTTATGTATTTAGTCGGTGCCAAGTGAAAATAGTACTAATCTATATATACATGAGAAAGAAAAGTATCAACTCAGGAGTTACAAAAGAGCAGTATTTTTCAATTTTTTTTAATAATCAGATGCGATATTGTATTGCAAAAGTTTCAACTACGTATTCGTATTTTGAGTATTTTATACTTTTTAATTCGCTTTTATTCTGTGGTTTTTATAAGTCGGTTCCTGATTGTAAAATATTATTTAATAGCATTTAATTATCTACTTACATGTATATTTAGTTATCTACATTAATTTTTAATAAAATTGTTTGGACTAATAAACATATTTCCACTAACAACCTAATTTTTTATTGTTTATATTAGTGGCAAATGTTATTATTTTATATCACTATAATATATACATAGTATTATATGTGACACTAAAGCTTTTGCCAAATCTCACACATCATAAATGAATAGAAATATTTCCTTGAAATAACACGAATTAATTTTCATGATTTTTTAACAAATCATATAATTGTTAGGTAAAAGGATCCCCCATCATTTCCTTTTAGTTTTAGATATCTAAGTGATATCCAGTAAATTTTTAGTGTATATATATATATATATATATATATATATAAATATATATTTTTTAATTTCATTTTCTTCTTTCTAAAGTCAATGCATCCCGGACGCCAATTTTCTCCAATATATGAAACTATTAGGAATTCTTTTAAATAACTTGTGCCCGGAAATGTATAAAAGTTAAAAAAAAGTATCATTCTTATGCATTCAGGGCTCGCGAAGGTGGCGTCGGTTTAGCAGCACTCACTGCCTCGTAAAACACCAATTCGTACTTAGACCAACGATTTTTGCTGAACTCCGCAGCGCACCACGAAACTAACTTTAATGTAATATCAGACTATAGATTAAGCGACACTAGCTTTTTGAGTAGTATGTGGAACTCACCGAGTTCCGTATACTACTCAAACATACATACAGATGCATACTACTCGAGACAAGACCTATGCTGAAATTGCTCTTAACTTCACATGCATCAGTGGAGGAGCGCAGGCAGAAATGGACTTATGTAAGATACTAGAAATTATGTCTTGTGTCTGTTTCGAAAACAGTCTTGCATCTGCTTGTTTTTAAAATTATCGCTACCAACGTAAGCTGTTTCAGAATATATTCCGATGATATATTCCAGAGACATTTCCGATGATAGTATCAACTTTTTCTTATCGTATGGTAAATTAAATTAATACACAGTTTTTTTGGGGTTGATGAGTTTTTAGAAATTCTCCATGGAAATTCATCTAAATTATCCTAGTTTTCACTCGTATCTACTTATATAGTATACAATTATTACAAACATACTTTTTTCAAAATAAAACGCTGTTCAATTTGTAAATATATTTTTCAATATTCATTGGTTTTTGTCGAAATCAATTAATCTTGTGTTAGCTTTAACTCGCAGTTTTGAAGTTTTGCTTGGGTGGAAGCTGATAACGAAATTTTAAGAAAATGTGTAGTATACAATTATATCTCATGACAACAGTGGTAGCTAATTATTTTGAGATGCATAGAATTGAAGAAATACACGATGGGAAAAAATCATGTGCCCTGCTTTGTAGACTGGCATTGATATGCCAGCCTACACAGCAGGGCACATGACGCCATATTATGCCTTGTATGGCCTTATCATGCCATTATTGGGATATTTTTTATAACTATTAAAAGCAATAAATTCCTGTTTGTGATAATTATGTTCTTTATATATTTGTACAATTACTTGAAGTTTGATTGAATAATTGAAGCGTGAGAGGAAAAAAAATAAACTAACAAACAATCTCACTTTCAAGCTTATAATATCATAATGTTACAAAAGATTTCAGTGCTATCGAAATAAAATATAGCTTCCAGACATTATATTAATAATATTGTATAATTATGAAGAAATTGTTTAATTACCCATATAGATGTAAAATATAAAAGCACCTTTCATTAAAAAAGTCTAGAGACCTAGATGTCAGGAGTAAAAAACAGATTTCTGCTGACAAAATGTAAACAAATATTTGCATAATAGTTAATCCGTAGTAATCGGTCGCCGGTCCAGATATTGGCCGTTCACAAAAATTAAAAACATTGGCCGCAGCAATGTATTGATAACTTCCGAAACTGCCGTGCTCTATATACGCAACTACGCACAGTTTAAAAATACAAAATAAGAATACAAGACTACAGCGTACAAATAGAAAACTTTAGCTGACTTAAAATCGATTAAAATTTCACGAACTTTTTGGAATTATTAAAATCATAATCATAGTATTGTAAACAAACTATAAAAATATCCAAAATATGTTCCGAGTAGTCCAAATTTTAATTCAAACACAAAGTGGTTTTTCTGCTCCTTTTTAATAATCTCCTTTGGCGGTTTTCAACACGCAGAACGTGGAGCATATTCTATTCGACTGCAATAAACACAGCGATGTGAGTTTAGTTTTTTAACCCTACAGCGGTCGCGTACTAAAACCTGACGTGATTAGTCGGGTGGAGTATAGGTGTATGCCATTTATAAATTAAAATAAAAACATACAATATGCTTCAGTTATTGTTTATTCTTTTGAAATCTAATAATTACAGTTTTCTTTGCAAAAAACAAATGACAACTTCAATTTTTAAAAAAATCAACCATGAAAAAACAAGAAAAACCATATGTTCAAAATATTTACGTAATTGGTCGCGCGGCATATAGGTGTAATCCACAGACTTTACTGGCCTCCTGCGACACAATCACACGCGACCGGTGCTCGCGCAACACTGAACGCGTTTTTCAATTATTCAACTTAAAATACCTAGAAGCGCTCGTAAGTTACTCTGGCGATTTTTAACAAATTTTTGATTCTATACATGTGGTTTACATGTATAATCCTCGCGACCACTCCATAGTGAAGAGAGGACGTTAACAATATTATACGTTGATAGAATCGGGGAATATTTCGGATGTAGTTTACTTGGCCACCATAACTTAACGTTGAGGACTGACCAACTTTTGAGTCGTTCAAAGCATTCGTAAAGTGTCTAGTATAAAAAAATGGGAGTACTGAGTAGCACATTGGGAAGGCAATCTAATCCTGTTGGGCGGAAGTATGCTTCGTAGGTGTGGGATATAACTATAGCACTTTCGAAGGTCCTAGTATATTTGTATTGTATGAGGTGAATCGTGGTCCGCTTTAGAGACCCTCAGATAATTCAATTGGCAGTAACCTAAGTGCTCCTTTTTTCAGTTTCTGCTAATGCGGTAATAGAAATGGTTAAAAATGTGCTCGTTACCTACGTAAAAATGATCGAAAAATTTCAAACCAAGGTAAAATTTCAATTTAGATAAGATTCTAATAGCAGTCTCAATGTAATTATATTCATAAAGCCTTATCTTAAAGTGTTCTAACAATGAGCTCAAAATATTGGTTTATTATTGGATAATTCTCTAATTAAAGTTTATCGTTGCTGGCAACAACCTTCCATAAAAGCAATACAACTAATTTGCTGCTATTATCAGTAAATAATTTAATCATCCGTTTTTGAACCACAGCATGAAACTGGAGGATATTGATAGATAGATAGATCTTTCTACTAGTCTACTCCACAACCAAATACGATCTCAGATGTTTTTTAAAGTTTCATTCCCTTTGATTTAAAAAAAAATTACACGCTTTTTGAGGGAAATATCAGAAAAAGTTCGTGAATACATGACCATTAATGAATGAGAAACTATATAAGAAAACATTGCAAACACGTCTTCAAAAACATTCTACAAAAATACAAAATCTAAAATAAATTTGAAATAAAAATAGTCGTCCACTATTACTGACCAAATACATTTCTAAAATGTATGTAAGAGTTCAAATATATATCGCTAGAACCTTATCGTTTTGATAAGCATTAAAATTGGTCTCTAACTTACACAAGGTATACACGCTTGAACAGTAGATAATCATCACCTACTCTGACGTATGCACACGTCTGTGATCGTAAAAGAGTAAAAACTTATTTTCATCGAACTTGGCTACAACGTTTACTTGACTATGATACCGCCTCCACCCTTTTATATATATTTCTCCTCACGAAATGATGAAACAGAAAAATCAGAAATGTTCCGAGTATACACACTTTCAAAACTCGTCTTGGAGATCATAAATTAATTTGCACTATGATTGCTACGTTCATATGGCGTTTTCTTATGGCGCCTTATTTTTCCTTTTCCTGCCGACATGTCAAATTTAGACCCCTTTTTTAAGTTTCAAATCCCGATATTAAGAAACAGGAACTCTTAGAGGATTATTTTGTTGTTCGTCCTTATGTTTACCTGTCTGCCAAAACCATTTTTCTCAGAAACGGCTTCAAATACCAAGTTTAAATTAAAATTGTTTACTGAGACCTAATAGAATATAAGCGATACCTCCTTTCGCAATAAGTTCTCGTTATGTACATAAATATTGTATTAAAAACTCAATAAATAAATGGATAAATAAGCAAAAGAAAATTTATATAAAGGAAAGAATGAAATGTTACCCAATCCGTACTATTAACACATACTACTCAAATATTTAATATATTTGGCATTAAGTTTGTAGAAATTCATTATTCACAATTAAATGAAACTATGTGATGTAGTATTATTTCTACTTTCTTTAAGTTCCTTACCACGACCTAGGTTTCATTGTATTACGTTGTATTACAACATCTTCAGGTTATTTCGTTGTATTACAACATCTTTAAGTGGGCTGTTAGCAATCTTTGCTAACAGCCCACCTGAAGATGTTGTAATACAACGAAACCTAGGTCGAGGTAAAAAACTTAAAGAAAGTAGAAATAATACTACATCACGGAGTTTCATTTAATTGTGACTTACTACTCACTTAACTCCAAATATATTTTCTCAATGCATTGGTAACAAAACGCTTGTTTTGAGTGAAACTACTAAACGAATACTTTTCAAAACATAATGAAGATTATTCATACGCTTGCTAGTTGTATGTTAGTGTCAATTAATAACGAGAATCAGGCTCGTGAATTCACCCACCGCGCCATACGAGAGCACAAATTGATAGTAATATGTCGCGCCGCGCCCCGCGCGTCAGTTAAATTCATTCCCCCGCCACATAACACAACGCTCAAACTTGTTATGTGCGCATATAATTTTACTCCGCTTCTTACTTCATACAATGTCCTATTCAATGAAAATTTAATATACACTATAAACGCCAGCGCCGCCCGGCGCAAACAGCCCACATTTGTTTGTGATCTGCTTAGTCATTTATTTCAAAAACGATTATCCTATAATTCGGCAAACAATATGGTTGGCGACAAAAAAATCAGATATTCTTCAAAATAATTTGAACAGATTCTTAGAATAATATAATTAACTAAAAAATTCAAATACTTTTCACCAGATCTCGCTGTGTTGATACTCTGTATGTCGGGTGGGCAACATTGTGTGCAGCTTTGGCTCGAGACAAATACACAGCACGGTGGGTGGACGACCCGCATGTCGCTTTTGCTCTAGTTGTTTATTGGCTATACTAGTTCTACTTAAACCTAGTGGAAGAGTGAATCTATTGAATGAAAATAAAAAGAAATACGACAGAATTACGTTTCATTTGTGGATATGATATATTTTTGTTTTCATATTATTGCCATGCGCAGCTATACTGCTCTTTGTATAAAAATTCCATATCTTCATTTATCTTCGTAGGGAATTTGCCCTTACCTATATAGTAATGTTGTTTCTTTTATTTCAAAACATTTAATTTCAAGATGTTCGGGAATTAGTCTAAAATGATTTGTCAAAAACAAGCTGTTCCCTATTAATACGTAGATTCGAATTCAAAGCAAAAAAAAAATCAAATTCACAATCCAATTAAATCATCATTAGAATTTATTTTTACAATTATTTATAATGGAAGTACCATATGCCCATTATTAAGACCACGTGTATACTATCTCAAGCAACCGTACCGTATACACTAACTTACGTTTTTATTATATACTCTTAAATTATCTAGCTTAGAAAGTATTTTCATTAGAGGGTTGATAAAAAAATATCGTTACGTCATCGTGCATTCAGCGTTAAGTCGCAATTCGAATGCGTACATTTTATTTAAATTTTGTATAAGATATTAAAGTATCAGAAATAAAATGAATTTTAGTATTCACGAGCCAAATAATATTTTTACCTCATATGGACATATCAATTTGCAAAGTATAAACAAATTGTTGTATACTTTTGTGTCGAGAAGGTTTTTATTTATTTTGAATTGTTTAGATTATAGGAAAAAATTGAAAATCGGCTGGAAATATTTATAAACAAATTTTAAACACCAATTTCATGCACAAGTACAAAACTAAAAATGTATACATTTAAACTTGTAAAATATAGATTTTTAAAGAATGGTTTAAAATATATTGCCCACGTTTAAATTTCAATGGATGAATTCATAGCCTCTAATATTACTTGAAATCTATTTTATTCAAATTAATAAAACACAGTCTTTTAAGATCTGTTTACGAGTACCTAGCGCAAGCGGAAAAACGAAATAAAATATTTTGAATTTAATTTTTTTCTTGTCATATCCCCGGGC
This sequence comes from Druceiella hillmani, assembly GCA_039881145.1. Taxonomy (NCBI): domain Eukaryota; kingdom Metazoa; phylum Arthropoda; class Insecta; order Lepidoptera; family Hepialidae; genus Druceiella; species Druceiella hillmani. The sequence goes on along the minus strand of JAYKKI010000098.1, from coordinate 2,713,028 downwards.
AGTCGGCTAGGTTTCCAGTTTGCAAAATTTAAAACATTAGAATATGAATAAGCTGCAAAAGTATTTTTCTTGGCAAGGATATTAACCCAGAGTTTTGTTTTTAAAATAAAAGTATGGTAATTACCGAAGCAGCCGTGGCGAGAAGCCGAAGGAAACGTAGCCTTCTACATTGATCTTAAAAAAGGAAAAAAGTGTACATATCGAGCCCCTACATTTATCAGAACTTGTAATGATGAGTTGAGATTATTTTTCTTCAATCTTTAGAATTGTCAATAAAATAATATTTAAAATTTTGACATTTCATTTCGTTTTATTAACGAAAGAATGAAACTTTTTAATGATACTTGGCTTTGGGGTTGTGTTCAAATGTCAAACTAAATTATGGTATAAGTTACACATTTCCAAATAACACCTCAGTCGAGTAAAATTATAATTAATATTTTCGTTTTGTTTTCAACGGCACTTCCAGTACAAAAACCGAATATATATATTATATATATATATATATATATATATATATATATATATATATATATATATATATATATATATATATATATATTATTCAACCCATTGGTATCAGAATTTAATCAATTTCAATAAATTTAATTATATACATACCCCCTGAGATTACATTTCCTTTGCTTCGAAAGTAAATATTTTAACATTTTTATCTTTACTAATATGAATGTATTATCCAGCCGAAATTATACTTTTACGGAACTACTTATTTAATTATCCATTTCACATACATTAAAAGTTTCCTGTAGAAATTGTGTTTAGGCGCTATAAACATTTATAGAATAAAACAACAAGATTTTAACAACTTTTTTGTCACTGGCATCTCCTGACTTTCTTGACTTTAAATTTTTTAACTTGACTTGTCGTAACTTTATTATCACAGACCAAATCATTCCTCAACGCCATGATCACATATTTAGTAGTGATTTACTTTAACAGTAATTTTTTAGGGAATTCAAATGTTTTTTCCAAAAAAAAAATCTTCAATGAAATTTAAAAAGAAATTAGTATAAAGAAGTAATAAGGAAAAGTATGTAGGTAGTATTCACATCATTAAACCATATCCGTTATAAATTTAAGTCACTCCAGTAAATATTTTTCATACATTGGTAATTTTGTAAAAAACGCAAAATATTTTCTAAAAAAAAATACAAAAACATTAATTTGGTTTAATGCGGGACATACAAAAATAATATATACAAATATAGTTAGGTATACGACGAGGATATTTATATAACAAAGAGTAGTTTACACATAACTATTATTAAATGCACAAAATATTTTCATTTTGATATATATAGTTATAATAGGTTGCTATTGGATAGAACTTAAATAGTTAAATTTTTATTTAACAGGATAAAACTGAAAATGAAATAATAGAACCGAGGGTACGTTTATGCTGACATGCATTTAAGTACGTACATACGAAAAGTGGTAACAACCACTAAATCTTACCTTCTAAAATTTCGAATGTAATCGAAAATCATGAAGAACGTGATGGGACTAAACTAAATGACGATTGTGAAAATATTTGAAATGATATATACAAGTAAAGCCATAAACATTATATCAAGCTACCATTAAACAGGCCCTGGCCCAGTAAATTAGCCTCGGCAAGATATCTGTTGCACGGTGGATAACATCGAAGGCAATTTTCCTCTTTTTTTTCGAAAAATCGAATGGAATTTTCCTGAGACCCATTGATAATAGAAAAAATTTGAGCCTTCATAAATCTTCGTTCATCTCCCGAGCCCTGCAATACTTTTACACGTACATATCGATGGCAGTAGCAGTCAGTGTCCGCCTTTGAATTTTATTAAATTGACGTGTTTTATTATGTTGAATTTCTTATTGTGTTTAAAGGAATAATAGTGTGGGCACACGACATATACTTATATATATATATATATATATATATATATATATATATATATATATATATACATATATATATATATACACGGTGTCGACTGGAATCATGTTCGTATTTGAATTTACTACATCAAAATAACTTTTATTGCAGAAAAAAAATTATTTCGAAATAATTGAATACATTAATCCTGCGGAGAAACTATTTTTCTAACAAGATCTTAAAAATATTTCTATCTGGTTATTTTTCTTTTGCCGTATGAGAATAAGAGTCTTTTCCAGGTTAAAAGCAGTAAATCTGAACAAATTCGTTTACTCTTTCATTAGTACAATCGTCAAAACATAGAACAAAAAATGATACCCAATTCATTCAATTGCTCTTAACCGACAAAATCAAAAAATTTAAGTTGTAAGCCAAACACTAGTATTAACCACACGTTAAACAATACTACCATGGAACCTTAGCTAAAGTGATACAAAATAATTATATTTCAAAAATTATCAAAAACACCCCTGGTACAATCTAATAAAAACCTAAAACTAAGATTTAAGCAAATAAATAAATAGCTCCGAGAACACAGACTGCGAAATCTGTGGAAAACTTTAAATTAATGAATATAAAATTGCATTAAAAAACGACCATTTTATGCAAATGGATTGAAAATTATTGATTGGATATATTTAATAATTACGAATTTATGCCATTCTTGTAAAGTAAACTTGTTATTGTTTATTCCACTGCTCATTAACAACTTGTATAATTACGATCTATGCTTTAATTTTTTTCTTAAAACTTTATATTATACCTACTTTGTTTATGTCAAGCTAAAATGATTAATTTTTAAAAATATCTTCTTAGACATTGTACTTTTGATTCTGATAAACTTAGCCATTATTATGAAATATTTTTATGAAAATCAAATGCATTATTGCTACGACTATCACTGACAAATATGGAACTAAAAATTCCAATAGTATTAATGAATATAAGGTTACTGAGATCCATAATTAAAGGCATATCGATACGGTTACATTAAAAAAGACTCAATTAGTTCTGATCAGGTAATTTTGCTATTACCAATAAAACTATAGTCCACTTTTGTAAGGACAGCTTTGAAAATCCCGTTATCGAATTACAGCGTGTGTTATATTTCATTGATGAAAATTATAATCACAAACGTTTTTATCCGAATGCAAGAATGTTCGAATTTAATGAACTACCTTTCTCTCCATGCTATACAAATATTCTGAAATAAGAAATAAGTCATTTTTAAAGTGTCTTTAAATTTATTAAAAAGCAATGAAACCCGTTAAGGATAAATCAGGGAAAATAATTATGTTATACTAATAAAACCATCAACTGGTCGGACCAATTTAGGTAGCTCCTCGCGCGATACTGAATGCTAATGACCACACCACAGCTATTACATTTATTTAAAATACAAGCTTCGAAATGCGTCTAGTATTCTTCATTAATAATATATACAAGTACTGACAGGCAATATATTCCCGTCCAGGTTACTACGTTCGTCCTCAACATTCTTCATTTTGAACATAAATATCTGTCTACTTTTTCTGACATAGCTTTAAACATAAGCGGCTTATGCAGCGTTCACGAGAGAATTCAACCGAAAGTGAAACATTTGAATTGGTAAATTCGACAACGCAAATACAAAGAATGGACGGTCTTATTGAATAAATGAATGGCATTATAGGACTCAAATACATTTAATGTTTTTCTTAATTAAGTTGCCGCGTTTCGGCTTTTACGTAATTTTTAAAAAAGAGACTAGAAATGAAGCAAATGAATATTTTTTATGTCACGCAAAACAGTGTTAATTAAAAGGCAAATTAGTTCTATTATTTATTGAGCCTAAAGTCAAAACGCAATTGGAAGAAATATAGTATTAAAAAAAAAAATTAAAAAAAAATGCCCGTGTACAGCACATAACGGGTATTTGACCTTCTGGTCTTACGATTTAACCCAGTCTGGGAAAAATCCATCCCTTCAAGTCGTCAGCCACCGAAGAGGCGGCAAAAACCCAGACTCTTGCTTGGCACAACGGGCGGCACCGAGTCCGCCCGCCCAACCACGGCCTAGTTAGGCCCGGCCTAAGGCCCTAAAGTAGAACAAATTTTAATATATTTTTCCCCTGTCATCCCTGACATTGAGTTGTAATATGTTGCATGGAGAATTTTACCTCTTAGAATGTTGCTCTAGTTCTTCTTTACTCCAAAGTTCTGCATAGCAGTATTGGTGATGGCGCTGACGAACAGATTAGGCTTCGTTCTTGTTCTTCTTACCAGATTGTGCTCCTTTCGAGATTTGTTGACAATGGGTCAAAAATATTCTCAAATATTTTAAAAATGAACTTTGTGTAATTTAATTTAATTTCTTTATCATAGAAAAAACAAAATAAGTTTTAGCTGAGATCAAATGTGGATTTGTTGTTTTATTATTAAATAATTATTCAAACTTTTATGGCATATTTTGTTTCTGGCTAGGATTTCAAAGTGGGATTTTATATCAGTCATAGTACCGATATTTTATCATTTATCATATATTTATTTGTATTCTAATATACCGTTCCGTAATATATCGTTTTTTTAAACAGAGAAGGAGTTTTATTGATTAAGCCATTGAAATACAACTGTGCAAAAATGTATAAGTGTACTTTTTATATTAAAGGTATGAGAGAAATATTATTTTTTGCATATTTTTTCAAAACTTTCATAGAACAACTAGAATGAAACACATCTCTTTGAAGCATGTTATGTAGAAACTAAATAGGTTGGAAACGCGAAAATTAAAAAATGGTGGATGGAATTATCAATTTCATTTGTAGAAACCTGCTCAATTATATCCAGTCTAGAGAATGAGCGAAAAGCTGTCCTTACTTTATATATTTGATTAATTTTTTTTAATATTGATATTTCTATTTAAGATTGGAATTGAAAAAAACTGTAATGCTGTGGCAGATGGACGAAATCATTTCGTTAAATAATTCATTGTATTCTACAACGAAATTATGAATAATTTTTATTTCACAACAGAAAGCGAAAAATAAAACAAATGTACTAGTTTTTCACCAGTCATTGACAGCGAAATTATTATGAAAATCATGGAAGTGCTTTCCAATAATCAATGTGATTTAAGACTTTTGTCATTAATATCTTTTCCCTCTTTTTATTTAAATTTTTATTAAACATTGAAATTTAATTTTTTTTAAACGAAACAGAGAATTTTATCCTTCCCATCAATTCTAACATAGCTGGGACTTTTCATTCTGTAAAATTAATAAATTAAAATCTTAAAAAAGTTGTATCTAAAACAAATATCAGAAATTTGTACATGCAAATATTTCAATTGATTAAGAGAAACATTTTTCATTATGATGTTCTTTCAAATTAAAAGTAGAAATGATCAGAATCCACATATTTTAAATCGGATAATATATGTACTACAACTGAAAAATGTCGCAATATCGCTTAACGTTTCACCACGTATAGGCAACCTTTGAGTAACACTTAATATGACTGTATATAAAAACATGTGCGTCTGTATACGAAGGGAAGATATTATATAACATTTGGTACCGTTAAATGAAATTACGTGACGTAGTATTATTTCTACTTTCTTTAAGTTCTTTACCACGACCTAAGTTTAGTTGTATTACAATATGTTTAGGTAGGCTATTAGCAAAAATTAACTCTTAGGAACATCCAACAGCATTTATATGTTTCAAAAACAATAGCGAAAGCCTGGTTTGTGTGGGTTTTCTCACTGCTTATGTTAATGAGTTTATTGTAGGGGAGCTGTGTAGGTTTTATTCTATTTCCAAGATTTATACGATATATAAGTATTTTAGTGACTGTAATAAATTAAATTGATGTTATTCTATGAGGTTGTACAACGCGAATGTTCCGGTGTATGTAATAAAATTAAGTGGAAGTTATTCTCCGTAATATATTTAACTTAGAGAAATTATAAATAATACTACATCGCGTAATTTCATTTAAATATATACAAAAATATATACAAGAATACAAGATATACAAGAATATATAATGATATGAGTTTAATTTTGCTACATCTGAATTGAAAATTATTTGGTTTTTTAAACTTTTCGAATCACGAAAGAAAATTAGTTAATTTTCTATAAAAATAGTGAATTAGTATAAATATATTATATTGTTGTGAAATATTAATATAAGTTTTGAATGAGTTATTGGTGAGCGTTTTAAAAAAAAATTTTTTAATGTTTCATTGCAAACAGATAAAATTCAAGTGTGTAATCAAATAAAAATTCTCTTCTTAAATACTTACCATCAAGTGTTATTTATCTGAATTAAAATGCTTGGAGTATATACAATCCGTTTGAGATTTAATGTTGCAGTCAATTTGAATACGCATATTATGGGCCTGTGGAGCTAATAGAATAATTGGGGGATTACAGCGAAATGAAACGATTTGCTCTCGGACGTCATTATTTTTTAATGTCTACTCCTTGTGATATTCTCATTACTTTGATGCTATCTATATCATTTGTTCATTTTGCTTCGAGAACTAAGATATTTAGATTTTGGACGCATTGTTTCTTTGTTTTATGTGGGTAATATATTCGGTTTGTTTCCTTTTCGGTAAATGAGTTTGCATCTTAGCCTTATTTTTTCAAAAGCTTGCTTTGGATGTTCAGATATGATATTTTGCCTTATTTTAATACAGCATCTTCTTAAATTGCTACAAAGATGTTTCTTTGAAATATCAAAACATAGAAATGACGATATCAAGTTGTTATGAAATTTGAAAATTAGGTTAAATAAATTTATTTCTGTTATTTTACCTATTCCTAAAATCTTGATTTTTTGAGCGCAAAGTAATATGTTTTCCACTGAGCAGGCGGTTGTATGCAGAGTTTAGTACGGTACTAAATTTTCACCCATTTGTTGTACGTGAACAAATCATCTCAAGCATCTCTGTTGATTTGGGGAATGGTCGATTACTGCTGGCAAGTTACTTGGATGGTTTCGTTTATGAGATTTTCAGGATTTTATGTATGTACCACATTTAAAAAATACTTAATTTCTCCAATTAAGAAGAAGCTTATGATGTAGCCCAACTTAAAGAGATAGCTTAGGTAAATATAAAACTAAACAAAAGTAACAAAACTGCTTGAAATGTGCAAAATATTTAAATATGTCATTGCATTTGTGCGGTCGTCCTAACTATGATCTAACAAACTGTGATTGCATAAGAACTATGACGTTTGGACGGTTAAAATACCACAAATATGAACCAATAGATCTTATCATCGATGCAAAATAATATATTAAAAGATGCCAGAATAGCAATCATAAAAATGACAATTGTCAATTGACAAAAAATCACTCCTCCCCTGCCATTATTTCCGACACAACTCAACCAAACTTTATATAAACTATATGAGTCCTTAAAAGCTCGCGCAGGATAACTACGGTGATTATTCTATAGATGTCATAATTTTTTATATACGCACCATGTCCTTGAACATTGTTTTATTTGAATGAAAAATATCAAAATATTTTTCCCGTAATTATTCAATGGTCTATTAAAAAATATTCCAAAAAATTATGCAAAATTAAAGAAATTTGCAGCAATGTTTCTGGACGGATACAGCTCATTGTTGAAATTATTTCATATAAACTTTTTTATGGTAAAAATGGGGCCGCGCTATTTTGTACTTAAACATGCACAAATAAATATGAGTAAATAATAATTATTTAAGTGATTAAGACAAAATAAAATACCGATCTCCTTTTTTCCAAAAAAAACTGAGAAGCTCAGCCGTTTAGTAGAGCTAAATCTGAAGTCCTTTTTATATAACTCTCAGGAAACATGTAATATTTTTCGTACACATACGCATTTTACACATACATACGCATTTTTTCAAATTCTCATTAAAATAATAAAATTACGTTTAATAATTTTATTAAAAGAACAAATTCTTTATTAAAAGGGGTATTCATATAAAAGTTTCCTATTCATTTCGTTACAAATACATATTATATCAGAAATAAATATAATTTAAATATGTGGTAACTTGATTGATAAAGCACAGACAAACACGTTTATCTAGACCATACTTAAAATGTACAGATATTGGAAAAGGTTTCGTGTATATTTTGACAGTTATATTAATGATTCCTTTTACATACCTGTTTCACTTATGTAGATATTAACTTATTCTCAGGAAAACGACACTTAATTAAAAATTACTGTACTTCCTAACGTAAAGAACAAAGAAATATATCATAAAAAGTTATGAACTACCCGTAAGCTTATGACCATAAAAGGATTTTTATATTATAAAACGAAATTAAGGAAAAATTGAAAGTTAACTATAGATGAGATGAAATTGACGAGACCTGATTTTTCCGAGAGAGTATTGAAATAAAGCTCAAAGGATTTGTCTACAAAATGTCAGCAAAGTTTTCTACCGTCAGCTCGTATTAGCTCGTAAAATATTGCCGATGGCATCGTTTTCACGAGTTATCTGTGCTATTCTGTCGGTACCTACGATTGGGAATCGGCCAAGTGAAATTATTAAAACTCGATGGGGGACAAAGTGTTCTTGTTAAATTTTTTTCTCTCAGTTAATAAGTTTTAATAACGATTCTTCACACAAGAATGTTTTGAAATTTAAATTCCCAAAAACAATCAAAACTTCATATTTATCTGTATTTTTTCTCTCTGTTAGTGAGGGACGATAAACATTAAAAGTATAAAAATGTGATTTTCATGCAAAAGATTGTCAACGACATTAAACATTTTCCGTAATCCCGAATATTGTATTTTGTAAATTATTGTTTAAAGTTTTTAACAAATGACAATTAGAGACCTAGAGACAAGTTCAAATGAATAAAGGATATAACAAATTTTTGCGCGATTCATAAAATTTCGATCACTTTATTGCGGCTGCAGTTTCGTTTGCCAGGGAAAGCAACCCATAGCTCAGCATTTTTCTATCTACCTACCGCTCGCACTAATTCCGGTGCTCTTGTGCCACTATGCAGGCTTTGTGATGATCGCGACGAAATATTTCATTCTTTGTACATATTTGCTAGCTCATTACTTCAATACAAACAGTGAATTAAACGGATACTATACAACCATTAGTCCTTTGAAAGCATTGACACTACATTTTCTTTTTATTCAAATCGACATTATTATAAATGGAATAGTTATTGCTATTAATTCTATTACCAATAACTATTATAGTGAACTTTAAGTGAAAGGCTGATTTTAATATTCTCAGTATTATACAAATATTTTTATTAATGATGTAATCTTAAAATCTTGATGATGTAATTTTTTTTTATTCTACTAATACATTATATTGTGATAAATCATCATAATGCAAAGGAATCCTTTATTTGTTCACGTTCTCCTATTAATTTTTTGACACCTTTAAGTCGTATAGAACAAACTAATTCATTTAAGCTAAGCAACTTTTTTAATAATGATGCTAGCAATATACCCCCAAAACCGATCCTCTCCAAAATCTTAAATTACAAAACATAAAAATAAAAGTTGTAGGAATTACACCAAAATTGCTAGCCACTCTAGCTTATGAATTAAGTGAATGGTTCCTTATGAATCTTTTGCCGTCAGGGCCGCGACGGTGATGCGTCAGTATTTCGACAACAATGTTGGTAGCGTTCACAGCTGAATTAACTTTAATGCAATATCGAACTTTAGATTAAGCGACACTAGCTCTTTGAGTAGTATGCGGAACTTGGCGGCAAGATCTATCGAATGAACTTACTCTTAACTTTAGGTTAACAGGAGGAAGTTTTGGGCAAAACTATGCTAGTAAAATGTAGGAGAACTGCTCTCGTTAAAGTGATTCGATTTAAGCTCAATTTATTTTTAAAACCTTATCATAACGATAATGTTTGAAAAATTAATAATTGTAGATGTCTTTTAAAATTTGTTAAGACGATAACATCACTCACTGACTTTCTGCTGCAATTTAAATTAAATTTGTATGACGGTATTTAGCATCCAAAGATTTTTAATAATTTTGCAAGGAAGTTTAGTTACTCAGCTAATTAGCATTATCCTTAATTTTATTCATTTAAAAATGAATTATAAATGCTATTTAGACTAAAAATTTGTTTTTCCATATACTTAATTGTTGTCGAAATAAATTCATTTATTTTCTACTAGTTTGACCAGCGTTAGTCAAGTGGAAAAAATACCTGGTTCTTGCAATAGGTATCCACAGGTTGACATTTCGACATCAGGTGTTATTGCTAAATTACCTTCAGGACTTTACCTGTAATGGATTTGCTTTATTATAATTATGAAAAGAAAATAAATTATGTTTCGGATTGAATATTTTCATCTCCTTGATACAGTTTGTGTATGCAAAATTTTATGAAAATTGGTTAAATAGTTTAGACTTGAAAGTAGAACAAGTACGCAAACAAACAAATAATAATCACTTTAAAATTCTTATGTCAGAACTGGCATGCAGATGTGGGATAAAAATAATCATGGCTTTCAGTTAAATAAAAAACTTATATTTAACATGCTAATAAAAAAGGCTTTTTAAATATGTATATTTTATAATCAATATTTTGCATATGAATTTAAAAAAAGATATTTGCTGCCAGTATTTTTTATCAATGTAAATATGGAATGTATTAAAGTCAGGATTAGTCAACTGTTGAGGTGCATAATAACAGATTTCTGCCGAAAAATAGTAAACAAATATCTGCACGAGTCAATCCGTAGTAACCGTTCTTTACGCGGAAATGGAAAACATTGGGCGCCATATGAATTTGACGCTTTTCAATATTGGTGTGGGATTTATGTGCAAGTACACTCCATTGAATAATATAAAATATAATGTAAGCTTAATATAAAATATAACGTAAGCTTACAGTGTACAAATACAATACGCTTTACTTTTCTCATGATGAACAATTTTTAAAACTTAGATTTGTAAATTGACATGTAAACTCTTATGTTATGTTCTCATTAATCGGAATGTATTTTTTAGAATTTGAACTGAGCATAATTCACTGATATGATAATTTCTTAATAAAGTATGGAAAGTTAAAATTGCTTCATATTAGATTTCGATATTCATACTTAAACGACGTTTTCATATTTTATAATCTGTTATAAAAATGAAGAGAAAGTAGTGATTCATTGAAGATTTTTACTTTTATAACGTATCTGTGGAAGTAAATAAATTTAATTCTAAAATGTCTCTATCAATGATTTTGAACATAGCATTTAATTAATAAAAAACTTCCAAATTCTTTATTCACATTTAATTTATATTTACAGTGTAAAATAAATGTCATAAATTTTATCTAAAATTGTTGACACGAGTTTTCAAGTGAACAACGGAAATAAAAACCTTTTAATCTCGTTTGAAATAAAGTGACAGTATTTTCTGGAAAAAAAAAGATTATTGATAATATTCGTCTAGTCATGATTATTACTCAACTTGTAAAAACTATTTTTCTCCTTGGCGTCAGTATTCATTTAACTATTAGTTTTATATATTTAATTAGCTTACCTGAAATTAATTACCCTTTCCAGAACCTTCTTTGAGATGGTAAAAATGAGTTGCGTAGCCAGTAATAAGCTATTAAAATATTCAAACTTTAAACTTATTGGATAGGAACGTATTTCTTGGGTATAATACGTGGATAGAACGACTTTCGAAAGGCCCTATATTCTTATACAATATGAGGTGGAGAGTAACGCTCCCCTGTATATATTTCGAAATAATTGAGTTGCAAATAAGTAGTTTACGTGCTCAAATGGTTGTTCTTCTCTGTCGTCTTCTTCATTTCTGAAAACTATGTCTGTGAGTTGGAATCACTCGTAACTTTGTGTAGAGGTTTCCTCTATTTTGTCTGGTTTTTAGTTACCCCCAGGGCAACTGTTAGAGGAATACCAGTAACACCAGTTACTCATGCCCACCACAATAAACTTATCGAGGTGATCTGTTGGTGGTGAGTTGCTATCTGACAATATGACCAAAGTAACTGAGAATACTTTGGAAATAGATTGTCTAAAGTCTAATTTTGCTGTTTAGCTGCTAATTATAATCGAAAACTTGTTTCAGCTTTGACTGTTCATGGCATGTAGAAGATTCTTCTTTAAATCTAAATATTAAGGTACTCAATCTTCTGTCATACCATTTGATTCGTATAGAAATATCGAGAGAATCAGAGTTGTAGTCCAACTCTCACTTTGGTTATATTAAAAACCCTCTTGTACTACTAGAAGAAGGTTCCCAGTATTATTCCAATAGGCTGCATTGTGGTCTTGGCCACCTGGATCTGTCTCTTGATTTCTTGTCCGCTTCCTCCCTGGTAATGCAAATTATGTATGAATCTAATAACACTCATGTAATAATTATATTCATAAATTCTGATCAAAAATATTCATTTAATGGGCTATATATCAATCAAAATAGTTCTTAAGCCATTGCCTTTTACAGTAAAAAACCTCTCTAACAACAGTGTTAACTGCTATTACTTACTATCATTTTATGTTCTCTTTTTCTAAGAGAGTAAACGACATGGATGTATTTACCGATTAATATCTTAATAATTTTCGTTTTTCTAACTTAGTACACTTTAAATATTTTTTCACCATTTCATCCCCTTTTCATTTGATAATACATAGATATCTTGCAAGAAATGCCAGAAATAGTCCTTAAATATATGGCCACCATTGAATGACTAATAATTTAGGAAAATGCACATACACCTCTTTTAAAAATTACTAAGAAAAAAGTTATGATTTGAATAAAGGTCCATTGGTAAAATTCCAGTACGCCCCAAGAATATATAAAGAAATTAAAATATATATGGAAAGAATGTTATATGTTTAATAAATATTAAAACTGGTCTGAAGATAACAAATCAGACAAAAATATGCGTAGGTATAAGTCCAAGATGCACACATACGTCTGCGGTTGTAACAGATTTAAAACTATAATCCTTTCCTGTTAAATTTTATTATAAACTTTATTTCACTCTTAAGGTATATGCCATTAAGATCTTACTGAAACATTTATGAAACCTTCAAAATTAATATATCTGTTGAATATTTTATCCGAAAAATATAATCCTATTTCTTATATTGTTCCCTATATTTTGACATTTAAAATAATCCCTACTTAAATTATTAGTCAGAATCACGGATTTATCCATCCATGACCAGGGTTTATGTTCGAATTACCCGCGCGCGTCTCATATCAAAAACTTATCGTCATTTGCCTGGTCGTCCCTCGTGTTTATATTCTGTTTCTTTATTGCCTCATAATTTTTATGTTTTCTCTCAATATTTCAAGTTCAACAATTTTGTTTTTCTGTTTAATAACTTGTTGGTGTCTGATTCATTCATTGATTCACCATGTCATTTGAAGTCCATATCGAAACCAATTGTCCAATTATCTTCGCCTATATTGTCCAGTAAATTCGCCAACCTACATATAAGTTCTATTACAAACACAACAAACAAAAAAAGAGAGATTTCATAAAATTAGCGGTGAAATATTACCAATCTCTTGTATTAATAATGACTACTAGCTAAATAGTAAGTACATTCTATCGTAGACATTGATAACAAAACGTCCGTTTCAAGCGAAACAATTACACGATTATTCTTCCAAAAGGAGTGACGATCGTTTATGTACTCGTTAGTTTGTTGCTTGTTAGTGCCAATTAATAACGCAAATTAGTCTCCTTAAGTGCGAGAGCAACGCCTATACAAATTGATGATATCATGTTGCGCCGCGTACCACGCGTATTGGCCGAGTGCCGAGTACAGCATGGGGGTAACGAAATCGACCGCAGCGCTCGCTGTAGCAGAAATGAAAATATCTAAAGGCTTCTTTTAAATATTGTCATAGAAAATATAAGTTATTATGATAATATAAGTAATATTCTCATATTTACTTTTAGAACCAGGGTGTTTTGACAAAAACAAGAATATCACTGATATTTTTAATGAGAAAATATATATAAAAAAAATGTTTAAAGAAAAAACGCGAGAAAGAAAAGTCGCGATTAAATAAAATATTAATCCCAAAAATACTTGCATCTTTTTTGATGCAATTTTTTTCACTATTTTGACGGTTTTGACTTTATAATTATATACAACATATTTATTAAACATTTATGTGTTTGTTAAGTTTGTAGTACATGAATGCGATCAGAAGAAATAATTGAATAAGGGATTATTAAAAACGTACAAAATTTTAAAAACTATCTTATCACTCAATATCAACAATCACATTCAATTGTACCAACCTTAAAAACTTTGCTGTCAAATATGTAGTTTACGATTTTTTTATTGTTTATTAATAATTGGGAACAAATGCATTTAAGTAACATCGAAAATTTCACCGTTTATCAAACCAAGAAAATGAAATTTAAAATTAATAAAGAGGATTCATGAAATTATAATTAAAAAATTATATATCAGGAACGAAATAATTAAACGTCTTAATTATTTACATATTTGAAATTTTGTAAATTTCAATTTTTCTCTTGTTTAATTTTTATTAATAACATTTCTATTTCGGTATTTATGTTGTGCATTGTATATATTATAAATTTAAAGTAAAAATTATGAAAAAATATTTCAAATAAAGATCACTAAGGATGTGAGTATTTTTTTAAATCAATTTCTACACCAAAGTTATCACATTTCTTTAACTTAACAAAATCACAAAAATTTGCATTTTTGTTATACCGAACATATACCTCGTTTTATGTCCATTAAAAGCAAAGATTGGCTATACAATAACTATCGTGTCACACTTTCTAAGTGTGACACGATAGTTATTGTATAGCCAATTATAAAAACACTTCAAGCAATAGCGTATTAAAATTTTACACATTTCCAATATTGAACTGTAAATTAGAAAAAAATTGAATAGATACCTTTGTAAAATGCATTCCTTCTGACATTGTTTGTGGTTGAAAAGTTATAATATGGGTAATACATTGAATATTGCACGCATTTCGTTTAACTAAAAACAAAGGAATATTGTATATTCTTGGTACGGATAATTAAATTCTCACTATGATTTGTTAATAAAAGCATAAGTTTAGATTTTTTTTCCTTACTTTACAATAAATAGAGAGTTTATCTTTCAATCTAATCTAACTTAACATAATTTTCTCGAAAATATGAATAAAACCTCTTTCCTTTTCTTTGTCAAAAATAACAGAGGCCCAATTGATATATATTTAAAAACAAAATATAAGGAAAAAAAATGCACGAAGTGTAAAACACAGTTAAAATCATTCGATATTTTTATATTATTATCGTAAATCAACCATTTGTAAATTAACCAACCGTAAATTACCAAAGTCGTCGTTAATTCTAAGCTTACAAATAAAGTTGACGCATCTTTAAAGTCTCGGACGCTAGACAGCACTGATATCACGCACCCAGCCAATACGCATAAATTTAGCCCACTTTGCGCTTTATGCAACGTTCCAATAAATGAAAACTTAATTTACAGTATAAACGTCTCGATGACCAACAGCCAATCTCTGTTCCTCGAAACTATCTCGATGTTATCTCGAAAACTATTAGCCTACAATTCAGTGAACGATGTGGCCGGCGACAAAAGAAGCAGAGATTCGCAACAATTTGAACAGATTTTAAATTAACAAAAGATTTCCTGTATTGTTCGATACATCGCACTGTAAGGATGTCGCTTGCGACGTGAAGTCAGCGTTGTTCCCAACGTTTGCTCGAAATAAAGACACGGCACGGTGGACAGGCGACCTGTAAGTCTCTTTTACTACAGTTGCTTATTGACAATTTTACTGCTACATAATGCTGAAATGGCTTGGGCGGAAAGGTGAATCCGTTGGACGAATGTCAGAAAGAATGGAATGGAAGTATGTTTCGTTTGTGGATACAGTTTGTTATTTGCTACCTTATTATTGCTTTTCTCCGTGATATCGTGTGGATTTAATATGAATATAAAAAGATAAAAACAAAAAAATAGATAGCTTCATTTATGACAATACCTGTGCTTTATCCTCTATAGTCATGTTTCTTTTATTATATAAAATATGATCCAAAGATATTTCAAAACTTGAAATGAATTTTTGCGAAGTACATAAAGTCGAAATAGCTTTAACGGAAATATGAATCCATTGGATTTTTGTCAGAAAGTAATGTAATAGAAGTATTTTTCGTTTGTGGATACAATTTATTATTTGCTGTCTTATTATCGCTATTTTCTCGTACTGTCATGTGAATCTCAAATGAATATAAAAGGATAAGTACAATAATAAGAAAGCAATACCCGACGTGCCAATGCTATGTAATCATGTTTCTTTTATTATATAAAATATGATCCAAAGATATTTCAAAACTAGTTTGAAATGAATTTTTGTGGACTACATAAAGTCGAAATAGCTTTAGCGGAAATATGAATCCATTGGATTTATGTCAGAAAGAAATGTAATATAAAAGGATAAGTACAAAAATAAGAAAGCAATACCCGATGTGCCAATGCTATGTAATCATGTTTCTTTTATTATATAAAATATGATCCAAAGATATTTCAAAACTAGTTTGAAATGAATTTTTGTGAACTACATAAAGTCGAAATAGCTTTAGCGGAAATATGAATCCATTGGATTTATGTCAGAAAGAAATGTAATAGAAGTATTTTTCGTTTGTGGATACAATTTATTATTTGCTGTCTTATTATCGCTATTTTCTCGTACTGTCATGTGAATCTCATATGAATATAAAAGGATAAGTACATAAATAAGAAAGCAATACCCGATGTGCATTAACCTATGTAGTCATGTTTCTTTTATTATATAAAATAAATCTAAAGGTGTTTAAAAGTTTAATTTAAAATGAATTTATGTGCTATCTGAACTCCACAAAATCTTCAAAATTTGGAATCCAATTAGACTATTTTTTACAAATATCCACAATCGAAGCACCACTTGTCCGTTTCTAAGACTGTACATACTATCTCACCTAATCTAATCTGTATTGGGCACATTATGTATTAAAAGGCGAGATTCTATATTTGTACATGTTTTTGTAATTTCACAATATAATTACCATGTCTTGTGAAACAGCCTACTTATAAAATATATTTATTGCAGGGTACTTATAAAACATCATTATATCGCATTGTAATTAATTCTTTACAATCTGCTAAATATATATTTAACAAAATTGAAAACTTCAAAATATGAATAAGCCCTCAAAATTCTTTCGTCGGCGAAAATATTACTCGAAAGCTCTTATTTAAAAAGGGAATTATGGTAATTACGGACACAGCCGCAGGGTCGATGCCACGAGAGCGTAGCCACCTTCATTGATATTGAAAAAAAACAAAAGGTACATATCATTATACCCTACATTCCCCCCAACTTTTGTTTTGTGAGACTAATTGAGTTTTCGTATTATCGAGTGAATATCATCTTAAATCTTGGCATTTCATTCCTCTTTATTTAAGGGAGGGTGGAACTTTTTATGATAAAACCATAAAGAACATTCCACTAAATCATCACCGCATTTTTAAATTAAACTTAAATCCTAACTGATAATTTCAAAATTTAAATATTATGTACAATCTAAACAGGCTACATTTCATTTTGTTTCTTGAAATAGTAAAATGTACGGTAATATATTTTAAAATTATTATACTTAATCTGTTTAATGTTTTAACAAATTATAATTGGTCATGTTAACAACAAAACGTGTTTCAAATCAATAAAAAAGTCTCCTTAGTCATTATAATATTGGCATGGTGATCCTAGTCGTAGTGTCAGGAATGTTGCATGATATGTCGCCATTCCTACCTATAACCTGTTCTTCTGCACTCGTGTAGCATAATGTCCACGGCTGCCTGGAAATGACCTATCTGTCTCGTTGGCTCTCAAAATGATCTATCCGTCAGTATTATAGTTTCTGTGTTCGAAGAATATCATTATGCGAGACATTTCCAAAGAATTTCATTATAAGAGTTTGTACAACATTTGACAAATGCTGTCTGATATCGACTTTTTTGAATAAGAATGTTAGTATGGAACTCGATCCACGATGCGCCATGCATTCTTCTCAAACATCCTTTTTCCAGGACATCTATCTTTTTTGACTCGCTTTGACGTTTCACCCAGGTCTTTGCGGTGTAAAAGTAAATAGAGAACACCAATGCTCGAACGAGTCAGGCAATAGCAATCATCATCTCAATCTTATTGCGATTAATTTTCACTTTTAAAATAACTTTTTAAAATAATGAATACTAGCTTCGAATAATGTGGTATCATTTGCATAAAAAAGATTCGAAATTTTGTACTGTAATTTCATCCATCCAGTTCTCGAAAGCAATATTCATTGTAAGTTTTGCATAGATCTTAAATAGGAGCGGCTGTATTATACATCCTAGATGAACGGCTGTGTTAAAAATATATGAGAGATATCGTCGGCACAGAAAAAATACCTATATATATATATATATATATATATATATATATATATATATATATATATATATATATATTTATATATATATATACATATATATATATATATATATATATATATATACAAATATTTCGCCCACATAAAATAAAGTGGAATTTATAAATCTGTTCGGCGTCAGTAGAGGTAAATTGGGTAAAAACGTCGTTTTTAAAGTCTTTTTTATTTTTTTAAGTAAAGAAAGATACTTTAGCTTTTTCTATTACATTTTGACCATAAAATCTTTAAGAATAAGTTCCGTTACTTTAATTATTTTTTTTATTACAACATCACAACCGTAATTATGTACCCAATTTTTTTCAAGGTTGACTACATATGAAAATAATATATATATGCATGTACATATTTTGATCGCTTTTAAAGGCAAACCATGTTTTTAAACATGAAATTATAAAATTATATTTCAGTAACTCTGTTTACACTTAAACTGTTATTATCAGATTAGTTTTAGTTATCCTGAGAAAGTTCGTAAATCTATTTAAAAACAAAACATTTTAACAATTTATTGAGCCAAATTTTCCCGTTTGCCAAATTGAAATTTATAATTTAAAAATAATTTTCTAATCCAGCTTATAAAATCAGCCATTTGAACAAGGAAAAAAAACAATTCGGAAATATATTCTTCATCGACTCAATCAATTTTATCGTCGCTAATGAAAATGTGATATGTTACTGACCGATAAACAAATGTTTCGGAATAAACCTTTATCCAAATATTATTAAAATAAAGAGTGTCGTTTCTAAAATTAGATTTGCTTTAATGCCTTCAAAATTATAAGCACTTGGAATTTTTTGGTAAGGCCTAAAGTTTCAAAAATACTAAAAATTATATTACGTGAAGCTCCCATTATTAAAGCACTTTCAATATTATGTTTAGATCTACACAAAACTTATATTTCTTTATCACATATTTTTTACAATTATGGATACCTGACTCAATGAATATATAATCTTATCTACCTGAGGGTTTATCTAATGTTCTCAGTATCATCTATTGTATTATTAAAGTCTATACTGCTGTATTGTTATTGTTATCGGAGTATCCAGCTGAAGATATTTTTCGCAGAACCTGCTAGTATCCTTATATGTATATATATATATATATATATATATATATATATATATATATATATATATATATATATATATTATATATATAATATTTGTGAGTATAAGAAAGCTATTCATAGAATTTTTAAGATTTAAAAAAAAATAGATGTCAAACAAATTATTTGTATTTGTTTCACTTTCTCCTCTCTGTCGACATTCTCTTTTAACACTAATACATTTCTAATATCTCTTGATTATTTTATCCTCCAAAATTTGTTTTCTCTATGCAATTTGAATTTGACATTGCAGATTTCACCTCTTCGTCATGGCTGAATTTTTTCCACGAAGTTCCTTTTTCTTTCTAAGAACAAATATTAGTGGCATTGGATCAATTCTGAACTATAAGATGATATACTCCATTAAATATTCCATCTCATTCTATACTCCATTAAATCCGCTTAGTATTCTTTCTTTACAAAAATACTCTCATCTTTGAAGTAAATGAGCAGAATACACTCTGTGTCCCAGAAAACTATTAACATGATATTTCTGGTCGATTGCGACACCTTAAATTTCTTTTGGGGTGCGGTAACCTTTTATGCCACTGCATTATATACATGCTTGTTATTATGGACCCAAGTTTAATAGAAATACAAGTAAATCATCCATAATTCGACTCATAATTTCATCCTTATCCTTTCTGCTGAGATCCAAAAGGCCGCGTGAATACTCAATGCGTTGTTGCTTTTGCGGTGGAGTGAGCATTCTTCGCATCTTCCTTGCACTGTCTTTTGGGATGCCAAATGGTCATGAAAAATACTCGAAATTCTTGTAAAAGATATTCCAACCATTTCTCTAATTTGGCAACTTTTATTATAAGTTTTCCAACTTCTTCAACAATGTCCAAGGAAGTGGCCTGAATCGGCTTTCCTGAACGCGGATTACATTAGATCGAAACCTTACCTTGTTTAAAGAGATTATTCCATTTTTAAATCAGGATCTTACTGAGGCAATAGTTCCTGTAAATTAACAACATCTCATGCTATATGGCATGTGGTGTTGTTCCTCGCTTTGTGAAGAAGTTGATGATAGTTCAAAATTTGATTTTCTCCGTAGTCAATGATTTCTTCCAGAATAAATTGCTTGATCGATGATAGCTTAGAGGTCAATAACACAATTAAGCTGAAACTTTGTATATTTACTCGTAATAAGCCTCTCATTCGCGACTACGTATAAGAAACCCCCACCTCTTACCATACGCTCCAATCCGCAAACTTTTTGACCCGCCTTCGTATGTAGGTGCATATGTTGTGTATGTTTACTGATTTTTATCGCAGTTTCGCACTCTTGAATTTTTTAGTATTTATGCACGCCTTCCCTAGTTTAGAAAATATGGTAAAGGTGATTGTAAATTAAATACAAGTAATATCATCTATTAATCTTTCTCTTTTTTCATTTTTGGCTATCGATCGATGGAGGAAGACGATTCTTTAACGAATACATGGCTGCGAGTTTTGCTCAGCTCGAAGCCTCATTGACGGTCTTCCTCCATAGTTGACGACATTTGGGGATAGTCGTAGCATGTTCCTGAGTCAAACATTTCTTTTGGAATATTTATCTATTATAATAATTACAAAAGTAAACTTTTTGTTAAGTAAAGACATTTTGTATTAAATTGTCAAATACCATTTCTTCTTTTCAGTGCGATAAATCATCTGTAATACTGCCCCTTTACAATCCACCCACAAAACACTTTGACAAAATCGTTTTATCTTTTTCCTTTATTTATTTATTTATTTATGTACTTTCCTGCATCTATTTGATACGTATGGCAGACATTGCTACTATCTACTGATGAAGTGAAGCAATTGTGATGTAATTAAAATTAAATGTTATTTCTAGTTCATCACTATATTTTTCAGACAACATCAAAATTATTCCAGTAATTTTTACGTGATACACAAACAACAGACAGACACAACATTCCGAAAACCATGCTTTGCGTCCAATACATTTGTCATGTTGCCTTAACTATTTTTTCGTTTGGAAAATAACTTCAATATATAGACTGGCCAGTTCTAATGTTTAATTATATGGATTGAAATGAAATAAGTAACAACCCAATATATACAGGCTAAGGTCGAGCGGACTTTGGTTACGAATTTGTGTAGCACGTAAACTCACAGTTCTTGTCGTACATGTTGAATACACACACTGGGTGCGTTTTATATCCGTTACAACCAGTTGTTTTCTGTGTCGTTCCAGTGACACGCGTGCAAAATGAATTTGGTATTTTTATGTCTTCCGAGATTTCCCGCCAAAATTTGCATTGATGTTGTCTTAAATGATAATTGGAATCACTATGTTCTCACAAACAAATGCGTTCGTGCACTAAATTAATAATTCGGCGTCCATCTTGACTCATTAGTACGAAAATACAAAATATTCCCAACAAAGTCGGATACGTATCGGACGACGTAACAACACGTGCGTATACGCAAACTAATTCGTATCTAGTCTGCGAGTTCCCATAGTATTTTGGGAAGTTTCGTACGTAATTGTATGCATTTGTACTACTCGATTTCATGTAATAACATATCCAAAGTGCACTAGGTCAAATGCTAAACCTGCTAATGTAATTCAATTAGAAATATGTTCAACAGGTTTATATTTTAAACAAATGGAAAAAACGAAGTAACTTATATCAAGTGCAGTGATCTTATATCAAATGCATAGAACACGGAAAGTTTCCATATGTGGAAACCGACTGACAACGACGTTTCCTCGATTTTAGATCGCTTACTTATCCCACCCACAACACTCTACGCTTCAACTCTGGCTATGCCCATTTTACCAATGTAGATCCTGGTGGAAAACTTTATTGCGCGATTTAAATTACATGTAACACTAACTATTACTGTACGTAGATATACGACACACTTGTGCAATTACTACGCGACTATTACCTGGGCACACCTTTTTTTTGTATTAATAGAAAATACATGAATTTTGAAAATTATAAGTTCGCATACATTTTGATTGAATAAATTATGTCCGATGAAATAAATAATAAGTCTTATTTCAATACAACATTCATGTTTTTTAAAAACTTCATTTTAATTGTGTTAATAGTTTTTAAGTGACGTGTGTTCAAACGGACATGGAAACAGGTCATCGGATGAATGTTCTAAAAAGTATATTTACGTATTTTGTTATTTTTAATATGTCACTTAAATTATTTTTTCGTTAATAATTTAACTATTCATTATATCTAGACATTTTTAGGGAATATTTTTTTTCCTGTTACAATGTTTCATCTCAAATTACTCGTAGGTAGATAGCAATTAAAAATAAAAGCATTCGGTGCTCACATACAAAAACCGTTCCAGAATCAAAACATTTTCTACTGCCGTAAAAAATAGTCCATACTTTACTTTAAAACTAACAAAATCCACCAGTGAAAAAATTCATCAAAGTTACTTCAGTTGTACTTGTATTTTTATATAAAAAATTAAACGTTATAACGTATGTTGACAAAGACGTGACTTGAAGCAACAGAGCAGGATTTAATTCAGTGTTTAGCTTTAGTGTTTCATTGCCAATAATGGAGATGTTGAAAATGTGGGGACATTAGTAATTTTACATTTTACAAAAGACATATGTCTCAATATGCGT
Organism: Druceiella hillmani; assembly: GCA_039881145.1. Lineage (NCBI taxonomy): Eukaryota > Metazoa > Arthropoda > Insecta > Lepidoptera > Hepialidae > Druceiella > Druceiella hillmani. The sequence goes on along the minus strand of JAYKKI010000098.1, from coordinate 2,689,858 downwards.
AGGATGCTATGATTTATGTTATAAAACACAGTGATGTCGATATGTTTACAATTTTATGCATGTTAACGTTAGAATCTGAAATATTTGTGTATACTTAAAAGGAGTGAAAAAAAGAAAGTCTTTTAATTTTGCACTATTAGATATATAAAAAAATCCCAAAAGTAAGAAGCGAATAACTTTGTTCTCAGCTAGTTATATTTTAAACTAACAAACAGGTTCAAAATTTAAATTTCAAACCCTTAAAATAAGATATTGAATATATTTGGCGTTAATTTTGTGGAAATTCATTATTCACAATTAAATGAAACTACGTGATGTAGTATTATTTCTACTATCTTCAATTTCTTTACCACGACCTAGGTTTCGTTGTATTACAACATCTTCAGGTGGGATATTAGCAAAGATTGATATAGTTATCAAATATACTATTTCCACTTCTTCCCCGAAGAAAGAAGTTACCCTTCTATTACAGTGTGATAACAAGAAAGCAGCCCTGCCAGATGGCAGAAATTTGACCTGAGATATGTTTCAAAAGATTTTGTTATTCTTTAAGTTTAATGAATAAAGATTAGAGGAGATATCAATATAAATTTTCTTAGTGTTGTACAATTCTCAATGTACAAGTCTCAATTCTCGATCTCGATCTAAGTGTTGTAATGTTAAATTTGAATCTGATTTTTTTATATGCGAAGAAAAGGGATTTTCTCCAAAACATTTAAAAATCTATCATATAGTATTTGAGTGAGATATATATTTTTATTTAATAATTTTCAAGATAGATCATATTTTAAATTAATTTATCATTAAAAAGAAATCTATGCACTCATAAATATAATAAAAAACAATTTAATTTTTTTTTTCAATATAATCGCGTATGATTTATATAATAATTGGATTCAGGAATCTATTTGCTTTCATATTTATTATAATAATAATTTTAATAAAATTTTCTGAAGGTCACATTCAATTAAATTATTAAAATATTCCTTCTTACAACTTTTTTTGACACCTTCTTTAATAAACATTACTCGCTAATGTTCATGACATATTTTTTAACCATGTTTGTGATTTACGTCAACATTTCAGTAAGTGTATTATTTCTTTTATAAATTTAACCACAAGCCACTTATTCAGGAAGAACTCTAACAAAAAACGAAATATTTGAATTTTTAAATTGGACAACGCGAAAGAAAATACGGTCGAGATTATAGAATAAATGAAAAGCAATAATGGATTAGATTGTTTTTAACATTTTCCTTGATTGATTGCTGCATTTTGGTTTTTACATTTATTTATAAAAGAAACCAGAAATGGGTAAATTTTTTTATGTCATGAAAGCAATGTCATCTAAAACAAGAATCGGTAGCAATATTATTTATAGAATAACTAATAGCCAAATGCCTAGAACATGTTTTGGTTCAAACACATATTTGTAAAAATCAATCAAATCAATATTTATAGCTTACAAGCAACAAGAAGAAATTAGAGAGCAAGAAGTATAGGTTGCCATTGTTATGGCCTTACAAAAACCTATTAAAATTAAATCGGACCACAATCCGGTTTTGCTTACTATGACTGGCATAATAATTAACAGTACACAGAAACAGAGAAGCATTTACTTACCTAATGAGATGTAAGACTTACAACGAAAGAAGTTTTGGAACTGCAATCAGCCAATCTAATCGAACAGATTCGACTGGAAGCAAAAGAGGTTATTCCTCCATAAAAAAGATTAAAATGCCAAGTTCACTTCCTTTTTGAGATCACGGGTTTAATAAAAGAATGAAGAAATTTTTAGGAAAAAAAATAATTGAATTAAATGAGTAAACTAATCAGAATATTAAATAACTTTTTGAAAAGAGTTTCTTACAAAAATATTTAGCTTATAAAAGCATGGAAGTAGTATTGCTTTAGCATATATCAACGCCATCCTCAATTCGGGAAAGGCGCCGGGAATTGACGAAATTTCAACCAGCCTACTGAAACAGCCACCACAAAAAACCATTTATACGTTAACTTACTTATTTAACGCTTGTATTTCATTAAATCATGTTATGGATTTTTTTAGCTTCTGCAAACCAGCGGAGTCAATATCATAACATAGCAATAGCTAATAGGCCAATAGCATTGCTGATTGTCATAATTAAGTTTTAAAAAAAATGATTATTGAAATATCCTAAACTGATAGTCAGGATACCTGATTTCTAAATTTTGTTTTAAAATCACCACTCAACGATAGATCAAGCACAGAAAATAAATAAGCATTTGTTATAAAACATGCATTTGAAGAGAAAAGATATTGTCCAGTATTTTTAGATGTGAACCTGACAACAAGGTAAACCAATTTCTGCCAAAAATTACTGTCAATTGCTGGTATCATACCTTTTGAAAAAAAAATTAAGGTATCCCATGAAAGAGCTTTTAAAATTTCCGTTTAGTCTTAGCAGAGTTTCTATAAGGTATTTTCCTAGGATCACTATTAAAGTAAAAATCCTAGGATATTACTAATTTTGTATATAATATGCTGATATTCCTACATGAAAAAACGGTACTAGACATATTTTGAGGCACATTTTTAGGTTATGACAGGGTTATTGTGAAAAAATATGCGTCTCAATAAAAAAAATTTTCAAGCTGCAGAAAATGGATCATAGACTAGTAAATAGAGTATAATAGTTTGAAATAAATTTACATGTATTTTTCGTCGTATTTAGCCGACAGCAAAATAAAAGATGATTTCAGGGGATGCCGGGTTCCTCAATCAGACTAAACAAAATACCTCTGTGTCCATATTGACGGAATTTTGAACCAAAACAACACGTGAGATAAAAGGCTGAACGAATCAAAGTCAAAGTATGTACTTTTTAATCGCAAGACACTCCTAGCTCGACTTAAAATATAAAATACTCTCTATCGCTGTATTATTAAATCAGTTTAGACTTACGGTGTGTAATTGATCTCTGCAAGTCTCTTAAGTCTGCATCAAGCTGTTGAATCAAGAAACAAAATAGAGTAGTCAAAGTACGGCTGGTAATAAATTCACATCACTACGCAACTGACGAAAAACTCCAAAGTGACCCGGAAGTTAGCTGGGTTAGGTTGATCCTTAAATTTTAAGGTGATCTTCAAATTTCGAGTAAAATATTAAAAAAAACTATTCTACAATACAACATGGAAACAATTCAATCTCAAGGCTACACCCAAGAGCCGAGAATATTGAAGCACACTAAAACATATTAACCATTATGAACGTTTCACTTGAAGGAGAGATTTGAAAGTAAGCAATAAATTAAATATTAACCAGTTTTCTCAAATGTGAAGTTGCTGTATAACAAACATTACTGTATAGAAAATTACGAAGTAGAGGACCAAGAATGTGTTGGCTTAAAAGCATTTGACGAAATATTTTGGAAACTCAATTTGAGTCTATTTCATCCGAAAGAGGATCAATTCAACGTTTGTTGTAGTTGTAAGACTAGAAATATTAGGTATGAAGAATATATTCAACATTCAATAAAAATAATCGAACCAGGAAGGGATAAGGTACTCACGAAGAGAACGCGTTATTAGAAACATGTAATGTATTTAAAAAAAATGTTGATTCGGTTAATTTGGCTCCACTTCTTCAACCTCATATTATTTATTAGAAATCAAGCTGTGAAACTAAAAATCAAAGAAGTTATGTGCTATTGGTTTGACAAATCGAATTGTGTGCTTAAGGCCTCAGTTCTTACTTCATGCTTAGTTGATCATTTGGAGAATGTTTTGAGTCTTAAATCATTGCATTTCGTTTTCTGATGTATATTGTGTTCAGAATCTCAATGTTACCTTTAGCAATGCTATATTACATTTATGAATAGAGGAAAATACTTTTATTACCTAAAGTATCCGGAGAAAAGGGGGTTTGCCTTTCTCCGGGTGTTTTGAGTAATCAAAGAGATACGATTCCGTACACAGCGTAATTGAGTGTAAAATAAAAGGTAAAGATATTTAGCTTTCGGAACAAGAATACAGGTTTAATGGTATAAAATTTATTTAATTTTTGATCAAGGACTACAGCCTTCGCCTCAACGTCCTACACCAGTTGAATGTGTTAAACCAATAAAATTAAATAACGAAACTATATACAACTAGTGTTAATCTAGTTATCGTGTTTTTGTGACGAATTACCTAATACGAAAGTCTGAAATCAACATAACTAAAAACTGGACCGATTAATTTAAAACTATTTTTGATTGGATACAAAACATTTTGTTGTTATAATTTCATAATTTTTTCTATTACATTTTACACATGAGTCTGGTAAACTCTATTAATATTATGAATCACATAATAAAGTACCAGAATAAAACGTCAATAATAACCAAAATGTTAAAATGAGAATATGAAATTATTTTTTTTTCCTATGTAAAGTAACTATTACTAAAAAAAGTACAAAAACTCTTAAATTTAAAAAAATAAAGACAGTTTTTCCGTCTTCTGTAAAGTTTTTCAAAACCACATGAGCAGTTTTGTTTGCTAAGCAACGATTTGTAAATCAGTATCTAATAGTAATATTTTAAAAGTAATTCTCGAAATTTATTCTAAAAGCGTAAAACAACTAGGAGACTAAATTTGTTATTATTGAGTTGGACATGATTTAGGTTTAAAAAATATTATGGTTTTGAAAGTAATTATCGTAATATTTATTATAGTAATATTTATATCTAATATAATTTTGAACAATTAATATAAGTTTTAAACTAATTATTAGACAAAATTATTAGAAAGTTGATTTAGGAGTTTAATGGTAAACAGGTAGGAGTAACATAATACTATCACAATATCAGAAACACATTGTGATAGTATTATGTTACTGTTACCTGCAACAAAGCAAAATAATATTATTTATCCCTGTGCGTCATTATTTTTCGATGTCTTTGGTATAACCTCCTTGTTTCATTCATCTCATTTACTTTAATACTTACGATCTCATTAGTTCCTTTCGCTCCTAGGACTAAGAATATTTATATTCTAGATATGTCATTTATTTTATTTAAGTAAAAACTTATTAAAGAAATAAATGGATGAACAGTCTTTCTTCTACAGTAAATTTGTTTTTGCAAGCGTGTTTTAAATAATCAGACATGACATTCTATCTCTGGAAATGTAGCTTTTTGCAAAAACTTTTCAAAACAAAATAACAATCTTTTTACACGTAATGCCCAAAAAAGCCCGAAGTAAGCGAAAAACTCCTCAAAAATTTACATGGAAACCAAAATAATTACTTGACAAACAGTAAAACTAGTTTTAACATAATTGTGTGTACAGCTCATATCGAACAATCAATTATTGTCGGCTATCTTGATGTATGTATCTATCAGAGATTGTTAAAAATTAAAACTAGAATTAATTTCCCTCAAATAGTAATATTACATTTATTTGATTTAGGCACGTGCTATCTAAATCTTATTAAATAAATTGAAAACCTTCAAATTGTTTGTTTAGCCTGAGAAAGCTAAATTCTGTTTCTAAATTAATGGTGTATCCTGATTAGGCTATCTTCGCAAAGATTAAGACTCACTACTTTATGTAGTATTTTAAATAAAGATTACACAATTTGTCATCTAGGTGATAGATTAACGGATTTATATGTTTATGAGGTGAACATGTTCGGACTTATGTTCCGACTGATTGCGCGAAGTTTTCAACGCCACCTTTTACTTCATTCATACTTTTGCAAATATTTTCCCTCTGATCTTACCGCTAACCCATAAAAAATAAGAAATATTCCTTCTACACACGTTTATGGAACTCATATTAAAGGTTCATAAATTAATTTGCACTATGACCACATTCAATTTCCTTATTGCCTCATTTTTTTCCTCTTTTCTCCCAACATGCCTAAATTTGTCTTTTAATAAGAAGATATATTCTGATTTTATTAAAAGAACGTATTTGTTTTTAAAAGAAATATTTTTCGGTTCCATATCCAAACTATTTGTCTGAGTTTCTTAGCAATAATCAATTGGACGTGTATGTTCGCCTAGCAATATGTACACTATATACATGTATATACATACATATACAACAAGTAAATAAATAAATGTTAATTATTGACACAAACTGAGTGATGAAATATTATCCATTTCTTATTATTTATACTCTGTTACTTGTTTAATTGCGAATTCTCTCGCCCACATTCTTAACAAAACTTATGTTTCAAGAGAAATACCTACAAAATATTCTTTAAAATGGAATGGAGAAGATTTATTTGGTTATTTGTTTATTAATGTCAATTAAGGATGAGGAACCAAAGGTGATTCAAATACGATTCGTAAATCCAAAAATGATTCAAAATTAATATAAATAACCGATTTGAATTAATCTAATTACCAAATATTAGCTGTCCCCTACTAATATGAAGGCTTGAATGTTACAAAACATTCCAAATTCGAAATCCAATCAGATAAGCATTACAGTTTCAATTGTTTAGAAAGTCCTAACAATTCTTTTACAATCATGACACCATATATCCATTTTTAAACCTGTACGGATACTATCTCACAAAACGTAACTCTGTTTACTTATGCATTTATTAGATAATTATTTTAATTATTATATAGAAGTTTCATTCGTCAACAATTATATTCAAAATCAGAAATTAGTCACTATTTTAATAAAATGTGCGTGCTCCCAATACAAACGGTCAATGACATAAAAGTGAAAAACTTGAAACAATGAATATTTTTTTCTTTATTTTGCGAAAAAGTAAGAAAAGGTGAGAAGATATTTAAGTACAAATATGCAATTTTCAATATTTCTTAGTAAATATAAAAGGAGTATTTTTAAATTTCCATATACGCATCCAGCAAAAATCTTTGCCACGTTGGCAATTAGCAAAGATCATTGTTAATTGTCCACCTGAAGATGTAATACAACGAAATCTAGATGGTGGTAAAGAAATTAAAGAAAGTATAAATAATACAACATCCCGTAGTTTCATTTAAATTTGAATAACGAATTTCGACAAAATTAACGCCAAATATGTTCAAAAATATTTTATCATTATATATACTATTTTACTATTTGTTTTCCTTTCATTTTCACTTTTTCATAATAAAAATATTTCAATGGAAACTATAAAAACTTTAAATGTTTCACGTCTCCCAGGTATCCCATGACGGTACACATTTTTTTTAATTTCCTAATTTATCCCCGAAATTCAACCGAGAATAAAAATTTAACTTTTTTTGCTTGAAATCTCTAATTGAGAAAAAAAAGTGAACATAAGTGCATAATAACGCATCAAGGTGACATTTCAGCACATAATTACCTACTGCAAGACATTGTTTTTTTTTCGATCTTATATCTCACAAACTACTTTGTGGTTTCCAATAGTAAAATAATATTTTTTTCTAATAATATATTTTTTGTTTAAATTTCACTGGTATCTGTGTCCCTTTTCCACGAGAGAAGAGCTGCAGTTAATAAACCGCTGTTTCTCTTGCGCAGAAAACAGTAGCGGTTAATAGTGGCTACTTCGAGATAATTAAGTTGATTTCGACAATAACGAAAGAATGTCAAAATATATGTGTAGGTGATAAATAATGAAAATATGAAAATATTGTGTAGGTAATAAGTAGAATTTTCATCGATTTAATATTTTTATTGTTTATTGTAAAAACGGCATACTTACACGCCAGAAGTGAAACTCGGAAGAAACTTAGCTCAATTTACGAGAAAATTATTGAAAAAGAAATTCGATGCCAAATATGGTAGATCGATGCACCTTAACGTTAGCATCAAATTTGTATAACCTTTAGATCGACGCACCGTAATATCTTGTATTTTACACTAGCTTTCACATTTCTGCGCACACTCCTGCCACTTCAAAATTGAGAGCAAGATCAGAATAGATCTTGCACATACACAAACACAAACACACAATCACAAACAACTCAAAGATCCAACGTTTAATATGTAGTTTGAAATTACATTAAAGTTAGTTTCCTGGTGGCGTGCGGCGAAGCTCAGCGAGAATTCAATCATCGGGCTGTGGCCCGTACCTATTAACATTGTTGTCGACGTACCGATGCGACGCCTTTCGGGATTCTGAACATATGAGAACGTTGCATTTAATGCAGAAGCTGGCGCAGTTGGTAAATGTGGTATTATTCCGAAAATTCATCTTTCATATGATATGTAATAGCTTCAGATTTCAGAGTTTCAGCGTCCGAGACTCGTTGAGTGCCAGATAAAAATAGTTAGGTAATATGAAGAACATTACAAAATCAAACCTCATTATTAATAATAAGTTATGAAGTTAAAGTAGTTTTCTGAATAGAACTTATACACGTTTAAAATTTGATGGGAAAACGTGACAAAAATAAAAAAATATGTTTATAACGCAATTCAATAATTTATGGTAATTTAATTTTGTAAGTGATCTGAAAATCGTAACAATTAAGAATAATCCGCATAATTACTGGAAGTTTACTGGATATGTTTATTGATTAGGTATACGGCTTAATAGAATAAACATTTTAGTGTTACTTATTACACAATAATAAATAAAATTTGCTACAAATATTTATACGTGTATATATATATATATATATATATATATATATGTGTGAGTGCGTGCGTGCGTCCGTGCATGCTTGCGTGCGTGCGCGTGTGCCTGCATACGTACGTGCATGTATCTGCAATGTGCGATAAAATATAATTTTAATAGGGTTATTCCAGTAAAATTTTCTTTCAAATTGATCCGGAAGTGTTTGCGTTATATTCTAATAAATTGACGAACACATGGGCGGGCCAAAACGAAATTGTCTTAATATTCTATATTTTTTCCATTGTTTCTAATAACTTCAAACAATCGACTAGCCATTGAATCGTACAAAGACTGAATATAATGTTGAGGTATCGCCGACCACCCTTTCATTAAATCTGTTTTTAATGCTTCTTTATTATCAAATTTTCGTCTCTCTTTGTATAATTTTCTCGTTAATCCTCCCCATACATTTTCTATAATATTAAGATCAGATCAGATCCTTCGTAGAAGGCCACTTCAGATTTTCAATATTATTATACGTAAACCATTTTTTCACAAGAATCGCCGAATGAATAAGTGCATTATCGTGCTGAAATATAAAACAACTATCTTCTAATTTTTATTTTATAATTGTCTTCTCTCGCTCTAGTAATTTGATGTATCTTTCTGCATTTTGTTTACTTTTGAGTACAACTAGATCCAGCACACCGTCATAACAAATAGGCACCCCACACCATTATACTTCCTAAAGCGATGTATCGACGGGACAAATACCTTTCTTCTTTTCTAAGATCGTGAAAATAATATTCATAGCCATCCGAACCATCCAATTAAATTTTTTTTCGTCCGTGAATATTACCTTATACCATTCTAATTTCCATGTCATTTGCTGTCATGTAAATTACAAACTAAGGAATAATATCGGTGAATTAGGCCGTTTTTTAATTTCCAAATGTTATAATGTGGAACACTTGTTTATGATACGTCGCACTGTACGTACAGATGCTTGCGTTCCAACTTTCAGCGCTATTTGACCTGTAGTTAAAGAAGAATTTGATGCTTTACGAAGTATACGTCGCCTTTCTCGTTCTGTTGTGATTCATTTCGTTCTTCCTTTATATTGCTTACCATAGTTTTCCGGGTCTTTTAATTATTTCATAATTACATGATGCGATCTTCCCCATCGTCGAGCTATTTCACGCAACTGATACTTTTCTTCTTTTAATGCTCCGATTCTTATAATTTCTTCTGGAGTTAACTATTTTCCACGTCCCACTTTGTTTCAGATTCGTTATACTTTTTTTTATAGAGACTTATTAATCAGACTTAAGAATACGACAACATACTGATTTTCTAAATACTAACGTCTGTTCGCGGTAAAGTCTCAAAGTAAAGAGATTAGTTCTAGTCAAGTGACCGGAACTGTACATATATATATATATACATATATATATATATATATATATATATATATATATATGTCTGTGTAACAAGCAGTGAAAATATCAGGTGTGTTGCGAGTACAAACTAAACTAACATTGATCCCTGAAAAGAAACTAAAAATATTTTATATTGCCGTAATATATACAGTATAATAGCGTAGATTTAACAGAATCCATCGGTGAAAAACTTTATAGAAATGATTTTAAATGTTCTTGCGCGATGCGCAAACAAATAAGCGGTATCATAGCGAAATGTTTCAAAAACGATATGTTGGCCTTCACGAATTTTTACTTTTTTAAACTTTGTTACATTGTCTGAATATTTTATCGGACAATAAAATAGATATTAATAATATTTTCACAGCCTAGTAACAAACCTATAAAAAAATGTATTATATTTTGACAACCAATTAAGGAAAGAAAATAAACTTATATCTAAAATATATATCACCCATGAAAGATCGTCTCTGCTCCACTTTCTGATAAAAATACAACTCACTTTTGCACTTCAACAAATTATAATCCAATATAATCTAAAACAAATAAATTGTATGATTAGCTTTAATAAATTTGAACAGCGTTACCATTAATAGAAAAAAACATTGTGCCTGTCAACTCCAATGCGCAACTGGAGTTTATTCCTTAATTATGATTGTCTTCTAATATATAGAATAGGTAACACTATATGTAAACATAAATATCAATATTATCTATCAATATACCTCTAAACATTACGGCAGCGTCCGTAAGAAACGCATTCGCTCGACTGTTTTTGCGTTGACATAGATTGCAGAACTGGTCACCAGAAACATTATTTTAACGGAATAGTGTGAAACCTATATCCATTTTAAAGTTTTTTCTAAATATGGGTGAAACAAATTTGAAAATCGGATGAGTAGTTTCAGAGATTACCTGTAACATCCTAACGTAAAAATTAACGTTTTTATAACTAACTTAAGAAATATCTATTTGCCTATATTCCTTCAAGGAAGAATAGTTTGGGCACAAATCCTATGAAATATACAGTATGTATTCATGCTGATATTCCCTGTTAATTGCGGTGGACTACATTTATGTGATACTTAGAGGGTTCAATTTCTATATAGCAGAGAAAATTTAAAGCTAAGTCATAAAATAGAGTTTAAATTTATATGGAACACTTTTAAAATCACGTTAACCTTAAAGAATATAATGGCACAAATTTCCAGATAAATTATGATTATGAAAGATATTTATAAAGACATTTACACCTAAAGCCATATACATTATATTACTCTACCCTTAAACAGACCATCACATCGGCAAGAAATCTGTCACTCGGTAAATATTATTGAAAAACGGGAGGGAATATACCTGAGACCCATTGATAATAAATAAGAATTCAAGTCTTCATAAATCTTCATTCATCGCCCGACCCCGTAATACTGTGCTCGTACTTATCGATAATAGCAGCAGTCAATGACCGCATCTGACTTTTATTAAACTGGCGTTTTTTGTCATATTTGATTTATAATTTCGTTTAAAATAATAACTGTATGCGAACACGTAACATAGTCATAAATTCACTTGAAGTAAAGTATCGTCAGTCGTTCATTTCGTTGCATAATTTTTATGATAGATAAAAAATTATCTCGTAATTAACAGTTCATTTAACTTGGAGAGTAATTATATTAGAGAGGTATTATTTCGTGCAACCTTTCACGTACCCCTTTGGCATTTGCAATTTTGAACATTGCTGTATTTTACAAAAGGTGCGACTCTTTTGTGATAAACCCATGAACGTGTAGTACGTACCACTTCGTCGTTTTCCCTGATCGCACAACGTATACGCAACACTCAGAACGTATAGGTAATTGTATGGGCAAACAATTTTAGTTGTATGAAAAAACTTAGTTCTTTTATAACAATTGATTTCATAATAACGTTTGTGATAATATTACTGATATGTAGTATTAGATTATCTATTAATAAACCCGTCAGTAAATTTCATCAACCTTAGATTGTACGGTATACAAACAGAACATTTCTACTCCATCTTCATAAAACACATAAAGTTGTCTTTCTATTACTATACGACAACAGAGAAGCTTTGCTAGATAATATTTACTTAACTTGATATATGTTTAACTGAGTTTTTTAATGTCTTCATAATTAATGTAACAAGTATCCCTAGAGAAGTATTATCCTTAAAACCAAATTTTTTTGTTTTGAACTTTGGAAACTATTATTGGTTATATCGTAGTAGAATATTCCTTCATATATCGTTGTGCACGCATTGGGTATTGCTTTGCACGCTTTTTGAACTATGTGGAATTCAAGAAACAATAGCAGTCTATGTTATCTTCGTGAAATTTTTGCATCTTCTTTATTCTCTACTCGCTGAATTCAGTTGTCATGTCAATATAAGATCGAATACTTCTTTATTACCACAAAAAGTTTGGGATATTTGTTAGCATCTTCTCAACGGATAGACATGTTCTGATAATTCAAGGTAAATCGCATTTGTTCACGTTTCTATTTAGCACTATATTATATACCTAAGTGAAGACTCAATTAGTTCTGATCATGAGGCTTTTGCTTACCAATAAAGCAAGAATTACCTTTTGGGACAAAATTGAGAATACTATAATTAACTGTTTGTGTAAATTTTTGTTATTAATGATCAATTCAAAAAATAAATATTTTACACGAATTTAATAATTTATTACAAAGGCGCATTGTCATAATTCAATTAGAGCTTAAGTTTATACTTCCACGATTAACCAAAATCAACAAATTTTTCTCACCAACACCAACATTAAATATTTACTTCTAAACAATTAATGAAGCCATAAACTCTTATTAGCATTAAGAATTGCTCTTAAAATTATAATTTGAGTTCAATAAGTGACAATACACCCTCACAATCCCAATATTATAAAATGTTCAAGGGGTTTTAAAATGTTCAAGGGCTCAAGGGGTTGATATGGTCACGATTTCACAGCGTAAGGGTATTTCAAACCCTTTCCATTTATATTATGTACTTGCATGCAATATTTTCCCGTTCATTGTGATTTACTTTATTTATCTTCACTAGTAATTTTAAGCATAAAAGGTTTCAACCCACCTACTTTTTCTGACATACCTTTAAATGTAGGCAACTTATCGAGGGAGCAAAGCGAAACATATAAATTTATAAATTCGTCAATGTAAATACAAATACTCGACGATTTCACAGAATAAATGAATATCATTATTGGATTTGAATATATTTTATGTTTTCCTTAATTTGATTACTGCGTGTCTGTTTTTACATGTATTTGTAAAACAAACTAGAAATATTTTGATTGATTATTTCTTTCCTATTACGTCAAACAATATCGCTTAAAACACCAATCAATTTTCTTACTTGATAAGAGCCATAACTAAAATCCTAACTAAAAGAAATAAAAAAGTATCCTCTCCTCTTGTTGTTCGCAATATAAAGAGTCGCAAGTGCTTCCGTGGAGAATTTTCTCTCTTATGATTTTCCTACTGTAAATAGTGTCCACGGCACCACCGAGGGTGGCATCGAGAGTAATGCATATTTGCAGACCGATGAGCGATTAGGCTGAATCGTCATGCTTATTTTTGTTTCATCTTATTAGTGTTAATTTGTCTTTTGACAGATTATCACCACTTCTCAGCAATGAGCTTTTCAAAACCTTTTAAAAACAGGTGGTTTTATAAAATATGTTTAAATTACTCCTTTTCTCATTCTGATCATGGATATCAATTATGATCATTAAAATTGGACATGGGCGTAATATAACACAAATGAAGTAGTGTTTCATAGTTTTCCATATATCTTGAAATTAACTTCATAGAAAATTCTAATATAATATCAGTATTGAATATATTTGGCGTTAATTTTGTAGAAATTTATTATTTCGTTCTATTACAACATCTTTAGGTGGGCTATTAGCAAAGATCTTTCCTAATAGCCCACCTGAAGATGCTGTAACACAACGAAGCCTAGGTGGTGGTAAAGAACATAAAGAAAGAAGAAATAATACTACATCACGTAGTTTCATTTAATTGTACAAATGTCAGTACTTTAATTTTTTTCTGACTTATCGAAGCCATGTTTGAGAAATGAAAATGAAAAATATTTTTTTGAAATACGTCAGTTTGAAATTTAACAGTACGCAAACGCGACTTAAAAATTAAATATAGTAGATCGGACTTCAACTGAATTTTAGAGGACCGGCCCAATTATATCCAAGTTGATAGGATAGGGAGAAAAAAATTCAATCACTTAAATTTCTGGGGACAAACATTAGCTTTTTTTTTAAATACTGAGGTGCATACTAATTAAAATGTCTGTATGAAGTGTCGAACTGTAAAATTTTACACCCATAGCTTGAAAACGGAAGGACACATCAAAAGGGTAGAAATTCCTCATTTCGTAACAAAACCATAAAAATAAAAACATTTTTAAATTGCACAAACTGTTTACAATAAAATGAAAATTCAAAATTATCATGTACTTCATGATAAAACATCCTCTTATAACACTAATATTTTCAAACTCGTTTTTATCTTTTTAAAAAATCACTCGCCTGTACATATATCCATCACTTCTAGCCATTTTTTCTCAGAAACTACTTGAAGCGTCTGAGAAAAATAGCTGTGACTCAGTAATAAAGTTTATTAATCTGTACGTATTTCAAGAGCTCGTACTTCAAATACGAAATAGGGAAGTTTTCTTCTTCTAAAACACCTCTCCAACTAATGAAGGTTGACAGTCTGCGTATTTTATTTTGTCTTTAGCAAGGCGATTTCGATGACATTCGTAAACCCTGTTCATTCTCGAATGTTACGCAGACATGACTTTCTTCCTCAAACGGTTTTCCTTCTCCCAGCAACCTTTCTCATCATTATTACTTGCAAGAGCTCGTATCTATCATACCCCAATACCCCAAACACGCGACTTTATTTTGTTCGATGGTTTGAAAAGCTTGTGTTATTGACCAACCTGTCCTAGAAAATTCTCTTTGGTAACTCTCTGAATCCAAAATACAGTCTACTTGTGGACCCAATTTTGAATATTTTTGTACATCTCCTGATATGTTTCTTAATAGTCTCGGCCTCACATCCATATAGATGTAGGGGCTAAATGTAGCACTAGCAATTGCAATGGGAGTTTTGATCTCTACCTCACTCACCCCATTTTGAGAAACCCAGGTTCCGAGGTATTTATATTTATTAACCCAGTCTAGTTTATAACCCATCACAAATATGTTTGGTTGGAATTGGAATTATTAGAGATGATCATAGACTTTGTCTTACATGACCATAAACAGAAATTTAAGGAGAGCCAATTAAGTACTATTTAATTTTTAATTCCATACATAGTGTTGTATATGGTTTAAATGGACTAGTTATAAAATACTTAAATTTTTTTTATTGTAAATTTAGGACGTATATACTCTAAAATATTTTGAAAAATGAATAAGAAATATAATCTACTTTTTTTCCGAAATTACTGTAAAAATATGGTAGATGTGATGGGTTGATAAAAGAAGGGTTTTAAAAGCCTACACAAAGTTTAACCTTTCCGTAAATTTTTAAAATTCTGTTTTTATCAGCAAAACTCTAAAGATGATTTAGATGTCACATTATTTCTATATTTTTACTCGCTATATTCTAAATATTATTCACTAACGTATATTTCTCACTAATATTTTAATATGCAGATTGTGTGTATTCGATTCCATTTATGTTTTATTTAACAGATTTCAAACGCTTATAACCTCTGTACCCTTAAATTAAGATTACAATATATTTCTTCTCACTTGTAATCAAGAGTTGTCTCTTATACAAATTAATTTCTAAATTTTCTCTCATAATGTAAGTCTCACTACGTACACCCAGTTAATTACTGAGTTAATTTTCCACGAGCAGAGGCCTGTTATGATGAGCATGAACGTGTAAATGGGTTGGTATCAGCGCGATACACTCCATTGGAGATTTATTGTGGGAACAAATTTCGAATACGCACATTACGGACCTACGGAGCAAATCTACTAATCGGAAGCTTGCAGTGAAATCAAATGACTTACCCTTGGGCATCATTATCCTTCGATGTCTTTTCTTAAAATATCATTATTCCATTTGACTCATTTATTTTTGTGATAACTCTGGTTTTCCCTGAACTGAAGTTGATTCAGTACTAAATTTTCTTTCACTTGACCTACGTCAACAAACCATCTCAGACTCATCAACATCTCAGGTCGTTGAATTGGCGAATGATCGATTATTGATGGCACGTGGTTTAGCTTATTACATCCATAAAATTTTCAAGATTTTTCTCATGTACCCCATTTAAATTTATTCAGTTTCTTAAAGAGTGAAGAACAATTAACGGAATGAAGTTTCAAAAAAAATATATATCGATTGGCATTTCTGCGTGGTTATAGCCTCAATACTCCCAACATGCACTATGGTGGTCGATAACTACGCGTGTATAGCGTGTAGCGTGTGCAAGATTTTGGGTTTGAAATAGTCAACTTTGAAAATGTGTGATTTCCAGTATGAAAGTCTCGGTTTTTTCTAGAAAGTTCTAGAAATTTGAAGAAATTACTACATTATTCTCGAACATTGGCGAATTCCCGCACATATTCATTGTCCTTACCCTTTTTCTTCATTCCCACAACCCAGCTATCTTATTTCTGTCAACATTAAGTTAAGTTACCATAATGCACGACGGGAGGATTGAGGTTACTACTACGCATAAATGCCATTGGTTTCCTATATGTAGTTTTGGCTGCAGTGTGGAATGTAGGCACAAAGAGATTCAATTTCTATGTATGCATGTATGTATTTATACTTGTACCTATCTACTATTAAAATTTTGTAAATAATATTGTAAATATCTACTATTAAAATATGTAAATAATATTGTAAATATCTACTATTAAAATTGTAAATATCTACTATTAACATTTAAAAAATTGTTTAAATATATCATTTGATTTTTAAAATTGTTCAATAAAATTGTAATTTTATTTTATTATCATCTTTTATCATTGTTCATCAGTGGTAAAAGAAAACTCGGTCAAAAAATACTAATAAAATATGAAAGAGATACATAAAAATTACGTTTGAAATGTTTTGTTTATATATTTATTTTGTAATTAATAAAAGCACATAAATAAAATCATCCTGCCAAACAAAATGCACTCTTAATATGACTTATAATAAATATTGTATTTATATACAATCAATGTGGAAAATGATATAATTATAAAATAAATATTGTAACTTCGATGTCTAATAACAAATTACCTTTCATCGATGATAAAATCTGGTTATTTTTATTTGTACTCGCGTAAAGGTCCTCAGTTTCCATGCAATGTCAGCTGATCAGATTGTTACATTCAGTGAACGACGCAAAAATTCTGTGAAATGTTTATTTAATAATTTTCCCAATAAAAGCGTCTTTTTTATTTACCTAAATGTTAAATCTATCTAGTTACATTGAACTACTTGTTATAAGCTTGCGTTGAATTTCATACTAAACTTTGAAATATTCTGGAAGTTCTTAATTATATTATGAGTCAAATTTTGTCATTGGATCAACAGAACAAGGTGGTTTATTCATTGCAGATGTGATACAGAATTAAATTCGGGGATGCTGCCTTTGCATCTCTTACATTATTTCCCTGAAATAAACCAACATTTCACTGAAGGCCAAAATTCAACTTTTCCTGAAAGCCATTCCGTAAATTATTCTTCACTCTTTCGAAAAGTGAATAAATTGAAATGTGGTACATGCGTAAAATCTTCAAAATTTTATGAATGGAACAATCCATGCCAAATGCCATCAATAATTGATCATTCGCCAATTTAACGAAGACGTCTAAGATAGTTTGGTTTGCGTAGATTAAACGAGAAAACTTAGTACAGCACCAACTTCAGGTTAGGAAAAATCAGACTAATCGCAAAAATAAACGAATCGGATGGAATAAGGATGTTGTAAAAAAGACATCAAAGGATAATGACGTCCAGGGATAAGTCATTTGATTTCGCTGCAAGCTTCCGATTAGTCGATTTGCTCCGTAGGACCGTTAAATGCGTATTCAAATTTGTTACCACGATAAATCTGCAATGGATGGTATAATGCTGATACTAACCCATTGACACGTTCACGCTCATCATAATAGGTCTCTACTCGTGGAAACTTAACTCCGTAATAAACTGTGTGAATGTAGTGAGATTTCATCCTAAGAAAATATTTGGAAATTAATTTGTATGAGAAACAACTATACACCACGCATGGGAAGACATTTATTGTAATCTTAACTTAAGAGTACGGGGAATGTTAGGTAAGAAATATGGTAATAATAAAGCCGTCGGTTTTAATGAAGCCTATGACCTTTTGGAATCTATTAAATAAAACATAAATACAATCGAGTACACACGGTCTGCATATTAAAATATTAGTGAAAAATATACATTTGAGAAATTTGCTTAGAAAATTTGGAAAACGGTATCGATGTTGATATATTTGCCTGGAAACCTATTTACAATGAAGTTTTTAAACGATTTTCTTCAAATGTTTACCCATAATTAATATGAAACCTAAGTTAATAAAACACGATATGAAAATTATATTTTGCCGTTTCCAAAAAGATGGACAAATTTAATTCAAGACTAAAACGTTTTTAAAAACTAAATTGCGTCCAATTTAAAGTTAGTAAAATTTTACTTCCAGTACTCCAATAACTTTATTAATTCTGTTTAAATGAGACAGCAGCCGAAACTTAATTTTCTTTATATTTTCAACTTATATATCACTGAATTGCTGTTTGCAATATCTTAAGGTTCCATAAGTAAGATAAGAATTTATAGGTTACATAAAATATGCAATTCTTCAAACCTATTTCGTATCTACTATTATCAACAGCACTTTTGTATAATAATCGATGTAAATACAGTGAAATCAATGACCGTGTAATAGCTGTAAGGATATTTGGGAAACGTTGGTATAATTATCCCTTTTTGGCCTCAAACATGGACGGACATATGTCACTATACAGTTATATTTAATATTTATCGAACGTCACCCATACATGTTATATTGTTTGTTACACGACGTGATGTACTAATATCGTCCATCGCCAATCCGTAGTATATTGCTGTGATATTCGCTTTTTGTAATATATACTTTATCCAATCACAAATACACGGAAATAAATTCCAATCGATTCCACTTAATATTTTGAAGAGCAATTGTTCATGACGAGACATGTTATTCTTACATAAAATGAATTATTACCACGTCTTTTTCTTGCGAATTTATTGAAATAAAGCTCAAAAGATTTATCTGCAAAACGTCAGCAAGCTTTTACGCTGGACCTCAGCTTGTATTAGGTTATCAAATATCGCCGATGGTATATTTTTCGTTATCAAATTGTGCCTGCATCACACTTGTCAATAACTCACCGCCACCTGTCGGGCATTGTCAATATAATTTCAGAGAAAAACTTGGTGACAGTGATTCATAGAAAATGTTTTATTCTGTAAAAAATTGCTCAGAACTTTAAACAGGTAAAAATCAAAGAAAATAATATTGGGTGTATAAGGTGGATAACATGCAAGACCTAGTCCAACTCCTATGAATGTTGCAACTATTTTTATTCGCATGTGGTCTAGCGTTATCACGGAAGAAATAAACTTGATTCTGTTGATCACTTAGTATGTTAGCTAGTCAGTTTAATAGCTCGCTCTCATTGACGGTGGACTCTTCAGAATCACCTTTCATTGAATAACGCCCTTGGCATTCTATGGGAAGTTAAGCTATTTGTTCCTGGTATTCAGCTCAGTTTTGGGTACTTAAAATACCATTAATCATGCACGATTGCACATAATGAGAGCGAGTGAAAACAATGAGTTTATAGAAGTGCATGGAAGACTTTTGAATAATTTGAGGTGACAGTGTCTGGACTCGAATAGAAAGCTGAATAATTTTTTAAATTTTCTCTGTTCATTTACCTGCGCCAATTTTTAGTCGGAGCTGTATCTTATTAGTCATTGGTTTTTCCATGCGTTATTAATATAAGCAGGTCACTTTAGATAATTACATAATTGCTTGAGTCAATCGAAATTATATTTCAATATTAATATCCTTTTATAAATTTTAACCCAAAAATAGAAGAGATTATAATTAACAACATTTTAAAATACATATTTTAGAGTATTAATGAATTAACCTACATGATAAAGTTTTTATAGTACTAATGTTAGCATCACAAAAGTGCTCCTAAAAGGAACTTACGTTTTAGTTTGAAATTTAAGAGGATAATTTTCATTAATCAGAAATTTAAACCGCATACTCAATTCTCTCTGAGTGAACGCCAATAAAATAATTACAATTTTATTTCCTAGCTGAACATTGAACATCATTACTATATTATATCAATTTAAATTGGCACCTTAAATTTTAGGTAATGCTCTACCAAATATATTAATAAAAAAACCACCAGGCAGATATACAAAAAGTGGACTAAGAATGATTTTTGCTAGTGTGATTAAAAGTGGTTGTGGTTTCTGTGGGATACTCTAATAAAAAAATGATAGAAAAGTAAACATAGAAAAACTCTTAAAAGACTACCTACCTTTTATTCCGATTCGATTCGAGATTCGTATGACAAAATTTTCCCAAAATATACCTTGTACTCCTCGATATTTACCATCTCTCCTCACTATCTAATCTATTCTATACAACAATCTGGTATAGCACAAAATACAGTAAAAAAATCAGGTTAATGTAGGACGCGAAAGAGATTTTTTCAGATTTATTTTTATCGTTATAAATATATCACCTATCATGCATTCTAAGTAATCACGACATCCCGAGAGACTTTCCATGTCTATAAATAAAATCTCTTTTAAACCCCACCCGTATTAAATATTTTTCGTCTCTGTCAACATTCCTCATGTCAAGCTAAGTTGCCTAATGTTTTCACCCCGCGTTTTACAAAAATGTTCTTTTTGATTGTACTTTTATCATTCTCATTTAAAGTTATTAAATACTTATACATATGACACATATAAGCATGCTGACTACGGAATTGTTCTGAATGGTACTGAAATTTACAAAAAGCTACGCAAATTTTGAAAACGTTCCCTAACTAATTTTGTTTTAATCTGCGACATAATAAGTCAGAATTAATGTGAAAAATAATTACACAGATTGATTTGTGCCCTCATCTACTAATGTGACTAGTATGAAGCGTCCAACATATATAAACAACTACTATTTTTTTACTACAACTACTATTTTACTGAATACAAATCAAATAACTGGATATATTACTGACTGATCTGGAAAAAGTGAATAAAATCCATATTTATATAATTAATTATTTATCTTTTAAAAACAAGGACAGCCTCATTATTTTAGAGCATATTTAATGGAGGTTCAACTAACATAAAATATGATTATAAACAGACAGATTTGTATCAATTTGCGAAATGTATTAGCGAAAATTATATCATAGTTGTCCAAATATCTCACAATTAGTGTACAAGTAATAATTTTACTGTATTTTATCTAATGGCTTAGGTTCATTTCAGATTGTGCAATTTTATACAAAAATTCACGAAAAAGTGCAGTTGATAACACGCTATGACATAGATATGAAACTAATCGTTTTAAGAAAATTATAGCTTCTTTAATCAATAATAAAAATATAAGAGCCAAATTAGAGTTTAGTAGCGTTAAAATGTATTTTTTCAAATGGACCTACTAAAAAAATGGATTTATAAATGGCAAATCCATGATCCACCAAATAGTTATTTTTAATTGATAAAAAAATTAGTAGGCGGGTTTGTGCTCTACTCAAATAGTTTTTTTTAAACCGTACTCTTTAAAAAAGCAGAGTCCTTCACCCCTTGCCCGCCGCCTTTTTAAATATTTGAGATCATTCACGAAATCAAATTTTAATTTAAATTAAGTGTTATTTTTAGTTTAGATCAAGAAACTAGTTAATTATTATAAATTTAAAGTTTTTGATTTAGCTTATTTAGAAGTCAAAACTTTCTGAAGGACAAAAAGAGACACACGAATACATACGCTGCCAGAATAATAGAGTTACATTCTAAGCCTTCGTATGCGTATGAAAAACTGAGATACTATAATCATTAATAGAGTGTAACAAATTATTCAGAAATTTAACTTTATTTCGCAATCTCATTTATGTGAATTTCGGCAATTTTCTCTTACTTATAGTAACACAGGGAGTCTTATATTATTAAATTTAAGTTGAACGTAGTTTAATTTAAAAATGTACTAACCTTGAAAGTAATTTATTCATCCTTTGTAGAAATTACGTATTAATATATATCCTCATATTATTGTGCTCGATTAATATAAGTTTTAAACTATAAACTAGGAAACGTTTTAATACAATTTGTCTAGAAAATTGGTTGGAGAAGGGTAACAAGGAAGTACAAAGTAAAATGAAACATTGTCAATCACTCGTAGTTATTTAAAAGTAAGCATAGCCATTTTATAAAAATATTGTTTATAATAGCGATGTTTCTAAGAAATATTGAGTAATTAGCTATATTTTTAGGAAGAGCAGATAAAATGTCGAGCACTTAAAAAAATTTTTTTTGGTTTGAAAAAAATGAAGCAAAAAAAAGTAAATGGATTGTGAAACAAAACTTATTCATTATCTTTTACTTCTTCAATAAATTTCTACATAAAGCAAACGAACAATAAATCGGAATCAAAATATTCCTAATCCTCGAAATGAAGAGAAGAAATGAGATGGAGAGCATCAAAATAAAAGACAACGTAGGATAATGACAAAAGACAACGTAGGATAATGACACTTTGAGGCAAATCATCTTATTTCCCTCTAAATCCCCGGATTTGCTCGGTAGGCGCGTAATGCGGGTATTCAAATTGACTACCACAATAAATCTTCAACGCAGTGTATCGCGCCGATACAGATCCCGTTCACAGTTCCTGATTGTCATAAAAGATCTCGACTCGCAGAAATTCAACTCCGTACTAATTAAATGAACTAAAACTACAACTAACATTAACATTTTGAGATAAAATATAGTGAGTAAGATATATATATATATATATATATATATATATATATATATACATATATGTACATATATATGTATATTTGTACTTTCCTTTTATTTATAGACTAAATATTTCATACAAGATCTTTTAAATATATAGTTGGTGAAGGTCAATGCATGCAATACTGTTATATTTAGTACCTAAGGAATTCAATTACTATTTTTCTACAATTTCAAGAAATGGTTATAATAAAATTCAGTAACACATTTTATAATAAATTTTCAAAATCGGATAAACGTGGTGGCGAAAAAAGATTCTGTTTTGATTTATATCAATAAAAATTTATTAACGTTGCTGGTTACCCCTTAATATATACTTACATATTAAAGTTTAGATCACCAAAAAACACACGCGATTACTTTTTCTTTTTATGAATTTTAGCAATTAAATTTCACGTAAAAATACACTATATCAATACAGTAAAGGTGGGTTACTATAACATATATATATATATATATATATATATATATATATATATATATATATATATATATATATATAAGACAAATTAGCAATTTGTTGCTCCAGTAACACTTCTATGAAAAAAAAAGTAAAAATATCTTGTCCAATAATTAATTTAGTCATGTCATTGATATGTAACAAGAATATGAGTCTGGTACCGTGAAAACAAAAATCTTACAATTTTTTTGAAGGAAAAAAATATATATATAACAACGAACGTATGTGAAGAAATAAATGGAACCCTATTATTTTTTTTATATATAAATCAATAAAAAATATTACTTATGGTGAATACCTTCTTCTTTAATATTAAATTGTTTTCACTATTTTTTATTTTTTTTTATTATAGGATATTATACATTAAACAAACCTAAAAAATATCAATTATTATATATACGAGGAATAAAAACAGAATTTATAAGATATTACAAAGGTAAATAATTATTTCATGTACCTCATTTAATACTCATAGCAAAAAACAATCAATTCTTCCAACTTTAAAATAATTTTTTATTAAGAGAGTATACTTCCACTATGGTTCTATGAAAATTTGGTTAAAATGTAACCATGAAAATTGAACACCTATTATAGAATTCCTCGATAATGAACAGCATAGTTACCTTGATCGTATTTCAATAATATATGACTAATATGGATATAACCTTATTCTCAAAAAATAAACATACAAGGTGGTGATAGGAACTCTTCAGTGATGAGGAATAAACTCATTTAGATTGGTCTCGTTTGAATTGTCTTTATGTATCGGGAAAACTATGGGATATGTTAGTTTGGGAATACGTAAGGGTGCATAAAATATAATTTCAACTTTAATC
Source organism: Druceiella hillmani (assembly GCA_039881145.1). Taxonomy (NCBI): domain Eukaryota; kingdom Metazoa; phylum Arthropoda; class Insecta; order Lepidoptera; family Hepialidae; genus Druceiella; species Druceiella hillmani. The sequence continues at coordinate 2,665,453 of JAYKKI010000098.1, read as the reverse complement.
CATAAATTCTATACTACTACTACCAAACCGTAATGTGTACTGCTTATGCAAACCATCAAACTTGGATATCTACTGTTTTTAAAATAGTATTGTGAGTCTCAAGTAAAGACTTTGTCATTGAACGCCGGGTTCCAATTACTCCAACTTGATGCTGCAGGAATACTGCCTGCATAAAATGTAAAACTTGCCTATTTACTATTCTTAAGTTAGTATTGTAAGTTTTAAGCAGAAACTTTTGCCATTGCAATCGGGATTCCACTACTTAGTTTTAATACTGCAGACCTACTGCCTGCTCTAACGGTGAGGCTTAAAGGCCTGCTGTTTTTAAATTAGATTTGTCGATTTTAAGTTGAAACTGTGTCATCGAATTTCGAATTTCAATTTCTTTGTTCTAATCCTGAAAGTATACTGCCTGCATAAAAAGTTAAACTTGTCCTAAGCCAAAATTGCTGTCAATGAATTCAGAGTTCCATCTCCTCACTTTTAATGTTGTAGACATACTACCTGCCTTAACTGTGAGACTCACGGATCTGCAAGTTTTAAAATAGTATTGTGAGTCTCAAGCAAGAACTCTGTCGTTTATTTCGGAATTGAACCCCTAAGTCCTGATGCATAAATACTGCCCGCCTAAAACGTGGTACTTGGGGATTTGCAGTTTTTAAATAGGTATTTAATGTTTTAAGCAGAGACTTTTCCACTAAACTTCAAGTTCTAACTTCTCAGTCTTAACGCTGTAGGAGTATTGTCTGCTTCGTGATCTTAATCATGACACTTAAGTATATTCTAATTTTAAGTTGGTATTGTGGGTCTCAAGTGAAGACTCTGCGAAATCTACTCTACTAAACTTTGGATTTCAACATCTCCATTTTGATGGTATGGCGATACTTCTTGCTTAAAGCGTGAGACTTGAGGATCTGTCCTTTTAAATTAGTACTTAAGGACTCAAACAGAGTTACTACCATTAAACTCTGTATTCCTTCTCCTCAGTCCTTGCTTCAGGGGTGCTACCTGCCTAAACTATTAGAATTGAGGCTATCTTATTTCTAAATTAATATTTTGGGTTGCAAGCAGAGACTATCACAGACTTCGAGGTCCTAGTCCTCATTCCTCATGCTGCGAGGTTACTGTCTGCTTAAACATGAAACATGTCGAAGTAAATATAGTATGTGGGTGTGCGTATACTTGAGATACAAGGGAGGCGTCAACTTGGCAACGATTCCTAAAATCTTTAGCAGCAGCAGTATTTTGCAAATTTATTTAACTACAAATTAATATTCGCACTTACAATATTTTTTAACTATTTCCGCTTTCAGAATTTTGGATTCTTTTACTCAAATAAATTCATGTTCGTATTTACAAGTATTTTTGCTTAAACGTTTAAGTTTTTGGATTAATAATGGTTGAAAGTTTCAAAGCGGCTAAGGGGCACTAGGTTCCAATTATTCATTTATTTTAAAAATGGCACAACACATAAACTGAAGTCGTAAAATAATTTTTTTAGTTGGTATTATAAGATATTTTGTTGATAATATTATTACAATTTGCACAATGTAACAAAGTTTTGCATTTACGTCGCAATTTCGAACATCAACATACTATACCGCGGTCAAATGACTAGTGAGCCTTCAAGAACAGTGATATAATAAAAGCATTACTTTTGTTTTTCGCCATAAATGTATCTCTGGCTTCTTTCGAAGGAGGTTCATAGCTGGTGCCTACATTCCCACTGTTATCTCAAACAAAATTGTTTTTTAATCACTAATTCTATTTCAACGGTTTTAACAATCCCTTACAAGTTCACAGCGCGAGTGGAAAATCAAAATGATACGAAAGAATACTTTGCATTAAAATTTTTCCTATCTTAGCCCCAGACAGTAAGCCGTGAAAGAGGAAAAATCGGTATTGAATAGAATCCTACATAAATAACTAAATGATTGAAAAATGCGAAAAAATAACATTTAACTTTCAAATAAATTAACGAAATAAAATTTTGTAAACAGTTAAAAAAGCTCTGTGATTAGGTAAAAAATAATAATATCTTCATAAAAACAATTAATGAAATGTTTGCTGCGAGATATTCTTCATGGAAAAATAACATATCAAATGCATTAAAACAAAAATCTCTTAATCTGTCTTAACTTTTAAGATATAAAAAAACTAACCCGACAAAGAGTAAACAAATATCGGCATAATGGTCAACCCCCAGTAAATAGTCGCTGAATCGCAGTTTGGTCCTTATAATACAAATTTTCTATCTTAAAATATTTCAAATTTTCCACTTCTTTATTCATATTAATTTCTTTCCTAATAAACTAAAATAATTGTCAAAATTTTACTCCAATACTAATTTCATTTTCTAAATTTACATAATTAATTAACAGAGTTAAAATCAGTTAATACTTCACAAACTTCTTTCAAATGGTTGAAGTTATAACAAGACAGACAAATATTGAATATATTTGGCATTAATTTTGTAGAAATTCATTATTCACAATTAAATGAAGCTACGTGATGTAGTATTATTTCTACTTCCTTTATTTTCTTTACCACGACCTAGGTTTCGTTGTATTACAAAATCTTCAGGTGGGCTATCAGAAAAGATGTGGCTATCAGCCAATCTTAACATAAAGAAAGTAGAAATAATACTATATCACGTAGATTTATTTAATTGTGAAGACACAAAATCAAGCTATTAAAACCAAAATATCTGTTCTAAGTGACCCAATTTAATAATTGGCGTGCAAAGCGACGAATTTTTTTGATTCTTTTTTCATAAAAGTGGAGTTTCTGCGATATTGTACACTTATGGGTCGCAAGATGGATACTCCTTTTGACTACTGTGGACACAGTCTATTGTTTGTCTGGATTTTCTTAGAAATTAAGCTTCAATATAAAGGTCATAATCGGGAAATATTAGGGACGTAGTTCCTCTGATTACCGTATCTTCAGACATTTTTAAAAATGAAGAACGTGAATTGATTGATCTACGCAAATATCATGTAGCATTATTGGCTACTGTGCAATATTTTAAATAATTCACACATAATTTCATAGCTCATTTTCAAATTCATGGATTCGTAAACAGAGTATCTCTGTTTATGCCGGCAAAATATAAAATTATGAAATCAGAAACGAATCGCCGATACAAGGTTTCCAAACTCGTCTTAAAAAATCATAAATTCGTTATCGCTATGATCACATAATCATTCCTTTCCTTATTGTCTCGTTTTTTTCTCATCTCCCAACACGTCTAATTTAACCCACTTTCTTTAATATATATTTTTTTATTTAATGACTTTTAATAGTTTGCATCTTTTTTAATTCCGCCAAAACTAATTGCCCGAGTTCCTTAGCAATCAGTAATTAGAAGAGATAACTCCCAGACCAATAATTTCACTTTGTGTGCAATATTAAAAACACAACAAAGCATGCTACATTAAAAGGACAATACATAAATAAATAAAAATTATCAATGTAAAGTAAACAATGAATTATTCCAAAGGCGTCATGATTAACACTTTACTACTTCAAAAGGGATGATTGGTTATTCAATTAGTTAGTTGTTAGTTGTTACCAATTAATCACAGGAAAGAGACTAGTCAATCCGCGCACCACTCCGTATGAGAGCAGCGACGATACAAATTTATGGTTACATGTCACGCTGTGTCCCAGGCAATACTTAAATCTGTCCCTCCATCGCCGACTGGAACGCTCGTTCATGTTATGTGTGCGCATAATTTTCCCTACTTCGCACTTTATTCAACGTTCTTCTCAATGAAAATTTAACGTGCATTATATACGTCAGCGTCGCTTAGTATAAACGGCCCATCCCTTCGCGATTTACCCGTTTATTTATCTCAAAAACTATTAGATGACAATTCGACGAACAATGTGACCGGTGACAGGAGAAGCGGAGATTTGAACATTAATTTGGATAGATATTCAGTATTATATAATCAACATAAGCTTCAAATGTTTTTAGGGAAACCTCATTGTTAGGATATCGCATAGGTCGAGCGGGCAACGTGGTTTACAACGTTAACTCAAGATAAAGACGGCAGACGGCGCGGTGAGCGGGCCTGCATGTCTCTTTTGCTCCAATTGTTTATCAGCGATCCTAGTATCTTAAGTCGTTTCTGGCGGAAGAGTGAATCCTTTGTATGAAAATCGGAAAGAACGAAAATAAGTACGTTTCGTTTGTGGATATGTCATATTGTTACCTAATTCCGGGTACGGGTGTACTGCTTTTTGTTTAGCATAAATTGGTGAAAATAAAAATTTCCCTGTCTTCATGTATCTGAGTATAGAATGTCCGTTAACCTATATCGTAAAGTTTTTTTTTCTTTACATAACATATTATCTCAAGATGATTCGAAATTAATTTAAAATTAATTGTCAAGTTCAAACTGTTCCCTATTAGTACGTGAATTTGAACAGAAAACAAAAAATATTCAACTTAAGAATCCAAGGAAAACAGTTATTATACTTCAACTTTTATTCCTTTTACTTCAGCTGTAAAAGTTTTTGACCTACTAATAAATCAACATTTCACATTCTCGGTATTTTCAAGAAAATTTTGTTGATCGTAAGATTTTTTTCAAAATATACTCTCTCAAACAGCTTCAAAATTTTCTTCCACTGCGAACTAAATAAAAATTTATTAAACTTTGCTTCTGCGTTTTCTTGATTAAGGAGATGTATATTATTCTAATCTAAAAAAAACATTAACTCAATAAATTAGAACGACTTCAAAACCTGTGTATTCTATACATTACCGGTCTTAAAGAATTTGACCATATATTCGAGTGTCGTTCACGTCTTAAATAGTTAAGGATTCGTGATCGATGCAATCTCCATCTTCTATGTTTTGTATATAATATCCTCAATTACACCTACATACCTTAAATCTAGATTCCTATACTAGTCATCCCACGACCTCGAACTACGATCCAAAAATAAGTAAATCCTCCTATTCCCTCAACATGGAACCCTAAACATTTCAATATAATACCTCAACATTTCACGAAAAATTATTCACCGTATATTCCACTCGATTGTGGAATGAACTGACTACAAATATACAAAGTGTGCCTTCGTTGGTTGCATTCAAAAGTGGTCTGGAAATACATTATATGTCATAATTCGGCAGATCCTAATCCCTTCAATTATAATACTTATGTTTTTAATTAATATTATTTTATTACCACACAATATTATATATTTTATATTTTAAGTAGAATTAATTAATGTTTATAAATGACTTACACTGCATTCTCAGTTTTCAAATAAATAAATTAATAATTTTTACAATTACTTACAATCGAAGACCCAGGTATCTATTTTACTGTCTCACAAAACGCAAGCCTGCATAGTTTTACATTTTTTATGTAATTATTATGTCTTATTGTAGAAAATTATGAAAAATTTTCATTATATAGTTCATAGAGAAAATATCATTACGTCGTCGTGTATCCGGCGTGAAGTCGCAATACGAATGCATACAATTTATTAAAATTTAGTACGACATACCCTAATTAGATAATCATCATCAGATTCAACAAAACGGGTTATCTCCATATGAGCCAAATAATACTTTTAGCGTTTAAAATTGTAACAAATCGAAAGTTTTCAAATATAATTATATACTTTTTTAAAGAAAAGTTTTAATTTTTTCCTACTTTTTCCAATCATAAAAAAATAAAAAATCGGATGGACTTATTTATAAAAGATTTTTAAGACCAATTTTCACCCAGATTATTCCATTTTCATAAGTGATAGAACGCCGGAAGAAACATAAACACAACAGTAAAAATGTACATTGAAATTGACGAAATGTCGACTTGTCGCGAATCGCTTCAAATGAATGGTTTGAGATAGTCCACACGTTATATTATTGAACTAAAATTGATGCTTTTATCAGGAACTTACCTTTAATTTAATTTGAAATCTATTTTATTCCAATAAATAAAGGATACAGTTTTAATAACCCCTGTGTACTCGACTCAGCGCGAGCAGAAGATCGAAATGATGCGAACGAATACTTTGAATTTCACATTTTTGCCTGTCGTAACCCCGGGCAATTTGCCGTGAAAGCGACAATTTACGTAACTTTTAAATCCATAAACGAAATGACATTTTGTAAACAGGTAAAGAAGCTTTCTAATTAAGTAAACAATAATAATAACTTCATAAAAAAAATTAGAAAGTATTTCCTGCGAGATATTCTTCATTGAAAAGTAACATATCAAATGCATTCAAAATAAAATCTCTTAGTCAGTCTTAACCTTTAAGACGTAAAAAAAACAAATTTCTGCTGACAAAGAGTAAAAAAATATCTGCAGTATGGTCAACCCACAGTAACCGGCCACTGGACCGTACTTTAGCCGTTCACGGAAATGAAAAACATTGGACACGGCAGGAAATTGATGTTTCTCGATGTCGGCGTGCTATTTATGTGCATGGGCGCTCAGTTTACTCATGTAAAATGGCAACAATGCGGACCCGGCACATTGCATAAATATAACACAGTTTATTTTTTTTCCGAAACTTGCCGTACTTTTTTATAAATAGAGTATAAATCAAGTATAGTTGTAATTTCATTAAAAGTTACAGGGTAGGAAGAAATTTAAAAATACTGCCTTTTTCATCCGCCACGAAATAATGAGATTTCATATTTTTACTCAAAGGCCCTTCTCACATTTTCCTATCTGGTATAACAATTAAGAAAAATATTTTCTTTTTTTTCAGTTTTCAGGTTCATGTTTAGTCTGTAAGGATAAATAAGTTTAATTACAAACGTAACATGTTTCTGAATTTGTACACGGATATTAATTATTAAAATTTCCTACTGCTTTATTCAAAATCATTTCTTTCCTAATATTGTAAAATAAGGGTCAAAAGTTACTTAAATACTCATTTCATTTTCTAAATTTACATATTCAATTAGTTGACTTAAAATCAGTTAATATTTCAGAAAATTTTTTAAATTTGGTTGAAAGGGTGAAGCCATAAAAAATGGGCGAAAACAAGCTATTAAATACAAAATATCTGTTTTGAATGTCCCAATTTGATAATTCACGTACTACAGAGGAACTAATTTTTCTGGTTCACTTTTCATAAAAGTAGAGCTTCTGCGGTATTATAACGCAGACCAAGAAATATGCTCTTTTTAACTGCTGTGGGCACAGCAATGCGTATTGATATAGTTATACTTAGAGTGTAAACTTCAACATAGCGGTTATAATCGGGAAATATATGGGACCTAGTTCCTTTGGTTACCGTAACTTGGTTGAGGATGGATCAGCCCTTGAATCGTTTAGAGCAATAGAGAAGTGCGTTCTACGAAAAGGAGAACATCTCCAACAATATTTAATAGAAGCAATTTAAAAAATGCGAGATACAATGAGGGATCTTTGGAGATTCGGAACACTTTTAAATTATGAAATGGGTCATGGTCTCAACGGAGAGACACTGAGATACTTTGGTTGCCGGCTGGTTTAGCTTTCCTATTTGAATTTCCTTTAAAACGGTACTCAAAAATATTTAAAAAGACGCCACTGGGTATACGCACAAATGATCAACAAATTTATATTGATATATGTAATATTCTAATAACGTTCATATTTCATTTATTCTCACAAAGATGAATCTGAATGTGCTTGGAGGATGGGTTCAAAGTATTGAAGTTTTAGTTAATCTAAATAAATCTCGGATCATTATTATTCGTATTAATGAACCATTCTATCAAAAGGATAACTAATTTACAGCAACTATCATTAAGCAATTTTTGTTTTTTCTTTTCCTACTAGAGCAACAAACCCGGTTGTATGGATGATTTTTATCCTAATAGTTTTTGATACTTTAATAGAAAGGTTTCTAAAAAACGCATTTTAAATGTGTCACCCTCAATACTTCACCAACCAATTTTACAGGAAATGTCAATGGCGGTATGCATATATTCACCATTGAAGGACAAATATTTGTATACCTACCTTACTAACCACACGACTAAAATCTAAAGCTAGTATATAAATACACATTCTTTAAACTATGTTTTGCATAAACCATTAAAATTCGGACAAACGTCAAAGTCGATAAGAAAATCACAGCATACATATAAGTGTGTGCCTTAACAGATTATAAATTCATTTTTGCTATGATCACATGACCGTTCCTTTCCTTGTTGCCTCACCTTGTTCCTTTGATCTCCCAATCCAATCCTTTTTAATATATTTTTGATGGTTTGCGTCTGTTTGTGTAAAATTTAGATTACTCGGAACGAAAAAAAATAGCCTATGAACTGTCGTAGGTGGTTTACAGCATCAAAGTTTTTATTAGTAAGGCGTTGTTGAAGATCTAAAGAAAAAGTAATCAGTGGGGGCAAAGTCAATGAAATATGGCAGGTGGACGATCTATGTCCAAATAAAACCCAAAACATTAAGTACTAAATAAAATAGTTCCCACGCACCCTATTTGAAACTTTTCCCAAGCGGTGTAAATGATTCTCCCTATTACCGTGGGAGTGCCTGGGCTCAGTTGTTAGCCAGCGTCTTGTTAATCTACATTTAACAATAAGTTACCTTCTTCAATTAACAAATTATTATTTTTAACCTGTCACTATCCAATTCAACCGGTCGACCAGAACGTGATTGATCACACAGGGAATAATCACAGCTGGAACTATAATTTTGCAATAGATTTAAATATTTGTATGGAGCCACGCTTTAGCATATGTTACGCGTAGCTTCGGCACTAGACGAGACTGGGACTCGTAGAGTAGACAGTATTTCCTATGCGTCTTACGTCGTCCATAATTCATCCATGTTAGCAGACGCTGCACGTCTTAGTTATTAATGAATCAGTTAGGACTCCATTTACATAAATTTGATAATAGAAGCTTTTAGAAGTTCCCATGTTTTCTAGATAATTTTAGAAAAAAACGCTCATTACTTTTAAGCCAACAATGTATTGAATGTATTGAACATTAAAAGTATAATAAATAAATAAATAAAATTAAATAATATAAATTAAGTAATGAAATATTACAAATGTTTCATAATTAGTACTTTGCTGCTTCAAAACATAGGGTTGATTATTCATTTAGTTAGTTGTTTGTTAGTACCAATTATTAACAGGAAACACATATTCAATCCACGTACTTCTCCGTATGAGAGCAGTGACGATACAAATTGATGGTTACATGTCACACCGTGTCTCGCACAGTAATCACATCTTTTCCCTCTACCGCTGAGTGGAACGCCCATTCGTGTATGTGTACGTATAATTTTCCCTACTTCACACTTTACGCAATGTTCCATTCAATGAAAATTCAACGTGCAGTATAAATAGCGTCGCCTAGCATACAAGGCCCATCTCTCTTCGCATTCTAGCCGTTTATTTATCTCCAAAACCATTAAACGACAGTTCGACGAACAATGTGGCCGGCAACAAAAGAAGTAGACATTCGAATAATTTGAACAGATATTCAGTGTTATATAATTAAAATGAGATTCAAATATTGTTAGGTAGACGTCGTTGTTAGGATGTCACGTACATCGGGCGGACAGCGTTGTTTGCAACGTTCACTCAAGGTAAAGAGACGGAGCGCTGGGCGGACGACCTGCATATTGCCTTTTCTCCAATTGTTTATCGGCGATCCCAGTGCTACTGAAAATCGTTTCTGGTGTGTGAACCCTTTGGATGGATATAAAAAAGAAATACAATATAAGTACGTTACGTTTGCGGATATATGTTATCTGTAGTCATACAGTTACCCCGTCTACCCGTACTGCATTTTGTTTAGCATAAATTAATGGAAAACAAAATTTTCATATCTTCACTTATCTAAATATTGAATGTACCTATGTAGTAATGTTATTTCTTTCATTGTGTAACATATTATCTTAGAATTATTCGAAATTAGTGTAAAATTAATTATGAAAGACTCTCTGCTAGTACGCGAACTTGAACACAAAACAAAAAAAATTCAAATTCGAACCCAATCAAATTAGCATTTGAGTATAATTTTAACAGTCCGTTTTTAGGACTGTGTGCAAACGATCTCACAAAACACAAGCCTGTATAGTTACACATTTTTAGGACTGTGTGCAAACGATCTCACAAAACGCAAGCCTGTATAGTTACACATTTTTCAAATGCAATCATTATATCTTGATGAGATTATTGAGCTTATGAGCAATTTTTGTTATAGGGTTCATAAATAAAATATTACGTTGCTGTATATCCAGTGTGTCATCACAATACGAATGTGTACAATTTATTTAAGGTTTGAACTAGATATCCTAACTAAATTATCCTAATCAGATCCGATAAAACGAGTTATTGCCACCATGAGCCAAATAATTTTCTTACCTTCTAAAGTTGTAACAAATCGGGAGTCTTAAAAGAAATAGTTACATACTTTTTTAAAGGAAGCGCTTTAAGTTTTTCTAACTTTCAGATCATAAAAAAATTTTAAAATCGGCTGGACTTCATAATAAAAAAGTTTCAAAGAGCAAGTTTCACCCAGTCTAGTTCATTTTCTTAAGTAATTGAACGAAGAACCGGAAAGAACGAAGAACGGAAGAACCAAAAACAGGACAATAAAAATGTACACATTTAAATTAACTAAATATCGACTTGTAAGGAATGGCTTCAAATAGGTAGCCCACACTTTAAATGATTAAATTGATTGTTGCATCAGAACCTCTAATTTTACTTGAAATTTATTTTATTTAAATAAAATGTTATTTTATTTATATAAAAATAATGAAGTATACGGATTTAACAACCCCTTCGAGATCGCGAGCGGAAGATCGCAATGATACGAACGCGTACTTTGAGTTTCACATTCTTTCATGTCGTAACCCCAGGCCGTCGGCTAAATTTACAGTTTAAAAATTGAAAACTTCAGAATATGAATAAGCCGTAAAAATACTTTTCTCGGCGAGAATATTTCCCTAGGGCTTTGTTTTTAAAAGAGAATTATGGTAATTACTGACAGTGCCATGGCGTCGACACCGCGGGGAGCGTAGCCCTCTACGTTGATATTGAAAAAGCATGAAAGGATTAGGTATCAGACCTCTGCATTCATCAAAACTTTTCTTTTGTGGATGGGTTGAGATCGATTTTCTTCGAATACTTTCGTTACTTTTTTATTTGCGATTGCCAAGTAAATATTATTTCAAGTATTTTCATTTCATTTTGCTTTCTTCAAAAAAAGAGAAAAACTTTTAATAATATCACCAGGGATATAATTTGGGGAGGGGGGAGTGTTAGTCAGTAATATGAATGATATATTTTCAGATTATTCCATGGATTTATTTTCGTTTTTGAGAAGACCGTGAACAACGGTTAATATGAAACGTCACCGCATTTTTATATTAAACTTGAATCTTTATCGGTTAATTTATTTAGTATTTCGTACATCATGTTTTGTAAGATTAAGGTATATTGTTATGTATTTGGAACGTATCATACTTAGTCTATATAATATTTTAATGACAGATTTTAATGTTATAATGACAAGTCGGTCATATGAACGAGAGAACTGATTTCATATAAATAAAAACTAGAATGTTAACATATACTTATACATACATTTAAATACAGATATTTATTCTTCATATAAATAAATACCCATCGTACTATTTTTAAATCTTTATAGGGTCAGTTAAGATAATTTGAGTATATCATCTTTTTTTGGATCTATTCAAGATTTGTTTCAAATAATGAATGAATACTTCAGTTTTTCCTATTAAATTTTAGCAATATTATATTCAAAAATGAGTGCTGTAATTTTCGTGTAATGTAGCCCTTTAATTACCGCAAGGCAACTGTAAGATTGTACATACACTAACTTTTGAAATGTTGATAAAATAATAAAATAATAATTATTAATTTATAAACTGCTATCATCTTAAAAGTAAACTATGCTTTAAGCATGAATTTCTAGAAAAAGATTTTTCAAAATCTTATTAAACTAAAATTAATGTTATCATATTTATTAAAAACCTTACAGGTCTATTTAATGAAAATTAGTTGCGTGTTTGCCAACTAGGAATACATAATTACAAATATTCTTACATTTCCACTGAGAAAATCCGTCGTTAAACTTCATAAAAAGCGTTTAAAAAATACATGTTTCATCGAACCAGTCAATTTAATCTTTTCCAAAGAAAATATTGCATGGTACTAGCCAATTTATGGATGTTTCCGAATAAACTCTCATTCCAAAATGTTACTTTAAAAATTGTCCTTTTTGAATTCAGATTTGGTTTAATACCTTGATAATTATAATCCCTTCGAACATATTTTATTATGTCCTTAATTCTAAAACTTACTAAACATATAAACAAAAAATAAAATATTTCAGAGACAATATTTTTGTATTCCTTTATTTTTTTTATATTTTTTTAAATATAATTACTGAATACTTATACCTGAATACTTTCCACTTGCGAAAGCGCCAATTCTACTATTATATTCTAAGTGCTGATAATAAAATACGTAGTAATTAAATTTAAGCAGGCGAATACCAAACCTTTCAAAGTAAATATATTATAAATTGATAACAGCTTCAAATAATGAACAATACAACATACATCATAAATAAAATACAACATGCATACAAATCAAGAAGAAAGAGTTCGTCTCTTCCGGTCTTTCAAGAAAATTAAAATTATTTCTGCACTGCAATAAATTAAAATCAAGTCCTATTAAATTACTTAAAACAAATAAATTTTGTGACTAATAGTAATATATTTATACAGAATTTTCAAAATAGACAAAATTAATAAAAGAGGATTTCATCTTTACATTTTCTACCTTAGAATCAAACCTCTTCGTCATCTTAACGAACATAGAAATAGACATCACAAAATATTGAGAGAATAAAGTCATGTTTAAGGGAATAACGTAATATCTAGTCTCTTAAATGATAATAAAGTACGATTAAATAATATTACAAACAGAGCAGGATATACAAGCATAAGTCATGTACCACTGCCAATATTCCTACAAAAACAAAAACCCTGTCAAAGATACGTTTTGTATAAATATTTTATATTATGCCTAAATAGTTTAAATTCTGTGTAACTCAGTGAATGTAGGAATAAACATAAAATATATTTTACATTTAAGATATTTAAATATACATAAAGTTATTTTATTGCTAAAAATTGATAACAACCTCTAAACGCCACTTTCTGGAACTTAAAAATCGTAGAAACCCGTTCGGATTAATATTAAACAAACATTTGTATAACAATTAAATTAAACTACGTCATGTAGTATTGTTTCTCTTTTATTAAAGTTCTTTACCATGACCTAGGTTTAGTGGTATTACAAGATCTTCAGGTGGGTAATCAGCAAAGATCTTTCTTTGCCAATTGCCCACCGGAAGATGTGATACAACGAAACCCAGGTCGCGGTAAAGAATTTTAATAAAGTGGAATTGAAATCATGTTAACATTTTCTAGAAACGTTAATGAGGGTAAGTACAGCCTAAGTTGCAAATTACATTGACAGGTTTCGTTTTAAAACGGACCATTTCAAACATAACCGAGATGAAAATGTAAGGTAATTAATTCAAATGAATAAGTTTTTGCTACTTACGCCTTAGTGTCTCACGAGTTGTTTTTAAAAGTGATGGTAAAATTAAATGATGAATTCGGTTTCCAAGTAAATACTCGGTAAGTACTATTATTTTATATTCTTACATCTAAATAAATTTATATTTTAATTAAAGAAAAGCGTTACAGTATCTGAAAAATTTATTTTTTTTAATATTTTCTTAATCAGAAGAATATAAAATCCTTTTTAAAAAGATATATGAAAATAAATAATCCCGTCAGATTATTTATTTTCATATATCTTTGTAGACTATTATAAACCCAATATCTCCTGTTCAGTTTTGTCCCAACATTGTTTATTTATTTTCTTGTGGGGGGAGGCGGGGTGGTTCAAAGTACGCGGTTCAAAATAATAAAAACCCATTGATAATAGAGAACAATTAGTACCTCCATAAATCATTGTTTGTCGCCCAAGCCTTGAAATGCTTGGGCACTTACCTGGTGATAACAGTAGCGGTCAGTATCTCTGTTTAAGAAAAAAATGTATGTTGATGTCTGGTTTTGATAGGAGTAATATATGTTGATGTCTATTTAAATTTTATTATATTAACATGTTTTGTTAAATTCGCGACATATCCTTTTATTTAAGTGGCCCAGACTAGAGAGAAATTATTTTTTAACTGATGAAAGAAAATTTTCATGATATCTTTCATGCACATTTTCAATATTAGTTATCATAGACATTGCTCTGTTCTTTAAACAGTGTATCTATCTTTCTGGTTGTGCGAATTTATTTGTGTATTTATTACCGTTTTCTCAACGGACGGACATATTGGATAAAATTTTGCATAAAGAATACAGCCAAATTTTACAACTTAATACATTAATAGCGTCCGTTATTGTTTTATAAGCAACCATCATGATCTTAATACATACATGGTAGTAATTAATTTTTATAAATTATTTTAACTATATATGTTTTTATAATAAATTTCACTAAAATGTGAGTGAATCAAATCATGACAATAATATAGACACTTTATACCATTATGCAATGTTTGATGATTTGAAATCGTTTTATAATATTTAAATTTACTGCAGTGCATTGAAAATTGATTAACAGTGAAATAATCTAGCAGAAAACAGTCATAACACAAAAAATAACACAATAAATTTTTGTTACTTTTGACACCGTTTGAAAAACACAGAAGAAGTTTACATGCTCAGGACCATGTATTGCCTGTTTGGCGCAGGTGAAGGAAAGTACTGAGTCTTGTCTGTTTCCATTCCTAACCAAACCTTTTCAGTAGTTCTATATTCCAGTGTTCTTGTCAAAGTTCTATTTATACGGCCGTATACACTGCTTTCCCTTCCCTTAGCCCTTTTGAGAGATTGGCGTCGAATAATAAACATTTTGTCTTTTCAAGCAGTGTTCTGTTCATTCGTTCCGCGACTCCATTTTATTCCGGTGCATTGGCTGGATACGTGATATCAGCGCCACCTAACCTCTGTAACCATAGGTTGATTGTATTGAGGAAGACGTTAAGGGGATGGAAAAACTCACCAAACGGAAAAGAGCAGCGAATAATTCGGTTGGATGAATAATAGTGGTAAAGGAGTAGTACCGCTAGGAGAAGAGGAAGAAGATTGAGCTGCAATAAATTAAAACTGATTCATGTTTAATTACTTTCAACAAATACATTACAAATTAACTGTATTTCAATAAACTTTTCGTAATAATAAAGAAAAGAAAAGTGGATTGCGACCTTTAGAATATTGTCGAGGAATTTCTTGACATACCTCACTTTAACTGATAGATAATCGTCAATGGTTACTTTGCTATCAGCGATCATCTATAAATTACACTTTGACACCAATGCAGTCTTAAAAATAAAACTTTCTCTTTATCACAACGCATTAATTGCAAAAAAAACAAAAATAAACGAGTATAAGAAAAGATGGAAGATCTAAAGTGCACTTTGAATATTTTCATACTTTGTGCATAATTCAAAAATTAATGGATATGTATCTCCTTATATTGATATAAAGATTACCGTTCATACAGAAACCTTATCAAATCTAAAATATGTACCCATGCTGATATTTGAGGTCGATTATGATGGTCTACAATCCTCTGATTCTTAAAAGTTCAACTTCTATATATATAAATATAAAACGATATAATAAACGCCATCTTTTAAAATATCGAATAAACTTCCATATAGTAAAGAACGTGATAAAGCTAATCTAGAGGTAAATGATGATTTTGAAAATATTTAAAAGGATATTTATACATAAAGTTTTAAATTTTATATCGCGCTACCTCTAAACAGGCCGCCGCCCAATAAACCAGCCTCTGCAAGATGCCTGTTATTTGGTAGATAACATTGAAAAACCAGAGGGAGTTTACCTGATAATAGAGAAGAAAAGAGAAAAATTTGAGCTTTCATAAATTTTCGTTCATCGCCTGAAACTTTAAATAATTGTGGGCGTAGCTGTCGACAACAACGGTCAGTGACCGCGTTGCAATTTTATAAAACTTTTATTACAGCGAAAATAACACCAAATTTTGAGTTTATTTTACGCTTTATAAATATTCAGTTTATTCATTTATTTTAAATTATTAATTAAACTTTCTTTAGACTATTTTAGTAAATTTAGTAATGAATTACACACACGTGTTTATATTAAACTGAATGTGGAGTATTCATTTATATTTTTAATATAATTTAATTTAATTTAAATAATATAATAAATAACAATAACAATAATCATGTTTGCTAAGTAATTGTAAGTAAAGTGTTCAAATAGTTACTACTTTATATGAGAAAATAATAAAGTTGAAGCGCCATAATTTAGAAACGGTCTAGCAGATGCTTGACTTACAATGGAAAGCGAATAAAAAAATAAAATGGTGGACCACTCATCTATCAAATGAATCCAAAAATTTTAATTTATAAATTTCAATATTTGATTGAATTTAAGTTTTTCCAACCGTATTTATAAGCGTAATTCATTTCTTTTGTTATTTTATTTCTGTTAATTATTTGCGTGCTAAATATATTTATTTTTATATTATAACAAAGTCCTATAATTTCTAACGCGCCTATATCAATACACACAAAACTTTTTTTTAAACACTAATTAAAATTAACAAGGATTTTCTCAGAGAATCCAACATAAATGTTTAATTCCAAATAAGTAATAAAACCATAATCCTAATATTAAAAAATATTGTGTATTATCTCTTGAATTCATTGAATAACAATTTTTGGAAATACTGCATATATTCCGAAGTGAAAGGAAAGTGATATTTAAAAAACCTTAAAATACATTTAAGTGAAACGAAATCGGCTTCAGATTTACCTGCAGGAAGGAATTATGTTAGAATAATGAAACAACATACCGGCATTTACAATTTAGATCACTTTTCCCTCGAAATTTAATACTAATGTTTGCCACATATTCAATACAGGATGCGATGCGTCGATACAGCTCCAAGATTCCATAACACGTATTTACAATGCAAGCTTACTCTAACGTTCTTTATACATATTATATACTTGTAAGAAATATACACCCGTCCACTGTGATTATGGATGGTATGCATTTTGAGCATATAAAAAGGTTTCAATCAATCTTCTTTTTCTGGCATAACTTTAACCGTAAGTACGATTATGTTCAAAGTCTTAAGCAAGAAAAAAAATACAGGATTTAAATATATTTATTATTTTCCTTAATTAACTTACTGCAATTCGGTTTTTACATGTATATATAAAAAAACTGAAAATGGGGCGATTGATTACATTTTTATGTTATTTGCAATATTATGATTTCAACCATTGATCCATAGATTCTGATGTGTTCTGCCCGTTTAAATAGTGAAGCTTGTAAATCTTATGTTTTTAAATTAGTGTTTTTGGTTTCAAGCAGAGACTCGAATCATCGAATATCGGGTTCCAACTCCTTAGTCCTGATGCTGCAGATGTACTGCCTGCGTATACTGTGAGAATTGAAGATTTGGTGTTTTTAAATTAATAGTGCAAGTCTCAAGCAGAGACTTAGTCATTAAACTCTGGGTTCCAACTCCTCAGTTCTGATGCTTCTGAAGTATTGCCGCCTAAACCGTGAGAGTTCAGGCTTTTTCTTTTTTTAAATTAGTATTGTGAGTTTCAAGCAGAGACTCTATCATCGAACTCTGGAATTCCATTCCTCAACCGATATTGTAGTGACATGGTCTGTTTTGTGTATGTTAACCCATATCTAAGATAATATTGAACTATTTGTTTGATTAATTTTTTATTTCAATGACCCAAATATAGCACCGAAAACAAAATAAGTTAGAAATTTTATATGGAATTAGAAGGCACATCATAGATTTTCCTAATAATAAACATCACATGTACCATGATCGATGAGTTTGGATGATATAGGTCTAAGGATAATATAATAATAAAAGACCTTAAAGTTTTAACACGACTAAGAGCGGCATAAATTTGCCTTTCGGAAAATCAGAGTAAAATGATGGAACGGGAAGGTGGTTACAGAAACTTTTCACTAACGAAGAGTAAATTCATCCAGTTGGACCTCGTTTTATTTTTTTTTTGTTATTCGCATGACTTAAAACACAAATCAGTTCTAGTATTATTTATTTTAGAGCCCACAGCGGCTAACACTATTAGATCCACATATTCAAATATCACAATCACAATTATTTAAGAGAAATATAGTTGTATTTAAAACAGGATAAAGTAGTAACAAATCTTAGTATCCTTATAGACCTGTCGTCATCAATATTGAGAATGGTGCCTATGTGACCTCTTCCATGGAGAAGTGGAAAAAGGGTCCGTATGACGCTTTGGATTATGGTGTCAAGATTGACACGGAATATTGAATATATTTAGAGTTAATTTTGTAGAAATTCATTATTCACAATTAAATTAAACTACGTGTACAAAGATATCTTTGCTAATATCCTACCTGAAGATGTTGTAATACAACAAAACCTAAGTCGTGGTAAAGAAATTAAAGAATGTAGAAATAATACTACATCACGTAGTTTCATTTAATTGTGGATTGACACGGAACTTCTTGAAGCAAATTATTGTCACCGTTTTTTAGGAACGTGGACAAAGTATTCTGAAATTTTTGAAAAACAAATAGTGAGTAGCCTTGTTTTAGTTGTTTTTCTTTATATTTTAAAACCAATTACAGTGTAATCGAGAATAAATTTTATTTTATCATTTCAATGTAACGTCGTAATTAGAAACACTTAAGACACAAACATAGTTTTCTCTTCAGATTGCAACTTGAAACTGGGAATTGATCTTGGTTATCGTATCAATTCTTCTCCCACGAAACATTATAACCCATTTAATTGTATCTGTGTGTATAGTTTTATGTTACTTGCTCAGATATAGATGGAATAAATTTACAGCTTGAGTGTGTCAACAAATCTGTTTATATCTTAAGTTTGTAATACGACTTTTTACTGTCCACATGGCCAGAAACAATGTAAATGTATGACAATGCGTTCTTCTAATCAAACAATGTTAGTGAGTTATATTTCATCATTGTATCTATATGGTAATTGCGACGTAATTTACTGTGTATTTCTTAAATCAGAAACGTTGTAAATTGAACAATTTAAATTATTTAACAGTGAATAATACATTTTACCGTGCAATGAGTAATTTTAATTATTTATTATTCAAATTAATTTTTAATATATTTGGCGTTAATTTTGTATAAAATCCAATATCTCAATAAATAAATTTAAACAATGACTTAACTTCTAATGTCTTGGAACATCCCGGAAACTTGATTAAACGGTAAGGGTCGATTTATCCTTAATTATTTTAAACTCTATGGAATTCTATCAGTGTAACACGAGAGGAAACATTCAAAATTTACGAGAGGAAACATTGAGAGTTTCTTGAATATCAAAAGTAGAACCAAGTTACAAGGTTGTAAATTACTTGCAGTTTTTCAAGACAGTCTCCATGATATTCGATGTATCGTTTCATTGTATAAAACTACTAAAAAGAGCAGTCGCATCTGTCTCTCTTTGACATTTTTTCCACGGCATATTCGAAGATGGTGGTATTTCTCGCAGTTAATCTTTTAGACTTGGATAAAAGTAGAACTCGCATGATGTAAGGTCAAGGTTTCATAGCGAATAATTCGATTCGTTCTTTTGGTTAAGTATGCAGAGGTGTTGTTGTGAGCAATCACACTTTTCAATATTAATGTGACGGTGTTAATCTCAAATTTTGTTTCCAAACGGTAGACAAATTATGGCCATATGCAGGTTTATAGTAAATGTTTAATTAGATTCCGGTGTAATCATTGCAAAATAACACGTCCGTACGAAGAATGAAGTACCCATACGCAACTTTTCAGAAGAAAACGCTCGTAGCTATTTTATAAATAGACCCACGCCGAACTCGCTCTTTATATGGTGATTAAAAGTTAAAAATAATCGCCACAAAATGAGAAGCTCCTGCTTATCCCACACTCTATGATGGCGTGCCATGGCTCCATCGCTTGCGCGTAATAATCGATTGACGTTTTGCATAGAGCGGCGCTCGGTGATAACCATCACTTAGTACGTGCTGATTTGACGCTGTAGAAATTGATTTAAGTTCTATTATTTGATTACGTCCTCCCAAAATATTTTTCATTATATTATTTATATAAATTGAAATTAAAAGAGCTCACTGGCTATTTAAGTCACGGAAAAATAAGCATTTCCAACAAATTAAGCACTTATTACGATTTAATAGATGAACATACGTATTATTCAATAAATCATTAATTTTCTGGCCTTCACAATTTCATTAATCATTTAAAACTTTACAGCAGTGTTACTAATATTTTTTAGCAAATATAGTACTATTCCTGGATATCAAATTTATTGCTAAATATATCGTAATATTGCCATATTACCATACTTCAAAAAATATGTTATAAAAAGAGTCGACTAAAAGTTTTTATAATTTACATTTACTATTTGCCATATTTAGGATTCATAAATATTAATTTAAGTCAAGAGAAGGGACATGGGTTTTAGAAGCCGAGAGTTGTATATTATATATTATAGTTTTTTGCTACTTTTGCATTAATATATGTTACACTCTACTTAATTATTTCATTATTAAATATTTATTATGATACCAAGTACATGTTAGTAATGATTGACGAAGTATAGAATAGTCGATGCACTCTCGCACTTTTTCATTTTTATTGAATTGTTATTACGGGTAAGTAAATACGTTTTCAATATTCAAACGTAAACATAATGAGGAAAGATTTCTTTCTGATGATCTCTCGAATACTTTAGTTGTTGTTTTTAACCAAGTTCATTAAACATTGGTTATATATTTATACATAATATGTAAGCAAGGACACAATACTAATTTTAAGACACTAAAAGATACTATATTTTTTAAACACATTTTCCCTAAATTCATTTCGAAATTTTTCAAACTAAACACGCAATAAAATTTAATAAATTAAGCCGTGGCAAAATTTACAGGAGAGTCCGCATATAAATTTCATGAAATATTTTTTTTAAACATGCGCAACATATTATGAGACTCGAAGTAAGTTTATGAGGAACCTGAAAACTAAAAAAAACGCGTAATCTTTACAGCTCTTGCGTATGTTCACAATGAGGCCGCCTTTCTCGCTAAAGAGTTTGAAATACTTTCTTGCATTTTTGCTATTCCTCTCCAAAAGCGATCATCCGGCCATACCCAATAGTCTCGAACATGAGATCTATATCCGAATGTATATATTATCAATATGAATAACAGGAAACATTCAACAAAGCAAAGCGACATGTTCTAGGACATCGACGTTATTCTCTTTATATTACAATTTGTTTCCTTCAAACCAGATTCCTTATTTGCTGACTTTTCTACAATATTCATTGATCAATTTTTCTCCAACGATATAAAAGCGACCTTTTGCAAATATTAAGATTGCAAAAAACATTTCATTAAACTATCTCGAGTTATATTCCGTCTTTCCGTTAGTTCGGATTCTTAGTACGACAAAGATGTAAAAGTTCCTGTGGATATTTCATATTTGCATAAGATTTTCGTAGAATTCATGCAAATAATAAAGTATTACTTTATTACTCAAAAGCAAATCAATGAAGTTAGAATGAAGAAAAAGGAAAATAGGTGAACCTAAATATCCGATTTGCATTATCTACGTAATATTAGATATATATTTTATTATCCCGTAGAAATATATATATTTGTAGAATATATTATTTGTAAATATATATATATATATATATATATATATATATATATATATATATATATATATTTATATATATATATATATATATATATATATATTATATATATATATATATATATATATATATATATATATATATATATACATAAAATAAATCAATTATGTATTCCAATAAAAGCTCGTTTATAACTTTGTCTTTTAATCTCTATATCTATCGTGACACTTTTTGTTTTGAGCGTAGTCACCATGTGGTTCTGTTTGTAAACCGGTTTGACATGTTTCACTGTCTCCCTCTGCTTAACGTCAGTCTGGAGCACTCGTTTACCTGATCGGTTCACTACCTGCGGGACCATCTGTGTACTCTGGTTCCCTGTACGGGACTCTGCATGGAAATGTGCTGTTTTGAACTTTCGTTCATTGGAAAATCATTTCGGTATCCGAATATTAATATAATCATTAGTCTTTAATCTTCTTCTCAATTTTTCAGAGTCCACTTCCTTTGGCTTTCGAATATATGGAAAACTCAAAAACTTGAACGAGATGAATTAGTTGTCATGGTGTGTCAGTGCCTCCATATTTTCCTCATTTCCTACATATTTTTCTAGTTACAATGATACACCATTTTCCTTCATCTATACAATGGTTTTTGTTCCAGGTGAAAGCTACGAGATATCTAATAGTTTAAACAACCTAACATTTTATTGTCAAAGTAATCCCTCACAAGATATTTTTTCCACGGTCCAATAAATATATATTTAACCATGCATATCTGAAATCAATAGAATATGTATTAAGTTGCTTTAACATTTTTTGAAAACCTCAACTATACAGCTGTAAAAAAACGTTGCCCAAACTTGTGCTATACACGTATATCAATAGTTTGGAAATAATTTACAAAAATATAACTGGCAATAAATTTCCTAGTACAATGCGTACCCATATATATATATACATATATATATATATATATATATATATATATATATATATATATATATATATGCCTTTAAGTGTTTATGTATACGGCAGAATTTAAAAAAATAAAAAAGAAATTTAATTCTTTCTGGTTAAACAGTTATTAACTTTTCAAATAAAATGACAAGCTGAAAGTCAGCAATTAAACCTAATAAAATGGACTTAATACTATTTGTATTTCCTTTGAGGTTATATTCAAATAAACCTCGATTTGCCGTGGAAACGTTATGTATGTTTTAAATTAACTCATGAAGTAGGTACTTTTTAAACAGTTTCATTCTTTGAAAACCTAGACAAAACAAAAATTAATTTCTAAATAAATTGGCCATTTAATTGATTATCACTATGGTCATTGGTATAAAAAAACCTTTCTAACGATTAAGTAATATCAGTTACTACTGAAGTTATAACTTAATTTTATATTCACTTTTTCTCCCAAGGAGTATGAGGCATTTAATTTGGTCATTGGTCCACAATTAAATGAAACTACGTGATGTAGTATTATTTCTACTTTCTTTAATTTCTTTACCACGACCTAGGTTTTGTTGTATTACAACATCTTCAGGTGGGATATTAGCAAAAATCTTTGCTAATATCCCACCTGAAGATGTTGTAATACAACGAAACCTAGGTCGTGGTAAAGAAATTAAAGAAAGTTGAAATAATACTACATCAGGTAGTTTCATTTAATTGTGAATAATGAATTTCTATAAAATTAACGCCAAATATATTCAATATTGGTCATTGGTATTAAAACCCTTTTTTAACAATAAGCTAACAATAAACTGAAATTATCACTAAATAATTCTGTCTTTACTTTTTCTCCCACAGGATTATAAAGATTTACCAAACATTAAAACTAGTTTGAAAATAATTAAGT
This sequence comes from Druceiella hillmani, assembly GCA_039881145.1. Lineage (NCBI taxonomy): Eukaryota > Metazoa > Arthropoda > Insecta > Lepidoptera > Hepialidae > Druceiella > Druceiella hillmani. The sequence continues at coordinate 2,641,753 of JAYKKI010000098.1, read as the reverse complement.
ATATTTAGGCCTGAAGAGTGAATGTACACAAACCGCCCTCATGTATAAATCCATGCATGGTCATCAAAGAGTTAACACTAAATAAATATATAGTTTTTGCTTATTTTCATTGTTTGGAAATTTTCCGATTCATCTCAATACTGAGTAACTTTTAAAATTTCTTCCCTGAGGTTGATTGGAAAAAATTACTTTGCCTGCGATTACTTCACTCTATGTATACATTTAATATTATAGACACATTATGAAAATTAAAAAAAAAACTTTAAGATTTAAAATGGACCATGCGATGCTTTATTATTAATACTATGGCTGCTTGCTTAACTGCAAGTGTATTCTAAAATCTCGCTAGAAATTAAATACTCGCCTGTTAATTGTGTATTAGTATCAACGAATAACGCAAACCAGTCTTGTGAATAGGCGAGCAACGCTTTGCTTGAGTAGCGTCGCTTCAAACTGATGATAACATGTCGCATCTCACCCCGCGCGGCACTTGAATCCATCCCTGCGTTGAATACAATACTCATTTATGTTATGTGCGCAATTAATTTTACCCCATTTTGCATTTTACACAATATCTCATTCTTGTAAAATTTAATACACAGCCAGCGCCACCCGATGGAAACGGTGCACTCTATTTGCGATCTGCCCATTTATTTATCTCGAAAATGATTAACCAACAATGCGGTAAACAATATTACCAACAACAAAAAAAGCAAAGACTCGAAATAATAACATGGACAGATATTTAGAATTACATAATTAACAAAAGACTTCAAATATTGTTTGGCAGCTCTCGCCGTGAGAATGCCACCCACGTCGAGCATGTGGCGTTGTTTGCAACGTTCGCTCCAGATAGATAAAGAGACAGAGCAGTGGGCGGGCGGCTTGCATGTCGCTTTTGCTCCAGTTGTTTATCGGTGATTCTAATGCTATCTAAAGCCGTTTCTAGCAGAAGATTGAATCCATTGGATGGAAGTGAGGAAAAATACAATAGAAATCTCTTTCAGTTACGGAAACGATTCGTAATCTGTTACTCGTTATTCGCTTGTGGGTCAACCACATCAATGTTTGGATAACATTTGAAAAAAAATAGATAAAAACAAAATTAAGTTAATACCTACTGCGCCCTAATACATATAACCTGAATATTACTCGAAGTTTGTCAAATATTAATTTGCAAGACTTGTATCATATTCAATCATTGCTTACTAATTTGAAAATTGTAATTTTGCATAATTTAACGAATTGAAACTGTCATCAAGTCGACATAAGGTTCTAATTTTTTCAATTATTCTTAAGGCACGCACGTAAGCCATGGTTTATGAAGGGTTAAAAATCTGAAAAGTTTAAATAAATTGGTAATGTGTTTTAAACGCTTTTTTGTTTGGTTTTTAAATATTTTTTTTAATATACTCTAAAAATATTAAGTTATAAAATATCAAGAAATCGGCTGAAGGCATTTATAAACAATTTCTAGACATCAAGTTTTATCCAAAACAATCATCGGTTGAAGCAATAGAATACTAGGTAGTATTCATACTCATACCCTGAAATAAAAATATGCCTATTAAAAACTAACAAAACGTCGAAATTGAATTATTTCAAATCAAAGTTTCCATTTATTAGAAGGAATAAAGTATTCTATTAAAATAATTTAGTACACTGTCTTAAAAACTGCTTACGCGTACACAGTGCGAGTTGAACAGCAAAATTATTTTATTTTTATTTCCTGTCGTATCTCTGGAAAATCTGGTAAATTTACATTTTACGAAATTTTAATACTTCGAAATATGAAGAATCTATGAGAATAATTTTTTCGCAGAGAATATTACCCTAGAACTTTATTCTTAAAAGAGAATTATTGTAATTACCGACGTAGCAGTAGCGTTGACGCCGCAGGGAGAGTAGCAGTCTACGTTGGTCTTGAAAAAAAAAACAAAAAAGGTACATATCAGGCCCCTCTCTGCATTCATCAAAACTTTTCTTTTGTGGTCTTAATATCTAAGCTAGTTCAGCTTAATTAAGCTAAATAATTATACCGTAGGGGATGTGATTTCAGGGTATATGATACTAACGGTATGTCTTCAGTTAATCACATGTCATTAACTATGTCCATTTATAAACTATGTCCATTTATGAGAAACTAGTGAAGAATGTTTAATATATAATTAGTACAGCGTTGTTAAATATTGAATCCAAATTACTCCAAAATTGGGGAAATATGCAAATAATGTGGAGGCATTTAGGTTATGCGATCTTTTTTAATTGAACATTACTTTTTAAGTCCGGATTTTGTGAAACAAGATTTTTAAGACATTTAAGTAAGACACATTATTCACAATAGATTTAGGTAACAGAAAAATTAAATCTCAAAAATGTATTTTAAAAAAGAAGCAGTTTATGGTGCATACATTATAGGATTTTCAAATTAAAGTAAATAATTGAACATATTTTTTCGAATTCAATTTAAAGAAAAAAAAAACTCTTTACAAATATGTTTTTCGTCGAATCGTCATCGACTGTAAGAAAAATATATTATGGCATTTTTTAAATCTGCTATTTCTGGGTAAAATATACCTGGGTTTTTTTCTTGCTGATATATTTACGCGATATAACCTTAAAAATACTTGGGTCATATTGAATTTAACATTGAGTCAACCCGCAAAATTTCCTAATGTCCTAAATCATATATGACTAATATGTTTTTGACAGTAGTTTCGCTAATGAAGATTAATTAACAAATGAATGTTGTGATGTACGAACACAATTTTGCTCTACTAAGACTCGTCTACCCTCCACCACTCGCTAGTAATTGTTATAAAATGTTTACCATTTTAAATATATCGAACTTATAAGACACAAATGCGATTGATGACTGAATCGTAATTTATATCAAAATTATAAATTTATCACTAAAGATAATTTTAATATAATGGGGCAGACCGTCACATTCAAATTACCTTAATGATAAGTGAAAAAAATTGGGCGTGTCAGCTCTGACGTAGGAATCTGGAGTTCATTCCTAAATTGCGATTTTCTTGGAATGTATAAAATAGGTAACACTGTATACAAATAAAAAAATTATATTCGTGCAAACAAATTAATTATGTATTCTGATTTCATTATGAACGTGTACATTTGACTGTACTTACTCTTTCATTAATAATTTTACTAGCATTATATTTCTCGATAATAGCGTCCCAAGAATTTTTTTTCATCCTCACGTTTGCTCGTGTAGTGTCTTTTTCTTGTATTCATATTTACTACTTTGTTGTTAAAGGCAATACTTTTAGCCAAAAAGAAACGACACTAACAAATTTATAATGTGATGTGTGCTTACAACTGTTAATAAATAATTCGATATGTTAAGATGTGCCTGAAATTAGGTAATCGATGCGCAGTACGTACTGCACAGATAAAAGTAATCAATAAAAACATAAATCTCCGATCGGCTAATCTTTATTTTCAAACTCTATTAGTCAATACTAGTTTCATATGCATCTATTGAAACATAATACAACAATTCATATTAATCTATGTAATCGCCATTTAATATGGTTTCATGTTTTGTCTATTAATACGAGCCTTTATGTGTCAAACAACGCCATAAGAAAATGCCAAAATAAAATGATATCTCAAAAGATGCGAAGAAATGTTTCGCGGAGAGGCCACCTAACTTTTACAATTTTTTTAACGCTCTGAACTTTGTACGCTCTGAACTTCTGAAATTACTCCTTATAAAACTTCGTACCGGGCGCTATGTATGAAAATCAATTCTTAAGATTTAAACTGCAACAGATATACTTATTTATTAAACAACCTATTTATTTCTATTCACTGGATATAAGATAGTTTGAACCTTGAACTTTGACTTTTTCCTTTAAGCAAAAAATTATCATTTTCTCTAAAATATAATGGGGCTTACGCAAAGAAAATGTAACTATATTAATTACGACATATTTATTCAGGAAATCCTGCTAAAAGAACTATTCAAAAATAAAAATGTATTATTTTTTTGGAAAATTTGATATAATTTTATTTGAATTTATCCCAAGGGTTTGAATAATTACGTATATGTGCACGCCAAACCAAAAATAATATTTAGAGTTTTTTGAAGAAAACAAACATGACTTAAGAGGTTTTTATCTTTAAACAACATATGGTTGACATTGTCATAATGCTACTTCAGATGTACTTTGTTACCAGAATTATCATGGTAATTTTAACAAACCTGTTATTTCCTGTCAACATGCAAATATCCTGTAGTTAAACAACAAACACTAAACGTACATTCAACTTTAATGTTCAGTAAACCTTGAGTAAAACGAAAGTAAATTTTGTTTAGTTATAATGACCCTATTGTGGTACGAATCGCACATTGTCTATTTTTACGGTACTTTAGAAGTAAATTTATTTCTGGGATTTATGTACATCCCAAAATTAATGGATTATAATTAAAACCCTGAAATCTAGGTTTTATTCCCTATTCGAAGGCTTTGAACAGAATCCTATACTTGCATTTATTTATATGTTAGAGATTTCTAACTTCTAAATGAAATAAAATATAAAACTGGATATTCACCAAAAATGTGTAGTTTCTTGATACAAAATTTAAAATGCATATATATATATATATATATATATATGTATATTTATATATATATATATATATATATATATATATATATATATATATATATATATATGTACATATGCAATTATCACTCTTTCGCTTAAGACAGGCGCACGCGTATCTGTTTATAGTCGTGTCGAGTGTTCATCAAGCATAGTTGGAAATGTATTCTGGTCGATTACATTTAGCATTTTCATGAAAAATAATATCACGATGAGACGTATTATTTTGTACCAATAGAAATATTTCCACGTCTAGAATTCTGCAATTTGTTTTAACTATTAAAATTTCATAGTTCACATTTTTAATTCCAGTTTGTTATAGAATGCAAATTCAACTGTTTTAAAATTGATGTCGAAGAAAAGTACATTCTCTCTGTGCGCAAGATTTTTTTTTAATAACAGAATATTTAAATGCCTAAAAATTATTTGAACAAAAATCTTGGCGAATTCAGTATCTCGTTTGAAGTGAAATTACCCTCAATAAAATATACTTCTTGTCATAAACCATCACTAAAGTAGGCTTCCTAGCGCAAAAATGCATTATTTAACCGACTTTGCTTTTTAAGACTTCTATGCAATCATTTAGAAAATAAAACATTTTGGATCTTGGAAAACTTTTAAAAAGATGTTGACAATCTTTTTAAATCAATTGTATGTACAAATCAGTATTATGAACTTATTAACTCAATATATAATATGGTAATATAGAAGATTATAAAACTAGTACGAAAAGATTAAACAATATTTTTTGTCCGTCAATCTTAAATCATTTTATCCGAACAGCTTAATAGCAGAGTTATTTTATGAAAAATAGGTCATCGGCGATTATTTTGTGGCCTTATACGAGCTAAGGTACGGCATAAAACTTTGCTGACATTTTGTAGAAAACTTCCTTTAGACTTTAGCTTTATTCCAATACGACCTCGAGAAAAATTATGTTTCGTCAGTTCTGTCTTAGTTTCTTCAATCATTAATTTTACTATTATAAGTTTACTATTAGTTTGCGACTTTGGGGTTGGATATTATAACTATTATACAGGCAAATGCTCTTATATAATTATTTTTTGTACGTTACGTCTATCTGGAATTTCTATATGCTATAGCAGTGAAACCTGAATGTGAGCTGAATAGGCCATTTTTATAGAAAACCTAAAAACAAAAAAAAAGAAAATTGTAAAATTCTCTCCTTTGTGTAAGGGCATAATATGTAAATATATATATACTTATGTATACATACATATATATATATATGTATATATATATATATATATGTAGCGTATGTATGTATATTTATATGTATATATACATACATACATATATACATACATATGTATAAAATTTGTTTCTTAAAACCTGTAATTATGATTTCAAAAGGCAATTTGAAGTTTTTTAAGCAACAAGGTATCAGAGCCCCAAAAAAAGAATATTTTTATATCTTTTTTCAACGTTATACTTGCAATATAGTGCATAAAAGAGTCTAATATTAACAAAATTATTCAATTTTATTTTAAATACATTAGACGTCTCATCATAAACCTTTGCAATACATTCAAACTAAGCTCGGTAACCCAGGTACCGAATTTTTCATATGTTCTATATTTTTGAAAGTCTTGTTATCAATTATATTAAAATATAGGATATCCCTTAAAAATTATGAAAATATAGAAATAAAATCATATCGCGAAACCAGGTACAATGATAAGCAACAGGATGAAGAATAAAAAATTAAATAGGTATCATATAGATAGTGTAATTTGGGAATCTTGTAACATAACATCTTGCGTCGATGATAATAGCTGCTAATTTATATACGCAATATTAATACTTGCTCAAAGATGTTACTTCACATGCAATCCCAGTTGGTCGGATCGTCACATTAAAAAAAATGCATTTAATTATTACAATATTTTACGAAACAAAAGTTGTTTGTCACGTAAGTAAGTGTTACAATTACTGAAGCCACCTCGTTAAATAAAGTTGCCTCATAAACTTCTATTAAGTTTCGTAGTAAAATCTGAGTTTTCGCGAAAACTCCTGAAGACGCATAAAGGTTTTAGTTGTCATACAATTTCAGCTGGTCTAATCGTCGCATTCAGCGGACAATCGCAAAAATACATTAAGATGTTTCTAAATTACACGTAACAAAAGACGTTGGTTACATTCGTAAATATTCGTCTATTAGTCACCTCAAGTTTAGTTACCACGTAAACGTTTGTTAAATATTGTACTAAAATCTGGATTTTTTGGGAACAATTCTTAAATGATACTTGAGCCAGTTTTTTCAGTATGCATCGAAATTAAATTGTCTTTGGATTTTAAAGTAGTTATCAAAAGTTGGTATAGTTTTAGCTTTTGATGAATTTCAATAAAATTATGAACAAATCAAAAACGCCTCATTTCTTAATGTCACAATAATAGTACTTAATAACTATTAGAAATTACTATTATTATTGATCTAATGCTAGTATATTTCAAGGTTTCCGTGAAATATTCTCGAAACATTTTCATTGAGATAAAATATCATACAATTCTTAAGGCACGCTCTTGGCCAAAATAAGGTTAAACTTCAAACTCATTTGTCCAAAAATAAAACAATAAAAAACAAAACCGAGCAGATTATGGAATTTATAAGCAGAATTTATACTCTTTTATTTCTTCGATAAATTTTTACATAAAGTAAACAAACAATATCTCCAGAATATAAATATCCATAAATCTCATAGCGAAAGGAACAAAATGAAGCAGAATAAATGAGTTGAATGGAACAAGGATATTTTATCAAAGACGTCGAAGGATAATGACGTCCTGGGGTAAATCATTTTATTTCGCTGCAAGCCCTTGATTAGTCGATTTGCTCCGTAGGCGTGTAATGTGCGTATTCAAATTGACTACCACAATAAATCTCCAACGGAGTGTATCGCGCCGATATCGATCCCGTCCACAAGTTCGCGCTTTTCATAATTGCCAGGACTCGTGGAAAGGCAACTCCGCATTAATTAACTGCGTGAGCGTAGTGCGACTGACATTGCGCGAGCATATTTCGAGTATAAAAGAACGTTTACGTGAAGGATTCAATTAAGACTCACGTCTGAAAAGGCAACGAAAATAAATGTATCATAACCTTAATATAAATGTATAGCAAAATGTTATATTAGAAATAAGTTCATAATAACTCTACTGGTATTTTGCGTTAATTTTGTAGAAATTCATAATTCACAATTAAATGAAGCTACGTGATGTAGTATTATTTCTACTTTCTTTAATTTCTCTACGACGACCTAGGTTTCGTTGTATTACAACATCTTCAGGTGGGATATTAACAAATATTCAATTATCTTTGCTAATATCCCACCTGAAGATATTTTAATACAACGAAACCTAGGTCGTGGTAAAGAAATTAAAGAAAGTAGAAATAATACTACATTACGTAGTTTCATTTAATTGTGAACTCTACTGGTGTTAAGGAAATCGCATTATGAGCGTTTTAAATTAGATACGTAAACAACAAGTGAATATATTCGAATACACAAGCGCTCTCTATACTAAAATGTCGGTGAGAAATTTATGTTTCAGAACTTCGATAATAATGTTTAGAGAAAAGTTTTTACCCGGATTTTTGTGTGATTGCGATCTTTCTTTGTTGCCTACATCGAATGAAACTACCATAAAAATTTTGCTAAAGTTTGCATCAATATTGATTTAAACTCAGATTAATCTTTTACAATGTGAAAGTTTTATAATAGTAAGCTATTACGAGGTGAACTATTTTTTTAGAGTAGAATACTTATAAAAATTAAGTGACGTCCAACTGAAATGTAATAAAATTAGACCCACTCTTATGTGGTGAATCATACGTGTGATCAAGCGAATAAATATTTAATGGTTCCTAATATATTTAAATAGGGGGCATGTTTATTTTATCACGCATATTATTATTTTAGTTTTTGTACAAGGTTTTCATAGGCCTTGTTTTTTTATACTTTTAAATTCATTATTTTTGAAAATAAGACGTAATGTATATTTAAATCTCTGAATATATAATACCTAAAATTATTAAAAAATATTTTTGGGATCCTCACAACTAGTTCTTTCATACGATGCTCTACATTATATGAGGAATTTTAAATTTGTTTTTTAGGACATAATTCCGCCCAAACCCCCTCGTCACTAAAGTTTCCACGTAAATATTTTTGGCTGTTACCTATTCAGATATCTGCTAGTTTATATACTTTAGGGCTTTAATTTTGAATATTCTGCATCAAGTGGTTACTGAGAATAAAAACTGTGACAGACGGACAGAGGGATAAGTGACATATCTTTTAAGGATTCAGTTTTTCGTTTTGAGTACGGAATTTTTAGAAACATTTTTGACATTAATATTATTCCTTTATTTTGTAATAAAAAAAATGAAAAATCAATTACTTATCCCTTAATGTGCATTCCTCTGCATATAATAAATTATATAAAAGTTAACAACAAATTAATATTAGAATGACGATAAAGTTTAATGAAAAACGCATAGTTACGAAATCAAAAATGTAGGTAAAAAATCAAAACCCAATTTCAAATCTCAGTAAGAAAAAAAATGTTTGTACCACAACTCTTTAAATTGCAATTTTAAATTGAGACGATAAATTTAAATTGATTTGCAGCTAAATTATATTTTTAAAAATAATTTTAATATTTTAGTAAAATTGCTGAAAAATGCGCTGAAAATCTTTTAAAATGAATACTAGAAGTATGAAGAACGAACACAAAGGCAAAGTCAAATGCATTGATCTATGACGAAGCACCACTCTTAACACCTCCATCTACGATGCCACGCAGAAGTTCGAAGCCAGGAATAGCTAGTGTGATATAATAAAAGATAAATTTTCCAATGGAATGTATCTACATTGAATGTCAGAACGAAAGGAGGAGGATACTTGATTTAGTTACATCTTTATTATAGGTAAAACTCGACTTCCCTCAAAAAACTATGGCATTGATATTTTAATACATGGATGTAATGTTTGTTTTTCTGTAGGCTGATAAATAAATAATAATATGGCTAATTTGTGTATTAAATTACATTTTTACGTTCCATTTCCAGTTTCTTTTACTATGTGTTTGTAAAACCGAAAAGGTGCAAACTAATTAGGAAAAACATTAAATATATTCGAATCCCGTAATGATATTCATCTTTTCTATGAGACTACCCTCCTGATATTTTTTATTTGTGTTGTCGAATTTACCAATGGAAATGTTTCGGTTTTAATTAGACTCCCTCTTATACGTTGCGTAAGTTTATTATGTTTAAAGCTGTCATAAAAAGTAGACTGATTGTAACTTTTGGTGCTCAAAATTAATAATATTATAAAACAATGAAGTAAACCATAGTAGATGGGAAACTGTTATCTACAGGTTTAAAATAATAATGAGAAATGCCAGAAGTATCTTTAAATTTGTATTATAAACGTGTAAGATATAAACGTGGCATGGTTTTTGCCTCGCTTTCTGTACCGAGCGTGGAGCGACCATTAATATTAATTATCGAGCGAGAAGCGAACTAAATTGGTAGAACCGGTTCATCGCTTCGTTATTCAAACGTAATTCCGATTTGCCGATTCCGTTCCATGTAAATGTATTTGAAAGTATTTTATATATAATTTTTCTTCAATTTTAGAATATTTGGATTGTGGAGAAAAAACTTCGTTTATTGAATTCAAATGTTCACTTCAGCAGTAATTGTTGCTGTTAAAGTTTATCATCTAATTACTTATTTCCAAACAAATATTTTTTGCCGGTTTGGTGAGAACACTTTTCAATGTTGGTCATTTATGAAAGTTCAGAAAAATTTAGCTGCAATGAAATTACGATAGTGCACCGGTGTTATATGCCAATGCAATTGAATTAAATTTTTTTGTTTAGAATTTGTCATCAATCAAATTTAATATATGCTTATAATTAATTACACATGTATGCAGCATACATGCATACATGAAGACACGTTTGTTTTGATGAAAGTCACCTCATCAAGACAAGCGAGTCTTCATGTATGCATGTGAACGCAATACTTATGTGTCGACATGTATTTGATCAGAAATCTTAGCGACCTTATATTTGCTAATACAATTTTTTTTATAGAGTATTTATCAGTTTTGATAGTCACAGTGGCATGGCGTTCGTTTTTCATACGAACCGTAGGTAATAGTTATACTATTTTTATTAATCAATGAAATAAAATGGAGCAGTATATTTCAAAATATTAAAAATTTATGGCGTCAAATCCACACAAATGTAAGTGATATGTGGAAAAATTACTTGAAAGTTATTTGTTTATCGATTTCATACAAAATATAAATCCTATTCAGTCGCTCCTTAATTTATATTTTTAAATTTTTATTTTAAGTGAAAGGAGAAAATAAACACAGATTATTTTAAATTTTGTATAAACTCTGAACATGAAATAAACTTGTCTTCTAATATTTCCACAAAAAACAAAGAAAAATACATACATTTATAAGATATCCAATTAAATACCAATATAAATTTGATATTGCTAACTTTATTAAACAAGACAATATTTTACATATAGAACACGTAAAACACAAGTATTTAACTTACCAATTCAACGAAATTGCGATTACAGAGTATAAATTATTACGTAAAGCCTTCGATTTAACTAATTTGGACTAACAATAAATAAAATAAAATGAAAATAAATATCATTGATTTATCATCTGTGAATGAATTGCACGGAGCCTTTCTTAGCCTTTTTTTACATGACCTAAATTAGGGGCGTCAATTTGCTTGCTTCTAATAACGAACGTCTATGATAGAGGGCATAACATACATGTAAAGAAAACCTATAGGTATCCTTTCATTTAAACTTTGCCGCGATACCTATGATAAGTTCCATAGAGGTCGCTGTTAGCTTTCGTATAAAACGTCAAAAGATTTTGAGAGGTTAGATTTGTTTTTGATTCAGTATTTTATTGTAAAAAGCTTACCTGTCTAATTCAGATGATAAACCCGAAATAAGGGCTTTAAATGTTGTTTCTTTTATCCACAGGTGAGTAAATGTTTAGTTTATAAAATAATGTTACTAGCAAATTGTAGAAGGAACGTTTTACAAGTAAATAAATCTTTTGTGGATAAAAGATTTATTTACTTGTAAAACGTTGAAATAAAGACGTAATTGAAACGCAATTACGTCTTTATTTCAACAAGTTCGAAACAGAATCCAATAAAAACATTATATATATATATATATATATATATATATATATATATATTTAATTTATAATTTGTAGGATAATTTACAGCCACCAATACGATATTGAAGGACATTCAGAAATATTTTTTTGTATGTTGTCAGAATAAGTCTATAGTGAATTCCAGAAAACAAGAGCTTACCCATGTTGCGATATTAATAGAGCGTTCTTCAAGGTTAATTACGTTTCAATATTTATAATTGTTAATATCTAAAACAATAAGTTATAAGACAATCAACTAATAGTAAAAGTTATTATTTGTTAGACTTAAAATTAACGTTTTGTAATAAATGTGGACCAAAGAAAAAAATAGCAACAAAGCAAGTAGTACAGTATTAATAATAAGGCAAGTACAATATTCCGTATATTATTTTATATGATTTATTTTTAGTTATTTATTTATCGTGTTTTTAATATAGTATGTACACATTAAACCCCATAGTATATCGCATGGAGAAAACACTATTTTTAAGTAAGGTTATAGATTGTTCTATGCACTTTCACTTTTTCTAGAGCAAACTTTGCAAATATTCTGAACCACTCTAGGTTTTATTTATCTTCAATTAAATTATGCTTCTACCCGTTACATGGACTTGGACTCGTGTTCGTTTAAAGTCCTTCACAACCAATAAATATTTATGTTTTACAAGCAGTAATAAAGACAATATATAATAAAATAACAGGAAATAATCTAACCGAGGAAGTTTTCAGTTTATAGGAACCATTAAGTATAGTACGCAAAGGAAAAAAAAGTTTGCGTAATAAAATATTTGTCCCACATTTTATACAATTTCAAAGCCACATTTGCTAATTCGTTCCCATATATCGACCGATATGCTATTGAATAGAAAAAGAAAACTTTATCAATTATGGCACATAGCATTGCCAAACCTATTGCAAAACATATAGAATTCTTACGTCTTTATCACAAAAAGAAACCACTTACGGAATGTAACTTGAGAGTCTTGAATAAAACGTCTTTGCAGGCTAAATATTTGGAAAGGTCGCTTCAATGTATTTAAGGAAAAAACTTTTTAGTAAAACCCAATGTGGGAAAATCGGAAAATAAGGATGTTACTCGGGGGAAGTTAGATACAACACAGACATTGTTATCCATATGTTCCTTTGTAGGGCTGAATAGAAAATGGTTTATATTTATATTTTATTTTTGTCGAATACTTAGATGCATTATGCCCGGAGAGTCTCAGATGGTGTGTATTTACTAACAAGCAAAGAAATAGGATTATTTAAAATAATTACTGTGTTAAAATGCTATATGTATTTAAGTATTTAATGTACAATAATTGCATTACATGAGGGTCAGAAAAAATTTATATGAGGGTTAGAAAAAAATTGTGTATCGCTGACGTTTACATATATGAGTTCAAACCAATTGTATAGTGTATAGCTATGAATAAGGCTTCCGTATCAAGTCCTTAAGTAGGAAAAATAAATACCGATTTTTTTAATAATCTGTAAGAGATCAAAAAAATATGTACAAAGAAAATAATGAAGTTACTTTAAATCGAATTAATTTGAAGCTACGAGGAACTCGTCGTTGATGTAATTGGTTTCGTCAATAATTTTTTTCGTTTCATATTTATTATTTGTGTGATAGTGTTAGTACACTGAGCCGGAAACTGTTAAACAAAATTGAATAATAACGCATATGATATCTAAACAATTGAATAATAACGCATATGATATCGAATGTATCACATAAAATGATGCGCGTATCTTATAACATGTTCCTCATAATATATTTCTTTTTGGATGGATTATGTGAGTGTTTTAATATATATTTGCCTTTCAAAAATAAGGAAGTTAAATTTTGATGTCGCTAAAAGGTACTGTAGAAATATTAGGGCATTAAGAAGTAACTTATTCAAGAAATAATTCCTCCATAATACAATTGATCACTTAAATATTGTCAACTATTCAGGGCGATGCAAATTGTTGGTGTTCGCTTAAAATACAATTATACGTATTTTAAGCAAACAAAAACAATTAAATAAACCCTTAAAAAATGGTCAATTGAGACTATGGTTAAGTATTGAATATATTTGGCGATAATTTTGTAGAAGGTAGTATTGTTTTGTGACAACATATTCAGGTGGGATCGTCTATCTTTACAAATTGCCCATCTGATAATGTTGTCATACAACGAAACCTAGGTCGTGCTTAAGAATTTAAATAAAGTAGCAATAGTACTATCACGTAACACGAATCCTTATAAAATTACCCACGTCTCTGCCTATATGTGTGCCATAGTCTATTTTCTCAGAAACTATACCACTTAAAAATTTTAAATTTCGCACAGTAATAAATTTTGTCAAATGACATATTTCACAAGCTATTGTAATTTTGAAGTATTTATTAAACTATTAAGGAGTAATTGAATGACGTATATTTTTTTTAATTTATAGGTTATGCTAAAGGGTCTCTTATGTGGTATAGAAAAATATTTTCATAATTTTCGGTCGGACATTTAAAAATATATTATATGTAAATATGTAACACGCTTTCTCCATATTTCCGAAGTAAAAGTACAAAAATCATAAAAAAACAAAATTAGTAAAATTTGATGGAACAAGGAACTATAGAGGTTATTCTAAATCCTATTTTTTTAAATGTACACCATAGATTTACGCCCTAGAAGAAATAGTAAGAAATATATATAGGTTATCGAAAATTAATGTGTTTAAATAGTTTAATGGAAATACTGCCTGGCCTAAAATATATACATGTGCCTTATTTTATTAAAAATCCTCGTAGTGTAAAATAATCGTAGTTATCATCCTAATTCTTTACTAAATTGACTCTGTTAGAACATGAATTGGCTCTGTTAGACACAAGTAGTACTGTGCTGTAAGTCTTCTTGATTGTATTAGAGATATTCCTGATTCGTTAATGAATTCATTGCCTTTAAATGGTCCTACTTAATTAAATAATGGACCTGTTGCAACTATTAAAAGCAATGAAATAAATCATTCGCAAACCTTTTTCTTTGGTCTTTTTAATATTATTTTAAATCTTTTGAGAGGTAGGAAATGTCAATGTAGCCTTCAGACAACAACCACGGCATGTGTGAATTTTCAAACAAAGGTCTAAAATATGTGTAACACTTCTCAAAATTATCGAAAATGATGAAATATCCTTTTTGTTTGATAACGTTTTTAACCCTAAAATGTTAGACCATCTTAATTTGACTCCCAAAGTCTAAACGAAAAAGTAAATGCTTTTCAAATCAAATGCTAATCTGCGGTACAATCACTAGTGCTTTCCTCTTACTTTTTCAGACCTCTTACTTTTTCCTCTTACTTTTTCTTTTCCCTCTTACTCCTCTTACTTTTTCAGATTTACGTCACAGTTCATTGATATCCGCTGAATCGTTTATTCGTGAAAACAGACAGACATACAAAGAAGCAGACGACGGACAGTCAAGCAGACGAGTTTTACTTTTATTATATTAGGCGAGTTTATTTATAGTTAATCAGCAGTGGTCTTAATGGTTTAGTCATTTGTTTTCTGCATTAATTGAATACAGAACTGTACAGTCCAAATTCCTTACATAAATATGCTGATAATTTCAATTTTTGATCCATACGTCTTAACATTGCAGGTGTATTGCTTGCCTAAACAGTATTCTGTTTCTGTTCTGTTTTTCTATTCTGTTCTGTTTTTAAATTAGTATTATGATTCCCAAGCACAGTCTCTGCTACTAAATTCCTGGTTTTAACGACTAAGTCTTGACGCTGTGAAGATACTATCTGCTTAGACCGTAAAATTTGAAGATCTGTTTTTAAATTAGTATTTAGGATTTCGAGCAGAAACTCTGTGGATCTCGAACAGAACTCGAGTTCAGAACCGAGAGTGTTGCCTTACTACGTTTTATGACTTGAGGATATGTTGTTCTTATATTAGTACGATGATTCTAAAACATAAGTTTTGCGATTGAACTCCAAATTTCAATTTTTCAACCTGATATTGCAGTATAATGGTCTATTTTCTGTATGTTAACTCATATGTCCGACACTAATCAACGATTTTTTCAATCTTTTTTATTTGAATGACCCCGGCGTAATATCGTAAAAAATGGTTAGAATTTGAATATGGAATCATAGAATTCTTCAGACAAGTACAGTACATGTGCCGTGATCGAGTTCGGATTATACATGTCTAATGATAATTTGGTAATAAAGTCCCTATAGCTTTGACACTACACTGAGGGAGCCGGGAGGTGCTGACATTAACTTTTCATTGACGAGGAACTAACTCATTGAGTATGGACGCTTTTCGCTTGTGTTGATATAAGCAAGGAAATGTAAAAATGGATAGGTAGGTAATTATATGCAAGTAAATACAAAGGCAAGAAGCAACTAATGTGTTAGTAAGCAGATAGAGAAGTTAGTACAGGTATAAAAAAATGCACGAACTAATTCAATATTAATATGTAGGTAGGTGGTTAAAAAAGTTCATATAATTATATTAGAGACGTATAACAGCTAGAATATTAGAAGACTGATATATAGTATGCAAAGGTATATAAAGGCTTGAAGCACTGACTACAGTGAAGCCAAATGTTGGAACATGATTTACATGTCCGTATGTACGTACATATATGTGTGTATACACATGCATATATGTAGGTAGTTATATGTGAATATATTTAGGTCAATTCAATGCTGCAAATATCCGTTATGACTTCACTAAATAAGGTATTATTTTTATTGATTTCATCGTAATTTCCTAATATTCTTAGTGACATAGAATATCACATGTAAAATATTGCTACTGCTAGAGATTTTATAGTCATTGCCAAGTCAAACGTAGTAGAAAAGTGTAGGTGGGCATGTAGTTTGGGGGGTAGAGAGGCGTCAACTTGGCAGCCATTTCGTGAAACTCCAGCATTAGCATAACTTTTCAAATTGATTTATGTTTATAAACGATAATATACCGCAAAAGTTCCAGCTGAATACTCTATTTTTGTTATATTATATTTTTCAAAGCGCTTCTTATTCGGTGGTAATTTGAAGTCCGTTTAATTCTTTTGTAAAAATTATTTATTCATACATAATATTGGTATACACGTGATATTTCAACTCCAACTAAATGTAATGCAAAAGTTTTCCATCTAATATAAAATTTTTCCCCTAGTGCCTTTCATTTAGCAGAGTTTAGATATTGAACCGCATTTCGAACATAATATTTTCACCGTATTTTATATATAACGTAGTTGTAACTCCATCCTCGCCTATTTAACTCCACTTTGTTATCGATTTGCTATTGAATGATAAAATCAAACTTTATTAATTATACCGACGCTCTACCAATATTATATAAAAACGAAGTATCGATAAAGAAATCACTTACGGAATATAACCCAAGAGCGTTGAATGAAATATCCTTCCGAAACGCAATGTTTGGGAAGATCGCGTCGATGTCGTTAGCAAAATAAGTCGTTTAGTAAACTACGTAGAAAAACTGAAAATGCGAAATGTTACTTGGAGGAAGTTTGGTATCTACAATATAAAAATGATTATACCGATATCGTAGAATATATCTTTGCGTCGCTGAATAGACTTGGTAATTCATATTTATAATATCTATATTCGAATAAAGAAGGCAGATTCGAAGCGATTCGACTTATTTGAATCGTTACATTCAACGAAGGACCCTAAAAATACCATGAAGTACTTCAATGCTGTCCGCAATAAAAGCAACTTTATTGTGAATGTAAGAAAATGCGGCATCAACAAATGCGCCATCTCTTCAAGTTTGGCTCTCTCTTATAGAGTTCTATTATACACAATAAATTGCGAACGTTTCGAAAAATAATTTAAGATGTTTCAATGTAGACTGTTCTCTTTATATTGTAGTAGGTTCAGAATATGAAATCACCATCCATCTTGATATTGTGTTATTTTGAAATTTGATTTAATGTAAATATGGTAAATACCAATTAAAATTTTTATCTTTAATTATTTTTTTAAATTTGTTATTGCTGGTTTTTTTTTTAAATTTTGGACAAAAATTATATGATTGAATTACTGTAGATTATCAAAAAAAATAAAAGATGGTGTTGACATTTTAATCCCCCATTTAGTTATCTAGAAAAAACATTGGTAGCAAAGCCATAACATAATATATAGCACATTGGTTGGAAATGTTTATAAGATTAAAAAACAAATATTCATAGAGAAATACAGAAATATATCTTCATAGTCCTACATAAGTGAGTAAGTGAAAAAAGTGATATATTAAATGTAAAGTGCTTTTATTATATTTTATTATTATTTAATCTTTTTAAATATAGTGTGGTTTTTTTTAAATCTGTGCACAAGAGTATCCGCATTGTGAACAGTTAAGAGGTATATGTTATCAATGCAAATTTGCTCACATTAAAACGAAACTGATTGCTCAGATGTGTAAAATATCTCAGGAAATATAAAACTATTTATAATAATAATATATCAGGGTAATAAAAAATAGACGTAGACAAAGAAAGAAAGGAGAAAGAGACAGATTGAAAGATGAAGAGAGAGAGAGAAAGAGGAAGAGACAGAGATAGAGATTTACAAATATTGCTTAGATTAATCGAGAGGATTCGACTATTATATTGAATATAATTCATAAATTTGCAACAAAAAAAATATATGCCCGATGTGGGCTTCAAAAATATATGCAAGTTTGTTGAACTTGACTGTGAAATAATAAATATGAATAATGAAAACAGAGTGGAAAATTTCTCTGCATATATATATGTATATATATATACACATATATATATATATATTCATATACGTACATATATATATATATATATATATATATATATATACATAATATTATGAAGGCTTTTGTCTAAAAATTTTAGAAACACTTTTTTCGCTTAGTATATAATTTTATATTTTATTAGTATAATAATTTTATTCTATGCAAAACTAGCGTAAGAATGTAGCTATCTCGTGGAAAATATGACAAGGACAATATTTTATGGCTTAACACGAGCCATGAAATACGACATAAAAGTTTGCTGATATTTTGCAGGAAAATCCTTTAAGCTTTATTTCAATACGCCCTCGAGGAAAATCAGTTCGCGTCAATTTCACTTCATTTAACTTAATCGTTGACTTTCAATTTTTCCATAATTTTATTTGACGGGCCAACATTTCTTTCAAAATTTACTTTTTAGCTTGTAAATATTCTTTTAAAATATTTCTACTCTTTACACTTTGTTTAACTGACGTACATAATAATCGAATGAGCGTGATATCTTTACGCGGTGAGTCATTGGCATAATTTTCATTGGAAATATTCCTTCAATACAAACTGGAATTGAAATTATGCATGGCAGTTTGTATCGTACATAACGGAAAATTTAAAAAAGATCACATACATATTATACGAGGTACGCTGTGCAAACTAGATCTGTTCCATCACTGAATGAAAGAAATATCAAATTATGAAAAATTATTGCCTTCGATGATATTGAACTGAGCTTAAAGGACAAAATTTTTATTGTTTAACGACTAAAACGGTTGAAATTTTTTGTACTTATAGTTTTCTTAAAATAAATCAAGAAATTAATGTAAGTCGTTAATTTTCTTTATTGTTTTAATTTTAAAATATATAAATATACACTGTGTGCTTATCTTGTTGCTATATAATGCATAACCGATTATCAATGGATTTTGGTTTCACAGCATAATAGAAGTTTCACAACTAAGATTCTTTTATTACTAATACTTAAATACAATGTCACGGTTTAGCCTTAATAATCATTTTCAGGTAACTGTTCTATTGTAAAATTTTAGTCACTGTAGTGATTTCAGACATGGTTTAGTTTTAATATTCAAAGGCTACTTTAGTGTCAACTTCTCACTGTTAAGGTCCTATACCTACAAAACACGACAAAATTTATTTAGCTTCAGTTCTATATTATATTATAGTTATATAGTTAAGTTCTATTAAACTTTTGCATGGATGAATTAAGTATTTAAAGATACAAATGTTCAAACAAAACAATCAGCAGAGAATTCCACGAAATCAACGAAAATGCGTTTCATGAAAATCAACAAAATAAAAAAAATGGTGCTAAACACTAAAACACCTGTGATACTTTAATGGTCACTAGGCTTTTGAGGTGAAAGAGGAGCCGGAAGCCTTTCATCTGCAAATATGCGAAATGGAGATGACGGACGCTGGACGGTCCGTGTTCCGACGGAGCGAGTTACGTTCAATCTAAATTGTTTCAACTTCCAAACTAAGTTATATCGTACTTTCTACTTGTCGGATTTTGTTAACTAATAATTTTAAATTCAACTTCTGCCAAACCTCAGAGACTGACCTAAGTATTTCATAAATAGAAAATTTATTCTTAAAATCACATTACTCGTCATTCCTCCTAACATCGCGGTATATAGAAGTATAGAATATTAACTTACGACCTCTGATACTAAAGTTTGACGGAGTTGAGTAACTTTGGACTGCAACTAATTGAAATTAAATTTAAGTTACTGTTCATGTTAAATAATATTCTATTGTACTTTAAATATTATGGTATTCTATTATAATATGATAGATACATTATTAAAATTCGAACAATAACTCTTTTTTTTAAAAACAGTTAACCAGAATATAATAAATAATAATTACAATATAAGCCAGTCGAGATGAGTCTGTCTCTAATCTTTCAACTGTGGGTTTGAGACATTTTAAA
Organism: Druceiella hillmani; assembly: GCA_039881145.1. Classification (NCBI taxonomy): domain Eukaryota; kingdom Metazoa; phylum Arthropoda; class Insecta; order Lepidoptera; family Hepialidae; genus Druceiella; species Druceiella hillmani. Next base: position 2,621,140 of record JAYKKI010000098.1, on the reverse strand, counting down.
TCATTCAAAATACTAACATTTCATTGGAAGTCCCAAATGAAAAAATTTTACCGGTATTTTTGACATCTATTAAAATTTTAAGAATGTAACCTTACTTTGTGCGTGTTTGATACACATTTGCTCGGTTTCAGTCACATTTTCATTATTGGGGAACTATGATACATACGTAAAAACGCAACAAGACTTTTTAAAAACCACCGTATAAGAAGCGCACCGACAATTATAAAATAATAAAAATATGATTGTTTATTTGGAACGTTTGCAGTACAATATCGTTTCCGATATTTATAAAATTTGCAAAATACTACTAGATTTTTCGATACCAAATCGAAAAGAATTTGCTCTTCATCACTGAAGAGTTCCTGTCACTACCGTACGTCTAAGGATTTAAGTTCTATCTGTCCTTACATCTTAGGACTTAATTTCAACTAGATGAAATTTGATGAGGTTTTTAGTGTCATAGAGATGTACAGGAAAAATGGTTATGATGAAATTGTGTGGCATATTCTCGTGTTATAATAGTATATTAATAATTGTGAAGTATATCCCTGAATGCGGGTAGGCACAAAACCTTCTAAATGGCGCGATGACGGCAATAAGAAAGATATAAAATCGTCAATGACAAAATTTTTATGTGAACGGAGCGGCGAGAAAGCTTTATTTCATCAACGAAAAAATATTTCATCACATTGTACTTTTTCCTTATGTCATACCCAATACCACTCCAGAACCAAACTCTTTTATTCACTACTATGTCGTCACACATTGAACAATAAAATTAAACTTTACCAATAAAATAAAATATGTAGAATTCATATAGAATAATACATAGATCTTACGCAAAATTCGAAGTATGGACAGCAAATTTTTCCCAGTTTGACATTTCTTTCGTCCGTTGATGGAATTTATTTATTTCGTACAGTGTACCTCGCATCATATGCATGTGATTTTTTTTAATTTTTTGCTATATAAGATGCAAACTCTCATGAAAAATTTCAATTCCCATTTATATTGACGGAATATTTCCTCATTTCCTAAAGTGATTTCAGTGCCACACATGTCATTCATACAGTAAAAAGTGAAATGAATAAAATATAACTAATCGCAATATACAAGGCGATGGTGAAATTCATAATATGACTGAATATATCCTGAAACAGGCAAATAAATTTTATTGAAAATAACTCAGATTTTGTCTAATAATTAATTCTGCTTAACAATTCCACGAAGTCGACAAGTAACGGACACTTGGTGATTTCAACCAGTAAGGAAAAATTATTTGTAATTAACAGAAAAAGGAGATACATATTTTCCCATAGTGGCAGATATCAGAACAAAATCTGAATCTACGCAACAAATATCTCGCGAAATAAAAGTTTGGGTTACATAAAGAAAGCACTTCCATGAAAAGAAACCTCTTACGTTGATAGCGCTTATATAAAAAGTATCGCATCGTTAGGAAAAAAATATTTAGTCAGAAAAATGAGGAATCAGGCTCGGAGAAAGCTTATTGAAGAGTGTTGTTTTGAATATAAAGATCATGGTTTCAATGTCCTAGAAAATGTCAATGTGCTTTAGTAAATAGCTCCGCTAATTAATATTTATAATATTCATACTCGTATAGAAGCTTCGTGTGTCAGATAATTGAGGATGGTGGAATGGATTCATTCGACAAGGGATCTAAACTGGGCGATGAAGTGCTGCAATCGTATCCACCACGAGAATTACGCAAGTGCCGCGTCAGCCCAAACTTTCATTACAAATTGGGCTGCCTCATAAATCGGCGCACTGGCCATATAAAAATATGACAAGTCGTTTTAAAGATATTTTTGTTTCCTACTTTTGGGTTCTTAAAGTACTTATAAATTATATATATAAATATATATATATATATATATATATATATATATATATATATATATATATATAGTTATACCCTAATGACTAAATAAAAAAATACGTGAAACTGTACCTTCAAAATATTTTGAAATACTTCAGCCACGCTGCTGAAAAGGCGGTGACAATTTGAAAAGGCTAATTATCTCTGGCAAGATGGAAGAAAGATAAACACATGGACTCAGTCCACCACCATCCACAATGTCACGCAGACCTTCAAAGTTAGGAATAGATAGTACAACATGGTAAGACGGAAACGTCTGGGAATATGTTGCAACTCTCAACGTCGAAAATCACAAGAAAAGAAGGATAATTAAGTTTGTTATGACCTTATTCTATTTATAACATAATTATATTTCTCACAACTAAATGAAACTACATAAATAGTATTATTTCTACTTTATTTAATTTCTTTATCACGACCTAAATTTTGTTGTGCTACAACATCTTCAGGTGGGCTATTAGCAAAATGGGACCTTTGCTAATAGCCCACCTGAAGATGTAATACAACGAAACGTAGGACGTGGTAAAGAATTTAAATAAAATAGAAATAATACTACCATCATGTATTTCCATTTATTTGTAAATAATGTATTTCTACATAATTAACACCAGATATATTCAATAACTATGTTTCTCTAAAATTAGCGTGGTATTGATATTTCAATATAATGATATATTGAAATAGATTATATTTATTGAACAGCTACATATATATATTTATTGAACAGCTACAGCCAAGACACCATGTCTTGGCTGTAGCTGTTCAATAAATAATATTATCACTGATTTGAATTTTAATTGACATTGCCTTACGCAACATAAAATAAATAATGATTCGTCCGATTTCTGATATTAATATTCCTATTAAACTATTTACAAAATTTTTATTTTCAAAACAAAAACATGTTGCCTGCTATATCTTTTATTATCTAAAATATTTTTACGTAAATAACTACACATAAACAATTTTCGGGTTTTTTTTCCTTTACTTGTATTATGAGATCTTGATTTTCGCCAAAGTTAATGATTCTAGTTGAACGGGACTTACACTATAACTTATGGTATATTGAAGAATGTCCAAATATGTAACATTTATGATGGTATTTTTATTGTTCTTCTTGATTACGTTGACTTAAAAGCTTGACATTTTTACAGTTAAAGGGCCGAAGGACTGTAAATAGCCAAGAGACCAAATAAATATTTGATATTAATTTCAACTTGATACCACCACGCGTTCCTGAGAAAAGGGGTTTTTACAGACTGATTAACACACAATGAAGTGATCCTATAAGGGTTTTTTTCCTGTTTAGGTACGTAAGTCTAAGAATGGCAATTAATAGCATTTAAAAATTGAAACAAGTGTTCTATAATTTAATACAAAAAAAATTATTTACATTATTATCCCATTGCATACAGTGACAATTACACAAGCATAAAATGATCGCTTATTTTGTTACTAAAATAAAATAGGCTATCATTGTATTATCTTATTTTATCATGAAGATGGTCATAATTTTACTTAATATTAACTTTTTTACAGATTGCGTAAAAAGTCTCCTCCTAGCTGCTCATTTATTTGCTACTGAATTCTTAAAGTTATGGGTGTTTATTAGATTGTGTTAAGTGTATATTTCTTAAGTTTATATTTTATTGTACTAGTGCCATGCATGGTTTGCTTATGTTATCCAACTTTGTCAGCATTGATTAACATCTGACTGAAACTTAGTTTATATTTTTTACACTATCAGTTAACAGAAACCGAAAAAATTTAAATTAATTTTTTTTTTGTTTAGCAATCCAGAGAATGGCTAGTGCCATATCAAATGTTTGTTAGATATCTGTAATTAGCAAAGATTTTTACCAGAACTGGATACAAATGAAAACTCTGATTTAACATCCGGCTATGTTTATTATCTGGTTACATTTATTAAAAGTGGAAATATTTTAACATCTAATGAGTTATGGGCTTTAGAAAATTTAATTATAATCTAAGCCACTTTTATTATCAAACAAATAACCAAGCGGTTTTACATTCGTATTAGCATATATTTTCTACGCAAATATGATGGACAAACCGCCCTTGATGAAATTTGTATTTGCATGTTCTCGTTACAGTAATAAAAATTTAAACTTATCTTGAAAATTAATTAATAAAAATAGATCAAATATGGCATGAAATAATATAGTGAAAGCTATAATCTAGTAAAATAAACAATTGAATTATGATCAAGAAGATTCGTATTCAAACCCAATAATGAAAAAAAAAATTTTTCAAGATGCTCTTGAAAATAAGGGAGAAAAATAGTTCTTGGTAACTTGTGTAATAACCAAACCCAGGTACAAATTGTTTTTACTAAAGTATGAAGCAGAGGCACATGTTTATATTTTGAAGACAACAAAATAATTCTCATCATATACTTAGAATTGTCAGTGTCAGTAAGTTCACGTATGAATTAAGTATTGGTTAAGCCTATAAGCTATTTAATTATTTTCCGGAAAAAAAACGGGTAGTTTCTATCAGGAACCTCTTGAGCGTAATAGAGTGTATGTAATATAGTAAGTCTAACACGTTCCTTGTGGAGACGAAGACATTCCGCCGAGGTCAAAGAGGGTCGTCGAGGGCTGGACTCTCTTTCTATTACTACCCGAGCTCTTTCACGTCAGTATTGTATGTTACGTACTGCACACGTTGGCGCCGAAGTAGAACAGTCGTCAATTTTTTGCATTTTTTTTAAATTCTACTACTTCTAATGGTAACAAATATGTATTTACGTATTACAATTATTATAACGTGATGAGTTCTGTGTACCGCTGAGTAATCGCTAATTAAGCACAGCGCGCGATGGTAAATTTAGTTCCAAACAAGTCGTGATGCACGCGAATTCAGCGCCATTTACATCAGTGATAAATATATGTTACCGAGTAATGGCTCTATCCACTAAATTATGGTACTAAAATAATGCAAGTAGATGCTATACTTTCAAAGTAAAAATCGATGTTGTTATAACATATTTCGTTACATATGGTTTTGCCGGGAGTGGGAAAGGGGGGGGGGGGTCACTGACAAAAATGAAAGACGTTTCACGTCAAAACAACGTTCTACTCTCCAAAAACAAAATAAATTCAGACACTTAACAGAGTAAATGTAACAATTTTTTATGTGTTTAATCCTTTTCATATTTTAATTCTCTATTTAAATTCTGTATTTCTTCTAATTTTGTATTAGCAGATGTAATGGTTAGTACCATTACATCTGCTAATACAAAATTAGAAGAGTCCTAATTAAAGGTGCGCAAGTATTACGCTTATTTATGTAAAAACTAAAATGGTTCTTACCACACTTACTTTTTGGAAAGACAGCTTAATTAACTCACAGAGTGCATTATATTTTGTTGAGAAAAATTTTAACCACAACTTTTTATTCAAATTCATGACAAATAGAATTTATAATTGACTTAAATTATCACATTTTTCTCATCGGAACTTGTATAAAATCTTTGTTTTTAAATGAGAAACCCTTCTCAAATCACCAGGTAAATCAAATATTACATTTTTGGTTACGAAATGCAAATATCCTAAAATAAATATATATTTAAATGGAGAAAAGTTGGCTAAGTTAACGCCTAAGAAAAAAATATGGTAAAATAATAGAACAACGAGCTGACGGTACCAATTCAGGTCGTTTCTCGAACTAAATTGTTAAACGCTGATGTTTGCTTCATAATCGGTAAGCAGAGTGAGGCGTCGATCCAGTGAAAGGACGTGATTTTATCACATACAATCACAATACAATCTTAAAGATATCTCTCGCGTTCTTCATTAATACTATATACACGTAAGAAATGTTTTTACATCCGCTTTGGTTTAATTTATTCATTTTTATATTATTCGCTTTTAGTATAAAACTTTTCAAACAATTTATTTTTTTCTGAAGAAGCTTTAAATATACCTAAACAGTTTATGCAGTGTTGGAGGGAGAAGGAAGTCTGACCAAAAGGGTAATATTTGAATTGGTAAATTGGATAACGTGAAAATACAGAACGGACGGTATTGTAGAATAAATTAATAGCATAACATTATCGAATTAAAATTACATTACAATATTTTGACCTTTATATATATTTATGAAAAAGACTGGGAATGAGAAATAAAATATTTTTTATGTTTTATAAAACAATGTCACTAAAAATGCAATTTTATTTATTTAATAGCCTACGGCTAAGACACCATTATATACAAATATTGAAATATAACTAATCGCTTATTTGAGAGAAAAGAACAAGGTCGCAAGAGATTTTCGTACCCTTCTTTTTCTGTCATACTGTTGAGAGTCGAAACATCCTCCATGGATACATTTCAGCCTTAGAATGTTGCACTAGCTGTTCCTGATTACTGTCTGCGTGACATCTTAGATGGTGATATTAAGAGTGATGCGAATCTTCAGGGATTAGACTTTGTGCTAGTGTTGAATTTGTCTTCTAGCTTGCTAGTGATAATTAACATTTATAGATTGTCATCGCTTTTTCTAGCAACGTGGCCGAAGCAATCAATAATATTTTTAAAAAAGGATGGTGAATAAGGATGATGTGCTTTAATTGTAACTGAAAAAAATACAATCTACCTAAGAAGACATTTCAATTTTTTGTTTCAATAGTACTTAGTAATTTAAACTGCCTTAAACACACGTGACACTGGTATTTGTGTCCTAACCTTATTTTACTCTAAGTATTTTTTATCTATATTAAGCATTTTTGGAGGTTTTGTGGTAATATTTCATTATATAATCGAAAAAACATTATTTATCTCTCGTTCTGTTTGATAATGAAAAATAAGTGTCTATTAAATGTATTTGATCAGTTTAGTTTTACGTTGGTATTGCTTTAAAGAAAAGCAATCAGTATATTTTTACATATTTTAGGATTTCATAGCTAAATGTCAAAATAAGAACCTTTTGCCATATCCACTGGTCTATCAATCACACATTTGTAGGTTCTATGGCATTAGATATAACTTAATCAAATTTCAAAACTTTTTATTGAGATCTCAATTATTTCAACGATAATAAAGAAAGGAAATGTAATGTATGAGTACCTTCCCCTTGTTGTATAAGTGTTGAGTAATAATGTAAATATTTTTTGGATTATTAGTATCTTTTGGACAGATCTTATATATATATATATATATATATATATATATATATATATATATATGTCTATCTATATATATATATTTATATATATATATATATATATATATATATATATATATATATATAATAGAAATATTCTGTTGGATTATCACACGAGCTAACAGGGGTAAATTGTGGTGACGAGTTTATTAATTGTCAACCTAATATTTACATATCAATTATATCATCACAAACAATATAATGAAATAGGCTGTAACGGAAGACTTTTAGGTATTGTGCTCCTTTTTGGGAAAACCAAATTAATATAATTATAATAAATTTAGATAACATGAGAAATTGAAGCTCACAGATAAAAGGACAAGTGGTTATATTGAATTTATTTGGCATTAATTGTGTAGAAATTCATATGCGATAAATAATATACCCGGCTACCGACAAACTGGTCGTCGTCCAGTAAACCTGCTTCAACAAAATACCTGTCACTGGGTAGATAACATTGAAAAACTGGAGGGAGTTTACCGGAAATCTTTTGGCAACGGTGAAGAATTTGAACCTTAATCAATCTTTATTCTTCATCCGGGCCCTTAAATACTTATGCATGTACCTACCGATGACATCAGAGGTCAGTGACAGCCTTTGATTTTTTTTTTAAATTCACGTGTTTAGCTACTTTGAATTTATAGTTTTGTTTAAGAGAAGATATATATCATCAATCAAAGAATTCCATTATTCTTCTTCATAACTCACCATCAAACCCCGACCTGGTCGATGGTGAAGTTGTTTTACAAAGGTAACAACTATTAGTAGCAAATATTTTGAATCATGGTTGATTTGTAAGCATCCGTTAAGGAGGTCCAATTTTCATTTCCGAGTCCCATCTTCAGATCATCACCGTATTTATAAGGAACCACCATCGGTAGCATAAACTTTGAAATAAAATGATTATAATTATAAAATTTTAAAGACAGACTGACCTAAACTGCAGATTTAACTGAACGTTATTTACGTTCGGAAAAATGCGAGTAAACCTCAAGTCGCGTCTAAGCAAATTTGAATTCAATATCTCCCAAATATTATTATAAAAATGATTGCTCCATAAGGTGAAAATGGACTCACGAAAAAGTTTGCGATGCATAGTAACGCAATACATTTCTGACACGGACATGATTCCTGTCCGCGCCACACCAATATACGAACGTGTCGTGTGTTCGCGTACCACTCTTCTTTTAAATAAAATCATAAATCCAATATAACAAAACACGTCAATTAAAATAAAGTCAAAAGCGGTCACTAACCACTGCTATCATTGGTAGATACACGCACAAGTATTTCAGCGCTCGGACGAAGAATAGGATTTATTAAGGCTCAAATTCTTCACCGTTGCGAATAGGTTTCAGGTAAACCCCCAAACTCAGGTTATCTACTCGGTGACAGGTATTTTGTCGAAGCAGGTTTACCGGACGACGACCTGTTTATCGGTAGCGGGATATACTTATTATTTATAGCTTTAGGTGTAAATAAGCTTTCAAATATATCATCGTTTCTTATTATGTGGGATTCATTCGATAGTAGAGAATATCGTGTTTAGACCTCAAGATTTGTGTTTATTTAAGTGCATTTTAATGGAATTGTAAACTTTTTTTGTTTACCTTATTTTTATATTTTCTTTATTATATAGGAGTTGAACTGTTTAAGTGTCAGATATATGCAGCCCATCTTAAACAACATTAAATATTAGCTTAATTACATAGTAGATTCTTACAAGATATCTTAATATCCTAAATAATATTTTATGTTAGCATGAGCATATAGTGTATTTTAAAGGAAATTGGAATATTCCCACAAGTTGAAATAATTAGTGGGTACATAGAGACTCATGCTTACCATGCTGAAATAAAAGACGCACAAAGTCACAATATTCAATATTAGAGATTATATTGATAAAGTGTAGTGGGAAAAAATTTAAAGATTTATTCCGTGCTCAAGAAAAAATTTGAAAAGACTTAAAAATCTATATGCCATTTACCTCAAAATTATTTATAAATACTACTATAGATATTATTACATGAAGGTATATTTGTATGCAAATTTATATGTGCATATATAGATATGTGTATGTATATATATGCGCGCTTATCCACAATTAAATGAAACTACGTGATGTAATATTATTTCTACTTTCTTTAATTTCTTTACCATGACCTAGGTTTCGTTGTATTACAACATATTCAGGTGGGATATTACAACGAAACCTAGGTCGTGGTAAAGAAATTAAAGAAAGTAGAAATAATACTACATCACGTAGTTTCATTTAATTGTGAAAAACGAATTTCTACAAAATTAACGCCAAATATATTCAATATGCGCGCTTATTTTGATTTATTGTAAAAACATTCTGTTTTTCATTTGTATTTCCGATCATAACTTTTCTCATTGCGTAGGTTAAGCACAATAAGCTCGAAATACATAACAGCATATATTAAAGTTTGATAATGCAAAATATAGTACATGGAAGGTTTTAATTGCACACAATATTTAAAGTACTAATAAATTAACCGACAAATATGTAAATAAAATTTAAAATCTGTATTAATAATTCTACGTGGATTTTTCACAAACGAAAATAATTTCGTGACTTCGACGGCACTATTAAAACATTCCACCCTTTATATCAAATCAAACGAAAACCAAATCAAACGAAAGAAAACTCCCATATTTAAAATAATATTTACTCCGTTTTTAAAAATAAAATGGAAGTTAAATTGTTTAAATCTGAAAACTGGAGAAAAACGATTCCAACTCTAGCATAAAAAAAGTTTTGATTAATGTATGGTGCTGATGTGCATACTTTCTGGTTCTTTACCAGGATCAACGTAGACTGCTACGCTACTCATAACATCGATACAACAGCTGTGTCGGCACTTATGATAATTCTCTTTTAAAAACAAAGCTCTTCAAGAAAAGTAATATGACGGCTTATTTATATTTCGAAGTTTATAATTTTATAAAATGTAAATTTAGCAAACTGCCTGTAACTGCTGTATTTATTTATTTTAATAAAATATGTTTCAAATAATATTAGAGTCTAGTGCCTGATGAGAGCGCCTTTTGTAATACATTAGTTTTACAGGTTGACTATTTGAAACTATTTGCCAAAAGTTGATATTTTGCAAGTTTTAATGTTTTTCACCCGGTATTCTAATACTTAAACTAATGGACTAGACCAGTTGAAATTTAATATATTCAATTTTCTATAAACATCTCTACCCGCTTTTTGATTTTTTTCAAATGAGTTTTGTATAGAAAAATTCAAAACTTTTTCAATACTTTACAAGCCAAATATATATTTTGACTAATAAAAAAACTAGTTTGTAGTTAGATTGGGTCAGATTGTGGTTATCAGACTAATGTATTTCTTGATAACTAAATAAATTCCCCCTATTCTAATTGCGATTTGACGCGTTTTGGACGGCGATACAATAATAAATTCATTATATTTCATTACATAGCTGTTATTATATATTATAAAATAAATATAATATATAATAACAGCTATGTAATGAAATATAATGAATGTATAGGGTGCGTCGATGGGGACCAATTGCACAGAATTAAAACATAATACTTATGTGACTGAGTTTGAGTTCGAATTTTCTTTTAGAGTTAAGAGTCTTGTACTAGCAGGAAAAAGCTTAAATATGGCGATATACAATTTCATCATGGCAGATCTAACACATATTCGTTTCGCAGCTATTTACATCTTCGGATTATATGTAAAGTAACAAAACGAATAATCTCAATATATAGCGTAGGGTACATTACGTATTCAATTAAGCGAAGATAGAAAAATTTTGTTTATATTTGCAAACAGCAGTACGTAGTTATATACAAAACATACTTCTATCATATTTCTTTTACAATTCCATCGCAATAGAATCTTTGATAAACAATCGGAGCAAAAGCGACATGCAGGCCGCCCGCCCATCGAATCGTCTCTTTATCTCGAGCGAACACTGCAAACAACGCTGGCCACCCGACTTACACGGCTTCCTCAAAATAACCTGTGCCCAACAACTTTTGAAATATTTTGTTAATGTCGTAACTATGAGTATCTTGTTCAAGTTATTGTTGCCGATCTCTGCTTCTTTTGTCGGCGACTACATTGTTCGCCGAATTGTCAGCTAATCGTCACGTTCGAGGTAAATTAATGGACATATCGCGCACAGAGACGGGCCGTTTGCTCCGGGTAACGCTGGTATATATAATGTATATTAAATTTTCATTCAGTGGGGAAGTGCGAAATGAGTATAATTATGTGCGTACGTAACACGAATAAGCATTGTGTTCGGCGGCGGAGGGATGGATTCAAAGGCGTAGGGTGTTGCGCGATATGTTTCATCAATTTATACTGACACTGCTCTTGCACAGCGCGGCGCTCGTATTCACGAGCCCGTTTCAGGTTATTAATTAGAACTAACAAACTAATAATTAACAAGCGCGTGAGTAATCCACACTATGTCGTGAAGAATAATCACATAGTTTTTCGTTTGAAATGAATGTTTTATTATTACTGTCGACGAGAGACTGTATTCACGTCTAACAAATAGTACAATATTAATAAGAGAGGATGGCTAATATTTAATTTATTATTTTTTTACCGTTAATTTTAATTTATTTATTCATTGCAGCTTTAACATATGTACGTAAGGTGAACTTATTGCTAGGGGATCAATGTTTTCCAATCAATAATAGCGAAGAAATTCGGACAATTAGTTTCCAGGTGGATTGCTAAATATTCAAACCAACGAAAGTCTTTAAATAAAAATATGATATTTCAAATGGCATATATTAAATATAGCATAAATGTTGTATGGTGGAGAAGAAAGAGAGAGATGTTTTTTTCCAATTATATAATATGATTTTTAGAGTAATCCCTCAAAAAAGACGTTATCTTAATATAAAAACAGGATCATATTTTAAAAGCTTTACCTCATATTTTATATTATCTTATATTATATTATCTTGAATGTCACAAAATTTATGACATCTGAATTCATCATCGTGTATTTTTCTTATAACTTTTGTGTGTGTTTCTAAAAATACTATCAATTTTTTTTATTTTTCACTACAGTACTTTTCAAAATAAGTCTGAGGCCCACACTTTTTTGCATATTTGTCAGTATAATTTTGAATTAATGCTAAATAATATTATGAAAAAGCTTGATGCTAGACACTTGACATAAAATTTACGTGTCGAATAATTTCAATAACATTATTTTTTAGTATAAGCCATTGAGGCATGTGCAGGTAACAGTCAGTAAGACGCCAGAAAAAAACATGAAAGAGTGCGTGGCTGGAGAAATAGGTGAGGGGCGTGCATTGAGCGCTTGCCATTACTGCTTTGCATGCAAGACTATGTCATTACACGGGAGTAGCACCAAAACTTAGAAGTGTGGATAATTTTCGACGAGAACAATATATGAAAACAGAAGAAGAAACACCTCTATAGCACATAACATTTTTGGAATATTATATTTTATTTTAACATATCTGCCATTTTAATGTCCAATTTTGACTTCAAAACAAAACTAGTCTTAAAGAAATAAAAAAGCACGCTTTTCTAGCAATATGAACTATAAACAAATAATCTGTGTTCTCTCATTAATACCCATCATCATGATTAAAAAAAATATTGAAGCTACACGAAAGCTGCACCTCGTAGTACAAATTTGACCTCAAACATTAAATTTCTAGCTAAAATAATGGCTAATATTTAATAATATTATTAGAATAATCATCACTATGTCAAGTTTGCAGGTGAGAGAATAGCTTACCGAGACTAAAATTAGTGGTGTCATAGTGGCTAATATTCAGCAGTTATTGTCTTAACAATCATCAAAACCCTTAAATTAAAGTAAAGACAGCATAAGCTTCTCGAACAGTTACATTCATGTAACGCTTCTGACATAACATCCTTTGTCCTGTTGTCGTGTCCTTAACAAACTTGATATCTTTGATCACCGGAGGCTGACGGTTGATATCACGCTGATAAAAATCATTTACGGCGTTTTTATCTTCTTCAGCCAGAGAATGCTTAACTACCCTTTTCGTTTTATGGTCGCTGAGAGCAACATAACCAAAATTTTCAACAATGAGTTTGCAGATAACTGCCATTTTTTCCCCTGAGTTAGAAAGAAATGTTATTTTTACTCTACTGCCAGCATTTCCTTAAATCTGCACACCAGACTATGAGACCAAAAATGTGGATGGTTGTTTATTTACACATTTACCTTTAGGTGCTAAGTTTTTTTCATTGTTTACATTTCTCTTTCTTTCAGTTTCCTTGCATCACCTTTCTCTCAGTAGTATTTTAGGTAGTATCTCCTTTTCTTTCCTTACTTCGTGTTGTTTCTTGACTCTTTCGTTTCCTTTCTGAAAGTAATTCTTTATATGTTCTGGTTTGTTCTTTACTTTCTGTATACACATTCTCATTCGCTCTACCGATATTGCTATATCCATCGTGCTAAAACTTTGGAAAACAGTTTATCCATTAGCAATATTGTTTAGAAGAAAAGCATTGTAAATTTTAAAGTACGATTTTCTCACCCATAACAAATATCCCATCCATGACAATCATGGCTGCGATACTTGATTTAATGTTAAAAGACCTTTATTGGCATCATAAATAAAAAAAATATAATGCCATTTAAATATTCATTTTATTATTAATCGATTAGTTTCAAGCATAACCTCAAAATCAATAACAGATACTTAACACTTTTCTATGTTTTTGCAATGGATAGGATAAAATAATTCCTGTTCATTTCATTTCACTATTTATTTTAAAAGACTTACTATTCTTGTCACTAAATCAGGTCTGTTCAACAATAGACACTCGCGGCATTTATTTTTTATTACAATTTTCTTTTATATTTGATAAATATTGAATTTAATAGGTTAGCGACTCATAATCCGCCCATTTTTTCAACCGATTTCTGGAATGTTATAGAAGGGTCTAGAATATTTTTTGTGTGGTATATAAAGAGTGCCATATTCATATTTTTCTTCAATTTACAAAAGAATAATCAGCGAGTAAATAATAAATTAAAAATGAAATTATTTTCGGGTTAACTTAGAGGACCCTCTCTACCTCTCTTTACCCTAAACGATATTCATGAAGAATCATGAATATCGTTTAGGGTAAAAACCATCGAAGCATCAAGCAATATATACACAACAATGGCTGAAGGTATGCCCTCTTACGACACTGCGAAGCACTGGTCCCAAAGAAGGGAATTTTGACCTGCCCGATAAATATCATCCAAAGCGACCTCCCACAATTTATTTAGAAAAATTTAAAAGCTTTATTGAAATAAATCCCAAAATAAATATCGCGTGGTTTCATGGTCTTATACTGTGACAGAAAATAACTTCATGCATTGAGAGTGAGTGGGTATCTGAGCTATCATCATTTCAATTTAAGAGGTAAGCTAATGTGTGCTGACTGAATTCCCATCATATCAACAAGAAGATTAAAGGAGTTGAACAGTGGATGGTTTGTATTAATTTTTATGGTGGCTAGGAGCTGGAAAAAAGATGTACCTACACTAAAATATAATTTTGAACAGAAGATACTTTTGAGCGTATGGTGAGGTATAAAGGGAATTCATTGGGAACTTTTTAATATAACAGTGCAATTACATCTATGATTTATTGTGAACAATTGAGCAAAATTACCGCTAAACTTCCTTCAACTCAAAGCAAAGTTTATTTTTTGCATGCCGATGCTCGATCACGCGTAGCAAAACTAACGAATGAAATACTACTTTCACTTAGATGGAGCATGCTACTTCACCCACCGTTCTCTAGATCTTTCACGATCCAATTACCGTCTTTTTCACTCGCTGTCTAATAATGTACGTGATAGAAAGTTTAAAGGCAAAAGTCATATCAAAATCGAACTTCAGCGGTTTTTTAGTCAAAAGCCTAAATATTTCTACAATGACGGAACTTTAGCTCTGTATACCCGTTGACCACAAGTATTAAATACCATTATAAATTGCCAACCTAATATCAAAAGGGCGATACGCCGTGGGATTTCCCAGAGCTTTGATCTTGAGTTGTTTCGAGTCCAGGTACTTCAAAAATGTCGAGACTTCCCAAACATTAATATAAGTGCATGCCTTTTTTGCCATGTAAGAGTACATTAAATTATTGTTAGGCTAACAGATCCTTATTATTAACAGATTTGAAAAAAATAAAAGGTTCTCAATTCGTCGGAATCGTTTAATATGTATGTTCAGCGATAATGATTCACGGAGTGTACCGACTTTGTGAAAGAGAGTGCTATAGGTGAGGTACTATATAAATATAAATATGATGAGATCTGAAAATGAATGACTGAATTCCTTAAAATGACCGTAAATCAATTGTGATTGAAGATATTTGCTACAGGTTTTTATTATTTTGCAATCTAATTACACCACTTACCAGGTCAATGATAAGTTCTAAATATGAACAATGGAACTCCTTAATGGATATTAGTAAATCAACAGTGATTATAAATATTTGCTACTTGATGTTATTACTTTGCAAAATGACTACCACGTCGACCAGGTCAGGGTCTGATAATTAATGCTGGAGATGAGCAACGGAACTCTTTATAGGATGGTGGTAAATTCAAAGCGATTCAAGATATCTGCTACTAGCAGTTGTTATTTTGCAAAATAACTAAACTATTTATCGTGTCAGAGTTTGATTGCGCGCTCTGGAGATGAACAATGGAACTCCTTATCAGATGGCAGTAAACCAGACCTAATTCAAAATATTTACTACTGGTACTTTTTACTTTGCAAAATAACTGTATCATCGAAAAGGTCAGGGTTTGATGATAAGTTCTGAAGATGAATAATGTATCTTCTTTACGGATGGTAGTAAATCGATCGTAATTCAATGTATATGCTACTGGTTAGTTGTTACTTTACTTATTACTTTGCAAAATTTGATATAGAATTTTGGATATAGAGAACGGAACACCTAAAGTGGTACTTTTTAATTTGAAAAATCTGATATTAGGTTACGGATATGGAGAACGGAATTCCTCAATGCCTAACAGCTAACTATTGGCGGCTACTACTATCACTTCATTTGTATGCGTTGTTGATAATATATTTCAGGCAAAGAAGAAATTATCTGTATACTAGCTTTTGCCTGTGACGTTTAATAATTATCCAATATTTTAGAAACAAATTTAGGAAAAAAATTATTTTGATAATTAATATTATATTAATTATCACTAAAAATTCTACTAAAAATTCTAAAATAAAATATCTTTTAAACAATCAACTTCAAAAAAGGTAGGTACAAAAAGGAAAAAATAATTAAATCAAAATCAAATAACCAAGTTACTTATTTTTGAAGTCGGTACTGGCGCCGGCGATCACAAACGTAAACCGACAAATATACATTTTTGTATTGTAAATACGCCCTTTATGAATCTATTTAGTATTATAAGTACGTTAGAAGTTAAAATTTTAAATTAACATTATAAATGAATGAAATTATAAGTTAAAGTATCTATTTTGAGTTTATCATTTTTTATTTTTAATACCTACCTTTTTTGAAGTCGGTTTTTTCGAAAGATATTTTATTAATAAATATTTTTTTAAACACTAGTAGAAATAACTCTCTTGTGACTAAACGTAACTTCTAAAAAAAGTACTTTCTATTCAACAAACATTTATGCCTGCAATATATTGAATACTCATTTTAAAATATCTGTTGTATGTCGATGTGTTTATCGTTTCGCTTTTGTCTAACTTGACTATTGCGATTTATATTAGGCTTCGATTTGCGTTACGTTTAATTTAAGTAGTAGGTCATAGTTTGACTGTGATTTTGAATGGTCACAATTTTGATTTTTTGAAGGCATCTGGTGTATCATCCCTGAAACATAGATAGTAAAATATCAAGTTAATAGCGAAACAAGTAAAAAATGGATTAAAAGTTACGATCAATTGCATTACAATGACATAAAATTAACGTGTGATGTTTGCAGTGTGGTATTGGAGCATTCCGTATGTCATACTTGAAAATATTTCTAATCAGTAATAGACATAAGAGTAATATGCAGAGATCTTGAACTAATGTTAATTCCGATTTAGGGAAGATGAAGATTTGCGTATTTAAGAAGTATTACATTGGCCAGCAAATCCATGGAAAGTCAGTTTTAATAAAATAATTTTTTTGCAAAGTGTACAAAAAATGGTAACACAGGTACGCAAGGAACTACGAGATGGACATTATGAAGTTTTCATGGTTGAAACTATTGACATTCAGGACAAAAAATAGATCACAAGTTCTTATCGAAACAAATATCCAGTCTTAATATTACGATTTCACTTCAAACAAAAAATGTAGGTAGTCTTACAAAGGCACCAAGCTCACATACGATTGAAGAATTGTTACCTGTTATTAAATAATAATGGGCTGAGAATCCCATTGGTACATCGATGTTCTAATATGTGTGTTGTGTAGGTCAGTTTACTCTCCCAAAATCCATAGAAAGGGAATGTGAAAATGCGAATGTTTATACTATGCCACAAAATTCTAGTCTCTAAAAGCTCGAAAGAAATTTAAATAAATGATAGCCAAGATAAATCTAAATCCTAGCCCTGGTACATGGAGTTTCATCGCGACTGTACCCCCTAAATCCTGAACCATTTACAATCCTCAGTGGATTTTTAGTTTGTTTCAGGATCGAATTCTACGTACTATTTGTGATTTAGTTAGTCTTTTAAATAACATTACCTCATTCGCTTTAAAATTATTTCTATCGCTATGTAAGTATTACATATTGTTACATGTTATTTTTTCTTTTATGCATGCGTCTATAGTGTACTTAGTTAATATTATTACTGAGTCCAGAAATAATTTTATGTATTTTATTGTTTTTTTGGTCCACATTATGGACACGTTGGGGAGAATTAAATAAAAACATTTCATCTACCAACTAATATTTATATTATATTTATCAGTTCGTCCGCAGAATCTATTTATGAAGAATTTTAAACAGAACAAACTATAAAGTGAGTAAAGTAATATTAAAACTTAATTTTCGGAATACATTACAGAAATGTTTCGAGTAATTTTTAATTAAAACGAGACTTTCAAAAATGTTAATTTCATAAAATATAAAATGACTGAATAACTCTTGTATTTAAAAATCTGGGCTTGGAATAAAATTTTTCATCAAAAATTCTGTAGAACAAAATTCAATTTAAATTCTTATGTGACACGAGCAACAAATATTACTTCGGTAACTCTTTTCGATATTTCTTTATTTTGTTAATTTCTTTTAAGAATATAAAACAATAAAACCATTAATCTAAAAATCATTTCACGTAGATGATAAGACAAAAATTGATTAGGAGGTTAGCAGATTTAAATCAAATTATTTCTCAGTTCGGTCCTAAAATGTTTCTGGTTAGATTAAAAAATAATGCACTTTTCGTTTTTTTTTTGCTTTCAGTTAAACTTACTTTTGAATCAATTTAATTAGAACATTCCTCCACTACAGTCTTCAAATGACCCCCGGAATTCGACCTATGGTCATAATCTCTTATCTCAGAAAGCGCTTGATGTAGGAAATTTAAATTTTTCACAGTGGCAAAAAATATTAATCCATGTAAATATATCGAACGTGTCTCTACGTATTACAATACAATATTGGTTTTTCCTTTGACATGGGTAGTTTTTGAGATGAAAATATAATTTATATATTTGTTTCTATGGTAATACGTAAAAAGTTACACAATATAAGTCATTAAAATATTTTTTCTTTATATATATTTCATGTATTGGCTTAGATAACAACATGTAAATAATGATGTAATAAATTGACATTCATTAAGTTACATTTTTACTAATATTTTCACGTTATACTTAAACTACTGTCACAAATTTGTGTTTTTAGCGATAGATGTTCTTAAAGTACTCACTTCAGGTAGTTCATTTAAATATTTAAAAACAATCAAGTAATGTATTTTTTTTGTTTTATTAAGTAGTTGAATG
This sequence comes from Druceiella hillmani, assembly GCA_039881145.1. Taxonomy (NCBI): domain Eukaryota; kingdom Metazoa; phylum Arthropoda; class Insecta; order Lepidoptera; family Hepialidae; genus Druceiella; species Druceiella hillmani. The sequence goes on along the minus strand of JAYKKI010000098.1, from coordinate 2,602,020 downwards.
TTTTTGTATTTGAAGTAAATGAATGGTCATTTTGTGAATTACATTCTGCGTGTTTAATGTTCTTAACGCTAACCGCTAACATAGCGATTATTTTTACTAAAATAATGTATTCCAGTATTTTATGAACAAGAATCTAATTTTTTCATCTATCGGTATTGACAACGTGATCAGCAATGAAATGGGCTTCCTTAATGTAAACCAAAAACACATATTTGAAGATGTTTAAGAAGTAAACAGGTGTAACCGGCAGTTATTGTTGATCGGTAGGAGGAATTATAAATATCGATATTCAGTTTTAGCCGAGACGACTCAAAAAATGTTTTATCCGACCAAACTTGCACCAATCCGTGAGATAGTCTATAAGAGAGTTACAGTTGAAACTATAGAACCGTTTCAAAATGAAAAAAAATGAAGTTTAAGAAACGGCTGATGCCAACAGCATATTCAGAATATTAGGTACTTAACAAGCTTGTTAAGAAGAGGAAACGGGTGGATCAACGTCACCATAATACGCTTTGTGTCAAACGTGATCAAGCAAAATAAGGGATCGTAAGTTTTGTGATGATAACTAGGGTGCACATAATTGACGAAGGTCATCAGAAGAAAAGGCAAAACCCGATATGCCTGCGAAAATAAAATGATTATATGGAAAACTGTCTTTTTCGTAGACAACGGATTCTTCTGCCATGTTCTACTTATATTCGCACACCTTAATAGTACTTCACTACGCTGAAAATATCCATGATATCTAATGTAGGTGAGATTGAGATTGCTATAAAATATAGCAGAGCTCCTAAAAGTGAAAGGGCTCTAGTCTTTGAATAATTGCAATAAAAGTTTTCGATGGGATAGTGCCATAGTTTTTGTATAGGAATTATATCGTTCTATTTCTCAAAAAAGAAGACATCACACTTTTAAGAACTATTGACCGATTTTATTCTCAAACTACGTCTAGAAATTGTTCCCAAAAGTTATAACAAACTGCTCCAAAACAAAGTTTTGACAAAACTTTTGCATAATGGATCACAATCACACTCTGTGGCAGATTATAAAGAAGGCTGAAGAGAATAAACAGTGGATGTGTCCGGTTATTGTGGACTGTGAGAAAACCTTTTACTACATTAAAACTTTTAATGTTCTGAAATTTATTGATAATATATTACAATGCTTAAAAGTCCACATGATGCACCTATAATGATTGTTCAAGTATAGAAGCAATGAGATAATCCACGACGAGTGAGTTAGGAAGATATGACATTCTCAAAATTATTTGCAAGAGCGTTTCATGATGTCATAGAGACCTTGAATTAGAACGAACGAGACATCAAAATGATAAATTCAACTCACATGCACGATTAGTTAACAAGTTGTAATTCTGACAAATACAGCACAGGAGTTGGCCAAGGTATTGTCTAACTTAGAGGATTATCCCAGAGGAGTGTTATTGTGTATCATATCATAATATCAAAATAATAGTACATAATAACTATTAGAAGTTACTATTATTATCAATCTAATACTAGTATATTTCAGGGTTTCAATGAAATATCCTCGAAAAATTTTCGCAAATGGCTATATTTTTTCAGATAAAGTATTTTATTAAAATACCTAAGGCATGCTCTTGCCAAAACAAGACTAAACTGCAAACTCATTTGTCGAAAAAGAAAACAATAAAAAAACGAAATCGAGCAGATTATGGGAGAAAGCAAAATTCATACCCTTTTATTTCTTCGGCAAATGTTCACAATAAGCAAACAAACAATATCTCCAGAATATAAATATCCATAAATCTCATAGCGAAAGGAACAAATGAGATGAAGAGCACCCAAAATAAATGAGTCGAATGGAACAAGGACGTTTTATCAAAGACGTCGAAGGATAATGACGCCCTGGAGCAAATCATTTTATTTCGCTGCCAGCCTCTGATTAGTCGATTTGCTTCGTAGGCGCGTAATGTGCGTATTCAAATTGACTACCACAATAAATCTCCAACGGAGTGTATCGCGCCGATACCGGTCCCATCGACGAGTTCGCGCTTGTCATAATAGCCAGGACTCGTGGAAACTCAATTCCGTATTAATTACCTGTATGAGCGTAGTGCGACTGATATCGCGAGAGCATATTTGGAGCATAAAAGAACGTTTAAGTGAAGGATTTATTTAAGACACACCTCTAAAAATGCAGTGAAAATAAATGTAAAATAATCTTGACATAAACTTATAGCAAAATGTTATGTAAGAAGTAAGTTGGTAATAACTCTATTGGTTTAGAGGAAATCGCATTATGAGCGTTTTAAATTAGATACATAAGCAAGTAAATATACTCAAAAACACAAGCGCTCTTTATACTAAAATGTCGTTGAGAAATTTATTTTTACAGAACTTTGATGATAGTATTTATAGAAATAGTTTTTACCAGGAGTTTTGTGTGATTGTGAACTTGCTTTGTTGCCTACATCGAATGAAACTACCATAAAAATTGTCCTAAATTTTGCATCAATATTAGTTTAATCTCAGATTAATCTTTTACAATGTGAAAGTTATATAATAGTAAGCTATTACTTGAGAGGTGAATAGTTTGTTTTAGTGTAGAGTATTGAAAAAAATTAAGTGACGTCCAACTTAAACGTAATAAAATTAGACATCCACTCTAATGTAGTGAATCATACGTGTGATTGCGCGAATAAATATTTAATGGTTCCTAATGTATTTAAGTGCGAGTCATATTTACTTTATCACGTATATTATTACTTTAGTTTTTGTACAACGTTTTCATAGGCTTTCAAAATTTGTTTTTTTCATAATTTTAATTTCATTGTTTTTGAAAATAGGAAGCAGAGTGTACAAAATCATATCCCAATTTCAAATCCCAGTCCAAAAAAAATATTTGTGGCACAAATGTATAAATTACTATGTTCTAAAACATTTGTGCTGCAACACTATTGATATTGAAACGATAAAATCAAATTTTTTTTAGCTAAATTTTATTTGTTTTTAAAAATAATTGGAATGTTTTAATCATATTGCTGAAAAATGCGTTGAAAATGTTATAATGTGAATGCTAGATAAAAGAAAAACGAACACAAAGACGAAATAAAACACATTGATCGGTGACGATCCGCACCATCTACGATGCCGTGCAGAAGTTTGAAGCTAGGAACAACAGAGAAACTTCCGCATGGAACATGTAACAACTCTCAACGTCAGGACAACAGGAGGAGAATACTAAATTTGGTCACTGCTTTATTCTAGATAAAACTCTACTTCCCCCAAATGACTGTGGCAATAATATTTTAATAAATAGATGTAATGTCCGTTTTCCTATTGGCTGATAAATAATAATACGGCTGATTTGTGCATTAAATTACATTTTTTACGTGATATAACTAAATAATCCATAGATCCATTTCCAGTTTCTTTTATAAATACATAATAAAGCCGAAAAGCAGCAACCTAAATAAGGAAAACAGTAAATAATTCGAATCCCGTAGTGCTATTAATCTTTTCTACGAGAATGTCTTTTTTTTTTGTCTTTTTAGAATGTCTTTTTTTTTTTGTCTTTTTAGAATATCTTTTTAGAATGTCTTTTTCTACGAGAATGTCAATTCAAACGTTTCCGTTTTGGTTAGACTCCCTCGTGAACGTTACATAAGTTGCTTATATTTAAATAAGTCATAAAATGTAGACTGATTGAAACCTTTGGTGCTCAAAATTAATAATATTGTAAAAGAAAGCAGTGAACCAAAGTGGATATGAACTATTACCTACATATGTAAAATGTTAATGAAGAACTCTAGAAGTATCTTTAAATATGTATTATGAATGTGGATAGTTTTCACCTCGCTTTAACGCAGCATAGTTTTCGCCTCGCTTTCTGTACCGAGCGTGGAGCGACCCTTAATATTCAGTATCGAGCCAGAAGCTAACTAAATTGGTAGCGCCGGTTCATCGCTTCATTAATCAAACATAATTCAGATTAGCCAATTCTGTTGCGTTCAAATGTATTTGAAAGTATTTTAAATATAATTTTTCTTTAATTTCAAAATATTTTTATTGTGGGGAAAAAACTTCGTTTATTGAATTAAAATTTTAACTTGAAAAGTAATTTTTGCTGATAGAGTTTACTGTTTAATTACTTATTTGGAAGCAAGTAATTAAAATTAAACTGCAACAGTGCAACAGTGCCGGTGTAATATGCTAATGCAATTAGATTAAAAGTTTGTGTTTAGAACTTCTCGTCAATAAAATTCAATGTATGCTTATAATTAATTACAGCATATTCAAAGCTATTCTTCTACAAGACAGTCATTAGTTCAGTGGTAATTGAAAAGCCATCTCGTCAGAACTAAGTGTTTCTTCATGTATGTATATGAGCGTCGTGCTTACTTATCGATATGTCTTTAATTAGAAATCTTAGCGACCTTATATCTGCTAATAGAAACTTTTTGATATCGAATTTATCAATGTTGATAGTCGCAGTCATATGGCGTTTGTTATTCATATGAACGAATGGTAGATAATAGATGTACTATTTTTTTATAAATCAATCAAATAAAACGGAGCAGAATAGTTAAAAATATTAACAATTTAGGACTTGATATTACCTAAAAAAAGGTAATATGCTATAATAGGTGAACAATTATTTGTTTATCGGTTCAATGTAAAATATAAATCCCATTCAGTCGCTGTTTACTTTTAATTTTTAATTGTTATTTTACGTAAAAAGTAAAAATAAACACAAACATATATTTAAAATATTCTATAAGCTCTAAACACGAAATAATAGAGTGTAGAATAATAGAGTGTAATAATGTGTAGATCGTAGGTTACAATAAAAAAGATTTATTCATAAACGTAGATGGTGAAAACGATTTTAAGCGTAGAGAGTGCGCGTATGCAATCGAACATACACCCGTCTCATGAATAGATAGGTCGGTGAATCTGGCAGTGAGGTAAAAAATTATATGTGAATTATTTAAATTATTATTAACTAACAAATAATATAATATGAATTTTGAAGTTACTCTATGAAGTCAGGAACTTCATTTAGGAATAAGGTCATATTTTCCACACCTTATAATTTTTGTATAAGATCTAGATAGACAGGTAACTGCCGAATCAAGTAATGGATAAATTCTAGTTTTGATAATAGATTCTGACGAACACAGACATATATGTATATATCCGCGCAGATTATGACCATTTACATATCAGATATATATAAACTGTGTCATTTTAAAACAAGTTTTCAGTTGTTCAAAACTGGCAAGTTCTTGTTAAATGTATTTATATTTATATATACATTTTGGGGTATATATTAATGATATCAACGGACACATATTTATATCAAAGCGTAATATTAGTCATTTCTTTGACAACGTATCTATATGTTTCCCAATATTACTTGTCATTCAGTAGTATATATATATATATATATATATATATATATATATATATATATATATACTTTTGGCTCGCATTTCCCAAAAAATATATTAGTATCTTAAGAGTAATGAGGATGAAAAGTTTTATAAGTTCTTAAGAGAGCTTCAATTGAATAATGTGGTTAATTCTTCAAAATTGAGGTAATATACTATCAATACACTCAAATTATTTGCTGTGGCAGAAAACGACAAAACCAAGTTGTTTACTCGTATTTGCTATAAAAAAGTTATCTTGTTGAAACAAGGTAAAGTATGAATTGATTTGAAGTCAGATAAACAAATGCGTAAATTTAGAAAAACACAATTAAAATAAACGATTTCGATACTCAATTAAAACCTCACGTCACCTATTGACACGTGACACCGAAACTTTTAAAAAATTATATAAAAGAAGGCTTTTAAAAAGTATCGGTTTTTGGAGAGGATTGGCGTCAGGAGTGTATTAATTCACAATTAAATGAAATTACGTGATGTAGTATTATTTCTACTTTCTTTAATTTCTTTACCGGGACCTAAGTTTTGTTGTATTACAATATCTTTAGGTGGGATATTAGCAAAGATCTTTGCTAATATCCCACCTGAAGATGTTGTAATACAACGAAACCTAGGTCGTGGTTAAAGAAATTTAAAAAACTAGAAATAATACTACATCACGTAGTTTCATTTAATTGTGAATAATGAATTTCTACAAAATTAACGCCAAATATATTCAATAGTGTATTAATTGTAAAGATAGGTAAAATAAAAAAGGAATAAAAAACAATTATGTATTATTGCAAAATTGCTGGGACGCACATTAAAGTCAGTAGCGTTTCGCACGGCTTTGTGAGCAGAGTGCAAATTGTGTTATGTCCAAATAATCGTTGGACATTCAATTACTAATTACCGAAATTAAAATTTGGCCTGAAATATAGATATCTGGCCACCGGATGCAGAAGAACAGAGTGTTAACAAAAAGGAAGCAGATAGAAATATCAAAATTTATAAATATCAAAATTGTTTAATATAACTGTTTCCTTTAAATTGAACTTGAAATTTCACAATGAAAAATAGTCATTGGCAAAATTTGTCAAATTGTCCTTAAAAGGTCGTGGCTAATGAATATTCACTAAGTCGTCCATAAAGCATAACAAGCTTCTATGAATATTTTTGATATTGTTGTTTGCCCATACGAAGCTAATAAGAAATTTGTAAAAATTGTAATCAGAAAACTACAATATAAAGTGTTATTACCTTATCATACAATAATACATAACATCTGTTAAAAGCATTAAGTCTGAAAAATATAATAATAACCGTTAATTTTGGGACAATTACAGAAAATAATTGAAGAAAACCAATAACTGGTGTGGTGCTGCAGGCAATGATGTAGAGTGGATCTTATAATAAAAATATTACGATATTAATGATTTTCCTTAAGGAAAAGATTATGTCCGATCCAGTGACAGAAAATTTATCTTTTGCAAGAACAATGTCAATGGACAAAAATTTTATTATCGAACATTATACTGAAATTGATTGTCTACAGTCACTTGGATATGAATCATCCTAAGCATCATTGTCGATCTTAGATCGACCATGATCTTTTATGTTATCTTATGCGACTTTTACCGCAGCAAATAGCAATTAAATTAGTCTTCATCATATCTGTCGTCACCAACAGGTTCAGCGACTTTACAAAGAGAACAGGTTCATAATTTGGAAAATCAAAAAAAAGCTTTACTGACTTTCTAATTTAACAGTAGGAAAATGGTAATGATCTTCGAAGAGATGAGGATTATGAGTTTGTAATCTTAAAATATTTGTTTTTAATTTAAAATTAATGAATTTTTTTTGGAATTAATAACAAAAAAAGAACATGCTAATATGTTTCCAAGTATTAACAAAAAACTATGGAACATATAGACCTCAGTACTTCACCGATACTGATAATGCTGTTTCTACTCAAATTCAACTGCACACCTCTCATGTGGATCAAAATATTATGTTATACGATGGGACTTCAAATCAGAGGTAATATTATTTCTCTCCAAAAATACGCTTGAAAATTGAGGGGTAATGCATGAAGCGAAAGACTTTGTCTAGAGTATCTACTTAAAAAATGTTCCTCCTACTGGTCTTTAAAAGAATGAAGCTGCATAAGAATTTGTCTGTCCCATGAAACCTGTCCCATGAAAAGTATATGATAACTGATAATTTAAGGAGTCAAGTTGCACGATACAATTTTTGCGTAGAAAATCGCGGTGAAAATAAAATATTGTCCAGCCCATTATTTATTATACTTGGGCATTGTTTTCGTTTAATGATTACTATTAATTATTTTAATAATCCTTTGCTATTTTAATAATTATTTTAATAGTACTTGTTATTTTAATAGTACTTGTTACGTTCTCAATAAATGATAGTGTGCGCACATACGTACTTAAAAGTACACGTATATACAATTAAGTGTACACACTCGTACTCTGAAAAACTAAACCTCAGTTAATCTTTTTCAAACAATTTTTCCTAATTCTTGTAAATTATGTGTAACGTAAAAGGTTGAATAAATATATTTTAATGGTTATGTAGGTAGTAAGGTTCTCCAAAAATGATGAAACAAGAAAAGCATGCAATTTTTTTAACACATATACTTAGTATCGAAAAAATAAAATGTTATCAATAAACCCCTGCTGCAATCAAGAGCTGATTGATTTTTCACAATCATTGAAATGTATACAATACATAGTATTGTTAGTAATTTAGACTACTTTTTATTATGCAATATTTTAACTGTATTTTGGTATATAATGCCACTCGTAAATTCAGACGCGGTTCTTCACCCTCGCATCGTCGTTGATTTGCTATTGAATAATAAAATAAAGCTTTATCAATTATACGAATGCTACATAAATCTGAAGCCTCGAAAAAATAAAAAGTTTATCGAAAAACCCCTACTGCAATCAAGAGCTGATTGATTTTTCACAATCATTGAGTATTTTTAGTATTTTATACAACTTTTAATTTAAAGCATTTTAAACGTATTTCTTATATAAAGCAAATCATAACTTCATTTCATCGTTGTTAATTTGCTATTGAATGATAAAATAAAGCTTTATCAATTACACGAATGCTACATAAATCTGAAGCAAAAATAATATATTGTGAGGATATTTTTATGTTTTTGTCGTAGAAATAAACCACTTAAAGGTAATAACTCCATACTGTTGAATTGAATGTCCTTCGAAAATTTAATATTCGGGACTTAATTTTTGGATTGTCGCAAGAAAAAAAAACTTATTTAGTCAATACTGACGTAGAAAAAGATCAGCAAAGAGGAATCTTGCTAAGAGCAAGGACTAGGAGGGTCACATGTCCTAGGACATAAATATTATTACTCTAACATAGAGAAGATAATATATATGTCCTAGGACATGTCACCCTTCTTTACTGAATGACTACGGAAATTCTTATTTCTAATATACTCACATAAAGACTTCATGTGTGAGACGACTTAGGATGATAAGACAGTCACATTAAACGAGAGATCACAAAAATGCGACGAACTTTTTTAGAAAGATTGTCAAAATTTCATAACATTTTATTACAAGTTATAAATATGCCAATGACCTATAATACAAGTTGAATAAAATTGAAAATACACCTTAACTGAATAACAAACAGGTAATGCTGAAAATAAAGGACGTTATTCATTATCTGATGCTGCATTAAAAAATTACTGTGAAGGTCTAAGTAATAATTTATGGAATAAAACACTCGTGATCATGGAAAACTTTTAAAAAGAACGTGATTTTTTTTTAATAATAGTCTTTAGATTTTCACACTACAAGCATATTTTCTTTGCTTGCGAGGCGGCGTTAAATCGTAGAAGATGATGCTTATAGTTAAATTCCTTTCTGGCTTTTAGATTTTAAAATATATTTTGTACAAATAAATCATTATTACACACATTATGTTCATGTACGTACATAGTAATGTAAAATATTCTAAGTCTTTCACGGAAAAATAGAAAAAGACCTATTTTTGGCAGGAATCTTGATATAATTTCGTTTACTCTCAGCCCCAAACGTATGAAGCAGCTTAACAGATATCTCCTAATAATTATGTCATTGACGATATTCTATAACTTAATAAAAACTCAGGTATGTCATAAACATTTGATAAATCATTTGAGTTGTATGTGAACTCGTCGTTAATTTTTTAAAAATTTTATTTTTTTTTTTTTTTTTTTTTTTTTTATCGAAGTTTATATCAAGAGTTTTATACTCTTGATATAAACTTCGATAAAAATTATTTTACAATTATAAGCGATATTCAGCTTGTTAGTTTTTTTTTTATTTGTTTTTTCAGGAAGTAGTAATTTTTAAATAACGACGTTAATATTAATAGTTCTTAATAATTAAAAAACGTCACCATTTTTGTGGTTTACTGCTAGACAGTTGCTGTATTTTGTGTCTCAAATTTTTTGTCCGAAAATAAACCATCTTCCATAAAGAAAAAAATAGACTTTTCTAAACCGTAATTAAATTCTTCTTTATGGTTAGGAAAACTGAATAATCTAAAGACGAATCTGAATAAATTATAATTTATTCAAATATGACGCCAACATAAAATTCTGAAATTCTCATAAATAAAACCGTTCATTAATAAAAGACCATTCGCCAATTCAACAGCGAGGCGTGAAATAATTTGAGTGAAACCAATATTTAATCGTATTGTTAAGCTATGGACATTTTCCGAATTAACTTTATTAATATTCACACAAGCAATAATGCGTGCCAAAATTTCATATATTTTTTATTATCATATTTGTGGTCTTTAGGATTTGTGGCCAAAATTATGTTTCATAGCTGTTTTGTATCCAGTTTATTATTAATGGTATAAAGCCAAAATTTGTTATGATGATACATATTACAATGCCGGCAAGCAAAATGGATAAAATATTTAAAAAAACATGTAAAGTTGGGGTAACTTTTCATTCGCTTACACCATTTTATACCCTACGCAATGGTTAAATAAGCATTTCAACAATTGGGATACCCCCAATGTCAAAGGGGGTATTCCAATTGTTTCTAAAGTCCTAGTGGTCTCCAAAGTCATGAAGACTGTTTCGATACCAAAATCCGTTTATAATATATTATGCTTTAAAATAGTCATGTTCGTTATATTTGGGTGGCCCCACTTCCAGCATCTAAACCGCTATTTTTTAATGCACAAAAAGTATTTACGGTAGTGGTGTACATTACTCGATTAAAATAAAATTATCACAGCAATGGCTCTATTAGTTCAGGAGTAATATTTTACCAACTTGTAACATGTAATTGGATCTGTAAAAAGTTGTTAAAAACTCCATACAAATAATTTAAATTTACTGCAAACATAAGTTAGTATTTTAAAATGTGTGCAAAAGATATACTAGACAATATATTTTTATATTTACATGGTGAGAAATAGTATTAACATTTGTTAATAGATTAATATAAATAATTTTTATTAATAGAAATAATTTTTAAAAACGCTTAAATGTTTATATGCGGCTGCGTAAGAACGGGATCCTCGAACTGAAATACATTTTCGTATTTAAAAAGTTTTTAAAAACATTTTTCTTTCCACTATTCAGAGACTATTTTACTTATTTGTCATTAAATTAAATATTATAACAAAAAACATGTAGGTAATTCAAATGCAGGAGACGTTGAAAAAACCGTTCTTTGTTACAAAATTTGCTTTATATATGTCTTTTAGTAGTTTCTTGACTACATTTTTGCGTTATTATCGATATTACATTTTAAAATTTTAAATAGACTAAGGCTAATAGGTGAAATATATTGAAATTAATAATAATGTACTAAGTCCAAAATGTGCAAAATGTTTTGCAACGATGTTTTAAATATCGCCGTTTAACATCACGCCCCGTTTCACGTGGGACTATGTAAAGTAATACCTAGTGTTCGTCAAACATCGCGGTGTTTTTTTACTCAACGCATCGACATTACCTTGACGTAATAGATCCATTGTCTGATTTCAAATATATTCTGATACAGAAATGTATTCTGGTCTATTCCGTAAAAACAATACATCATAACGAAGCATGTTATTCTTCACAAACAGAATTATTTCCACATCAAAAATTATACAATTTTTTTATAGATGGAAATTTTAAAAAGTTCTCAGTTTTAACTTGAAAAATTGCAGGAAATTAAGAGTCTCAGCTTTATTGAAATTAATGAAGTAGATAAAAATCTTCTATTTTCTTTTTTTCTAAATTTGTTTAAAGAGTATTGAAGATTCAAATGCGCTAAAACTATTTAAATACAAAACAGTCCCCCGAGGGTGTACGGCTCGAGCATGGAGGGTTTAATATAAGTCACCACTAATATAAAGTTCCTAACGCAATAAACATTTAATAATTATTTATTATCGCAAATATCTCATCATCACCATAACCTTTTTTGTGGCTTTCCGAAAATGCTATTTTTTCCTAATTTGAGGTTTAAGGGTTTCGAAAAAAACGAGAAATGGTAATATCTGAATATATGAAGACTAAAATTATGAAAAATATATGTTTAAGATCCTTATAACTAGCCTTTTCAGATGATATCTAACACTGCGTATAAAAATTCAAAATATTTTTTCGATCACCCAATGTACCCTAGCCATAAATTATTGTTTGTCATATAAATATAAATGAGGGTTAATATGTATTATTACTATGCCAAATTATAGGTTTCTACGTTAAGCGGTTTCTGAAAAAAAAATTGCTGTAAGAGACCGATGTGTGTTATCTTACTGGAATGATAAGTGATTTTACAAGGATTGCGTTTTTTTAAGATACAGAAAAAACTTTCTTGACATTAAGATAAGAAGTCGTAAAGAATATATATAAAGAATAACGATAGATATCATAAAGAAGGAAACAGGGAGACCTATTTCTTTTTATAAAGAAGATACTACTTAACAACTTGATGAATATAACTATTCCCTCTTTGTAAAGGGGCATAAAAATTTACACTAGGAAACAATTAAATGAATAGTAAAGTTTAATAGTAATCGTGATATAACTATGAAGTCAAGTCAAAGTCTGATGATAAAAAATAATTTGTGTCCCTAATATTTTTAAATATTAGTTTAAAATACAGCAACAAATAAAAAATTTTGTTTTCAACTTCACTTCAATCATTTTAAATACAATGATAAAAATATAATTAGGCTATTCACCATTTATTCTTTAAGTAATTTTTAATATTTCTAGGAATAGCGATGACTACTTAGAAAAACAAATGTATCTCTGCCCTGATGGAATAAAATTGGGCAAAAAGATAGTCTAATATGTTGCTTTGTGAATATTAACAGTATCCTCGACATCACCATCCACGATGTTCCCTTACTATGTTTCCGGTTTCCAACCGGGATACCGGGAAATTAGGAACGTTTTAATGCTCCAGCATTAATGTGTTTCTTTTTCGTACAAACAATAAACAATAAAGTCGCTTACCTTACATAACTTAGTTTGATTGAAATTTAATTAAAAAAATTAATTGTTTAGAGTTTGACATAATTCAAGCAAGTTTAATACACTGAAATGTGAAAAAAGTATTAGTAGGTTATTAAGGAATTAAATACAGTACCTGTTAACTAAACAAGTCGCAAATCAGCATTATGAATACACTTTAACTTAAATGAAGTGAAATGCAAGATAAGAATTAATATTTTACATTTCATTTGAATAAAATTATCGTTTATTTTACACAATTTTGTATTCACTAGTAAACAATTATTCACAGATATCGTATAGTATCTGCCGTCTCATTTATTTATTTATTTGCTGTCGAATAAAAGATGGGTATTGTCGGAACACATGATTCGTATAGAAAACTGAATAGAATATGTTAAGTAAATATGTGAAAACCACCAATGATTTTTGAGAAAAAATGCTCATTTCAAATCTAATCAGTTCAATGCATAGAATCTCCTGTACGAATAATAGACTTATTACTTGTCATGTGCTTTATGCATACATATAGGTATAACAAAACGTGTACTTTATACAAACAGATGATTCACGCATAAAATTGAATACATTATGTTAAGTAAATATAATAAATTCCTGTACACTTTTTGAGAAAAATATCACTCCCTCCAAATATAGGCTTTTAAATACAAATAATCGCTGGCATGAATAATACATTCTTTCTTATATGTCATATGCATAGACAAAAATATCACAGAAGCGTGCCCTTATTCAAACAGATGATTAGCAAATAAAGCTGAATAGAATATGTTAAGGAAAAATGTGAAAATCCTCAACGGTTCTTGAAAAAAATCACTCGCTTTTAATATAGTCAGTTCACTACACTATATGAATAAAAACATATACATTGTTATATAATGTATTTTCATAACCAAGTGTAATAAAAATACTGTCCATTATTCAAATAGAAAATTCATGCATAAAACTAAATAGTATATGTTAAACGCTCCAAACATAGCCGATTTAATGCAAATAACGTCTATATAAATAAGAGTCCTATTCTTCATTATGTGTTGTATGCATGAATAAAGATGTGACCGAAACGTGTTCCAATAGATGATAGTGCTTAAAACTAAGCAAATGATATTGAGGGATTATATAAAAACTCCGTTTTTGGAACAATCACTAGCAAAGTATCGATTTCTGTTAAAAAAAATAATTTGTATTAACAGAATAATACATTTTCAAATGTACTCACCAAATAAAAACAGTATGAGAGTGCAACAAGGGTGGAGCAAATACAACAGTAAAAATTTAGTTTGAATTTAATTTAAAGACAAACAAACAGATAACAATGAAATGGAGACAGACATATGTAAATATTCTAAAAATTGTGTATGTGAAATGTTTAATCTATAAACTTTTTAGCATTACAACTACATCTAAGCAATGCGAAAAATATTTTTAGTCAGATATTATATCAATATTACCTACACAAAGATGTAAATGTCACAATATATAGTTGAAAACACATGATATTTTATTACTAGGTCAATAAAAATATATATTGATTAAGTTCTTTTAAAATATATATTGATTAAGATCTTTTCAAATGGTCCAAAAAAATATATATGTTTGGTATAAATCTGGGGATACTATTTAAGGTGCATTAATTAGCATAAGTTAATAGAATTTAAAGCATTTTCAAGATTTTAGATTAAATTTTAAACAAATGTTATAGTTTATTTCATATTAAGGTAAGCGGAGACGTGGAAATTTTCTTATTATCCAGTTATATTCGTATATTATCAAAGCAATAATACTGGTACATAAATGAATAATAAGAAAAGAAATTACAAATTGTATTTGCAATGAAAACATAATTCTATTGCATTTCTGTTTGACCTCCATCCAACGAATTCATCCTAACGCTAGAAATGCCTTTGAGTAAAAGCGACATGCAGGCCGCTGGTCGCTGCGCCGTCTCTTTATCTCGAGCGAATGCTACAAACAACATTTCCCGCCTAACGTATGCAACATACTTACAGTGGGATGTACTTAGTAATAAACGAAATTTATTATAAATTTTGTAACTCTCCACATTTGGTCAAGTTACTATTGCTTCTTTTTTCGCCGGCCATATTGTTTGTGAAAATATCGGCTATTCATTTTAGAGGTAAATGAATGGCCAGATCACAAACAGAGATGGGCTATTTGCGCCAGGCAACGCTGGTGTTTATACTGCATATTAAATTTTCATTGAAAGTTTAATATGCAGTATAAACACCAGCACTACGTAAAGCGTGAAATGGAGTAAAATTATCTGAGTTAATAACACAAATTGTGTTGTATTGGATAGCGGAGGGACGGATTTTATTTCCATTCGATGCGCGGCGCGTCTTAATGCCATCAATATGTACCGACGCGACGCTGCTCTCACACGACACGGCACACAGATTCACGAGTCTTTTTCACCTTATTAATTGGCACTAGCAAATATCTAACAACCATGTAATTAATCCCCACCCTGTTTTGAAGAGTAAATATGTCGTTGTTTCATCTAAAAGCTACGTTCTTTTATTAATAATAAGGCAAGAGTATCGTTATATTACTTACTTTCTATCATTATTTTTTAGTGATTTGTTTATTCTTTGCATCTTTAACACAGTATATACGTGTGAAGGGTGAGCTAATTACTGCAGGAGGAGGAGAAACCGAACAATCACTCTCGAGATGAACTGCAAAATATTGAAATCAAGATAAAGTTTACTTAATATGAACATTTTGTTAAAAGTGTGAACAAGAGAATGTGTTTGCCATTAAACAAGTAATACAGTATTAATAATAAGGCAAGTGTAATATTCCGTTACTTATTTTTTGTTATTAATTTTTAATTATTTATTTATCGTGTCTTTAATATATCTCTACTTAGGGCGGACTTATTGCCAGAGGAGTAAATTTTTCAATTATTTTTAGCGTGGGGATATTCATACTCAGTACCGAAATAGACTGGAAAAAACCAAAACCAAGAAAAAGATGTTAGAGTCATTGCATCATAAATGAACTAGTTTTACACGTATATTATGGACAACCAAAAAATGTTCATTGTATTAAGTCGACGGTTCGTGCATACTACGCTTTAACTCTCATGTAGTCAATCAGTTGCTTGTTGTGGAGGCATTTTACGTTTTGGTCAATTCGCAATATCATTTTTTAGCTAATTGTGTATCCTCATCACTAAAACTAACATTACTGGATGTGGAAGTGGATAATACCAGTGGAAAGGTTACAATATTACTGTATTACAATACTCATACGTTTTGAGTTTAATAACATTATTAACCTCAAAACGTATGAGTATTGTAATATGTACCGCTAGCCTGTTTCAAATATGGGCTAGTGGTCCAGATTACAAATAATCACTTATATTTAGTTTTTATATTTCAAGATGACATCATACAAGCTTACCCATAATTACGCTCGCACTTTATCATTGAAAATATTGAAAGATAAATTAACTGTTTATATTTAATATATTTTTTTGTTAATTTTGTAGATATTCATTATTCACAATGAAATGACGTGATGTAGTATTATTTCTACTTTCTTTATGTTCTTTACTACGACCTAGGTTTCGTTGCATTATAACATCTTCAAGTGGGCTATTAGCAATGATATTCTTGCCATTTCTAACACTGAGATTCAATCTTTTACAAGAACATTTTTCCCCTTTTTTCAATCGAGCGAAGCTAACGAGCAACGCTAGCATAAGATATATATTGATCTCTACATTACGAACAAATGCAGAAAAATATAATTGCAGATTAAACACATTTATAGAGACTGACTTATAATTTCCTTTATTATTTGCTTGGGTGAATGATATTGTCACGGAAAATAATTTAAGCCATTAAATCCGATTGACATAATAATAACTCCTAATCTTTTTTTAATGGAATTAGAAAAAAAATGGAAAGAATTGGAGGACAGTTAAAAAAAACTACAGAAGAAAAATTAGAAGTCTAGTGATACGCTGAAGCAGGGTGGGTTTCTCAATAAAAATATTACGATGTATTATTTTTCCCTAAAGACGTGATTGTGCCCAATCCAATGGTAGCAAATATATATTACAAGTACAATGACCAAAATTCAAAAGTCGAATCTAACATTGAAAATCATTTTCCATTAGTCTGCAGTCATTTGAACCCTAGGCATCTCAAACGTCATTATCGATGTCATATCGGCCACCATCTTAATTTTGAAAATCTGTCGCGAAAATCAAACTATCACGACAATCGATACGTTCAACCACTTTACAAAAAGAACGAGTTGCAAATTTAGAACAGCAGAAACGGTAAAAAAAGGATGATTGATATCGAAGAGATAAGGATTATGTATTGTAATCTAGAAAATTGTTTCCGCTTTATGAATAATGAATATGTTTTGTAAAAAACAACACAAAAGGAATCTGCCAATAAGTTTGCCATTTAAATGAAAAATATGGAACATATAGCCATCAATACCTCACCAATTCTAATGGTGCTGCTTCTGCTCAAATTCAACCGCACACTTCTCACGTGAATCAAAATATTATATTATACGATGGGAAAACAGAGATAACGTTCTTGTTCTCTAGAAAGCCGCTTGGAAATCCAGGGACAGTGCATGAATCAAAACCATTGGTTAAAATAGTTCGACCTACCGTATACATATATTAGGAAAATGGATTTTTCTCTCTTGACCTTCAAAAATGTTCTTTCTTGTGACCTTTGAAAGAATGAAGCTGTTTAAAAACGCGCTTACCCCATGAAAAGTATTAATTATCGGGAATGGTAATTTAAGGTAATTCAAGCTAATATCAGTCAAGCCACAAAATAAATATTTTTTGTAAATACGACACCGGGAAAAAACAAATATTGTCAAATTCATTATTTATTATACTTGGGAAATGTTTTCATTTAATGACTACTAATAACTATTTTAGTAATCTTCTTGTTTTTTTTTCAGATATCTCGATAAATTATCGTTATATTATGATATTTATCTTTATGATTAAATGTACACATTGCTCTGAGAAAGTAAGCGCTACCTAATCTTTTTCAAAGCAATTTTATTAAATTCTTGTAAAGTACGTGTGAAGTACAATTTTGGATAAAGCCTACTTTAATTGTTCTGTAGTTAGGTTTTCCAAAAATGAAATAAAAAGCATTCAATATGTTTTAGATATATACCTAGTATTGAATAAATAAAAAATATATCAGTGAGCTCCTATTGCAATCAACAGTTGATTTCTTTCCTACAATCATCAAGATACACATGATACAAAGTAAAATATATACATATAAATAGTAATATTGTAAACAAATTTATGTTATAAGATATTTCAACCATATTTTGTATATAAAGTAGCTGATAAATTCAGATTCGGTTATTTACCATGTCAATTTACTACTCATAAATAATATTAAACTTTGTCAATTATGAGAATATTTCACAAAATTAATGTAAAAATAATCTATTTTGATGGATTTCTTACGTTATTGCCTTAAAAAGAAACCACTTGCGAAAAATAATTCCTCATTGTTGAATAAATGTCCTTCGCAAACCTAATATTTGGAAGTATTGTGTCGATGTAGTTAGAAAACATTTGATTAGATAATTCCGGCATGGAAAGATCAGCAAAAAACAAATCTTCCTCGGAGGGAACTATCTATAATGTATAGAACATAATATTGATGTCCTAGAACATGTCCCTCCATTACTGGATAACCCTCGTCATTCATGTTTCTAAATATTAGAAATAACATTAGTATAAAAACTTCATTTGTGACACGACTGAGGATTGTCGGATCGTAGCACTCAGCAAAGAATCGCAAAAATGGGACGAATTGCTGCAATATCATTCACAATGTTAGCTGATTCATTTGAATGTACGCAATTGCCTCGTCAGCGTCTCTAGGTCCTTTTTCAAGTTGGGCTCCCCACAAAGTTACGATGAGCCTCATATATATTGTTGACCTTTGAAAAAAAAAATACGAGATATTTATATTCAGAATCCGTGTCAATATTTAGTTTAAATTTCGTACAACGAAGGACCGGTAAATGTTTTACATACTTGTTTCTATAATGTTTGCAAATCACCAAGTGAAATAAAATTAATTTGATCAAAAGTATTGATTTGTCATATTTTCACTCAATTCAGAATTTGTTTAGAAAAATATATTTTAAATGTTTTTCAAAAGTAAATATAAATAAATTTAATAGTCGATTATGTACACGTTTACTTTAAATTTATTTTTAATTATATTTATTTTCAACAATGATGTATAGTGATATCATTGAATTACTATATATATATTTGAAAATTACTACAAACACTAAAATTTTTGGTTACGTGTTTTCTATTTTAATAGCTCCATAGCAGAAATAATGAGTTTAGTCTTCATATAAACAATAATTAATAATTTTGCGTATCTTATCACGATTCAATTTGATTAAAAAATATATTATTAAGGGGTTAAATTAACTCAAACAAGCGTAATACGAGAAAAATTATTTTCAAGTTGACTACCCTAAATAGAAATTGACTCTTAATTATATAAGTGGTTAATATGTAGTATAAATAACAAATTACAATTTCACGTTCATTTATTTCAGATGAAATACAAGATCGCAATAATTACACTACCTTGATTATATTTGGCGTTAATTTTGTAGAAATTCATTATTCACAATTAAATGAAACTACGTGATGTAGTATTATTTCTACTTTCTTTGATTTCTTTAACCACGACCTAGGTTTCGTTGTATTACAACATCTTCAGGTGGGATATTGGCAAAGATGGCAATCTTTGCCAATATCCCACCTGAAGACAACTATGCAACGTTAATTTCTTTAACTACGACCTAGGTTTCGTTGTTTATTACAACAATACAACGAAACCTAGGTCGTGGTTAAAGAAATTAAAGAAAGTAGAAATAATACTACATCACGTAGTTTCATTTAATTGTGAATTACACTACCCTTTTTTGTCTTAAATGGTCGTTTATTTTATGTAATTTTGTATTTCATTAGTAAACAAATTGTTTAACAAATAGCGTAGTATCTGATTCTGAGTTGTTTATTTATTTGCACATGGATTCTTAAAATTTCATGACTTTATTACTTGTGTTGACTCTATACTTCGTAAATTGGGAAGTGTTTATTTTATTGTATCAATGTTAACGAAGGTCTACGTATACCCTCCGGTTTTATTAGCGTTGATTAATATTTGGCTGGTAGTTGGTTGGCTTATAACTTAAAGTTTAACCGCAACGTCGGTTAACCGCAACTTAATAGATATGAACATTATTTTTTGGTTGCTCTATATTTTTTTTAATGTTACTACTTTAAGCGTTCAAAGAATTATTTTAACTGCCACGCTTGATTTAGAAACTATATATTTGTTCAGCACTTTTTTTGACCTGGACAAGACATAAATCACAACCGGCGTAAAATATTAAACTGTGTACATTATTACGTTACATCTATTGTTGAAAGCGCAAATCTTTTTATAAGTTTTATATTTACATAAATCAGTTTGTAGTAAAAAAGAGTAATTAAATTTGTAGCTTTTTTTAAAATAATTAATTAGAAATACATATCCTATTCAAATACTACGTGGAAATGTTTTCTTCTGGTATCTACAAAAATATTAGCCATCAATATTTCTGTCGGCTAAAAAAAAAGCAAGAGTCAATTTTTTGTCGTTAATTTAATTTTACTTCGAGATCAATTTTAAGAAAAGCAATCAGTTTTATTTTTACTTGTTTATTGTCTCAAAATACACATTCCTTAATTGAGGGTTGGAAATATAAGGAAATTCAGCGATTCCGGTCTTCATTATATTTAACTAACGCAAGGTTGTTTAAGAACTAACAATTTACGTCAACTACTTGTCCAGAATTTACAGAAGTCGATCGTTAACATGATCATTGTAGATTTAGATATATAAGGGAAATATAAATTGGCATGCATGTTTTTCTGTTATTGTCTTCTGATATTAGATATTTGTAATAAATTCTATGTTTAATTTACTCATGTATTAAGTGAACTTTATTATCGTCTAACAAATATTTGATATGAATGTGTACTCCCCGCTGACAAAGCCAAACATGGGTTACAAAGATGAAAAGAATTGTATTTTCGTTCTCCTCATTATCCTCAATTTTCAAAAATACAAAAACAATTTTTTTTGAAACAGACTCTAAGTGACTGAGCGTGGTTGACACTTCATGTTAATAACTTCCCACTACCAGCTACTACCTGAGATGACGGATTTATTATTTGTCAACCTAATATTCATACATCGGTTACATTATCGTAAACAATAACGTACAATCGTTTTGTTGCAGAAAAAGATGTAAGTTTTTTTTTATGATTTCCGGTAATGATCGGATATATAAACCTATATTGGAAAATATGTTACTTTTCATAGAAATAAGATAAGTAGAAAAGATGGAATGTTAAGCGATATATATTCATCAGGTTACCTCGTAAAAGCCGCACTTTTTGCAGAAAGCAACTGTGTCAAAGATTATTAATATTAAAGGTACACAGTTAAAATGATATATGAGTGTTTTCCATATCCCGTTAGAAAAATAGTAACTATCTAAAGTGTTCCATATTCCAACAAACACCGCGTGAATGTACTAGAGCATTGCATTGTAGTGCATCCATTCTTCTTATAATTAAATTTTTAATTTAATCCTACAATGTCAATTTAA
This sequence comes from Druceiella hillmani, assembly GCA_039881145.1. Classification (NCBI taxonomy): domain Eukaryota; kingdom Metazoa; phylum Arthropoda; class Insecta; order Lepidoptera; family Hepialidae; genus Druceiella; species Druceiella hillmani. Next base: position 2,580,340 of record JAYKKI010000098.1, on the reverse strand, counting down.
TAAAAGTCTTAGGTGATAAGAAACTGGTACTATCGTCGACTGACAGGCTCATAAATATTTCATAATTCGGGCGACGAACGAAGATTTATAAAGGCTGGAATTATTTTCTGTTATCAATGGATTTTACATAAACTTCCCCTGGTTTTTCAATGTTGTCTACCGAGTGATAGATATCTTTCCGAGGCAGGTTTGCTGGACAATGACCTGTTTAGGGGTAGCGCTATATAAAGTTTATAGCTTTGCCTATAAATCTTTATTCAACTATTTTCATATCACCATTCATATATAGGTTAATCCTGACATGTTCTATATAATCTCTGAGTTCATTCGATATTATGGAAGTCAATATTTACGGGCTGTTTTAAATTTAGTAATCAGTATATACCATTTTTATGTGTATTTAAACGCCTTTTAATGTAAATGTGATTTCAATGTTATCATTGTATTGTTATATTTCCTGCGTTATGTAAAATTATAACTCTTTGGGTATCATTTAAAATTTGCCCCCTCTAATCGACATGGAATATCAGCAGGAACAAATATTGTTTATTTGATAGGATCGATGTTGAAAATACCCTTTGTTGCGGATGTAGGTATGTATATATTCCTCATTTTTATTTATTCCCTACTAATCGGAATTTAGCTAATGCGCACTTTATTATCACTTAACAAATTATATCTTTTAGGTTCTTCCCTTAAACCCGTATTATGAAATTCTTGGAAACTCCTCATTAAACCAAATTTCTCTTTTGTCCTCTTTGTCTATTATAATCCTATTAGAATATTATATAACCTATTAAAATTTATTACATTTAATCTTACTTATTTGTTAAAAATAATACATCATTCAATTTTAATTTATGACAGTATGTAAAAGATTAATCTGAAAATATTTTGTTTCAGCTTAGACTGTTTTATTACGTATATCTGAATCTTCACCAAAGTGTCACCTTTTTTATATTATATATTTTGTGGCTCACTCACATTATGTTCAATTTTACCTTTCATATTAAATGATAATTTTTCTAAGTGTTTCTACTCCAAATAATGATTAGTGAATCGTTTCTATGAATCTCTCGCTAAAAAATTCTTTGGATCCATTTCAATAAAATCTAAAAAATATTTCATCGTATCTGTGTCTATTTTTTACAATTTTGTACCAAAAACTACCAAACCGATATAAATTAAAATTAAACGTATTATATGCTTAAGATGCTAATTAAAATCTAAAATAATTTTATCAACAGCTGTTAACTAAAGAATATCAAATTAGATTGTTAACAGGCTAATAATAAAACCAATTATACATTTAAAAGAAATGTCTTCGTGAACATATCCCTTGCGTCTTATTTCATCAAATTAACTCTACGCTATACTAGAACTTGTATTATGGTAATGGTGTTGGAAGTTATGACAGGAACTCCAAAATAGTAAAGAGTAGATTTATTCTATTTGGGCCCACCCGACTCACTTTAACGAGTACTTTAATCTTAACTAGTGGCCAAGGTCTAAATATGAAGAGAGAACATAGAGAGATAGTCATTAATGGTATCAAGTAGGTTCATCAAATTTGGATTCGTTTAACTTATCTTGATGGTTCCTTTGATAGCAAACAGTGGTGAGAAACTGATTAGAATGCAGACGGAAGATAATAGCAGCAACCCCCCAATGGTGAAAACTAGGTTCATCTTTTGACTTGATTTATTTGTGCTAAGACAATAAACCGAGCTTCGAAGCAATAAATAGAAATGTTTTAGACTTTTCAGCTGCTTCGGTTAAGATTGAGCTAAGATATAATTTATGTTTAAGTTTAAGTGTACATTCAATACAAAAATAAATGTAATATATAAAAACTTATAAAAATAAAAAAATATATGTAAATGAAACTGCCAGCAAAAGCTAGTGTACAGCTATGGTATTAAATAACGAGTCATTTCTTCATATGAGTGATTCTGTTTATCAAACCGAGCAAAATATGTTAAGGAAATATTTAAAAACCGTCAACGGTTTTGAAAGAATCACTGGCTCAAAATATAGCAGTTTAATGGACAGAATCGCCCATATGATTAGCAGACACGTTCTTTATTACACGCTCATGCACGTATGAAGGTGTAACAAAAATATGTCCACTATTCAAACAGATGATTCGTGCTAAAAATTTATTAGAATATTTTAAGTAAACATATGTAACTTATCAACGGTTTTCGAAAAAATTATAAAAAGTTTTCAAAAAATATATAAATAATGGACACGTTCGTTTTCCATGTAGTCTTTAAGCATAAAAGTGTAACAAAAAGATATTCATTAATGAAATAGATAATCCGTGCATAAAACTGCATAAAATATATTAAGGAAATATATGAAAATCTTCAACGGTTTACTGAAAAATCACCAACCCCAAATATAGTTAGTTTAATGTATAGAATCGCCTATAGGAATAACAGACACATTCTTTGTTACGTACCGTATGCACCCACAATGGTTTAATAGAAACGGTTCCATTATTCAGACTGATGATTTGTACACAAAATTTAATACAAATGTTAAGGAAATTTGTGAATCTAAAATAATTTTGTCAACTTAACATGGTTTTTGAAAAAAATTACTCCTTTTAAATCTAATCAATTTAAGCCACAGTATGCATGTAAGCATAACAAAATGTGTCCATTATATAAATCGATGGTTTGTGCATGAAACTGATTAGTATATGGTAAGGAAATATGATAAAAATCCTCAAAGAATTTGAAAAAATCACTTGCACCAAATGTACTGATGATATTTAATATTATGTCTCAGGTGTCACCCATCTGAGATTATGTCAAAAGTGTTTTCAACGTATCTATTTTAACATTCACATATATTGAATATATTTGACGTTAATTTTGTAGAAATTCACTATTCACAATTAAATGAAACCATGTAATGTAGTATTATTTCTATTTTCTTTAAGCTCTTTACCATGATCTAGGTTTCGTTGTATTACAACATCTTCAGGAGGGCTATTAACAAAGAATGGGTGGGCTATTAGCGTTCTTAATTTTATTTAGCTATTAGCGTTCTTAATTTTATTTTGGATTTATTTAAAAAAAGACTTCAAAATTAAATGAAACTACATCAAGTAGTGTAATTTAATTGTGAAATATTTTTTTAAATAAATCCGTGAGGTTTCATAAGATTATTTTTGTTGTATTGTGACCATAAAAATGATGTTTTAGAAATTCATACTAAAAACATGGTTTAATTAAAAAAGCACGATACCAAATGCCTTCATCTTATATTTACATTAACCTAACCTTTACATAATTTAAGTACATGTAACCTCATGTTTACTATCCGTAATCGAAGGTTTATTTTTTATGAAAATCACTGGATCCATTCTTGGATTTTCATTTGCTTCAGTGTAATGCTAAAAACTTATGTAGTTATTTTCTACGTCTATCCCCAAAAGTTTACATTAATTCTATGTAGGACGAATATTTTTACAGACGTATACAGGTAAAAGTATGTTTACCCAGGTGTGTAAATGTAAGTATATTTATTTGCTTTTATTTACTTTAAATACTTTATGTTGTTCACAAAATGAATTAATATTTGTCCCATTACATAGATTAAGACACTCTCAAATTTATAATATGGCCTATTTGAATTATATATAATGTTGTTAATTTTAAATAAATTAATCTAAAGAACGTAATTTTAATTTAAAAAAGCAGAAACAATTTAATGTCAATCATTCTTTGTAAACCTTTCAAAAATAAACGTCATTTAGTGTGATTAACTGATAATATACCGTTCATATTATTTACTGGCCAACCCCCGAAATCATGTCCCCGAAGGCATCATTAAAAAGTTCCAGCCTTTTTTAAATAAAGCGAAATGAAATGCGAAGACTTAAAATAATGTTTACTCGATAATCTCAAATAAAAAGAAGCAAATTGTTTGAATCTAAAAACTGAGGAAAAACGATCTCAACACAAAAGAAAAGTTTTGATGAATGCAGGGAGAGACTTGATGTGTACCCTTTCTTGTTATTTCAAGATCAACGTAGACCGCTACGCTCCCTGCGGCGTCGACGCTACCGCTGTGTCGTAATTATCATAATTCTCTTTAAAACAAAGCTCTTGGGTAATATTCTCTCCGAGAAAAGTATTCTTACAGCTTTTTCATATTTTGAAGTTTTTAATTTTGTAAAATGTAAATTTAGCAAACTGCCCGAGGATACGACGGGAAATATGAGGAAAATTCAAAGTATCTCATTGCACCCTTCGCCTCGTTTTGCGTACTCATAAGCAGTTGTTAAACCCATGTACTATATTTATTTGAATGAAACAGATTTCAAATAACATATAAGGCTAGTTTATGATGAAATCACTCTTTGTAGCATATTAATTGTACGTATGGGTTGTCTGGACTCTTTGAAGCCATTTGTTAAAAGTCGATATTTTGCTAGTTTCAATACATATCATCTAGTTATCTATGGCCTAAATTCGTCTGGATAAAACTTCATATTTAACTTTTAAATTGTTTGATGAGTTAAACAAAATGAGATACTTTGTTCAGAAAGAAATAATGTTTTCTTCAAGAAAGCATTGAAAAATCAGTTTAAAAATTTTTCAATTTGTCACAATCCAAATATATTGCTTTGTTTGTAAAGATCATAACTCATTTCATCGGGCTTAAAACTCGTTTCTTAAGGCAAGGTGCTCGTTGCTTCAATTATTAGTTTGTGATTAACCTCGTATCATAAGTACCTTATAAACCCAGAAATTTAACGAAACATAATCATATTTCGATACAACAAAAGATACTGGCTTGTGTTTTTTAAGATAGTATGCAGAATACAGCTGCAAGGAATAGTATATTCTCAGTCTTTTAAAAATTGGCATTTGGTGATTCGATTATGAATAGCTATAATAATCAAAGCAAAATAGTAATTTCATTGGTGTATAAATTTGAAACTTTTATAAAAATAAAAACCTCATATTAATGAAAAAAAACACCTTATCTGTGAAGTCACATAATTTGAAAGATCTTACGTAAATTAATATTGGACTAATTTCGAATCATCTTTAAATCGTATGATACATAATAAAATAAACAATATCAGTATATTAAGTCATGATAAATCACAAAATAATAAAAGCGAAGATATGGAAATTTTCTTTCTTGTCCATTTATATTTACATGTTATCAAAACAAAAATACGAGTGAATGACAATAATAATATAAAAAAACGTATCTCTAAACGAAACATACTTTTGTTATATTTTTTCCGACCTCCATTCAAGGTATTCACCCTTATACTGGGTCGCCGATAAACAATTGGAGTACAAGCGACGTCCAGGCCGCCCGCCCACCGCACCGTCTCTTTATCTAGCGCGAACGCTGCGAGCTACGCTGTCCACCCGATGCGACTTAAGCGACATCCTCACGACTAAGTCTGCCAAACGATATTTGAAATCTTTTGTTAATTACATTACTCTGAGTACATTTTCAAATAATTGTTCAAAATTTGTTCTTTTGTCGTCGGCCACATTGTTCGCCGAATTGTCTGCTAATTGTTTTCGAGATAAATAAATGGGCAGATAGCGAACAGATATGGGACGTTTGCGCCGGGCGGCGCTGAAGTTTATGATATATATTATATTTTCATAGAATGGAACATTACGTAAAGCGCAAAGTGGAGAAAATTATGTTGGCACGTAACACGAATGAGCGTTGTATTTGGTAGTGGAAGGACGAATTTAAGTGTCGCGGGGCGCGACGTGACATGTTACCATCAATTTGTGCGCAGATTCACGAGGCTGTTTCGCGTTATTAATTGGCGCTTACGAACAGCTAACTAACAAGCGCGAAAATAATTCCCACTCTGTTCACAAGAATATTCGTGCAATTTTATCGTTTGAAATGAATGTTTTGTTATCAACGTCGAAGGTAGAATATATTCGCAATTAAAGAATTAACATATTATTTATAATAACTGACAGATAATATTTCATCGTTTATTTTATATCTTTAATATTTATTTATTACGTCTTTAATATAACATATAAGTATGTATGGCAAATTTATTGCTAGGAACATAATTTCTTCCAATCAACTATGGGAAGAAATTCAGTCAGTTTCGAGACGGCCTGCAAAAGATCCAAATAAAGGAAAGGCATTTAATAAAAAAAGAATATTTTATGCGGTAATAAGGACATGGGATACTATTGGATCGTGTACTAAACTATACGTTTTAAAAGTTAATTTATGATTTTTAAGAATATTTTGAAAGCATGTATAAACGGACTATTTTTGTTTTTCCGATTTGTTAATATTGTTCCTCGTTTGAAAACCTATGCCATCTTTGACATTCCCAAATATTCTAAATAAATATTTTGATACGTATTAAAGGTCATTAAAAAAAATAATACGAATGAAGAAGTAAAAAGATTGATTAATCAAAGACCATGTCCAAAATCAGAAATGTGTAACTTTTTCGTTGGAAAAAAATTGATTTACTCCTACAGATAAGACAATTTTAAAATAATGCATTCCCATATATGTCTATTCCACACAAAAGTAAAAATATTAAAATAAATATTTTTTGTAACCGATCAGAAAATATGAGAAAATTGAATAAAATAAAAAGTATCGGTATTAAGTGGTAAAAGAAAAAAATATGGTATTTTCACATAAATAAGACAATACAATTTTTCTTCGCAAGAAAAGAAAAAGTATTTTATTTTATTGCTATGGGTCTATGTTGATAAACAGATCACACTTGCACGTAAATCGCGCATCAATGTCATGAAACGACAATTTCCTTCCGTTTCTATTATTTTTCAATTTCTTGAACAGCCAATGCACGGTTCAACAATTATTTCACTGCTGACTGATCCCTGTGCGGATTACGATACGTTTTAAAAGTTAAAATTAACCAAAAGATTTCGTATTTAACGCATTAGATATTTTAATTCTCCATAAAAAACTTTTCGTAAGAAACAATTTTATCAATATTTATATAAAATTATTAATGTTATACACGAAATAATTTTTTTTGATTCAGAATATTATTTTGTTTACCGAGTTAGGAGCTTTGAATAATTTCGTTCATTTCTTCTGAATATAAATTAACACTTATGCAATACTACTGCGTTAGTGATTTGTTTGTTTGCTTTGTTACTTGTTATATTTCACGCCCAATAACCCAACATTCTTCAAAATATTTTGCATATCCTGCATCATAGAAATGAGCACTTTTATCACAATATCGAATTGATTTCTCTTAGTAATTAAAAAAGCATTCCGTTATGGACAAGATAGTGAATACGAGTATCTAATAACACGTCACGATAACAGATTGACCCTGGGGTTACCTGCTGAAGAGTGCAGGTTTTGTTTCTTTCCACATAATTTCTAGGATCCTGTATATCATAAATTATTTAGCCATTTTCCAAGCTGTTATCGAGTATTCTCATAATATTTTTTTTTAAATTTCATTATTCGTGAACACGAGTATATTATAACACGACACGGTAACGTAGTCAGTATACGACTCGCTACTATTGGGTAAAAGTTTGGTTCCTTAGCACATAATTTCTTGGATTCTTTACGCCTAAAATTAGTATGTAATACAGGTTTGTTTTTTTCACACAATTTCTTTCTTTTTGTACACTTCAATTTACTTAGCCTTGTCCAATGTTGAGATCAAATTTTTCATAAAAAAACTTTTCCTTTTAAATCTCACAGTTTGCTAAAATAAGTATTTAATAATACTTCATGATTACAGATAGTGTTAGGGCTGCCTACTCAAGGGTACAACATTTCTTCATATTTCAATTACTTAACCAATTACAATACTAAGATCCAAATTCTTCGTAAAACTCTTTCTTTTGAATCTCACTATTTGCTACTCAAGCGCACAACATTTCCTCTATTATTTACATCTTAATTACTTAACAGTTTACAATACCAAGATCCAATTTTCCCATAAGAACTTTTTCTTCTAAATCTCGCTCTGATTTTTTTCCTCTTTGTCGATAAATAAATTAATTTCGGCAATTGCTAACAAATACAGAAAAGTACAGTTACAGTTTTAATATAATCTATAAAGATTCAGTTTTAGTTTTATTTATCAATTTGCATTTTAAGTAACTTTACCTTTCCGTGCAAAATTTTTCAAAGCACCTTTCAACGTCAAATATCATCACATTATGTTATTTAAATTGCGGTAAGAAATAAGTTTCAATTTTCTGAGACAATTAGCGTGGAAGGAGCAATGAATGTAGAACAATATAAGCAAAATAAAAAAATGATATTATATTATTAACAAATAATTGTTCATCCAGAATTAAAGAAGTTTATTTTCATGACTTAGATACATCTAAAAGATAATAGGAAAACATTAAATATAGAAGGAATTTCTTTACTGGGAAATGGAATAATTTAACACAATTAAATGAAACTACGTGATGTAGTATTTTTTCAACTTTCTTTAAGTTCTTTACCACGACCTAGGTTTCGTTGTATTACAGCATCTTCAGGTAAGCTGTTAGCAAAGATTGATCTTTGTTCAACGCGGTCGCACCAACGTGTGATTATCACACGTTGAAGCGACCGCGATCTGGAGAGTTTCCATATAATTTGTTTCCAGAGGGTGGACTAGTAAAGAGGTAATGATTGCATGAGCGCAGGAAATTGTTAGGTACGAAGAATAAAAGTTTACTTAATAATACAGGGCATAGAATTTTTCAATTTAATGGCTAGAAGATAAATTTTATAAGCGCAACGTCTCTTTAAATTGCAAGAAATGGAAACCTAGCACACCCAAGAGGATATTGGTAGGAAATAAAAAGGGGAACTAACCATATTGTCTCATATACAATATTGGAGGAACGTCTTTGACACAGGTTTAGTCGTCAAGTTGGACTAGGCTGCGTGTAGGCTCCAAACATTGAAGCCAGATTCTAATCGGATTTTCACAAATGTAGTGCGCAGCAGGACGATGATGACATAGACTGAAAATCTTTTGAAATTTGCAGTTCGGGAAATTATTTTCTCGCTACATCCACCATATGCCCACTAAAAGTCAATCACGATTCAAATCTGACTCCCAAATTAATGACCTCATGCAAGAAATGCGGTGAGATTTTGCTGACCGTATATCGGTATTTAATTCGAGCATGTGCTCGGTCGTAACTCACTGAAAATTTGTTTGCGTTAAGCCGTAAGCCACTTGCTGCGCTCCACTCAATCATGGCGCTGAAGTTAACCATTTGCCATCGGCTGCATCATTAACGACTACAAAAAATTTCATGTCGTCCGTGAATAACAAACCATCCACAGCCTTCACAGCGCAAGTAATATCGTTTACCATAATAATGAAAAGTAGAGGCCCAATAGTCAAAACCGTGATTCATCCTGATCGTGTAAAAAATCTCGGATGTAAATTTACCCACTATATATATATATATATATATATATATATATATATTTATATATATATATATGTGTGTGTGTGTGTGTGTGTGTGTCTGTATGTGTGTGTGTGTAAACACAATACGACTCCGAAGTTCAGACTCGCTTAGTTACTCTTATATCGTCATGGATTTGCTATGAGATAAATAGGTAAAACTTTATCAATTATGCGAATGCTACATAAATCTTACACAAAATATGAAATATTTAGAGACTTTTTATATCTTTGTCGCAGAAAAAACCACTCAAAGAAAGTAACTCGAATCTATTGAATGAAATATCCTTCGCAAACTTAATATTTGGAAAGGTCGCGTCGAGGTCGTTAGGAAAAAGTTGTGTAGTCAATACCGGTAAATTACAAGAAATATTGTTCGGAGGAAGCCAGTTGTAATACAAAGAATATAATTGCAATATCCTAGAATATATCGATGTGGTTTACTGAATGTGGTCCGTAAATATTTTTTATATTATATCTACTCTTATATAGGTTTTTCTGATTGAGGATGATCGTATTGTCACATTAAGGGAGAGATCGCAAAAATGAGATGTAGCATTTCAATCTTATCTGCAATGAAGGCATATTCATTTTAAATGTGTACGTGTATCCTTTTCAAGTTATGCTGTCTCTTAAATTTAGAATGAGCCTCGTAATTTAATTTGGACCTATGAAAGAATAATTTGTGATATCTATATTTTAAACTCTTCTGTTAATTCTACTCTGATATAAATAATAAAATTACAGTACCTATCGACTTTTAGATATCTCGAGCTAAAAAATTATCAAGTTTTTATTTCTTTTTTCTCAATTTAATATACCTATTTATTTTTGAAAGTATGATGAACTTTCATGGATATGGTTTATAACAATAAGTGAGGTATAGGAGAAATGGTAAGATTATAAATAAATATTAAAAAATTTAAACAAATATATATTTACATTGATATAGAGGTGTGTAATGGATATTTTCTGCCATATCTGCAATTAATTTATTAATTTTCAAAGATTTGTCCTTGATTGTATTCAATGATAAAATAAAATTAAAAGTGGCAATTGATAATTTAAACCTCATATTTTATTTATTATTTCAGGAATGCGTGGTCATTTGAAATGACTTATATTCAAAACGTTTTATTTTGATCTATTTTCAGTTAACAATTTTAAATATTATAGAATCACATTTATGTACAAACAAATAAATAATCCTTGATTAACGATAAATTTTGACTTTATAATCGCAAAAATTAATGATGTAAAACGCAACACTCATTTTGAACTTTGGATAAAAAATTGTATTCGCCCGACAGGATGAATAGTTGAATTATTCACCTTTTAATGTCAAAACTAGTATTACTGCCATGATTATAAGATTTAATCCATAAATGTATTTCACAAATCAAGTAACACGACAAATGCGTTTTAATTTTTACTTTTCAAGTAAACATGTTTTTTATCGTCACACCGCCTTCTTTAATATTTATAATTCCATTCAGGACTAAGTTGTTACATTAATATACAGGCCACGATCGTCAGCACTACGCGGTTAGAAATAAATTTTAATTTCTTCCTAACGAACCGTAAAAATTTCTATTCAAAATATTTGCTTCGTCTTCGTACGTCTAAGAAGCTTTGTGGGTTCGTCATTTTTATGATTTGTTATCAGTTTTGATTCGGGTTTATGATTCGACTTTAGTACCACAAACTGACTTACTTAATACAATTGCTATGTAAAAGTTATATTTTCTTTTTTTTAATATTTCTAAATAATAAAATTAATCCGAGCTTTTTATTTTATTTATTGTTTTATTTATTTACCAACTGTAATGTATAATACATATGGCGGACTTATTTCTACATGCAGCCCGGTCAACCATAACTCTATTTTATAAAAATCAGTACATATATACGTCGATACTACCGTTGCAAAGCTTTCAATGACCACAATTATTGTTTTTTCGGTGAGTTATTATTGCGGCTATCACCCATTTTGAGTTTATAAAAATATTGTTTGTAGTCTCATTAATATTGCTAACGTTTAAATGGTATCTGCTTTGCCTTTTTCCATTGATTCCCAGAATAGATTTAAAAAACCTTGTGACGAAAAAAATAATACATATAAGAAACAATTAATCAAAACTTCTAAATAGAAAAAGTTTCCAATTTTTTGGTTCATAAAACAGAAAAAGTTATTCTAAATTTAGTTTACATACAAAAAATGAGAAAATTATTATATGCAGTATATAATTTAAAAGCAATGTTTAACAGTATACGAAAAATATTTAATAAACTCTTAGGGAGTAGTAATGAACGCTAAATAACAAGCCGAGATCATCATAAGCCAGTTTTGTTTTGTATGGGGCGTTTTCCCACGAATCGTAGTTCGTCAGTTTTTAAGTCTTTATAACTTTGTAATTAAAAGTCCTAGGTGCAATGTATTTATTTTAACTGCTTTTAATATTATTACTTATTCGATTTTAGTGATGAAAAAAATATAGTCAAATACATCATCAACATTAAACAGTTAAGGGAGTAAAATATTATAGCGATTGTCGCGGTCGAAGATTAGCTATTGCAAGACGATAATTTTTCCCCCTCGATGTTTTCCTTTTGTATATATATGAGAGATGTTTGACGTCAACATGATTAGTTTGATTGACGAGATATTCACAATTAAATGAAACTACGTGATGTAGTATTATTTCTACTTTCTTTAATTTCTTAAACCACGACCTAAGTTTCGTTGTATTACAACATATTCAGGTGGGATATTAGCAAAGATTAACTCTTAGGAACAACCAACAGCATTTATATGTTACAAACACAATAGCGGAAGTCTGCTTTGTGCGGATTTTTCCATTGTTTATGTTAGTGAGTTTATTGCAGGGGCGCAGAGTAAATTTTATTATATTACCGAGAGTTATACAATATACCAGTATTTTAGTGAGGGTAATAAATTCAATTGTTGTTATTATGTGAGGTTATACAATGCAAACTTTACAGTGTATGTAATAAAATTAAATGGAAGTTATTATCGGTAACATATTTATACAAAAGCAAGGGTATTTGAAAGTAAGGACAAGGTAATACACTAATTCTACATATCTCCGGTTTTGTGTATTCATATATTTATTTATTTATTTCTTTTAATATTTTTTTTTGTTTTTATTATATATACTGATATTGATATGTGTATTAGTGCTGAAACAATTTCCAGGGTACTGTAGTATCAATGTTGTATATTTATATTATATCTAGAAGATATTAAGAATGGGTGATGGTATTATATTTAGTTGTTCATTTAATATCTTGACCTTGATATCGTTTTTATGTCTATTTACTTCTAATGTTTCTAGGATATTAAGTTTATTACCTTTTGTATTTATTTGTAATATGTAGGGGGAATTATCAGTATCGGGGTGATGGTTATTTTCAATGAGATGTTTAGCAAAGTGAGATGTGTCTGGTTTATTATTTCACCAGCTGGCAATGTGTTCTTTATATCTTGTATTAAAATCTTTTCCTGTTTGACCTATGTATACACTATTACAATCGTTACATTTAAGTTTATAGATACCACTCTTTTTATGGTTATCTATTTTTTCTTTATTATTAATAAGGGTTTTACCCAAGTTATTTAAATTACTATACGTACATGTTATATTATTTATATTTTTATTATTAGTTAAGAGAAAACTCTTAACTAATAATAAAAATATAAATAATATAACGTGTACGTATAGTACCAGGTGTGATGACATGACCGCAGAAGGAATATTATTCGGTAACAATAAAATAGATATAATATAAACAATGTTCTCATAACGTCTTTTGACATATCACCTCACGTTTCTGATAATATGCGGTGATTTATATTTACATAAACATACTTTCGTAAAAGTATCTATTAAAATACAATCTCGGATGATCAAATCGCCACATTGAGCAGACGACTGCAAAAATGCAATTAAGTGTTACAATATTTTTCGCAACGAAAGTACCTTTATTACGTACATAAATGTTATGTCTACCTAAGCAAACTCATCAACCAGAACTTCCGTATACAGCGCTGTCGAACTTCATATCAAAACCTGGATATTTCGAGAAAATTATTAAAAATAAGAGTTTGAGTAAAATTTTCTAATATGTAAAAAAAATAAAGTCTCCCTTGATTTTAAAGGATTTTCATGAACTTAGTCCAACCACGCTATTAAATTTTAAAAGACTTCAATAATTACGTATTATTTAACGTAGATTTAATTTAGTCATTTTAATACTGATATTATATTATAAAGACAACAAATTTTATTGGTAGTAACTTTAACATAGGTTTAAAGTAGTTTTTGCATTGGATTGGCATTCCAAAATTTAGGAGATAGCTTATGCATCTCTCAATTTGTGTGGAAATAAATAAACATACCACAAAAAGTCGAAAGTTGATTTTTCTGCATCTTCATTCTATCAATTAATTTCTGCGGTTTGGGAAATTAAACAAGTCTAAACGGGAATCTGAAAAAATTAGAAGATTCTCAAAAACGACGCTGCATCAAATCGTGGGTCTCATTATTAAAACCATCAAACTACTGACTAGAAATATTTAATCATTCGCCCCTTTAAAGGGATCCCCGAGATAGTATGGGCACATAGACTGAATAAGTATTGATTATTGGTACCTAAAAATACCTGGATCAAACAAGCAAAGGACGATTTGAAAAACTAAAAAATCGATTAGAAAGACGATGTACAGCATTAAAAATAAAAAATCATGAAAAGAAATAATCGAAATAACAACAAGTACTGAAACATTTACAACAGCTTACACGTAGTTTCATTTAATTGTGAACAGCTTACTGGTTAATTTGATTGCCAGTAAAAGACCAAAGTACAAAAAAAAATTTCACACTTGGCACACTTTTCTGGACGTAATTGTTCATCTTAATTATAAGTTATTATTGTCGTTTTTATCAAGATATTTTTCGAGGTTTATACCAAAATCTTTTAAATCTTTTCGTAAATATCTATATTTTTAGTGAATCTACAATCTACCATGTCTGAATATTCAAAGCGTGATTTTGAAAAATAATAAGGCGAAACTCCAAATTGTTGTACAAAATAAAATACAAAACCAAACAAACGGTAGAAAATAAAACAGAAACGATAACAAATTGTAGAGGCCTCTTCGACACGTTTGCTCTCGTCGTAATAGGTCTGGACTCATGAAAATTCAGCTCTGCATTAAACAACTACGTTGATGTTGTAAGACTAACAACGTGAGAGCATATTTGGAGCATACCACAATGTTTATGCGAAGGACTTGTTAATAGAATAAACAGCTTACTTAAACATCTTTGAGTATGTGATTTTGCTAACTTGTCTAAACTAATACTTTGAAGAAAAAAGTTGGTGTTTATGTTTTTACTTTGTGGATTAGCTCGAATTTTCTTATTTAATTTAGACAAAATATTTACTAAAATATTGCGAATATTTTTCTCAATATTTTTAAAGTTTATTGCATTGCCTTGAAAGAAGTTCTTAAATGAAAATAATATTGGAAAATACGACGTCTAAACCGTTGAAGATATATGCAAAAAATTCTGCTCATCAAAAATATATGTAAGAAAATGGAAATTATATAGGCATATGCCGCAAATAGTTAAGATGGAAGATGTAAGTATTATCTTCTAATGAAACATCAACCTCAATCACTCTACAAATTTCACATTACAGAGTTCTTATTTAAAAATATTGAGACAAAAAGTGTTGTTAACACTATCATATTTCATTTAAAACCTTGAGGATCGTAATTGTATGATTTTTTGTTTTTAGTATGAACTGTAATCCTCAAAATCTACATTTTTAAAGTTTTAGGCTTCAAAATAAAACCCTTATAAGGTTAAGAACCATTATAAATTGTTCGTCGCTGAGCCCATAAATATTTGTTCAGGTACCTATCAACGACAGCAGCAGTCAATGACCGCAACTGAATTTTAATAAAAACACGTGTTTTGCTATGTTGAATTTACAATTTTATTTCGAAGAAAAATGGCACTCTAGCATAAAACACACATGTACTCCTATATTCACGTGGCGCGGTGTGAAATCAAAGTGTTGCCAGAAATTTGGTGCACCAATATCCGCTGCAATTTTTGTTACAGAAAAAGTGACATCAAAATTGTAAGTTAATTTACCTTAGAGACTATTTTTCTTACGGGACGTGGAAAAAATTGCAATCTTACATGTGCCCCTTCAATATTAGTAACCCTGGATGCTGCTGTGCTCTATAATAAGAGTGGCATTTATGAGGTAATCTTATATATATGCATTTCACATATATAAGATTACATATATATATGTGTATATATCCATTAAGTTATCCATAATACCATCCACGGACTCTTGACGCGTAATAAATATCATTTAGGTTGACATTTAATGAACCCATGATATTAGGTTGTAATTGTTGGCTCTTGTGGCAGCCAAATGGAATAATTCCCTTAAGTGTGAACTAATTTTTCTATTGCAGTATGGATATCATATGATAATATGATAACGAAAAATTTACTTAAGGTATGTTTCAATATTATATTGTTTAAACTTAATGTTGGAGGTTGCTCTGCGACGAAATCAAAGTTTATTTTTTTTCATACATAAAACCAATGTTTGGCTTTATTCTAGGAGAGTACACCTTTACTTATAAATAGGAATTCATAGAGCAATGGCGTTCTTAGTTCTATTATGAAATTTCCATTTTTGTTTGTTCTTTACTCTCCAAAACTCAGTTGCTCAAAGAGTAGATTAAATGCTTCTTCTTATATCTTACCTGAGAAGTTTGGGAATATCTTATAATATTCAATATACATTACATCAATCTAGCACGAAATACTAAACGCACAGACAATAAAAAATACAGCAAGTAGTACTGTTATAAATAGTTAACGGGCTGCATTAAAAAAAATTGGAAAATGAATGAAGATTTGATAAACTAAATGTTTAAAGTAATATGAATATATCTTAAATAAACACAGATAGTAAATATAATCCACATTGAATCAATCTACTTTATACACACGTTATACAAGAAAAGCTTAAATAATAACGTTTTATACATCAAACGCGTATAAGATAACAAATTGATTTTGCCGTAAACCCATTGTGTGTAACTCAGGCATACGTTATGCTTGTTACCAATTTTATCCCTGAAAACAAATAACAAGCATAAACCAAACTGGGAACATATTTATAATGCCTCGTTCCTTCGTGGAAAACGAAATATTATTTCATATTTATGAAATGACGTTCGTATTCATTGGAAGTAACGTGTATTAACTGTACTATAGATCGGCTTAATGTTTCTATGTTACCGCGAATATTTAATATCTTTGAAATTATTTCTTTATTTCATAGAATCCATAATGTATTTACTTTAACTTGTGTTGTTAAAAATGCTCAAATCAATCTTAACCTACGGATTTAGAAGAAATTAGGTATTTATTTTCGATATATTTAAAATTTTGTTAGCATATTTTTCACATTTATTTTTGTAAAATTGTACAATATCCTTCATTAGTGCAATATTATTAATAAAAGATGTATAATTTTATTCTATAAAACCAAATACATAGCGAAACAAATCAATTACATGCAAAAATATTTTAGACTGAAATTGTGTCATGTCGTTTCAAGATTTATAAAAGTGTGTGTAAATGTGTTTTAAGTCTATTATTTCCCAGCTAGACATTATTCCAACTTAACTGTAAATTGTAAATATTCTGATTATTTAATTCTAGTAAATATACAACGGTCAACTGAAGATATTATTCCATTAACACAAAACATAATTCACAATTAAATGAAACTACGTGATGTAGTATTATTTCTACTTTCTTTAAGTTCTTTATCAAGAATTATTTCTACTTTCTTTACGTTCTTTACCAAGAACTTAATAAGTAAGTATACTTCATTTATGTAAAGTAGTATACGTCATTTATCTTCGGTATTATTCATTTTGAACGTAAAAGGTCAATCAATTTCTTTTTTCCGACGTGGCTTTAAACGTAAGTAGCTTATGCGGCGTTCGGGAGGGATCCTAACCAAAAGCGGAACATTTGAATTGGTAAAGTCGACAACGCGAATACGAAGAATGGACGATCATTTGAATAAATGAATAACATTAAGAAATTCAAATGTGTTTAGTTTTTCGTTTAATTAGGCTGCGGCGGTTCGCCTTTCACATAAATTTGTAAAAGAAACAGGGCCGTTAATTATTTTTTTCATGTAACATAAAGCAATATCTCCTAGAACAAAAATCAGTACAGATATTATTATAATGTATATATATATATATATATATATAAATATATATATATATATATATATTGAACGGTGAAAAGACTACTAAATCCGGACTCACTACTACGCTTATTTGAGGAAAATATTTTATCACTTAAAATAGAATAAAGTTGTAGCTACGACTATGAAGAGATTTTTCTGATTTCAACAGTCTATAAATCAAAAGTGAGGGTGTTATCGGTAGTGGTGCGGATCTTCCAAAACCAGCGTATTCGTTCTTGTATTTCTCTTTTTCTACCTCGCCAATTATAATTAGTCTGTTCAGATTATCACCGCTTTTTCTTACAACTGTCTCCCAAATGTTTAGTTGCATATTGAAATAAATTGTACCAACTAAACCGTCAACAATAAATTTTAATTTGTTGTTTCAATGCAATACAACAATTGAAAATTATTTTGTCACGAATACTTTTTTCTCACATGACTGATTTTCCTCATCTGAATTAACAAGACAACACTATCTTCAAAAAAGAAAGGACTCTGTACAAATAAGTAGTTACAATTCGATAATCTATGATTGTTTTTTAATTGGCAAATAATTTTATCCAATAGACTCCAGGCCAGCATCAAACCTCGTCAATTCCAGTTCATTAAACTAGATCGTCAACTTTTAACTTTTTCCTAACTTCATTTAACGCGCTGATAATTTTTTTGACTAACCCTCTTGTAACTTGTAACTTTTCTCATTAGGCTGTTTTTCTTCGAACAATTTTAATGAGCGTCCCGATTTAAATCAACTTTGTGAGAACACGTACTTATAGTCAACTGATGGTGTTATTCTAAGAAATATGTCGTAAATTAATTACTCATTAATGGGTCGCATGTATCCCAGTACTCAATATTTAAAAATATTTACATAAAAATTTTACATGATTGTCCATTAATAAAAAAATATAATATCTTTTTTTTTAAATTTTAGATGTCGTTGAGAATATAAATTAAAAGAGAAATTTATGAGAATCCCAAAACTATTTATATCAGAATGTAACATAATACTAAAGATATTGTTTTAAATTTCCTAGTCGAAATCAAAAACCGTTTTACGTCGAAGCGTGAAATTTAGTACAGTGAAATATATTATTTTTCATATATGTCAAATACTGTTACCGAAAAAAATTATTTAAGGAATTCAGAGGGAGCGATAAATAAAAAATAATATTACTTTTCTTGAGGTATAATTTAAAAAAAAAAGTTATTAGTATTCCAAACTTCTGTCTTCAAATTGTTTCCAAATTTAATTCTCCTAATCTTTGAAACTACTATAGCCAAAATTAAAAAAAAATTGCGTTACTAGAAATTTTCTTAGACGAATCTAAATTTTTTAATTTTTTTACCTTTGCTACAATTTTGCCTAGGTAAAAAATTTATTATGGATTTAAATAGTTGAGTTTTCCAAAATAATGATAAAGGCCAAGCATAATATTGTCAGCTTAATATATATTATATCGACATGATTTGTATATCGGTAAATAATGGTCGGTGCATATGTGGTATATTAATTAGCGTTGAAAAGAATATGAAAATATTTCTTCAGTAATTTCCATGTCATGGAGTCAATGAATCAAATAACATTATATAACTAAATAATTTCCCTAAATTATGTACAAAATACAACTTCAAACATTCGCACATACATCCGTGCAACATCGTGAATTTATTAATTAAAAACAAAATAGAACTTTATCAAACACACCAATAGTTACACAAATCTTTCGCAAAATATCTGAAATAAAAAGAAGCTTTTTACGTCTTTCTCGCAAAAAAAAAATTTATGGAATATAAAGTATTGAATGAAATGTCGTTTGTTAACTAAATATTTGCTAATGTCACCTAAATGCTTTCAAGATAGAAAACAAACATTGAATTAAGTTAGACGTTGCAATATTGAAATCCAGTGAATATTTTCGGTGGTAGTGCAAAACATTTTTTCCTGGTATTGCGTGACTACTTTTCAGATATTGCTGAATGAATGAGCTATTTCATGTTTACATTAGTCGTTTTAGTATACAAAACTTAGATACAAAGCAGGGTACGTTGTACTTGACGGGTGATTGCAAAAATATATAAAGTACTAAAGTTTACCTCGCCAGAAAGCGCCTTTCTGTTATATGTACGAAAAAATTAACCTGAATACCTACTCTTAAAATAACGCTTCCTTAAAACTCTAATGAAAATCAGATTTTTGAACATGACATAATAAATCAATCATTTTGATTAGTTATTATATTATTAGGTATTATAGATATAGTTATTTTATTTTTTATTCATATCCCTATATGAAAAACAATCTAAAATTTTGAAAGCACCCTTGATACCTATCATTATCGCCAGCGTATCGCCAGCGTATTCATATCGCCAGCGTATACGCAGAGATTACATTACTTTCTTTTAAATTTTTGTGAGATTTACATTGGAAAACTGGATAATTTTAACGATGAAATAGTCTACTTCTTTTAATTTGTATGGGCTAGACAGAGAGCAAACGAGATTATAATCAAAGAGCAAGATGTTCGCAGACATCTGGGGTAAGAAAGGACAGTTTATACAAGTGAAAGTATTTACGGTGAGAACTCTGTAGGTCGGTCTTTATCAGAACATGTCGGTCCGCATCAGAACTTGAGGCTGTGTTAGATCATGTCTTGTTCAAACATAATTCGACTTCTCTTCTTCTTCAAAGCAGGAAGTTTTTTTTTTCTATTACAGTATGATAGCATGAGGGCATCTCTGACAGATAAAGAAAAAAATTTCCTGGGACACACTTCAATAAGATTTTTTAATTTTCCCTAATTAATTTTTGGACCGTGGCTGAGATGAGAATTATCGGAAAAATTTCTTTCTTCACATCTTTGAAACGAACGCTATATTAGGAAAAAGGTGAAAATTACACCTTTCCTTATCTTTGTACCTTTACTGAGTGTCTTACGCTCAATTTCACTTTAAACGGTATTCATGAAAAAAGTCATGTTGGTGAAATTTCCACAGCTTCTTTGTGAGTTTATTAGATGCCACATACATGTGTACATGCATAGCCATAAATTCTCATAATACCTCGCTATTAAATCGTATTATACCTCGTTATTAAGGAATTGCTGGTATATTCAGAAAATAATATCTTAATACTAAAAAAATAATTCATGAAGCTTCTTAATTTTTATCTTTTCGCTCCAAATATTTATGTAGCAAGATCTCGTTCTAAATTTTTTATTGATATCTTTGATAAGTTCTGACGTAGGGATGTTCTATAAACATACTATTCATAACTTCTAGCGGACTAAGCTTAAATACATTTGTTTCACCTCTGTAAATTTATGAAAGTTCTTTGGCATAATTAAGGGATAAACACTCGTCATTTTCATAATCTGTTATCAGTTTCGCTACTTCTGTTTCTACGGTGTGAAAGTTTTCTTTTTATTTTCAGTTATCTCAAAATTATTAATAAACAAAACGTTTACTTTAGACTTTTCTATATAAATAGGCAAAATTATATTGTTTTATAATTATTATTTTCAGATGTTTGACGGTCGAAATTTTTGAGTAATTCAATCAAAACTTAAATGTTGAAATATTGTCAAAATATAAATATCACCTTTTTCAAATGAAACAACTTATTCATGGTTCGTGTCGATATTTTTTAAACAATTTTTCCTGATAAGCTTCACACCAGATTTTAGTCAAAAAATGTTAGGCATTCTAAATTTTTTCCCTGATTCTCATTGTGTATATGTTCTTTTACATACGTATATGGTAATATATCGGATGACGGCATAATAAATCATTTGGACTGATTGTGGTTGATCACCTAAGATTTTATAATTGTGGAATATATATTTAAAAAAAATTATAAGGAAAAAGAATACCTGATTTAATTTGATTAAGATAACTCATGAACTTCTCAACGGAATTCATAACTTATTTCATTCACTTTGGCAATAAGTAACATATACAATTCAAGTTAAAAGGAAATGTCGCAAAAAAGTGTATATGGAAAATTGAAAGCAAGAAAGAAGCACTATTTTATTATTTGCTGTCTGATCGATCTTGCAGAAAATGTAGCGCAAAACTCACAGTCGCCAATTCTGTGTGCTGGGTGGTCTAGCTGAAGCCTCTTCAGCCTGAAATCCTACAAATTATGTTGGTGGTCCCAGTTCCTCAGCGGATCTCTTTATTACGAATCTTATTTCATGGAAAAATCCGGAACATAACTGTTTTCATTGACACCTGAGTAAATTAGAATGTGTTTACGGGGCAAAAAGTCTCAGTTTTGTATGCCATTATTTATCATTCATACCGGATTAAATCTTTTATGATTAGAAAATAAGGTGACTTTTCCAAATGCTGTCAATTAGATTGGATTCTTCGATTTACCTTTTTCCAGAAGCTAAATATACCTGATTGGTCAGTTTGTCTTTCTCTTATATAATGATTTCCTTAAAATATATTTTAATAAATTTAAATAGCCCAGTGCAAGGTATAGAAAGAATATACTACACTAAATATTTTCGGACAAAATAATACGTTTTAGTGTGAAAGGATGTCCATAAGGACGTGGTCAAGAAGCGACGCAGGCAGACGCAGGTAGAATCAATAAACGTAATGAAATCGCTTTGATCGCAGACGAATTGAAGCACTTCTTTCATTTTTTGAAACTCTATACTTACCTTACTTACCTTACTCTATACTCAGATTGAAAATATTCCATTCAGCTTTATTCCGTAAATTGTTTCTTCTCGGCGAAAAAGATACTTCTATATAAAAAAGTTTACGTAAGAGTTATATGGCTATCGCAGAACCGATAAAATTGTATTTTATTATAGAAATTTAAAATCGACACTAGTTTGACAAGAGAAGGATAGTATATGTTTAAAGCAGTATTATATGTATATTAGCTGTGGTCGAGATTTCGGTAGCGTGAAATTCGGTATAAGAATATCATTATTTATGTGTTTTTTTTGTTCACTTTTACAAGATCTCTAAGCATAAAATTTATTACAAAATCTTATAAGTTACGTTGACAGGACTAATATTATAATATTCATTGAGCAAGGATTTTTTTAGATTTCGAAAAATATATTATACGTGGATGTGATTTAAATTATTATTTTACCCTATTTTTATTATTACCGTATATTGAAAATTTAAGTTATTATTATACCAAATTTCATCAATATCCATCCAGTAGGCTTTGCGAAATTAAAAAAAAATACAAGACAAAACTGTAAAAACAGGTTTTCTGGCTTCTATTATCATTCCCTGCCCTAAATTTATCACTATTTTTAAAATATTTTCATGAACAAAATTCACTCTGTTACAGTTTCATTATAGATATAAATAAAATGAAGGGACAATAATACTTTATCACAATTAACGTTTCATTCACTGCATATATTTCATGAAAAGTATATCATTCATTAAGAATCGATAGTGAAACAAGGAATACTTATAATTTCATCATGTCCAATCGTCCGTACGTTCAACTGAAAAACTGTGGTAACAATTACCACAGTTTTCCACTTGCGTGCACAAAATTTTCCAAGTATGTGCTTAATATAGATATTTGAATAAACGAGTACCTTGTGGGACCAAACAAAAATGTCTATCCCATGATGTGAAATAAATAAGAACCAAATGGACTTTTTATTTACTATTTCTCAATTTTAGACCCCGTTTACAAAATATCAAACTTTATCAAATTGATGTGTAAGATGTTCATTTTTCTTTATGTTTTCAATTACTGGTTTAAAAACTCTGGAAATATGCTGGAATGGAAAGTTTAACTTCTAAGTTTTATTAACTTACATTAATAAATTCACGACATGTAAACAACTATGGAAACCTACTTTAACCTTGCTGGGATAAGAATTTGGCTGGCTTTCTTTCATTTATAATTAATTAACGTAATTAATTTGGGGAATATTTATTAAACAATTCATTATTTGTGGGTTATAATTTGAGTACATATTAACATCGTACATATTTTGCGGTATTTATCGATATCGGCAATTTATTTTGCGGTATGTTCTATTATTCCGGAAACACCCAAAAACTCAATCAATAAAAAGTTAATCTAGTCATGCGATGAATTTAAATAAAGTACAGAAAAGGTTTAGATAGAAAATGCTATACTATCATAATGTATAGTAAATTTTATTATGTTCACGAATTTATTTAATAATACTTAAAATTGTTCCTAAAATGTTTCTTTAAACGGTCACAATGCGCCAAAAAAATAATCCGAAAAAGTTATATATTTATTATTGTAAATCGACTAATTAAAAGCATGTCGCAAAAGATCATTTTTCATTTTTATGACGGCGCTGTCATTCAACTCAAATTTTTGCCTAGTTCGCTTAAATGTTTTTTCATCTTACTTTCACTAGAACTTTCCTTATTTTTGTAAAAAGTTCATGGTTTACTTATATTTCGTTATACGAGCATTAACCCTTAAACTTCATTCCTCCATAAAAATTCGTGTCCCTTTCAAACCTTCAAACTTTTCTACGAAAAATATTGCCAGTGATGAATCCGTTGTAATTTAAAGAAATATTATTAGGAATAAGCCTATGTCCATCACGGGTTATATTTTCATTTTAATGATATATATTTATTGAAAGTTTTTTAAATATATTGATTCAAATAATGAACTCTTTCACTTAATTAAACACTTTCGTACGCTATAAGTATAATGAAGATAGATATTCACTAATCTACACTGTGTGTACATCTATGTAAATTATCATTATCTTGATATATATGCTCATTTAGGCCGTTTTGATAAATGAGAAAAATAATATTGAAATCTTATTTATTATATATGTAAGGTACCTTTAATTAGCCATAGCTAAGAACTTGTTCAATTAAGCATATTTTTAGCAAATTACAACAATATACATTGTTCTAAAGAATTTTTTTGAAACGAATATTGATTATTTCTGTAATATATTTTAGCCAAATAACACTTAATCTTGAAACGTGTAGTTCGTCTATTGAATTTTGAACGTCAAATCTATATTAAGATATTCACTTAGTTACAAAAATATGTATCATGAGGAACACATGTGATATTGAGTTGCATATGAAATAGTAAATGTGAAAATTATGAGATTCAAAATATTAATATTTGACGAAGACTGAATTCACGTTCAATGTAAGATTGTAGAAGCAAAAAAGAATCCTACATTTAATATCTGTATACATTACTTTACTCCACGTATTTGAAAAACTTCAATGAGCTTGTAATGAATGAACTTTTCCAAAATCTACTAACAAATTATAAATAAATATACATTTTTTTTGGCACCAAACAATTATCTTTTTATTAAAATGTTTCTCAACAACTAATTCGGAGTTCTATTTATTATATTACGAAAATTGGAAAATGAGAGGATTTATTATTTTCCAATTTTCGTAAATTTCAGATCAGCCATTTGAAAAGCAACATATCAAAATATACTCTTTATGTAAAAATAACGAAAACCAATTTTTTTAACCGAGCAAAAAATGCAGTTTAATTCACAAACCTAGAAAAAAGGCATAATTTAACTAAGCAGTATTCCCTCTTGAATTTACTCTTCTTTGAATTTAATAAGTTTTAACAGAGATACGCTGGGTTAAGCAAAAGAATTGCTGGGGTTTGTGACTGAGTACGGCACCGGGTAATGACTTTAAATGAGAATAAAATGCAAACAAGATTTTCGAAGAACAGATGGTGAAAAACTTTTAACGATTTAGTAAGAAGTGATGAAAAACGAAATTTAAATAAACGTGGATTTTGAAGGGGAGCGTGGTTATAAATATGAAAGGTATCTTCAGCTAATTTGATTATCTAAAACGAAAAGATGATGATATATTCATTTTAAAAATATATGTAGGTCTGACAGATAAAAAGACAAAATCTCTTGATTTTTGACATTTTTTTTAATAGTAGGTCATACCGTAACAGAAAAAATCGTTAAAAGGATAAGGGGGTGCAGATGAGTTTCTAGGAGCATGCGAAATATCTATCGAATATTTTGTGGTAGCAGTTTATCCCGAATCAAATGGAAGATAACCTTTTTAGAATTTTTCGCTGTTCTCTTCTCTTTATCAAAATAGCACGCAAAAATTTGTGAATTAAATTTTTGCGTGATTTAATGGAACCTCCATTGAAACTTGTTTTGACTAGTATCTAAAAAACTTTGAATTCCATTATTAGGGGCTATTTAAGAAGAAATGAACAAGCAGGTTTACAAACTAATGAACAAAAATTACTAAGACTATCAGAGCGATTTATTTTAATGTTCAAAAATGTAAAGCACTTTTTTCCAGATTAAAGGCACTTTTGATTTGCGGATATTATTAACCGAGAAAAACTCAAACATATTAATAAAAATCTATGCTTTTGAGATCACGGGAAATATCTAGTTAAACATAAATATATTAAGATAGTTCCTATATAATAAATCATATTAGATTTTAGCCACGAACTCGATACTTTTCTGGAAAACATAAAAAATTACAGAAATTTATTTTCTAATATGTAAATAAATCGCGATGAATGTAAAGATTAACTATTTATACAAATTTTTTAGTTTAAAGGACGAATATTTTTTCTTAATTACATGCTTTAAAACATAGTTTAAAAATGTACAAAAAGTGGGCTAAGTTCTGTTGATACACCAATTTTATTCAGCTGATATTACTCCACCTGAGCGTTTTTAGTTATGTATTTAAAAGTAAACTATTAAAAAGGTATTAACCGGCCCAATATATTTAAATATATATTAGTGAAGATTGAAAGACTTTTATCAAAAAAGTAGATAGAGGTTTTTTCTATATCAGTCTTGAATATTTACATTCGATTTGGACCCAGAATATGCGAAACAGCGTAATAGCGCTGCTATAACATGGAAAATATGTCATATGTGATATCTCATGGCCAAATACAAGTTAAAATGCGACATGAAACTTTTTATATTTTGTAAACAAATCCTTGGAGG
The DNA here is from genome assembly GCA_039881145.1 of Druceiella hillmani. Taxonomy (NCBI): domain Eukaryota; kingdom Metazoa; phylum Arthropoda; class Insecta; order Lepidoptera; family Hepialidae; genus Druceiella; species Druceiella hillmani. Next base: position 2,553,559 of record JAYKKI010000098.1, on the reverse strand, counting down.
TCTATTTCAATGGGTTCTCGAGAAAAATAAATTTTAATCAAATCCGTCTGATTTTCTATCCCTAGCAAAAATTTTTTTGAATTTCATTTGATGATATAACATTCTTTTACGGCTACGAGATATGATGTTTTTTATAGATGCCTTTTTCTTCGCTTCAGAAGTAGAATCATTTTTAAAGAGACGTTATTTTTTTAAGTTTAATTGAATATTGAAGCAAAAATTTACTTTGACTGTCTTCCTTAAACATTATATAAAACGTTATGCGTTATGTATATCCGGACATTACACACTACCAGGGGCGGCTGAAAAGTTTTGACATCACTAATTACGGGTATCCTAAGAAATACAAATGTCAAGTTTCATGCCATTAGCTTCATTACGCTTTTAGAAACGGAACCATAAACGTCACCATGTCCGAGTCATCCGCACTTTGCACAAAATTGGAGTACAGACCTGTCATAAAATTCTTTACAAAGAAGAACAGAACGCCGACGGAAGTATTTGAAAATCAGCAGTTTATGGGAAGTCTGCACACTCATTTGCAACCATAAAATGTTGGAGCTGAGAGTCCAAACACGGCAGGGAATCGCTTGAAGATGATTCCAGGTCGGGATGCCCAAACACCGCCGTTACCAAAGAAAACATTTAAAAGTAAAAAAAAACTTGTTCTCGAAGATTGGCGAATAAAGTTGTGGCTGATAGCTGAAGCCACTATTCCCGCCGTACCACCCGGGTAGTCTCAAGGGACCCGTAACGATGACCATAGCTGAAGCCATGGGAAGGAATGAATCGGCGATATTTTGCATAATCATTTGCATATGAGAAAGGTGTGCGCGCGATGGGTGTCGGAAACGCTCACGCCGCTGGACAAGCAGCATCGAGTCACAACTTCGCAGGAGTTTTTACACATCTATGGTGATAATCCTGACTATTTTTTTCTCGTCTTGTTACTTTTAATGATACATAGATTCGACAGTAAGATTCGGAGTCAAACAGGTATCAATGCAGTGGATAGAAAAGGGAGAAAAGCTACCACGGAAATTCAAAGTGAAAAGATCGGCATCCAAGGCATAAAAGCCCTTTTTAATAAATGTAAGAAGTGTTTTGTAATAGAGGGAGATTACATTGAAAAATAATTTTTTTATACATTTCTATCAGGATTTTAATACCTTAGCCAATTCATCAACCTAAACTTTCGTATATAACGCTGTTGAATTTCATATTAAAATCTGAATTTTTCGGGAAAATTATTAAAAAAAATGTTAAGGTAAAATTTTCTAACTTATATTGGTATTAAAATCTCTTTTGATTGTGAAGAATTTTTATGAACTTAGTCCAAACATACTGTTAGATTAGAATAGGTTTCAATAAAAATTCGTACTATCTGACGTACGTAACTTAATTAGTAACGTAATTTAAAAACTTTAATATAAACATTATTTTATAAAGACTAAAGGCCACAAATTTTATTGATAGTAACTTTAACACATCGCTTCGGTGGTTCAAAAAAAAAAGGTGGTTTCTTAATTGGAGTGGCATTCCAGAATTAAGCAGAGAGGCAGTAAACTAAACAGATAACTGCTGTGTTTGCATATTTGAAATTATATCCTATTTCACAAATGTTGTGAAAACCAATAAACATACCACCAAAGATCAAAAGTCGATTTTTTGGACCTCCATTCTTTCAATTACTTTCTACGGTTTCGAGAATTGAAGAAGTCTAAACGTGAATGAGGAAAAATTATGTTTTCAAATACGGCGCCGCGTCAAATCGGGAGTCTCATAAATAAAACTATCAAGCTACGGGCCAATAATATTTAATCATTCGTCACTTTAACAGAGATGCTTGAGATAGTATGGAAATGTAGATCGAATGAGCATTGATGATTGGTATCTACAAATGCCTCGATCATTCAAGTGAAGGACGATTTGAAAAATTGAACGATTGGTTAGAAAAACGAAGGACAGAATTAAAGATGGATGGAAAGCATAGAAAAAAATTATCGCAATAATAACGAATCGTTCAGCATTAACAACAACGTACTTGTTATTACAAAAATACTTTTATCCGATTGCCAGTAAAATACCACAGGACAAAACGAATTTTAAAATCAGCACGCTTTTCTGGGCGAACTTTCCATCTTCGTTATAAGGTATTATTGCCGTTTTTATCAAAATATATTTCGAACATTGTACGAAAATCTTTTGAACCTTTTCGTAAATATCTATATTTTTAGTGAATATGGATAAAATGTCATGTCTGAATATCCAAAACAGGTTTAAATTTATGATACAAATTAAAATACAAAACCAAATCAATGTAAAATATGGTACAGGAAAGCCGATTCATACCCTTATTTCTTCAATCAATTCCCAAGAAAAGCTAGAAAAATACATTTAGATTATAAATAATTCTAATCCTCGAAGCGAAGGAAATGAATGAGACAGAGATCGCAAAAAGTAAGTAATTCACATGGAACAAAAACGTTGTTTAAAAGAAATCGAAGGACAGACACGTGAGGCGGCGAGGGTCAAATAATTTTATTTTGTTGTAAGCCCTCGATCAGTCAATTTGCTATGTAGGCTCGTAAAGCACATGTTCTAATTAACTACCACCATCAATCTCCAATACAACATATCGCGTCGACACTGACCCCCTCAAGAATTTCGCGCTCATCTTAATAGACCTCAACTCATGAAAATTCGACTCCATACTAAAAAACTGCGTCGATATAGTGGGACTGATATCACGAGAGCATATATGAAACATAGAAGAACGTTTAGGCGAAGTATTGTTTAAAGAATAAAAAGATTACGTGAAATTCTCGAGTAGGTCATTTTACTAACTTGGCTTAATTATATTTTGAAGAAAAAAGTTGGTGTTTTTTTCCTTTTTTGATTAGATCGAATTTATTCATTTGATTCAAACAAGATTTTAATTGACATATTGGGAATATTTCTTTCGAATAAAACACAAGTACATTGCATTGCATTGAAAGAGGGCTAAAAGTGACAAAAAAGATAGGAAGGTCTTAAATAAATATAACTTCTTAAATGAATACAACGTCGAAATTATTGAAAAGATAAACGAATTCTGATCATCAAAAATATATGTAAGAAAATAGAAATTATACAGATATTTTTCACAAATAGTTGAGATTAAAAGATTAAGTTATATCTTCTAATAGAACATCCAATCACTGTTTAAATTTCACATTACAGAATCTTTATCCAAGGAATATTGTGGCAAAAACGTTGTTAATACTATCAGATTTGATTTAATACCTTAAGTATAGCAATCTCATGAATTTTTTTATTTTAAATATGAGACCTGTAGTCCTAAAATTATACATTTTTAGAGTTCTGTGCTTCAAAATAAAACCCTTATAAGTACGGTCACTCTTCTAGAAAATTTTAACTTGGTATAGCATTTAACTAACATATATTCCAATAGTTCAAAATCAAAAACATTTATATGGTAAAGGGTAAATTAAGTATTTGTTATGAAAGATCGCAATTCACCGATTTTTATTTATTATGCCATATGGACCCGAAATTACGTCTGATATGTTTTCCATACATCTATTATAACATTTAAGTCTATACTAATATGAATATGATGTCTTACTGAATTTATTTTCGCTGATTTTTAATCTATAGGTATGAAAAAAACAGTTAAGGTTAGGATTCAGAGATTATTAAAAATTTTAGAATTAAATCAACCTGATATTTAACATTTTTGCTTGTTACGTACGTCATTTCAACCAAAGTAGCTTTTATTTCCCTGATCAGTAATAAATAGTTCTCAATAATTGTTTTTAAATTTCAAAATGTTACCGTACCAAAAAAATAAATAATGAAACTAAATAAAGACTAGTTCACACAATTAATGCGTACAAGAAAGTTATACTTCATGGTAAATAAAACTAAATTACAGCCATTCTCCATGTTATGACCTACTTAAAATTTTTCACATGATGGTGACTTTTGTAGAGAAAATAAAACGCAAATGAAATAATGTATTAATATATTTCGATCAGGGCGAGATAAACAAAATAAAGAATGTATATCTATTTGTATATGAAAGAATATTTTACACCTAAACACTTTCAAATGCGCAATAATTATTCATAATTTCAAATGCGCAATCATTATACATTTGTATGACACTTACAGATTCGACCTCCGTGTAACGCAATTAATATGTATATGAATTAATTAATTGAGTTTAAATTTGTATTAAAGTACGTTTAAATACATTTAACTTATTTTACTGCCTAAAATTGATAACAACTACTGAATACCGCCTTCTGTAATATTGAATAAAATCGAAAATCGCAAGGAACGTGACAGGACTAACTATCAGGTGAATTACGATTATAAAAATACTGGAAGAATAATTACACCCGAAGCAATAAATATTATATTTCACTGCCCCTAAATGGGCTATCCCTCAGGTAACTTACGTCGACTAGATACTTGTCACTCGGTAGATAATATTGAAAAACTGAAGGGAGTTCACCTGAGATCCATTGACAATTTAAAAGAATTCGGGCCTTTATAAATCGTAGCGCGTTACTGAGCCGGGAAATATTTATTCAGGTACCTATCTACGAAAGCAGCAGTCAATGACCGCATGTGAGTTTTATTAAATGGACATGTTTTACTATGTTGAGTTTACAATTTTATTTCGAAGAAATTCTAACGCAAGACACATATGTACTTATATATTCACGTGGCGCGGTGTGGAATCAGAATCTTGTCAGAATTTACTGTACCAACATGTGCTGCACTTTTGTTACAGAAGAAATTACATCGAAATTGTGAAGTCATTTACCTTAAGACTATTTTTCTAACGGGACAGTAAATTAAATGCTTCGTTTTATATCTTACCTGAGAAGATCGGGAATATCTTACAATATTCAGTATATATCACATTAACATAGTAATAAGTAGTATTATTATAAATAGTAAAAGGGCTGCAGTAAGAAAATTTGGAAAACGAATGAAGATTGATAAACTAAGTGTTTAAAGTGATACGAACATAAATCAAATAATCGCAGATAGTAAATATAATCCATTTTGAATCAATCCGCTTTATATACAGGTATACGAGGAAAGTTAAAATAATATGTTTTATACATCAAACGCCTATAACATAACAAATACAAATAAAACAAAAGTATATTTTTATTATCGCCGTATATCCATTGTGTGTAACTGAGGCGTATAATTTTATCCCAAAATATACATAACAAACATAAACAAAAGCGTGAACATATTTATAATGGCTCGCTCCTTCGTCGAAAACGAAATATTTTTTTCATATTTATGAAATACGGTCCGTATTCATTGGAATTATTTTATAGTGTACTATTGCTATTTTATAGTGTACTATTGCTATTTTATAGTGTACTATTGTTATTTTCCGTGTAGGGTATTAATTTCGACTCGTGTGTGTTTTAACTGTACTATAAATCGACTCATTGTATCTAAGTTGCCGCGAATATTTAATATCCTTGCAATTATTTCTATATTTCATAGAGTTCATGAATGTATTCATTTTAACTTGTGTTGTCAAAAATGCTCAAATCAATTTTACCGTACGAATCTGGAAGGTACATATGTTTTTCTACAGCTATTTCTTTCATATATATTTAAAATGTTGTTAGAATATTTTTCACATTCATTATTGTAAAATACCAGTCACTAATGCAATATTATTAATAAAAGATGTGTAATTTTATTCTTTAAAATACCAAATACACAGAGAAATAAATAAATTACCCGCAAACATATTTTAAATGGAAATTGTGTTGCCGTTTTAGGATTTGGAAAAACGTATGTGTAAAAGTGTTTTAAGTCTAATATTTCCGAACTTGATATCATTCAAACTTAACAGTGAATTATAGACATTATCATTGTTTGGTTCTAGTAGGCATTTGACAATCGTCAGCTGAAAATAATAATCCATTAACACAAGACATAATTCCAAGTGTTTCAGCTAGCGTGATTTAAAACGCTGTTTAATTGAATATAACTAATGTGACGACTTCATCTCGTGTTTTAAATGTTGCGATCTTCTCAAGCAAATTCCATTTTCTTCTATTTAAATTGTAGTTGCGAATATTAAATTTTAATTTTTTCTTATTTGTACCTGTCATGTATGACCAATTCTAGAAGCAGATTATATTAACCTATTAAAATCAAAGCACTAATACTAGCAGTTTTTTATCGACTTATGTAAAATGGAGTTTGTCATTTCGACTGTCTTTTTTACGTATGCTTCCTCATATCTGCGGCATTTATCAACTAGTTTCGATGACTCTTTTTTATTTGGAAGGGCATACTTCAGGTATTATTTCACTATGAAAATTTAAAATTATCATAGAATTTCTCAACATGGAACAGCATGGGCGCCGTGGTGGAGTTTGAACATAATGTTAATTTAATAAAACACGACTAAAAATAAAATAAATTTGTTCTCTAGCATAATCAGCATACGATGATCTTCATGTACGTAAGTAGTATGTATGAACGTATACAAAGCATGAGGCAACTAGAATATTAATAGGCATACATTTAATATGTACAAGCATATACAGTCTTGAATCACTGACCACGTTGATGTCAAAATAGGGTATGTAATTTATATATTCGTATACAAGTATATATGCACATGTATGTACATATGGGCTTACGTATGCATATAGTATATAGAATAATTAAACCTCTTATATATCCGTTTAGATTCTAATAAATGAGATTTTATTGATATTGAATTTATCGTAAGTTTGTGAAAACCTGAGTAGCATTGAAATTAAAAATGGAAAATTAAAAATGTTTGTACAATAATGAAAATACAAGTATCTATTTGAAACCTTAGCGATGCAATATATTTCCTGCGTGTTATGACAGAGGACTAAAGCGTCTACTTAGTACCAATATAGGGATCGTATTTCCGTTATTTTATACTTGTTTAGTGCACTTCTTATTTATTGCTTTTTGAAGTCTATACTTCAAAGTGAAGAAATGCGAGAAATACTGTGTAAGTATTATTACAACTTTCGTTTTATAAAGTTCTTATTTGCAATGATTAAAAAAACTATTTACTCCATTTAAATAGTGAAATAGACAACATTTTTTATAGTGGCATAACAAATAAGTGAACTTCAGTTGAGCTCCCACCGGGCCTTGGGGTGAGTTGCGGAAGCATTGGCGGAAAGTCAATAACACTTGGCGTGTGGAATAGTCGCCTTAGGAATATTATAAATCACTGCACCCGCGTTACGTCACATTTGACAGAATGACAGTAAAGGTAAAGAAATTAATTAAAAAGGAACTGTCAAGTATTTATTGAATTGCATTTTATTGCATTCAATTGCGTTTTATTTCCATTCGTTTTTATTAAATTAAAAATCATAAAATGCCTTATTATAATTATACCAGTAGTGAATAAGTTAACATGATTGTGTTGTATGATATATGTGATCTTAAAGCAAATGCCGCTTTAAAGTTGTAATGTGAGCTTTACCCAAATCGAAGTCAATTTTAAAACGCTCGGATTGTCATAAATTGAATGCATAGATTGTGTGACAGCAGTATTTTTTCTAGTTACAAATGTAGATCCTTTTTTTGGAATTAATATTGATGTCGAAATGGATATTTTTCAAACTTTCAATAATCAACCTGCCATGATTGCTCGTGGTTGGATCGATTGCAGTGAGCCACACGATGGTTCATGAATTGCTTGGTATAGACAAAAGTCATCCTTTTCAATTCACGAAAGTGCAGCGCCTCCTTATATCAAATTGTCCATTACGTAATAATATGTTTATGAATAGTTTGCTTAACAGCATGATCGTTTGGTACCGGCCCGTTTGTTTTACCAAGTCATGTAAAAGCAGAAAATTATCTACATTTTTTACATATGATTAACCGGAACTTCTCGATAACGTCTCACTAAGTAATTAATAAAAAATATATTATCAACATAATAGTTTACCTTCACATTCTTCATTACCCGATCGAGAATATTTGCGATGGCAATATGGACCCAACAAGATCGGTTGTCCTTAGCGGCATCCTTGTACACTATGATCACAAGATTTAATACAGACTGATTCTTTTTTTTGGAATTATTTAAAAAATATATCGTACGAAATTGGGTACGAAACTGATGAAGAGATGCATAAAATGATTGTGTGTGCTTTTGATAAATTAAAAGCTTACAATTTGATGTTTTAAAAAAAACATACTTTTAATATAAAACAAGGCCAGCAATTCATAAGTGTGAGAGACCGACACTTTGAATAATTCTTACAGAAGGTAAATGTTATAACGACTGTATCGATAACAAGTTATAATTTTAATTTTTAAAATTAAGTTGATACAAAAACAAATATCTTTTGAATAAAACGTCTTTGCACTTGTGTAAATCTTATAACGCGTTTACGCGATACAGGTAATAAGTATATTGTGTTATGTTACGATACGTCTTTGCCTGGTTCATAAATCAGCTGACGATTACTTAATTAACCCGTAAGCGGGCTTTTTATTTATTTTCTACTTTTTGTAACGGCCATAATTTTTCTATTAAGCAGAATTTAAAAAAACGCTTTCTGCTGTTCTCTTTAACGCATGTCTCTTTGCGAGTTTAGAATTCTTGGGGTTATTATGTTGCATAAAACATTATGTCTTGTACATTGAGTTATGAATACCATTCCAAACTCATTCTATATTTCTTTCAGTCCCTCGAGAGACATAGAAATTGTGGTGAAAAGACATATAAAAAATTAAAGTGAATTCTGTTTTTTAAAAGCGTTAGTTAAGTAAAATTGTATTAGTGAAACGAAAGTCGATACCTACATTTTTAACAAACAGAACGGAAAATAATTTATATTTTCGTAGATAACAGAATAAAATATTGTTCCGTAGAATATGAACAAGATGAATATACAGTATCCAGTGGCAGATTTCAAAGTTTGAACAAACATAGTTTCTGAACGCAACACATAAGAGGGGCGCGGGGGGCGTCGTTAGAAGCGCAAGCGGTGTGGATGTTTTAGTAGCCATGGAACAGTGGAGTGGGGAGCACCGCGCTTTTGCCGTCGAGGCGTACATTTCGAGCGGATTTTCGCTGTCTGTAGCACGCCGTCGATTTAATAATCGTTACAGTATTCGTCGATTACGTGATGGATCATCGATCAACCTCATTCAGTCATGGGTAGCAAGGTTCATAGCTGCAGGATCAACATTAAATAGGCCCAGGCCAGGACCTACACCATTGGTAGCCACGGATAAAAATGTCGAGCGTGTTATGGTTTCTGACCCTGAAAATCCCCGTTTATCACTGCGTACACGTTCATCGATATTGGGAATTCCGAAATCAACTTTACAGGTAATAATGCGAAAAAAACTCAAGTTTCATCCATATAAAATCCAAATTGTTCAAGATTTACATGATTCTGACTTTGAATTAAGAAAAACTTACGCGGAGGTGATGTTGTTGAGATTTCGTACTGCTACCCGGATGGGCAACATATTGCGTGTATAAACTCAAAAAAAGCAAATGAAAACCAATAAATCCTATGTCATTTTAATTTATTAAAAAACATATCCTAAAATTAAAAAAAAATATTTGTAAAATAATTTCAAATACAATTAGATGAAACGAAATTGGTTAAAGGTACGCCAGGGGAAAGAATTATGGCAAAATTGCCAAGCTGTAAACTGGCTGTTTAGTTCATTCCTCTCTCGACGCTGAATGATAATGGTGGCTCCACGCTTGGTACAAAACGCGAAAAGTCGACAGAGCCCCTTGATTCCATACGCAGTTATAATAAAAACTTAAAGATACGGCTAACACTCCTCATTAATATTACCTTTACCTGCATGCAAAATTTGCCCGTCCATTGTGGTATACTTCATTCATCTTCAGTATTATTCATTTTGGGAGTAAAATGTTTCAATCAATCTATTTTTTCCGACGTGGCTTTAAACGTAAGCAGCTTATGCGGCATTTGGGAGGGATCCTAACGAAAAGCGGAACATTTGAATTGGTAAGTTCGACAACGCGAATACGAAGCATGGACGATCTTTTGAATAAATGAATAACATTACGGAATTCAAATGTGTTTAGTGTTTCGCTTAATTAGGCTGCCGCGTTTCGGCTTTTACATGAATTTGTAAAAGAAACGGGGCCATTCATTATTTTTTCGATATCACCTAAAAAATGTTTTTGATTGCAATATCCCCTAAAAAATTAATCAGTCCTGATATTAATTTTATATATTTATTGAACAGCGAAAAGACTATTGGATCCGGATATTCAAATCTCACTACCATGCTTATTGAAGAAAAATATTTTGTGAAAGAAAGTAGCTACGATAGCTACTTCTATGGGGAGATTTTCCTGGTTTCAGCGGTCTGTAAGGTAAAGGTGACGTGGATCTTACAAGACCAACATATTTTTCCTTGTTTTCCTTGTTCTTCGACCTCGCCAGTTATAATTAGTCTGTTCAGATTATCACCGCTTTTTTTTATAATGTGGCTAAAATATTGAAAAATATTTTAAAAACAAATTTTAATAAACTGCCTCCCAATTCTTTTAATTGTAATAAACCGTACCGATTAACCAGTCAAGAATAAATATTGACTTATCCTTTCAACACAATACAAAAATTCAAAATTATTTTGTCACGAGTAATTTTTTCTCACCTGACTGATAAGATATAATAAGAAGATGCATATTATGTATAAATATCATACTATCTTAAATATACAGTATTGTATTTTTAATTGATCAGATATAATATATAGAGATAATTACAGTTTTCTGTAACAAATTCATAGTTTTAATTCGAAAATCTATTATAATTTTTTAATTGACAAATAATTTTATTTATTTATACCATGTACTGGTAAATAATTATTCGTTTAATTTTTTCTAACTAAGCTCTAGAATCATAAGTTATAAAAATGTTTTTGTGTTAGGAAATTCATACTTTGAGGGAGATTATAAGATATATATTTTAAGATATATCATTTCATTATATTTTATAAAGTTAAAACAGCGAAAACTCTATATTAATGTTTTTAGTTTGTTTTGTTTGTTTGTTCTTACCCTTCTTTAAAAAGGAAATATCATAGTTTTTTTTAAATATTTGTAATATACTTTAACGCTATAAATTTTAGAAACAGAGTAGTCATAAACAATGTAGGCGAAGTCGGGTAAAACTGCTAGAAGGAACACTAGACTAGGAATAGGAACTAACTTAATTATTAGTTGATCATGTGGAGTATTCTTGCCGATATACACCTAAGTATCGACGACTGACATCGTTTGGCGAACGGAGCGGAGGCGTTTAGTGACCACGGAGGAAGGAGTAACATAATTAAAATGAAACCGTAGAATAGAGGTAATTTCTATTAAAATCAAATCTAAGACATAACTATGACCCGCCACTAGAAAAACATGCTAATACATTCAAAGATGAAACTGTAAATATCCTTTCTTAAGCCGTCGTCTCTAACGAACATGTCATAAGCAGAGAAATATCATTTAGGTATGTATAGGTACAATTCGTAAAAATTTAAGACGTCAAAATGATAACGACCACTAATTCAACTATAAGGCATTGTTTTATTAAATAGGTTCTATCTAGTGGTGTCGAGAAAGCGCTGATGTGAATTTATTTTTCTTTCGTCCGATATTTGTATTCTGATATCGGGTAGATTGAGTGTGCGAATAGCTTTTCATTATTCTAAACAATATGAGGACTTGTTTGAAAATAGTCCAAATAGAATTTTCTAATTGGACATTGATCGTGAACCAATCCTGAGTATAAATTTAAGTTAGAACAGCTAAGAACGTTTTGTTTGTCATTTTGGAAAATATAATTCTTTAAATATTATTACATTCGTTTTCGTATTGCATTTGGTAAAATGTATCTCTTTTTGATATTTCATATATTTTGTGTAAGATTTATGTAACATATTTGTAAATAGTAGTTTGGATTTATTATTTTGATCAATAATAAAGTGAGGAGAACAAATGTAGCCTTAATTGTCAGCACAATTTTAAATAATATAACCATAATAACAATATAAATAAATAGCCTAGCCGACCTAAACTTACTTTGTCGCTAAGCGGAACGCACTTTGACAGGAATGCATCACTACTCTTCCTTCCAGATATGTCCTTAACTCAATTGCCAGGTATATAGATATGAACGACGTTTCCGTGTTGGGTTCTACTGTAATATGAGAAGGATATCTCTAGAGTTTATGTATTCTATAATAGATTAAAATATATCCAATGAGTAATATCAAGCTGCAAGCGACAAAATTTAAAATTGTCACAATTCTCATTCTTAGTAGTAACGTTTAATATTGATATTGACAAATGTTGATGAACATTCACACAAGTCCCGTTTAATGTCCCAGATGTCATACCTGGAATATTATAATTTGCTTCCCACATACATATCAATATGTGGATATTTACTAATATAAACTTTCTGTTGTAATATAAACTTACCGTTCGAAACCCGAGAGTGCAACGAGCTGCATTTCGTAATATATCTCATAATGATATGAATTGCTAGAAGCAGTTTGATTTTGCTAACAAGCATGTCAGTAACCGGAAAACGTCCAAAAATTATTAATTTCAAGAAAATACAATAAATTTTTTTTATGGTGTTCCTCGTTAAATATTAGCTGTTTTCAGTGATTAATACTGACATAGTTTATTCGAAATGAATTAAATTAAACAATTTTTTGCAACTATGACTCCCAAAGACTACAAAACAATAATAGTTACATTAAATAAAATAGGAAGGATGTATACGATAAAGACATCTACAAGAAAAGTTGCTAGACCGTAAATTTCTACACTCAATTAAAGCTTAGAATAAATAACCAAAGAGTTAAAATATATCATTAGTAAACTGACTAGTAATAAATATTTACAAGCCACTTTGAATTTAAATATTCGTAATTATATTGTCTCGCAAATTGGGCATTTTTAAGGAAATTAGTAAATAGAAACTCAATTTCATTTCAAAAAAACATATTCAAATAAATCTAACTCTTTGACATAAGCGGATCTTTTTTCGTATAGTTCAAATCCATAGTGGCAAAATTAGATAAGTAGAACACTTTACAAGTCACTTTGAATTTTAATATTCGTAATTATATGGTCTCATAAACTGAGCTTAAACACGGAAATTATTAAATAGAAACTCAATTTCATTTGAAAAAAAACATATTCAAATAAATCCAACTAATTGACATAAATGGATATTTTTTCGTACAGTTCAAATATTTAGTGGCAAAATTAGAGAAGCAGAACACTTTACAAGTCACTTTAAATTTTAAAATTCATAATCATAATATCCCGCAAATGGGACTTCAAAACGGAAGTTAATAAATGGAAGCTCAATTAAATTTTGATGGACCTATTCAATTAATTCTACTTAATATGAAATGAAAATATTTTTTAAAGTTCAAATCCATAGTTGTATAATTAAGGTAAAAGAAACAATTTATAAGTTACTTTGAATTTAATAATTCGTAATTATAATTTCTTGCTAATTTGGCTTAAAAACGGAAATGACTAAACGGAAGCTATATTTTATTTTAAAAGATATATTCAAATAAAACCAACTCATTGACACGTACGGATATTTTTTCGTATAGTCAGTTCAAATTAATAGTTTAAAAATTCGGTTAGTAGAACAATTTACAAGTTACTTTGAACTTAAATATTCGCAATTGTAATGTTTTGAAAATTGTGCTTAAAAACTAATAAATACAAGCTCAATTTAATTTTAAAAAACACATTCCATTAAAAATCTACTCAGTGAGATAAAAAGGTCTCTTTTCGTATACTTCAAATCCAAGGTTACAAAACTAGACGAGTAGAATACTTTCTAGTCATTTTGAATTTATAATGACTCGTAAATTGGATTTTAAAACGGAAATTAGTGAATGGAAGCTCAGCCTCATTTCAAAAGACCTATTCATTAACATGCGCGGATCTTTTTTCACATAGTAATTTTTCACATACTTTTTTCACAAAATAGAGGAGTAGAACACATTAAAAATCAGTTATATTTTAAATATTTGAAATTTTATTATCTCGGAAATTGGCTTAAAGAAAAATTGTAAATAAAAACACAATTTCATATGAAACACCTATTTAATGAAATATAACTAAATAACATGTTCTGATTTTTTTTGCTTCCGTATTAAAAATTGTTTCTTTATATTTTGCTACATTTCAATTTAGACTATATAAAAAGCATGTACTCGCAAACATATAATTTTATTTGTATAACTCTAAATCTACAAAAACTACAGAGTCATAGATATACAGACAGACGGGGGAAACAAAATAAAAATATAAGGTTTCCGCTTTTTCTATTAGGATATAGAACCCCAAAATATAATAAAAGAAAACAAAGACACGTACCCATTTTTTGCCCAAATAAAGGCGGAATGAGTACATAGTTTTGTAAAAGAAATAACGAAAACGAGACAGATTATTCCAAAAATAAACTCTGCAGAAAAAAATTAAAACAGGAAACCAGTATTTAGATTGAACGATGATGTGTTTACGAGCATCAGGAATGGCGAAATAATTATTCATGAAAAATACCAAAAGATAGTGTCAGTTTTTTTTAAAAGTGCAAGAGTTTGTAAAATTTGGTCAAAAACGGGGGAGGAAACCTTTGTCAGAATCATTGTCTTTACCATACCAAATATGAATCATCATAGATCTTGAGAAATTCTATGCAGATGGCTCTTATGCCGGCGGCAAATGAGCCTTGCTATTTTATGGGAAATATGCAATGGACGATGTTTCACAGTACGATGTAAATAATAAAATTTGCGAGTTCTCTGTAGACAAATATTTAGTTGAATATTTTCCAAGCCAACATCAAACATCGTCAATTTCAGTTAATTAAACTAGGTCCTTAACTTTTAACTGTTTCCTAACTTCATTTGACGCGCTGATAATTTTTTTGACTTACCCTCTTGTAACTTGATACTTTTCTCATTAGATTGCTTTTGTTCGATAAATTTTATTGAACGTCCCGATTTTAATCTAATTTGTGAGCACACGTAATTATAGTCAACTGTAGGTTTTATTCTAAGAAAGGCATCGTAAATTAATAAATTATTAATTTAAAATTTTCATTAACATTTTCATAATTTTTTTTTACATTTCTGCGTTTCAAAAACAAAAATTTTATGACATCGTTATTCGTCCGTCTATCCGTCCGTTATAGTCGTTTTCCTCAAAATCTGATGTGGAAACATATTGGTCCGTAAATATTCAGACACCATATATCCACAAAAAATATAGTGTCTGAATATATTTCCACAAACATTTTACCCAATAGTCCCCTAATAAAATAATCTAATTCCTTTTATTTTAATTTCAGGTATCGTTGAGGATATAAATAGAAACAGAAAGTTATGAAGATATCAGAATTATTTATATTGGAATGTTGCATTCTAGTAGAGACATTGTTTTAAATTTCGTCGTTGCTATGGAGAACCATTCGACGTAGAAATATGAAATTTATTCAACCTACATATTATTGTGAAACCTTTGAAATGTATTATTTTTCATATATTATTTTACTTAATTCTTTAATCAAACTTTTATTTAAAAAAATTAGAGGGAAAATGAAGAGTGAGTATTACATTTTTAATTGTTACTTTTTTCTTGGGGTATGATATGAAAGAATAATTTAATAGAATTTCAAACCTCTGTCTTCTAAATTTTTCCATATTTAGTTCCTCTGATTTTTGAAACAATTATTACCTAATTTTATTAAGTATCCTAAAGAAAAATTTAAAAAAAATACCTGAATTTTATTCAGTACCCTTTAACCTTTAACTATGAGTATGGAATATTCAGGGCACGAAATCAATAATTTTTTTTTTATTTTACCTTTGCTACGACTTTCCTTAATTAAAAACTTTATTATTTATTTACATAGTGAGTTTTCCAAAATAATTTTACATAATAAGTTTAATATTGTTAGCTTAATATATATTATACCGGCACGATTTATTTTTCGTAAATAATAATCAGTGCGTATGTGACACATTAATTAGCGATGAAACAAATATGAAAATATTCCTATATTCATCTTATCCAGTCAATAAATCAAATAACATTACGTACATAATGTAATTTCAAATATTCTCTCATACATCCCCGTAACCTCACGGATTTTTTAATTAAAAACAAAATACGACTTTATCAATTTCACCAATAGTTACAAAAATCTTTCGCAAATTATTTGAAATAAAAGTGGATTATTACGTCCTTCTCGCAAAAAAACACGTATGGTATGTAACTCGAGAGTGTTGAGTGAACTGTCATTTGCAAACTAAATATTTACTAAAGTCGCCTAAATGCTTTCAAGAAAGAAAATAAACATCGAGTTAAATTGAATGTTTCAACATCGAAATCTACTGAATGTTTTCGGTATTAGTTGGGTACATTGCATAACATTTTTTCCTGATATTGCTTTACTTCTTTTTAGATATTGCTGAATATACTACATATTTTATATTTTAGTTGTTTTGGTATACAGGAATCGGATTCAAGGAAAGATTGCTGATACGTTATATTTGACAGGTGATTACAGAAATAGGTAAAATACTGAAGTCTACCTCACTAAAAAGCGTCTTTTTGTTCATATATAAGAAAAATTCAAGTTAAACACTGTAATGAATATCAGATTTTTGAAGTATTTTTGAAGATTTTTGACATAATAAATCAACCATTTTGATTTGAAAGTTATTTTACATTTCATTGATATACTCGAATATTAAAAACAATCTAAAATTTTGAGAGTATCCGTGGCACCTATCATTTGTCGCTCACGTATACGCAAAGGTCAAATAACTTGTTTTTAAATGCTGAGAAAACAAAATGTATTAAATTTTCGCCGCCTAATATGCCCCAGGTTATCGGTAGAATAATTTTGAATAACAAAGTACTAGAAATAGTAACCACTGCCATTTTCCTGGGTGTAACTCTAGATCATAAGTTACAATGGGCTGCTCGTATACATTCAGTAGCTAGTAGGTTAAGCTCAGCTGCGTTTGCAGTTAAACAAATTAGGCACTATTTTTTTAAAAAATAATGCGTCTTAATATGAAAGAGTGTGCTTACGACGTGACCAAGAAATGACGCAGGGAGACGCAGGTAGAATCAGTGAATACAATGAATTCACTCTTATTTCTTACTCTTAAATATTCATTTAATTCACACATAAAGCAAGCAAAAACTACATTCAGATAATAAATCATTCTAATTCTCGAAACGAAGGGAACAAATGAGTTAGAGATCACCATAAGTAAATAAGTCATATGAAACAAAGGCGTTGTGTATAAGAAATCGAAGGACAGTCACTAGGGGGAAGGAGGGAGGCAAACCATTTTATTTTGATGTAAGCCGCCGATTAGTCAATGTGCTGCATAGGCCCGTAATGTGCGTATTCAAAGTAACTACCACAATAAATCTCTAACGGAATATATTGCAGACACTGACCTCCTCGACACGTTCAAGTCATAATAGGCATCGACTCATAGAATTTAACTGCGTCGATATAGTGGGGCTGACCTCACGAGATCAAATTAACTCTGTCAATATAGTGAGGCTGACATATCAAGATCATATATAAAGGGTACAAGAAAGTATAGGCGAAGTACTTGTTTTAAGGACAAAAAGCTTACGTGAACATCTTTGGGTAACAAATGCTTTCGTCAAAAAAGTTCGTGTTTTGGTTTTTCTTTCTTTGAATGGATCGAATTAACACATTTTACTCAGATAACATTTTAACCGATATATTCTGAATATTTTTCTCGCGTAAGACACGAATAAATCGCATTACCTTGAAAGAGGGCTACAAGTGACAGTAAGAGATTGAAAGTTCTTAAAAAAGAATAATATTACAAAATACGACATCTAAACCGATAAAGGGATATACGAAAGAATTCTGCTCACAAAAAATATATGTAAGAAAATGAAAATTACATAGGTGACTGCCACAAATAGTTAAGATTAAAATCGTAAGTATTGTAATAAAACGTTAATCTCAGTTACTGTACAAATTTTATATTACAGAGTTCTAATCCAAAATATATTGAGATAAAAAACGTTTTTAATGGTATCAGATATGATTGAATACCTCGAGCATCGTAATTTTATGATTTTTTTTCTTTTAAATATGACCTATAGTCCTGAAAATTTACATTTTTAGAGTTCTGTACCTCAAAATACAACCCTTATAAGGCCACTCACGCCTCCATCTGTATATACCGAACAATAGTTTTATTTTTCAAAAACCACTTCACGCAAAAATATTTAATTTGTCATGGTAATTAACCCACACATTTACAATAGTTGAAACTAAAAAACATTTATATGGTAAGGGGTAAATCAAGTACTCAAATCAATTGTATGGGAAACGTTTGAAAGGACTAATTATACAGGTACTAAAAATCATTTTTCGTAATTTTATGTAATATATCTTCAGAGACGTACTAAAATATATTTATAAGAATAAGTACCGCCTATCCTTATTTTTTGAAAATATTTTACTTAAAATTATGAAACATGTAGTAGTGATTTGTAATGCTCGATGAGTGAATCAGATCACAATACGCGAATTTTTATTTATTATGCAATATGAATATTAGAACTCAAATAATGCTATATTTGTCCATCCAAGATTATGTCTAATATATTATCAACGTATCTATTGTGACATTCATATCTATACTAATATAATATGAATATGATATCTGGCTGAACATATTTTTCCTGACTTATACTTATATATGTGACTTTAAAGAGGGCAAAAAGTGATAGAAAAAGATAAATATCTATATGTACGACAAAATAATTATGGCTATGATTCGAAGGCTATTAAAAATTATAGGATAAAATCTTTGATGACATGATTTTTAGAATTTTTGCTTGTTACGTACGTCATTACAACCAAACTAGCTTTTATCGCCATGATCACTAGTAAATTGTATTCAAGACTAAGTTTATAAAATTTCATAATGTTTCCGAACCACAAAAAAATACAAAATGAAACAAAATAAAAACTAGTTCAAACAAGTAATACGTACAAGGGACTTACATTGCATGGCAAATAAAAACAAAATTACTGACATTCTAAATTGTATTTCTATCTAATTAATATTTTTCGCGTGATGGTGACTTTTCTAAAGAAATTGAAACAATTTCTTAAAAATGCAAAGGAAATCATGTATTAATGTATTTTGATCAGGGTAAATACAGGATAAACAAAATTAAAGAAAGAATAGTTTACACCTAAACACTTTCAAATACGCAATATGCTTTCTAGCTGGTATTTGATGTTGATTTTATTGGGTTATAAATCTTATAAAAATATTTCATTACCTAAACCAGTTTAATGAGAAAATAAACAGGGTTATTTGATATATAAAATGTATTTAGTGCATCTACCATAAATATTTTAGATTAAGATGAAAATAATAACGATATAAATAAATTTCGTATACTTTGTTATTTCTAGTGCTTTTTGTGCAGCCCATTAAATAAATACGAATTTTATATAAAAAAATAAAATGATAAATAAACTCTTATTTTTCTGAATTAGCAGTGTTATGGGATAGTCACAAAAGTTTCCTTCGAACTACTTATATTTAGATAAAATATATAACTTTTTAATTAAATAATACTTTTTTGTATTCGATATTAAAATTCCAACGCTCTCTTCATTCCCCATAACTATCGACAAAACTCATTCACGTATCTATCGATAAAAAAATTAAATAAAAATTTTACTACTTATATAAATGTAATATAAATTTTACCCAAAATACATGAAACATCAAAGAAAGACATCTTACCAAATATAACAGAAGAACGAATGTAAAAATATTTAACACAATACATTTTGCAAAATGACGACTGTAGCAAATCTCTCTTAGCTCTATTAATTTAAATTTTTGCTCAAGATTGACTATCATTTTTCAATTCGAAAATCTCATGTGGGATTTTTGCAAACAAATCCTTACACTGTTGAAAATAATGAAGACTATTTGGATTTACATTCTACGCAATATCAGAATGCTAATGCCGGATAAAATTAAAAGTAATTCGCACGTGCGCTTCCACGAAACCACTAAATGGAACCTATTTTAATGAAATAATTCCTAACAGTTGAATTTGTTTTCGTCCTTCTTTTGATAACTTAAATTTTTGCTCATTGTTTCGTTCTTACATATACCTCAAAGATATTTCTATGCTTATGACATATTTATCACAGACAGCACCTTAACAAAAGGATATTTACATGTTCATCTTTAAATGCATTAACATTCACAATTAAATGAAACAACGTGATGTAGTACTATTTCTACTTTCTTTAATTTCTTTACCACGACCTAGGTTTCGTTGTATTACAACATATCAGGTGGGATATTAGCAAAGATTATTAGCATCTTTGCTAATATCCCACCTGAAGATGTTGTAATACAATGAAACCTAGGTCGTGGTAAAGAAATTAAAGAAAGTAGAAATAACACTATATCACGTAGTTTCATTTAATTGTGAATAATGAATTTCTGCAAAATGAACGCCAAATATATTCAATCGATGCATTAACATGTTAATCTAATGACGGATCATAGTAATGTGTTAGATTTGATCTTAATTAAAATTAGCTCTATCCTGTTGTTTTATTTTAGTTATATTACTCTTACCTGCCAAACGATATCAGTCGTCGGTATTCGGGTGTATATAGACGGGAATACTCCACATGAACAGTTAATAAAAAAGTTAGTTTCTATTCCTGGTCCAGCGTTCCTTCTAGCAGTATTATCCGACTTCTCCTACATATTTTTTGACTGCTCAATTCCTCAGAATTATAGTGTTAAAATATATAATAAGACCTTTTTTTAAAAATATGACCTTGATAATTCATATAACATTTTTGGAATCAGATATATGTTGCCAGAGGTGAGTAACAACAAACAAAAAAAACTAAAAAAAATATTATAACGTCTCTCACTGCTTTGACTTTATAAATTATAACGTATTGATATAAACCTTATAATCTCCCTCAAGGTATGAATTTTCTAACACAAAAACATTTTTGGAACCGAACTTGTGGTGTATAAGCTTAGTTTTAAAAATTTTTTTTGCAAATTTATCTTGTTACTTTATGTACTAGTATAGATAAATAAAATTATTTTCCACTTAAAAAATAATTATAGATTATCAAATCTTAACTATTATTTGTTACACAGTCCTTTATTTCTTTTAAGATAGTGCTGTGTTGTTAATTTATCAGTCAGATGAGAAAAAAATATTCGTGGCCAAATAATTTTTAATTCATCGTTTCAATGCAATACAACAAGTATTGCATTGAAACGATGAATTAAAATTTATTATAAATTATTATATAATTAAAATTTATTTTTCAATAAATTGGCAATATTGTAAGAAAAAGCGGTAATAATCTGAACAGACTAATTATCACTGGCGAGGTTGAAGAAAAAGGAACAAAATGACAAATACGTTGATTTTGGAAGATCAGCACTTCTACCGATAACACCATCACTTTTACCTTACAGACCGTTGAAAGCAGGAATACCATAGAAGTAGCTACAATTCAAGGAAGACAGAAGGGGAAGGACACTAACGTTTGCCACTACTTTATTCTGTTTTAAGAGATAAAATATTTTTTCTCAAATAAGCGTAGTAGTGAGATTTGAATATCCGGATTTAGTAGCCTTTTCGGTTTACAACATATATATGAAAATAATATGAGAACCGATTTCTGTCCGAGGTGATATTGCTTTATGTACATGGAAAAAATAATTAATGGTCCCATTTCTTTTGCAAATTCATGTAAAAGTCGAAACGCGGAAGCCTAATTAAGCAAAACACTAAACACATTTGAATTCCGTAATGTTATTCATTTATTCAAAAGATCGTCCATTCTTCGTATTCGCGTTGTCGAACTTACCAATTCAAATGTTCCGCTTTTGGTTAGGATCCCTCCCGAACGCTGCATAAGCTGCTTACGTTTAAAGCCACGTCGGAAAAAATAGATTGAAACCTTTTACGCTCAAAATGAATAATACCGAAGATAAATGAAGTACACCACAGTGGACAGGAAATTTTTTCCCGCAGGTATATAATATTAACGAGGAGTGTTGGCCGTTTAAGTTTGTATTGTGACTGTATGTAAAGAATCAAGGGCTCTATCGACGCCTCGCGTTCTGCACGAAGCGTGGAGCGACCATTAGCATTCAGGGTCGAGCGAGAAGTGAACAAAATAGCTAATTCGCAGCTTCATAAATTTGTTATAATTCTTTCCCCGGCGTACCTTTAGCCGATTTCGTTTTATTTAAATGTATCTGAAATTAATTTAAACATAGTTTTTTTCATTTTATCCATGAATCCAGGAATCTGTTGTTTAATAAAAAAAAAAAAATGTTTAATAAACTAAAATAATAATTTAAAGAGTCATTTCTAACAAGAAATTCGTGTAATTGCTAATATTTTTTAACATTTGTATAAAAATAAAACTAGCATTTTTTGTAAATTGCGGTGAAAAAATATAATTTTTTAGTGTTTTAGTATAATTGCGAGTGTGCGCTATTGTAAAAAGGCGTTAAATTTTTGTGGAAAGTATATGGTTAGAGTTTTGTGTCAATAAAATATAACGTAAGCTGAGAATTTTTTGCAGAATTTTAAACGCTGCCCTTCCAAAGGATAACTATTGCCTGGTAACAGAAAATCGACCCGATCACTAATTGAGTGTTTTGTAGATTTACAAGCGTAGTACTTGTTTATCCAATGCCTTAAATTTAGGGATCTCAGCAACTTTATTTTTGCCTACCCTAGATTTGTTGGTTGTGTGTTTGTCAGTTTTTATATCTGCAATAATAGTGCGTTTGTTTTTTTTACTAAGAATAGGTAATAGCGGTGCCACTTTGATCATGATTCTAACTCATAAAAAAATTTAATTAGTTAAAAATATAAATTATTTTGGGCTTGATAAAAGTCAGAGAAGTATAATGTACTCAAAAATTGGATAGGCGTGTCAAAAATTAAATGTTACTTCACTATCGCTTTTAAAAACACAGCAGTCACTTTTGTATTTTATATATTTTTTAAGTAAAATTGTATATCACTTGAGGGTTTGAAAGAAATAGAGAAAGATTGATTGAATTGGAACCTTCCTATCTGAGTCACTTCTGCAAGGCCGTGTCACAATGAATAGAATTTGGGGCGATATTCGTCCCTCAATATCTCTGACATAATTATTTACGCAACTTGATTACTCAATGAATCGAAAACTCGCGGAGGCGCTTGCCTTAAAGAAAATAGCGAAAACCTTTTGTTTTAAATTCTACTTAATAGAAAAACTAGGGTCTATTCAAAAAGTAGAAAGCAAATAACCAGCCCGCTTAGGGGTTAAATGAGTAATCGTCAGTTGATTTATGAACTAGAATAAAATGTAACGTAACATAACATAACGTAATATACTAGTACTCGTACTTATTACCTATATCGCGTAAATATATTGTAAGACTTACACATGCACAAACACGTTTTATTAAAATCACATTTGTTTTTGTAGCAACTAAATGTTGAAAATTAAAGGTTAGAACTTGTTGGCAATAAAGTCGTTAAACATAGTCTTAAAAATTACATTTTAACTTCCTGAACAAATATTCAAAGTGACGGCTTCCCACCCCATTGAATTGGTGGGCTTGTTTTATATTAGATGTATATATTTTTGTCAAATAATCAACACTTTCGTACTGAACTTCACATGTCATATTTTTTACACAGTTACAAAAAAGAATTCAGTCGGTATTAAATCTTGAGATCAAGGTGTGCAAGAATGTCAGCAAACACAACAGATCCTGTTGATTCCGTATTGTGATCATAAATATTCAAGATCGGATAACGAAGAATGTGAACAACTATTATGCTGATAATATATTTTATATAACAAAATCTTGTCGACGTATTTAACCAGTAGATAATAATTATACCAGTAGATAATTATCATAAGGAATTATATAATACTTAATTAAATAAACACAAATAAAACAAAACGCAGTTAAATACAAATCAATAAATTAATTAAATAAATAGTTGACATTAATTCCTCTTACCTCAATGTCAATTTTTAATTCATTTCTTCACCTTTACTGCCATTCTGGCAAATAAAACGTAGCGCAGGGACCACTTGCTCGCTATCCGTTTTAAATTTACTAATTAACACAGAAATACCCTTGCCTACGGCACTCGTATTTAAACAATATTTCATTACCGATAACGGAGGTGCACTGATTTATAAAATTTGTGAGGCGACTATTCCGCTGCGAAGCGTCAATGACTTTCCGCAAATGATTTCGCAACGCGCGATTTCCAAGGCGCGATGGACACTCGAGTGAAGTTTGCTTATTGTTTTATCACTGTAATGAATGTTGTCAAATTCACTACTTTAATAAAGTAAATACCTCTTTAACACAAATACATTTAATATATTTTAGTTTGTTCGATTTTCTGTGTTTTGTTTGGATTTAATTATGTGTGTAATCATTGCTACTAACAGCTTTCGAAAACTAAAGTTCCAATGATACTCAGATACGTCTCTTCTCCCCTCTCTCATATCATGCACGAAACATATTGCATCGCCAACGTTTCAGCTAGGTACTGTTGTTTCCGTTATTTTATACTTTTCAGTGCATTTCTCATTGGGTGGTTATTTGAAGTCGGCTATTTTTTTTCCTAAAAAATTTTAATTTTACATTTTTGTCATTAATGTCTATGGTATCCTATGCCACTCAGGTTTTCACAAACTTGCGGCAAATTCAATATTAATAAAATCTCATTCATTAGAATCAGGACGGTAGTGTGTGACGTTCAATGAACCTATATACATTACACATACGTATGTACACACATGTACATACATACTTGTATACATACTTATGAATACATAAATTATATTCCCTCTTTTAACTTCAACATAATGCTTCGATATATACAGGATATATACTGGTAAATGTTAAATGTATGCCTACTAATATCCCAGTTCCTTTATGTTTTTGTATATGTGTAGATATATATTATTGTTTAGTCATTTTATGCATTTGTTTATACCTCTACTTACTTTTTTACCTACCTACTGCTATCTTAATTGTTAAATACCTTTGCATGTCCGTGTATATGGCTACTTACCTATTTAATTTATTATTTTCATGCTTGCGTCACGACGAGTGAATTGCTTACTCCTGATCACTGTAAATGTTGTACAATGCTGTACAATGTTGAGAAATTCTATAATTATTTTAAATTGTTATAGTCAAATGATTACCTAAATATTATGAGATGATACCGGAAGTATACGTTTCCAAATAATAGAGAGTCATTTAAACTGGTTGATAAATGCCGGAGATTTGAGGTAGCATACATAAAAAAACAGTCGAATTGAGAACCACCTCTTTATTTAAGTCGGTTAAAAACTGTTGGTATTAGTGCATTGATTTTAATAGGTTAGTATAATCTGCTCCTAGAACTGGTCATTTATGATAGAGACAAATAAAAAAATGTAAATTAGAATTTACGATTTAAATATAAAAGGAAATGGAATTAGCTTAAGGAGATCAAAACGTTTGACAACATGTGATGAAGACGTCACATTAATTATAATGAATTAAATAGCGTTTTGAATCACACTGGCTGATACGTTTGGAATTATATTTTGTGTTATTCGATTTATAGTAGACATTCCACAATAGTTGACGATTGTGGAATGTCTCCTAGAACCAAACAATTGGAATGTCTACAATTCACAGTTAAAATTGAGTAATGCCAAACTCCGAAATAACAGATTTAAAACACATTTACACATTTTCTAAATTCTGAAACGGGGTGACACAATTTCCGATTTGTTCCGCTGTGTATTTAGTTTTATTGAGTAAAATTATGCATCTTTTATTAATAATATTCCATTAATTAATGATATTTTACAATAATAAACGTGAGAAATATAATAACAACATTTTAATGATATCGAAGAAAAATATCTATTAAAAAACTCATGTGCCATCTAGATTAATAGGTTAACATTAATATGATTATCGCTGAAAACACAAGTTAAAGTGAATACTTTCATGAATCCTGTGAAATAAATAAATAAATGCAAGACATCAACAATTTAGATACATACATCAAGCCCATTTATAATACAACTAAACTACGCACGAGTCAGGATCAATACAGCAAACGGGAAATAGCAATAGTACACTATGAAAAATATTTCCGATGAATACGAACGGCATATCATAAATAAGAAATAATATTTCATTTTCAAAGGAGGATTGAGGCATTATAAACATGTTCACGGTTTGGTTGATGCTTGTTATTTTTTTAGGGAATAAAATTGCTAACAAGCATAATGTACGCCTCAATTACATACAATGAGTATACGGCAGAAATGAAAATAGGCTTTTGTTTTACTTGTATTTGTTATTTTGATGTATAAAAAATATTAGTGTAGTTTTTTTTTTGTACAAAGTGTATGTAAAGCCAATTAATTCAAAATGGATATATTCTCCATCTTTATTTGAAATATATGTATATCTATATATATATATATATATATATATATATATATATATATATATATATATATATTCGTATTACATTAATTATTTGTATATTCATTCATTCAGTGCTACTTGCTGTTTTTTTGTGCATTTAATATTACGTGCTACGGTTATGTAATATGTATTGAATATTATGAAGTTTCCCCGAACTTCTCTGGTCAGATATAAAAGAGGCATTTAATCTACTGTCAGAGCAATTGAGGTTCGGAAAGTAAATGGAAATTTCACGACGAGGCCTAAGAATATAATTGCTTTGTGGATTCTTATTTGTGAGTAAAGGTGTACTCTCCTAGAATAAAGTCAAGCATTGAAACAAGCATTTTGAACAATATAAGCCCCATTAAAACAGGTCTTAAGTAAATTTTTCTGATTGAGGTAGCCACTTATCTTCATACTGCAAGTGAAAAATAAGTTCTCATTTAAGGTAAAAAGTAGAAATATTCTATTTGGTTTTCACATGAGCCAACACGTACCATCTGATATCATGGGTTTATTAAATGTCAAACTAATATAATATTTATAACATATCAAGAGTATATGGGTCGTTACTACGTAACATGAATAACCTAATGAATAAGTGTATGCACGTCATACATATAAAGTTACCTCATAAATGCCACGCTTATTATAGAGCAAAGCAGTATCCAGGGTACTTCTGTATTAGTAATACAGAAGGGGCACATGTAAGATTGGAAGTAGTTCCACGTCCCGTGAGAAAAATTGTCTCTAAGGTAAATAAACTCACAATTTGGATTTTTTCTGCAACAAAAATTGTGCAGCGCATATTGGTGCAGTAAATTTCTGACAAGGCTTCTAATTCTATATCGTGCCACATGTATATATGTGTTTTGTGTTAGAGTGCAATTTTTTGTCTGAATAAAATTTTAAATTCAACATGTCAATTTAATGAAACTTAGATGCGGTCATTGGCTGCTGCTTTCGTCGATAGGTACCTGAACAAATATTTCTGGCGAAGCTTTTATTTGCATAAACATGGTTGCATAACATATCAAACATCAATGGCCTTCGATTTAATTTATATTTATATCATTGATTTCAAAACTCTTGTTAAAATAATTTAATAAGGAAACCTGTAATATTTGGTTGTAAAATGTTTGCGTTAATTTCCACGGTTTCCCTCAACGCTAACCTACACTCGCTTTTCAAATCATGTCGTACAAAAAACAAGCGGAAATTATGGTTTTAAATAATTGGAAAGGAAAAAAGAAAATTGTACTTAGCGCGAGCGCAAAGCGTTACAGGTAGACCTGAGATGAAAGAGAGCGTAACCGGGTAACCGCTAGAGTCCTTACGTGTTGTGTCAGATTAAAATAAAGAAAATAAATTTAAACGAAATACAATATATTAAATTTAATTTTTTAGAATAAATTAAATTAAATCTTAAACACCTCCATCTTCTCCTTGCCTGTTCCTCGAGAGACGCTGACGATTGAAACATTTTCTGATACTCCCGTAAAATATTCTTTTACGATTGCCAATCATTTAAAACCACAATTTTCTCTTGCCTTCTCGGAAGTAGTTTTAAATATATTTAATAAACGTAATTTTAAATAGTATTATATTATGTTATATAGTATATATATATATATATATATATATATATATATATATTATGTTTTCAGTATATTTTAAGTTACAATTTTTGACTTGCCCGTATTTAAATAACACCTGCCGGGTGACCTGCCCGTATTTAAATGACACCCAAAACATCTACATTTTCTTGTTTACTCGTAACGTGTTTAATTTACGACTAATAAAATTACATAATAATAAAAACTGGAATTTTCTCAATTCTCATTGAATCTCAGGTGAACTCGCTTCGGTCTTTTAATATTTTCTACCAACTGACAAGTATCTAGTCGAGGTAAGTTACCTGGGTGATGTCCCATTTAGGTGCAGTGAAATGTAATATTTATTGCTTCAGGTGTATCTATTATTCCAATATTTTCGAAATCGTAATTTACCTATACGTTAGCCCTATCATGTTCTTTCCGATTTGCCATTTTATCCAATATTATAGAAGGCGTATTCGGTAGCTCTTATCAATTTTATATAGTAAAATAGGTTTACATGTATTTAAACATACCTTAATACATATCTAAATGCATTTAATAATCCCGTTTATATATTTATTGCGTTATACAGAAGTCGAAAACTTTAAGTATCATATACTTTAATTTAATTACAATATGGCCTCAATCTTCAGGACAATTCTGTAATATATAATCAAAGTAACAATATATTTGTAAAATGCCAGGGCATTTGCAAATTGAATCCCAACCACATTTTTAAACACCTGTTCAATGAAATCCAACTCAATGATATGTACGAATCTTTTTTCACATAGTTGAAATCCACAGCTGCAGAATTATAAAAGTAGATTACCTTACAAGTCACTTAGAATTTAAATATTTGTAATTATATTATCTCGCAAACTGGTCTTAAAGAAATCTACTACAATGACATGTGCTGATTTTTTTTTTGATTCCAAATAGTTTATGAATGCAGATCCTAAAAGAAGCATATACTCGCAAAAGCATAACGTATACATTTAACTCTAAATCTGTGAAAACTACAGAGCTACGATAGATATATAGATAAAGGGGCAAATTTAATAAAAAATTATGGGATCCCCTTATGTTATTTGAATACAAAACCCCAAATATTATTCAAGTGAAACGCAGACATGTACCCATTTTTCGCCCAGAGCAAAGACGGAATAAGCAGTTACTTTTGTAAAAAATTAACGCAAGCGAGATAAGTTATCCCAAAAATAAACTCTGTAGAAAAATTTAAAACATGAAACCAATATTTGGATTGAAAAATGATACGTTTAAAAAAATCAGGATTGGCGAAATAATCATTCCAAGAATATAGCAGGCATGGAAAATTTCAAAAACTAATGCGTTTTTTTTTAAATGCAAGCGTTTCTAAAATCTGATGAATACAAGGGAAGAAAATATTTGCCACAATCGTTTGATTTACCATACTGAATATAAATCATCCTAGATCTTGAAAAATGCCTGAAAAATTTTTTCTGTCGGTCTTGTAGAGAATATCGCACAAAACTAGTAGCCGTAAATTATGTGTGCTAGGTGGCCTACCTGTTGCCCCTTCAGCCTCTTAATCCTACAAATTATGTCAGTAGTCTTAGTTTCTCAGTGAATATTTTCATTACGAATCCTATTTCATAGAAGAACTCAGGGCACAACAGTTTTCATTGAACGCTGAGTAAATTAGAGTCTTTTTACGATGCCAAGTTTCAGTTTAGTACACTATCATTTACCATCTATACTTGAGGAAAACTTTCATTGTTAAAAAGTTCTGCATTTAGAAAGAGAAATAAGGTCACAGTTAATGCTGCCCAGCTGAGGTGGTTTCTCCGGTGACCTATTTCTATAACCCGGATTTACCTGATTGGTCAGTTTGTCTTTCTTGTATATAATAATTTCCTCAAAGTAGATTTAAATACTAATAAATAGCCCAGTGTAATGCTTAGAAAGTAATATACTGCAAAATTATTTTCGAAAAAAATAATACGTCTTAATATGAAAAGATGTGCTTACGACGTAGCCAAGAAGTAACGCAGGTAGACACAGGTAGAATCAATACACATGAAAAATCGCTTTTATTGCAGACGAAACTGAAGCACTTCTTTCATTTCCGTGATCGCTCACTGAATGCGATGATACGATCTACTCCGTGAATGATCTATACGAGTATTATAAATATAAATAAACCTGTCAATTCAGCAACGCAAGGAACCGTGTTTTGCGACATAGAAGCACAATGTTTATGTTACGATCTATCTCTTCTGACTAATATTCCTTTTAAGTATTTCTAGTCTGGTTTGGTTAATTTATTTTTTTTTTCGAAGCATCAAACTTACTCTATACTCAGATTGAAGAGAAGGTTTCATTCAGGCTTTCACGCTGTATTCCGTAAACTGCTTTGTGTTGCCGACAAGGATACCCTTACGTAAAGAACTATAAGGAAAAATAATGTGGCAATCGCATAATTGATAAAGTGTTATTTTCTTATAGAAATTGAAAATCGATAATACTGCTTTACACATATGAATCGAATGATAGTATATGTGTAAAGCAGTATTATATGTATATTAGCTGTGGCCGCGATTTTATTTGCGTGAAATTCGGAATAAGAAAATTTATTAGGATTAATGAACATTATCATTTATGTGTTTTTTTTTTTGCTCACTCTTACAAGATCTCTGAGCATAAAGTTTACTACAAAATGTTGTAAGTGCCGTTGGCAGTACCTATATTGTAATATTCATCAAGCCAAGTTTTTTTTAGTTTTTAATATTCAAATCAAAATATGTTATATGTTGTTCGAGGATTTAAAACATTATTGTATCAAATTTCATCAAGCAGGATTTGCCCAATTTAAAAAAAATTAACAGACAAAACTGAAAACTGCCCTAAAGTTATCACTCTTTTTAAAATATTTTCCTTGTGCAAAATTCACTCTGTTACAATTTTATTACAGGTATAGATAAAATGTAAGGACGATAATACTTTACCACAATTTATACTTCATTCACTGCACATATTTTATAGAAAACTTTATCGCTCTTTAAGAATTGATAATGAAAAAAGAACCCTTATAATTTAATCATGTCTAATCGTCCGTACGTTCATCTGTTGCAGGTAACAATTTTCACTTTTTTCCATCTGCGTGCATACAATTTTGCAAGTATGTTCTTCGTATAAGGATTTGAATAAACCTTTTTACCTTAATCGATACATGTAATATGGAAGCAAATAAAAATGTTTCCCTATCCCATCGTGGGGAATATCATTAAATAGATAATTTAAAACCAAATGGAGTTTTCTTTTACTATTTCTCATTTTAAGATTGCGTTTACGAAATATTGAGCTTCTAATTGTCGTGTGAAACGTTAATTTTTCTTTAGGTTTTCCATTATTGATTTAAAAACATTAAAAAAATGCCGGCATGGAAACTTCCATTTGAAATTTTGATTGACTTACATTAATAAAATCGAGACATATAAATAGCTATGGGAACCTACTTTAAGCTTGTACCGATACGAATTTGGCTAGTTTTCTTTCATTTATAATTAAATAACGTAATTAATTTGCAACATATTTATTAAAAAATTCATCATATATGAGGTTAAATTCATCATAATTCATCATATTGGCGGTATTTATCGTTATCAACAATTTATGTAATACTTTCACAACATGTCATATTAGTTTGAAAACACCAAAATAGTCAATCAATAAAAAGTTTTTGTAATCGAGCAATGAATTTAAATTAAGAAGAGAAAAGGTTTAGTTAGCAATTGCTTTACTATCATAATATGTAGCCGATTATATTATGTTCACGAATTTATTTGAAGTTACTTAATATTATTTGAAAAACGTTTCATTAAATTGGCTAATTAAAAGCGTGTCTCAAAAGATCGTTTTTCATTTTTATGACGACGCTGTTTTCAACTCAAATTTTCGTCTAGTTAGCTTAAAGGTTTTTTTAATAGCACTAGCATAGTTTACTTACATTTCCATATACGAACATTAACCCCTAAATTTCATTCCTCCATAAAAAACTATGCCCATATTTCCAAATTTTTCGCTGAAAAATATTGCCAGAGATGATTCCGTTGTAATTTAAAGAAATATCATTAGGAATAAACCAAATTCTCTCACTTCAAATGTGGCCCAAATTTTAATTTTAATTATATTTATTTATTAAAAAGCTTTAAAATATATTGATTTAAATAATAAATTAACACTTTCGTGCCTTATAAATGTTATAGAGATAGTTATTCAACAATAGACACTGTGTGTACATGTGTCTTAATTGTCATTATCTTGCTATTAATGGTAACTTAGGCCGTTTGACGAATGAGAAAAATAATAATGCAATCATATTCAATATTAATCTAAAAGTATCCTCAATTAGCGATACTGAGAACTTGTTCAAATGAGCATATTTTAAGTAAATTATAATAATCTACATCGATTTAAAGAATTTTTTTAAAACGAATATTTATTATTTCTCTAATACTTTTTAGTCAAATAACACTTAATCTTTAAACATGCAGTTCGTTCTATTGAACTTAGAACGTCTAATCTATATTTATATAAACAGTTAGGTACGTTAACTACTTACAAAAAATTAATTTTATAAGGAACATATGCAATATTAAGTTGCATATAAAATATTAAATGTGACCATTGTACAATTAGTGAAATATTAAATGCGATTATTGTGAAATGCAGAATATTAATATTCGTACGTGTGCATATCAAAGACCAAATTAACATTCAATGTAAGGTTGCAGAAAAAAAAGGATCTTAGATTTAAAATCTGAATACATTACTGCACTCTATATATTTGAAAAAGAAGTTAAAAACATCACCGAGCTTGTGATGTACGTATTTTTTCAAAACATACTAAAAGTTAAAGTAGTTATTTGAAAATATATATTATTTAATGATTTATTAATAATATATATCGTAGGTAATGAACCAATTACTTTAACAAATAAAAGTAAAAATAAATATGCCTGATTTATTTTGGCACCAAACGAATAATTTTTTTTTTTAATTGATTCTGACCCACTATTTCGGAGTTACATTTATTATTTTTATAATTCGATCGGCTTTTCGTAAATTTCGGATCAACCATTTGAAAAGCAGCATCTCAAGATATAATTTTCATGTAAAAATCACGAAAACCAATTTTTCTAACTGAGCAACAAAGTGTCATGCAACTTAATTCGCCAACCAAGAAAAAGACGTAATTTGAGTGAGCAGTATACTCTCTTGAATTTATTCTTCTTTAAATGGTTAACGAGTTTTAAAAGTGATACACGGGGTTCATCAAAAGAATTGTTGGTGTTTATGACTGAGTACGGCACTGGGTTATAACTTTAAATGAGAATGAAATACAAACGAGATTTTCGAAAAACATGTGAAAAAGTTTTAGCGATTTATTGAGAAGCAAAGAAAAATTAAATTTAAATAAACGTGGATTTCGAAGGGAAGCATGGTTATAAATAATGTAAGCATCTTCAGCTAACTTGATTATTTAAAACGAATGGATGATTATAGATTTATTTTAAAAATATCTGCAGGATTTTACCTGTCACGTAAGAAGAAAATAAAATCTCTTGGTTTCTGCATTTACCTGAAGTTTGTTTTAACATTAGGTCGCACAGTATCAGAAAAAATCTTTAATAGGATAAGGGGGTGCAGATGAGTTTGTAGGAGCACACGACATTTTTCGAATATTTTGCGGCAGCAGCTTGTCCCAAATCGAATCGAAGGTAACTTTGTCTAGAATTTTTCTCAATCCTCATCCCTTTATCGGAACAGCATGCAAAAACTAGTGAATTGGTTTTAATGGGACTTTCATTGGGATAATACTAAAAGTTTATATCAACATCTAGATAATTTTCTTCTCGACCCAAAATTTATGCTGTTTCAATCTACTCTTTCTGTTCATCTCTTCGTCTGTTTTGTTTCAACATCATCCAAAAACTTAGGTACCGAATTAAATAAAGTTTATTTGAGGTGGTTATTGGGATTAATTTTGTTTCGACTAGAATCAAAAGAACTTTAAATTCCATTAAATTATTAGCGGCCATTTAGAGAGAATTGACCAAGCAGAATTATAAACTGATGAATAGTCGTTTTTTTGTATACGTAATTAATATGTTGTAAATTTAAAAAAAAATTAGATATAAATCTTTTAGGAAATATACGATTAACTTTTAAACAAAAATAGGAAATGTAGGATATACTTTTAAACAAGTAAATCTTTAGGTGCATGGGTAGAAATGAGTCTGTCCGTATTTCAATTTCAGGACTAAAATTTTCAGGAAAATTCAATCTGCTATTTTTGAGGCAAAATGTAGAAAGTAATATTAATAGAATTAAATTAATATGAATACTATTTTTCAATACTGGTTTATTTGTTTTTTCTTACTTAATATAACAACCCTTATGTATATGCATTATTGTGTTTAAGTTGTCAATAGTTCCGAGCTACACTCGGCCAACCCCAAGTACTGCATGTAATATCAGGGTATTTTACAAAATTTTTTTTTCAAATTATATACTTGAAAGGATCTTGTTTTAAATATTTAGTTTATAAATAATAAAAATTTGTAAACAAAGTCACCTTGCCAAACTCGATGTGATAACATAACCGGATAATGAATATTATTCGGTGGCAGTTACATATGTATAATATAAACAATGTTATCCTAACAAGTAAGAACCTGTACCACGAGTGAAAATGTTATCCTATTTTGTGACTCGCGTCGCTAATAAAATACAGTGACTTATATTTATATAAGCGTACTTTTGTAAAGGTATCCGTTCACATACAATCTTAGATGATCAAATCGTCATATTCAGTGGACGATTGCAAAAGTGCAATGAAGTGTTTCATTATTTTGAGTAAAAGCGGCTTTGTTACATACGTAAATATTATGTCTATCTAAACAATGCTGTCGAACTTCATATTAAAATCTGAATTTTCCGATACAATTATTATAAACAAGAGTTTTGACCCAAATTTTCTAATATGTATAAGAATTAAAATCTATCTTGGTTTTGAGGAATTTTTATGAACTTAGTTCAGACATACTGTTAGATTTTAATAGACTTCAACAATTTTAATGTTCACAATTAAATGAAACTACGTGATGTAGTATTGTTTCTACTTTCTTTAGTAGAAAGAAAGTAGAAATAATACTACATCACACAAATTAACGCCAAATATATTAAAATTTTAATGTTATTACGAAAATACACTAATTCGATTGCTAGTAAAATACC
This sequence comes from Druceiella hillmani, assembly GCA_039881145.1. Classification (NCBI taxonomy): domain Eukaryota; kingdom Metazoa; phylum Arthropoda; class Insecta; order Lepidoptera; family Hepialidae; genus Druceiella; species Druceiella hillmani. The sequence continues at coordinate 2,517,971 of JAYKKI010000098.1, read as the reverse complement.
AAAGGATAAAAAATAATTTCAGAGTCAACTCGCTTTTTTGGATGTAAATATCCACCTTCAGTACAAGTCATTATTATCGTTTTTATCAGGATATATTTCGAGGTCTGTACAAAATCTTTTAAACCTTTTCGTAAATATCTTTATTTTTAGTGCTTAATTTAGTTGAAATGTTGTGTCTGAATATCCAAAGTAAGGTTAAACTACAAAATTATGGTACGAAATAAAATAAAAAACCAATTAAAAATAAAAATATGGTAGAGAAAGCTAGTTTATATTCTTATTTCAGATTATAAATGGTTCAAATCCTTGGAGCCAAGGGAACGAATGAGATAGAGATGAACAGATGTCAATAAGTCATATGGAACAAAGGCTTTGAGTAAAAGAAATCAAAAGACAAACTCAAGAGTACGGAGAGGGGGAGAGGGGGCCAATCATTTTATTTTGTTGTAAGCCCCCGATCAGTCAATTTGCTGCGTGGGCCCGTAATGCGCGTATTCAAATTAACTATCACAATAAATCTCCGACCGAATATATTGTATCGATACTGACCCCCTCGACACGTTTGCACTTGTTATAATAGGAATGGACTCATGAAAATTCAACCCCGCACTAAAAACTGCATTGATGTAGTAAGACTGACATCGAGAGAGCGTGTTTGGAGCATACAAGAACGGGAAGCGTTTAAGCGAAAAACTTGTTTAAAGAATAAAAAGCTTACTTGAACATCTTTGGGTATTTAATTTTACTAACTTGTCTACACTAATACTTTGAAGAAAAAAGAAGTGTTCTTATTTTTCCTTTTTCGATTAGATCGAATCTACTCATTTGATTCAGATAAAATTTTAACTTATATAAACTCGAGTAAGACACGAGTAGATTGCATTGCCTTGAAAGAGATCTACAAGTGACAGTAAAAAATAGAAAGTTCTTAAATAAAAGTAATGTTACAAAACACGATGTTTAAACCGTCGAAGGGATCTACGACAGAATTCTGCTCATCAAAAATATCACCAAGATAATGGAAATTACATAGATATCTGCCACAAATAGTTGATATTAAAAGTGTAAGTAATATCTTCTAATAAAACACCAATTTCAATCACTGTACCAATTTCAGAGTCTTTCTCCAAAAAATATTGAGAGTGCAAAAAATAAAAAAGTGTTGCTAATAGTATCAGATTTGATTTTACACTTTAAGATCGTAATTTTACGATTTTTTTTTGTTTTAAATATGACCTATAGACATAAAAATATACATTTTTAGGGTTCCGTGCTTCAAGGTCACTCGGGCCTCCATCTATCCATATAACACAGTAGTTTATTTTTTCAAAAACCGCTTATGGTAGCAAATTTTGGCATAGGAATTTACCCCAATATAATTATATTCCAATGGTTGAATCTCAGAAACGCTTGAATGGTAAAGGGTAAATTAAGTACCCAAAGCAATTATGCGGGAAACGTTTGAAAGGACTCATTTTTCATAATTTTATGTAACATATCTTCAGAGGTATAATGAAATACATTCATGAAAAATAAGTTCCACCTATCCTTTTTTCAGAAACTATTGAAATTAAAATTAGAAAACATGTAGTAGTGATTTGTTATGATAGATGAGTGAATCAGATCGCATTTCGCCGATTTTTATTTATTATACGATATGAATATTAGAACTTAAATAATGCTATATTTTTCCATGCAAGATTATGTCTCATATATTATCAACGTATTTATTATGACATTTATATCTATACTAATATAATATGAATATGATATCTGGGTGAATATATTTTCCCTTACTTATATCTGTATGTATGAAAAAAAAACAATTAAGGCTATCATTTAGAGGCTGTTAAATATTATAGTATAAAATCAACATGATTTTTAAAATGTTTCCTTCTTACGTACATCATGTCTACTGATGTAAGTTTTTATTACCATGATCCGTAATAAATGGTTTTCCATAATAATTTTTTTACTTTTAAAACTATACGCAATATACATATAATATTTTTTTTAAATACGCAATATACAATAATTCTGGTATTCCATAATAATTCTGGTATTCTGGTATTCCATATTGATTATATTGAGTTACATTTATATGACACTTAAAGGTTTCGACTTCCGTATAACGCAGTAAATATATTAACGAAATGATTAATTGAGTTAAAATTTGCATTAAAATACCTTTAAAAAATGTAAACCTATTTTATTGCATAAAATTGATGACAACTGCTGAAAACCACCTCCTATATGTATAATGCTGAATAAAATAAAAAATCGTAAAGAACATAATAGGACTAACGTGCAAGTAAATCATGATTATGAAAATATTGGAAGAATAGATAAACCTGAAGCAATAAATATTATATTTCACTACCCCTAAATGGGCCATCGCCCATGTAACTTGCCTCAACTAGATACTTGTCACTCGGTAGAAAATATTGAAAGACGGAAGAGAGTTTACCTGAGATCAATTGCCAATTTAGAAGAATTCGAGCCTTTATAAATCTTCGCTCGTCATCGAGACCGGAATATTTGTTCAGGTAAACTCAGATGCGGTCATTGACTGCTACTGTCCTATCTACGACAGTAGCAGTCAATGACCGCATCTGAGTTTTATTAAATTTACGTGTTTTGCTATACTGAATTTACAAGTATATTTCGAAGAAAAATGGCACCCTAAGATAATACACATGTACTCCTATATTCACGTGGCGCGGTGTGGAATTAGCGTCTTGTCAGAAATTTACTGCACCAATATGCGCTGCGTAATTTTTGTTACAGAAAAATAACATCAAAAATGTGGGGTTATTTACCTTAGTGACAATTTTTCTTACGGGACCTGAAAAAGATTGCATTCTTATATGTGCCCCTTCAATATTAGTAATCCTCAATACTGCTCTGCTCTATAATATGCGTGGCATTTATGAGGTAACCTTATATATATGAAATACGTGCATATATTCATTAAGTTATGCATGATATGTAGTAGCTACCCAAATACTCTTGATATGTAATAAATATTATATTAGGTTAACGGTTAAAATTTTATAAGTATTAGCTCATGTGACAGCCAAATAGAATATTTCCACCTTTTCCTTAAGTATGAACTTATTTTTCTATTAGAGAATGAAGATAAGTGACTAGTTCAATCAGATAACGAAAAATTTACTAAAACCTGCTTCAATGGTGCTTATATTGTTTAAACTTAATACTGGAGGTTGCTTTGCGACGTAATCAAAATGTTTTTCTTCTCATATTGAAAACAAATTCTTGGCTTTGTTTTAGGAGAGTATACCTTTACCCACAAATAGGAATCCATCAAGCAATAACACACTAACCATTTTGAATTAATTTGATTTATATACAGGTTAAACTAGAAACCGTATACACTTATACCAATTGTGTGTAACTAAGGCTTACGTTATTCTTGTTACCAATTTTATTCCCAAACATATATAACAAGCATAAACCAAAAAACATATTTATAATATCTCGCTCCTCCGTCGAAAACGAAATATTATTTCATATTCATAGTTCACTATTGCTATTTCCCGTGTACAGTATTAATTTCAACTCGTTCGTTTTATAACTGTACTATAAATCGGCTTATTTTACTTAAGTTATCGCGAATATTTAATATCCTTGTAATTATTTTTTTATTTCACAGAATTCATGAATGTATTCACTTTAACTTGTGTTGTAAAAATGCTAAAATCAATGTTAATCTACGAATCTAGACGGTACATATGTTTTTGTATAGGTATTTCTTTTCGATATATTTAAAATTTTGTTAGCGTACTTTTCACATTCAATATTATAAATATCAGTCATTAATGCAGTATTATCAATAAAATATGTATAATTTTATTTTATCAAAGCAAATACACAGCGAAACAAATCAATTACCCGCAAAAACATTTTAAACGGAAACTTGTCACGCCGCTTCAGAATTTAGAAGTGCATGTGTAAATATATTTTAAGTATATTATTTCCGAGTTTGACATTATTCAATCTTAACTGTGAATTGTAGTTTTTCCGATTATTTGGTTCTAGTAGACATTCAAAAATTGTCAAATGAAAATATTAATCGATTAACACAAAACAAAATTACAGGAGCATCAGCTAGCGTGTTTTGAAAGGTTGTTTAATTGAATATAAGGTCTTCATCTTGTATTTTAAATGTTTCTATTTTCTCAAGTAAGTTTCAATTCCTTATATATAAATCGTAATTGTAAATTTCATTTTTATTAATTGTACCTGACCAGTTTTAGAAGCAGATTTTACTCACCTACCAAAATAAATGTCCTAATATAATCTGCTGTCTTTTTATGTACTCGTATGTTACGTTATATCTTCGACATTTATCATTTCATTTGGATGCTTATTTTTCATTTAGAAAGGTTTGCTTTCAATTTTTTTAATAAAAATTTGGTTATATTTTGATTATGAAAATTTAAAATAGTCATAGAGTTCCTACTTACTTCCATACTGTATGATATGGGTCTAATAATAATCGACCAGACACGACTAAATGTAATTTTTTTCTCTATCAAAGTCAGCATACAATGATGGAACCGGAAAGTGGTTATAAACAATTTCCAGTGATCAGGAGTAAGCTCATTTTACTCGCTTTGACGGAAGCAAGAAAGCAACAAAACAAGCAGATAAGTAGGAATAAACAGGTACGTGCAAACACATGTAGCAATTAATATATAAGCAGGTAGGTAAACGAGTAAATATAGGTATAAAAAAATCCATGAAATAACCATACATTAGTATGTATCTGCACATACGTAAGTACGTACATATATATGCATACAAAAACATGAATTAACTAGAATATTAATAGGCAGACATATACTGTATAAAACTATATGCAGTCTCGTATCACTGATTACGTTGTACGAAGAAAAAAAACCCGGCTTCCGCTATTGTTTTGTAATATATAAATGCTGTTGGATGTTCCTAACAGTTAATCTTTGTTAATAGCCCACCTGAAGATGTAATACAACGAAACCTAGGTCCTGGTAAAGAACTTAAAGAAAGTAGAAATAATACTCTATCACGTAGTTTCATTTAATTTTGAATTTCTACAAAATTAACGACAAATCTATTCAATATTCATTAAAGTTTACAAACATCCGTTCCGATTCCTTTAAATGAGATTTTATTAATATTAAGTTCATCATTTGTTTGTGAAAACCTGAGTGGCATAGGATATCATAGACACTAAAACTAGAAAATTAAAAACTTTTAGAAAAAAAAAACCGACTTCAAATAACCACCTGATAAGAAATGAACTGAAAAGTATAAAATAATGAAAATACAAGTACCTAGTTGAAACGTTAGCTACACAATCATTTTCGTGCGTGTTATGAGAGAGCAGAGAAGCGTCCACTTAGCACCGATTAACAGATCGTATTTTTATCATTTTAAACTTGTGTAGTGCACTTTTTGAAGTCTCTACATTACATTGGAGAAATACAAGAATTACTGTATAAGTATCATTGAAACATTAGTTTTCTAAAGTTGTTATTCGTACTGATTACATACATAATTAAATCTCAATGAAACACGGAAAAAGGAACAACCTATAAGATTTTAAAAAGCTTTCTGTTAAAAACTTATTTGCTCCGTGCCCATCGCGCCTTGGGGCGGACTGCGGAATCATTTGCGAAAAGTCAGTGACGCTTCGCCAGGGAATAGTCGCCTCATGAATTTTATAAATCAGTGTGCCACCGTCATCGATACTGAAACTTTGTTTAAATACGGGTGCCGTAGGTAAGGATATTTTGATCTTTATTACTGTTAATTAGTAAATTTAAAACGATTATTGGGTAGGTGGTCCCTACTCTAAATTATATTTGGACAGAATGGCAGTAAAGGAGAAGAAATTATTTAAAAACGGACAATGAGGCAAGCGGCGACTATTTATAGAATTGCATTTTACTGTATTCAATTGTGTTTTGTTTCCTTTTATATTTATGAAATTAAATATTATATAATGCCTTATTATAATTATACCAGAAGTGAAAACGTTGATATTATTTTGTTATACGACGTATGTGATCTTAAGAAAATTGCTGCATTAAAGTTGTATGGTCAGCATTAATCAAATCGATGTCCAATTCGAAATACTCGGATTGTCATAAATTCAATCCAAAGATTGTATGAAACCAGTATTTTTTCTATTTACAAATGTAGATTTTTCCTGGAATTAATATTAATGTCGAGACGGATATTTTATAAATTTAATCAAGCAACCTACCACGATCACCCCAATTGCAAGGTGACGCTTTCCAGTAAGCCAAACATCGGTTTACGAATTGCTTCGTAAAGACAAAATACATCATTTCCAATTCATGGAAGTGCAACAACTTCTTCATCCGATTGTCTATTAGGTAATATTGTGTTTATGAATGGGTAGCTTGACAGTATCTCCGCGAGTTTATGATCCTTGGAGTATTCATGTTGCGTAAATAATTATGTCAGGGATATTGAGCCGCGAATATCATCCCAAACTCTGTTCGTGGTGACACAGCCTTGAAAAAATTACCTAAAGAAGAAGGTTCCGATTTGCTCAATCTTTTTATATTTCTTTCAGCCCCACGAGTTATATGCAATTTAAGGTAAGAAACAGATAAAAAAAAACAGTGAATGCTGTTTTCTGTAAGCGATAATTAATTAAAATTTAATTAATGGAACGGAAGTTGATCCCCACTTTTTTTAGCAAGCAGAAAAGAAAATAATTAATATTTTCGTAGATAACGTAATAAAACATTGTTCCATAGAATTCGAATAGGATAAACATATCAACCAATATTTTTTCAATACGAATTGTAATTTTAATTACTGTTACATTACAAACTTATCTAAGCAAACGAAAATTTAATCAAAACCAGTTTATTATTGCCTATCAGGAGAGGAAATAGGAAACGTATCAAATAGAAGAGCTGAATAGGACTGACGATAGAAATCAAAAACCCCCTTCTTTTCACATTTGTTTTAAAAGAGGTACTGATATTTCCGTCTAATTTTTTAGATCCATATTTCCTTAGATGCTAAAAATATTAGTATTTTCTGCAGTAGACATATTCAAATAACCAAATAGTTAACTTGGGTTATAATTTACATCTCATTTGAGCAAAAAAAATACTCAACACACACGTAGTTTGGAAATTGAACTAAGTTGTTTAAAATAAATTTTAAATAATTGGTATCATTGCTTTGGAAATGACCAGATATAAACTCAGCAAAAGCTAATGAAAACCAATACATCTAAGGAACTCGGTAGCATGGAACGGTCGTTTATTGTATGCAATTTTATATTCATTAACACATAAATTTTCAGATTGCGTGAAGTATCTGGTCTGACCTGTTAAAATATTTGCTACTCAATTTCTAATACCATTTGGTTTTTGTGCATCGATTAACCTAATCGATTGATACAAAATTTAATTTAGGAATGAAACTAGAAATGTGGCGATTACTAATTTATTACGTTTTCAGTTCACTTTGATATTGTCAGTTAATATTTTGACATTATAATCAGTTAACAGTGGCTAAAGAAAGTTTAACATTATCTTCTATAGTTCTTTATTTTGTATAATTAAATTTTATATTATCAGTCAAAATCAACTAAATACAGTTGATCATTACATTTTTGTTTTTCTTTATTTTGTACGAATTATTTTTGACATTCAATACGTTTTTTCTCTCTTACAATAAAATATACTTCTCTGACTTTTATCAAGCTGTAAAATATTTTTTAAAGTTTTATAAGTTAGAATCGTGATAAAATTGGCGCCGCTATTACCTATTCTTCGTACAAAAAACAAATGCATTACCACCGCAAATATCAAAGCTGACAAATACATAAACAAAAAAAATTTAGAGTAGGCAAAAATAAAGTTGCTGAGATCTCTAAATTTAAGTTTTACAAGCATTACGTGAAGGTAGTTTTACAAGTATTACGTAAAAACTCAATTAGTGTTTGGGTCGCTTTTCTATTACCAAAGCAATATTTTGGAAAGCAGCGTTTAAAATCTTGCTGTCAATTCTCAGCGCATATTATTGATACAAAATTCTAAACTAAAAACTTTTCACAAAAATTTAATGCCTTTATTACAATAGCACACCCTCGCAAATATATCGGAGATCAAAGTTAAAATTTCGTAATTGAAATGTTTCCGACTTTTTTCGAACTTTTTTCACCGCAACTTACAAAAAAAACTTATTTTTATTTTTATACAAATTTTAAGAATGGTTAGAAATATTAGCAATTACAGGAATTGCATGAAATGTTAAGAATTACTATTCAAATTATGATTGTAATTTATTAAACAACACATTATAACATGGAAGAAAAACTATATTTAACATAATTTAAAATATATTAAAGAGAAACGAAATCGACTAAAGGTACGCCGGGTAGTATAATGGCAAAATTATGAAGCTGCGAACTGACTGTTTAGTTTACTTCTCGCTCGACGCTGAATGCTAATGGTCGCTCCACGCTTCGTGCAGAACGCGAGGCGTCGATAGAGCCCCTTGATTTTTTACACACAGTCACAATATAAACTTAAAAAAACGGCTAACACTCCTCATTAATATGTACCTGCAGGTAAAATTTGCCCGTCCACTGTGGTATACTTCATTTATCTTCGGTATTATTCATTTTGAGCGTAAAAAGTTTCAATCAATCTATTTTTTCCCGACATGGCTTTAAACATAAGCAGCTTATGCAGCGTTCAGGAGGGATCCTAACCAAAAGCGGAACATTTGAATTGGTAAGTTCGACAACGCGAATACGAAGAATGGACGATGTTTTGAATAAATGAATAACATTACGAAATTCAAATACGTTAATGTTTCGCTTAATTAGGCTACTGCGTTTCGGTTTTTACATTAGTTTGTAAAGGAAACGGGGCGATGGATTATTTTTTCCATGTAACACAAACCAATAACTCCTAGAACGAAAGTCAGTCCTGATATTATTTATTTATATATATATATATATATATATATATATATATATATATATATATATATATATATATATATTGAACGGCGAAAAGACTACTGAATTCGAATATTCAAATCTCGCTACTACGCTTATTTGAGAAAAATATTTTGTCACTTAAAATAGAATAAATTTGTAGCTACGTGTATGGAGATATTTTCCTGGTTTCAACGGTCTGTAAGGCAAAAATAATGGTGGTATCGGAAGTGGTGCAGATCTTCCAAAACCAATGTATTTGTTCTTATCATCCTTTCTCGTCAACCTCTCTAATGATAATTAGTCCCTTCAGATTATCACGGCTTTTTCTTACAATGTGGACAAAGTATTGAAAAATAATTTTAAAAACAAATTTTGATAAACTGTCTCTCAATTGTTTAGTTGCATATTAAAACAAATTGTACCAACTAAACCGTCAAAAATATTTTTTTTAATTTGTCTTTTCAATGGAATAGAATAATAAAAAAAATTTTGTCACCACCATTTCTTTCTCATTTGACTTACTAATTAATAAGACAACAGTATCTTGAAAAAATAAGGAACTCTGAAACAAATAAATAGTTACAATTTGATAATCTATTGGATGTAGGAAAATTGTAGGAGAAGATATTGGAGAAGTCGTGTAACATTGTTGGAAGGAACGCTGAACCAGGAATAGAAACCAATTCATTTATTAACTGATCATGTGAGTAGTTCCACCGATATACACCCGAATACCGATGACTGATAGCTTTTGGCGAACAGAGCGGAGACATTTAGTAACCACGGAAGAAAGAGTAGTATAATTAAAATCAAACCGCAGGTTCGAGCTAATCTTTATTAAGATCAAATCTAACACATGACTATGACCTGTCATTAGATTAACATGTTAATGCATTTAAAGATGAAAATGTAAATATCCTTTTTTAACGTGAAGTCTGTGATGAACATACCATAAGCATAGAAATATCATTCAAGTATATGTAAGAACGAACTGTAAGGACCACTAAATGAAATCGATTTTAATGAACATTATTTCATTAAAATCGATTTCATTTAGTGGTTTCGTGGAAGCACAGGTGCGAATTTGCGAATGGAATGCCAATCTCATTTTAAAGGACCTACTTAATGAAATTGAACGCAATGAAATGTACGTATCTTTTTTAAGCTGGTTGAAATACAGAGTTGTAAAATTATAGGAGTAGAATAGGTAATAAGTCACTTTCAAATTTAAATATTTGTAATTACATTATTTCGCAAACTGGTCTTTAAGGAACATAGTAGCGTAAACCTCAGTTTCATTTAAAAAGACCTATTAAATAAAATCTACCCCATGACATGTCCTTATTTGGTTTGCTTCCACTTTACAAATTGTATATTAATGTTTTGATTCCTTTGTAATTCAGACTTTATAAAAAGCACATACCCGCAAAAATATAATTTTATTTATATAACTTAAAAACCTGTGAAAACTACAAAGCTGCGATAAGCATAGATATACCGATAAACAGGCAAATATATTAAACCATTATAGGTTCCACTTTTGCTATTTGGATACGGAACCCCAAATATGATTAAAATAAAACTCAGACTTGTATCCATTTTTCGCCCAAAAACGGAATGAGTGACTTCTTTTGTAAAAAATTAACGCAAACGAGATAAGTCACCCCAAAAATAAATTCTGCAGCAAATTTTAAAACATGAAACCGGTGTTTGGATTAAACGACAATTTGTTTTGAAAAGATCAAGTATGGTGGAATAATTATGTAAAGAATATAACTGCCATGGAAAATTCCAAGATAATGTCAGTCTTTTTAAAAAAGCAAGGGCTTCTAAAATGTTATCAAAAGGAAAGGAAACCTTTGCCATAATCATTTGATTTACCATGCCAAAGAAGAATCATCATAGATCTAGAAAAAAGGCCATCCAGCCCACTTTCATGCAGGGAACAAATGTTTTACATACATTAGCTCAATACAATCGAGGCCAGCATCAAACCTCGTCAATTTCAGTTCAATAAACTAGGTCGTAAACTTTTAACTTTTCATTTGACGCACTGATAATTTTTTGACTAACCCTCTTGTAACCTGTAACTTTTCTCATCAAGCTGTTTTTATTCGAAAAATTTTAATGAGAAAATGTTTATCAATTAATAACTTATTAATTTACGATTTTTTATATTTTCATGATTTTTTTTATTCTTGCGCATATTAAAAAGAAAAGGAAACAAAACCTTTATGAAATCATTATCAGTCTGTCTATCCGTCTATTATAGTCGTTTTGTTTTACAATATGACGTGGTAACATATTTCAAAATATGTACACCAACATTTTACATGATTGTCCCCTAATAAAAGAATTTAATATATTTTTTTTAATTTTAGCTGTCGTTGAGGATATAAATTAAAACAGAAAGTTATGAGAATCCAAAAACTATTTATATCAGAATGTTACATAATACTAGAGATATTGTTTTAAACTTCCTCGTTGAAGTCAAAAACCGTTTGGAGTCGAAACTTGAAATTTAGCACAGTGAATCATATTAATTTTCATATATTTCAAATACTCACGCTAAAAAAAATTATTTAAGAATTTTAGGGGGAGCAATGTACAAATTGTATTACTTTTCTGGTTTCTTCTTTTTTCTTGGGGTATCATTTCAAAGAGAAAGTTATTAGTATTCTAAAGCTCTGTCTTCAACATTTTTCCTATCTTCAAAAATAAAAAAATAGCGTTACTAGAAGTTTACTTAAAGTTTACCATGTAATTTTAACTTTCAATGTTACCCAGTCAGTATGAAATATTCAGAGCACGAGTCTTAGACGAACTTAATAAATTATATATTATAATAATAAATAAATATACATTATAAGCATAATATTGACAGCTTAATTATACCGACACGATTTATTTTACGTAAATAATAATCGGTGCCTATGTGACATATTAATTAGCGATGAAATAAATATGAAAATATTTTTTAGTAATTTCTATCTCATATAGTCAATAAATCAAATAATATTATGTAACTAAATATTTTCCCTAAATTGTGTACATAATTCAACTTCAAGTATTAAAAACAAAATAGAACTTTATCAATTACACCAATAGTTATGCAATTCTTTCGCAAAATATTTAAAATAAAAGAAACTTTTTATGTTTTTCTCGCAAAAAAAAAAACACTTGTGGAATATAATTCGAGAGTGTTGAATGAAATGTCGTTTGCAAACTAAATATTTGCTAAATTCGCTTAACTGCTTTCAAGAAACAAAATAAGCATTGAGTTTAGTTGAACGTCTCAACATTGAAATATAGTGATTGTTTTCGGTACTAGTTGTTTACATTATAATTTTTTCCCAATATTCACGACTTGTTTTCAGACATTCCTGGATGAATCTGATATTGTATGTTTATATTAGATGTACTGGTATACAGGACTCATATTCAAAGCGGGAAAAGATTGCTAATACGTTGTTTCTGACGTGTGATTGCAGAAATATATAAAGTATTAAAGTCTACCTCGCCAGAAAGAGCCTTTCTGTTGTATATACGAAAAAGTCAACTTGAACACCAATAAAATTACGCCTCCTTAAAAGTGTACTGAAAATCAGATTTTTTAAGTTTACGTAATATTTGAATATATTTGGCGTTACTTTTGTAGAAATTCATTATTCACAATTAAATGAAACTACGTGATGTAGTATTATTTCTACTTTCTTTAATTTCTTTAACCACGACCTAGGTTTCGTTGTATTACAACATCTTCAGGTGGGATATTAGCAAAGAATCTTTGCAGAATATTTAAAGAAAGTAGAAATAATACTACATCACGTAGTTTCATTTAATTGTTTACATAATAAATCAACTATTTTTATTCAGAAAGTTATTTTATTTTTTAGTGATATATATTAAAAACATTCTAAAATTTTAGAAGCATCATTGGAATTTATTACTTATTGCCAGCGTATACGCAGAGATAATATTCCTTTTTTGGAAATTTTTTTGAGTTTTCGGTTAAAAAACTGGGTAATTTCGACTATAAAATGGTCTATTTCTTTTAAATTTTTATGGCTTTGACGGAGAGGAAACAAAATTATAATCAATGAGCAAATTGTCCTCAGAGCACAGTTTATCGAAGTAAAAGTATTTACAATGAGAACTCAGTAGGTCGGTCCTTATCATTATACGTCGGTCCGCATCAAAAATTGAGGCGCCGTTATATAATGTCGTGTTCAAACATAATTCCACTTCTTTACCGAATCAAGAAGCATTTTTTTCTATTGCAGTATGAGAGCATGAGGGCATCTCCGCCAAATAAAGGAAAATTTTCCTGGGATATGCTTCAATGAGATTTTTTAATTTTTCTTAATTAATTTTCGCTCTGTGGCTGGGATCAAAATTATCAGAGAAATTTCCATCTTCGCATCTTTAAAACGAACGCTTAACTATGTTAAGAAAAAGGTAAAAATTACATCTTTTCTTATATTTGTACTTTTATTGAGTGCTTTTCGCTCAATTTTACTCTAAACGGAATTAATGTAAAAATAACTCTAAGTCATCTTGGTGAAATGTCCACATTTTTTTTGCTTTTCATTTGCCTAATCTAAACTGTCAAGTGAACAGAAGTTAGAAAACCTGTGCTGTTTTTGTGTCCTGCCAGTGATGTACAAGGAGTTTCAGAAACTTATCAGAATGGCTGAAAAACTTTTAGTTTATTAGATGCCATGAAAATGAGTGCATGCATGTCCACATATCTCGTCATACCTCGCTATTAAATCATATTATACCACGTTATTAAGGAATTGCTAGTGTATTCAGAAAGTAATATCTCAATACTAATAAAATAATAAATTCAAGAAACTTCCTAATTTTTATCTTTCCACTGGGTAAATTTATATAGCAAGATATAATCTTTTTTATTGATATTTTGATAAATTCTGAAGTAGGGATGTTACACAAAGACACTAGTAATTTTTCTAGCGAACGAAGCTTAAATGCATTTGCTTCACCTTTGTAAATTTATTTATTTATTGACTTTTATGTATAGTACATATGGCGGACTGATTGCTACATGAGCAATCTCTTCCAGTTAACCATAACAATTTGTATTATAATTTAGTTGGTAGACTGTAAGAGATTTTACAATGAGAATTCTTCAAAGCACATTAGACAAAAAAATAAAAAAGTAAATTAAAATAGAAAACAAAATATTGGCATGATTTGGGATGGGAAAGACAGGAAAAGGCAAGGACACAAAGGAAAAGGTTTCAGGAGATGCAGGACTTTTTCACTCGATCTTTGAAAATATTTAGAGACGTGATTTTCCTGATGTCAGGATCCAGGTGAATCCAAATTTTTGCTGCTTGGACAGTGAAGGATTTTTCGTAAGTGGTAAAGGTATGCTTAGGAATAAGTAGGGTGCGTGAACTTTCAGATCGCAGCCCAAGGCCGTGAGCAGACAAATCTTTAAATTTGCCACTAAGATAATTTGGGCTATGAGGTTTTTTTAATATGTTAAAAAGAAGTGTAAGTATGTGAAGTTGGCTTCGATCACGGATCGTCAGCCATTTGAGAAGTGACCTTATGTGAATTTATGTATGTTCCATCGCATAATTAAGAGATAAATACTCGTCATTTTAATAATCCTTTATCCGATTACGTCCAGTTTCTAGGGGTGAATGCAAACGGCGTTAAGTTTTTTTGTTGTTGTATGAAATGGTTTTCCTTTATATTTTCCTTCGTCTCAAAAATTTTGGCAAACCATAAATATATGGTTCTTTAGACTTTCCTATATAAATAGGCAACGATATACTCTTATATAATTATTATTTTCAGAAGTTTGACTGTCGAATATTTGAGTAATTCAGTCATAATATAAGTATTGTAATATTGTCAAAACACTACTAGTCACTTTTTTCAAGTAAAACAATTTGTATACTGCTTCTTATCTACATTATTAAAATTCAATTTAAAAATCAATATTTCGATTTACTAGACATTTCTTATTTATGAGAGGTTTTTATTAGAGAAGGTATTTATTAGAGGATTATTCATTAGATGATCAACATCCACTTGATGAATATTGGAAAATAAAGTACGCCAGAACATCTCAAGAAAAAGGCTCTAATTAATGCGTACTTCATAAAATTACCTATAGATGCAAGACATGAATCTCACCAACATAATCATTTCGAAGCTGATGAGAATCCAAATTTTTACGCAATCTTAGAAATTCAGACAGTAACTAGCAAATACCAGAGTCGTGAAATATTAGTAGAAGCAGATTACTGGAACTGCGGAAAACTTGTATTTTCGTTTTTTTTTTCAATCATTTCCATTATCTTTTCAAAATAAATTTCTGTAATGTAGTATATGCTGATCCCTCATTTTCTGATACTTGTAGTTAAAAGTAATATGTATATATTCTTTTTTTTCTGACTATATCCAATAACAATACAGTCATATTACTCGCTGATAACATTACCAAAAACAAACGCCAATCTAAAGTAAATTAAACTATTTTTCTCCAGAGATTCGCACTAGACTTTAATTAAATAATGTTAGCATTCTAAAGTTTTTCACTGATCGTCACCATGTATATGTTGTTTTTATATATGTATATGGTATTATACCAGGAATTACATTTTTAAATTTTTGAAGTAAATATTTCAAAAAATGCAAAAGGAAGAAAAATCCCACATTTAGATTTCAATAATTGCTATTATTCAAAATATTTCCCAAAGGAATTCATAATCTTTAACTTTAAATTAACACTTTCAACTGAAACTAAAAATAGGTATATTATTCTTACAATTACTGAAATAGTGGCAAAAAAGTATACAGGAAAAAGTGTTAGGAAAAAGAAACACTTTTTTATTCTTTACTTTCTGATCGGCCTTGTAGAGAATGTCGCGCAAAACCAATGATAAATTATGTGTGCTAGATGGTTTATCTGTTACCTGTTCAGCCTCTTAATCCTATAAATTATATCGGTAATGTCAGTTCTTCAACAGTTTTTATTACGAATCCTATTTCGTAGAAAAACTCTGAGCATAACCCTATTCAAAGAACTCTAAATGAATTAAAGTCTTCTTACGGAACCAATAAATAGTAACGGGCCAAGTCTCATTTTTGTAGTTCATCATTTAATCTTTCATTGTTAAAAATTGCTGTATTTGGGACGAGAATATAAGGTGATGTTTCCCAAATGCTACCCATTAGAGTAGGATTCTTCGGTTTACCTCTTCTTCAGTTCCAGAAGCTGGATTTACCTGATTGGTCAGTTTGTCTTTCTCGTATGTAATGATGAAAAGAAATATACCTAAACAATTATTTTTTCGGAAAAACAAATACGTCTTAATATGAAAAGAGTATATCCTTTCATGTAGTCAAGAATACGCAGGTAGACATAGAATAATGCACGGAATGAAATCGCTTTGATCGCCGACCAAATTGAAGCGCTTTTTTTCGTTTTTGTGGTCGCCCGCTGAATGCGACAATACGATCTACTCCGGCCACCTCGAACGTGAGTACTTTATACGAGTATATAAATAAGCGAGTCAGTTCAGCGACGAAAGAAACTGTATTTCTCATTGGAACACTATATATATATATATATATATATATATATACATATATATATATATATATATATGTATATGTATATATATATATATATATATATAGATATAGATATAGATATAGATATAGTAATAGATATATACATACATATATATTTATATATATACATATATATATATATATATATATATATATATATATATATATATATATATATATATATATGTATATAAGAATGCTAAAAGAACGTTTCATTCACCCTCACGCTATATTCCGTAAATTGTTTCCTCTCGACGACAAAAGTCTCTTACATTAAGAAACTTTACGTTAAGTACTTTACGTAAGAATTACATGACAATCGCATAATCGATAAAATTTTATTTTATTATGGAAATTGAAAACCGATATGAGGTTAACATGAGAAGGTTAGTATGAGTTATTTATATATATGTATATTAGCTATGCCTGCGGCTTCGTTCGCGTGAAATTCGGAATAAGAAAAGTTATCAGGGTTAATGAATTTTATCATTTGTTTATTTTCTTGTTCATTTTTACACTATCTATGCGCATAGAGTTTACTAAAAATGGTTATAAATAGTATTGGCAGTACCAATATTCTAATATTCATCAAGTCAGAGCTTCTTTTTAATTTGTAATATCCAAGTAGAAAATATATTATATGTGGCTCGAGGAAATAAGCTATTATAGTACCAATTTTCATCAAAATTAATTTCGTCGTTTTGAGTGACTGAAAAAAAATTAACAGACGAACAAAACTTTAAAAAGTGGTTCACTTCTATTATAATTCTGTGATCTAAATATATTACTCTTTCCAAAATATGTTCTATGTACAAAATTCACTCTGCTGCAGTTTGATTATATATATATATATAGATAAAATGAAAAGAAAATACGACTTTACTACAAATTATATTTCATTTACTGCATGTGTCTTATGGGGAAATTTCTCGTTTAATAGGGAATGATAGTAAAACAAGGAACTCTTATAATTTCATCATGTTCAATCGTCCATCCGTTCATCTGTCACAGTTAACAATTTCCGTGGTTTTCCACCTGCGTGTATAAAATTTTACAGGTAGGTATTTTATAGAGTTTGAAATAAAGAAGTACCCTAACTAATACATGTAATGTGAGAGCAAATAAAAATTAATATCAATAGATAGACAATTTAAAACCAAATGGAGTTTTTATTTAACTACTCGTTTACGAAATATCAAACTTCAAATTGTCTAGTGAAACGTTCATTTTTCTTTAAGTTTTGAAGTGCTGGTTTGTAAAGGTGGCATAAAAACTTTCATTTAAAATTTTGCTAAACTCACATTAATAATTTCAAAACACGTAAACAACTATGGAAACCTAGTTTAAGCTAGTTTAAATAAACATTTGGCTGGCTTTATTTTATTTATAATTAATTAACGTAAACCATTAATGGAATATTTATGAAAAAAATCATCATTTATAGTTTATAATTAAACTGCATGCAAACTTATATATTTTATATATTTTGTGGTATTAAACGATACCGACAATTGATATAACACTTCCATAACATGTTTTATTATTCTGGAAATATCCAAAAACGCCAATAAAAAGTTTATCTAGGCATGCAATGAAAAAAAATAAAAGGTTTAGTTAGCAATTGCTCTACTATCATAATGTATAGTCGATGATATTATGTTCACAAATCTACTTAAAGATACTTAAAATCGTTCGTAAAACGCTTCGCTAAACAGTCATAACGCGCCGAAAGGAGAAGCTTGATGAAAAAAGTTATTAGCTACTCTTTTATATTTTTTATCGTAACCCGACTAATAAAAAGCATGTCTCAAAAGATCATTTTTAATTTTTATGACAGCGGTATCATTAGACTCAAATTTTGTGCCTAGATGGCTTAAATATTTTTTCAACATACTTTCACTAGCACTTATCTTACTTTTTTATTTTTCTACAAAATTCAAGGCTTACTTGCATTTCTATATGCGAACATTAACCCCTAAATTTTTTCCTCTATAAAACCTCCAATCTTTTCGACGAAAAATATTGCCAGCGATTATTCCATTGTAATTTAAAAGAAAAAACATTAGGAATAAACGGATTTCCATCACGTATTATATTTTAATTTTAATTGCATATATTAATTGAAAAGCTTTAAAATATATTGATTCAAATAATAAACTCCTAATCTCGTGCACTTTATCTCTCATAGAGATATATATTCTTTAATAAACACTGCGTGTTTATAAATATTGTCTTCTTATAAATGCACACCTAGGCCATTTAATAAATGTAAAAAATAATAATAAAGTACATTCCTTATTTACGTAAACGTATCTTTAAGTATAGTAAGTCATACTCAGAACTTGTTTAATTAAGCATATTTTAAAAAAATTGTGACAACCTATATCACTTTAACGCCCTTACACCATATCGCGCCATAACGCCGCCGACACACGGTCAAGACTGTCAGTCGGACTTACTAGCAGTTAAAACGTATTTCTGTTTCTCATTAACTGTCAGCTGTGTCGGAACAAAAATCAACTTTACCGTTTGTGCCCTATTGCACCGCTCAATTGATAAAGTATCGATACATAATAGGTTTTTAACTATCAGTAAAACCGACTGGGAGTCCTGACCGTGTGTTGTGCATACAGGCATAAGCGATTGATAATGAAATGTGGAATTATTTCAGTAACGAATATTAATTATTTTGATTTAGTTTTTAGCCAAATTATATTTGTTTTCAAATATATAGTTCGTTCTATTGAATCATGGACGTCAAATCTGCATTAAAATATTCACTATTATATATTAAAATATTCACATGCCTAACATAAATAACTTATAAAAAATATATCATAAAGAATAAATATGATATTAAGTTGGACATGAAATATTCAATGCGGCCATTATGACGAAATTCACGTCCATTGTAGGTTTGCTCAATTACGTTACCATCAATGAATTTGTGACACTTTCATGTCAGCTTGTGGCTTCAATCAGCTCCAATTGTTTCAGTCCATAGCGACACCCATCATACACCTCACCCATCACGAACAATTTAAACACTCGTCATCTGACCTCCTGACTTTATAATCGATGCAGAAATATTATCGATAGCTACACGCTCGGAAACTAAGTTGAACTCACTTATATAAAAGTTAGCTTTGCGGAAATTTTATCTAATTTATTTTGATTATAATTATTATTTATATTTATATATATATATATATATATATATATATATATATATATATATATATATATATATATAATATATTTATATATCCGCCTTTAAATCTAGATGGAAATATTATGTAAGTTCCATATTTCGAAATATTTTCATTTTACTAAAACTTGGCTCCAATTTAGGAAGTAGCTCAACTAGGATAGGCATATGCGTCACTTGCATTATACAATGAAACTGACCTCATTTCAAACTGAAAACTGAAATACTTAATCACAATATTGTGATCGTCTAGTGAAAGCAGCGATCCGACTTGCTTCAGGCAGCCCGAATCAGGGTTTTCGTTATGAGTCAATATCATAAATATGAATTACTCTTTTTTCAGTGCTACAAACAAACATTCTTTATCGAGATAAAATGTCTACGTCGTGCCTAACTTCGAGTAGTTTCCTTATTTCCCAAACTTCCCATATCGGGCTTAACTAAACAATGTCTTCCTTAAATATGTCGAAGCGACCTTTCCAAATATTTAGTTTGCGAAGGACTTTTATTCAATGCTCTCAAGTTACATTACGTAAGTGGTTTCTTTTTGTGACATAGATGTAAAAAGTCTATATATATTTTGCGAATGATTTATATGGAATTGACATAATTGTTAAAGTTTTATTTCATTATTCAGTGGCAAATCTATGACGAGAGGGTCGAGTAAACGAAGATGATTTAGAGTTACATATTTTATAAAATACAGAATAAATATTTTATTACGAAATATTTTTTTGTGGGCCACTTAATAGTCCATACAACAAGGAAACTTTCTTTTTTATATAATTTCTTGTTTTTATATTACGTATATCTTGATTCTTATTTACTAGTTCTGCCCGCGACTTCGTTTGCATGTGACCCTTTAGAAAATATTATTAAATTACCTTTAAGATCAATACACGTAACACCATGTTTATATTAAAGCAATTTTTTATATCAGAATACTTAGTATTGAAACGCTAAATTGCCATATCTTATTTCGTATATTTAATAATATCATTAAATTAACTTTAATATCAATAAAAATAACACCATATTTTTAATAATTAATAAAGCAATTTTTTACGTTAGTACACGTAGTATTGAAACGTTAAACTGCCATATCTTATTTTATATATTTAATAATATTATTCAATTAACTTTAAGATAAATATACGTAACACCATATTTTGTAATAATTATTTAAGTATTTTTTTATGTTAGTACACTGAGTATTGAAACTTTAAATTTCCATATCGTTACCCATGACCTAATAGAATGCACTAGAAATGAATTCATCGAAATCCTTTCCATACTCTTGCAGGATACACAAATAAACAACGACACAACAATTCGAAACAAAATATTTTTGCGATTAACTACTTTTGTCATGTTACCCTGAATATGCTTTTCGCAAATACTTTTAGTATAGAAACAAACCAATTCGACAGTTTTAATTTTAAACGAATTGAGTGAAACAAAGTAATAGTATAATGAATACATACAACACCAAACATTTTATTTGCAAAAGATGGCCAATTAAGTAGGCCTGCATTCAAATTGCTTACGTAAGCATCTACTTCTATGCCACCACTTCATATATCACTTCTAGCCACGTCCATTTCGCTAATGTGGCTATTACTGGATGCAAAATTTCATTACGCGATTTCGAATGAAATTGGCACCATCTATTAATATGTATAGATATAAAATACATTAGTGTAATAATTGTACCTCGAGTAACTAGCACTTACTTGTTATTGGTATATTGATGCAATGTAATTTTTGTTTTTAAATACTAAATTTATATAGTATCTGATTGCTTAAACCAATTCCAATGAAAAAAAAAACTAAATGTTACTTTAAATCTACTGACTTTAAATCTACTGACTGCATTTTAACTGAATGAGTAGTGTTTACGTGATGTGTGTTGAAATAAACGCACAAAAAAAGAGAAGAAAATTCCAAAAGGAATATTCTTGTGTTCTAATAATTTTAATAAAATTAAAATTACTAGAGTACAAAAATATTGCTTCTATAATTAATAAAATTAAAATACACTAGGTACACAAGAATATTGCCCTTAAATAAATTTTACATAGCTAACTTCTTTATATATACTGCCCAATTCCAAAATTTTATTATATGTATAAATAAAAAATAAGTATTTATTGACTGGAATAGGAACCCATAGGTAATCTTTTCATTTATGTATTACGATATGCGTACGTCTCAAATACATGAAATTGAAAATCGCAATTTTGCTAATCAATGACCACATTTTCCCCAAGTTCTTAAGAAATGCACGTTTATAAATAATCTGCAAAACACTTCAATAAGGAAATTAGTAATAATTTCTGAAGAAGCAAATAAGTATCCCCTTTAAAATAAGTGTATTTAAAAATTTAACTTGTATTTATTCATTCTTTCATATGTTTGAAATATGTAATGTAGACAGTATTTATTTTATTTTCAACATTTCTATACTTCATTAGTTATTATCTGTATCATCGACAGTCTTTTTGCTGCACGCAATCATCACCTTATTAATACATGAAAAATATTTCTAAAACCTTAATAACCTGCATAAATTCATTAGACGTAATGGATAGTAAGTAAATCGTGATTAAAAATTTATTGATATATCTTAGCTCTCTCAAATAAAATTACAATATATTTTTAAAAAATATAAACGCAAAGATGCACAGGCATACACATTAAGCTGAGATAAATATATATATATATACATATATATATATATATATATATATATATATATATATATATATATATATATATCTATATGTGGGTGTGTGTGTGTATATATATATACTCGTATATCCTTATATATAAAGATCTTTAGAATTTCTCGCTTAAGCTGAATAGACGAATTAAACATAAAACCAACCAACAGATTAATTTAACTAAAAATATAATCAAGATTTTAAAAAATAATAATTAATCGATTTGACTTCGTATCATACCCAGGAAAACTAGTAAAAATCAGGAATATCCAATAAATCTGAGACTCGAATTAAAAAGAAATGGGTTAAATGCATCAAGTGTTTTTATTTTCCTTAACTGAAAAATTAAATTCGTTTAGAAGAAAATTCGGGTACAAGGAACTCGTCCGAAGACTATTTTTTAATTTAATTTTTTATGAAACTATATGGAGATGTTCCTTGCTTACCACTAATTAAATACGAAAACTTTAGATGTCATACATTTCTTTATGCATTTTCTTAAAAAAACAGCTTGTACACTGCCGGATAATTTAATTTGGTATTATGTAATTGATATGATTTCTAATGGACACGGTCAAGTTCGTGAATATGATTAAATCGTACTATTTACAGGGTAATTTCCCAGTAATGTTAAAATGAATAAGTGTCATACTTTTTCACATCCAAAATTATATTGCCATTTTTTTGGTCAAATAATTTCGACGTATTTAAAACTTACTTTAAAATTATTTCGACGTTTTTAAAACTTACTTTACTGGTGCGGATGGTATAATGACGAGATAATAGTTATTTTACTAAAGGCATATAATCGATAAAAAAACTACCATAGGAAAGGATAATTTTACTAGCATTAGATTAAAAAAAAATTAAAATATAACATTTCTGATTTTCAGCTGCACACTCAATTTAATGGACAAAGAAAATATAATTATGGTCATTAGTTACGTAAAGGCAGTTTTAATGGACCACAGACTAAGGGATATGTTTAATTTAGTCTACTTTAAACACAAAACGACTATCTATCTTTAAAATATATTACTGAGATAAGAGGACAATATTAATCATGTCAACAATTTTTCTTGAAACGAGTTATTCTTATACACCTGAATAATTCTTATTTTTAACCATATCGAATTCACGTCAAACATACTACCAACTTTTGCCAGCAAATGTGTATTACAATTAATACAACACTGGTGAATGTCTATCAATTAAGGAATATGTGATGATTATAATTCATGATTTATTTTCATTTTATGTACGGACATTTACACAGACATTTCCCCTCCATACTATCCGATTAACAAACATTTCAACACATGTTACATTTTAATTTTACTTCCATAGTTTATTGAAAAACTTTAAGATATGTAGGTTCAAATAATAAACGGGCATGCACTATGTCTCATATATAGATATTCACTAATACACAATATACGGAGAAATGAATTGACAATGATCATTAAAACCATTTCATACAATGAAACCGCACACACTTGAACTTGTTCTCACTCACGTATACTCAATGTCACACATTAATATGGACTTGTTTGCTTTTACGGTATTAGTGAGCTTTTAAACCTTAGCTTAGTTTAAAAGCTCGATAATACCGTAAAATAAATTAAAAAAATTATACTGATATTATATTTATTAATTATGTAACGTGGGCAAGCACATTTTAAACTAATGAAGATTCTGAATAGCTAATAACGAAGTGGAAATTATTTTAGGACCAAAAATAAGGTATTTCTTATTACCTAATATTTATGTAGTACTTTTTAGCGAAATCACGTGTACTCTTTAAATAGATTATTCGTTTCACTGAATTTTTGACAGCAAATTTACATTAAAATACCCACTCACGTAGCCCGCTTCATAAAAAATGTATTATAAGGAACATATATGACATTAAGTCGTACATGAAATATTAAATGTGACACTTGTGAATGGTTTTAACATTTTCCTGCTTAGAATAAAAATATTCTCACGTGTCGGTAAAATTAAAAGACGAGTTTCATGTTGAGTGTTAATTGGCTAAATTAAGATGTCAACAACTCTCAAACCATTATTGTTTGAGAGTTTCGAATCAGCTTAGAGATATTTTAATTCATACTAATACACTTTATATATCTCTTCATTTGATGCAAATCATTTAAACGTTCGACATCTAAGCTCCTCAGTTTAGAACCAAAATCAGAAGTATTATCAAAGTCTATATACTCGACAAGTGAGTTGAACTCACATACGCAAATGTTTATGGGTAATTTTACATATATCAAATATAACATTTCCGATATTTGAATAGAGTAAAAAATATCCCAAATTTTTTTCCGAACAGACTCCCTGTTTGAGTTTTACCTTCCGTGTAAAAAGGTAAAGCGAATATTGAAGATGTTGGAAAATATCAAAATATGGAAACCACGTCAAAAAATAGCAAAATAAATAACAATTTTTTCTTCTTTATTTCTCTATTGATAGGTTGAAATAATAATAACTTGTAGGCAAAAACGTCACGCTTTAGTTACTCAGTTACACATTAAATGTATTGTTTGCAACTACATATCGTTTGAAATACCTCAAAGATACATGTGATACAGTGCGCAAAATATCACATTTAAGGTTTATTCACTGAAAAATTACACGAAAACATATATGTCAATATAAAATTTTAAAAGCCCGTCTTTTTAAAATAGAATGGAAATAAACCCTTTATTTAATGTTTAGCATATTTGCATCAAATTCAATTTAAAAACTACTTAAAATTAAATCTTCAGATTCTAGACAGAAATAGCAGGCAAAGATGATATTTTAAAATATTTAGGTTATATTCAGAGTCAGCTCAGATTTAGAATGCAGCTGAACTAGATAAGAAAATGAGACAATTGCATTTGTACGCAATGAAACTGGTTTTACGTCAGACAAAACGTTTGTACCATTACATCGTTTTGATTGTCTGCTGAATGCAACGACCTGAGCTGCTTCAGACACATTGAACTTTCAGCGCGAGGAATCATTTTTTGAAGTCGGAATAACAATGTCTACGTCATACCTAACTTCCCCCAAGTAAAATTACTTATTTTCTGATCATCCCACTTTGGACTTAATCAATCAATTTTTTCCTTAAATACACTGCAGGGTGCTTTCCAAATATTTAGTTGGCGAAGGACATATTCGAAAGCGTTAAATAACGCCTTCGAATTACATTTCGCAAGTGATTTCTTTTTAAGAGAAAGATGTAAAAAGAGACAAAGACAAATAAAGCTTCTGAAGACAAGGATAATATTTTCATAACTAGATTAAAGAAAAATAAAATATGACACTCATTGTTTTTTATCCGCATCCTTCGCTTGGCAAATGAGGAAAATAATATTAAAATTATATCCATTAGTTACGCAAAGGCATTCTCAATGAACATTAAAAAAAATGCCATCATCTATGCCGCACAAAATATTCGATATTTGAATAAGAATTTTTTTTTTTAGATAAGTCATCTTCAAACGCCTGAATGTTTTTGTTTTATTTCGGAAAACCGCATTTACTTGAGTAAATTAACATATCACATGACTTTAATGAGCAAATGTGTTACAATTACTACAACAGTTGGGTATGTATATTCGAAACGTGTGACGATAATAAATTGGAACTAGGATATTAACAACGTCACTTACGTATATATTTATTGACATTTCATACACATCCTTAATATTCAACTACGAATCTAACATCGCTTTGCATACCTATTAGAACTAGGTTTTGTAACAGTGTCGTTTCAGTTTGCGACTTCAAATCATTCTCATATAATAATACGTAATAATTTACGCATCTTTATTATATAATTATAAATATTTTCGTCAATTTCATTATATTTAAAGAGTAAAAATGTAATTTCATCAGTATAGAGTGTCTGATATCCGCAATTCAGTTGAACTCGCAAACACTAGGCAATTCAGTTAAAATCGCACAAAAATGTATGATGGGCAAATGTTATATATCTCCTCCTTGTTTTTAAATATTTTCAGTGTTTAGATAATTAAATTGCATTAAATCCAATGATTATTAAAAATTATTACTTTTAATTTTTTAAATAATCCTTTTCAACAACTTCTGAATTCTAGTTAAAATATGAAAAAAGACTGAATGCTGAATAAAATATTGAAATTAGCAAATCAAAATAAAATAAACAATAACCTAGATCAGCCATTCTTCTCAAGATTTTCTTAGTTAATATGTCCGTAAAGAAAAAACTATATAATATTTTATTTAAATAATCTCTTATTTAAATAATAACAATAAACTGCCCTTCCAAGGTTTTGTTCGGGATCCTGAAACCGTTTTATTTGGTTCGCTTTATATACACAAATAAATGAAACCGGTGGGTGGGCTATTAGCGAAATGCTAATAGCCCACCTGAAATGTTGTAATACAACGAAACCTAGGTCGAATAATATTACATTTAATTGTGAATAATGAATTTCTGCAAAATTAACGCCAAATATGTTCAATATCGCTTTATATAATTAATATTTTTGTTTTATGATTCTGAAAAATACTTGAATTCTCTGTCCTGAAATTTAATAAACATTTCATTTCGCTATATTTTTTTCATTTCAAAATTCTCAGAAAACTATGCATCCTCATTTTAACACCTTTATAAATTGAATTTCTAAAAATCCTTTCTTAACGGACATCTAGGAATCAAAAAATTTCTGAAACATTATAAAATTATGGGGTTTAATTTCTGGAGACTTTGGCATCACAAGTCATTGAGTGGCATTTAATGTATGTGTATGTATATATATATATATATATATATATATATATATATATATATATGTATATGTATATATACATATACATATATATATATATATACATATATATATATATATATATATATATATATATATATATATATATATAGTGTGTGTATGTGTGTATATCTATATGTACACATAAACAGGGTGGGCCAGGGCCAAGCTATTTCTAGGTTACTGACCAAGTTATCGTTAAATTTAGAAAAAATGTTGAATTATCTTCTCAGCTTTTTTCCAACAATTACAAGATTCAAAATATTTTTTTATTTTATAATAAACGAAAACATGTTTATTAATAAACGAAAACATGTATGTCTCGTCCCTCGTACTCGCACATTTGCTCCTGATGATTTAAAAAAATATGATAAAAGGGCACCAACTTTCATCAAATTTCTGCCTTTAAAATTAAGTACCTTTAAATATTTTTTAACCATAATTCAAATTATTTCTAACCATAAATTACTTCTATTGCTTTGACATAGCACGTTCATTAGAGCATTGCAAGAAATTTAAGACTATTTTTAAAACATTTTTTTGACTTTAAATCACTTTTATTGTTTCGAAGGAAGAAATTATATTGTCTCACTAAAAAAATTTAAGAAAATGCATTTGCATGAATATTTAATCACAGGTAATTATCTCATAAATGGTGCCTTCTGTGGTTAAGTATGAATATCAAAAAGACCAATAGTCACAGTCAAAAACAATAAGGTTTTTATTACTATAATTTTTGTATTATATGTACTGATGTTTTAAATGGTTGGCCAGTTCTACTTATTACATCTATTTTTTTACTACAGTCAAAATTGGGTTACAAAAATTACAAATCCAAAAACGTAATATTTTGGATTTTTTCTTGAGAAAACCGTATTAGCTGTGGTAAAATATTATAATTTATTCAAAAGTTATATTACTCAGCTATACATAACTATAAAAAAATAACAATCAGACGTAATTTACAGCCATGGGACCCAAAACATCGGCACAGAGTAGTAATTTTAACAAATTTTAAAGTGTCTATATCTCGAAAACTGAGAGATAATTATTAAGATCAAATTTTGTAATCAAATATATATATATATATATATATATATATATATATATATATATGTATATATATATATATATGTATATATATATATATATATACATATATATTTATAAAGTATGTCTTTGTACGTGTATGTATTATACAAAGTTAAGATAAACATTTAACGATATTAAGATATTCATAATTATTTAAGGGTAATATTATCCAAAATAACTATTTAAGCTGTAAATCATGTTTATTTCGTATTCATTCACACTATCGAGTTTTGGAGGTTAAATATTCATTACCATATCCTACATCTTCTTCATCTTCTCCTACATCTTCTTCATTTCAAATGAATTCTTATCATTATAGTATGGTGGATATGTATAAATAACTCTTTGACTACTGCACTATTAAGAAGTTATCATAGTTCGTACCTCATCATAATCGTCATAAAATAAATTTAAATTTAATTTCTCTTGGTAATGAAGGAAGATTTGACATAAAATTCACTACCACAAAAATTTTTGAGCATGTAAAATATGAGAACATTATTCGTGATCACTTCAAGAGTAAGGCACCAGATCAATACCAGGCCTCTCGTTCATGTAGATAAATGGGAGAGGTACGCGTGGATAAATCATTACGTACACGTGGGCCGGGGTTAAAATTAGGGTTTCTAAAAAAGTTACGTTTGTCTAATTCTTACAATTTTGGTTGATAAAGAAATATAGCTTATCATTACAAGAAAAGATAGTAACAAATATTTCTATCTTAATTAATAGCAACGCAAATCAGACCAAATTGTTTTAACCATTTTTTTAAATAAAAATCAGAATAATGGAAATTGCAATAAGTTAAAAGTTAAATAACATTTATAGTAAATATGAATATCCAGCATAGAGAACTGCCTACATACGTAATTAAGATGTTTTCATCGTAGAAAATATCAAAACACTTAATTGAATTTTTGTGGCAGCACGCCACGAATGTGATAATTCCACTAACTCCCACCGCATTCAACCTGGACAGAGTACAAATATTATATAAATGAGTACAAATATATATATGAATGTATGAATACAAATATTATAAATATAAATTACAGCATCCATTCTGCAAAGATTGTATGTCTTCATCAGGGTACTAATGTGTACATTATATCTAACATCTTCCGATAAAATTTCCCATTTTCCACGGTTTCCAAGGCCAAATTACCTTAATAATTTTTTCCTAAAAGTTTTACTATCACGTTTCCCTACGTTAAGTTTACAAAAAGACAATTCATTTTTATTTTCATATTATATCCGATTTTAATTTTCTCTTTTTATATTGCGATATATGTTTTGTGAAATATTTATGTAACATTTGTAAAATTATTAAAGTTCTTTATGTTTATGGATGATAAGATGGGAAAGAAGGAGAGAGCGTAGTTATCTTAGAATATGAAAAAGATGAAAAGTATTTCACTACGCACGCTTGTACACACGCAAGCAAGTACACGCATGCGCGCGCACGCGTGCACATATGCACGCACGCAGGCACGTCGCACGCACGCGCGCATTCGCGCACACGCACGCACTCATGCACGCCCAAATTTTTACCAAAAATTAGCAATGGCAATTATTTTCAAATCGATTTTTTTTATAAAATGACCGTAAGCGAAAAGGATTTCTAATAAAAGTATCAGTTCTAATGGATGTTCTTTCATAGAATAACTGTATTGAACCTTTATGTGTTTATTTGATTCACAATTAAATAAATATATGTAGTGAACTTCCAAAAGTAATGTTAGTATTTCTCAAAAGTGCAAGAGCATGTAGATAATTGCCGGTCAGTGAAGGTACCAAAAGATAATTTTCAATCATTTGATTTACCATACCAAAAACAAATTATCCTAGAATTCGAAGAATGCTAACCAGCCCGCTCTTATGCCGGTAGTAGATAATTATAAACCTACCTCAAAAGAAATTGTCATCAACGATGTTTCACAATCTGTTGTAGATATAAAAATTGGCAAGTATCCTATAGACAATCCTTTAGTTCAATACACTCTAGGGCAAAATTAAATCGCATCAATTCCAACTCATTGAACTTAGTCGTTAACTTTTAACTTTCTCTTAACTTCATTTGACGGCTGATAATTTTTTTTGACTAACCCTCTTGTAACTTGTAACTTTTCTCATTAGGCTGTTTTTGTTCGAAAAGTTTTAATGAGCGTCCCGATTTTAATCAAATTTATAAGTACCCCTACTTATCTTCAACAGTATATTTTATTTTAATACAGAACTTAATATACTATCAATATTTACATTAATTTTTTTTTAAACTTCCGTATCTGGATAAGAAAAAAATAAGGCCATTGTAACATCATACACATATTCATTCGTTTATCCGACTCTTGTAGCCGTTTTTTTGAGCAAAAGTTTGAAGAAGGAACATGAACTTTGGGCAAAGTTATAATTTTTCTCTACTTCAATATTAACATCCAAAAATATTTATAAATAGTTTTTGGGAGGAGAAATAAAGTAAAAATTTTTTTAACATCTTTCGAGTATACGATGGAACAAATATTATTATAACATATTTCAGTATTAAAATCCAAAAATATTCATATATATTTAATTTTTGAGAGTAGAAATAAAGTAAAAATTTTTTTTTAATTTTTTTGAATATGCGATGTAACAGATATTAATAAGAAACCAAAATGTTATATAAGAAAATGATGGCAAAGTTATAAATATCTATATCGGTTTATTTTGGAAATCATTAAACATAGAAACTTAAAATTAGGTAGTGATAAAATATGTTAATCCGCACATATTTCAGAAGTATGTGTTCCAAAATATTTTTATCGACATTTTAGAAGGCGCAATGATGAATCGCATTTTTTTACTTCAATTGAAAGATTAATTAGTAATAAAAAGAAAAAGCAAGAAGGATTAAAAAAAATGTTTCGAAACATTTTGCAATACATTACTAAAGAAAACAGTGAAAATGTTCACAAAATTAAAATTAAGACGAAACAAGGTTATTAGAAATATATTTAAAGTTTACTAAACAAATATAGCTATGATTTTAAAACTCATACATTTTTTAAGTTCACAGTAATTTTACGCCTGGAAAAGATATGATGTGTTTTATATTTTTAAGTCGAAAATAATACAAATATTAGTAAATAGCTTAAGAGAAATAAAACGCCTTACTTAAGAATTTACAGAATCCTCATAATACGTCTCTTACCATTACTATACAATAATTTGACGTGAAACCGTTTATAAATTTTGTTTGGTCAATATTTTTGATGCAACAAAATTATATCGGATATCATTACACGATAACTCGGTGAATAACGGGCTGATAGAAAATTACCGTTTAAATTCACAAAGCTTACACTTACTCTTTTATAATTCTAGCTAGTTAGATAATTTCTTATTTATTAAATCTAAGAGCAAAGCGTCTATGTTGGAAAGATACTGAAATATACAGGTATGACTATTTCATACCTATTGAACGTGTGAAGCTCTGATGCCGATCGAGGTGTCAGTGGAAAGACCTTAAGTATTTCTAATATAATATTGGCTTCAATAATAATAATAATAAAACTCTATGACTTTGCAAAGTTGATATATTATATTTTTTCAGAAATATCAGCCTGTATGGGACGAAAATATGACCATAAGAGAAGGATACTGATATAAAAGGAGAGGGCCGATCAAGGACCCAAACGAAATTCGTATTAATAACATAAATCAAAATTAAATGACTGCAAATAGCAGTCTGCAGAGCGCATCGAGTGACTGGCGTGCGTAAAAGCGAGACCATAGGTTCGTTCAGGACCTGACGTGTTGTGTGAAGTCTGAACTCCTATAGGAGTGAGCTATATCCAATCTAGATTTACGTAGAAGCATAGCTAAGTGATTTAAATGTAAATGTCCATATGTATTTAATTATTGTTATGAAACGTAATAGTGACAAACATTCTTAGTATTGAAAAATAAAATATATTTTATCGAAATAAAAGATTTAAATTTATTTGATTAAATTTCTACGAAGATGTGAAGAGATAGGACATGTATGTAGAAAGAGGATAACATGGATGAACATCTATATTTTATCTACTATGCCAAAATACATCACTAACAAACATGTTGCTTAGAATCGTAGTAAATAAATGCAAAGCGTATTTAACTTACTACCGTTCTAAATAACAAGTTTATTAGTAATGTATGTAGTAGAGTTTACCGCATACTAAGTATACGTAATATTATATTAGGTTTTCTTTGTTAGATTTACTTCATCTTATAAATGCGCAATGTACGTCTATTGAAACGATTTATTTTTCATAAATTATAATCATAAAAATTATAAATAATTAAAATAGGAAAGTTTTCTTTGAAAAACTTCTATCTCATATAGACAGTAAACGAAATTGCATTGTATAATAAAATAGTTTTTCAAAATATATATATATATATGTGTATATATATATATATATATATATATATATATATATATATATATATATATTACACGGTTTCAAATCCATATTGGCTTATTCGTCACCACCATATTGTCGATGTGGTAATTTATGTCAAAGTAAAACTTTATCAAATACATCGAAAATCACAAAAAAATTTTACACAAAATATATAATGCTAAAAGGAGTTTTCCACGTCTTTCTCATTACAAAACCACTTACGGAATAGAACTCGAGAGTATTTAATGAAATGTCGAGCGCAAAGTTAATATGTACAAAAATACGTCAATGCTTCTAAAAAAGAAAAAAATCATTTAGCAAAGTTGGACTTTGCAATATCGACAAGTTGGAAATGTTTTCGAAGTAGTTAAGAAAGAGAAAACACTGTTATCCCGATATTGCATAATATTCATACTTATCTAAAAGACTCGGGTCCAAGGCGGATCCGAGTCTTTCGCCAAGATCCTTGACACTTCGTATTTAACGATACCAATAATTTATAAAGTACTTGAGTCTATACCAGAAAGCTTCTTCCTTTTGTATGTACCCAAGTACCGAACTTGCTAACACCGTCCTTAAAATTTCGTCGTCTTGAAACTGCGTTGCTAGTCAGATTCTTAAGGGTTTCAACTAATATATCTGCCATCACACCCCTCAAAATTATTTTACCTTTTACATGTACATATTATAATCCCCTTTAATTATAGTATTATCCCTTTTACCGTTATTATATATCAGTTATATATATATATATATATATATCAGTTATATATATCAGTTATTGCTAACGTATTTGCAGATATAAATTTCCTTTCCTGTAGAATACTGTGATCCTTGATAAAAATTTTAAAACATTAAAATCTATAGAGAATCTCACGTGAAAAAGCACAGTTTATCCAAATGAAGGAATTTATGATAGGAGCTAAGTAAGTACCTATACACACTACTGTAAGCAACTACCGAAAAAGACTGATCCTTTTCGGTAGTTAAAATAGTTTTAACTCTTGTAGTAGCCGAACATAATTCCGCTTCTTCTCCAAAACAAGAAATAACTTGTTTATTGTATTATAAGAGCGTGTGAGCAGCTAACCTGGGGTCTTTTCCATTAGGGCTATTTTTTGTATGTTGCGTTACTTATTTTAAACGGAAATCATGAAAATTGTTACCCCCGTGAAATTTCCATATTTTGTTTATCGTTTACTTGCCAAAATTGAGTGATTAACTGAACATAAATCAAAATTGAGTGATTAACTGGACATAAATCAAAATTGAGTGATTAACTGGTGATTAACTGGACATAAATCAAAATTGAGTGATTAACTGGACATAAATCAAAATTGAGTGATTAACCGGACATAAATCAAAATACCGCGCTTTTTATGTACTGCACGATGATGCTCAAAAACTTTCCTAAATTTACTAAAAATTTCTAGAAAAAGTGCTTAAGCGTATTAAAGTAAGAGATTATTATCATATTTAAAAAACAATATATGAATTACTCAGTAAATAAATTAATCCTAGAGCCCTTCCTAATTTTTATCTTTTAATTAAAACGAGTTTTGTGGCGTAGATCTCATTCAAATATGTTTGTATTGACATTTTTGATATCATTACTTTCATTTATATACGGATGCTCAACAACATAATCCTGTTGATGTCAATAAAAATTGACATCAACAGGATTACGTTGTTGAGCATCCGTATATAAATGAAAGTAATGATATCAAAAATGTCAATACAAACATATTTGAATGTGAAGACTAAACCGAACCAGAAATATAAAATCCGGTAGAAAGAAGGTCAAATGGAAAGATATTCAGATAATGGTTGAGAAACTAAACAGGTTGAGTGATGTAGGGGGAATTTATATTCAATACTGGGTTGGAATGAGCAGATAATGATTTTATTATAAAAAAAGTATTTTAAAAAAAATTCTTATCTTTCAAATATAATTTCAAAACAAGTTATTGTAAAGCAATGATCTCTTTCGTCTGGCCCTTGCAGTTAAAAGGAAAATGCGAGTTCACTTTTTGTTCTGATTATAGCCAATAACATTAAATACCATATTTCTCGCTGATAACCTTATGTAAATAATGGCAACAAACTGTTAAAAAAGGTAGTTTTAAGTACGTTAAATAAACCAATATAAAGTTCAGATAAAATATACTGGCATAACTATTTTTGGAAACATGTATATATTATTATGAAACAATGTATACTTATGACACAGCCAAAAGATGACGTAGGTAGATGTAAAACCTTTGATCGCAGAGGATATTGAAGCATTTCATTTTTGCGGTCGATGCTACATTATAAACTTCTCCGGCCGCCTCGGACATGAATGTTCTATATATGTTCTAATGAACATATGTGCATATATAAACATATATATATAAATATATATATATATATATATATATATATATATATATATAAACGAACCCTTAAAATTTCGCCACATTTACTCGTCAGCTTGTCAGTCATAACCTCAAAGTTTCTACCGTTTCAGGCCTTTAAAATTTGCTAGTAGATACTTTATATCTAGATCTGAATAATATGTACCTTAATCCATACATATAAAATTCGTGTGAAAAATAATGTTTGTTAATTTCACCAAGGGGGTGGGTGTTTAAATTAAAATTTCGTTTACAATCATTTCGTTTTTATTACCTTTTTACGAAATACCATGCTTCAAATTGAAATGCAACATGTACTTTTATTGTTAAATGTTAAATTACTGAAAAATGCAATCGTTAATACATTCAAAACTAGATTTTTTATTAAATAATGGCCTCTAAATTATGTATAATGTGGATATGACAAATTAATTTTTTCCTCCGTGTTGGAAGACTTATAATGGTTAATAAAATATATAGAAATGATCAGCGTGAAATATGAAACAACAAAAATGTCAAATTTTTGGCAATATGCTTGATAATATTGTAACTTTCATTCGTGTGTTTGGTGCCGAGCAGTCTCTAATAGAGTTCGTATTTTAAAATAACATAATGAGTATATAAAATAATGTTGATGATATTATGGGTTTAAAGGTATGAAATGACACGATTATACAGAGGATGAAAAAGAGACTTGAAATTGTCAAAAGTACATAAATTAGATACAAAGCAAAATAAAAGAGTCCCATGAACAGAAGCAGGATCTTATAATTAAGAAACCTAAGACAATAATTTTACAAAGGCATCAGATTATTTTTTCAAGTGTAAATTAACAAAATCAAAATAGCTTAACGATCACAAATATTTTAAAGAAAAGAGTATCATAAGCAAAAACAAGAAGATATGTGAAAACGAAATAAAACAAGTCTATTTTTATACTAATTCTGAAAACATCAAACACTGATCATCCTTCTTCTAGTTCTGTATAGGATATATATTTAAGAGAGAACTTAAAAAAACATGCAACGAAAAAATAATGAATTTATGTAGGAGGAACAGATGTTTGCAGCGTTTAACCCTTTAACAGGCTTTATACTATATGGTACTCTACATTACTTTTATCAAATTTATACGGACATGGAGCAACAGCAGTCCATATTATATCATGAACCTTAAAGAAATTAATGTAATATAAACATACATAGCCACCCAAAAATTTTTATTTGTAATAAAATTTCCCTTAAAAATTAAATCGACTTCCAATAACTACCGATTAAGGTGCATACTTTAAAGTACATATACAAATACTTAGTTGGAACTTTTGCCGCAAAATATCGCTTATAGACATATATAAATATACAAATACTACTTCGGTTAGATACGAGTATTTATGGATCTTATGCCAAGTCGACAATTCTCTTCTGTCACGCACATACACATCCATACGAAGATGAGTTCTACATGGCACCGATTCCAAAAATCTTTAGCACTAGCAATAATTCAAATTTGTTTATGTTCGAAAACTATATTATACCGCAAAATTTCCAGTACCACAAAATTTACTAGTTTTTTCATTTCTATGCAGATTGGAGTAAATTGTTGAATGATTGATTTGACAAGGACTGACTTTCCTCGAAAAGATTATTAGAAGAAAATCTAAAAATATCTAAATTAATAACTCCTAAAGGAGGCATCCCCAAATGGTCTCCAAAAAATACAACATTGCAATTTTATATCTTACCTCAGTTCATATACAGTCGTAAAATATGACTGACCGTATATTTTTCATAAAGTAGCTACACACTTACGCTTAGCTGC
The DNA here is from genome assembly GCA_039881145.1 of Druceiella hillmani. Classification (NCBI taxonomy): domain Eukaryota; kingdom Metazoa; phylum Arthropoda; class Insecta; order Lepidoptera; family Hepialidae; genus Druceiella; species Druceiella hillmani. Next base: position 2,480,875 of record JAYKKI010000098.1, on the reverse strand, counting down.
TTCATTTAACATGCAACGCTCAAATAAAATATATTCTGTAACATCGGGGTGACAATGCTTATATTTCCTTTAACTTAAATCCTTTATATCTGCATCTCTATAATGGGCTTGATTATATTTTTTCTTTTTGACATGAAACGTAAACTTTCTGAACAGAGAGGTAGAATATTTCACTCGACGCTATCAAATTATACACCGCGAGTAGGTTTTTCTCAGCGACAAAGTCGTAAGAAGTTTCTCTCGATATACATTATGTCTTAAAAGATTAGAGTGGCATTTATTAATGGCGAAGTTTCTCTTTGTCATTCAACAACAAATCGATTATAATATGCGATTAAATAGACGAATGTAAATTTTGAAGCTGCCTTATAAAAGAATAATACGGAGAAAACACGACTCCCTTCATTTAACGACATTTCGAATGGTAGTATTGAAATAGCTCCTATTATTCCATTATTTAGTTCCGACATAATATTTAAACATATTAGAACTTAGTTCTTGTAAGTGAATTTTATATCTTTTATTACAATAATATGACGAAATAAATACCTAAAATAAAATTTTAAACGTAATAATGAAACTAAACTATTACTATGTCTTTTAATGGAAACTTGCCGAACAAAATTACAAAACCTTTTCAAAAGCAAGTTTGAAAACCATCATCGCTTATTCAGACAAAAATTACTGCAGCATCCATTATGTTTAAAGTTCCATGATATGAATATTATGCCATAATGAATCCAATAATTCCTATAACATAAAATTTACTGAAAATTAAATGAAACTACGTGATTTACTATTTTCTACTTTCTTTTACCTATTATATCAGCAGCTTTGTGTTTAGTAAGTGCATCCTGGTTCTATGTTTTTTCTTGAGGGTGCGGTAGGAATATTATATTTAAAACCTTTATTTAAAAGTTCTAGTTCTTTATTATTAAATGTTGATATTGAAAGGTTTACTGTTTTAGGATAAAACGTTTGTTTGGGTATGACTTTTGGTTTCTGGGTTTCTTCTTTTAGTTTTTTTTTTATTTTGTTTAATTGTTTTTGTGTTATATTTTTTATTATGGCACTGACATTTATAATTTTATAGTCTAGAGTATCAAATTCTTTAGGGTGAAAGAGATATGTTAAAGAAAAATGTATTACCTATAGGCTGACGTTTATGTCGTGTCGCTTGATGATTGCTTCCTGAATTTCTTCCTTCAGCCAGGTGGTGACGGCTTTTCCTGTTGCTTTGTGGGCTGCTTGAATTGTTCCACTAGTCTTGATGTCCACGTGACTCGATGTAAGATTACACTTTATGCACGTTTTGTTGAAACAAATGCTTTGTATCGTGTTCCGAAATTTATTTCGGAGTAATACTACATCACGTAGTTTTTTTTCAATAATGAATTTCTACAAAATTAACGCCCAATACATTCAATAAAATTTAATAATTTTTTTGAAATTTATTTCATCATTACAGTTCGGTAGTGAAATAACGAACCTCTGTAATTTTATTGCAGTGGACCGTCTGTCAGTACTTCTATCCGTGCGACTCTCGCAGCCTTATAATCTGCACTTTTAATTGGAATTTCTAATTAATGTATAGCAAAATATTTTCTTTTTTTGCAATATATTGATTTGCGGAATATTCTTTTTATACGAAAATCATTTTCATCACATTTCGACGAATAGAATATTATTGGATAGGCTTTTTAAAATAAAATTATGGTTTTGTTAAAACCTACTTGAGAAACTTATCAAGGATTAATGTCGTTATTATATGAATATGAATATATATGCATGTCGAAAATTAGGGAATGTTTGAGTCTAGAAGTAGTATTTGAGAAACAAATCCAATATACAAGTATGTAAATTAGTGTAGCTACAAGGGGTGACAAAAATGACGAATATGTAACTGATTGACCACAAATTTGATTCACAGTCAGGGTCAATAACTTTTCAGATATATAGAAGTAAGGCAAATAATCCCCTTGCAAGTTTTATTATCCGCTCATCAATTCATTCATCAACATGCAACAAACTTACGGGAAATTATCTTTATGGATCAGTTTATCAGTTAATATGCCCACATCTTCATGCATAATATATCAAGCTGACCCATAATCCAATATCTTTATGGATCAATTTGAATTTCTTTAGTTATATTTTAAAAAGTGAAAGTTTTGTTCATTTCTACATACTAATACTTCCTTGACTTTAACAATTTCCTCAAGAATTTGAAAAATATACTAAAAATTAAATTCTCTCTCAATAGAAGAATACTTAGGCAAGTAAGGATGTTTTTTAATATGATTGCATAGCAATCTCTTTCTTTTATGTTTATCCTTGTTATTATAATTTTGACTTTTTCGAAAATATTATGAAACTTTTTGGAGTAGCGTTTTCAGTCATCGAAAGTGAGGGTAGGTTGGCGGAAATATTTGACATAATTAATCAAAAAGTAATCTGGTTTTGTCTAACCTTGCACCGTTTAAGCAGCTTAATAGCTTATTATTTATATTCTGATATTAAAATTTTAGAAATTACAGCTTAATAGCTTATTATATATATATCTGATTACGATGTAACCCCTCTTCGTGTATGATTTCAAGATACAAAGAAAAAGAGTCTTAAAAGAGCAAATGTCATAAATTGATAATAATTTAAAGGTCGTATCTTATTGTTGCGTTAAATTTTAATACTCTTTATAGTATTCTAGGTCTGTAAATCACAATATTTAAAATTAGTTTTACCTTGCCAAAAAAATGGACATAAAAGTGATCCCTAATTTTTTCGTTCCGAGATACAAATAGATCAAACCTGGAAAATAGATTTAAAATATTGATCATTAATGATCTGCACGTCCTGGACAATTTACGTTATTTCTTTATGACATATTAAAATATAAAGGCGGAAAAATATTTGTTTACTTCTTTCTTTTGTCTGTTACTTAACTATTTCCATAATAAATAGGGCTAAATTTCGTCTATTATAATTATATTTTGTGTGTTGACATAATTGATATAATGTAAATATGAATCTAACGAAAAATACAAATCTACACTTTGACCAAAGTCGTTCAAAAGTTTATAAAATTACATAAGTGTATGTAAAATGTCACGGAAAATACAAATGTAAGCTTTACACGAAGATGTTCAAAATCTTATCCAATGATATAAGTAAATTTAGAATTTCATTAAAATTCCAATATGACATTATTTAAAAAAGAAATGAAGCTCAACAACATTAAATTAACTTAATAAAAAAGTTTATGTAAAAGTTTAATCCAATAATTATCCTCCAAATATACTCTTATTATGTGAACGTGAATCTAATGAAAAATATAAATCTACGCTTAACCCAAAGTTATTGAAAATCTCATTTAATGATGTTAGTATATATAAAATTTCTCTCAAATTCTAAGGTGATATTACTAAAAGAAGAAGTGAACTTGAACAACAGTAAATAAATTAAAAAAAGAGTTTATATAAATGTATAATTCAATAATTGTCTTCAAAAGAAATTACGTGAAGGTGAATTTAACGAAAAGTATAAATCTACAACTTCACGAAGTCGTTCAAAATCTTATACAATGATAAAAGTACGTGCAAAATTTTGCTGAAATTCGAATTTTATATTACTTAAATTATAAATGAGCTTAAACCTCAGTAAAAAAACTAAATAAAATAGTCGAAATGAAATATAACCCAATATCCATTTTATTAAATATCTAAATGTTAATGTGAAATTTAATGTACGCTTACAAGATGGTCAAGAGGCAATGCAACGCAGGTAGGCACAAAACCTATGTACATACATAACGAAGACGCCATCATTATACAATATTAAAGTACTTCATCTAATTTTTGCGGTCGCTTGCTGAATACCACGATTCGATCGGCTCCTCGGTCTTGAGTGCTCTTTGCGAGTACAAATATTGTAAATATATCCGAGCCAATTCAACCACGCAAGAAAATATGCTTTACGACGCCGGAGTATAATGTTTATATCACAGTCGACCTTTTCCAAATAGCATTCCTTCTGTGGTGTCTCCAGTCCGGTCTGGCTAAATTATTTTTTCTCATAGGATCGACGTGACCTTTTGAAAAACAGTTTGGGAAAAACATTTCATTGAATGCTCTGTATTTATATTTATAAAATTGTTTCATCTCTATAACAAAAATGTTATGTTCATAGTATTTTGTAAAAGTTGCTATAAATAAGGGAGAAAATACGAAAATTATTTAGGTAACATAATCTATCAAATTGTGCTTTCAAGAGTTTGAGTTGAGAAGGTAGCCCGGGTTGATAAGTTTTTAGAGGCATATAGCGTGTAAATATTACCGTTACGTATAAATATTACCAGTAGGTAAATAAATACTCATACTAATTGGATTTCAAGTACGTGTAACGAACACGTAGATAGATCATGGTATAGGCAAAAACACATAATATAACATTTAAATGCATTAGGTAATATATTTTTAAAAATTCTTGCGACACAAACACGAGAATCCCTCCTGTTTCGTCCAATTAAAATAAAATTTACATTTTGACAAAACTTAGATAGTATATAGTTGTATTAAATATTATAAACGTGGTGCTAATCAAAAAATAGCCACACCACAAGACACGTCGAGTATTACTACTTTAGAATAAAATAATAAGTTAGAAGAATTTTCACGACAAGAAACGAAACAGAGAGTAAGTTCAAGTTAAACAATAATCTGTTCTTGCACGAGAGCGTATAAAAGTAAGGTATTTGGAAACTAAATATGAACAAATATTTTTGCCGGATCTGGTACCGTAACAGGCTAAAATATTGCTGACAATTTATTTTTCACGAGGAAACTACGGTGTAATGCTGTTTCAGGTATTCGGAAACCCTATTAGAATCTTTCAAAATCTATGAGAAAATGTAGTGTAGGGCAACGATTTATGACTTATTATCATATCATGTTTCATATATATTTATCTACTTCACATATAAACACGATTCTTGCTTACATCCCATATCTTAATTATTCCTCAATCCAATTCAATGTACTTTGCATTTTCTTTCATAAATAATTTCGACTGCCTAATTTTCCTTCGACTTATCTGCCACAGTTCGGCTAGTGAACTCTCGTGACCTTTTTTAATTTTCCTACCTGTTCTTTTATCATCAAATATTATTATATTACATCCAAAACCTTTTCATATATGAAGTCGCTTTCATCGCGGCAAGATCGAAATATTTCATCGTATTTTTATGATTTCCCACTGAATACGAAAATCCAATCAGCTCCGATCGTCTCGAACATTGAATCTTCTTTCTATATGAGCACAAATATTATAAGTGTAAATCACCGCTTTTACTCCGTGACATTTACTGGTGAAAAATGCAAAGAATTCAGTCATAAAATTGTATTAAAAAGATATCGATGTAACAATTAAAGATAGTATTGCTGAAATAGTTATTACTGTGAATAGACTTTATTAAAAATTGGCATCATCTCAAGGATAGTACATAAAAAATAGTACAATAGAATTTACTCAAAGCTTTAATGTTAGTAACATATTTGAAAACAAAAGCTATACAGTTAAAGTTTATAAATATCATGAATTATTCCGAATAAAAATTATAAAAAAACATGTATTTAAATGTAATAAATGTACTAATGATATGATTAGCATACTGCTATTTTAACTGACCCCACAGAACCTTGAATCAAATCACCTAACCGAGCGTAAACTGATAACGGATAACGAAAACGACAAATGTCTATCCCATAATTATGCAAAGTAACTTTTTTAGATGTACGGAGACGGAGCAAATATTTTTACGATATATTCAGCATAAATTCAAAATAAACATCGAGGTCATATTATATCTTATATAATGGCCTTAGTTGGATATTGGGGGCAAAATATCAAAGATATCATTTCGACGACATTTAAGCGATACATGCGCCATGTTGATATTTATGAGGAGGGCAATGAAATAAGAACAGATTTGTATTGTGAGATGAGAACACATTTTTAGACTTTTTCGAACTTATGTTTCAAGAATGTTTGCAAATATCGTTTTCACTATTTGCTAATTTTGTTTCTTTAATGGAGAAATATTTTTTTATTAAAATTTAATATTGAATATATTTGGCGTTAATTTTGTAGAAATTCATTATTCACAATTAAATTAAATTGTGTGATGTAGAATTATTTATACTTTCTTTACGTTCTTTACCACGACCTAGGTTTCGTTGTATTACAACATCTTCAGGTGGGCTATTAGCAAAGATATTTGGTAAAGAACTTAAAGAAAGTAGAAATAATACTACATCACGTAGTTTTATTTAATTATTAAAATTTATTGGTAAAATGGAAATACAGTCCCAGAATTACATTCTGTCATATAGACTTGTTTGACAGTCACATGTTTTTTTTTTGCTTTTGATATTTTATTGGTGATAATACATAATATAATACTCTCAATCAAAATCCAGTCCAGTCCATTCATATTTCCATTGGATATTTATGTGAGTAAATTGAAATTACCGTAATGCAAAGGTAAAATAAAATTAAACTTTGCCGATTAGCGCGTGGGTACCCACGTTTATTATATAACTCGCTATATAGTTATTGTCAAAGAAATCTCTAATATAATAATCTTTCGTTCCTCTTACTAAGTTAAATCCTAGAATTATGTGGTTTGTATCAATAAACAACGTTAAATACGTAAATGAAACAAAGAGCTATCTATAGTCTCTTACAATTCGTCATAGGAGATTGCATATTACCGACAAAAGATATTACTGAGATAAGTCATTATTAAACTGAGTTTTAGGTATAGCAATTTCTTTTTCAAGAAATAAGGACTGTTGCGCTTTCTCAAATTATTTTGATAATTCTTGAGTAAGATTTGCATAAAAATAAGTTATTTAAACTTAAGTAACAAAAATATTTACGTTGTATCACACACAACAGGTAATTTAAATGAGAGTAACGAAAAAATTAAGCAACCATCTTTGGTTTGTGTGTAGACTATTATTAATATTTCCTTCCTCTGTCAAACAAATGTCTTTCCAATAACCAAGTAATAGTAGCGGTAACGACAAACAATAACGATTAAAACCGAGTGAAAATTGATGTTAATTATAAAGTAGGAACTTTATAATTAACTTCATAAACGCCTTCCATAAATTTCTTTACTACTATTTGAATCAGTAAAAAGCAGTATCATTTTAACATTTTCGATTGTAATTTTAATACCTTAATCCTTATCTTTTAATTATATAAAATTTAATTTTAAATACCCGCCTATATTATTTACTCTACTAACATGAGAGCGATCAGTGACGAAAGGAATTTGGAAAAACGCAATTTTCAGGCTAAAAGAAAAAACTCAACAGAATTCACGTACACAGCGAAGGAAATTTATTGTGTCTATCGATAAACTTTTCACCGCAAACTACAACAATACACTTCCGCGTCTTCAGGGCATTACGAAAGAAGGTAAGAGAAAGTATTGAATAAACTTGTCGGAGCTGGATCTGAAGAGCAACTTCGACATTCAATCATAATGTTCCTAACTCGAAGTTAACTTCTTCCCCGAAACTCAATATTGCATTATATTTTGCGAAGAAAGCAGAATGGTCGACGTAATTATCTAAACAATATTTCGTGGCTAAAACCTCTATCTGGGTGGAGCGCGGACGAGATATAAGCATTTTTTGCCAGTCAGAAAACATGAGTAAAACGTAGGATCATTCTCGGTATATCCGCCCGACCCTCGCCCGAACATAAATCATTTATTCAAATAAGATGACCTCTATCTTCTTAACTGTGCGGCTCTGTAATGGCGGTCGCAATTTAGCATTCAATTTGGGGGTCGACGATTTATTTCGTCGCATTTCAATCCACGACAATAAAAAATAAATAATTGATTATCGGTTTTGCCCCCGCGCATTGCATATTCAATTTGGATCGACCGGTTTAAGCTAAAAGGATTATTACAATTAGTTACTAAGCCGTTTGAAGATACATTCGTTTTGTTATCAATATATATGGCTGGGTAACTTTTGAAAAACAATCTGTTTGGTAGCGTCACGTATTCTGTGGGAAATTGTACTGTAGTTTAATGTTCGTTGGAGACTTTATGTTTCAACTAATATGGGCACGTTCTTATTTCTTCATTGATTTTATTCCTAATTGAGATGCTGATACGCCTAAAACGTGTCTCACTTTTCATGAATCTTCCCATCAGCTTGTTAACTAATTATTAGTCTATTTTAGGCTGTACAGCTATATAGATGTGAAATTAATAAACCTTGCTTTTAGGTTACTTCAAGCAACTAAATTGTTTTTAATTATAACACAACAATTTATTTGAAATACCGATACGTCTAATATGTGTCTCCCTTTTCATGAATCTTTCCATCGACGATGGCGATGACGAGGCGACTTTAACTAACGGAATTGTCTTCAATTGTAACACAATTTGTTTATAAACTATGTATTATCCATATAAAAAAGCAATTTCTGTTTTCTCTTATCTATTTCATTTAATTTTTTTTATTGCTCTTGGTACACATTTATAATTTTTGATATACATATATAATTTTTGGTATACATTTATAATTTTTGGTATACATTTATAATTTTTGGTATACATTTATAATTTTTGTACAAACGATGGAATCAATAAAACGAGTCACAGGAGGACCTTCCAATTAATTAATTTTTAGTATTTTCTTTTAAATAGATTAGATATTTTTAAGTCTCGACTTACCAATATTGACCATAATATAATTATTTTATAGAAAAATATGCTTGTGTTTTTCTTGTAACTTACAATTTTTATTTTTATTATTAATATTGTTTTGATTTTTTTTTACCTTCAAATGAACTCATTTGGAAATTAATAGTTATTTATTTGTCCAGTAAACTTTTTATTAATTTTGATAGCATCTTTTTCATAATAGAATATTTATAAAAATGAGAAATGTCTTACGTTTTTCTGAAACATAATTGTACTCTATGGTTATTAATCATACCCAAGGTCAATACCAAATGTCGCCTTTCTTCTCCTTATATTTTGATGGAATTTACATACGCTAGAATATTTCGACATATTGTAATATTACTTATGCTTCCTAAAATTCATAAATAAATAGAATGTGAACTGTAGCTATGTTTCTGTTATTCTACACCAGAATGAGAAGTGCAGAAATGGACAGTGGGCCAAATTACTATCTAGTCAGGGCAATCGTTGCTATGTGAGGCGACAGGCGAGTTCACGGTAATAAAGAATACGGGGACAATCAGTTAATGAGTATGGCGCATAAGTAGTAAATCTGTTTTAATAACTGTTACTATGTTAATAAAATAGTTTAAGAAAATGTGTGCCATACGTACTACGTGCGCTATGGATAGTTGTAGGTCAAATACCTCGCCATCCAAATTAAGCGAATTGTTTGTTTTGCAAGATACTAAAGTGCATTGTTTAATTATAATAAAATTTAGGATAACTTTTTTTAAACCGGTCTATATTAATTAAATTTCCAGTTTTCTTAAGTTTGGTCTATTTTTTATCGTAATTTTATAACAATGAACTATTGTACATTTAAGTAACTATTTATGATATCAAAAATATATTATTGCATATTTTTCTGTAAAACAATTATTGTGCGGGGTTTGATTCGAACGTGATGTATCGTTTAATTTTTATTTACAATTCCTTGTTATTATCTTCATTTATGAATCAATTCTTTCTTAAAAAATTAACAAAAATTTCATAATGTCAATCAAAATCCGTTCTCTTTAATAATGAGGTATGACATTCTTACCTGCGTTTTTAGTTTTATCACTTAAACTGTTTCCACAGACATTGCATATATGTCAATACTATGATGTCGTTGTGTAATAAGCTCGTATACAGAAATGAATATATAAGGAAATAATATGAAAAGTTATGACTTTTATCACCTTGCTTATTTTTATTTTCTTTCTTCATTTTCTTACAAAATTTATTAGTTGAAATTGAGATATCCTTGAGAATATAATTGTAGAGATATGACATCGAGGTAGTTTTTATTATTTTAGCTTATTGTTTATATACATAACTTTTTTATTTATAAATAATTTTTACAGAATTTGATTAAGTATACCGGTGTGAACTATTTTGGTACATAATTTTGCAATTTGCATTTAATAATAAATTATTTCGTTACCACACATCTCCATGATGATCATAGTTTAACATGTCTAATGCAAGATTTCTACCGACAATTTTTTCAATCAAAATTTAGGTTACACTGATTAAAAATCGATTGAAACAACATTATATTTGGAAAAAATTGAAAAATGTGCTGAAGGCGATCCCGCACACTTACCAGATAGCCTCTAAAGTCTCGTAAGTAAGCTTAGCTGTGTCGTAGATTATGTCAGCACCTGAGATTGCCGTAATCAATAGGCCGTTCGTTGACTTCTCAATACTTAATCATTACCTTGAATCTTGGCTATGTATATTAGGTTGGCTAGTAAGTTTTTATCCATGAAATCGTTACTTTTCTAGAAAGGTTCTAGAAACTTCTGAAAGGTTTTACTGTAAGATATAAATAGGCCATAATACAGTCAGTTGACAACAGTAAGCGCCGAAACTTTAAGTGAAATACATAAAAGGTCCATTACCTTTAAATCTATATCAAATAAGGAATCAATTAATTTACGAATTTCGTCTGGGTCAAGATACAAACACTACTACAATTAATATATGTCATGTGATAGGCGATTCCACGGTATCTCAGGCGACAGCAAAGATTTGGTTCAGAAAGTTCAGGAATGAAGACTACTATCTCGAGGACGATCCCCGTATCGGACGTCCTATTGAATTGGACGTTCTACGGTTCTACGTACGACGCCTAATTGAGGGGGATCCTCGACTGACGACTCGTCAATTGGTAGATATGCTACATTGAAGTCATGTCACTATAGAAACACATTTGCACGATTTGGAATAAGTTTCAAAAAACCGTGTTTAAGTAACTCAGGAGTTGTCATCATATCACCTTCAGTTCAGATTTGATACTTGTCAATACTTATTGACATTGAGATATAACTGCGACAGGCTGAATCCTTAATTGGCGATAAGAAGTGTGTTATATGCGTTAACCATACATACAAATGTCAATGGCTGGGTGTCAGACAAACAGGAGTTTCAGTATCCAAACCTAAAATAAGTGCTTAAAAGATTATGCTCAGCTGCTAGTGGAATGTCAAGGGCAGTATTCATTGGGAGTTACTTTTAAACGAATCTACAATAATGAATATATTTACTGTGAAAAATAGGACCGAATAGCTAACAAACTGTTTAGTCAATAAGATCAAATTTATTTTCTACATGATATTGCATGTTCCAAAACACACTCGTAATATATAAGGAGAGCTCGGCTAAGTTCTATTAACTCAATCACCACATTTGCCGGACATTGCGCCCTCTGTCTACCATTTATTCAGTGCTCTAAGGAACTCTTTACGCGAAAAAAATTCCACATTAAAGAAGAAAAAACGACATCGCACATTTTTTCGAATCAAAGTCAGCAAAATTTTACAAGAAAGACATATTGTCACTGCCAACTAGATGACAACAAATAGTAGATAATAATGGTGCATAATTACGGACTTATAAAAATCGGAGTAAAAGGCAGTGATGGATGATAAATACAAACATTTTCACCAAAATAATGAAATTATTGCATTAGCCTCAAAGAAAGGATCAATGAAAGCAAGGAAAAAACAGTGTTTCAAGGGAAATGTGGATGGATAAACACAAATCACATTGAACTCTGTGGGGTGTATATAAGTATGTACGTAGGTGTACTTTCAACGTCAGATAAAATTTGAACAGAAATCCGACTTATTACCGAGCAAAATAAACAAAATGGTAAGTTTTTGAGCTCGAAAATTCGTTCTGCCCGATTTTATGCCACTGAAAAATTTAAATTATTGTCTTACAAAAACTGAAGAAAAGCGAATCGGTTAAAACCAAAAAAAGTGCGGGATATTCGTGTAGAGTCATAGATGATGCCTATTATATTTATATACAATCGAAAAAGTATTTCGTGATCTAAATAAAAAAACTTAATTTTTGTATATACTGGAAAGTTACATTTAGACCGTTAATCTAAGGGAAAAATATAGGTCCTGCGTTAAGGTTATTATTATGCTTATGTAATTTGACGCCTCAAATTCTTGAAGTTATCCTTTATTTATAACTTCACTAAGTGTGGTAGCCATTAATCTTATTAATTTATTTCATATCATCGGTACACAAACAATAATGTCACAATTTTAACTATTCTATTCAAGTAGACATAATTATACATGTTATTTTTTGCAACGTTACAAAATCAGTGACCATATCATGATTAATTAGGTTTTACCAATATTATATAATATTGTTCGAAATCAATTTTATAATGTTTTTAAATGACAATTCAATTAATTATAATGAATTCAACAAGTACTGGAATAGATTTATTAAGAAAGAGAGTTAATGAATAAAACGTAGACTCACATTTTTTAATTAATTATGACGAAATAAATCAACAATTCAATAGAAGAATTTAACAATAAAACATAGCCAAATACATTTAGGAAAAAAATAATTGAAATTAATAAATAAAATTAAACCAAATTTTGAAACTGACCAACGCAGCAAAAAAGTTTGCGAAGGAAATACTTGTCGGAGAAGTTTGTTCTGTGCAACTCATCTAGGATGTAATGTTGCTAGAATGTAACGTTTAGAATTTGTAAAAATTTTGAATAATAAATACTAATAAATAAATTAAAACAGAAAAACTCAACGTTACTTAAATAGTTTTAATAGCAATGTTTTATACATTGGTGGGAGCGAGATCTCAACATCTTTAATAATAATTTATCCATTGCATTACCGTATATTTTGTGTTTTTTTATGAAACTTATCCTTTTCTGCTATAAGTTTTCTTAAATTTAATGAATACGAGGTAAATTTTTAAATGATTTTATCTTCATTGTGGGAACATGTTTAGATGTATATTTAAAAAAGGCTTCATATTTTCTGTTCAATGCATTAACAATATTTCGATAAATATTTGAATATTAAATTCCATTTCTATCCCGCTTTATTTAAATTATCATTATTTCGTTTATAGGTGACTTTATGGAAATTTAATGCTGATCTAGTGGATTTTCCACTTTATAATGGGTTGAATTATCTAAATCCGGGTAATCGTATAATCTACTAAGGGTTTTTTCGGTAGCATAAAAAGGTATTAAGGGTGAGTTGTGTAAAACTATTTTTTACTTCTCGGCACAGTGCAATCATTTTTTACACATCAATCTGTTTCGTGGATGTTTAAACCTTGACAAATTGGTTGTGGTAGGCAAGGTAGAAGGGAAAATGACTTCGCGGTTGAAAACTAGCCATTGGTATGACTCAGTATCCGTTATTTTGTAACAACTGCTCTGAGGTAAGCGAAGAATTGAAAAATTTGAGGAAGCTTTTACATCCACATATGTCTTTCATTGAACGAGTACGATCTTCAGAAATGAAGAAGACGATCAAGAACAAACATTATTTATTATTTCCATTTAGCAGGAGCATAATCCAAACTAATAAAATATTAATAATTATTAAAGGAATAACTTCTACTTATGATAATTGCGATATCATAAAAAGTTTGCTGGTTTAGAATTAAATAAATTACACTAATAATTCATGTGGTTCTGTATTTTAATGAAAGTTTAACTGGCTTTATTCCAAACCGCTCGAAGATTTGTGACGCCAAAGTTAATATACTAAAATTGCGATTGGTTATGCCAAGAAATCAAGTTTTTATATGTGCTTATTTACATATTATATATTTCCTTAAAAAAATTTTGATAATGAAGTTCCGTTATACCTTGCACACCTATTTTCAAAATAGTTTTTAAAGAAAGATAGATTAACCCAATCAGTTTCACAAAAACAGTGGAGTTTTTATGCTTATTTTTTTTTAATTTTTTTTTATCACCAAGTCAAATTAAAATCCCTCCGTTATTATGTGATTTGAAACTACGAAATGTAGTTTCATATGTTTTTAATATTAAAAAGTTTATCAATTTCTTTGCAAATGATTGAAAAGCTTGTAATAAATATACACTAAATATTAAAAATTCGCCTACACTTTTCTCATTCAATGTTGAACTCGTTATACTCGTATACTTACAAATGCGATTATATATAAAATTAAGTGCAATTGTGTTTTAAGTTATTGTTAAACGGTTTTTTCTTTAATTTTATTCGTTACCTCAAAATATAAAGAAAGAATAATTACAGGATCACTTTACTGTCCAATTGTTTAGCTATCAAGACCCTTCTTTCTTAAAAAGACGCGACGTTTCAAATATGACTTATTTTAATACGGACTCATTCATATAATCCAAAAAGATACGTCCGTTCCCTTAGAATTTTGAAAGTTGTCAGGAAGAAAGGTCTCGTAGCACAAAACACACCGGATTGACGTGTGCTCTATTAGGATGATAGGAGTATTTAGAACTTGGGCAATTTTATAATTAATGAACTTAGATGCATCTTTATGGAAACAAGATTTAGGGAATAAAGTTTTTTGATAATAAAGACGGTTCTCTAAAAAATGTACCATTTTTAGTATTCCATGGCAAAACCAATATAAAACACTAATAGTGTCACTTTGATGTTCAACTAGTTCATACAAATTTTAACTTTGGCATAGAGATAGACCATGGTGGGTGAAATATGAAAGGTAACTTTTGATTGTGGGCTTACTTTAAGGGGTAAATTGAGAAATAAAATATAATACTTTAGGGTGTCCATTGAAGGTTTATCCAAGCACAAACTAAGCCATACTTACGACTATTCGTTTGTGAATTTTATTAAACATTTTTCGGCAAAAACCCCTTAAAAATTGTTGCCTACCACCCGTGTCGCCAATGGAATAGCTCAGAAAAACCGAAAAAAAAATACTACGACCTTGGGAATTAAATTTAGTTTGAAAGAATTTAATAAAATTTGAAAAATGTTCTTCTAATTGTTTTATTTGCAGATAAAAATATTTTCGTCAAAAAATATGCCTCTCTACGTAAGGAACAACCTTGTCTTCATAAATGTTTAATGTAAAAAAGTGCAAACGTTCACCCAACCCCTCCCCGCCTCCACTCCACTCAGCTCCACACAATATACAATATGATACAGTATTGATGCGGTTGGTGAAGGGTAGCTTGGCAAATTAGCCGCTTTTAAGCACAAGGTCTGAGTGCATTTTTAGTATTAATATTTAAATGGAATGTGATGGCGCCGAATAGTAATTTTGTATGCACAGACTGCATTTAACTGATTTTTTTGTTACTTTCACCATAGAAACCAATCAATTTTTGTAATGATTTATTAATCCGCCAAAGGATCGGGCGCTAATTAGCGAATTTACACAGACTGTAGCTAAAGTTTTGTTATCAACTAATTGTGAAATTTAATTCAAAGGAAATTATCTACATTTATACGTCATACATTTGAAAATGTAAGGTGATGAAATTTTCTAAATTGAGAAATATATTTTTTTATTTACAAGTAAATAAAAAAGTATTCCAAACAATCAAATTTGGAAAAGACCATTTTAGTGAGTAATTTTCGAAAAGACCATTTTCGTAACATTTCGTGAACTTTGACGGAGGAAAAACTAATTTTTTTTAATAAAACTCAAATAAAAACTAAAACGACATACGAATCCAAATTTATAATTGTCAAATGCGTAAACATTATCAAAGAAGTAACTTCTATAATTGTTGTCATTCACCGAAAAAAATCGCAAAATTAAAAATAATTATCTTTTCATTTTTTTTTTGATGAATTTTTGTTTGAATTTTGAATTGTTTTCGAAATTATTAGGAAAAATATAAGCCTAGCCTTATCAGCCGTCGAAGCAGGGGTTATATCAGTGGAAATATTGGAGATGATCAATCAACAAATAAACTGGTCTCTGTCTAATCTTTCACAAATTAAGCAGCTTCACCCGACTTTTGTTACAATTTTTATCACTACTCTCTCTTAGCAATTACAACTTGATAACTAATAATTTATGTTTTGATAGGCTTTCTAGCAATTGAACAATAAAGAAACCCGATATGTGTTTACAGAAACAATAAACAAATTTTTCAGCTTTATATATTTTGAAGCGGATAAGTTTGTTCAAAATATATATAGTTAATGTTATCTTCAAAAAGTACAGATTCAATATTTGTAAATATGATGTTTTATCAGTTGAAAATTTAACGAAAACTTCAAATTTAAAAACATTATTTGAATTAAAATACCGAGAATATCAAGAAAATACGTCCAATTTCGAGAAGAACTCATACCCTGTTGGCTCGTTATCGTTATGTAATATTATCCTACAGCTTGATATGTAAGTTTTCACGTAATAAATCTACATAGAATTGTAGAATAATGGTTTTTGTATTATTTTCCTTCACTTGTGCGATGAGATATTACTTTGTATCAAATATCAAAAATCAAAGTGAAATACTCTTAAAAGTTTGAGCAAATATCAAAAGTTCATAATATTCTAAAGGCCGTATCTTTTTACTGCATTAAATTGGAATATTTTTATAGAGCTATGGAAACATAAGTAGCGGTGTTTCACATTAGTTTCACCTTGACACTTCTAGTAATTCGTAACCCAAAGAATCTTAACAGGTGAACAGCAAATTATTCTCATATTTATTCCCATTCCACACCTTTTCTTTATTCTGAAATATAAATAAATCCTAGAAAATTATAGAAATCAAATAAAAAATATTGGTCGTTAATGATATATACCTTAATATAAAATTTATTATTGAAATGTTATTCCTTTACGACTTATTAAAATATCAATGTGAAAATAGATTTTTTATTTCTTTCTTTCGTTATTTACTTAACTGTTTCCATAGGAAATAGGTTTAAATTTCATGTAATTTATTTTGTGTTAATATAATATAGATAATGAGGATCGTGATGAATCATAATCTATATTATGTAGATGTGAATCTTGTGAAAAATACAAATGTACACTTTACCCGACGTCTTTAAAATCTTATATAATGACACACATATACAAATTTCCCTCAAATTACAATATTGCATTATTTAAAGTAAATATTAACTTGAAACACATTGAAAAAATTATATAAAAGAGTTTATATAAAAGAATATTTCAATAACTATCCTCAAAATATATTATATAAACGTAAATTTAACGAGAAATGTAAATCAACTCTTTACCCGAAGTCGTGCAAAATCTTATAAAATGGTATAAGTAACCCCGAATAACAAGTAACCCAATACTATTTTATAAGTTAGCCGAAGTCATTGAAAATCTTATCCAATTATGTAAGTATATGCAAACATTTTCTCAAATTAGAATGTGATATTATTTATTATAGAAGCAAACGTCAAGCACATTTAATAAACTCAATAAAAGAGTTAATATAAAAGAATAATCCAATAACTATCTTAAAAAATATAATGTACACTTAAACTGAAGTCATTGAAAATCTCGTCCAATGATATAAGTATATGTAAAATTTTCCGTAAATTCAAGAATGATTTTATTTAAAGTAGAAATGAACTTCAACTACAGTAAATAAACTAAATAAAATAGAGTCAATAACAATTTTCTAAAATATCTAAAGGTTAATGTGGAATTCAATGTACGCTTAGAGGATGGCCAAGAGACAACGCGATGCAGGTTGTCACAAAACTATTGTATATAGGTAACGAAGACGCCTTCATTATATAATATTGAAGTACTTCATCTCATTTTTTCGGTCGCCACTGAATATCACGATACGATCAACTCCTCGTGATGTGAGTGCTCTATGCGTGTACAAATAATGTAAATATAGCCAATTCAGCAACACGAGAAAACATGTTTTACGACGTAGGAGTTCAATGTTTATATTACAGTCGACCTCCTCCAAATAATATTCCTTTTTTGGTGTCTCCAGTTCGGTCTGGCTGAATTATTTTTTCTCCTAACATCGACGTGACCTTTTCAAAAACAGTTTGGGAAGAACGTTTCATTGAACGGTCTGTATTTATCTTTCATAAATTGTTACATATCTGTAACAAAAATGTTATGTTCATAGTATTTTGCAAAAGTTCCTATAAATAAGGGAGAATATACAAATATTACTTAAGCGCAAGTGCTTTACACAAGTGTCAAGAAAACGGTAACAAATTAAAAAATGAAAGATAAGATAATCGACGTGAAATCATTGTTTAGCTGAACTCACACCACTTTTATCGACCGCAGTCTATCTTAACATTTACATAATCGTACAATAGATTAACAAAAGCAAACTTAAAACGTAAACCTCATTTTTTCAGGATACTTAAGTAAGATTTGTGTAAAAATAAGGTAATATTACTTGCATAAAAAAGAGTACCATAGAATTTACTCAAAGCTTTAATGTTAGTAACATATTTGAAAACAAAAGCTATACAGTTAAAGTTTATAAATATCATGAGTTATCCCGAATAAAAATTATGAAAAACATATATTTTATTGTAATCAATGTCCTAGTGATATGATTAGCTTACTGCTATTTTAACTCACCCCACAGAACCTTGAATCAAATCGAACAACCAAGCGTAAACTGATAACGGATTATAAAAACAACAAATGTCAATCCCATAATAATGTAAAGTAACTTTTTTAGATGTATGGAGACGAAACAAATATTTTCACTGCTAGCTTTTACGATTTATTCAGCATAAATTCAAAATAAACATGGTTCGTAAATAAACATCGAGCTTGCCAGAAATTATCACCTGTATCTTATATAATAGCCTAATTTAGATATTGGGGTCAAAATATCAAAGATGTCATTTCGACGAAATTTAAGCGAGATATGCGCCATGTTGGTACTCACGAGAAGGGTAATGAAACGAGAATAGATTTGTATAATTACAATTATTTTTAATTTCTTTATAAATATATTTTGAAAGATTAAAATTATAAATTCAAATTTGAGAACAAATTTGAACACATATTTTTTGTCTTTAATATAACGATTTTGAGAGATTTCAATTGTATATTTAAATTTGGGAAAAGATTTGTATTCTTATAGATTGTTTGTAATTTAAAAAAATGTTTTTCAAATTGAATTGATCCAAAGGATAACTTATTTACTTTTGTTCTCCAAAATTATATAGCAAAACTAGATTTGCATTTTCCGTTCTATCTTTTATTTTCTTAATCCACATTTTTAAACTTTTTCGAACTTATGTTTGAAGAATGTTTGCAAATATAATTTTCACTTATAAGCATTTGCTAATTTTGTTTCTTTAATAGAGAAATATTTTTTTAATAAAATTTAATGGTATAATAGAAATAAAGTCCCAGAATTATATTTTGTCCTGGAGGTTGTTTGACAATCGCATGTTTTTTTTTGCTTTCGATATTTTGTTGGCGATAACACATAATACAACACTCTCAATCAAAATCCAGTCCAGCCCATTCATATTTCCATTTCCCATTTACGTGAGTAAATTGAAATTACCGTAATACAAAGGTAAAATAAAATTAAACTTTGCCGACTAGCGCGTGAGCACCCACGCTTATTATATAACTCACTATATATTGTCAAAGAAATCACTAATGTAATAATCTTTCATTCCTCTTACTAAGTTAAATCCTAGCATTATGTGGTTTGTATCAATAAACAACGTTAAATACGTAAATAAAATAAAGAGCTATCAAGCACAGGCTATATTCTCTTACAATTCGTCATAGGAGATTGCATATTACTGACAAAAGATATTACTGAGATAAGTCATTATTAAGCTGAGTTTTTGCTAAAGCAGTTTTTTTTCCAAGAAAAAAGAACTGTTGCGTTTTCTCAAATTATTTTTATACTTCATAAGTAAGATTAACAATAAATTAAATTATTTAAACTTAAGTAGCGACACTAATATTTACTTTGTATAGCATACATTAAATAAGAATAACGAAAAAATTAAGCAACCGTCTTTGGTTTGTGTGTAAACTGTTATTACTACTTTGATCTTCTGTAAAACAGATGTCTTTCTAATAACCACGTAACAGTAATAGTATCGACAAACAATAACGATTAAAATCGAATGAAAATCGATGTACCTACTTTATAATTAACTTCATAAACACCCCCTATACATTTCTGTACTTCTATTTGAATTAGTAAAAAGCAATATCATTTTAACATTTCCGATTGCGATTCTAATATATATATATATATATATATATATATATATATATATATATATATATATATATATATATATATATTTAAATATATATATATATATATATATATATATTATATATATCTATATATTTTAATTATATAAAATTTAATTCTAAATACCCGCTTATATTATTTACTCCACTAACATGAGAACAAGCAGTGACGAAAGAAATTGGAAAAATGTAATTTTCCGCATGAGGTTACACGAAACACTTCAGCAGAATTCACGTACACAGAGAAGAAAACTTATTGTGTCTATCGATAAACTTTTCACCGCACTACCACTATACACTTCCACGTCTTCAGGGCATTACGTAAGAAGGTAAGAGAAAGTAATGAATAAACTTGCCGAAGCTGAATCTGAAGAGCAACTTCGACATTCAATTATAATTTTCCTAACTCGAAGCTAACTTCTTCCCCGAAACTCTATATTGCATTATATTTTACGAGGAAAGCAGAATGGTCGACGCGATTATCTAAACATATTTCATTGCTAAAACCTCTATCTGTACGGAAGGCGGGCGGGATATAAGTATTTTTGCCAGTCAGAAAACATGTGTAAAATGTAGGATCATTCTCGGTATGTCCGCGACCCTCACCCGAACATAAATCATTTATTCAAATAAGATGACCTCCGTCTTCTTAACTGTGCGGCAATGTAATGGCGGTCGTAATTTAACATTCAATTTGGGGGCTGACGATTTATCTCGTCGCATTTCAATCCACGGCAATAAAAAATAAATAATTGATTATCGGTTTTGCCTTGCATATTCAATTTGCGTCGACCGGTTTAAGCTACAAGGATTATTACAATTAGTTACTAAGCCGTTTAAAGATACATTCGTTTTGTTATCAATATGCATGTATGGGTAACTTTTGAAAAACAATCTGTTTGGTAGCGTCACGTATTCTGTGAGAAATTGTACTGTAGTTTAATGTTCATCGGAGACTTTATGTTTGAACTAATCTGGGCACGTTCATATATCTGCATTGATTTTATTCCTAATTGAAATGCTGATACGTCTAAAACGTGCCTAACTTTTCATGAATAATTCATTATTAGAGTACATTTTAGGCTGCACAGCTGTAAAGATATGAAATTAATAAACCTTGTTTTTAGGCGACTTTAAGCAACGGAATTGTTTTTAATTATAACACATCAATTTATTTGCTATGTGTCGTCAATATATCAAAAGCAATTTCTATTTTCATTTATTTATTTTATTTGTTTTCATTTATTTATTTCGTTTAATTATTTTTTTATTGCTCTCGTTTACTATACATTTATAATTATTGTACATACGATGGTTTCATTAAAAAGAGTCTCGAAGACCGTATAAATAATTAATTTTTAGGATTATTTTTTAGTATTTTCTTTTAAATGGGTTATATATTTTTTAGTTTCGACTTATCAATTTTGACAATAATATTATTATTTTATTTAGAAACATGCTTGTATTTTTCTTGTTACTTACAATTGTTATTCTTATTATTAATATAGTTTTGATTTTTTTACATACAAATGAACCCACTTGGAAATTAAGAGTTCTTAAATTGTCCAGTATAATTTTTATTAATTTTAGTACTATCTTTTATAAAAATGATTAGACATTTCCCTGAAACATAACTGTATTATTTTGTCATTAATCATACCCAAGGTCAATACCAAATGTCGCCTTTCTCCTCCTTATATGTTGATGGGATTTAAATACGCTATAATATTTACTATATAGAGATCGGCGTATTGTAATGTTGCTTATGCTTCCTAAAAATTAATAAATACATAGAATGTAAACTTTGGCTATGTTTCTGTTATTCTACACTAGAATGAAAAGTACAGAAATGGACAGTGGGCCAAATTATCGTCTAGACAGGGCAATGGATGTTATGTGAGGCGAGAGGCGAGTTCACGGTAATAATCATACGAGGGAAATTAGTTAATAAGTATGGCGCATAAATAGTAAATCTATTTAAATATTTATCACTATGTTAAGAAAACAGTTTACGTGAATATGTGCCATACGTACTATGAGTACTATGGATATTTGACCTCGCCATCCAAACGAAAGCGATTTGTTTATTGCAAGATACCATACAGGTAAGCATATACCATTATTTAATTTTTATCAAATTTAGGTTTTCTAGAGTTTGGTATATTTTTTTATCGTAATTTTATAACAATGATCTGTAATAAGTGTATATAAGTATTTATGATGTTAAAAATATATTATTGCATATTTTTCCCCGAAACAGGTATTGCGCGGCGTTTGATTCGAAAGTGATGTATCGTTTCATTTTTATTTATAAATCCTTTTTATTATCTTCTTTTATATATGAATCCTTTTTTAGAAAATTATCAGAAATTTTACAATGTCAATCAAAATCCGTTCTCTTTAATTATGAGGCATGACATTTTTATGGATTACCTGCGTTTTTAGTTTTATCACTTAAACTGTTTCCACAGACATTGCGTATGTGTCAATACTATGATATCATTGCGTAATGAGCTCGTATACGAAAGTGAATATATAAGGAAATAATATGAAAAGTTATGACTTTTATCACCTTGCTTATTTTTATTTTCTTATACAATTGTTGAACTTTTTCTGCACAATTTTCTTCCTTAAAAATAAAATTACAGAATAAACAGATTAATCTGATAACTCTTTATCTTTAGTAAAAATGGAGGTATTTTTGAGAATATAAATTTTGGAGATATGACATCTGTAAAACGCATGAAATTAGCATAGTTTTTTTTATTTAAGCTTATCGTTTATATGTGTAACTTTTTTTATTATTTATAAATAATTTTATTAAGTATACCGGTATGAACTATTTTGGTACATAATTTTGCAATTTGCATTTAATAATAAAATATTTGCATTTATTAATAATAAAACCACGCGTCTCCATGACGATCATAGTTTAACATACCTAATGCAAGATTTCTACCGATAAATTTTTCAATCTAGGTGCGTCAGGTTACACTGATTAAAAATCAATTGAAACAACATTATACTTGACAAAAATAGAAAAATGTGCTGAAAGCAATCCCGCACACTTACCAAATGGACTCTAAGGTCTCGTAAATAAGCTTGGCTGTCTCGTAGACCATGTCAGCATCTGAGATTGCCGTTCATTGACTTCTCAATATTTAATCGTCACCTTGAATCGTGGCTATATGTATATTAGGTTGGCTAGTAAGTTTTTAGGCACGACATCGGGACTTTTCTAGAAAGGTTCTCCAAACTTCTAAAAGGTTTTATTGTAGGATATAAATAGGCCATAGTGCAGTCAGTTGATAACAGTCAACGCCGAAGCTTGAAGTGATTTACATAAAAGATAATGGATTTAAATCTATGTCAAATACAGATTCAATTAATTTACAAATTTCGTCTGAGTCAAGATGCAAAGACTACTATAAACTATATATGTCATGTGATAGGCGAGTCCACGGTATCTTAGGGGACGGTAAAGATTTGGTTCAGAAAGTTCAGGAATAAAGACTACAATCTTGAGGACTATCCCCGTACCCGACGTCCTATTGAATTGGACATTCTACAATTACGACGCCTAATTGAGGAGGATCCTCGACTGACAACTCGTGAATAAGTAGATATGATACATTGCAGTCATGTCACTATAGAAACACATTTGCACGAATCGGGAAGAGTTTCAAAAATCGTGTTTGCATACCCCAGGAAATGTTTTCATATCACCTTCAGTTCAGATTTGATCTATGTCAATACTTACTGACATTGAAACATAAATGCGACTCTCTGAATCAGTAACCAGCGATAAGAAATGGGTTACTTACGTTATCCATACACGTAAATAACAATAGCTGGGTGTCAGAGAAACAGGTTATGCTCAGCTGCTAGTGGAATGTCAAGGGAGTTACTTTCAAAGGGATCTACAATAATTAATATATTTATTGTGAAAAATAGGACCGAATAGCTAAAAAATTGTGTAGACAATAAGATCGAGTTTATTTTCTACATGATATTGCATGTTCCAAAATGTACTCGTTATAATTTAGAGGAGCTCGACTGAGTTCTACTAATTCAATCACCACATTTGCTGGATATTGCGCCCTCTGATTACCATTTACTCAGGACTCTAAGTAACCATTTACGCGAAAAAAATTAGCGAAAATTTTTTAATCAAAGTTAGCGAAATTTTACAAGAAAGACATATTGTCACTGCCAACTAGATGAGAAGAAGTAGTAGATAAAAATGGTGCATAATTATTGTCCTGGAAAATTCTCCAATCGGAATAAGAGGCAGTGATGGATAAAAAATACAAACATTTTCACCAAAATAATGAAATTATTGCATTAGCCTCAAAGAAAGGATCAATGAGTGCAAGGAAAAAACAATGTTTCAACGGAAATGTGGATGGATAAACATGAATCACGTTGGACTCTGTGGAGTCTATATAAGTATGTACGTAGGTAAGTGTACTTTCAACGTCTGATAAAATTTGCACAATCCTACTTATTACCGAGCAAAATAAACAAAATGGTAAGTTTACGAGCTCGAACATTCGTTCGGCCCGAATTCATGCCACTGAAAAATTTAAATGTATGTCCTGCAAAACTAAAGAAAAACGAATCGATTAGAACCGGAAAAAGTGCGGGAAATTCATATTGAGTCATAGATGATGCCCATTATATTTATATACAACCAAAAAAGTATTTCGTGATGTAAATCAAAAAACTGAACATTTGATTTATGCTGGAAAGTTACATTTAGACAGCTAGTCTAAGGGAAAATATAGCTCCTGCGTTAATGCTATTATTATGGTTACGTAATTTGACGGCTCAGAATCTTGAAGTTTTCCTTTTTTTTTAAATTCGATTAAGTGTGGTAGTCATTAATCTTATTTATTTATTTCATATCATCGGTACACAAACAATAATGTCACAATTTTAACTATTCAATTTAAGTAGACATAATTATGCATGTAATTTTTTGCAACGTCACCTAAAGAGTGAGTATATCATGATTAATTAGGTTTTACCATTATTATATAATATTTTTCCAATTAAATGATATAATATTTTCAAATGACAATTCAATTAATTATAACGAATTCAATAAGTTCTTGAAGAGATTTATTAAGTAAGAGAGTTAATGAATAAAATGTAGACTCACATTTTTGAATTAGTTATGGTGAAATCAATTTAATAATTCAATAGAAGAATTTAACAATAAATTAAAGTCAAATAAATTTAGAAAAAAACAATTGAAATTAATTAATAAAATTCATTCAAATTATGGAAGAGAACAAAATAGCAAGAAGGTCTGCGATGGAAATACATGTCGAAGCAGTTTGCTCCATATAACTCGTCTAGTATGGAATGTTGCTAGAATGTAACGTTTGGAATTCATAGAAAATCTTTGAATAATAAATACTATTAAATAAATAAAAATGTAAAAACTCAACGTTACTTAAGTAGTTTTTAAAGCAATGTTTTATACATTGGTGGGAGCGAGATCTCAACATCTTTAATAATAATTTGTCCATTGTATTACCATATATTTTGTGGGTTTTCATGAAATTTTTTCTTTTTTGTTATAAGTTTTCTAAAACTTAATTAACATGAGATAAGAAATTTCATCGATTTGATCTTCATTTTGAGAATATATTTAAATGTATATTAAAAAAACTCCATATTTTCTTTTCAATTCCTTAACAATATTTCGATAAATATTCGAATATAAAATTCCATTTCGATACCACTTTATTTAAATTTTTCATTAGTTCTTTTATACCTGGCCTTATGGAAATTTAATGCTGACCTAGTAGATGTTCCAATACACTTTCCACTTTAAAATGGGTGAAATAATCTAGAGGTGATAATTATTCAATCTACTAAGGGTTTGTTCGGTACGATACACAATAATTAAGGATGAGTTACTCAAAACTACTTTTTATCTCTTGGCAAGGTGCAGTCATTTTTTACACATCGATGTGTTTCGTGGACGTTAAAATCCCCAACTGCCAAAATATCTGAATTTTGGATTAGCAATGTATTATCTAAATTTGAAAGAAACTCTCAAGCAACTTCAGGATGGAGCAATATAAACAGAGCAAGTGTTAACAACTTTCGGTCCTATTTTAGTAAGGAGTATGATATAAACAGAGATATCTTCATTATCACCCTCACACCAACTTTTCTGAACAGCTTCATATGGTTTCAGAATAGCAATAAACTTAGTACTATCACGCCGAAATATTTGGTGCAATTTACCGTAAATCTTGGAGTCATAAATAAAGTGCTTCAACCATGTTTCAGTTAGAATTCTATATTTTCATCGATTTGTTACCACAGGGATTCTCAGTAACTTTGATCACATAGCCGGCATTCAGATAACCTTGACAAGTCGGTTTTAGTAGGCGAAAAGTAGAAGGGAAAAATGACCTCGCGTTTGATCAACTAGCCGTTGGGGTGATCCAGAATCCGTCATTTTGTAACAACTGCTCTCTGGGAAGCCAAGAATTGAACGAGTACGATCTTCATAAAAGAAGAAGGCGATCTAGAATAAGCATTATTTATTACTTCCACACGTTGTCAAACTTACAATGTTTCGGTAATATACAATTAGCATGAGCATAACCCGAACTAGTAAAATATTGAAATTAAATTGAAGGAATAACTTCTACTTATGATAATTGCGATACCATGCAATGTTTCAACAAACATTGTATTATATTGCAATTATCATAAGTAGAAATTGTAAAAAATTTAGAATTAAATTGTGACTCTTTCATAGATTTACACTAATAAATCATGCGGTTCAGCTTTTTGATGAAAGTTTATCTGGCTTTATTCGAAACCGCTCAAAGATTTATGGCCTTAAACTTAATGTACTAAAATTTCGATAGTTTGTGAAAAGAAATAAAATATTTATATGTGATTATTTACATCCTATATATTTTCCCCCCCAAAAATCTCTGATAATGAATTTCCGCTATACCTTGCACACCTATCTTCAAAATGGTCCTTAAAGAAAGAAAGATAAATTACAGCAATCAGTTTCTCAAAAAGAGTTGTGCTTTTGTGCTTATTTTTGAATTACCACCAAGTAAAATTAAAATCTCTCAATTATTATGTGATTTGGAACAACAAAATGTAGTGTCATATGTTTTTAATATTAAAAAGTTTCTCAGTTTCTATGCAAATAATTGAAAAGGTTGTTATAAATATACGCTGAATATTAAAAACTCGGCTACACTTTTCTCTTTCAATGTTGAACTCGTTATATACTGACAAATGCAATCGTATATACAATTAGGTGCAATTGTGGTTTAAGTTATTGTTAAATGGTTTTTTTCTTTAATTTTATTCGTTACCTCAAAATATAAATAACATAATAATTACAGGATTACTTTGCTTTCCATTCGTTTGGCTATAAAGATCCTTCTTTCTTAAAAAGAAGCGACCTTTCAAATATAACTTATCTTAATATGGGCGCATTCATAAAATATAAACGGACGTACCGTTCCCTTAAAATTTTGAATTTATTTAGGAAGAAAAGTCTCTTAGCACTAAATACACCGGATTGACGTGTGTTTCATTATCGTCTAAGCGCCGACCTAAAATTTTGACGATAGAAGTATGTAAAACTTTGTTAATTTTACAACTAATCAATTTAGATGCATATTTTTGGAAACA
The DNA here is from genome assembly GCA_039881145.1 of Druceiella hillmani. Lineage (NCBI taxonomy): Eukaryota > Metazoa > Arthropoda > Insecta > Lepidoptera > Hepialidae > Druceiella > Druceiella hillmani. The sequence continues at coordinate 2,452,901 of JAYKKI010000098.1, read as the reverse complement.
AGATTTAGGGAATGAAGTTTTTTACAATAAATACGTTTCTGTAAAAATGTCTTATTTTTAATATTCCATGGCAAAACCAAAACAAAACACTAATGGTGTTACTTTGGTGTACGTCCGTTCGTCTGCCGTAGAAGAATTTCTCCAAAACTATGGATTAGTTAGTAAAAATTTTAAATTTTCCACAGAGATAGAGCCTGGTGGATGAAATATGAAAGGTAAATTTTTATTGTGGGCTCAATTTAAGCGGTAAATTGAGACATAAAATGTAATTCTTTAAAGGTTATGGCGTAAGATGTCCATTAAAGGTTTATCAAAGCACGGGCTAAGCCATACTTATCATATATTCGTTTATGAATTTTATTAAACATTTTTGGCAAAACCCGTGTCGCCGAAAAAAAAACCTCAGAAAAACCAAAAAAAATACTATGACCTTGGGAATTAAATTTAGTTTGAAAGAATTTCATAAAATTTGAAAAATTTCCGATGCTCTTAATTTTCATAAACAATTTAATTGTTTATTTTCTTACTACTGATTTGTTCACAATTAAATGAAACTACATGATGTAGTATTATTTCAACTTTCTTTAAGTTCTTCACCACGGCCCAGGTTTCGTCGTATTGCAACATCTTCAGAATTTAAAGAAAGTAGAAATAATCCTACATCATTTAGTTTCATTTCATGATACAGCATTGATGCGGTTGGCGAAGGATAGCTTGGAAAATTAGTTGCTTTTAAGCATAAGGTCTGTGTGCATTGGTATTAATATTTAAATGGAAATGTGATGGCGCCGAATAGTAATTTTACATGCACAGACTGGACTTAACTGATTTTTTTGTTACTTTCACAACAGAAACAAATCAATTTTTGTAATGATTTATTAATGCGTCAAAAGACCGGGCGCTAATTAGGGAATTTACGCAGACTGTCCCTGAACAACTGAAATTTGAGATATCTGCACCACCAAAATTTTGTTATCAACTAATTGTGAAAATTAATTCAATGGAAACTATCTACATTTATACGTTATACATTTCCAAGTAGGTAATGAATTATGAAGTATTTTTTACAATAAAAAAGTATAAAAAAAGATAAAAATTTGGAAAAAACCGTTTTCGTGAATCATTTTCAAAAAGACCATTTTAATAATGCGTCGTGAACTTTCGGTGAAGGTTCACGACACATGAACTTTGGCGGAGTAAAAACTAATTTTTTTTAATAAAACTCAAATAAAAATTAAAACGACATAACAATCCAATTTTCATACAAAAATTCCAAATAAATGCATAAATATTATTAAAAAAATGAGTTGTATAATTTTTGTCATTCACGGAAAAAAATCGCAAAAGTGAAAATAATTACCTTTTCATTTTGTTTGATGAATTTGTATTTGAATTTTGAGTTGTTTTCAAAATTATTAGGAAAACTATCAGCCTAGCCTTATCAGCCGTCGGAACAGGGGGTATATCACTGAAAATATTCGAGATGATTGATCAACAAATAAACTGGTCTCTGTCTAATCTTGCACAAATTCAGCAGCTTCACCTGACTTTTGTTACAATTTTTATCACTACTCTCTCTTAGAAATTACATAGCTCGATAGCCAATAACTTATGTTTTGATATACAGCTCAAACTATAGGCTTTCTAACAATTTAACAGCATAGAAGACCGATATGTGGTTGCAGAAATTATCGCCAACAGACAAACAAATATTTCAGTTTTATACATTTTAAAGCGGATAAGTTTGTTCAAAATATATATAGTTAATATTATCTTCACAAAGCTTAGATTCACTATTTGTAAATATTATGTGTTATCACTTAAAAATTTGACGAAAACTTGAAATTTCAACAAATTATTTGAATTAAAATGCCAAGAATATCAAGAAAATACGTTCAAGTTCGAGAAGAACTCATACTCTGATGGCTCAATATCGTTATGTAATATTATACTACAGCTTAATGAGTAAATATTTTACAAAGATACAAAACAAAACAAAAACGGCAAAAGAAAAAAATTAGTTTTTCAAGTAATAAATCTACATAGAATTATAGAATAATGGTGTTTTGATTTCTTTCCTTCACTTGTGCAATGAGACATTACTTCGTACCAAATTTCAAAAAGCAAAGTGGAATAGTTTTAAAAGTTTGAGCAAATATCAAAAGTTCATAATATTTTAAAGACTGTATCTTTTTATTGCATTAAATTGGAATAGTTTTATAGAGCTATGGGAACATAAGTAGCGGTGTTTCACATTAGTTTCATCTTGACACCTCTAGCTATCCCTAAGCAAAAGAACCTTAACAGGTGGACAGCAAATTGTTCCCATAACTAACCTTTTTTCATTTTGAGATACAAATCAATCCTAGAAATAAGATCAAAAGTATTGGTCGTTAATGATGTATGCCTTAGTAGAATATTTATTATTGAAATGTTATTATTTTACGACTTATTAAAATATAAATGCGGAAATAGTTTTATTTATTTCTTTCTATCGTTTTCTTAACTATTTCCATAAGAAATAAGTCAAAATTTCATGTAATTTATTTTGCGTTGATATAATATAGATAATGAGGATCGTGATGAATCATAATGTATATTATGTAGATTTGAATATTATGGTAAAATACAAATGTTCACTTTACCCAACGTCCTTTAAAATCTGATATAATGATATATGTACATATATATAAATTTCCCTCAAATTACAATGTCACAATATTTAAAGTAAAAAATAAATTGAGACACATTAAAAAAATTAGGTACAAGAGTTTATGTAAAAGAATATTTCAATTACTATCTTCAAAATATATTGTATAAACGTGAATTTAACGAGAAATGTAAATCACCACTTTACCCGAAGTCGTTCAAATTTTTATAAAATGGTATAAGTGAACCCTAATAATACGTAACCTGATACTATATTATAAGTAAGCCGAAGTCATTGAAAATCTTGTCCAATGATGTAAGTATATCTGAAAATTTTCTAAAATGTTGAATGTGACATTATTTAATGTAGAAGCGAACTTCAACCATATCTAATAAACTAAATAAAAGAGTAATTATAAAAGTATAATTCAATAACTATCTTTAAAAATATAATGTAAACATGAGTCTAACGAAAAATACAAATCTACACTTAAACTGAAGTCATTGAAAATCTCGTCCAATGATATAAATATATGTAAAATTTTCCTCAAATTCAAGGATGATCTTATTTAAAGTAGAAACGAACTTTAACCACATTTAATAAACTTAATTAAATAGTTTAAATAAAAGTATAATTCAGTAAGTATCTAAAAAATATATAATGTGAACGTGAGTCTAACGAAAAATACAAATCTACACTTGACCTAAAGTCATTGAAAATCTCGTCCAATAATATGAGTATATGTTAAAGTTCCCTCGAATTCAAGGATGATATTATTTAAGTAGATATGAACTTGAACCACAGTAAACAAACTAAATAGAATAATTTAAATAAAATATAATTCTAGAACAATTTTCTAAAGGATATAAACCTTAATGCGAATGCAATGCACGCTTCCAAGATGGTTAAGAGGCAACAAAACGTAGATAGGCGCAAAACCTATGTACAGACGTAACGAAAACGCCTTCATTTTACTATACTGAAGTACTTCATCTCATTTTTGCTGCCGCCCGCTGAATGCCACGATACGATCAACTCCTCGGACGTGAGTGCTCTATGGGAGTACAAATATTGTTAATATATCCGAGCCAATTCAGCGACACGAGAAAACATGTTTTACGACGTCGGAGTTCAATGTTTATATTACAGTCGACCTACTCCAAATAACATTCGTTTTTTGGTGTCTCCAGTCCGGTCTGGCTAAATTATTTTCTCAGAACATCGACATAACAATTTCAAAACAGTTTGAGAAGAACGTTTTATTGAACGGTCTGTATTTATTTTTCATAAATTGTTTCATATCTGTAACGGAAATGTTATGTTCATAGTATTTTGTAAAAGTTACTATAAATAAGGGGAAAATACAAAGATTACTTAAGTAGCATAATCTTAAAATTATACTCTATTATTAAAATAGAAAATCGATTCAAGGGTTTGGTTTGAGAAGGTATGCCTAGGTTGGCAGGTTTTTAGATGTATACAACGTGCGGGAAAACTACGACGATTAATAGGTAAATAAATACTCATACAAATTGGAATTCAAGTGGGTATACTTCGTATTTAGATCATGGTATAGGCAAGAACACATAATATTGTATTTAAGTATATAAGGTAATATTATTTCCAAAAAATCTCACAACACAAACATGAGAATCCCTCCATTTTCTTTCAAAATCAATGAGAAAATGTAGTGTAGGACAACGATTTATGACCTATTATATATATATATATATATATATATATATATATATATATATATATATATACATATATATATATATATAAATATATATATATATATACAAATATATATATATATATATTTATCTACTTTATATTTGCTTTGAAACACGATTCTTGATTACGTACCATAATTTAATTATTCCTCAATCCAATTCAATGTACTTCGCATTTTCGTTCGTAAATAATCTCGACTGCCTCACTGACTTATCTGTCACAATTTGGTTAGTGAACTCTTGTGACCTTTCTTAATTCTCCTACCTATTCTTTTATCATCCAATATTATTATATTATATCCGAAACCTTTTCATATACGAAGTAGTTTCCGACGACTAAAGGTAAAAATACGATAATATATGACAATTTTTTATCATATGTTTCCTTCCATATGTACACATATAGAATACATATTTTCAATATATTAGAAAATGGTTTAATATGGTAGGCAAATTTCGAACACGTTAATGTCATGTAGTGAACACTATAAAGCGGTTTATACTAAATAAAAATAGTTAATTTGAAGCGTATGGTATTCTTATATATTCCGCTTATTACAGCAATAATTAAATTCACAACATTGACATTTTGAACCAACGTGGATTAAATTTACTGATCAGTTTTTCTCAATTTTCCATACGCCTTAATAGAAACAGTGGATTTAAATAAAATCTGTACTGCAAACACTTTCGAAATTAATTTCTAATTATAAATCAAAAATACAAGTTTTTCAAGAGCAGACCCAATCGAATCTTAATTTGAAAAATTAATTACATAATTTTATACACTTTTACGTACAAAAACGGGTTTTGAGAGTAGTTAAAAATGTTTATATAATGTGGAGGGTATAAAATGAGAAAAATGAAGAAAGAATAGAAACAGAAGCCGCTGTGCTGCTAGTTCACATAGCGTATACGAAATACAGATAAACTTTTAGAAAATAGTCAAGATTCATAAGAAAATGAACAGCAGATAACCCTGAAATACTAAAAACAGATTGATGGTAGGACCGTAAAAGACGATAGTAAACTTTCATTAAAACTAATTATATTACAGATCAGCTCTCTATCATTATTGATTAAAACCAATTTAGTAAAATTTCTGTATCATTTACTGAGAAGTAAGTCTTTAGAATCATTTTAAAATTGAAATATAACATTGCAAATAGAGTAAAATATATATTTTATCCTCATAACATTTCCGTAACGTAAATTACGGTTGAAATTTCTGTCCAAAACTTACTAAACAGTATAGTAAATTGACTGGGGAAAATGTATAAGAAATTGCTGGAAAATACTGTTTTAGAAAATATTACTGATAACATTTCAATAATAATCAAATAGATTTTCCATATTTCATCAAGGTAAATCGAAATACGAAAAAATATTTTGAAGTTTTAAGATACTGCTCTTTATCGTGTTGCTTTTATCAGTAAAGCTAGTTTTTAGCCGCTGGGGCAGATGGCACAATTTTCGGTCTTCCTGGCCACAATTTTGGAGTTTGTTTTGGAAACAATGCAAATTATGAAAAAAGAAGTTACTAATTTATATACACGAAGAAATATAAATATGTTTGAAAATCCTTTCAATAAAGCATAAATCGTTGGTGTTGTGTGTTGGGTTGACCACAAGACATATTTGGCTGAATGGCGCACCGCGGGGACATGTATTGGACTCCCGGCAGCTCGTTGGGAAGGGCTTGACTGGTATTCTGGGTGACTGTGAGAGATTGCTCTCGTGGTAATAAGTCCTCTTCACTTTCCAACTTGGATTTGATTTTATTTGTTGCTTTTGTCTTTAGTATAAAAATTGAAATAATTTAGGTAGCAAAAATGAGAAAATTACAATTTTAAAAAAATTTAACCGAGAAAGTACAGTAGCTTAAATCGAAAACTAGTCCAGGGGTCAGCAATCTTGAGGTAAACTTTTATAGTAGTCATAATAGAAATAAAGTTTATAGATTTTTTTAGAGAATATGAAATTTCATTTGTAATCACTACTACAAATGAAAATTTATAAGAAATAAAGATGAAAATGGAAAAAGCGTCTAGACTTATAAATTATAAAAGTTTTATTTTATAGTCCTGGTTACTTCTAACCTTTGTTTACCTGGTTTACTCACTTTCTTTTTTTCAGTTAAACGTACTATTTAAATATTTTTCGAGCCATGATACAAGTATATTTATATCGACCAAGAATGCTTTTGAGATGAAATTATATATTTATTTTATTTATCTACTTTAATGTACCTAATTGAAACATATAGCGAAATTAATGCTACAAGAGCAATCTCTTCAGATAACCATAACACCAGTCTAGCCCCGTTCGACGAACGGCCGGGAATCGAACCCTGGTCCCCCGCACGCCACATCCTCAAAGGCCGTATGCCTTGTGATCAACCGAACACACCGCGGCGACGATATTATTATTGAAGAAAAACTTTAACACAACAATAAAAAGTATACTTGTACAAAGCCGCCGGGAAACTCTAAAATACTATATGGGGTTTATATTTGCGTCGAAATCATAAATATCTATCACGATAATAAATGTTTTGCAGAAAAATCTATGAAAAATTTATGTAGCATTTTTAATCTTATAATTGATGAAATTTTGTGTTGTTATTAAAATTCGAAATTGATTAGATGATAAGGGTAAGCGCCGATATAAAGCAACCTTTTATAGGAAAGCTGGAAAAATACGACTCTACTTTATTAGAAACTAACATTTAGTGTAGCTTTACTAAAGATAGATTGTGGTTACCTTCATTTTCTCTATTATTAATTTCATACTAAGTTTTCGTTAAATAATATTTATCGCCAAGTTGATATATTGTCAATTTATTTTATTGAATTTAGATAATATGAAGATCTGTTTGGCGCTATGATGATTTGATACCACGTTTGTAGTGAAATTGCTTTATTTCTCACGAGTCATCATTAATGTGGGAATTCTAGTGCAGTAATATTTAATAATATCAAAAATAATTAAATAGGAGGGTATTTAAATTAGGGTGAAAATCTAAAAAAATATTATATCTAGAATTACGGTTATAGTTTTGTGACAAATTATGCGTAAGTATCCAAAAACGCTTTCTGTCGTAGTTTTAGATTCAATAGTTTTTGAAATAAGAGAAAAAGTCTCTTTGCATATTTTTCAGTTTATTTCTGATTAAATGCTTCTAAAAATTATGAAAAATACGTTTGATACTACCACCTTAAATGCTACCCGACAACTTGATTGAAAACTCGGAAAGATCGACTTGAAATTACAGAAAAAAAATGTTTAGTACTTAGTTTGCAATACCCCAAAATTTTCGTACATATTTTTGAAAGTTAGCTATTGCGATATGTCCATTTTAGTACTAAGATGGATTTTAAATTTCTATCTTAAGCCTTTTCCAAGAAAAAAGGCCAACAGACAGACTTATACTTTTTCTATAGAAGTAAAACTGAAGTATTTTTATTTTCATCACATTTGAAAAGCTTAACGTTCTTATTATTTTATAAAACATTATAGAACCTTGTCAGAAACAAGGTTTTATAATGTTTTCACATTAATAAAGCAATACGTTAACGATAGAAAGCAGTCGTCAAGGTTTTGCTTTATTAATATTATCATAATATATATTTCATCGTGGGATTAAATATTTAGGTTCACAAATTTCCCCATATTTAAAAATGAGACACTTTTATCAAGATAATCTACCAAAACCATTGCTTAGCTGAACTCATAATATTTGTCGTCCACAATATATCCGAAAATTTAATTTATCCTAAAATAGATTAATAGAAGCGACTGTCACATGCTTCATTTTCTCACTATTCTTAAGTGTAAAACAAAAGCTGTACAGTTAAAGTTTGTAAGTATCATGAGTTATTCCGAAGAAAAATGATACGAAAAATATATTTTAATGCAATCAATATAGAAGTCGTATAATGAGCTTACTTCTATTTTAACTCACAAGTTGGGTACTTGATTCAAATCACCCAACCAAGCGTAAACTAATAACGAATTACGAAAATGACAAATAGCAATCCCATAATTATGCAAAGTAACTTTTTTGGACGTACGGAGACGGAACAAATATTTTCATAGCGAGCTTTTATGATACATTCAGCATAAATTCAAATTCGTTCGTCAATAACATCGAGCTCGCCGGAAATGTTGGCCTGTATCTTATATAATGGCCTAAGTTAGATACAGGGGGCCAAAATATCAAAGATGTCATTTCGACATTTAAGCGAGATATGTTCCATGTTGATATTTACGAGAAAGGCAATGAAATGACAACAGATTTGTATTGTTACAAATTTTTTTTAATTTTTTTATAAATAAATTTTGAGAGATTAAAATTATATAATCAAATTTGAGATCAAATTTGAATAGTTACAAAATTTTAACCTCTCAAAATCAATTCATCAAATATCGATTTTGAGAGGTTAAAATTGTACAATAAAATTTGAGAAAATATTTGTATACTTACAAATTGTTCGTCATTTATTAAATCTCTCTTATCTCCAAAATTATACAGCAAACTTAATCTGCATTTTCCTTTTTATCCTCTATTTTCTTAATTCACATTTTTAGAATGTGTCGAACTTATGTTTGAAGAATATTTGTCAAATATCATGTTCATTAATAGTGAAACATTTCAGTTTGTTTCATTAATAGTGAAATATTTTTTTATTAGAATTTAATGGTAAGATGGATATACAGTCTCACAAACCACATATTTGCCTGGAGACTTGTTGGAAAATCTCATGTTTTTTTTTCCTTTGGATACTTTGGTTGGCGAAATACATACACATATATATATATATATATATATATATATATATATATATATATATACATACACATATATATATATATATACATACACATATATATATATATATATGTGTGTGTGTGTGTGTGTGTGTGTATGTGTGTGTGTGTGTGCGCGCGTGTGTACGTATGTGTGTATATAACACTCTTAATCACCATCCAGATCACACCATCCATATTTCCATTGCGTATTTACGTGACATATATTTATTACATACACCTATTAGATAATTTACTATACACGTGTTACATTTATTACATACACCTATTAGGTAATTTACTATACATTGTCAAAGAAAACACGAATGTGAGAATCTTTCATTCCTCTCACCGAGCTTAATTCAAGTACGTAAATAAAACCAAGAGATTGCCAGGAACAGGCTATTTGACTATGGTCTCTTACGATTCGTCCTTGGAAATTGCATATTACGAAGAAAAAAAATTGCTTGTATAAGTCATTATTAAACTGAGATTTTACTCGAGCAGTTTCGTTCCCAAAAAATAAAAACTGTAGCGTTTTTCAAGTTGTTTTAATAATTCATGTGCAAGGTAAACAATAATATAAATTATTTAAACTTAAACAGCGAAACTTACATTTATATAGTATCTCCCTTTGGACTGTGTGTAAACAATTATTGCTATTTCCTTCTTCTGCCAAAAATACCTCTTTCCTATAACCGCGTAATAGTAACTATAAACAATACCAATTAAAATTGAGTAAAAATCGATGTAACTACTTTATAACTAACTTTGTAAACGCTTCCTATAAATTTTCTACAATTTAAACAACTTGCAAAATAAATTTTAATATCATTTTAACATTTCCGATTGCGATTCTAATACCTCAATCCTCATTTTTTAATTAAATCAAATTTCATTCAATTTGGTATACTCAAGCTAATGGATGCAAAATACCCGCCTGTATTATTTAATCTAGTAACATGAGAGCAAGCAATAAAGAACCGAATTTGGAAGAACGCAATTTTCCACATCAGACTACGAGAAAAACCTGGACTTAATTCACGTACACAGCGAACAAAACTTACTATACCTATCGATAAACTTTTCACCACAAAACTACAATAATACACTTCCGCGTCTTCGGGGCATTGCGGAAGAAGGTAAGAGAAAGTAATGAATAAATTCGACGGAGCCCGATCTGAAGAGCAACTTCGACATTCAATCATAATTTTCCTAACTCGAAGGTAACTTCTTCCCCGAAACTCAATATTGCATTATATTTTACGGGGAAAGCAGAATGGTCGACGCGATTATCTAAACATATTTCATTGCTAAAACCTCTATCTGTACGGAAGGCAGGCGGGATATAAGTATTTTTGCCAGTCAGAAAACATGTGTAAAATGTAGGATCATTCTCGGTATGTCCGCGACCCTCACCCGAACATAAATCATTTATTCAAATAAGATGACCTCCGTCTTCTTAACTATGCGGCTCTGTAATGGCGGTCGCAATTTAACATTCAATTTGGGGGCTGACGATTTATCTCGTCGCATTTCAATCCACGGCAATAAAAAATAAATAATTGATTATCGGTTTTGTCCCCGCGCTTTGCATGTTCAATTTGCGTCGACCGGTTTAAGCTAAAAGGATTATTACAATTAGTTACTAAGCCGTTTAAAGATACATTCGTTTTGTTACCAATATGGGTATCTTTTGAAAAACAATCTGTTTGGTAGCGTCACGTATTCTGTGAGAAATTGTACTGTAGTTTAATGTTCATCGGAGACTTTATGTTTGAACTAATCTGGGCACGTTCATATATCTGCATCGATTTTATTCCTAATTGAAATGCTGATACGTCTAAAACGTGCCTTACTTTTCATGAATAATTCATTATTAGAGTACATTTTAGGCTGCACAGCTGTAAAGATATGAAATTAATAAACCTTGTTTTTAGGCGACTTCAAGCAATGGAATTGTTTTTAATTATAACACATCAATTTATTTGCTATGTACCATCAATATATCAAAAGCAATTTCTATTTTCATTTATTTATTTTATTTCTTTCATTTGGTTATTTTTTATTGCTCTCGGTTACTATACATTTATAATTGTTGTACCATGTATAAAACCATCGTATGGTTTCATTAAAAACAGTCACGAAGACCGTCCAATTAATTAATTTTTAGGATAATTTTTTTGTATTTTCTTATAAATGGGTTATATGTTTTTAAGTTTCGATTTACCAATATTGACAATAATATTATTATTTTATTGACAAACATGCTTGTATTTTTCTTGTAACTTACTATTTTTATTCTTATTATTAATATAGTTTTGATTTTTTTTACATTCAAATGTACCCACTTGGGAATTAAAAGTTCTTAAGTTGTCCAGTATAATTTTTATTAATTTTGATAGTATCTTTTATAAAAATGATAAGACATTTCCCTGAAACATAACTGTATTATTTTGTCATTAATCATACACAAGGTAAATACCAAATGTCGCCTTTCTTCACATTATATGTTGATGGGATTTAAATAGTAAATAAATTTACTATATAGAGTTCGGCGTGTTGTAATGTTGCTTATGCTTCCTAAAAATTAATAAATAAATAATAAAAATAAAAATGAATAATAATATAGAATGTAAACTTTAGCTATGTTTCTGTTATTGTGCATCAGAATGAAAAATACAGAAATGGACAGCGGGCCAAATTATCGTCTAGACAGGGTTATGGATGCTATGTAAGGCGAGAGACAAGTTCACGGTAATAAAGCATACGAGAGCAATTAGTTAATAAGTATGGCGCATAAATAGTAAATCTATTTGAATATTTATCACTATGTTAAGAAAACAGTTTATATGAATATGTAACATACATACTATGTGCGCTATGGATAGTTGCATGTCAAATACCTCGCCATCCAAACGAAAGCGATTTGTTTATTGCAAGATACCTAAGTGTATGGTAAGCATATACAATTTTTATCAAATTTAGGATAAAGTTTTTTAAATCGTTTTATATTAATTTAGGCCCAGATTTCTTGAGTTTGGTCTATTTTTTTTATCATAATGTTATAACAATGATTTATAATAAGTGTATATAACTATTTATGATGTTAAGAATATATTATTGCATATTTTTCCCCGAAACAGTTATTATGCGGCGTTTGATTCGAAAGTGATGTATCGTTTTATTTTTATTTGTATATCCTTTTTATTATCTTCTTTTACGTATGAATCCTTTCTTAGAAAATTATCAAAAATTTTACAATGTCAATGAAAATCCGTTCTCTTTAATTATGAGGCATGACATTCTTATGGACTACCTGCGTTTTTAGTTTTATCACTTAAACTGTTTCCACAGACGTTGCGTATGTGTCAATACCATGATATCATTGCTTAATGAGCTCGTATACGAAAGTGAATATATAAGGAAATAATATGAAAAGTTATGACTTTTATCACCTTGCTTATTTTTATTTTCTTATACAATTGTTGAACTTTTTCTTCACAATTTTCTTCCTTAAAAATAAAATTACAGAATAAACAGATTAATCTGATAACTCTTTATCTTTGGAGATATTTTTGAGAATATAAATTTTGGAGATATGACATCTGGAAAACGCATGAAATTAGCATAGTTTTTTTTATTTAAGCTTATCGTTTATATGTGTAACTTTTTTGATTATTTATAAATAATTTGATTAAGTATACCGGTATTAACTATTTTGGTACATAATTTTGCAATTTGCATTTAATAATAAAATATTTGCATTTATTAATAATAAAACCACGCGTCTCCATGACGATCATAGTTTACCATGCCTAATGCAAGATTTCTACCAATAAATTTTACAATCTAAGTGTGTCAGATTACACTGATTAAAAATCGATTGTAACAAAATTATACTTGATAAAAATAAAAAAATGTGCTGAACGCGATCCCGCACACTTACCAAATAGCCTCTAAGGTCTCATGAATAAGCTTGGCTGTCTTGTAGACCATGTCAGCATCTGATATTGCCGTAATCTATAGGCTGTCCATTGACTTCTCAATATTTAATCATCACCTTGAATCGTGGCTATATATATATTAGATTGGCTAGTAAATTTTTAGCCACGACATCGGGACTTTTCTAGAAAGGTTCTCAAAACTTCTAAAATGTTTCACTGTAAGATATAAATAGGCCATAGTGCAGTCAGTTGATAACAGTCAGCGCCGAAGCTTGAAGTGATTTACATAAGAGATAATGGATTTAAATCTATGTCAAATACGGATTCAATTAATTTACAAATTTCGTCTGAGTCAAGATGCAAAGACTACTATAAACTATATATGTCATGTGATAAGCGAGTCTATGGTATCTTAAGCGACGGTAAAGATTTGGTTCAGAATGTTCAGGAATGAAGATCTCGAGGACTATCCTCGTACCCGACGTCCTATTGAATTGGACATTCTACGATTACGACGCCTAATTGAGGAGGATCCTCGACTGACAACTCGTGAATTAGTAGATATGCTACATTGCAGTCATGTCATTATAGAAACACATTTGCACGAATCGGGAAAAGTTTCAAAAAACCGTGTTTGGGTACCCCAGGAGTTGTTTTCATATCACCTTCAGTTCAAATTTGATCTGTGTCAATACTTACTCACATTGAAACATAAATGCGACTCTCTAAATCAGTAACCGGCGATAAGAAGTGGGTTACATACGTTATCCATACACCTAAATGTCAATAGCTGGGTGTCAGAGAAACAGGAGTCTCAGTATCCAAACCTGAAATAAGTGCCAAAAAGGTTATGCTCAGCTGCTATTGGAATGTCATGGGAGTTACTTTCAAAGGGATCTACAATAAGTAATATATTTACTGTGAAAAATAGGATCGAATAGCTAAAAAATTGTGTAGTCAGTAAGATCGAGTTTATTTTCTACATGATATTACATGTTCCAAAATGTACTCGTTATAAATTAGAGGAGCTCGACTGGGTTCTACTAACTCAATCACCACATTTGCTGGATATTGCGCCCTCTGACCACTACCATTTACTCAGGGCTCTAAGTAACCATTTACGCAAAAAAAATCAACGTTAAAGATGAACAAAGGACCCCGCAATTTTTTTTTAATCAAAGGCAAAGGCCAAATAGATGACAACAATTAGTAGATGATAATGGTGCATAATTATGGACCTGGAAAAATCTCCAATCGGAGTAAAAGGCAGTGATGGATGAAAAATACAAACATTTTCACCAAAATAATGAAATTATTGCATTAGCCTCAAAGCAAGGATCAATGAAGGCAAGGAAAAAACAGTGTTTCAAAGGATATGTGGATGGATAAACACGAATCACGTTGAACTCTGTGGAGTGTATATAAGTATATACGTAGGTAAGTGTACTTTCAACGTCTGATAAAATTTGCACAAAAATCCGACTTATTACCGAGCAAAATAAACAAAATGGTAAGTTTATGAGCTCGAACATTCGGCCCGAATCCATGCCACTGAAAAATTTAAACTTATGTCCTGCAAAACTAAAGAAAAACGAATCGATTAGAACCGGAAAAAGTGCGGGAAATTCGTATTGAGTCATAGATGATGCCTATTATATTTATATACAATCGAAAAAGTATTTCGTGATGTAAATAAAAAAACTGAATATTTGATTTATGCTGGAAAGTTACATTTAGACAGGTAGTCTAAGGGAAAATATAGCTCCTGCGTTAAGGTTATTATTATGGTTACGTAATTTGACGGCTCAGATTCTTGAAGTTATCCTTTTTTTTTAAATTTTATCAAGTGTGGTAGTCATTAATCTTATTTATTTATTTCATATCATCGGGACACAAACAATAATGTCACAATTTTAACTATTCAATTTAAGTAGACATAATTATGCATGTAATTTTTTGGAACGTCACAACAAGAGTGAGTATATCATGATTAATTAGGTTTTACCATTATTATATAATATTGTTCCAAATAAATTATATAATATTTTCAAATGACAATTCAATTAATTATAATAGATTCAATAAGTTCTTGAAGAGATTTATTAAATAAGAGAGTTTGCGAATAAAATGTAGACTCACATTTTTGAATTAGTTATGGTGAAATAAATTTAATAATTCAATAGAAGAATTTAACAATAAATTTTTTTTAAAATTTATTCTATAGAAAAAAATAATTGAAATTAATAAATAAAATTAAATCAAATTATGGAAGAGCAATCTCTTACAGCCAACCATAACACCCGTCCAGCCCCGCTCGACGAACGGCCGGGAATCGAGCCCGGGTCTCCGCGGTGCACCGCGTTGTCACAGGCCGTATGCCTTGTGATCAACCCAACACACCACGGCGACGGCAACTTCAAGATGGAGCAATATAAACAGAGCAAGTGTTAAAATTTTCGGTCCTATTTTAGTAAGGAGTATGATATTAACAGAGATATCTTCATTATCACTAACTTTTCTGAACAACTTCATATGGTTTTAGAATAGCAATAAGGCTAGTACTATCACGCCGAAATACTTGATGCAAATTATCGTAAATCTTGGAGTCATAGAGTGCTTCAACCATGTTTCAATATTCACACAACACACAATTATTATTTCTATGTTTTCATCGATTTGTTACCACAGGGATTCTCGGTTACTTTGATCACATAGCCGGCATTCAGATAACCTTGACAAGTCGGTTTTAGTAGGCGAAAAGTAGAAGAGAAAAATGACCTCGCGTTTGATCAACTAGCCGTTGGTGTGACCCAGTATCCGTCATTTTGTAACAACTGCTCTGTGGGAAGCCAAGAATTGAACGAGTACGATCTTCATAAACGTAGAAGGCGATCTAGAACAAGCATTATTTATTACTTCCACACGTTGTCAAACTTACAATGTTTCGGTTATATACAATTAGCATGAGCATAATCCGAACTAGTAAACTATTAAAATTGATTGAAGGAATAACTTCTACTTATGATAATTGCGATATCATACAATGTTTCAAAAAACATTGTGTGATATTGCAATTATCATAAGTAGAAGTTGTAAAAAATTTAGAATTGTGACTCTTTCATAGATTTACATTAATAATTCATGCGGTTCAGCTTTTTGATGAAAGTTTATCTGTACCGCATATCTATACCGCTCAAAGATTTATGGCTTTAAACTGAATGTACTAAAATTTCGATAGTTTGTAAAAAGAAATAAAATGTTTATATGTGATTATTTACATCCTACATATTTTCCCCATCAAAAATTTCTGATAATGAATTTCCGCTATACCTTGCACACTTATCTTCAAAATGGTCCTTAAAGAAAGAAAGGTAAATTAGAGCAATCAGTTTCTCAAAAACAATGGAGTTATTTTGCTTATTTTTGAATTACCACCAAGTCAAATTGAAATCCCTCAATTATTACGTGATTTAAAACAACAAAATGTAGTTTCATATGTTTTTAATTTTAAAAAGTTTATCAGTTTCTATGCAAATAATTGAAAAGGTTGTAATAAATATACCCTGAATATTAAAAACTCGGCTACACTTTTCTCTTTCAATGTTGAACTCGTTATATACTTACAAATGCAATCGTATATACAATTAGGTGCAATTGTGGTTTAAGTTATTGTTAAACGATTTTTTTCTTTAATTTTATTCGTTACCTCAAAATATAAACAACAGAATAATTACAGGATTACTTTGCTTTCCATTTGGCTATAAAGACCCTTCTTTCTTAAAAAGACGCGACCTTTCAAACATAACTTATCTTAATATGGACGCATTCATAAAATATAAACGGACGTACCGTTCCCTTAAAATTTTGAATTTGTTTAGGAAGAAAAGTCTCTTAGCACTAAATACACCGGATTGACGTGTGTTCCATTATCGTCTAAGCGCCGACCTAAAATGTTGACGATAGAAGTATGTAAAACTTTGTTAATTTTACAACTAATCAATTTAGATGCATATTTTTGGAAACAAGATTTAGGGAATGAAGTTTTTTACAATAAATACGTTTCTCTAAAAATGTCTTATTTTTAATATTCCATGGCAAAACCAAAACAAAATACTAATGGTGTTACTTTGGTGTACGTCCGTTCGTCTGCCGTAGAAGAATTTCTACAAAACTATGGATTAGTTAGTAAAATTTTTAAATTTTCCACAGAGATAGAGCATGGTGGATGAAATATGAAAGGTAAATTTTTATTGTGGGCTCAATTTAAGCGGTCAATTGAGACATAAAATGTAATTCTTTCAAGGTTATGGCGTAAGGTGTCCATTGAAGGTTTATCAAAGCACGGGCTAAGCCATACTTATCATATATTGGTTTATGAATTTTATTAAACATTTTTGGCAAAACCCGTGTCGCCGAAAAAAAAACCTCAGAAAAACCAAAAAAAATACTATGACCTTGGGAATTAAATTTAGTTTGAAAGAATTTCATAAAATTTTAAAAATTTCCGATGCTATTAATTTTCATAAACAATTTAATTGTTTATTTTCTTACTACTGTTTTGTTCACAATTAAATGAAACTACGTGATGTAGTATTATTTCAACTTTCTTTAAGTTCTTTACCACGACCTAGGTTTCGTTGTATTGCAACATCTTCAGAATTTAAAGAAAGTAAAAATAATACTACATCATGTAGTTTCATTTCATGATACAGCATTGATGCGGTTGGCGAAGGATAGCTTGGCAAATTAGTTGCTTTCAAGCACAAGGTCTGTGTGCATTCGTATTAATATTTAAATGGAATGTGATGGCGCCGAATAGTAATTTTGCATGCACAGACTTAACTGATTTTTTTGTTACTTTCACAACAGAAACCAATCGATTTTTGTAATGATTTATTAATCCGTCAAAATACGGGCGCTATTTAGAGAATTTACGCAGACTGTCCCTGAACAAATGAAATTTAAGATATCTGCACCGCCAAAGTTTTGTTATCAAATAATTATGAAAATTAATTCAATGGAAACTATCTACATTCATACGTCATACATTTCTAAAAAGGTAATGAATTGTGAAGTATTTTTTACAAGTAAATAAAAAAGTATTTAAAAAGATAAAATTTGGAAAAGCCTGTTTTCGTGAATCATTTTCAAAAAGACCATTTTCGTAATATGTCGTGAACTTTCGGTGAAGGTTCACAACGTATGAACTTTGGCGGAGGAAAAACTAATTTGTTTTAATAAAAGTCAAGTAAAAATTAAAACGACATACGAATCCAATTTTCATACAAAAATTCCGAATAAATGCATAAATATTATTAAAAAAATGAGTTGTATAATTTTTGTCATTCACGCAAAAAATCGCAAAAGTAAAAATAATAATTTTTTCATTTTTTTTGATGAATTTTTATTTGAATTTTGAGTTGTTTTCGAAATTATTAGGAAACATATCAGCCTAGCCTTATCAGCCGTCGGAGCAGGGGGTATATCAGTGGAAATATTCGAGATGATTAATCAACAAATAAACTGGTCTCTATCTAATCTTGCACAAATTAAGCAGTTTCACCCGATTTTTGTTACATTTTATATCACTACTCTCTTTTAGAAATTACATTACAAATCTCTTAGAAATTACATAGCTTGATAGCTAATAAGTTATGTATTGATATACAGCTCAAACTATAGGCTTTCTAACAATTGAACAGCATAGAATACCGATATGTGGTTGCAGAAATTATCGCCAACAGACAAACAAATATTTCAGTTTTATACATTTTAAAGCGGATAAGTTTGTTCAAAATATATATAGTTAATATTATCTTCACAAAGCTTAGATTCACTATTTGTAAATATTATGTGTTATCACTTAAAAATTTAACGAAAACTTGAAATTTCAACAAATTATTTGAATTAAAATGCCAAGAATGTCAAGAAAATACGTTCAAGTTCGAGAAGAACTCATACTCTGGTGGCTCAATATCGTTATGTAATATTATCCTACAGCTTAATGTGTAAGAATTTTACAAAGATACAAAACAAAATAAAAACGGCAAAAGAAAAAAATTAGTTTTTCAAGTAATAAATCGACATAGAATTATAGAATAATGGTGTTTTTTGTACCAAATTTCAAAAAGCAAAGTGGAATAGTCTTAAAAGTTTGAGCAAATATCAAAAGTTCATAATATTTTAAAGACTGCATCTTTTTATTGCATTAAATTGGAATATTTTTATAGAGCTATGGGAACATAAGTAGCGGTGTTTCACATCCCATCTTGAAACCTCTAGCTATCCCTAACCAAAAGAATCTTAACAGGTGAACAGCAAATTGTTCCCATAACTAATCTTTTTTCATTTTGAGATAGAAATAAATCCTAGAAATAGGATCAAAAGTATTGGGCGTTAATGATGTATACCTTACTAGAATATTTATTATTGACATGTTATTATTTTACGACTTATTAAAATATAAATGCGGAAATAGTTTTATTTATTTCTTTCTATCGTGTTCTTAACTATTTCCATAAGAAATAAGTCTAACTTTCATGTAATTTATATTGCGTTGATATAATATAGATAATGAGGATCGTGATGAATCGTAATGTATATTATGTAGATTTGAATATTATGGTAAAATACAAATGTTCACTTTACCCAACGTCCTTTAAAATCTGATATAATGATATATGTACATATATATAAATTTCCCTCAAATTACAATGTCACAATATTTGAAGTAAAAATTAAATTGAGACACATTAAAAAAATTAAGTATAAGAGTTTATATAAAAGAATATTTCAATACCTGTCCTCGAAATATATTATATAAACGTGAATTTAACGAGAAATGTAAATCACCACTTTACCCGTAGTCGTTCAAATTTTTATAAAATGGTATAAGTGAACCCGAATAATACGTAACCTGATACTATATTATAAGTTAGCCGAAGTCATTGAAAATCTTGTCCAATGATGTAAGTATATCTGAAAATTTTCTAAAATGTTGAATGTGACATTATTTAATGTAGAAGCGAACTTCAACCACATCTAATAAACTAAATAAAAGAGTTAATATAAAATTATAAATTAATAACTATCTTTAAAAATATAATGTAAACATGAGTGTATCGAAAAATACAAACCTACACTTAAACTGAAGTCATTGAAAATCTCGTCCAATGATATAAATATATGTAAAATTTTCCTCAAATTCAAGGATCATCTTATTAAAAGTAGAAACGAACTTTAACCACATTTATTAAACTAAAGAAAAGAGGTTATATAAAAGTATAATTCAGTAACTATCTTCAAAATATATTATGTGAACGTGAGTCTAACGAAAAATACAAATCTACACTTGACCTGAAGTCATTGAAAATCTCGTCCAATAATATGAGTATATGTTAAAGTTCCCTCGAATTCAAGCATAATATTATTTAAAGTAGATATGAACTTGAACCACAGTAAACAAACTAAATAGAATAATTTAAATAAAATATAATTCAAGAACAATTTTCTAAAGTATATAAACCTTAATGCGAATGCAATGCACGCTTCCAAGATGGTTAAGAGGCAACAAAACGCAGATAGGCACAAAACCTATGCACATACGTAACGAAAACGCCTTCATTTTACTATACTGAAGTACTTCATCTCATTTTTGCGGCCGCCCGCTGGATGCCACGATACGATCAACTCCTCGGACGTGAGTGCTCTATGCGAATACAAATATTGTAAATATATCCGAGCCAATTCAGCGACACGAGAAAACATGTTTTACGACGTCGGAGTTCAATGTTTATATTACAGTCGACCTCCTCCAAATAACATTCGTTTTTTGGTGTCTCCAGTCCAGTCTGGCTAAATTATTTTCTCATAACATCGACATAACCATTTCAAAACAGTTTGAGAAGAACGTTTTATTGAACGGTCTGTATTTATTTTACATAAATTATTTCATATCTGTAACAGAAATGTTATGTTCATAGTATTTTGTAAAAGTTGCTATAAATAAGGGGAAAATACAAAGATCACTTAAGTAACATAATCTTAAAATTATACTCTATTATTAAAATAGAAAATCGATTCAAGAGTTTGGTTTGAGAAGGTATGCCTAGGTTGGCAGGTTTTTAGATGTATACAACGTGCGGGAAAATTACGACGATTAATAGGTAAATAAATACTCATACAAATTGGAATTCAAGTAGGTATACCTCGTATTTAGATCATGGTATAGACAAAAACACATAATATAGTATTTAAGTATATAAGGTAAATTATTTCAAAAAATCTCACAACGCAAACATGAGAATCCCTCCATTTTCTTTCAAAATCGATGATAAAATGTAGTGTAGGGCAACGATTTATGACCTGTTATACATACATATATATATATATATATATATATATATATATATATATATATATATATATATATATATATATATATAAATATATGTGTATATATATATATATATATATATATATATATATATATTTATTTATCTACTTTATACATGCTTTGAAACACGATTCTTGCTTACGTACCATAATTTAATTATTCCTCAATCCAATTCAATGCACTTCGCATTTTCGTTCGTAAATAATCTCGACTGCCTCATTTTCCTTCGACTTATCTGCCACAATTTGGTTAGTGAACTCTTGTGACCTTTTTTAATTCTCCTACATATTCTTTTATCATCCAATATTATTATATTACATCCAAAACCTTTTCATATACGAAGTCGTTTCCAATGACTAAAGGTAAAAATACGATAATATATGATAATTTTTTATCATATGTTGCCTTCCATATGTACATATATAGAATACATATTTCCAATATATAAGAACATGGTTTAATATGGTAGGCAAATTTCGAACACGTTAATGTTATATAGTGAACTATATAAAGCGGTTCATACTAAATAAAAATACTTAATTTGAAGCGTATGATATTCTTACATATTCCGCTTATTACAGCAATAATTAAATCCACAACATTGGCATTTTGAGCCAACGTGGATTAAATTTACTGATCAGTTTTTCTCAATTTTCCATACGCATATATAGAAACAGTGGATTTAAATAAAATTTGTATTGCAAACACTTTTGAAATTAATTTCTAATTATAAATCAAAAACACAAGTTTTTCAAGAACAGACCCAATTTAATCTTAATTTGAAAAAGTAATTACATCATTTTAAATACTTTTACGTACAAAAACGGGTTTTGAGAGTAGTTAAAAATGTTTATATAATGTGGAGGGTATAAAATGAGAAAAATTAAGAAAGAATAGGAACCGAAGCCGTTGTGCTGCTAATTCACATAGCGTATACGAAATACAGAGAAACTATTGGAAAATAGTCAAGATTCATAAGAAAATGAACAGCAGATAACCCTGAAATACTAAAAACAGATAGATGGTAGGACCGTAAAAGACGATAGTAAAATTTCATTAAAACTGATTATATTACAGATCAGCTCTCTATCATTATTGATTAAAACCAATTTAGTAACATTTCTGTAACATTTACTGAGAAGTAAGTCTTTAGAATCATTTTAAAATTGAAATATAACATTACAAATAGAGTAAAATATATATATATATATATATATATATATATATATACATATATATATATATATATATATATATATATATTATCCTCATAACATTTCCGTAACGTAAATTACGGGTGAAATTTCTGTCCAGAACTTATTAAACGGTATAGCAAATTGGCTGGGAAAAATGTATTAGAAATTGCTGGAAAATACTGTTTTTAGAAAATATTACTGATAACGTTTCGATAATAATCAAATAGACTTTCCATATTTCAAGGTAAATCGAAATACGAAAATTATTTTGAGGTTTTAAGATACTGCTCTTTATCGTGTTGCTTTTATCAGTAAAGCTAGTTTTTAGCCGCTGGGGCAGATGGCACAATTTTCGGTCTTCCTGGCCACAATTTTGGAGTTTGTTTTGGAAACAATGCAAATTATGAAAAAAGAAGTTACTAATTTATATACACGAAGAAATATAAATATGTTTGAAAATCCTTTCAATAAAGCATAAATCATTGATGTTGTGTGTTGGGTTGACCACAAGACATATTTGGCTGAATGGCGCACCGCGGGGACATGTATTGGACTCCCGGCAGCTCGTTGGGAAGGGCTTGACTGGTATTCTGGGTGACTGTGAGAGATTGCTCTCGTGGCAATAAGTCCTCTTCACTTTCCAACTTGGATTTGATTTTATTTGTTGCTTTTGTCTTTAGTATAAAAATTGAAATAATTTAGGTAGCAAAAATGAGAAAATTAAAATTTTAAAAAAATTTAACCGAGAAAGTTCAGTAGCTTAAATCGAAAACTAGTCCTGGGGTCAGCAATCTTGAGGTAAACTTTTATAGTAGTCATAATAGAAATAAAGTTTATAGATTTTTTTAGAGAATATGAAATTTCATTTGTAATCACTACTACAAATGAAAATTTATAAGAAATAAAGATGAAAATGGAAAAAGCGTCTAGACCTATAAATTATAAAAGTTTTACTTTATAGTCCTGGTTACTTCTAACCCCTGTTTACCTGGTTTACTCACTTTCTTTTTTCAGTTAAACGTACTATTTAAATATTTTTCGAGCCATGATACAAGTATATTTATATCGACCAAGAATGCTTTTGAGATGAAATTATATACTTATTTTATTTATCTACTTTATTGTACCTAATTGAAACATATAGCAAAATTAATGCTACAAGAGCAATCTCTTTAGATAACCATAACACTAGTCTAGCACCGTTCGACGAACGGCCGGGTCCCCGCGCGCGCCGCATCCTCAAAGGGCGTATGTCTTGTGCTCAACCGAACACACCACGGCGACGATATTATTATTGAAGAAAAACTTTAACACAAAAATAAAAAGTATACTTATACAAAGCCGCCGGGAAACTCTGAAATACTATATGGGGTTTATATCTGCGTCAAAATCATAAACATCTATCACGATAATAAATGTTTTGCAGAAAAATCTATGAAAAATTTATATAGCATTTTTAATCTTATAATTGATAAAATTTTGTGTTGTTATTAAAATTCCAAATTGATTAGATGGTAAAGGTAAGCGCCGATATAAAGCAACCTTTTATAGGAAAGCTGGAAAAATACGACTCTACTTTATTAGAAACTAACATTTAGTATAGCTTTACTAAGGATAGGTTGTGGTTACCTTCATTTTCTCTATTATTAGTTTCATACTAGGTTTTCGATAAATAATATTTATCGCTAAGTTGATATATTTTCCATTTATTTTATTCTCATATCTTATAATCAATAAACTATATATTTATTGAATTTAGATAATATGAAGATCTGTTTGGCGCTATGATGATTTGATACCACGTTTGTAGTGAAATTGCTTTATTTCTCACCAGTCATCACTAATGTCGAAATCCTAGTGCAGTAATATTTAATAATATCTAATATAATTAAATAGGAGGGTATTTAAATTATGGTGAAAATCTCAAAAAGATATTATATCTAGAATTACGGTTATAGTTTTCTGACAAATTATGCGTAAGTATCCAAAAACGCTTTCTGTCGTAGTTTTAGGTTCAGTAGTTTTTGAAATAAGAGAAAAAGTCTCTTTACATATTTTTCAGTTAATTTCTGATTAAATGCTTCTAAAAATTATGAAAAATACGTTTGATACTACTACCTTAAATGCTACCCGACAACTTGATTGAAGACTCGAAAAGATCGACTTGAAATTTCAGAAAAAAAAATTTTTAGTACTTAGTTTGCAATACCCCAAAATGTTCGTGCATATTTTTGAAAGCTAGTTATTGCGATATGTCCATTTTATTACTAAGATAGATTTTAAATTTCTATCTTAAGCCTTTTCCAAGAAAAAAGGCCAACAGACAGACTTATACTTTTTCTATAGAAGTAAAACTGAAGTATTTTTATTTTCATAACGTTTGAAAAGCTTAACGATCTTATTATTTTATAAAACATTATAGAACCTTGTCAGAAACAAGGTTTTATAATGTTTTCACATTAATAAAGCAATACGTTAACGATAGAAAGCAGTCGTCAAGGTTTTGCTTTATTAATGTTATCATAATATATATTTCATCGTGGGATTAAATATTTAGGTTCACAAATTTCCCCAAATTTAAAAATGAGGCATTTTTATCAAGATAATCTACGCGAAACCATTGCTTAGCTGAACTCATAATATCTGTCTTCCACAATATATCCAAAAATTTAATTTATCCTAAAATAGATTAATAGAAGCGAATGTCACATGCTTCATTTTCTCAGGATTCTTAAGTGTTAAACAAAAGCTGTACAGTTAAAGTTTGTAAGTATCATGAGTTATTCCGAAGAAAAATGTAACGAAAAATATATTTTAATGCAATCAATATAGAAGTCGTATAATGAGCTTACTGCTATTTTAACTCACAACTTGGGTACTTGATTCAAATCACCCAACCAAGCGTAAACTAATAACGAATTACAAAAATGACGAATGTCGATCCCATAATTATGCAAAGTAACTTTTTTGGATGTACGGAGACGAAGCAAATATTTTCATAGCGAGCTTTTAAGATACATTCAGCATAAATGCAAATTCGTTCGTCAATAAACATCGAGCTCGCCGGAAATGTTGGCCTGTATCTTATATAATGGCCTAAGTTAGATACAGGGGGCCAAAATATCAAAGATGTCATTTCGACATTTAAGCGAGATATGCTCTATGTTGATATTTACGAGAAGGGCAATGAAATGAGAACAGATTTGTATTCTTACAAATTTTTTTTAAATTTCTTTATAAATAGATTTTGAGAGATTAAAATAATGTAATCAAATTTGAGAACAAATTTGAATAGTTACATAATTTTTACCTCTCAAAATCGATTCTTCAAATATCGATTTTGAGAGGTTAAAATTGTACAATAAAATTTGAGAAAATATTTGTATACCTACAAATTGTTCGTCATTTAATAAATAGTTGCTTTTTTGGAACTTTTATTCAATTGAGCAAAAGAATAATTTATTTATATTGGTTCTCCAAAATTATACAGCAAAACTTTATCTGCATTTTCCTATTTCTCCTCTATTTTCTTAATCCACATGTTTAGAATGTTTCGAACTTATGTTTGAAGAATATTTGTCAAATATCATGTTCATTTTGTTTCATTAATAGAGAAATATTCTTTTATTAGAATTTAATGGTACAGTCTCACAAATCACATATTTTCCTAGAGACTTGTTGGAAAATCTATGTTTTTTTGTGCTTTCGATACTTTGGTTGGAGAAATACATACGTGTATATATATATATATATATATATATATATATATATATACGTGTGTGTGTGTGCGCGCGTATGTGTGTATGTGTGTATATATATAACACTCTTAATCACCATCCAGTCCACACCATCCATATTTTCATTGCATATTTACATGACATACATTTATTACATACACCTATTAGATAATTTACAATATGATTGTCAAAGAAAACACGAATGTGATAATCTTTCATTCCTCTCACCGAGCTTAATTCAAGTACGTAAATAAAACAGATTGCCAGGAACAGGCTATTTGACTACCGTCTCTTAGGATTCGTCCTTGGAAGTTGCGTGTTACGAAGAAAAAAAATTGCTTGTTCCTTCTTCTGCCAAAAAGACCTCTTTCCTATAACCGCGTAATAGTAACTATAAACAATACCCATTAAAATTGAGTAAAAATCGATGTAACTACTTTATGACTAACTTCGTAAACGCTTCCTATAAAATTTTCTACAATTTATACAACTTGCAAAATAAATTTTACTACCATTTTAACATTTCCGATTGCGATTCAAATACCTCAATCCTCATTTTTTAATTAAATAAAATTTCATTCAAGTTGGTATACTCAAACTAATAGATGCAAAATACCCACCTATATTATTTAATCTAGTAACATGAGAGCAAGCAATAAAGAAACTAATTTGTAAGAACGCAATTTTCCACATCAGACTACGAGAAAAACCTTGACATAATTCACGTCCACAGCGAAGAAAACTTACTATACTTATCGATAAACTTTTCACCACAAAACTACAATAATACACTTCCGCGTCTTCGGGGCATTGCGTAAGAAGGTAAGCGAAGGTAATGAATAAATTCGACGGAGCCCGATCTGAAGAGCAACTTCGACATTCAATCATAATTTTCCTAACTCGAAACTAACTTCTTCCCCGAAACTTAATATTGCATTACATTTTTCGAAGAAAGCAGAATGCTCGACGTGATTATCTAAACATATTTCATGGCCAAAACCTCTATCTGGGCGGTGGACGGGCGGGATATAATCGTTTTTTACCGGTTAGAAAACATGCATAAAACGTAGGATCATTACCGGCATGTCCGCCGCGATCCTGGCCCGAATATAAATCATTTATTTAAATAAGATGACCTCCGTCTTCTTAACTGTGCGGCTCTGTAATGGCGGACGCAATATAACATTCAATTTGGGGGTCGACGATTTATTTCGTCGCATTTCAATGCACGGCAATAAAAAACAAATAATTGATTATCGGTCCACGTTTTGCATATTCAATTTGCGTCGACCGGTTTAAGCTAAAAGGATTATTACAATTATTTACTAAGCCGTTTGAAGACAAATTCGTTTTGTTATCAATGTATATGGATTTGTTCAGTACACTTTTTATTATTTTAATAGTATCCTTTTTGTAATAGAATATTTTTAAATTTATAAGATGTTTCTTTAAAAAATAACTATTATTTTGCCACTAATCATACTCAAGGTCAATACCAAATGTCCCGATTCATCTCCTTGTATGTTATAGCTTTTTATATACGGTATAATATTTACTATGTAAAGATCGACCTATTTAAATGTTGCTTATTCTTCCTTAAAATGAATGAATAAAAAGTCATTATTATTTAATTATTATCAAGTTAAAAATAACGCCTTTTAAGTTTTACTTTAACTTCGATTCCATACTTCTTGAGTTTCGTCTGTCTCACTATAAACGTACGATATATGATATATAATTTTATAATAATGATCTATAGTAAATCCAAATAATTTTTTGTAATGATAAAAATATATAATTGCATATTTTTCTTCAAAACAGTTATTGCGCGAGTTTCGGTTCGAACGTATTGTATTCGTTTTATTTTTATTTATCAGTCCTTTTTGGAGTTTAATCCTTAAGAATTGATTTTCGTACAGAGTTAAACCCAATATGAAGTTTTATGACGAATAAAATTAGAAAGCCAGAGCATTAAACAAATGTAACCATTAGGTTCTGAACGTATGAAGTTCAGAGGGATGAAAATAATGTAAACGTTAGGTGGCCTCGCCACGCAACATTTCAACGCATCTTTAGAGTGCAATGTGTCTTTATCTTTAGTTTACTATCGTTCGCTTATATCAAGATGTAATCACTAAATATCATTGTGTGTGAATATTTGGTGTCTTGTATCCTACAAAATTAAAGTCTCTTTTAATCTTAACTTCTTAGTCTGACGTTATTAAATGTTTTTAATTTTGTTGTATAAATTTGATCTTTTCAATTTGTGTTTTACTTGAAAAATTCATATTATCAACATTGTTTTATAAAAAAATTTTCCATTTAAATTTAGTGATATAGATATTTATATTTATAGAGAGTGTTACCTATGTTGTACATTCCACGACAATCGTACTTAAAGAGTAAACCCAAGTCGCGCGTCGGACTTGACTTGCACAATTTTTTTTAATATCTTTTATTTATTCATCCCCACCAATATCAAAAATTTTACAAAGTCAATCAAAATTCGCGATATTCTTATCAATTTCTTAGGTTTTTAATTTTATCACTTAATCTGTTTCCACAAATGATACATATATGTCAATACTATGATGCCATTGCGTAATGAGCTCGTATACACAATTTAATATATAAGTAAATAATATGAAAACTTATGCCTTTTATCACTACGCTTATTATCTAACACTCATTTTCTTACGAAATTATTGACTTTT
Organism: Druceiella hillmani; assembly: GCA_039881145.1. Classification (NCBI taxonomy): domain Eukaryota; kingdom Metazoa; phylum Arthropoda; class Insecta; order Lepidoptera; family Hepialidae; genus Druceiella; species Druceiella hillmani. Next base: position 2,423,717 of record JAYKKI010000098.1, on the reverse strand, counting down.
CTAAGCAATTTTCTCCTTTGGAAACAAACTTGCTGAATAAAAAGAATAGTCCAATTGCTATTTATTTTCATTAGAAATGGAGATATAGTTGAGAATATAAGCTGAGGAGAAATAAAATCTAGAAAACACGTGATATTAGCTTAGAAATTATATTTAATATTATCCGTGATATGTGTACCTTCCTTGATTGTTTATAAATAATTTTACACAATTTGATTAACTTTACTTTTATAAACTATTTTGATACAGAATTTTGAACGAAATCTTTCCGTACCACGCTGATGATCCTAGTTTAACATGTCTGATGTAAGACTTCTACCGATAAATTTTTCGATAAGTGTAAGTTTACACTGATTAAAAATCTTTTGCAACAACATTATCTTTCGAAAAAAAAATTAAAAAATGTGCTGAAGACCCACTTACCGAATAGCCTCTAAGGTCTCATAAACAAGCTTGGCTTGCTCGTAGACTGTGTCAGAGCCCGAGATTGTCGTAATCGATAGGCCATCCGTTAACTTCTTAATATATAATCGTCACCTTGTATCGTCATATATATATATATATATATATATATATATATATATATATATATATATATATATTTATATATGTGTGTGTGTGTGTATCCAACTTTGACCTGAAAAAATCCTCAATCTGAGTAAAAGGTTGAGGTGGGTAAAAAGTAAAAACTTTTTTATCAAAATACTGAAAGTATTGCGTTAGCCAAAAAGAAGGGGTAAACTGATGTAAGGAAAGAGAGTGTTTCAAAAGAAATGTGGGTGGATTACATGAATCACATCGAAATGTGCGGGATGTATATGTATATACGCAGTTAAGTATACTTTCAACGGCGTGTAAAATTTAAAGAATAATTCGACTTACTACGAACTATTTATTTAATAATACTCAGCAGAATAAAAAAAAAGGGAAAGTTTTTGAGCTTGGAAATTCGTTCTGCCCTAATTTATGTCACTGAAAAATTTAAACTTACATGCTGCAAAAATTAAAGAAAAACAAATTAGTTGGTACCTATTATTTTTTAATATAATCAGAAAAGTATTTCGTGATGTAAATAAAAAAAACTTAATTTTTGGCATATGCTGGAAAGCTACTCGTACATATAGACTGTTAGTTTAATGGGGAAAAAATGGCTCCTGCATTGAGAATATTATTATGGTTACCTTATTTGACAGCTCAGATTCTTGAGGTTATCCTTGTACTTGTTATTTTTTAATATAATGGGAAAATTATTTGGCGATATGAATAAAAAAAAACTGAATTTTTGGCATATGCTAGACAGTTAATGTACACCGATAGTTTAGTAGAAAAAGATGACTCCTGCGTTGAGACTATTATTAAGGTAACCTTATTTGACAATTCAGATTCTTGAGGATATCCTTTTCTTATAACTCGGATAAGTTAGGTAGTGATGAAAATAACTTAATTAATTTATTTATTATCATCGGCACACAATCAATAATGGTACAATGTTAACTATTCGGTTCAAGTAGATATAATTATACATATAATTTTTTGCGGCTTCATAAAAAAAAGTGAGCACAGCATGATTAATTGGGTTTTACCATTATTATTTGATATTATTTCAAACAACATATATAATATCTTCAAATAACATTTCAATTAATTATGATGAAATAAATAAGTACTTCATAACAGAGTTAATTAATAAAACGTACAATGAAATGGTTAGTTAATTATAGTGAATAAAGTCAATAATTCAATATACGAAATTAACCGAGTCTCTTTTATTTAATTATGCTCCCTAGGCGAGGTGGTGCAAAAATATCTTTAGAACTCCATCGATTCGATGAGGACATTTCTTAAAAATTCCATACATCTGTATTTAAGCTGAATGCGTACAAGTTAATTTCAGAGAAAAACATAATTTGAACATTTTCGAAATCTTTGCTTGTCCCCAAAACAAAGGCGAACATTTACGCAGCTTTATTAGTAACGTGGTTCACGTATTTTCCAAATTTTAAATTATCATCTACAGCTATTGATATACCCTTTATGGTGATAAACCGAACAAGATTAGCATTTAACCTAAAATTTTATATATGAACATTTTTTAGGATTTAGATGCAGTTTGTTCTCAGAACGCAACACTGATGGAATTTCGAGATCTTTTGGAGTCATAAAATCATCGGCGAACATAAAATACTAAGCCATATAAAAATTCCCGGCATAAATTGTTTATAAAAATATCGAATAACAGTGACTCTGATTCACTATCGCTAGTGGAGAACTCATTAATTCTAATCCGATACTTCCCACCTGTCAAATGGGATTGAATCCATCTCAGCAAATCACCATGTATACCGTAATATTTTAATTTGTATATCGAAATAACGTGGTTAACTTTATCGAATGGCATAATAAAATCAGTGTAAATAACATCGATATATATATATATATATATATATATATATATATATATAAATATATATATATATATATATATATAAATATATATATCATTTACAACCTCCATTACGTATTCAACCATATTTGCCGATATAGAGTTTTTTTTGTAAGAAGCTATGTTTGTTGCGAATTACATGTGGCTTAATATGCCAATAAATATTTCATTATTAAGAAACTCGAAACCTTACCAAAAACGAATAGAATTTATATAAAAACAATAATTAGACATGTTGTTTTGTGATACTTTGCCAATTTTCCAGCATTTTAAAAAAAGTATTTTACGTAATAAAAGTTTAAACATAAAATTAGGTGGAGTTACAATTGTGTGAATTATTTTAACAAAAACACTATTTATTTGACCAGGATCTGATCTTTTTCACGTCCATATTTTAAGGACTTTGAGAGTCTCTTTAACGTTAACATTCCCAACTACCAAAATATCTGGATTAGCAATGCAATATGTCATCTGAATTTGAAAGAAAACTCTCAAGCCACTTCATGGAGCACTATAAACGAAGCAATTGTTAAACACATTCGATCCTATTTTAAAAAGTAGTTTCATATAAACACAGTTACCTTCAATATCAGTCTCCCATCAACTTTTCGGAACAGCTTCATATGGTTTTAGAATAGCAATAAGGGTTCCACCACCATTGCATTTTTTTAATTGCTGACACTCTAGTCCTATCATACCAAAACACCTGGTACACTTTGCAAAAACCTTGGGGTTATAAATAGAGTGTTTAAACTATGTTTCAGTTAGAATTATTGCATTATAATTATTATTTCAATTACTTTGGTCACATAGCCGGCATCCAGATAACCTTCAGAAGTCGATTGTAGTAAGCAAAGTAGAAAGGAAAAAGAACTCGGGGTCGTTCAACCATTGATGGAAGTCGTTGATGTGACCCAGTACCCATCATCCTGTAATAATGGCTCGGAGGAAAGCTAAAAATTGAAAAATTTGAGGAAGCTTGTAAATATAGCCATTAATGTGTTTCCTGGAACAAATACGACCTTCGTAATAGAAGAAGAAGACCTAGGACTAGTATTATTTATTATTTCCACACAACATTCAACTTACCATATTTCAGTAATATACATTTAGCAGGAGTATAATCCAAACCAATAAAATATTAAAAATTGTTAAAAGAATAATTTCTACTTATGATAATTACGATGTCATACGGAGTTTGCTGATTAACTAAGTTTGCTGTTTCTCCTCCGTGACAAAAATATTTTGTTCAGAGTATTTTGAAAAGTTATTATAAATAAGAGAGGAAATACAGAAATGATTTACATAACATTACTATAATTTATGAAATTGTACTCTATTATTAAAACAGAAAATCGATCGAAGAGGTTGGGATGAGAACGAATACCTGGGTTGATTTGGTTTTTAGATGCATATAACATACATGCATATAACATATAACATACAAAACTACGAGGTTACGTAAAAGTCTTGGCAGTAGGTAAATAAATACTCACACTAATTGAATTTCAAGTAAGTACACTTTGTATTTAGATCATGAAAAACTTAAGCAACTTTCTTTGGTATCTGTATAAACCATTAATTCCTTCTTCTTCCAAACAGATCTATTTCCAATAACCAGGTAACATTAACTATACAAAATAACGTTCAAAAATGGAAAGAAAATCGATGTGCCTACTTTATAATTAATTTCATAAACGCGTCCAATAAATTTATCTACAATTTAAACAACTTACAAAATATAGTTTAATTTCTCCGAAATTCTGGCTTTAAATCAGTAAAAAGCAATATCATTTTAACATTTCTGATTGCGATTCTTATACCTTAATCCTAATCTTTTAATTATATAAAATTGAATTCAACTTGGTATTCTAAAGTTAATAGATTCTAAATACCCGCCCATATTATACACTCTAGAAATATGAGAGCAAGCAGTGACGAAACGAATTTGGAAAAACGCAATTTTCCACATCAAACTACGCGAAACAGCTCAACAGAATTCACGTACACAGCGAAGGAAACTTACTACGCCTCTTGATAAACTTTTCACCTCAAACTACAATAATACACTTCCGCGTCTTCGGGGCATTGCGTAAGAAGGTACGAGAAAGTAATGAATAAATTCGACGGAGCTGGGTATGAAGAGCAACTTCGATATTCAATCATAATTTTCCCAACTCGAAGCTAACTTCTTCCTCGAATCTCAATATTGCGTTATATTTTACGAGGAAAGCAGAATGGTCGATGCGATTATTTAAACATAATTCATGGCTAAAACCTCTCTCTGAGCGGAGGCCGCGCGGGATAGAAGCATTTTTTACCAGTCAGAAAACATGCGTAAAACGTAAGATCATTCTCGATATGTCCGCCACGACCCTCACCCGAACGTAAATCATTTATTCAAATAAGATGACCTCTATCTTCTTAACTGTGCGGCTCTGTAATGGCGGTCGCAATTTAACATTCAATTTGGGGGCCGACGATTTATTTCGTCGCATTTCAATACACATAGCAATAAAAAATAAATAATTGATTATCGGTTTTGACCCCGCGCTTTGCATATTCAATTTGTGTCGACCGGTTTAAGCGAAAAGGATTATTACAATTAGTTAGTAAGCCTTTTGAGGATACATTCGTTGTGTTACCAATATATATAGATGGATGACTTTTGAAAACCAATATGTTTAGTAGCGTTACGTATTATATGAGAAATTGTACCAAAGTTTAATGTTCGTCGGCGACTTTATGTTTAAACTAATATGGGTACGTTCATTGAATTGCTGATGCGTCTAAAATGTGTTACTTTTCATAAATCTTTCCTTCAGCTTGTTGATTAATTATTAGATTGTATTTAATTAAATTACCACCTGGACAAGGCAATCGTTGCTATGTGAGACGAGAGGCGAGTTCACGGTAATAAAGCATACGGGGACAATCAATTAATGAGTATGGCGCATAAATAGTAAATCTAATTGAATATTTATCACTATGTTAAGAAGACAGTTTACATGAATATGTAACATACGTACTACGTATATTACATATTCATGTAAATGGATAATTGGTATGTCAAATACCTCACCATACGAACGAAAGCGATTTGTTTATTGCAAGATACCAAAGTGTATGGTAAGCATATACCATTATTTAATTATTATCAAATTTAGGATAAGGTTTTTTAAATCGTTCTACATTAATTTAGTTCCCAGTTTTCTTCAGTTTGGTCTATTTTTTATCGTACGATATTTGACATAATTTTATAATAATGATCTACAATCTACATATATATATATATATATATATATATATATATATATATATATATATACATATATATATATATAAATATATATGTATATATATATACATTTTTTTCCGAAACAGTTTTGTTGCGGCGTTTGATTTGAACGTTATTTATCGTTTAATTTTTACTTATAATTCCTTTTAATTATCTTCATTTACGTGTCAATCTTTTCTTAGAAAATTACCAAAAATTTTACAGTGTCAATCAAAATTCGTTCCTTTTTATAATGAAGCATGATATTCATATCGACTAACTGCGCTTTTAATTTCATCACTTGAACTGTTTCCATAAATATTACTTATATTTCAATACTATGGTGTCAATGCGTAATGATCTCGTATGCAGAAGTGAATATATAAGGAGATATAATGAAAAGTAAGTTCCCCAAAAACAAAATTATTGATTAAACAGATTAGTCTAATTGTTCGTTATTTTTAGTAAAAATAGAGACATTTTTTAGAATATAAGTTGTGGAGAGTGCAAGATTTCTACAGATAAATTTTTCAATCTAAATGCGTCACGTTACACTGTTTAAAAACCGAATAAAACAATATTATTCTAGGTCAAAATAATAAAATGTGCTGAAGGCAATCCCGTACACTTACCGAATAGCCTCTAAGGTCTCGTAAACAAGCTTGGCTAGCTCGTAGACCATGTGAGCACCTGAGATTGCCGTAATCGATAGGCCAATCGTTGACTTTTCAATATCTAATTGTCCCCTTGAATCATGGCTTCGGTTGAATCGTGGATGGTTGGCTAGTAAGTTTTTTGTCACAACATCGGGACATTTCAAGAAAGGTTCTCGAAACTTCTAAATTTTTTTACTGTAGGAAATAAATAGGCCAAAGCGCAGTCAGTTGAAAAGAGTCCGCGCCGAAGCTTTGAGTGAATAACATAGATTTAAATTCATTATATTTTATATAATGAATTTAAATCTATAGCAATACGAATTCAATTAATTTACTTATTTCACCACAAATAATATATGTCATGCGATGGGCGAGTCCACGGTATCTTAGACGACGGCAAATATTTAGTTCAGAATGTTCAGGAATGAAGACTACGATCTCGAGGACGATCCCCGTACCGGACATCCTGTTTGAATTGGACGTTCTACGATTATGACGCCTATTTGAGGAGGATTCTCAACTAACGACTCGTTAATTGGTAGATGAGCTACATTGAAGTCATGACACTATAGAAACAAATTTGCACATATTGGAAAAAGTTTCCAAGAACCGTGCTCGGATACCCCATGAGTTGTCTTCATATCACCTTCAGACATTGAAACATAACGTCGACTGGCTGAATCAATAACTGGCGATAAGAAGTGGGTTAGATACGTTAACCATATACGCAAATCAGAGAAACAGAACAGTCAGAGAAACAGAAGTTTTAGTATCCAAATCTGAAATAAGTGCTAAAAAGGTTATGCTCAGCTGCTAGTGGAATATTAAGGGTAATATTCCTTGAGAGTTACTTTAAGAAGGGATTTACAATAATGAATATCTTTATTGTGAACAATTGACCCGATTAACTAACAAACTGAGTAGTCAATAGGATCGAGTTTATTTTCTACATGATATTGCATATTCCACAACGTACTCATAATAAATAAGTGGGACTCGGCTGGGTTCTATCCACTCAATCACCATATTCGCCGTATATGGCGCCCTCCGATTACTATTTACTCGGGACTCTAAATAATCATTTACGTGAAAAAATTCAACGTTAAAGAAGAACTCCAAGACATTTTTTGAATCAAAGTCACCGGAATTTTACAAGAAAGACATATTGTCACTGCTAACTAGACAATTTTTTTTAAGACATAAATTTTTAAATAAAATTGTTTTATGCGGAAGTCAATTGCTTTTGTTATTCCCATGAAATTTATTTTTAAATCATGAATTGAGTACTCAAATAAATACACGATTGAATAAAGTTCATTTCGAGTACGGCTTAGTACATTGACTGTAGCAAGGAAACCTTATATTGCATCAGCATTTTTAAACAAAAAATGAACTATATATATGCGGTCTATTGTTATTATATGGATCGTTAAATCAAAGAAGTGGTCAGCTATCATTGCATTATAGACAAGTTTATATTATTACTAGTAGCACTGGAGTGTTTAATTTATAATGTAAAAGATATTCTTCATAACCGAGTGTTTTTGCCCAATTATGCTCTGTAGACGAGGTGGTGCAAAAATATATTTTGAACTCTTTCAACGCGGTGAGGATATTTCTTACAAATGAGATCCATAAGCCCGTATTCGTGCTGAATTTTCCAGAAAAAACAAAATTTGAATATTTTCAAAATCTTTGCTTGCCCTCAAAACAAAATCTAATATCTTCGCAGCTTTATTACGTGGTTCACATATTTTCCAGATTTTAACTTACTATCTATAACTATTCAATTCTATACCAATCTTGTTCGAATTACCATATATATGAATATATATGGTAAATCGAACAAGATTGACATGAAATGTAAAATTTTATATTTAATCATTTATTAGGATTTAGATGAATTTTGTTGCTAGTATGCAATAGTTACAGAATTTCGAGATCTTTTAGAATCGTAAATTATCTAAATCGTTTTCTGTTATTTTGTAAACTTTTAAACCGTCGTTGAAGATAAGATACTTAGCATGCAATAATTCCTGATTTAAGTCGTTTATAAAAATGTCGAATAACAGAGACCCGAGATGGGATCTGTGGAGTACGCCAGACTCTGATTCACTTGCGCTAGTGGAGATCCCATTAATTCTAATACGACAATTCCTGCCTGTCAAATGTAATTGAATCCATCTCAGCAAGTCACTAAATATACCGTAACATTTTAATTTGTATATTAAAATAGCGTGATTAACTTTATCGAAGGCCGTGCTGAGATCGGAATAGTCAACCTTGACTTTCATACAATATCCATCTATAGTATATGCAACCTCCATTATTTATTCGACAATATTTGTGATGTAGAGTTTTTTGGTAAGAAGCCATGCTTGTTGTTCGTAAAGAAATTAGTACCAATAAATAAATGAAAATATAATAACTCAACATTACTTAAGCAGTTTTTATAGCAATGTTTTATACATTGGTGGGAACGAGATTTCAACATCTTTAATATAATTTTATCCATTGTATTACAATATATTTTGTGTCTTTTTATAAAACTTATCTTTTCTGCTATATTTTTTCTAAAATTTAATGAATACTAGATAAGATACTTTATTTTCATTTTGAGAACACATTTTGGTAAATATTCTAATATGAAATTCTATTTCGATTCCACTTTATTTAAATTTTCATTAATTCTTATATCGCTAGCTTTATGGAAATTTAATGTTCATCTAGTGAATTTTTTCAATACACTCTTCACTTTATAATGGATTGAATTATCTAAAGCCGAATGATAATCATTTAATCTGCTAAGGATTTGTTCGGTACTATACACATATATTAAAGATGAGTTGCTCAAAACCACTTTTTACCTCTTGGCATGGTGCAGCCATTTGTTACATACATCAATCTGTTTCATGAACATTAAAACCCTAACTACTAAAATATCTGAACTTTGGATTAGCAATTTAATGTATTATCTAAATTTGAAAGAAACATCTCAAATAACTTCAGGATTAAGCAATATAAACAAAGCAAATAATAAAAACTGTCAGTCCTATTTTAATTAAGAGTACGATATAAACACAGATATCTTCACACCACCAATTTTTCTGAATGTATGATACGGCATTGATGCAGAACAGCAATAAGGGTTGTATTTTTTTAATAAGGGTGTTATTTACCACCATTGTATTTTTTTAATTAGTGAGACTCTAGTTTTTATTACGCTGAAACACTTGGTACATTTTATCGAAAGACTTGGAGTCATAAATAAAGTATTTCAACCACGTTTCAGTTAGAATTATTATATAATAATTATTATTTCTCAGCTTTCGTCGATCTGTTACCACACGTATTCTCAGTTACTTCGATCACATAGCCGGCATCCAGATAACCTTAACAAGCCGGTTGTGGTAGGCAAGATAGAAGGGAAAAATGACCTCGTTATTGATCAACCATTCATTGATGTGACCCAGTATCCGTCATTTTGTAACAACTGCTCTGAGGGAAGCGAAGAATTGAAAAATTGGAGGAAGCTTTTACATAAAGCCTCTAATGCCTTTCCTTGAACGAATACAATCTTCAAAAATAAAGAAGACTATCTGGAACCAGTATTATTTATTACTTCCATACGTCGTCAAACTTGCGATGTTTCGGTAATATACATTTAGCAGGAACATAATCCAAACTAATAAAATATCAAAAATGATTAAAGGAATAACTTCTTATGATAATTGCGATATCATACAAATTTTGCTGATTTAATATTAAATTGTGATTATTTCATAGATTTTCACCAATAATTCATGCGTTGGGCCTTTTGATGATAGTTTATCTGGCTTTATTTCAAATCTGTCAAAGATTTATGACCTCAAATTTAATACACTAAGCTTACAATACTTTGTGTGATAATAAAATATTTATATGTGATTATTTGCCTCCTATATATTTTCCTCATTAAAAATTCGTGATAACAAATTTGCGTTATACCTTGCACACCTAACTTCAAAATAATCCTTAAGAAAGAAAGAAAGAAGAGTTCCCTAAGAAAGAAAGTTAAATTAATGCAATCAGTTTCTCAAAAAACCGTGGAGTTGTGTGCTTATTTTTGAATTACCACCAAGTCAAATTAAAAACCCTCAATTATTTTGTAATTTGGAAAAGCAAAATATAGTTTCCCATTAAGAGCTACTTGAGAACTTGTTTTAAAACAGACTCATTCATAAAATCCAAATGGGTACGTCCGTTACTTAGAATTTTGAAATTTCTCAAGAAGAAAAGTCTCACAGCACAAAACACACTGGATTTATGTGTGCTCTATTTTCGTTCAAGCGCCGGTCTCGAATTTTCAAGTTAAAAGAACTCGGGTAATTTTAAAAGTAATCAACTTATATATATCTTTTTGGAAATAAGATATATGGAGTAAGGTGTTTTGATAATAAAGATTTTTCTCTAAAAAATGTATAATTTTTGGTATTCCAGCCCAGAAAAAACAAAAAAAAATACTATGACATTGGAAATTAAGTATAGATTGAAAGAACGTTATCAGATTTGAAAAAATCTCATGCGATTAATTTTTATAACCAATTTAATTATTTATTTTCTTATAATTATTTTCTTTTGGGATAACAAGTTTTCCGCCAAAAAACATTTCTTTCTACATAAGGAACAACTTTGTCCTTGCATATTTTTAAAATTTTTAATTCGACTCAGTCGAAACGCCATTGATGTATGATACAGCATTGATGCGGTCGGCGAAGGGCAGCTTGGCAGATGAGCTGGTTTTAAGTACAAAGTCTGAGTGCATTAGTATTAATATTTAAATGGATGGGTGATGACGCCGAACACTAATTTTGTATGTACAACCTACATTTGGTAATTTTTTTTGTTCTATCACAATAGAAACCAATCGGTTTTTATAATGATTTGTTAATCCGTCTAAGGACGGGCGCTAATTGACGAATTTACGCAGAGTGTCTCTGAATAACCGAAATTTGCGACATCTGCGTGGCCAAAATTTAATAACAACTAATTGTGAAAAATAATGCAATCGATACTATATATATAAACACGTCATACATTACAGCCATACATTTTTGAAAAGGTAATAATATTTCCCGAATTCTGAAATATTTTTTTTTATTTACAAGTAAATGAAAAGTGAAAAAAAAATTCAAATTTAGAAAAGACCATTTTCTCGCTCGATTTTGAATTATTTCACAATATTTCGTGAACTTTGACGGATGAAAAACTAATTGGTTTTAATAAACCTCAACGAATCAAAATTACATAAAAAAATTCCGAATAAATGCACAAATCATTTCATTTTTCTTTGATGAATTTAAGTTTTATAGTTTTGAGTTTTTTTCCAAAATACTAAGAAAAATATCAGACTAGAGTTATCATTTGTCGGTTTTGAAATATATCAGTGAAAATATTTCAGATAATCATTTAATAAATAAACTGGTCTCCGTCCAACCTTACACCATTTAAGCAACTTTACCCGAATTTTATTACAATTTTTATCACTACTCTCTTAGAAATTACAGTTTGATAGCTAATCATTTATGTTTTGATATGTTGTACAAAGTATAGGCTTTTTAATAAATAGACCAATTTAGAAATCGGCTATGCGGTTGCATAAATTAGCGCCAACAAACAAATAAACAAATACTTCAGCTTTATATATTTTAAAGTGGATAAGTTTCTTCAAAATGCATAAAGTTAATATTACTTTCATACGACTTATATTCAATATTTATAAATATTTTGATATATTACTTGAAAATTTAACAAAAACTTCAAATTTAAAAATATTAATTGAATTAAAATGCCAAGAATAACAATAAAATACGTCCAAGTTCGAATAGAACTCACACCCTGATGGCTGGATATAATTATGTAATATTATACTAAAGCTTAATTTGTAAGTTTTTTACAAACCTGCAAAACAAAATAAAAACCAAAAAAGAAAAAAATTAGTTTGTCACGTAACAAATCTACATAGAATTATAAAATAATGGTTTTTGGATTATTTTCCTTCACTTGTGCGATGAAATCTTTCTTCGTATCAAATTTCAAAAAGCAAAGTGGAAGTGTCTTAAAATTTTGAGCAAATGTCAAAGTTCTTAATATTTTAAAGACCGTTTCTTTTTACTGGATTAAATTGAAATATTTTTTATAGAACTACGGGACTATAAGTAGCAGTATTTCACATCAATTTCACCTTAACACCTCTAGTTATCCCTGAGCAAATAATCATAACAGATGGACAGCAAAGTTATCCCACAAAGAACATTTTCTTTTTTCATACAAATAGATCCAACCCAGAAAGCAGGTTAACCAAATTGATCGTTAGTGATCTGCAGTTCATCGCAATATTTAAATTATTTCTTTACGACTTATTAAAACATAAATGTAGAAATGGGTTTGTTTATTTTTTTCTTTTGTTTGTTACTTAATTATTGTTAAAAGAAATAGGACTAAATTTCATCTTATTTATTTTGTGTGTTTATATAATATGGATAATGAGGATCTAGGTGAATCACAATAGATATATTATATAAATGTGAATCTTACGAAAAATACAAATTTAACTTTACCTGAAGTCCTTCACAATCTCATATAATGACATATGTAAATATAAAATTTCCCTGAAATTAAAATGTGACAATATTTAAAGTAAAAATTAACTTGAACCACATTAAATAAACTAAACAAAAGAGTTTATATAAAAAATATATTTCAATAACTGTCCCCAAAATATATTATGTAAACGTGTATCTAACGAAGAATATAAATCTACACTTAACCCGAAGCCACTAAAAATCTGATGCAATGATATAAGTTTGTGTAAAATTTTCTTCAAATTCACATGTGATATTATTTAAAGTAAAAACGAATTTCAACCAGATTTAATAAACTAAATAAAAGAGTTTATATAAAAGTTATGTCAATAACTATCTTCAAAATATATTATGTGAACGTGAATCTAACGAAAAATAAAAATCTACACTTGACCTGGAGTCATTGAAAATCTCGTCCAATAATATAAATATATGTTAAAGTTCCCTTGAATTCAACGATGATATTATTTAAAGTAGATATGAACTTGAACTACAGTAAATAATCTAAATAGAATAATTTAAATCAAATATAATTCACTAACAATTTTCTAAAGTATATAAACCTTAAACCTTAATTTTGCAAGGTTTTCATAAAACCTTAATCATAGCCGGATTCTACTTTTTAATAACATATAATAATTTTTTATCATAAAATTCCTTCCATATATCCAGGCACAGAATACATATTTCTAATAAATGTCAACATGTTTTAATATGTAAGTAAAATTTCGGCCACTTTAATGACAAGTAGTGAACACTACCCGTGAATCTATAAAGCATTTTATACTAAATAAAAATAGTTAATTTGAAACCTATAATATCCTTACGTATTCCAGTTAGTACAGCACTAATTAAATTCAAAATATTGGCATTTTGAACCAACATGGATGAAATTTTCTGATCAGTTTTTATACCATTTGCATACTTCTATAAAGAAAAAGTGGATTTACACAAAATCGGTATTGTAAATACTTTCGAAATTAATTTCTAAATATATAAATCAAGTACACAATTTTTTCAATGATAAACTAAATTTAATCTTCAATTTAAAAAAGTAATTACATAAATTTATCCACATTTACGTACAAGAAATGAGTTTTGAGGGAAGCTAAAAATTTAATATTATCAGGAAGGGTCTAAAATTAGAAAAATCTAGAAAGAATAGAAACAGCAACTGCTGTGCTGCTCGTACACATAGAAATATGGAGAAGCTCTCAGAGAATAATCGAGAATCACAAGAAAATTCAAAGCGGGTAACCATGAAATACTAAAAACACATTCATGATGATATTTTATTGAAAGTAAAATTCACTAAAAATAATTATATTAGGGATCAGCTCTGTATCATTACTGATTAAAACAAATTTTGTAAAATTTATGTATCATTTAGTGAGAAGTAAGGCTCCAGAATAATTTTAAAGTTGAAATATAACATTAAAATTACAAAGAGAGTGAAATATATATTTTACCCTAATAATAATTCCGTAACATAAATTATAGGTGAAATTCCATTACATAACGTATAAAACGGTATAACAAATAGGCTGGAAAAATACCTAGAAGACATTTCTAGAAAAAAATGTTTTCAGAAAATATTACTGACAATATTTCGATAATAATTAAATAGACTTTCGATATTTCATCAAGGCAAATCGAAATAAGAAATAATATTTTGAAGATATCAGATCAGATACAGGAAAGAAGAGATCAGATACAGAAAAGCTAGTTTTTAACCGCTGGGGTAGATGAACAAGCTTCGATTTTCCTGGCCTCAATTTTAGAATTTATGTTGAAAACAATGCAAATTATAAAATATGAAGTTACTTATACACGAAAAATTATAAAAATGGGTGAAAATCCTATCAATAAAGCATAAATCGTTTGCATGATGACAACAAAGTGTATTTGCCAGAGCGGCGCACCACAGGAACCTAGATTGGACCCCCCGGCCTCTCGTTGGGAAGGGCTTAACTGGTATTCTGATTGTATGTAAGAGATTACTCTCGTATCAATAAGTCCTCTTTATGTCTTATGATTCAATTTTACTTCTGTCAGAACTAAGATAAACGTCTTAAGTTCCACATTCCTCCTATATTTCTCCATGATTATGAGGTCAGTAATGTTGCATATTTTTCAGCATCATAAAATTTTCATTACGTACTTGTCAGTACTCATACTTTCTTCTGCATAGCCACGCATGTTTCTTTAGTATTTTGGCATGAAACAAATAAAATACAATTTAAAAAAATGTGTTTTAAATATACTCGATGAAGATGAAAGTGTTTTACAGGTTTAGTTAGAAATGGTTTAGATTCTGTTAAGTTCCCGGGTTCAAACATGGCTATATATCCCTCAATGTAACGTGACATCAAAACAATTATCAAACATCTCTTTTTAATAGATGGGTGAATAAGCTATAAATAAATTCCTTCTCGTGATGATTTCTCCAAATATTTTTTACCTGGATTTTAACAAAGATTGTCTAAAAACTCTTATGTTAGAAGTATTTCCATGTGTGGTTTCAAAAAATAGGGACATGTTTTTGAACAAAGATTACTAATTAAATTATCAACGCCATCTATATGTACTTAATCTTACATTTAAGCGAGATATGCGCTATGTTGATATTTACGAGGAGGGCAATGAAATGAGAACAGATTTGTATAATAACATATTTTTTTCGTTTCTTTATAAATGGATTTTGAGAGATTAAACTTATATAATCAAATTTGAGAACAAATTTGATTACTTACATATTTTTTGTCACTAAGTATATGGCGATTTTGAGAGATTAAAATTTCTTGTT
This sequence comes from Druceiella hillmani, assembly GCA_039881145.1. Lineage (NCBI taxonomy): Eukaryota > Metazoa > Arthropoda > Insecta > Lepidoptera > Hepialidae > Druceiella > Druceiella hillmani. Next base: position 2,407,912 of record JAYKKI010000098.1, on the reverse strand, counting down.
TCAATTTCAGAAAAAATGTTTGGACTTATATATTGTTTGTCCTTTAAAAAATAGCAAATAAAAAAAGTTTAATAAAAAAAATAGTTTAAAAAATATCTCTTTTTGCAACTTGTATTCGATAGATAAAAAGAATAAATTATTTACTTTGTTTTCCAAAATCATATAAAAAAACTGTATCTTCATTTTTCTTTTTTCTTCTATTTTGTTAACCACATTTTTAGACTATTTCGAACTTATGTTTGAAGAAATATTGTTTTCACTGATCATTCGTGGCTAATTGTATTTCATTAATAAAGAAATATTTTTTTTATTAAAATTTGATAATAAAATAGAAATTTAGTATGACAAAATCACATCTTGTCCTGGAGACTTGTTGGATACTCTCTTGTTTTTCTTCGCTTTCGATACTTCTTTTGGCGAAGTATACACACACACACACACATATATATATATGTGTGTGTGTGTGTGTGTGTGTGTGTGTGTATGTATAACAGTCTCAATCACCATCGAGTACAGTTCATATATATTTTCATTGCATATTCACATGAATAAAATGAAATTAGCGTAATGCAAAGGTAAAATCAAATTAAACATAGCCGACTATAGGGTGAGCACCTACGCCTAGTAGATAATTCACTGTATAGTCCTTGTCAAAGAACTCACTAATGATATAATCTTTCATTCCACTTACCAACTTTAATTCTGGTAATTTGTTGTTTGTATTAATGATAAACGTTAAATACATAAATCAAACAAAGAGCTTGTCAGGAACAGGCTATTTGACTATCGTCTCTTATAATTCGTCATAGGAGATAACGTATTACGAAGACAAGAAATTCCTTAGATAAGTCATTATTAAACTGAGTTTTTTGTCGAATAGTTTCGTTTCCAAGAAATAAAAACTCTGACGCTTTTTCAAATTATTTCAATAATTCATTAGCAAGATTAATATCAAAATAAATTATTTAAACTTAAATACTAAAACTAATGCTTATGTAATATAACAAAATATATAACTTAAGTAAGAATGAAAAAAAAATTAAGCAACCATCTTAGGCCTTTGTATAAACGATTATTACTATCTTTTTCTTCTGTCAAACAGATCTCTTTCCAGTAACACGTATAAAGCTAATAGATGCTAAATACCCGCCTATATTATTTACTCTAGTAACATGAGAGGAAGCAGGGGCAAAATGAATTCGGAGAAACGTAACATATCCACATCGAACTAGAACAAACAACTCTACAGAATTCACGTACACAGCGAAGGAAACTTAGTATGCCTATCGATAAACTTTTCACAGCAAAATACAACAATACACTTCCGCGCCTTCGGAGCATTGCGTAAGAAGGTAAGAGAAAGTAATGAATAAATTCGCCGGAGCTGGGTCTGAAGAGCAACTTCGACATTCAATCATAATTTTCCTAGCTCGAAGCTAACTTCTTCGAATATTGCATTATATTTTGCGAGAAAAGCAGAATAGCCGACACGATTACCTAAACATATTTCATTGCTAAAACTTCTAACTGGGTGGTGGGCGGGCGGGATATAAGCATTTTTTACCAGTCAGGAAACATGAGTAAAACGTAGGATCATTCTCTGTATGTCCGCCCGACCCTCGCCCGAACATAAATCATTTATTCAAATAAGATGACCTCCATCTTCTTAACAGTGCGGCTCTGTAATAGCGGTCGCAATTTAACATTCAATTTGGGGGCCCACGATTTATTTCGTATCATTTCAATGCACGGCAATAAAAAATAAATAATTGATTATTGGTTTTGCCTTGCATATTCAATTTGCATCGACCGGTTTAAGCTAAAAGGATTATTACAAAAAACACTCTATTTGGCAGCGTCACGCATTCTGTGAGAAATTGTATTATAGTTTAAAGTTCGTCGGAAACTTTACGTTTAAACTAATCTGGACACGTTCATATTTTTTCATTGATTTTATTCCCAATTGAAATATCCACACCTCTAAAACGTGTCTCCCTTTTAATGAATCTTTCCATCAGCTTGTTAATTATTAAAGTCTTTTTTTCAATTATAACACAACAATTTATTTACGAACTATATATTACCCTTTTATCAAAGACAATTTCTGTTTGCACTTATTTGTATTTATTTTATTTAATTGTTTTTATTGCTTTCGGTTAATATACATTCATAATTGTTGTACATGCAATAGTTATATTAAAATGAAACACACAAGAATCGTGTAATTAATTAATTTATAGGATTACTTCGGTATTTCTTCTTATACAGGTTACTTATTTTTAAGTTTCGACTTACCGATATTGGTAATAATATTATTAATAAATTATTGACTAATATGCTTGTATTTTTCTTGTAACTTCCAATAATTTTTAATCCTTTTATTGATATAGTTGTGATTTTTTTATATTAAGACTTCGCAATTAATAGTAATTAATTTCGCCAAAATAATTTCTTTATTAATTTTGATAGTACCCTTTTCTTAATAAAATGTTTATAAAAATTATAAAAGTTTCTCTGAAACATAACCGTATTACTTTGTCATTAATCATACTCAAGGTTAATACCAAAGGTCGCGATTCTTCTCCTTGTATGTTAGTGTTTTTTTACACACTATAATATTTACTATGTAGAGATCAACGTATTTAAATGTTGCTTATGTTCCCTAAAAATTAGTAAAAAAATAGATTAAAAACTATAACTATATGTCTGTTATTCTGCACCCGAATAAAACGTTATTCAGTGCAGAAAAGACAGTGGATCAACTTATCATCTAGATATAACCATTGCTGCTATGTGAGGCGAGGGGCGAGTTCACGGTAATAAAGCATACGGGGGCAATTATTTAATAAGTATGGCGCATAAACAGTAAATTTACTTTAATATTTCCGTTAATTACTTTAATTGTCCGTACGTACTACGTGCGTTATGGATAGTTGTATGTCAATGTCGTTTAGCAATAAAAATAATTTATCTTTATAAATACCGAGCCTTCGAAATAAAAGCGATTTGTTTATTGCAAGATACCAAAGTGGATTCTATATTCATTTTTCTTGAGTTTCGTCTGTTTTATACTGAACCTACGATATATAGCATATAATTTTATGATTATTGTCTGCATTGAATTCACATTCACATTTTTCTCCAAAACAGTTATTAATCGAAGTTTGATTCGAAAGTGATGTAGCCGTTTTATTTTTATTTATCATTCCTTTTTATTATCTTCATTTATGCATCAAGCCTTTATTAGGATATTACTAAAATTTTGCAATGTGAATCAAATCAAATTAGTTAACTTTAATAATAAAACACAGTATTCTTGTCGACGATCTGCGTTTTTAATTTCATCACTTAAACTGTTTCTACAAACGTTACGTATATGCCAATACTATAATGTCATTGCGAAATGAGCTCGTATGCAGACATGAATATATAAGGTTAAAATATGAAAAGTTATGACTTTCATCACCTTGGTTATTATCGAATATTCATTTTTCTATACAATTTTCTTCTTCAAAACGAAAATTACTAAATAAACAGACTAGTCAAATGGCTCACTATTTTTAGTAGAAATATAGATTTTTTTAAGAATATTAAGTTGTGCAAATATGACATCTGGAAAACACTTAAAATTAGCATAGTTATTATATTTAAGCTTATCGTTGATATGTGCATTTTTTTGATTATTTATAATTAATTTTTACAAAATTTGATTAAGTTATCGGTATAAACTATTTTGATACATAATTTTGCAATTTGCAGCAAATAATAAAATATTTCGTTACCACGCGTCTCCACGACGATCATAGTTTAACGTGTATGATGCAAGATTTCTACGTATAAATATTTCTACCTAAGTCCGTCACGTTACACTGATTAAAAATCGATCAAAACAACATTACCCTAAGAAAAAAAAGGAAAAATGTCCTGAAGGTAATCTTGTACAATTTACCGAATAGCCTTTAAGGTCTCGTAAAAGAGCTTGGTTGGCTCGTAAACCGTGTCAACGCCATGATTGATAAGTCGTCGGTTGACTTCTCAGTATTTATTCACCAACTTTATCGTAATTTTTACCTTGCCTTAGTCATTAGAGACAATAATTACACCGGCAATCACTAATAAAACTAAAATAATTTAAGTAAATTATGAATTAGCACATGAAATTTGGATATTTATGCAATATATAACTTCTAATTTTTACTATCAAACTATTAATCTATTTTGTATATACTATAATAAAATTGTAGTATATATTAAATATCTAATAGAAGTTAATAGCTAACACTACAATAAATTACAAAACTTATGTTTTTAAACTAGCTCGAGTTGAACTTTTATACCAGTTACTTGTAAGTTAATTAATAAAAATTTGTTAGTTTTCGAGATATAAGCACCTTTTTAAAATCTGTAAAAACCACTATTCTAGGCCGATATTTTGTGTGCTATAATCACAAATTAAGTCTGATTGTAATTTTTTTGTGGTTTAGTGTATTTGAGTAATAACCCGTTTAAATTAAATAAAATTTTTACGATAATGAATACAATTTTCTCTCAAAAAAAATTTCATTTACACATTTTAGAATATTGTAATTTTCATGCCCCAACTTTAACTATACTAAATAAAATGAACTATTCAGAAATGACAAACCATTTTAAAAAATTTACACACAAAATCCAACAATTATAGTTATTTAAATCTTACTTCCTTCAACTAGAACAAAAATATATTCACACTTAATCACAGAAGGCACCAATTAAGAAGTAATTACCTATGTTTTGATTTTCATGTAAATGTATGCTTACATCTACGCAATCTACAATCTAGTTAAAAGGTTGAGATGAGTTAAAAATATGAAATATTTCATCAGATTGATTCAAAGGTTACCAGCCTCAAAGAAGGGGTCAATTTGATGTAAGGGAAGAAGAGTGTTTTCAAAGAAAATGTGGGTGGATAAACACGAATCATATTGGACTTCGCGGGATGCATATAAATATTTATGTAGGTAAGTGTACTTTCAAACGCATGTAAAATTTAAAGAAAAATTAAACCACTACGGACTCTTCATTTCATGATTCTCAGCAGAATAAACAAAATGATAAGTTTTGGTGCTTGGGAATTCGTTCTGCCCTAATTTACACATAATTTTTAAAAAGTTTAAACTTATGTCCTGCAATAACTAAAGAAAAACAAATCGGTTGGAACCGGAAAAAGTACAGGAAATTTGTGTTTGGTCATGGATGATAGCTATTATTTTTAAATATGATGGGAAAAGTATTTCGTGACGTAAATAAAAAAAAAAGAAAAATTTATCAATAAAACATAGTCAAATACATTAAAAAAAAATAATTGAAGTTAATAAATTGAATTAAATCAAATTGTTATAGATATATGGATAAAAAACACTTAATAAAAATTGTTCTACGCAGAAGTCAATTGCTTTTGTTGTTCTCAAAAAATGTATTTTTAAATGATGAAGTTAAGTATCCAAATAAGTTTGAATTGAAACAAGATTGAATAAAGTTAATTTGAAGTACTTCTTAATCCATTGACTATAGCAAAAAACCCAATATTGGTCCAACATTTTTAAACAAAAAACATTTTTAAACAAAATATATGCGGTCTGTTGTTATTGTGTGGAATGTCAAATTGAAAGGGCTAAAAAGTGGTCAGCTTTTAATTGCATTATGGACAAGTTAATATTATAACAAGTAGCACTAGAGTGTTTAAGTTAATATGTAAAATATGCCATTTGTAACCGAGCATTTTTTGTTTATGCTTCGTAGGCTAGGTGGTGCAAAATATATTTTTTGAACTTTTCCGATGCCATGAAAATGTTTCTTAAAAATGAGTTCCATACGCTCGTATTCGGGCCGAATACATACAAATGAATTCTAGAGAAAAAGCAAAATTTGGACATTTTTAAAATCCATGCTTGAACTCAAAACAAAACCCAACATCTTCGCAACTTTATTAGTAATTTGGTGACTTATTTTTCAAAGTTTAACTTATGATGTGCAACTTTTCCTAGACCTTTAATGGTAATAAATCTAACAAGGTTTTTAATGTCGATAGCATATCGATTAACAATTTTACTTAAGAAAATTTATAAGGATTTAGAATAATTTTGTTCCTAGAACGCAACACTGATAGAATTTCGAGATTTTTTAGAGTTGTAAAATATCAAAATTGTTTTCGGTTATTTTGTAAATTTTTAAATTGTCTGCGAATACAAGATGGTTAGAATGGTTCCTGTCTTAAGTCTTTTATAAAAATGGCGAATAACCGTGACATTGATACACCGTCGCTAGAGGAGAACTCATTAATTCTAATCCTATACTTCCTACCTGTCAAATGTGACTGAATCCATCTCAGCAAATCACCATGTATGCCGTGATATTTTAATTGGTATATCAAAATAGCGTGGTTAACTTAAAAAGGTTATGGTTAACTTAAAATGTAGATAAGATCGATTTTCGTTTAACATCCATCTTACTTAACGATTTTTTTGCTTGTAAAAAAACTCTACATCATCATATTTGCCGTCTTAGAGTTTTTTTATAAGAAGTCGTGCTTGTCGGGAGTGACATGTGATTTAATATCATAATAAATATTTCATTAATAAGAAACTCGAGAAGTTTACCAACGATGAATGTAATTGATATAAAGCATTAATGTGACTAACGTTATTTTGTGTATAAGCGTTATTTTGACCACTTTCCAGCATTTTAAAAAACTATTGTACGTAGTGAAATATTAAATATATAATTAGCTGGACTTACAAATGTGTGCGTTATTTTAGCAAAAAGAGCATTTAGTTTATCAGGACCTGGTCTTTTTTACGTCCACATTTAGAGGACTTTGATAATCTCTTTCAGATATAAGCTAGCTTTCCCTATAATGTTTCATGAAAAAATGTCGGCCTTTCAATATTTATTGACGCCATCTTCTGCATTCTTGTCATAAACGAACCTGAAAAAACAGCAAAAAGGTTAAGATTATGGAAATGCCTGTCGAAGCAGTTTTCTTCCAAACATATAAACTCATTTAGGATAGAATTTAAAGTTTGGAGTTCGTAGAAAAATTTTAAGTAATTATTAGTTATAAATAATTTAAAATATAGTAACTCGACACTACTTAAGTAATTTTATGGCAATGATTTATAAATTGGTGGGAGCAAGATCTCAACATTTTTTAATGTAAATTTATCCATTGTGTTACTATATATTTTATGTTTTTTTTTGAAATCTATCCTTTTTTGCTGTAAGTATTCTAAAATTTAATGAATACCAGGTAAGATATTTCATTAATTTTATCTTTATTTTGAGAACATGTTTAGATGTATATTTAAAAAGAATTTCAAATTTTTTTTAAATGCGCTAACAAAGTTTTGGTGAATAGTCCAATCTAAAATTCCGTTTTGGTCCCACTTTATTTCTATTTTCAATAATTATTTTATATGTGACTTTATGGAAATTAAATGTTGATCCATTTACCTAGGGGATTTTTTCAATACACTTTTCACCATATAATGGATTGAAATATCTAAATCCAGATAATATTCATTCAATCTGCTAAGAGTTTGTTCGGTCCGATACACAGGTATTAAGGATGAGTTACTCAAAACCACTTTTTACCGCTTCACAAGGTGCAGTACTTTTTTATATAAAAATCTGTTTCATTGACGTTAAAATTCCATACTGCAAAAATATCTGAAATTTGGATCAACGATGCAATGTATTATTTAAATTTGAAGGAAAACCCTCAAGTAACTTCAAGATGGAACAATACTCGTATAAGCGAATTATCAATTAATAGATTAAATATTAAAAATGATTAAAAGTAATAACTTATAATTATGATAATTGCGACATTATACAAAGTTTGCTGATTTAGTATTAAATTGTAACTGTTAAATATATTTACATCAATAATTCATGCGTTGCTGCCTTATGATGAAAGTTTATCTAGCTTTATTCCAAACCGCTCAAAGAGTTTAAGACTTTAAACCTAATGTACTGAAATAGCAGTAGTTTGTATATAAAGAAATTAACTATTTACATGTGATTACTTACATCATACATATTATCCTCATCAAAAACTAGTGATAACGAATTTCCGTTATACCTTGCAAATCTATCTTCAAAATAGTCCTTAAAGGAAGAAAGGTACATTTTCGCAGTATCCCAAAAAAACAGTGGAGCTTGTATGCTTATTTTTGAATTACAACAAAGTCAAATTGAAATCCCTTAATTATTTTGTGATTTGTGTAACAGCAAAATGTAATTCCTTATTGAGTGCTATCAGAGGATTTCGTGTATTTTTAATATTTAAAAGTTTATCAGTTTCCTTATAAATATTTGAAAAGCTTGTAATAAATATGTGCTGAACATTAAGAACTTGCCTACACTAGTTTATTTCAATGTTGAGCTCGTTATATACCTACAAAAATCCCTTCAAATAGAAATGCAATCATATATCCAATTCAGTGCAATTGTTGTTTAAGTTGTTGTTAAACGGTTTTTGTAATTTTTTTAGAGTACATTATCTCAATATATAAACAACGGAATAATTACGGGATTACTTTGCTGTCCTTTTGGTATTTTTAGTCAGTAAAGTGAGTCATTATAAAATGGTATAAGTATATGTAAAATTTTCCTCAAATTCGAATGTGATATTATTTTAAGTAGATATGAACATCAATCACATTTAATAAACTAAATAAAAGAGTTTAGATAAAAGTTTAATTCAATAACTATCTTCAAAATATATTATATAAACGCGAATCTAACGAAAAATACAAATCTACATTTGACTTGAAATCAATGAAAATCTCGCCAATAATACATGTACATGCAAAAGTTACATCAAATTCAAGGATAAAATTATTTAAAGTGGAAATGAACTTAAACCACATTAAATAAACTAAATAAAATAGTTTAAATAAAATATAATTCAATAACAATTTTCTAAAATATCTAAACGTTAATGTGATTTGAATGTACGCTTCCAAAATGATCAAGAGGCAACACAACGTATACAAGCACAAACCCTATATACATACGTAACGAAGACACCTTCATTGTACAATATTGAAGTACTTCATCTCCTGTTTGCCGTCGTCCACTGAATGCCACGATACGATCAACTCCTCGGACGTGAGTGCTCTTTGCGTGTACAAATATTGTATATATATTAGAGCCAATTCAGCGACGTGAGAAAACATGTTTTACGACACCGGAGTACAATGTTTATATTACGGTCGACCTTCTCCAAGTAACATTCCTTTTTTGGTGTCTCCAGTCCGGCCAGGCTAAATTATATTTTCTCATAGCATCGACGTGACCTTTTCAAACACTGTTTGGGACAAACGTTTCATTGAACGGTCTGTATTTATATTTCATATATTGTTTCATCTATATGACAAAAATTTTATGTTCATAGTATTTTGTAAAAATTGCTATAAATGAGAGAGAAAATACAAAAATTACTCAAGTAACATAATCTATAAAATTATATTCTATAATTAAAATAGAAAATCGATCCAAGAGTTTGGATTGAGAAGGTATGCCTGGGTTGGTAGGTTTTTAGATTTATACTTCTACGAGGTTATATATAAGTATTACTAATAGATAAATAAATACTAATACTAATTGGAATTCAAGTAGGCACTTCGTATTTAGATCATGGTACAGGCAAAAAGACATAATGCAATATTTAGGAACATAAGGTAAAATCATTTTATAAAATCTCACAACATAAACAAGAGAATCCCTCCAGTTTCGTTCAATTAAAATAAAATTTACTTAAAAAATATGGTAGTATAGAGTTGTGTGTACCTAGAGTTGAAATTGAGAATCAATTTAAACATTTTTCTGATCTAGCCCGAGAGCGTATGAAAGCAAAGTATTTGCAAACTATGTAGTAATATAAAGGATTTGCAAACTAAATATAAGCAGATTTTTTTGCCGCATCTGGTCCCGTAACAGGCTAAAAATAATGCTGACAATTTATTTTTTACGAGGAAACTACGGTGTGATGCTGTTTCAGGTATTCGGAAACCCTATTAAAATCTTTCAAAATCGATGAGAAAATGTAGTGTAGGGCAATGATTTATGATTTATTATAATATCATGTTTCATATGTATATATATATCTACTTTATATATGCTTTGAAACACGATTCTTGTTTACGTCCCACATCTTAATTATTCCTCAATTCAATTCAATATACTTTGCGTTTTCTTCCTTTCATAATCCCGGCTGCCTCATTTTTCTTCAACTTATCTGCCGCAATTCGGTTAGTGAACTCTTGTAACTTTTCTTAATTCTCCTACGTGTTCTTTTATCATCCAATATTATTACATTACATCAAAAATCTTTTCACATATGAAGTCGCTTTCATCGCGGCAAGGTCGGAGTATTTCATCGTATTTTTATGATTTCCCGCTGAAAATGAAAATCCAATCAGCTCAGATCGTCTCGAACTTGAATTTTCTTTCTATATAAACACAAATATTATAAACATATTTGTGCTATTCAGGGACACTTACTGGTGAAAAATGCAAAGAATTCAGTCATAACATTGTTTTAAAGAAATGTCAGCGTAATATTTAAAGATGGTTATTGTTACAATGGTTATTACTGTGAATAGACTTTATTAAACATTTTCATAATTTCAAAGGTGTCATAAAATTTTTAAAAAAGATGTAGTGCAAGTTATCATTATATATCTTATAGCCTGTTTCTAATTTTTATTAGCATATGATACTTTTTCATCATAAATTTGCTTCCATATATACGTGTAAATCATATAAATTTCCAATATATATGGACATGTTTTAATATGCAAGTCATATTTTGAATACGTTAATGACAAATAGTGAACACTGTCCGTAAACACTATAAAATGTTTTATACTAAATTAAAATAGTTAATTTGAAGCCTAGAATATTCTTATGTATTCCGGTCATTACAGTATTTATAAAATTACTATTAAAATACTGATAAATTTTCATGAAATTTACATACCTCTATATAGACACAGTGGATTTAAATATAATCTGTATTGCAAACATTTCCGGAATTAATTTTTAATTATAAATAAAAAACATGAATTTTTCAAGGACAGGCTCAGTTTAATCTTTGATTTACAAAAATTACATAATTTTATAGATTTTTACGTACAAGTAACGATTCTTGAGGGCAGTTAAAAACTTAATATTATGGGGAAGAGTTTAAAATTAGAAAACATTATAAGAATAAAGAATATAATCAGAAGTGCTCCTGCTGTGCTGTGCTGTGCTGCTAGTTCAAATATCATATACGAAATACAAAGAAACTATCAGATAATAACCGAGAATCATCAGAAAATTAACAGCATATAACCCTGAAATACTAAAAACATATTGATGGTATAATCATACAAGACGAGATTAAAAATTCATTAAAAATAAGTATATTGTTTCAATATTAATTTTGTATTAAATCAGTATTAAATTTGTTTCAATCACTAATGATCAGCTCTGTATCATTATGATTGAAACAAATTTAATTAAATTCCTGCATCATTTAGTCACAAGTAAGGCTCTAGAATAATTTTAAAATGAAATATAACATTAACGTTACAAAGAGAGTAAAATATATTGGTTATCTTGATAATATTTTCCTAACATAAATTATGGGTGACATTTTAGAATTTACTAAACGCTATAGCAAATGGACTGGAAAAATATCTACAAGAAATTGTTGGAAAATACTGTTTTTAGGAAATGTTACTGACAGTATTTCGATAATAATTAAGTAGACTTTTAATATTGCATCGAGGCAAATCGAAATAAGAAGTATTATTTTGAAGATATCAAATGCTATCCTTTATCACGTTATTTTTTCAGTAAAGCTAGATTTTTAGCCACTGGGGTAGATGGTACAATCTTTGATCTTCCTGGCCTCAATTTTGGAATTGATTTTTTAAAACAATGCAAATATTAAAGTAAGAGATTACTTATTTACATACATAAAGATTTATAAACACGTGTGAAAACAGTCAAAAAAGCATAAATCGTTGAGGTGGTGTATTGGATTGATCACAAGGCACTTTCGGAAGGGCGACGCACCGCGAGAACCTGGATTGAACCCTCGACCGCTAGTTGGAAAGGACTTGGCTGGTATTCTGGTTGATTGTGAGAGATTGCTCTCGTGGCAATAAGTCCTCTTCAATTTTTAAATATCATCTATTCATTGTTGGATTCGATTTTATTTGCTGCGTTTTTCTTTAGTATGTAAATTGAAATAATTTAAGTAGCAAAAATAATAAAACTAAAATAAAAAGAAAATTTAACCTAGAAAGTGCAGTAGTTCCGAATCAAAAGTACAGTAGTTCGAGTAAATCGAAAACCAATCTTGTAGTCAGCAATCTAAAGACAAATTTCAGTGGTAGTCATAATGGAAATATAGTTTATAATTTTTTTAGAGATTATGACATTTCATATGTAATCACTAGTACAAATTTGATGAATTGAACATGGGTTTTACTGCTTTTCTGGATGGCAAGAAATAAAGATGAAAACGGAAAAAATGTCCAGACCTGAAAATTATAAAAATTTTACTTTATATATATTTATTCTAACCCGTTTTTGCCTGGTCGTCAGTTTTTTTTCCAGTTAAACGTACTATTAAAATGTTATTCGAGCGAAGATATGTTATTTTTATATCGATAAAGAATGCTTTTGAGATGATAATATTTATTTACTTCTTTATTTTAGTTATCTACTTAAATGTATCTAATTGATATATATATATATATATATATATATATATATATATATATATATATGGCGGATTAATTCCTACGAGAGCAATCTCTTAGAGTCAACCATAACACCATTCCAGCCCCGTTCGACAAATCGAACCCTCCTCGCGGTGCGCGTGGAACCGCGGTTGGGTTAATCACAAGGCCTTGTAATAAATCCAACATACCACGGCGACGAAATATTATTACTGGAGAAAAAGGTTAACACACAAATAAAAAGTTTACTTGCACAAAGCCGCCGGAAAACTTTAAGATACTCTACGGGGTTTATACCTGCATTAAAGGCATAAAAATCCATCTCGATAATAAGTATTTTGCTGAAAATCTATGTAGCACTTTTACTCTTATATTTGATAAAGTTTTAAATTGTCATTAAAATTCCTAATTAATGAAATGATAAGGGTAAGCGCAGACTTAAAGCAACATTTTATAGAAAAAGTAGGAAAAATACGACTTTATTATGAAATAATATTTGGTATAGCTTTACTAAGAATAAATTGTGGTTAACTTCATTTTTTTATAGTTAATTTCATACTAAGATTTCGTTACATAATATCTATCGCCAAGTTTACATATTGTCAATTTATATAATTCACATCTCATGTAATCAAAAACCTATATATTTTTTTGATTTTAGATAATATGCCCTTATATATTCAGTAATATGTGAAAAAAAAATATACATATGTATACATATATCTATATATATATATATATATATATATATATATATATATATATATATATGTACACACACATATATATATATATATACATATATATATATATATATATATAAATATATAAATATATATATATATATATATATATATATATATATATATATATATATATATTATTTTTGCTCAAAAAAACGACTAATCGCGAGTCGTTTGGCGCTGTAATGATTTGATACCATGTTTGCAGTGAAATTACTTTATTTCTCATGAGTCATCACTAATGTGGAGTTCCTAGTGTAGTAATATTTAATTATGGTTATAGTTTTTTAACAAACTTTGCGCAAGTATCAAAAAACGTTTTTCTGTCGTATTTGATTTATAACTACCACCTTCAAATCCTACCGTAAAATATTTGAAATTTAAAAAAGAGAATTTTGAGTACTTAGTTTGCAGTCCCAAAAATTTCCACATACATATCTTTGAGATTTAGCTATTGCGATATGTCGATTAATACGCTTTAGGGCTATGCTAAATTTTAAATTTCTACTTCAAGCGTTTTCCGAAAAAAAAGGCCGACAAATAGACTTACACTCTTCCTATATAAATAAAACTAAAGTATGTTTATTTTTGTCACATTCGAAAAGCTTAAGGATCTTATTTTTGACAAGGTTTTATAATTTTTTTACAGAAAGCAGTCGTTAACGTTTTGCGTTATTAATGTTATCATATTATATATTTCATGGCAGGATTAAATATTTGCGTTCACAAGTTTATCCATATTTAAAAATACGTTACTTTCAGTAGATGAATATACCTCCTAAGGTGTCGAAAAAAAATATTAGAAACAATTTGGTTACTAGGGGCTATGTAAAAAAAAATTTAAAACAAAATTAATTGGTCTCTCAAAGGATTTGCCTCAAAATATCAACGAAGTTCTCTATTACACATTAGGACATATCAGATCATTGACTATGCGGACACATTTTTTTTGAGGTAGGTTATTAATATCGTTTTAAAGCGTGTAATAAGGCAGGTATAATTAACCAACACGACACCAAGTGTGTCGCCCACACGAACGAAAACTGAAAAAAGCGCTACGACAGAGATGTAAGAGCGCCGAGCGAGACAGCGCACTCTTTGAAAGCCTCGCGCCCCACACAGTGGAATTCACAAAACGCTCCCTACCGCTGACACGTTTCACAGTTCGTCTCCGACCACCATAGGATGAATAGAAGGAGCTCTCCGCACGATTGCTCGGACTGAAGCGTTGCAATGCGCGGACTGCGGAATTCCCACTAAGCCGCCGTAGGAACTATGCAAGTTTCGGTCTACTGCTCGATCTGAGGAGTTGCAATACGCGAGATGCAGCCATTGCTAACCGCATGCTACCTATTATTTACCATAATTATGTTTAATTATTTGAAATCGCCTTCTGCTCGCAATGTGCGGCCATCACGGTTTGTTAGGTACGGCAAGAGCAGCTACAGTTTCAAGTGTTCAGAAAAAAATAAGAATTATTTGCAATCAATGAAACAAAAGTTTCGGGTTATTTTTACTATGGCACATCAAGCAACTCTGACAGCTTTTCCAGCTTCTTTTATTGATCTTAATTCCTTTATGATTATGAGGTCACTAACCTTGCACATTTTTTGCCTACAGCATCATAAAATCTTCATTACGTCATTCTCATTACTCATACTTTATTCTGCATAGCCACCCCTTTTTCTTTAATACTCTCGTATAAAACAAGTAAAATATAAATTTAGAAAAATGCCTCTTGCATATATTCGATGCAGATGAAAGCGTTTTACAAGTTTTTAATTTGAATAAAGTTCCCGTGTTCAGACCTGTCTATACATCTGTCAATATAATTTCACATAAAAAAAATTCTCAAATATATCTTGTCAATAGATGAGTGAATTACCTATAAATAAATTCTTTCTCATGATGATTTCTCCAAATATTTTTCACTTAGATTTTACTAAAGATGGTTCAAAAACATTTGTGGTTTCCAAAAAATTGGGCGATTTTTTTTATACAGGTTTTTAATTAAACCAATTAAACCTCATTAAATAATCAATGCCGTCTATATATACTTACATCTGTTTAAAATATATTAAACACTAAGTTAAACAATCTAAGGTGTTGTTCTCCCGACGATATAAATCCTTATTCAAACGATAAAAATTTCAAAGTTATATAAGGGAATTAAATTGAAAGGTCGCTGTGTTTATTCATATTTACGATTTATTAAACAATGTAAGTCCTCTAACTTATAGGAAGTGCTTAATGAAAATATTAAAAAAAAAGATTACCACTACCATTGAAATTTATCGTGAATATATATAATTGTAAAAGCAATTATAGACTATTAATTACTGAAACAGACTGAGACTGAGCTTACATTACTGAAGATCCGCTATTTCCTAAGGCACGGAGCGATGTGTAGTGAAACTATACTTATCGCTAATTCGCCCCACTTCCCACTGTATGTTTAATTTTTTTAAGATTGTCTTACTTTATATTTATATTTTACCAGAAATTACCCATGAAGTATAATGCATGATATAAACCTAACCTAAATTAATCTTTGAAACTTTTTGTAACGGTAGAACCATTTTGTCTTATATTATATTAATTTCCAGTTTACCATAAGCATTGTATTATCATGTGAATAGTGAATTCAACAAAAACTGGAGTTTTTTGGGAAGCAAACAAAATTCACCACAAAATAAAGTTTTCCGGGTCTTTCTACCAGCAATGTTTTAAGCGTCGTTTACAAAATTGCACTATTAAGGTCATATCAGTCAATATACCAAGTAATTTGCATTAAATTAATGCTTAACTGATATAACAATAGTAATACACAAATGATAGCTAGTATCAAAATTCCATAAAACAATTATACCTCATTTAAACTTAAGGTAAATCGTTGACCGAAAAATATTTTACAATTTCTTTTATATTGGCATTAGCAACAGGCACTTGGAGATAAAAATCACTAATAAAAATATATAAGAATAATGCCAGCAATGAATGAAATGAAAAAAGACGCTATATTGATTTACTTGGAAAAAAAAGTAAAGAAATGGAAAACCGTGATAAATTAAAAAATTCAACATAAGATAATCGAAATGAAATCATTCTTTAGCCGAACTCACACCACATTTATCGTCCGCAATTCATCTTAATATTTATATAATAGTAAAATAGGTAAATATAAGCAAACGCCTCATTTTCTTAGGACCCTTAAGTAAGATTTGTGTAATAATAAGGTAATTTTACGTACATAAAAGATAGTACCATGGAATTTACTCAAAACTTTAATGTTAGTAATATATTTGAAAACAAAAGATTAAGTTTATAAATATTATGAGTTATTCAGAGGTTATTCAGAAGTTAAGTTTATAAATATTATGAGTTATTCAGAACAAAAATTATAAAAATAATATATTCTAATGCAATCAATATATAAGTCCTATCATGAGCTTACTGCAATTTTAACTCACCCGTAGATACTTGAATCAAATCACTCAATCGAGCGTAAACTGATGTGATGAAAAAATTACAAAGGTCAATCCCATAATTATGCGAAGTAAATTTTTTATATGCACGGAGACGAAGCAAATATCTTCACTGTGAGCTTTTACGATATATTCAGCATAAATTCAAAATAAACATCATTCATAAATAAACATCGAGTTCGTTGAAATTATGGCCTGTATCTTATGTAATGGCCTAAGTTAGATATAGGTGGCAAAATATCAAAGATGTCATTTCGACGACATTTAAGCGAGATATGCGCCATGTTGATATTTAAGAGGGGGGTAATTAAATAGAACAGATTTGTATACTTACATATTTTTTTATTTTCTTTATAAATAGATTTTGAGAGATTAAACTTATATAATCAAATTTGAGAACAAACTTGAAAACTAACATTTTTTGTTACTTAACATATGGCAATTTTCAGAGAATAAAATTGCATGTTTCAATTTGAGAAAAGATTTTTAAAGTTACGTATTGTTTCTCTTTTAAAAAATTGTTGCTATTTTTGCAACTTGTATTTAATAAGTAAAAAGAATAATATATTTACTTTTGTACTTTTGTACCAAAATTTTTACTTTTTGTTTTCTATTTTCTTAATCCACATATTTCGAACATATGGTTGAAGAAGTATCGTTTTCGCTTATCATTCGTAACTAATAGTGTTTCATTAAAAATTAATAACGTTTTTTATTGAAATTTGATTGTAAAATAGAAATACAGTCTCACAAAATCACATCTTGTCCTGAAGATTTGTTGGACAATCTCTTGTTTTTTTTGCTTTAGATACTTTTTTTGGAGAAGTACATACATATATATATATATATATATATATATATATATATATATACATAAATATATGTGTGTGTGTCTGTATGTATAACAGTCTCAATCACTATCTAGCCCAGTTCATTCATATTTTCATTGCATATTCACATGAATAAAATGAAATTAGCGTAATGCAAAGGTAAAATCAAATTAAACATAGCCGACTAGCGCATGAGCACTTACTCCTATTAGATAATTCACTGTATAGTCATTGTTAAAGAAATCACTAATGACATAATCCTTCATTCCATTTACCAAGTTTAATTCTAGTATTTTGTTGTTTGTATTAATGACCAATAAAGAGCTTATTAAGAACAGGCCATTTGACTATCTAAACTTAAAAATACGTAACGTGTATAAGAAGAAATACTGAAGTTATCCTAAAAATTAATAATTACACAATCCTCGTGTGTTTCATTTTAATATAACCATCGCATGTACAACAATTATAAATGTATATTAACGGAGAGCAATAAAAACAATTAAATAAAATAAATACGAATAAGTGTAAACAGAAATTGTCTTCGATATATGAGTAAAACATATTTCGTAAATAAATTGTTGTGTTATAATGAAAAAAAGAGATTTTAATAATTAACAAGCTGATGATAAAATTCATAAAAAGGTATACACGTTTTAGACGTATGATTATTTCAATTACGAATAACATTAAACTACAATACAGTTTCTCACAGAATACGTGACGCTACCAAATAGATTAGTTTTTAAAAGTAACCCATCCATATACATTGATAACAGAACGAATGTATCTTCAAACGGCTTAGTATCTAATTGTAATAATCCTTTTAACTTCAACTGGTCGACGCAAATTGAATATGCAAAGCGCGGGGGCAAAGCCGATAATCAATTATTTATTTTTTATTGCTATGTGTATTGAAATGCGACGAAATAAATCGTCGGCCCCCAAATTGAATGTTAAATTGCGACCGCCATTACAGAGCCGCACAGTTAAGAAGATGGAGGTCATCTTATTTGAATAAATAATTTATGTTCGGGCGAGGGTCGGGGCGGACATACCGAGAATGATCCTACGTTTTACGCATGTTTTCTGACTGGCAAAAAATGCTTATATCCCGCCCTCCGCCCAGATAGAGGTTTTAGTTATGAAATATGTTTAGATAATCGCATCGACCATTCTGCTTTCCTCGCAAAATATAATGCAATATTGAGTTTCGGGGAAGAAGTTAGCTTCGAGTTAGGAAAATTATGATTGAATGTCGAAGCTGCTCTTCAGATCCAGTTCCGGTGAATTTATTCATTACTTTCTCTTACTTTCTTAAGAAATGCTTCGAAGACGCGGAAGTGTTACTAGAGTAAATATATATTTTTTTTTCGAAGAAAGTTTAGAATCTATTAGCTTTATAATACCAAGTTGAATAAAATTTTATTTAATTAATAGGTAAAGATTAAGGAATTAGAATCGGAATCGGAAATGTTAAAATGATGTTGCTTTTTACTGATTCAAAGCCAGAATTACTGAGAAATTTTAATGTTTAAAATGAAATAAACATTTTTAAGATAAAAATGTCTCAGTCTCAATTTAAAGTGTAAAGAAATTTATAGGATGAAGTTAATTATAAAGTAGGTACATTGATTTTTATTCGTTATTGTTTATACGGGGTTACCGGAAAGAGATCTGTTTGACAGAAGAAGAAGATAGTAATAATGGTTTATAAAAAGTCATAAGACGGTTTTTAATTTTTTTTTTATTCTCACTTAAGTCATGTATTGTATGTGATATTACATAAACATTAGTTTTGCTACTTAAGTTTAAGTAATTTATTTTGTTTTTACTCTTGCTAATGAATTATTGAAATAATTTGAGAAAGCGCCACGGTTTTTATTTCTTTGAAACGAAATTGTTCGACAAAAAACTCAGTTTAATAATGACTTGTCTAAGCAATTTCTCTTCTTCGTAATACGCAATCTCCTATGACGAAATGTAAGAGACAATAGTCAAATAGCCTGTTCTTAATAAGCTTTTTATTGGTTATTAATACAAACAACAAAATACTAGAATTCAACTTGATATGTAGAATGAAGGATTATCTCATTAGTGATTTCTTTGACAATGATTATACAGTGAATTGTCTAATAGGCGTAGGTGCTCATGCGCTAGTCGGCTATGTTTAATTTGCTTTACGATAATTTTATTTTATTCATGTGAATATGCAATGAAAATATGAATGAACTGGACTAGATGGTGATTGAGACTGTTATACACACACACACATATTTTTTCATATATATATATATATATATATATATATATATATATATATATATATAATCTTTTTTCAATTATAACACAACATTTTATTTACGAACTATGTATTACTCATATATCGAAGACAATTTCTGTTTGCACTTTTCGTATTTATTTTATTTAATTGTTTTTATTGCTCTCGGTTAATATACATTTATAGTTGTGGTACATGCGATGGTTACATAAAAATGAAACACACGAGGATTGTGTAATTAATTAATTTTTAGGATAACTTCAGTATTTCTTCTTACACAGGTTACATATTTTTAAGTTTCGACTTACCAATATTGGTAATAATATTATTAATGTTTTATTGAGTAACATGCTTGTATTTTTCTTGTAACTTACAATTATTTCCTTTTATTAATGTAATTTTGATTCTTTTACATTTAGGTGAACCAACTTCAGAATTAATAGTTATTAATTTGTCCAATATGATTTTTTAATAATCTTGATAGTATCCTTTTCGTAATATAATATTTATAAAAATGATAAGATGTTTAAACATGACTGTATTATTTTTTCATTAATCATACCCAAGGTCAATACCAAATGTCGCGATACTTCTCTTTATATTTTGATGGGATTTATAGACTCTATATTATTTACTATGTAGAGATCGACGTATTTTAATGTTGCTTATGTTCCCTAAAAGTTAATAAATTTAAAGAATGTAAACCATAGCTATGTTTCTGTTATTCTGCACTCGAATAAAAAATCATTCAGTACTAAAATATGCAGTGGAGGAAATTGCCATCTAGACAGGACAATCGTTGCTATGTGAGGCAAGAGGCGAGTTCACGGTAATAAAGCATACGAGAGCAATTAGATAATGAGTATGACGCATAACTAGTAAATTTATTTTAATATTTATTACTAATTAAGGAAACATTTTAAGTAAATGTGTGTCGTACGTACTACGTGCGCTATGGATAGTTGTATGTTAATGTACGATAGGAACAAAAATAGTATATTTTTATAAATACCGCGCCTTTAGAATGAAAGGTATTTGTTTATTGCAAGATACCTAAGTGTTACCTATTGGCCATTACTTCATTACTATCAAGTTAAGGATGAGGTTTTAAATTGTTCTATAGGTTTATATTAATTTACATTCTAGTTTTCTTGAGTTTCGTCTGTTTCATACTAAACCTACGATATATGACGTATAATTTTTTAATTATTGGCTACAGTAAATTCACATAACTACTTATGATGTTAAAAATCTATGATATAATAATAAATTTTTCTCCGAAACAATTTATTTTTATTTATAATTCCTTTTCATTATCTTCATTTGTGTGTCAATCCTATATTATAAAATTACCAAAAATTTTACAATGTCAATCAGTTCTCTTTCAAAACGAAGCAAGATATTTTTTTCAACCACCAGCGTTTTTAGTTTATCACTTAAATTGTTTCCACAAACGTTACGTATATATTGTGATGTCAATGATAGGAAAAGTTATAACTTTTCTTATTCTCGGATACTCATTGCTTATTATCGGATACTCATTTTCTTACATTTTAGACCTTTTTCTATACAATTTTCTTCTCCAAAAACTAAATTACTCAATAAATATACTAGTCTAGTTGTTCACTATTTTTAGTAGGAATAGAGATATTGATGAGAATATAAGTTGTGGAGATATGACATCTGGAAAACCCGTGAAATTAGCGGAGTTATTATATTTAAATTTATCATTTATATGTGTATCATTTTTCATTATTTATAAATATTTTTTACAGAATTTGATTAAGTTACCGGTATAAACTATTTTGATATATAATATTGTGATTTGCATCATATAATAAAATATTTGGTTACGATGCGTCGCCATGACGATGATACTTTAATATGCATGATGCAGTATTTTTACCGATAAATTTTTCGGCACGTTACACTGATTAAAAATCGACTGAAACGACATTATCCTTAGAAAAAAAAACAGAAAAATATGGTGAAGGCCATTCCGCACACTTACCGAATATCCTCTAAGGTCTCATAAACAAGCAAGCGTGTCAGAGCCTGAGATTGCCGTAATCTATAGGCCGTTCGTAGACTTCTCAATACTTAATCGTCACCTTGAATCTTGGTTATATATATTAGGTTGGCTAGTAGTTTTAGCCTAAACTTTGAGACTTTTCCAGAAAGGTTCTCGAAACTTCTAGAAGGTTTTACTATAGGGTATAAATAGGTGCAGTCAAGGTGCAGTCAATTGACAACAGTCAGCGCCAAAGCTTTAAGTGAAATATAAAATAGATAATGGATTTAAATCGATATCAAATAAGGATTAAATTAAGGTACGAGTTTCGCCTGGGTAACGATGTAAAAACTACCACAAATAACATATGTCATGCGATGGGCGAGTATACGGTATTTTACGCGACGACAAAGATTTCTTTCATAAAGTTCAGAAATCACTACTGCGATTTTGAGGACGAACCCCGTACTAAACGTCCTGTTGAATTGGACATTCGACGATTTCGACACACAATTGTGGAGGATTTTCGACTGACAACTCCTCAGTTGGTCTAATCAACAGTTATTGACATTGAATCATAACTTTAACTGGCTGAATCAGTAAGTAGCAATAAGAAGTGGGTTAAATACGTTAACCATAAACGCATAGATTAATGGCAGGGTGTCGGAGAAACAGGAGTTTCAGTATCTAAACCTGAAATAAGTGCCAACAAGATTATACTCAGATGCTGGTGGAATATCAAGGGCATTATTCACTGGGAGTTACTTTCAGAGGGATCTACTAATAATGAAGATATTTACTGTGAATAATTGGACAGACTAGCTAACAAATTGAGTAACCAACAGGATCGAGTTTATTTTCTAAATGATATTGCTAGACTACTGCAAAACATACTCGTGATAAATTAGAGGAGTTCGGCTGGTTTTTACTCACTCGATTACCATAGTCACCTGACATTGCTCTATCTGATTTTCTCACCTGACATTGCTCTTTCATTTACGTGAAAAAATTCCATGTATATATCAGATGTCCAAAACGATCTCACATATTTTTTGTGAATCAAAGTCACCAGAATTTTACAAGAAAGACATTTTGTCAATGCCAACTAGATAGCGACAAATAGTAGATAATAATGGTGCACAGTTAAATTAAGTTTAAAGTGACATATACATTTTTTAATAAAAATCCAAGCAACCCGGGGTCAATAACTTATTAGCCAATCCAATATATATATATATATATATATATATATATATATATATATATATACACCGGACTGACGTGACTCTGTTAGAGTGTAAACGGTGATCTTGAATTTTGACGATAAAAGTAATTAGAACTCAGGGAATTTTACAAATCATCAACTTAAATATATTTTTTGAAACAAAATTTATAGAATAAAATAATAAGAAATATGTTAGCCTAGCCTTATCAGTTGTCAGAGTTGGAGGTGCATCAGAGGAATTATTTCAGATGATCAATCAACAAATATACTAGTCTCTGTCTAACCTTGCACCGTTTAAGCAGCTTCACCCAAATTTTATTATAATTTTTATTACTTCTCTATCTTAGAAATTACAGCTTTAAGGCTAATAATTTATATCTTGATATTTAGCCCAAAGTATAGACTTTATAACAAGTACACCAATTTGGAAATTTGGATATGTGGTGGAAGAACTTAGCGCCGACAAATTTATATATTTTAAAGTAGATAAGTTCGTTCAAAATATATATTTATATTTAATATTATCTTCAAAAAGTTTAGATTCAGTATTCGTAAATATTATATTTTATCGCTTGAAAATTTAACGAAAATTTAAAATTTAAAATTATTATTTGAATTAAAATGTCGAAAATATCAAGAAAATACCACAACACAAAAAAGAAAAAAATTGTTTGTCCGGTAATAAATCCACAAAGAATTATAAAATAATGGTTCACAATTAAATAAAACTACGTGATGTAATATTATTTCTACTTTCTTTAGGTTCTTTACCACGACATAGGTTTTTTTGTATTATAACACCTTGAGGTGGGCTTTAGCAAAGATAGCTTATAGCCCACCTCAAAATTTTGTAATACAACGAAACCTAGGTGGTGGTAAAGAACTTAATGGAAGTAGAAATAATACTACATCACGTAGTTTCATTTAAATGTGAATATTGAATTTCTACAAAATTAACGCCAAATATTTTCAACATAATGGTTTTTGGATTGTTTTCCTTCACTTGTATTAAATTTCAAAACTTTACTTCGTATTAAATTTCAAAACTTTACTTCGTATTAAATATTTTGAACGAACTTATCTACTTTAAATTTAAAAGTGGAATAGTTTTGAAAGACGGAGCAAATGTCAAAGTTCCTAATACTTTAAAGGCCGTATTTTTTACTGCATTTAATTGAAATATTTTTATAAAAATATGGACCACAAATAGCGGTATTACACTTTAATTTCACGTTGATTGTTATAGTTATTTCAAGAATCGTAGCAGATGGATAGCAAAGTGATCCTCCAAGTAACCTTCTTTTCATTTTCACGTTACTGAAATATTTACATTATTGCTTTACGAAATATTAAAATATAAATGCGGAAATAGATTTGTTCATTTCTTTCTTTCTTTTATCACTTAAATATTTCCATAAGAAATACGGCTAAATTCCATTTAGTTTATTTTGTGTGTTGATATAATATGAATAATGAGGATCTAGGTAAGTCATAATCTATATTATTTAAATGAGAATCTTACGAAAAATTCAAATTTACACTTTACCCGAAGTCCTCGAAAATTTTATACAATAACATAAATATATTTAAAATTTCCCTCAATTTCACATTGTTGAAAGTAAAAATTGAGTTGAACCACATTAAAGAAACTTATTATATATTATTATATAGTTTATGAAAAAGTATATTTCAATAGCTATCCCCAAAATATATTATGTAAACGTGAACCTGACGATAAATATAAATCACCACTTTGCCCGGAGTCGTCCAAAATCTTATAAAATTGTGCAAGTGTATGCAAAGTTTCGTCAAAATCGAATTATTTAAAGAAGAAATGAACTTCAACCCCATTAAATAACTATCTTCAAAATATATTATATAAACGTGAATCTAACGAAAAATACAAATCTACACTTAACCCGAAGTCACTGAAAATCTCATCTAATGATATAAATATAAGTAAAAATTTTCTCAAATTTGAATGTGATAATATTTAAAGTAGAATGAAGTTTAACCGCATTTAATAAAGTAAATAAAAGAGTTTACACAAATGTATAATTCATTAACTATCTTCAAAATATGTTAAGTAAATGTGAGATAACAAAAAATACAAATCAACACTTGACCTGAAATCATTGAAAATCTCGTCTAATAATGTAAGTATACGTTTCTTCAAATTCAAGGATAACATTATATAAAATAGATATAAACTTGAACCACATTAAATAAACTAAATGAAATAGTTTTAAAAAAATATAATTCAGCAACAATTCTCTAAAATATCTAAACGTTAATGTGAATCCAATATAATCTTACAAGATGGTCAAAAGGCAAGGCAACGCAACTCAGGCACAAAACCTACTGACATAAAGAAGACGCCTTCATTGTGCAATATTGAAGTACTCATCTCAATTTTGGGGTCGCCCGCTGAATGCCACGATACGATCAACTCCTCGGACGTGAGTGCTCTATGTGAGTACAAATATTGTAAATATATCCAACCCAATTCAGCGACGCGAGAAAACATGTTTTACGACGCCGGGGTACAATGTTTATATTACAGTCGACCTTCTACAAATAACATTCCTCTTTTGGTGTCTCCAGTCCGGCCTGGCTAAATTATTTCTTCTCACAGCACGACGTGACCTAGTCAAATACAGTTTGGGAAAAACGTTTCATTGAACGGTATCGAGTTACATTTCATAAATTGTTTCATCATTGTGACAAAAATGTTATGATCATTTATTTTGCAAAAGTTGCTATAAATATGGAAGAAAATACAGAAATGACTTAAATAGCATTACCATAATTTAGAAGGTTATACTTCATTATCAAAATATAAAATCGATCGAAGAGTTTGGGTTGAGAAGGTATACCTGGGTTAGTAGGGTTTTAGATGCCATAATGTGCAAGAAAACTACGACGTTACGTATAAGTATTAGCAGTAGGTAAATAAATATTGATACTAATTGAATCTCAAGTAGGTACACTTTGTATTTAGATCGTGATATAGGTAAAAATAAATAATATAAATTAAGTACATAAGGTAATATTATTTTAAAGAATCTCACAATATAAACACGAGAATACCTCCAGGTTCGTCCAATTAAAATAAAATTAACATTTTGACAAAATTGTGATCGTATAGAATTTTACGTAAAATCAGAAATGTGGTGCCAATTAAAAAAATAAACACGCCATCAACTACGTCTGGTATTACTATTTGGAAATAAAAATAGTAAGTTAAAGAATTTTCACAATATGAAAACTAACTGAGAATAAGGTCCCAGTTAACTATTAATCTAAATTTGCCCCAAAACGTATGGAAGTAAAGTATATAGGATTTGCCAAGTAAATATCAGCGAAGAGTTTTGCCGTATCTGGGCTCGTAATAGGCTAAAAAATATTGCTCACAATTTATTTTTCACAAAGAAACTACGGTATAATTCTGTTTCATATATTCGGAGACTCTATACAATTCTTTTAAAATCGATGAGAAAAGGTAGTGTTGGTCAATGATTTATGACTTATTGTAATATCATGTTTCGTACATATGTATTGATCTATCTCATATATAATTTGACACACGATTCTTGCTCATATCTCACATCTTAATTATTCCTCATTCTAATTCAATGTACTTTGCGTTTTCTTTCGTACGTAATCTCGGTCACCTCATTTTCTTTCAGTTTATCTGCGGTAATTCAGACAGTGAACTCTTGTGACCTTTTTTAATTCTCCTACCTGTTCTTTTATTATCTAATACTTTTATATTACATTTAAAATCTTTTCACATATGAAGTCGCTTTCATCGCGGCCAGATTGAAATATTTCATCGCATTTCTATTATTTCATGCTGAATACGAAAATCGAATTATCTCCGATCGTCTCAACCCTCAGACTTCTATGTGAGTACACATATTATAAATATAAATCACGAGTTCTATTCAGTGACACTTACTGATGAAAAATAGAAATATTTCAGTCATAAAACTATTTTAAGAAAAATGTTAGTATAACAGTAAAAGTTAATTAGGGCTGCAATACTTTTCATTGCGAGTAGATTTTATTAAAAATTATCAATAATTTTTAATAATAATAATATTAATCAAAACTTTGCATTTTTGAATATGTTTTAAAAAATTATAAAATTTTTAAATATATTTTAAAAAAGACGTGACGCAAATAACTGTTATATATTTCATAGCCGGATTCTAATTTATATTAACACATAATTTAGTGTAAATTTCCTTCCATATATACATGTAAAGAATACATATTTCCAATATGTATGGACATGTCTCAATATGGAAGTCAAATTTCGAACACGTTAATGACAAATAATGGACACTACCATTGAAAACTATAAAGCATTTCGTACTAAATAAAAATAGTTAGTTGGAAACCTATCATATTCTTACATATTCCAGTTATTACAGTAATATTTAAATTCAAAATATTGGCATTTTGAACAAACATGAATTAATTTTACTGATCAGTTTTTATACAATTTACCTACTACTATATAGAAATAGTGGATTTAAATAAAATCTGTATTTCAAACACTTTCGAAATTAATTTCTTATTATAAAACAAATACGCAAGTTTTTCAATGATGGACTCAATTTAATATTCAATTTCAAAAGTAATTACATAATTTTATCCACTTTTACGTAAAAGAAACGAGTGTTGAGAGAAGCTAAAAATGTAATATTATCAGGAAAGGTCTAAAACGAGAAACACGTAGAAAGAATAGAAATAAAATAAAGAAAGAATGGGAATGAAATATAAAGAAACTATAGGAGAATAATCAAGAATGATGAGAAAATTAACACCAGATACCCCTGAAATACTAAAAACACATTGCTGAAATGATGATATAAGAAATGAGTAAAATTTCAATAAAAATAATTACATTAGAAATCAGCTCTCTGCTGTTATTAATTAAAACAAATTTAGTAAAATTTCTGTATTATTTAGTGAGAAGCAAGCGTGTAGAATAATTTTAAAATTTAAATATAACATTAAAGTTAAGAAGAGAGTAAAATATATATTTTATCCTCATAACATTTCCGTACGCATATTAATAGGTGAAATTGCTGTACAGAACTTATGAAACGGTATAACAAATAAGCTGGAAAAATATCGAGAAGAAATTGCTGAAAAATACTGTTTTTAGAAAATGTTACTGACAATATTTCGATAATAATTGAATACACTTTCGATATCTCTACATTCCTCCATGTTCATGCGGTCACTAAGGTTGCCCATTTTTTACCTACGGCATCATAACATTTTCATTAAGTAATTGTCAGTACTCATATTTTATTCTGCATGTCCACTCATGTTTTTTTAATATTTTCGCATAGAATTAATAATATACAATTAAAGGGAATGTCCTTTACATACATTTGATGCAGATGAAAGTATTTTACAGGTTTTTAAGGGTCTAGATTCTGTTAATTTCCCCGGTTCAAACGTGTCTATATATCTCTCATTATAATATTATTATCAAAAAAATTGTGAAATATCTCTTGGTAATAGATTGGTGAATTATCTATAAATAAATTCTTTCTCGTGATTATTTCTACAAATATTTTTTACCTGGATTTTAGTAAAAATTGTCCAAAAACATAAGAGTTAGAAATATTTGCATGTATGGTTTCAAAAAATGGGGCCATATTTTTGAACACAGGTTACTAATTAAATCAATAAAAGCACATTAAATTATCAATGCCGTCTATACGTATTTGCATTTATTTATAATATTTTAAACACTCCAAGTTAAATACTCTAAGCTGTTATTTTACCTATGTCAAACTTTATTCAAATGCACAATTAAATGAAACTACGTGATGTAGTATTATTTCTACTTTCTTTAATTTCTTTACAACGATCTAGGTTTCGTTGTATTACAACATCTTTAGGTGGGATATTACCAAAGAAGGTGGGATATTAGAGTCATTGCTAATATCCCACCCGAAGATGTTGTAATACAACGAAACCTAGGTCGTGGTAAAGAAATTAAAGAAAGTAGAAATAATACTACATCACCTAGTTTCATTTAATTGTGAATAATGAATTTCTACAAAATTAACGACAAATATATTCAATATTTATCCAAATGATAAAAATTTGTACAATGTAAGTCCTCTGACTTCCAGGAAGACCTTAATGAAAATATTAAAAAAATATTACCACTACCAATGAAACTTCCCTTGAGGGATATTTATAATTGTAAAACCAATTATATTAAAAAGAGAGAATAACGAAAGCTGAAAGTGATTTTGTTCAATTTACTGGAGGCCTGCTATTTACTAAGGCATGTACGCAGTATAATTATTGCTAATTCTCCCCACTTCTTAATGCGTGTTTCAATTTTCGTTACGATAATTTTATTTTATTTTCATATTTTAACGGAAAGTGCCCAGGGAGTATAATGCATGATATGAACCTAATCGAAATTAACGTTTGAAAATGATTGTAACAGTATAACCATTTTCTCAGATATTTAATTTAATTAATAATATAATTTACTTTAAGCGTTGTATTGTCACAAGAATAGTGAATTCAAAAAAATTGTAAGTTTTTTTTGGGAAGCAAACTAAATTCCCGGACAAAGTTTTCCGGGACTTTCTACCAGCAATGTTTTAGCGTCCTTTACAAAATTGCATTATTTACGGTCATATCAGTCAATATACCAAGTAATTTGCATTAAATTAATTCTTAACTAATATAACAATAGTAATACATTCACTATAGCTAATATCAAAATTTCATAAAATAATTAAACTTCACTGAAACTTAAGACATAATTTTGACGGAAAATTATTTTATTTTATTTAGAGGCTTATATAAATATATTTTCCTTTTATTGTGTTATAAATCAACATGTTTTTTTTATTTTCATATTAGTATTAGCAACAGGCACTTGGAGATAACAATCGATAACGAAAGACGCTATGATAATAGCTGAAGAGGTTTACTTCAAAATGAAAAATAAAATAACGGAAAACCCTGATAAATTAAAAATTAAAGATAACATAATCGACCTGAAATCAATGTTTAGTTGAACTCACGCCACATTTATCGTCCGCAATCCATCTTAAAGTTAACCTAATTGTAAAATATATTAATATAATCATTTTCTCAGGATTCTTATGTAAGATTTGTATGATAATAAGGTAATTTTACTTACATAAAAAATAGTACAAAAGAATTTACTCAAAGCTTTAATGTTAGAAACATATTTGAAAAAAAAGCTATGCAGTTAAAATTTATAAATATCACGAGTTATTCTGAATAAAAATTATGAGAAAAATATATTTTTCCGTAATCAATGTACTAGTAATATGATGAACTTACTGTTATTTTAATTCAGCTCACAGATACTTGAATCAAATCACCCAATCTAGCGTAAACTGATAACGGATTATAAAAACGACAAATGTCAATCCTTTTAGATCTACGGAGACGAAGCAAATATTTTCACAGCGAGATTTTATGATATATTCAGCATAAATTCAAAATACACATCGTTCGTAAATAACCATCGAGCTCGCCGGAAATTATGGTCTTCATCTTACATAATGGAGATATGCGCCATGTTCATATTTACGAGAAGGGCAATGAAATGAGAATAGATATGTATACTTATTTTCCTTATAAATAGATTTTTTGAGATTAAAATTGTACAATCATATTTTACTTATCTATTTTTTATTTTTAATTTATCGATTTTGAGAAGTTAAAATTGTATATTCAAATTTGGAAAAAGATTTGTATATTGTTTGTTATTTAAAAAATACTTTATTCGCAACTTTTATTAAATTGACAAAAGGATAATTTATTTACTTTGGTTTTCCAAAATTATACAGTCCTCTATTTTTTTAATCTACATTTTTTGAATATTTCGAATTTATATTAGAAGAATTTTTGTCAAATATCGTTTTCATTTATTATTCTTGGCTAATTGTGTTTCATTGATTTTTATTAAAATTTAATGGTAAAACAGAAATACAGTCTCACAAAATCACATCTTGTCCTGGAGAATTGTTGGACGATCTCATGTTTTTTTATTGCTTTCGATACCTTTGTTGCCGAAGTATATCTAAGTATATATATATATATATATATATATATATATATATATATATATATATATATATATATATATATAAATATTTATCTAAGAAATTACTTTTCTTCGTAATACGCAATCTCCTATGACGAATTGTGAGAGACGATAGTCAAATAGCCTGTTCTTGACAAGCTCTTTGTTTAATTTATGTATTTAACGTTGGTTATTAATAAAAGCAGCAAAAAAGAAAGAATTAGAATTAAACTTGGGAAATGGAATGAAGGATTATCTCATTAGTGATTTCTTTGACAATGCAGATAATGACATACAGTGAATTGTTTAATAGGTGTAGGTGCTCATGCGCTAGGCGGCTATGTTTAATTTGTTTTTACCTTCGCTTTACGATAATTTCATTTTATTCATGTGAATAGGAATGAACTAGTCTGAACCGTGATTGAGAATGTTATATATATATATATATATATATATATATATATATAACTTAAATGAGGATAACGAAAAAATTAAGCAACGATCCTCGGCCTTTGTGTATACGATTATTACTATCTTCTTCTTCTGTTAAAACTCTTATCTTGGATCTCTTTCGAGTAACCACGTATAAACAATAACGATTAAAAATTGAATGAAAATCTCAGTAATTCTGGCTTTGAATCAGTAAAAACCAATATCGTTTTAGCATTTCCGATTGCGATTCTAATACCTTAACCCTTATCTTTTAAATATATAAAATGTTATTCAACTTGGTATTGTAAAGCTAATATATTATAAATACCTGCCTGTATTATTTACTCTAGTAACATGAGAATAAGCAGTGTTAAAATTAATTCAGAAAAATGCAATATTTCTACATCGAACTAGAACAAACAATTCTACAGAATTCACGTACACAGCGAAGGAAACTTCTGTGCCTATCGATCAACTATTCACCGCAAACTACAACAATACACTTCTGCGCCTTCGGGCCATTGCGTAAGAAGGTAAAAGAAAGTAATGAATAAATTCTTCGTAGCTGCAAGAGGAGTTTGAAGAGCAGCTTCGACATTCAATCATAATTTTCCTAACTCGAAGCTAACTTCTTCCCCGAAACTTAATATTGCATTATATTTTGGGGAAAATCAGAATGTTCGACGCGATTATCTAAATATATGTCATGGCTGAAACCTCTATCTGGGCGGTAGGCGTGCGAGATATAAAAATGTTTTGCCAGTCAGAAAACATGCGTTAAACGTAGGACCATTCAACATAAATCATTTATTCAAATAAGATGACCTCTATCTTCTTAACTGTGCGGCTCTCTAATGGCGGTCGCAATTTAACATTAAATTTGGGGCCCGATGATTTATTTCGTAGCATATCAATACACAGCAATAAAAAATAAATAATTGATTATTGGTTTTTCTCCCGCGCTTTCCATATTCCATTTGCGTCGACCGGTTTAAGTAGAAAGGATCATTACAATTAGTTACTAAGCCGTTTGAAGATACGTATGTTCTGTTATCAATACATATGGATGAGTAAATTTTGAAAACCAATATATTTGGTAGCGTCACGTATTTTGCAAGAAATTATACTCTCGTTTAGGTTTAGGTAGTCACATTAAGGTTGAAGGTTTTCTAAACAAGCTTGACTGGCTCGTAGACCATATCAACGCCTGAGATTGCCGTAATCAATAGGCAGTTCGTTAAGTCATCAATATTTAACCATCACCTTGAATCGTGTTTATATATATTAGGTTGGCTAGTAAGTTTTTAGCTGCAACTTTGGGACTTTTCTAAAAATATTTTCGAAATTTCCAGAAGCTTTTATTGTGAGGTATAAATAGGCTAAATTGCATTGAAGCTTTAAGTGAATTACAAAAAATATAATAGATTTAAATCGATATCTAGGAATTTACAAATTTTGTATGGGTCACGATTCAAAGACTACCACACATAATACATGTCTTGCGTTGGGCGAGTCCACGGTAATCACGCGACCTCAAAGATTTGGTTTAGAAAGTTCAGGAATGAGAACTACGATCTTAAGGACGAACCCCTTACCGGACGTCATGTTAAATTTGACTTTCAGCGATTACGCCGCCTAATTGAGAAGGATCCTCGA
Source organism: Druceiella hillmani (assembly GCA_039881145.1). Taxonomy (NCBI): domain Eukaryota; kingdom Metazoa; phylum Arthropoda; class Insecta; order Lepidoptera; family Hepialidae; genus Druceiella; species Druceiella hillmani. The sequence goes on along the minus strand of JAYKKI010000098.1, from coordinate 2,374,354 downwards.
CTGGCAACTCGTCAATTGGTAGACGAGCCACATTGCTGTCATGACACCATAGAAACACATTGGCACAAATTGGAAAATGTTTCAAAATTCGGTGTTTGGTTACCCCAGAAGTTGTCCTCATATCACCTTCAGTTCAGAGTTGATATTTGTCAAGTGTTATTGACATTGAAACGTTTCCTCGACTGACTGAATCAATTAGTAATTGACGATAAGAAGTGGCTTACATAAATTAACCATACACTCTTGAATCTATTTTGCGTTAACTTTGTAGAAATTCATTATTCGCAATTAAATGAAACTAGGTGATGTAGTTTTATTTCTAGTTTCTTTAAGTTCTTTACCACGACCTAGGTTTCGTTGTATTACAACATCTTCAGGTGGGCTATTAGCAAAGATTAACTCTTAGGAACATCCAACAGCATTTATATATTTCAAGTACAATAGCAGAAGCCTGGTTTGTGTGGATTTTCCCACTGCTTATGTTAGTGAGGTTATTGTAGGGGAGCGGTGTAGGATATATTATATTTCCGAGAGTTACCCGATATACCAGTATTTTAGAGAGGGTAATAAATTCAATTGTTGTTATTATATGAAGTTGTACAATGCAAATGTTCTGGTGTATATAATATATATAATTGGAAGTTATTCTCGGTAATATATTCATACAAAAGCAAGAGTATCTGAAAGTTAGGACAAGGTTATGCCACTAATTCAACGTATATCCGGTTTTATTTATTCATATATATATATATATATATATATATATATATATATATATATATATTATATATATATATATATATTAATTTATATGTATATATATATATATATATATATATATATATATATAAATATATACATATATTGTTATTTTTGTGAGCCCAACTTTTTCCTGGAAAAATCTGCAATCGAAGTAAAAGGTTGTGATGGGTGAAAATACAAACATTTCCATGCATTTCCTTGAAAGTATTGCATTAGCCTCAAAGAATAGGTCAATGAATGTAAGGAAAGAAGAGTATTTTCAAAGTAAATGTGGATAACACCAAATCAAGGGTCCATAAACACGAATCATATCGAAGGATGTATGTAAGTATATACGTAAGTAAGTGTTTCAACGTCATATAAAATTTAAAGAAAAATTCGACTTGCTACCTTCTGTTAATTTGATAATACTCAGCAGGTTAAACAAAATGATAAGTTTTTAAGCTCGAAAATTCGTTCTGCCCAAATTCACGCTACTGAAAATATTAAACTTTTGTTCTGCAAAAACTAAAGAAAACAAATCAGTTAGAAGCAGGAAAAATGCGAAATTTTCGTATTGGGTTATGGACGGTGCCTATTATTTTTAAATATAATAGGAAAAGTATTTCGTGATGTAAATAAAAGAACTGAATTTTTGACATATGACTTCTAGTCTAGCAGAAAAATATGGCTCCTATATTGAAGCTATAATTCCGGTTACTTTATTTGACAGCTAGGATTCTTGAGGTTATCCTTTTTTATAACTTGGATAAGTATGGCAGTCGTGATATTAATCTTATTAATTTATTTCCTATCATCGGTATACAGACTACACTCTTTTGCATGAAAAACGGGCAGTTTGGATTTTGTCATATTATAAACAAAATATTATTTATTAAGAGGTTGTATTAATTGTAATTGTTACTGGCAGGTAAAGTGTATTCTGGCACATAAAAACGAACGTTCTAAATTTTAAATTTATTCTTTTAAAATGAAAATACTCTTTCACTGAATATATCGTATTTTTTGGCGGTAAATGAAAACCAACACCTATTAAGTTCTTTTTCATTTGTTACGTATTTTTATTTTAACGAATAAATTTTAATTAAATTACTTTTGTGTGCTGCATTAGTTCCCTTCTATTTGCTGTTCTCAGTATGGTTGAAAAAATGATAAGAGATAGTAAAATTATTGCGCTGCTTGAAGAAGGCTGTAACCAATGTTATGTGTCTCAGCAGTATAATGTGAGCCGTTCCACCGTCCAAAGGACCTGACAACGATATCAAGAATCGGGCTCCGTCAGTAGAAGGCCCGGTTCTGGAAGAAAATGTTGCACTGAACCACGGGACGACCGCTTCATAGTCAATCAAGCGCTACGAAATCGTCAAGTTACATAAGTGGATCTCCAACAGAACCTCGAGGACGTAAGCCTATGGACAGTCAGAAGGAGACTTCAGGCCGTCAATATACGTAGTTATCGCCCATCTTGGGGTCCTACATTGCTCAGTGAGCATCGAGTTGCCAGATTGAGATTCAACAAGACTAGAATATTGTTTTATTCTCCCATGAAGCTCGTATAACGATTAGTGGCGAGGATCAACGTCAGCGAGTCCTACGAAGACCTGGAGAACGCTTCGCAGAAGTGTGCTTTGAGGAAATCACCCTTTACGGTGGAGGCTCCGTAATGTTTTGGGCTGGTATTAACTCAGATAACCGTACCGAGTTAGTTTTTATTGAAAATGGCACACTTAATGCGCAAAGGTACATAATAGAGGTTCTTATTCCTCATGCCCATCCCGCATTAACAGCAGTTGGAGGCGAGTCCATTTTTATGGACGACAACGCTCGCGCCCACCGTTCTAGAGACGTGATGCGTATATGCAGGAGGCCGGAATTCGTCGGTTAGACTGGCCAGCTCTAGTCCCAAACCTCAAACCGGTTAGACTGACCAGCCCCAGTCCCAACCTCAATCCGATAGAACACATATGGGATAACCTCAAACGACTCGTCAGAGCACTTACAGGGAAAAAGGGATATATATATATATATATATATATATATATATATATATAATGTTTTTATTGGATTCTGTTTCGAACTTGTTGAAATAAAGACGTAATTGCGTTTCTGTATATAAAAGATTTATTTACTTGTAAAACGTTCCTTCTACAATTTGCTAGTAACATTATCTTATAAACTAAACATTTACTCACCTGTGGATAAAAGAAACAACATTTAAAGCCCTTAGTTCGGGTTTATCATCTGAATTCGATAGGTAAGCTTTTTACAATAAAATACTGAATCAAAAACAAATCTAACCTCTCAAAATCTTTTGACATTTTATACGAAAGCTAACAGCGACCTCTATGGAACTTATCATAGATAACGCGGCAAAGTTTAAATGAAAGGATACCTATAAGTTTTCTTTACATATATATATATATATATATATATATATATATATATATATATATATATATATATATATCTGTGTATATATATATATATATATATATATATATATATATATATATATATACGCAGTCTGTTGCTGTTGCGTGGAATGTTAAATTGAAATTGCTAAAGGAGTGGTCAGCTATTAATTGCATTATGGACAAGTTTATGTTTTTACACGGAGCACTAAAGTGTTTAATTTAAAATATAAAAAATGATTTTCGTAATCGAGTATTTTTTGTTTAATCATGCTCTGTAGGCGTGGAGAATATGTCTTAAAAATTGTTATTTACACTCGTGTTCGATCTGTATGCGTATAAGTGAAGGTTTACGTAAAAACATTTATTGGGATTTAGATGCATTTTGTTCTTAGAACGCGATAATGATAGAATTTCGAGATTTTTTATAGTCGTAAAATTTTTAAATTGTATTCAGTTACTTCATAAACTTTAAAATATTCGGAAAACATAAGATACTTAGCATGTAGCAGTTCCTGGCTTAAATCCTTTATAAAAATACTGAATAACAAAGACCTGAGGTGGGAGCTCTGAGGAACGCCAGATTCTGATTTACGTTCGCTAGTGAAAATCTCATTAATTCTAATCCGATACTTCCTGCCTGTCCTATGTGATTGAATTCATCTCAGCAAGTCACCATGTATTCCGTAACATTTTCATTTCTATATTAAAATAGCGTGATTAACTTTATCGAAGGCCGTGTTGAAACCAATGTAGATAACATCGACTTTCACGCGAAATCCATTTATAGCATTTGCAATATCCATTACTTATTCAACCATGTTTGCCGATGTAGAGTTTTTTGGTAAGAAACCATGCTTGTTGGGAGTGACATGTGGTTTAATATGACATAAATATTTCATTGATAAGAAACTCGAAAACTTTATAAAAATGTATATAATTGATAAAAAAATAATAATTAGTCACGTTGTATTGTGAACAGGCGTTACTTTGACCATTTTCCAGCATTATTATAAAAACATATTAATTAAAAAGTTAAATATATAATTAGCCGAAATTACAAATTTATGAATTATTTCAACAAAAACAACATTTATTTTATCAGGACCGGATCTTTTTTACGTTCATATTTAAAGGACTTTGATTCTCTTTCAGATATAACCTAACTTTCCCTATAATGTTTCTTAAAAAAATGTGGCCATTAATTATTTATTGACGTCATCTTCTGCACTTTTTCCATAAACGGAACTGAAAAAAAAACAGTAAAAAGGTTTCCGATGGAATACCTGTCGAAAAAGTTTACTCCGTGTAACTAGTCTAGGATGGAATGTTGCTAGAATTTAACGTTTGGAGTCGTGGAAAAATTTTGATTAATTAATACTCATAAATAAATAAAAACGTAACAACTCAACATTATTTAAGTAGTTTTTACTGCAATGTTTTATACATTGGTGGGAGCGAGACAGAGACAGAGAACATCTTTAATATAAATTTATCCATGTTGTTACCACATATTTTGTTTTTTTAAACTTATCCTTTTTGCTACAATTTTTCTAAAATTTAATGAATACCAGGTAAGATATTTCATAAATTTTATATTCATTTTTTGAAAATATTTAGATGTATATTTAAAGAGCACTTCATATTTTTTTTCATTGCATTAACAATATTTTGATGTATATTCCATTCTAAAATCGATCGATCCCAATTTATTTAAATTTTCATTAATTGTTTTATAGCTGGCTTTATGGAAAATTAACGTTGATCTAGTGGTTTTTCAATATACTTTTCATTTTATAATGGGTTGAATTATCCAAAGCCGGGTGACAATCATTCAATCTACTAAGTATTTGTTCGGTACGATACACAGGTATTAAGAATAAGTAACTCAAAACCACTTTTTAAATCTTGGCAAAGTGTAGTCATTTGTATATATCAATCCCTTTCATGGACTTTAAAATCCCCAACTACCAAAATACCTGAAATTTGGATTAGTAGTGCAATGTATAAAACATACTAAATTTGAAAGAAGGCCATCAAGCAAATTCAGGACGGAGCAATATAAACAAAGCAAATGTTACAAAGTTTCCGTCCTATTTTAATAAGGAGTTTGATATAAACACAGACATCTTCAATATCACTCTCTCACTAATTTTTCTGAACAGCGTCATACGGTTTTAGAATAGCAATAAGGGCTCCACCACCATTTTATTTTTTTAATTAGTAAAACTCTAGTCTTATCACGCCGAAGCACGTGGTACACTTCATTGAAAACCTTGGAGGCATAAATAGAGTGTTTCAACTATGTTTCAGGTAAAATTATTATATAATGATTATTATTTCTATGCTTTCATCCATCTATTACCACAGGAATTTTCAGTTACTTTCGTTACATAGCCGGCCAGCATCCAGATAACGTTGAGTAGTCAGTTGTGCTAGGTAAGGTAGAAGGAAAAAAGACTTAACGATCCATCAACCAGCCGTTGGTGTGATCCAGTACCCGTTATGCTGTAAGGATGTTAAAAATTGAAAAATTTTAGGATGCTTGTACAGTAAGCTACGAATGCTTTTCTCTGAACGAACACGACCTTCAGAAGTGAAGAATATCTAGAACAAGCATTGTTTTTTACTTTCATACGTCGTCAAACTTACAATATTTCCGTAATATACAATTAGCAGGGGTATAATTAAAACTAATAAGATATTAAAAATGATTAAAGGAATAACATCTACTTATGATAATTGCGATATCATAGAAAGTTTGCTGATTTATTATTAAATTGTGACTGTTTCATAGATTTACACTAATAATTCATGATGTGGTGTAAATATTTAAAAAATATTTATGTGTGATTATTTGCATCCTATATCTTTTTCCTCCTCAAAAATTTCCGATTAATAATTTCTGTTATACCTTGCACACCTATCTTCAAAATAGTCCTTAAAAATAGAAAGATAAATTAAGTTTCTCAAAAAACAGTGTCAAATTGAAATCCCTCAATTAATTTGTGATTTTAACAACAAAATGTAGTTTTATATGTTTTTTATATTAAAAAGTTTGTCAGTTTTGATACAAATAATTGAAAAGCTTGCAATAAATATGGGCTGGACGTTAAAAACTCGCCTTTATTTTTCTCTTTTAAAGCATGAAATTGTTGCTTACCACCCGTTTCGCCCAAAAAATAGCTCCGAAAAACTATAATACTACTACGACCCTGGGAATTAAGTATAATTTGAAAGAATTATATCAGATTTGAAAAAATTTCCATGCGATTAATTTTCATAAGCCATTTAATTATTTATTTTCTTGTAATTGTTTTGTTTGGAGATAAAAAGTTTTTCATCAAAAAATATTTCTCACGTCGTAAGAAATAAATTTGTCCTCATACATTTTTTAAATTTTTCGACATAGGGGTGGTTGGGGTTTTAAACAGAGGTGTTTGGGGGCCCAACCACACCTCCATACCCAAAGAAACTAAATTAAAGAGATTATATAAAAGTTTATTTCAATAACTATCCTCCAAATATATTATGTAAACGTGAATTTAACGACAAATATAAATCAACTTTTTAGCCGAAGTCATTCAAAATCTTGGAAAATGGTATAAGTGGACCCGAATAGTAAGTAACATGATACTATATTATAAGTAACACGGAGTCATTGAAAATCTTACCCAACGATGTAAGTATATGTAAACATTTTCCCAAATTAGAATATGATGTTATTTAATGTAGAAACGAACTTCAACCACATTTAATAAACTAAATAATAGAGTTTATATATAAGTATCATTCAATAACTATCTTCAAATATATTGTGTAAACGTATATCTAACAAAAAATATTAATGTACACTTGCCTTGAAATTATTGAAAATCTCCAATGATATAATTATATGTAAAATTTACCTTAAATTCAAGGATGATATTATTTAAAGTAGAAATGAACTTTCGCCACAGTAAATAAACTAAATAAAATAGTTTAATTAAAATATAATTCAATTTTCGAAAATATCTAAACGCTAATGTGAATTCAATGTACGTTTACGAGATGGCCAAAAGGCAAAGCGGTGCAAGTAGACACAAAACCTACGCACAGACGTACAGAAGATACCTTCATTGTATAATATTGAAGTATTTCATCTCATTTTTGCGGTCGCCCGCTGAATGCCACGATACGATCAACTACTCGGACGTAGTATGCGAGTACAAATATTGTAAATATATCCGAGCCAATTCAGCGACAAGAAAACATGTTTTACGTTGTCGGAGTACAATGTTCATATTTCAGTAGATCTTCTCCAAATAACATTTCTTTTTAGTTGTCTCAAGGCCGGTCAGACTAATTTATTTTTTCTCATATCACCGACGTGACCTTTTCAAATACTGAGTTTGGGAGAAGCGTTTCATTGACCGGTCTCCATGACAAAAATGTTATGTTCATATATTTTGAAAAAGTTGCTGTAAAAGAGTGGGGAAAATGCAGAAATGACTTAAATAACACTATCATAAATTAAAAAAATCAAATTTTTTAGTAAAATAGAAAGTCGATCGAAGAGTTTGGGTTGAGAAGGTATGCCTAGGATGATAGGTTTTTAGATGTATACAACGTACGGGAAAACTACGACTTTACATATAAATATTACCGGTAGGTAAATAAAAACTTCTACTAATTGGATTTCAAGTAGGTACACTTTGTATTTAGATCATGGTACAGGCAAAATCACATAATATAATATTTAAGTACATTAGGTAATATCATTATAAAAAAACCTTACAACATAAACAAGAGAAACCTTACATCCACTTTCGTCCAATTAAAATAAAATTTGAATTATTATAAAACTATGATCGTGTAGCTTTGTACTTAAAATCAGAAATGTGGTGCTAATTAAAAAATGGACATATCATAAAATACGTCTGGCGTTTCTATGTTGAAAGAAAAATAGTAAGCTAAAAGAATTTTATGAGAACAAACTAAGAATAAGGTCTAAGTTAACTATTAATCTAATTTTACCCGAGAGCGTATGGAAGTAAAATATAAAGGATTTGCCAAGTAAATATCAGGTAAAGGTTTTTGCTGTATGTGGGCTCGTTTTTTCTCAGTTCGCTTTAGCTTAGGCTAAAAATATTGCAGACAATTTATTTTTCACGAGAAAACTACGGTGTAATGCTGTTTCAGTTATTCGAAAACTATTAGAAGCTTTCAAAATCGATGAGAAAAATTTGTGTAGGTCAATGATTAATAACTTACTGTAATAACATGTTCCATATATATTTATCTACTTTATGTATGTTTTGACACACGATTCTTGCTTACGTCCTACATCTTAATTATTCCTCAATCCAATTCAATATACTTTCCGTTTTCTTTCATACATAATCTCGTCGGCCTCATTTTCCTTCAACTTATCTACCACCATTCAGCTAGTGGACACTTGTAACCTTTCTTATTTTTCGTACCTGTTCCTTTATCGTCCAATAATATTAAATCTTTTCACATATGAAGTCGCTTTTATCGCAGCAAGGTCGAAATATTTCATCTTATTTATATGATTTCCCGCTGAATACGAAAATCCAATCAGCTCCGATCGTATCGATGTAACTCTGAAACTTCTACGTGAGCATAAATATTATAAATATAAATCACGGGTTCTATTTAGTGACACTTACTGATGAAAAATAGAAACAATTCAGTCATAAAACTATTTTAAGAAAAATGTTAGGATAATAGTGAAAGATAGTTAGAGTTACAATAGATATTATTGCGAATAGATTTTATTAAATATTGTCATAAATTGAAAGGTGGCATAAAAACTTTGTATTTTTAAACATATTTTAAAAAATTACGAAATTTTTAAATATATTTTAAAAAAGACGTGACGCAAATAATTGTTATATATTTCATAGCCAGATTCTAATTATTATTAACATATGATAGTATTTCTTCCATGTATAAGCCTTAATGATAAGTAGTGAATGAACACTCACCCGTGAACACTATAAAGCCTTTTATACTAAATAAAAATAGTTAATTTGAAACATATAATATTCTTACGTATTCCAGTTAGTACAGCACTAATTAAATTCACAATATTGGCATTTTAAACTAACATGGACTAAATTTACTGACCAGTTTTTATACAATTTTCATACTCCAATATAGAAATGGTGGATTTAAACAAAATCTGTATTGCAAACATTTTCGAAATAAATTACTGATTAGAAATCAAATACACAAGTTTTTCAACGACGGACTCAATTTAATTTTCAATTTAAGAAGTAATTATATAATTTTATCTACCTTTTTTTAATTTAGAAAATTTCTGTATCATATAGTAAAAAGTAAGGCTCTAGAATAATTTTTAAATTGAAATATAACGTTAAAATTATAAAGAGAGTAAAATATGTATGTTATCCTCATAACATTTCCGTAACGTAAATTATAGGTGAAATTTCTTTACAGAACAGTCAAAATTGTTTTATCGTGTTTATTATGTGGGATATAAAATGAATGTCGGTAAAATAAGAGTTTAAAACTATAAATATTTTTGAAATTATTATTCAATCACTAGAAAATTATTCTATCTCTAATTTTGTAATTTATTATTAGTTTGTTATTATTGACATTGAGTTGCAAATTTGTGTAATGCAATTTTTTTATCATTAAAAGAACGTAATCGTCATAATTGTTGCAGAAACTATGCTCTAGATGAAATTCAAAATAATGTTGCAGGAGGTAATGTTGAAAGAGAAGGGGTATGTACTAGGGCAGAAAATGTACATCGGATATAATACTCTCGAGTTAACTTACATATATACATGTGTATATATATATATATATATATATATATATATATATATATATATTTATATATATGTACGTGCGTGTGTCTGTGCTGTTTCCGAGTTTGATATTTTGGCCATAATTACGACCCTGTTTGTAATGTGTCTACTGTAATTCGGCATCACTGAAATCCTAATTTAAAAATAACATTAAACTAATTTAAAAATTCTTAATTGAGCTATTACGTACACACCTAAAGTTTAAATGTTGAAACAACATAAATTTGATATGCATATGGTTTGTAATTACAAAATATTATAGATTAAAGACTTTATATTGGGTAAAATTGAAAAATTACTGAAATAATCTATTAATAAATTATTACATATTAAGACCCTTGTTATCCGATTGGTTTACGGAACATCGTAATTGAGATATTATATGGTCTTTTTTAATTTATAATAATTTTTTAAATATTTTTATTATAAACCTTTACAGGTTTTATTTTTCTTATTTACAAATACATTTTTAAATTTTCTTTCATACGTAGTTTTATTATTTTAACATTACTTCGTATTGTATAACATTAATTTATACTTCGTTCGCGTGTATTTAGAAATTTTTTTTTTGCTCATGGGTACATGATATTAGCATAAAAATCCTAAAAAAAATTATTTTTCTCTTCCATTATTCCATACGCTAAATAATCACTCTTTTAAAATATTTTCAATGTATAAAATTAGCTCTGTTATAATTTTATTACTTGTATTGATAACTTTTATGCTGCTTTACGTCTACAATATACAAGCGGAGTCAGGAAGTCAATCAATAAGTACACGAAAAATGGGTCAATTTTGTTTTTTTCGTATTTAATGCCTAAATATTATCATTTGCAAAGAAAAAAAGAATTTTAAATATTTTTTTAATAAAATGTGTTATATTGTAGTTATTTTATCATAATTTGTACAAAATATTTATAAGGAATTTATTATTACCTTTGTCTATGCTTGCAATACTAATTTACAAAAAGATTATACAAAAAAAATATTTACACAAAATATGTGCAACATTTTTCCGTTTTATAATTCCCCAAAATCAGTCAAAGAACCAACCTAAACCATATCCAAGGTTGAAGCGTATCCGATACTAATTAAATCAATCAAAGCACATTAAATTATCAATACCATCTATATGTACTTACATTTATTTATAATATTTTAAACACTCCCAAGTTAAACAGACTAAGCTGTTGTTCTACCGACGATGTGAAAGATTATACAAACGATAACAATTTTCCAAGTATTATTTTATATTAGGTAACTAAATTTAAAGGTCAATATATTTATTCAAATCAACGATTTATTGAACAATGTAAGTCCTCTGTCTTAAATTAAATACTTAATGAAAATATTAAAAAAAAATATTACCGCTACCAATGAAACTTCCCGTGAATATTTGTAATTGTAAAACCAATTATGTTAAAAAGATGACGTAACGAAAGCTGAAACAGATTGAGCTTACTTTACTGAAGGTCTGCTATTTCCTGAGGCAAAGAGCGATACGTAGTGGAACTATACATTAATTCTCTCCACTTCTCACTGGATATTTTAATTTTTCGTACTATCATTTTTTATTATTTTCACATTGTGACAGAAAGTGAAAATAATAAAAAATTATATAAAGATATAAAACTAACATAAATTAACCTCTTAAAATATTAACAGTAGAAACATTTTGGCAGATATTTAAGTTAATTTCTAGTTTACTTTAAACGTTGTATTATCACGTGAATATTGAATTCAACCAAACTTTTTAGAATGCAAACAAAATTCACCACAAAACAAAATTTTCTAGGCCTTCTACAAGCAATGTTTTAAACGCCCTTTACACAACTGCTTTATTTACGGCCATATAAGTTAATATACCAAGTGAATAACATTAAATTAATACTTAAAAAATATAACAAAAGCAGGATACAGAGATGAGAACTATATAAAAATTTCATAAAATAATTAAACCTCATTGACACTTAAGATAAACATTTTAAGGAAAACTATTTTATTGTAATTAGATACCTCAATACATAAATATATTTTTTTGGGTTTATGTCGTAAATCAATGTTTTAATTTCTTTCATATTAACATAAGAAACAGGCACTTGTAATAACAATCGCTAAGAAATTCTATAAGAATAATGCGTGCAATGAAAAAAGATGTTATGCGATGCTGAAGAGATTTACTTCAAAATGAGAAAAATGGAAAACCGTGATAAATATAAAAATTAAACTACGTGATGTTTCTATGATTATTTCTACTTTCCTTAAGTTCTTTACCAGGACCTAGGTTTCGTTATATTACAACATCTTCAGCAAAAATTTTCTAAGAGCCCACCTGAAGATGTTGTAATCCAAAGAAACCTAGGTCGTGGTAAAGAACTTGAAGAAAGTAGAAATAATACTACATCACGTAGTTCCATTTAAATGTGAATAATGAATTTCTACAAAATTGACGTCAAATATATTCAATAAAAATTAAAGACAAGATAATCAACATGTAAACATTGTTTAGCTGAACTCACACCACTATTATCGTCCGCAGTCCATCTTAATATTTATCTAATCGTAAAAGAGTTTAATGTAATCAAACATCATAAGCCTGATTTTCTCAGGATTCTTAAGTAAGCTTTGCTTAAAATTACCTTATCATTATATGATAAGGTAATTTTACTTATGTAATAAAATATTCCATAGCAAATACTCAAAACTTTAATGTGAGTAACATATTTGAAAATAAAAGCTATACAGTTAAAGTTTATAAATATCATGAGTTATTGCTAATAAAAATTATGAGAAAAATATATTTTAATGCAATCAGTATACAAGTCGTACGATAACCTTACTGCTAATTTAACTCACCAAAACGTATTTGAATCAAATCACCGAACGGAGCGTAAACTGATAACACATTACAAAAACGACAAATGTCAATCCCATAATTATGCGAAGTAACTTTTTTAGATGTACGGAGATGAAGCAAATATTTACACTGCGGGCTTTTACAATATATTCATCATTAATTCAATATATCGTAAATATATCGCCACAACTCGCGATAATTATGGCCTATATCTTATATAATGGCCTAAGTTAGATATAGGAGCCAAAATATCAAAGATCGCAATGATTTGCGACGACATTTAAGCGAGATATGCGCCATGTTGATATTTACGAGAACAGAGTTGCATAGTTAAAATTTTTCTTTTTATGAACAGATTTTGAGAGATTAAAATTATATAATCAAATATGAGAACAGATTTGAATACTTAAATATTTTTTGTCATTTAATATATCGATTTTGAGAGCTTAAAATTAAATATTCTAATTTGAGAAAAGATTTATATAATTACATAATGTTAGTTATTTAAAAAATTTTTACTCTTTTTGCAACTTGTATTCAGTTTATCAAATGGATAATTTACTTACTTTGGTTCTCCAAAATTAATCCACATTTTTTTCTTAATCCACATTTTTAGAATATTTCGAAAGTATGTTTGTCAAATTCCAATTTAGAGAAATATTTTTTTTATTAAAATTTAATTGTGAAATAGAAATAGAGTCTCACAAAATCACATCTTGTCCTAGAGACTTGTTGGACAATCTCATGTTTTTTTGGGTTTCGATACTTTGTTGGCAATACATATATATACACACACACACACATACACACACACATATATATATGTGTGTGCGTGTGTGTGTGTGTGTGTGTGTGTGTATATATATACATACATATCATTATTAAACTGAATTTATTGGAAAGCAGTTTCTTTCCCAAGAAATAAAAACTGGCGCTTTTTCAAATTATTTCAATAATTCATGAGCGAGATTAAGAATAAAACAAATTATTTAAACTTAAGTAGAAAAACTAATATTTACGTTGTATCACACACAATATATAACTTAAATGAGGATAACGAAGAAATTAAGCAACCGTCTTTGGTCTGTGTGTAAACAATTGTTACTATTTCCTTCTTCCGTCGAACAGATGTCTTTCCAATAAACACGTAACAGTAAATGTAACCACAAACAATGACGACTAAAAACTGAATGAAATCGTACCTACGTTATAATTAACTTCATAAACGTCTCCCATAAATTTCTTCACAATTTAAACAACATACACAATAAATTCTAAAGTCCTCAGAAATTCTGGGTGGGAATCAGTAAAAATCAATATCGTTTTAACATTTCCGATTGCCATTCTAATAATTTTATCCTTATCTTTTAATTATGTAAAATTTAATTCAATTTGGTATTCTAAAGCTAATAGGTTCTAAATACCCGCCTATGTTATTTACTCTTGTATCATAAACGCAAGCTGTGACGAAAGAAATTTGGAAAAACGCAATTTTCCACATTAGGCTACGAGAAACAACTCAACAGAATTCACGTACACAGCGAAGGAAACTTACTTTGCTTATCGATAAACTTTTCACCGCAAACTACAACAATACACTTCCGCGTCTTCGGGACGTTACGTAAGAAGGTAAGAAAAAGTAATAAATAAATTCGCATGAGCCCGATCTGAAGAGCAACTTCGACATTCAATCATAATTTTCCTAACTCGAAGCTAACTTCTTCCCCGAAACTCAATATTGCATTATACTTTGCGAGGAAAGCAGAATAGTCGATGCGATTATCTAAACATATTTCATAACTAAAACCTCTATCTGGGCGGAGAGCGGGCTTTATATAAGCATTTTTTGCCAGTCAGAAAACATGCATAAAACGTAGGATCATTATCGGTATGTCCGCCGCGACCCTCGCCCGAACATAAATCATTTATTCAAATAAGATGACCTCCATCTTCTTAACTGTGCGGCTCTGTAATGGCGGTCGCAATTTAACATTCAATTTGGGGGCCGACGATTTATTTCGTCGCATTGCAATACACGGCAATAAAAAATAAATAATTGATTATCGGTTTTGCCCCACGCTTTACATATTCAAATTGCGTCGACCAGTTGAAGTTAAAAGTATTTTTACAATTAGTTACTAATCCGTTTGAAGATACATTCGTTCTGTTATCAATATATACGGATGGGTAACTTTTGGAAACCAATCTGTTTGGTAGCGTCACGTATTCTGTGAGAAATTGTACTGTAGTTTAATGTTCAACGGAAACTTTATGTTGGAAATAACCTCGGCACGTTCATATCTCTGTATTGATTTTATTCCTAATTGCAAAACCGATGGATGTAAAACGTGTTCCCCATTACATGAATCTTTCCATCACTTTGTTAATTAATTATTAGACGTGAAAGACGTGAAATTAATAAACCTTGTTTTTAGGCGACTTCAAACAACAACATTTTTTTCCAATTATAACAACAATTTGTTTACAAGTTATGTATTACCCATACATCCAAAGCAATTTCTATTTGCCTTTATTTATTTTATTTTATTTTTTTTCATTGCTTTCGATTAATATACATTTATAATTTTTTACATCTGATGGTTACATTAAAATAAATCACACTAAAATCATGCAGTTAATTAAATTTTAGTATTAATTCAGTGTTTCTTTTTAAATAGGTTACATATTTTTATGTTTCGACTAAGCAATATTGTTAATAAGGTCATTAATATGCATAAATTTTATTTGTAACTTAAAATATTTATTATTATTCTTAAAATAATATATAATTCTTATTATCATTAACATGTTTTAATTTTGTTTTTACATTCAAACGAATCAACTTGGGAATTAATAGCAAATAATTTGTGCAGTATACTTTTCGTAAGGGAACATTTGTAAAAATAATAGGACGTTTTTCTGAAGCATAATTGCGTTTATATTATTTTGTGATTCATTATACCCAAAGTTAATAACAAATGTCGTGATTGTTCTCCTTGTATATTGATGGGTTTTTATACGCCCTACAATATTTACTATTTTAAATGTAGGTATTTTTCTTTTATTCTCCATCCAAATAAAAAGTTATTCAATACAGAAATAGACAAAGGATCAAGTTACCATCTAGACAGGGCGATTATTGCTTTATGAGGCGAGAGGCGAGTTCACGGTAATAAAGCATACGGGAGAAATTATTTTATGAACATATCGCATAAATAGTAAATTTTTTTTAATATTACTATGTTAAGAAGACAGTTTATGTGAATTTGTGTCTACGTGCATAAAGAGTCGTTGTATGTCAATGTCGTATAGCAACAAAAGTTATTTTTCTCTACAAATACCACGCCTAGGAAATGAAAGAGATCACTAGAAACCAAAATGTAAGCTTACCTATTTGCCATTGTTTCATTATAATCCAATAAAGGATAACGCTTTTTAAATCGTGTATGTTAACTTAGTTTCTAATTTTCTTGAGTTTGTTCTGTTTCATTCACATAACTACTTATGATATTAAAAATTTATGATTGCATAATTTTCTCCGAAACAGTTATTAATCGAAGTTCGACTCGAACGTGTTGTTTTTGTTTAATTTTTATTTATCATTCCTTTTTATTATCTTCATTTATGTGTCAATTAATTCCCGTACTAAAGAATAACCAAAAAAATTACAATATCGATCAGAATGTGTTCCCTTTAATAATATTCTTGATATTCTTGACGACTATCTGCGTTTATAATTTTATCACATAAAGTGTTTCAACAAACGTCAATGCTAAGATATCAATGCGTAATGAGCTCGTATACAGAAGTGAATATATACAGAAATAATATGAAAAGTTATGACTATTATCACTTTGCTTATTTTTATTTTCCTTTTCCATTTTCTTACATAATTGTTGTTTATACACAATTTTCTGCTTCAAAACTAAAATTACTGAATAAATATGCTAGTCTAATTAAATATTATTTTCAGTAAAATTAGAGATATTGTTGGGAATACAAAATGTGGAGATATGACATCTGGACCACATGTGAAATTAGCATAGTCATTATACTTAAGGTTATCGTTTATATGTGTATCTTTTTTCATTATTTATATAAAAAATTAACAAAATTTATTTAAATTACTGGTATGAAATATTTATATACATAATTTTGCAATTTGCATATAATAATAAAATATTTCGTTACCACGCGTCTCCATGTTAACAAGTCTCACAGTTACCGAATAGCCTCTGAGGTATCATAAACAAACTTGGCTGTCTCGTAAACCATGTCAGCGCCTAAAATTGCAGTAAACGATAGACCGTTCGTCGACTTCTCAATATTTAATCGTCACTCTGAATCGTGGCTATATATATTAGGTTGGCTAGCAAATTTTTAGCCACAATTTCGAAACTTTCCTAGAAAGGTTCTCGAATTTTCTTGAAGGTTTTACTATAGAGTATAAATAAGCCATAATTCAGCCAGTTGACAAGTGAAGGCTGAAGTTTTAATTGAATTACATAAAAAAATTATGGATTTAAATCGATATGAATACGGATTCAATAATTTACGAATTTTGTGGGGGTCACGATGCGAAGACTACCACAAATAATATATGTCATGCAATGAGCGAGTCCACTGTATCTTAGGCGATGCCAACAATTTGGTTCAGAAAGTAAACGAATGAAGATTACGATCTTGAAGACGAACCCCGTACCGAACGTCCTATTGAATTGGACATTCAACCATTACGACGCCTAATTGAGGGGGATCCTTGACTTATGACTCGTCAATTAGAAGATGTGCTACATTGTAGTCATGGAACCATAGAAACACATTTGCACGAAAAAGAAAAAGATTCAAAATACGGACTTTGGGTATCCCAGGATTTGTCATCATATCATCTTCAGTTCATAGTTGATACTTGTCAAGAGTTATTGACATTGAAATATACTTCGACTGGCTGAAACACTAACTGGGGATAAGAAGTGTGTTACATACGTTAACCATACACACAAAGGTCAATAGCTGGGTATCGGAGAAACTGGAGTTTCTGTATCCAAACCTGAAATAAGTGATATATATATATATATATATGTACATATATATATATATATATATATATATATATATATATATATATATGTATATATGTATATATATATATATGCACATATTGTTATTTTGTTAAACCCCATTTTGACCTGGAAAAATCTACAATCGAAGGTAGTAACGAAAATAGTAGAAGATGAAAAATACAAACCATCTTATCTAAATAATGAAAGTATTGCATTAACCTCAAAGAAGGAATCAATGGATGTAAGGAAAGAAGAGTGATTTCAAAGGAAATGTGGGTGGATCAAATCACATTGAATTCTGTGGGATATATATAGTATTTACATAAATAAGTGTATTTTCAACGACATAACAAATTTAAAGAAAAATTCGACTTACTATAGACTCTTTATTTATTATACTTAGAAAAATAAACATAATCATAAGTTCTTGAGCTCGAAAATTCGTTTCGCCCTAATTCATGCCCCTGCAAAATTTAAACTGTTGTCTTGCAAAAACTAAAGAAAAACGAATGATGGATGTTCGTATTGGGTCACGGATGGTGCCTATTATTTTTAAATATAATCGGAAAATTATTTCGTGATTTAAATAAAAAAAACTGAATTTTTGGAATATGCTGGAAAGTTGCAAGTATACCACTAGTTTAACGGGAAAATATGGCTCCTGCTTTGAGGCTTTTATTTTGGTTACGTTATTTGAGAGCTCAGATTCTTGAGGTTATCCTTTTTTTCTAAATCTGATCCGTTCCCACTGAATACGAAAATTCAATCAACTCAGCTTATCTCGAACCTAAGTCTTCTTTCTATATGAGCACAAATATTATAAATATAAATCACTGATCCTATTCAATGTCATTTACTGATGAAAAATGCAAAGAATTCAGTCATTAAATTATTTTTAGTAAATGTCGGTGTAACAGTTAAACATGGTTATTACTGTAATAGTTATTACTTCGAATAGATTTTAATAAAAATTGTCATCATTTCAAAGGTGCCATAAAATCCTGGGTGAATTTTTTTAAGTTATTTCAAAAAAGACGTGACGCAAATTATTGTAATATATTTTATAACCGGTTTCTTATTTTAATTAAAATGTGATAATTTTTGGCATAAACTTCCATCCGTATATACCATAAATATTTACAGTATATAGGAATATGTTTTTTTTATAGAAATAAAGTTTCGTACGCGTTAAATATAAATAGTAAACACTACAAAGCATTTTCATGCTAAATAAATATAGTTAATTGACACTTAAAATATTTGAAATCCAATTATTAAAACAATAATTAAATTCAAAATGTTATAGCGTCTTGAACCGACATGAAATAAATTTACTTATCAATTTTCTAACAATTTGCACACCTCTTTACAGAAATTGTGACTTTTAAACAAAATCTGTATCGCAAACACTTTCGAAATTAATTTCTGACTATAAATAAAAAAAACAAGTTTTTCAGGAAGAGACTCGATTTAACCCTAGATATCAAAATGATTACGTAATTTTATCAACTGTTACGTACCAAAAACGAGTTTTGAAAGTGACTAAAAATTAATATTATGTGGAAGAATCTACATTAAATGAAAATACGTGATGTAGTATTATTTCTACTTTCTTTAAGTTCTTTACCACGACCTAGATTTCGTGGTTTTACAACATCTTCAGATGGACCTAGATCCAATCTTTGCTAGTACGAAATAAATTTCTAGAAAATTAACGCCAAATATATTCAATAAATGTAATTATTTTTAATGTCTTTATTGGTTAAAAATAATTTAGTAAAATTTCTGAAACATTTAAAAGTAAGGCTCTAGATCATCTTACATTTGAAATATAACATCAAAGTTACAAGAAAGTAAAAGAGATGTGTTGTCGCGATATTACTTCCGTAACGTAAATTATAGGTGACATTTCTTTACAAAACTTAAAGATATTGCTAAAAAATACTGCATTATAGAATATTTCTGATAATATTTTGATATTAATCGAATAGAATTTCGATATTTTATCGAGGAAAATCAAAATATGAAATATTATTTTGAATTATCAGTTGCTGTTCTTTGTTATATCGCTTTTAGAGGTAGGTTGCCCTAGGCGAGGTGACACAATCTTCGGTCTTCCTGACCTCAATTTTAGAATTAATTTTGAAAACACTGCAAATTATAACATAAAAAGTACCTTATTTAAATACACGAAGAATTATAAATATGTCAAAAAAGCATTAACCTTTGCGTGGTGCATTGTGTTGACTACAAGGTCGGGTTGACCACTGTGCACCAGCGTGTCGCACCACGGGAACCTAGACTCGACTCCCGGTCGCTCCTTGGGAAGGGCTGGACTTGTATTCTGACAGTAAGAGTTTTCTCTCGTGGCAATAAGTCGGTTTTATGCGATAACGTAGCATTCTACTGATGAAAGAATTTTTAAAATTCGATTAGTAGTTTCAAAGATTACCTCACTCACGAACATTACCTCTTTATAATATTAGTATAGATAGCTGTGCCCCACGGTTATAATATTAGTATCTAGTAGCTGTACCCGCGTAAGTCCCAAATACCAGCATAAAAAGTAGTCTATGTGGTACTTCGAACTACCTACTAAACTACACGTACAATCTATCAAATCGTAATCTATCTCTGCCAAATTTCTATCACATTTGTAATATTAGTAGGTATAGTACATATAATATTACATGCTAACGTGATCCGCTTCGACATAGCGCAAATAGAAAAAAAACAGTATTAAGAAGCAAAAAAAAAAACAGAATTACAAATAGAACAAAACGATAATTTCTTATAATAATATAGCAATTACAATTCTTAGCAGTCACATTATTAGCGGTTCTGTTGTTACTTTAAGATAAGATTATTTGCTATAAATGAATTTTTTTTTGTTAAAATTTATTTCTAAACTTTAGTGTCTTAGAGCTTCCCTATTAGCAATATTTGATGTAGTTTTATTTTGTGGCACCAAAATAAATTGACGTTCGGGAGCTCCCACTCGTGATAGGCTAACACGAAGTTGTACATGAGTAAAGCAATCTTTTGGTAGGTCAATCCCTACCAAATTGAAATTCTGACCCTGAGACTTGTTAATAGTTAAATCAAAAGAAGTTTTCACCGAAATTGAAGTCTTTTAAACGGAATTGGTAAATCAGTGGGGATTATCGGTATCCTAGGAATATGAGCTAATTCACTAGCTGCAGGGCCAGTGATAATGGTCGCTACAATTAAGTTGTCTTTAAATTCCTTTATAAATAGCCTCGTCCCATTACACATATTAGGAGGTTTAATTTACACCTATTTAAACAGCCTAAATGATTTGGATAAGGATTCATATCACGATACGGATAAAATCACTATTTTGTTCGGATCTGGGTTTTAGTTCACTAATTTGATCAAAAAACGTTTATTGTAACATAACTATAACAATTACATATGGTGTCTTGCAAACTCTTTTATTCATATTAATGAGAATGTTTAATATATATCCCATTTTTATATGTAATAGCAATCGTTTTTGCAGTGCCCGTGAAGAAAGCATATTTTTAGGCAATTTTTTATGCCTTATGTAGAACTATCGACATTTTTATAAAGAATAAATCAGTTTTTCAGAATAGAATATAGCTTATATTACTTTCTGATACTGTAGCTTTCTATTAATGGAAGAATTTTTAAATCCAGACAAGAAGTTTTTGAGTTTATCCATTACAAACCAACAAAAAAAATCAAATCTTTCCTCTTTATGATATTAGTATAGTTAAATCAATTTTTAAAAATAAAATATAACCTATGTTACTCGTGGACAATGTAGCTTTATATTGGTAATTTATAAAGAATTTTTAAAATCGGTCCAGTAGTTTTTGAGTTAAAAATTAAATATTTCCTCTTTATAACATTATTATAGATTTCATACTAAATTTTGGTAAATTCACATATTGTGAATTTACATAATTCACATATTCCTATAATCAATAAACTATATATTTTTGGACTTATATTATATACACTTATCTATTCTGTGACATAAGAAGTAATAAGGGGAAATATGTACTGCATAAATACTACGATAGTATGGTAATGGTTCGATCGCTCGGATCGAGGCGTTGCAGTGTGCGGGCTGCTGACTTCCCACTTCGCCGCCGTAGGAACTGCGCATGTGACAGTCTACTGTTCGATTTAAGGAGTTTCTATACGCGAGATGTAGCCATTGTTTACCGCATGCTGCCAATTATTTAGCATTGTCATGTTTAATTATTTAAAACTCGTCTTCCGCTCGCAATGTCCGGCCATCACTGTTTGTTAAGTACCGCAAGAGCAACTACAGTTTCAGGTGTTCAGAAATAATTAAGAATTATTGGCAACCAATGAAGAAAAAGTTTCAGCATATTACCTTTACTATGGCACATCAAGCAGTCCTGACAGCTTTTCCAGCTTCTTTTATTGATCTATATTTCTCCATGATCATGAGGTTACTAACCTTGCACATTTTGTGCCTACGGTATCCTAAAATTTTCTTTTTCGTCATTACTCATGCTTTATTCTTTATAGCCAAACATGTTTCTTTAATACTTTCGTATAAAACACAATTTAAGGAAATGTCTTTTGCATATATTCGATGCAAATGAAAGTGTTATATAAGTTTTTAAGGGTCTAATTTCTGTAAAGTTCTCGTATTCAAACATGTCTATTTGTCTCTCAATGTAACATTACATAAAAAAAATTGGGCCATATATTTGAACACAGGTTACTAATTAAATTAATGAAACCCCATTAAATTATCAATGCCGTCTATCTTACTCATAGCAAAATTATGTGAGGATAGAATTATCTAAATATTTTTACGTCGTTTAAAGTTCAAGTTTACTTCAAACGCTGCATTATTACGTGAATAGTCAATTCAATGAACTCTCAAGTTTTTTGGGAAGCAAACGAAATTCACCACAAAACATAGTTTTCCGTACCTCTCTACCAGCAATGTTTTAAGCGTCCTTTACACAACTGCATTATTTACCGTCATCGCAGTAAATATACCAAGTGATTTACATTAAATTAATGCTTAACTTAAATAATGAAAGTAGTACATACACGAGAGCGAATATAAACATTTCATAAAATAATTAAACCTTATTGAAACTTAAGATAAGTTTTTGATGGAAAATTATTTTATTTTATTTAGATACCTCTATACATAAGTATATTTTCTTGGTTTTATGTCGTAAATCAATATATTTTAATGTTTTTTTACTAGAATTAACAATTGGCCTTTGGAGATAACAATCGTTAAGAAACTCTATAAAAATGATGTCAGCAATGCAAAAAGATGCTATGATGATCGCTGAAGAGAAATTAAAAGTAAAGAAATTAATAAACGTGATATATTAAAAAATTAAAGATAAGATAATCGGTGTGAAATCATTGTTTATTTCTACCATATTTATCGTCGCAATCCATCTTAACATTTACTTAATCGTAAAATAGATTAATATAAACAAATGTCATAAGCCTCATTTTCTCAGAATTCTTTAAAAAATTTGTGAAATAATAATCCTCTTTCTAAAATTTGTATAATAATAAAGTAATTTTACTGACATCAAAAATAGTACAATAGGATTTACTGAAAGCTTTAATGTTAGTAACATATTTGAAAACAAAAGCTATACAGTTTAAGTTTATAAATATCATGAATTATTCCGAATAAAAATTATGAGAAAAATATTCTGAAATATATTTTTCAGTAATATACAAGTCGTACGATGAACTTGGTGCTATTTTAACTCACCCCACAGATACTTGAATCAAATCACCCAACCGAGCGTAAACTGATAACGGATTGCAAAAATGACAAACGTCAATCCCATAATTATGCAAAGTAACTTTTTAGATGTACGGAGACGAAGCAAATATTTTTATTGCGAGCTTTTACGATATATTCAGCATAAATTCAAAATAAACATGGTTCGTAAATAAACATCGAGTTCGTCGGAAATTATGGCCTGTATCTTATATAATGGCATAAGTTAGATATAGGGGGGGGGGGGGAAATATCAAAGATGTCATTTCGGCGACATATTGATTGATATTTACGAGAAGGGCTATGAAATGAGAACAGATATGTATGTATACTTTCATATTTTTTTATTTTCGTCATAAATAGATTTTGGGAGATTACAGTTATATAATCAAATTTGAGAATAAATTTTGAATACTGATAAAATTGAAGACTTATTTTTTGTTATTTAATATATCGATTTTGAGAGGTTAAAATTTTGCATTAAAATTTGGGAAAAGATTTGTGTAATCACATATTGTTTGTCATTTAAAAAATAGTTGCTCTTTTTGAAACTTGTATTCAATTGATAAAAGGAATAATTTATTTTCTTTGGTTCGCCAAAATTATACAGCAAAAGTATATCTGCATTTTCCTTTATGTCCTATATTTTCTTAATGCACATTTTTAGAATATTTCGAACTTATATTAGAAGAATATTTGTCAAATATCATTCTTGGCTAATTGTGTTTCATTAATCTCGTGTCTTTTTACTTACGTTATATATATATATATATATATATATATATATATATATATATATATATATATATTTATATATATATATATATATATATATATATATTTATATATATATATATATATATATATATATATATATATATATATATGTTTGTGTGTGGGCACCCACGCCCATTAGATTATTCATTATCAAATAAATCATTAATGTGATTATCTTTCATTCCTCTTAACAAGTTTAATTCTAGTATTTTTTGTTTGTATTAATAATCAATGTTAAATACATAAATAAAACAAAAAGTTTGTCAAGAACAGGCTATGCGACTATCGTCTCTTACAATTCACATAGGAGATTGCATATTACAAAGAAAAGAACTTGCTTATATAAGTCATTATTAAACTGAGTTGTTTGTCGAAAAGTTTCGTTACCAAGAAATAAGAACTGTGGCGCTTTTTCAAATTACTTTAATAATACATTAGCAAGATTAACAATAAAATAATTTATTTAAACTTAGGTAGCGAAACGAATATTTACGTAGTACCACAGACAATATACAACTTAGTGAGAATAACGAAAAAATTAAGCAAACGTCTTTGGTCCGTGTGTAAACCATTATGGCTATTTCCTTTTTTTGTCTAACAGATTTCTTTCCAATAACTACGTAACAGTAAATATAAACAATAACGATTAAAAATTTATATCGTATATATCATACATATTGCGATTGCGATTCTAATACCTTTGTTCTTATCTTTTAATTATATAAAATTAATTTAACTTGGTATTCTAAAGTTTATAGATTCTAAATACCCGCCTATGTTATTTACACTAGTAACGTGAAAGCATGCAGTGATGAAACGAATTGGGAAAAACGCAATTTTCCACATTAGGGTACGAGAAACAACTATGAAAAAACTTGTATAGAAGGAAACTTACTAGGCCTATCGATAATTTTTTACCGCAAACTACAACAATACACTTCCGCGTCTTTGGGGCATTGCGTAAGAAGGTAAGAAAAAGTAATGAATAAACTTGCCGAAGCTGGATCTGAAGAGCGACTTCGACATTCAATCATAATTTTCCTAACTCGAAGCTAACTTCTTCCCCGAAACTCTATATTGCATTATATTTTGCGAGGAAAGCAGAATGTTCGACGTGATTATCTAAACATATTTCATGGCTAAAACCTCTATCTGGGCGGAACGCGGGCGGGATATAAGCATTTTTTGCCAGTCAGAAAACATGCGTAAAATGTAGGATCATTTTCGGCATCTCCGCCGCGACCCTCACCCGAACATAAATCATTTATTCAAATAAGATGACCTCTATCTTCTTAACTATGCGGCTCTGTAATGGCGGTCGCAATTTAATATTAAATTTGGGGGCCGACGATTTATTTCGTCGCATTTCAATACACGGCAATAAAAAATAATATAATTGATTATCGGCTTTTCCCCCGCGCTTTGCATATTAAATTTGCGTCGACCGGTTTAAGCGAAAAGGATTATTGCAATTAGTTACTAAGCCGTTTTATGATACATTGGTTCTGTTATCAATATATATGGATTGGTAACTTTTGAAAACCAATATGTTTGGTAGCGTCACGTATTCTGTGACAAATTGTACTGTAGTTTAATGTTCATCGGAAACTTTATGTTTGAACTAATCTGGGCACGTTCATATCTCTGCATTGAATTTATTCCTAATTGAAATATTGATAGGTCTAAAACGTGTCTCCTTTTTTATAAATCTTTCTATCAGCTTGTTAATTAATTATTAGAGTCTATTTTAGGCTGTACAGCTGTATAGACGTCAACGCTATTGTATTTACTATGCAGTGATCGACGTATTTGAATGTCGCTTATGTTTCCTAAAAATGTAGAAATAAACAGAATGTAAACAGTAGCTATGTTTCTGTTATTTTCGAATAAAAAGCCATTCATTACAGAAATAGACAGTGGATCAACTTACCACCTAGACAGGGTAATCGTTGCTATGTGAGGCGAAAGGCGAGTTCACGGTAATAAAGCATATGTGGGCAATTAATGAAGGAGTATGGCGCATAAACAGTAAATTTATTTTAATATTTATTATTAGGTTAAAAAAACAGTGAACAGGTGAGTAATATATTTACTATTCGTAAATATTAGTGAAAAAATTGTGTTTATAGAATTTTTCAAGTGCTCTAATATAATTGAGGTTATCTATCCGTATGTATTATTTAATGATGCCAAAGAAGTATAACTTCTCACGCTCGTACATTAGTACACGCACCCTTTGTCTATTATTATAATTCCTTCTTATTATCTTCCTTTATGTATGAATCCTGTATTGAATATGTTTGGCGTTAATTTTGTGGGAGTTCATTATTCACAATTAAATGAAACTACGTGATGTAGTATTATTTCTACTTTATTTAATTTCTTTACCATGACCTAGGTTTTGTTGTATTACAACATCATCAAACAAAATTACTGAATAAACCGTCTAGTCTAATTTTTACATTTTGTTGAGACTTTTGTACATTTTGTTGAGACTGTAAGCTTTGGACATTGACATCTGGAAAACACGTGAAATTAGCATTGTTATTATATTAAAGCGTTTGGTTGATATGTGTATCTTTTTTGATAAAGAAGATTTACAATGTATAAACTATTTTGATACATAATTTTGCAATTTGCATCTAATAATAAAATATTTCGTTACCGCGCGTCTCCATGACCATCATAGTTTAACATGTCTGATGCAAGGTTTCTATTAATAAATTTTTCAATCTAAGTGCGTCACGTTACACTGTTTAAAAATCGACTGGAAAAAATTACCCTTGGTAAAAATAGGAAAATATGGTGAAGGTAATCAATCCCGAACAATTTATCGAATAGCCTTTAAAGTCTCGTAAGCAAGCCTGGCTGTCTCATAGACCTTGTAAACGCCCAAGACTGCTGTAATCGATAAGCTGGACCTCCCAATATTTAATGGTCACCTGTATGTATATATATATATATATATATATATATATATATATATATATATATATATATATATATGTGTGTGTGTCTATATATATATATATATATATAGGCCACAAATCTAATAGAAAACGATGGCTCCTGAATTGAGGCTATTATTATGGTTACCTAATTTGACAGCTAAGATTCTTGAGGTTACCCTCTTTTTATAACTCGTATAAGTTTGGTAGTCACGAAAATAATTTTATTAATTTATTGATTATCGTCAGCGCACAAACAATATCACAATTTTAAATATTCGATTCAAGTAGAATTAATAATATTTGTAATTTTTTGCGGCTTCACAAAAATAGTGAGCATAGCATGATTAATGAATTATTACCATTATTATATAATATTATTCCAAATAAGACTCATTTCAATCAATTATAGTGAATTTAGTAAACAATTAACCATAGAAAAATTTATCAATAAAACATAGGCAAAAAAATTTCTAAAAAATATTGAAATTCATAAATTAAATTAATTTTAATTGTTGGGAATATAACGATAAAACTCATTAAATATAAAATTATTCCATGTAGAAGTTGAATGCTTTCATTATTCTTAATAAGTTTATTTTTAAATGATGGAGTTGAGACCCAAATAAGTACACAATTGAATAAAGGCATTTGGAGTACGGCATAGGCAATTTTCCAGAACAAAAAAAAACTGAGTTGGTGCACACTGTAAAACAATAAAGATACGATATATATACGGTCTGTTGTTATTGTGTGGAATGTTAAATTGAAAATGCTGAAGACGTGGTCAGCCATCTTTGCATTATGGAGAAGTTTATGTACAAGTTTAAGTTTAGATACAAGTAGCATTAGAGTATTTATTTAAAATGTAAAACATGTCCTTCGTAACCGAATATACTTAATTATGATCTATTCGTCGAAAAATTTTGAGTAATTCATAATTTTACTCTCAATATAAAAACTACTTAAGTATAGTTTTTACAGCAATATTTATATATTGTTGAGAGCAAGATCTCAATATTTTTAATAAAATTTATTCATTATATTACAGTGTATTTTATGCTCTTTATTAAACTTAAACTTTTCTGCGATAAGCAAAACTTAATGAATACCAATTAGCATATTTCATCGTTTTTACCTTCATTTTTGGAACGTGTTTAGTTTTATATTTGAGAAAGACTTTATAATTTTTTTTTATTCCATTAACAATATTTTGATGAACATTCCAGTCAAAAATTTTATTTGGGTCAAATTATATTTAAATTTTCATTCATTTCTTTTATAGTTATAGGCTGTGTGCAATATTAATATTGATCTAATTGAATTTTTCAATATACTTTTTATTTTGTAATGAATTGAAATATCCAAGGCTGATTGATAATCATTCAATCTAAGAAGAGGTCATTTGAGGATAAGTATTCGAAACCAGATCAAGAATGTTATTTTTTGCATTATCAATTCCATTATATTATATAAAATTATTTTAATTAATTTGATTAAGTAATAATTTAGCAATATACGAAAACTTTTACCTCTTGGCAAGATGTAGTTATCTTTTTGTGTAATAATCTCTTTCGTGGAGGTTAAAATCCACAAAAATGTCTGAATTTTTGATTAGCAGTGCAAGGCATTATCTAAATTTGAAAGAAAACTCGCAAGCAACCAAAGCAAAATAAACGGCGCAATTGTTAAAAACTTTTGGTACTATTATAATGAGGAGTTTGATAGAAACCTAGATATCTTCAATATCACTCCTCCACCAACTTTTTTGAATAACTTCATATGGTTTTAGAATAGCAGTAAAGGTTTCACCACATTGTATTCTTTTATTACTGAGACTCTAATCTCGCCTAAACACCTGCTACCAATCATCGTCGAAAAGCTTGGTTTCATAAATAGTGTGATTCCACCATGTTTGCGTTAGAATTATTATATCATAATTCTTATTTCTATTCTGTCAACGATCTGTTACAATATGGATTCTCAGTTACTTCGGTCATATTGCCCGCCAGCAACCAGATAACCTCGACAAGTTGATTGCCGTAGACAAGGTAAAAGGGAAAAAAACTAACCGTTGGCGTGACCCAGTACCAGTTTTTCCGTAACAACGATCTTCAGAAATGAGGAAGAACATCTAGAACGAGTATTGTTTATTACTTCCATATATCGTCAGACTTACAATGTTTCCGTAATATTCATTTTGCAGGGGTATAATTCAAACTTATAAAATGTTGAAATGACAAATGAAATAACTTATAATATTTGTGCTATCATAAAAATTTGGCTGATTTAGTATTAAATTGTGGCTGTTTCATAGATTCACACTAATAATTCATGTATAGCTGCATTTTGATAAAATTTTATCAGGCTTTACTCCAAACCGCTCATGTATTTATTATTTCAAACTTAAAGTACTAAAATTGCGACAGTTTGTGTGTAAAGAAATAAAATATTTATATGTGATTATTTGCGTCCCATATATTTTACTTCTCAAAAATATGTGATATCGAATCTCCGTTTTACCTTGCACAACGATCTTCAAAATAGTCCTTAAAGAAAGAAAAGTAACTAAACACATTCAGTTTCCTGGAAAAGAGCGGAGCTTTTGTGCTTATTTTTTAATAACTGCCAAGTCAAACTGAAACGTTTCAAATATTTATTGATTTAAAACAGCAAAATACAGTTTCTTGTTGAGAGCTATTCGAGGATTTCATATATTTTTAATATTTTAAATTCTATCAATATCGATGTAAACATGCGCTGAATATTACAAACTTACCCACAGTTTTAAATAATTAAAACAAATTAAGCTTACATCTCGATGCAATAATAATATTTTAATGACAACAAAATATTTTAATGTGACTTATTTTAATATAAAATTTGTCCATATACGATTTTTATTATTTTTTATTTAATTCAGTTTAAACGCCCCCCTACTCAACTCCATACAATATACGATATGATACGGCATTGATGTGATCGACGGCGGGTAGTGTGTTAAATAAGTCACTTTTAAGTACGAAAAATCCGAGTGCATTATTATTAATACTTAAGTGTGAGAGTGATGGCACCGACCACTAATATTGCATGTGCAGCCTGGATTTGACTAGTTCTTTTATTACTGTATAATCATCCAATCTACTAAGGGGTCGTTCGGAACGATACCTAAATACAGAAGTGAAATGACTCAAAACCAGGTCCAGAATGCTATTGTTTGCATTGTCAATATCACTTAATTTTTTTTTCATAACTAAATGAAACTACTTGACATAATAATATAATAGATATCTACTTTATTTATATTCTTAACCACTATGTAAGTTTCGTTGTATGACAACGGTGGGATCCCTTCAAATTGCCCACCTGATAATATTGTCATACAACGAAACCTAGATCGTGGTTAAGAATTGAAATAAAGTAGATATAATACTACACTTTCATTTAGTTGTGAATGAAAAAATAAGTGATAATGAATTTCGATAAAATTAACGCCAAATATATTCAATATTGTCAATATCATTACAGCGTGTAATATTGTTTAAGGTGGTAATTTTGACTAAGTGGTAATTTTGAAAAATACGAATACGTTTTAAGTCTTGGCAAGATGCAGTTGTCTCTTGTACCGTATAAAAATAGCGCCACTTGCGCTTATATTTTTATCAAAATGTGAAATTATGGCGTGATAAATTTAATTCTTAATTTTTGGATATTTAAAAAATTTGTATTCACTAAGGTTTCAATAACATGATATAAAAGTAAGGAACCGTCACTACGCGATTTCTTCTTACAGTGAACTAACTCTTTAAGGTCCAAATAAGTTCTAGATTACATCAGCATTCATTTATTATACCACGCCGTAGGGTTATTTCTTTTTTGGAGCTCAATAATGTCATACTCTCTCAAAACAATTAAAAATTCAAATTTGTACAGTTTATCTCATTTTAAATGGCTACAACAACAGTCTGACGGACATAATAAAGTTAAAATGTATTCATTTTCGGTACGAAAAGCTAAAAAATAAAAATTAAAGGTTGACAACAGTTTTAATTTAAATATTGGAAAAATTATTTCAAAACGCATTATGTTTATACGGTTCTGGAAAGCGAAATATAAGAGACTAAATTATTTTTTGTTGCCAGCATAAAAAACAGAAAGTTTCGCAGTTATATCGTATTTCACAAAAAGTAGTAATACTCCATTTTGCACTGAATAAAAAAAGTTTCCAAAGCCTCTTTCACTTAAGCAACATATGCGGGTTGGTAAAACTCATCTTTTTACCAAAATTTTATAAATATACGGCCATATATTCTGTTGAAATGTTATGATACAGGGAACGTAATAAATGACGGCCATAAAAATATTTTATACCAGGCCTACAACTTCGTCCAGGTTGACTTTAGTAATGTAGACTATGTGTCAATCTAGACTATGTTTTATCTCCATTCCATTTTTTTTTAAATCCGATCGCATTCAAGAATAACATCGTTTCCGAGTAAAAAAGGAATAAATTTTGTATGCTGTCATACGGGAACTCCGCTCAGATTTAAATTCGGGATGCACGATATGAATTAATGCATGCTAAAATCTAAGTTACACCTTTTTTTCTGGCGGACAATTCTACGTAATTAAATAGAAAACTAATGAACATCATAAAAATGGATGCTGTTCCTCTGAAACCATTTCAAATTTTGGGATAAAAATAGCCTATATTCTATACATATATAACTAGGTTATGATCTACTAGTATAAGAATTTTTTTAAAATATACGGAGGTACCGAGTAACAAACATCAATTCGTGCGAACTTTGGTATTTATAATATTAGTTATAATTCACATTTTAGTGTTCCGTGACAAAATTGTCTAAACGGTATACTGATAGAATCACTTTGGTCTCCGTTCATGGTCTCGGAAATTATTCGACGTAAAAATTTCACATAGAATATATTAACGCAATTATAAACTTTAAGTGCGAAAATGTTAATTTTACCGTGGGATATAATTTGTCGTGAATTCGACCATTTAGAGGATGCATGTTTTTTAATGATTATTTAAAATATTTTTCAAGTACTCCATCCTTATAACTAGAAGGATTGCCCAGAAAAGTTCAGATAGTTGGGAATTAGATGTACATTGAAGAAAAGTTATCAGGATTGGAAAATTACAGCGAGAATAATTTTATAAACAACTTAATTATTTATTTCCTTATAACTGCTGAATCATTGTGTTTAGGGAGAAAAGTATTTTTTACAAAAAATATTTATCCCAATGTAAGGGACAACTTTTTTCTCGCACATTTTTAAAAATGTTTAATTTGGTTCGGTAGAAACGCTCCCCTACGTGAAGTGTATCGTGTGGTCGAGTAGCGGCGAGTAGCGCTGTAGATTAAATCCAAAGTCGCAGTTCATTACCGTTAATATTTAGTTGGAGTGAGGTTGAAGGCACGGAATACTTTGCCCTTGATCGATTTTTGAAGTTACAGAAACCCAAATAAAAGTGAAACCTGTGAAAAAAAGACATGTAATTTTAAACCGATTTTTAACATTACGAAAAAAATTCTTTATTCGGTTATTCTAACAGACAAAAGTAAATCAATCTACTCATATCTAAACGACTCTTAAACATGGATCAATTACAGAAATTGATTGCAAATCTCTCATGTCTGTTTTATTCGATTATCATAAATTTTAATTTTTATTGTAACAATAGGCATATCTCATATATATATATATATATATATATATATATATATATATATATATATATATATATATATATATAAAATATATATTTGTTTATTGAAATTTTAGTTCACAAAAAGTTATTGAAATTCACTAAACAAAACTAACTTTATTTCTTCGGTTACAATTTGTATTTCTAAATAAAAACCCCCCAAATGAGAGTCTGACTCTCTCCGTACCTCGTTTAAAGTGATGGTCACAATTCATATTACTAATATAGACTTCTCATCACGATAAATGTTTAATAATATCTAATATTGTTAGGTAAGGGGACACACTTGTGCCCCTTTTTCGTGAATATATTAAAAACTGTGACATCTCGAGTCATTATTATAATTTTCCTAGAACCAATTTCGTGTCGGCTCCTAAAAACATTGTGGAACAAGGAGTCATAAAATATATTTTTGAACATTTTTCAGTGCATTATGTAAATTTATAAAAAATTATTGAGACCCTTGTAAATACCCCTTTAAGACGACGTTCGACATTTTATTATGGAATTTAAAAAAATTAGTACTGAATTTGTCCCCCGCCCCCATGTTTATATATCAATTTTTTTTTTATTATAATTATCATAATTTTTTTTTATTTCACTTTCGAATGTTAGCTATTGAGATATGTGTGATATTATTATTCCAAATTTCAAGTTTATAAGTCAAGTGATTTCTAAGAAAACCACTGAGACGGACGGACATTTTCGGTGGATATCACGGACGAGGATCTTATAAAGTTTCCTTCTTTTCTTTCAGGTAAAAAATTCTGAAATTGGCAGCAATCCTTTTCCGAATGTATTACTCCATAAATTTATCTACATATCTTTTATAAATATTTTTTTTTATAATTTAATAATCTAAGGGTTACATCGGTTTTTTGTTATTTTTTTACAAATGTTACTTATTTATTGTTGGCACACAACCAGTAAGGTCACAATTTTACCAATTCTATTAGATATATATATATATATATATATATATATATATATATATATATATGTGTGTGTAAATTTATGCTTTGTAAATTTATATATATGCGTGTATTTTTTTGTTGACAGCACCAAAAAAAGTGAGCACTACGTGATTAATTAATTGTTATCATCAACAAAATGTATAGTTAAATTCTTAGTTAATTATGACAAATAAGTGAATAATTAAAGAACGGAATTAGTAAATAAAACATACAGTTAAATAAGTTTAGATTAAAACAATTGAAGTAAATTGTATTTAGATTGTATCACCTATATATCGAAGATTTTTAGCTTTTGAGCCATGGATCGTTATTCTTTCCATTCAGTTTTCAATTCTCATTTTAACACAGCTTATTCTAGGTGTAGATTTAAATAGGAATGGCTAGATTTACTACTACATTTATCTATAGGCACATACACGTACATTCACACATACACACACATGCACCTACACATATACGACACACATCCATACACACAGTCACACACACGCACACACACATGAAATGATTGTGAACACGAGCGTATAAATACATAATTATCTCTTTGTTCTACGTAAAAGTTATTTTTCTTTTTAACGTAATATTAGACAAATAAGAATATAAAATTTTAATTTATTAATTTATGTTTTGAAATAAATTCAAAAACGGTTTTGATAAAAAAATAGGGTAGATTTAATAACCTATCCACCTTATGTTTGTAGGCATGAAATAAAACCTATTCCGTCTCGTTTATACCCAAATTGGAATACAATGTGCCTAATAAAATATTTTATCGAAAACGAAAAATATACACAACATCGATTCTAAAAAGATATTACTTATTTCATCGACAAATATGAATTGAAATCGATAAAAAGTTAATTTGAAACAAACATAAAAATGGAAGGAAAATTATTCCGCTTATTTTAGATAGTATCAATAATAAGCTAGTTCACAAGTTAGTATCAGAAAAACGTTGGTTCATAAACTTTATGTATTTACCCACATTTGATTACAACGTGTCTAATAATATTATAACCCAAAACGAATAATATACATAACATCGATTCTGAAAGGTATTATTTATTTTATAGATAAATATGAATTGAAAGCCTTGAAAAAGTTAATCTGAAACGATCATACAAATGGAAGGAAAATTATTCCGCTTATTTAAGTTAGTATCAGAAATAAGTTGGTTCCCAAAATTTATATTACATCCACAAATTTTTGTAATTTATTAAGGTTAAATCATAAAGTTAAATGCATATCCTTGAATTTTCTTTTAGTCATAAAACGAAATACGTTTGATAAAATACAAATAATTTAAACAGGAGCAGGTTAAGGAGAATTACCAAGTCTGGATTATTGTTGATTTTTACCTTAAGACCCTCTCTCCTGAGAACGTAATCTACGAGTCGATAAGTTTAAAAAAATAACAAAGGCAACGCCTTACGAAGTCTTCGCCAATGACTGTTTGGTTCGACGGACAGAGCCAGATAAATAATTTGAATAATTACTTAGCGTAAATATTTTGAACTAAGATCTCGTGAAATAAGCGGTCGCAACCTTTTCGAATTCTAAATGCTGATTTGTAAAAGAGCTAGGCGATAAATTTGCTAAAATTATGATGATTTTTCATAAATAACTATATTTTATTCCGTCAAAAATATGTGAAAATTTTTACATGAAATTTAATCCTTTATGGCTGCATACGTTCCCTTACATATAGTGATGTCACTTATCGGCGAAATATTTTTATCGACTTTCTTGACTAAATAGTTTATATTCCCATTTACGCAAAAATATAATAAGTAGGTACATAAGCATATGATTTCATTTGGGAAATAACCGTTCACATATTCTAATTGCTGACGAGATAAATAAAGTTAAGTATTGTAATTAACGGATTTAAATATTTTGAAAGAAATATAGGGCATTTTTGGCAATTTGGACAGTTCAAATATTTTTAAAACAAACTAAAGCTCATTTCAACATTTTTGCAAAACGGACATTTTAGATAACTCCAACCCAGGGTGTACCCCACATTGCTACTGTTTCCCAATTAGAAACTTTTTTTTGGATACATATATACGGCTTTGCTATGATACCAGTTAAATGAATAAATGAAACAATGGTTTGTAAATAACAATCACTAAACCCAGATGATATGATAGCTGAAACTGCTTGATGATTCTTATACATTCAATCTTTGCTTATTTCATCTAAACACACAGTAAAATTCTTCTCACATGTCATTTTCAAAATTCGGAAATAATTTCATGACTATTGAAATTAATATAAATTGTAAGCCGCAATCACTTACACTTTGCAATTGTCTCATAAAAAAATCATGTAGATGGGTCCACATGTTTACTTCATATAAACTCACAGTAAAAAATTTTTCATGTGTTCTGCCTTTAATAAGTTTTGAGTCCAGTCATTTTGAAAATTCGGAAATCATTTTATGATTATTGAAATTAATGCCAATTGTAAGCCACAATCACTTACACTTTTTAATTGCCTCATAAAAAAAACATGTAGACGAGTCGACAAAATCATCATCACCAATGATCATTTATTTGCCCCCTCCTCGTCTCGAGTCAGAATGAAAGCGTCATGTATAGAAAATGTTTGCTCATTTTAAAAATGTTCTTGCTTATACATATTAAAACAAATACTCTTCGATAATATATCTTTTGTACCGTAATTTACATTTTGACATAACACAATATTCAATAAATGTGATTGTGCTGGTTTGATCACAAGGGTTCGTTTCCCAGCCGCTCGTTGGGCGGCTCTGGACTGGTGATCTGATTGGCTAGAAGTGATTGCTTTCATAGAAATAAGTCCGGCATATGAATCAATTGTAATCATTAAGCTACGTAAATAAATATTGTTTAATATGTAATCGTTCTGCGAGTTTAATAACCAATATTCATTCTTATATCGAACCCGTATTTATATGAACTTATATATTTAATTACAAAAAGTTTCTAGTTTAAATCTCTGTAGCGTAATGATACATAAACATGAAATTGTAAAACCATTAACAAATATACATTTAAACATTATTAATTAAAACAACCTCATTAACTCCACTCATTACGGTAAAGACAACAACATAAAATGGTCACCCAAAAAGTCAAAGGGGACACCGACGAACATTATCCTCGACCCACATTTTATCCAATTCCAACCTTTTTATACACCAGAACTTCCCTTTACGGTCTGCACCCTGAAGCTCTCGAGCAGTTGCTAATCTCGATTTATAGATATTCCTTACAATAAAAAAAGAGTTGAATAGAACCTGTTCACACTGTAATCAAGAGGAATACGCTGAGCGTTCGTTTTGAAAGTGAGTTTGAGTAAAAGGTTTTCCATGCGGCACACGTTTGAACGTGAAAGAGGCGGCGCAATAAAGGCCAATGTATGGCGTCAGGCGTAAAAACATGTGACTGGGAGAAATGCTGATAGCGGGCGCGGCGTGTCGCACAGTGGCGCGCCCGCGGTCGGCAGTCTGGACGTTTTTGTTACAAGGTAAGTTGTAAGAATATAAATATTTTATGTCTCGCTGTATGTGTAACACTCAAGGTTTAGCTCGAAGACCGCATGCTCCAGTCTTTTATGTAATATTGTCTTTATTGAAAGTTGAAATCTCAAATAGTCTGAGAGTAACCAATATTAATTTGAAACCCAATCAGTCCAAAATTTTAAAAACTTTATTCCAATGCCAATACTTTCATGTCTATGTTTTCTCTAAATATTCCTATAGCACTATAAAAATATTTCACTAAGATAGGTTTACAGTATTAACTCCACTGTTTAAATATTCAGAGGGTTTGAAAGAATTACTTATATATGAAACTCATATATTAAAATATTTATTTTCACGTAAAAATGTTGATAAAAATGCTTCCATATTGAGGTCCGCCATAGTTAGGGATGAAAAGCTTTTCTTATTCGCATTTATATCTTTATATCTCGTGACTCAAGGATTATAGCGCAAAATGTTATGTTCTGAAAACAGATCACGGCTCGTTGTTTTCTAGTGTACTAACGCCATCTTGCGCTTACGTCATCAACGGGGGGGGGGGGGGAGATCCTATGAATTCACTCTCTGCGACCAAATAACTAATTATAGCTCCGCAGCCGAAAGGCTTATACGAGTAATTTGTATAGCATCATGTAGTTATTGAGGTGCTGTAAAAAGTAAGCTAAGCAGAAAAACATTAAATTGTCGAGTGAAAATTTGTACTGCGTGAGAGTGCACAAAACCTCCTAAAATTGCTTGTTTCAGCTAATGCCTCGCAATTACGAAAGTATTTGGTGCCAGAGACGATCCGGTGTTCCAAGAAAGACGTTTTCAAGCAAAAAATTACGGTAGTTTAGGAGTATTTCCCGCCCAATTGTTTTTATTATTTACCCCATGTTTTTAGAAACTTTCATGAAAAGTAAATAGATTATAAACTAGCTAAACATAGATTTAAAACTATTTCGTTAAGTTATATATATATAAATTTGAAATAATGCAACCGAATTATATTATATATTTTTAAACTTCAATGAAGTACTGCAGTTCTATGCTATGATCTTTTTGTAATCAAAAATGTAAAAACACAGCGAATAAGAACGAACAAATAATAAAATATTATTACTTTATTAAAACGATCAACCAGTTATTAACACATTCTTCTCGTTAATTTAATTAATTTTTAATAAATAAACACAATGTTTTATTTTTTTAACTACCGCCAGAAATAATATCGATAATCACGCACACCCACACACACATACACACACACACACACATATATATATATATATATATATATGTATATATATGTATATAATTTGTGTACCATTATATTATTTTATAATACGTACAAGTAAAAACAATCATATCTGACATAAATTTAAAGTTAATCGTATTGAAATTTAATACTATTTTATAATAAATCACCCATAAACTCTGGTTGTTGGATTAAAATTTTAATAAGACGAACAAAGAATAGAAATAGCTCGTATTTATTATTTGAATATTAGCATATCTTCAAATAATCTCTCAATCTTCAATAACCCGACGGCTTCGTAAAATACATTTAAGTCCAAACATTGGACATTGTTTTAATTGTTTTTTACAAAACACATTAAGTGTCTTTCCTACAAGTGATGGGACTATGTATAACTGGGCATGTTAAAAATATTAAATGACACATAAAATGCAAACCGCCAAAATTTACTTTGTTATGTTGATGGTAATCCAAAAATATAGCTTACAGGATACTTAGTCGAAATGTTAGGTCATGAAATCGTCCTTGTGAATATATTAGGCACCGATATTGACGCTTACTCAAAAATACCCTTACAATTAAATCAGACTACGTGATGTAGTATTATTTCTACTTTCTTTAAGTTCTTTACCACAATCTATCTTTCGTTGCATTATAACATTTTTAGGTGGGCTATTAGCAAAGACCTTCTAACTTTAGCTAATAGCCCACCTGAAGGTGTTACAATACAGCAAAACTTAGATCGTGGTAAAAAACTTAAAGACAGTAGAAATAATACTACAGCCTGTAGTTTCATTCAATATTGAATGAGTTTTACAAAATTAACGCCAAATATATTTAATATTCGAAAATTCCCCCTTAAATTTTAACTATTGATAGAAATCGTTCAATGTGTATGAAAATACTTGTCTAAATTAAATTCATAAAATGATCCCATCAGATGAAGCATTTCGTCGTTTCTATTTCCACCCGATTTTTTCTAAATAGTCGTGGACATTTTGTAGAACTATTTGAGACGAATTATCTTACAATACATTGATATTACGTATCTTTAAATGTTGTGTGTGCCGAAGAACTCCCATGATGATTGATTTTTTCATATAATTACACAAAAATTTTAAAGTGCTTGAATTACTTTTTATATCTCAGTTCTTGATTATTTTATTAAACATCCATATTTTTTCAACTGATAATGAACTATAATCGCAATGATATGTTAATTTATATAAAAAATTTATCAATAAATTATTCACAAAGTTATGAAAATATGAATAGGGAGTGTTCCCTATTAACATTTTAATTAAATAAGCAATTATTTTTGAAAATTTCAAAGTTATGACGCGTTGATTATTCCAGACATTGCAAAAATTAAAATATTTATTAAAAAAATAAATAATTACGAAGATGAGCTGGAGTAAAAATTTGTTACTTTTTATATATTTTCAAAATATATTGCTAGTTTTTTTACATTTGACTTTAGGTGCAAATTGATAAGACAAGTCAAATTTTTACACTATGATCAGCTAGTCCAGTTTGAGACGATATATTTAGAACCTTTCTAATTTGAATAAATTTCAATCTACCTTG
This sequence comes from Druceiella hillmani, assembly GCA_039881145.1. NCBI lineage: Eukaryota > Metazoa > Arthropoda > Insecta > Lepidoptera > Hepialidae > Druceiella > Druceiella hillmani. The sequence goes on along the minus strand of JAYKKI010000098.1, from coordinate 2,333,836 downwards.
ATCATAATTAATTGCGCTGGAGCTTAGAAATGATCCGGAACGCTTAATATTATTTTCAGTATAACATTTTTCTTTTGTTTTAACATGTCTTTAATCTAAAAAAATTTAAAATATATACTTTTAATTATATACTGAAAATAAAATAGAAATATGAAATTTACTTTATTACACTACCCAATTGCTATAAACGATTATATACTCTACACATTACGAATAAATATGGCGATTAACGAAATTAAGATAATGACTTAATTCTGTACATTAAAAAATAGTGGAAATTGGATAAAATTAAAAAAATTAATTTAATTTTATTAGGGTACCATCGGTACTCTATAAATAATTTGACAACAATTTGAAATGCACATATCCATAAAGTGTTTCTAGTGATGAAATACACATTATGTCAGAAACTAAAAATAGCAAGAAGAATATCCGAATCTAACAGCAGCTAAATTTAAAAATCTGAATTTAAATTACACTTGCTACAAAACTTCTTTGAAATATTAATACATAAGATGAAGAGATCGAACAGATTAAACTCCTTGCTGCTTAGTTAAAAAATAAGCTACATATTTTAAAGAAATTATATAAACAATGCTATTCAATTATGCAAGAAAATATTATTTTGCCTTCTTTAAACCCGAGGACACCCTCTGTGCCACGCTTCATGCGGGGCGCAATCTTATGTGAGATCATTCGCGTGTGTGTGTGACCGGTTTTAAATGCAAAATACCTCAACGGAATTACCCCGTGTGTTTACCTGCTAACCTTTTTTTATCAGAGGTCATCTAAACTTGAAAAGGTTTATTTTGTTATAGATTTGCATAGGTTGAAGCCAGATTCTGGCATAGATTTAAAGCGAGACAGTACTCTTTATACGCTCTAAATATTTCTATATTTCATACAATTCCAGATTTCGATTAAGATAACTTTCGCTACCAAAAGAAAATAGGAAAGAATCATGGAAGTTTATACATTAATTTTGATCAACCCACTTGCTGGAAAATTCTATCGGAAAAATATTCTAAATTTTCACGAAGTACACGCAATTTACGCGAAAGCAATTTAACTTCTAAATAATGTTTTAGAAGTTTCGCTCGTTTCGAATTACCGAATAATTTTCTAGCAAAATATTTTAGGATATATACTGTGGAGATTGAAGATCAATTTCATTTCGGTTAAAACTTGTGGCAAAAGATAATTGTCAAATAATTTATGCTCGTAGATAGACTGAAATTAGAAATTAAATTCTAACTTTGTATTTCTCAAAGACACTTTTCAAATCAAATTTACTGCTGCAGTTGGTACCAAAAATATCTCCCAACTATACAACACTTCTAATTGTTTCAGAATTTTAAATACGTTAGTTGAAAATCGAAGGTCAAAGGGGGCACACTTTTTAAGACTTTACACGAGCAATACTCACCGACTGTTACTTAAATAAAAAACTAATTTTGGAACTTTTATATCATTTTTAACATCCATTTAACGACACAGCACACATTTACGAGCAATAGATTTTTTTTCATCCCTCAGTTACATGTATTGAGTACCAGTTTTAATATTTTTTTCATAATTCCAATATTTCATTGTATAACGGTTCAAAGAATATACCTACAATCAATCTTGCATATATATGTAGTGCAAATAGTATCCGAGAGAAAATGACCATCATGTACGGACGGGCAGATGGACAGATAAAATTATAAGGGTTCCGTTTTTGCCATTTGGCTACAGAACCCTAAAAACAAATGAGTAACTGACTGCACCTAAACTTCAGTGCATCCTATTAACTGACAAAGTGTTTTTAAGTTGAGAAACACAAAAATTAAAACAAATATAAACTAATTTAAAAGAGACTATTTCGAAAAATTATTCCCACATTTACTTTTAAAAATTACCCCATAATTCTTTCATTGCTCCATCGTTCTGCTCACATGACCACACCATTTACACTCTAATAACAAAATGACGAATTTATTAAAAAATAATAATTTTTATAAATATAATTAGCGAAGAAAGAAAGAAAATAACCACACTAAATTAAAAGTTTTTCTTCTCTTTTACGGTTCTGTACACTTATAGTTCCAATTCGTTGTCCGTCTGTATGTATGTCTGTCAAGACCCTTTTTCTCAGGTACGCATGGAGGTATCAAAATGAAGTTAATATAAAATACGTAGGTCTACGGCCTCTTAGTCAACGCAATAAAAAAATACGACAAAATATTTGACAAGAAGCAAGATAATGTAGCACAAGTAAATACAAAATATAATTTTTTTTTTAATAAGTGCTTGTGAAATATATAAGCCTGTGAAAAATATATTCATTCTAAAAAATCTACCTAGGTCGTGGTAAAGAAATTAAAGAAAGTAGAAATAATACTACACCACGTAGTTTCATTTAATTGTGGACAAAACCTAACTATTATTATATTATATTATTATGGTATATTTACTTTAAATTTGAAAATTGGACATGAAACGTTAAATTATTTGACACTGTCATTGCGGCTATCGCTTCTTTATATTTAGCAAGGTATCAAGTATACACCAAATAATTTATCTAATAAACAACGCAACTGTGAAAGGAGGCACAACTATTGAACCAGAAACATAGATAAACTAAATAGAAAATAATACTAAATTTCATTCAAGTGTCATTTGTTTCCATAATTACCTAATGTATTGAAAGGGAACAGATAAAATAACTAGACAAATATTTGAGTTCCGATATGAAGAACAAAAATTTAAGTATACTTATTTTTACTTTTGTTTTTGGCTCCCCTAACATTATGATTATAAATGATTTATTTTTTCCTTTCATTTACAGCAGATAATTTTGTAAATTTTTATTTTCTACAGATATGTGTAATTTGTTTTGTATTAACGGACATTATTTTATTTCAGTTGCTATATAAATTTCTTTAAGTATAATATCGCAATTAACAATAATTTCAGTACTTTTTGGTAAGTCTGGATATATTAATAATCTTTCAAAACGGAACGATCTTTCGTTGTAAAATTTTGCTAGTGTAAATGTAATGTTATATTCAAAGAGATTAATGCAATATAAGGGCAATATATAGTAAACAACCTTATTTTCACAATTAATTTTAAAAACTCAACTTTCCCAAAAACCATTTAAATTTTATAATAATGCCATATTCAAATATACTAAAAAATCATATATCTATCTATAATCCTTATAGTATCCCTACAGTCTTTTGGTCAAACTGGATCTAATATAATCCTTATACATAGTATTCCTACAGTCTTCTGGTCAAACTTTACCAAATCTGTTCCTTATATTTTGGATTCAGTAATTTGGGAGTAAGGACGGTCAATATTTCATATATTTTTCAGAATATCTTCTTAAATTTTCAAACGTAAAATTTTTCATAATATATCTTTAAATTTATATCTCATATAATAAAAAACACAAAATATAATAAAAAATTATTATTTGCCTGTTTTATTTACCCTCAGTCTAAGTATTACATCAATAATTTTTAAAAGTTGCAAAATATGTCGGTTATAGAAGGAAGTAGTTTTCTGGAAAAGTTTACTACAACAGACGGAAAAATAAAGAGGCTAGTAGTCTTGTAAGAGTTCCATTCACCCTTTCAAGGTACGAAATTCTAATATATACATAATGAAATGCAAATTTCAAGTACTCCTCGTTGTTTACAATTAAAAAGTTCTGAACCAAAAGCGCAGTTTCGGAAATAAACGAGACACATAATAATATACACGGCTTCGAGGGAAACTTACTTTTCCCTAAAAATAATTGCCATATCATTAAACTGTCATTTTTTTATTCCTCTTAACAGAACCATTAAATACTGTAAAAAATCTTGTAATTTAGCTAATAACTTGAAATATATTAAGACTAAACAGATACTTTTCTCAGAAGGGTTACACTTTTATAATTTTTTTCCTTGTATGTAATTTTTTTAAGTTTGAATACTATAGGGTGTCTATTCTTAGATTGTGTTTTGAATTTTTTAAGTAATTTTTTTTTCATTACTAGGACAAACGTAGGAGTTTCAAAAAAATAAGGTGATTTTACATATAAGTTGCAAAATTCTACAAAATTTTGGTATACACCAGTATTTTTATATTTAGGCTTGTGTGACCAATGTGCGAGAATCGAAAGATAAGGATCCAAATGAAGGAAATAAAAAAGTAGCCCGACGTCATAATATTCACCGATGGAAGTATTTTAGGCATTTCGGAGTAATTTGGTCTTGTAGAACATCATCAATTTGGTCTCGTAAAACTCTATCACTTTGGTTTCTCCATTAGAACGGGGTTCGTATCTCGACGTCGAGAACTGTTAGTGCATATTAATATATAAAATGATATTCAGATCATAACGATCTGAATTTTATATATTTAGTAGCAATTTTACCGGTCTTCACGCAAAAACGTCGTGCTATATTACAGATTTCTAGATTTTTAAAATTCCTCCTTCTTGGGTATACCCAGGAAAAACCCTTTCATATTCATAGTTAATTATGGTACTTTAGTTACTATTACGTATATATAAATCCAATACTAACCTAAAAACTTTTCTTAAAAATAAAATAATTACCGCCGTCTAGCAGAGAATTGCAAAACTACACTTTAAATTTGTTAGATCATTAGTTCTTTAAATATTTTAAAATATTTAGCACTTTTATTTCATTGAATAATAATTTATCAAATAATTCAGTGATCCGGGATTCGGCTAATCTTCCAAAAGATCTGGGAAATTGGAGCTCATGCATTCCACAAGTCCATAAGTCTTTGAATGATTCTTCTACCTGTTTTCCAGAATCTCAAAAAAGGTGGATGCAAAGAGAAAATGCGTCATGGAGGATCATGGATAAAAGCTTAAGAACTTGCTTGTATAAAGTACAAAAAGATAGGAGCATCTCTAGATATACCATGTTACATTTAGTCCGAACTCTTACCTTATTCGTCTTTACATAGGGCGTTAAGTGACGGACGTTAAAAATAGCTAATCTCAAAAGAATCGACGTCTTTAAAGTGTCGTGTTGGAGAAAGATACCGAACATCTTATGGGTTGAACACAGAATAAATATCTCGATTCTGAAAGGACTTGGAATCAAAACAAGATAATCCACATCACATTTGTCACATGTGTTCGAATTCTCCGGACACATTGCGCGAATATCTGCTGACAACATTGATAAACTCATTTTTATCGGCATGGTTGAAGTGCGAAGATCACGGTGATGCTGCCCTAGATACTGAATGAACCAGATTCGAATAACGCTTGGCATCCAGCACCGAGAATAGGAGCCTACGATGGATATCATTATACAGAAGATCGAAGCGAACCACAATCCTCAGCCAGCGAAAGACCCACTTAAGAAGAAGTGTTAAGTAATAATCTTAATAACGCATGACTTTGCGTTAAATACATTGTACTAAATTTTATTTAATTCCATTAATCTGTTGGAAAGGAGGAATGAAACCTACACACACGTTCGCATGCAAGCGCACCCACGCGTATGCGTCTATCATTTAATAAATGTGTATTTAGTCAATTATTATACAGATATTATCAAAATAGAAAATTATATCATAGTCATAATATATACACAAAGTCTTCATATTGATAATTTGATTATGTCCATATCGATAAATTTGAACGTACGCATATAAATATTATGACAGTTAACCACTGCCAATATGATTATGCCCCATAATACCTGCTGTTAGTCATTGTACTGAGTCATTAATGCGTATTAGGGCCGAAATTAAATTATAATAAACTCTGGTGTTCATAATTTACTTTACAGCCCAGCGCGTAATTAAATAAAGCCGGCTGAATCCTGCGGTGTACGGGCGCGGTCGGTTTATTTAGGGAAAGGATTAAAACACCATTTGAGTAATATTGTCAATGTGACCTATGCTCCAATTGTTAATTCGATAAAACCGTGTCACTTTTGAAATTGTAATTAATTTTGTGTCATAACTATAATGGTGATTTATTCATAAGCTATTTTTTCCTATTGCGTGTTATTCGATGTTTTATAGGAGGAAAGTATGCTTCTGAAATTTTAATTGATTTTGTATTATAACTATAGAATGGATTTTTTTCATTTACGTATTATTCGATGTTTTATAGGCGGGAAGGATTGTTTTGAAATTTTAATTGAATTTGTGCTATAACTGTAAAGTCGATTTTTTTATACCGGTTATTTCATACCGCGCGTTGTTCGATGTTTTATAAGAGGAAAGGAACAACCTTCGAAATTTTCGTTGTTTTTGTGCTATAACTGTAAAGTTGATTTTTTCATACGTGATCCTACTGTGTGTTATCATACTGGGTATTATCCTACTGTGTGTTATCATTCTGTGTATTATCATTCTGTGTATTATCCTACTGTGTGTTATTCGATATTTTATAGGAGGGAAGGATTGTTTTGAAATGTTTATTGATTTTGTGCTATAATTGTAAAGTGATTTTTTTCATACCGATTATTTCATACTGCGCGTTATTCGATGTTTTATAAAGAGACCTTTGAAATTTTAGTTGATTTTATGCTATAACTGTAAAGTTGATTTTTTCATACACGATCCTACTGTGTGTTATCATCTGTGTATTATCCTACTGTGTGTTATCCTACTGTGTGTTATTCAATGTTTTATAGGAGGAATATAAAGATATCAGAAGCATAATAAAAGCCTTTCAAATCGCTCAAATAGTCTAGTGCATAGCTTATTATAAAAAGGACCAACAGACAAACACACAGACAGGTAAAGCGGTAGACAATGTAAAAAACGAAAGAACTTATTTTTTTAAATTTTATTTATTTATTTATATTTTAACTTATTTATAAATCTTGTGAACATGTTGCTACAAGAGCCGTCTCTTCCATTCAACCAAAACACCAGAAGTTGAGAACGTTGTGGAAGACTGTAACATAGTAAAATTTACTATTCGTTATAACATGACAATAGCAAATAAATTTACTACTGACATGGATAGGAAAAAACCTATCAAGCATGAGTATATTCGAACTGCGAGGGTTCCATACATGTTCTGAGGTTTATGGACATTTAATGGTATATAATATTCCTATTTAACTAATTAAACCATTTTAATTTTTTAAAATGAAAATATATTTCCAGCTGTATTTTTCACAGATGCATATAAAAGAATGGGTAATTCCTCATAAATTTTAAATCATTGATTTTTTAATCTTTTCATTTACTTAGGCTATAAAACATCCAATTTCTTAGGTCTCAGTACACGATATTAATTTCAACTTGATAAAATAATCTGTTTCTGAAAAAAGGGCTTTGACTGATAAACGACTGAGGCAACGAACAACAAAGTTATCCTAAGGGTTCCGTTTTTTTTCATTTGTTCACTGGAACCAATAGGACAGGATAAAAAGCAATAAAATAGGAGAAAAAGGATTATGGTACGGATATGGAATAATATGGCAGCAGATATAGTGAAGGAATACTCGCCGAATATGTAGTGAAGGAATATTCAGAAATATATAGTGAAGGAATATTGAATAAGATGAATGAGGAGGGATTCAGGATATAATCCAAAACCGAGAACCACCCCCCCCCCCCGAACTTTGAGTTTAGTATAAGATAAGATGGACTACCGTCTTTCTTAAATGATTAATGTCAATCACGTGCTTCTTTCCATTTAAGATGTAATCTAAACTCGGGAATAAGATTATAAAATATATATCTTTTATTCGATCCCGAACATACGTCTGATAAAAAAAAGTCAAAAATGTTCAACGTTCTCTCTAAACCTCCTCTCGATTAATGTTTATGGATATTTCTATAAAAATAAAGTTCACTAATCGTTAATTAAATAAATGCAAAATGGTTCTGTACATTTTATTATATTTAAAAATTTGTGTTTCCATACCATAAATTCAATAAAATCAAATTCTGTTTAAGCCCTTTTCTCAATAAAATATATTATTAGTTTCAAATTCTTTTGATTGATTCATCGGTAAATTTCTTAATTTTATAAATATTTTTTGATCAAATGAGTAGACATTTATGAAGAAAATATAATTTCGCATTACCCAAAAATAAAGCCTGCGACAGAAAAACCAAGGACAATTATTTTGCATTTACATTATCCAAAAATAGGTCTTTCAATTCGCGTATTGATGTTGAAAACAAAATTCGTAAACATAAAAATAAAATAGAGCGTCATCAAATTTGTTTTAGTACAAACTTAATTACTTTGTTTAAATCGACATTTAATTACATTTAACTAATGACACAATGCCATCTTTTGGGAATATCATCAATTTAAACTATGTAATTCATATAACATGTGTTATTATCAAGTTAAATAAAGTGCCTACTATAGTAAATGAGAGAAAAAAATTAATTAATTACGGGGATATGCGTTAATAAATTCATCAAAGTACGCGCAAATTACATCATCAAAGTACATCGAAATTTTCACATAAACATTATTTTATTAAGTTGTTCGGCAGCAGGAATATAGGACTATCCAGTCCACTGACTTTTACTGACCTATATAAATTACAAAATTTACTGATGGGCTATATGATCGGCTACTATTTTTCAGGAAAAATTAAAAGATTCAGGAAATATGGTTTATATGTTTTACTGTTTCTTCAGTAATTTATATTTTACAAACCTTTCAAAATCAACGTCAACATAAGTGGTTGCCAGATGCAGTGCATGAACAAGTTAATTATCCGACAGTAAAGACCTGTATTTGCATTTTTTAAAAATTAAGAATTGAATACACATGTTTCATAAAAATGACTATCGCCCTATCCAGAAGCAATTTTCTAGCCAAAAATTTGGTAGTTTGCAAACACTATCGCTGAGAAGCTTGAGAGAATGTAAACTAGTTTTTGTTATGCCCTTGTAAAAGGGGTTTGATTGTAGTTTATATAATTCTAATTATAAACATTTTTTACACTTTCAATAAAAATATTTAATGTATTGATGAAAAATAACATATCGCTTCTCACTCATTAAAATTTGCGAACCGCTGCTCAAACACAAAATTCTTCGGCAATGCACTTACCGTGGTGAAAAGACTTGAATCCTTCAAAGTTTCTAATCTTTTGGTAATGCTCTTTGCAACTCAGAAAATAAGGAAAATCTTCGTTTTCTGGTGACGTATTCAATAATTTCAGTTTACTTTTACACATTCATATACCAATATAAGTTAACTATACGATGTTATTTGTCTTGCAACTTTATATTTAATTTGTTCTCGAGTTATATATTACATCAGTTAAAAATTCAAGATCGATGACGATTTCAGGATCTTGTATTTTGTTTTCGATTTTAGTCGTATCACTTTTTGCCCTTTATAAAAAAAATAGAAATTTCTTTTCGCAAAGGAAAAACACTGTAAGCACTGATTAGCACTTAGTAATAGCAAATCTCCAAAGGTTGCAAAAAAATCTCAAAACATACGTTGAATTAAAGCTTAGTTTTCACCTCTAATAAGATTTATTATTCTAATAGCAACTTTCATCGCATTTATTTGGCGCAAAGATTTCCCTCATAAAGCTCCTTAGTGTTTGATGCCGTGCATTCAGAGGATACCATTTTGATTAAGAAATCCCACAAATCCCATCACTCTCCCCGTAATAGCTTTTACTCTATCAGTTACAATGCAGAAATATTTTTGAAATCCTCCATAATCCATAATAGTTAGAAAGATATCAGTTCAATTAGCTGATCCGTGCAATGGCACTGAATTTAATATTTCCTTCTTGATTGTTAAATATGTTGAAATGTCCCAAAAAATTATTAATTGACTGATATCTATCTAGTTGATACTTTTATCTAAAAATACTGAGTAGTATTCACATTCTACAATGTAATTACATATTTTTTTTAAATATATTCGCCTATGTCATCTATATGGCTTGGTGAGATAGTCCCAAAGATTCAAATTTTTTCTCCCGTTTGACTTCACTTAGATTTTATTAAGCAATAGACGATATTCCTTCAAAAACTCTTAAATGCTTCATGCGATTGCATATCAAGCATATGATGCAATGCCGACGCAGCTTTTCGCGCCCCAACGAAACTTAATACTTGTTATATTTTGAATATATTTGGCGTTAATTTTGTAGAAATTCATTATTCACAATTAAATGACTTGTTATATATATAATGCGTACTGTCCCATACTAAGTCAACCTCTAATGAGCGCTCGAGCGGAATGTTTTTCTTCCAACAGCTTCCAAAATAATAAGAAAAACCTTGTGTGTCAAATGTACTCTCGAGTCGTTTTCTTGCAGATATTTTTTTATTTTTCGAAAAGTAAAAAATATCTGAAGCCTTTGTATGATTATACCTTAATAGGATTATATCTGAAGAAAAATATCTAAAGCCTTAATATGAATGCTTAATAGGATTATAAAAAAGTTTTGCCAATGAAAATTTTGAGTGTTTATTATATTCAACATAGCTAATTGGATCAATTACACGTAACACACGCCTTTAGAGCCATCACATCAAACGATTTTTATAACGAAAACATAAAAGGAAGTAACTGAAATCAAATATAAAGGAGATTTCAATCAGTCCAATATTATAAAATCGAGAAGTAAATTAAACTATGTAGAATGTCAGTAGCAGTCGCTGTCAGAAAATTTTGCTACTTGTGTTTAGGGTTATGTTGATTTTATTTTATTTTTATCGCCTCTGGAACTAAAATCGTAAAGATTAACATAATAACTAAACAAAAATATCTAAATTTTCACACAAGATTTATATATATGTGTATTGTGAATTCCAAATAACTTTTTAATTAGAAACTGCACTGAGTATCGGAGGAAAATTTAAAATAAAAACAATCAACCGATCGCCCTCTTTCTCGCTTCGGGAAAACATGTTGTTTTTAATGAAGTATTTTTCCCATAAAAATATAAAACAATTAAGAAGACAATTATAATATTTATGTGCATTGAGAAAAATCACTACCACTTTATGAAAAATATAAGTTTTAAGTTTATTTAAAATAACATTTTCCATGGTGATAATTCGTCCATCAGGTTTGTGGTTTCAAATATTACCTGGAACGCTTTTAACGATAATGATTTTATTAGCAGTAGTTTCATTAGATAAATAATTACCTTTCTTTAAATATTTTGACGTTAACAGCGCTTTTTAAGTATTTTGGCATGCCACACTCAATCCGCGACAATATTGGCGTAGATGATTAATACAAGAAGGAATTTTAATATCGCCTGTTAATTCGTGCCTAACGTCATTCAGTGAAAATTTGTATAATAAAACATTATTTTACTTCCATTTTTAAAATAATTTTAACATTTCTTAGTCGAATTAGCAATATAAAAAATTATAATGACATATAAACTTTTGGTGAATTTTAAATTTTGACTAAAACTTTTTAAATAACTTTAATATGTTCTTATAAATAATTCGTTTTAGTAAAGCTGCTCTTTCAGTTTTGAAAAGAAATTGGTTTAAGTAATAAAAATCATTGAATATTAATTTTACTAAAGATTAAAATAAATTGAAACTGATTTTTTACTTTTCTTGAGTAATTTATATTCATAATATCTTTTAATATCTAGTAACGTAAAAATATTGACTTTTGACGCTTATAGATATATTCTAGCTATCATTTCCTTTAGTATTTTTTCCTCTTTAATTTCATAAGATAATCTTTAATATGACTTGAACGGAGAGGTTGAGAAAAAAATATAGTCAACGGATTAAAAGTAAACTCCGTAATCTAATATATCGATTTCAAGAAACTCCTGAAACGATGTTAATTTTCGCTTCTGGGAAATGAGAAAATAATCTAATTTTTGTGTTTCAATTAAATCTCTTAAGACGTGTCGTCTGTTTAGTTCATAATCAAAGTTTGATCAGTGAATTAGCTGAGTAATGCCTGAATCATCCAAGGTTAAAATTCCAGTAGAGCAGTAATTGTTACGAAGACGAAAGGGAGCATTGACTTAATTTATAGCAATTACGACTGAATGGGAGCTACCAGGAGTGGATTAAAGGAGATTTAAGGTTCAAAATAATAAGTAAATCTGATGCCCATGCTAAAAAATTAAGAGCAAAGAAGGCTGCATTTATATAGTAAATAAAGATATCGTAGTATCCAAGAGATACCAGCAAAAAGTAATTTTTAAGAAGTTATAGATAAATTTACTGATACGTCACATAGAGTTATTTGAAATTTCTTCAATCTTAAATAACATTCTTATTTGGACGCGTCTTTTATAACAGGTTTTGTATGACCTGTTCGGTTTAGAGTTATTCTCAAACCATATTGAAATAAATAAAATAATATTTAAAATAAAATATCAAATTATAACATACATCACTCAGATAGAATCATGATCTATCATTACGTGCGAATACATTACTATTACGCTTTTCGTTGAATTAATTTTTTTTAAACCGAGTAAAATATATTACAGAAACAAAAACTCGTTAAGATCAAATACAAAATTTACGTTAATTACACAAAAATGTTTATGCGCACTTTCTATTTTTAAAGTTTGTTCGAAATCGACATGAAGAATATAATTGTATCTTAATGGTTATTTTGATTTCATTTTTTCATTTTAGCTAACAGGATCTAAAGAGAATTTGGCTCATTTTCCATATTAATATTTTTGATTGATTTCACCACTTATAGCCGAAAATTGATAAATTACCACATATATCCTAATTGATGCTAATGGCGGTCAAATGTCTTTAGTGTTAGTCGCTTCGGATTACTGTTACTGTGCTCAGTCGAGGGTGTTGCTTGTATTTTACATCATGATAATATTTCGTAATGTTTTTTTTTATAATTACATTGTCTATATTTTTATGGGTTGACAATAGGGATAAATAAAAAAATCATATGTAATGAAATCCTTCACAGAGGGTTAAAAAAATAAGTAGATAAAGTAAGGTATTCAGAACAGTCTTCGATCTTTAGCCTAAAATAGAAGCATCCTATTATCCTATTAGGCACTGCTTATAAGCCTATGGCAATTTACAATACCGATGTACAGTTTATCATTAGAGAATACCATTACCGACTTCCAGACTTCATCAATAGTTTAAGCTAGACACTTCTCATTACCCTGTTCGTCAATGTTAATGAGTTAGCCGAGTCTTGATACTAATGGTATTAATAATTCAGAAATTCAGACTTCATTTTCAGTCCACGCCAGATCTATTTCTTCATACGGAGAATCATCAGTCCTATTAAATTAATCCAGTCTCTAATGTCTTTCGTCATTGTCAACAACGAGTGAAACTCACAATGAAACTCGCTCGAGGGTTCCGTACACATTTAGACACTTATCAATAATTAAGGGTATGCAGTATTTCTATTTAAAATATTTACAAATATTAAATTTCCACAACCTAAATATGTCGTCTACGATATCTTTCAGAGGTGTAAAAACAAACTAATTATAAAAATGTGTATTTCCCCACAGAGTTAGTAAACATTGTTTCGTGGATATTTCCTTTTACTATAAAATCTCCTATTTGAAAGATTGAAGGTCAATCGGATTGTAATAATATCTAAAAAATATGTTTTATAGAGCCATATCTTTTTTGTTGCGTGAACAAACAAAATTTAAAACTATGTAAGGCTGGAGGCCACGGAATACATTACTTTTTTTTCAAGCATCTTGTAAAAATAAGGGTTTTGGCAGACACACGGACGGGCGGACAAGTAACGATTCCATTTTGTTTTTCACTTTAACAATTAAAACGCAATTGGGTTCCTTTTCACCCGGGAAAACCCATGATATCTGTATGATTGTTTCATTGCAGATTCAAGATATCGCGGTTTGTAAGGAAAACTAGTGGATAATCCAGTACAATATTAAAAAACGTGTAAAAATCAAGCGTAATGCAGAAAAATATAATATTTGTCATGATCGATCTCTTGTTGGGATATTGTGAGCCAAATGCAGTTTCAGGTACCCGTGAAACAGACTACAGCTTTGCTCCCTTTTATGTCGATTGCTTAAATGCCTATGAAATTTTTGCGGTGCCAACTTAAAGTCATACTTAATAAAAGACAATAAATTATTACATGAATATATTGATAAAATTATAATACAATATAAAGAGGTAATTCCATAAAGGCACATAGAATACAAAAGCTTCTTTTGAACTTCAATAAAAAGTTCATCAAAAATATTTTTAAAAAATCGTGTACGTGTGGGGAATACTGACAGCAGTATTTCCCACTCGTAAACCCGGAAAGAGATTTCCAGTCAATAAACTTTGTTATTTCTTAACGCCTTTTAATAAACCAAGATATTCATATCAAGAGATAAAAATTGTGAATTTCCGGTTTTTAATTGACGCAATAAACGTCATTTCAGCTCCTTTAGGTGCTTTCAACTTGGTTTCTTTCCGTTTTCACCGAGAAATTTTGCTCTGGCGCTTTCAGAAGCAAATGCGTTTTTCATCGACATAATTATGACATTGTTGACGAAAAAATACTTACCCGGTTTAAAATATTTATCCCAAGTGATGGAGCACATCTTTGAGTATAAAGTAGCTAAAGGTGGGTTAACATGTTTCGATATAAATATCCGCAAAATAACATTTATCCTCATTCATCAATCATTATGCATCAATACGTAATATATTTAATGCAAGTAACAAGTTCCTTAGATATTTCAAGGATTTTTACAGTCAAGGAATTATTTTACGATATAAATATTTAGAGTGCCATGAAGCATATAATTTGTCAATAAACTCTTATTGCAAATTTACTTTAGATTCACACACTATCAAAATTATACATTTACTGATTAACTTGGACTAAACAAAGCGTAATCTATGATAGTTTTAATATCACTAACCGTGAGAAAATCATATTCTACAATAAATCCACATAAAGTAAAAAAAAATATTACCAATAGTAACACAAAAAATTCATTTTGCCAGTTGTTATTTCGAACTAATTTCGAAAAACTACCTAAGCGCTTTTAAGAATTCTGATTTATTTAATTACATTTAGAGTAGCTTTATACAATAGAGTGACTGTAAAGAAATAAAAGTGACGAAATTAAGAGAAAAACACCTATATTTTACATTAAATTTACTGAAAAAAAAAGAAAAAGTTGAAGTTTGTCCATTAGTTTTAGGATAAACATCTTAAGCCAAAAAATTGTGGGTGCAATCAGTATCCTAAATTTTGGTATTGTTTTAAGGCAACATGACAAATGTCTTAAACAGCAAGTTTTACTATGACTTTTTATGAATAGACCTGTTCTACTCATACTAAATAGACCAAAAAATAGCGCCTATGTTAAATGTTTGTTATTATAGCTAACTATATAAAGTTATACTCGAAGATCATTATAGTATGCATAAACGTTGTTATTAGAAAAAGATAATCATACGTTCTAAGTTATACGTCACAAACGGCCAACCGCCAACTAACGAGACAACGCATTGCCCACGTCATAACGTTACAATATATTGCATCCCTTAAACTTTTCTATATTACTTTTACAAAAAACGCAACTAGTGTATAACATCCGAGCGCCAATTTAATTTTTTTTTTATTTACAAAGTATTTAAACAGTATTTAAGAATGAAATAAAATTTACTGTACTGTGAAAAATAGGAAATGTGTTTCCTGTTTTTCACAAATTCTATATGACTTCGACATCTGTGCAGCATACAGGAGATCATTTTTAAATATTTTTTTAATACTTTTAGCAATTCACAGTAGCGTGTAGTTTCGATGTAAGACCATATACGACTCACAAACTCCAATTAATTACTTACCTATATATGAAACATTGGCTTTTTGTAGTATTATTTTTTTTAGATGCCTGAAAAACAGTTCTCTGAGATGTAAACTAAAATAATACTGTAAACTAAATTAATCATCCAGTTATCAAGGACAGTAATGTTCATCGGCATATTTTGGATTTATCGCGACGGGGGGGGGGGGGGAGAGGCAGAAGATGTTGTCACGTGATTTACTGTTCAAAGAGGATTAAGGCTACCGAACTAATTTGTATAGACAGAATTAAATTGTATAGAGAGAAACATAATTAAGATATATATATATATATATATATATATATATATATATTATATATATATATATATATATTAAATAAGTAATTAGTATGGAGGCTAAAATAAATAAAATTAACTCAATTAGAAAAACTAGCTGACCCGTGCGAAGTCTTCGCACTATATCGCCATCTAGCGTGTTCCAAGTATACAATTTGGCTAAGATATTTGATGTGTCACCCACAGATGGCGCTCATGCCAATTGTTATAAAAATTAATTTTTTTATTAACAAAAAGATTTTTTTCGAATTTTTTTATATTTTTCGCCCAAAGTAGAAAACATAAGCTTTAAGTGGGTATTTTTTTAATTTTTTTTGGTGCAGTAGTTAAAGAGATCGAGCCGCTCGACCAAAAAACACCTTTTAGAAATAATATATTTAGATTATTTTTCATATTGAGATCATTTTATAACTGTTTCCAAAACTTTCTAATAAACATAATGTAAAAATTATTACCTTCTACCTCTTATTCTGTAAGAATAACTTTTAAAAGAATCTTCAATTTTGCAATTGTTCGGAAATCGTCCAGGATAGGTTTGATAAAAAAGTTCGTGACGAATACTTCCCAGCGCCAAAAAAATGACCTGCATAGAGTCCAATTCTTTAAATAATGTTTAAAAGCCTCTTTATTTACTTTATTGGGCATAAATATACGGCCACAACGTGCAGACTATCCACAAATACTTGTTTATCTCCAAACCAAAGAACAAATTACTAACACCAGATTCCGCTCCAACAGAATACTTTTATTTTGGGATTGAGATAAAATTATATCCACAAATATACCGGGCTTATTTCTCTTCCAGTCCAAATGAGTGGAATTTTGGCGATTACAAAATCAGAGAATTAAATATTTACTTAAGATAATTAAATATTGATTATCAGAAAAAAAATATAGAACACGAACCGCAATATCAAATCCGACTTTGATAGGCACATATGAGTACCAGACATGAGTTCATAAAATATATATGGTTTCATATTTTCTGAAATGAATAGGAAATATAATTTATGGCGCGTATTTATCGCATGGTGCAATACGTACCTGAACATTTTTTTTAAATAATGATTTTCCAAAAACGGGAGTAAATACAATTTTCCCTGTCCTGAATTTGAATTATTCTAAAATTCCAACAAAAATTATTTTAACACTTTAAGCATTATTTTTCATGTGTAAATTCTATAAACAACAACGGTGAATTTTCCATTTTTTTTATATATCGTAGACAAATTAAGTATGTATAATTATTAAATGATAATATTTTAATAATAAATATTATTCAAATAACTATTAAACACATACAACACTATTTACACGTGAAAAAAAATAAAGTCCATCGTCTCAAATTCAGTAAAAGGGTTTAATTAATAAATTCGGTCACTCAGCGGTAACGGTGATACTGCGATCACGTTCGTGCAAACGCATGATCGTTACCAATACATAAAAAAATTAATAAAATTTTGTTTGATTACGTCTCGCGAATGAAAATAAAACTATCGCAGATGAGTTACTTTTACACTCTGCTTGCATATGATCAATCACAAGCAGCTTATATTTTGTATCAACAATTTAATTCATAAATATATATTTCAATAAAATGTGAATTTTTGCTGCAAAGAAGAAAAAACATTATTACATATATAATAAGGCAAAGACCACATTTACTATAATTTACATGTGCTCCAGCGGTAGAACGAGGAACGTAATAGAGCCTTCATCGACAGGTGTAGAATATCATTATAGTAGTAATTTTGAGGTATCTGGACAGTACTCAGTACATTTGTGTAATGCATTATTCTGACGTTACTGTTTCTGGCATTCAATTCGTGATAATGGTATGGTGCTGTTTATACTCCATATTCCGTCTCCTTATGCCGAATAAAGTGAAGTAATACGAACTAATAAATTCTAGAGATTAAAATTTTCCTCACCTCAGAAATATCAAACATTCCAAAAACTTTAAAAAAAGGCTTAAAATATTTTATTGTTAATCTAATCTTAAATGAAATGTATTCTTTTCTAATATATAAAACAAAAAAAATGTGTGTTTGCTCGCACTAATCCTTAAGGCCACATATCCAATATTTAAAATTCTTTTTATATTGGAATGTTAATACTTTTAAAAAAAAATTATAGAAAAAATATTATCATTCTACCAATTATTTGGAAGTTTTTTGCCTCGCTTGTTTGTTTTCATTTATCTATAGAAATACACGTTCGATTTCACCAATAATTTTTGATTTTAAAAAGTGCATACTTTTAGAGAGATTATAGATATACGTGTATGCTAAGATTCATAGCAGCATAGCAGCAAAGCAGTAATAAAAAAATACCCAGAATTAAGGAATGCTGCACAAAAGTTGCTAAGTAGCGAACGATCAAATTATTTGTCGACTGTCCATCCTCAATAATCCAGCCGATATATTCCCGGCCCAGATAACTGACGTTGTATGACGAACTGAACAGAGGCGTTTAGTGACCAGAGGGGGGGGGGGGGCAGCCTAATTTGAATTAAACACGGGTTAACCACGGGGCGCGGCTAGTTAAACATGGCAAAATAATGAAATAAAAATTTTTTCAATGTGCAAAAATTTTTCAACGACTCTTGAGCGCTTAAATTAAACATTTTCGTATATAAGTATGCAAATTTTTATAGTGTTACTTATTAATAATATTTCACATAAATTAACGCTATATTACGGAGAAAGGGGCTTTTGAGAATGCAGTCAAAGGCATTGTCCGCTATGGCAGTAAATATTAAGCTTATATAAATTTATAAATTATTCCATGCGTGAAGATGAGTAAGAAACATAAAGATTAAGCCTATATTTCTCGTTTAAGACATGATCTGAACTCGTAAATGTGATCATTTTGTCTAAGGCAAGAAATGGGCCGTCAAAAAAGAAAATGGGCCGTCAAT
Organism: Druceiella hillmani; assembly: GCA_039881145.1. Taxonomy (NCBI): domain Eukaryota; kingdom Metazoa; phylum Arthropoda; class Insecta; order Lepidoptera; family Hepialidae; genus Druceiella; species Druceiella hillmani. The sequence continues at coordinate 2,314,818 of JAYKKI010000098.1, read as the reverse complement.
TAAGCATTCAAAGGCCGTCTTAAAATAATTTTCTTAACTGCTATTCGTATCTAAGCATGTTTTTTGCCTCTAAACTTGTTATTATATGGTACATGTATTTATGTGTGCCTATTTTTATTTGGTACGTGTGTTTATGTGTGCGTATATTTTTTTCACACATTTTTTTGTTTTTTTTATAAATTATTGTTAGCTTTTATTTTTTTTTTATCGTGCCCACTTTTTTTATTATTTAATTTATTTTATTCGTAATCTATTGTAGTCTTCCATGATACAAAATATATTTTATTACACATTTAGAAATAATTTCGTCTCATGTACTTGTCCATTGAACACTATAAATAAATATATAAATCAGATATGGCGGATTCAAAATTTAAAAAGGCTTAAATTTTTCATTCTTGAATTAAAAAAATCAAATTAAATTTTATTAACTTTAAATTTACAAGGTGTGTATGGATAATTAATTAAATGTATTATATTCAAATCTCTGAGAAAAGTGTCTGCTTTAGCACGATATTAGAATATATATGTATGTGAAATTATCGCTTATTCTATAGGAAAAGTAAAATATTAGAGATTTTTTTTCTTAACTGTTTGTAAGTAATATTGTATGTATACTGTATAATTTTCTTCAATACTTTTCATATTTGCTATTTAGTTTAACTCCTAAAGGCGATCTTATTAATTATAACATATTAACATATACAGATAAATCAATTTGTAAATATAAGATGAACGAATGCATATCTTTTAGTCACATCCTAAATTCCATAAAACCATTAACTTTTAAATATTACAAATATACTAGCGTGACCCGTGCGAAGTCTTCGCATTATTTATTCCATTATGAAGCTCAAATGACAGATCAAACAAATATTTTACTAAAATTGACATATAGAGGCGCAAGTATCAAAAGCATTGAGCTAAAGCGCCACTTTATTTATACGTGAGTGGATTTGAAATTAAACAAACATTTTACCGACCGTCAATCATATTGACGTTGAACCGTTAGATGGCAGCATTGCTGTTTTGTGTATATAATTTTAATAATTAATAAATTTTCAAAAACAATAGCAATAATAAATTTTTTAGTTGCGGATGCCGGTAGAGCAAGCAATTATCTATAAAATGATATATAATTTATGTGGATTAGTTGTGAGGTTTTTTCTAAAAAGGGAATGTAACATCTTAACCTTAGCGTATTAATATATATGATGATGATGATGATGATATATTGTATCGTATGGTATATAAATTCATAAAATTGTCGCTTGCTTACATTTGAATAGCTTACACCTTTTGTACAGCGTTTCCTTTTCAAAACGTATTTATTTATTTTACTTATTTCCATACTTTAATACATATAGTTAATACATAAGGCAAACTTATTGCTACAAGAGCAATCTCTTGCAGCCAACCAGAACACCAGTCCAGCTCCGCTCGATGAGCGGCTTGGAATCGAACTCGAGTTCCCGCAATGCGCCGATTGGTCAAAGGCCATACATATACCTTGTGATCAATTCAACACATCACGGTGACAATAAAATTACGTGCATATAATATAGGTTTGAATTCGCTGAAAAGTTCAACCACACCACTGTGTGCGTGTAATTGATTAATGTAAGTAGTAATAATCAATGGTCTCTTTTGATAAAGTTAGTAAATAAGTTTTTCGGTTATATTTACCATTTTAATCTTACTGGATAATACAACGGAATACATAAACTACGGCCGAGCATTGTTTTTACGATTCCGTCACTCAAAACGTAAAAACATTTTGCTCTATACGTCAGATTCTCATAACTTTAAAAACGTGAAAAACAATGTAATTAAATAATAATAACATTTTTTTCGGTTCATGCAAATAGTTAACATGAATTTTTTGTATAAATGATAAGAAACTTTACAATTATAATACCAAGATATTTTCCACAGTAATAGGTATTAAATAGTTATGGAAATATAGATAATATAACATAAATTTATATTTAGAACGAACCCAAACTAGATTTCGGAAAACAATGAAGTGTAAAATTCTAAAATATATAACCATAGAAAACTATGTTAATTTTACACTTTATTTTAGGGCCATCATTTTAATTATTTTTCCATCATATGCATTCTATCATACACGTTTCATATTAGTTTATGTAACACTAATGACACTTATTGACGATACACACTGTAACACTTTTATGTACATAGTATTAATAGAGAAATTTATTTTATTACAAAATCGGTGCTCATTTTAATCATCGTCGTCACATTTTCCAATAGACTCTCTAATAACGATTCCCAATTTCGCCCTTACACGACTTGAGTCTTGATTATAAACGAATGAAGAGAAAAAATTGTTATTTGAATATTTGATCATTTTTGTTTACGATCATATATTCCGCTAAATGACGGACTGTATTCCCATCGAAAGGCTCTTAAATTTTTCATGTGAATGTGCATCCATGGAAAAGGGTACGTTGCCGACGTAGCCCTTCGCGTCCGAATAAAACTCATAATAATATATTTAAACCCGTAACATCCCCGCGAGTGCTCGGTCAGTCCTTTGACGCACGGCCGACTGTAATACTTTCTGTCCATCAGCTGCGTGGGAGCGGCTAGAGCGGAAATAACAGGGAAAACCTTGTACGAGCATGTCAAATGTATTCGCAATGTACTAAGTTATAAAATGTTTCGATGTGTGATGATATTTCCGCTATGTGACTTTTTAGTGACTGCCATCAATCCTTTCGTTATTTTTTTTTTCTCTTGATTCTTTTGACTTTCGCGAAAGTCTTTGCCTATGAACATTATTATAAGGAAAAAGAACATCGGATTTGGTAATATTTATGATATTACTAAAAGTATTTTGATGGACAATAATATGAATAAAGTCACAAATTAACACTGGTTATAAAACTATCTCAACTCTATACACATGACCAGATACAGTTCTTGACGAAGACTGAAAGCGAGGGCCCTATATTTGCTGCATTCGTATTTTTATTGGATTATACATTAAATCTCCATTATTTCTTTTAATCTTCGGTCAATAATATGACCAAATTCCATTTAGGAAATTTTGCCATATTTATTAAATATTATATAATATATGCGACTCCAAGGAATCTCGTGATTGTAAATTACCCTACATATGCTTTACAACGATTTTTACTAAAACTTTGCAGTGGTCCAGTTAAAGACTTCCAAATGAAAACCTAAGGTAGTTAACCTCAACATGATTCAGTTTAAAGATAAATAGGAACATTCAAACCTCTTGGATTGGGATTTTTTAGCTGGAAGAAATTACCACTTCTTCCAAGTTTTTTCGTTACCATTCCTGTAAATAAAAGGATCTTGTGTTTACGAGATTGGTTTTAGTAACGGGGAAAAAAAGTAAAGAAAATAGTCAAAACGGTTTACATTATTATTAGTTGCCAATCGTATAAACCGTGGCTTTGTTCAATTTATTTAAATATTTTTCAATTTTTTGTGTGGTCTATTAATGCACTAGTTCATTTCTTGAAAAAAATTCCTTGATTATGTGCAAGTCTCAGTTAGACCATATTTTGAAGACAGGATCCAAAAGATAACTAAGTAAACTTTGTGCTCATCATCAGTTTCTAGAAATCAGAGCATATATATTTGCCTACATCTTTGTCAAACTCGAAAAAATAAACTAGCAAAAATTAAGCTAAGCTGAATCAGCTTGGAAAAACCTATTCAACCTATTAAACTCTAGTTTATTATAAAATTAGTTTTGGATTATTCACAGTACGCTCTCATATACCTTCCGTCTATAAAACTAACGAATAAGTATATAAAATCACTTCTATATTTGATTTTTCACTTACATAAGATTTCGGTTAAGCAAGGGACGATATTCCTTCTGAAAATCTTTCAAACTTTTCATGTTATTATGCATTCAAGGGACATGGCCCATTGCCAACGCAGTTCTTCATACCCAGACAAAATTGAATACTCGTAATATATTTAAATCTGTACTATTCCGCAGAGTGGTGCTCCTGCGTCCGCAACTACTCAGTCAGCCGTTAGAAGGCGTCCGAGTGGAATGCTTTCCGCCTATAGACCATGTTTGAGGTGCTTGTGCGGAAATGACGGGATAAGCCTTGCGTATTAAATCTCTTATCGTACCCAAAGGAAAAAATCTTTGTATAGTACCTGTTAAATAGAGAAAATGTTTTTGTATATCACCATATCATCATACACTAAGTGAGTTACTTTCTAGTGACAATCGTATTCTTCTATTTGGTTTTCCTTCCTTTTGGATGTTTTTTATTTTCTCGAAAGTCATTGGCTATGGAGTCAAATTCGAAAAATATTTTATTTTATTTACATAGTTTAACATTGTCCTATTTTAGACCTTAAGCTCATTAGCCTGCCTATACAAAAAAAATCAAGCTTCTCGAAGAATAGTTTTGTAGACAAATTAGGTATGTACATTACTTATTAGTTTATAAATTACTGCACTTGAAGAGAAACAGAATTAACTGAATATATAACAATTGTGCCTGAGAAGAAGTTTTTGAGGAAAGTGCCATCAAAAGTTCAAAATAAAAAATAAACGTAAGCTCTACACTAGAAGAAATTAACATTAAGAGAAAGAAATGTCGCAATTTGAAAGTAAATATAAGTACCCTAAGATATAGGAGATATCGTAGTATAAACAAAAATAATTTCTGAGAAGCTATCAACAAATTTATTGATACGCCACATCTCATTAGAAGTGTTTTTCATAACATATTTTAATATAAAAGATTATTTCTGTATAGTATGCCACATGACTCCATCATTCTGAGTTGGTTCTTTGTGGTGCAATAATTGATTTAGTCAAGATTGCTATATTTAAAGCGATGATTAAATGAAAAAAAGATAGGTAACTTCAATGCAGCAAAAAATTAAATGAAATATAATCTGTGAGTTGGTGCCTAATAAATTACTGAAAGAACTATATGATGAAAAATAATAAACGAGATTCAGATATTTTTGTAACTAGGAGTTTAAATATTTTTTTAACTTTTTTCACTATTTTTTCTACTGAGCAAAATAACTTTTTAGAGTTATTCTCAAACCATGTTGAGAAAAATAATATTGAAATAAACTTAAAAAATAAAATTATAACATACGTTACTGAAGGAGAATCAGAATTGATTTAACTCTTAGTCTTCAGCATCAGCTTACATTAAAAGCGTCGCTTTACTCTATAGACATAGTTCATATGCACCAATGAAATAATCCAATCACAAGTTAGTTACACATGTACCGTTTTTCACTAAATAGTACCATTGCCGACTTTCAGACTTCATCACTAGTCTAAGCTTGAATTGTTTCATTATCTTAGGAGTGTGTTCAAAAATATTAATCCAATCTTGATACCACTTGTATTAATAAGTAAGAATTACCCTTATCGACATTCAAACTTTGTTATCAGTTCACACTAGGGTTGTTCATCATATTGAGAAGTGAGAAGTATTTCTTATATATCCAAATAAACTAATCCAACCAAAATATATGTGTCAATTGTCAATGAAAGTAGAACCGTCGTTGATATCTAAATTTCGACATAAACAATGTTATGTTAATATTTATTACTCTTAATAAGTTACTTTTTCGAAATTTAGTTTTTTTGTTTTATAGCTCCGTACTTTAAAAAGAAAAAAGTACCTCTTAAAACGTCATTCGCATGTTCGAACCATAGTACAAGGTATGTGTGTGGGTATCTCCAAAGAGGTTTTTTTCATGTTTCTCTAGCTCCTATGTGTGAAGGATTTTTCAAAATTTAGTTCCTAAACTGCGTATCTTGTGCTGAGAAACCGACCTGCAGCTTTGCGCTTTTTTAACTTGATTGATTATGTTCCTTAATATTTATTCACAACCAAATGAAACTACGTAACATAGTATTATATCTACTTTATTTAAATTATTAACCACGACCTAGGTTTCGTTGTATGACGACAACAGGCAGGCAATTTAAAGATAATCTGTTCAAATTGCCCACCTGAAGTAAATATAATACTATATCACGTAGTTTCATTTAGTTGTGAATCAAAATTAAGTGATAATGAATTCGTTCAAAATTAATGCCAAATATATTTAATCAATGATGATTATATTCTAACAAAATTTCTGGAACACCAGTTTAAAACTATTGTATATAAAACACAAAAAATAAATACATGAATCTGTAAACCGTTTTAGTGAAATCGGTACCCAATATAAAGAACTAGTCACATAAATGCACGTCAAATCTAAAAGCTTCTTCCTTGGGAAGACCCTTAAAAGGAAAATCGAAGATATTAAAAGATAGGATTACCTTCAGACCATCTCTTTCAATGTCATTTCTTGAGTTCCTACTATTATAACCCTTTTAAAACTTCGATTTGCATAATATTGAAAACTTTATTAAAATTCGTTTAGTTATTCATAATTTTTTGTATTACTTTCATGTAAACAAACAGTTAAAGAAAAAAACGTTCTCGAATATAATTTCTGCACAACGGAATAGTATATAATATCTATACAAAGATATGGTCAGTAATTTCCATATAATGGTACAGAGATTAGATATATTTTATTTTACTATTAAATTCTGAGTTATAAAAGTTTAAAACCCTCATTTAAATTATTTTCATAGTGTTTACTTCATGGCCTTAATCCAATATAAAAACCGATAAAAATACATTAATAATCGATTCCTTCTTTATCATTCACTTCTAATTTCAAAGGGCCTTGCCTTCTCTCTATCTCATGCACATGCGTACCTTCATGCAACAATCAATCCATCAGATTCTCCAGCCCGGTCAAGATGCCTATGTAAAACTTAAGTAAACGCAAATGTAAATGATTACTTTTATAACTACATGCTGTAGTGTGTAATTTCTTTTTAATTTTACTGTTTGCATATATACATACATATACACACACACACATGTAAATATATATATATATATATATATATATACGCATGTGTGTGTGTGTATATATGTATAGTTATATATATGTATACTTATATATATATATATATATATATATATATATATATATATATACATATATTCAGAACGCATTACTCAAACGTTCAATACTATTTATTTTTTCCTCCCCAAACGATAGCCACATTTACACCGATTACAAATTTATTAACTTTTTTTTGTTTTATAGCTCTGTACTTTAAAAAGAAAAAAAGGACCTCTTAAAACGTCATTCGCATGTTCGAACCATAGTACAAGGTATGTGTGTGGGTATCTCCAAAGAGGTTTTTTTCATTCACATCTGCAGAAAGAGGAAATGCTAAAAGAGTCTATGCTTACCTTTGTTCTTGTCAACTTCCAGCAACACCAAAAACATATAGTTTATATCTTAGTTTCCTGAAATTTGTCATAATAATATTATAACGATATTATTTGTGATGTATTTTAAGAAATATAGAATTATATTTATATTAATTCTTTAGTTAAAAATTATAATATAAATTGATTTCAAAAGAAACGCAAAATTAAAAAAAGTTATGTTGAGATACTTGAATATAAACTTCATACGCTAACAATATTTGATACGCTAACATGATTTGTAAGATCTTGCTAACAATATTTAATACCCTAACATGATTTGTAAGATAGAGAACTTGCAACTCATAAATGGGTGGGTAGATATCAACACGCGTTTTAGTTGCTTCCGTATTGACAGTTGTGCAGTGACTGGTGCACAGATCGGGCGTCACAAGTTTATGTTTTAGAAAATATGTGGTATTTGACATCATTTTGACGTGACCTCAGAATGTAGTGTGTAATTTTATAGAAGACAGATTTATTTATTTTTGCTTAAATGAACCCAAACGATTCAAATTTTGATTGTCCTGCTTTAGAAGAATTAAGAAATGTTTTGTTAGGATCGTTTTACTTTAAAATAATTAGAAAATGTGTTAGAAGAATTAGGAATAGCGATACAAAGATACCAGTTGGATCAAAATGCCTATATACACTCAGATCACGATAGAGTGACTAACGCTTCAGGGACTGAGAGTGATTGTGATTCTGACGACTAGCCCTTATGTAACTTTTCAAGTAACAGGCCATTTTATTTAGGGAAACAAAAAAGAAACAGGTAGCAATTCAAACGTTATAATGATCCTTGTCGAATCATTATTACAGTTTCGGGATATAATATTATTAGATTTCAAAATTTACATACGACACCTGATTGGAGTACAGAAGTAGAATTTTGGAATATTCTTTTTACTGAAGAATTTCTGAAAATTATCATTGATACTCTAACAGAAATTTAGAAGAACTGAAATAATATTTATATATATATTTTCAGAAAAACAATTACTAACGGCATTACCACTTGATGATCTAACCACTAGAGAAGAAAGAAAGAAGGCTGAACCGGCTGCTGCTCTATTCAGCTTAAATAATATTTTATCCCAAATTCGCAAAAATGTTATACTCCAGGTTCTGATATGTGCATTAACGAAATACTTATCAAATGTCGTTTCCGTTGCGAATGTTTAATATATTCGCCGAAAAGTCCAGAAAATACGGTTTGAAACTGATGTGCATGGCGGATGCTTCGACCAATTACCTTTACAACGCTTACATATATTGCGGTAAATATACTGATGGACAGAGATTGACAGGCGAGGAGAAAGAACTGTTGAAATGTCGCAAAGTATTCTACGGCTGACAAGACCCATATATAATTCAAAGCGAAACGTGACAGGAGATAACTTGTTCATATCAATTGAAGCAATTAAGCTTTTGAAAGAAATGGGCCAAATATCTGTTGTACCATGAAGAAAAAAACAAAAAATTAAATTCCATCTAAATTCAAGCTTTCAAGATCCACACTAGTTATATCAACTCTTTATGGCTTCATAAAAGACAACACCACAATATCGTACGTACTGAAATGCAACACAGTAGTTGTTTTTGTATCGTCAATACATCATGATAAATATAATGATCAAGAAGGTGAGAAACCAGAAATGACATTGTTCTATAATTCCGTAAAAAAATTGTGTGGATGGCCTTGACCAATTATGCTTGCATTAAAAACAAAAAGGTGGCCACTTGTTCTTTTTTAACGATTGGTTGACCTTTGTGTTGTCAATTCTTATGTGCTTCTGATATCCCAAAACCCAAAAATGATAAGAAAGGATAAAAGATATAAATTGTTGGGTATAGTAGCCGAAGATATTTATTAACCTCTTATGTTGCGCCCCTATTACATTCGCACTTCTACCAAATGTATTTAGAAGATTAAAGATGCAGAACCTGAAATTTCAACATTTTTGTAAGGTTGAAAAACCAGGTGATACAAAGATAAAGAAAGAACATCACACCTGGGCAAGAATTGTATGAAACTATGTGCTAGATTACTTGGACATCAATGATTTGTGTGTCATATTTCCGATAATAAATCTTAATTTTTTCTATGAAGGTATACAAGAAAGTTAAAAAGGACAATGAAAAGAAATGAAGTTTAAACTATTTACGAAAATTAAATTTTTTTATTAAATTTTTCATTATTTAACGGTATTGGTTAACATATTCTCAATAGATTTAAAATCACCGCGAATTACCCAAAATTATAAGATTGAAAGCTAATTACCATAAATTCTAGCCTTATTTAATTATTTCCACTTTAGCAAAAGAGAAAAAACTCTTTAAAAATTACTGACTGTGATTTTTAAAGATTTTTTAAAAATCACAGTCAGCCATTTTTCGTTGACAACTAAAATTTTATAAAAGGTTAAAACATATCATAATTTATACGTTGGAGAGGTTAACATTCAGAAACAATTCTGCAGACATTTTTGAGGGTGCAAATTAAATAACATTTTTTTATCTAATTTTTTGTTTGGAAGATTTAAGGAGTTCAAAATTATTTTTCAAAAATTTTATGTGTTGTTTCTAGAGGTATTGTTAAAAATAGCTATGAAATAATATCTAACCCTACCTATCCCCAAAACTCATTAGGCAGTTTTAAGTTCAAATTATCAAATAAACGAAATTACTATAAATTAATGGGCGTAAAAATGTGCTAGTCCATATGTTTACAAAATGAAAAATAATGGAGTAATTTTCAAATTGTATAAGGAAATGTTATGCCCTAAAATGTTTATATATACCTAAGTGTTTACAAAATTTTCCCATGCCAGTTCTATTTGTACTTAACAGGTTTTATTTTTAAACACATATTTTCGCTCTCGTGCCTGCTTTTTTAAAATCTGGCGAAATATTTTCCATCAATATTTGTCTCATATTCATAAAAACAAAATATTTAAAATGCTTATCACGTCCTAAATATGAAATTCTTTCAAAAAAAATTAGAATTGGTGCCAATCGAAATGATCGGATCTCCAACTCTCTAGGAACGAAGAATCATACACGAAAAGCATTACACTACGGTGACAGCAGTGTTTTTCTCATCTTAAACCCGGAAGCAGATTTCCAGTCAAAAAACTTTGTTATTTCTTAATGTTTTTTTTAAACCAAGGTATCCATATATTGAGATATAAAATTATGTATTTCCTGTTTTCAATTGACATAATTAACATTATTTTGCCTCTTTGAAGCGGTTTCAACTTACTTTTTTTACTTTCTTGCCGATAGACATCGCCCTGGTGTTTTCAAAGGAAAAAAACATTTTCTGTGGACGAAATTATGACACCTTTGACGAAAAATAAGCATACCTATACTTGATTTTCACATCAAACATCTTGCATCGTACGTAACCTAAGATATTTAACCCAGTAAATGTGATGACTTCTTTAAACAAAAAGTAGCAAAAGATGAGTAAAAATGATTCGATACCAATTACGATATCAATGTTTGAAGTGTTATGAAACCAAAATTTTGTTAATAATGTATATTCTCTTCATTCTATTGCAAATTCACATTTCTCTTAGTGGTTTAAAATCTACCAATATTTTATATTTATTGATTACCCTGTACTAAACGACATGTTGTCCGTGACAGCTTTAATATGCTTTAATCTCGCCGATTTGTTATTTCAAGGTAATATAAAAAATTGCCCATCTGAATTTGAGAGTTCTTATTTATTAAATTATATTTAATCCGGTTTTATACAATGGAATAGCTGAAAAGAAATAAAAGTAAAAAAAAGTCTAAGTTTCCAATTAATTTTACAAAACTATGGAGCATAATGGGTCGAAATTTCATCAGTAGTTTTAGGGAAAAGTAACTTAAGCCGTAAAATTCAACGTGAAGTCATTATTCAAAATTTTGTGATGATTTTAAGAGGGCAGGTCTCAAAAAATAGACTTTTGCTATGTCCTTTAATAAATAAAGACGTTATACTCATTTTAAATACGCCAAAAAATAGCGCTTAAACGTAAAGTACCTATATATATATATATATATATATATATATATATATATATATATATATATATATATATATATATATATATATATATATGTATATATATATATATGTATATATGTGTATATATATATATATATATATATATATATATATATATAGCTTTGTTAATTTATATCAAGATAAGGCTCAAAAAGTACAGGAACGCTATTGTTAGAAAGAGATCATCATACGTTCTAAGTTATATGATATACACAACCGACCGCTAGCTAATAAGATAACGCATTGCCCACGCCGTACCGCTTAGGAACAAAATGCAACTAGCATCTTACTCATACGAGCGTTAGGTTAAAAAAAATATTTTAATGAAACATACAATATGAATATTTACAAAGTATTCATACAGTACTTATATATCAAATGAAACATTTTTCTTATTTTGCACAACGGATGTGAAATTTGTATATCTACATAGTATAACAGATGGCAATTTTAAATATATTTTAAATATCTCTAACAATTGACAGGGATGTGATGTTTTGACGTAAGATCATACACGCCTAAACAAACTCCGGCAATTGCCTTTCCTTTAAGTTCCCATTTTGCAACTCCAGTAAAGAATCTATATATAGAACATCTAAGCCTTTGTTTTTCATCTAAGCCTTTTTTCACATTCTGTGCCTAAAAACAGTTCTTTGAGGCGTAAACTAAACTAATCAAGCATTTATATCTATACTCGTATCTACGATTTGTGGATGGAGCGTGTGGACACAATCATATGTTACGTGGTTTATTATTCAAAAGGTTATCCACTTCGAGGCTTCGAAAATAACTTTTATCCGCCTAACGTAAATTCAAAGGGGAAATATGATTTCTAACAATTTTCCAAATAATTTCCAAAGACCGCCAAAGGCTAAGCTATTTGGCAGATTTTAAAAATGAGATAGTTCGTCTTACAATAAAAATGAGATAATTCTAATTCGTCTTAATTATCTCTCCGTTACTGGATATAATTGATATGGAGGCTAAAATAAAAGAATATCTTATTTATAAAAATTGTTTTTTCAAATTTAAATAATTTTCATAAAAAATGTTTCAAATTATACTCTGTTTCTGAAACTTACTAACAAATATAACGCAATGACTCTTTTATGTCTTTTGTTGTTTTGTTCATCTTCAATTTCAGAATTGTCCGTCAGGAAAAGTTCGATAACATGATTAAAACACGAAAGACCACAAACAGACCAAAAAAGTCCGCGACGAATACTTTTCGGAGTTAAAAGAATATTACTGCATAGAGTCAAATTTGCTTCCAACAATTTTTATTCCTTTTGTCTACTTTATTAGGTGCAAATTTACGGCCAAAGCGAGCGGTAGATCATCGAATATTCGTATATCTATAAACGTTGTCACGAATAAATGATTAACACGAGTTTCCGCCGAAGCTAAATTACATTTCCATAAGTGTGCCAAGCTTACTTCTCTTCCAGTGCAAATGAGTGGAAGTTTGTCGGCTTAGCAATCAGGTCATCGTGACGTTCGTCCGGCCCTATCGAAATTAATTCCAGTAACTTTTGAAAGTTTATTTCTATTTGTGTCGCACCGTATACTGCAACATATATGTACGTGGATTATTGCAGATAAACTTTATTAAATTTCTTTCTGGTAATATTATTTAATATTTGCATAGAATATTATATTTTAATCTATGTAGATAGCTATTAAAATTACGGGTTTTTCATCGTTGAGTGAAGCGCTGTGGGGTTATTAAGTGAAATATAATATTATCATAAGGCAATTTATTAGTTAATTATGCAATAACTGGCTGCCAACCCCTTTTTCGCAATCCGTTTTATTCGCTTTTTAGAGTTTTCTAGTCAAACAGAGAATTTCTAAAATTTCGTCATATCCATTCGTCTATCACAATCTCGTAATAAAAATAAAAAATTAAGAAAAAAATTTAGTGTACCGCATTTTGTGGTGTATCGTTGGAAAATTTTGTCAAAACAATTTTTAGGGTACATTTACTAGTTTTAATTTTCAGCCCCGTTTAATAAATTTTTAGTTTAAAAGTCAATGGTCAATGCCCTCCCCGCTCCTTCTGCAATTTTAAAATAAATTTATGTAAAAATAGGGCCAAATTCTTAAAAATCGTGGTTTGGATGAGTACTTCCAAGTGAAATTATTTTGAATAACCTAACTGCATTAGTTTTGAAGCTATCCGGAAAACTTGGATGGAAATAAACGAAAATAATGCAGCTGGACGTTTTTAGAAAATATTTGGACTACTGCAGTTTAGTATACTTAAGATAATTACATATTAATTATTAAATTATGTTTTACATTTATCAAAAAAAATATAGAAGACGAACCGCAATATAAAATCCGACTATGATGGACACATATGAGCAATAGAAATGAGTTCATAAAATATATAGGGTTTGATGTTTTGTGAAATTACTATGAAACATAATTTATGCGTGGTGCAATACGCACTTGATCAGTTTTTATAAATAATAATTATTTGGAATAAATTATTTTCCAAAAACGCTAAATCCTGTTTTTCCTTATACCTACTTTAGAATATGAATGCAAATTTCCCGGTCTTCAATTTTAATGATTTCAACAAAAATGGTTTTAACAATCTGAACATCATTGCTCATGTGTAAATTCTGTTAATAACAATGGTGAATTTTTGATTTATTTTTAAATAATGTAGAAAAATTACGTATTTTTACATACTTAATTTTCCCTTCCACTTAAATTATTTTTTTTTAATTTTACCTTCTCTTGCATTAGTTTTTTTAATTTTTCCTTTTCCTTACATTACTTTTTTTAAATTTTCCTTTTCTCTTGCATTAGGTTTTTTTATTAGTTTTTTTTTTAATTTTCCCTTCTCTTACATTAGTTTTTAATTTTCCCTTCCTCTTACATTAGTTTATATTACAATAGTCGCATACAGCCCAGCATAAGTTGGGAAATTTATTGTATTACAAAATAGATAGTAATTTTAATCATCGCTCTCACACCTTCAAGTTTGAGACATAAATAACGGTTCCCAATATCACGTCGACAGAACTTGCCTTTTCAGTGTTTGTTTATCTGTAAAAAAAACACGTTCGATTTCGCCAATAATTTTTTAATTGAAAAGTGCATATTTTTAGAGATAATAGATACATGAATATGCTAAGATTCATAGCAGCAAAGCAGTAATAAAACTATAAAAAGAATTAGGGAACGCTGCACAAACGGTGCTAGGTAGAGAAAGACCAAATTTTTACTAGATTGATAAACCTGAGTAAATCAGCCGACGTATACCCGACCACGACATTGTTTAACGAACAGAGCGGAGGCGGTTTGTGGCCACGGACGGTACTGACCCCTAATCTGAATTTGATTCTACAATAATAAAAGGTACAGCTAGTTATATATGGAATAATAATATGAATTGAACAATTTTTTAAGATTACTCTCGAACGCTTAAATTGGACACTTCATATTTTAGTATGCGATTTTTATAAAGTCTGAACGATTAGTAACCTTTCACATAAACTAACATTATATCTCGGAGGAAGAAAAAAGAGGAAGTAGCTTATCAGAATGCCAGAAGTATAGCCCGCTGAAGTACTAAATCTGAAGCTGACATAAATTGAAAAAATCGTTCCATGCGTGAAAATGAGCAATATACATAAAGATTTCTCGTTTGAAATCCACATTGTTCCCTAGTTTTCTTTTCCTAATTCTTGTTTCTTACCTTTAATCTTATTATATGATATATGTGTTTATATGTGCGTATATTTTTTTCATACACTTTTTTATGATATTTTATTTAAAAATTACTAGCGTTTATTGTTTCTTCATAACGTGCCAGGTTATTTATAATTTTTTTCATTTATTGTATTTAAATCTCTCGCAGTTTTCCACCACACATAATATATAGTATTACACATTACTGTAGTCTACTAAACGATATGCCTCCTACAACAATTAATTCGCCCTATATATGTGCTGGTTAAAGAAAATAAATCAGTAAATAAGACAAATTATATCGGATTCAAAATTTAAAAAGAATTCAAATTGTCATTCTAGAATTTATGAAAAGCTTGCTTATAAAATGGCTACTCTAGTTATAAATTAATTTGTTATTAAACTGCTTACAAGCGTTCCAAAAAACTATATAATCTTTAAATTTACATGTGTATGGATATGTAATTATATATATTAAAATCAAAACACTGAGCAAAGTTCTTGCTTTAATACGCTGTTAGAACATATGCGAAATTATCGCTTGTTGTATGAGCAAATGAAAATAAAAAAAAGTTTTTACTAAACGGTTTGTAGGAAATATTATGTGTATATAATTACTGCATAATTTTCTTCAATATTTTTTATAATTTCTATTTAGCATAAGTTTTGAAGGTAATCTTCGTATCTACGAAATGTCAACACTTGTAGATAAATAAATTTGAAAATATATATTTCATCATACTGTATGTAAATTAGAAGTATAAATTAATATATATATATATATATATATATATACATATGTGTGTGTGCGTGTGTGTATGTATACTCAATTCTTGATTGCTTACATTTGAATACCTTACACGTTTGATACAGCGTTTTCTTTTCAAAAATTATGTGCATATGTATAAATATGAAATACCTCAAAAATGGATCACACCACTGCGTGCATATAAATAATTAATGTAAGTGGTAACAATCATCAGCCTCTGATGATAATGTCAGTAAACAGGTTTTTCGGTTACTATTACCCAACTAAACTTTCTGAATAATTCAGTGATACCGATAAACCAGGCAAGAGTTATATTTTTAAGATTCCGAAGCTCAAAACACCAAAACCATATTTTAGTCTACATGTCAAAATTTGATAATTTTATTAACGAGAAAAATAATGCAATTTGACTAAAAATAACATTATTTTCCATTTGTATAAAAAGATAAGAATTTCTTGTAATCGAGTTAAGAAATATATACTATTAGGACACAAAGTTATTTTCTGCAATAATGAATGTGAAATAAATATATGGGATTTGATAATATAGCATAGACTTATATTTAAAACGAATACTATCTCAATTTTCGAAATTACTGAAGCGTGTTTTGATTTTTTAAAATATTATTTTTAAAAAATTATTGTCCTGTAATTTAATTGCGTTTTAGCATATATCCACCAAATAATACAAATAATAGAACCAACAAATAATAGATAAAATCAGTGATTCATTACTTGGTCGTGTGCCTTTCGTTTACGATCACATATTCCGCCAAGCAAAGGACGATATTCCCTTTGAAAGGCTCTTAAATGAATCATCACGTTGCTGACGCAGCTTTTCGCGTCCGAATAAAACTCATAATAGTATATTTAAAACGGTACCATCCCGCGGTGCGGTGTTCCCGCGTGTGCTCGGTCAGCCATTTGGCGGGAGATCGAGTGAAATGCTTTCCACCCATCAACCGCGTGAGGGCGTCTTGAGCGGAAATAACAAGGAAAATCGTATATGTCAAATGTACTCGTTTGACGTACTAAATGTAAAAATGTTCCGGTATATGATGATATTTCCACTATGTGACTTTTTACTTAGTCCAATTCCTTCGCTATTTTTTCCCTTGGTTGTTTTTATTTTCAAGTTGGCAAATATTGGGCATAAATATGAGTTTACTTCAAAGGAAAGTAACATCAATTTAAAAATATTTTTATCAGAATAGGAATAGAATCACAAACTAATACTGGTTGTGAAACTTTATCCACTCTCTATAGCTGACCAAATGCAGTTCTTGAACAAGGCCGGGGGCAGACATTATTTTTGCTACATTCTTAACCTTTTTGGCTTGTACATTAAATCCTTAGTCGTTTCATTAATCATACGTCAGCAAAATAACTCTGGTGGAAAAAATATTAAACTCTTAATAAATCTTTCCCTGTGTTTTAGTTTATTTAATAAGGACCCCAATTTTTTAGAATATGTCTTCTTGAAAATCTCTCTGTATTTAATTACAAAAAGAGGAATATTTTTCAAAAAAGAAGCATTTGTAGAAAATCAATACACGTTGATGGGTTAATTGAATAATGAGCCACAAGTGTTTACAAAAATTCATCAAAACATTCGGCAACATATTGTTTTATAAATATCAAGCTGACTATTTATTTTATTCAATATCTGCCAATAATCCACTTATTCCGATAAACACTATTAAGATGCGCACATGTGCATTTAATAGGCTTCATAATGTTAAAATATTGCGCCACTGCCTTGGAACTACAGACGGTGCAGCAGCAATAACATTAGGCCTTTAAGCAATTCAGATAAATAATTCTATAGAACTGGCAATATCGTTCGCCATTGATATTGATGACATCCGGAAGGGGCAAAAAACTCGCCATATACTATTCCACTCCATATGTTGGCCAAAAATTGAAACCAGATATGAGATTCTCTTGGTAAATGAAGATTTTTTAATGAAAAATTATAGTAAGCGAGCAAAATCAGCAAACTATTAAAATCCCGTCCTATTACTAAATCAGACCAAGTTACAGCTTGAGAAAACAATAAAACCAGTTCCCGTTTATTTTTTCCTACATGTAAATGAAATAATTATTGCGTTCTTTATGGTGTACTACAGTTTGCACATAATCTTAATAATAATATTAATTTCATAGATTTATGTCGAGTGGCATTTTATCGTTAACAACACCTGAAAATGCTTGGTTGAAAAAACTTTGAGAGAAGCAATTTGTGAGTTTGTGACATCCAACAGAAACAAATAAGATAAATTCCCGATAACACGCTTTTAAGCCTGTGAACAAACCTTACAAAGAAAACTCAGTCATTAAAAATGAATATAAACCAGATTTCTATTAACACAATATTATCAGATTGAAAAGAAGGTTAAGATAGATAGAAGATTTATGACAGAAGTCATAAGAAATGTGTATGCATTTTAATTGGATTTATGTCAATTTCATACTAATTTTGTGGCTGGTTTATTTTAGAACAAATATAAAAGTTATAATTAACAAAGATTGCCAAAACATGACTTATAAAACAGGGAAACCACACATGTATTAAAAGAAATCTTAAATCCGTAATCTAAAGATTTTTAAATTAGGTAGAATATTGCTTGCAAATATGAGAATAAATTTTTATATTTTTACTTAGCTTTATCATTTTCATTACATAACGATAAAGCATAGTATGTTTTTGATAGACTTTAAATGATCAAGAGTTCCTCAAAAATAATAAAGTTAAAAGTGGTCACCATAGACACTAATTAAAAAGTTTTTTTGCATTTTTTTGGCTTTAGCAATAACTTAAATGATACTCTCTTAAAATCTCTAAAAACATTAATGATTTTAAGAGGGTTTCTTCTTTGTATCACAGCCATTTTCCGTAGATAATTTAAATTGGATACCAGGATAAAATATAATATTATTTACACATTGCAGAGATTAAAACACTCAAAACTATTAATATTTTCTTTTCATTTGGTTTCTTGTTTAGGGTATAAGTTGAAATGGAAATTTATAAGGATTTCGAAATAATTTTTAAAAAATTCATGTGAGTTATTTTTAAAGATACTGTACCCTCTCCCTGGTGCCGAAATTACTTAACATAAAATTAATACAAAAAAGCAGAATTACCACAAATTTATGCCTGTGAAATATATGCTAGGCAATATAATTGTTTACAAGACAAATAATGCAATAATGTACGATTAAATGAAACTACGTGATGTAGTATTATTTCTACTTTCTTTAATTCCTTTACCACGACCTAGGTTTTGTTGTATTACAACATCTTCAGGTGGGATATTAGCAAAAATGCTAATATCTCACCTGAAGATGTTGTAATACAACGAAACCTAGGTCGTGGTAAAGAAATTGAAGAAAGTAGAAATAATACTACATCACGTAGTTTCATTTAATCGTGAATAATGAATATCTACAAAATTAATGCCAAATATATTCAACAATGCAATAATGTTTAAAGGGTTTAATGGTTATATCACATGACCTTAAATGTTTATATATTCATAAGTGTGCACGGAACTTTAATATTGCCTATTCCATTCGTACTGTTCCGCTTCATCTGAATAAGTTTACTTTGGGATTGAGATAAAATCGAAGTTAAATTACATTTTTCTCCTAGCACATGTAATTTAACTTAAATTTTATGAGTGGAAGTTTGTTGGTTCAGCAATTAGGTTATCGTGGTGGACGCCTGGTCCTATCGAAATTAATTCGATTAACCTGTGACAGTTTATTTTTATTTTTGTTGAACTGTATAAAGCTACATATAAGTGTGTGTATTATTACAGACCTACTTTATTAAAAATTGTCTGGTAATATTATTTAGTAATTGTTCAGAAAACTATGATTTTATCTCTGTTCATAGTTGTTGAAACGACACATTTTTTATATCGATTAGTGAAACACGCTCGGTGAAAATACTCCCGTTCGTCCGAGCACCTCTGGCTAATGAATCCAACCATATGTTGAGTTTGTATATATGTTTTATTTAGTACGTTCAAGCCTCAAACAATTGACTCGTTTATTAAATTCACCACAAATAACGGTTGAATGTATTTATATATTCAAATTAAAACATTCGAATTTTTTAATTAAAAACTCTTTACTAATTCTAATCTCTTAATTGCAGGGTATACAGTTATTATCACGATACAACGACCTGCAAGGATTTACAGTTACTATATTGCTGTCTCCGAAGACAGACGAAAGAGGAATAAATATATTTACAAACTCAAACTCGAAACTTCATTTGACTAGATTATTGAAAAGAAATTAATAAATTTACTAATAATTTTTCTTATAATATTGCCTAACCAAATGCTATAATTTAATTGGTAAAGCATTTTGTAAGAGGAAATCGCATGTGTATGTTCACCTTAACGACAATATACAAATATAATTTTTTCTGTACATCTATGCTACAATACGTTTCAAATTATATAATTTTCTATCCCCTCCTTTTACAATAAATACTAAAAAAATTTACAGTAATTTTCAATGTTTAATTATAGATATATAAATAATTAAATTATATTTTGCAACATTTAATTGATATAAAATATAAAAGGCCAATCGCAATATCAAAGACGATTTTTATGAGTACATATGAGCATTACCTTAGAGTTCGTAAAGAATATGTGTTTTTATATTTTGTGAATTAACTACGAAACATAATTCATGCGTCGGAAACGCACTTGATCAGTTTTTTGAATAATAATTTACGGTTAGCGATTTTACAGAAACGCTAAAATGGGTGTTTTCTTATTTCTAGTTTAAGTCTAAATAGGAAACTTCATGTCTCCAATTTTCATTATATCAAAACTCCATTGCAAATTTTCACCCGCATTTTGGTAAATTTAGGTTTCTAAAGATTCTCTTAATGAGCACAATAATATAAATTCTAGAGGTTAAAATGGTTTATAGCTTTGAAATCTCAATCAACCTGGGAACTTAAAATAAAACACATAAACAATTTTATCACAAAAATGGAATTGTAAACTATTTTAATACAAAAGAAAATAGGTTTGTTTTGTTTGTTCGCGCTAATTTCTGAAACCACCAATCCAATATCTAAAATTGTTTTAGGGAGGTTAAAAAAGCGGTCAAGCACGAGTGGAAGTCGCGCTACGAGAGTTCCGTACAGATTTAGGCATTTGTAAAGATTTAATGGTACATAGTATTCCTATTAAACTGTTTATGAAAATTTTAACTTTTTAGAAAAAATATTGAATGTATTTGGCGTTAATTTTGTAGAAATTCATTATTTACAATGAAATATATCTTTGCTAATAACCCACCTGAACATGTTGTAATACGACGAAACCTAGGTCGTTATAAAGAACTTAAAGAAAGGAGAAACAATACTACATCACGTATTTTTATTTAATTGTGTTTTAGAATAAAAAGATATTGCTTGCTATATATTTGACATACTAAAAATGGCGCATATTAAAAAAAAATTGTTTATATTATATTACTATAAATTAACGATTTTCAGAATTTTACCTTTATTTTTGTTATGAGTCCTTGCTTCTTGCCAAATTTCATGATTCTCGGTCAATAGAAGATACCCTAAAGTTTTGATTTATTTGCGAGTGTCAAAATATGACACATAAATAGCTGTATTTTATATTGCGTTAGAAACTTGATTTTTTTACGCAAGGGAGTGTAGACTTTAATATTGGATATAAAATTTCAACCAAAATTGATACCACCAAGCATTCCTGGGAAAAGATCTTGACATACAGACAAACAGACGGACAACAAAGTGATCCCATATCAGCCCTTTTATTTTATTTTGAGGTATCCCAAAAAATTACACACTAAATTTTTTCACGCGGCGATTTATTGAGACGGTTTTTATTTGCTTTGATTGTTTGTTCGCGCCTCACTAGAACTGCACGTTTGATTTAAAAATCCTGTATATGTTAAAAAGTACATATATTTAAAAGGATCATAGGTAAAAATATAACCAAAGTTAGGGAACTCCGCAGTAGAGATTTACCAAAATGATCTGTCGACTGATCATTACAAATAGTCCAGCTGATATACTTCCGACCCCGATGATCTACGTCGTTTGACAAACGGAGCAGAGGCTTTTAGTGACCAAGGAGAAAAGTCATAATTAGATTCTATACCGGTGAAGCCACAGGATACAACTTGCTAAATATAGCAATATTATAAAATAAGTCATTTTTCAAGGTGACTCTTGAAGGTTTAAACTGGCAGACAATTTCGTATATCAGTATGCATTTTTCGTAAAGCCGAAATTAATAATAACCTGTCTTTATTATTAAGAAATTAATAATTTTCTTTTCGTCATAAAGATGAGGGAAAAAAATTTTGCTCATATCTCCCGTTTGAGACATGATTTGAATCACAAATTCAATCATTTTATCTAAGGCATGTGCCGTTAATTTACACATTCGAAAGCCATCTTAAAAAAAACTTCTTTCGTTACTACCATTCGTAGCTCCACGTTGCTCCCTACACGGTTTTTTCCTGAGCCCTATTCCTCCCTTTTAATCTTATAATTACACCAGTAGAATAACATTCTCGATTCGATCAAATCTCTTTTTAAAATCAAAATAGGCTACTTGTAAACTTCGACCCAATTATCTCTGTACATACTCCACAAGATTGCTTTAGAAGTGGAAGGCTTTGGACAAATACCGTCCTGACAATCCGTCAGCTGGGATTGGATTTGTAAATAAATAGGACGATTCAAGAGTTTCGAATACTTTAGTAAACGAAGATAACACTGCTACAAACCTATATATTTTTATGTCAGACCTAGAACCAGATTTAAAAACAGAAATCACCCGGAAAAGCTTTCAAACACGTGGATAAATTTCACAATTGAGAGAAAGATTTACTATATATATTCATCGTTTGAAAAATATATCGGGACATGCCTTGATTACGTAAGGAGGTGAGTCATAAGGCGTAGGTACTTATTTTGACTAGAGCGGTTCCAATGCGAATCCGACTTTGGCATAATCAATTCTACCGATGTACAATAGAAATGAGGTATTCCCAACAGTGACTCATGCCGTCATTTCAAAAAAACATTGGTTCGATACTAAAAAACTGAATTTAAATATTTTTAAAGGTGTTCCTAGCAGTTTCACACAAGTACGATATTCCATTGTGCATCATAGTTGCTGAAAATACCAGGCTGTA
This sequence comes from Druceiella hillmani, assembly GCA_039881145.1. NCBI lineage: Eukaryota > Metazoa > Arthropoda > Insecta > Lepidoptera > Hepialidae > Druceiella > Druceiella hillmani. The sequence continues at coordinate 2,291,720 of JAYKKI010000098.1, read as the reverse complement.
CCAGTCTGAGTGCTTATATCTCACGTACGACCAAAATATTTTCAAGTCAGACTTCATCCTAGTATGGACATTTCGAACGTACCCTTTATGTAAGGGTCTCGTGTCATGTAATTACTCTATTACTCAGCTAATAATATTTTAGATTTAAATACAAAGAAACCATTGTGGTATAAAATATCGGACACCTAATTTATTAGCATAGCATAGTAACGACCACTAATATCTGAGATTAAAATTTGTTTTTAATAGTTAATATCAATCACACAAGATTTAGAAAAAATGTCAAAACAATGCTCAGTATTATAAATTTCCAATTTTATTTCAAAATTGTCCATGTAGTCTATTAACATGCTAATATATTTCTTCAAAAAATTATTCGATTGACAATTTATGAACAGTTTACGAGTCTCAGTAGGGAGATCTTTTGAGGAGCGAATCCGAATAAAAATCAAGTAAGCTTTGCGCTAATCACTGGATTCTTAAAATCAATACATTTCATATTGCTACTAGAAATCAGGAACATAATATGTTTTATGCCTACATTTACGTTAGCCTCCAAAAAATATACTAGCAAAAATTAAACTGAGCTAAACCAGTTCGGTTTATGCTAGAATCTGTTTTGGATTATTTATAATATCGCTCTCATAAACCTTCTGTTTTTGACATTAACATATAAATATATAAAATTACTTCTGTAATGTTCAATTATTCGATTTTCACTTATATAACATTTCGAATAAGCAAGAGACGATATTCCCTTTAAAAACCACTCAAACCCTTCTAATGCGATTGTGCATTCAAGGGATACGGCGCATTTCCAACGCAGCTCTTCGCGCTAGAACGGAAGTTAATACTCGTACTATCCCACGGATTGGTGTTCCTGTATCCGCAACTACCCAGCCAGTCTTTGGAAAGCGTCCGAATTGAAATTGCTTTACGTCGATCAACCGCGTAGAAGCTGCTTGAGCGGATATGATAGGATAAACCTTGCGTATCAAATGTACTCTTTTATCCACCACATGGAGAAAATATTTAACTTTATGATGATATAAAAAAATGTATGGCAACCTTGTGGAACTTTATTTCAAAAACATATACAATTTACATAGATTCTAAAAAGGTAACATTAATTCCGTAAACATTATAAAAATACCTGCTTCATTAAAATAACTCCGCTTTCGCAGAAATGCTTACGATCAAAACAAATAAAGTTCCACAAGCTTGCCATATATTTTTTTTACACTAGTATTTTTTAAAAACCACTTTTTTTGTTTGTAATTAAAAAATGCACATGTTTCCGCGTTTACTTTTTATGTTGCCAATAATAACGAAAGAATAACCTTTTAATTAGAAATACGAATGTTCTCTTAGAAATCTTGGACAATAAAAAAGCAGAAATAGTAATAATACCTAATAATGTTTTTTTATTTAGAAAATCATATCTCTAAAACTATTAGACGTAGGATAATACAAATTTATTGTTTGATATACGCAATAACTCTTCTATCACCGACATTTCGATGATCCACTCTTTACGAGACAGCTGTGTATTACTGGACGTAAACGAAGTCGCAATCAGATGCTAAAAGTTTTTTTTTTATTTCACTACTTTGTATTACGTACTTTGTGTACATTTACCTAATAATGATTTTAATTATTCTATGCTAAATAAGATTGGAAGAAAACGAGTGAAAAGTTCAAGAGTTTGCTATATTCGACAAAGCGAACCAGATCAATTACACATCAAACGAACTTGATAGAAGAAAATTGTTTATCTCCAGAAGTAATTTAAGGCAAATATAAGAAAGATTTCAATCATAACAATATTATGAGATAACAAAGAATAATGAATCAAGCAGAATATCAGTTCTAGACGCCGGAAGAAAATTTCGTGACTTTTAATTGGGGTTATGTCGATTTTGTTTAAATTTTATTGCTTCTTTAACTAAACTATAAAGATTAAAATCATAAATAAACAATAACTAGCGTGACCCGTGCGAAGTCTTCGCATTATAAATTATTCAACACAATTTAATAAATCAAAATTGATTGCAGGTATTCAATTCATTTCTAATTTTGCACACTGCTTATTACGTTTTTATTCCATTATGAAGCTCAGATGACAGATCAAACAAATATTTTACTAAAATTGACATATAGAGGCGTAAGTACCAAAAGCATAGAGCTAAAGCGCCACTTTATTTATACGTGGCGCTTTAGCTCTTCTAATTTTTGTTTAATTTCAAATCCACTCAGGATTTGAAATTAAACAAAAATTTTACCGACCGTCGATCATATTGACGGTGAGCCGTTAGATGGCAGCATTGCTGTTTTGTGTATATAATTTTAATAATTAATTAATTTGCAAAAACAATAGCAATAATAAATTTTTTAGTTGTGGATGCCGGTAGAGCAAGCAATTATCTATAAAATGATATATAATTTATGTGGATTAGTTGTGAGGTTTTTTCTAAAAAGGGAGAGTAACATCTTAACCTTAGCGTATTAATATATATGATGATATTTAAAATTCCCACCAATATTAAAGAAAGTAAATATATTTATTGTGAATTTTCTGATTACTTTTGATTCTAATATTGCAGTAAGTAGCAAAGAAAAAATTTAAAACAAAAATTAAAACAATCTACCGATTTCCCTATTTTTCTCATTTTCTAATAAAAATGTAAAAGAGTTAAAGTAACAATTACGTATATTCACAGAAATCACTACCATTTTGTAATAGGAAACGTCCAAATTCGCGTCCAAAAACGTCTTAATTCGCGTCCAGTGCAGGTTCGGAACATTACTATTTTTAAGATAATTTTAACCTTTCACAATAGGGCAAGTGACAGAAAAAATAATTATTAAAACGTCTTAAAAAAATTATTAAAGTTACGCTGAATTTTACAAATTCGAGCAAAAAGTTAGAAATAAGTTTAATAGGTTAATTTTAATATTTTTTTTCAGTAACATTTTAGCTTTTTAAACTTTGAAAAAAAAATTGTTTCAGTAACAATAACCATTCAGTATTAATTTTACTCGAAGATCTCGGAGATCGAAATAAACAAAAATTAATTTTTCCGTCTTTTGTTTTTTGAAGCCTTATTTTTTTTAATGTCCTGTAACGTAATGTTGATTAAGTTTTTAACGCTCACCTATGATTTGGATATACGCTACCTATTATTTATTGAGTATTTTATCTTTTTCAATTTAATAAATTAATATTTAATACGACGTGCGTAGTAATATAAATATTACATAGATATAACACAAATATACTCATCATCAATATATTTCTGGTAATCATATAAATAAAGCAGTCTTATATAACATTCCGTTTGTTTAACTTGTCTCCCTGAACACTCTCCGTACATGGCGATCCTGTCTGTAGCTAAACCAGGCGCGAAGCGAATATGACGCGCTACCATTTACAATGTAGACCATTTTTAGGTAATGTACTGAGAAATTGTAATGAATAAAATGATATCTGAGTATTATATTTCATTCAAGAAAGACATTTATTTGGTAAAATCTTTAATTGTATTTATATAATAAAAATGGGCAAGCAGCATAGTAAAGACGAAACGGAAATTATGCAAAATGCTGGCTCCGGCAATGACAATAGACTCTGGTTGAAGTTCGACTTTACGTGGCCACAATAAATACTTTGCTGACCATCATCACTCTCGTTATTATGCTAGGACTATTGTAAGGCGTGTCGTGCTTATAAGCAATGTGATATAAAATGGATAACAGCGGAAATGTACCGGAATTCGGTAAGAAAATATATTTTTCGTCAATAGTTCTACTATTGAAGATCAAGTAAAAGCTGTAATAATGCGAAGTAAATGTGTGATGTTCGCATATAATCTTATATAATAAATATAGCGAGTTGTGTTAGATTTCGTGAAAATGCATAACTTTGCTTTATTTGAGTGAAGCGTATTATCGGACTACAATTTTACAGGATTCTATATTTTATACAATTATGTATGTTTAATAACCTCAAAAAACTGTTCTAAAGGTATAATATCGTCTAATATCTTTACTTCAGTTTTTGTGTTGAGTGAGTTATGGCCATTATTTTGGAGCAGTTTTATAAATAATTAAGGGAAATTAGGATTTATTAAATTAAATTTGCTTACTAAAATATGCCCTCAATGCCAAAGAAGCGTTGAGGACATATATTAGTATACAAAATTAGGCGACGCAAATAATATATTTTGTATTATATACTACCTGGTTCCCCAACTTAATAATGACAGTGATGAAGGAAATATTAAAACAATTGATATACCATTAACTTAACATTTGTGTACGGATTTTGAGTAATTATATAACAAGATTGTAGAATTATGAGTGTTTGAAAATTATATCTATAAGCAAAATGAATAGTTTCGACTAAAAATGGCTTTAAATTTATTTTCTGTCATGTCTAATGATGTAAAACAAAGGCTAAAAATTATTACGCGAACACGAATGATTTCATTGAAAACATGAAAACGGAATTATTTCCAAAAATCGCCTGCCATTCAAAATAAATTGCAACGTTTCAAACAAAATTATTTATAGATTTCTGAGTACGGGACATATATAAACACATATTATTATAATAGTTTAAAACCGATAAACAAAAAATATGCAATTAAACACTTTCGTGGAATAATTAGGTTCCGTGGCCAAGGGATACGATAGCACAGAGGTATGCTTTCAACAAAAACCGTAAAGAACGAGGGATGAGGAAACGTAACATCATATGATAAATCTGAAAATGGTAATTCGGTACCTAGGTTACATAATATTTTTGTGACTTAATATAAATATACGATTTTATGATGTAACAGCGATTATTTTATTAAATAATTTTTATAACCGGGTAGTAAAACTTATTTATTTATGTTAGATTAAGAGACTCCTTTTTCAGCCTTAAAGCACAAATATATAATTTATTTTTTCATTACATTTGAATTACATTCTGTTCCATAAAAAATACGTGAATATAAATAGACTCGAAGGCAAAGTCTAGACTCTTGGATATATTTATTTACCAATTATGTTGGACTATGTCACCATTGGTCACAAGTTTTTTTTGTTTTTTGTTATTTACCAATTAAAGCAAATGGAATTCTAGGACGTGACTTTTTGAATCGATTTGAGTCACTTTTAGTCTTTATTAAAACTATATTGACATTACATATTAAATATAGAATATATTTGTCGTTAATTTTGTAAAAATTCATTATTTACAATTAAATTAAACTAAATTTATTAAACGTAATGTAGTACTTTTTCTACTTTCTTTAAAAAGAAAGTAGAAATAATACTACATAACGTAGTTTCATTTACTTGTAAATTACAAATTAAATAGAAACGCTTGTATATTTATTACCGACAATTATTAAATTAATATATTCGATATTTTTTTATATATTCGATATTCTTGTATATTTATATATATTCGATATTCTTATATATTTATATATATTCGATATAGTTACATATATTATATATATTCGATATTTTTATATATATTCGATATTCTTGTATATTTATTACCGACAATTATTAAATTAATATATTCGATATTTCACCGCAATGCAAATCTATTCACTATATTCATATAGACATTAAAGACGATTGCGTAGTTTGTTCAGTAAATATTCAGTGTCATTTTTAACAATTTCTCTTGCTAAGTCCATAATAGGGTTTAACCCATTTTTCCTGGTCCCTATAATGCAGTTAGGGACTTACCACCAAACGTGAAGATGATAAAAAATGATATATTAGAATTTGTACACAATATTCAACAAATTTATATTATGAATAATATAGTACTTTCAGTGTAACCACATGTATGTACCTGTAAGAATATATTGAATTTTTTATCAAAATAAAAAAAAACAAAAATTGTGCACGTAAATTTATAAAAACATTAATTGAATCTGTCAAATCACAAAAGAAAAAATTATTTACGTTTTTTTCCCTTTTTGGGTGAAAGGTGTAGTAATGTAAATAACATATAAATGTAGCACAAATATACTCATCTTCTATATATTTCAGGTTTACAAATAAATAAAGCAGTCTTGTACATCGATTGATTTATTTAACTTGTCTCCCTGAACACTCTCCGTACAAGTGAAATACGAAAGAGGAAATTTAGAAAAGTGTAGTCAGCGGATAAAAATTAAATTTCATAATGCGTTCTGCATTGATTACAAAAAAAATTATTCTCATTTTCGTGTTATTATTAAACCTCTGAAGAAGTCTTATGATAAACTTAGTTTAATTTATGAATGTTAGAATAAAAATCAACCATGTATTCACTCGACGAGATTCACCGATATTTCGATAATGAATCATCCTGGCAAAGAGGTCTATTCAGTTCATAATCAACGTATAAATAGTGAATCTTATACGCCTGAATCAACTACTCTTGAAATTTCAATACTACAGCAATATTTACAAAGACGAAAGAGAGCATTGACTGAATGTATAAAAAATACGCATGAAAAGAAATATGTTAAGAAAATATCATTACAAATTGAAAATAAGAAGGAAACTTAATCTCTACGCTAAATAAAATGAAAATTAAGAGAAAAGAATGTTGCATTTAAATAGTAATAGAAGTATCGTAGTACTAAGAGATACCGAAATTTTGAGCAAAAATCATTTTTAAGAAGCTATGGATCAATTTATTGCCATGCCACAAGAGTTTATAAAAATTTCCTAAGTCTTAAATAACATTCTTATTTTAACGTATTTTGACATATTTTGTATGAAAATTATGGAAATCTGCGTATTTCAACATAACAATCATTGATCTTAACGAGATGAACTTTACAAAGGAACAAATAAGATAGGTGGTTTTAAATGCGGAAAAAACTTTAGATAAGCTAAAATCTGTATGTTGGGGCCTAATAAATTGCCGAAGAAACAATACAGTGAAAAAATAATAAACAGGATTCAGCATTGCCAAATTCTATTATAATGTATAGAGTAGTTTAAGCGTGAAAGAAGGACAATATACACGAACAGACAAGAAAGACAAATCACATGAAAATTCAAATAACTGAACGAACACCGTTTAACTTTTGGAACATATGCAGTTTACAACCAGGAGCATTTCGACATTTTTTTTGAAATCGTGTGAAAGTATACACGTTAAAAACTATATACCTAGAAAGAAATTCTGCAGCTGATGATTATTTATTATAAAAAACCATTTTCAAAAAAAAAACACACCAGAAATATATCGAAATTTGTACATTACATCGTTATTTCTCACTATATTCACCATGAATTTATTGTTCAATATTACAAATTTGACACACACACAAAGGAATTAGAAATTGATGAAATTAAATCACTTAAAATAAACTTTTCAAATTACATTAAAACAATGTCATTTTTAACAATATTAAAAGACAATTTTTTTTTTTTTTTTATTATTATTGCAATCTGTCATTTGAGACATTCAGCAATTGGTGTGTATGTTAGCATGTCTTGTAATGAGTTCGTCCTTTTGAACTCATTTCATTTTGCCCCTATATAAGGTCTTGGGGAAGTTTTTTCTTAAGCCTTCTGGGTGCCGTTATTGGGTTCATCAGGTTTATAGCCAGTGGATTGGGATGATTAGCGATTCGGTCTCTGTATGTCTTTATCATCTCTGAGATTTCTTCTTGGACCAATTTTATGCCAAGCTCCAAATGAAGTCTGTTGTTTGTGACATACCAGGGTGCACCAGCTATCATTCTAAGCGTTTTTGATTGAAACCTTTGTAGTATTTCAATATTTGATTTTGCCGCGGTTCCCCACAGTTGTAGGCCATAAGTCCATATAGGCTTGATCGTGCATTTATAAATTAATAGTTTATTTTCGAGCGACAATTGAGAGTTTTTGTTAAGGAGCCAGTACATGTTTCGCACTTTTTGGCCCGCTGCACATCGTTTGGTCAGGATGTGTTTGGACCATGTCAGACGTCTGTCGAGATACACGCCAAGGTATTTCGCGTAATCGGCTTGCGGTAACTGTACTCCATTTAGGTTTACTGCCGGACACATATTTCGTTTGGTAGTAAAAGTAACTTGTATTGATTTGATTTCGTTAACTTTGATTCGCCAATCTTCCAGCCACTGTGATATTTGGTCAATGCTTGTTTGGAGTTTTTGTGAGGCTATGTCTGGTCGGTGGTCTGCTGTGAGAATTGCTGTGTCATCAGCAAAAGTGCCCGTAACAAGACCTTCTGTGACTGGGAGGTCAGCTGTGTAGAGCAGGTACAGTATTGGGCCCATAACGCTTCCCTGGGGAACTCCTGCTTGGATCGGATAGAGAGACGTAGTTTCAGTTCCCTGTCCAAAAGACAAATAAGAAAAATTTTCAATAATACTAACTTAATAGGTTGTACTATCTGTAAATCTTTAATTTATGTTTATTTTAATTATTGACTATCAACTTTTGCATTTGCCATTACTATGAAAGTATAATTATAGTAATTAATTTTTAAGATATAACGTGTAAAGAAAATACAAATGATATACTAAAATAATTTCCGGCCGTGGCTAATGTATTAAAAAAATTGTTTAAAGAATAACTTCAATAAAAATGTGTATTTCCAAAAAAATATTTGTTGTAAGTATTTCAAAAGTATAAGTAAAATCCCAGCCAGGGTTGGGCTTAATTTAAATAATCAACAATACATGTTGCAATATTTATTGTAAATTGTAATAAATATTGTCAATATTAAACCTTTTTAAAAATGAAAAAAAAATAGTATGTGGATTTAAAATATATTTAAAATTTAGACAACTACAAAGTGAAACGAATGCCATAAAATATCCAAAAAATATATGGCATAACCTAATCTAACCCAACCTAACCTAACCCGACCTAACCCAACCCAAACTAACCCAACCTAACCTAACCCAACCCAACCTAACCCAAACTAACCCAACCCAAATTAACCTAACCTAATCTAACCTAACCTAATCTAACCTAACCCAACCCAATCTAAACCAAACATGCCCAACCCAACCTAACCTAACCCAACCCAACCCAAGCTAACTTAACCCAACCCAACCTAACCTAACCTAACCCAACACAACCTAACCCAACCCAACCTAACCCAACCCAAACTAATTCAACCTAACTTAACCTAACCCAATCCTATCTAACCCAACCCAACCTAACCCAAACTAGCCCAACATAACCTAACCTAGTTAGGTTAGGTTAGGTTATATGGGGATGGTAACTCGCATAGGATAATTCGCATGTTCTAACCATGGTTCAAGGTACATTTTTCCTTTTTGTCAACTTTGAGTAACACCACAAACATACAAGTGAAAATATTTTAATAACGGGGTTTATTCACAATTAAATGAAACTAGGTGATGTAGTATTATTTCTACTTTCTTTAATTTCTTTACCACGACCTAGGTGTCGTTGTATTACAACATCTTCAGGTGGGATATTAGCAAATCATATTAGAAATATATTAGAATAGATATTAGAAAAAGACAGATAGATATTAGAAAGAATAGATATTAGAAATAGACAAATTATATTAGAATAGATATTAGAAACCTAGGTCGTGGTAAAGAAATTAAAGATAGTAGAAATAATACTACATCACGTAGTTTCATTTAATTGTGAATAATGAATTTTTACAAAATTAACGCCAAATATATTCAACGGGGTTTATATTAAATTTTTACTGCAATTTTTGTAACGCTGTTTTAAAAAAAACTATTTATGCTATTTGTAATACACTGTTTAGAGAAAGCTGACAATTCTATTTACATAATTTCTTTAATCTGAAATGTTTGCATAAACATATTTTACAAAGAGCGCAAAATTTAAAAGAAAAAGTTTTTTTAATATAAATTAAATATAAGTTTGTAACACGCTGACATTATTTAAAAGATAAAATTTAAAAAAAGTTTGTTAAACTATTTACGAATATTAAAAATATTTTATAATGATATTATTTAGCATGTTTCATAAAAGGTACAAGATTCAAAGTGGTTGCCATTGATTTTTCATATTATTTTGACTTCAGAAATACATCAAAAGGAAAAAAGGAAACCCTCCTAAAATCACTAACATACATTAGTGATTACATCAGTTTGCTTTTATGTCACAACTAATTTTCGTAGAAACTTGTAATTCGGTAAAAGAATAATATACATCACCTGTATATATTTCAGAGCTTTACACCCAAAAATATTTAAATACATTTCCATTAATGTCTGCCGAATATTTGCGTCTCATTCGTAACACTAAAATATTGAAGATGCTTATCACGACCCTAATATGAAAAATAAATTAAAATAAAATTGGTCCCATCAAAATGGCCGGATCCCCAACGACCGCCTTATTATCTCGCCACTAACCGGGAACGAAGGATCTTGCACGAAAAATTCCATCTAAGAGCTATTTTCCCCCTCGTAAGCCCGGAAGCAGATTTCCAATCAATAAACTTTGTTATTTCTTAATTCCTTAAACCAAGTAGAGGTATTCATATCTCGAGATATAAAATTGTGAATTCCCGGTTTTGAATTGGGATAATAAACGTTATTTCTGCTCTATGTGGCGCTTTCAACTTCGTTTCTTTCCGTCCTCACGGAGAATATTGCTTTGGCGTTTTCAAAAGGAAAAGCATTTTCCATCGAGGACATTATGACGTTGCCAACAAAAAATACGTATACTTGTACTAATGATACTTGTACTAAAAATTACAGAACTATTCACCATTCAATATTTTATATATTGGGAGCAAAATGGGAATTTCAAAAAGGTAATCGCCTGGAATTCCTTTAGTCGTATAGGGTGTTACGTTGGAACTTGACGTCACCGCGAATTATTATAAGTATTTAAACAACATTTAGTCATGCCATCCTATATGCTACGCAGATGTATCGATTATAAGGCAAATGTAAAAAACAGGAGAGACGTCTCATTTCATTTGTAAGTACAGTATAAATTCCGTCTAAATATTAATAATAAAATATTTAATTAAAATCTACTATTCTTAATCTAGCGTTTATATTGTAGTCGCATTTTGTATAAGAGTGATAGAGAAAAAGTTTACGCAATACAATATATTGTGACGTTACTGCTTAAGCGACGCGCTATTCCAAGCATTATCCTCTTATGAACATACAAAACTATATATAGTTAGTTATAATGGCATATGTCTAATACAGGTGTCATTTAGTAAGAATAGAAATCGTCTGTTTATAAAATGTCATAATGTACAGCATATCAAGTTGAAGTTTCCTCAGTAAAATTTAGAGAGAATCAACTTAAACCAAAAATTAAACGTGGTGTTATTCTAAATTTTGAGGTAATTTTAAGGGAGCAGAAGTAATGTCGCAAGAAAAGCTTTTTGTAGTAAAACGTTATTTGGGTGCTTCAAAAAATAGCTCCCTGAGATGTATGACTAAAATAGTTAAAAAAAATAATCCCTTTTGAGGCTTCCAAACTAATTTTGTAGCCCTACGGTTAAAGTGAAAAAAAAAATTATTTTATAAATTTTTCTAAATAAGTTCATCTACCAGCAAGGGCCAAGTTACTCGATGGATTTGAAAAAATGAAATATAATCTAATCCGTTTTGATTGTTATAATATTTAGAGCCTCCTATTTTCTGTTTTAACAGGTACGAACTCAGGGGCACAGTGAGCAGTGGATCTACGAATGTTTATAAATCTGCAAACGATGTTACGAACAAATTACTAACACAAGGTTCCGCTTCATCAGAATAAATTTAGTTTATGATTGTAATGAAATCGAAGTTAAATTAATTTCCACAAATATACGGGGTTTATTTCACTCCCAGAGTAAATGAGTGGAAGTTTTGCAATCAGGTCGTTGCGGCGAGCACCGAACTTTTATCGAAATCAATTCCAGTAAATTTGGACAGTTTATTCCTGTTTGTGCGTGTATTGTATATATGTGTATTGATTATTTACAAATAATATTTTACAAATTTACTGTTAAATTCTTCGGTAATACTATCAAGCAATTGTTCGGAAAATTATATTTTAATCTCTGTTCGCAGTTACTGAAACGACATTTTTTATATTGATAACTGAAACACTGAAGTGTTAATTATCGGTTGATTTATATAAATACTGGCTGCCAACCCTAGCTTCGCAATTTGTCTCATTCAATAAATAATATTAAGCTTCTCATTCAAATAAATATAATATTAAGCTTAAAATGCAATGGGCAACACTCCCTATCCTGCCTCCATAACCACCATCCTTCAGCATTTTTAAGCAAAACTATGTAAAATTCGGGCCAAACTAAAAATTTAAGTTAGATGAATATTCGGAAAAAAAAATATAACGCGGATAGTAATTCTGAGATGACTGAGGTTTAGTGTACACAAGATAAATAAAGATTAATTCCTAAATTATATCTTGCAATATTCAATTTTGTAAAAATATAAAAGACAAATCGACATCATTTGACTTTGATGGGCACATATAAGCACTACTTAAGAGTTTAAAAAACTTATATAGTTCGATATTTTGTGAAATGACCACGAAACGTAATTAATGCGTGGTGCGATACGCACTTGATCTGTTTCTTTAATACGCTTTTATTAAATCGACCTGTAACTAACCATGTAATGGAATAAACGAGACCAAATTTCTATTTATTATAACATCATAAAACTTGGCAGTAGTGTATAGTTCTGATGACAACACAATAAAATAGTACTATCGGACTGATTCAATGAAATAGAACAGGGAGCTAAAAACCAAAATCGTTCACGAATCCTCAAGGACAGCAACGAATCCTCAGGTTTTCGTGCTTCTAATTTCCATATACGCAGTGGTCTGTTTAGGATTGCGAACTTTCGCGCCCGGGCACGCATACGTGGCTTTAAGCAGAGGAAATTTGAGGAGCGGAAAGAAAACAGAAAAATCGTCGTGGACTTCAGACCGAAGAATTGGATTGTTCCTAGTTTACCGTGAAGATGCTTTGGAATACTGGTGCATTGCCAGAGATGGAGAAAATGCATGCTTAGACGCTCACAGACACAGAATCAAAAAGAGACACTTCAGCTTGATCAAATATGCTGCTCCGCTGATTTTAATTCAGGGGAAGTTTTTTTTTAATAAAGTGTTAAGATTTAAAAAAAAATAGCTCTAAATATAAAACAAGTTCCAAAAGAATATTTTCTGTTTTAGTATAAAATAAAGTAAAAATAAATTAACAGATTAAAAAATTAAAGGTAACAAGCTTTCGTAAATACTGCACTTAAAACCATAAAATAATTAACGAATCAATTTTTTTTGTCTAATCTATCTCAAAAAAAAAAGTATACTTCTCAAATTAATATTATGTGAATGAAAATGCTTAACATTTCAGTTAGATTTCAAGACGAAGCATCTCATGCTTTTTCACTCAAACATTATACTCAATAAGAAACATGGCTTACGCTAAAGTCCCTTACAGAGTGAGAGAAAAAACAAACTGGATAATTATTGTTTTGACTTAACTGCTGGTTTTTGGGATAACTACTAACGAAGATTGGTAGCAAACATCAATATTATGTTGAATATATTTGGCGTTAATTTTGTAGAAATTCATTATTCACAATTAAATAAAACTACGTGATGTAGTATTATTTCTACTATCTTTAATTTCTTTACAACGACCTAGGTTTCGTTGTATTACAACATCTTCAGGTGGGATATTAGCAAAGATTCGCTATCTTTGCTAATATCCCACCTGAAGATGTTGTAATACAACGAAACCTAGGTCGTGGTAAAGAAATTAAAGATAGTAGAAATAATACTACATCACGTAGTTTTATTTAATTGTGATCAATATTATGCTCATATCTCCGTTTGAAACATGGTCTGAATTTATGACTTTGTCTAAGGCTTAAGACATACAATTCAATTAAGTCAATTAAATCAATTTAAGCATTCAAAGGCCGTCTTAAAATAAATTTCTTACAGTTACGAAAGTAACTGAAAGGAAAAGTGCACTCATAACTCAACATTTTTCCTTACCTGCTTTTCTCCCAAACCCCCTTTCTGGCATTTAATCTTGTTATTATATGTGTGTTTATATGTGAGTATATTTTTCGTACTTTTTTTTATAAATTACTTGCTAGGCTTTTTTTTCTAAGTATGCTTGTCTATTTTTTAATTTTTTGTTCATTATATTCACAATCAATTGCAATTTTCCGTGACATATATTTTTTACACGGTAATTGATTCAACTAGAAGAGGCTGCTCCTCTAGCAATAAGTCCGTCTTCTGTATTTATGCATTAAAGACAATAAATCAATAAATTATCGAATTCAATGAAATTAAAAAACATTCTAGAATTTACACAAAATTCTTATGAAATGGTTATATTTTTATTACTCTTCTTCTTAGTCATGTTCTTGGCAGAGTGGTTGCGGTCATCGTGTCGTGTCTTGCAGATAAATTATGTGCCATAGGACATGTCGCCATTTCTTTCTATCAGCTGTACCCAAAGAGCACTCGTGAAACGGAATGTACATGGCTGCCTTGACTTCATTTAGTCATCTTAACGGTGGTCTAATATTTTGAAAATTATCATAAATTAATTTATTATCGAAGCGCTTACAAGAGTCTTCATAAATCAAATTAAGTTTCTTTAACTTAAAATATATAAGGTATATATGGATAACTAATTAAATGTATTGAATTTCAAACTCTGAACCAAGTCCCAGCTTTAAAGCGATATTGGCATATATGTGAAAATGTCGCTCGTTCTATCGATAAACGAAATTAAAGAGGAATTTTTTACTTTTAGATTTAGAATGAGCTTAGAAAAAAGTTCTGAAGACGATAATCTTATCCATGGTATGTTAACATTTATGGAAAAATTAATGTGTATGTGTAAGATTATCGTTTAGCCTGATCCTAGAATTTATAAAATAGTAAATTTTAAATAACATAAAAGTATATTTTAATGTACGGTATAAATTAGAAGAAACTTTTCTTACTTATATTTAAATAACTTGTACCTTTGGTGTAGCATTTTGTTTCTTTCATAAATTATATGCATACGACTTCAAATCTCTGAAAAGTTTAGTCACACTGCTGTGTCCCTGTAAATAATTAGTATAAGTGTTAACGAGTACTGGACTCTTATGATAATATAAATAAATAGGTTTTTCGGTTACAATTACCCTTTTGACCTTACTGGACTTTACAATGAAAAAAATAACTTAAAACGGAAAATTAATTTTAAGTTTCCGTAATTCAAAATATATAAACCATATTTTGGTCTGTACGTTAGGTTTTTTCGTAACTTTAATAACGTAAAAAATAATGCAATTTGACCAAAAATAAATGGTTCTACTCATGTAAAAAGACACTAACAATTTTTTTTTGGACGCAAGTTAAAAAATTTACAGTTAGGATACTAAGTTACTTTTACTTAACATGGATTCATATTTTCAAAGAACCCTAACAGAGTTTTAAAAATCGCTGCCTTGTATAACTCTAAAGTTTTAATAGAAAACTGCAGAAAAATTTCATCTTCCAATATGGGGCATTAATAAATATTTTCAATTTCGAGCTGAAACAACTTGCATCCTCAAAGACTATGAATGAAGAAGTAAAATCGCTCTTTTAATATTTGATGATTTGCTTTTCGTTTGCCATAACATATTGTAATAAGTAGCATACTATATTCCCTTTAAAAGGCTTTTAAATCCTTCATGCGATTGTGCATCTATGGGAAATGGCACATTGCTGACGCAACCCTTCGCTTCCGAATAAAACTCATAATAATATATTTAAACCCGTATCATCCCGCGGCGCGGTGTTCCCGCGCTCGCGATTGCTCGGTCAGCCCTTTGGCAGGCGCCCGAGTGGAATGTTTTCCTTCCATTAATCGCGTACCACTGGCTTGAGCGGGAATAATAGGGAAAACTTTGCATGTCAAATGTACTCGCTCGAAGCACTAAACGATAGAATGTTTCGATATATCTCAATCAACCCTTTCGCAATTTTTCTTTCGCGATTCTTTTTTTTTTAAGTGAAGGGATTTACGAAAGTCGGCTATGAATGTGAAATTATTACAAGGGTAAGGAAAATCGGATTCAAAAGTATTAATGATTTTGTTAAAGGTGTTTCGATAGACCAGAATATGAATACGCTCTCAAATTGATACCGATTGTGAATCTATCTCCATAGCCCTTGACAAAAATGTACCCAACGAAGAAATTTTCTTTGCTTCGTTGGTAAACTAATTGACTTTTACATTAAATGCTCAATCGTTTTTTTAAATATTTAGTCAACAAAATAACAAAATTGCATTGGGAATTTTTTTTCAAATTATCATATATACGCTTTACGATAATTTTTTTTTTAAACTTTTCAATATTCGAATTTAAGACGTCAAATAAAAACCAAATGTGGGGAATATTATCATGAAGGCAAATAGGAATGTTCAAAACTCGATAATTTTCAGGTTATTATTTTTTTAATTCGATAAAGTTGCCACTTTTGGCCACTTTTTTGCGTACAATTTCTGTAAATAAAAGAATTTTCACAATTAAATGAAACTAGGTGATGTAGTATTATTTCTACTTTCTGTAAGAAAAAAAAAAAAAAAAATTGCAAACAAAAAATTGTTAGTAGTTTGGCCTGAATTTCTACAAAATTAATGCCATATATATTCAATAAAAGAATTTTGTCAATTTTAACAAAAATGTTTATTATCAAATGTGCCCGAAATGCACCCGAATCTAGATTTTTTATGCTCTGGGGAAAAAAATATTAAACTTCTAATAAACCTCCTTGCATCTTTTAGTTTATTCAATGAGAACTCCAATTTTTTTTAACTTTTTTTCCTCGCTGTTCGTATTTAACAAGAAATAGGGAAATATTTTTACAAAGTACAAATACCGTAGACAAGACTTAAATTGCTTGTTAAAGAGAAGACAGAAAAACATTTGTGAAAGAAGCAGTTTGAGCGTTTGTGATATTCGAGTAAATAAATAAGATTACATACCGGAAACAATCTCGTTTATGTTTACCAATAAATGTTGTAAAGGAAACTCAGTAATTAAAAGTGAATATAAAACGGAACTTAATCATGGCAATATTATAACATTGAAAAGATAGAATGTCAGTAGCAATCAGATAGATATCGATAACAGATACCCTAAGAAATTTTTATGCTTTTTAATTAGGTTTATATTAGTTTTGTACTACTTTTGTTGCCACGTTGATATAAAACAAAAATTAAAATAGTAATGAAAAAATATTACGAGCACATGCCTTAAATATACGGAAAGATATATGTTTTAAATGAAATTTAAATCCTTGGATTAGTTTTAAATCAAGTAGAACACCATTTTAATTTAAAACCAAGGATCGAAATCTAATTGAATAATAATGCCAAAAATTCTCCAAAACTGAGGATGGAATTAAATACGGGAATATTATTTTCATGAAACATTATTTTAAATACCTTCATTATTTTTAAACATAATACAATGTCTTAAGCAGCAGAAAATTCTGTAAGAAAAATAAAAGTATTTAATCAATTATTAAATATTGACTTCTTTTGGTTTGCAATGATGAATTTTGTCAAGAAAAGTATAAAATAATTAAAACAACAATTCAAATATTCACATGTATTAATAAGGACTTGGTAATCACGAGAAAAACTCATATTATGAGGATCGTCGTGGACGTCTCTTACACATTTAAGCATTTTAAATAAATTTTAGATAGATTTTTAGGGAAAGAATTTTGAATATAATTGGCGTTAATTTTATAGAAATTCATTATTCACAATTAAATGAAACTACGTGATGTAGTATTATTTCCACTGTCTTTAAGTTCTTTAACACAGCCTAGGTTTCGTTATATTACAACTTCTTCAGGTGGGCTATTAGCAAAGATTTTTATCTTTAACGTAGTTAGTTTAATTTAATTGTGGAAAGAATTTTGTTAGTGTTTTCCAACAACTCCTATAATCGTTATCATATCACTTAAACTTTCGTATACGTTTTAGACATTAAATTTCTTTTTTTTTAAATAATACTCATCCAGGAAAAATTATAACAATGATGGAAAAATACTATTTCGTAACAATTGTTTATTCCACAAATAAAATTATTCACATGACAGTTTTTGAAAACACTTAAAAAATGATTTCCTTCAATATCTATTGAATATTTACATTTCAGTCTTTACAATAAAATATCTACGAAGCTTATTACGTTCTTAGAGAGAGGAAGTCATTTTAAAATATAAAATTAATATTATTTGGTCCTTTCAAAAAAATTAACGGTCTTAATCAAAGTGGCCGGATATCCAGCACCGGCCTTGTTACCTAAACCGAGGGACTACACGAAAGCTTTGCGTTACGCTAAAATAGCCATCTCCCTCTCGTAGGCCCGGAAGCAGATTTCCAGTCAATAAATTTTGTTATTCCTTAATTCTTTTTATTAAATTGAGGTATTCAGATTTCGAGGAAAACATTTATGAGTCCAATTTCAATTGAGGTAATAAACGTTATTTCGTGTCTTTAAGGTGGTTTTAAATTGATTACTTTTTGTCCTCGCTAAAAGAGTCGACCGTGACGTGTTCAAAGGGAAGAGTATTCTCCGTCAACAAAATGATAACGTCGTTGATAAAGTAACACGCATACATACGTTTATCCCACTCGATTATTTACTTATTAGTATAAAATACCGAATAAGATGCAAACATGGCTCGTTACAATGCCAACTTAAGTGTTATTTACCTCACAATTATCGATACGTAACATATTTGATGACTATAGCCAAGTCCTTAGATAATTCAAGAATTTGAAGTTTCATGAAACAAGAATTTATCAGAGATATTTTGTATCAAATTTTTGTAATCTTCACATACTACAGATGTCTATATTTATTTAGTACCTCAGATTGAACGGAGCTTAATCCGAACATGTTGTAGCATTATTTAGCGCCCAAAAGCTTAAATTCTGCAATAAATCCATACAATATAAGAAAAAGACCGTAAAGCTATAATTTATAAATTGATAACAGTTTTTTTGTTGTATTTTTTGGTTTATACAAGTAGACAAGCACGTATGAATGCATAAGGGTAAATATTATTAGCCTAGAATTACGAGTTTTTTTCCTCATTCTCTCATCATTGTCCTCAATGCTGAAGGTACTTAGGAGGTAGTAGAAGGTTCTAATGAGGGCCATGATTTTGGCCATCTTTCTATATAAGGCCATTTATTTTTTGTAGAGCTTAAACTTTTTTGTAGAGATTGAATTTTAAAAATTAAATACCATTTGATTCGTCTTGATTTTCCGGACTACATTTCTCAAATAAAAAATAATACTATGCCTAAATTTAAAAAAATATGATCAAATAAACATTTAGAAATTAAAAAAACTTTCACAATTATATCTTTTAGTTTCTGAGACTTTCTTAAAAGTTTAAAGCAAATTTATTTTGACTCCCTTCCTCAAAAATTAATATTTATTAAAATAAACTATGACAAACAAATTTAATTGTATAGGCAACAAAAATTCTGTAAAATAATATGTGTATCAATAATTCAGTTATTTAATATGGTTAATGACAAAGAACTCTGTGTCCAGCTAGTTAATTTTTAAAATTGGTGTGGGCAGTAAATATATATATATATATATATATATATATATATATATATATATATATATATATATATATATATATATATATATATATATATATATATATATATATATATATATATATATATATATATATATATATATATATATATATATGTATTATATACCTTTACCTGTGTATAAAACCCCGTAGTTCTATAGCAAATACAATACAAAGACTAAAAATCCAACGAGGTTACTTATCAGATATCCTTCAGATATTAAATAATTTCTTTCCAAATATTGAAAAATTAGAAATAGTGGTAATTTTATAATAACGTGATCATTGAAAAAGACTTTATTGACAACTGCACAAAATATCACATATAATTTTTCACATTTAAATTATTTGTCGAATTATAACGATATTAATACCATATTAATTAGTCAAATGCATGCTGTCATGCATATTTCATAATTGCACCGATACTTTGTTTGTCACAGGAATGGCAGTTTAACTCGTACTTCACCAATTCATTATCACAATTTAGTTGCACAAAATGTTATTCGGTTTACAACAAAGATTGGCAGCGTCTTAATTCCATAGATCCTGGTTGCGAGGGGTCACCCTAATCGGCTTTTGTTTTATTTATTTTGTACTTTTGTGTTAAATGTTATTTTTTTTAACACAATAACATCTTAATAACTTGACCTCACATGATGTAGATTTTAATATCGATTTTTTCACGAAACACGCTAATACATAATTTTGATACGAAAACAAGTATTGCGTAATAATTTTAATCATCGCCATCGTAACATCAAATCCGGCACATGAGTAACGATTCCCAATATCGCACTAACATATTCCACAATTCGATGCCAACGTACGAATAAATAAAATTGCTCATTCAATATTTGAATATTCGCCGTTCACTTACGATCACATATTCATTTAAGCAACGGACGACATTCGCCTTGAAAGGGCTCTCAAATCTTTTATGCGATTGTGCATCCAAGAAAGAGAACGTGTTACCGTCGCAGCTCTTAACGCACGAATAAAACTCATAATAATATTTTTAAAACCGTACCATCCCACGGCGCGGTGTTGCCGCACCCGCGAGTACTCGGTCAGCCTTTTGGCGGCCGCCCGAGTGGAATGCTTTCCGTCTATCAGCCGCTTGGGAGCGACTTGAGCGGAAATTACAAGGGACACCTTCTATATCAAATGTACTCTCCTATCGTACGTAATAAAGACAAAAAAGTGTTTCGATATATGATGAAATATCCACTGGTGTCTTTTTAGAGACTTACTTCAGTCCTCAAGCTATTTTAATCTCTTAAGAAACGAGGTACATCCATGTTCTTTCCTTGAAAATGATTAATTTATAACCAATAATTGTTTACATATGATTTTGACAATGAAAATAAATTACGCATTCAAAGATGTTGTGTCTATTAAAAGTGTTATGACGGACTATACAATTTATATTTAAACAAATGTTTATAAAATTAGTAAGGTGACTTTAGACGACTCTCCCACAGAGGATCGCTTTCTACGCTGATCCTGCCTAGTGGAAGTGCTATATCCTTTGATGATAGTTCAGTTACACATGATATTTTTTGCATTCAAGGTATTGTATGCTTGCACATTTGCTTCTTGAACGATAGTGAAGTCCTACTTGGGAATATTCCTACAACTAACCTTATCCTTAAACACGTGTTAGCGTCAATATATTATATTCGATGACTTAATAAGCTCTGTTATTTTTACATTATCCTACATATTTTACTTCAATGCTTAATCTCATACATAACATAAATAACATTCTGTCAACTTCGTAAAATCGGTTGTTCGGTAAAATGTGTAAATAAGAAGTAGGTTCTAAGCGTAATATATTCAATTCATTGAACTAACCATTTTTGTTCTACACTAAGAAATGATTTGTTCGTTTTCATAGCTATGCATTGTATCGAGGGGTACTTATATTGATTATTTTACAATTAATATAAACGTTCTGAAATCTAAAAACACAGATTAGTAAATACTATATAAAAATATATACCACAAAAATGCTATATACATATATACATCTCATCTTTGTTTAACCTAAAATATTTAATTTTAACCCAAATATTTATAAAAATTTAATCAAAATCGGATAGTAAACGGTTTTGGATTCTGTGCTCTATATTATTATATCGAATGTATATTGTTCTAATGCTGATTTAATTAAAACTAATTTTCCTCGGGCGTCAGTTAACAAGACGTCGTCGACAAGAACTGACAAAATTTGATAGGGTTAAAGAAAATTTATTGAGAGTAAAGTTCGAGAGTTTTCAATGATTCACAAAGTACCGGAGATTAATTATCGAAAACAATTGCTTTTATATCCGTCAAACTAATTTGATAAAGGAAACTTGAATTTACTGAAAGTGAGCATAAAAGAAATTTTAGTCAGAGCAATTTTTTTAAAACGGGAAAGGATAATAAATCAGGTGGAAGGTCGGTAGAAGACACCGTAAGAAAATTTAATGATTTGGAATCAACATCATATCGATTTTATTACAACTTTATCGTTGTTATAATAGTAGACCTAAAATGGAAATCGTAATTAAAAATTATGCCAAAAACTTGAAATTATGCTGATATTATATTCAGATTCACAATAGAGATTAGATACACGATTAAGAACTATTCATTATTTAGAAAGAGTATTCTGTGCTTCAAAATTAATAGATTATGTAAACATTGTAAATCCTATGTACAGTCAAATGTCAAAGTTGCGATTAAAAAACAAAAAAACCAATCCATTTTTTTAAAGAAACACTACCATTTTATTTACTAAAACACGCTTCAGATATATTCAATTTGTAGCACAGAACCTCATTAATGAATAATGTTTTAAATTATCTCCTTAATGAATTATAAATAGAATTCTTTGTTTTAAGTTTATGCGCACAAATATAGAGGGTAACGAAAACCTATCTATTCTTCACACAGGTATTTAAGCGCTGTATACTAAGCATAAAACGTCAAGAAACTATATGTTTGATGTATAAAATCACATATAGGAGTAGAAAACATATACATATTTTGTTATAACCTGCAAGCATATACAGAGTGTAATAAAAAAATGTCTATTCTGAATGCGGTTAATTTTTTTTGCGGTTAATTTTTAATTTAATTTGTTAATTTTTCCTAAAAAACATCCTTTTTTTACTAATGTACGCTCAGAATAAATTCTGTTTGCTGCATAGAATCGTCACGTATGTAATTTTTTACATACTTTGTATAACATATGTATATTTAAAGATAATGTTCTATGGTTAGATTATTTTTATATAAAATAATAAAGCATTCATTGTTTATAATATTATAAGAACGGGAGAATGTAAAAAGGGATGAAAAGTAATCAAATATTTAGTATATTTATTAATTATACAATAAATGTCCAATTCTCTATTCAATCTTGTAATTATTCTTTTCAAAAATATATTAAATAAATATTAATCTGACAATCAAAATTTTCTAATTTTTTAAAAACTGTTTTTACCATTTGAAACACATTTTAATTAGGCAATTTTTATGATTATTCAAGTAGCACACAAAATTAATTCGATGAAAGTTCTTATATTTCCTAGAATTTTAAATTACATGAATGAGTATATCCCTATATCTATGTATACTCATACTCATATTTGACAATAACTATCTGATATAAAAGTGGTAATAAGTTAAATGACTATTTTGAATTTGCGAGTTTTAATAAAATATTATATGGGGGTATAGCTTAATTAAAAACTATAATTGAAAAAATTATAAAATTGGTTGAAAAATATGTGAATAATAAGCTTCTTGCCATAATGGTGAAGATAGAGTGATGTTATCTCTCTGTCTCATTCGCTCTCATAGAATACAATGAATGTTATTAAAAATGACATCACTATTCAGTATTGCCGTCCTTGCCTAAACTTTAACTGTAAACGTTTATTTTAAAGTTAAAGTTTAGACGAGGACGGCAATACTGAATTGTGATATCATTTTTAATAAAATCATTAGATTCTATGAGTTCGTTAAATTTTAAGCTGTGCCAAATATCTTCATTACAAGCTTGTATTTAATTTGCTTCGGATGTCTTTCCTGTTCAAAATTTGTTTCTTACAAATTTTAACCTGTTACTTATCAGTTAAATAAGCTGAAATGTATATGTGTGTAGTAAAATTCGACACTTTTATACAAAATAATTCAAGGTGGTGGCTCCAAAATGGCGATTCGGCTGAAAATCGGTATTGGAGGAATGTAAAAAACTTGGAGTCAAAATTTTTAAATTCAAAATGTCGGCTCTAATATAGTGGATTTAATCGATTTTCAAGGTCGAACTCTTTCGCCGCATATCTTTAAATTTAGCGAAATGCTATCGAGCAACGATGCTACCCATATCCTACTCTCTACCAACATCACTGAAATGACAGTAGTAACCCAATATTTATGAAACTCGGAATTTTCTTTAAATAAAGGAAAATATTACGTGGCATTACAGATGCTATATAGCATTACTGCATTACATATAATCCCTTGCATAGTAGTAATATGTCAATCGATGAAAATGCCCAAATTGGTGAAGACTTACTTTGTGTATAACAGCCGAAATAGATCGAGCGCCAAAACGTCATGAAGCCTATTGGTAATCCTATATTCAAAATACGTGTCCTTAAACAGCTTAACTAGATTTGTGCGGATGTTGCAATGCTAAGTGAATGGAAAGTTTTTACTGCTGAAAGATTTTTCTAACGTTTTTTACTGTTTTTTTACTTTTTCTACAGGAATTCAATACCTTGCAATGGCTTTAGCCGATATCATTACAGTTGCATTCCTCTAGACGAATACATTAACTACAAATTTACACAATGAAAAATTAATTAAGGGGAATGTACATGCAGTATAGGGGTAAGTGCAAAATTATTCTAGGCAAAACATTAAAAAACCGACTTCATATCTTATTGGTGATAACAGATTCCTGGAAGTATGTAATCTGGAAGTTGTTTAATACGATTTTCATCACTAATTTCCATCGAATATGAAAACGATACGAATTTTTTTGGCAGCTTACAGGACTCGATAACTCGTAATAATATTGGAGTTATGTTGAAAACTGCACTTCATGACTATTTAATCGGACTCTGCAGATAAACAAATTTCATCTAGCATGTTGATTGGATTGATTGAATACCAAGACAAGTTCTATTTTAAGGATTCTCATTCTTGGGGTACAAAATGTGCAAGTGTTGAAAATGGACATTACGCTTATTGAACATCAGCAAATATGTTGACAAACTACTGGATCATGGAACGTTCAGACAATTGTACATTCTAAGAACCCGGAAAATCATAATTGTTTCAAAATCGTCAAGGATGATTGTGATTACTTAGCAAATGGCAATCGTATGTACGTTTAGAAATCAAGTTAGGATCATTAAAAATATCCTACACTCACCACTGTCCTACGACATGTACATTTATAAATGTTAAAAAGCTATATAAGAATTTTCAGCTACTTCAGAAAAACATCACTGTGAAAATTATAATCTCACCGAAAAAAAATACGTACTTTTTCAGATATACGCTTCAATCGGCATATCCGTTTGAGGTTCAAGATTACTGGCATGAAGAGTATACACAGTCTATTTTGCAGTTCTTTGTCACACGTTATTTGTTCTTAAAAATGATTGAAACGAAATTTTTCCACAAAGGCAAAAGCAATTTATGTAAACTTCTCATAGTAGTATAATAGTATTTTATAACCTCAATAATATTTCATAATTTGCTTTTTCAAAAAAGTCTCCTACTTTTAAATTAGTACTACACTGGATTAAATTTCCCGATCCCGTACAGCGAGTGTGCATCTTGGCGCGAGATAGACTATGTTTTATTAGATGGGGCTTTATAAACTCTCCTATTAAATAAAACAATAAAACTTTAATTCGACATCACAAGAAAAATAAATCGTAAGCGACAACATGAGGAATGAACCTAGAGGTAATTGCCATGACTGGATCAAACCCAACTCTGAAACTAATATTTTCTGCAGCAGAGTTTACCTAATTATCTCCGTACTTCAATCAAAGTTAGCTTTGAAGGCAATGAGTTGCAACCACCGGCAGATTATATAATTCACAAGAGTCTTTTGAAAAATTATATTTAAAGATACGGAGAAAATGATAGAAAAGCGTGTAATGTCCGTACTATACACGTGATTTGTATACAAATAAGAAGTTACGGTCAGACCAGAATAAAAACAAATTATATAAGATCTGCAGTTATACAAGTGAAGATTCGGTTGTTTACATTAGTATTATATACAGAGGAACTAATGAACTAATGTACGGTTTCAGTAAAAAATATTTTCTTCAAAATTGCGTTTAAAAATATTCAATTTAAATATACTCAATTCAAATATAATTTGCAGAGCAAAGAAATTTATCGCAATTACGATAACTATACGGAGATAATTTTAAGAAACTTTGATGATTTTTTCTTGCAATTATTAAGATTCACGTCTTAAAAATAATATACCTGTCTATAATTTACAATATGTTTAGTGCGACAAATCCTTCCAGTATTAAAGCAAATCTATACGATCTAATTTAAATCCTGTTCAATGGAAAGTAAGACTTACATAAAAAGGATGTTAAAAAAAGTAAAATTAGATGGAAAATGATTCAAATTAAGTAGAATCATATTGTATTAAATAAAACGAAATTAATACAAATCAATAAAAATTCATTGAAAGAAAAACAAATGAAATAAAGAAGAAATAGGTATCGAAATCTTTTCAATAACATTATGCAAAGCCGATTAAATTCAATCAACGACACAGTATTATTTTCAATTAAAAATGGTAATAAGTGAAACGAAATTACTTTAAAGAGAAGAAACCAAAACGCTTGAATCAATTCCATAAATATATGAAATGTCATTTACAGTTTTATTACTACATACACACGTAATGACTCATTAAGGTAATCTTAAGTGGGAGCTTTGAGGAACCAAAATTGTAAGCTGTGTAAACTTCTATTCACGGAACAGATTAATTCCATTAAAATGCGACGTGAAGGAATATAGATTTGACTGAAAAAGCGAGGTCACCAATCATAAATACATCAAATTAACTGCAAGTTGACGCCGTCTTTATCAGGTGGCAATGACACTGTGATGAAAAACTTTCTAAATTGCCGCTTTTTCAATAATTAATAATACTCGTTGCGTATTAAAAAAATGAAAGAAATATTTACAAGACAGAAATACATATTTCTCAATAAAAGCTTATTTGATAGCCCTTTTACATCCATTTGCACTTCCCATAAATATTAATTGAATCTATTTTCCTAATGACCAATAGTACTCATCAAGTATTGCACTATCAGAGCGCGGTTTTAATAGATATTTATTTGATGGTCCTTTGTCCCAATTTCCTCTCTTTCAAACACAGATATGAAATGCAATACGGCGCTAAGACCTGGACGTTCAGGCCGGCCTTAACCAAACATTTAAAGTCACGCAACGAGCTATGGAAAGAACAAAGCTCGGAGAGTCTCCAAGAGATAAAATCGGAAATGAGGAAATCCGAAGGAAAATCAGAGTAGTCGGCATAGCCTTTAACATTATCAAACTGAAGTAGCAATGAGCAGGTCACATTTGCCGAAGAACCGACAACCGATGGAGTAGACGAGTATTCGAAGGGTAAGCACAATCCCTTGAAGCGCAGTGTGAGATGCCCTACAGCCATGGGCACTGACGACCTAAAGAAGTTTGCGAGAAGTGGTTGGATGTTAAAAACGTATTATCTGGCTCCATCTTTGATGTATTGAATTCACACTACTACTACGCAACTAGTTTCTAATATAGAGTGAAACTGCTTGAACCGACGCATGTGTTTGCATCATCTTAGTTTCTACCTTCTGACTACGAATCGCAAGCTGCCATTTGAGTCAACTCTTTCTTGTAATGGAACCAAAGTATTCAAAAATTTTACTGATCTATTTAATATTTATATGTAAGTATATAAAAAAGTAATAATACTTTGCCATAATAATTTAAATAAAATTTCCTTTTTTATAACTCCACCGAAAAATATAACCATAATTGGATCAGTAATTTGTCAACGGATCAGCCATATGTATTTGTGTCACAGTTGATATTTTTCACGCAATAGTAGTACCGTGCTATAAGTTTAGATGAATATAAAGCTAACTTATTTACGCGTGATCCAAGAGTGAGAACATTAAAATTTTTTTTAGCTATAATTTAAATACGGCTCCAAAGTTTAGAAAGTCAAAAAAAACATCTTTTGAAACCTGACAAAATGGAGGTTATAGGAAAAATTGATATTAGAATAAACAATCTTTTATCAATAAATAAGGACAGCCGAATTCATAATTTAATTGTATAGTCAACTTCATCCTTCTAACTATCTTCGGTTTTTATTTATCTATTTAATTGCTTCTTTATTTTACTAACTTTTCATAAGTTATTCAAAGTTCACATAAAATTTTGAATACTGCTTTGTTATTTAATACAAAATTACTTATCCTAATTCAAAGGTCGACATCGCTTTATCGTCAAAATATGTATGTAATAAAGAAAGTACGATATTGAAAAACCAGAAGTAATATCAATTTTAAACAAATTTATATATTCCACAGATTTCTACTTAGACCTCAAATTTAAAAAAAAATATGTAATTATCTAATTCATTACAAAAATTTATAAACATAAAAAAGGTCTGATGCCGTATCTTAATACAATACATGTTTGTATATTCGAATCTGGATATTGGGTATGAATAAGTGACAGCATTATTAAAGTATCAAAGGTTGACAAATTTTCCGGTAATAATTTGAAGAGTTGAATTTTCATTGTCCATTTTTTTCAATTTATTCCACATTAAACATGTCAGGACTATTCCTTCTTACTTTTTTGTCACTCATTTTAGAATAGATAATTTTTTCATAAGCCTAACTAAAAATTGTTTCAATTTTAAAATAACATCTAATTATAAAATCAGTTATGCAGCATCTTTAATTTCGGGATCGTCGACGAGGAAATGAAGGATAACATTAATAAAGCGTGGAAGACCACAAAACACAAAGGTTTGTTACGAGTACTTCCGGTCACCAAAAGAAAATTACTCCATTGAGCCGAATTCGCTTCAGATAATATTTTGAAGCCTCCTTTTGTCTGTTTTATTAGGCGCGAACATAGAACCATAGGAACAGGCGGTAATAGTTTATCTGCAAACAATGTTAACAAACAAATTACTAACACGAGTTCTGCTCCGTCTGAATACGTTTAGTTTGGGATTGAATTAAAATTGAAGTTAAATTACATTTCCAGAAATATACCAGGCTTATTTCTCTCTCAGCACAAATGAATGGAAGTTTACTGATTCCATAAATAGGTCGTTGCTGCGCGCACTCTGGTGTAATTCGAGTATCTTTTGACATTCTATTCCCATCAGTGCCGCACCACATATTTCAACAGTTGCCAATAAATATTAGCTAATTTTTGCATAATATAATTAAGCAATTGCTTTTACCATATATAAGAAATATTGCCGATGTATATTAGCTAAATTTCGCGTAATATTATTCGTGATTTTTCCATCGTGATTGTTTCATTAACTCATGAAATGTCGAGTGAATATTTCATAGATATATAACTTTAAACACAAATAGGCCATTGATAGATCAATTTACGTACTCGTAAATATCAACAAGAATATTTTCGGAAAATTTATCGTACATGATTAAATTTAGACGTTGTTGTTTTGTATACAAACTTCGATGGCAATAGAAGTAGTAATTTATAGTATGTAATTAAAATATCTACAATTAATGTTTTACTAATATTTATTTTTTTAATATTGTCAACAATAGTTAAAAACTAAATCAAAACAAGTCAACTTAACGTGTAATCAAAGCAAGTGCACTTTATTTTCATTTATGTATAATTATTAACGGTAACAAAATTCACGTTACGACTTAAAAATAACACTACAATAATGGTCATTCAAAAAACTGGTTGTGACCAGCTGAATGGATAATTTGTTCTGTTAATTTCTTTTATATAGAAAATAAGACCAAAAAAATGGAGGCCTTGTTGCATTTTAAAGGCCGAATTGAACAATCACAAAAAAATTGTTAATTAATTCATTAAACATTTCTATCAAAATGAAGGTTTGCAGTTTATAGTAGAAGTAAAATAAATTAGAGGTTTATATAATTATGATATATTATAATGCTTTGAAAGAAGGATGATACTTGAAAACAAGTATTGGTTCAAATTTCATAATTTCTCTGTTTATATGACTAACAGATAAATACATACCAGATTTATGATAATTGAACTTCAATATATTTTTAAAATTTAGTAAGGAATTGAGAGAAAACAATGAGCTAAACGATGGAGATATGAATCTAAGTAATGGATATGGCTCATACTTCGCGTGTAGAGAGTTTGTCATTTTTAACATGATTTCTGTAAGCAAACGCATGTCAAATCTAATCACACAGACCTGAGAAAAACGCTTCGTCTGTGTGAAAGATTTTCATTTTTGTTGGAAAACCATTAACTATGCCGTTCAAAAGTACAAAATCCATACAGAAAAGACCTTTGAAACCATGTCGCTTATCATAAACACCTTCACTTTTATTTAATTACAGCATTATATAATTCGCCGCCATTCAAAATGAATTAAATATTAAGTGACGTATCATACTTCTATAATTTTAAGCTTGAATATATGATATAAATTGATTACTCTGTACTTAATGTTTTAATAATATAAATTATTTATTAAGTTAATCATTTGGCAATTTTAAAATTCAATTTGGTTAATTCAACGTAATAAATACTTTTTTATCGATATTAATTTGACGGAAGTGCACATTTCAATATACGAGTAATATTGTAAGTTATACCATTCTATCAATGATTTTATTAATTTTTTTCATTTGTGTATTTTCAAATTTTCTTATTCACTGCATTGAATTAAATAATTTTTCTTAAATCGACAATATTGATTTATCCAGATTTTTCAGTTATTTCAAAGGATAATATTTTCTTAGATCTTTTGTTTGTATGACATTACAGTTTTTATATTTATTAGCATCCTTATGATTTATGAATTTTTTCTACGTGTTTATTAGGTTAACGTGTAACTAACTTACTATGTAACGAATTATTTTAATTAAATTTTAAGCACTTTTAATTATTGTATCGTGAAACTTGGCAGTTTTATATAGGTTCTAATGGCAATAAAATAAAATGGTAACATCACTCTGATTCGGTGGAATAGAACTGGAAGTTAGACATGATGATATAACAATTAAAAGTACGTAAAATTTTATTTCGTGGGTTCATTATATAGTAAGGTAGTTACAGCTTGATCCAATAAAAGCGTGCTAAAAGTTCATGAATCATAAGAATGCTGATAAACATAAGAACTATAATTTTATACAAACAAAAGATCTAAGAACATTTTATGTGATAAAATCGCAGAAAATGTGTTTATATCAATATGATCGATTTAAGAACAATTATTTAATTTCCTTGCAATGAAAACGGAAAGTTGAAAATACACAATTGAAAAAAATAATAACAAAAGTGTTGATAGAATGGTATAACGTGCAATATTACTCGTACATTGAAAATAATAGTTTCATAAATCAAGTTAATATTATATAAAAAAATATTTAGTTCGTTGAATAAACTATATCAAAGTTTATAATTGACATATGATATACGTAATGAACAATTGGTATTATCAAAATATACAACGCAGAATGATGAATTATATCATATTTTTGAGTTTAAATTAATAGGTCACTAGTTAGGTAATAAGTCACTTAATATTTCATTAATTTTAAATGGCGGTGAATTATATATTACAGTAAATAAATGAAAGTAAATTTATTTATGATAAGCGATATTCTTAAAGTTCAAAAGCCATGTATTTGTGTGATTGTGATACGAGCAGACAACCTATGAAATTAATACCTGTTTTCAAGCAAATTAGAGATTTATAGGGTTATTATACACTGCAAACATCCATTTTTTAAATAAATATTTAATGAATTAAGAAATAGTTTTTTCATGATTATTCAATTTCGCCTTTAAATACAACGGATGCTGTATTATTTAATTGGTGTTATTTTTTTTATAAAAGGAATTAACAGAGTGTGCTTAGTAGACTACACGGTAAAAGTAAAATTTTAAAAATATTTTTAGTTTGCATCATTAAACCGAATATTAGGTATATTAAAACAAATTGTCCATGCAGCTGAACATGGTCAGTTTTTTGAATGGCCATTATTGAAGTGTTATTATTAAACTGTATCGTGAAATTTGATGTCGTTAATAATTACTAATACATAAATAAAAATGAAGTATACTTGTCTTAATTACATTTAGTTTTTATACTATTACTAATGATACTAAAAATAAATAACTATTACTAAAACATTAATAGTAGATATGTTAGTTACGTATAAAATATTATTATCACAAACAACAACGTCCAAATTCAACCATGTGCGATAAAGATTCGTTTTTCGAAAATATTCTGGTCGATATACGAGTAAGTTGATTTATCGATGGCCTATTTATGTATAAAACTATATATCCATAAAATAGCCACTCAAAATTGCATGAGTTTATAAAAAATCACTACGAATAAAGAAAAATGCCGAATCATACTACGAGAAAATTAGCCAATATATATCTGCAATAGTTCATATATACGGTAAAATAAATTATTGAATCAAACTACGCGAAAATTAGCTAATATTTATCGATAACAATTCATGTATGCGGTGCAGCACGGATAGAAATAAATTGTAAAACGTTACTACTCGAATAGCGCCCGAGTGCGTGCAGCAACGACTTGATTGTGGAACCGAAAAATTTCTATTCATTTGTGCTGAGAGCGAAATAAGCTTGGTACATTTGTGGAAATGTAATTTAACTTCAATTTTATCTCCATCCCAAACTAAATGTATTCAGACGGAGCGGAATCTCTTGTTAGTAATTTGTTGGTAACAGCGTTTGCAAATAAACAAATATTCGGAGATCCGCCTCTCGCTATGGCCGTAAATTCGCGCCTAATAAAACAGACAAAAGGAGGTTCTCAAATATTATTTGAACCAGATTGGGCTCTATACAGTAATTTTCTTCTGACGCCCGGAAGTACTCGCAACGAACCTTTGTGTTTGTGGTCTTCCGCGTTTTATTCATTTTATCCTTTATTTCCTGGTCGACGTTCCTGAAATTAAAAATTCTTTATAACTGAAGTTATTATTAGATGCTGGGCTATTTTAAAATTAACGCAATTTTTTAATAGGCTTATGGAGAAATTTATTCATTCCAAAATGAGAGACGGGAAATATGAGAAAATATTTTTGATATATTTAATGTGAAATGAATAAAAAAAAATGAAATGGAAATTCATCTATTGAAATTGTTACTCGAAAATTTCTGAACCTTTTTTGACATATCCCATAATTTTGTCATTTATATATAATAGCTAGATACTAATATATAAATATTGTGTAAAATCAAATACTAAACCTTTTCTTATTTATAAATTTTTGAAATGAAATAGTTAACTAGTTAACATGTTTATTTTTTAAATTTATTTATACTCTTTTAAAATTTTAAGGTGAAGAATTCCGCGATTATAAAACATAGTTTAGTTTGATATTATTGCTGGTTTTTTAATACTGAACTTTCTTCATTGATTACATATTTTGGCAATTCTTTGTTAAGGAACTCAGTGATATGCATAATTTATTGTAAACTTTGAGTAATTTATGAAATATAAAGCAGTCAATGAATATTTGAATAACAACTAAAGACGATTGGAAGAAAATAATACCAAAAATCATGTGTCGAAATGTTTCGTAGTATAAATTGAAATTATTAATTTGACGGTACTGATTAATTCGCATATGATTGTTTACTATAATATCCGTATTATCGTAATCCAAGTTTTTTCAGGTTTCAAAAGGTAGTTCATTTTTCGACTATTTAAACTTTGGAGCCATCGCTAAATTACAGCCAAATATTTATTAAACTTCTCACTCTTTGATTCGTGTAATAAAATTAGCTTTATATTCATCTAAACTTGTAGCAGGTTACTTGTCCTGAAGATATTGTTATATAACAAAACCTGGATCGTGGTAAAGAGTTTAAATAACTTAGAAATAATAATACAACACGTAGTGTCATTTAATTGTGTATAAGGAATTTCTACAAAATAACACTAAATATATTCAGTATCAAGGTTTTGTTTTTAAAGATATATCTTTATTTTGATGTCTACTATTACAAATACTAGCAAAATATTTTGCAGCAATATCTGCCAAATATGTGCATTTTATTCGTAGCAATAAAATATTGAAGACGCTTATATGAAAAACGACCTCAATATGAAAAATTAAAATTGGTCCCAATCAAAATGGGCGGATATATTGTTCCCAATCGAAATAGCGGAAGCAGATTTCTAGTCAATAAACTTTGTTATTTCTTAATTCCTTTAACTAAGCAGAAGTATTCACATCTCGAGATATGTAATTGTGAATTTCCGATTTTCAATTAGGATAATAAACGTTATTTCGGCTCTATAGGGCGCTTTGGACTTGGTTTCTTTCCATCCTCACGGAGAGACGTCGCTCTGGCGTTTTCAAAAGGAAAACCATTTTTTTTCGAGGATAATATGACGTTGTTAATGAAAAAATACGCATACCTATACTAATGTGTATATCGAATATGTTGCACTATAGAAAATCCGTAATGTTTATCCCAGTTTATGAAGTAGTTCTTTGAATATAAATTAGCAAAAATGAGTAAAAATAGTTCGTATCAATATCCGTCAAAAATATAATTTATATCACAGCATCGATCCGTAAGACATTTAATAAAAATGGGAAAGTCCTTAATTATTTAAAAATTCTTATTGTCGAGGAATTAGATTATTTAATTTTGAAGCTAAAATTTTCGCAATAACATCTCATTGCGAATTTACTTTACTCTTTTTGGTTCACTTCGTATCAAAATTGTATATGTATTGATTACCTTGGACTAGACAAAACGTAATCCATGTAAGCTTTAATATCACTTATCGTATAAGATTTTGTATTCTGCAATAAATACACATAAAGTAAAAAAAATTATTACCTACAGCAAAATTACGACGAAGTAATTTTGTCAGTTTGTTAATTTCTATAACAATTTAACCGATTTTAAGAATTTTTGTTTATTTAATTATATTTAATCCGGCCATATACAAGAGAATCAATTCAAAGGAATAAAATTTATTAAAGTTGGAAAATAACAACCATTCACCATGTATTGTTCTGTATATTAATGCGTTACTCGCTCTGTAAAATGGGAATTTAAAAAAAGATAATCACCTGCAATTCGTTTAGTCATATACGGTTATGTTAGAACTTGATGTCACTGCGAATTGTTAAAAGTATTTACAAATGCCATGCTGTAAATACATACACAAATGTACAGTTTATACAGCAACTGTAAAACACAGGAAAGACGCTCATTTCATTCGTAAGTACTGTATAAATTCTTTGTAAATATTATAAATAAAATAATTTATTTAAATCACCTTTTCTTAATCTAGCGTTTGCATCAGAGGGACATTAGTTGCATTTTGTATAAGAGTGATAGAGAAAAAATTTACGGAATGCAGTATACTGTGACGTGAAGGCGTAAGCAACGCATTATTCTATTAGTCAAAGGTCACCCGTTCATGAGATGTTAGAATGTAAGGTTATTAAATTCTAAAGGTTCCGCTTCATCTAGTTTGTGATTGAGATGAAACGCGGGCGCCCGGTCTTATCGAAATTAATTCGGATAAATTTTGACAGCTTATTCCTCTTTGTATCGCATTGTATAGTGCTTCATATTTATGTGTTTGGATTATTGCAAACAAATTTTACTGAAAAAATTTTCCATAATATTATTCAATAATTATTCGGAAAATTATATTTTAATTTCCGTTGATAGTTACTGAAACAACACTTTTTTATATTGATGTCTGAAACGGTGACGTATTGTAAGGTATTATAACATTATCATAAAGCAATTTATCGGTTCACTCATTTAAGAACTGGCTCCCAACCCTGGCTTCGCATTTCATTTCATTCACTTTTTAGATTGTTAAACACCATATCCTTACAGTCTAGTTATATCCTTATATCAAAACATTTAACCTTGTATTAGAAATATTAAACTTAAAATTAAATGAGCAACGTACCTCCCCCCCCCTCCCCTCGAAATACCCTCCATCACGATATCCAAGCAAAATTGTGCAAAATTCGGGTCAAACTTCTAAAAATTGAAGTTTGATGAGTAGTCCCAAGTGAAAACATTTCGAATAATCTAGTAATCTAGCTTCATTTGTTTTTGGAACTTAAAAAAAAACTTATATACGCGGAAATAATGCAGATGGAAATTTCTAGACGACTAAGATTTAGTGTATATAAGTTAAATAAAATTTCATTACTAAATTGTAGTTTGCAATACTTAATTCTTTAAAAACATAAAATATGAATCGCCATATCAGATTTCACTTTGGTGGGCACATATAAGCACTAGATAACAATTTACAAAAAACGTAATTCATGCGTAGTTCGATACGCACTTGATCTATTTCTTTAATACGCTTTTATTAGGTCGACCTGTAATTAATCATGTAATGGAATAAACGAGATCAAATTTCATGCGCTTCTCTTAATTATGTGTAGTTCTGATGACAATACAATAAAATAGTACCATTGATCTGACTCTGTGAAACAGAACCGGAAGCTAAACACCTAAGTCGAAACAAAACAACGAATCCTAACGTTTTTGTCCTTCTAATTGTCATTCACCCAAAAAAAAATTATGCTTCTGAAATTAATATTTTGAATGAAAATAGCTAACATTTCAATTACGTTTCATGATAAAGCTTCTCATGCTTTTTCACTCAAATATTATACTCAATAACAAACATGGCTTATACTAAAGTCCTTACAGAATGACAGAAAAGAACAAGTTCAATAATTTTATTTTTGGTTTTACTGCTGGTTTTTGGGACAACTATTGGTCCAGAGAATTATGTGAAACATATAAATTAAAAGTAAACACGTTCTCACACATTGCATAGAAAAATACCTAAAACCTAGTGCAAGGGCAGGAATGTAGAGGAAAAGGCAATAGAATAGAACTTATACAAAAATGCAACGAAATATAAGTTCAATTATATAATATTCACTAATAGGAGGATTGATAATTTTTATTCATTTCTACGAATTTTGTACATATGTGTAGTGAGACGTGCTAAAGAATAAAACAACGTTTTGCAATACATATGGATCATAGATATTGTCTGAAAATGATTAGGTGAAACAACTGCAGTGAAAAATTGAATTTTTGAGCAGAGTACATAAAAAACTTTGAATAATTTAGCCGTATGGAAGAGATGAGCAATGAGCAACTGGGCAATAAATTAAGTTTTGCTAATGCAGATTAAATCGAGAGAGAATATAAATTGGTGTAATATTAAAGTACGTGAGAACAAACGAAAGTTCATGTAGTCTTACATGTTAAAGACATTTGAACCGTTCTATTTGGTATGCTATTATTGCCGTCTACCAGGTTCGGAAATAGCATGATGGTAGGATCTGTAACTATTCATAGGATACGTAACGAATTATTGATTATGAGAAGTTAATATCCTACTTTATTTAATAATATAATTGACATTCACCCGAAATATGTAAAAGGTACATAAATAAAGTTAATGAATGTTATAAATATCTAGAGAACTATTTCAAAATTTTCTTTGATTTGAGGAAAAAATAGAATTAATAGTATTTACATTCCATATCATCTTAATATATTATTTTTATAGCAAAATATAATAATATACATTATTCTTATAGTCACATAAGTCACACTATAATAAATATGTACATTTGTATAATCATCCAATTTAATAGGCAAAAGAGAAATACCGACGCCACTATGATATGATATCGAAAATAATCATGCCACATTAAAATTTACGTTACTTTGCTCTATTCAATTAATTATTGAAATAAAAAAAAACTTTTTTATTGTGTACAACTAAATATTGTCGATTGAGGTTGAACGACGTCATTAAACATAAAAATAAAATAAAATAAAATGGGAGATATGGATAATCAGAGGCATAACCAATCCTAACCATCAGATGTCCTTGCTATTATATGAATATTTTACTGAGAATAATTTGACTTTAATTTTATTACATACGCCGGAATATTTTCATTGTATAATGTCATATAATGACATCAATTCAATTTATTACCCGCACAAAATAACCGTATATTTTATAACTTTCGAAAATATAATTGTAACTACACCGCTCCCCTACAATAAACTACTATAAGCAGTGGGAAACTAATGTAAGCAGTGGGAAAACCCGCACAAACTCGGCTTCTGTTATTGTTTTGTATAATATATAAATGCTGTTGGAAGTTCCTAAGAATTAATCTTTACTAATAGCCCATCTAAAGATGTTGGAATACAATCAAACCTTAGCCGTAAGGCCGAGGTAAAGAACTTAGAGAAAGTATAAATAATACTACATCACGTAATTTCATTTCATTTTGAATAAAAAGTGTTTACAAAATTAACGCCAAATATATTCAATACTATTACTTCATTATTTAAATACATATCTTCTAGTGAATTTCTTAAAATTTCTAAATACCAACATTGTGCAATACGCTAACCTCACTGAAAAATAAAGTTTTCAAAATGTCGAATAACGCATGCGGTCCTTGTAAGTTTACACAAAGCAGGCTAAGCCGTCGTTCAGGTAATTGTGATAACGTATGGGACATTTAAAAAGATTGGAGACTAAATGTTATCGAAATACGATTTATTGAAACGTTTTTTTCTTCTCCTTGCTTGTTTGTTTGCACGTGCCTTTAAAACTACACTTTTGATTTCAAAAATCCTAATTTTGTTAACTAATACAAACTCTTAAAAAAAGTATAGATGTATGGATATGCTACAATTAATAGCAAAAGATCAGTAATAAAAATATAAACCAAATAAGTGACCGCTGCATAAATGGTACTGAGTAGAAAACGACCAAATGATTTGTCGACTGATCATAATAAATCGTTTTGCAAGATGATTGTTAAATTGGCAAACATTTCCATATATAAGTATTAATTTTTTGAAAGCCTAACTTATTACAAAAATTTCATACTTATATACGAAAATATCTACCAATTTAAGCGTTGAGGAGTCATCTCTAATAACCTGTAACTTATTCACATTTAAATGAAACTACGTGATTTAGTATTATTTCTACTAACTTTAAGTTCTTTACTACGACCTAGGTTTCATTGTATTACAACATCTTCAAGTGGGCTATTAGCAAGGATTGCATAAGAAGAATCTTTGTTAATTGCCCACCTAATAGCCCACCATACAGTTACGAAAGTCACTCAAAATAAATGCCACTCATAAGCTTTTCTTCTGCCTGGTTTTCTCCTAAGCCCTCTTTCTCACCTTTAATCTTGATATTATATGATATCTGTGTATTTATATGTGCGTATATTTTTCCCCTTTTTTATAAATTATTTGCTAGGCTTTTTTTTTGTAGGTGTGCCAGTTTATTTTTTTA
Source organism: Druceiella hillmani (assembly GCA_039881145.1). Classification (NCBI taxonomy): domain Eukaryota; kingdom Metazoa; phylum Arthropoda; class Insecta; order Lepidoptera; family Hepialidae; genus Druceiella; species Druceiella hillmani. The sequence goes on along the minus strand of JAYKKI010000098.1, from coordinate 2,252,371 downwards.
ACTCATTGTATTCACAAACTATTGGAATCTTCCTTCTAGAAATATTCCGTATCTGTGTTCATGTATTAAATACAATAAATAAATAAAGTAATTTAATAAAATTGAAAAAGGTGTTCAATTTGTCATTCTAGAATATACACAAAAGTTCTTAAGAAACGATTATGATATTTTTATTATAATATTTCATAGTTGTCACGTTCTTGTCAGAGTGATCGCGGTCATCGTGTCCTGTCTTGCAGATAAATTATGTGTCACGGGATTGTTGCCATTTCTCTCTATAAGGTGGTCCTCGAGGGTACTCTTAAAATGGAACGTACATGGCTGCCTTGACCTGATCTAGTAATTCCAACGGTGCTCTCACATTTTTATTGTAAATTAATTTTTTTTCGAAGTGCTTACAAGAATCTTAATAAATCAAATTAAGTTTACCTTAAAATGTATAAGGTATGTATGGATAACTAATTAAATGTATTGAAGCCCAAACTCTGAGCTAATTATAAGCTTCAAAGCGATATTGGCATACGAGTATATGTGAAAATGTCAGATGTTCTGTCGATAAACGAAATTAAATAGGAAGTTTTATTGAAATCCCTGAAAAGTTTAACCACACTACTGTCCCGTGTAATTGATTAGTATAAGTGTTAACAACTACTAAGCTCCAATGATAATATTAATAAATAAGTTTCACAGTTACAATTACCATTTTGACCTTGCTGGATTTTACAATGAAACAATAAAATTAAAACAGAGAACTATTTTGAAGTTTCTGTCATCCAAAACATATAAACCATATCAGATTTTTATAACTTTGACAATGAGAAAAATAATACAATACGACTAAAAATAACATTTTTCAGCTCGTGTAAAAAATACGAAGATTTTTTTTGGTAAAAGTTGAAAAAATACATAGTTAGGACACCAAGTTACTTTCTGCAATAATAGATGCGTAATAATTATAAGGAAATGGAAAGTATAATATGGACTCATTTTTGAAAGAACCCCAACAGAATCTTTAAAATCACTACCTTGTATAAACCTAAAGTTTTATTAGATAACTACAGAAAATTTATTTTTATTTATTAAAAATATTATTTTTACAAATTATTTTGTTATTTCCCTTCCAATATATGATAACACATAATTAATGTTACGCTAATTCGCATACAGCACGGTATAAATTAGACAAATTATTTTAGTACAAAATAGATGGTCAATTTTATTATCACCCACATCTTCCAACATGGGGTTTGAATAAATATTTCCAATTTCGAGCTGAAACAACTTGCGTGCTCAAAGACTACGAACGAAGAGATAAAATCGCTCTTTTAATATTTGATCACTTGCTTTTCGTTTGCCATTACATATTCTACTAAACAGCGGACAATATTCCCTTTGAAAGGCTTATCCTTCATACGATTATGCATCCATGGAAAATGGCAGGGTGCTGACGAAAATATTTGCGTCAGAATGAGTTCTCATTATATATTTAATTAGGATTATTAAAAAGAAAAAGAACATCAAACTTGATAGTATTATTGATTTTATTAAAATTGTTTTGATAGGCCAGAATACGAATATACTCCCAAATTAATACCGATTGTGAATCTACCTCAACTCTGTAAACTTTACCTGATTCTGCAGCCCTTGACGAAATCTGGGTGCGAAGGAATAATATAGTAATATTTACATTGTTCGTAATCTTATTAACTAATACATTAAATGCTCAATGGATTTTTTTTTTAATATTTCGTCAACAAGATAACAAAATCGCATTTAGAAATTTTTTTCAACAATTTTTATCCCAGTTTCACCCTTCATATATTTTATGCGATTTAAAGACAATTAGTTATAAGTTATCCTATATACGCTTTTTTTCAAAACTTTGCCGTATTCGAATTAAAGACGCCAAATAAACACCAAATGTGGAAAATAATATCATAAAGGCAAATAATAATGTTCCAAACTTGATAATTTTCAATTTATTTTTATTTTTTAATTCGAGAAAGTTGCCACTTTTGGCCAGATTTTTATTTCAAATTTCTGTAAATAGCGAATTTTGGTAATTTTTTCTTTTAAATATTCAGTGAAGTTAATCTGACTAATTTCAACTAAAATTTGTTTAATGCCTATTACGGTTTTTAACAAAAGTTTTATTTATAAATGTGCCCGAAATGCACTAGAATCTAGACTACTTTGCTCTGGTGGAAAAAAATATTAAACTTCTAATAAATTTCCGTCATATATTTTAGTTTATTTAATAAAGACGCCAATTTTTTTCCTTGCTGTTTGTATTTAATAACAAAAAGGAAACTATTTTTAGAAAGTAAAAATATCGTAGACAAAACTTAAAATGCTGGGAATAGAAAAGATAGAGTATATTTTGTGAGAGAAGCAGTTTGAGGGTTTGTGATATTCGAGTAAATAAATAAAATTACGTACCGGAAACAATCGCTTTAAAATTCGTTCGCTAAAAAGGAACAAAGCGAATTTTATTCATGGCAATATTATAGCATTGAAAAAATAGAATGTCTGTAGCAATCGGACGGAATATTTATTACAGATACCCTAAGAAATTTTTACGTTTTTAATTAGATTTATGTCAATTTTATACTCATTTTGTGGCCACATTGATATGAAACAAAGATTTAAACAGAAATTAAAAATATTGCAAATACATGCCTTAAAGTATAAGATAAGATACATGTTTTAAGCAAAATTTTAAATCGTTGGATTAGTTTTAAATCATATAGAATATTGGTGCCAAATTTCATAACAAACTTTCGTAATTTTCAACTGTTATGGCCCATTTGAATCTAAAACGAGGAATCAAATGTTAATTAAATATTAATTTAAAATTTCTTCTAAATTTTGGGATGGAATTAAATATGGGAATTATATTTGCATTAAACAACATTTTAAATTACTTCATTATTTTTAAATATAATACAATGCTTTTAGCAGCAGAAAATTCTAAAAGGAAAATAAAAATATTTAATCGCTTATAAATTATTGACTTCGTTTGGTTTGCAATGATGAATTTTGCCAACAAAAGTAAATAATAATTAAAGAAGTATAAAATAATTAAAATAACAAATCAAATAATCACATGTTTTAATAAAATAAATGCTAATCAGGAGGACAACTCACATTACGAGGGTCTCGTACATATTTTAGGCATTTGAGAAAAATGTTGGATAAATATGAAGGGTAAGAATTTTGTGATTTCTAAATTTGTTATAAAAAATGTTTCTCTATCGAATAAACAATTATCTTTAAATAGACTTTTTCTATGTAGTAACTATTTCAACTTGCAGTTAAATATTTCACATGCAAAAGTTTTCAGTTTGTCTAAGGCGCACAAGCATACGATTATTCTGCTCTATCAAAGAAGCGTTATTTTTACAAGATGCATCATTCCTTAGATACAGGTTTTGTTTCTAAATGTTTAAGGATAATTTTCGTATATCAGCATGAAACAAAATGAAACCAAAAATATAGCTGTTTGTATTTGAAAATAAACCATTTATTAGTAAAAAATGTTCACAACTACATACTACATCTTTCATAAACATAAATTTATTGTCTATGCAAAATATTGTGTTCCATTCTCGATTATTCGTCGAGAGGGGTTGGAGTAGTGTTTGTAAACGAGTATCCAAAACACCACATATCAGTGACAGAGACGAGAAGTTATGTACTGCAATCGCAAACTCAAGTTCCCGCGACCATGGCGATTAGGGCATCATCTTCATATCTATGTCTAGCAGTGACCGAGATAGTCTATTGATGATAATTGACAAGAGCAAATTTTTGAGTAGACCCATACTTTTCCCTACCCACACAAAATCATAATAATATTTTAAAAACCATCGTAGCTTTAACAATTAACGTCGGCATTTGCGACTATTATCATTTTCGTGATCTGATTGGTCGTATGAAGTAAAGAAAAGGTATAACATTTTGTAAAAAAATATTTTGTTACCTACGAATGCTAAAAACTCTTTGCTAAAAATAAGTTTGCAGAGTTGACAAATTCGCACTACTTGGTTGCTCAAACTTGAAATAATTTAAACTGATTTATTTCACGAACACGCGCCAATTATTAAAATTATAAATTTTATACGATCTCCTATGTTGCCTTATGTTGATCACACCCATTTATACAAAGTAACTCTGTCATTACATGTATCATTATAAAAAATATAACAATTTTTTTACGTCAGAAGTTAATAGAATAAAATAGAGAAAATTTAAAAAGAACATAACAAAAGCTAAATTGAAAGTTTAGATGAATTCTATAGACAAACAGGTACTTGTTTGCTTTCATAATACTTAAAGCTAATTTATGATATTTTTCTTAAATATTAAGACACTAAACCCGTATGTAAGAATTTATGCTGGTCGGAGGTATAATGCGTCCTATACCAAAGCAGAAAAATTGCAACTTGAACAAAATTTAAACCTTTACGTGTGAAATATTAAACTCCGCGAGTTGAAGTAATCATTATCATGCATCAGAAAAACATTCATCGTCTGCTTTTTAGAAGTTAAATTTCTTATTTGTAAAAAAAGGATGTTTTAGAGATATAGAACATTAAAATGAAAAGACAGATAAAAATCATGAAAATGGCCATGGTGTTGGCTTTATTGAAAAGGTAATTCCGTTTATATTTAGATATATATGAGCTTCGGGGCTGACTCAAACGAAGCGAAATCTGAAACCCCAATTTTCAATAACTTTCTCGAGCAATAATTTGTTCAGAGTTGATGCTCAGTTATAGTTGAACGGCTATGTCACTAAACAAAATTGAGCGAAAAAAAACGTTGTTACATCCACAAAACCTCACTGCTTGGTATGTTTTGTGGACTGGTCAAATTATTAACCCGTATTTGATTAGAGATAATACCGGCGAGCACCTTACAGACAATGAAGACTATCTTAGATCCATGATTACTGACTTTTCCATTCCTTAAATGAATGGCACTCATGCTGAAGAACTTTGGTTTGGAGAAGAGTGTGCCGTACAGCATGGGACACAATCAATTTGTTGCAGGAAACATTCGATGAGCGCTTAATTTCGCGTGATTCAGTCATGAATGGTGAATTCACGTTCGCGATCGTGTGATATCTTCTGTAGGGATATGTCAAGTTGCTATTGCCTATAATTCGCTGCGTTATTTCCAATATTCGACCCCAACTGCTCAAAAAATAGTTTTGAATTGGACTTCCAGATTGCGCTTCATTTGAGCCATCCGCTGCGCCTGAAGTCGTATTTAAATACAAATAGCATAAAATTTCCGTTTCCATAAATCCGATACCATGCCCATTTACAGTGATTGTTATCTGTTTTTTTATTTAAATTTGTATGCCGGTGAAAAAACGCCAATAATTCTCATCCAGAACAAACTATAAAAACAAGGCATAAAGACTATTATTTGATATTTGTTTATTAAATAGATAAAATTATTCACAGGACTCTTTTTAAATACTAATCTTTAAATGCTTTCCATCAACACCTATCGAATATTTATCTTTTATTCATTACAACAAAATATAACGAAGCTTTTTATGTTCTTACAGAGGGATCCCTTTTAAAGTGTACAAATAATATTATTTGGATTTAAAAAAAAATTAACTGTCTTAATCAAAGTGGCCGGATATCCAGCACCCGCCTTGTTACCTAAACAGAGACTACAAGAAAGCTTTGCTAAAAGCAGTATATCCCTCTCGTAAGCGCGGAAGCAGATTTCCAGTCAAAAAACTTTGTTATTCCTTAATAATTTTTATTAAATTGGGGTTTATATTCGAGTTAAAATTTCTGTATCAAATTTCAATTGAGATAATAAACGTTATTTCGTCTCTTCACGGTGTTTTTAAATTGGTTTCTTTCCATCCTCGCCGAAAAAGGCGAATCTGACTCGTTCGACCGGAAAAGTGTTTTCTGTCAACGAAATTATGACGTTGTTGATAAAAAGACACGCAAACTTATGTTTATTCCACTCGACGTGAGGATTAAACATAATTTGATATTATACGATTTTAAGTATTACTCACCTGACAAAAATAACTTACGTATCGGTTTGGTCGTTTATATGATTATGCAAGCTATTTCACATGGAGGAGATTTTAAGTTTCCAATGTATTGCATTTAGATATTTCTTTATTATCATCTTCATAATTTTTTAATAAATAAATTAAAAATCCTGTAACGTTAAAAAAAATTTTTGCAAACTTATCTTATTACATCAATTAATAAGTGTAGTTCAGGAAGATGGAACATGAACTTATATTCAGAAATATTGTGAGAATATTTTAAATAACGGTACTGAGATGAATTGTTCATAAAATATATCCTCGGTATGTATATGCGAAATCAGATTATTTAATTCGTGTTTAAAGCGATTGCATAAATATATTTGTAGTAAAATTATTATTTTTTAAATTATTTGTAGTCGGTAAAGATCAGTACCTTAAACATGAAATTAAACTAGTGTTTTCCTTTTTTATATCTCAGATCCTAGCCACAAAATCTATAAACTGCAACTTCATATTTCTATCCACGTAACTGTGCACACGTAACTCTTTAGTATAAAAGTGATAGCGACCGCTGGTTTCTTCTGAGAACATTAGTAAATAGTTATTCCGATTACTAATCTAAACCGAAAACTTTGATGATTCCGTTGATTTGGGAAATATCTCATAACAAAACGTCGTGTCAACAGATGCAAGGTATTTGAAAATCAGCTGTAGTCAGCTTACTAAACATACACATGAGCTCTAACTGCCCATTAAACCTACTAGTAAAAACAATAAAACAAACATAGGAAAATAAAAGGTTTTCTTTTATGTTCCGTCATTCGAAACTTGGAAACTGTCTTTTAGTCTACTTGCCGGGGCCAAATCATTTTAAACCATTTAACAAATGTAATTAAATTTATCTAAAATGGTAGTTTTATTTTATAAAAATAAACAGGTATAAAAAATCTACTAAATATGGTTTCGAAGATGGGGAAGGCTCTAAGTATAATACAGACATGATGTAGATTGTATATAAATATAGAATATACAAATAGACCAACCTCATCAATGATAAAAATCATAATAAAACATCGAAAGAGTTTACCGAATAAGACGCTTTAAACAAAATAAAAATGTATTTAATCAAAGAGGCTACATCTTCCATGTTTGTCTTATTATCAGCATGTTACCATTAAACAACGATGATTTTTATACAAAATATTGTGCAGAAATCTTCCTTGGGAAAAGTTAATTTTCAATCAACGACCTTTCTTATTTTCAAATGTATTTTTGAGTAAACAGGACTAATCATATCTGCAAATATAAAATTGTGAATATCCGGATTTCAGTTGTTATTTAAAATTTTTGACATAATTTCAACTTGATTTCTTTGAAAAAATAAATTAAATTGAAATCGCCTCTAAGACCCTTGGATATAACGCGTTCGAAGAAAAAATTATTTTCTTGTGCACGAAATTATGACATTGTTGATAAAAATTATACACACTTTATGAATCATAAAACAACTTGCAACGTAGACGACCTCAGATGTTTTTCGCGCTCTATGTGAGGGCTTCTATCAATGTAAACCCGAAAAACGGAAGTAAAATTGAGCTAATATCCATATCTAACCAGTTATTAGTAATTTCACATGTATCAATTTATTATATATTTAATGTGAATAGCAGTCTATAGATATTTTGTAAATCGTTTTATTTAAATCATGATATTAATAATTAATGTATAATAAAACGAGAATTTATCGGTTTATTGTAAACGTATTGGAGATTTTAATTTTTATTGAAATTCACGAGCTGTCAAAATTGTAGACAAGAAAATACCTAGAGATTAATTAGCATGCAAAACTAATATGCTGCAGAGAATCACATAAAAAATTGGATTGAAATTTATCGTGATCTGTTTTCTTGTGATATGCCCAGGTAAGTCTATAATATGCATATATTAAAACTTTAGGAGTCTGAAGCTGTGACCATCTATCTTTTTATTTATCTTCCTCGGATCATTTTTCACGATGCTCAAAGTGTTTTCTGTGAATAATTTTTCGCCAATTACATTCAAAAATCTAGTTCCGTCTTTGGCATTATGAATGGTATCATATTTCGCCACCAGTTTCAAATGTAGAGTGAAACTGTTTGGACTGACTATAAGATTGCATCCTCTTAGTTTCTACTTTCTTACTTTATGAGTCGCAAGCTGTTCTTTGAGTCACCTCTTTTTTGGCAGTAGGACCAATATGACCAAAAATTTTAAGGATCTTTTTAATATATATACCAAGTATTTAAAAAAGTATGATGATTTTCTACATCAACTAAAATAAAATTCCTTTCTTTGGAATTCCGCCAAAAAACAAGATCATAATTTCGTCAATCCATTGTCATCCGTCTAGACATATGTATTTGAGTCACAGTCCATCTTTCCAGGATAAAACCGCGCCGCAAGTTGACGTGAAAATAAAGCTAATTTTATCACACGTGATGCATAAGGGAGAACTTTAAAAAATATTTGTCTGTAATTTAGCGATGGCTACAAAGTTAAGAAAGTCGAAAAAAAGAAGTATATTTTGCCATCTGAAAAAACCGAGGTTACAGTTAATACCGATATTATTAGTAAATAATCGTTTGCGAATAAAGAAGGACATCAAAATTCATAATTACAATTTATAGTATGAAACATTTCGACACATGCTTTTTTGTTTTACTTCTTTCTAATAATTTCCATTTTTTATTCAGATATTGCTTTTTATTTTACAAACTTTTCATGAGTAACTCAAAGTTTATATTAAATTATGAATACCACTGAGTTCCTTAACACAAAATTTCTTATTCGCATTGAAAGGTTGAAAGGGCTAAATTGCTAAAATACGTATGGAATAAAGAAAGTGCTGTATTAAAAAACCGGCAAGAAAATCGAATAAAAATATTTTTTTTAAATCTTCCGCGCATTTCTTCAACTCAAATTTAAAAAAGGCTAAATAAATTTTCAAAAATGTACGCATTAACTAGTTTTCTATTTCATTACAAAAAATTATATATAAAGAAAAGGTATGGTATTTGATCATAACGCAATATTTATTTATTTGAATCTGGCTGTTATATATGAATAAATGACAGAATTGATGATAAATTGCTTGAATTTTAAAAAAGCTCAACATCTAATAATAACCTCAGTTATAAAGAATTTTTAATTTTTGGATTATCGATTCAGAAAATAAGGATAAAATTAATAAAACGCGGAAGACCATAAAATACAAAGGTTCGTTACGAATAGTTCCGGGCGCCAAAAGGAAATTATTGCGTACAGCTCAATTTGGTTCAGATAATATTTGCGAACCTCCTTTTGGCTATTTTATTAGGGGGAACTTACGTATACACCGAGAGGCACATTTCCGAATATTTGTTTATCTGCAAACGCCGTTACCAACACATTACTGACAAGAATAATTTCGCTCAATATTAATACATTTAGTTAGGGAATGAGTTAAAATTTAATTTAAATTACATTTCCCCAAATGAATCAGGCTTCTTTCGCTCTCAGCACAAATCAGTGGAAGTTCTTAAGATTTATAAATTATTACCACCCTTTTGTTAAATCAACCTATAACTACCTTACATGCAATGAATTTACGAAATTAAATTTTACACTTTTAATTGTTTAATCATCATGAAACTTGGTAGTTTGTGGAGGGGAAATAGAAGCTCATATAACGAAATTTATAATATCAGCATTCAAACATGGAGCATTCAGTCGATAGTACGTCAACGTTAACGCTTAATGAACTATATAAATCGATAAGCCAAATGCAACCAAAAAATAAAAGAGCAAAATAAAATGCAATTAATTTTTAAATACATGGAATTGTGATAGCTCAATAAATGTTATATTTTTGCTACAAAACTCTTTGAAAATATTTCATGCAGAAAATAAAATCTTCTTGTGCTTTAAAATATTTAATCTCGGCAGTTTAAAATATAACGTTGGATGAAGTGGTTAGTTTAACCAGAATCTCCTTTCTAAAAGCTTTTATGAAATCCTCAACGAGGCCTTTCCATATTATAACTTCTAATTATTTCGTGACCATGGTATTATTTAAAAATATGATTTATGTAATACATATATATATATATATAAATATATATATATATATATATAAATATATATATGCATATATATATATACATATATATATATATATATATATATATATATATATATATATATATACACAAAAACGCGCGCGCGCAATTTTATGAGTGTGTGGGTTGAGTATTGTGTTGAAAGCGTGGGCCAGTTTTTCTTGAAATCTAACCGAAATGTCATAATTAACATAATGCTAGTTTGAGAATCACAATCTTTTCATTTTTTTATACTCACATATTATACTTAATGACAAACATGGCTTTTACTAAGTTCTTTACAAAGTAGACAGAGAGAATAGGTTCGACAATGATTTTCGTTTTTTTAGCGCAGAATATATGAAAGCTTATTTAATTTACTTTTTAAATTAATAATTTATTGTTATATTTTTGCTTTCAAATTAAAGGAAACAATATTATTGAAACTTGTTTAGTATTACACTTATATAAATATATTTTCAAATATTAACAATTTATTTAAAAAATCCTGCAGGAAACAAGTTAGGAAGCAACATACGTGATTAGGTCGAAGTGTCTCTTTTTGATTCTGTGCTGTAGGCGATTATACGCGCATCCTTTCCATCTCTGTCAATGATTAATATTACAAGGCGTATTTTCACTAAGCTTGGAATTATCTAGTTTTTCGATCTGAAGTCCACAAAGTAATTTTACTCTACTTAAAGCTATGTATGCTTGCCCAGATGCAGATGTTCACGACCTTAAATAGACCACTACGTGTACAAAAAGTAGAAACCCAAAAAGGGTTAGGATAAATTATTCCATTATGAAGTTGAAAGTTAAACTTCCTGTTCTCTGTTACTGATTAGGTCCGGTGATATTATTTTATTGTGCGTTAATCAGAAATACTCAACTTGCAAAGTTTCGTAAAGATACAACAATTAGAAGACCAAACACAGGATACGTTATTGTGTTATTGAGTTCAGTGCCTGATTTCCGGTTCTATTCCATTAAATAAATTCGATGGTAACATTTTAATGTATTGTCATGAAACTATACATAACTCCCAAATTTTTATAACGACACAACAATGAAAATTGCATGAAAGTTAGTGGTTAGGATACATTATTTTGTCGTCGAGTTCAATGTTTAACTTCTGGTTTCATTCCACCGAATCGTTCTTTTATTAACATTTTATTGTATTAACCTTACAACTTCATATAACTGCCAAATTTCATAACGATACAACAATTAAAATTGCATATAATTTAATTTAGTCAATTCATTTCATAGTAAGATAGTTACAGGTTGACCTAAAAAAAGTGTGTTAAAAATGTATAAATCATAAGAATGAAAATAAATACAAGAATTGTAATAGTCATGCAAACAAAAGGGCGAAGAAAATATTATGCTACGAAATAACTGAAAACTGTAGATAAATGAATATAATCGAAATAAAAAGAGTTATTTCATTTCCTTGCAATGGAAAAGTAAATGTTATAACGTCCAACACTCTTACATTGAAATGAGTAATTTCATTCATTAAATTAATACTATGTAAAAATATTTAATACGTTCCAAAAAACTACATGAAAATTGAAAATTACCATATGATTAACGTAATGAACAATTTTTATTATCAAGACATTCAACGTACAATGATGAATTATATCATATATTTAAGTTCAAAATTATAGATGTATGATACATCACCTTAAATTTCATTAATTTTAAAAGCGGCGAATTAGATATTACAATAATTATGAACTAATCAAAGTAAACTTATTTATGATAGGCGAAATTGCTTTTAAGTTCAAAGTTCTTTACGATATGGATTTTGTACTTTTTGACGGTACGGGTAATGATTTTGTATTAAAAATGAAAATTTTTACGAAGAGGAAGACCTTTTTCATAGCTCTATGTGATTAAATTTGACATGCATTTACTTACAAAAATTGTGTCAAAAATTTACAAACTCTACACGCGAAGTATGAGCGACACACACTACCTAGATTGGTACCTCCATGGTTTTGCTTCTTGTTCTCACTTATTTCCCCAATAAATTTAAAAACTATATTTAAGTTCAATTACCATAAATCTGGGATATATTTGACTGTTTGTGACACGAGCAGGCAAATTATGAAATTTTAATTATTACGTTTTCAAACAAATTATATATTTAATGTATTACTACAAATTGCAAACCTCCTTTGACATAAATATTTAAGTAATTAAGAAATAGTTATTTATATGATTGTTCAATTTCGCCTTTAAAATTCAACATCCGTCTCCTGTTTACTAATTATTAAATGTATTCAGACGGAGCGGAATCTCTTATTAGTAATTTGTTGGTAACAGCGTTTGTAGATAAACCAATATTCGTAAATCCACCTTTCTCTGTGGTTGTAAATTCGCGCCTAATAAAACGGATAAAAGGAGGCTCTCAAATATTAAATAAAGCGAATTGGGCTGTATATAATAATTTTATTTTAGCGCCCGGAAGTACTTGTAACGAACCTTTGTGTTTTGTTGTCTTCCGCGTTTTATTCATTTTATCCTCCATTTCCTGGTCAACGCTCCCAAAATTAAAAACTCTTTATAACTGAAGTAATTATTAAATGCTGAGCTATTTTAAAATCGAAGCAATTTTTAACAAGGCTTATGCAGAAAATGATTCATGATTCAAAATGAGAGTCGAAAGATATGAGGAAATAGTCCTTACATGTTTAACCTGAAATAAATAAAAAAATGTCAAGTGGAAATTTATCTATTGAAATTGTAACTCGAAAATGTTTCTATCTTTTCTGATATCTTCAATAATTCTCTCATTTGTTCATTTAACTCACACTGAAATATACAAATATTGTGTTAAAATCAAATACCAAACCTACTCTCTATTTATGAATTTTGGTTATGATATAGATAACTATTCAATATAGATTTTTAAAATCTTTTAAGCCTTTTTTAATACTTTAAGTTGAAGAAATTGACAGAGATCCTTAATAAATATTTTAGTTTGATATTAAAAGTAAAGTGAGAAGTCAGTTCAAGCAGTTTCCCTCTAGATTCAAAACTAGTCGCTGATTGTGATACCATTCATAACATTAAAGATGGATTCAGATTGTAGAATAAAATTATTCACTGAAATCGCGACTATGAACATTGTGGAAAATGATCCAAGGAAGATAAATAAAAAGATAGTCATAGCTCCAGACTACCAGAGTTTTAACACACGTTTATTATGGATTTATTTGCACAAATCACAAGAAAATTGATCGCGACGAATTTAGATCCAATTTTTTATTTGTTTCCTTTCAGCATGTCCTTGCATGCTAATTAATCTCTAGGTATTTTCTGGTTTACATTATCACAGCCCGTGAATTTGACGAAGTATTCAAACCTTCGATAGATATGAAATTATTTTTTCTTTGAATTGGTTAGATCCAAGGGTCCTAGAGTCGCTTTCAACTTGGTTTCTTTTTTCGAAGAAACCGGGTTAAAATTTCACATAACGTTTATACAACAACTGAAATTTAGGGATTCACAAATTCATATTTTGGGATATGAGTAACCCGATTTAAAAAATGTAAATGTAAAAAAGTTTTTTGAATGGAAATCAGCTTCGGGGAGAGGAGACTGATCTCAGCCTAGCACAATACTTTATGTTAAAATCATAGCTGTTGAGTAGTATCGTGATGATAATAAGAGGGCATGGAAGGTGTGGCCTCCTCGATTAAATATATTTTAATTTTTGAAGTAAAAACGACTTTAGGCGAGATGAGCGATATTTAGTAGGGGAAAATTTTGTGGCTTCGCGTCACTGACATGTTAATCTTTACCTGAAGATGATTATAATACGACGAAACCTATATCATAGTAAAGAATTTAAATAAAGTGGAAATAATACCACATTACATAGTTTTGCTTAATTGTGAAAAATTAATTTCTATAAAATTAACGCCAAATATATTCATAATCAAGGTTTTGTTTTTAAATAGATAACTTTATTTTTAGGTCCACTTTTACAAACACTAGCCAAATATTTTGCATCAATATCTATCGAATATTTGTGTCTCATTCGTAACAATAAAATAATGAAGATGCTTATCATGACCTCAATATGAAAAATTAAAATTGATCCCAATCAAAATGGCCGGAAGCAGATTTCCAGTCAATAAATTTTCTTATTTCTTAATTCCTTTTACTAAGCAAACACATTCATATCTTAATCATATAGAGACATCAATTTAACGTTTTCAAAAGGAAAAGCATTTTTCATCGAGAACATTACGACGTTGTCATCGAAAAAATACGCATACCTATACTAATATTTCTACCGAATATAAAGCACTGCACAAAACCTATAATATTTATTCCAGTTTATAATGAATTTCTTTGAATATAAATGAGCAAAAGACGAGAAAAATAGTTTATGTCAATATCCGACAAAAATATAGTTTATGTCGCAGCACCGTTGCGCGTCGGTATATTTAATGAAAATGGAAGAGCCCTTAATTATTAAAAATTTATTGTCATGGAATTAGATGATATAGTCATAAACCTAAAATTTTGTCATTAATGTCTCAATGCAAATTTACTTTACACTTTGTTCACATCCTAACAAAATTGTATGTGTATTGATTACCTTGGACTAGACAAAACTATATCAATGTAATTTTTAATATTAATTACCGTATAAGAATTCGTCTTCTCCAATAAAAAACAAAATAAAAAAATTATTACCTATAGCAAAATTACAAACAAGTAATTTTGTCAGTTTTTTATTTCAAGTTAATTTCAAAAACTACTTAAGCGATTTTAAGAATTTTTATTTATTTAACTATATTCAATCCGGCCTCATACCATAGAATGATTACAAAAGGAACAAAAATATTAAAGTTGAAAAAGAACACCCACTTTTGCATCAAGATTATTGAACTATTCACCACGTGATGTTCTGTACATAAATACGTTACTCGCGCTGTAAAATGGAAATTTAAAAAAAATAATCGCCTGAAATTCATTTAGCCGTGTACGATTGTGTTTTAACTTGTCGTCACTGCGATATTTTTAAAAAGTATTTAAAAAATATTTTAAAATACCATCCTATATACTACATAGATGTACAATTTATACGGCAACTGTGAAAAACAGGAAAGACGCTGATTTCATTCATATGTACTGTATAAATTCTTTGTTAATATTAATATTAAGATATCTAATTAAAATCGCCGTTTCTTAATCCAGCGTTTGCATCAGCGAGACGCTAGTTGCATTTTGTATAAGAGTGATAGAGAAAAAGTTTACGAAATGCAATATATTGTGACGTCACGACGCAAAAAATCCATAATTCTATTAGTCACGGATCGCCGGTACACGAGATGTAACTTAGAATGTAAGATTATCTCTTTCTAAAGGTTCTGCTTCATTTAATTTGTGATTGAGATGAAATTGAAGTTTAATTACATTTCCACAAATTTACGGAGCTTATTACACTCCCAGAGTAAATGGGTGGAAGTCTGTCGGCTCAACAATCAGGTCGTTGTGGCGGGCGCCCGGCCTCATCGAAATTAATTCGAGCAAACTTTGACAGTTATTCCTGTTTGTACCACACCGTATAATGCTTTATATATGTGTGTGGATTATTGCGAATAAATTTTACTGAAAAATTGCTCCGTGATATTATTCAGCAGTGGTTCGGAAAATCATATTTTAATCTCTGTTAATAGTTATTGAAACGACACTTTTTTATATTGATGACCGAAACGCTGACGTTCTATAGCATGTTACATTCTTGCCATGAATCAATTTATCGTTGATTTATATAAGCACGGGCTGCCAACCCTGGCTTCGCAATTCATTTCATTCCCTTTTTGGATTTTCGTAGTTAAACACGGTATCCTCATAATCTTCTCATATCAGTCCATTAAATTCCATTAAAACGTCTAACCTCGTTTTAGAAATATTAAACTTAAAATTCAACGGGCAACACCTCTATCCCTCCCCTTCCCTCTTCGTAACCATTCTCCTTCACCATTTTCAAGCAAAACTATGCAAAACTCGGGCCAAATTTCTGAGAATTGAAATTTGATAAGTAGTCCCAAGTGAAAATATTACGAGTAAGCTAGATTCATTTGTTTTTGAAACTTTGGAAAAAAGTCTTAATTAAACGAAAATAACGCAGATGGAAATTTCGAGACGACTTAGGTTTAGTATTATTAAGTTAAATATAGATTAACTAATAAATTATATCTTGCAATATTTAATTTTGTAAAAATATAAAAGACAAATCGACATATCATGTTTATAAAATATATATAGTTCGATATTTTTTTAAATGCACGTAATTATACGTGGTGCGACATTTGATCTGTTCCTTTAACATGCTTTTATTAGATTAATATTTAACTAACCATGTAATGGAATAACCGAGACCAAATTTCATGCGCTTCTATTAATTATGTCATCACGAAACTTAGCAGTAGTTCTGATGACAATACAATAAAATAATACCATTGATCTGATTTAGTGAAACAGAACCGGAAATTAAACACCTAATTCGATAATGAAACAACTCATAATTCATTCACTCAAAAAAAAAATTGTGCTTCTCAAATTAATATTTTGATTTCATAACAAAGTGTCTCAAGCTATTTCACTCAAATATTATACTCAGTAACAAACCTGGCTTACACTAAAGTCCTTACAGAGTGAGAGAAGAAGACAAGTTCGACAAATATTTTTTTGGTTTAACTGCTGGTTTTTGGTACAACTACTGGTTCAAAGAATTTGTGAAACATGTAAATTAAAAGTAAAGACATTCTGACACATTGTATAGAATAATACCTAAAAACTAGTACAAGCGCAGGAATCTAGAGGAAAAGATAATAAAGAAATAGAACATTACTTCACATAAAAACATGAAACGAAATATAAGTGCAACGAAATACAATTATATAATATTCACTAATAGGAGGATTGATAATTTTTATTAATTTCTATGAGTTTTCTACAGGGAAAGAAATATAGGCGAAAATATACTAATAATATAAGTGTAATGTACAAAATGAATGGACCACAAGAGAGGGGCTGATGAATAATACAACGTTTTGCAATACATATGGGTCTATCCTTATCGTCTATAAAGTATAACAATATTTAACAGATATTGTCTGAATACGATTAAATGAAACAACTGCAGTGACAAATTGGATTTTTGAACAGAGTACATACAAAAACTGTAATTAGTTTATGTATATGGAAGAGATGAGCAATGAATAATTTAACAAATAAATTAAGTTTTGCAAATAAAAATTAAGTCGAGAGAAAAGTTAAATTGGTGTAATATTAAAGTACGTAAGGACAAACGAAATGGCATAAAGTATTACATGTTAATTACATTTAAACCATTCTATTTGGTATGCTAGTATTGCTGTCTACCACGTTCAGAAATGGCATGATGGTATTCAAGTCAGCACAAAACATAATGCACTAGCAAGAATTACTAGCATTGCTAAAAGGATGAGCCACAAAACGTCGATAGGATGCGTAACGAATTAGTGATTGCGAAAAGTTAATATTCCACTTTATACAATAACATACATAAATATGTAAAATGTACATACACAAAGATATTAAATTTTATAAATATCTAAAGAACTATTTCAAAATCTTCTTTGATGTCAGGAAAAAACATAATTAATAATATTTGTATTCAATGTCATCTTAATATATTATAGTTACATAAAATACACAATGACAAGTATGTACAATTATATAATTATCCAATTTAATATGGAAATACCTACGCCACTATGGTATGTTATCGAAAATAATCATTCCACATTAATATTTACGTTATTTTGTTATATTAAATGAAATATTGAAATAAAAAAAAACCTTAGATATTGTGTGTAACTAAATATTTACGACTGAGGTTGAGCGAAGTCATTAGACATAAAAAAATATATAAAATTAAATTAAATGGTAGATATGTATAATTAGTGGTAGAATCTTGCTCTAACCATAAGACGCCCTTGCTATAGCATAAATTTATTACTGAGAAAAATATCCATTTAATTTTATAACATTTGCATTGTATAACCCCATAGAAAGACATCGATTTAATTTATTATCCTCACTAAAATACAAGTATATTGTATAACTTTCGAAAATATAATAAAAATTACACCACCCCCATACAATAAACACACTGACGTAAGCAGTGGTAAAACCCGCACAAACCCGGCTTCCGCTATTGTTTTGTGCAATATATAAATGCTGTTGGAATTTTCTAAGTGCTAATCTTTGCTAATAGCCCACCTGAAGATATTGTTGCAATACAACAAAACCTAAGCCATGGTAAAGAACTTAAAGAAATTAGAAATAATATTACGTCATGTAAATTCATTTAATTGTGAATAAAGATTTTTTACAAAATTAACCCCAAATATATTCAATACTATTACTTCACTATTTTTATACATATCTTCTATGTAATTTTTAGAACTTCTAAATACCAACATTTTGCAATACGCCAACCTCATTGAACAATAAGGCTTTCAAAAAGTGGAAAAACTCAGGTAATTGGGACAATGTGTGGGACGTTTAAAAAGATTGCAGACTAAATGTTATCATGCTACGATTTATTGGAGAGTTTTTTTCTCCTTCTTGCTTGTTCGTTCGCGCGTACCTTTAGAACTACACTTTTGATTTCAAAAATCCTAATTGTGTTAAATAATACAAACTCATGGAAAAATTAATAATATAAACAAAATTAGGGAACGTTGCATAAACAGTACTGGGTAGAGAACGACCAAATTATTTGTGAACTGATGATAGTAAATCATTTTCCAAGTTTATTAAAAATTTTTAAAGCCTAACATTACAAAAATTGCATATTTATATACAAAAATGTTGAAAAGTCATCTATAATAACCTATAACTTATTAATAACCTTTGACATAAATTAACTTATACCGTGCACAATAACTTATTTATAACCTTTTACATAAATTAACGTCACGTTTGGGAAGAAGAAGAAAAGAGAAAAGGGGCTTTCTAGAATACAGTCCAAAAATACGACAGTAAATATATAGCTAAGATAATATAAGACTATCATTCTATAAATAAAGATGAGTAGAAGACGTAAAGATTATGCTCATATCTCCGTTTGAAACATGGTCTCAACTGGTAAATGCGGCCATTTTGTCTAAGGCTAAAGACATGTACCGTCAATTTAAGCATTCAAAGGCCGTGTTAAAAGAAATTCCTTACACTTACGAAAGTAACTGAAAGGAAAAGTTCACTCATAACTCAATATTTCTCCCTGACTGCTTTTCTCTTAAACCCTCTTTCTCGTCTTTAATCTTGTTATTATATGATATCTGTACATCTATATGTGCGTATACTGTTCGTACTTTTTTGTAAATTAGTTGCTAGACTTTTTTTTGTAAGCGTACCAGTCTACATTTTTTTAATTCGTTATAGTCTATTGCAATCTTCCGCGACATATATTTTTATACACGGTAATTTATTCAACAAGAAGAATTTGCTCCCTCTAGTAATAAGTCCGTCTTCTGTATTCACGCATTGAAGACAATAAATAAATTAATTCATTCAATAAAATTGAAAAGGTGTTCAATTTGTCATTCTAGAATTTACACAAAAGTTCTTATGAAATGATTATGATAATTTTAATTTTCTTCTTCTTAGTCGTCACGTTCTTGGCAGCGTGGTCGCGGTCATCGTGTCGTGCCTTGCAGATAAATTATTTGTCAGAAGACATGTAGCCATTTCTTTCTATCAGCTGTTCCCCAAGAGCACTCGTGAAATGGAAAGTACATGGTTGCCTTGACCTGATGTAATCATCTCAACGGTGCTTATTGTAAATTAATTTTTTATCAAAGCTTACAAGAGTGTTAATAAAAAAATAAGTTTCATTAACTTCAAATATATAAGGTATATATGGATAACTAATTAAATGTATTGAAACCCAAAATTCTGAACCAAGTCCCAGCTTTAAAGCATATGTTGTCATATATTTAAAAATGTCACTGTTCTATCGGTAAACGAAATTAAAGAGGAAGTTCTTCTTTTAGGTTTAGAACAAGTTTAGAAAAAGTTCAGAAGACGATATTCTTATCTACGATATGGTAATATTTATGGTACATTAATGTATATGTAACATTATCTTTTAGCTACGTCTTAAATTTTATAAAATAGTAAATTTTAAATAATATAAATGATATTTTAATGCACGGTATAAATTTGAAGACACTTTTCTTACTTACATTTGAATAACTTGGACCTTTGGAGTAGCATTTTGTTTCTTTCTTAAATGATATGCATATGTATGTATGGAATTGAAATGCCTGAAAGTTCGAACGTTCTGGCATTTCAATTCGATACATACGTGTGCATATCATTTATGAAAGAAACAAAATGCTACACCAAAGGTTGAAAGTGTGGTTGACCACACTACTGTGTCAGTGTAATTGATTAGTATAAGTGTTAACAAGTGTTGAACCCGGATGATAATATCAATAAATAAGTTTTCCGTTTACATTTCCTTATAAAAGTTAAAAAAATACACAGTTAGGACACCAATTTACTTTTTGCAATAATAGATGCCAAATAATTATAGGAAAGTGGAAACTATAACATAGACCCATATTTTGAAAGAACTTTAACTGAATTTTAAGCATTTCTGCCTTGCATAACTCTAAAGTTTTAATAGATAACGGCAGAAAAATGTTCATCTTATGATATGTGGCATTAATAAATATTTCTGATTTCATGCTGAAATAACTTACTTCCTCAAAGACTACGAGCGAAGAGATAAAATCACTCTTTTAATATTTGATCATTTGCTTTTCATTTTCCATTTCATATTCTGCTAAGCAGCGGACTATATTCCCTTTGAAAGACTTTTAAATCCTTCATGCGATTGTGCATCCATGGGAAATCGCACATTGCTGACGGAATCCTTTGCATCCGAATAAAACTAATAATAATATATTTAAACCCGTATCATCCCGCGCCCGCGATTGCTCGGTCAGCCCTTTGGCAGGCGCCCGAGTGGAATGCTTTCCTTCCATCAATCGCTATATCTGGCTTGAGCGGAAATAATAGGGAAAACTTTGAATGTCAAATGTACTCGCTCGAAGTACTAAATGATAGAATGTTTAGGTATATAATATTATTTCGGCTATGTATCTTTTCAGTGACTTCAATCAACCCTTTCGTTATTTTTCTCTCCCAATCCTTTTTATTTTCGCAAAGATCATTACGAAAGTCATCTAAGAATATGGAATTATTATAAGGAAAAGAAACATCGGATTCGAAAATATTTTTGATTTTATTAAAAGTGTTTTGATGGACCATAATATGAATACACTCACAAATTAATACCGGTTGTGAATCTAACTCTGTAGACCTTGACAAAAATCAGGTACGAAGGAATTTTCTTCGCTTCGTTGATAAAGTTATTGACTTATACATTAAATTCTCAACCTTTTTTTTTATATTTAGGCAACAAAATAACGAAATTGCGTTCAGAATTTTTTTTCAATAATTGTTATCCCGATTTACCCTAGATTTATTTTACATTGTATGGTACTCTAAGAAAAATTGCTGCAAATTATTATATATACGCTTTACGATGATTTTTTTCAAAAATTTTCAGTATTCGAATGAAAGACGTCACATAGAAACCAAATGTGGGGAATATTATCATGAAGGTAAATAGGAATGTTCAAAACTTGATAATTTTCAGATTATTTTGTTTTAATTCGAGAAAGTTACCGCTTTCGACAGTTTTTTGCGCACAATTTCTGTGAATAAAAAAATCATTGTAATTTTTTTCTTTTAAGTGTTCCTTGAGGATAACTTGATTGATTTTAATTAATACTTGTTTAATGCCTGTTACGGTTTTAACGTAAATTTTCATTTTCAAATGTGCCCGAAATGCACAAGAATCTAGATTACTTAGGCTCTGGGGAAAAAAATATTAAACTTCTAATAAACCTCCGTCGCATCTTTTAGTTTATTTAATGAAGAGTCTAATTTTTTATACGGCGTTTTCCTCGTTGTTTGTATTTAATAACAAAAAGGGAAATATTTTTAGAAAGTACAAATATGGTAGACAAGACCTGAAATGCTTGATAAAGAAAAAGTAGAGAAAATATTGTGAAAGAAGCAGTTTGAGAATTTATGATATAAGATATACGAGTAAATAAATAAGATTACATACCGGATCACTTTTATGTCTATCAATAAAATTTTGTAAAGAAAAATGAATATAAAGCGGATTTTAATCTCGGAAATTTTATTAAATTATAATTACATTCTATCTTTTTAATGTTTTATTTAATTATAACATTAAAACGATAGAATGTCCGTAGCAATCAGATAGAATATCGATGAGAGATACCAGAAGAAACTTTTATGGTTTTTAATTAGGTTTAAATAAGTTTTGTACTAATTTTGTAGCCATATTGATATGAAACAAAAATATTGCAAACATATGTTTTAAAATATACGTTAAGTAATATGTTTTAAACGAAATTTTAAATCCTTGGATTAGTTTTAAATTGAATGGAATTTTGGTGGCAAATGTCAAAACAAATTTTCATAACGTTCAATTATTATGGCCCATTTTAATTTAAAACATAGATTCGAAAGTTAATTGCATAATAATGCCGAATTCTCCAAAATTTGACAATGTATTTAGCAGCAGAAAATTCTAAAAGAAAAATAGAAGCACTTAATCGATTATAAATTATTGACTTCTTTTTGTTTTCAATGATAAATTTTGCCAACAAAACTTGAAACACTTAAAATATTCACATGTTTTAATAAAAACTTGCTAATTACATGAAGAACTCATATTACTAGGGTCTCGTACACATTTAACCATTTTAAATATATTTTAGATAGATTTCAGGAAAAGAGTTTTGTTAGTGTTTTCTAAATTAGAATAAACAATTATTTCTAAATAGTCTTTTTCCATCTTTTTATGACAATTTTCATAAATCAGCCTTAAACAATATAAAACCAAACCTCATATCAATGACAGAGGCGAGAAATTGTACACTGCAATCGCCAACTCACGTCTCCACAACCGTAGCGATTGGGGCATCATCTTCGTAGGAGATATCTTTGTCCAGCAGTGACTGAGATAGTTGACGAGTGTAAATGATGATGGTGGTTGACGTGGGAAAATTTTCGAGTACACATACACTTTTATTTGATAACAGTCTACTATAGAAAAATTGTAAAAATATTTCGAAACCATCGTAGTTATAAAAATTAACTTCGGTATTTGCGACTATTATCATTTTTGGAATCTGATTGTTCGTATGAAGCAAAGAAAAGGTATAAAATTGTTTTAACAAATATTTCGTTACCTACGAATGCTAATAGCTACTTTGCTGAAAATAAGTTTGCAGAGTTGACAAATTCACATCACTGGCTTGCTCAAACTTGAGGTAATTTAAACCGATGTATTTAACAAGTAGTGCTGCAATTATGAAAATTATAAATTTTATGCGATCCCTTTTGTTAGTCACACCCATTTGTATAAAGTAATTCTAGCATTTCATATATCATTATAAAAAATAAAACAATTTTTAAATCAGAGGTTATCAATAAAATAGAAAAAATATATAAAAAACATAATAAAAGCTAAATTTAAAGTTTGGATGAATTCTATAGACAGTTGTTTATTTGCATAATACTTAAAGCTGATTTATGAATTTTTTTTCTTAAATATTAGGAATCTAAACCGAATTATGCTTGTTGGAAGAATAACGCGTGCTATGCTAAAACAGAATAATTGAAACTTGAATAAAGTTTTAACTTTTACATGTGTATTATTAAACTCCGCGAGTTAAAGTAATCATTATCGTGTATCGGGAAAACTTTCGTCGTATGCTTTTTAGTTGGTAAATGTCTTAGTTGTGAATAAGGGATGTTTTCAGAGGTATAAAATATTAAAATAAAAAAATACAGATAAAAATCATGATAATGGCCACGGTGTTGGTTTTATTGAAAAGGTAATTATGTGCCATTTGTATTCAAGTACAATTTCAGGCAATAAGCTTTGGGGCTGACTCAAATGAAGCGAAAACTGGAAGTCCATTTTTCACCAACTTCCTCCAGCAATAATTTGTCTAAAGTTGATCCTCATTTTTGGTTGAACGGCTATGTCAATAAACAAAATTGCTGAAAAAAACTTTGTTACATTCACAAAACGTCATTGCTTGGTAAGCTTTATAGACTAGTAAAATAATTGACCCGTATTTCTCCAAAGATAATGGATGATACGGGCGAGTACCTTACAGCCGATGAAGACTGCATAAACTCCATGATTACTAACTTTTCCATTCCCTAATTGAATGACATTCATACTAAAGGGCTTTGGTATAAGAAGACAGTGCAATATGCCATACAGCACGGGACAAAACTTATGGCATGATATATTCGATTAGCGCGTAATTCCCTCAAGAATTGATCACCACGATCATGTGATATCACGTCTATGAATTATTGTCGGTAAAGATATGTGAATTCACTAGTCTGTGCCGATAAACCACAGACGTTGAACCACTTGGAAGACAATATTAGCTGCGTTATTTCCAATATTCGACCCCAACTGCTCAAAAAATGATTAAGAACTGGACTTCCAGACTGCACTACCTTTGAGCCATCCGCGACGCTATATGCCTGAAATCATATTTAAACACAAATAAAATAAATTTTCCATTTCAGTAAAGCCAATAACCATGCCCATCAGTGAATTTTATCTGTTTTTTTTTAATTTAAAATTGTAAACCTCTGAAGAAATACCCAATTGAACTCATCCAGAACAAACCAGAAAACCGATGAAAAATAAAATTATTTAACGATTGTTTATTCGAAAGAGACAATTATTAACCTGACTATTTTTGGAAATACTATCATAACGCTTTCAATCAAAATATATCGAACATTTATCTTTCATTCATTACAACAAAATATGACGAAGCTTACTATGTTCTTACCGAGTGCTCCTTTTAAAATGTAAAAATAATATTATTTGATCCTTTTTGAAAAAATTAACAATCTTAATTAAAGTGGCCGGATATCCAGCACCCGTCTTGTTACCCCGCCACTGTTCTAAACTGAAAGACTACACGAAAGCTTTGCGTTATACTGAAAGCGGTATCTCCGTCCCGTAAGCCCGGAAGCAGATTTATAGTCAACAAATTTTATTATTCCTTAATGCTTTTTATTAAATCGAGGCATTTATATCTCGAGATAAAAATTTGTGAGTCCTATTTCAACTGAGATAATAAACGTTATTGCATCTCCTTAAGATATTTTTAAATTGGTTTCTTTCTGTCTTCGCCGAAAGAAGCGACTCTGACACGTTCGAAGGAAAAAATGTTTTCTGTCAACGAAATTATGACGTGGTTGGTAAAAACACACGCATACTTATATTTATTTCACTCGACATGAGGATATATTCACTTTTTCGTGATCCTCCTTCGTTCCGTCGGACATACTCGGATATCTCTTGACCAAGTATTGAAAATAACATGAAATTCAAACTTATTACCCGCCTTGCATAACAAAAAAATATGCTAAAAATATTTTTCTGTAAATTGAAGATGAAAATAGAGATTTGAAAAAAAACAAATTTTATGTGTCACAATGTCTACTATATAAAATAGATTATCAGAGATTTCGATAAAAATGTTATCCTCTTAAAAGAAAACAAAAAGTGGTGTATTATTTTGGCCATTCTTTTCTGTAAGATCCTTTATTTCTTTGTAGGTTTTAATTTACTTGATGGAATTTTTAAAAATGAAATATAATTTTATTAATCTTGATTGCCCGGACTATATATCTCCGATAAAAAAATAATACCATGGCTAAAGTAATAAAATAAAAATCAAAAACGACATTATCAAATAAATATATATTTTTCAGTTTCTGAGGCTTTCTTAAAAGCTTGATCTTCCCAGAAATTCGTATCTATTAAAATAAACTGTGACAAACAAGTTTTATTGCATAGCCAATAAAATATCTTTAATTAAGTTATTTAATATGTTTGATGACACAGAACTCTGTCCAGCCTGTTAACTGTCGTTACTCGTTTATAGTTTTAAAATTAGTTTAGGCAATGTACTAAAGTTTGCATAAATAACAAACAAAGTAAAAATTGCTCAAATTTGAATTCGACTCGTGACTAATAACTGCTTCAGGAGGTATTAATAAAATGCTCAAAGTCTAAAATGCAAATGTTCATTGCGAGTGCTGTGCGAAAATAAAATTAATACACGTAGTCCCATTTCGCTTCAGACAATATTTAAGAGCCTCTTGTATTAGGTGCGAATTTAAGTCACAGCTACAAATGGCTCGCGGAATATTCATTCGTTATCTATAAAAGCAGTAACAAACAAATTACTAACTTGAAATTTTTCTCTATCTGAATAAATTTAGTTTGTTATTGAGATAAAATTGCACTTAAATTACATATTCACAAATGTACCGGGCTTGCTTGGTTCTCAGCGCAAAGAAGTGAAAACTTTGCTCAGCTATCAGATCGTCATACCGTGCGCCTAAAACCTATCGAAATGAATTCAAGTAATATTAGGAAGTTTATTCTTATCTATGCTACACCGTACTACACGTGTGTCGGATGTTAAAGATACATTTTATTATAAAATTTATCTTTAACGATGTAAGTATTGTTTATGAAATATCATTTTAACTGTATTTAAAATTTGTTTTTGTGTTAATAGATAAAACGCTGACAAGTAATTCCGTAACGTTTCACTTGCCTACAACACTATGCTAACACCACCTTTTGGTCTATTTACAAGGTTTTTACAAGCATTCTTGATAAAATTTGGAGATTATCATTTCGCTCGTAAACACCTAAAGTGATTCCCAAATATTTGAGATTCCCTAAGTCAAAAGGAAAAAAACAGAACCGTTATAAAATAACATGCGCCTCCGTCTGGTCGTTTATATGATTATGTAAATTATTTCACATGGAGGAGATTTTAAGCTTTCAATGTATTGCATTTAGATATTTTTATTGTCGTCTTCATACTTTTTTTTATGAATAAACTAAAAAAGAAGTAATATTTAAAAAAAAAATGTTCACCGACTTATTATTAATTATTAAGTGTAGTTAAAAAAGACAGAATATGAACTTATATTCAAAAATATTATGAGAATACTTTAAATTAGGGTATTGAGGTGAATTGTTAATGTAATATATCCTTAGTATGTAAATACGAAATCAGTTTAATTAATTCATATTTAAAACGATTGCATATTTGTAATTAAATTATTATTTTTTTTAATCTGCAAAGAAGTGTCTTAAACATGAAATTATACTAGTATATTCCTTTTTTATATCTCAGATCCTAGCTTCAAAATCTAAAAACTGAGACTTCATATTTCTAACCACGTCACTGTGCATACGTAATTGTTTAGTAAAAAAGTGATGAACGACGACCACTGGTTTCTTTTGAGAACATTAGTAATTAGTTATTTCGATTATTAATCTTAACCGTAAAGCTTGATGGCTCCATTGATTTGGGAAATGTCTCATAAAAATATTTAGTTTTAACAGATGCAAATTATTCGAAAAAAGCTGTAGTCAGTATATTAAACATATACATAACCCCTAACTGCCCATTAACCCTACTAGTAAAACATTAAAACAAACAAAGAACAACAAAACGTTTTCTTTAAAATTCCATCATTAAAAACTTGATAACTGTCATTTGGTCTGTATGTCAGGGCCTCATCATTTTAAACCAGTTGACAAAAGTAATGAAATTTTTAAAAAAAGATAGTTTTTATTTTATAAATATATTAGATATATAGAAATATAAAAAATCTACTAAATTGGTTTGTCGAACAAAGATCGTAAAAGCTGTAAGTACAATACAGTCATGATGTAAATTTTATTTATGTAAATATAGAATATACAAATAGACAAACCCCATCCGAAATTTCAAAATATCACATTAAATGATACTAAAACTATTCTGATTTATTTAAAAAAATATGGTTAAGCTCAACCTTGGTTTCTGGGTTCTGACAAAATGTTATAAAATATGACATTACATACATGTACTCGTGTATAATACCCCGTATTTCTACAGCGAAAGAATAAGTAGAAAAGTGATCATCTAACAAAGACTAAAAATTTAATGAGGTGGCTTATCAGATATGCCTCAGATATTAATAATTTTATTTTCAAATATTAAAAAATTGGAAATAATTGTTGTAATTTTATAATAACGTGAGTATCAAAAAAACAATTTAGTGACAACTGTACATAATATCACATATATTTTTTCACATTTAAATTATTCAAGTTACTACGATATTAAGTTAATATTAAAATTTTTGAAGTGCGCGCCGTCCGGAAAGTTTGGCCATTTCACGAAATACCAAACAATAAACGCCGTCTAATAATATCTATGTGCTTTATTTCCATGCAATTAATAGTTTTTTTATAGTTTCAAAAGTAAAAATGTTTGACTACAGAACTCCAATTAACGCCTGCTTCATAATTATATCGATACTTTGATTATCAAAGGAACAGAAGTTTAACTCGTACTTCACCAATTCATTATCACAATTTAGCAGCACAAAATATTATTCGATTTACGAAAAAGTTTTATCTTAATTCCATAGATCCTCGTTGCGAGGGTTCGCCCTTAATCGCCTTTATTTTATTAATTTTGTCATATTTTTCTTTTGTTAAATATTCTTTTTTTTTAATAAATAAAATCTTAATAACTTGACCTCACACGATATAGATTGAATATCGATTTTTTTACGAAATATACTAATGAATAATTTCGATACGGAAGCAAGTATCGCGTAATAAGTGTGATCATCGCCATCGTGACAAATCAAATCCGGAATACGAGTAACGATTTCCAATATCGCACTTATATATTCTCCCTGTTCAATGCCAATGTATGAATAGATAAAATCGCTCAATCAATATTTGATTATTCGCTTTTCACTCACGATCATATATTCCGTTAAGCAACGGGCGGTATTCCCCTTGAAAAGACTCTCAAATCCTTTATGCGATTCTGCATCCAAGGAAGAGAACGTGTTACCGACGCAACTCTTAACGCATGAATAAAACTCATAATAATATATTTATAACTCTACCATCCCACGGCGCGGCGTCGAATGGTAGAGTTTTAAATATAAATTTTGCCGGGCGCCCAAGTGGAATGCTTTCCATCCATCAACCGCATGGGAGCAGTTTGAGCGGAAATAACAAGGGAAACCTTGTATATCAAATGTAATCTCCTATCATATGTACTATGAAGGAAAAAGTGTTTCGATATATGATGATATACCCTATGGGGACTTTTTAGCGACTTACTTCAGTCCTTTATATATTTTTATCTCTTAAGGAAAGAGGTGTATCCATAATTCTTTCCTTGACAGTGATTAGTTTATGACCAATAATTTTCAATATTAATTTTTGATAATGAAAAGAGATTTTGCATTAAAAAATTTCGTAAATGACTGTTAGAAGAATTATGAAAAACCTAAGCATTTAGATATATTTAAACAAATGTTTATAAAATTAGGAAAGCGACTTTAGAAAACTGTCCCACACAGGATCGCTTTCTACTCTGTTTCTACCTAGTGGAAGCCATATATTCTATGTACGATCTTAGTTAGCAATATATCTTTTTTGCATCCATAGTCTTGTCGGTTTGCACACCTGGCTTACAGTAGCCGAGTCCTACGTTAAGACGCGCATAAATAAAACAATAATATTACGGACTTGGGAATATTCTTTCAACTAACGTTATCCTTAAAAACATGTGTCAACATATTATATTCAACATATTATATTCGATGACTTAAAAAGATCTCTTATATTTACGTTATCCTACATCTTTTACTTCAATGCTTAATCTCGTACGCAATATAAATAACACGCTATAAACTTCGTAAACTCGATTTTGCCGCAAAATGTGCAAATGAGGAGTAGGTTCTAAGCGTAATACAATCAATGTGACCCTTGATACGATGAGTAGCAAAAATATGAACTTACAATTTTTGTTCTACAGTAAGAAATGATTTATTCGTTTACATAACTATTCATTGTGTCGATAGGTGCTTATATTGACGATTTTACAATTAAAACACACTTTCTAAAATATTAATCTAAAAAAAGTAGTTTAGTATATACTACATGAAGAGATAAAATACAGAGATTCCATATACATACATCTCTTCTTAACAAAATTTATTTGAATCTTAGTATTCACGTAAATTTAGTCAAAAACAGATGCCAGAATTTTCTATGCTCTATGTTGCTTATATCGGATTTATTTGGTCCCAATACTGATTTAATTAATAACAATTTTCCCCGGGCGTTAGTTGATAAAGAGTCGTCGACAAAAACTGACAAAACTTGGTAGGGTTAGAGAAAAGTTATTGAAAGAAAAGTTCGAGAGTTTGCGATAATTCACAAAGTACCGGAGATTAATTATCGAAAACAAATGCTTTTATGTCCGCCAAACAAATTTGATAAAGAAAAGTTGAATTTACTGAAAGTGAGCATGAAAGAGATTTCAGTCAAGGCAATTTTATGAGACGGGATAGAATAATAAATCAGGTAAAAGGTCAGAGGGAGACGATATAAGAAATTTTCATGATTTGGAATGTGTATTATATCGACTTTATAACAACTTTATTGCTGCTTTAATAATACACGTAAAGATGGAAATCGTAATTACAAATGTATGACAAAAACTTTAAACGGTAATGGCATGATTTTGAGTCTTCATTAAGAAACATGTTTATTATTCAGAAAGATTATTCTGTGCATCAAACCGGGTACATAATATTAAGAAATTATGAAAAAATTATCAACCTTCTCTGACGAGTCAAATTTTAAAGTTGCGATTTCTACAAAGAAAAAAAAACAGTCTTCATTTTTTACAGAACCACATTCCATTTTTTTACAACGAAATCCAATTTTTGCAAAAACACGCCTCAAATATTCGTGAATAATTTATTCATGAATAATTGTTCGTTTCATAACAAAAATCTTTCTGCTCTTCGCACAGGTGATTATTCGCTTTACGCTAAGCAGAAAGAATAACAGTTCCTGAAAATATTTCTCTGAAAATTAACATTTCAACGAAAAGAAATTTATATTTTATACAAAAATCCGCTTCAAATAAATTCAGTTTGATGTATAGAATCATATGTGTGAATAAAATGCACATACTTTATTACAAACCTGCATGCATATATATATATATATATATATAAAGTGGCGACAAGAGCTTGTCTGTCCTCCATACGGTTGATATGGCGCATTAAACTAAGTAGAAAGTACTGTATGCTAATTCTCAATTGTTTCTGAAAAATTACTGTGAACAATGTGATCCTAAGAAACATGTTTATACTAAAACACGCTCGGAATAGACTCTGTTTGCTGCAAAGCATCGCCTCTTTGAATAAGTAGTACGGTATTTCTCACAATAAATATGTATTTTTAAAAGTAATATTTGATGGTTAGAACACTTTTGTTTATAATAACGCGGCATATATTATTATATATATTATTATAGCAGCGGAAAAATCTAAAGAATGATTAATTATATATTTATTCTTTACAAAAAAAAATATTTAAACTAAGAATCAAAATATATCAATCAAATAAATATCATTCAAAACACAATTTGGTTAGGCGATTTTTATAATTATGTAAGTAGCATACAAAATTTCCTGCAATTTTAAATTTCATCTTTATGCTTTAATTTACGCATACTCATATTTAATATTATACAAAAGTATAGGTCAACTGAAAACTAATATAGAAAAAATTATGAATTTAGTTACAAAATAATAGAGTAATTGACTTCTTAGTATAACGGTTCGGATAGAGCGGGTTTATTTTTCCTTTCTCAGTCGCTCTTATGAATGTCATTAAAAATTACATTACAATTCAGTATTGCCGCCCTTGTCTAAACTTCAAATTTAAACCTTTAGAAGTTGGTCAAATTTTAAGATGTGCCAAACATTTTCGTTACAAGCTCTAATTTAATTTGCTTCGCATGTCTTTCGGGTTGAAAATTCATACATATATATCTTAAATTATTTCTTATCAACTGGTTGAGCTGAAATGTATACTAGTATATTTGTAGTGACCATAACAATCAAACTCAACACTTTTTATAACATACTTCAAGGTATCAGTATGGTAGACAAGCATATTATTTGTAATCCGATTCGACTGAAAATCGGTATCAGGGGAATATAAAGAACTTGGACTTAAATATGATACATTTAATCGATATTAAAAGTCCAAGCTTTTCGTGCCTCATAACTTCGAATTTAGCAAAATTCTATCAAACGACGGTGCTACCGAGATCCAATGACAACACGGGAATGACAGTAGGGATTGAAAATTTGGGAAACTTGGAAATGTGTGTTTTTTTTAAATATCGCAAAAATTTACGTAGAATTACGGAGGCTAATAAACGATAATTCCTTTTATAGCGTTGTGGCAATCGATGAAAACGCCGGAATGGATGAAGAATTACCTCGTGCATGACAACCGGAATAGATCGAGGAACAAAACCTCACGGAGTCTATTCGTAATCCTATTTTCTAATCACATGTCCTTAAACAGCTTAACTATATTTTGTGAGCGCCTTGGCATCAAAAAAGTAGAAATTAAAATAAAATTATTACAAATCTATAAAAATTCAATGAAACCGGAAAAAAACAATTTAAGAAGAAATCGAAATCGTTTCAATGAAATTAAGGAAAGCTGATTCAATCCATTCAACAGCATAATACTAATTGTATTACATTAAGATGGTAATAAGCAGAAGGGAATAAATATGAACGAAAGAAAATGTTAAACATAGACCTTTAGGTGCATGATATTAAGAATAACAAAAAAATTAAGTCAATTCCATAAACATATTATATGTCATTTATGGTTGTATTATTCATTACGCGCGTAAATATTCATTAAATGAGAAGTTTGAGGAATCAAAATTGTAAGCTATATAAACTTCTATTCACGGAGCACAATAATTCTATTTTGATGCGACACGAAAAATTATAAATCTGACGGAAAGAGCGTGATCGCTTAGCACACATGCATAAAAAAACTTAACTGCAAGTTGACACCGTCTTTATCAGGTATCTGGGATACTGTGATAAAATATTTTCCAGATGGCCACTTTTTTAGTAATGAAAAGTAATAAAGCGAAGAAAGAGATATTTACATGCATATCTTTCAATGAAAGCTTATTGATGTCCCTTTTATATCCATTTACACTTAAATTATTCCCATCAATATTAATTGAATACATTTTCTTAATAACCAATGATACTCGTCTAGCAATAAACTATTAGAATGACTAAAGAAATATGTATATGCATATTTTTAATAAATATTTATTTGATGGTCTTTTACACCCATTTTCTCTCTTACAAACGCTGATATAAAATGCAATACGGCCCTGAAACATGAATACTTACGGCCAGCTCTTTCCATAGCAGCGAGCTATGGAAAGAGCTATGCTCGAAATATCTCCAAAGGGTAAAATCCAAAATAAGAAAATCCGACGGAGAACCAGAGTAGACGACATAGCCCTTAACATTAGCAAACTGAAGTGGCAATGGCCAAGCCTGACAACCGATGGTAGATGAGTACTCGAGCGGAGGCCACAAACCTCAAAACTAAGGTATAGTACCTGATTTTAACACAATAAATGATATATACATATTTGAATCTGGATATTGGATATAAATAAATGACAGAATTATTGAATATATCAAAAAAGTTGAAAAATTTTCAGTTGTAATTTAAAAAATTAATTTTCTTTTCCCATGTTTTTTTATTTATTTCACTTTAACTATGTCGGAACTATTTTCTCAAATTTTATTTTCTGTCATTTTAGAATGAATAATATTTTTCATATCAATAATCTAAATTTGCTTCAATTTAAAATAGCTCAGAATCTAATAATAAATTCAGCTATAACACATCTTTAATTTTGGGATCATCGACCAGGAAATAAAGGATGAAATTAATAAAACGCGTAAGACTACAACATACAGAGGTTCGTTACGAGTAATTCCAAGCGCCATAGGAAAATTAATGCATACAGCCCAATTCGGTTGAAATAATATTTTAGAGCCTCCTTGGTCTACTTTATTAGGCGCGAATTTACGGCCGTAGCCAGAGTGGATCTCCGAATATTTGTTTATCTGCAAACACTGTTAACAACAAATTACTAACAAGAAATTCCGCTCCGTTTGAATACGTTTAGTTTGGAATTTAGATAAAACTGAAGTTATATTACATTTCTACAAATAAACCAAGCTTATTTCACTCTCAGCACAAATGAGTGGAAGTTAGTCGGTTCCGCAATCAGGTCGTCGCTGCGAGCACTCGTGCGCTATTCGAGTAACTTTTGACATTTTATTCCTATCTATGCCGTACCTCATACATGAACTGATGCGGATAAATATTAGCTAATTTTCGCGTAGTTTGATTCAGCAACTTATTTTACCGTATATATGAACAATGGCCAATATATATATTAGCTAATTTTCGCATAGAATTGGTCAGCATTTCTCTTTGTTCATTGCGATTTTTTAATTAACTGATGAAATGTTGATGTTGAGTATAGATATATGACTTTATACGTAACTAGTCAATCGATAGATCAACTTACTTACTCGTGCATATCAACAAGAATATTTTCGAAAGACGAACATTTTTTGTACTTGATAAAATTTGAACGTTTCTTTTTCATGTATAAATTTCGATAGCAATAGTAATAATAATTTATGATGTATAATTATAATATCTAAAATTAATGTTTTAGTAATAGTTAATTTCTTAGTATTTTTTTGTAATTGTGAAAAACTAAAAATATTTAAGAAGTTTTACTTTTATCATGCAGTTTACTAAACACACATTTTTAATTTCTTTTATTAAAAAATAAGAACAACAAAAGAGGAGAGGTTGTTGCATTTTAAATGCGAAGTTGAATAATCATAAAAAAACTATTTCTTAATTCATTAAATTTTTATATAAAAAATGGAGGCTTGCATTTTGTCGTAAATAAATAAATCTCTAATATGCTTGAAAACAAGTATTAATTCAAATTTTATAATTCGTCTGTTTGCATTATAAACAGACAAATACATCCCAGATTTATGATTTTTGCTTCCACCTTTCACTTTACCGAGCACACACTATTAATTAATTTCAAATTTTTATACAATTTATATTACACATAACAAACTATCTGAGAACCATTGCCAATGAATCACAAATATTTTACAAAAAATCTTATCTAAATCGGTCGAACCGTTTTACAGATAAATGGGAACATTGAATTGCGCACACAAAGAAATAAACAACCTCTCACCCTATATACCACCTCTGTTAAATACACCCGCATCATCTTGGGAGAAAATTAATTCTTCCGAAAAGAGCCCTTACGCTTTTTGATTGAATGATTGAATTTTACTGAAAATACACAAAATGAACGGACAAAGCTACACACACTGGAGTTATCGTAATAGACATACTATTACGATAACGCCCGTGTTCAGTAATATTTATTTATAAGAAGATATATTTGAAAGAGCGGAAGTTAAATATAATTTTACATCATAATCTAGATAAAGCAGTAAACCCATTGTATGGATAGCGTTAACGTATAAAGTGTACATGGTGCCAAAACAATATGAGGGTTCCGACCCGCTCATCTACCGTTTGATCGACACCTAAATTAAAAAATAAGTTCACATTTTGTGATATTAAAAACATAAAGCAAATACAATTTATGAAAACTATGTAATTTGCTATTACAGAATTCATACGAAATTTTCTCAAAAAACGCTTACGTAATTTTTGTTATATCGCATTTATTCCCAAGATACTACCATAATTCTCTTATGAAATTAATTACGTTCCATAAACTTCAAAAAAATAATTTAACGCTACATTTTATTTGCGGTTCGCAAACAAGTTGGCTCTATTGCCAGTGACAGCAAACTCTATTCGGTTCACGACAATGTGAGTTTCAGGTTCTTCGATCTCATACATCGTCTTGTTGCACCGGAAATTGCCGGTTGACCAAGACTTTAAAAGAACCCCTGAGCGGATGTTTATTTATATTTTTACACTTCCACGGTGCCTGTGCTACAAATTCAAGTGCATGATTTTAAATATTTATGTCGTAAATTTGTTCAAATTTTCCAAAGGCATCCATCGACGCAAGGTATTTGTAAAGTGTTTAAAAATATATAAGCTATTCCAATATAAACTATTCCAATACACACACGCACACACACACACACGTTTATATATATATATATATATATATATATATATATATATATATATATATATATATATGTCAAAATAACGAATAGATTGAATAAATATTTTAATTTTTTGTTTTGCGCCAAACTTGGAAATTAAGGAATTTCCAATTTAAAAACAGGTAAAGTACAAAAAGATAAAATATGATTTTAAAAATTAAAAAAACTTCACTTCCTATTTACATGGAAAAGGATTTATCACACAAACATATATTTTTTAAGGTTTTTATTTCCATAAAAATATGACTTAATATGCATACGAGTTTCTTATTACAGTACGGGCCATGGAGTGAAATGACAAAATTCAAGATATCAAGTCTATTAAAACAATTGATTTCATAATTGAATTATGTGCATTGTAAAACAATATGTCAGAGAGCACATGTAAATTTGAGAATCTGTTTGTGCCCAAGATAGTACACCATATACCTAACGAAAAGTAGCAACTGGAGACTGCGTTTGGGTTGAAATCTGCATTTTTACTAGACACTTCTACACCTACAAAATGAGGAATATATGACGACCTGAGCACATTTCTGGATCCAAGGAACTAAAACAGGTGGTGATTTCAAACTTATGTTCAAATAATCATATTTTATCGGGCACACATGTGAAAAACTGATGATTTATTATTAACCAGGGAAATAAGATTCTCTGGATCTGAAAACCTATAGAACCTATTTCCTGAAAGTCTACATTGTTTTGTGGATTGCCGAATGATTTTCCTTAGTGTAACTCACTTATCATAACATCATCTTAAGATCGCACACTACTAAGAGTTACGTAGATTTGACCTTCATCAAAGCTTTAATGTCTTGACATTATATCGTATTAATGGATACAAAAATAAATATATACCTAAATCACAATAGGAATATCAGGAGGCCAACAGACTGACAAAGCATAGCATATTAATATGATCCATTTAAAATATCCTACTCAGTGAACTTTAGGTAGATAATAGACTAATAATTATTTTACAGTAAAAAGTATTGGAAAACCGGTAACCGAGCCAAGAATTACATAATAAAATTAAAATTTATAATTAAAAAATAAAACGAAAGGGTCAAAAAGGATACACAAGTTTTCTAGGAATGGTAAAGCAATTAGGCTTTATTAAATAAGCTTTTTTGAATGCTTTATGAAGTAACTTCGATTTATAAAATGAAATTCAAATACAATTAATAAAATTAATTAATACTCCAAAAAAGTTTCTTCTCAAATTAATCATCAAATTATTAACTAAACATACATAGTTTCAAAATTAATATGTAATATTAGGTACATTAATTATTATTGGTAAAAATTAATTCAAATATTTTTTTACATTTTGCGGCCCTCCCTGCCGGGCGTAATTTCCACAACGTGGTTCCCAACTGAAATAATAAAACGGGAGGAAACATAATCGTAATTATAGCGACACAGCGTATAGCAAATTTTAATCTCCGCCAATGCTGGTGAGCCAGTAATTAAAAGGATATATGCAAATTTGTACGTATATTCGATCGTTGACCGCTAGCTGGCGGTTCAAAAAAAAACAATCAAATTATGTAACACGAGCTTTAGATGCACTCTCAATAAGCCGCGTTTTCCTTAACCTCAACTTACTTAAGTCACGTATAGTAGATAATCTGAAGCGTTTATCAAATTACGTAAAGTATTTAAGGTAACTACGTCAAACCAAAAACCATAAGGGTCTTTGATTTGTAGGCGAATAACATAGCGGCCACTTTGAAAGCAATTTCTATTGATTAAATGAAATAATTTCATATCATATACTTCTGTCATTGCTGGTGATTTGAGAAAAAAATAAAGTCAAAAAATTAATAAGTGTTTTAATTCGTTTAGTCTAAATATTTATATTTTTGCTTAATATTGAATTTAATTCAAACTTTTTCTTTCAACTAAATGGTATATGGCTATAATTTTATGTATGGTGTTATTTAAAGTATTTGAGTATCAATAAAATCGTTGAAATACTATATTCAGAATGATGTACGGAGTGATGAAGACCAGGACGTTAGTGAAAGTTTAATAATTGAGGTATGTAGAAATAAATAATATATTCAAAAAGTATCAATGAATAGGGGAATTAAAGTCTAACTTAATGTGTCTTCGCTGCTTGCATATTTAAATGATTATTCAAAAGTTGTGAATTCTAATAAAAAAGTTAAGAAAAAAAACAATTATTAAATGAAAATTTGGAAAAAATAAGTTTTTCAGGCGAAACTTATAAGGAATGGAAATTAAAAATGTAACGTTTGATATCTAAATTATGAATAAACAACTGGTTCCGGCAAATTTTTATCCGGAAAAATTAAATTAAAAAGATGCTATCATTATATTAACACAGTATGTAATATTAAACATCTAGAGAGAAGTAATAACGCGCAGACAATACATAAAGGCGAAGTTAAGCAAGTTTGGATAACAAAAGAAAACCGATAAATTTCTCCAATCGCCATATAGGGATGCAAATATATTTAGTCTTTAACTAAAAGTGACGAGGATACAATCAAAACGAGGTTAATAATGACATCAAAAAAAAATATAATCTATTTTGAACTAATTTTTTTATAAAATTTATACAATAAAAACTAAAATTATGAATTTATATCGTCTTCAAATTTGTCAATTGCGTATGAAATAACAAATGAGCAAATAAAACAAAAGTACATTTTTATTTTCGCAGTATAATTGTGACTGAGGCGTACGCTATGCTTGTTACCAATTTTCTTCTTAAAAATAAATAATAAATATAAGCCGGAAACAAGTTCCTAATGGGCTCGCTCTTCCGACAAAAACAGAAAATCACTTCACATTTATGAAATGATGTTTTTTACGTGTACTCATGTTGGTATGTATTAATGTATATTTACCAACAACATCATAAAGAACTAACTACTTGACAAATTTGGGTAATAGATTTTTGCTTTTTCAGATCGAATATATTTCGATGGGGGATTATTCAAGTCTTACCCAAATACAAGCGTTAAAAATTACCTAAATCATCATTGTGTAATGAAATGTTATAAATTTTTATATTTGTCCAAAACCTCATAAGTACACTAAATGTCTAGGAACTAAATTATTGATATATTGTAGTCACATCATTGCCTGTTGTGAAAATGAAATTAATTAAAAAACAATATAGATATAGATAAAAGAAAAAGAGTTAATTGCAATTTAAGGAACGAGGATGTGAGAAACGAGAATATTTTTATTGTTAAGTAATTCTTGAAATTGTTTTCCTGAAACTTATTAAATGAAATATAAAATCCACAAGCATATTTTAAATTAAAGACTA
Organism: Druceiella hillmani; assembly: GCA_039881145.1. Lineage (NCBI taxonomy): Eukaryota > Metazoa > Arthropoda > Insecta > Lepidoptera > Hepialidae > Druceiella > Druceiella hillmani. The sequence continues at coordinate 2,212,506 of JAYKKI010000098.1, read as the reverse complement.
CGAGAACTTCTATGGTAAAATTTTAATATGGATTGATAGAGATAAATGGCACTATTTGTTACTTCAATTGTCTATAATACAAAAATAAAATAAATTACAAAAGAAGGAAAAACTTTAAATACACGAAAGTTTTAAAACCGCTTCTCCATCTAAAAGCCTCCGCGACCGTTCCTTTTGAACTCAAACTCCGCTGGCAATAATTCTACCCATAACACAAATTCCAAAATAAAAATAGTAAACAAAAAACAATTAACAATGATAAACAACACTCGGATACCTAAAGTAAGGGATTCGTGTAAATATTGTAAGAATAAGTACATAACAAGAAAATTCCAAGTTATGTACATAACTTGGAATTTTCTAAAACTTTGGCTTTTTAACTCCCCACTCGAGGGCGGAGGGTTAAGAGAATGCTCTGAAAGGTATTTAAAAAAATATGCTTTTTACATTAATTTCCTCCACTGGGCAAGTAACGTGGTGCTGCATTTTTGTATCTGTCGGAAATAATGTTTACAGTGAACTGTTAGTATGTCCCGTGTGCTGTATTGATTTAAACTCGTGTGTGTATTAATTACATTTTATTTGAGCTTAGTGTATCCAATTTTCGCGGATAATGAATATCCCTCTTATTATTTATTTTACAGTTTCTACCGTCATATAAATGAATAATTGAACGGAAAAAAACAAAGAAATGTCTAATTTGAACAAAAACTCTTAAACGAAATATTTTTAAGAAATTTTTCAACTATCGGTGGTTTACAGTCAGTCATACCTGGTATACAAAACGCCTTGAATATTTTCAAAAAGAAGATAGTTTTAGAGAAGATATATTTTTTTAGTTTGACCGTACCACACACAGCTAATTTACGTTAAATTTGTACTTTTCAACTTTTTAAGCCTCGAACCCTCATACAATTTAATTAATTTTTATTCAAATTTGGATGCTTTATTAAAATATATACTATAGAATAAACTAGATGAATAACAAGAAACAACAGCATTTTTATTTTCTATTGAGAAGATGGAAAAAAATTCATAGACAACGAAATTTTGTTCCCAATTTTATAAATTTTGCTAATAGGATTTGAAGTAGTAGCCTATTTCTACATTGAAAATCACGGTTGGTGCTCTGTCCCTTTTTGGATTTTCTTTCCTTTTTCCTGTATAAGTGTTCTTGGGAGGCCATGAAATGGTATACTGACAAATAGATCTAATATAAGTTTTAGCATCAGTAAATAAACAAGTAATTGACTAAATCGGTTAACATAACTATTTATGCTAAATTAATTTAATTTTTTTTTTCAATTGATTAGACTGACGAAGAGAATAAGACCAGTCATTTAATTATTTTTCTAAATCATAAGAATGTTTTTGTTGCCAACAAAAAACGTATTTTTAAAACCGCATATAGTGAAACGTATCGTCTTAACCCTCACTTGAGTTTTTATGGAAATTAAACTTTCGCAAAAAAATAAAATCGACTCCAAGTAACCGCTGAACGAAAAAGTATTAAAGGGTAAGAATAGAAGTTTTCAATTCCAACTAAGTAGTAGGTCGAATTTGAAACATTGTTTCCGAAAATCCAAAAAAATTATTAAAAACTATTTAAAAACTGCTGCTACTCTTACAAACTTTAAAAATTATGCCAATTCGATGCTTCTCTCTCTCCCTCCGATCGGCACTGATTCTAAAAATCTCTAACAGCAGCGGGGCATAATGTTGTACCACAAAAGTTTTAAAAAGCTACTCGCATTTTTATTATTTTATAGCCTTCAGTGAAACAACCCTCTTTTTTTCATTTTCAGTTCTTAAGACAACATAAGCATGTTACCCAGTACCTTACGAACTCATGAAGAGTTTCATAATACTTCATTTATCGAAATAAAAACAGACATTAGCGACGTTCAATGCACTTGAATATATTCATGTTTACCTACATATATACATGCATGGATACATAGATACCTACACACACACGGATGTACAAATAACAATTTCCTAATTTGGTTTCAACACAGTCAACCCTTTACGCCACTTTATATACCTGTATATACTTATCTACCTACTTATTTAACATCTTAGTTGTTTCGTGCCTCTGTACAAATGGTGAAAACCTATTTACATGCAAAATATTTTATAACTGCACAACCTACTAATCTAACTACTTATTATATCCTATATAATTGCTTCTTCCTTTATAACTTTATACATAATTATATGTATACTTAAAACACCCTAGTAACAGCATGCCTTTGCATACATAATTGTAAATATTTAACTTGGTTACATTTTGCTCGTGTCAAGACAAGTCAAGCGAAAACCATCTTGATGAATTTATTCCTCACCACTTTGAAGTCCCTGTACCATACTTCCAACTTCATCTTCAGGCCCAGGCTGCCACTTGTCACCAAAGAACTCGTCTGATATGTAAACGATCCAAAGTGGATGCAACCACTAATCGTCATTGAAAAGTTCATATCACAACATTCTAGCTCCATCATCAGATCCTAACCACTATTCATACCCGAGAACTCGTCACGTAAAGTCAAATGAGCCTATAAAATCAAAAATTTACTCCTCGCCATTCAGACGTTCCTATATCTAAAACCTATTTAAAATATATAATATATAAATTCTATAACCTCCTTCCGAACACATAATCAGATCCAGGCAACATTTGTGACTCGGATCCAAATCCCTCAAATGAGCCTTATACTCCAATCCGTTGAAGAGTTCCTTGGAATATCTTCGTAGTAGGTCGTTATTTCCTAACCATATTTCTACTAGACTTATCATAAACCAAGCTTTCAAACAAAGAAGAATCGGGAAATCGATCATTTGGCGAAAATCTGTCAAAAATATATTAAATTGAGAGTCTTCTTTTTTCACTGCGTTAAAAATAAGATATTGTTTTTTTACTGAAATTTAATTTATTTTTGTAATTTCGTATTTGTATTATAATTGTCATTGTGCGTAAATCTATCAAATTTTGGCCTAATTTAAAAAAATTAAGCAACGGACGCACGCTCTTTATCAACAAAATTTCCATTTTCAACGTATCCTAAAAACTCATTATTATTTCGATATTCGTAACTATTTAGGAACTTCGTGCTTGTTTGATCCGGCTATCAATTTACTTCCCTACGATTTAATACAAACGCACCACAATTAACTCACCCTTTGAGGAAATGCCTCGTTTCCGTCAAAACTATGTGGGCCCCTTAACGCGTTAAAGAACACACGGTAATTTATTCGATGGTTATTATTATGCAATTCAATTACTCCAATATACGAGTACTGCCTACTTGACTTAATCAAGAAGTTCGTCGCATTGTGCTCTCAAATAATTAATCGTTCCGAGGATTCTTGTAAAGTTTCTTGGTAATTTCGAACCCCGTAATTGGAGTGACACTTAACTTTCTAATTTATTTCGTTTCAACGGGCATCATTTATTACTTCAACATTCTCTTTGAGAATTTGGTAAATGATGAGGCACAAATGGTTAGTAACTCGACCGTTTTCATTTCGCGAATGACTGGAGACAATACTAATCGCTTCACAGTAAGAACGTTAGTAATTACGACTTGTAATTTTATTATTCAACGGGATGTATTTGTATTCAATTAATATACTTATATTAATCATCATTTTCATAAATATAACGTATTAAATACTGTTGTATGGACACGGCGAGACATTAATTTACATCTACGACCATTTAATGACATAAGTGAAATACTTATTACAATTCTTTCGATATTATATACAAAAAAACACTAATGCCTACTTCTCTATTTTTTCTATTTGTATTTTTATGTTTACTGCCTATTCCTCAGTAAATGGCAAATATATTACTATGATTTATTTAAGATAATGTATTTATTCCAATGTACTGTGTGTTTGTTACGCAATATACTCGTATTACATAATTAACGGCGACACCGGTTGATTCTAAAAAAATCAAATGTATCCGTATATATGTATGTATATATATATATATATATATATATATATATATATATATATATATACATATATATATGTGTGTGTGTGTGTGTATATATATATATATATATATATATACTTATTAACGACTTGTGATTTTGGTTTTTTAAAAGGACGTTTTATAATCCTCCACTAGATGTATAGATGATAGAATTAACACTATGTTTTCCTGAAACTACGAATAATAATTAAGATACGTGTGTTCTGTAAAAATTTAATTATATGGACGAACGTTATATTAAGAATACGTATAACATTCGTCCCTTTGTTACAGCATTAGTTGTTTTCAGAATCTACGTTTATGTAATATGTTTAGTTAGTGATTACTATGTAAATAAATATTTGGAAAATGTACAATTTCGCATATTTTATGAATTGAAATGTTGCAAGATGGCCTATCTTAGAAATGGGATTGAGATTATGTTAATTACTTTTTAAATCTAAGCCCCATTTTCAAAATATTAAATTTCAAATTGACTGCAAATGTCATGAAATCTGTTTTTCTATTTTTTTTAATTAGGGATTTAAAACTGTAGGAAAAGTATAGGCATTACCATTTAACCACTAATTTCAATTAAACTGTATCACAATCTCAAGGGTTATAGGTAACACTTTACCCCATTCTCTGTATGTTTCGGCACCTGGCTTGTTCGATATATTTATTTTTAATAATACGTTTGTACATATATACATACACCCATATATATATATATATATATATATATATATATATATATATATATATATATATACATATATATATATATATATATATATATGTGTGTGTATATATATTTGGCATTTGCTGAGGAATAAGTCATAAACATAAAAAGACAGATAGAGCAAATATAATAGTAAGCATTGTTTTTTTTTTTACGTAATATTAAAAGAATTGTAATGAGTATTTTACTTATGTCATTAAATGGTGGCAGTCATGTACTAAGGTAGTACTGTGTCCATATAATAGTATGTAATAAATAAAATATAATAGTATATAATAGTATATATAATAGTCCATATAATAGTATGTAATACGTAATATTAAGGAAAGTGATAATTAATAAATGTATATTAATTTAATGCAAATACATTCGTTGACTGATAAAGATACTACATGAAAAAGATACTACATACGGTAGTAACTAACGTTCTTGCTGTCAAGCGATTAGTATTGTCTCCAGTCTTTCTCGAAATGAAAACAGACTAGTTACTGACCATTTGTGCCTCATCATTTACTAAATTCTCAAAGAGAATGTTGAAGTAATAAATGATGCCCGTTGAATCGAAATAAATTAGAAAGTTAAGTGTCACTCCAATTACGGGGTTCGAAATTAGCAAGAAACTTTACAAGAATCCTTGGAACGATTAATTATTTGAGCGTACAGTGCCACGAATTTCTTGATTAAGTTAATTAGACAGTACTCGAACATTGGGGTAATTGAATTAAATAATAATACTCATCGAATAAATTACCGTGAGTTCTACAACGCGTTGAAGGGACCACATAGTTTTGACCGAGACGAATCGTTTCCGTAAAGATTGAGTTAATTGTGGTAATACAAAACACAAGTAATACAAAACACGACATTACAAAAATATATGAAATATCAGAAAAAATACAATTTCTTATTTTTAACCGCAAAAAAGGAGATTCTCAATTCAACACATTTTCACAGATTTTCACTGAATGGCCGATTTTTCCCATCCTTCTTTGTTTAAAAGCTTGGTTTATGATAAGTCTCATGGAAATATGGTTAGGAAATAACAATGTACTACGAAGATATCCCAAGGAATTCTTCAACCGATGGAAGTATACGGCTCCTTTGAGGAATTTGAGTCCGAGTCACAAATGGTGCCTGGATCTGATGACGTGTTTCGAAGGTGGTTATAGATTTTAAGTAGAGTTTAAATATAGGAACGTCTGAATGGCTAGGAATAAATTTTTGATTTTTTTGTGCTCATTTGACTTTACGTGACGAGTCTTTGGGTATAAATAGCGGCTAGGACCTGATGATGGATCTAGAAGGTTGTGACAAGAACTGCTGAATGGTGATTAGTAGTCGTATCCGCTTTGGATCGTTTACTTATTAGACGAGTTCTTTGGTGACAATTGGCAGCCTGGGTCTGAAGATGAATTAGGAAACTTGGTATAGGGACTTCAGTGTGGTGCGGAATAAATTCATTAAGATGGTTTTCGTTTGACTTATCTTAACATGAGCAAAACGTAACTAAGTCAAATATCGGCAGGTGTGTTTGAAAAGGCGTAATATGACTAGGGTATTAGTATATATATATATATATATATATATATATATATATATATATATATATATATATATATATATATAGACCAAACGAATTAAAACATACATTTTTGACTTAATTTTTAGCTCAAATTAACAGCAATGAGGAATTGAGACGAATGAGAGGAAATTATTTCAATATCAATAGAAATTACTTTCAAAGCGACCGCTGTATTACTCGCCTACATCAGATAACTGGATCATACTGGAGACTATGAAAGACCCTTACTCAAGTTAATAAACGCTTCTGATTATCAACTATATGTGACCTAAGCGAATTGAAAAGGGTTATTAAGAGTGCATGTGAAACTTGTTTTACATAATTTATTTATTTTTCTTCAACGCTCATAGGTACTACAAACGGTCAAAACTGTCAGTCAGACTTATTGATAGTTAACAATGCATTTCTTTTCCTCATATACTATCAGTCAAATCGAAACAAGACTCTACTCCATCGACCGTGGCCTATTGCAGGATCCAATCCGTAAAGTATTCAGACAAAATATGTTTTAACTGTCAGTTAATCTGACTGGGAGTCCTAACCGTGTGTGGTACGTACGGGCGTAAGCCACTAGCTGACGGTCAAAAGAATCGAATTGTCGAATAAACGTAAAACTTTGCATATATCTTTTTGATTACTGAATCTCCAGCATTATTGACTCTCCAGCGACTCGACTACGCTGCATGTTGTGTCGCTATAATTATAGTTACGTTTTCTTCCGTTTTACTATTCCAGATTGGAACCAGGTTATGGAAATTACGTCCAGAAAGGACGGCCGCACCATGTTAAAACATATCTTTTTATTAATAATAGTTAATATACCTAATGAAAAATATTAATTTTGAAACTATGTTTGGTTAATAATTTGATAATTAATTTGACAAATTTTTTTGAATAGACTGAATAACTTGAATTTTGCCATTTAATAATAATAAACTCGTATATACAGTAGGTTATCATTTATCTGGAAATAAACACCTTAAAAAAATGTTTGTGTGATAAATCCTTTTTAATGTAAACATTAGGCAAGGTTTTTTTTAAATTTTTAAATTAACATTTTAACTTTTCGTAATTAACCTATTTTGGAAATTAGAAAGTCCTTTCCGTAGTTCCGTAATTTGTACGTTTCGGATAAGATATAAATATTAAAATATTTATTCAATACTTATACTTATATATGTCTGGGAGCGTGCTTGGTTTTGCGCATGTGTGCATGCGTGTTGCGAGGCTGAACACGTGTTTGTTTAATTGTCACAACGTTTAAGTTTAATTGTTGAAATTTTTAAGTACTGGCTTATTTTTCAAAATATACCAAATTTTCAATTAAAACGAACGTTTATTAAAAGAAAAGGTAATTTATTTTGTTTACTTATCCGTATTTAAAACCGCGCAATTAAAATGATTAAGAAAGAAATTAGTGTATATATATATATATATATATATATATATATATATATATATATATATATATATATATATTTATACATGTGTGTGTGTGTGTGCATGCGCGCACGTGTGTGTATGTGTATATGGGAAAATATGTCATAATTGGAATATTTTATAAATTGTTTATTTTTATTAGGATAGAGTTATCGGTACTTGAATTATCGATTTTGTGAAGGCTTATATATTTTAACACACTTTGCAAGTACCTTGCGTCGACAGATGCCTTCGAAGAATTGGAACAAATTTACGACTTAAATATTTAAAACCGTGCACGTGACTGTGTAATACAGGCGCAGCGGAAGTGTAAAAATATAAACATCCGCGCGCGGCTTTCTTTAGAATCTCGGTCAACCAACAATTTCCGGAGCAACAAGACGATGTATGAGATCGCTGAACCTGTGATCGCATTATCCTAGACCGAATAGATCTTGCTGTCACTGGCAGCAAAGCCGACCTTTTCGCAAACCGCAAATAAAATGTGACGCAAAGTTATTTATTTCAAGCTTAAAAAACGTAAATAATTTAATAAAAAAATTTGGAAGTATTTTGAGAATAAATTGAATAAAATTTGCAATAAAAACTACGTAAGCGTTTTATGAGAAAATTTCGTATGAATTCTATAATAGTAAATTACGTAGTTTTCATAATTTATATTTGCTCTATATTTTGAATATCAAAAAAATGTGAACGTATTTTTGAATTAGGGTGTCGATGAAACCATAGATAAACTGGCCGGAACCTTCACATTGTTTTGATACCATGTATAGCTTTGAATAATTACACTAGCGCTTTATACGTTAACTCTTTTCATAAATTGGGTTCACCACTTTATCTAGATTATGACGTAAAATACTACTTAACTTGTGCTCTCTCAAATATATCTTCTTCTAAAAATCATTACCGAAACATTCTTTTGAACAAATTAAACTCACTCTGAAGAGCGAATGATTCTCTGTAAGTTTTAAGAACTACGTCGATAACAATTTTTTCTATATCTTCTTCCTTCCGATGTAGAATGAATATAAGAGGACATACTCATTTCACTTCCCTTAGCCTTTTTCATGTAAAGGTATAAGCATGCGTGTCTTTGCTTGTACGCACGTACAAACGTGCGTAATGTGTGGGAATGCATACTTGCGAAGATGAGCGAAAATACGGTAATGCGCGTGGGCACTGCAACATTTTGTTGCAAACTGTCGCCGTAATCATTTACCGATTTACCTAAGTAATAATTTTTTCTCTATTTGTTTGTTTAGCGCTGACCTGAAATTAGTTACATTAGATTAGAAACTTAATAAGACTAAAATTAAAAAGCAAAAAAACCTTTTTATCAAAACGGTATAAAATACAAAGCCAAATTAAAAATGTTTGGAAAGCCAACGACAGATGAAATCGTTGTAATTAAAAAAACGATTAATATTTTTTTGAAAACCCCGCCGACTTAAAGAAAGTGAATAAGAACCTATTAATATATTTACAAACCCAAGAAAATCCGTCGGGGCAGCCATTGCCATTTCCGTTCCCAATATCAATTACCTTGTAGCAGCATAGAATAGCTATTTGCGCACCGGAGAGAATTTCAATTAGTCACGATCTAATTAAGCTGCAAAATTTTAGACATAGGTATGGCATGACAGCTCCATCAGATTTTCTTGGGTTTGTAATGATATTAAAAGGTTCTTATTTTCTTTTAGTCGGGGGGTTTCTAAAAAAAAGTTTAATCGTTTTTCAATTACAACGACTGCAGACGTCGTCAATTTCGCTTTTTATTTTAATTTTCGTATATGTAATTTTATTAAAAACCATGATTTTGTTTCAATTGAATTCAGGCAAATGAAAGTCAGTTAGGAATTTCATCATTTAATTAAGCCCAATAATATGATAACTTATTTTTTTGGGTTAGAAATATATTATGATTAATTAGTTTTGGAAATAAAAGTATATATATATATATATATATATATATATATATATATATATTAATAAGTTAGTAACTTAAATAATTATAATGTCCTAGTTTTTCGTTTACGATATTTTTCCTTCGTTGAAAATGTTTTTATCAAAACTGACATAAATTAACTGACAGGTGGTGTTTGCGTAACGTTACGTATCAGTGAAAATATCATTCAACGTGTCATCTGTTACAACAAAATATATCACTTTAATGACTATGAAGAAGTATGGAATGATAATCTTCTTCAGAGCTACTGTACTAATAATCATATTACCGCATTAAATTTTAATAAAACTTATCGGCAATAGTTTCTATATAGTGTGCAGCTCAGACAGAGATAAACTGTCAAAAGTTACTCCAATTAATTTCAATAGTATCCGAGAATACTCTGCGATAACCTGATCGCTGAGCCAACAAACATTAATTTATGCTGAGCGCGAAATAAGTCCAGTACATTTGTAGAAATGTAATTTAATTTAAATTTTACTCAATCGAAAATTAAATGTATTTAGAAGGAACGACTTCCCGCGCTAGTAATTAGTCTGTAAAAACCTTTGCAGATAAACAAATATTCGGAGATTCGCCACTCGCTGTGGTTGTCAAATCAGGCTTAATAAAGCCGGCAATAAGAGACGCTCAAATATTACTTGAAGTGGGAAGGACTTTTTGATGTAATTTTTTTTGGCCCCAGGAAACATTCCTAATGAACTTTTGTATTTTGTGGTTTTCCGGGTTATATTAATATTATTCTTCATTTCCTGGTTGATGATATCGTATTTAAGAATGCTTTTTAACTGAGTTTTTTGGTGAACTTAAAACTTAATCAATTTTGAATTTGATTTCTACAGTGTATTATTAACTTTCTCTATTCTAAATTGAGGGGCTAAAAATATGGTAAATCGATCCTGAGGTATGTTATGCGAAGAAAATACAACACAAAAAGAATCTGTATGTGTATCAAAGTTAAAATCCGAATTTCTTTTATGTGAATATTTATGTTTTCAATAATTTTGACAATTATTCAGGTCCATATTCTAGGTTCAAATATATACCGGCTTAACTATTTTTGGAATCAGGTGTGAAATATTTACTAAATTTGTAATTTTTTGGGAATTATTCTACGAATAGTTTTTTTTTAATTTAATTATTCCCCAATTCTTGTATTTTATTTTTTATTTTTTTAAAGTAGTCATTTGTATATGTGCTGTAGAATAAAGTTTATTCAATATTAAATTCAGTGATACTCACAACTTGATATTAATTTTGAATAACTTTTAAAACATGAGTAAAACAAAACAGTCGGCAAATGTACGTTTAAAAAATTAAAACTATAGGTATAAATTAAAACAAACACAAAAATAATTGAGCCCATAAAGGCTTCTGTACCACGTTTTTAAATTTTGAATTTGCTATATTTATTTATGCGCAAATGATAATATTTTCTCTAAATCCCACCATTTTATAACATGAAAATGTTGCTATATTCGTATATTTTTACATAATATTAAATTCCTGTTTCAACATAAACAAAAATTCTCTTGAAATTCTACACAAAAACCAAACTAATACAAGGGACTACCAGCTTTTATCACAGAAGATGCAGTCAAGGGGTGAGTCCAATACGAACAAACAATAAAAAACGATTATTTCTTGTGAGGTATTCCGCGAGTATTTGACAAAAGTCGTTAAAAAACTGAAAATTCTAACAAAGGGTCATACATTTTGCAACCAAATATAGGCAAAATAAAGAAAATATAAAAAAACCGACTAGAGCATATGGCATAGGCTCACAAGGAAGCCAATTGAAGAATTTGCATTTTAATATACTAACGCAAATTCTGCCCAGAAAAATAGCATCATAAAACAAAATTACTTCCGCAAAATGGCTCAGAGGCTTCATGAGCTGACAAACGGTTTAGTAATAAGAAAACCTGAAAGCACTCCTTTGTTGAGAGCAATAAGTTTTATTAGAACAAATTTGGGTATCTTATTCACAAATTGATAGCTATTATGCCACTAGTCCTCCGAAAATAATTGTTTGACGGGACTCAAAAATATAGAGCAATTCATATCTGGTGAGCGTAACATCCTCGTAACACAAATGTTACATTAGGTTAATTTCCGCCTTTAACTTTTTTTTCTTAAGGAGCAGTATAAAAACCACACGTTGACTCTCTGGAGGATTTGTTTTAGCTCACTCATATTTGATGACTGAACGGTCTTTTTTTGCAGACAGTGGAGCATTTTGTGGAGCACATTAAACCGACAAGAAAAAATCGATCTTTTTTTAAAAATAACACTTAATATTCCCATGAGAATATACGGGTCATTGATTTTACTGTAGAATATTTTGTGATAGTCTAAACATTTTCACTGTATGCTCTCATATATTGCAGCCAATTTACGTAGTTGCGTACAGTTTTGGTTTGGATATCAGATCTATTTAGAATTGCATGCAGAAGCAGATTTCTCGCAAAGCTACGATCATCCACATAGATGCTTAATTCTTAGAAAAGCGTATTTTGTTGTTTTTATTACTAGAATGTGCAATAATACAAGTACTAGTAGATGAAACAGATATTTATTCTTATAATTTAATTATGTTCTGTGACGATGGTTTCCTACAATTATTTGTTTCTGGTAGACTAAACTCTTTGTATTAAATTGCTTAACTAATAATACAACATTTTCACACACCTAGACATTCTTTAATAATTAATCAGAATATAATCAATAAAATTAGGAATGCCATAATATCAGAAAATATGCCTCCAGAAGCAGCTGGATGTGGCACCTTTCAAGGACAAGATGGACCCATTAATCCACAAAATGTCACATTGTTACAAACGAAACTGTAAAACTATTTTTCAAACCAAGACCATGAATAAGATTATAGGAACAAATAGTAAAATATCATTGTTTTAACAATAGATACCTTAAAAAAAGAAAATAGAAAAAGAAGAAATAAATGATACCAATAAATTAAGTGAAAATGAATAAAAATATGAAGCAAGATGGAAAATGAATGCGATGACTCAAATATTTATATGGAAAGACGAGCTATGAAGACGAAATTGTTTGATCACAAACCAGAAGAAGATAACGCAAATTCATAGAAAAAAGAAGAGTCGGGTAATCATGTGATTCTGATGGTATCATGGGTGGAATAAATTTTTTTGGCCATTAGTTATTGCCATTAATTTAGAAGTTTGAAGATTTATGAAGCCATTGTAATTCTATGAGACTGATCGAAGGAAAGAAGTTGATTTAGATTAGGAAAACAAATGACTTAAAAATTTATGAGTACCTACTTGGGTTTGTTTTTGTTTGTTACAGATTGTGTTATATGTTAGATTTAAAAATAACTAGAATTACTTTATCTTTCAATGTTCATTAATGCTTATGTTTCCAAAACTTAAATATCACTCTAAATTTTAGTTTGTTGCGTAAAATTTAATATTATACGGGAAACAAAAACCCAGATATAATTTCGTTGTTGTTAAAATACTTTCACTTTAATTATTAGTTGATTCTTTCATAGCATGAGTTGGCTCTTTCATCAGCAGTCTGTTATAAAAAAACTGAGCAGTTTTTTTTAAACTTTGAAAATGATATATTCGAGCACTTTTTTAAATGCTTGTATAATAACTCTCTGATTTATCGTAAGATTAATTATATCGTAATTAACCGTAAGATATCGAATCAAACAAATCATGAAGTAAAGCTTTATATTCAATTTTTATTAATCATAATCACATAAAATCTCAATACTTTCCTCGAAGAGTGTGAGATAAAAGACTGCATCGAGAAACAAACAGACGACGAGATAATAGCAATTTTACAATAGTTTCTAAATTTATTTTATATTGTTACTAATATTATTTCAATAGAATCTAATAATTTAATACAAAATGTGTTGAATATATTTGGCGTTAATTTTATAGAAATTTATTGTTCACAATAAAATGAAACTACGTGATGTAGTATTATTCCTACCTTCTTTAAGTAGTTTACCACTACCTAGGTTTCGTTGTATTATAAGATCTTCAGGTGGGCTATTAACAAAAATGCATGTTTCCCTGAAGATGTTGTAATACAACGAAACCTAGGTCATGGTAAAGAACTCAAAGAAATAATACTACATCATGTAGTTTCATTTCATTGTGTACAAAAAGTGTAAAAATCTTCGTTGTATTTAAGGCATTATTAATAACGAAATAAATAAACTGAAGACCAAATTACTTTCAGCGATGGAAACTATTTTATGTAGAAGAACATTTGAAAGATATAGACAAGGAATCATTTTATCGCTGTTTTGTAAAAATGGCCACGAGCGTAGTGTACCATTTGTGAAATAAGTTGTTATTGCGAAATACATAAATATTTTTTTACTCCATTGAATGATTCAGTTCTTAAGGAGGATTATTTATATTACGAAAACAGATATTGAGAAAGTATTTATTGAAATCATCAATGCTGTTAATTACTAATACTGCGTCAACTCTTTTGTTTTACATCAACTTTGCTTGTTTTTGGTAGCAGACATGATTTTTTGTGGTGAATTTATGTTTTTTTTCTCAGATCTTATCAACATAGAATAATTTTTCTCCACGAACAGAAGATGTACTCTTAATTTACATTACTCGACCACTTACATTCCCGGTTCCTTGAAGCTCTTATATGAGGGTAATTTAATGAATATTTGTGTAGATAAGGAATAAACCAAATATAAATTATAGCTTATTTTTTTACGAAATTCATATATCTGTTTTGCTAATTCCTCATTTATTTCTTACTGTTTTTATTCTCCGTAGTATTATTATTAATATAATGTAAATAAAATTACGAAGGTTGAATTGATTTAGTTGCCTTTGCATAATTTAATTGATGTGAGTTGACTTCAATTTTGATTTTGTCTATATTTGATTTTTTTGTTTCCATTATGTTTTCATTGAATTTATGTTTACTTAATATAACTTCATTTGATTTAGTACAACGTTATTCCACTTTATTTGACTTACAATCATTTAAAATAGTTTGACTTATGATTGTTTATTATTATGACTGATTTGTTTTAACGTACAATGTTAACGTTAACTAAATGCTTTGTTTGAAATTTATTTAACTTAGTCTGATTTCACTTCGATTGATTCAACTTGCTTAATGATAGAATTTGTGTAACTTAAACTTTTGTTTATATTATTCGTACGTCTATCATTTTTGAAACATAACCCGTTATAACTGTTAGTAATAATCATACAACTTTTCTCATTTTTTTCTTACCACGCCTTATATAATCTAGTTGTAACCGTAATGGACACGTCATAATTATGAACAATTTTTTTAGCCATACAAATGAAACGAGAAATATTTGAAACTGAAATTTTGAATATAAGATACAAAAGAAAATAGAGTATTTTATTGTAAAATTGCAAATATTTTTTCTGTATATCACGCAAATTTAATGCTATAAAAGGTTTTAGAAATTTGTGAAAGTCTCACCTAAACTAAATGCAGATCAAACATTATTTATTGTTGTTTGGGTCTGCCCCGTTACTTTTAATTGGTAATTAATCTTATACGTAGTATATACATTAGACGTCTTCCATTTATGTATTTCTGTACTTTAATGTATCTAATTGATACATATAGCGGACTTATTGCTATAAAAGCAACCTCTTACAGCCAACCTGAACACTAGTTTAGCCCCGCTCGACGAGCGGCCGGGAATCGAACCCGGGTCCCAGCAATGCCCCTCGCAGTCAAAGGCTGTATGCCTTGTGATAAACCTAACACATCACGGGTCCCCGCGGTGCGCCTAACAGTCAATGCGTTGTGATCAACCCAGCACACCACCGTGCTGAAATAAAAGCTTTCAAAGAGCTTTGTGAATTCGATAGTCTTCCGGCGGTCGCAGCTCACTGACTTTGAAACTATCTTGTATTGTAGTACTGAGATCATTATTACTAAGGAAACTTCTCTTAACTAACTGAACAAAGGAGAAGTAATTAATTTCATTTTCATCTAATACAAAGTACATTAATGGATTTATGTAGAAATACAAGAAGGAAACAAACTTAAATTTTATCATGGTCATCAAATTAATGAATTCGAATTTTACCCGGTATTGACAGTTTTCTTTAGTTTCATCTCATGCGTTGTCTAAAAGTGAAAACCTGTTTATATTTTTCGTATCATGTTGAATTACAATTTTTTTGTTCTGTTTTATCGTTAGGGATATAAAGACCTCATAATTGCAATGCCTCCTACTAACCGTACCTTTACTGTATAAATATATGAAATCGATACCTTAAGTCGGCTTTATATGACCTATAATAATAGTTTTTTTTTGGGAAATGAATTATATCAAATAGTCAAGCATATAAAATATTTTTAACTTGAGAAACTCGAAGAATATTTTTACAGCTAATTGTGGAATAATGTAATTTTATCATCTGAAAAAGTACTCAAAATTTGGAAGCTTTGAAGTATAAAAAGATTTTATTGCAATCGTCTGGCGGCTTAGGTGCTATTGTCTTCCGTTTCACGCATATTCTAATTCATATAACAGGTTTAATGTAGAAAATTGTTCCTTTTTTTCATTTTTGAGCAATTAGCATCTCATTGCTTTGTTTTGTGAACTTATGCATTGAAGCCAAACAGTTTAGTAAATACCTTAATCAATATTAGTGATAAGGAAATCCACTTAAGAAATTCATTACAATTTAATGGAAATCAATAATTTTATCTTTTATCTTGATAACACTAAAATTTTATATTCATTAGTTTTGAGAGCAAGTCAATAGATTTTTAGCATGTTTTAAATTTTCTCGAACCATAATCATGTTATTTTCATATTTACGGAATCAACAATTTAAAAATGTTTATATTTATTTGACGGAGGTAATAATAGGTAATGGAGATTGTACAAAACATATTTTATATGGAAACCTAACTCGCCACTGAAAATATAAAGGGTAGGGGAAATAGAAAGCCGTACAACGAAATTTATATCTATGTCAAAACATAGAGCCTTCAGTCGTACAAAAAATGCCAATACAAAAATTGCTCCATGCAGTACTATGGTATGTACTTCTTTTAATTCTATGTTTCTTCAAAATGTTATTGCGGAAAATTTTTAAAATAAATCGAATTTCGAATATTTTTATTTAGTGATGTAACTGGACAATGGAATAATATTTCTTTCTAGTTTCTGACTTAAAAAGATCATATCCCTATTTTGGCAAAAATATGATAATTAGGCGCGTAATAATATTATTTCACTGCGGAAATATTGAAAAATTCATAATAACTGTTGCAAAATTACACAGATTTAAATACCATACTTACCGCGTTACGATATTTTAGAACACAAATAGTGTATTTTCTGCAATTTTGAATGACTATCCATAAAGATTCATATTCTGTGTAAAATTTCATACACTTTTTAAAACATTTAATCTTGAAAAAGTAGGAAACTTACTTCTATGATACTTTTGATGTACAAGCGTTTTAGGAGAAATCAATTAAATGTATTCACAAAACGTATATATTGGATGGAGCGAGTTTATTTAAATTTCTCTGTGATAAAAGAAATTAAATATTTATATCTCCCGTCTACTTATTTATCTAAAAACCTTGTCATCTGTTAAATCAACGAGCCAAACATAACAGCAAAATAAACGAGGAAAATAAAATGCAGTTAATTTACAAACACATTTAATTGTGCTAACGCATTAATTTTTTTTTTGTGCTACGGAACCTTCTGAACATATTTATGAAAGAAATTTAATCTAGTGCTTTGAAATATATCATTTTGGAATTAAAAAATATTACATTTAATGTCGTCGTTACTTTAAATGTTTCTCTCTAGGAATTTAAAAAGTTTCTGTGTAGATGTTTAAAAATCATTGATAAATTTGTACAAAATATATCGACGAGAATTTTTCGTTTTATACGAACTTAATAACCACTAATCAGTTTACGATCATAATATCGTTTTAAAGCATTTTCATAATTATAACTTGAGAAACACGATCTTTTTCTTTTTTTTTTGAGAAAAATTAGTCAACGGTTTTACCCTCACATATTACACTCAAAAAGAAACATGATTTCCACAAAGTTACAGAGTAAACAGGGAGGAAAGGTTCGATAATTTTTTTTGGGTTTTTAGTGCAGAATTCATGAAATCATGTTTTTTAGTTTTTTAAACTATTAATTTATTTTTACTTTTTTTAGTCTCTTAATAAAAGAGTCAATATTTTTGGAATATGTTTCATAACGTATTTAGAACTACTTTTTCAAATAGTATCACTTTATTAAAAAGCTCCTATAAGTTTCAAATTAATAGGGCAGCATATTTGATTAGGTTGAGGCATCTCTTCTTGATTCTGTGTCTGTGGGCGATTAGGTGTGCATCTTTTCAATGCATCATCATCATTATCACCTGTTCCATTATCGAGTTAAGTGTTAAACTTCCAGTTATTAAATGGTTAATTGATTAATTCAGATGGTATTATTTTATTATGGTATCATCATAACTACCAAAACTACCAAGTTTTATAAAAATACAACAATTAAAAACCCAAATTTTGTTGTATCATTGAGTTCAGGGTTCAACTTCCGGTTCTATTCCATTAAATCAGTCCAATGGTAATAGGTTATTGTATTGTCATTAGAGATACAACAATGCAATATGTACGAAATTTAAAGGTTAAGATACTTTGTTCCGTCGTCGTATTCAATAACTAACTTCCAGTTTTATTCCATTGAATCAGTCTGATATTAAGATTTTATGGTATTGTCATTAGAACCACAAAAAAATGCCAAGTTTTATGATGATACAAGAATTAAAAGTGCATATAAATAGTTTCGTGGATTCATTACATAGTAAGGTAGCCACAACTTGATCGAATAAAAGTGTCTTAAAAATTTATAAATCGTAAGAATGCTAATAAATATAAGAACTGTATTAAAAAATAAGAAGTACGCGCTCACACACACACACACACGCACTACTTAGATTTTTACCTCCATAGTTTTGCTCCTCATCTTGAAGAATTTCTTTATTGAATTTTAAAAGATATGTACATACATACAGAGAAACAAAGCATGGAATTTTAATTATTAATTATTTTCAAGCAAATTAAAGATTTATTTGGGTACTAAAATCAACAAATCTCTATTGTTGATTTATATAGTTAATGAATAAAGAATTTTTTTTATAATTTGGCAATTTCGTCTTTAAAATACAACACCGTCTCCCGTTATCTTGGTCTTCTAATGTACATAAAAAAAATTAACAGTTTGTCGAACACAAACTGCACGATAAAAGTTAAAATTTCAAAATATTTTTAGTTTTCGTCATTAAACCGAATATTATAAATATTAAAATAAATTGTCCATGCATCACGATCACTTTTTTGAACGACCATTATTGTAATGTTATCTATAAGCCGTATCGTGAATTTTGTTATCTTGAATAATTACACGTAAATAAAAATAAAGTACACTTGTTTTATTTACATTTAGTTTTTAGACTATTACTAACGATACTAAAATAGTAACTATTACTTAAACATTAATTATAGATATTTCAATTATGTACTATAAATTATTAAGAATATTGCCATCGAAGTTTACTTGCGAAACAACAAGGTCTAAATTTTATCATGTACGATAAATGTTCATTTTTCGAAAGCATTCCTATTGATTTTTGTGTAAGTTGACCTATGGATGACCTATCGGTATATAAATTTATATATCTATAAAATTGCCACTCGACATTTTATGAGTTAATAAAAAACATCACTGTGAAGAACGACAAATGCTGACACATACTACGCGAAAATTAGCTAAAATTTATCGTAATATTTCATAAATACGACAAAAACAATATTATAATTATACTACGCGTTAATTAACTAATGTATATGGGCAATGGTTCATATATACAGTGCGGCACAGATAGGGACAAAACATCATAGGTTATTCGAATTGCACCCGAATGAGCGCAGCAACGACCTGATTATGGAACCGACAAACTTCCACTCATTTTTCCTGAGAGCAAAATAAGCCTGGAATATTTGTGGAAATATACTTTAACTTAAATTTAATCTCAATCCCAAAGTAAATGTGTTCAGACGGAGTGAAACCTCGTGTTAATAATTTGTTGGTAACAGCGTTTATAGATAAACAAATATTCGGAGATCCGCCTCTCTCTGTGGACGTGAATTCGCACCTAATAAAGTCAACAAAAGGAGATTCTCAAATATTATCTCAACCAGATTGGGCTGCATGCAGTAATTTTCTTTTGGCGCCCGGAAGTACTCGTAATGAACCTTTGTGTCTTGTGGTCTTCCGGGTTTCATTCATTTTATCCTTCATTTCCTGCTCGACGGTTCCGAAATTAAATATGTTTGAAAACTGAATTTATTATTAGATGCTGAGCTATTGCTATTTTAAAATTGAGGCAATTTTTAATTAGGCTTATGCAGAAAATTCTTCATTGTAAAATGAGAGACAAAAAATATAAGAATATATGAATATAACGGAAATTCATCTATTGACATTGTAAGTTGAAACTTTTTTGATATGTTCAATAATTTTGTAGTTCATTCATATATCATAGCCAGATTCAAATATATTAATACTGTTTTAAAATCAAATACCAAACTTTTTCTCTATTTATAATTTTTTTAAATGAAATAGATAACTAGTTTTCATGTATATATTTAATAAATGTATTTAGACCTTTTTTAAACTTTAAGTTGAAGAAATTCACGGAAAAGTTTATAAAAAATATTCTAATTTTATATTCTTGCCGGTTTTTTAATACCGCGCATTCTTTATTCCATCCGTATTTTGACAATTTAGCAATTTCAACCTTTGAAATAAAATCAATAACTTTGTTTTAAGTAACTGGTAATCATGATCTAATGTAAACTTTGAGTAACTTATGAAAAATTAGCCCAATAAAAAGCAGTCATGGAATATTTGAATAGAAAATAAAAATCGATCTAATGATGTGAAAAGAAAAAACATATGTTGAATTGTTTTGTACTATAAATTGAAATTATGAATTTGGCTGCCCTTCGTTATTAGGAAATGATCATTTACTATAATATCAGTATTACCTGTAACCTCAGTTTTTTCAGATTGCAAAATATAGTTCTATTTTTTCGACTTAATTCATTTGGACTTATTTCGTCCTAAAGTATAGACAAATATTTTTTTTAATTGTTACTCTTGGATCACGATTGATAAAATTAGCTTCTATAAATAAAGCCAAAATTACTTTCTATAAATATAGATAAAATTTGCCATCTAAGTTTG
The DNA here is from genome assembly GCA_039881145.1 of Druceiella hillmani. Lineage (NCBI taxonomy): Eukaryota > Metazoa > Arthropoda > Insecta > Lepidoptera > Hepialidae > Druceiella > Druceiella hillmani. The sequence continues at coordinate 2,191,463 of JAYKKI010000098.1, read as the reverse complement.
CAGCACGGTATTACTATTTAACGTGGAAAAGATCGAATGTGACTCAAATACAGTTGGTTGGACGGATGACATTGATACAACTATGGTCACGTTTTTCGGCGGAATTCTAAAGAAATAAATGTTTCCTCAGTTGACCTAGAAAATTATAAAAATATAGATATTAAAAAGGTTCGTGAAATTTTTGAGCACGTTTATCACATTACCAAAAAAGAGATTACTCGAAAAATAGCTTGCAACTCCTGAAGTAAGAACGCAGAAACTAAAAGGATGCAATCCCATATTTAGCTCAAGTAGTTTTACTCTACATTTGAAATTAGTCGCAAAAAGTTACACTTAGGACAGAACCAGATTTTGAGATATAATGGCAAAAAATTATTCACGAAAAAACACTTTGAGCGTTGTGGATAATGACCCGATGAAGATAAATAAAAAGGTCGATGGTCACAGGTCCAGACTCCTAAAGTTTTAACTTATGCCTATTATAAACTTATATACGCAGATCACAAGAAAACAGATCGCAACAAATATCAGTTTTTGCATGTTAATTAAGCTCTATGTATTTCCTTGACTACAATTTTCGTAATTTTCGAATGATTTAACTAGAACGATTTACAAAATATCTACAGACAGCTATTTCCATTAAGTATATAATAAATTGATACTTGAAAGATGAAAAATAACTGGGTGGATATTGATATTAGCTAAATTTTATTTCCTTTTTGCAGATTTATATTGATAGAAGTCCACACATCGGTGGCAATAAACGTCTGAGGTCACCTACGATGCAAGTTGTGTTATGTATTCATAAAGTGTGTGTATATTTTTATCAATAACCTCATAATTTTGTAGACAAAAAAATTATTTCTTCTTTGAACGCTTTAGATCCAAAGGTCTTAGAGGCGCTTTCAGCTTGATTTCTTTTTTCAAGGAAACCAAGTTGAAAGTGTCTCAAAAACTTCAAATAACTTTCATATAACAACGGAAATCTGGGAATTCACAATTTTATATTTCGACACATGAGTACCCCTGTATGCTCAAAAACACATTTGGAAATAACAAAGTTCATTCAGTGAAAATCAACTTCTCCGATGGGAAATTGTGGTCTCAGTCTAGTACTTCGTATAGAAGTAATGGCTGTTTAATGGTAACGTGCTGATAATGAGACGAACATGGAAGATGCAGCCTCTTTGATTAAATAAATTTTAATTTTTTTTAAAGAATCTTCTTCGAAAGAACGTAATAAGCACAATTTTCGATATTTTATTATGGTGAATAAGAGGCAAGTTTTTATTAGCGTTTCATTATCGACATATAACTATACACTGTTTGATTCCCAAGCCACGTCACCATACACGGTACTCCACCTTTAACATTCAACGACTTCCCGACAAATTCTTTAGGTTATCAGTCCATCTAGCCATCTTCGAGATTCCTAGCTCCACTCGAGCACTCGTCTACCGGAGGTGGCCAGTTTTGCGGCAAATATGACTTGCTCATTGCCACTTCAGTTTGCTGATATTAAGGATTATGTCGAATACTCTGGTTATCTGTCGGATTTCCTTATCTCCGATTATACCATTTGGAAATACTTTAAGCATAGCTATTTCCATAGCTCGTTGCGCGACTTTAAATTTATGCATCAGGCCGGGCGTAAGTGTCCTCGTTTCAGCGCTGTATTGCATTTCATACCAGTGTTTGATAGATAATGGGTGCAAAAGACTACTACATAAATATTTCACAATTAAATGAAACTACGTGATGTAGTATTATTTCTACTTTCTTTGAGTTCTTCAAAAAGAACTCAAAGAAAGTAGAAATAATAATAGAGCAAAGATAGAGATCTTTGCTAATAACCCACCTGAAGATGTTGTAATACAACGAAACCTATATCGTGGTAAAGAACTCAAAGAAAGTAGAAATAATACTACATCACGTAGTTTCATTTAATTGTGAATATTGAATTTCTACAAAATTAATGCCAAATATATTCAATAAATAAATATTTATTTAAAAAATATGCGTATAAATATTTCTTTAGTCATTCTAATAGTTTAATGCTTGATGAGTTCCATTAATTATTAAGAAAATGGATTCAATTAATATTGATGGGAGTCACTTAATAAGTGTAAATGTATGTAAAAGGATATCAATAATCTTTTCTTGAAAAAGATACATGTAAATATTTCTTTCTTCGCTTTAATAATACTTGATTAATAGTTTTCATTATTAAAAAAGTGACAAACTCGAAAACATTTTATTACAGTGTCACAGATACCTGATAAAGACAGTGACAACTCGAAGTTCAGTTTTTTTAGGCACGTGTGCTAAACGATCACGCTTTTTCCGTCAGACTTTTAATTTTTCACATGGAATTATTCAGCTCCGTGAATAGAAGTTTATACAGCTTACAATTTTAGTTCCTAAAAATTCACATTTAATTAATAATACAACCGTAAATGACATTTCACATTTATTATGGAATTGATTTAAATGTTTTGTCATTTTTAACATCAAGGACCCAAAAGTCTATGTTTTATACCTTTTTTTTTATGTTTATTCCCTTCTGCTTATCACCATTTTTAATGTAATACAATTCATATTATACTGTTGAATGAATTTAATCAGTTTTCCTTGATTTTATTGAAAGTATTTCGATTTCTATTTTTTCTTTATTTGTTTTTTTTTGTTTCATTGGATTTTTGTGGGTTCGTAATAATTTTATTTCATTTAATACAATAATTACACCCTATTTGAAATAGTATTCACTTAATTAATATATTCTAATTGAAAGTTTCAATTTTTTTTTAAATAGTAAATACAAAATGAATTAAAAATTCGACATTTATTATATAATTAATAAACAAAATAAATATTTAATTAACTTATATCCCTATTTATATTTTTCCGCTGTTATAATGATATGAACAATAAATGCTGTATTATAGTAAACAAAAATATTCTAACCATCAAACATTACCTTTACACATATCTTAAAAAGAACGTAATAAATAACGTACCTCTTATTTATACAGGCGATTCAGTGCAGCAAACAGAGTCTATTCCGAGCGTGTTTAAATAAAAAATATTCCTTATGATCACATTTTTCACAGTAATTTTTTTAGAAACAATTGAGAATTACATAATACAGTACCTAAAGTGGGAATTCGCTAACTTGGTAAATGTTTAACCGATCACTGCTTATTTTCCATATGTTTGCATTATCATATCGTAAAATTCTGTATAAGAGTAGTGGCGTACGATCATAATGCGGCATTTACAGGCAGATGGACGGATGGATAACGAAGTGATTCCATTAATGTTTCATTTTGGCATTCTTGTTAAGGAATACTAAAAAACTCTTTTTTTTACTCGGCTGATTGTAGGTACAAAGTAAACCGGAATATTTTTACCTTAATGTTTAATGCACAAAATTAAATGTATGAAGGACAGACAAATTTTTGTTGCACTTTTATGATAAAATTGATGCAGGTTTATGACAAAATATATGCCTATTATTCGCACATATAATTCGATACATCAAACTGTGTATATTTGAAGCGGGTCTTTGTATAAAAATGTAAATTTCTTTCCATTGAAATCGCAAATTTCACAGAAACTTTTTCAGAAACAGTTAAGAATTATATATAGCTACTTAGCTTTTTCTGATTAGTATAAAGCGTTTAATTACATGTGTGATGAATAGACAGTTCTTTGTTATACTCTCTATGTACGTACACAAGTTTAAAATAACAAATTATTCATGAAGAAATTATTCACGAAGAAGATTCTATGCATCAAAACTAAATATTTGAAGCGTGTTCTTGTGAAAAAATAATTCTGTTTTGAAAAAAATGGTTTGTGTTTCTGTACAAAAATTAAAACTATTTTTTTCCTTTGTTGAAATCGCAACTTTGACATTTGAAAAATTATCACCTTTCTCTGTAGAAGATTGATAATTTTTACATAGTTTCCTAACATTATCTACCCAGTTTGATACACAGAATAATCTTTTTGAATAATAAACACGTTCTTTAATGAAGCCTCAAAATCATATCGGCACCGTTTCAAGTTTTTGTCATTCATTTATAATTTTATTATTAAAGCAACGATAAAGTTATTACAAAATCGATATAATGTAGATTCCAAATCATGAAATTTTCTTACGGCGTCTCTCTTTGATCTTTCACCTGATTTATTATTCTTTCGCGTCTCATACAATTGCACTGACTCAAATCTCTTTCATGCTCACTTTCAGTAAATTCGACTTTTCTTTACCAAATTTGTTTGACGGACATAAAAGCATTTGTTTTTGATAATTAATCTCCGGTACTTTGTGAATTATCGCAAACTCTCGAACTTTTCTCTAACCCTACCAAGTTTTGTCAGTTTTTCTCGACGTCGTTTGATCAAGTGACGCCCGAGGAAAAATTTAATTAATTAAATCAGTATTGAAACAATATAAATTCGATATAAACAACATAGAGCATAGAACTTTTAAGCACCTGAATTTGACTAAATCGACGTGAATACTGGGCTCCAAATAAAAGATTTTAAGTTAAACAAAGATGAGATATATTTATATAGTATCACTGTAGTATATCTCTTCATATGGTATTTACTTATTTAATTTTTTTAAATTTATATTTTAGAATCTATCTAATATAGAATATATTTTAGAATCTTTCTAAAAGGCGTTTTTTGGTCGAGCGGCTCGATCTCTTTAATTACTGCACCAATAAAAATAAAAAAAATACCCACTTAAAGCTTATGTTTTCTACTTTGGGCGAAAAATATAAAAAAATTCGAAAAAAATCTTTTTGTTAATAAAAAAATTAATTTTTATAACAATTGGCATGAGCGTCATCTGTGGGCGACACATCAAATATCTTAGCCAAATTGTATACTTGGAACACGCTAGATGGCGATATAGTGCGAAGACTTCGCACGGGTCATCTAGTGAATATCTTAATTTTGAAATATTCAATATAAGCAACCATTGTGGCAACAAGTCATTATGATAACGAACAAATCATTTCATATTGTAGAACAAAAATGGTTAGTTCATATTTTTACCCATCACATTACTTGTATTACGCTTAGAACCTACTCCTCATTTTCTCATTTTACGGCACAAACGAGTTTACGAAATATATAACGTGTTATTTATATTGTGTATGAGATTAAGCATTGAAACAAAAAATGTAGGATAACGTAATAATAAGAAATCTTTTTAAGTCATTGAAAATAATATGTTGCAGCTAACAAGTGTTTAAGGATAAGGTTAATTGCAACAATGTTCTCAAGTACGTAATATTATTAATCTATTTATGCACGTTGATAAAGGACTCAACTGTCGTTCGAGATCCAAGTGTGCAAACCGACAAGACAATGGATACAAAAAGATATAATGCTAACTAAGTTTACGTCAAAGAATATATGGCCTCCGCTAAGCAGAATCAACGTAAAAAGCTATCCTTTATGGGACAGTTATCTAAAGTTGATTTCCTAACTTTATAAACATTTATTTATATATTTTAAACTAAATGCTAAAGTCCGTCATAAACCTTCTGATAGATATTTACAAAATTTTTGAATGCGAAAACTCTTTCCATTATCAAAAATCAATAATGAAAATCATTGGTTATAAACTAATCACTTTCAAGGAAAGAATTTTGAATGTATCTCTGTACTTAAGAGATAAAAATAGAATGAAAATACGTGAAGTAGTATTATTTCTACTTTTTTAAATTTCTTTACCACGACTTAGGTCAGGTGGGATATTAGCAAATATTCTTTGCTAATACACCACCTGAAAATGTTGTTATACAACGAAACCTAGGTCGTGGTAAAGAAATTTAAAAAAGTAGAAATAATACTACATCACGTACTTTCATGTAATTGTGATTGACGAATTTCTATAAAATTACGCCAAATATATTCAATAGACAAAAATAGCTCAAGGATTGAAGTAAGTCACTAAAAAGTCGCCAGCGGATAAATCATCATATATCGAAACACTTTTTCCTTTTTAGTGCATACGATAGGAGATTATATTTGATATACTAGTGTTATTTCCGCCCAAGCTGCTCCCACGCGGCTGATGAATGGAAAGGATTCCACTCGAGGGCCCGCCAAAGGGCTGACCGAGCACTCGCGGACACGGCAACACCGCGCCGTGGGAAGGTACGCTTTTAAAAATATTACGATTTTATTCGTGCGTGAAGAGTTGCGTCGGCAACACGTCCTCTTCCTTGGATGCACAATCGCATAAAGGATTTCAAAGCCCTTTCAAGGGGAATATCGCCCAATGCTTAATGTAATATATGATCGTAAGTGAAAAACGAATAATCAAATATTGAATGAGCAATTTTATCTATTCGTACGTTGGCGTTGAACAGGGGAAATATGTAAGTGCGATATTGGGAATCGTTACTCGTGTTCCGTACTTGATGTTACGATAGCGATGATCAAAATTATTACGCGATACTTGCTTTCGTATCGAAATTATTCATTAGCATATTTCGTAGAAAAATCGATATTCCAATCTATATCGTGTTAGGTCTAATTATAAAGATTTTATTTAGTAAAAAAATAACATTTAACAAAAGACAAATGTAATACAAAATAAATAAAATAAAGGCAATTAAGGGCAACCCCTCACAACAAGGATCTATGGAATTAAAACACTGCCAAACTTTGTTGTAAACCGAATAATATCTTGTAGAGCTACATTTCGATAATGAATTAGTAAAGTACGAGTTAAACTTCCGTTCCTGTGATAATAAGAGTATCGATGTAATTATAAAGTATGCTTTTATTGGAGTTCTGTAGTCAAACGTGAAAGTTATTACTTTTAAAACTATAAAAAAACTATTAATTGCGTGAAAGTAAAACAGATTGCAATTACTGGACAATATATATTGTTTGGTATTTCGTGAAATGGCCGACCATTCCGGACGACGCCATTTGATCGATTTTAATATTAAATTAATATCGTAATGACTTGAGAAATAATTTAAATGTGAAAAAATGAGTGTTTTATTTTATACAGTCGTCACTAATTTTTTTTTAATTTTAAAGTTATTTTAAAACTACAAAAATTATTTTCTTTTTTTAAATATTTGACTTCATTAAATTTTTAGTCTTTGTTAAATAATTATTTTTCTATTTATTCTTTTGGTGTAGAAATACGGGATATTATACACGGGTACATGCATATATAATATCATATTTTATAACATTCAGTCAGAAAATAAAATTGACAATATTCTAAATAAAACAGAATATCGTTAGTGTCATTCAGTATGAGATATTCGCATGCTGACGATTTTGGAATTTAAGATAGGGTTGGTCTATTTGTGGACTGTATATTTATATAAAATCTACAGCATGTCTGTATTATACTTATAGCTTTTACTATCTTATTTTACAGCCAAATTTAGTATTCCTTTATATATCTATATTTTTAAAGAGCAAAACTACTTTTTAAATAAATTTCATTAGTTTTGTCAAATGGTTTAAAATAATGAGACCCTGACATATAGACAAAATGACATTTTTAAGTTTTGAGTGACGGAATATTAAAGAAAATGTTTTGTTTTTCTTTATTGTTTTTACTTGTAAGGTTAATGAGCAGTTAGGGTTTATGTGTATAGTTAGTAGGTAAGCTGACTGTACTGTTTTTCAAATAATCTGCATGCAACAATTAAAACTACGATTTGTTATGAAACGTTTCCCAAATCAGTGAAACTATCAACATTTTCTGTTGAGATTAATAATCAAAATAACTAATCTCTAATGTTCAGAGAAGAAACAGTGATCGTTATCATATTTTATACTAAAGAGTTACGTATGCACAGTGATGTGGTTAGAAATATGAAGTCACAATTTATAGGTTTCGTGGCTAGGATCGGAGATATAAAAAAGGAAAGCACTAGTTTTATTTCATGTTTAATGTATTGTTCTCTACCGATTACCAATAATTAAAAAAATTAATGATGTTACTACAAATATATTTATGTACCCGCTTTAAATACGAATTAACTCAACTGATTTCCAATACACATACCAAGGATGTATTTTATTAACATTTCATCTCAATACCCTTACATAAAATATTCTCATAATATTTTTTAATATAACTTCATGTTCCATCTTTCTGAACTACAAACGTTAATGAAAGTAATAAGATAAGTCAATAAGGCAATATTTAAGAAGTATATATAAATATACATATCTCTTTTGTTAATTTCGACGAACCTCCTAAGCTCTGTAAAACTGTAACTTGTTTATAATTTATTTAAAGATAACAAGGATTACGAAACGGTAAAAATGTTTGAAAATTGACCATGTCCATTTTGTTGCAAGTTTGATAACTCTTAAGAATATTCCTTCATTGTATGCAAGCATTTGAAATAAAGCAAACCTCAGTATTTGAAGTGCCATGTCTTTTTCCTCGTTGTTACAGTTTATAATATTTTTCGGTCTGTGATTAATTCTTTGTTAGAACTGTTATTTACTGCGTTACTATAATAACAATTTGTTGCACTTTACTACAATGTTAATTATATTTTAATAAACAATGTTTTGGTTGGTTGGAAAAGACTGCTATTAAATAAGAAAAGTGTAAATTTCATATAATTATAAAAACAAACTTTAAAACATAGTATTCATCTTCTATAAATTGTATTTTCAGATTATCAACACTTCTTGAGGATAATTTTGAGGGTGAAAGAAAATGTAAAATTTTAATATTTATTCCAACCAAAAAAAGCGTGGGCTATGTTACGAATAAGCTCCGCTCTGAAGGTTATCCAGCATTTGCACTCCACGGTGATAAGACCCAACTGATGAGAGATAGGACACTGGCCAATTTTAAACGCAGCAGGAAGAGTATTTTGGTGGCCACCGATGTGGCCGCAAGGGGACTTGGTAAGCATAAAGTTTATTAACTAATTAATGAAAGTAATAAGGCAAAAAAAATTTAAACGTTATTTACTTTTTAATCTATATATAAAAAAAATATGAAAAGGATATTAAAAAAAATTTTAATGCAATACATTGAAAACTTAAAATCTCCTCCATGTGAAATAGTTACTTCACGTGGAGGGATACATAATCATGTAAACGATCAAACGGATACGCAAGTTATTTTATAACTGTTCTATTTTTCGTTTTGTTAAGTGTTTACGGGCAAAATGACAATATCAAAATTGTATCATGTGTTACTGTAAAAACCTGTAAATCGACCGTGGTGATGTTAGCATAGTGTTGTAGGCTAGTGAAATATCACGGAATTACTTGTCTGCATTTTATCTATTAACACAAAAACAAATTATTATACAATTAAAATATAACGCAATTAATAACTATAAATACATTTAAAACATTATTTCATAAACAAAACTTTGGATTAAATTTATAATAAAGTTTATCTTTAACAATCGATGCACGTGTGTCAATATACGATATAACATATATAAATAACAAGAATGAACCTAAAATTACTCGCATTCATTTCGATAGGTTTTGGGCGCACGCTGTGACGATTGCTGGGTCAAATTTTCATTCATTTGCGCTGAGAACGAAACAATCCCGGTATTTTATGAAAATGTAATTTAACTTCAATGTTATCTCAATAACCAACTAAATTTATTCAGACAGAGGGAAATGTAATGCTAGTAATTCTTTCGTAACTGCGTTTATAGATAATCGAATATTCGGTGGTCCATTTGTCGCTGTGGCCCTAAATTTGTGCCTTTTATAAGAGGCTCTCAAATACTGTCTGAAGCAAAATGGGACTACGCGTGTTAATTTTTTTTTGCCGCAGCGCTCGCAATGATCATTTGTGTTGTTGTCTAGCAGCATTTCATTAATACTTCCTAAAGCCGTTATTGGTCACTGGACGAATTTAAATTTAGACAATTTTTAGTTAAATTTTTGCACAAAATTAACCGCAGTTACTATTATGAAATGACAGCGAGGAAGATATTTAAAATTTTACACGAACAAATAAAAATAACCATAAAATCTATCCATTAATTAAAATTGCAATCCCAATGTTTTTCACGAAAATATATATATATATATATATATATATATATATATATATATATATTTGTTATAGCCATGGCATTGAGTTTTAATCTAAGAAATATAGTCCGTGCAATCAATATTAATCAAATGATATTTCATTTTTAAAAACCTGTCAAGTAATTTAAATTCTAGAAAGGAACAGATGATCTTAGGAGGATAAAATTTCTTTCGAAATCTCGGAAAATCTATTTTATATATTCAACATTGTTACAGAAATCTATTACATATACATAGTAGACATTGTGACACAAAATTGTTTTTTCTTCAAATCTCTAGCTTCATCTTCAATTTGCAGAAAAATATTTTTAGTATATTTTGTTTGGTTTGCAAGGCGCTTAATTTCGTGTTATTTTTACTACTTGGTCTAGAGATATTCGAATACGAGCGATGAAACGAAATAGGATCATCTTTAAGCATTAAGAAACCGAGCAAGTATCTGTTTGTCTATAGAATTTTCTTATATTTTTTGTATTTTTTCTATTATATTTATAATTCCTAATGTAAAAAATTGTCATATTTTTTATAATGATGCATATAATGACAGAGTTACTTTGTAAAAATGCGTATGAACACATAAGGCAACGTGAAAAATTGTATAAAATTTATAATTTTCAGAATTGGAGCAACATTTGTTAAATACATCAATTTAAATTACATCAAGTTTGAGCAACCCAGTGGTGCGAAATTTTCATCTCTGCAAATTTATTTTCACCGAAGTAGCTATTAGGTTTCGTAGGTAACGAAATATTGGTCAAAAAGCTTTTATATCTTTTCTTTTCTTCATATGAATAATTGGATCCCGAAAATGATAATAGTCACAAATGCCAAGGTTAATTTTTGCAACTACAATTGTTTTCAAAATATTACGATTTTTACATAGGAAGCTATTATTAAATAAAAGTGTGGGTGTACTCAAAAATTTTAACTCGTTAATCAAAATCGTCATTTACACTCGTCAACTATCTCAGTCACTGCTGGCCATAGATATCTCTTATGAAGGTGATGCCCTAATCGCCACGGTCGTTGGGACGCAAGTTAGCAATTTCAGTACATAACTTCTCAATTCTGTCACTGATATGTGAAGTTTTAAATATTCATTTACCCCTCTCGACAAATAATCGGAAATCGAACACAATGTTTTCGTAAACACAATGTTTTTATGTTTAAGAAAGATGTAGTAGGTAGTTGTGAAAAATCATTACAAATAAATTGTTTATTTTTATATTCAAACAATTACGTGTTTGGTTTCGTATCGTTTAGGGCTAATTTTTGAAAATTATCCTTGAACACTTAGAAACAAAACCCTCATCTAAGGAATGACGCAAGTTGTAAAAATAACGCGTCTTATACTAGAACAGAATAATTGTATTCTGGTGTGACTTTGTGAAACTTAAAACGTTTATATGTGAAATATTAAACTCCGCGAGTTTGAATAGTCGGTATCGTGTATTCGTAAAACTTTCACTCACAAATGTTAGGTTCAAATTTTAAGATTTCTTTATTATAAATATTACTTATCCAAAAAATCATAAAAGCAAAAAAAACTATTTAAAAATAATTGTTTAATCGACAAATAAAACTCTATTCTCATGACTGATTTAGAAAAAATTCTTTCCCTTTAAAATCTATCTAAAATTTATTTTAAATACTTAAATGTGCACGAGACTCTCGTAAAATGAGTTATTGTCATGATTGGAATTCGTCATTGCAAACCAAAAGAAGTCAATAATTTCTAATCGATTAAATACTTTTTTTTTTTAATTTCCGCTGCTAAAGACATTATATTATATATAGAAATAATGAAGTAATTTAAAAGTTTGTTTAATGCAAATATCATTCCCATATTTAATTCCTTCTCCAAATTTTGGAGAATTTTCGGCCTTATTGTTCAACTAATTTTCGATTCTTCGTTTTAAATTAAAATGGGCTATAATAATTGAAAATTATGAAAATTGTTATTACATTTGCCACCGACATTCTACCTGATTTAAAACCAATGCAAAGATTTAAAACTTAATTTAAAACATATATCTTTCCGTATATTTTAAAACATGTGTTGGCCATATTTTTTTAATTACCATTTTAATCTTTGTTTTATGTCAACGTGGCAGCAAAATTAGTAAAAAATTAATATTGATATTCTATGTGATTGCTGTAAGTATTCTTTTTTTCAATGTTATAATATTGCCACGACTGAAATCCGCTTTATATTCATATTTAATGACCGAGTTTTCTTAAGAAAATTTGTTTGATAGGGATAAAAACGATTGCTTCCCGTATGTAATCTTATTTATTTACTCGAATATAACAAACTCTCAAACTACTCCTTTCACAAAATTTTCTCTATCTCTTGTTTATCAAGCATTTCAGGTCTTGTCAACGATATTTGTACTTTCTAAAAATGTTTCTCTTCTTTTTATTAAACACAAACAGAGAGTAAAAATAAGTTAAAATGAATAAGAGTCCTTATTAAATAAACTAAAAGATGCGACAGAGGTTTAGATTAGGCAATATTTTTTTCCACCAAAGCCAAATTAGTCCAGATTCGGGTGTTTTTTAAAAACCGTAATAGACATTAAACAAATTTTAATTGAAATCCATCAGATTACCCTCAATGAAAATGACAAAATTCTTTTATTTACAGAACACTTCCTCGAATTAAAAAAAATTACCCCGAAAATGATTAAGTTTCGAACATTCCTATTTACCTTCATGATAATATAAAAACCAAATGTGGCGAACATTTGGTTTTTATTTGAGATCTTCAACTCGAATACTGAGAAGTTCTGAAAAAATCGTCGTAAATCGTATGTAGGATAATTTGCATCGAGTTTTCTTTGAGTCACATTTCTAAATGCGATTTTGTTATTTTCTTGACTAAGTATTAAAAAAAAACGAGTATTAAAGTATAAGTCAATGAGGTTACCAACGAAGCAAAGAAAATTCCTTCGTACTCACTTTTCGTCAAGGGCTACAGAGATAGATTCACAGCCGATATTAATTTGTAGGGAATTCATAATCTGGTCTATTAAAACACTTTCAATAAAATCAATAATACTTCCGAGTCTGATGTTCCTTTTCCTTATAATAATCCAATATTCATAGCCGACCTTCGTAATGACCTTCGCAAAAATAAAAAGGTAGAGAGAAAAAAATAGTGAAAGGATTGATGGGAGTCACTAAAAAGCACATACCGGAAATAATATGATATACCGAAATATTATATCATTTAGTATTTCGAGCGAGTACATTTGACATACAAAGTTTTCGATTGATGGAAGGAAAGCATTCCACTCGAGCGCCTGCCAAAGGGCTGAACGAACACTGCGGCGCGGAATGATACGGGTTTAAATATATTATTATGAGTTTTATTCGGACACGAAGCGTTGGGTCAGCAATTTGCTATTTCCCATGGATGCACAATCGCTTGAAGGATTTAAAAGCCTTTCAAAGGGATTATAGTTCGTTGCTTAGCAGAATATGCGATGATAAACGAAAAGCAAATGATCAAATATTAAAAGAGCGATTTGATCTCTTCGTTCGTAGTCCTTGAGAACGGAAGTCGTTTTAACCCGAAATTGGAATAATTTATTCATGTCGCGTATTGGAAGATGTGGACGATGACGAAATTGGCCATCTATTTTGTACTAATATAATTTGTCTAACTTATACCGTATTGTATGCAAATATATGGTCTTAAGGCGAATACCGAATATTTGACAAGGGTCCTAGCTGTATGCCTTTATATTCGTCAAAACTATTTGGCTGGATTTGGCATCTATGCATTTTGGAACGTGTTCCACATCTTACGATTAGAAAATGGTGTTCTAATACAACTGACACATCAGGTCTTGCACGTACACAGCCTATGGTATTAACTGTACAACAATGGTTAAACAACGTTTGATAAGGTTGAATACTGTTTGCATCATATCCGCCAGTAGGTACATTTTATGTATTGGTTTATTTATTCATTTACTTATTTAATGCACTTAACTAAGACTTAGAAAGCTAACTACGCAAATGGCTTATTACTACAAATACAATATCTTGCGACCAACCATAGAGCTACAAGGGAGAAATATTTGTGCATCCAAAGATTGTAATGATCCATATAAGCAAAGGAAGTAGATAAATAGTTATAAATGATAAATTTACCTCTCTGTGCCTCTGAAGTTATATACTGGCTAGCGATACATCAGGAGTGCAGAGGTAATGGTGGATAAGTAATTCGATTCGTAGTATTCCAATCCGAAAAAGTATTTTATAAAATGCGATTTCAGACGACACCATTGGTATATATTTAGTTTATTATACAGTTCGGCAGTGTATATGGCATATAATTCTGCGTAGAATAATTTGTCATACGCCACAAAACTACATTTCACTTGAAAGATTTGTCTTGCCATAAAACTAGCAATGGTGAAAATGCAAACTCATCATAGTTTAGAGCACACTAAGATGGAAAATAAACCAAGAGACGTCTTATATCTTTCCGATATTTCTGTGAAAAATTATGGTAAAAATAAGAAAAAATTATGACGCAGAGACTTAAAATTCAGTTAGGATTGTATTAAATTAGGTAGATATTTTTAAAATTCAGTTAAGGTTCTTTTAAAACATGAGTCTATGTTATACTTTTCACTTTCCTACTTTAATTATGGGGCATCTATTATTGCAGAAAGTAACTTGGTGTCCTAATTGTTTTTTGCTGTTGTGTGTATTTTTTTTACTTTTATCCAAAAAAAATTCTTAGTATCTTTTTACACGAGCGTACAAAATGTTATTTTCAATCAAATTGCATTATTTTTCACGTTATTAAAAATACGAAAATCTGACGTATAAACCAAAATATGGTTTATATGTTTTGAATGTCGGAAACTTAAAAACAATTCTCCGTTTTCATTTATTTGTTTCATTATACAATCTAGTGAGGTCAAAAGGTTAATTGTAACCTGAAAACCTATTTATAAATATTATCATCAGAGTCCAGTAATTGTTAATACTTATACTAATCAATTATACGGAGACAGTAGTGCGGTTGAACATTTCAGGGATTTCAAGTCCATACATACATACGCACATAATTTATGAAAGAAACAAAATGCTACACCAAAGGGGCAAGTCATTCAAATGTAAACAAAAAACGTTTCTTCAAATTTATACCGTGCATAAAAATGTACATTTATGTTATTTAAAATTTACTATTTTATAAAACCTAGGATCAGGCTAAACGATAATCTTACACATGCAAATTAATTTATCCTCGGCATTAACATATCATAGATAAGAAGATCGTCTTCAGAACTTATTCTAAATCTGAAAGTAAAAACTTCCTTTTTAATTTCCCTTATTCATAGAACAATTTGCATTTTCACATATATGCCAACTTCGCTTTGAAGCCGGGACTTGGTTCAGAATTTTGACTTCAATACATTACATTAATTATTCATACACACCTTATACTTGTTAAGTTAATGAAACAATTTGATTTATTAAAACTGTGGTAAGCGCTTCGATAATAATTTAATTTACAATAAAAATATGAGATCACCGTTGAGATGACCAGACCAGGTCAAGGAAACCATATACGTTCCGTTTCACGAATGCACTCGGACAACAGCTAATAGCGAATAATGGCAACATATTTTTTGCTGAATTCAAATTAGTAGGGCAGCATATTTCAATAGGCTAAGGTGTCTCTTTTTGATTCAATGTCTGTGGGCCTCTAAGCGTGCATTCTCTCCATCTCGGGCAATGCATCACTATTCCAAAGCTTCTCGGTAAGCGAGAAACAATCCAATTCTTTGATCGGGAGTCCACGCAGCAAATTTGCTCTGCTTAGAGCTACGTATGCTTGCCTAAACGCAAAAGTTCGCGACCCTAAATAGACCACTGCTTATATAACATTTAGAAGCGCAAAAACGTTAGGATTCGGGGTTCTGTTATCGAGTACGAAGTTTACCTCCCGGTTCTATTTCATTGAATCATCCAATGGTACGATTTTATTGCGTCGTCATCAGAACTACACACTACCGTCAAATTTCATGATGAAATAATGAATAGAAACACATGAAATTTGGTCTCGTTTATTCCGTTAAATGGTTAGTGACAGATGGACCTAATAAAACCGAATTAAAGAAACTGATAAAGTGAGTATCACACCACGCATGAATTACGTTTCGTGGTCATTTCACGAAATATCGAAAAATATATGTTTTATAATCTCTTATTCAGTGCTTATATGTGCACATCTAAGTCGAATTTGATATTGCGATTCGTCTTTTATATTTTGAACAAATTAAATATTGAAATATGTAATTTATTAATTAATCTTTATTTAACTTAAGTACACTAAACCTCAGTCGTCTGAAAATTTCCATCAGCGTTATTTCCCTATATTTAAGACTTTTTTCCAAAGATCCATAAACAAATTAAGCTAGATTATCCGAATATCTTCATTTGGGACTACTCATCACATTTCAATTTTCAGAAGTTTGGCCCGAATTTTACGTAGTTTTGCTTGGAAATGGTGAATGTCGATGATTAGCGGGGGGGGAGGGGTTTACAGGCGTCGTCTATTGAATTTTAAGCTTAATATTTCTAACACAAGGTTAAATGTTTTGATGGACGGATTATGATTAGATTGTAATGATACCGTGTTTAACTACGAAAACTTAAAAAGTGAAGTTCAGTCATTAGTATAAAAAAGTGTCGTTTCAATAACTATGAACAGAGATTAAAATATAATTTTCGGAACAAGTACTGAATAATAACTCCGAAAAAATTTTCAGTAACATTTGTGTGCAATAATCCACACACATATATGAAGTACTATGCGGTGAGGTAGAAACAGGCATATACCGTCAAAATTTACCCGAATTAATTTCAATAAGGCCGGGCGCCCGTCACATGATTGCTGAACCTACAGACTTCCACTCATTTACTCTGGTAGTGAAATAAACTCCGTACATTTGTGGATATGTAATTTAATTTCGATTTCATCCCAATCGGAACCTCGTGTTAGTAATTAGGTCGTAACAGCGTTGTGGATTTACAAATATTCATAGATTGACTACTCACGGGTGGCGCTAAATTCACACTTGATAAAACAGATAAAAGGAGGTTTTGAAACTTTAACAAGAGAAAACTAAAACAACGGAGGCGAATTATATCATATTTTGTTTTTAAATTCTGTCGAGTAGCTTAGCTTATGCTGGCAGATTAATTTATTTAGTAAGACTGATTATATTTAATATTTCACTAATAACTACTATAGTATTTCACTTTTTAATTTTACCGTAGGTCTATAAAAATTAGCTCGAAAAGGATCATTATTTTAATTATTCTAATTTACATCGAAGGGAGCAGCTTTTTGAGGCATCTAAGTAAAGTTTTACCACAAAAATCTTTTTTTTACGACATTTGTTCTGCTCCTTTAAAATTACCCCAAAATTTAAAATAACGAATCCACGTTTAATTTTTTGGTTTAAATGGATTCGCTTTAAACACTATTGAGAAAACTTCAACTCGCTATAATACTATGACGTTTTATACTCGTATGCTATTAGAGCTAGCTCTATATAGTTTTGCATTTTTATAAGAAGGTAATGATCATAATACTATACCGAGAAGCTTTTGTTAGAAAGAGATAATCTTACATTCTAAGTCACATCTCCTAAACGGGTGACCGTTGACAAATGGAATAATGCGTTGCTTACACCGTGACTTCACAATATATTGCATTGCGTAAACTTTTTCTTAATCATTTTTATACAAAATGCAACTAACGACTTGCTGATGCAAACACTTGATTAAGAAAAGGTAATTTTAATGAAACATTTTATTATCAATATTTACAAAGAATTTATACAGATGGCATTTCTAAATGTTTTTTTAAATACTTTTAATAATTTAAATATAATAACGTTAAGTTCCAATACAACCGTCTACAACTAAATGAATTCTATGTGATCCTATGCGATACCTTTTTTTAAATTCCCATTTTACAGAGCGAGTAACACATTCATATACAAAACATCACATGATGAATAACTCAGTAATCTTAATACAAATGTGGGTGTTATTTTTCAACTCTAATCACTTTTATTCCTTTTGCAATCATTCCATTGTAAAATACCGGAATAAATATAATTAAATAAGAATTCTTAAAATCGGTTAAGCAGTTTTCAAAATTAACTCGAAATAGGTAATAATTTTTTTCTTTATGTTTATTTATTGCAGAATACAATTCCTTATATGGTAAGTGATATTAAAACTTACATAGATTACGTTTTGTCTCAATACATATACAATTGTGGTAGGATGTGAACCACAAAAAATAAAATTAATTTGCAATAAGACATTATTCTCAAAATTGTAGCTTCATGGTTAAATAATCTAATTCTTCGTTATTAAGATTTTTTAAATAATTAAGGACTTTCGAATTTTCATTAAATATGTTACGGGTCAATGTTGCGACATAAATTATATTTTTGGACGGATATTGATATGAACTATTTTTACTCATCTTTTGCTAATTTATATTCAAAGAAGTTTTTCATAAACTGCGATAAACATTATAGGTTTTGTGCAGTGCAAGATATCCGATATACACATTAGTATGCTAATTTTTTCGGTAACAACGTCATAATGTCCTCGACGAAAAATAATTTTCCTTTTGAAAACGCCAGAGCAATGTGTCTCCGTGAGGACGGAAAGAAACCAAGTTGAAAGCCCCTCGTGGTGCCGAAATCACGTTTATTATCCCAATTGAAAACCGGGAATTTACAATTTTATATCTCACGAGATATGAATATCTCTGCTTAGTAAAAAGTAATTTAGAAATAACTAAGTTTATTGACTGGAAATCTGCCTCCGGCCATTTCGATTGTGGCAAATTCATCCGGCCCTTTTGAATGGACCAATTTTAATTTTCCATGTTGAGGTCGTGATGAGCATCTTCGATATTTTATTGTTAAAAACGAGTCAGAAATATATAGCAGATATTGATGCAAAATATTTTTCTAGTGTTTGTAAAAGTAGACATAAAAATAAAGATATGTATTTAAAAGCATAACCTTAATACTGAATATATTTGGCGTAATTTTGTAGAAATTCATTTATCACAACTAAATGAAACTACATGTTGTAGAATTATTTTTACCTTATTTAAATTCTTTACTACAAACTAGGTTTCGTTGTTTTACAGCATCTTCAAATGGGCAGTTAGCAAAGATAATATTTGCTAATTTCCCACCTGAAGATTAAAATGTTAATGCTACTATCGCTCATCTCGCCTAAACGCGTTTTCACTTCAAGAATTAAAAATTATTTAATAAAAGAGTCCGCACCTTCTATGCTCGCCTTATTATCAGCATGAGCATGACACTACTAAACAATCATGATTTTTACACAAGTATTGTGCTAGGCTGAGACAATATTCAGCCATGATTTTTACATAAGTATTGTGCAAGGCTGAGACCAAAATATTCCCCCCAAGAACCTGATTTCCAATCAATAAGCTTTGTTATTCCCAATATTTTTTTAAACCGGGATACTAATATCTCGAAATATGAAATTGTGCATCCCTGGATTTTAATTGTTTAATAAAGGTTATTTAAAATCTTCGGGATGCTTTCAACTTTGTTTCTTCGAAAAAAGAAAACGCCTCTAAGATCGTTGGATCTAACGCATTTGAAGAAAAAATAATTTTTTTGTACACGAAATTATAACCTTGCTAATAAAAAGGTAAATACTCAGACTTTATAAATATATAAGATAACTTGCATCGTAGACGACGTCGGATATTTATCGCCTTCTATGTGAGAACTTTCATCGATATAAACGAGCAATAAAGAAGTAAAAGTGAGCTAACATCAACATCCATCCTGCTGTTACTAATCTTACAAGTACATAATATATTTAATGACAATAGCAGTCTGTGGGTATTTTGTAAATTGTTCTAATCAAATTATGATATTAATATTTGAAGTATTATAAAGGGATACTTTGTCAATCTCATTTCAAACGTATTAAAGATTTTAATGCTTTTTCAAATTCACGGACTGTAAAACATGTAAACCAGAAAATGCCTAGAGATTAATTAGCAAGAACTGACATGCCGCAAGGAAACAAATAAAAAATTTTATCTAAATTTGTCGCGTGTCATTTTTTTGTGATATGCGCAAATAAGTCCACAATAGGCATGTATTAAAACTCTAAGAGTCTGGTGCTATGACGATCCACGTTTTTAATTATCTTCCTCGAATAATTTTCCACAATACTCAAAGTCACGATATCAGTGAACAATTTTCGCCGATTATATTCTACAATCTGGATCCATCTTTGATGTTTTGAATGACGTCACAATTAGCGACCAGTTTCAAATGTAGAGTGAAACTGTTTGAATTGACCATGGGATTGCATACTCTCAGTTTCTACCTTCTTACTTTACGAGTTGCAAGTAATTTTTCGAGTCGCTTCTTTTTTGGCAATAAAACCAAAATGCTAAAAATTATACAGATCTTTTTAATATCTGTACATAAGAATTATGTAAAAAAAAGTAAAATCATTTTTCACAATAATTTCCTTCTTTAGATTCCGGCCAAGAAACATAAACATAATTGGATCACTCCATTTTTATCCGTCTAGCCATCTATATTAGAGACAAAGTCGATTTTCTTCACGTTTAAAAATAGTACCCTTCTACTCGTACAAGTTTGATGAACATAGCGCTAATTTTATCACACGTGAGTCAAAAGTGAGAACTTTAATGAATATATGGGTGTAATTTAGCGATGGCTCCAAAGTTCAGAAAGTCGGGAAAAAGAACTAACTTTTAAAACCTGAAAAAAACTGAGGTTACGAATAATACTGATATTAAATAATCGTTTCCGACAAGGACAACTAAATTTATGACTTAAATTTATAGTACGAAACATTTCGACAGATGCTTTTTCCTCTTACTTCCTTCCAATGATCTCCATTTTATTATTCAGATATTCGATAACTGATGCTATTTTACTAACATTTCATAAGTTACTCAAACTTTATAATAAATTATGCATACCACTAAATTCCTTAACACGAAATCGCTTAATCTATTTCAAACCTCGAAATGGCTAAATTGCCAAATTTCGTAAACAATAAAGAAAGTTCGGTATTAAAAAAAAATGCACTATTTTAGGATTTCTTCACTTCAAAATTTAAAAAAGTGCTTAATCATTTAAAAAATATATTAAATATTTATCTATTACGTAACGAAAATACATAAATAGAGAAAAGGTTTGGTATTTGGTGTGTGTTAAGGTTTGTATCTTTGAATCTGGGTATTATAAATTAATAAATAGCAGAATTATTAAAGATATCAAAAAGGTCGGAAAATTTTCGAATTACAATTTCAATAGATGAATTTCCACATCACATGTTTTTATTTACTTCAAATTAAATATGTCAGGACTATTTTCTCAAGTTTTTTGTCTATCACTTTAGAATAAATAAATTTCTGCATAAGCCTACCTAAAAATTACTTCAATTTCAAAATAACTCAGCATCTAATGACAAATTAATTTATAAAGCATCTTTCATTTTGGGATCGTCGACACGGAAATAAAAAATAAAATGAATAAAACGCGGAAGATCACAAATCACAACGGTTCCTTACGAGTACTTCCGGGCGCCTGCAGACAATTACTGCATACAACCCAATCTGGTTAAGATAATATTTGGGAGCCTCCTTTTGTCTGTTTTATTAGGCGCGAATTTACAGCCACAGCGAGAGGCGGATCTCCGAATATTTGTTTATCTGCAAACGCTGTTACCAACAAATTACTAACAAGAGATTCAACTGCGTCTGAACACATTTAGTTTAGGATCGAGATAAAATTGAAGTTAAATTACATTTCTACGAACGTACCGAGCTTATTTCGCTCTCATGGAAGTTTGTCGATTTCGCAATCAGGTCGTTGCTGCGCGCATTCGAGCGCTATTCGAGTAACCTTTAACAGTTTATTCCTATTCGTGCCGCACCGCATATATGAATTGTTGTCCATAAATATTAGCTAATTTTTGCGTAGTTTGATTAAGTGATTTCATTTACCATACATGTGGACTATTTCAGATATATTTTAGCTAATTTTCTCATAGTATATTCAGTGTTTGTCTTTGTCCATAGTGATTTTTTTCATTAACTCATGACATATTTAGTGGAAATTTCATATATATATATATATATATATATATATATATATATATATATATATATATATATATATATAACTTTGTACATACATACGCCATCGACATCACCTTACGTACTTGTAAATATCGAAAATAATATTTTCGAAAAATTAACATTTATCGTACACAATTAAATTTGGACATTGTTTTTTCATGTGTAAACGTCAAAAGCAATATAATAATAATAATTTATTACTAGCGTGACCCGTGCGAAGTCTTCGCATTATTTATTCCATTATGAAGCTCAGATGACAGATCAAACAAATATTTTACTAAAATTGACATATAGAGGCGCAAGTATCAAAAGCATTGAGCTAAAGCGCCATTTTATTCATACGTGAGTGGATTTGAAATTAAACAAAAATGTTACCGACCGTCAATCATATTGCCGTTGAGCCGTTAGATGGCAGCATTGCTGTTTTGTGTATATAATTTTAATAATTAATTAATTTGCAAAAAAAATAACAATAATAAATTTTTTAGTTGTGGATGCCGGTAGAGCAAGCAATTATCTATAAAATGATATATAATTTATGTGGATTAGTTGTGAGGTTTTTTCTAAAAAGGAAGTATAACATCTTAACCTTAGCGTATTAATATATATGATGATGATGATGATACATAACTAAAATATCTACTAATAATGTTTTAGTAATAATTATTTTTCGGTATCGTTGGTAATAGTTAAAAACTAAATGTAATTAAGAGAAGTACAGTTTATTTTTATTTATGTATTAGTAGTTACTCAAGATAACAAACTTCACGACACAACTTGAAGATAACACTACAATAATGATCATTAATTTTATGATTCAATTTTAAAAGAGCTCAGCATCTAATAACAAATTCAGTTTTAAAGCGTCTTTTATTTCGGGATCGTCGATAAGGAAATGAAGTATAAAATTAGTAAAGCACAGAAGACCGCAAAACACAAAAGCTTATTACGAGTATTTCCGGGCACCAAAATAAAATGACTACATTGAGCCCAATACGCTTCAGATAACATTTAATAGTCTCCTTTTGTCTATTTTATTAGGCGCGAATTTAGCACCACAGGAAGAGGCGGATCTCCCAATAATTGTTTATCCACTGCGTCTTGTCAACACTGTTATCAACGAATTACTGACAAGAGATTCCGATGTTGTCAACGAATGAAAACGCTGTTATCAACGAATTACTAACAAGAGATTCCGCTCCGTCTGAATACGTTTAGTTCGTTTAGTTAAATTACATTACCATAAAAATACCAGGCTAATGCGCTCTCATGGAAGTATGTCGGTTCCGCAATCAGGTCGTTGCTGCGCGCACTCGTGTGCAATTCGAGTAACCTTTGACATTTATTCCTATCCATGGC
Source organism: Druceiella hillmani (assembly GCA_039881145.1). Lineage (NCBI taxonomy): Eukaryota > Metazoa > Arthropoda > Insecta > Lepidoptera > Hepialidae > Druceiella > Druceiella hillmani. The sequence continues at coordinate 2,167,774 of JAYKKI010000098.1, read as the reverse complement.
GCATGGCACATATGAGGCTGTTGCCCATATACATTAGTTAATTAACGCGTAGTATGATACAAATATTGTGTTTGTCGTATTTATGAAATATTACGATAAATGTTAGCTAATTTTTGGGTAGTTATGTGTCAGCATTTGTCGTTCTTCACAGTAATGTTTTTTTATTAACTCATAAAATGTCGAGTGACAATTTTATAGATATATAAATTTATATACCGTTAGGTCATCCATAGATCAACTTACACAAAAATCAATAGGAATACTTTCGAAAAATGAACATTTATCGTACATGATAAAATTTGAACCTTGATGTTTCGCAAATAAACTTCGATGGCACTAGTATTAATAAGTTAATTTAACCTAATTTTTGCGTAGTATGATTCATCATTTGTACATTATGATTATTTTATTAAATCATGGAATATGGAGTGGCTATTTTACAGATACGTAACTAAAACATATTAAACATTACTTAAACATAAGTAGGCCATCAATAAATCACCTTACGTACTCGTAAATATCGATAAAAATATTTTCGGAAAACGAACATTTATTGTACACGATTAAATTTGGAGGTTGTTGTTTTGTATACAAACTTTGATGGCAATGTTTATGTTAATTAATGTTTAGTGATTATAATTTTTTTAGTATTGCTGGTAATAGTTAAAAACTAAATGTAATCGAGACAAATACACTTTATTTTTATTTGTGTATAATTATTCAAAGTAACAAACTTCACGACATGGCTTAAAGATAACACTACACTTAACATTTTTCAAGTAAATAGGGGACGACTTTTACATTTTAAAGGTGAAATTGAACAATCATAAAAAAATCTGTTTCTTAATTCATATTAAAAATGGAGGTTTGTAGTTTGCAGTAATACAATAAATCTCTAATTTGCTTGAAAACGTATTAAAAATCAAATTACATAGTCTACTCGCATCACAAACTGACAAATACATCCCAGATTTAATTTGATTAAATTTAAACATACTTTTTAAATTCAATATGAAATGAGTGAGAAAAAGAAGTAAAACCATAGAGGTACAAATCTAAATAGTAAGTGTCGCTCATACTTCGCGTGTAGAGAATTAGTAAATTTTTGACGTGATTTTTGTAAGCAAACGCATGTCAAAACTAATCACATAGAGCTGAGAAAAAGTGCTTCCTGTTAGTAAAAAAAATTCATTTTTAATTAAAAATCATTATCCGTACCGCCAAAAAGTACAAAATCCATATCGCAAAGAACTTTGAACTTAAAAAAAGTCGCCGATCATAAATAAGTTTACTTTCATTTATTTACTGTAATATATATTTCACCGCCATATAAAATTAATGAAACATTAAGTAAGGTATTATTCATTTATAATTTGAAACTTGAATATATGAAATAATTTATTATTCTATATTGAATATAATTGTTCATAACGTTAATCCTATGGTCATATTAAACTTTGGTGTAGTTTATTCAACATACTAAATATTTTTAATAGTATTAATTAGATTGATGAAAGTACTAATTTTAATATATGAGTAACATTGCATGTTGTACCATTCTATCAACGTTTTTATTGTTATTTTTTTAATTGTGAATTTTCAACTTTATTTTTCATTGCTAGGGAATTAAATAATTTTTCTTATATCCATAATGTTGATATATCCACATTTTTCACTTGTTTTACAGCATAACATTTTCTTCGCTCTTTTGTTTGTATGACTATTTTAATTCTTATATTTATTAGCATTCTTATGATTTATAAATTTTTAACATGCTTTTATTATGTCAACCTGTAACTACCTCACTATGTAATTAATTTACAAAATTAAATTTTATGCATTTTGATTGTTGCATCATCTTGAAACTTGGAAGATTTACGTAGTTCTAATGACAATACCATAAAATGGTAACATCAGACGGATTCGTTGGAATAAAACCGAAAGTAAGTCGAAACAATGTATCCTAACCTCCAAATTTCATGCACTTATAATTATGAAATGGCAATTGTGTATAGTTCCGATGACAATACATTAAAATGGTAAGATCGAACTGGTTTAATGGAATAGAATCGGAAGTCAAACACTGAAATCGATGACATAACGATGTATCCTAACCGTGTTTGGTCTTCCAATTTTTGTATCATCATGAAACTTGCAGTTTTAGTAGTTCAAATAAACAACCAATACAATAATACCACCGGACTTAATCTAAAACAGGAAGTTTAACCTTCAACTTGATAATGGAACAACTTATCCTAGCTATTTTTGGGTTTCCAATTTTTATTTGCCTAGTGATCTATTTTGGATCGAGAAAATTTGCATATGGAGAAGCATACGTAACTCTAAGTAGGGTAAAATCATTTTGTGGACTTCAGATCAAAGAATTGGATTGTTCCAAGGTTACCGGAAAGACGCCTTGTAATAATAATGCAATCATCAATTTGATGACAAACACAATCAAAAAGGGACACCTTAATTTAATCAAATATGCTACTTACTAATATGAAAGTTTTAATTTTTTTTAAATTTAAGATTGTTTTAATAAAGTGTTAAAATTAAAAAAAATTGTTCTAAATATAATATGAAACAAATTCCATAAAAATTTTATCCTTTAATATTAAATTAAAAAGTAACAATAAATTAAAAGTTTAAAAAAACTAAATAACACAAGCTTTCATTAATTCTACACTACAAAGCCAAAAATAATTATCGACGAATATATAAAATAACTATGTAACTTTGTAAAGAACTTAGTGGAAGCCATGTTTTTATTGAGTATAATATGTGAGTATAGGAAATTAAAATGATTGTGTTTCTCGAACTATCATTATGTGAATATTTTCATTCAAACATTTCAGATAGATTTCACGCTTAAAATTTCAGTTAGATTTCAAGAAAAACGGCCCATGCCGTTATTTGCAGATTCTTTACTCAACACACATACTCATAAAACTGCGTGTGTGTGTGTTTGTGTATATATATATATATATATATGTATATATATATATATATATATATATATATATTTGTATTAAATAAGTTATATTTTTAAACAATACTATGGTCATCAAATGAGTAGAAAGTTGTTAATTCCGCATAATATGGAAAAAGCTCGTCGAGGAATCCATAAGTGTTTTTAAAAATGCTATATATATTTTGTCTAAACTTTGTTTAAAATTTTAAAACATGTAAAGAGAAACTTTGATTAAAGTAACAACTTCATCTAGTATATTATTTTAAACTTCTGAATTTAGAAATTGTAATGTACAAGAAGATTTTATTTCTTTCAAAATATACGTTCACAGGGTTTTTAAAAAAGATATTGTTTAACGAATTATCACAATTAAATACGTTTAAAAATTAGTTGCATTTTATTTTGCTCGTTTATTTTTCAGTCACGTTTGGCACTGTACAGTTACGTATATTGATCAACGACAGTTGCACAAAATTTTACTTTTTTTATCACAGAGACATTTAAATAAATTCACTAGATCCAATATCGAAATGTTTTGTAAATCCATTTAATTCAATACGTATAAAACTCCCGTATATCCAAAGTGTCACTGGAATAAACTTCAACTCTTTTTAAGACACTTACTTGTCCAAGATTGCAGAAAATACACTATTTGGTTTCTGTAATACTTTTGATTTATTGGCAGGTGACAAGAAATCGAAATCAACATTACTTGGTTAATCATTTCATGGAGTTTTAGCATGGATCTGACCAAAAAAGGTACGTAGTACGTCGCCCATTCATTCAAAATCCTGAGCAAGTTAATAAATTTGATTTGAGAAAGAACCAATCAGCTGTTCCAACTTTACCAGAAAAAAGTGCATACGACTGTCCACTACCCATTAACGTCAAAAAGATTTGAGATCTGATGCGGGCTCTATATCCCAATATATCCCAGAGACACACAAAGTGTTTTTTACTTTGTTGAAAATTGGCCTAATAAAAATGATGAATAAAGTCATAGTTTTTCCTTACTCTTTCCATTTGAGTTAGAAATGAAATATTTTAATAACTTTTGAAACATTATTTTAAAAATCACCTTCTGTCGTGCCAAAAAACAGCAAATTATGTATTTTATTCTGATACAACAGATATTTAAAAACTAAAATGACTTCCAATACATATTTAAGATTTACACGATTTTTTAAATCTCTTAAAAACGTACGTTCCTGTGACTTTTTCCTCTCCTTGGTTAAGAGACTCATTTATTTTTATTTGAGTCTTTGTTGTAACTTTTAATTGGTAATTTATCTTATATGTATTGTATATATATCAGGCACCATCCGGTTATATTTTTACTTACCGAAATAAAAGCTTTCAAAGAGCTTTGTGAGTTCAATAGTCTTCCGACGTTCGCAGCTCACTGACTTTGAAGCTAACTTGTATTGAAGTACTGAGATCATTATTACTAAAGAAACTTCTATTGGCCAACTAAACTAAGGACTAGTAATTAATTCATTTTCATCTAATGACACATACATTAATGGATTTATGTAGAGATTCAAGAAGGAGACACACTTAATGTTGTTTTTGTGATCAAATTGATGAAACTCTATCGTCGTCGAATTTTCACCTGTTACTTCAGAATCTAAATTCACCCTGTCCTAACAGTTATTTTTAGCTTCATCACGTGCGTTGCCTAAAGGTGAGAGCCTATATATATTTTTCTCGTGAAATCGAAAGACAAATTTTTGTTTTATTTTATCATTAAGCTTATGAAGACCTTATAAATGCAATGCCTTCCACCAAGCCATATCTTCACTGTATAAATGTGGGAAATGGATGTCTTAAGTTGGTCTCGAGCTTTTTTTTAGGCTTTTTAAAAGAGTTTTTTTAGGAAAATGAGTCATGTCAAATAGTTGAACGTAGTGGAAATGAAACTCAAAGGACATTTTTATCGTCATTTTTGGAGAAATTTCCTTTTCACTTTTTTCCTGAAAAAAATACCCAACAAGTTGAAAACATACAAAAAATTACAATCACAACATGTAAAAAAATATTACAATCTATTCAGTGGGTCACGTACTAGTTCTGTACCGTATTGCGCACATTCTAATTCTTTGTAATGAAGTAGGAAGGAAAGGAAAGCGTAGGAAAATGTTCTTTTAGCAATTTGCGTTTACTTTGTTTTGTCCACTTATACACTGAAGCCAGATAGATTTGTAAATAAGTTAAGAAATACCAGTAACAAGAAAATTTACTTAAGAAACTTGCGATTTAATGGAAACCAATAATTTCATCTCTTATTCTAATTAGTTTGATGAGCATAAAATTTTAAACTCATGAGTTTTGAAATTAAGTCTACGGACTTTCAAGCATGTTTCAAGTTTTTCTCTAATATGGAAACCATAAGCATGTTATTTACATATTTATGGAATTAACGATTTAAAAATATTTATATTTATTTCAGGGAGGGTAGAATAGGAAATGGAGCGTGTGTACCAAATACATTTTGTATGGAAAACTATCTCGCAACTCGAAGCATGAAGGGAGGGGAAATAGAAGTTCGTAAAACGAAATTTGTAATATCAGCGTTCAAACATAGAGCATTCACTCGTCAGTACGTCAACTATAACGTTTAACGTACTATGTAAATCAATGAGCCAAATATAACTGCAAAATAAACGAGCAAAATTAAACACAATTAATTTTTAAAGACATGTAATTGTGATAATCCCTTAAACGTTGTTTTTTTGCTACAAAATACTACGAACATATTATATTATATATTGTATATACACGCACACACTTACACACAAACACAGACACACACACACACACACACTTTTATGAGTGTGTGTGTATGTGTCGAGCATATTATTTAAGTGCAAAAGCGTGGGCCGGTTTTTCTTGAAATCCATCTGAAATGTTAACCATTTTCATTCACATAATGATAGTTTGAGAAGCACAATCTATTTATTTTTTTCTTGAGAAAAAACACTCCACACTTTGACACTTACATATAATACGCAATAATAAATATCACTCCTACTAATTTCTTTACAGAGTAGACAGGTAGAACAAGTTAGATAATAATTTTTGTTTTTTTAATGCAGAATTTATTAAAGCATGTTATTTTATAGTTTTTAAAATAATAATTTAATTTTTTCTTTTTTTAGTCTCATGTAGAGGAGACAATACTTTTAGAACTTGTTTAGAACTTTTGTTTTAAATATTAACACTTTATTGAAGAAATCCTAAAGGTATCATATAAGCAAAGTAGCATATTTGATTAGGTTAAGGCGTCTCTTTTTGATTATGTAGGCAACTATGCGCGCATCCTTTCCATTTCTGTCAATTGTATGTAAAAGCAAATGGCTGTGGAAGCAATTGCTGAATCAAATTACGCAAAAATTAGTTAATATTTTTCGACAACAATCCATATATGCGGCGCGGCACAATAGAAATAAAATGTCAAAGTTTATTCAAATTGCACCCGAGTACGCGCAGCAATAACCTGATTGTGGAATCGACAAACTTCCACTCATTTGTACTGAGAGCAAAATAGGCCTGGTATATTTGTGAAAATGTAATTTAATTTTAATTTCAACTCAATTCCAAAAAAACGTATTGAGATAGAGAGAAACCCGTGTTAGTAATTTGTTGGTAACAGCGTTTGCAGATAAACAATTAATAGGAGATGCGCCTCTTCCCGTGGCCTAAATTCGCGCCTAATGAAACAGACAAAAGGAGGCTCTCAAATGTTATCTAAAGCAAATGGGGCTCTATGCAGTAATTTTCTTTTGGCGCCCGGACATACTCGTAACGAACCTTTGTGTTTTGTGGTCTTCCGAGTTTGAAGATGCTTTATAACTAAATTTATTATCAGATGGTGAGCTATTTTAAAATTGAAGCAATTTTTAATCAGGCTTACGCAGAAAATAATTCATTGTAAAATGAGAGACAAAAAATGTGAGAAATAGTCCTGATATATTTGATTTGAAATAAATGAAAAAAAATTGAAATGGAAATTCATCTATTGAAATTGTAGCTTGAAAATTTTTCAACCTCTTTTGACATCTACAATAATTTTGCCTTTCATTCATATATAATAGCCAGATTCAAATATATAAATATTGTTTTAAGACCAAATACCATACCTTTTCCCTATTTATAATTTTTTGAAATGATATAGATAACTAGTTAACACATTTATTTTTTAAATTTATTTAGCCTTTTTTAACACTTTAAGTGGAAGCGCGAAGAATTTATAAAAATATTCTAATTTGATATTCTCTTCGGTTTTTTAAAACCGCACATTCTTTATTGCATATTATTTTGGCAACTTAACTGAATTTATCAGGTTTTAAAATTTAGTACTGTTTTTTCGAATTTGAATAATAATTTTGCAGCCATCGCTAAATTTTTAAGATTCTTACTAAAAATATAATACAATTAAAATTAATAAAATTAGCTTTATATTCACCTAAACTTATAGCACGGTATTACTATTTAATGGAACAAAGATCGACTGTGACTCAAACATAGATGGTTAGATAGATGACCATCCAATTAAGGTTAAGGTTTTACAGCGAATAATGTTCTGAGAAATTAATTTTTTCTAAATTGATCTGGAAAATTATTATCTTTTTTATATACTTAGGTATAGATATTAAAAGAGTCAATAAAATTTTTGACCACTTGGACCCATTGCCAAAAAAGTGGTAACTCCAAAAACAGTTTGCGCCTCGTAAAGTAAGAAGGTAAAAACTAAGACTATGCAATCACATACTCAGTTCAAACAGTTTCACTTTATATTGGAAGATTGGACATACCATTCATAACACTTAGACAGATTTTGGAATATAATTGGGGAAAAATTATTCATAGGAAAACACTTTCAACATTGTGGAAAATGATCCGAGGAAGATAAATTAAAAGGTATATGGTCACAATTCCAGACTCTTAAAGTTTTCACATAGGCCTGTTATAATCTTATCTGCGCCTATCACAAGAAAACAAATCGCGACAAATTTCAATCCAATTTTTTATGTAATTCATTGCAGCATATGTGTTTTTGCATGATAGTTAATCTATAAGTATTTTTTGACTACAATTTTAACAGCTCGTGAATTTCAGTGGGAATTAAAATCTCCAATATGTTTACAATAAACCGACAAATTCTCACTTTATTATACGTTAATTATTAATATCATAATTTAAGTAGAACAATTTACAAAATAACTACAGACCGCTATTTCCTTTAAATAAATATTATATTGATACTTGTACGATGAATAATAACTGTGTGGATATTGATGTTGGATCAATTTTACTTCCCTATTTCTAATTTATTTGAGAAAAGCCCTCACATGGAGGGGGAAAAACATCAGAAGTCGCCTATGATGCAAGTTGTCTTATATATTTATAAAGTGTAAGTGTGTATATTTTTATCAACAACGTCGAAATTTCGCGGACCAAAAGAATTATTTTTTCTTTGAACGCGTTAGACCTTAGAGGCGATTGGATGAAACCAAGTTGAAAGTATCTCAAAAATTTCAAATAACGTTTATTTAACAAACGAATTCCGGGAATTCTCAATTTTATATTTTCAGATATGAGTACCCCTGTTTATACAGTTATACATTTGGAAATAGCAAAGTTCATTGACTGAAAATCAGCTTCTCCGAGGGGAGATTTTAGTCTCAGCCTAGCACAATACTTTAACAACACAATATAAGTATATAACGTGCTGATAATAAGTCTAATGTGCAAGATGCAGCCTCTTTGATTAAATACATTTTAATTTTTTTTAAAGAATCTTCTTTGAAAGACCGTGATAAACACCACTTTCGATATTTTATTATAATGAACAAGAAGTAAGATTTTATTAACGTTTCATCATTGACATATAACTATACGCTGTAGAACTCCCAAGCCACGCCACCATGCACGGTACTTCGCCTTTAACATCCAACGACTTCCCGCAAAATTCTTTAGGTCGTTAGTCCATCTAGCTGGAGGGCATCGGTTATCGGTCTTTCGTCAAATACGTCTTGCCCATTGCCACTTCAGTCTGCAGATGTTAAGGGCTATGTCGACTACTCTGGCTCTCCGTCGGATTTCCTTATTTCCGATTTTACCATTTGGAGACACTTCGTGCATAGCTCTTCCCATAACTCGTTGCGGGACTTTCGCGTAAGACCAGCCGTGAGTATATAGATTTTAGCGCCGTATTGCGTTTCATATCAGCTGCAAACGCTGACAGAGAAAATAGATGCAAAAGACTATCAAATAAATATTTATTAAAAAAATATGCGTATAAATATTTCTTTCGTCGTTCTAATAGTTTAATGCTTGTTGAATTCCATTAGTTATTAAGAAAATGGATTCAATTAATGTTGATGGGAATCACTTAATAAGTGTAAATGTATGTAAAATGATTTATATTTCTTTCGTCGCTTTAATGATATAATACTTGATGAATACTTTTCATTATTAAGAAGCGGTCATCTCGAAAACATTTTATCAATGTCACAGATACCTGATAGTGACGACGTCAACTTGCAGTTAAGTTTTTTTATGCATGTGTGCTGCGCCATCACGCTTTTCCCGTCACAATTATAATTTTCCACGACGCATTAAAATGAAATTATTCTCCTCCGTTAATAGAACTTTATACAGTTTAAAATTTTGGTTCCTCAAAATTCTCATTTAATAAATATTTACACGCGTAATGAATAATACAACCGTAAATGACATTTCATGTTTATGGAATTAATTTAAATTTCTTGTCATTTTTAACATCATGGGCCTAAAAATCTATGTTTAACTTTTTTTCCTCACGTTTATTCCGTTCTGCTTATCACCATTTTTAATATAATATAAATAATATTATGCTGTTGAATGGATTTAGTCAGATTTCCTTAATTTCATTTAAATTATTTGGATTTCTATTTTTTCTTTATTTGTTTTTTTTTTGTTTCATTGAATTTCTATGGATTTGTAATAATTTTATTTCACTTAATACAAGACGATTCCATTTTATTTCAATTGTTTTTAATTTAATTTCATTTATTTTATTTTACTACTGTTTGTGAACCCTAGTTGCCATTCGACGTGATTTCACTTTGATCGTATCGACTTGCAATGCTGGAGTGATTGCTCAAATAAAAAAAATAGTAAGTTATTAACACCTATATTATTTTTGAGAACTGAATCTTAATAATTGAGAAGGAGGGAAATACTGAATTGTGATGTAATTTTTAATGTTATTCATGGGAGCGAATGAGAAAGGGAGATAACCCACCTTTATCCGTACCATTACAGTAAGTAGCTTATTACTTGCTTATTTTTGTAACCAATATCATAATTTTTTTAATACTAGTTTTAGTTGACCTGTACTTTTATATAATATTTTACTAAAAAACAAATATTCGGAATAATCATCTACCTTATTACCACTTTTTTATTGAAGACGGCTATTATTAAATATAAGTATAAGTATATTTAAATGTAGGCCTATAGCCATATAATTTACAATTCCAGGAAATGATAAAACTTTCATCGAATTAATTTTGTGTGCTACTCACATAATTATAAAAATAACCTAATTAAACCCTGTATCAAATGGTATTCATTTAATTAATATATTTTAACTCTTAGTTTATACATTTTATTTAGAAAATAATAAGTACGAAATTAATTTAAATTTCTACATTTATTATATAATTAATAAACTGAATAAATATTTGATTACTTTGTGTCCTTTTTATATTTTTCCGCTGTTATAATGATATAAACAATGCTTTATCATTATAAACAAAAAAGTTCTAACCATTACCTTTACAGATATCTTATAAAGAACTATATGTAATTAATAATACACCTCTTATTCATACGGTCATTCTGTGAAGTATACAGAGACTATTCGGAGCGTGTTTCAGTAAAAAGTTTTCTTTAATATCACATTTTTTACAGTAATTTTTTCGGAAATAGTTGAAAATTAGAATAAAGTAATTTAACATTTTCTATGTAGTTTAATTCGCAAAATTAACAGTATGAAGGACAGACAAGCTTTTGTTGCATTCTGTATATACGCATGCAGGTTTATAAAAAAATATGTGCATATAATTCGTTCATGTGATTCTATGCATCAAACTTTATATATTTGAAGCGGGTTTTTGTATAAAAATGTAAATTTCTTTCCGTTGAAATGGCAAGTTTCACAGAAAGTTTTTCAGAAACCATTAAGAATTGTATATAGCTCCTTAATTTTTTCTGCTTTGTATAAAGTGCATAACCACCCGTGTGAAGAGTAAACAGGTTTTCGTTGCACTCTCTATGTGTACACACAAGTTTAAAACAAAGAATTATTCATGAAGAAATTTTTCATGAAGAAGGTTATATACCTCAAGCTATATTTGAAGCGTGTTCTTGTAAAGAAAGGATATCGTTGTGAAAAAAATGGATTGTGTTTCTGTAAAAAATTAAGACTATTTTTTTCTTTCTTGAAATTGCAACTTTGATATTTGACTCTACAGAAAAGGTTGATAATTTTTACATAGTTCACTAAGATTACCTACCCAGTTTGATGCACAGTATAATCGTTTTGAATAATAAACACGTACTTTAATTGAACCTGAATATCATATCTGCGCCGTTTCAAGTTTTTTCCATACATTTATAATTACGATAACTACCATTACGTTTATTGTTAAAGGAGCGATGAAGTTGTTATAGAATCAATATAATACAGATTCGAAATCATGAAATTCGCTTACGGTGTCTTCCTCTGATCTTTCATCTGATTTATGATTCTATCCCGTCCCATGAATTTGCCCTGATGAAATCTCTTTAGTGCTCACTTTCAGTAAATTCGGATTTTCTTTATCGAATTTGTTTGATGAACATAAAAGCACTTGTTTTCGATAATTAATCTCCAGTACTTTGTGAATTATTGCAAACTCTCGAACTTTTCTCTCAATAAGTTTTCTCTAACCCTATCAAGTTTTGTCAGTTTTTGTTGACGTCGTTTAATAAAGTGACGCCCGAGGAAAATTGTGATTAATTAAATCAGTATTTGGACAATATAAATACGATATAAACAATATAGATCATAGAACATTTTAGCACCTGACTGACTAAATCGACGTGAATACTGGGCTCCAAATAAAAGGTTTAAAGTATCATCTTTAGTAGCAACTTTGTTAATAGCCCACCTGAAGATGTTGTAATACAACAAAACCTAGGTCGTGGTAAAAAAATTAAAGAAAGTAGAAATAATACTACATCACGTAGTTTCATTTAATTGTAAATAATGCATTTCTACAAAATTAACGCCACATATATTCAACAATTGTGTATGAGATTAAGCATTGAAATAAAAAATGTAGGATAACTTAAATATAAGAAATTTTTTTAAGTCATTGAATATAATATATTGAAGCTGACACGTGTTTAAGGAGAACGTTAGTTGAAAGAATATTCCCAAGTCTGTAATATTATTGTTTTATTTATGCACGTCTCAACGAAGGACTCAACTGTCGTTCTAGAGCGAAGTGTGCACACCGACAAGATAATGGATGCAAAAAAGATATAATGCTAACTAAGGTTACGTCAAAGAATATAAGGCCTCCGCTAAACAGAATTAGAGTAAAGAGCGACCCTTTATGGGACCCTTTATGCTTTCCTAATTTTATAAACATTTGTGTCGATATACATATATATATATATATATATATATATATATATATATATATATATATATATATATATATATATATATAACCAACTGTCCGTCATAATCCTTCTAATAGATATTTACATAATTTTCGAATGCGAAATCTTTTTCCATTAACAAAAACCAATAAAGAAAACCATTGGTTATGAACCAATCACTTTCAAGGAAATAATTATGAATGTACCTCTTTACTTAAAACATAAAAATAACTTATGGATTGAAATAAGTCGCTAAATAGTCACCAGTGGATATATCATCATATATCGACACACTTTTTCCTTTTTAGTACGTATGATAGGAGATTACATTTGATATACAAGGTTTCCCTTGTTATTACCGCTCAAGCTGCTCCCACGCGGCTGATGAACGGAAAGGATTCCACTCGGGCGCCCGCCAAAGGGCTGACCGAGCACTCGCGGGCGCGGCAACACCGCGCCGCGGGAAGGTACGCTTTTAAAAATATTATTATGATTTTATTCGTGCGTGAAGAGCTGCGTCGGCAACACGTCTCTTGGACGCACAATCGCATAAAATTTCAAAGCCTTTCAAGGGGAATATCGCCCGTTACTTAATGGAACATATAATCGTAAGTGAAAAGCGAAGAATCAAATATTGAATGAGCAATTTTATCTATTCGTATGTTGGCATTGAACAGGGGAAATGTGTGAGTGCGATATTGGGAATCGTTACTCGTGTTCCGGATTTGATGTCACGATGGCGATGATTAAAATTATTACGCGATACTTGCTTTCGTGTCGAAAGTATTTATTAGCCTATTTCGTATAAAAATCGACATTCCAATCTATATCGTTATATTGTGTGATATTTTGTACAGTCGTCACGGCCATTTTTTTAATATTTGACTTTATTCAATATTTATAACATTTTGTCAGAAAATAAAATTAACAATTGCTTTTTAAATAAATTAAAATACCATTAGTATCATTCAATGTGGAATATTCACAAGCTGGCGATTTTGGAATTTGCGATGGGGTTGGTCTATTTGTGGACTCTATATCTACATCATGCCTGTATTATACTTATATACTAGATTTTACTGTCTTTGATAGCCGTATTTACTATATTTCTATATTTTATTATATATATCTTATTATTTTTTATTACATATATTTATTTATATATATATTTCTATATTTTTACAGAGTAAAACTACCTTTTTAGATAAATTTCATTACTTTTGCCAAATCGTTTAAACTTTCAACCCCAGTTTTCAAGTTTTGAAAGACGGAACATTAAAGAATATATATTGTTCTTCTTTGTTTCTTTTATCGTCTTTACTAATAGAGTTAATGGGCAGGTAGGGCTTATGTGTTTGTTTAGTAACCTAACTACAGTTCTTTTTTAAATAACATGCATCTGTAAAAACTACAATATGTTACGATACATTTCCCAAATCAATGAAACTATCAAACTTTTCGGTTGAGCTTAATAATCAAAATAACTAATTACTACTGTTCTCAGAAGAAAGAATATATATATATATATATATATATATATATATATATATATATATATATATATATATACATATATGTATATATACAAATGCTTAAACTTTAGAATGTTGCCCAACCTTATTTTAAACTATGAATAAATGAGTAATGGCAGTTAACAAGCTGGGCAGAATTATTTGTTATAAATAACAGTATATCAAATAACTAAATTAATGGAATATAAACATAACATAACATTTTGCATAATTTTTCTATTTGCTATTCTAATTGCATAGCTTGTTATTTTAATAGTTTATTTTAATATATATGAATTTTTGAGGAAGGGAATGAGGATCACCACTTTTTCATCAAGCTTTTAAGAAAACCTCAGAAACTCTAAAATATATATTTATTTAATCACGTTGTTTTTTTCTTTTTATTTAATTACTTTAACCATGGTATTGTGTTTTTTATCTGAGAAATATAGTCCGGGCAATCAAGATTAATTACATGATATTTCATTTCTAAAAACCCTTCAAGTAATTTAAACTCTATAAAGGAACAGATGATATTAAAGGAAAGAATGGCCAAAATCATAACCCTATTTTTATTTTCTTATAAGAGGATAAATATTTTTTTCGCATTCTCTTAGAATCTATTTTATGTAGTAAACATTGTGACCCATTTTTCTTCAAATCTTTAGTTTCACCTTCAATTTACAGGAAAATATTTTCAGCATTTTTTTTTTGGTGTGCAAGGCGCTTAATAAGTAAATGTTATGTTATTTTCCCTACCTGGTCTAGAGATATTCGAGTATGACCGACAGAACGAAGGAAGATCAGGAAAAAGCAAATGAAGAAATGAAATACATGAGTTTTCGTTTTTCCTTTTGAGTTGTAGTACACTAAATATACTATTTTTTATGAGTCGTAATGGAAAAATATGATTAAGTACCAGAGCAAACATTTTAATAGTATTAAAAAAATATTCAGGAACTCCGATATTTTGATCTCATTGCTGGAAAGAAACGTTTACCTCAAATAACTGCTATCCTATAGCAAAAATACTTACTCCGTGCATTCAGATCGATCAGTTTTTCCATAGTAAAGAGGGGGAGACAAAATTATATGGCAGAATATAATTCAATAAAAAGCTTTTCGTAACGCTCACGACCTTCAGCATTGAAAATGATGAGAGAAGATAGATTTAAAAAATATATCATCGTAATCCTAGGCAAATAATGTATACTTGCATAAAACGTACAGGCTACAAAAACAATTTTATCAATTTATAAATTAGCTTTACAATTTTCGTATGGATTTATTGCACAATATAAACTTTCGGGCACTAAGTAACACTTCAACTTCTTTGGATTAAGATTCGTCCAATTCGAGGTACTGAATAAACATAGACTTCTGGGGTATATGAGTCAAAAAAGTAAAGTCAATTTCCAATAAGATATCACTGAAAAATGTTCGCTTCATGAAACTACACATTTTTTACTATATGAATTATCTAAGGACTTGGCTATGGTCATTAAATCTGTTACGTATCAATAATTGTCAGGTGAGTAATACTTAAAATCGTATGATATCGAACTATGTTTATCTCTCATTCCCTATTTTATATTCAAATCAATCCTCACGTTGAGTGGAATAAACATAAATTTGCGTGTCTTTTTATCAATAACGTTATAATTTTGTTGAGAGAAAACACTTTTCCCATCGAACGCGTCAGATTCGCCTCTTTCGGCGAGGACGGAAAGAAACCAATTTAAAAATGCCTAAAGAGACGGAATAACGCTTATTACCTCAATTGAAATTGAACTCACAATTTTTTATCTCGAAATATGGATACCTCAAGTTAATAAAAAGTGTTAAGGAATAACAAAGTTTATTGACTGGAAATTTGCTTCCGAGCTTACGAGAGGAAGATTCAGCTTTTAGTGTAACGCAAAGCTTTCGTGTAGTCTTTCGGTTTGGGACAGAGTCAAAGTAACAAGGCGGGTGCTGGATATCTGGCTATTTCGATTAAGATCGTTAATTTTTTTAAAAAGACCAAATAATATTAATTTTATACTTTCAAAAGAACCTCTCTGTAAGAACATAATAAGCTTCGTTATATTTCGTTGTAATTAATGAAATATAAATATTCAATTGATTTTGATGGAAGCCGTTTTTTTAGTATTTCCAAAAACGGTCATGTGAATATTTTTTTGTATCAAATAAACAATTATTAAATAATAGCCGTTTCCATAGTTTTTATGGTTTATTCTGGATGAATATTATTGAGTGTTTTTAGAGGTATTCAAATTTACATTAAAGAAACAAATAACAATCACTATAATTGGCATGATGCTGATTACTAAAATGGCAATTTTATTCTATTTGTGTTTAAGTACGATTTCAGGCATATGGGCGCCGCGGATGACTCAAATAAAATGCAATCTGAAAGTCTATTTCTCATGATTGATTCAATTTTTTTTTAAATTCAAAATATTCAAGCGACCCAACCTATGTGGTTTATCGGCACAGACTATCGATTTCATCTATATCCACAGAAAATATTTCATAGACGTGATATCATACGATCATGGAGGTAAATTTTTGGAGGAATTACGCGCAATTATGTCCTCATCTAATATTTTCTGCAATAAATTGATTGTGTCACGTACTGTCTGGCGTATTGAACCGTCATCTTGAAACTAAATCTCTTCAGCATGAATGTCATTCAATTAGGGGACGAAAAAGTCAGAAATCGTGGATCTAATTCACTTTATTGGGCGTAAGGTGATAGCCGGTGTCACCTCCGAAGGAATATGGGTCAATGATTCTGCCAGCCTTTAACGCATAACAAGAAGTGATGTTTTATGGATGTAACAGCGTTTTTTCTCGGCAATTTTGTTTATTGACGTAGCTGTTCAAAAAGGGCCATCAATCCTGTACAAGTTATTGCTCCAAAAAGTTTGTTGAGAATTGTACTTAAAGATTTTGCTTTATTTAAGTAAACCCGAAGCTCGTATGCCAGAAATTGTATTTAAAGAGAAATAACATATACTTAACCTCTCAATAATGCCAACAACAGGGCCATTTTTATCTGTCTTTTTTTCTTTTTAATATTGAATACCTCTGAAAACGTCCTTTTTTTACAAATAATAAATTTAACGTCTAAAAAGCATACGATGAACGTTTTCCTTGAAACGATTACTTCATTAACGATTATACGATAACGATTACTTCAACTAGCGCAGTTCAATAATTCAGACGTAAAATTTTTAACTTTGTTCAAGTTGCAATTTTTCTGCTTTAGCATAAGGGAGATATGGGAGATCGTATAAAATTTATAATTTTTATAATTGGAGCACCGTTCCTTAAACACGTCAGTTTAAATTACTTCAAGTTTAAGCAACCCAGTGGTGTAAATTTGTCAACTCTGCAAACTTATTTTCAGCAAAGCTAACGTTCGGAGGTAACTAAATATTTAAAAAAAAAATGTATACCTTTTCTTTACTTCATACGAACAATCAGATCCCGAAAATGATGATGCGGAAGTTAATTGTTAAAACTCTGATGGTTTTCGAAATATTATTACCATTTTTCTATAGCAGGCTGTTATCAAATAGGTAAGTGTACTCAAAAATTTTCACTCGTGAGTCAGTCAATCATCATCATCATTTACACTCGCCAACTATCTCAGTCACTGCTGGATATAGATATATCTTACGAAGGTGATGCCCCAATGACCAAGGTCGTGGGGACGGTCGACGGTGACCACGGTCGTGGGGGCAATTGCAGTGCATAACTTCTCGCTTCTGTCACTCATATGTGGTGTTTTGGATACTCATTTACAAACACTACTCCAACGCCGCTCGACGAATAACCAGGAATCGAACACAATATTTTCGCAAACTCAATGTTTTTATGTTTATGAAAGATGTAGTAGGTAGTTGTGAAAAATTATTACTAATAAATGGTTTATTTTCAAATACAAACAGCTTCGTGTTTGGTTTCATATGGTTTAGGGTAATTTATGAAAATTATCCTTATGCATTTAGAAACAAAACCTGTATGTAAGGAATGAGAAATGTTGTAAAAATAACGCGTCCTATACTAGATCAGAATAATCGTATGGTGGTGCTATTCTCGTGACTAGTTTAGAAAATTTTGACAAAATTTTTTCAGTAAAAATATATCTAAAAATTCTTTAAAATGTTTAAATATATATGACACCCTCGTAGTATGAGTTCTCGCGATTAGCAAGTTTTTATTAACACATGTGAGTATTTTGTTTTATACTTTTGGTGGCAAAATTCATCATTGCAAACCAAAAGAAGTCAGTCATTTATAATCGTTTAAATACTTTTATTTTTCTTTTAGAATTTTCTGATGCTAAATACATTATATATTTCAAAATAATGACGCAATTTAGTATTTTATTTAATGCAAATATCGTTCTCATGTTAAATTCCACCCCGAAATTTGAAGAATTTTTGGCATTATTATTCAATTAACTTTCGATTCTTCGTTTTAAATTAAAATGAGCTATAATAATTGAAATTTGTATATAAAAATTTGTTTCCGTATATTTTAAGGCATCTGCCGGCAATATTTTTTTATTACTCCTTTAATTTTTGTTTAATATCAACGTGACCACATAATTAGTACAAAACTGACATAAACCTAATTAAAAAGCATAAATTTTACTTAGAGTAACTTGCATCGATATTCTATCTGATTGCTATAGACATTCTATCTTTTTAATGTTATAATATTGCCATGATTAAAATCATTTTATATTCATTTTTAATGATTGAGTTTTCTTTACAAAATTTTCTCTACCTTTTCTTTACCAAGCATTTTAAGTTTTGTCAACGATATTTGTAGTTTCTAAAAATATTTCCCTTTTTGTTATTAAATACAAACAGAGTGGGAAAAGAAGTTAAAAAAATTGGAGTCCTCCTTAAAAAACTAAAGGATGCTTCGGAGGTTTGTTATTAGGTTCGATAATTATTTTGTGGTTTTTAGTGCAGTATTTTCGAAAGCGTGTTTCCTTTAATTTTTAACCTCTTAATTAATTTTTACTTTATTTTATAATAAAGGAATGAATATTTTTTGGATCTTGCTTTATATTATACTTAGAGCTTTTTTTAACTTTTACACTTTATTAAGAAAAAATGTCTAATAAATTCAAATTAGCAGAGCAGCATATTTAATTAGGCTGTGTATCTTTTCGTTTTTATGTCTGTGCGCGTCTAAGCGTGCATTCTCTCCATCTCTGGCAATGCATCAATATTGCAAAGTGTCTTCTCGGTTAACTAGGAACAACCAATTCTTCGACCTGAAGTCCAAGAAGCAAACAGAATAAATTTACTCTGCTTAGAGCTACGTATACCTGCCCAGACAGTACGTATACCTGTCGAGTAGCTTAAGCCTTTGCGGGAGCTGCACTTAATTGGAGAGATTGATTAAATCATATTTCTCTTTTTGATTTTACCGTAGGTCTGTAAAAATTAGCTCGAAAAGGATGATTCTTTTTAATTATTCTAATTAATATCACCGAGAGAAGTTTTTCGAGGCATCCAAATAAAGTTTTACCACAAAAGTTTTTTTTGCGACATTTATCCTGCTCCCTGAAAATTACCCCAAAATTTAGTATGACGACTCCACGTTTAATTTTTCGGTTTAAGTTGATTCTCTCTAAACTATACGCCGTGACGTCACAATATATAGCATTCCGTAAACTTTTCCTCTATCACTCTTATAGAAAATGCAACTAGCGTCTCGCTGAGTAATAAAAGCAAACGCTAGATTAATAAAAGGTGATTTTAAAGAAATATTTTATTATTGATGACAAAGAATTTACACAGTACTTACGAATGAAATGAGCGTCTTTCCTTTTTTTCACAGTTGCCGTATAAACTGTACATCTGTTTATATATTTACAGGATGGCATTTCTAAAAATTGTTTTTTAATACTTTTAACAATTCGCAATGACGTCAAGTTCCAGCATAACCATATATGACTAAATTAATTCCAGGAGATTACCTTTTTTTAAATTCCTATTTTATGGCACTAGTAACCCATTTATAATCAAATCATCATACGGTGAATAGTTCAGTAATTTTAATGCAAATGTGGGTGTTCTTTTTCAACTTTAATCAATTTTATACAATTTTATGCTATAAGATCGGATTAAATATATGTAAATAATTAAAAAATCTTAAAATCGGTTAAGAAGTTTTTAAAATTAACTCGAAATAACAAACTGACAAACTTGCTACGTTGTAGTTTCATTGTATTTATTGCAGAATATGAATTGTTGCACGGTAAGTAATATTAAAATTATATAGATTACGTTTTGTCTAGTAAAATGTAATCAATATATATACAATTTTGGTAAGGTGTGAACCACAAAGAACAAAGTAAATTTGCAATGAGACATTATTGATCAAAGTTTAGCTTCATGACCAAATAATCTAATTCCTCGACACTAAGAATTTTTAAATAACAAAAGAACTTTACCATTTTCATTAAACATGTTACGGGTCGATGCTGTGACATAAATCATATTTTTGACGGATATTGATATGAACTATTTTCACTCATCTTTTTCTAGTTTATATTTAAATAAGTATTTCATAAACTGGGATAAACATTATAGGTTTTGTGCAGTGCAAGGTATTTGAATTACACATCAGTATAGGTATGCTTTTTTTTCGTTAACAACGTTATAATGTTCTCGATGAAAACGCTTTGCGTTTTGAAAGCACCAGAGCGATGTCTTCCCATGAGAATGAAATGAAACCAAGTTGAAAGTGCCTTGTAAAGCCGAAATACCGTTTATTATCCCAAATGAAAACCGGATATTCACAATTTTATATCTCGAGATATGAATACTTCTACTTAGTCAAAGAAATTAAGAAATAACAAAGTTTATTGATGGAAATCTGCTTCCTGCCATTTTGATTGGGACCTATTTTAATTTTTCACATTGAGATCGTGATAAGCATCTTCAATATTTATTCTTATAAATGAGACGCAAATATTCGACAGATATTGATGCAAAATATTTTGCTAGTGTTTGTAAAAATGGACAGAAAAATAAAGATATATTTTTAAAAACAAAACCTTAATACAGGATATATTCAGCGTTAATTTTGTAGAAATTCGTTACTCACAATTAAATAAAACTATGTATTATAGTGTAATTTCTAATTTAATTAAATTCTTGACCAAACGTAGGT
Organism: Druceiella hillmani; assembly: GCA_039881145.1. NCBI lineage: Eukaryota > Metazoa > Arthropoda > Insecta > Lepidoptera > Hepialidae > Druceiella > Druceiella hillmani. Next base: position 2,146,381 of record JAYKKI010000098.1, on the reverse strand, counting down.
TTCGTTGTATTACAATATCTTCAGATCATAAGCAGCAAAGATAATCTTTGCTAACTGCCCTCCTGAAGATTAACATGTTAGTGATGCGAAGCCACAAAGTTTTCCCCTACCAAATATCTCGCCTAAAGATGTTTTCACTTCAAGAATTAAAATTTATTTAATCAGAGCCAACTTTCTATGCCCGCCTTATTATCAGCACGATACTACTCAACAGTGATGATTTTAACAAAAAGTATTGTGCTAGGCTGAGACCAAAATCTCCCCTCCGAGAAACTGATTTTCAGTCAATAGTCTTTGTTATTTACAAATATATTTTTTAAATCGCGCTACTTACATCTCGAAATACCAAAATGTTCATGGACGACAGATTTAAGTTTTTGTATAAACGTTATTTAAAATTATTGAGACACATTCAACCCGGTTTCTTCGAAATAAAAACCAAGTTGAAAGCGCCTCTAAGACCCTTGGGTCTAACGAGTTCAAAGAAAAAAAACTTGTTTTAACGAAATTACAACGTTGTTGATAAAAAGATAAGCACTTAGAACGAACAAATTACTAACAAAATATTCCACTCCGTATGAATATATTTAATTCTAGATTGAGATAAAATTGAAGTTAAATTACATTTCCACAAATGTACCAAGCTTATGTCGCTCTCGGCACAATCATTTGGCGGTACCACAATCAGGTCGTTGCTACGCGCACTCGGGGACTTAGACTTTATGAATGTATAAAAGAACTTGGGTCATAGTCGACCTTAGATATTTATCGACATTTATGTGAGGGCTTCTATCAATATAAATCAGCAATAATATCCACCCTGTTATTACTCATCTTACAGGTATCAATACTAATATACTGAATGTAAATAGCAGTATGTCAATATTTTGTAAATTATTCTAGCTAAATTATGATATTAATATTTAAAGTATAATAAAGCGAGAATTCGTAAATATTACTGTATACATATTGAAGATTTGAATGCTTACTGAAATTCGCGGGCGGTAAAAATGTAAACCAGAAAATGCCTAGAGATTAGTTAGCAAGCAAGAACTGACATGCCCCAAGGAAACAAATATAAATCCAAATTTGTCACAAACTATTTTCTTGTGATTTGTGCAAATAAGTCCATAATAAGCACATATTAAAACTCTAGAAGTCTGGAGCTATGACCATCTTTTTAATTATATTCCTTGGGTAATTTTTCACAATGCACAAAATAGTTATATTCCACAATCCATCTTCGATGTTATGAATGATATCACAATCAGTGACTAGTTTCAAGTCTAAAGTAAAACTGCTTGGACTGACTATAAAATTGAATCCCCTTAGTTTCTATCTTCTTACTTTACGAGTCGCAAGCTCTTTTTTGAATCACCTCTTTTTCGGCACCGAGACCAAATTGTTCACACATTTTACGGATCTTTTTAATATCTATACCTAAGTATACAAAAAATGTATAATAATTTTCCAGATCAACTTAAATAAAATTTCTCTCTTAAGAATTTCGCCGAAAACATGACCCTAATTGGATCAATCCATTTTCATTGTATTTCAGTCAATCCATTTGTATTTGAGTCACAGTCGATCTTCCCCACGTTAAATAGTAATATCCTGCTACAAGTTTAGATGAAGATAAAGCTAAATTTATTACACGTGATCCGAGATTGAGAACTTTAATAAATATTTGGTTGTAATTTAGCGATGGCTCCAAAGTTTGAAAAGTCGAAAAAAAGAACTATCTTTTGAAACTTGAAAAAACTGCAGTTACAGATAATACTGATATTGTATTAAATAATCATTTGCAAATAAGCAAGGACAGCCTAATTCAAAACTTCGATTTATAGTACAAAACATTTCGACTAATGCTTTTTCGTTTTACTTCCTTCCAACGATCTCCAGTTTTTTGTTTAGATATTCGATTGCTTCTTATTTTACTAACATCTCATAAGTTGTTCAAAGCATACATTAAATTATAAATACCACTGAGTTCCCTCACACGAAATCACTTCGTTTATTTCAATGCTAGAAATGGCTAAAAAATTTAAAAAATCTATGTACACTAAATCAATAATTTAAAATAAATTAAAAATTGTATACATTAAATAGTTACCTATTTAATTACGAAAATTCATAAATAGAGAAAAGATTTGGTATTTGATCTTAACACAATATCTGTATATTTGAATCTGTATATTATATATGAATAAACGACAGAATTATTAAAGGTACCAAAAAGCGTTGAAAAAGTTTCGTGATACAATTTCAATAGATGAATTTCCATTTCACACTTTTTTTATTTAACGTTAACGTCAGGACTATTTTCTAATATTTTTTTGTCCCTCATTTTAGAATGAATAATTTTCTTCAATTTTAAAATAACTAAGCATCTAATAATAAATTCAGTTGTACAGCATCTTTAGTTTAGGGACCGTCTACCAGGAAATGAAAGATAAAATTATTAAAACGCGGAAGAAAACAAAATACTTCCGGGCACTAAAAGGAATTTACTGCGTATAGCTCAATTTGGTTCACATAATATTTGAGAACCTCTTTTGTCTGTTTTATTAAGGGTAAATTTATGGTGATAGCGAGAGGCGAATCTGCGAATATTTGTTTATTTGCGAATGCTGTTACGAACAAATTACTAACAAAATATTCCACTCCGTATGAATATATTTAATTCTAGATTGAGATTAAATTGAAGTTAAATTATATTTCCACAAATGTACCAAGCTTATTTTGCTCTCGGCACAAAAAATTGGCGGTTCCACAATCAGGTCGTTGCTACGCGCACTCGGGGGCAATTCGAGTAAACTTTGACCTTTCATTCCTATCCGTGCCACACAGCATAAATGAACTGTTGCCGATAAATAACAACTTTAATTCGCATAGTTTGATTTAACAATTTTTTTTACCATATATATATATATGAACTATTGCGATATATATTAGCTAATTTTATTGTAGTAAGATTCAGCGTTCGTCTTTTTTATTCATAGTCATTTTTTTTTATTTACTAATGAAATGGTGAGTGGCAATTTTATAGGTACCTAACTATATACATACATAAGCCATCTAGAGATCAACTTATGTACTTGTTAATATCGACAAGATTATTTTCGAAAAATGAATATTTATTGTATATAACAAAATTTCATTGAGATATGTAAACCAATAACCGTACGCATAACTATTATTCAAAGAGATATATCCCAAAAACGAATTAAGCTAATGAGGTAAAACTAAATGTTACGAAGATACTTGTTACATTTTTTGCACTTGTTTGACATATTAATAATAATTTCGTTTAACAGTTACTAATTTTAAAATCTTGAAACTAAATAACACAGAATCCAAATTACAAGCTACTCCTAGAACAACATCAATGACAATATTATGATGTCAAGACAAAGATATAAAAAGCATCGTGGCAACAAGTCTGAACTTGTTTGTTTAAAACTTCGCGCTGCCGCGTATAGGTATAGTCATGTTTATACCCTTCCACTTTAAGCAGCAAATAACATTTTATTTTCTTTTGAAGTTTTGCACCATTTTTTTCTCACCCAAATTTTGTGGGTAATAGTACACATAAAGGAACATAACTCATATTATGTCCATGATTATAAGTCACAGAAAACATGAAAAAAATTATTATTTATTTATTAATTTTTATACACAAAAAAATATTCTAAATATAAAACAAAAATATATAATATTCTATGTAAAGTTACTGCATGTCACTTTTACCGATTTACCTTAATTAGTTTTTAAGAGATATCTCTTTGAATAATAATTATGTGTACGGTTATTTTTTTCCATATCTCAAGGTCAAAGCGGAACGTGGCCGTGAAATGCACATAAATCATGTTGGTACATCAAGTCGATATTAAAACATAAGTTTCAATATAGGTTTCCATTTGGAGACCGGCTCGTCATATTTATCCGGCTAAACTCTTTTATGTGTTTTTAATTGTTGTATAAAATAATACCACCGGACTTAATCATTTAAATAAAACAGGAATTTTAACCTTCAACTTGATAATGGAACAACTTATCCTAACAGTTTTTGGGCTTCTAATTTTTGTATGTGCAGTGGTTTATTTAGGATAGAGACCATTTGCATCTGGGCAAGCATACGTAGCTCTAACTAGAGTAAAATCACTTTGTGAACTTCAGATCAAAGAATTGGATTATTCCAAGCTTACCGAAAAGACAAATTGTAAAACTGGTGCATTGGCGAATATGAAAAGGATGCGCGCATAGTCGCCCACAGACACAGAATCAGAAAGAGATACTTCAATATTATCAAATATGCTCCTTACTAATTTGAATCCTGTATGATTTTTTGAATAAAGTGTTAATATTTCAAAAAGTAGTTCTGATTATATTATTGAACTTTTATTAAACTGTTCTGAATATATTAGTTTCATAAATATTGTATGCTTTAATGTAAGACTAAAAAGATAATAATAAATTAGTATTTAAAAAAACTAAAAAAAACACGGTTTCTTAAATCTGCACTAAAAAGCCAAAAATAATTATCGAATCTGTTTCTTCTGCCTGCTTCGTAAAGAACTTAGTGGAAGCCATGGTTGTTATTGAGTATATTATGTGAGTATAAAGAAATAAAAATATTGTATAAGAAAAAGCGGCCAACGTTTTTATACTCAAATGCTATATTCAAAATACACAAACACTCATTTTATTTTGCAGTTACATTTTGCTTGTTGAATTAACAGATGAGAAAGTTTAATAGGCAAGTGAGTAAACGAGATATATGTATACGTATTTACGTCAACGAGAAATGGAAACATTTTTTTTTATTACGGAGAAATTTAAATAAATTCACTCCATCGAGATGTTTTGTATATCCATTTAATTCAATGCCTCAGAAACTCCCGTATATCAAAAATGTCACTGGAATAAGCTTCATACTCTTTTTAAGACTTTTATCACTCACAATTAAATGAAACTACGTGACATAGTATTATTTCTACTTTCTTTAAGTTCTTTACCACGACCTAGATTTTGTTATATTACAACATCTTCAGGTGGGCTATTAGCAAAGATCCAATTTTAACTCAATCCCAAACTAAACGTATTCACACAAAGCAGAACCTCTCGTTAGTAATCTCTTTAAATTATTACTTGAAAATTTTTCAATCTTTTTGATATTTCAATAATCCTGTCATTTATTCATGGACAATATCCAGATTCAAATATACGTACATACATTTTGTTAAGATCAGGATTTTTTTCTGTTTATAATTTTTCGTAATGAAATATATAGTTAAAGTTTTTTTGTTAACTTTAAGCTTTTTTAAATGTTTAGTCAAAGAAGAAATCCCTGGAAGATTTTAAAAAAATATTTTAATTTGATATTTCTTCCGGTTTTTTTAATACCGCACTTTCTTTATTGCATACGTATTTTGGTGATTTAGCCATCACAAGCTTTGAATTAAAATAGGTAATTTTGTAGGTATATTTTGTAAGGTATATATAACTAAGTAGTATTCATGATTTAATATAAACTTTGAATAACTTATGAATAGCAAAATAAAAAGATATCAAATATCTATATAAAAAATGGAGACTGTCGGAAGGAAGTTAAACGAAAAAGTTTGTACTCAAAATGTTTCCTATTATAAAATTAAATTATGAATTTGGCTGTTCTTGTTTATTTATAAAAGATTGTTTACTATAATATCAGTTTTTCCTTTTTTTTTAAGATGAATCAAAATCATTTTTTTCAGATTTCATGAGATAGTCCTTTGTTGACTTTCTAAACTTTGAATCCGTCGCTAAATTATATTTTAATATTTTCTAAAATATATATGTTAATAAATTAGCTTTATATTCATCTAAACTTGTAGTATGGTACTACTACTACATGGAAAACATTGACTGTGACTCAAATACTGAACGCATGACAAATGACTGATCCAATTATGGTTACGTTTTTCGGCGAAATTATAAAGAAGGAGGTTTTATTTAAGTTAATACGACAAAGTATAATACTTTGTTATATATTTAGATGAAAATAATAAATACATCCGTAAAATTTTTGAACCCTTTCGTCCCATTACAAGGAAGAGGTGACTCAAAGAACAGCTTGCGATTCAAGCAATTCAAGCAGTTTCACTCTACAATCGAAACTAGTTATATAGTAATAGAGTGATGCTATTCATAACATCAAAGATGAAGCTGCGTACTCCGCCTTTAACATCCAACCACTTTTTTCAAACTTCTTTAGGTCGTAAGTCCTCATAGCTATAGGGTATCTCACACTGCGCTTCAGGGATCGTAGTCTCCCCTCAAATACTCGTTTACTCCATCGGTTGTCGGTTCTTTGGAAAATATGACCCACCCATTGCCACTTTTGTTGATGTTAAGGGCTATGCCGAGTACTCTGATTCTCCAAACTGATTTCCTCATTTCCAATTTTATCACTTGGTGACACTCCAATCATTGTTCTTTACATAGCTCGCTGTGTGGCTTTGAATGTATGGTTAAGGCCGGTCTGAGCGTCCACTTTTCAGGGACATATTGCATTTCATATCAGTGATGGGAAGAAAGAAAATAGAGACAAAGGACTATCAAATAAATATCTATTAAAAAATATGAATGTAAATGTTTCTTTCCGCGCTCTAATAGTGTAAGACTTGGTGAGTGTCATCGGTAAATATTAAAATAGATTCAATTAATCTTAATTGGAAGTATAAATGGATGTAAAAGGGCTATCAAATAAGCTTTGCGCTTATTACCATTTTTAATATAATACAACTAATATACACTCGTTGAATGAATTTAATCAGCTTCGCTTAATGTTATTGAAACTATTTCGATTTCTATTTCTTCTTTACTTCATTTGTTTTCGTTTCATCCAATTTTTATTGACGTGTAATAATTTCGTTTCAGTTATTATAATAAGATTCTGCTTAATTTCAATTATTTTCAATCTAATTTAACTTATTTTTATATATTTCTTTGTATATAAATCCCACTTTCCATTCAACCTGATATTAATTTCATCGTATAGATTTGCTTTTATGCTGAAAACATTTGTCCAACTAAACATTTTAATAAGTTATTAACACGTATTTTCTTTTTGAGACAAGAATCAATTGTCAGAAAAATCGTATGTTTTTTTTCAATTTTCTCTGTATGACCTGATAAATATAATCTAATTTTTGGTTGTGGTAATTGCAATAAATTTATTGGCTATATAAATTAAATTTGAAAATATATTTAAATTGAATTTTCTCGTTCCCGATTTAAAAGAAAACCTTTTTTACTAAAATTGTGGAAATAGTTTCTCTGTATATAATCTTATTATAAAACAACAAAAGGTTATATATATTTACCGAATCTTACCTTTATTGAATTTATTTTTATTCTAGTCTGACTGTAATTTCTTATTTGCTTAAAAATTACATGTATAGTAATGGCATTATGCGCCTCTTTATTATAACCTATGTATATTCAAATATAAGGTTTCAAAAAATTTTGGTGAATTAGATAGTCTTCCGCTGGTTGTAACTCTTAACCTTCAAAACTATATTTGATTGAATTACAGAAAGCATTATGCTAAACTCTGCTGTAAACAAATATTATTGTCACTTTCGTCTTTTGGTGCAATGTGATATTTGATTGTCGTTCGATTGTGAATTTTCATTTGTCGCTTCAGAGTTGGATTTAATCCGGTCTTGGCAGTTACATCTAACTTCATTCCAGGTGTTGTCATAATGAAAGCCTACGATTGATTTATCTTGTGATATCAAATCAGTGTCATTTTTTTATTTTGTATGAGAGTTTATAAAGCCCATCCTCGCTGTACGGATTCGTGAAATTTAATCCAGTAACGTAGGAGACTTTTTTGGAAAAACTACAATGAAAAGTTTAAACAAATCGCTTTTGCCGTTTGTGGAAAAATTTAATTTCATAATTTTTAAAAACAAATAACGTGTGACAAAGTACTGCAACAGAAACTGTGTCCACTCTCTATACCAGTAATCTTATGCATCAAACAAATATGCCGATTGAAGCGTATTTCTGGAAAAGTACGTAATTTTTCTCAGTGAGATTACAATTTTGAGATAATACAAAAGATTTTGTTACATCTTTATATGTGTATGTCGTAGGACAATGACAAGAGTAGTGTATTTTTAATGATCTTAAACAGATTATAAATGTACACGCATTTTCCATTCATAAAGTAAATCACAATCATCCTTGACGATTTTAGGACAATCATAATTTTCCGGATTTTTAGAATGTACAATTGTCCGAACGTACCTTGATCCCGTAGTGTGCCAACATATTTGCTAAAGTTTAATAAGCATAATGCCCATTTTCAGCACTTGCACACTTTGTATTACAAGAATGAAAATCCCTAGAATAGAACTTGTCATCGTATTCAATCAATCCAAGCAGCTTGCTAGATAAAATTTATTTATCTGCTGAGTTCCATTAAACTTTCAATATCACTCCAATATTATCACGACTCATTGAGACGAGTAAGCTGCCAAAAAAATTCGTGTCGTTGTTATATTCGATGGCCAATGAGTGATCACACATGGAAATCGTATTTAACAACTTCCATATTATATACTTCCACGAATCTACTATCACTATCACCGATAAGATGGGAAGTCCGTTTTTTTAAAGTTACGTCTCGAATAATTTTGTACATAATATTCTCCTTAAATAACTTTTCATTGAGTACATTTGTAATCCATGTGTTCGTCTAGAAGATTAAAACTCTAATGATATCGGCTAAAGATATTGCAAGGTATTAAACTCCTGTATAAAAGTAAAAAGCAGTAAAAAACGGTAGCAAAAACTTTCAACAGTAAAAATCTTTACGTTCCCTTCATATAAAGACGCCCGCACAAGTCAAGCTAAGCTATTTAAGGACATATATATGGAATATAGGATTACGGACAGGCACCATGACGTTTCGTCGCTCTATCAATTTGGACTGTTGTACACAAAGTAAGTCTTTATCAATTTAGGCGTTTTCATCGATTGACACATAACTATACAAGGGATTATCTGTAATACTGTAATGCTACGTAACTTATGTAATGCTAAGTAAACTTTTTCTTTATTGAAAGAAAACTTCAAGTTTCCCAAATATTCGATCGCTACTATCAGTTCAGTGATGTCACTAGATCTCGGTAGCATTGTCGTTTGGTAGCATTTCGCAAAATAATATTCAAAGATATACGACGAGAAAAGCTCGGCCTTTAAAATCGATCAAATTCACTATATTGGAGCCGTCATTTTGAATTTGAAAATTTTGACTCCAAATTCTTTACATTCCCCTTATATCGATTTTCAATGAAATTAGGTTACGAATGATATACTTGTCTGCCATTTTAGAGCCCCCACCTTGCATTATTTTGTAAAAAAGTGTTGAATTTTATTACATATTTATACATTTCAGCTAATAAAATAATTTAGAAGTACAAATTTTGACCAAGAAAGACATCCGAAGCAACGTAAGTACAAGTTTGTAATAAAAATGTTGGGCATATATTTAAATTTGACGAACTCATAGAATCCAATGAATGTAATTAAAAATAACATCAGAATTCAGTATTGCCGTCGCGAGCGCGGCAGCACCGCGCCGTGGAATGGTGCAGGTTTAAATATATTATTATGATTTTTATTCGTGCCCGAAGAGCTGCGTCGGCGACACGTCCTCTTCCTTGGATGCACAATCGCATGAACGATTTCAGAACCCTTTCAAGGGGACTCTCGCCAGTTGCTTAACGGAATATGTGATCATAAGTGAAAAGCGAATAATCAAATATTGAATGAACGATTTTATCTATTCATACGTTGGTATTGAATAGGGGGAATATGTGAGTGCGATATTGGGAATCGTTAGTCGTGTTCCGAATTTGAAGTAGCTATTGCGATGATCAAATTTATTGCGTGATTCTTACTTTCGTGTCGTAATTATTTATTAGCGTATGTCGTAGAGAAATTGATATTACAATCTACGTCGTGTGATGTCAAGTTGTGAAGATTTTATTTAGTAAAAAAATAACATTAAACGAAAAAAGATTGAAATAGAAAATAAATAAAATAAAGGCGATTTAGGGCGACCCCTCGCAACGAGAATCTATAGAATTAAGACGCTGCCAAACTTTGTTGTAAACCGAATAATATTTTTTGCAGATAAATTTTGATAATGCATTAGTGATGTACGCATTAAAATTCCGTTCCTGTGATAATTAAAATATCGATATATTTATGAAGTATGCTTTTATTGGAGTTCTGTAGTGAAACATGGAAAATATTTTTTTTGAAACTATATAAAACCCTTAATTGCGCGGAAATAAAGCAAATTGAAATTACTAGACGACAAATGTTTTTTGGTGTTTTGTAAAATGACTAAATTTTACTTTATGCCTTCCGGACGGCACGCATTTGATCAATTACAATAATAATTTCATATCGAAATAATTTGACAAATAATTTAAATGTCAACAATTACATGAATAATTTTATACAGTTGTCACTAAAGTTTTCTTTAAAACTCACGTTATTATAAAATTACAATTATTTTTAATTCTTCAATATTGGAAAAGAAAATAAATAATATCTGAGGCATATCTGATAAGCAACTTCGTTCAATTTTTAGTTGATTATTTTTCTTTTTATAGCCTTTTGCAACTAAAGTACATTATATCTACTTATGTGTATCTTATTCATTTGTAGAAATACGGGGTATTCCAAACAGGTACATGCATATAATATTATATTTTATGACACTTTGTCAGTAAATTAAAATGAAAAATTGTTTTTTTTAAATACCAAAATAATTTTGGTTTGAAAAAAGTGTGGAATATTTGCATATTGGCGATTTGGGAACTTGCGATAAGGTGGGTCCATTTGTATATTCTATATTTATATACAATTTAGGTCGGTATTAAACCTACAGATTTTAAAATCTTTACCAACCATATTTAACAGATTTTGATATATATGACTACTACTAAACTACTAACTACTTTCCAGACACATTTCATTACTTTTTCAAATGGTTAAAAATTATGTATGTATATGATATGTAGACAAAATGACGGTTTGCAAGTGTTGAACGACGGATGTTTCGTTGTTAGAATATTTTGTCCTTCTTTCTTTGTTTTATTGGTTTTGCTAGTAGGGTTAATGGGCAGTTGGATTTGGTTTATGTGAATATTTAGTAAGCTGAATACAGCTATTGTTCAAATAACATGCATCTGTTGGAACTGCGTACATATATGCCACATTTCCCAAATGAATGGAAATTTTCCGTTCAGATTAATAATCGGAATAATCTATTAATAATGTTCTCAGAAGAAACCAGTAATCGTTATCACTTTTATAATAAGGAGTTACGTACACACAGTGACGTGGTTAGAAATATAAAGTCCAATTTATAGGCTTTGTGGCTAAGATCCGAGATATAAAAAAGGAAAATGCTAATTTAATTTAATTTCGAAGGTACTATTTTTTACATATTACAAGTAATTGAAAAAAATTAATAATTTTATTACATATATATTTAACCGATTGCTTTAAACTCGAATTAACTAAACTGATTTTATATTTACGTAACAAGGATGTATTTTATTAATAATTCATTTCAATACCCTAATATAAAATATTCTCATAATATTTTTGAATATAAATTCATGAAACCTCTCTCTGTACTACTCATATTAATTAATGTAAAAAGATAAATCCGCAATATGGTTTTTAAACGTCACTTAATTTTTAATGTATAAATACAAAAAAAAATATGAAGGCGACAATAAAAAAATATCGAAATGGGATACTCTGAAAACTTAAAATCACCAATCAAAACTTAAATCATGTAGACGACCAGACGAAGACGCAAGTTATTTTATAACGGTTCTATTTTACCTCTTGACTTAGGGAATTCTAAATAGTTATCATTTAGCTGTCATTTTAGGTGTCTCCATATTTTGTGATGTATTAGTGTAAAATCACTGTAAATCGGCCAACAGGCGATATATACTTTTGTAGGCCAGTAAATTCGTATTACTTATCAGCATTTTATCTACTAACACAAAAACAAATTATTTTAATAACTATAAATACAGTTAAAACGATAGTAAATTGCAATCACTATATTTTCAATATCTAATGAAATATAGATAACAAAACAAATATTTAAGCTATTACATAAGTTATTATGGAGTGTACAAAATGCGGAAAATTGTTTAATAAATATATATATGTATGTATATATATATATATATATATATATATATATATATATATATATATATATTCATTAAAAAATTCAAGGTATTAAACTCCTTTACAAAAAGTAAAACCAATTTGCTATAAAACAGTACTGAAAAATTCTTGCTTCCTGAAATTTCCAGCATTAATATTGTGATTTTATTCCTTTAATATTAAAATTCATGAATTATCGAAGGACTTGACCATTTATATATTTCCAAAATATATATAGCCAGATACATTAAATATGTTACGTATCAATATTGTGAGGTAAATAATGGTTAAGTTGGTACGATGACAAACCGCGTTTACCTCTCATTCGATATTTTATACTAAAATAAGCTCTCATATCGAGTGGGATATAAAGAAATATGCATAGCATTTTATCAACCACGTTATAATTTGTTTGACGGAAAATACTTTCTGCTTCGAAGGCGTCAGCGTCGCCTCTTTCGGCGAGGACAAAAAGAGACAAATTTAAAAACGCCTTGAAAATCCAAAATAACATTTATTACCTCAATTGAAATTGGACTCAATTTTTACCTCGAAATATGAATACCTTAATTTCATAAAATGCATTAAGGAATAACAAAATTTATTGACTGGAAATCTGCTTCCGGGCCTACGAGAGGGAAATACCGCTTTTAGCGTAACGCAAAGCTTTCGTGTAATCCCTCGGTTTAGGTAACAAGGCGGGTGCTGGATATCCGGCCACTTTGATTAAGACCGTTAATTTTTTTGAAAGGACCAAATAATATTAATTTTATGCTTTAAGAAGGGACCTCCTCTCTCTAATAACGTAATATGCTTGGTAGATATTTTATTGTAAAGAATGAAATATAAATATTCAATAGATATTGATAGAAAGCATTCTGTGTTTTCAAAAATAGTCATATGAATAATTTTTAACTATCGAATAAGCAATTATTAGGAAATAGTCTTCTTCTATCGTTCTTATGGTTTCTTCTGGTTTTAATGGAGAGGAGAAATTTAACTCTAAAAAGTATACGATGAAAGTTTTACTAATATATGATAACGATTACTTCAACCCGCGGAATTGTAATCTCATTTTGCATTCACATATAAAAGTTCAACTTTGTTCGAGTTACACCAGCATACTCGTATAATTATTCTGCTCTAGCATAGGATGCGTTATTCTTACAACTTGCATCAATTCTTACATACGGGTACAATTTCTAATGTTTAAGACTAATTTTCATAAATTAGCTTTAAGCACTATGAAACCAAACAAGTTTGTCTATAGAATTCATCTAGACTTTTTATTTAGATTTTCTTATGTTTTTTTATATTTTTTCTATTTTATAATTTCTGATATAAAATATGTCATATTAATGTCGAAATGTTTTATTAAAGTGTTATATTTTATATCACAATACATGTAATGACCGAGTTACTTTGTAAAAATGGGCATTAGCAAAATAAGGCAACTTAGAAGATCGTATAAAATTTATAATTATCATAATTGGAGCACAATTTGTTAAACACGTCAAATTAATTTACCTCAACTTTGAGCAACCCAGTGGTGTGAATTCATCAACTCAAATAAGTTTGCAGACTTATTTTCAGCAAAGTATCTATTAACATTCCTATGTAACGAAAATTTTTTTAAAAAATTTTAAACCTTTGCTTCATACGAACAATTAGGTCGAGAAAATGAGAATAGTCACAAATGTCGAAGTTAATTGTTAAAATTACGATGGTTTTTGAAATATTATTACGATTTTTCTTAAGCAGGCTGTTATCAAATAAAAGTACTTAAAAATTTGCACTCGTCAATCATCATCAACAGTCTATCTCAGTCACGGCTGGACATAGATATCTCTTATGAAGGTGATAATCTAATCACCACGATCGTGGAAAGATAAGTTGGCGATCGCAGTGCATAACTTCTCGTCTCTGTCACTGATATGTGGTATTTTTGTTACTCGTTAACAAACACAACTCCAACCCCACTCGACGAATAGCCGGGAATTGAGTACAATGTTTTCGCGTACACAATGTTTTTATGGTTATGAAAAGTGTAGTAACCAATATATCTACTTTGTGGAAAATTATAATTCATAAATGGTTTACTTCCATAGACAAATAGGTACATGTTTGGGTTCATGACATTTATAGCTAATTTATGAAAATATTCCTTGATCATTGAGAAACAAAATCCTTATCTGAGGAATGACGCAAGTTTTAAAAGTCTTTTAATCTGTTTCGTCCTTTACTAAAGCTGAATAATTGCATGCTGGAGCGACTTGGACAAATGCAATACTTTTTCATGTGAATTATTTAACTCCGCGAGTTGAAGTAATCGTTTTCGTATATCAGTAAAACGTATCTTTTAGGTGTCAAATTTCTTATTTATAAATAATACTTGTCCAGTAAAAATTGTAAAATGAAAAAAAACTCTTTAAAAATAATTGTTTATTTGACAGATAAAACTCTATTTTCATTACAACACAACACACTGACAAAATTCTTATCCTCAATATTTATTCAATATTTATCTCAAATGCCTAAATGTGTATGAGACAATCGTAATGTGAGTTCCACTCGTGTTTGGCAAGTTTTTAATAACTCATATGAATATTTTAATTGCTATTATTTTATAATATTGTTAGCAAAATTTAACATTGCAACCCCAATATCTTTTAAAGAAGTTAATAATGCATAATCGATTAAATAATTTTCTTTTTCTTTTAGAATTTTCTGCTACTAAAGATATTATATTATGTTTAAAAATAATGAAGGAATTTAAAATTTTATTTAATGCAAATATCATTCCCATGTTTAATTCCATTCCAAAATTTTGGAGAATATTTGGCATTATTATTCAATTAACATTTGATTCTTCATTTTATATTGAAAAGAGCCATAGTAATCGAAAATGATGGTAATTTGCTATGACATATACCGCTGACATTCTATCTGATTTAAAAGTAATCTAAGAATTTAAGATTTCGTTCAATACATATATTTTACAGTATATTTTAAGATATATGATGGAAATATTGTATAATTACTATTTTAATCTTGATTTCATTTCAATGTAGCCACAAAACTAGTACAAAATTGACATAAACCTAAATAATTTTTTTTCGACAGACATTAAAGCGATTGTTTCCGGTGTGTGATCTCATTTATTTACTCGGATATTACAAAACTCAAAATAATTCGTCTTGTCGACGTACAAATATACTTTTTACAAATATTCCCCTTTTTATAATTAAATACAAAGAGAAAAAAATTATTTAAAAAAATGGAGTCCTTATTAAATAAACTAAAAGATAGGTCGGAGATTTAGTATAAGTTTATTATTTGTTGAATAACTCGGTTATTAAAAAAATATTAAACTTATAATGGAATGCATTTCGGGTACATTTGAAAATAAAACATTTTGTTAAAAACCATGAAAAGAATTTTATAGGCATGAAACAATTTTTAATGAAATCAATGAGACTACTCTCAAGAAATATTTAAAACAAAAAACGTACAAAATTTTTTTTTTACGGAAATTGTAAGCAACTTTCTGGAATTAAAAAAAATAATCTGAAAATGGTCAAGTTTTGAACATTCCTATTTGCCTTTAAACTGGATGATGATAAAATTCCCTACACAGGGTTTTTATTTGCCGTTTTTAACTCGAATACTGAAATTTTTTGGAAAAAATCATCGAAAAGCATAATTAGTAAATAGGATAATTAACAACGAGTTTTCTTTGAGTCACATAAAATCAAAAATAAATCTAGGATAAAATCGAGATAAAAATTATGGAAAAAATTTCTAAACGTAATTTTGTTATTGCTTTGACTAAATATTTAAAAATTATTGTGCACTTAGTGTATAAGTCAACAAGGTTACGAAAGAAGCACAGAAAATACTTCGTACCCAGTCTTCACCAGGGTCTGTAAAACCAGATCAAGTAAACAGAGTTGAGGTAAATTCACAACAGGTGTTAATTTGTGAGTATGTTCATATTTTGGTCTATCAAAATACTTTCAATAAAATAAATAATACTTCCGAATCCAATGTTCCTTTTCCTTATAATAATTTTATATTCATAGCCGACCTTTGTAAGGACCTTCACGAATATAACAAGAGAAAAAATAATAGCAAAAGGATTGATATAAGTCACTAAAAAGTCACATGGCGGAAAAAATATCAAAGACCGAAATATTATGTCATTTAGTACTTCGAGCGAGTACATTTGACACACAAAGTTTCCCTGTTATCTCCGCTCAAGCAAGTCCTACGCGATTGATGGAAGGAAAGCATTCTACTCGGGAGCCTGCCAAAGGGCTGACCGACCACTCGCGGGCGCGGGACACCGCGCCGCGGAACGATACGGGTTTAAGTATATTAAGAGTTTTATTCGAACGCGAAGCGTTGCGTCAACAACGTGCCATTTCCCGTGGTTGCACAATCGCATGAAGAATTTAAAAGCCTTTCAAAGGGAATATAGTTCATTGCTTAGCAGAATATGCGACGATAAACGAAAAGCAAATGATCAAATATTAAAAGAGCGATTTTATCTCTTTGTTCGTAGTCTTTGCGAACGGAAGTCGTTTCAATCCGAAATTGGAAATATTTATTCAAGCACCATATTGGTAGATGTGGACGATGAAGAAATTGACCATCTATTTTGTACTAAAATAATTTGTCTAACTTATACCGTGCTATATGCGAATTAGTGTAACATGCACTAATACGGAACGGAGGAATATATGATAAAACATAATTCGATAAATAAAGTATAGTGAATTGAAAAAATAATTTGTAGAAATAATATTTTTAACAAAATAATTTTTTTGCTCTTATCTATTAAAATTTTAGAGTTACTGAAAACATTTTAATCCATCAACATTTTACTATTTTTCTTGCTTCGAAAATATGAGTAATTTAAAACAAAGTCCGAAACGAGTTCACCCAGGCACGCGTTGAGTATGTATTTACACGAACACTTAAGTCGTATCTCCCACGCCCATAACTTATTTCGCCGCCGAGGTAGAGACACTGTGTGGTTGAAAGGTTACACTAGAGTTGCAACGAATAGTGTATATGGTTTAAAGGCGAATATCGAATATTTGGCAAGGGTACTAGCTGTATGGATGTATATTAGTCAAAACTATTTGGCCGGATTTGGCATATATGTATTTTGGGAAGTATCCCACATATCATGATTATAAAATAATGCATTGATATGACTAACACATCAGGTCTTGCACCTACGAAGCCTATAGTATCAATCGTACAACAATGGTTAAACAACGTTTGATAAAGGTGAACATTCTTTCCAAATTGAAAATGTCCACCAGTAGGTACATTTTATTTATTTGTTTACTTATTCATTTATTTATTTAATATATATAACTGAAACTAAAAAAGCTAAGTACGCAAGTGGTTTATTA
This sequence comes from Druceiella hillmani, assembly GCA_039881145.1. Classification (NCBI taxonomy): domain Eukaryota; kingdom Metazoa; phylum Arthropoda; class Insecta; order Lepidoptera; family Hepialidae; genus Druceiella; species Druceiella hillmani. The sequence goes on along the minus strand of JAYKKI010000098.1, from coordinate 2,128,691 downwards.
CTCCAAATGCAATAACTGACAACCAACCACAGGGCAATAAAGAAGAAATGTTAGTGCATTCGAAGATTGTAATGATCGATATAAGCAAGGGAAGTAAATAAAAATTTATAAATGGTAAATTTACCCCCCCCCCTCCCTCCCAATACCTTTGAAGCCATATACTAGCCTGCGATACATCAGGAGTTGAAAGGTAATGACGGATACGGTATTCGATTCGTAGTATTTCAATCCGAAAACGTAGTTTATAAAAAGCGATTTCAGACGAGACTCTTGGTACATATTTAGTTTATTAAATATTTCCGCAGTGTATATGGCATATGATTCTGCGTAGAATAATTTGTATTATACGCCACAAAACATAATTTCACTTAAAAGCCTTGTCTTTCCATGAAATTAGCAAAGCTGAAAGTGCAAGCTCATCATCGTTTAGATCATACTGAGATGGCTGAAAAACCAGGATACGTCTTGTGTATTTCCGATATTTCTCTGAAAAATTGTGGCGAATGTAAGCAAAAATTATGACGCACAGATTTTTGAAGTTCAGTTAGGGTTCTATTCAGGCTAGCAGCGATTTTTAAAATTCAGTTTGGTCTCTTTCAAAATATGATTATTTTTATTTAATATGATTATTATTAACTTTCCACTTTCCTATGCTTATTTGGCATCCATTATTGCAGAAAGTAACTTAGTGTCCTGTGTATTTTTTTAATTTTAGCCAAACAAATTCTTAGTATCTTTTACACGAGAGGAAAAAATGTTATTATTATTCGAATGGCATTATTTTTCACGTTATTAAACTTACAAAATATGACGTAGAGACGAAAATATGTTTATATGTTTTGAATGATGGAACTTCAAAATAATTCTCTCTTTTAATTTATTTGTTTCATTGTAAAATTCAGTAAGGTCGAAATGGTAATTATAAGCGGAAAAACTATTTATTAATATTATCATCATAGTCCAGTACTTGTCAACATTTATACTTTTATATGTATAAACATTTACACGGACACAATAGTGTGGTTGAACTTTTCAAGTATTTCAAGTCCATACATATATACGCACATAATTTATGGAAGAAACAAAATACTACACCAAAGATGCAAGTTATGCAAATGTAAACAAGAAACGTTTCTTCGAATTTATATGCCGTGCATTAAAATATACATTTATATTATATAAAATTTACTATTTTATAAAATCTAGTATCTGATTAAAGATAATCTTACAAATATAAAATAATTTATCTAAAACGTCAACATACCGTAGACAAGAAGATCGTTTTTCGAGTTTATTCTAAACTCATTCTAAATCTAAACTTGAAAACTTGTTTTTTAATTTCCATTATCGACAGAACAAGTGACATTTTTACATAGTGTATTGGCTCAGAGTTTTGACTTCAAAACATTAAATTTGTTATCCGTACATACCTCATACTTATTAAGTTAATAAAACTTAATTTTATATATTGAAACTCTTGTAAGCGCTTCGATAATAAATTAATTTACAACAAAAATGTAAGGACACCTTGAGATGACCAGATTACCTCAAGCTAGCCATATACGTTACATTTCCCGAATGCACTCGGAGACCAGCTGATAGAGAGGAATGGCGACATATCCTATTACACACAATTCATCCGAAGACACGACACGCTGACTGCGACCACTCGGCCAAGGATGTAACGACTAAGAAAAAGTATAATAACAATATTATAATGAAACGGTTATGATATTGTAAAAACTTTTTTGTAAATTCTAGAATGACAAATTAAATATATTTTTCAATTTTATTGAATTCATTCAAATATTCAATATATTTGTCGTTAATTTTGTAGAAATTCATTACTCATAATTAAATGAAACTACAAATATTTGAATAAATAAAACCAGAGATATGTATAATTAGTGGTATAACCTTGTTCTAACTTTCAGATACCCTTGCTTTTGTATAAATACCCAGAATAACTTCCATTTAAATTTATTACATACACCGGAACATTCGCATTGTACAACCTCATATAATAACAAAAATTTAATTTATTACCCTCACTAAAATACTGGTATATCGTATAACTCTTGGAAATATAATAAAACCTACACTGCTCCCCTACAATAAACTCATTAACATAAGCAGTGGGAAAACCCACACAACCCCGGTTTCCGCTATTGTGTTTGAAATTGTTGGATGTTTCTGAGAGTCATTCTTTGCTAATATCCCACATGAAGATGTTGTAATACAACGAAACCTAGGTCGTGGTAAAGAAATTAAAGAAAGTAGAAATAATATTACATCACGTAGTTTCATTTAATTGTGATTTCATTCATTTATTGTTTTAATGCGTAAATACAGAAGACCATCTTATTGCTGGAGGGACAACTTCTTCTACATGTGTAAATTACCGTATAAAATTTATATGTCGTAAAAGATTACAATAGATTGTGATTACCATGAGTTAAAAAAATAAAAAATAGAGTGGCACGCTTACAAATAAAAGCCTAGCAAATAATTTATGAAAAAAGTAACAAAAATATACAAACACGCAGATATCACATAGTAACTAGATTAAAGGCGAGAAACAAGGTTTAGGAGAAAACCAGGCAGAGAAAAATGTAAAGTTATGAGTGGACTTTTCCTTTTAGTTACTTCCCTAACTGTATTACTTAAATTAACAGTACACTTCTTTAGCCTTTGACAAAATGGTCGCATTTATGAGTTCAGACTATATTTCAAACGGGATACACGAGCATAATCTTTATGTTTTCTATTGATATTTATTGGTAAAATGATTTATATTATCTTTGCTTCACATATTTGGACTCTATTCTAGAAAGACCCTTCCATTTTTTTTCTTCTTCCTAAACGTGACACTAATTTAAGCGAAAGGTTATTAATAAGTTATTGTGAGCGGTATAAGTTAATTTATTTCAAAGGTTATTAATAAGTTACAAGTTATTAGAGATTATAATTAAATATTCAAATATTCGAAGGTCCATTTGTCGTTGCGGCACTAAATTCGCATCTAATACAATAGGCACTCAAATATTATCTGAAGCAAAGTGGGACTATGTGTATTAATTTTATTTTGGCGTACACTCGCAATGAAAGTTTATTTTGAACTTTCATCATTTTATTAATACATCGTGAAGCCGTTATTAGTTACTGGACAAATTCAAATTTAAGCAATTTTTATTCAAATTTTTGAACCCAATTAGCCGCGGTTACCATTCTGAAATGAGAGCGAGGCAGATATTTCAAAACGATACTGAAATATTAACTGGTTTTTCTTCATTAAAATTGTTCAATATTCTGCCCACAAAAATATCTTATGTAATCGTTTAAAGACTTATTTTATTATATATAATAAAGTGGGAAGAATTCTTTATCTTTAAGTATATTAAATAATTGAATTAATGGTTTATGCATATTTTGCAGAATTTTTTATTGACTATGTAATTAAGCTTGTTTGTCACAGTTTATTTTAGTATATATATATATATATATATATATATATATATATATAAGAATTTTTGAGGAAAGGAATGAGAATAACCACTTTTTGCATGAAGGTTTTAAGAAAGTCTCAGAAACTGTAAAAAACATATTTATTTGATAACATTGTTTTTTTATTTTTATTTAATTACTTTAGCCATGGGATTGTGTTTTTATCGGAGAAATATAGTCCGGATAATCAAGATTAATCAAAGAATATTTCATTTTTAAAAACCCATCAAGGAATTTAAACTCTACAAAAGAACAGATGATCTTATAGAAAAGAATGGCCAAAATAATAACCCAATTTTTATTTTCTTGCAAGAGGATAAATTTTTTTTCGAAATCTCTGAGTATCTATTTTATATAGTAAACATTGTGACCCAATTTTTTTTTAATCTTTAGTTCACTTTCAATTTACAGGAAAATATTTTCAGCATTTTTTTAGTACGCAAGGTGCTTAATAAGTTTTCATTTTATATTATGTCCCCTACTTGGTTTAGAGATATTCGAGAATAACCGACGGAACGAAGGACGATCATGAAAAAGCAAAATAAAGGAATAAAGTCCATGAGTTTTCATTATTTCTTTCTTAGTTGTAGTAAAATATTTTTTATGAGTCGGTCTGGAAACATATGATATATAAAGAGCAAATATTTCAAAGTATTACAAACGTTTTCAGGAACTTCGATATTTTGATTTCATTGCTGAAAAGAAATGTTCACCTCAAATAACTGTTATCATATAGTAAAAATACATATTCTATGCATTCAGATCGATCCGTTTTGTTCCTCAGTAGAGATAGGGGAGATAAGATTAGATGGCAGATCATAATTCAATAAAAATGTTATTTGTAAAGCTCACGATCTTCAGCATTGAAAAGAATGATGAGAGAGGAAAGATTAGAAAATATTTCATCATAATTCTAGTTAAATAATGTTTACCCATGTACATACGTGCTTGCATATTTGCATAAACCGTTTAAGCTACAACGAAAACGATTTTTATCAATTTATAAATTAGCTTTACAGTCTTCTTCTTATATTCTATGGATTTAATGAAGACTATAAACTTTCGGGCACTGAGTAACACTACAACTTCTTTGGATTAAGATTCGTCCAATCCGAGGTACTGAATAAACATAGACGTCTGTGGTATATGGAGAATATAAAAAGTAAAGGCAATTTCCAGGAAGATATCACTGAAAAATTCTTGCTTCATGAAACTTCAGATTCTTTTCTATACGCATTATCGAAGGACTTCGCTATTGTCGTTAAATGTATTATTTATCGATAATTGTCAGAAGACCAATGCTTAAAATCGTATGATATCGAACTATGTTTATCACTTATAAATAAACATAAGTTTGCGAGTCTTTTTATCAACAACGTCATAAATTCATTGACTGAAAACACTTTTCCCGTCGAACGCGTCAGATTCGCCTCTTTCGGCGGGGACCCAAAGAAACCAATTTAAAAACGCCTAAAGAGACGGAATAACGCTTATTACCTCAATTGAAATTGGACCTGCAGATTTTTATCTCGAAATATGAATAACACAATTTAATAAAAAGTATTAAGGAATAACTAAGTTTATTGACTGGAAATCTGCTTCCGTGCTTACGAGAGATAGATAATGCTTTAAAAGTAACAAAAAGCTTTCGTGGAGTCTTTCGGTTTCGGTGGGACAAAGGCAAAGTAACAAGACGGGTGCTGGATATCCGGCTATTTTGATTAAGTTCGTTAATTTTTTTTAAAAACACCATATAGTTTTAATTTTATGCTTCAAAAAGAATCTCTTTGTAAGAACACAATAAGCTTCGTTGTATTTCGTTGTAATGAATGAAAGATACATATTCGATAGATTTTGATAGAAAGCAATTTTTTAGTATTTCCAAAAACAGTCATGTGAATAATTTTTTCCATCGAATAAACAATTATTAAATAATAGTATTTTCTATAGTTTTTATGGTTTGTGCTAGATGAGGTAGCTGTTCAAAAATGGTCATCAACCCCGAATAAGTTATTTCTCGAAAAAGTTGTTGAGAATGGGACTTTCAGATTTTGCTTCATTTAAGTCAGCCCCGCAGCTCGTATGCATGAAATTTTTTTCAAATACAAATGGCATATAATTATCTTTTCAATAAAGCCAACACTATGACAATTTTCATGATTCCTATCTATCTTTTTTTCTTTTTAATATTGCATACCTATGAAAACATCCTTTTTTACAAATAAGAAATTTAACGTCTAAAAAGCATACGATGGAAGTTTTCCTGATATACGATAACGATTACTTCAACTAGCGCAGTTCAATAATTCACACGTAAAAGTTTTATCTTTGTCCAAGTTGCAATTATTCTACTTTAGCATAGGACGCGTTATTCTTCCAACTGGCATAAGTTCTTACGTACGGGTTTTGCTTCTTAATGTTTAAGAAAAATTATCATAAATTAGCTTTAAGCATTATGACACCAAACAAGTATCTGTTTGTCTATAGAATTCATCCAAACCTTCAATTTAGCTTTTATTATGTTTTTTTTATTTTATTTACAACCTCTGATTTAAAAAAAATGTTATGTTCTTGATAATGATACATGTAATGACAAAAGTAATTTGTATAAATGGGTGTGACCAATGTAAGGCTACATGGGAAATTGTATAAAATTTATAATTTTCATAATTGGAGTACTGTTCCTTAAATAAATTAGTTTAAATTACTTCAAGTTTGAGCAACCCAGTGGTGCGAATTTGTCAACTCTGCAAACTTATTTTCAGAAAAATACCTATTAAAGTTCATAGGTAACGAAATATTAAAAAAAAAATGTTATACCTTTTCTTTGCTTCATACGAACAATCAGATCTCGAAAATGATAATGCGGAAGTTAATACGATGATTATCGATAACTACGATGATTTTCGAAATATTATTACCATTTTTCTATAGCATGCTGTTATCAAATAAAAATGTGAGTATACTCAAAAATTTGCACTCATCAATCAGTCAATCACCATCAGCATTTATACTCGTCAACTATCTCAGTCGATGCTGGACATAGATATCTCTTATGAAGATAATGCCCCAATCGCTACGGTCGTGGGAACGTGAGTTGGCGATTGCAGTGCATAAATTCTCGCCTCTGTCAATCACATGTGGTGTTTGGATACTCATTTACAAACACTACTCTAACACCGCTCGACAAATAACCAGGAATCGAACACAATGTTTTTGCAAACACAATGTTTTTATGTTTACGAAAGCTCTATTACGTAGTGTGTTTGGTTTCTTATAGTGTGAGGCTAACTTATAAAAATTATCCTTAAATATTTAGAAACAAAGCCTGTATTCAAGGAATGATGAAGGTTGTAAAAATAACGCGTCCCATACTAGAGCAGAATAATCGTATGCTGGTTCTATTCTCGTGACTAATTTAGAAAATATTGACAAAATTCTTTCAGTAAAAATCTATCTAAAATTTATTTAAAATGTTTAAATATGTATGAGACCCTTGTAGTAAAAGTTCTTCTCATGATTAGCAAGTATTTATTAATACATGTGAATATTTTAATTGTTTCATACTTTTGGTGGCAAAATTCATCATTGCAAACCAAAAGAAGTCAATATTTTATAATTGATTAAATACCTTCATTTTTCTTTTACTATTTTCTGCTGCTAAAGATATTGTATGATATTTAAAAATGATGAATCAATTTAGTATTTTCATTCCTATATTTAATTCCACCTCAAAATTTTGGAGCATTTTTAGCATTATTATTCAATTAACTTTCGATTCTTTGTTTTAAATAAAAATGGGCCATAATAATTGCAAATTTGTTAAGACATTTGCTACCAATATTCTAACTGATTTAAGACTAATCGAAGGATTTAAAATTTCATTTAAAACATGACATGTTTCCGTATATTTTAAGGCATATGCTGGTAATATTTTTGATTACTCTTTTAATTTTTGTTTAATATCAACATGATCACATAATTAGTACAAAACTAACATAAACCTAATAAAAAAGCATAAACATGTCTTAAGATATCTGTCATCGATATTTCATCCGATTGCTACAGACAGCCAAGAAAATCCATTTTATATTAATTTTTAATGACCGAGTCATCTTTACAAAATTTTCTCTATCTTTTCTTCACCAAGCATTTTAGGTCTTTTCTACGATATTTGGGCTTTCTAAAAATATTTCCCTTTTTGTTATTAATTACAAAAGAATGATGAAAAGTAAGTTAAAAAAATTGTAGTCCTTATTAAAAAACTAAAAGATGCGTCGGAGGTTTATTAGAAGTTTAACTTTTTTTTCCACCAGAGCCAAAGTAATCTAAATTTTGGCGCACTTCGGTAACATTTGAAAATAATTTTTTTAGTCAAAAACCAAATAATATAGTAATAGGCATTAATCAAATTTTAATTGAAATCAATCAGATTAGGCTCACGAAATATTTAAAAGAAACAATGACAGAATTCTTTTATTTACAGAAAGTGTACGCAGAAAATTGGCCAAAGTAGCAACTTTCTCTAATTAAAAAAATAGTAACTTGAAAATGATCAAGTTTTGAATATTCCTATTTGCCTTCGTAAAGGAAATACAGGTCAATTTGCGGAAAGTTTTCTTAGAGTCACATAAAATGTAAAATGAATCTAGGGTAAATCGGGATAAAAATTATTGAAAAAACTTTCTAAATGCAATTTTGTTATTTTGTTGACTAAATATTAGAAAAAAATGATTGAGCATTTAATGTCTAAGTCAATAAGGTTCCCAATGAAGCAAAAAAATTTCTTCGTACCCAGTTTTTGTCAAGGGCTTCAGAGATAGATTCACAATCGATATTAATTTCTGAGCGTATTCATATTCGGATCTATTAAAAAAGTTCTAATGAAATCAATAAAACTTTCAAATCCGGTGATCCTTTTCCTTATAATAATTCTATATTCATGGCTGACCTTCGTAATAACCTTTGCGAAAATAAAAAGGATCGAGAGCGAAAAATAGCGAAAAGGTTGATTGAAGTGACCTAAAAGTCACATAGCCGAAATAATATTGTATACCTAAACATTCTATCATTTAGTACTTCGAGCGAGTACATTTGACGTACAAAGTTTTCCCTATTATTTCCGCTCAAGCCAGATATAGCGATTGATGGAAGGAAAGCATTCCACTCGGGCGCCTACCAAAGGGGTGACCGAGCACTCGCGGGCGCGGGAACACCGCGCCGCGGGATGATACGGGTTTAAATATGTTATTATGAGTTTTATTCGGACACGAAGGGTTGCGTCAGCAATGTGCCATTTCCCATGGATGCACAATCGCATGAAGGATTTAAAAGCCTTTCAAAAGGAATATAAAAAGGAAATGATCAAATATTAAAAGAGCGATTTTATTTTTTCGTTCGTAGTCTTTGAGAATGCAATTTGTTTTAGCTCGAAATTGGAAATATTTATTAATGCCCCATATTGAAAAATGAAAATTTTTCTGCAGTCTTCTATTAAAACTTTAAAGTTATACAAGGCAGTGATTTTTAATGTTCAGTTAGGATTCTTTCAAATTATAAGTCTACGTTATTCTTTTCACTTTCCTATAAATATTTGGGGTCTATTATTGCTAAAAGTAACTCGATGTAATAACTGTGTATTTTTTTAATTTTTATCAAAAACAAAGTTAGTATCTTTTTACACGAGTATAAATATGTTATTTTAAGCCAAATTACATTATTTTTACGTTATCAAAGTTACGAAAATATAACGTACGCACCAAAATATTATATGATATGTTTTGAATAAAGGAAACTTAAAACTATTTCTATGTTTTAATTTATTCTTTTCATTATACAATTCAATAAGGTCAAAAGAGTAATTGTAACCGGAAAACCTATTTATTAATATTATCGTCAGGGTCCAGTACTTGTTAACACTTATACTAATTATTTAGAGGGACAGAGTAGTGTGGTTGAACTTTTCATCGATTTCAAGTTCATACATACATATGTATATAATTTACGAAAGAAACAAAATGCTACACCAAACGTGCAAGTTATTCAATTATAAGTAAGAAAAGTTTCTTCTAAGTTGTACCGTGCATTGAAATATACATTTATATTATTTAAAATTTACTATTTTATAAAATCTAAGACTTAACTAAAAGATAATGTTACACATACAAATTAATGCACTATAAATACTAACAAATCGTAGATAAGATTTTTGTCTCCAGAACTTATTCTAAACTTATTCCAAATCTAAAAGTGAAAACTTCCTTTTTAATTTTGTTTATCGATAGAACAGTGATATTTTCACATAATTGCAAACATCGCTTTAAATTTGGGACTTGGCTCAGAGTTTGGACTTCAATACATTTAATTCAATATCCATACAGACTTTATACATTTTAAGTTAATAAAACTTAATTTAATTTATTAAAACCCTTGTAAGCGCTTTGATAACAAATTAATTTACAATAAAAATGTGAAAACACCGAAGAGATGACTAGATCAAGTCAAGTCTGCCATGTACGTTCCGTTTCACGAGTGCCCAGTTTCACAAGTGAACAGCTGATAGAGAATAATGGCAACATAACCTGTGGCACATAATCCATCTATAAGACACGACAGGATAACCGCGACCACTCTGCCAAGAACGTGATGACTAAGAAAAAGAATAATAAAAATATAACCATTTCATAAGAACTTTTTTGTAAATTCTAGAATGATTTTTTAAATTTTATTGAAATCTTTCATTAATTTATTTATTGAACTTAATACGTAAATACAAAAGACGGACTTATTGCTAGAGGGAGCAACCTCTTCTAGTTGAACAAATTGCCGTGTATAAAAATATACGTCGCGGAAGATTGCAATAGATTCACAATCTACATAATACAATGAATTAGAAAAATAAAAAATAGTCTGACACACTTACAAACAAAATGTCTAAGCAAGTAATTTAAAAAAACCGAAAAAATACGCACATATAAACATAACAAGATTAAAGGAAAGAAAGAGGGTTTAAAAGAAAACCAGGTAGGGAAAAATGTTGAGTTATAAGCGGACTTTTCTTTTCTCTTACTTTTGTAACTGTAAGGAATTTCTTTTAACACGGCCTTTGAATGCTTAAATTGACGGTACATGTCTTTAGCCTTAGGCAAAATGGTCGCATTTGTGAGTACAGACCATGTTTCAAACGGAGATATGACCATAATCTTTAAAATTTCTACTCATATTTATTAATAGAATTATTTTCTTATATTATATTAGCTATAGATTTACTATCATATTTTTGGACTGTATTCTAGAAAAACCCTTTCTCTTTTTTCTTCTTCCCAAACGTGACGCTAATTTACGTGAAATGTTATTAAAAAGTTATTGTAAACATTATAAATAATTTATATGAAAGGTTATTAATAAGTAGTAGATTATTAGAGATGACTCTTAAACGCTTAATTTGGTAAACATTTTCATATCTGAGTATGCAATTTTTGTAATAATTTAGGCTTTAAAAAAGTTTGATACCTATACATGAAAATGTTTGCTAATTTAATATTTAACTAAGTGTATTCCATGTTTTCACCTGTGCAGGGTCAACTTATGCTATTTCTCCCGTGATCACTAAATACCTCGGCTCCTTCACTATACGACATCGATAGTCGTAGTCGCAGTAATATCAGCTGGACCACACTGGATGATCAGTCGACAATTAATTTGGTCGTTCTCTACATTGTACCGCTCATGCAGCGTTCCCTAATTTTGTTTATATTTTTATTACTGCTTTTTTGCTTTTAATTGTACCATATTCATACATCTATAATTTTTCTAATCGTATGTATAATTTGACGCAATTAGGATTTTTTAAATCAAAAGTGTAATTCTAAAGGCAAGCGAGAACGAACAAGCAGGGAGAAGAAAAAAACGTTGCAATACATCGTAGCGTGATAACATTTGGTCTGCAATGTTTTAAAACGTCCCCCACGTTGTCACAATTACATTAACGATAGCAACAGCCATATTTGTTGTTGAGTATAATATTTGAATGAAAAAGTATGAGACGCTCTGTATTTAAATCTAACATTTTCATTCAAAATATTAATTTGAGAAGCACAATTTTTTTAGAGATAGAGTAGACAGAAAAAATAGGTTCGTTGATTATTTTGTGGTTTTTAGTGCAGTATTTACGAAAGCGTGTTTCCTTAAATTTTTTAACCTTTTAATTTACTTTTACGTTATTTTATAATAAAGGAATGAATATTTTTTGGAATTTGCTTTAAATTATATTTAGGGCCATTTTTTTTTTAATTTTAACACTTTATTAAGAAAATATTTCTGCTGAATCCATATCAGCAGAGCAGCATATTTCTGCTGCATATATCTTTACTGGGAGTAAAATCACCCCGTACATTTGTGGAAATGTAATTTAACTTCGATTTCAGCTCGATCACAAACCAGATGAAACTGAATCTTGTGTTAGTAATTTGTTCATAACAGCATTTGTAGATCTACAAATATTCATAGATCCACTGCTCACTATGGCCCTAAATTCTCACCTGATAAAACAGACAAAGGAGGCTTATAGAGATAACAACCGAGACGAATCAGATTATATTTTGTTTTTAAATCCTATCGAGTAGCTTAAATCTTTGCCGGTAGCTGCACTTAATTGGAGAGATTGATTAAATCATATTTCTCGTTTTGATTTTACCGTAGGTCTGTAAAAATTAGCTCGAAAAGGATGATTCTTTTTAATTATTCTAATTTATATCACAGAGATCAGTTTTTTGAGGCATCCAAATAAAGTTTCAACACAAAACGCTCTTTTTGCGACAATTGTCCTGCTCCCTTAAAATTACCCCAAGATTTAGTAGGACGACTCCACGTTTAATCTTTCGGCTTAAGTTGATTCTCTAAACGCTACTGAGAAAACTTCAACTTGCTATATTGCTACGATCTTTTAAAAACAGACGCTTTATACTTGTACTAAATAGCGTCTTTATTAGACGAATGCTATCACAGTTAACTATATTTAGTTTTACGTGTTTATAAGAGGATAATGCTCCGAGATCATGATAGATAAACTGTTGTTAGACAAAGACAACCTAACATTCTAAGTTACATGTCATAAAAGGGTGACCGTTGACCAATGGAATAACGCGTTGCTTACGCAGTAACGTCACAATATATTGCATTGCTTAAACTTCTTCCCTATCACTTTTAGATAAAACGCATTTAGCGTCTCGTTGATGCAAGCGATAGATTAATTAAAAGTGGTTTTAATGAAATATTGTATTATTAATATTTACAAAGAATTTACATTACTTACGAATGAAATGAGCGTCTTTCGTGTTTTTCACAGTTGTCGTTAAATTGTACATATTTACAGGATGCCCTTTCTAAATATTTTTTTTAATACTTTTAACTATTCGCAGTGACGTCAAGTTCCAGCATAACCGTATAAGACTAAACGAATTTCGGGCGATTACCTTTTTCTAAATTCCCATTTTACAGTGCGAGTAACGCATTTATATGCAGAACATCATATGGTGTATAGTTCATTAATCTTAATGCAAATATGGGTGTTCTGCTTCAACTTTAATCACTTTTAATACTTTTGCAATCACGATATTGTAATGAGTGATTAAATATAATTTAATAAATAAGAATTCTTAAAATCGGTTAAGTAGTTTTCGAAATTACCTCGAAATAATAAACTGACAAACTTACTTCATTGTTATTTTGTTATAGGTAATATTTTTTTTGACTTTATGTGTATTTATTGCAGAATATGAATTCTTGCACGGTAAGTAATATTAAAATTGTATAGATTACGTTTTGTCTAGTCAATATTAATCAAAATATATACAATTTTGGTACGGTATCAACTACAAAGAGTAAAGTAAATTTGACATTATTGATCATTATTCACAATTAAATGAAACTACGTGATGTAGTATTATTTCTACTTCCTTTAATTTCTTTAACCACGACCTAGGTTTCGTTGTATTACATCTTCAGGTGGGATATTAGCAAAGATTGTATATCTAGATAGATATCTTTATAATACTAGATAGATTATATATCTTTGCTAATATCCCACCTGAAGATGTTGTAATACAACGAAACCTAAGTCGAGGTTAAAGAAATTAAAGAAAGTAGAAATAAAACTACATCACGTAGTTTCATTTAATTGTGAATAATGAATTTCTACAAAATTAACGCCAAATATATTCAATTATTGATCATATTTGAGCTTCGTGACTAAATAATATAATTGCTCTACACCAAGAACTTTTAAATAATTAAGAATGTTCCCATTTTCATTAAATATGTTACGGGTCGATGCTGCGACATAAATTAGATTTTTGACGGATATTGATATGAATTACTTTTACTCATCTTTTGCTAATTTATATTCAAAGAAGTCCTTTATAAACTGAAATAAACGTTATAGCTTTTGTTCAATGCAAGATATTCGATAAACGCATTAGTATAGGTATGCGTGTTTTTTCGTTGACAACGTCATAATATGCTTGATAGAAAATGTTTTTAATTTTGAAAACGCCAGAGCGATGTCTCTCCATGAGAACGGAAAGAAACTAAGTTGAAAGTGTCTCATTATGCCGAAATAACATTTATTATCCCAATTGAAAACCGGAAATTCACAATTTTATGTCTCGATGAATACCTCTGCTTAGTAAAAGGAATTAAGAAATAACAAAATTTATTGATGGAAATCTGCTTCCTGCCGTTTTGATTGGGACCAATTTATCTGGCCATTTTAGTTGAAACCAATTTTAATTTTTCATATTGAGATCGTGATAAGCATCTTCAATATTTATTATTATAAATGAGACGCAAAAATTCGATAGATATTGATGCAAAATATTTTGCCAGTGTATGTAAAAGCAGACATAAAAATAAAGATATATATTTAAAAAGAAAACCTTGATACAAAATATATTTAGCGTTAATTTTGTAGAAATTAGTCGCTCACAATTAAATGAAACTAAGTGTTATAGTATGATTTCTAATTTAATAAAATTCTTGACCAAGACGTAAGTTTTGTTGTGTTAAAACATCTTCATGTAGGCCATTAGCAAAGATAATCTTTGCTGATTGCCCATCTGAAGATTAACATATTTGTGTCGCGAAGCCACAAGATTTTCCTCTACCAAATGTCGCTCATCTTACCAAAAGACATTTTCGCTTTAAGAATTAAAATGTATTTAATCAAAGAGGCCACACCTTCCATTCTCGCCTTAATATCAACACGATACTTCTCAACGTCGTTGATTTTTGTACAAAGTATTATGCTAGGCTGAGACCAAAATTTTCTCTCCAAGAACCTGATTTCCAGTCAATAAACTTTGTTATTTCCAAATATTTTTTTAAACCGGTGTACTCATATCTCGAAGTATGAAATGGTGAATCCCTGGATTTCAGGTATTGTATAAACGTTATTTAAAATATTTGAGGCACTTTCATTCACTTTCCCCATTACTTGGTTTCTTCAAAAAAAGAAGCACCACTAAGACCCTTAAAAGTAATAGAAAGAAGAAAGAAGCACCACTAAGACCCTTAAAAAAGTTTAAAACTCCTCTAAGACCCTTAGATGTAACGAGTTCATAGAAAAAAAATTGTATATCCACGAAATTACGACGTTGTTGATAAAAAGATAAACACTTAGACTTTATGAATATATAAAAGAACTTGGGTCATAGGCGACCTCAGATATTTAGCGCCTTCTATGTGAGGGCTTCTATCAATATAAATCCACAATATGGGAATTAAAGTGAGCCAAAATCAATATCCACCCTGTTATTACTCATCTTACAGTTATCAATACTAATATATTTAATATAAATAGCAGTATTTTGTAAATTATTCTAGCTTAATTATGCTATTAATATTTAAAATATAATAAAGCGAGAATTCGTCAATGTCATTATAAACCTATTGAAAATTTAAATATTTATTGAAATTCACCGACGGTAAAAATATAAACCAGAAAACACCTAGAGATTACTTAGCATGCAAGAACTGACATGCCGCAAGGAAACAAACAATTGGATTCAAATTAGTCGCAAATTATTTTCTTGTGATCTGTGCAAATAAGTCCATAATAGGAATATGTTAAAACTGTTTTGCAGTCTGGAACTATGACCATCTTTTTAATTATCTTCCTCGGATAATTTTCCACAATGTCCAAAGTCATGACTTCAGTGAATAATTTTCACCGATTTTATTCTACAATCTGGATCCATCTTTGATGTTATGATTGATATCACAATCAGTGACTAGTTTCCAATCTAGAGTAAAACTCCTTGGACTGACTGTAAAATTGAATCCTCTTAGTTTCTCCCTTCTTACTTTACGAGACACAAGCTCTTTTTTGAGTTACCTCTTTTTTGACACCAAGACCAAATTTTTTAAACATTTTTCGGATCTTTTTAATATCTATACCTAAATATATAAAAAAAGTATAATAATTTTCCAGATCAACTTAAATAAAATTTCTTTCTTTAGAATTTCCGCCGAAAACATGACCCTAATTGGATCAATCCATTTTCATCCGTCGAGCCATCTGTATTTGAGTCACGGTGGATTTTTTCCACGTTAAATATCAATACACTGCTACAAGTTTAGATGAAGATATAGCTAATTTTATCGCACGTGATCCGAGAGTGAGAACTTTAATAAATATTTGGCTGTAATTTAGCGATGGCTCCAAAGTTTGGAAAGTCGAAAAAAGAACTATCTTTTGGAACATGAAGAAACTGAGATTACAAATAATTCTGATATTGTGATAAATAATCATTTGCAAATAAGCAAGGACAGCCAAATTCATTACTTCAATTTATAGTAGCAAATATTTCGACACATACTTTTTCGTTTTACTTCCTTCCAAATATCTCCATTTTTTTGTTTACATATTCGACTGCTTTTTATTTTATTCAAAGTTCACATAAAATTATGAATACCGCTGATGTCCTTAACACGATATCTCTTATTCTATTTAAAAGCTAGGAATAGCCGAAAAATAAAAAACCTACGTATATTATATAAATAATTAAACGTAAATTAAAATTTGTATACATTAAATAGTTATCTATTTCGTAACGAAAATTCATAAATACAGAATAGGTTTGGTATTTGACCTTAACACAATATCTATATATTTGAATCTGGGTATCACATATGAATAAACGACAGAATTTTTAAAGGTACCAAAAAATATGTTGAAAAATGTTCGTTAAACAATTTCCATTTCACATTTTTTTTATTTATTTAACATTAAATATATCAGGATTATTTTCTCATATATTTGTCCTTCATTTTAAAAATAATAATTTTCTGCATAAATCTAATTAAAAATTGCTTCGATTTCAAAATTGCTCGGCATCTAATAATAACTTCAGTTATAAATTATTTTTAATTTCGGGACCGTCTACCAGGAAATTGATAAAATTAATAAAATGTGGAAAAAAACAATACACTAAGGTTCTTTCCGAGTACTTCCGGGCACTAAAAGGAATTTACTGCGTACAGCCCAATCTGGTTCAGATAATATTTGAGAACCTCTTTTTGTCTGTTTTATTAGGTGCAAATTTACGGCTACTGCGAGAGGCGAATCTCCGTTTATTTGTTTATCTGCAAACGCTGTTACAAACGAATTACTAACAAGAGATTCCGCTCCGTATGAATACATTTAGTTCGAGATTGAGATAAAATTGAAGTTAAATTACATTTCCACAAATATACCAAGCTTATATCGCTCTCGGCACAAATGAGTGGAAGTTTGTCGATTCCACAATCATGTCCTTGCTGCGCGCATTCGGGGGCAATTCGAGTAAACTTTGACCTTTTATTCCTATCCGTGCCACACAGCATAAATGAACTGTTGCCGATAAATATTAACTAATTTTCGCGTAATTTGATTAAGCAATTTTTTTTATCGTATATATAAACTATTGCGATATATATTAGCTAATTTTTTCGTAGTATCATTCAGCCTTCGTCTTTTTTATTCATCAAATATTTTTATTCATAAATGAGAGATATATACAAATTTGCATCAACGACAATTACAAAAATTTTAGTTGTTTTATTACAGAGAAATTTAAATAAATTCACTCCATCAAGATGTTTTTTGAATCCATTTAATTCAATGCCTCTAAAACTTCCGTATATCAAAAGTCTCAGCGTCATACTCTTATTAAAACATTTAGCACTATTTGTGTTTTAAAATACTTTGATTTATTGACAAGTGCCACTCTTGTTAGGTCGGTTGAAAACTGGCCTAATAAGAGTGAAAACAATGACTATTAAAGTAGTAGTACAGGTTTTCAGTGAACTTATCTTCATTTTTCCTTTCTTTTTTCATTTAAGTTATAAAGGGAATATATCATCGACTTTTGACATATTATTTTAAAAACTACTTTATATTGTGACAAAAAAAACATGGTAAATAACGTATTCTATCCTAAAATAATATATACGTAAAAACAAAAGTAACTTCTTATATATCTTTAAGATTTTTCTCTCTAAGATCTAGATCTTTAAGAGCTTCTCTAGATCTTTAAGAACTTACTTAATATTATATTGAGAGTAATTTTTCAAATATTAACACTATATTTAAACAATCCTAAGGGTTTTATATTAGAAAAGTACAATATTAGATTAGGTCGAATTGTCTCTTTTTGATTATGTCTGTGGGCAACTATACGCGCTTCCTTTCCATTTCTGTCAATGCATTATTATTACAAGACTGTTTTCCGATAAGCTTGGAACGATCGAATTCTTCTATCTAAAGTCCGCATAGTGATTTTACTCTCCTTAGAGCTATGTATGCTTGCCCAAATGCAAATGTCCACGATCCTAAACAGACTACTGGTTATACACAAATTAGAAACCCAAAAATGGTTAAGATAAGTTGTTCCTTCATCAAGTTGAAAGTTAAATTTCCTGTTCTGTTTAATTTATTCAGTCCGTTGGTATTATTTTATTGTGTTGTCATCAAAACTGCTAAAACTGCCAAGTCTCATGCCTTACAAGTCCAAACACGATTAGGATACGTTGTTGTGTTATTGTGTTCAGTACCCACTTCCGGTTTTGTTCCGATAAATCAGTTCGATGGTAACATATTAATGTATTGTCATCAGAACTATACACAATCGCCAAATTTCATAATGATACAACAATGCAAAATGCATGAAATTTAGAGGTTAGAATACGTTGTCCCTTCATCGAGTTTAATATCTAACTACCAATTTTGTTTCACCGAATCAGACTGATGTTACCATTTTATTATATTGTCATTAGAGCTACATAAAACTGCCAAGTTTCATGATGATGCAAAAATTAAAAGTGCATAAAATTTGATTTCGTAAATTCATTGCATGGAGAGATAGTTACAGTAAAAGTTAAAATAAAACTTATAAAATATCTTTAGTTTGCATCATTAAACCGAATATTAGATTTACTAAAATATATTGTCAGTTTTTTTGAATGACCAATATTGTAGTATTAACTTCAAGCCGTATCGTGAAGTTTGTTGCGTTTAATAATTTTACACCAATAAAAATAATGTATACTTGACTACATTTAGTTTTTAACTATTACAATATTTAAAAAAATCACTAGTACCAAAACATTAATAGTAGATATTTTAGTTATATATAATTAATTACTATTACTATTGCCTTTGAAGTTTGTGCGCGAAATGAAAATATCCAAATTTAATCACGTACTATAAATATGCGTTTTTCGAGATTATCCTTGTCGATACGTACTAGTACGTAAGTTAATCGATGGCCAATTTATGTATTAAATGATATAGCTAATCTATGATATATCTATAAAATAGCCACTTGATATTCTATGATTTAATATAAAAATCACAATGAACAAATGATGCGTCATATACACGTAAATTAGCTAATATATATCGGCAATAGTCATATTTGCGGCCAAAAGCGACTGCTGAATCTTACTATGCGAAAATTAGCTAATATTTATCGATAACAGTTCATATATGCGGTGCGGCACGGCTATCAATAAAATGTCAAAGGTTGCTCAAATTGCACCCGAGTGTAAGCAGCAACGACCTTAATGTGGAATTGACGAACTTCCTCGAGAGCAAAATAAGCCTGGTACATTTGTGGAAATGTAATTGAACTTCAATTTTAACTCAATCTCAATATATGAAAAAGAATCTCTTGTTATTAATTTTTTGATAACAACGTTTGCAGAAAATAATTATTGGGAGATCCGCTTCTTCTTGTGGTCATAAATTCTCGCTTAATAAAGCAGACAAAAGGAGGCTCTCAAATGTTATCTGAAACGAATTGGGTTCTTTGCAATAATTTTCTTTGGCGCCCGGGAGTACTCGTAACAAAACCTTTGTATTTTGTGGTCTTCCGCGCTTTATTCATTTTATCCTTCATTTCCTCATCGACGATTCCGAAATTAAACATGCTGGATAACTGAATTTGTTAATCTATACTAATTTGTCAATCTATACGATATTTTAAAATTGAAGCAGTTTTTAGTAAGGCTTATGAAAAAATTATCCATTTTAAAATGAAAGACAAAAAATATAAGAGAATAGTCCTGATGTTTAATGTGAAATAAATTTTTAAAAAATGGGAAATGGAAATTCATCCCTTTAATTTAATTATTACATTTAAATTATTGCTTAAAAACTTTCCAATCTTTTTAATACTTCAATAATCCTGTCATTTATTTATACCCAATATCCAGATTCAAATTTATATATATATACACGTATTGTGTTAAGATCTGGTACCTTTTTCTGTTTATACATTTTTGTAATGAAATAGGTAGTTAGTTAATTATTTTTTTTATTTTATTAAGTTTTTTTAAAGTATAAATCAAAGAACTAATCCATAGACAATTTTTGAAAAATATTTGGATTTGATTTTACTTACCGTTTTTTAATACTGTACTTTCTTTATTGCATGGGTATTTTGGTAATTTAGCCATATCAAGCTTTGAATATTAATAAGTAATTTTATGTTAAAGAACTCAGTGGTATTGATAATTTAATATAAACTTTGAATAACTTCTGAAAAGTTAGCAAAACAAAGAGCAATCGAATATCTAAATAAAAAATGGAGACCGTCGGAAGGAAGTTAACGTAATTACGAATTTAGCTGTCCTTATTTATTTATAAAAGATTTTTTTCTATAATATTATTTTTCCGATAACTTCATTTTTTTCAGATTTCAAAATGAGGTTCTTTTTTCAACTTTCTAAGTTTTGGAGTCGTCGCTAAATTATAGTCAAATATTTTCTAAAATTCTCACTCTTGGATCACGTGTAAATAAATTAGCTTTATATTCACCTAAACTTGTAGCACGGTACTACTATTGCGTGGAAAACTTCGACTGTGACTCAAATACAGATGGCTGAACGGATGACAAATGATTGATCCAATTATGGTTTTGCTTTTGGGCGGAACTATAAAGAAGGAAAATTTATTCAAGTAATATGGCAAAATGTTGTACTTTTTATATATTTAAATATAAATATTAAAAAGATCCGGTATTATTTTGAGCACTTTAGTCTCATCACAAGAAAGACATGACTCGAAAAACAGCTTGCGATTCATAAAGTACGAAGATAGAAACTAAGAGGATGCAAACACGTGCGTCGGTGCATGCAGTTTCATTCTCTATTCGAAACTATTCACATATTAGTAGTGTGATACCATTCATAATACCAAAGATGGAGCCAGGTACTCCGCCTTTAACATCTGACCACTTTTCGCAAACTTCTTTAGGTCGTAAATCTCCATAGCTGTAGGGTTTCTCCCAGTGCGCTTCAAGAATCGTGGTCTCCCCTCGAATACTCGTCAACTCCATCGATTGTCGGTTCTTCGGCAAATAAGACCACGTTACCACTTCAGTTTTCGGATGTTAAAGGCTATGCCGACTACTTTGATTTTCCGCTGGATCTCCTTATTTCCGACTTTATCACTTGGAGATATTCGAAGCATAACTCTTTCCATAGCTCTCTGCGTAACCTTGAATGTATATATAAATGTATATTTAATATCTATTAAAAAGACACCAACGTTAATATATTAAATGAACAACTAAATATAATATCATCACCCACACTTAATATCTTCTAAACATAATACAATTAGACAACATTGACACTACAGTACTTTTCAAATTGTTTCAGCCCACATACACATATAAATATAAGTACATAAAAATTAAATTAAATACATAAATAAATACAGAAATAAATATATAAAACCGGAGATATGTACAATTAGTGGTATAACCTTGTTCTAACTTTCAGATACCCTTGCTTTTGTTTAAATATATTACCGAGGATAACTTCCAGTTAATTTTATTACTTACACCGGAACATTTGCATTGTACAACCTCATAGAATAAGAATAATTGAACCTATTATCCTCACTAAAATACTAGTATATCATATAACTCTCGGAAATATAATAAAACCTACAGCGCTTCCCTAGAGTAAACTCACTAACACAAGCAGTGGGAAAACCAACACAGACCCGGCTTCCGCTATTGTGTTTGAAACATATAAATGCTGTTGGATGTACCTAAGAGTCATTCTTTGTTAATATCTCACCTGAAGATGTTGTAATACAACGAAACCTCGTGGTAAAGAAATTAAAGAAAGTAGAAATAATACTACATCGCGTAGTTTCATTTAATTGTGAATAATGAATTTCTACAAAATTAACGCCAAATATATTAAAAAAATATGTATGTAAATATTTCTGTCCGCGATCTAATAGTGTAAGACTTGATAAGTATCATCATTCATTAGTAAAATGAATTCAATTAATATTTACGGGAAGTGTAAATGGATGTAAAAGCGATATCAAATAAGCTTTACACAGCTTACAATTTTGGTTCATTGAAATTTTCGTTTATAAGGAATATTGAAACTGTAAATGACATTTCACAAGTTTATGGAATTGATTTAAATTTTTTGGTTTTTTTAGCATCTTCTTTCCTTTATATTGCTTCCTTTCCGCGTATTACTCTTTGTAATGTAATGGAATTAATATTACCCTCGTTGAATGAGTTTAATCGGCTTTGCTTAAAGTAATTGAAATTTCGATTTCTATTTCTTCTTTATTTCATTTGTTTTTGTTTCATCGATTTTTATTGGTTTGTAGTAACTTCTTTTCACTTAATACAACCTGATTCTACTTAATTTCAATTATTTTCAATCTGATTTAACTTATTGTAATATCCTTTTTATGTAAATTCTTCTTTCTATTCGACGTGATTTCACTTTGATCGTATTGATTTGCTTTAATGCTCAAATTATTTATCCAACTAAACATTTTAATAAATTACGTATATTATTTTTGAGACATGAAACTTAATAATTTTTAGAAAAAATCTTATAAATTTTTTCGGTATGACTTGATGAATATAATAAAATCTTTTGTTATCTTAATTGTGATAAATTTATTGGCTATGCAAATGAAATTTGAAAATATGTTTCAATTGATTCTTTTCATACACAATTTAAAACTTTTTTGCTGAAAAGGTACAAATAATTTCTCTGTATACAATACTAATATAAAACAACAAAGAGTTTTATATATTTACTTAATCTTTCTTTGAAAAACTGCAATTTATACATAATTTATTATATTCTAGTCTTACACGCTTCTCCATTGTAACTTATGCATCTTTAAATATAAGCTTTCTAAATATTTTTGTTAATTAGATAGTCTTCCAATGATTGCAACTTATTGTTAATTTCAAATCTATCAGTTACTGAAATACGGAGAGCATTATGCTTAACTCTGCGATAGAAAAGTATTGCTATATATATTGATATTTGATTGTTGTTCGATTGTGAATATTTATTTGTTGCTTCAGAGTTAGGTTTGATCCGGGTTTGACAGTTGAGAGTTACCGTTGGTCCATTCCAAATGCCGTCGTAATGTGAAAACGTACGATTTATTTTTCTTGTGATATCGAATTAAAATTTTATTATTTTATCTCATAGGAGAGAAAGCCCCATCCACTAAAAATTCCCTTAGCCTACCTCGCTTCAAGATGCACACTCGCTGTACGGACTTTGAAATTTAATTCGGGGACATATTATTGGGATGATGAAATACTATTATTTTACAATGAGAAGCTTAAAACACATTACTTTTGCCGTTTGTGGAAAAATTTATTTTCACCACTTTTTAAGAACAAATAACGAGTGACAAAGACGTGCAACATAGGCTATGTCTACTATTTATACAAGTAATTTTGTGCATCAAACGGATATACTGATTGAAGCGTATTTCTTAAAAAGTACATAATTTTTCTCGGTGAGATTGCAATTTTCAAACAATATAAAATGTTTTGTCATATACGTATTTTTGTTTGTCATAGGATAGTTACAAGAATAGTATATTTGTTATGATTTTAAAATAATTAAAAATAAACATACAATTTTCATTCGGCAAGTAAATCAAAATCATCCTTGGCGATTTTGGAAAAGTTACAATATTCTGGGTTTTTTAGAAAGTACATTTATCTGAACGTTTCTTGATCCTTGAATAACGAAAATCCCTGAAATAGAACTTGTCATGATATTCAATCAATCCAGACGACTTGCTAGAGGAAATCTATTTACTTGCAGAGTACCCGAGTGATCATCGATTGGATGTAAAGCCGATTTTTTTAATATTACGCCTCGAATCGTTTTGTGCTTGATATTTGCCTTAATTAACTTTTCGTTGGGTACATTTGTTGTCAATGTATTCATCTGGAGGATTACAAGTCTAATGACATTATCTAAATTTATTATAAAGCACTGAACTCCTGTAGTAATCTAGCAGTAAAAAAATATTTGTTCCCTTGATGCCAAGACGCCGGCACAAGTCTAGTTAAACTGTTTAAGGATATGTATATAGAAAATAAGATCACGGATAGGCTTCGTGAAATTATGTTCCTCAATCAATTCCAATTGTTTTACACGAAGTAAGTCTTCATCAATTTGGTTCTTTTAATCGCGTGACACTATAAAAGAGTAGAGTGGAGTATATTCGAATATTCAGTTTAAATATCTTTTTTTTTAAGAATAAACAGAAAATTAATTTTAAATTCGACATTTATTTTATAATTATTAAACAGAATAAATATTTGACTACTTTGTATCCCTTTTTAGATTTTTTCGCTGCCATAATGGTATAAAGAATAAATTTGTCTTATTATAAACAAAAGTGTTCTAACCATCAAACATTACCTTCACACATATAAAGAACATGTCATAAATAACATACCTTTTATTCATACAGGCGATTCCGTCCAACCAACAGCTCTTTAATGAAGCCTCAAAACATCGGCGCAGTTTCCGCTTTTTGTAATACATTTATATTTACGATTTCCGTCTTTAAATGTGTTATAAAGCAGCGTTAATGTTATTATAAAATCGATACGATACAGATTCCAAATCATGAAACTTTCTTACAGCGTCTTCCCCGGACCTTTTACCTAATTTATTATTCTTACCCATCTCATAAAATTGCCCTGACTGAAATATTTTTCATGCTCACTTTCAGTAAATTCGGATTTTCTTTATCAAATTTGTTTGACGGATATTAGAGCATTTGTTTTCGATAATTAATCTCCGGTATTTTGTGAATTATTGCAAACTCTCGAACTTTTCTCTCAATAACTTTTCTCTAACCCTACCAAGTTTTGGAAATTTTTGTCGACGACACTTTATCAACTGACGCTCGAGGAAAATTGTTATTAACTAAATCAGTATTGGGACAAAATAAATCCGATATAAATAATATATAGCACAGAAAATTTTATCATCTGATTTTGACTAAATTGCTTCAAAAAGTTTGCTGAATGGCTTCAAATAAAAGATTTTAAGTTAAACAAAGATATATATCTATATAGTATCTCCGTGGTACATCTCTTCATATAGTATTAACTAATATTTTTTTTAATTTATATTTTTGAACGAATGTTTAAATTTTAAAATATTCAATATAAGCAACCCTCGAGGCAACTATTAGTTACGAAAACGAACAAATCATTTCTTATTGCAAAAAAAATGGTTTATTCATATTTTTAGCTTCCCGTTGCACTAGGGTTAAATTGAAGACTTACTTAAACTTACTTCGAACCTAATCCTCGTTTGCGCATTTTGCGGCACAACCGAATTTACGAAGTTAGTAACGTGTTATATATATTGTGTATGAAATTAAGCATTGAAGTAAAATATGTAGGATAAAGTAAATATAAAATTTTTTTAAGTTTTTTTTTTAAAAAGTTTTTATTTTTTTCAAACATCAATGTTATCCCATTCACAGTAGCTCCCTTGGGCAACTAGACACCGATGGAGACGTTGTTTCCATTTCTGGTAGCAGCACTGGAAGTCTTCAACCGGTATGATCTTCAGTATGTCCATTACACTCCTTTGGATGTTTTCTAAAGTCCCAAAATGACGTGCTTTGAGGACATCTTCCAGTTTAGGAAAAAGAAAATAGTCACAGGGGCTGGGGTCAGATTGGCTGAGGAGGTGGGGAACCACAGGAATGCTTTTTTAAATAGGGGGGCTTGGGAACCACAGGAATGCCTTTTGAAGTCAAAATTCTGAGACGGAGGGGACAGTATGACATGAGGCGTTGTCATGATGGAGCATCCATTTATTTTCAATGTCTGGTCTCACATGAATGACCCTTTTTCAGAGCCTTTCAAGGACGTCTTTATAAAAACTTGGTTGACAGTTTGTCCTGAAGGAACAAATTCTTTGTGGACGATTCCCCTTCTGTCAAAACAAACAAATCAACGTTGGTTTGAATTTTGATATGCTCATTCTCGCTCTCTTTCGTGGAGAAGAGCTCGGTGTGCGTCTTGGTCTCAGGATCGTATTCAAAAATCCATGATTCATGAACTATGATCAACGACTAAAGAAATCTTGCTCATTGGCAATTCTGTCAAGAAGATCGAGACACTTGTTTTTTCAATTGTCCTTGTGCTCAATTGTGAGGTTTTTCGGCACCATTTTCGCACAGACTTTTTGCATGTGCAAATGTTCAGTCTAAATTTGATGAACGTAAATCTTTTCAAATTTAATTGTTCAATTAACATTCGTAATGTTAAACAACGTTCTGATCTCAGAAGAGTGTTTACACGTTCGATGTATTCATCGGTTTTTGAAGTTGAAGGGCTCCCTGAACAGTGTTCATCTTCAACGTGTTCTCTGCCTTTCAAAAATGATTTGAGCCAGCGAAAAACTTGACCTTGGATAAAGAATGTTCTCCATAGGCCTGTTTTAACTTTTCAAATGTCACACTTGCAGATTCTCCAATATTAGCACAATTTAATTGCACAACTTTGCTCCCAATTCCTCTGTTCCATTTTGCGTGACGCATAACCAAAACTTCACTAATATCAGTCACAAAAATCACGTAGTTAACGGAAGGAGTTGAAACTCGTACCGAGCTATGGGGGAATTCTGATATACGTGCAGTGTTACTAGTCTCATTACTTTTCGGCCACACCTCATATTTCTTTCCTTAAGAGATAAAATAGCTTATCGACTGAAGCAAGTCGCTAAAAAGTAACCAGAAGGTATATCATCATATAATTTCTTTCTCAAGCTGCTCCCAGGCGGCTGATGGATGGAAAGTATTTCACTCAGGCACCTGCCAAAGGACTGTCCGAGCACTCGCGGGCACGGCAACACCGCGCCGTGGGAAGGTACGGTTTTAAAAATATTATTATGAGTTTTATTCGTGCGTGAAGAACGCGTCGGCAACACGTCCTCTTCCTTAGATGCACAATCGCATAAAGGATTTGAGAGCCCTTTTAAGGGAATTATGGCCCATTACTTTACGGAATATATGATTGTAAATGAAAAGCGAATAATAAAATATTGAATGTGCGATTTTATTTATAAAGCATTGAACAGGAGGAATATGTGAGTGCGATATTGGGAATTTGTTACTGGTGTTCGAGATTTGATGTGACGATAACAACAAATTACTAACCGATTGTTGCTTTCTTATCGAAATAATGTATAATATTATTTCGAACAAAAATCGATATTCCAATCTATATCGTATGAGGTCAAAATTACATTTAACAAAAGAAAAATGTAACATAAAATAAAAAAAAATTGAGGCGGCATCTCGCGACGAGAATCTATGGAATTAAGACGCTGCCAAATTTTGCTTTAAACCGATTAATATTTTGTGCAGCTAAATTGTAATAATGAATTAGTGAAATAGTAGTTACATTTCTATTCCTGTGATAATCAAATTATCCATGTAATTATGTAGTGCGCTTTTTTTTTGGAGTTCTGTCGTCAAACATGGAAGCCACTTCTTCTGATACTATAAAAAACGCTAATATTATATTATATGAATATAAAGCAGAAAGCAATTACCAGACGACGTATTTTCTTGGTATTTCGTGAAATGGCTAAACTTTCCAGACGATGCGCATTTGTTCGATTTTAATATTAATTTAATATAGTAGTAACTTGAGAAATAATTTAAATGTGAAAAATTATGTGTGATATTTTGTACAGTAGTCACTTAATTTTTTGTATGTTCACGTTATTATAAAATTACAAAAATTATTTCCATTTTTTAAGAATTTGTTTAATATCTGAAGCACACCTGAGCCACCTCATTAAATTTTTATTATCTGAATTACAATTTAACTCACAAATTTTTATCTGGAAATAAGAATACCTCAATTTAATAAAAATCATTAAGGAATAACAAAGTCGTATGACTGGAAATCAACTTTCGTGTAGTCTATCGGTTTGGGACGGAGACAAGGCAACAAAGCGGCTGCTGGATATCCAGCATCTGAATAATATCGTGAATTTTTAATAAAAGCACCAAATAATATTAATTTCATGCTTTAAAAAGGACGTCCCTGTAAGAATATAATAAGCTTCGTCACATTTTGTCGTAATGAACGAAAGATAAATATTCGATAGGTTCTAATGGAAAGCGTTTTGTTAGTATTTCCAAAAATAGACATATGAATAATTTTATCTAGAGAATAAACAATTATTAAATAATAGTCTTTTTCCATCGTTTTTATGGTTTGTTCTGGATGAGTATTATTGGGTGTTTTTTTAGGGGCAAAAACATTTTAATAAAAAAACAGATTACAATCACTATAATGGGCATGGTACTAACTATATTGAAATGGAAAATTTGTGCTATTTATGTTTAAATACTAGTTTAGGCATATGGGCGTCGCAGATGGCTTAAATTAAAGTTGGGGTCGAATATTGGAAACAGCGAATATTGTCTTCCAAGTGGTCCAACTTCTGGGATTTATAATCCTACAGACATATCCCTACAGAAGATAACCCATAGATGTGATATCACACGAAGGTGGAGGCCAATTCATTCATCAGGGAATTACCGAAATATGCGCTCATCGAATGTTTCCTGCAAAAAATTGATTGTGTCTCATGCTGTATGGCACATTGGACCATCTTCTTAAAGCCAGCATGAATGCCATTCAATTAAGGAGCCTAAAGTCCTGAAATTTTATATAAATATAAATGGCACCTTTTCAATAAAGCCAACACCAGGGCCATTCCCGTGATTTTTATCTTTCTTTTCTCATTTTAATTTTGTGTACATCTAAAAATCATCACTTGTTTACAGAAATGAAATTTAACGTCAAAAAGCATACGACAAAGTTTTCCTGATACACGATAACGATTACTTCACTCCCGGTGTTTAATAATTCACACGTAAAAATATTAACTTTGTTCAAGTTGCACCAGCATACTCGTACCATTATTCTGCTCTAGCACAGGACGCGTTATTCTTACAACCAGCATCAATTTTTACATACGGGTTTAGTTTCTTAACGTTTAAGAAAAATGTTCATAAATTAGCTTTAAGCATTTTGAAACCAAGCAAGTATATGTCTGTCTACAGAATTCATCTAAACTTTTAATTAAGGTTTTCCTAAGTTTTTTTGGATATTTTCTATTTTCTATTTTATTTATAATTTCTGATGTAAAAGAATTATTATATCCTTTATATCGATACGTGTAATGACCGAGTTACTTTGTACAAATGGGTTACAGTTACATAAGGAAACATAGAAGATCGTATCAAATTGATAATTTACGTAACTGGAGAACTATTTGTTAAATACATCAAATTAAATTACCGCTAGTTTGAGTAATCCAGTGGTGAGAATTTGTCAACTTCGCAAACTTATTTTCATCAAATTAGCTACTAGCATTCGTAGGTCACAAATATTTGTTAAAACATTTTTTTACCATTTCTTTGCTTCATACGAACAATCCGTGATATAATAATCACAAATTCCGAAGTAAATTATAAAAACTACCATAATTTTCAAAGAATTATTATGATTTTTTATTGCAGGCTATTGTTACATTAAAGTGTGGGTGTACTCGAAAATTTGCACTCATCAATCATCATAATCGTTTACACTCGTCACTGCTGGACATAAATATCCCTTATAAAGCTGATGTCCCAATCGCCACGGGCGTGGGGACGTGAGTTGGCGATTGCAGTGCATAACTTCTCGTCTCTGTCACTGATATGTGGCATTTTTTGTACCCAGTTACGAACACTAGTTCAACACCGCTCGACGAATAATCGGGAATCGAACACAATATTTTCGTGGACACAATATTTTTATGTTTATAAAAAATGTAGTAGATCCTTAAAAAAAATTATTACTAATAAATGTTTTATTATCAAATACAAACAGCTACGTATTTGGTTTCATATAGTTTAAGGCTAATTTATGAAAATTATCCTTAAACACTTAGAAAAAAACTGTATCTGAGGAATGATGCAAGTTTTAAAAATAACGCGTTATATACTAGAATAGAATAATTGTATGCTGGTGCGACTTAGACAAACTTTTACATGTGAAATATTAAACTCCGCGAATTGGAATAGTCGGTTAAAATTTTCATTAAACTTTTAGATGTCACATTTCTAATTTATAAATTTAATAATACTTATCCAAAATATGATAAAAATATAGAAAAAGACTATTTATAAATAATTGTTTATTCGTTAGGTAAAACTCTATTCTCATGATTAATTTAGAAAACACTAACAAAATTATTTCCCTAAAAATCTATCTAAATTTATTTCAAATTCTAAAATGTGTACGAGACCATCGTAATATGAGTTCTTCTCGTAATTAGTAAGTTTTTACTAACGCATGTGAATATTTCAATTGTTATCTTAATTATTTTATAAAAATGTTGGCAAAATTCATTATTGCAAAACAAAAGAAGTCAATAATTTATAATCGATTAAATACTTTTATTTTTCTTTTAAAACTTTCTGCTGCTAGACATTATATGATATTTGAAAATAATGAAGCAATTTAAAATTTTGTTTTATGCAAATATCATTTCCATATTTTAATCCACCCCCATATTCATCCATACCGATATTCTACCTGATTTAAAACCAATCCAAGGATTTAAAATTTCATTTAAAACATATATCCTTCCGTATATTTGAGGCATATGTTGGCAATATTTTTACTCACTTTTTTATATCAAAGTGGCCTCAAAATTATTACAAAATTGACGTAATAGGTTTATGCTTAATAGGTTTATTAAAAAGCATAAAAATTTCTTAGGGTATCTGCCATCGATATTGTATCTGATTGCTATAGACATTCTATCCTTTCAATATTATAATATTGCCGTGATTGAAATCCGCTTTATATTCATGTTTGATGACCAAATTTTCTCTACAAAATTTGTTTGATAGACATAAAAACGATTGTTTGCGGTATATGATCTTATTTTTTACTCGAATATCACAGATTCTCAACCTACTTCTTTCACCAAATTTTCTCTATCTTTTTTTTACCAAGCATTTCAGGTTTTGTCAACAAAGTTTCTACTTTCTAAAAATATTTCCATTTTTATTATTAAATACAAACAACAAGGAAAAAAAGTAAAAAAAATAGACTCCTTGTTAAATAAACTAAAAGATAAGATACAGGTTTATTAGAAGTTTAATTTGTTTTCCACCAGAGCCAAAGTAGTCTAAATTCGGATGCATTTCGGGTATATTTCAGGAAAACAAAAATTTTTGTTAAATCTGTAATAGGCATTAAACAAATTTTAATTCAAATCTATCAGGTTACACTGAAGGAATGTTTAAAAAAAAATGACAAAATTAATTTAATTATTGAAATTGAACGAAAAAAACTTGTCAAAAGGGGCAACTTTCTCGAACACATTAGGGTTTTTATTTGACATCTTTAACTCGAATACTGCAAAGTTTTGTAAAAAATCGTTGTAAAGCGTATATAAGATAATTTGCAGCAAGCTTTATTTGAGTGACATAATATCTAAACTAAATCTATGGTCCACAATTAAATGAAACTACGTGATATAGTATTATTTCTACTTTTTTTTAATTTCTTTACCGCGACCTAGGTTTCGTTGTATTAGAACATCTTCAGGTGGGATATTAGCAAAGATTGTGTTATAGTACAACGAAACCTAGGTCATGGTAAAGAAATTAAAAAAGTAGAAATAATACTACATCACGTAGTTTCATTTAATTATGAATAATGAATTTCTACAAAATTAACGTCAAATATATTCAATATTTAAATCTAAGTTAAAAAAAATCTTGGTAAAAATTATTAAAATAAAATTTCTAAATGCAATTTTGTTACTTTGTTGACTAAATATAAAAAAACGATTGAGCATTCAATATATAAGCTAATAAGGTTACCGACAAAACAAATAAAATTCCTTCTTACACAGTTTTCGTCAAGGACTACAAGCGATAGATTCAAAACTGATATTAATTTGTGAGTGTATTCATGTTTTGGTCTATTAAAACACTTTTATTAAAATCAATAATACTTCCGAATCCGATGTTCTTTTTCCTTATATTCATAGTCCACCTTCGTGACAGACCTTAGCAAAAATAAAAAGGATGGAGAAAAAAATAGATAAAGGATAAACGGAAGTCCCTAAAAAGTCACATAGCCGAAAAATATCATCACTTATCGAAACATTCTATCATTTATTACTTCGAAGGACTGACCGAGCATACGCAGGCGTGGAAACACCGCGCCGCAGGATGATACGGGTATAAATAAACTATTATGAGTTACATTTGTACGCAAAGCATTGCGTAAGCAATGTACCACTTCCCGTGGATGCACAATTGCATGAAGGATTTAAAAGCCTTTCAAAGGGAATATTGTCTGCTGCTTAGCAGAATATGTAATAGCGAACGAAAAGCAAATGATCAAATATTAAAACAGCGATTTAATACCTTCGTTGGTAATCTTTGAAGACGCAAGTCGTTTCAGCTCGAAATCAGAAATATTTATTCATGCTCCATATTGTAAGATGTAGACCATCTAGTTGACTATCTATTTTATACTAAAATAATTTGTCTAATTGATGCCTTGTTGTATGCGAGTTAGTGTAACGTATACTAATAAGAAACGAAGGAATAGTTGATAAAATATATTAAGGGAACGTGGCGTGAAAAAATAATCTATTAACATTTTAGAGATATACAAAATACTTTAATCCGTCAATTTTTTTACTATATTTTACTTTCTAACAAAGTAGTGTGTAAACGAGTTCACGCAGTCACGCATTGAATATATACACGAACCCTTAAGTCGTAATTCCCGTGCCCATAACTTATTTCTCCGCCGAGGTTGAGACACTGTATGGTTGAATAGTTACACTAGAGTCGCAACGAAATGCTGGATGGATGTATATTCGTCAAAACTATTTGGCCGGATTTGACATCTATACGTATTGGGAAGTATTCCACATATCATGATTATAAAATGATGCTTTGATACGATTAACACATCAGGTCTTGCACCTACGAAACCTATGGTATCAATCGTACAACAATGGTTAAACAACGTTTGATAAAGGTAAATATTCTTTCCAAATTGAAAATGTCTACCAGTAGGTACATTTTATTTATTTGTTTACTTATTCATTTATTTATTTAATGTACTCTTAACTAAGTCTAAGAAAGCTAAGAAGGCAAGTGGTTTATTACTACACACAACCACAGCGCAACAAAGGTGAAATATTAGGGCATTCGAAGATTGTTACCACCGATATAAGCAAGGGAAGTAGATAAAAAGTTATAAATGGTAAATTCCCCCCCCCCCACCGGTACCTTGAAGCTATATACTAGCTAGTACTATATACATCAGGACCGGTATTCGATTCGTAGTATTTCAATCCAAAAAAGTATTTTGCAAAATGCGATTTCAGACGAGACTGTTGGTATACATTAAGTTTATTAAATATTTCCGCAGTGTATATGGCATATGATTCTGCGTAGAATAATTTGTCATATACGCCGCAAACCTACATTTCACTTGAAAGCCTTGTCTTGCCATACAACTAGCATTGGCGAAAATGCAAGCTCATCATCGTTTATATCACACTAAGACGGCTGATAAACCAAGAGACGTCTTATGTCTTTCCGATATGTCTGAGAAAATTCTAGCGAATATAAGCAGAAATCATGACGCAGACTTTTAAAATTCAGTTAGGGTTCTGTTGAGCTAAGCAGCGATTTTTAAAATTCAGTTAGGATTCTTTCAAAATAGGAATTTAATTATACTGTATACTTTCCACTTTCCTATTATTATTTAGCATCTATTATTGTAGAAAGTAACTATTTGTCCTAACTTTGTATTTTTTATCCAAAAAAAATCTTCGTTGCTTTTTACACGTGCGGAAAAAATTTTATTTTCAGTCAAATTCGTTATTAAAAATACAAAAATCTGACGCACAGACCAAAATGTGGTTTATATGTTTTGAATGACTGAAACTTAAAAATAATTATTTGTTTTAATTTGTTTCATTGTACGATCCAGTAACGTCAAAAGGGTAATTGTAACCAAAAAACCTATTTATTAATATTATTATCAGAGTGCAGTACTTATTCACACTAATGCAAATCAATTACACGGACACAGTAGTGTGGTGAACTTTTCAGGTATTTCCAGTCCATACATACATACGCACATAATTGATGAAAGAAACAAAATGCTATACCAAACGTGCAAATCATTCAAATGTAAACAAGTAACGTTTCCTTGCATTTGGTATATCGTGCATTAAAATATACATGTATGTTAAAATATACATGTATATCGTGCATTAAAATATACACATTTGTGTTATTTAAAATTTATAATTTTATAAAATGCAGCCAAAAATCTAACTAAAAAATAATCTTACACGTACAAATTAATTTATCCACAACAATGACATATTGTAAACAAGGAGATCGTATTTAGAATTTATTCTGAATCTAAAAGTAGAAACTTCCTTTTTTTTGAATAAATCGAAATTATCGTTTATCGACAGAACAAGTGACATTTTCACATATACTCGTAGACCAACATCGCTTTGAAGCTGAGGTTTGGCTCAAAGTTTTGACTTCAATACATTAAATTAGTTATCCATACCGTATACTTATTAAGTTAATGAAACTTAATTTGATATATGAAAACTTTTGTAAGCGCTTCGATAATAAAATAATTTACAATGAAAATGTAAGGGCTTCGTTGAGATGACCATATTAGGTCGAGCCAGCTATCTATGATCACGAGTACACTCGGAAAGCAACTGATAGAGTAGAATGACAAAATATTCTGTAGAACATAATCCATCTGCAAGACACGACACGACGCGACCACTTTGGCCACGATCTCCCCCTCACGGCTTACCCCATTTTGGGTAAACTTACAAGGATCACATGAGTTATTCGACATTTTGAAAGCCTTATAGTTATTTTTTAGTGAAGTTGGCGTATTCCAAAATTTTGGTATTTAGAATTTCTAAGAATTACACTAGATAATATGTATAAAAATAATGAAGTAATAAATATTATTAATGACGTCGCTCAATCTCAGTCTTAACTTCGATTTCATCTCAATCACAAACCAGATGAAACGGAACCTCGTGTTAGTAATTTGTTCGTAATAGCGTTCGTAAATTTACAAATATTCATAGATCCACTGCTCACTGTGGCCCGAAATTCACACCTGATAAAAAGATAAAAAGGAGGCTTTAAAAAATTATAACAACCGATACGAAGTAGATTATATTTTGTTTTTAAATTCTGTCGAGTAGCTAAAGCCTTTGCCGGCAACTGAACTTATTTAGAAAGAGAGGTTAAATCATATTCCTGATTTTACCGTAGATCTAAAAAAAATAGCTCGGAAAGGATCATTCTCTTTAATTATTCTAATTTATGTAATTATCACAAAAAGCTGTTTTTGCGACATTTGTCCTGCTCCCTTAAAATTACCCCAAAATTTAGAATAACGACTCCAGATTTAATTTTTGGGTTTACACTGATTTTCTCTAAACGCTACTGAGAAAACTTCAACTTGCTATGCTACTATAAACAGACGCTTTATACTCATACTAAATAGGGTCTTTATCGGCCATATGTTATTAGAGTTAACTATATATTTTCGCATGTTTACAAGAGGATAATGCTACGAGATCATGATATTCTATGGAAAAGCTGTTGTGAGAAAGAAAAAATCTTACATTTTAAGTCACATCTCATAAACGGGTGACCGTTGACTAATGGAATAATGCGTTGCTTACGCCATGACGTCACAATATATTGCATCGCGTAAACTTTTTCCCTATTGCCCTTATGCAAAATGCAATTAACGCATTGGCGATATAAACGCTAGAGTAAGAAAAAGTGATTTTAATAAAATATATTATTATTAATATTTACAAAGAATTTATGCAGTATTTACAAATGAAATGAGCGTCTTTCTTGTTTTTCATAGTTGCTGTATAAACTATACATCTGTGCAGTATACAGGATGGTATTTCTAAATTTGTTTTTAATACTTTTATCAATTCGCAGTGACGTTAAGTTCCAACATACCTACATACGACTAAACGAATTTCAGGCGATTACCTTTTTTTAAATTCCCATTTTATAACGCATTTATACACAGAACATCACACAGTAAAGAGTTTAATAATCTTAATGCAAATGTGAGTGATCTTTTTCAACTTTAATCACTTTTATTCTTTTGAAATCATTCTATGGTTTAAATATAATTAAATAAATAAGAATTTTTGTCATCGGTTAAGTAGTTTTGAAATTAAATAGAAATAACAAATTGAAAACATTAACTATTTGTAATTTTACTATAGGTAATCATTTTTTTAATCTATGTGTATTTATTGCAGAATACGAATTATTATACGGTAAGTGATATTAAAATTTACGTAGGTTACGTTTCGTCTAGTCCAAGGTACTCATTATATTATACAATTTTCATAGGGAATGAACCACGAAGAGTAAAGTAAATTTGCAATGAGACGTTAATGACAAAATGTTACCTTTATGAATAAATAACCTAATTCCTAGATACTAAGAATTTTTAAATATGTTATTATCTTTTAAATATGTTACGGATCGATGCTGTGACATAAATTATATTTTTGAAGGATATTGATGTGAACTATTTTTACTCATCTTTTTCTAATTTATATTCAAAGAAGTCTTTCATAAACTGGGATAAACATAAATTGTATGCAGAGCAAGATATTCGATATACACATTAGTATAGGTTTGCGTGTTTTTTCGTTGATGACGTCAAAATGTCTTTGTACTTTCCCTTTTAAAAACGCCAGAGCCATGCCAGATATTTATCGCCCCCTATGTGAGGACTTCTATCAATATAAATTGGCAATAGAGAAAAGAAAGTGAGCTAATATCAATATCCACCCTGCCATTATTCATCTTATAAATACGTAATATATTTAATGGCAATAGTAATCTGTAGTTATTTCCTAAATTCTTCAAATGAAATTATGATATTAATATTTGAAGTAAAATAAAGCGTGACGTTTTCAATCTCGTTGTAACCATATTGAATACTTGGATGCTTCTTCAAATTCACAGGCTGTATGGCATGTACCAGAAAATGTCTACAGATTAGCTAGCATGCAAGAACTGACATGCTGAAAGGAAACAAATAAAAAATTATATCCAAATTTGTCGCGATCTGTTTTCTTGTAATCTACGTAAATAAGTCTATAATAGGCATGTGTTAAAACTCCAGGAATCTGGAGTTATAACCATCTCGCTTTTTAATTATTTTCCTTGGATCATTTTCCACAATGCCCAAAGTCGCGACTTCAGTGAATTATTTTCGCCGATTATATTCTACAATCTGGATCTATCTTTGATGTTATGAATGGTATCACAATCCGCGACTAGTTTCAAATGTAGAATGAAACTACTTGAACTAACCATGGGATTGCATACTTTTAGTTTCTAGCTTCTCACTTTACGAGTCGCAAGCTGTTTTTCGAGTCACCTCTTTATTGGCAATGGAACCAAAATTCTCTGAAATTTTACAAAGTTTTTTAATATTTTTACCAAAGTATGTAAAAATAAGTACAAATATTTTCCATATCAGTTTCCTTCTTTAGAATTTCGCCGAGAAGCATAACCATAATTGAGTCAATCCGTTTTCATCCGTCCAACCATCTGTATTTGAGTCACAGTCGATCTTCTCCATGGTAAATTGTAGTACCCTGCTACAAGTTCAGATGAATGAATATAAAGCTAATTTTATCAGACGTAATTCAAGAGTAAGGAAGTTTAGAAAGTCGAAAAAAGAACTATCTTTTAAAACCTGAAAAATATGAGGTTACAGATAATATTGTTATTATATTGAATAAATTTAGCGTTAATTTTGTAGAAATTCATTATCCACAATTAAATGAAACTACGTTATGTAGTATTATTTTTACTTTCTCTAAGTTCTTTACCACGACCTAGGTTTCGTTCTATTACAACATCTTCAGGTGAGCTATCTGTACATAGGGTATATATCTTTATGGTATATATTAGGGTATATGTCTATAGGGTACATAGCTTTACTAATAGCCCACCTGAAGATGTTGTAATACAACGAAACCTAGGTCGTGGTAAAGAACTTTATGAAAGTAGAACTAATACTACATCACGTAGTTTCATGTAATTGTAACTGATAATATAATCAACAATCATTTACCAATGAGGACAGCCAAATTCATAATTTCAATTTACACTTCGAATCATTTCGATACATGCTTGTTATATTACTTCCTTCCATTGGTCTTTCTTTGTTATTCAAATAGTCCTTGACGGCTTTTTATTTTACAAACATTTCATATGTTACTCAAACTTTTTAATAAATTATGCATACCGCTGCATTCCTTGGCAGGAACTCATTTATTCTATTTCAAAGACAGAAATGACTGAATTGCCAAAATAGGTTAACAATAAAGTTCGGTATTAAAAAACTTGCAGTAATATCAAACTAAAACATTTTTACAGACGCTCTGCGGATTTCTTCAAATTCAAATTTTAAAAAAGGCTTAATAAGTTATAAAAATATATATTAAGTAATTATCTATTTCAGAAAGAAAATTCATAACTAGAAAAAAGGTTTGGTATTTGTTCTTAATACAAAATTTGCATATTTGAATATGGGTATTAAAATGAATAAATGGCAGAATTATTAAAGATATCAAAAAAGGTTGAAAAATGGTTGAATTACAGTTTCAATAGATGAATTACTTTTTTCAATCCACATTTTTTTTTATTTATTTCACATTAAATATGGCATAACTATTTTTTCATATTTTTTGTCTCTCATTTCATAACCAATAATTTTCTGAATACGTCTAATTAAAAATTGCTTCAATTTTAAAATAGCTCAGCATCTAATAATAACTTCAATTATAAATAATTTTTAATTCCTGTACCGTCGACCAGGAAATGAAGGATAAAATTAATAAAACGCGGAAGAAAACAAAACACAAAGGTTCGTTACGAGTACTTCCGGGGCCAAATGGAATTTACTGCGTACAGCCTAATTTGGTTCACATAATATTTGAGAACCTCCTTTTGTCTGTTTTATAAAGCACGAATTTACGGCCACAGAGAGAGGCGAATCACCGAATATCTATTTATCTGCAAACGCTGTTAAGTACGAATTACTATTAAGAGATTCCGCTCCGTATGAATACATTTAGTCCGGGATTGAGATAAAATTGAAGTTAAATTACATTTCCACAAATATACCAAGCTTATTTCGCTCTCGGCACAAATGTGTGGAAATTTGTCTATTCCACAGTCAGGTCTTTGCTGCGCGCACTCGGGGGCAATTCGTGCCACTCGTGCTACACAGCATAAATGAACTGTTGCCGATAAACATTAACTAATTTTTGCGTAGTTAGACTCAGCAATTTATTTCACCGTATATGTAAACTATTGCGATATATATTAGTTAATTTTCCCACAGTATGATGCAGCATTCGTCTTTTTTATTCATAATGATTTTTCTATTTACTAATGAAATATTGAGTAACAGTTTTATAGATACCTGAATTTATACATACATAAGCCATCTAGAGATCAACTTGCGTACTTGTTAATATTGACAAGATTATTTTCGAAAAATGAACATTTATTTTATATCATAAAATTTTATTGAAATATGGGAACCAATAATCGTACGCATGATTATGTTTCAAAGAGATATATCTCAAAAACGAATTAAGCTAATGAGGTAAAACTAAATCTTACGAAGGTACTTGTTACATATTTTACACTTGTCTGACATTATTAATAATAATTTGGTTTAACAGTTACTAATTTTAAAATCTTGAAACTAAATGACACAGAATCCAAATCACAAGCTACCTCCTAGAGCAATAACAATGACAATGTTATGTTGGCAAGACAAAGACATATTAAACAGCGTGACAAGTCTGAACTTGTTTAAAACTTCGCGCTGCCGCGTATAGGTATAGTCATGTTTATACCCTTCCACTACAAGAGGCGAATCACATTTTATTTTTTTTCGA
Source organism: Druceiella hillmani (assembly GCA_039881145.1). NCBI lineage: Eukaryota > Metazoa > Arthropoda > Insecta > Lepidoptera > Hepialidae > Druceiella > Druceiella hillmani. The sequence continues at coordinate 2,088,236 of JAYKKI010000098.1, read as the reverse complement.
AGTGTTGTACTACTTTTTTTTTTCTGTGATTATATGTCACAGAACCCATGAAAAATATTATTATTTATTTTTTTTTATTAAAATTATTATAAAAATCTGAAAAAAAAAATATAATATTGTCTGCAAAGTTACTTCGTGTTAGTTTTACCTATTTACCTTAATTAGTTTTTAAGAGATATCTCTTTGAATAATAGTTATGTGAACAGTGATTTTTTCCCGTATCTCAAGTCAAAGCGGAACACGGCCGCGAAACGTACATAAATCTTATTTGGACATCAAGTCGATATTAAAACAAAAGTTTCAATGTAGGTTCCCATTTGGGGGCCGAGTCGTCATACTTAACCGGCTAAACCTTTTTATGTGCTTTTAATTGTTGTAACATCACTAAATTTGGCAGTTTTATATAGTTCTAATGACAATATAATAAAATGGTAACATCAGACTGATTCGGTGAACTAAAACCGGAAGTTAAACATTGCACTCGATGATGAAACAATGTATCCTGACCCTAATTTCACGCATTTTGCATTATACAATTTTGCAATTGTGTATAGTTCTGATGACTATATATGAAAATGTTACCATTGAAGTGATTTAATGAAACAGAATCGGAAATCAGACACTGAACTCAATAACACAACAAAGTATCCTAACCGTGTTTGGTCTTCTAATAGTTGTGTCGTCGTGAAACTTGGCATTTGTAATAGTTCCGATGAATACAAAATAAAATAATACCACCTGACTTAATCAATTACATGGAACAGAAAGTTTAACAATCAACTTGATAATGAAACAACTTAGCCTAACCGTTTTTGGGTTTCTAATTTTTGTATACACAGTGGTCCATTTAGGATCGAGAACATTTGCATCTGAGAAAGCATACGTAGCTCTAAGTAGAGTAAAATCAATTTTGCAATCTTATTGCCTTGTAATACTGATGCATAAAGAGAGACGTAAGGTTTGCGCGCATAGTCGCCCATAGACACAAAATCAAAAAGAGACACTTCAATTTAATCAAATATGCTGCTTTCTAATTTGAATCCTACCGGATTTTTTAATAAAGTGTTAATATTTCAAAAAGTAGTTATAAATAAAATGTTAAACAACTTCTAAAAATATTTCATTGTTTAATATAAGACTAAAAAGTAATAATAAATTAATAGTTAAAAAAACTAGGAAAAGCACGCTATCCTAAACTGTGCACTAAAAAGCCAGTAATAATTATCAAACCTGTTCTACTCCTTAAATAACTTAGGGAAAGCTATGGTTGTTATTGAGTATAATCTGAGTGTAAAAAAATAAAAAATTGTGTTTCTCAAACTACAATTATGTGAATAAAAATACTTAAAATTTCAGTTGGATTTCAAGGAAAAGCGTTCACGCTTTTATATTCAAGTACTATACACAGCACACACACACTCATAAAACTGTGCATGTGCATGTGTGTGTGTATGTGTATATATGTATGTATTAAGTAAGTTATATTTTTATATAATACTATGGTCACGAAATATTTAGAAAGTTGTTAACTCTGCATAATATGGAAAAGGCTCGTCGAGGAATCCATAAATGATTTTAAAAATACGATCTATATATTTTGTCTAACCTTATCAATCATAATAAAACATGTAGAGGGAAACTTTGGTTAAACTAACGATTTTATTCAATGTTACATTTTAATCTTCCGAATTTTCATATTTTAAAGCACAAGAAGATTTTATTTCCTTCAAAAAATATGTTCAGAGGTTTTTGTAGCAAAAAGATAATATTTAATGAATTATCACAGCTAAATTTGTCTAAAAATTAATTGCTTTTTATTCTGCTCGTTTATTTTGTAATTACATTTGTCTTGTTGAAAAGTTGGCAAAAGTTTAATAGGCAAGTAAGTAAACGAGATATATAAATATTTGCATTAACGACAGTTACAAAAAATTTAATTTTTTTATTACAGAGAAATTGAAGTAAATTCACTGCATCTAATATCGAGACATTTTGTGAATCCATTTAATTCAATGCTTTTAAAACTCCTGTATATAAAAAGTGTCACTGGAATAAACTTCATACTCATTTTAAGACACCCCTCCAAAATGGCAGAAAATACACTCTTTGTGTTCTAAAATACTTTGATTTATTTGCAGGAGCCGAGAAATCAAAATCAGCATTATTTGGTGGCCCATTTCGTGGAGTTTTAGTATAGATCTGATCAAAAAGGGTATGTTAAGGGGAGTTAATACATTTGATTTAAGAAAGAACCGATCAGCCATTCCAACCTTATTAGAAAAAAAAGCATACGATCTGAGGCACATACTGCAATATATCTCAGTGTTAACATTATTGAAAATTAGCCTAATAAGAATGTAAACAATGATGAATAAAGTCTTAATCCAGTTTTTTGTGTGCTTTTCTTCATTTTCCAAACTTTTTCCATTTTAAATAAAAAAGAAACATATCAACGACTTTAGAAACATTATTATAAAAACTACCTTCAATCGTGGAAAAAAACATGGTAAATTACGTAATTTATCCTAATATAACATATATGTCAAAATAAAAGTAACTTTCTATGCATCTTTAAGATTTACACAATTTTTTAGATCTCCTAAAAACTTACGTTCCGATGACTTTTCTCTGTTCTTGGTTAAGCGATTCATTTATTGTTAGTTGAGTCTTTCTTGTAACTTTTAATTGGTAATTTATCTTATATGTAATTTATATATTAGGCATCATTCGATTACGTTTTTACTCTCTGAAATAAAAGCATACAAAGAGCTTTGTGAGCTCGATAGTCTTCCGACAGTCGCAGCTCATTGACTTTGAGGCTAACTTGTATTACAGTACTGATATCATTATTACTAAGAGACTTCTATTAACTGACTAAGCTGAGGACCAGTAATTAAATCTTTCCACCTAATGACACCTACATTAATGGCTTTATGTAGGGATATAAGAAGGAGAAACAAAAAAGACAAACTTATTTTGGTCATCAAATTAATGAAATTCCATTGTTGTTGAATTTTCACGTGTTACTAAAGTATCTAGTTTTACCAGGTTTTGACAGTTATTTTTAGCTTCATTACATGCGTTGTCTAATCCTTAATCATTCCATCCACCTTGGATGTGCGATATCGATGTCTTATGTCGGTCTAGTTCGACAAGCTCTCAGAGTTTTTTTAGGAAAATGAGTCATCAAATAGTTGAGCTCAAACATAATAATTTGGAAAACTCGATGGACATCTTTTTAGTCGTTTTTAAAAAAAATACCAGACATCTGGAAGCTTGAAAACATAAAAAAAATTATTACAATCAATCCATTAGTTTACGTGCCAGTTCTTTTCCGTTTCACGCATATTCTAATTCATGTGATAGGTTGAATAGAGGAAATTGTCTTATTAGCAATTTGCATTTATTTTATACAGCGAAGCCAAATAGATTTGTAAATAACTTAAGAAATATCAGTAACCAAAAAATCTACTTAAGAAACTTGCGATTTAATCAAAGTCAATAATTTGATCTCTTATTCTAGTTAGCTTGATTAGCATAAAATTTTAAACTCATTAGTTTTGAGATTAAGTCTATTCGAGCATGTTTCCAGCTTTTCTCAAATATGGGTGACCATAAATATATTATTTATATACTTGTGAAATCAACAATTTAAAAATGGAGCTTGTACCAAACACATTTTATATGGAAACCTAACTCACCGCTAAAAATATGAACAGGAGGGGAAATAGAAGCTCGTATCATGAAATTTTTAATATCAGCATTCAAACACGGGGCATTTAGTCGTTAGTACGTCAACGTTAACGTTTAACGTACTATGTAAATCAACAAGCTAAATGTAACTGCAAAATAAACGAGCAAAATACAATACAATTATTTTTAAACACGTGTAATTTTGATAATCCATTAAACATTGTCTTTTTGCTACAAAACCCTTCCTAAAAAGCTCTTCTTCTGAAGACCACATATTAATTTTACTCTATTTAGAGCTATCTATGCTTGCCCAGATGTAAATATTCTCAGTCCTAAATAGACCATTGCGTATTCAAAAATTAGAAACACAAAAACGGTTAGGATAAGTCGTTCCTTTATCAAGTTGAAAGTTAAACCTCTTATTCCATTTAATTGATTAAGTCTGGTGGTACTATTTTATTTTTTGTCATCAAAACTACTAAAATTGTGAAGTGTCATGATGATACAACAATTTGAAACCCAAACACGGTTAGGTTATGTTGTTATGTTACTGAGTTCAGTGCCGGTTCTGTTCCAATTAATCAGTTCGATGGTAATATTTTAATGTATTTTCTTTAGAACTATACACAACTGCATGAGTTTCATAGATTAGGATACATTGTTTTGTCATCGAGTTCAATGCCTGACTTCCGGTTTTATTCCACCGAATCAGTAATCATTTTTTCGTATTGTCATTAGAACTACATAAAACTCTACTACTGCATAACATTTCAGGATGGTACAACAATCAAAAGTGCATAAAATTTAATTTCGTAAATTAATTACATATCAAGGTAGTTACAAGTTGACCTGATAAAAGCGTGTTGAAAATTCAAGAATCATAAGAATGCTAATAAATTATTCACAATTAAATGAATCTACGTGATATAGTATTATTTCGACTTTCTTTTCTATTATTATTTCCATTTATTAAAAAAGTAGAAATAATACTACATCAAGTAGTTTCATTTAATTGTGAATATTGAATTTTTACAAAATTAACGCCAAATATATTCAATGCTAATAAACATAAGAACTGTAATGTCGTACAAACAAAAGAGCTAAGAAAATGTTATGCCAAAAAATAACGGAAAATATGGATATATCAATATAAGAAAAATGATTTAATTCCCCTGCAGTGGAAAAGTAAAGTTGAAAGTACACAATTAAAAAAACAAAATAAAAGCGTTGATATAATGGTATAACGTGCAGTATTACTCGTGTATTGAAATTAGTAGTTTCAGCTATCAAATTAATATAATTATAAAAATATTTAGAACGTTAAATAAACTAAATCAAATTTTAAAATTGCGAAATGATTAACGTAATAAACAATTTATATTATCAAAATATTCAACATATAAATATAAATTATATCATATATTTAAGTTTAAAATTATAGATATATGAAACGTCACTTAATATTTAATTAATTTTATATGGCGGCGAATTATACAGTATAGTAATTAGAGTGAACTTATTTATGATAAGCGACATTGTTTTAAGGTCAAAGGTCTTTCCGGGATGGACTTTGTACTTTTTGACGGTACAGGTAATGATTTTCCAACAAGAGTCAGAATCTTTCAAGAAGCGGAAGCATTTTTTCTCAATTCTTTGTTATTAGATTTGACATACCTTGGCTTACAAAGTCATGGAATTTTCAATTAATAATTGTTTCCAAGTATTATCATCACTTCAAGCATTATAGTAAATCTCTAATTTATATTTAATGAATTAAGAAACAATTTTTTATCATTGTTCAATTTCGCCTTTAAAATGCAACACCGTCTCTATTTTCTTGGTCTTGTTTGTTATAAAAAAGAAATTAACTGTGTATGCTTAGTAAACTGCACGATAAAACTTATAAAATATTTTTAGTTTACACCATTAAACCAAATATTGCATGTACTAAAATATATTGTCCATGCAGTTTCTCATGATCAAATTTTTGAATGGCATAACTGAAGTGATATTTTTAAGGCATATCGTGAAATTTGTTACCTTGAATAATTACATACAAATAATTATAATGTATACTTGTCTTGATTACATTTAGTTTCTAACTATTACTATCAATACTAAAAAATTAACTATTACTAAAACATTAATTGTAGATATTTTAGTAATATACTATAAATTATTGCTACTTTTACCATCGAAGTTTGTATAGGAAACAAAAAAGTCCAAATTTAATCATTTACAATAAATGTGTGTTTTTCGAAATTATCCTTAAGTTGATCTATTATCACTCGATATTCCATGACTTAATAAAAAAAATCGCAAGGAATAAATTATGAACTATATTACGCAAAAATTAGCTAATATTTATCGGCAACAGTTCATATATGAAGTGTGGCATGGATAGAAATAATATGTCTGTTTACTCGAATGGCACCCGAGTGCGCGCAGCAACGATCTGACTGTGGAATCGACAAACTTCCATTCGTTTGTGCTCAGAGCATAAATGTAATTTGACTTGAATTTTATCTCAATCCCAAACTAAACTTATTCAGACAGAGTGGAACCCGTGTTAGTAATTTGTTGGTAACAGCGTTTGCAGATAAATAATTATTGGGAGGTCCACCTTTCCTGTGACCCTAAATTCGCGCCTTATAAAACAGGCAAAAGGAGGCTCTCAAATATTATGCGAAGCGAATTGGGCTCTATGTAGTAATTTTCTTTTAGCGCCCGGAAGTACTCGTAACAAACCTTTGTGTTTTGTGGTCTTCCGCGCTTTATTAATTTTATCTTTCATTTCCTGGTCGACAATCCCGAAATTCAAAATTCTTTATTACCTGAATTTATTATTATATGATAAATTACTTTATAATTGGAGCATTTTTTAGCTAGGCCTATGAAGAATTTATCCATTCTAAAATCAGAGACCAAAAATATGAGAAAATAGTCCTGATATGTTCAATATGAAATCAATTGAAGACAAATGGGAAATAGAAATTTATCTCTTCAAATTATTACTTGAAATTTTTTCAATCTTTTTGATACTTTAATAATCCTGTCATTTATTCATACCCAATATCCAAATTCAAATATACGTACATATATTGTGTTATCAGGTATTAGACTTTTATTTCTGTTTTATAATTTTTTGTAATGAAATAGACAATTAATTTTTTTTTTAAATTTATTAAGCCTTTTTTTTAAATGTTAAGTCTCATAAGAAATTCGTGGAATAATTTTAAAAAATATTTTAATTTCTTATTATTTCCGGTTTTTAATACCATACTTTATTGCTTACGTATTTTGGCAATTTATTCATTTCGACTTTTGAATAAGTAATTTTGTGTTAAGGATCTCAGTGATATTCATAATTTAATGTAAACTTTGTGTAACTTATAAAAGTTAGTAAAATAAAAAGCAATCGAATATCTATATAAACAATAGAGACAGTTGGAAGGAGGTTAAACGAAAAAGCATGTATTTGAAATGTTTCATGTTTTAAAATTAAATTAAGAATTTGACTGTCCTTATTTATTTATAAAGATTATTTACTGTAATATCGTTATGTGTATTTACTGTAATATCGTTATACTGTAATATCGTTTATGTTTAGCGTTAGTTTTGTAGAAATTCTTTATTCAAAATTAAATGAAATTACGTCATGTAGTATTATTTCTACTTTCTTTGAGTTCTTTACAACGACCTAGGTTTCGTTGTATTGCGAATCTTTGCTAATAGCCCACCTGAATGTGTTGTAATACAACAAAACCTAGGTCGTGGTAAAGAATTTAAAGAAAGTAGAAATAATATTACATCACGTAGTTTCATTTAATTATGTAATATCAGTTTTTCCTGTAACTTTAATTTTTAAAGCTTTCAAAAGATGGTTTTTTTTTCGACTTTCTAAACTTTGGAGCCATCGCCAAATTACGGCCAAGTATTTTTTAAAGTTCTCATTCTAAGATGACGTGTAAATAAATTAGCTTTATATTTATCTAAATTGGTAGCAGGGTGTTACTATTGGGTGAAAAACGTCGACTGTAACTCAAATACAGATATATGGACTGATGACAAATGACTGATCCAATTATGGTTAAATTTTTCTACGGAATTCTAAAGAAAGAAATTTAATTTGTTAATATGGCAAAGTATTATACTTTTTTATATACTTAGACATGAATATTAAATAGATATGTAAAATTTTTGAGCACTTTGGTCCCATTAAAAGAAAAACGTCGATAGAAAAACAGCTTGCGATTCTTAAAGTGAGAAGGTAGGAACTAAGAGAATGTAAACACATGCGTCGGTTCAAGCAGTTTCACTCTACATTTGAAACTAGTCGCATAGTAGTGGTGTGATACCATTCATTATACCAAAGATGGACACATAGACAGTACTCCGCCTTTAATATCCAACCACTTCTCGCAAACTTCTTTAGGTCGTAAGTCCCCATAGCTCTGGGATATCTCACACTGCGTTCCAAAGATCGTCGTCTCCCCTCGAATAGTTGTCTAGTCCATCGGTTTTTGGTTCTGCGGCAAATATGGCCTGCTAATTACCACTTTAGTTTGCTGATGTTAAGAGTTATACCGACTACTCTCCGTCGGATTTCCTCATTTTCGATTTTATCACTTTGAGACACTCCTAGCATAGCTCTTTCATAGCACGATGCGTGGCTTCATAGGTGTGGTTAAAGCCGGCCTGAGTATCCACGTTTCAGCACCGTATTTTATTTCATATCAGTGTTTGAAAGAAAGAAAATGGGACAAAGTACCATCAAAAAAATATCTAATAAAAAATATGCATATTAATGTTTCTTTCCGCGTTCTAATATTTTAAATGTTGATGAGTATCATTGGTCATTAAGAAAATGGATTCAGTTAATATTTATGGGAGGTGTAAATTAATGTAAAAGGGCTATCACATAAGCTTTTATTAATATATATATATATATATATATATATATATATATATATATATATATATATATTCTTTGCTTTAATAATTTAATACTAGATAAGTATTACCCATTATTTAAAAAATGGCAATATCGAAAAATGCTTTCGCATTTTTTCATAGTGTTACTTATACCTGATAAAGTCAGCGTCAACTTGCTGTTCAATTTTTTATGTATGTGTGGTAGGCGATCACGTTTTTCCGTCAACTCTATATTCTTTCACGTTGCATCATAATGGAATTATTCTGTTCCGTGAATAGAAGACCAAAATTGTAAGCTGTATAACAGCTTACAATTTTGGTTCCTCAGAGTTCTCATTTACGGTTAATTTAATAAATATTTGCGCATGTTAGGAATAATACAATAGTAAATTACTTAATGAATGTCATGTTAGGAATAATACAATAGTAAATGAATGTCATGTTAGGAATGTCATGTTAGGAATGTCATGTTAGGAATAATACAATAGTGTCATGTTGGGAATAATACAATGTCATGTTAGGAATAATACAATAATGTCATGTTAGGAAAATGGAATGTCATGTTAGGAATGGAATGTCATGTTAAAAATATCATGTTAGGAATGTCATGTTAAAAATGTCATGTTAGGAATATCATGTTAGGAATAATACAATGAATGTCATGTTAGGAATAATACAATAGTAAATGAATGTCATGTTAGGAATGTCATGTTAGGAATAATACAATAGTGAATGAACATGTTAGGAATAATACAATAGTAAATGAACATGTTAGGAATAATACAGTAGTAAATGAACATGTTAGGAATAATACAATAGTAAATGAATAATACAATAGTAAATGACTTAATTTTTTGGCATATTGAGCGTATTCAATCCTTCATATTGGCTCTTTTCCTCTTATTACTGTTTTTAATGTAATATAATTAGTATCACGCTCGTTGAATGAGTTTAATCGGTTGTGCTTAATGTTATTGAAACAATTAAAACATCTATTTAATAATGATCAACTTTATCTTTTCCAATTTTTTTAGAAATAGTTGAGAATTAGCATATGAAAAATTAACCTTATATAGAATAGACACTTTTTTGTTGCCCTCTGTATATATGCATGCAGGTTTATAATAAATTATGTGTCTATTATTTCTACTCGTACATGTGATTTTATACATCAAACATATACGAGCTCGTAGCTCCTTAACGTTTTCTGCTTAGAATACAATGCATAAATACCTGTGTGAAGAATAGACAGGTTTTCGTTACTCTCTATAGTTGTACACATAGGCTTAAAACAAAAAAATTATATTTATTATTCATTAAGAAAATAATTTAATCTGATAAATTCATTAATGAGATTCTATGCATCAAAGTGAATATTTACGTAGCGGGTTTTTGTAAGAAAATGGATTGTGTTTCTGTAAAAAAATTAGACAATTTTTTTTTCTTCGCTGAAATCGCAACTTGGACATTTGAGGGTATAGACAAAGTTTAAAATTTTTACATAGTTTCCTAACATTATCTTTTAATTTGATGCACAGAATAATCTTTATAAATATTGAACATAATATCACCATGTGAAACTGAACATAATATCAGCATAATTTCAAGTTTTTGGCATAAATTTTCAATTACGATTTTCACCTTCTACTATTATAACAACGATATAGTATTAAAATCGATATAATTCTGATTCCAAATTATTAAATTTTCTTACGGTGTCTCCCACCGACCTTCCACCAGATTGAATATTCTTTCACATCTCATAAAATTTCTCTGACTGAAATCTCTTTCAAGCTCTCTTTCAGTAAATTCGACTTTTCTTTATCAAATTTGTTTGACGGATATTAAAGCATTTGTTTTCGATAATTAATCTCCGGTACTTTGTGAATTATTGCAAACTCTCGAACTTTCGTCTCAATAACTTTTCTCTAACCCTATCAAATTTTGTCAGTTCGCGAGAGTTAACCAGACGATGTCTGGTTAACTGACTCCCGAGGAAAATTGGTATTAATTAAATCGACATTAGAATAATATAAATTCGATATAAATAATATGGAGCACAGAGGCCAAAATTTTTTAGCAAACGATTTTAATTAAATTCACGTAAATACTTGGCTTCAAATGACAGATTTTAAGTTATTGAAAGATGAGGTATTCATACGTATGTAATATTTGTGAGGTATATAATTTTAAATAGAATTTAATAATCTATTATTTAGATTCATATATTAGAATATATGATTTAATTGTAAAATATTAAACATAAACATCCCTTTTATATTTTAGAATGTATGTTTTAATTGTAAAATATTAAACATAAACACCCCTTGATGCAATGAATCCCTATGAAAACGCACAAATCATTTCTTATTGTAGAAAAGAAACGGTTAGTTCATATTTTAGCTACTTGTTGCATCTAGGGTTACATTGAATGTATTACGCTTAGAACTTTATCCTTATTTGCACATTTTACGGTACAATAGAGTTTACGAAGTTTATAACATGTTACTTATGTTGTGCATGAGATTAAGCCTTGAAGTAAAACAAGTAGGATAACGTGGTTGTAAGAGATATTTTTTAGTCATGTGATGTGTTTTTTAGAAACGTTGAAGCTAACACGCGTTTAAGGATAACGTTAGTAGAACGAAGGAATATTTCCAAGTTTGTACAACAAAATGTGCAAGCCGACACAACCATGAATGCATAAAAGATATCATGTCTAACTGAGTTTTCGTCAAAATATATATTGCCTCCCCTAGGCAGATTCAGAGTAGAAATCGATCTTCTACGAAACAGTTGTCGAAAGTCGACTTACCAATTTTTTAAATATTTCTTTAAATCTAAATTTATAGTCCATCATAACAGTTTTAATAGACACAAAATTTTGGAACGAGAAATCTCTTTTCGTTATCAAAAACTTATATTGAAAATTATTGGTTATAAATCAATCATTCTCAAGGAAATAATATCAATGTACCTCGTACCTTGAGAATTAAAAATAACTTAAGGACTGGAGTAAGCTACTAAAAAGACACCAGCGGATGTATCGTCATATATCGAAACACTTTTTTCTCTTTAGTACGTACGATGGGAGAGTACATTTGATATACATTTCCCTTATTATTTCCGTTCAAGCCGCTCCCACGCGGCTGATGGACGGAAAGCGTTCCACTCGCGTGCCCGCCAAAGGGCTGACCAAGCACTCGCGCGCGCGGTGTTGCCGCGCCCGCGGTAAGGTGAGGGTTTAAATATATTATTATGAGTTTTATTCATGCGTGGAGCGCTGCGTCGGCAACACGTCCTCTTACCTAGATGCACAATAGTATGAAGGATTCGAGAGCCCTTTCAAGGTGAATATCGCCCGTTGCTTTACGAAATATTTGATCGCAAGTGAAAAGCGAATAATCAAATATTGAATGAGCCATTTTGTCTATTAATACGTTGGCGTCGAAGGGGGGAATATGTGAGTGCGATATTGGGAATCGTTACGCGTGTTCCGGATTTAATGTCACAAAATTATTGCATTGTTTTTACTTTCGTGTCGTAATTATTTATTAGTTTGTTTAGTAGAAAAATCGATATATTAAACAGAAGAAGACTGTAATACAAAATAAATAAAACAAAGGCGCGATTAAATGAAACTACGTGATGTAGTATTATTTCTACTTTCTTTAAGTTCTCTACCACGACCTAGGTTTCGTTGTATTACATCTTCAGGCGGGTTATTAGCAAAGATCTTTGCTAATAGCCCACCTGAAGATGTTGTAATACAGCGAAACCTAGGGCGTGGTAAAAAACTTAAAGAAAATAGAAATAATACTACATCACGTAGTTTCATTTTATTGTGAGTAATGAATTTCTACAAAATGTACGCCAAATATATTCAGAATAAAGGCGATTAAGGGCGATGTCACGATGGCGATGATCAAAATAATTAACAGATACTCGCTTTCGTATCGAAATTATTTATTATGCTAATAAATATTTCGTCGAAAAATAGAAATTCCAATCTTTTTCTTATGAGGTCAAGTTATTAAGATTTTATTTTATGAAAAAATAACTTTAAACGAAAGAAGAATATAATACAAAAAGAATAATATAAAGGTGATTTAGGGCGACCCCTCGCAACGAGGATCTATGAAATTAAGACACTGCTAAACTTTGTTGTAAACCGAATAATATTTTGTGCAGATAAATTGTTATAATGAATTGGTGAAGTACGAGTTTAACTTCCGTTCCCGTGGTAATCATAATATCACTGTTGGAGTTCTGTAGTCAAACGTGGAAGCTATTGTTTTTAAAATTACAAAAAACTCTTAATTGTGTGGAAATAAAGCAGATGGAAATTACTAGACAAGTATTATTTGGTATTTTGTGAAATAACTAAACTTTAATTTGTGCTTTCCGGACAGCAGGCATGGCCGATTTTAATGTTAATTTAAAATTTCAATGTCAAAAATTATATGTAATATTATGTACAGTTGTCTCTGCAATTTTTTTCAATGCTCACGTTATTATAAAATTACAATTATTTATAATTCTGCAACATTTGAAAAAAAATTATTTAATATCTGAGGCATATCTGATGAGCAACTTCGTCTAATTTTTAGTCTTAGTTAAATGATTACTTTTCTTTTTATATTCGTTTGCAACTAAAGCATTTTATATTTACATATGTCCATTGTATTCATCTGTAGAAATACGGGGTTTATGTACAGGTACATGTATATAATATAATATTTTATGACACTGTCAGTAAATTAAAATGAACAATTGTTTTTTTTTAATATTCGCATGTTGGCGATTTTGGCATTTGCGATGATGGTCTGTTTGTATATTTTATATTTATATACAATTTAAAATATGTCTGTATTATATCTACAAATTTTACAACTTTTGATTGACAACCATATTTAGTGGATTTTTTTATATCTCTATATTTTTATAGAACAAAAACTATTTTTCAGACAAATTTCATTACCTTGAAGTTATTGGCCCCGATATGTAGACAAAACGACGGTTTGCAAGTTTTGAACGACGGTACATTAAAGAGAATATTTTGTCTTTCTTTCTTTGTTTTATTGTTTTTACTAGTACGGTTAGATTTTTATCATACTTTAAATTGTATTCATATTTTAGAATGTATATTATATATTAATTGTAAAATATTAAATATAAACACCCCTTGATGCAATGAATGCCTATGAAAACGAATAAATAATTTCTTATTGTAGAAAAAAATGGTTAGCTCATATTGCTGCTTGTTAGCTACTTGTTGCATCTAGGGTTACATTGAATATATTACGTTTAGAACCTAATCCTTATTTGCACATTTTAATGTACAATAGAGTTTACGAAGTTTATAACATGCTATTTATGTTGTGTATGAGATTAAGCCTTGAAGTAAAACAAGTAGGATAACATGGATATAAGAGATCTGTTTTAGACATATGATGTATTTTTTAGAACATAATATGTTGAACCTAACACGCGTTTAAGGATAACGTTAGAAGAACGAAGGAATACTTCCAAGTCTGTAACATTATTAGTTTATTGATGTATGTCTTTAGGTAGGACTTAACTATCGTTCAAGAACAAAATGTGCAAGCCGATAATACCATGAGTGAAAAAAGATATCATGTCTAACTGAGCTTTCGTCAAAGGATATATTGCCTTCCCTAGGCAGATTCAGAGTACAAATCGATCTTCGACGAAACAGTTGTCTAAAGTCGCCTTACCAATTTTATAAATATTTCTTTAAATCTAAATGTATAGTCCGTCTTAACAGTTTTAATAGACACAAAATTTTGAAATGCGAAATCTCTTTTCATTATCAAAAACTTATATTGAAAATTATTGGGTATAAATATGTAGACAAAAAGACGGTTTGCAAGTTTTGAACGACGGTACATTAAAGATAATATTTGGTCTTTCTTTCTTTGTTTTATTGTTTTAACTAGTACGGTTAGGGTTTATGTGAATATTTAGTAAATCGAATACAGCTGTTGTCCAAATAGCTCACATCTGTTGGAACTACGTTTCGTTATGAAATATATCAATGAAACCATCAAACTTCTCCGATGAGATTAATAATCGAAATAATCAATTACTAATGTTCTCCGAAGGAACCAATGGTCTTTACAAACTTTAGACTGAAGAGTTACGTGTACACAATGATATGATTAGAAATATGAAGTCACAATTTATAGGTTTTGTGGCTAGGATCCGAGATATAAAAAGGAAAATGATAATTTAATTTCACTTTGACAGTACTATTCTTTATATATTAGAAATAATTAAAAAAATAATAATTTTATAACAAATATATATACGAGTATATAAACGCTTTAAATCCGAATTAACTAAACTGATTTTGTATATACGTACCAAGAATATATTTTATTAACAATTCATCTTAATACGTTCATGTTTCATCTTTCTGAAATACACATATTAATTAATATAAAAAGATAAATCCGCAAAAAAATTTGTTTGAACGCCACTTAATTTTTAAAGTATTTATAAAAAAATTATAAAGACAATAACAGAAAATATCGAAATGCACTGCTAGGAAAACTTAAAATATCCTCCATGTAAAATAACTTACATAATCATGTTAACGACCAGATGGATACGCAAGTTATTTTATAACGGTTCTGTTTTTCCTTTTGACTTAGGGAATCCTAAATAGTTGTGAATCATTTTAGGTGTTTACGAGCGAAATGACAATCTCCAAATTTTGTCATGTGTTAATGTAAAATCACTGTAAATCGACCTACAGGTGATATACGAGTATAGTTTTGTAGGTCAGTGAAATCAAATCGCTTGTCAGCGATTTATCTACCAAAGCAAAAACAATTTATTTTAATGACTATAATTACCGTTAAAACGATAGTTGACGATGAAGAAATTATTTGTAAACGACACGTAAATATTTTATACGAAGAAAAGAAATAAATATAAATTTTACTCTAGTATTAAAATTGGAATCACAATATTATCGACACATAATGAAATATAGTAAATGAAACAAATATTTAACCTATTATATAATATGTAATGGAATGTACAAAATAATTTTTAATGAAAATATATGTTATATATATATATATATATATATATATATATATATATATATATATATATATATATATATATATAGTATTATAATATGATGAATTAGCCGAACAGAGTACTTTATCATTATGCTTATTATATAACCCTGAATTAATAGTTTATACACATTTTGCAGAATTTTTTTGGAGCCTATACAACTAAATTTGTTTGTTATAGTTTGTTTTAATAAATATAAATTTTTAGGCTCCCTCCGAGTGAGGATAAATTTTACTTTAAGCTTTTAAGAAAGTTTCAGAAACTTAAAGATATAATTCTGAAACAGTTTTCATCAAGTTGTTTTTATATTTTTAATTTAGCCATGGTAATATTTTTTTATCTGCGATATCGTAGTCCAGAAAATCAAGATTAATCAAATAATATTTCATTTTTAAAAATCCATCAAGTAAGTTAATCCCCACAAAGGAACAAATGATCTTGCACAGAAAAGTGGTCATAATAGTATTCCTCTTTTTTTTAGAAGGATGAAAATGATTTCGAAATCTTTGAAAATCTCTTTTATATAGTAGATAATAGCAAAAAGAAGTATTCTATGCATTAAGTTACCTGTAAAGCTGATGACCTTCAGCATTGAGGACAATGATGTGAGAAAAAGGTTTAATAATATGCCATCGTAATTCTAGACACATAAAATTTACCTATATGCATTCATACGTGCTTGTATACTTGCATAAACCGTAAAGGCTACAACAAAAACAAGTTTTATTAAATGTGACATTATAGCTTTATTGTCTTTTTCTTATATTGTATGAATTTATTGTAGGATATAAGCTTCTTGGCGCTGAATAATGCTACAACTTCTTCGGATTAAGCTCCGTTAAATTGGAGGTACTAAATAATTATAGACCTCTGTAGTATATGACGATTACAAAAAGTAAAGCCAATTAGCCATAAAATATTACTAAAAAATTCTTAATGAACTTAATGAAGCTTCAAGCATTAATATTGTGATTTAATTCCTTTACTATTAGAATTTATAAATTATCTAAGGACTTAGTTATTATCATTAAGTATATTATTATTGATAATTGTGAGGTTGTTGTTGTTGTTGTCGTGTCCACATAAGATGGAGAATATCTCAGATGGAAAAATGGTTGCCAGAGCCTCGAAAGGTTGGACTTCTTCCAGTCCCGCTTCGATGAGCGGCCGGGAATCGAACCCGAGTCCTCGCGGTGTGTGGTCATGCGCTCAACCCAACACACCACGAAGACGACCTTTTGGGGGATTTTGAGGTGAATAATATTTAAAATCGTATGATATCGAACCATGTTTACCTCACATCACACCTTTATGTTCAAAGAAATACTCACGTCGAGTGGAATATATATAAGTATGCGTATCTTTTTATCAACAATCTTATAATTTTGTTGACAGAAAACACTTTTCGCTTCGAACGCGTCAGGGTCGCCTCTTTCGGCGGTCACGAAAAGAGACCAATTTAAAAACGCCTTAAAGAGCCGAAATAACGTTTATTATCTCAATTGAAATTGGATTCACAAATTTTTACCTCGAAATATGAATACCTCAATTTAATAAAAAGCATTAAGGAATAACAAAATTTATTGACTGGGAATCTGCTTCCGGGCTTACGAGACGGAGATAGCGCTTTTAGCGTAACGCAAAGCTTTCATGTAGTCTCTCGGTTTAGGTAACAAGGCGGGTGCTGGATATCCGGCCACTTTGATTAAGACCGTTAATTTTTTTGAAAGGACCAAATAATATTAATTTTATACTTTAAAAAGGGACCGCCTTTCGTAATAAAGTATAAACGTAATAAGCTTTGTCGATATTTTATTGTAACAAATGAAACGTAAATATTCGATGGATATTTATGGAAAGCATTTTGTGTCCTCAAAAATTGTCATTTGAATAATTTTATCTATCGAATAAGCAATTATTAGGAAATGGTCTTTTCCCATAATTTTTATAGTTTCTTCTGAATGAGAATTGTATAAAAAAAGAAATTTAACTCTAAAAGTATACCATGAACGATTTACTGATATACGATAACGACTGCTTCAACTCGCGGAGCTGTAATGTCATTTTGCATTGACATGTAAAAGTTTAACTTTGTTCATGTTGCACCAGCATACTCGTATCATTATTCTGCTCTAGCATAGAATGCGTTATTCTTACAACTTGCATCAATCCTTTGATACGGCTTTAGTTTCTTAATGTTTAAGACTAATTTCCATAAATTATCTTTAAGTTTTATGAAACCAAATAAGTACCTGTTTATCTATAGAATTCATCTAAACTTTTCTTTAGGTTTTTATATATTTTTTCTAACTTCTGATATAAAAAATTGTTATATTTTATATAATAATATATGTAATGACCGAGTCACTTTGTACAAACGGTTATCAGCAGCATTAGGCAACATAGAAGATCGCATAAAATTTATAATTTTCATAATTGGAGCACAATTTGTTAAATATTTCAAATTAAATTACCTCAAGTTTGAGCAACTCAGTGGCGTGAATTCGTCAACTCTACAAATTTATTTTCACCAAAATAGCTATTCATCATTCACCATTCGCAAGTTACAAATAGTTTTAAAAAAATCTTTTCTTTATACTATATATATATATATATATATATATATATATATATATATATACTATATATATATATATATACTTTACATTATATTTTTTAAAATATTGAATATATTTGGCGTTAATTTTGTAGAAATTAATTATTCAAAATCAAATTGTGAATTATATTTTTTCTTATAAAATGATAATAGTCACAAATGCCGAAAGCAATTGTTAAAACTTCAATGATTTTCAAAATATAATTTGGATTTTTCTTTAGCAGGTTATTATCAAATAAAAGTGAAGGTGCACTCAAAAATTTTCCGTCGCCAATCATCATGGACTCTCAGTCACTGCTGGACATAGAAATCTCTTATTTAGGTGATGCTCTAATTGCCACGGTGGCGGAAAGGTGGGTTGGCGATTGCGGTGCTCATTTACAAAGGCTACTCCAAACTCGCTCAACGAATGGCCGGGAATTGAACATAATATTTTTGTACTTGTAAAAGATGTAGAAGGTAATACATTTACTTTGTAAAAATTATAATTAATAAATAGTTTACTTCCATAGACAAACAGGTACTTGTTTGGTTTCATAACGTTCAAAGCGAATTTATGAAAAATATCCTTAAACGTTAAGAAACAAAACCCGTATCTAAGGAATTATACAAGTTGTTAAAAGTAGCGCGTCCTGTACTAAAACAGAATAATTGTATGCTGGTGCGACTTGGACAAATTTAAAACTTTTACATGTGAATTATTTGACTCCGCGAGTTGAGTATTCGTTTTCGGGTATCAGTGAAACTTTCATTAGCCTTTAAGATGTCATATTTCTTATTTATAAATAATATTTATACAATAAAAATCATCGAAACGAAAAAAACAACTATTTAAAAATAATTCTTTCTTCGACACATAAATCTCTATTTGCATGACTAATTTAAAAAACACTAACAAATTTATTTCCCTAAAAATCTATCTAAAACGTATTTAAAATGCCTAAAGACCCCCGTAATGTGAGTTCTTCTCGTGTGTAGCAAGCTTTTATTATCACATGTGAATATTTTAATTGTTACTTTAATTATTTTATGTTTTTGTTGGCAAAATTCATCATTGCAAATCCAATATCTCTTGAATTAGTGAATGATGTATAATCGATTAAATACTTTTATTTTCCTTTTAGAATTTTCTGCTGCTAAAGACGTTACATTATATTTGAAAGTAATGAAGGAATTTAAAATTTTCCATCCACATATTTTAGAGAATTTTTGGAATTATTATTGAACTAAGTCTTGTTTCTTTGTTTTAAATTAAAAGAGGCCATAGTAATAAACAATTATGAAAATTTGTTATGGTATTTGCCACCGACATTTTACGTGGTTTATAAGTAATCTAAGAATTTAAAATTTCATTTAATACATATATTTTTTAGTATTTTAATCTTTTTTATATTAAAATGGCCACAAAATTTATACAAAACTAATATAAACCTAATTAAAAAGCGTAAAATCTGATCATTACGATCTTTTCAATGTTTATTATTGCCATGATTGTAATTGCCATCTGATCGTTACGATCTTTTCAATGTTTGTTATTGCCATGATTGAAATTCGTTTTATATTAACTTTTAATAAATTTTCTTAACAAAATTTGTTTGATAGAGATAAAAGCGAATGTTTCCGGTATGTGATCTTATTTGTTTACTCGAATGTCACAAACTCTCAAACTGCCTCTTTTACAAAATCTTCCGTATCTTTCTGTATCTTTCTGTATCTTATCAATTATTTCAGGTCTTATCGACGAACTTTGTACTTTTTAAAAATGGACCCTTTTTCGAATTATATACAAAAAGAAAAAAGCAAGTTAAAAAAATGGAGTCCTTATTAAATAAACTAAAAAACAGGACGGAGGTTTAGTAAAAGTTTAATATTTTATTTTCACCAGAGCCAAAGTAGTCCAGGAGTACATTTCAGGTATATTTTAAAATAATATTTCAGGTACATTTTAAAATAAAATCTAGTGCATTTCGGGTACATTTTAAAATAAAATTTTTCGTTAAAAATCTTTAATAGACATGAAGGAAGTTTTAATGAAATCAATGAGACTACTCTCCAGGAATACTTAAATGAAAAATGTACAAATGTTTTATGTAAAGAAACTTTCGGGAATTGAAAAAAAATAACCTGAATATTGTTGAGTTTTGAACATTCTTATTTGCCTTTAAACTGAATAATAATAATATGTCTTACCTTTGATTGTTATCTGCTGTTTTTAACTCGAATACTGGAATTTTCTGGAAAAAAATCGTCGAAAAGCGTACATAGAGTAATTAGCAACGAGTTTTATTTGAGTTACATAAAATATAAAATAAAGCTAGGATAAAATCGGGATTAAAAATAATTGAAAAAATTTCTAAATGCAGTTTTGTTATTGTGTTGATTAAATATTTAAAAATTATTGAGCACTTAATATATAAGTCCATAAGTATAAGTCCACGATGTAATGTATAAGTCCACGATGCAAAGAAAATTCCTTCGTATCCAGCCTTCGCCAGGGCCTGTAGAACCAGGTCAGATAAACAAACTTGATGTGGATTGACAACCGGTATATTTTGCCTAAAATACTTACTAAAATAATCAATATTACTTCGGAATATAATCTCCTTTTTTCTTCTGATAATTCTATATTCATAGCCGACCTTTTTAAGGACCTTCACGAATATAAAAAGAACCAAGAGAAAAAAATAGTGAAAGGATTGATTAAATCATTAAGAAGCCATATAGCTGAAATATGATAGTATATTTAAGATACAAACTTTCCCTGTTATTTCCGCTCAAGCCAGTCCTACGCGATTGATGGAAGGAAAGCATTCCACTCGAGCGCCTACCAAAGGCCTGACCGAGTATTCGCGAGCACGGGAACACCGCGCCGCGGGATGATACGGTTTTAAAAATATGATTATGAGTTTTATTCGGACGAGACGGATTGCGTCAACAACGTGCCATTTTCTGTGGATGCGCGATCGTTTGAAGGATGTAAGAGCCTGTCAAAGGGAAAAAGTTCATTGCTTAGCAGAAGATGCGATGGTAAACGAAAAGCAAATGATCAAATATTAAAAGAGAGATTTTATCTCTTCATTCGTTGTCTTTGAAGACGGAAACTTTTTCAGCTCGATATCGGAAATGTTTATTCATGCCCCATATTGGAAGATTGCGATGACTAAATTGATCATCTATTTTGTAATAAAATAAATTGTCTAACCTATGTCGTGCTGTATGCGAAAATTAAAAATTACCATAATTATACCACAAGTAAAATTGACATAAATTACATAAATTAACATGAAACGAAAGAATATTTTATTAAACATAATTAAATAAAAGGGAAAAAAAGAAAACAAAAAATAATTTTTAAAAATAAAGTTTTTAACCATTTAAAATTATTTTTCTGCAGTTATCTATTAAAAATTTAGTTATACAAAGCAGCAATTTCTAAAATTCTGTTAGGATTCTTTCAAGATATGATTCTATATTATACTTTCCACTTTCCTATAATTATTTGACATCTATTATTGCAGAAAGTAACTTGATGTCTTAACTGTGTATTTTGTTAACTTTTATCCAAAAAAAAATATTAGTATCTTTTTAGACAAGCAAAACAACTTTATTTTTAATAAATTTGCCTTATTTTCCACGTTATTAAAATTAGAAAAATCTGACGTACGGACCAAAATATGGTTTATGTGTTTTGAGTGGCGGAGTCTTAAAAATAATGCTCTGTTGTAATTTATTTGTTTCACTGTAATGTCCAATAGGGTTAAAAAGGTAATTGTGTCTGGAAAACCTGTTTAATAATTTTATCATCAGACTCCAGTACTTATTAACACTTACACTAATCAATTACAGGAACACAGTGGTGTGGTTGGAATCTTCAGGGATTTCAAGCCCATACATATATACGCACATTATTTATGGAAGAAAAAAATGCTACAAAATTATTAAAATTTAAGTAAGAAATATTTCTTCAAATTTTGATAAAATTTTTAATAAAATATACATTTATAACATTTCAAATTTACTCTTTTATAAAATTTAGGATGTGACTAAAAAATTATATGTTTGGTCATCTTACGCGCATCCACAAATATGAACATATCATAAATAAGAAGATCGTTTTAGAACTTATTAAAAACTTAATAAAAACGAAAGTATCGTTTATTGATAGAACAAGTAATATTTTCACATATATGCCGACATCGCTTTGAAGCTGGGACTTGAATCAGAGTTTGGTCTTCAATACATTTCATTAGTTATCCATACATACTTTGTACATTTTAAGTTAATGAAACCTAATTTTGTTTCTTAAAACCCTTGTAAGCGCTTCGAAAATAAATTAATTTACAAAAAAAATGTGCAAGTATAGATGAGGTAACTAGATTAGGTCCAGACAGCCATGTACGTTCCGTTTCACGAGTGCATTCGGCAACAGCTGATAGAGAGGAATAGCGACGTATCCTGGTCATAAGGAGAATATTTTGTAATGGAGTGTATGGCGGTATTATAAACTAGTATGGTTCTATATACATAATTGACCGAGTTGTCTTGATTTTCAGAAAGTTAAGATTTAAAATACTCTTTAAGTGTTAAGGGACGTTGCTCTAAAGCACCCTGAGTCTGGATATGGTAAGGAGAGGACAAAATTTTATTAATTTTTCGGAAGGGACAGGTTTTTTTAACAAGTCTACAGTAAAATTGGTACCTTAGTCAGTAAGGATGGTTTTTGGAATTCCAAATAAGGATATGAAATGAAAAAGGCACTCACTTGTTTCTTCGGCTGTCGTTTTTTGGATAGGGTGGGCAGTATAGAATTATGTAAAATCATCCTGCAGAGTTAATATATACTTCAACTTAGCGGAACAGGATTCACGAAGTGAACCAGCTATACCTAAGGATATTCCCTCAAACGAGATAATGGAAGTGCTTGTGATCTGCATGGGAGCTCGGTTAACTTTGCGTAGGGTTTATAGCTTGGCATGATGAGATGAGGCAGTGGTGAGTTCAACGCTAGGATTAGGAAATGTCTGTGGCGACACTTATTAATATATAATTATTTTTAACACGTCCAAAGATTTATTAATTGTATTAATTTTGATTTAAAATCGAAGCAGAATGAGAGACGTACCGAGGATAATATATGTATATGTTTTAAGCAGCCCTCAGATTTTTTCGAGGATTCTTCTTATTTAGTTTTATAAAAAGAATGATTTTATTTTTTTACTATTTTTTTATTTATTTTTAAATAATTAACTTAATAAATCTGAATCTAATAAGAATCGTCAGATCAGAAGCGCATGATGAACTGTTCTGTCCGACAGACTGACGGTGGGATGGAAGCCGGCTTACAGCTGACTGGTCTTGTTATTAAGAATTATATTTCACTGGATAAGCACTAGCGTGTAGATATTGGAAATAAAAGCTTGGGAATTGCTTCAAATGCTGACTTGGTGAAGCCAAGTTGTTGTTGGCCA
Organism: Druceiella hillmani; assembly: GCA_039881145.1. Taxonomy (NCBI): domain Eukaryota; kingdom Metazoa; phylum Arthropoda; class Insecta; order Lepidoptera; family Hepialidae; genus Druceiella; species Druceiella hillmani. Next base: position 2,064,410 of record JAYKKI010000098.1, on the reverse strand, counting down.
GAAGTTCAATATAAGATAAACCTAAAGTAAATCTCATATGTATAGGATACATAACAGATCGCACCATCTAATTTATAAATATTCATGCAAATTGTGGATAGTTATTTAAATGTACTCCTTTTTAAATTATTCGTGGTCAAATACCTCAACAAAATCATTGTAAACACTTCAAAGAATGTCACAAGTAAACGTTGACATTAAATGTTTTCATGGCACGATAACGTCTTTGTTCATTATCCACAATCATATTCGTTTTTCGAAAATGTTCATATAAATTACGGACAGTTATTGAAATATGACATATGATTCATTGAGCATAACTGATTCTAAATTATACATCAAAGAATGCTACGAATCAACGTTGTTATTCAAGCTGTCCACAATACGATAACGTCCTTATATTTCAGCCACGATAATGCTCGTTTTTTGAAAATATTAATATGAATAACCTGAAATTGGATTAGAATAAAGTTATATTCCCATAAAACACTATTAAATTACCCTTCAGGGTTTCATTTATTACTAAAAAAAAGATCACGTAATAAGTTAAATTTTATGTACAACTATTATCGCAATAATTACACATTCAAGGATCTTATAGTTGCGAGTTTACAGAAACACGATTTTTTCGCAAAAGGAAAACTATTAAAAACTTGTCAAGAGATATTAAATTACACACATGATTCACAATAAATTTTTAAAACAAATTTTTCATAGAAAAAGAAACAAAAGAAGGGCAAACGTACAAATGATCAATCTTGTTTTGTACTCCAATAATAAATTTAAAGTTCTCACGACGTAACTATGTTAGTAGGCTTTAATTTGAGTTTATCTGGCGAACTATATAGCTTATTCAACTGTTTAATTGAATAACAACACAATTGATATTTGGAATTTATCCAAACCAGTGTGGACCGAGAATTGAAATGGCCCTCTATAAAACAGACATGAAACAAGACAATTAGCCTTTTCTCCTTATAATCCGAGTTCTATTAACCGTTGTTGACCATATAATATTCTATATATTTCGTCAAATAACATCATGTCTCGTAGAGAGATCTGCTAATAATATTATTTATATTCCTCACCAGATCCCCTCTACTATATATAGTAATCAAGAGGTACTTAACTGACCTAATGCGAGTGACATTCTCGACATCACAAACGCGAGGCGACGGACGTCAATAAAGAGAGGGGAAAATTGCGAGTCTTCATTCCACATTCTAATCGTTCATGACGATTTCTTATTCACCATCTACGGATTCAGCATTTATAAATCAAGATAGTGGCGTAAAAGTATCGAACAACGGCCGTTAGGTCGATCACTTATGTGTTTAATACGACTGTCTTGCAAATTGCCGTAGCCGCTTGTACGTCGTAAAGTCGATTAAATAAATTATCTTGTCGTATAGTTAAGTTATGGTTTATGATTTGGGCTTTTATGCTATTCACTGAGAGTTTTATTGAATTTAAGACATAATTTTGTTACTAATTAGAATGTAACTTAGTTTAACGCCTGACTGCGGCTGTTACGAAACTAAACTGTTTTGTTTTATTAATGTCGTTGCAGACATAAACGAAAGTTGTATTTGCTGTGTTTGATTTGCAGAGTTTCTTCGATACATTCTAGATAAGGTTCATTGTTTTGCGAAATTTTAGCGGAACCATGAAATATACAAACAACTTTGTTATCAAAGATTTAGTACCGATAATGAAATGACGTTTATATTTATAGTGATCCGAATTTCATTTTTATATGAAAATGTTATATAATATTTCTATTTTACATTTTTTGGAACAGTTGTTAATAACAATCGATAACACCAGCTTTAAAGCAACAGATTTAGATGACTGTACTTCTATCTGATAGTTCATACTCAAAACTCAACTCGTTGGCCTCGCAGTGGATGGAGTAGATGAGATATTTTCCTTATGTTAGAATGTTATTGGTGGTGTTAATCATCAATTTCATAAATTAACACAAATTTAGAATATTAATATGTAGCGATGAGGACTTGAACTCGTGACAGTGACCACGAGTTCGAGTTCGAGTGCTTATTATCATAACTATCTTTACGCTTGTACAGAGTTGAATACAATAAGAAATGAATGAATGTATATACAAAATTAATGAATGTATATACATGGAGAGTGTTTTATTGTTGTCTTGTTTTAGTGAAAATATCACAAGAAACCAATATGGCCCTTTTTTGAATTTAATTTCTCAAAGTTTTTAAACTGAAGTTTTGGGAAAAATTTGAAGGAGACCTTATATGTATACTAAAATAATTATAGTCTGAAACCTTTCCAACATTTATTTATTTACTTATTTTCGTACTTCAATGTATACTATTTGTATATATGGCGAACTTATTGCCACAACAATTTGCGTCCATCCTCATCTCTTACAGCTAATCAAAACATGTGCCCAGCCCAACTTGACAAGTGGCCAGGAATCGAACCTGAGATACCCTCGTACACCGAGCCATCAATGGCTGTAAGCCTGTTTTCAAACTATCATGCCACGGTGATGACATTTATATAAATATTTATGCGAAGGACGAAATAGGATATTAAAATATTTCAAGTTTCACAATGAAATTTAAAAAGAAAAAATTGCAACGTGAATATCATATTAGATATCACCATCTTATTGTCGACAGTAAAATTTGTTGAATTTGTAAACTGAATTCCATATATTTTAGAATATGTCCTTTCGTATGTTTTGCGAAGGTAATTTATTTGAAATTTTTTTTTATTATCCGGAATATAACATCAAAACACATACATTTGCGTAAAAAATTATAAAAGTTACCGAAATATTATAAGAAATATTATATATTTCAGTCTAATGTCAGTATTTGATTGCCTCACTTAATATTTTTACTTAGACCGTTACTCACGAATTTGGTCAATTTGTTACATTATTCAATATTATGATTAAAACAACATCCACGATTTAAACATGTTCCGCACACATTTAGGCATTTATAAACATTTCATTGTGCATAATATTCCATATTAAACTATTTATAAAAAAAAATTTTTTTGTACGAAAGTATATGGCCTACTATATCTTTCACAGGTGCATATTTAGAGAGATATTTTTTAATGTGACATAACTAAAAATTAATGATTTTCGGATCTTTTCGAATTCCATGATTCTAGGTCAACGTGAAGTACCCAGAGAGTTGACTTATTTGCGGCATGAATGGCCGTATTTTTCGGGTTCTTCCTGATTGCATTGACTTAGAAACTTGATTTTTTACAGCTCTAAGGAACCAAAAATCTAAGTATCTGATATTAACTTTAACTTGATGCTTTCACATGTTCCTGAAAAAAAAAATAGAGGGACAACGAAAGGTTCCTATAAGAGTACCTTTATTCTAAAAAAAATAATAGTCCAATGCTTGGCTAATATTTATTAGAAATTTGCAGTAACTTTAACACTGGCTCTAATATAAATATTTCGAATCGAACCTTCTTATATACGCGTGGTATTCATAAATATTGCGGGGAAGGTCAATGCCTCAAGGGAATATGAACAAACCGAACGAGAAACACGAAATTATATGTATATGAATTATTTTAAAAATGTTTCATAAAGTGTAGTATTGCATATACTAATATCGAAAGGTAAAATCTCTGTTAAACCTGTAATTTTCTTTAAAAATAACATAATTAAAATTCTATTGTAGTTACTTTTAAAGAATTTACACTTATTACTTGCGGACATACAATGTGAGTACACACAAGACATTAAACAAAAATTAATATAATTTTGATTGTAAACCCTAAACCTAGTTGTCTATTTAATATTCACCATTTTGTGACGATTATTTATTGTTCATATCGACAATGACATTAGTAAATGGAAGAAATAGTCCATCTTTTTATGAATCTGATATACAATGTTAAAAACTTAGTCTTACTTAAAACCTAGTCGTACTTAGCAAATTTGCTACTGAATCGTGCTTGCTTCTATCCGCAACAGGGTCAGAAGAAAATTCATCAACGAAAACGTTTAGCTTATTTGAGGAAAAATATATCAAGCGGTAGTAGGCATCATACAGCATGTTCCTATTTTAATTTTTATAACATTGGTTACTTTTTCCATATAATACAAATATGAAATTAAACATTAGTAAATTTAATATAACTATATTATTCAATATAACTATATCAGCTACGTTATAAAGTTTTCATTGTGTTTTCATTCTAATTTTTTTTCTTTTAACAGGTTCACATTTTTTACACCAGGTTATTGCAAATAAAAGGCAAAGTAACAACGTGATCCCGATATCAATTAATTTTATATTATTTTGGAAAATATGATAAAATAAATTGTAATTTTACTTTACACTCTCTGTGAGTTATGAAATAATAATATAACGTGCACAACCTTATTTCAATTTTATCAATTTAATTTTTAGTTGAAACCACCGTGTGATCTATTGTATTTATTTGAATAACATAAAGTTTAAGATGTAATTAAGTAAATTAAATCTAATAAAATAACCTTTACACATATATAAAAGTAATCAATACAAATTAATCTGCAGATACGAGGTGGTGTTTACGCCCGCATCACACAAAAGCTACTAGATGGATTTTAATGAAATTTTGCTTACAGCCTTAATGCACCTTTACATAAGATCATTTCAGGAAATGAAAACAAATGAAATGACGATTATATTAATGTGAAATTAATCTATACATACAAAAAATCATAATGAGTTCTGTGCGCGTATTACACCAAAGATATTGGATGGATTTTAATGAAATTTTGAAATTTTTTATGTCAAAGACTTAATTACCTTTTGCAAAATTTGTAGTCAACTCTACTAATAGTTGTTTAATTTATAGAATAATAATTAACTGACAGCAACATCTGATCTTTCATAAGAATCTAAAATGCGTAGTATTATAATACTTCGCTAGATGGCGGTATTACCGATGGATGGCGGTGTTATTTTATTTTAATAAGTATTTTTTTTTTAATTATAATTTGCAGACTAGAGAATTTTTTATTGGAATATTTTAAATACTGAAACTAGCTTCAATTTTGCTTCGCGATAATAGTTAGCAAAGTATTATATGTTTGTCGTCTACATTAATCATATGGCCAAGAAATTTTAATTAAAAATCCGAATTGAAACATAAATAAACGACTTTACAAAACAACACCTGTACAATGTATGGTTAAAGAATTTGACAGGTATTCCATAAGCCGCACGTTCAAGCTCAGCAGGAGCATGCGCTCAGGTGTGGTTTAATGCAGAGCGTTTGCTCTCACTACATTGCATTCTACGAAGACATTAATGCCAGCCTATTAAAACTTGTGATTATCTGCACCTGAAACAATTGAAGTAATTGCGTTGTCCGTGAATCATAAGTATATTCTTTACTGTATCGTTTACGAAAACTGTATTCACATCTCAAACCCTCGCAGACTGTTCGAAGATTTAATTTAACTTTTAATCGTAAACAATAATTATTAGTTATAAAGTTATACATTATTTTTTTTACAAATATTCATTAATTAGTACGGCAAGATTGATTTTCGGGTCCTCTTGGAAGCAGAAGACGAAAATAATCTATAACATTTTTAATATTTGTGTTATTATGCAAAATTAATTTATTTTTCAATAACAAAATATATATTGCTTTTTAAATATTTCGTAATCATTATTACAATGAAAAGTTTCAGTTCCTCTCATGAATAGAAACTCTATGTGAAAAAATCAGTCAAAAGCTGTACTTGCACAATTAATGTTCTGTGCCATCAGCCCCCTCCCACTTAAATATTTACAGTAGTACTATGTGCAACACTGCTTGGGCGCTCCGTGCTACCTGTCGACAACGGCACTTATGACGTATACTCCACATCGCGTATGTACCACAGGCTGAATATTTTGACAAAACTAATTAAATATCTTGAAAAACGTGTAAGGGTAAAAGTTGTTGCTCTAAACATTGCGAGAAATACTTTTTATCGAAAAAATGTTTAAGTTGTTTTTAACAATTAATAGGATCTGATTTTTTCAATCCTGGTAATTTTCTCTTAATCTATTCCTAATTATCAATGATCATAATTTTTTTCAAAAGTTTTCTGGGCAATCCTGGCGAAGGTGAGGAAAAACCATTTTTAAGTATTTTTCCCAAAAAATATTGAAACTATTTCATAAAAAAATTAAATCATATTTAATTTTTTTTTATTTCTCAGTTTAAACCTTAAAAATAACCTACAAAATCAAAATAGAATTTTTTATGCTTCACGTTTATAATTGAACCACATTCGATCTCTGTACTAAACTTTTAGATCGAATATTTTCCGAGAAAATCGCCTGTGACAGACGGATACTGAAGTGATCCCTTAAGAAAAATGCTTTTGGTAATTTTACTACTGAACCATAAAAAATTGGAGAAAAAATCGAATTTAGAGATATAAAAATGTGTGAGGAGAGATACAAAAATGTGTGAGAAAGGAATTTAGAGATATAAAAAGGGAAAATGGGTAGTTATCATAATTAAAATTGGCTAATTAAAATTAAAAAAATAGTAATGATTAAATGTTTGCAGACTCGTATTTAAAAAAAAAACATTACAATTCATTATTCTTTCCACAAAATAATATTCTTCATCGTTCATTGTTCAAGACGGTATAATGCGTTAAGTGCATCGTGTCGTATATCACTCTGATAATGCCACGCGGTTTATATACTTCAGGTCCTTTAACCCTTACAGTAAGGTTGAAATAACATATCTTAAGAACAGAATAAGATACAAAAAATTGTTATAAGTAATTCATTTTGTTCTCAGAAACCAATAGTATTCGACTTGACGTATCATTTAAACAACTTTCAGTGTTACGTCTCATACATGGTGAAAGGTAACACTTAGTTTTTAGAATTTCAAAAATGTGTCCAACTAGGAAGTTTATAATTTATATATTATTTTTAAAAAGAGTCTCCATGGCAATAAATGCATTTGAAGGAATCAATTAAAGAAGCAGTAATTTCAATTTACTTCGGACCTCAGATTCCATGACCTTTTCGAAGGCAGTTACTGCTCCTTCTATGTTAGGGAATCGTGTTTATCGCAGTTTTTTATTTTATTCTTGGCAATAGATAGCAATCACGTGGTGCGAGATCGGAGTTTCATGGCTGATGACGAATAATTTATATATACTATGTAGTCAAATGTTCTATGGTCGTTCACATGACTGAGCTTTGAGTGACATTGTCATAATGAAGGAGGATTCTTCTGCAAGGGCGTTGCTCTCGAAGTTCTTCCAAAGCAACAGGCATATTATTGCTTGTATTCTTATTTATATTATTTTCCATAACAATAATTGCATAATAATGTTCGTCCAAGATGACCATCGTTTCTTCAGCACTTCGTTCTTTCTTGAAATTTGTAGGCACCTCGTCAGACAGATTCATTACCATGCCTCTTAATTTTGTATTCATACTATGCGTATAGTACATCCAGTTTTCGTCAGCCATGAAGACTACAGCATTTTAGTTATCTTCGTAAAATGTTGTGATATTTCCCGACACCAATTCTCTTTTTTTTAGCTTCGGCCAAATCATGGGGTATTCATCTAGCACATAGCTTCTTGATGCTTAAATATTCATGTGGTATTTTCTATATTTTAATCATACTACTATTTAAAATTCCTGTAATTTACTGGCTTTTGTCAGTCTTTATTATGAGCAACGGAGCATAGATATTATTTTAAGTGGTCACTTTTAGGAGATGTTCCCCACGTAGATCATCATTTAGATTGGTAGGACTACTTTAGAACTTATTAAAGTAATTGTTAGAAATATCGCGGGACAGAGTTTTATCATAAAACGAAATGCAAAGTTGAATGCAAGTCCAAAATCAATCGCTATCTCATTATTGATTGAGATCGCAACAAAAGTCATCATCGAAAAACAATTTTCCCGTGTTATATTAATTTTGACGTGATACGTGCAATTGTCAAATTTCTATCGATCTGTAAAAAAATTATAAATTTAAGCAAAGCATCTCAATGGACTAAAGAATTCCATTGTTCAAATTTGTTTTTTTGGTCACAGCTTTGAATATAGCCGTCTTTCTGCAGGGCATGAATGAAAAACTGTCGCAGTGTAATAAAAACATATATTTTATTGAGACATCTCAGCATTATATCTTTACATAATTGAAAGCATTTTGTTAGATGAATTACATATATCAGCCGAGATAATCTTCGGAACTAGTTTTGATTGCTTTATGTTAAATTGAATGTCTGGGCGACTCGGCGTTACGAGCAAATTTATGTCTCTGAAATACGACCGAGAATTGGACGTATTACTTTAAGCACCCAATTTGCATCTCGTTTTATATTGCTTGTACTGTATTGTAAATTTTCTTAATAACGCAAGATTTTATTTACCTTTCAGAAATTAATTAAATAACCGTAATTGAAATAGGACTTAATTTTTAGGGTTCCGTATCTCAGAAGAAAAAACGATGTCAACATGAGATGACTTACGTATCTGTCCATCTGTTTGACACAGCCATTTTTTTTGGAAACCGCTCGACTTAGGTACATGAAATTTGATAAAATAAAGTTGTTGTATTATTATGCCTGCACATACCTAAATTAACATTAAATAATTTTAAAATATGAATTTTAAGGGCGAAGACAAGTATTAGAAAAAAAATTAATTTCTTGTTTATATTATTCAGATATTATGGAAAATATCGTCGTGCCGTAGTGTGTTGGGTGGATCATTAAACATATGGCTTTTCACTGGGCAGTGCACCGGGGGGAACCGGGTCCGATTTCCAGTCGCACGTTGAGTGAGACTGGACTGCCTCATGTTTGTCCTCTCAAGTTCTCAACCTTCAGAGTATAAAGTCAAAGAATTCCAATCATTTTTTCAAGTCAATAACGGAAAAATAAAAGGAAAGTCATTTAATTCAGTTTTGCTAACTCTTGGTTATAAAGTCATTAAGCAAATCGATTCTTTTCACTGATTCAGATTCAATGAGACACTTCCCTTAGGTGAATCAAAATTACTGACAACTGACTGGAAGGCCACCAATGTATTGGCGTTACGATATTAAAAGAGCAGCAGGAACACACATGGCACTGAAAGAGAGGAATAGTGTAAACTAAAGAAGGCCTAAACTGAAATAGTGGAAAAAGGCTGTCACGTAGAACAAAACTAATATCAAGAAGGGTTGGAAATAACACAGTTAAAATTATATTGAATTCGTGGAAGTCATATTTTATATAACACGAATGCTGGCAACCAACCAAAAAACGAATATGGTGACTAACCTAATCGTTTATGACGCACTTTTAAAATACGAATACATTATTATAAAAGTTATGAAAATATCTGAAAGGCAATTTTAACAAAAGGCGCAGTTAAATACAGATCCCATTTTAGGCTTCGAAAGCCAAACTAGGAACACTCATAGTTTGGCCATGTCTGTCTGTCTGTATGTCATAGCCATTTTATCTGCATTGTATTAGTGCTACAATTTTGTAGGCGCTATAAATATTTACAAACCTTGGCGTAGTTGTACATATTTATGGCGCCTACAAAATTATAAAATAAAATGTTTAAAAAAGTTTTTAGGGACTTGCAATGCAGGGCTGAATATTTTTCCCTTACCCAGTTAGATATCACTAAATAAGTCTTCCAGAAGCATTGTAATTAAATTATGAGCACTTTTTCGATACAGGGTACGATTTACGAAATCTTAAGTTTTAAATTATTATTTTTTGTTAGAATTAGATTTCCCAATACCTATCAGCTAAACCGCTATTTTTGAAAAAGTGAAAGTATTCACAAAACTAATACACATAAAGAAAATGAAAGAAAAATTATAACAGCTAAATAGGCTCTATTAGTTTACGAGTAATAGTTGACCAACTCATCTGTAAAAATTACACAAAAACTCCAATACGTGTGCCTTAAATCAACTGCAAAAATAACTTTGTATTTTAAAAATATATATATTTATCATGTCTGTGAAAAATACTAAAAATATTTACGTGGTTAGAAATAATATTTAAATACGCACCATGTTTTGCTTGTAGTATTTCAGCACGACATAATATTCCATGGAATAAATTTACCAGCAAACAAAAGTTGCATATTGTCCATATTGCGCTATAGGCTAGAAATTGGCGCACGAATTATTTTAGAAAGACTATACAAAGTATATAATATGTGAAAAAAGTGAGTTACAAATAAAATTATAAAATCCGTCTTAAATAAGTGAAAAAAACATAGTAAAGATCTGAAGGAGGCGGTGAAGTTTACATTTTTATTGGTAAATATTTGTTTGGTTGTATGATAAATATTCATAATATTTTTTAATAATTAATTGGATATTGCGGACTTTGGATATGTTATTCCTATTGGGCAAACGCTTATATGTTAAACAAATTACAAGTGAAAGACGTAGGCCTCATCCCACATAAATAATTTGGAGAAAATAGTACATCCTGGTAATAATCATAATACAATATATCCTTTTAAAATAGTTGTTTAGATATTTTTATATTATATTATATATATTTTTATTAAAACGTTGAAGTGGGAGTTGATATCGCACATATAGAAATTACCCTTAATTAATATAACAAATCTTAATAATTGAATATATTTGGCGTTAAGTTTCTAGAAATTCATTATTCACAATTAAATGTAACTTAAAGAAAGTAGAAATAATACTACTTTCATTTAATTGTGAAATAATAATAAATTGAAAGAGAAAACCATAAGAATTTAAACAATTTTTTTTTTAATTTTGTGTACTAAATGTGCTTTTTATATGTTCAGACTCATTCTGAACCAATAATAAAAGTGTATTGTTTTATTCGTTTTTGTGTTGGTTAAATAAAAAACATATTTTGTTGGTTCATTTTTATAAATGAAAATGCTAGAGTAAAAATTATGATAAATACAAGGTTACTGTCAGTTTGCAGAAAAATGATGGCAATGATTCTATACTTCGTGGCTTTTTTGAGAAATTGACGAAATTTTTAAATACAAGCTAGTTCGACGCGTACATTTAAAATTTTATGTCTATATGCTGATTCCTATTTTAATTGTTAAATCCAATGTGGATTATTTATGGAGAATTATTTTGACATTTCCTTGAAATACAATATATAGTAATAACGGATGTGGGGGAGGACAGAGTTGACATTAATATATCTGTATATAAATATATATATATATATATATATATATATATATATATATATATATGTATGTATATATATCTATATATATATATATAATTATTCAATATATTTTTATATCAAAATTGACTAAAATTTCGTCTTCGAGTTGTCATTTTACATAATCTTTTTATGCAGATAGCCCTTGCAACATTTTATGCAGGCCCTTGAAGTTAGGAATTAGACGATAGTAATAAACAAATGGTCGAACAATGAATCGAGAACAATAGGGTTTCATTCGAACCATCTGGGTACAAAGTTCTAACTTATCAGGAAACTATTTTAATTGTCAGTAATTTATCAGCAATGCTTTGGAATTAATATAGACAGATCACATAATTTACCAGTCAGAGACAAATGCCATATCTATAAATTATTATATTGCTTTAACTATTCTATCAATATGCCTAATATAAAATAATATGTAAATTCTCTCTTAGCACTGAATGAAACACAGGAAACTGTAACGACTGACTATAAAGGGTAAACATGCACATTTATAAATCGTCGGCAACTTCTAAGCACCGCCAGAAACATTTTACCGGTAGACTTTCAGTATTAAATAAGTAAAATTTATTTTAAAGCGACTAATGCGAATGAGTGGAAATTCAATAACTTCAAACGAGTGAACACTTAAATTTACCCTATGTAGACCTTGCTGCAATGCAATACTGCAGGCATACATAACTTCAATAAGTACTACCGCGATACCTGCTCTCATTTAGTTTCCTTTTAATAAAGCGCTTAATTGAACGCGACCTGAACCGCAGCTGGTTCATAACTCAAGTTGACTGTGCGCTACGTAATTGAATACTTGAATACATTTAGGTAAATATCCGGATCTAAACAAAACTATAAATTCAAAAATTTATATTACCTCATTTTATCTCGTGTCATACAACTTGTGAATTGGTTTAAATTGGAATAAAGTAAAGAGGATGCTAACTTTTGATAACACAATTCACATCGTCATAAAACCGATTTTGAAAATTTTTAAATATTAAATTTTAAGCAACTTCAACTCGACTGGGACAGTGGTCGCACTGGGCAGGCGGTGCTAGTAAAAATCGGGAGTAATTTTGCACTTGCATTACTTAATTATTTCACAATTGTTTACAATGGACACCATGAAGAAGGGCTAACTTCAGCAGCAGACATCTTCATACTAGTGATGATGATAATTATCTTTGGAACCTTTTCTTTGGTAAACGTTTAAATTATGTACAAATTATGGAAATAAAATTACGAAAATATAATCGATTCTTCAAAACTCTCTTCTGAAGTTGTCACGGCAGAGCACCTGATGCTAAATTAATTGCGTCTTGTATCTAAACACTCGATCATTGTTATGAATGTAAGAAGGAGAAATGTAACGTAACGCGGCGACACAGACCCCCTCTTGAAGGTAAGCGTATAAATACAATTTTTATTCGATTGACTTTTTACTTGTATGTTGAAAAGCTATGGGGCTATGTGAAAATGAGATGACCACAGAGATCGTCGTTCAGCGAAACAGTCGAACAACTATCGATTGACAGTTATATGTACATGGCTTTGTATTGAGCATGCGCATACACTCGATTAAACAGTCGATTATTGACTTAATCATTTTAAACGTGTAAGATATTTATTAGCAAAGATCTTTGCTAATAGCCCACCTGAAAATGTTGTAATAAAACGAAACCTAGAAAGAACTTGAAAGTAGAAATAATACTACATCACGTAGTTTCATTTAATTGTAAATAAAGAATTTCTACAAAATTAACGCCAGATTAACACCAATACTTAAACAATAATAAACATTATCTCTGGAATACGAAAAGCCTGCAATTTTTACTATTTTAATCCAATCACTTTTTATTTAGCTTTCGTGGGTCAAAAGTTTAAAATTTTCTACAGTGTAAGTCAAAGGTGAAATGGATTTTCGAGTTCGGAAACTCTTAATTTTATTCGTCTAACGTATAAAATAATTCGCTCTATCAAATTAAATAAGCGTGTAATCGAACGGATTTTCCGTTTAGATTTAATAAGCCGTGATAATTATATAACAAGCTGTGATAATATATAATAATTGATTTAATAATACGTGATAAATGCTTACCCACTAACATTTCCTTTGAAAACACCTTTTTCTTTTATTTTCATCGGATACTGAGGAAATACTTTCATTAACTTTTGGAAAGTAAAAATCATTGGATACTATGCGACGATGATAAATTATGATAGATGACCAACACAAATGTTTTGATCCATAGGATTATGGATATTTTTTGTTAAAAAAATTTCTACCCCACTTTCACGCCTCAATAAATAAAATATTCGCCAAAAACGATAATTTCCCCTCAAAATAAAAATTACATATTCGCTCTAAATGCAAAACGTAATTGGACCGTTATCTATTCATGCAATGCAATGTGCACAATCGACATACACGGTGAAATTATCGTTACGGAAGTAATCTTTCACAGCCAACCAAAACATTAGTCCAGCTTCGTCCAACGAGCGGCCTGGAATTGAACCTGGATGCCCGCGGTGCACCGCGCCGTCAAAAGCCGAATGCTTTGTAATCAACCAATACACTAATACTTCTTCTGGTCATATCACATTCCAAGTTTCTGTTCATTTCGCATTCGTATTAAATCATTTCCAATCAATTTACTTGTGACAGCCAGAAAAATGGAGGAACACTGAAGTTGTTTCACATGGGTCCCAGTTTTTTCAATTTTGGTGCGAAAGATTAAAAAGCAAATTGTTGCATCGATTTAACCAAAAAATCAAAGTAATTGCTTTAAAGATAATTTCATTATGGACGACTTAGTGATTATTAAACACTATATCGATTAAATATTTCTTAATATTTTGCGCTAAATCAGTTTCAATTGGTATCGAAATGTAATTATAGGGTAATCCGTAATTAAGTCATTCAAAAATATTTTTTTGGTAACATCTTTATTTAAAGAAAATACGAAATTACATTAAGACATAAAGTTAAGGGAATAAGGAAACCTAAAAGGGGATATTAAATCCAAAAAATATCGTATATAATCTAACCATGTAATCAAAAATTTCAATAATTGCTCATATATTTATATCAATAATGTATGTATTAACACGACCAGAAAAAAGCTCCTTCAAGAGAAAGGAGAGCTTAAAATTTTTTTCCAATTTTTAAACATTCCTATCTCTACTAAAAATAATTAAATTTGAATAAACTGAAGCTGATTTATAAAAAACTCATTTATTCTCATTTTTGGATAATCGTCACCTTTCACTTTTTTGTACCAAAACATTCGAAAACTAGGAACTATTACGTCATAACTATTTAAGATCTTTGAGGACGTCCATGTAGCGCAAACTCGTTTTCTTTGGTCAAGTATTTGAATATAAACAAATAAATGAATATTTTCTAAATTTCGATTAATTGAGTTGAAGTTGATCCTTTTGTGATGAAAATCCGTCTTTTTATTATTGTATTATTCTTTCTGACTTAGTTATTAAGTGTCAGAGGGAAAAAGTTACTTAGGACTTTGAACGCCTATATTTTACTTTTGGCTGACTATTAATATATTGACGTCACGTATATATATCCCCGTTTCTGGTTTATTGGAAGTAGCTTTTTTTTAAATCTATTAAAATATTTTAATATATAATTCTTAAGCAGCAAAGAATTACAAAGAATAGTGACCTAACAAAATATTCGAAGCGTTTGCTCTCAAGATTCAATCATCGCCATAGCGATCACCGACAACCATAGTAAAAACAAGACAATTATACCATATTTTTATTGCACACAGACTGACATCAGCCTATTAAAGAAAATGTTGCTTAAATCCTGGACGTAAAACTGCATTCGTAACTCAAAAAACATACATTTTTAGATATGTATTAGTGCGAAATCTAGTCCAATTATTTTTTGAATATGAATAGTAGTTCAATAGCACTAATTGGAGCGAAGTAAAGTACTTCATCATTGGTACTGTAAGCTGCAAAAGCACACAAATGAGGTGAACCGAGCGCGCACTGGTGGAAGTGCAGTTATTAGTCAAACGCGTATATTTCGATACGCGAGAGAAGGCTATACGGTCTTTTATGATTGATACAAAATTGTTGGTCGTTGGTTTCAATATTTTCATAGAAAAGAAATAACATTTTATTAAATTTTATTTAGTGTTTGTTGCCTTCAAAATATATTTATGTAACTATGCAAGGAACTCCGTATAAATTTTAATGATATTAAGTTTGCTATTTTATTTTGTTTTATATGTACACCACGTACATATAAAATGTAGAACAGGTATCATAACGGCATTAAGAAAATTTCTGAAGAATCGTACAAAGGATACCTAGTTATTTCGATGTATATCAATCTTACGTATATACTGATTTATATACGTAAGATTGATATAAATTTTACGTATATATTGTAGGTAATATTAATTAAGTCCATATCAAAATAATTTCAAACTGAGGAATATTTCAATTAAACCTGGACGTTGACCCAAAAATGTAATTGCTGCATTATTATTGAATTGCACGCTGTAATAAATTATTATGTATAAATTTATTAAAATAATTGTTGTTAAGTGTCGTATATAGTATTGCGTGCAGGTGTTACAAGAACAAAACAATGATAATATTGTATAAAAAGTAAAAAAATAAGCTCTAAATAAGATAAAAGAGAAGTCTTGTATTTCAATGTGAAAGTCAGGTTATTTTCATAATAATTTATGAATAATATTTCACTTATTATTTTTTTTCTTTTTATTTTTTTTACAATATATCAAAATATATATGGTGCTTTGTGTTGCCTTAGAATCATGGAATCTGGCAAGAAGCTAGGTCTCACAGCACTAGTAAAGGATAAAAAATGATAACCTTTAATATATCTAAATGTGTACGGGGGCTGTAATGTAAATTTCACACATGCTTGACAGGTTTTATTTGCAAATTGTTCAAATTTCTGCATAATTTGTGTAACGGTTGCGTGACGTATTTAATTTTAAATTCCTTGAGATGATTACAGAATAATACTGTCTAGTATGTATCACCATTAATTAGATGAAATACGTGTCTATCCATATAAATATACATGTATGTAAATCAATACTTTAACATCACCTATAATACACCGTGGATCTCTTTCTCAGCGGCATTGAGTTACAGACATTATAAATTGTATACATGACATATTATAAACGTTCATAAATTGTACACTACGTGCATTACCTTTATAATTACATACCGGACTAACGATTAAATGGCACCTGCCGTAAATCATAAATTGCAAAAATTCTCACCTTCTAACAGCTCCAGACGACTTCGTCGCGATTTTTAATTTGCGACCTCATTTAAGGTTACTGCTTGCGTGCCAAGACTAAATAAGGGGGATTTTAAAACATTAATAGCAGGAACGTCAACAAGGGACGCTTGTAGCAAGCGCGTGCAGCGTTGGGGGTAAGTACAAGTACACACTAAGCAAGTACTTGTACTGAGTACACATCTCGGACTGGAAGCAATTGGGAAGGATGGCGTTTTAAAATTTTCTTTAAATACTCTCGCGCGTTTTAATTTGTCGCTTGAGCAGTTTTCACATCCTCCTGGGAACGGTAATGTAGTACTTATATATTGTTCAGCGCTCAGGTAAGGTCTTCGAATATTTCAGATGAAAAAAAAAATGTTATTTGCCATAGCAAAAATTTTAAATTTCAATAGAATTATTTCTCAGCAGAAATTATGGTGATGAATTAATTCTATATGAACATGATTATAAACAATTATATTAATATTTTTTGATGGAAATTAAATCAGAATGAAAGCGTTAAATGCTCAAATGAGCACTATAATAAGAAAACAAATGATATTGCTTATGCTACCTTGCCACTGCCTTTTTCGATAATAATGCAATTCTTTTGTAAACTCCAGTCTCTGTAAAACTCAAAAGAGTCAATGAATTTTTTGAACAAATTCAGTAATTTCGTCGGCATCTAATTTCGGTACAGGAAAGGAAACTGGCGAAAAATGGGCCCGGTGTTAGCGAAATAGAAGATAATTGTAAAATAAAATGAAGTCATTTTGAATAAAAAACATCCGAAATTGGATAAAAGGAAAGTTAAAAAAAATTTTTTTATAAACGCCCAACTACTACATTTTTAATATATCAAAAATTATTAATATGGATTTACCTATCAAAAGCTTAACGAATTACATAATTAATTCTTAAAGATTAACAAATTAATTTTGGATTAATATATCACATCCATGTACGGAAGATACAACAGGATATAATATGCACTTTGTTTCGTCTTGTTGGCCCAAATAGTTCCGCAATTACAAACTATTATAATAAATAATAAAAATTTTCTTAAAAAATACGAGATCGAGAGATTGACGATTTAAATAAAACTTTTAAAGGGCTTATTTTCTACATTTGTCCCAAAAATATATGGACTTTGGCCGGTCTTCTTGAAGGAAACATTTAAAATGTTATACAGACCTTCACTAGAAAAAAGATTTTTTAAACGAAGTAACAAGCTGTAGAAAAGAAACCATAATTGGTGAGATATAGTTTATAGAATTCAATGGACTTAATAGGAAGATGCGAATAAGAGTACAAAGAGACGAACTGGAAATGTTAGAAGTTATACTTCTTTAGGCTTGTTATGGAAAAATGATGGGAGAGAAATTTTACGATGCGCACTTCACTTCATCCTGTCATTTTTTTTTGAGACGCAACCAAAATCGACACGATGAAGTAGTTCACTAAATATATATTTACATGCTTATAGTGACTGATATTATATTCGTGATAGTTATTGAGGTATTTGTAAACACATAAAACGTGTTTTATATTCATACAAATCAAAGTTATATTTGAGCTTTTAAATAATATTTTTTAGTAATTGAAATTTATTAGTGGTCCATATAACAAAAACATTTATTTATTGTTAATATCCGTGATAGAATAATAGTTATAAGCTTATTAAAATATATTTGAAATATGTTTCCCTAAGTGAGGCTAAGTTTCTGTATATATTTATTTACTTTATAAATAATAAATTATTACTTTATCAATAATTTTCATTATTAATTAAACTTTAGATTTTTTTAGGAAATTTAACTGTTTATTTAAAATTGAATGCTAGGTATTCATATAATTTTTTAAAATAATTAAATTTAATTTGAAAACTAATTTATTTAATTTATTAACCGAATTAAAATATATATACATATAGATAATGATATTATTATTAATATTATTAATGGCATTATAATTTTATTGAATTTAGATTTTAACAACCGCATTTATAATCACGCTAAAGGCTTTTTATTATTTCCATTCATATAATGTCAAAGAATATATTATTATCTTAAAGAATAAGAAACATAAATTCTAACATGCCTACATAACTACACATACATTTTTTTGTTTATTTCTGACCGCCATAAGTCAGTATTGCTATTGTAACTGCAGTTAATTAGATCGCGGACACGTCAATAATTCTGATTAGTATGTAGTCCATTTACACTTGTCTACTTGATAACCGAGCCTACCCACACTGAATGCTTCGCTAATCACCGACTCTAGATACAGCGCATATGTAAAGAATTAAATTCATAGAGAAATCTAAGGCAGGCCATATCTTTGATTTGTTTGAAAAAATTGTGAATAAAACTGTCCTGAAATTAGAATTCTTAATCAAAGAAGGAATAAATTCCATTAATAATAAAAATTCCTAAATAGTCAAATATTATATATCGGTTAAATATTTGCAAAAATAAATATTAAACAGAAACCACGACCCACTTCCCACGCCAGATCATCTACTAAACACGGTTAACTGGTACAGCCATAGCGCCATCAACTATAAGTATATTGACTGTTATTAATATCAAGAAAATATTTCCATTTGTATTCCTTTCATTAAATTGGAAAGATATCTTCAGCCAATGATAAGTAAAATATGAATGGAATATGAGTTTAAAAATTAGATCCGACTATAAAAAAGTACGAAACAAGCTTTGAGGGTTTTCGGGTGGAATAAACAAAATGAGGTATTTCTCGCCATACTGTTTTTTCTTTTGCGCAGTCGGAGGTCTATTTTTATTACATACGATGATACCGAATATCTTTTTATCGGCTGCTATATTGATTATGACTAGAAATTTAATATCATTACCCCGCTTTTTTACATCGTCGTAATCGAGTAATAGTAAAAATATCGGTGGTATTTTATATTTCTGAAGAAGTCTCCTTGCAGATAAGCCCTTAAGATTAAGTGAATTAATATTACTAAATCATTTTAGTGTAGATATGTTCCTAGATCGGATACAATTTTAGGAAAAGTTTGTCATCTCTGAATCTATAAAAAGTTTCAAAACATTTTTTTGTTTGTTCTGATGCTACACAAAAATTACTGTAAAGGTTTTAATACTGGAGACATTTTTGATATAAATTTAATTACGAATATTTTAAAGTGTACAATTCAACTGAACCTTAGCGAACCTTATCCGTGAATAGTGCCAGAGAATAAAATTGGTTTAAAATATAGTAGCTTTTTTGGTTCTGATGATAAAAAAATACTGAAAATGTCTTCAGTTCGTAAATTTGATCACCAAATTTACGAAGAAAATTACACTAACATATTAAACTGTATATTTTAACTGAAATATTGAGGTATCTATCATAACCAACCCCTAATCGAGAACAGAGCCAGAGGATAAAATTCCGTCAAATGTATTGCAGCTTTTTTGTTTAGTTAGATTATCAATATTATTAAGTGCGTATTTATATTAAAATAAGAAAATAAATAACGTAACGATACGTTAGCTGATAGAGACGCCAGGGAATAAAGTCATTTAAAATATTGTAATTTCGTTTATTCGCAAAAATTAATGAAATTGCTTTAACAAAGTTTCCATTAACTAAAAGCTTAACATTCTTTTTCAAATCTAGGGTATATATAATATTACTAAATTTTCAAATTCTATGAGATATGCGGCCAGTATATAAAAGTTAGTAATAGACAAGATCGTCTAAATAATCTTTTAAAAATCGGTATCTCTTTCGAATTTGGTAGAAATGTAATATTTGCATGAAAAGCAAAATAATTTTTTTGTATGAAATGGAAATAAATCTAAATATACTTTTTTCATCATGTTTGAACTGAATCATATTTCACAGTTATATTTATTGACGTGATGATCGGTGACATAATACAATAAGTTTTATCTTATCATTCTGCGTCAATGTTAAATGGGGCGACCATTTAAATGGGTCTAAAGACTTTATTAAATATTACTAGTTCGTTCGAATGTAGACGCTAACTTCGGAAAGGACTGGGCGATTTTAATAACACTTTCTAAGAATTATTTTCCGATTCACTGAGCTTGTTACAACTTATAATTCAATATCTGTTATTTGTTGTCATCTTGATACATTTTATCACAATGGTCAATATGGTGACGAATAATAGTTATCAGTAAGTTAATAGTAAATCAATATTTAAATATTCAGATGAATTATAAATCACTGAAATCATTTTAATTTCGCAGAAGGTTCATTATTTTTCTGAACGCATAAATAACAATCATATTAAATATTGAAGTCCTTTAAAACCTATTGGAGTCAGTTCGATCACCGTATTTTAAAAACTAAGCGAAGCTTTTATGTTTTTAGGGCTAATCCCAATTACACTTTGATAGTCAATCGGTTTCAACTTTTTCCTATTAAATTTGGTAAAGAGACTGTCTATGCCATAAATTAGTGCACAGAACCGTAATAGCCCATCTCCGTCCATTTATCTGTTTCTCCATCTGCCTTACTTTTCTTACGAATAGATAGAGATGCCAAGTTGAATTGATATAAAATATTAAGGTTTATGATTATAATCCTCTAAAATTTCTAAAGTTTCTGTAATGAAAAGACGTGGTCATGAAGTATCTGCCTTGAAATCTATGTTTCTAAAACTTCTGTCATCAAATGATATAGCTCCAAAGCTTCTGCGATGAAAAGATATAGTTCTAAAGCTTTTGCTTTGAAAATATATGGCTATAACTCTTCCGCCTGGAAACAATACAGTTTCAAAGTTTTTGCCATGGAAAATATACGTTTCTAAAGCTTCTGTCATGAAAAGATATGGTTCTAGAACACCTGCTTTGAAAAGATATGGCTCTAATGATTCCGCCATAAAACGACATGGCTCTAAAACTGTTACCATGGAAATATATGACTCTAAATCGTTTAATGACAAAATTAAACGATATGGTTCCAGAATGTTTGCCTTGAAAAGTTATGGTTCTAAAGCTTTTGCCATGACACGATATAGCTGTAAAACTATTGCCGTAAAGAGATATGGCTCTAAAGCTTCTGGTACGAAAAGACATGGTTCTAAAGTTTCTACTATAAACAAATATCACGCGCTTTGATACTCGCCTAGGTTCTGTCCAGTTGAGCTAGAATAGTAGCAAAAGTTATGTAAATGGAATATGAGCAGGTAAATAACTGTTTTGTTGTATAAAGCGGATCCAAATATTACAAAAGGTACCCACGTAAATTCGGTTAGATTTTTTGTTGTATTTTATTTGAAACAGAAAACAATATTTTAATATTTAAAATTTTATGAGTTTCTTTGATAATATTCCATAAATTCTGTCAATAAAATGGGAAAAAATAAAAAGTTTGTTATCTTGTATCCTATACTATTCTCCATACTTCGAATTTCTTTCAAGTTTTATATCCTATATGTAATACATATAGGTTTTAAGTTAGACAATTCCAATATTAATTTTTAACAATTATTAATTTTTTTTAATATAATGGAATAAACATACCGGATGAACTAGTAATTGAAAAATAACGTAATAAGTTAACGCACATGTTTACACAAGTGTATAGATACTTTGTAAGCGTAAATATAAACCGAAAATCATTACTTTGTAATGTTATATGAAATTATCACATGGAAAACCATTTTGTTATTGGTTTTTCAACTTTTGTTTTTTTGCATATTTATAAAATACCTATTTACTAAATTTAATGATTTATTTTTAGGATACAGAACCCACAGAAAGCAAGTTCTACTTGCACTGGATCGAGATTTGTCATATCTGATTTACTTGGTCAAAATAAGTACGAATAATAACAATATGAATAAAGAGGAAATAAAAAGAGGAAATAAATTAGGAATAAAAATATTTTCCAATGAAATTTCAATATGTACACTGAACCTGTGTTTATGAGAGGTATAATATATTAATACCACAAGGATCAAGGCCATAAGTTTAGGGATAAGATAAGATAAGGTGAAAATGATTGATATGCAAAAAATGATGTCAAATTAGTTATTTTCTACGCTGGGCCGAAATTGAGTCATGATCGTAAGTTCAATATTAAGAAACATATATATCCCAAAATAACACGCAAAGGTGTCAATAAAAAGAAGTAAAAACATTGTTGCTTATTTTGAACACGTGATTGTCTGATCATTTTGTATAGATAACAATCTTCCTCTACATAATAATAAGTTGTTTCTTTATTTATACAATAATAATCTATTATTTTAAACTTTGTTCCGAGTTTAACTTTTTTCCACCCTAAAACTATCGTCATCAGTTCCGAAATTTTAATATTTAGTGAAATATTGAATGAAAAACTGATAACAGGTCCATTTTGGTGAACGCTAATAACGTTGTACAAAAAAAAATAAAGGAGTTTTTATTATTCAATAATGCAAAATCAGGAACTGTATTGATTTATTTGAAATTAACATAACATTTTAAATTTCAATGCCACATTTTCAAATGGCTTAATATTTAACTTAGTTTAGCATATTTTACACCATAAGTTCGCTTATATGCGTCTATGTAAATAGCGTTTGCGGTTATATTTTTTACGCTGTATGATTAATAACTACAGATCACTCAAAAATTGTGGAACTCAATTTTGAAAAAAATATCTACAATGTTTTATTTACTTGAAAATCTTCGGTTTATTCGGGTTTTTGCCTTTATAAATACGAATAAAATATTTACGGCGAATTTTTCATTTAAATCCCGGTTTATTTACATTTTGTAAATTCATGAGTTCCATTCTCAGTTATAAAGATTTTGCTGTAGTTAAAACTCACTGATAACAAATATTTTGCAAAAATTTATATTGTCGATTGAAACCTGTTAAATACTCTTTTCTTCGGTTGTTTCAAAGTAACAATGCAAGAATACGATTGGTGATGTGAAATAGTCAATTTTTATACCAAAAATAAATCCGAATAATTCCTCATCAAATTAGGGTAATTCCCAGTTCATCTATTTAATTTACTTTCAATCTACAAAAATACTCAAAATCATATCCTCTGATTTTATACTCCGAATTCGATAATTGGAAACTAGATCGGTACAACCGTAATCTAATGTTGGAGTATATACAAAATCGATACTAGAACATGTTTATTCTATATTGGCATTTCTCAATGATATTCGCACAGAATTTATGTGACATGGTATTGCATAGTTATGCCTTCCCTCATGCAAAAGCCGCGCATGACCGCGCCTGTTGCCGAGGCCATTGCCTAGCTGGCCACACAGCAATTTATTTTTGTATATTCAAAAACACTTTTATAAAAAACGATATTTAGACAGCCGATAATTTTTATTTGTTTTATTTTTAATTAAGATCAACTTTGAAAAAACTAAATAATGGCGTAAAGTTCTGTTTAGTTTTAAAATGTTTTAATAAAAAAATAAAAATATTGCGGGTTCTCCATAAAACACAGATTCCAAAAAATTTTGGAGATATCATTAAAATACCCAATTCGCCGTTAAATTATTTCGTTACATGTATAACAATTTATCCAATGTAAATCAAGGAAGCAATAAATTTGGTTATTTTTCTCCAGTTTAAGCTAGCAATATAGCAATATGTATATGTAATCCAAAATCAATATTTGGGAGAAAAAATACATATCGTATATGGCAGCTTTCTAATATTGAAAGAATTGTTGTAATACGTCTAATAGTGTTCGAGTTAAATTATAACATTTAAACGAAAAAATAAATTCACACTTTTCCTAATATTTCTTCAGATTAATTAATTATGATGAGACTTAAATACATGTTATACGTATATGTTTATAATACGAGGTAAAATATATGCGGGAAAAATTCATAGACCATTTTTACATTGTGTAATTCGACTCTCTATAAATTATTTGTTTGTGGTATTTAACTAAAGTTGGTCTTGTTTCTAGTAGTGATATAAATAGCACATAGAAATAACAAAAATTTACTCATCTGTATTTCTGGTAATCATATAAATAAAGCAAAGCAGTTCGGAAAATTAAAAAAAAATTATATTTAAGAAAAAGAAATCCAACTACTTTAAAATAACCGCATTAAATACCCCGAATAGACAAAATAAATTTAAAAAGAAAATTATATTTACAACCGTTTGTCGATTAGCTTACCGACCAATTATTTAGATAGGGGTTATTCTTCGTATTATGTATTCACAAGTATATTGGACATAGATGTTTAAATGATGACCGATGCAAGCATTCATCATAGTTTAGTTTTAACTTCTGTCAATCTTTTCTTCGCTTCATATATATATATATATATATATATATATATATATATATATATATATATATATATATATATATATATATATATATATATATATATATATATGTGTATATATAAGAGATAATATAAACCACCACTATTCCAAGTTTTATGTTTCCATGTCAAACGATTTCTGAGTAAAACGGCTGTAAAAGACAAACGGACGGAAAAATGTTATGTTTTAAATTTTTACCCTTTAAAAGAACCTTAAAAAGCAAATTTCTCGGAACACAACCACTGGTTTTAACGTTTAAATAAAAATAAATTTTAAAGTACTTAAAGCATTTTAAAAATTAAATAATTATTCTGATGAGTAACAAAAAAAAATATTGTTATAGATATATATAGATTGTTATAGAGAATAAATTATTGAAAACGTGTTTATTTTATGTAAATATTGTGTTAGTTTCAGTTTCCAACTTCTATAATTTATATAATAATAGTCGTGTGCTGAAGCACACGACTATTATTATATAAATTATTCAGCAATACACTTTATCGGAAGCAAGAGAGAACATGTTATGAAAATATAATTATGCGCCCGCATAATTAATTAGTGAATAATGAGGGTAAAATTATGCTCTGGCAGGCAGACATCCATAAATGCAGCTGAAACATGACAAACATTATGATCTTCTAAGTATAACACCGAAAGTATCCCATACACTTTGTGAGACAGTATTGATCGAATATGGAGTACTATGTGCAGGGGTTACTACCAATAGGAAGTGTGATATTCGGTCAATTGTTTCGTTAACTTACAAAATTGTAGAAAATATTATTTTAGTGATATAAAATTGTTACTAAAATAAAATGTTGTTAATATGGCAGACATGCGCAATAATTTGATACTGTGGTATCACAAGAATATGTGACGTAAGTCACTTTTTAGAAATGGGGGAGCGCATTACGATATAGTCGATCGAGTACAGTGCCTTAACTCGTTTAATGGTGCATCGAAAAATGGATATTTTCTGATGAAATATCGATAGTTGTCGCGTCGCTCTCCTAAAAACGAAAGGATGCATTACGATACAATCTATCAAGCACAGTGCTTTAATTAATTAAATGGTGTCTTCGTTGAAGCAAAATTGTAGCCAAAGAGCACTTCGCATATGGAACTCTAGAAGCAGAGAACTAGAATTAATTATAAAAATTCGATGATCCTTATCTCTAATTTAGATGTCATCCTCTATATTTTTAAATTTACAATGATTGTTTTAAAATACCACGTTTAGCAGAAATAATGTCATCCCTTCGGATAAAGAAAAGTAAATGCTAATTTATTAACAAAATATTTCCAGGACATCAAAACCATAAATTCTAGAGTAGCAAGTTATTTATTTCTACTCTTTCAGAAATTGCATAAAAATATTTGGTTTCTTCTATATCCTATTACATCTATAGTGAGATTGCGTCAGCAAATATAAATACGTAATTTTATTTAAAAAATTACCTTTCGTTTAAAAAAAAGGGTGGATATATCGAAACATCGATACTTTTTTTCCGTACATCGAAGAGCGATATCGATTTTTTGAAAATATTTATAAGTAGAAATTTCAATACTCATGCAATTTAAATAACTCCACTAATAACCACTGGAGGCGTAATGAAAGTATCATTCAAAGTGCATAATTAGTAAACCCATTTCCGTAGTTAGTAATTCAAGACGATATCGATAAATATTGCTTGATAGGATTTAATATGCTTAACATTTTCTTACTACAAATGTCAATTGCCAAGAATAATCATCAAGAAAGTATCATTCAAAGTGCATAATTAGTAAACCCATTTCCATAGTTAGTAATTCTAGACGATATCGATAAATATTGCTTGATAGCATTTAATATGCTTAACATTTTCTTACTACAAATGTCAATTGCCAAGAATAATCATCAAAAAAGTATCATTCAAAGTGCATAATTAGTGAACCCATTTCCGTAGTTAGTAATTCTAGATGATATCGATAAATATTGCTTGACAGCATTTAATATGCTTAACATTTTCTTACTACAAATGTCAATTGCCAAGAATAATCATCAAAAAAGTATCATTCAAAGTGCATAATTAGTGAACCCATTTCCGTAGTTAGTAATTCTAGACGATATCGATAAATATTGCTTGACAGCATTTAATATGCTTAACATTTTCTTACCACAAATGTCAATTGCCAAGAATAATTTAGCTTTAATATTAAACTTATAAAATATTAATTTCACGAATAAAAATTTTAAAATTAATTTTCGTAATTTGTATAAATATCAGTAAGAAAAAGAACTTAAAAAGTGATTAACAAAAACAATAAGGCTAAAAAAATTTAATATATTTTGCTTGACAATTATACATGCATTTAAGGATAATGTATACATAAGGTAATGTTTGGCTTTTACGTAATATTTTACGTAATATTAAAATTTTTACATTTATCTAGCACCAAAAATTAGAAATGAAAGTGATTGACAAATTTAGCATCAGCTGTTAAAATGAATCATGAAATCCTAAAAAAAATTCAAACTGTTTGATGTTATCTAAATTATGTACGAATTAACTCTCAGATATAAATAGACAATTGCATCTTTCTAGATAACGTATATTTTAGGTATTACCGGAAATTGATGTATTGATCATAGACATATTTAAATTTCCATACATAAAGAATATTTCTTCTTCTCTGTCGTTACACTCTTTGCAGGGTGGTCGTGGTCGTCACTTCGACATTAGTGGCCTGTTTGACAATACTATGGCACTCTTCGCGAACTCTCGCTCTCCTTATACATTCGTGCAGTGGTACGTTGAAGGTCTTCTTTATTTGAACTGCCAAACTCATTGGGCAATTGGGCATCAAATAAAGAAAAGGATATTTAGTCACATTAAAATAATTGCAATTGAATAGTTATTTTATTTTATTTTTGAATTCAGGGAAATTGCACAGAAAATTAAAATGTCAAAAATGATGTACAAAATAAGTTTGGAACCAAAACATAAACAGGTGTACAACAGATGCACTTGTCAAATCAATATAGCTAATTAAAATAAAAAGTAAACGAAAACCTCAAAATGGTTAAATATCCTTAGTTAAAAATAAGTTTACATATTTAAGACAAAGTTCTTTCCGGAGATATGCACCTTTTCCTTAAATTATGGTTTTAAAATAGTATATAATTGTGTTAAAAAATATTTTATCACGTATTCCAATATCCAAGAACACTAAGCGACATATGTACTGGTAGTTAGACTGGCTTCATATAAGAAATAATAATTGCTATTAAATCAAAATAAGAATCGATTTCAAAACTGTTTAATTTATTCTTGTTTTGGATAAAGTGTATTATAAAGAAAAATTAAACTGAATTCCTGAGTTATTTTTGAAACCATAGATTGCAGTGGCAAAGCTAAAAATGTTCTTACTCTTTGATTAGTGCTAACCGAAGAGAATTTCTCTTATAATTATTTTGCTAATAACACGAGTGTCAATAAGATACACTAGTTTCCAGAACTTTACAATTTATACTGAGGTCAAAATCGGAATCGGGAAACTTAATTTAATATCATGTTGCTTTTTATTATTTTGAACATAGATGATATCTAAAACTTATTTATTTCCCCCTGTTATTAAACCTTTACGAATCAAAGTGTTTATTAGATTTACACCACTATTACACTGTGCTATATTCTGCAACACTTTTCTCAGAATTTCATTCAATTTTTTTTTATTATAATATTTTTTCTTTTTCAGAGATTTAGAGTCAACGTATGATGATTTTTTTGGTGGGATGATGGGCATAGTCCAACGATGAAATACCTTTATTTCAATTGGTCGTGTATCGATAAGAAATACATTATAGAATTGTTTATTAATATTTTATACTAGCGCATGCTTATCATTATTTATCTTTCCTAATATGTTATGAAACTTAGCCGATATCGTGACGTAAAGCAAATTTTTAAACTTAAAAGCAGAAAAGAGGCGTCAAATTTTTCAGCTTTCAAGCTTCCCAAAATCATATTACTGAATTTCACTACAACTAAAAAGTATTCATAAACAAACGTGTTTACAAATTTAAAAATAATCTATAACATGTGTCTATAAATAATTACAAATTTTGCTTTTCTCATATCGCAACGAACTATGCGTAGAACTGTGTGAATAATAAAAAGGCGGCGAGCAGAACCGTGAAATGTGGCTAATTTTATTTTCCTCAGGGAATCATACCTTATGAGAAAGTATACTTTTTACGTACGTTTGAGAAACCATACTAGATAGGTACCTGAACATCGCCACTCATGGCTTTAAGCAAAGCTTAAAGGACTTACTCAACGGATGCGTTACCGGTTTTAGTGGCCCCCTCGCCTGCTGATCTCACAATTGTGGAACGAGTGGCGAATTTTGAATTGGCGCGATGAAGGAGCTTGTAGCTAGAATCTACTTGCTTTGAGTTCTTAGTATATGAATCTCTTAGTTCTAGAAATAGACGCATATTTAAAATCGTTTGTGCTCACTGCAAAGCTAAAGCCAAAGGTGCGACAACTAAGATATTTTTTCCAAGTGTTTCAGAGCCAATCGAGAAGACCTGCTGACCTCTAACTACTTCACGTTTCAATTTATAACGGAATGTGTTGCCTTCCACGCTAGTATGTATAGATTTGCTCTACGAGATAACTCGGTCTGTACCCGCGGTTACAAGACGCAGGACACGGAACACATCTTATCTAACTGCGGTGAGGACGACGATGGGCTAGGGTTTTGTTGTAGAGCAAGCGTCGAAACAGAGTGGAATCACGCTGTTCTTTAAGATGTGATAATTTTAGTCATCGTGACTTGGTTGAGAATGGGCCGATCTTTGAGTCATTGAGTGCATTCAGTAAAAGCATTCTGGAAAAAATGGACGTCTGATCTTACCCCTTTTTTGGGAAGAAACGTTAGACACACGGGGAAGGGAGAACGGGGATAATAGCTGGTGTGTTGCTGGATGGCTTGGGTATTCCACCCCGTTTGTGGTCCATTTCGCATCTTTTGGGTGCATTGTTTCACAACTTTGTAAGCAGCAGCCCAGTTTATGCGCAGAATTCTCAAAAACAGTCGGTTGAGGTGAGTTGGCAATGGGTCGCTGTTATTTTGCAAATCCGAGAAAAACACAAAAGTTATGATTTTTTTCATATTGTAGGGCGAAATCACATACACACCTTCGTCGGATATCGCCAAATTTAAAATAGTAAAATATAATTATACGGGCAATGTATTTATCTTATGACATATTTTCGAAGGACTGATTCTTCTTATCATTCTTAAAATTAATTATTTTTAACATATGAAAAACAAATAAGCTTTCCTAGAAAATCCTTTTAAAAATCGATATTAAAAAAAATTTTGAACGAAAAATTTTGAAGAAGCCAGAGACCTCGTTCCCACGCCTGATTTACGTAACACCATCACACTTGCAGATGCTGACCTAGTGGCAAGGCACAGAATTTTGACCCACACCTTTAAGAAACCCCTCATTACTGATCTCAACTACCCTAGATATATCTACAATAGCCTGACTAAGAACTAATTGCCTTAAACGCATGAAGATCTACCCAGAAAATTAAAAAACTTACTTTCATTGCAAGAACTGTCCCTAAGTCC
Organism: Druceiella hillmani; assembly: GCA_039881145.1. Classification (NCBI taxonomy): domain Eukaryota; kingdom Metazoa; phylum Arthropoda; class Insecta; order Lepidoptera; family Hepialidae; genus Druceiella; species Druceiella hillmani. The sequence continues at coordinate 2,033,925 of JAYKKI010000098.1, read as the reverse complement.
AGTTCTCCTCCAAGCATATCTGTGAATGCCCAGCTTTCGCAGAAAACATACTAGAAGTAGTAATGTCTCTACTAAGTGATTTGCTGCAAGAAATATTGTATAGCCACTAGGCACCGAAACTGGCGGAGGTAGTTTAAAAAAGCTTTGACTCAATTTAATCCTCTTTTTTCTCCTTATAATATTATTTATTTTACTATCTACGTGGAACACGACAATAATAACAATGACCCCAACCCGCCTCTTGAAGCAGTATAGTTCGCAAAATGGTAGTGATCGTGTTTTCACAATTTTTTATCGAAGCTGCTGTATTCCAGACCATTTGACATGAAATTGAACGGAGCGTCGTATTTATTTTGTTAAAACTAATTTATTGTTGCGGATTTCAGATAAAAGAATGCGACTGAGCTGTATGTTAATTTTATTTGTGCTGTATATAAAATATATGTTAATGAGAGATATCTGTTAATCATATAAATTCAGGTAAGATTTGGTTTTTTTTTTGTAGAAAATAAGCTTTGTCTTTTCGTCAACACGTTATTCTCTTCATTATTATATGAAAGTGATCTGAAGTTTAGAAGATAAATCTGATACCTAAAATTAAAACGCATTAAAGTAGAAACAACCTCAAAATCAACTTGGCTTGTCGGATAATTGATAAATTTTATACTAGTGAATAAGTTTTTTTGTTTTGTCTATAATATTTGCATACTTGTGGTAGATGATGACATATAAAGAAACGTAAGCTTTCCTTTTCCACCGATTGATGTCGGAGCACAAATTAATTGCTTATATAAATCGTTAAACTAAATCTGAGCAGTAATGGTGTTACTGTACGGAAATTGAGAGATATTATGCAAATCAAATGTAGTTTTAGATGAACCCTTTTAAGTTGGCGAACATTAGGGGCGGTCGTGGTTTGCATATTGATTAGGGGACAAGGAGCGCTAAATTAGTCCTCGGAGGTTACAGTCAAATCCTGTCTCTACTGTATTCTCGTCTATCGGTAGAGTGCAACCTATAGCCGCACAGATGGCCACAACATCGACCAAACTAAAGATTAAGACTCGCCCTAGTTGCGTCGAGCTTAATCTTGTATTAATTTCAATGTTGTCAATCGGTGCATGCGATATGTTAAATTAGGGTGCTGTTCAACCTGTGTGCTTACGCTAGCTTAGTATTATTTCTAATGCTTCTTTGTTCTGAAATACTCATATATGAAACCAAAACTTGAGAAGAGTTACTTAATGCGTGTATTTTAGAATCATAAATCATATCGAGGCGGCTTTGGAAGTACAATATATGTAGTAATGTAATTACCATTTTGCCAATATATCGGTTTGTGTAGATCAATTCATACTAGTTTAATCTAATTCAGATGAGTTGCATGATTTTTGTATGTATTTGAAGTAAAATTCACTATATTCCACATCTTTTAAAGTAATAAGCAACGAAAAACAATTTATTTTCTTATGATTTATATGATATGTAGCCCATGCCTGGAATGAGAATTGGAACTGTTATATATATTTTGAGATTGGAAACACAAGATGTGTTCATACAAACAGCCATTGAATTTATAAGGATACAAATACTCAATGCAGCTTGTAATACGTCTATTGTTTCATTATTTTGAGAATGAATCATGGAATAGAATGTTTTTCTTTGTTCCATCAAGTTCTTTTACTTATTATTGAAATTAAGCATACCAATGAGACGTATTGCTACAAAAACAATTCCTGATGATTAACGACGCGGCAACTGAGGAATATCAGTGATAATTATTGGTACTGACAATGATAGTAGAGAAATAGTTATAAACAATAAATTCAAAAACAAACGAATTATTTTCTATGTAAATATGAACCAGAAATGTAGAATTAAATAAAACTATAGAAGCAATATATCAAAGATAAGGTGGTAATGAAGATGAGTTTTTTAGGGAGTACTGTGTCAGATGAATTTGGTACACAGACACTGGTGGCGCATATTGTATTGGTATTTGTGCTTATTTAATTCCGAGGTTTTGTGGCGAATACTGAAAATAATTTGATACAGAATGCAGTTTTCTTTTGTGAGATTAGGAAAGTCTTGATATTCCGAACATGATTCAAGGTCATGTGTTGATCATTGTAGTTGCTAATGGGGAGCTTGCAAAGCATGGACCTGGCATTACATAAATATACCATAACTTAAAAAATAAATAAAACAATTCTGTTATTTGTAATCATATAAAAATAGAAAAGTTAAATAAATGACGTAGAAAATAATTTCACGCAGCGAAATAGTTGATCTATGGATTAAACATCTACATAATTACTGCGCCTCAAAAAGTTAGGCATTTTACCGTTTTAGTAATGCCATGGTAACGAATTTTTATAAAATTAAATTCTTATGTCTTTTTATTAAATGAAATAAAAACTAAATGTCATTTCCAGTCCTATGTTTTTATAAAATTATATCTTAACTAAGTTAAAAGTTTTTACGTTATGTGACTTCGACCAAACGCACAAACAGATGAACAATACAAAAACTATATTTTCGTGTTATTATGCCCCCTTAAATTAATTTATACTAAATATGTTCAATGTACGCCAATCCCGTTTTAATATATGTTTAGATGTGATGAGAGTCAGGACTTAATTAAGCTAAAAATTTCAATAACATTTTGGATATGTTTAACTTGTATAATGGAGTCGAATATTAAATTTCTATCTTGGAAATAAAAAAGAAGTCCTTTCGTAGAAATAAAAAATAACCTGGTCAGGAAGAAGAGCGTCCAGTAAATATTTATATATATTTATATAGTGAGTGGATAATGCCGTCTTAATCCTAACGAAAATTCCTTTTTTTCGGGAAAGCTATAAAATGTCAAGGAATTGAATAAAAAAAATAAGTTTGCAATTTAGGGTTTTTATTCCTTTGTTTTTTTTTTATTTGTTTGTTGCTACTTACTAATTCTACAAAGAAGTAAAAAACGGTACCAATTTGCCATGCGTATAGTTAGTATGGTAAAGTAACACACAAACTTCGACTTCTGTGGCTTCGCTCTCTTATAAAATAAATAACATAAAAGATGTGCTTAGATGCTTATTACTGAACTACACCTAAAAAGGTGATCATATTTATATACCACTAACACAGATATAAATTATAATTTTAATTAACTTATAGGTTACTTCTAAATAATGGCGCGCGTTGCCTTATAAACAAGCAGCTTGCATGCAGCTTGCCCTGAATATTTCGCATATATACATAACGTATAACAATTTAACCATATCTATTTTGTGATATTCAAGCAAAATCCACACTTCAATATATGATATACGAAATAGTAACAAATTATTAAAACTCCTCGACTCGGAAATGGTCCATACGAAATTATTATAAAATTAATTACAACACATTAAGTCAACGAGTTACATTCTTAAAGTAATCTGCAATTTGAGAGATTACCTTGGCTATATTCACACTGAAACAAGTCCATGTTTATGACATTCGTATACAAACAATCAATTTGTTATTATAACGATCTCTGCTGTCAGTTTAGTAATTATTTCGTTCGAAAATAATTTTATAATTTTAATAATCTTTCGGTTTTATGTTTTACATATTATATTTTGTCAGTGAATTACTTATTGTGTTACCTGTTTGTTTGGCTATTAAAATTAATAATTCGTTTTGTAAAAGTTTCAATCTATTACAACTTCAGCGCGGTTTTCGGGGCTATCAGAGTGAATTCAAAATTATTTAATTTCTTCCATGGCTGACGTTATACTAGGAGAAATTAGTTTAGAAATTGCTCACATTAAATTTATTCCAATAAGTATTAAAATAAGACGAAATGCCGGACGTTAGTAGGAGGGAGCAGCTCACAAGTATAGTAATGTAAGTGTCAAATAATAGTATTGAAGAGCGTTTTCTTGGTTTTACAAATGTTGAGTTTACAAATGCTTGGTTTTACAAATGGCACAAATATTAAGTGAACACATTTTTAAATTAGTGGCGCAGTGTTATGATGGCGCGTCGTTTATGTCAGTGGAGTTAAACGGTATTCAGAGAAAAGTACGAGATAAATATCGTTTAGGAATGTTAGTACACTATTATGCTTATATTTTAATTTAGTTTTCGCACTCAAGAGTGCCGATGCATGGGCGCATGTGTGTATATCTACATAATCTTTTATTTGTCATTTTCTTAGTAGCTTGTCCAATCTAAATGGTACTATACGCCACTGCTTCTTAAATTAAGAAATATGACTACTGTAGGGTGAAAATCAATGTAATATTTTAGGAAATAAAAATATCCGTATGTATCAAGACACTACAGCCTGTATGTTTTTTTCATAAACCTTCGAAATGTTTAGTGTTTTAATAAGATATCTTGCAATAGTTTTACTGAATTAGAAGTAATTAACGCTACCTTAAACGTAAATTCCCGGGTAAACCCACTGAAAAGGTCTAATTATTCAAAAATGGATTTATTTACAATGATATGACGATGGATTAAGCTGAAGAAATGTTTATTTTAATGGCTTTTATCAGACATATTAAAAATTTAGAAACCTTTGGAATAGTTATCAAGTTTAACAATAAACAAAAGTTTAACAATAGGCTCTAGTCTATTGAATATTAATGTTTTTTTAAATAGTTACATGTTGATATCATTATGCATGTAAGTGAGCATAGTAAATTATATGTTTGAAAAGTAGGAAATATATATTTCTTTGATTAAAGACTAAAAATATCACGTGTACAAATTCTCTTCCACCGTTTTGCTATAGATGGCTTTCGCAAGTCAAAATAAATAGACCATAGATATGATGCAGTAAACTTGGACATCTGTCAATATAACCTCATTGATATGTAAACGTTTTGTGACTGCGTCATGAAGTTTTTTTCTATTTGAAATGATAGTAAACAATACAAATTTTCGTTATTCGAGGGAAGTTTTATTTTTTATATGATTTAATTTTTTTATGAAGAAATATGCAGCTGAGGTTCATGGAATGCTTTCGTATATTTATGGTGAGGTCACTATTAGTGAAAGAACGTATTGGGTGTGATTTTAAAACTTTAAGAACGGTGATTTTGACTTCGAAGTCCAGTATAGCGGTGGAAGTCAGAAGGTTTTTGACGATGCACAATTGGAGGCATTACGTGATGAAGACTTGTATAAAAATACAGAAAAATTAGTACGACCATTTAGAGAGACCCAAAAAGCAATTTTAAAATATTTCAAAGCCATGAAAATTTGGTACAGTACGAATTGAAGTCGAGAGATGTTGAACGAATTTTTTTGCTTGTAAACAGCCATTTGAATGGGATTTTTGCATCGCATTGCGACTAGCAACAAAAAATAGATTCATTACGATAACCTTAAGTGCAGAAATTTATTGGGAGTTCTCGGCTATGCTTCGACGTCACCGGTCAAACCGAATAATCATGGTTGAAAGGTTATGCTCTGTATTAGGTGGAACCAGCAATGCGTAGTGTATTATGAGCTGTTAAAGTGGATTAAAACAATCGAGCGAGCGGTGTTGAACGTAATTGAGGCGTTGAGCCGAGTATTGACAGAAGACAAACAGCCGCAATACGACTAGAAACATGATAAAGTGATTTTGCAGCATGACAATGCTCGACTCCATATTGGAGTATTCAAAACATACTTGGAAACATTAAAATGGGAAGTCCTGTCCCACCCGACATATTTTCCAGACTTTGCTCCCTCTGATTATAACTTTCAATCAATAGCACACGGCTTGGCTGACCAGTACTTTCAGTCTTATGAAGAAGTAAAAAAAAGGGTCGATTCGTGAATCATCTCAAAAGATGACCAGTTTTTTCGACGTGAGATTAGTACGCTGCCCGAAAGATGGTAGAAAGTAATAGCGATGGACAATACTTTTTAAGATGTCTTGTTTCGGGGTCGTATTATTCGTGCGTCGGTAAAATTGGTCATTGATCGAAACACCCAAACAAATAATTCTATCTATGTGACAAATTTGATTATGTAAGTAATAAGGGAGAAATAAAAATTTTCGTAAAAAAATAATTTGACCTGAAATAACAATGCACTGAAGACTATGTAATAATAAAAATACGTTATTTTGAAAGTTTTACAGTCCAAAATGATTCCCTAACTTAAAAAATTTAAAAATATTGCTATTGCTAATGATTTAAGGAACCGATGGGAAGTAGATGCCTCTCTCGCTTTCTCTCTCATATAAATTCACATCCACACAGGCACATAAGCGTCACATTAAATATGATTGATTCTTACTAAAGACACGTCAAATTTCTCCATATATCTTTATAAGTTGAGCAGTTTCTTAGTATGTTCCCGTAGTCCATCATCAGGTCCGGACCATATTATGACCGTGGCTGAAATCAATCCTTTTCAAACAAAGAACCTTTCAAATTAACCCTTTCAAATGTATATATATATATATATATCTATACACGCATGGGTCGATAAATACTTCCTCTTTTGAATTCGGTTGAAAAAATTCAAAATTAGACAAATAAATTATATACAAACCATGGCAAGTAAAACATTCGTTAATTCTTTGAACTGATTTTTCTTAACTCAGTACATATTTCAGAGGGATATAATATAAATTTGTTACAATTAACTAACTGTAACAACGAAATATATTTAATTAATCCATGCGTAATAAGAAATCGCTTTCAAAATGACCGCTTTGTTACTCTGCGGATGTCAGAGAACTGGAGCGTGCGAACGTCCATCAATGACCCTTGGCTGCGTGATTTGACGTAGTTACCTTAAATACTTTACCTAATTGAATATACGCTTCAGATTATATACATGTGACCTGAATTAACTGAGGTCGAGAAAACTCGGGTTATTGAGGGTGCATGTAAAGCGTGTGTTATATAATTCGAATGGTTTTCTTTGAGCCCCTAGCTGACGGTCAAACTTCGAATACACGTACACCTTTGCATGTATTCTTTTAATTACTGACTGTCCAGTATATGCGTGCGACGCTCTATTACGCTGTAAAGCGAGACGATATAATTGCGGTCACGTTTTTCACCGTTTTATAATTGTTGCTGGGAGCCAGTTTGTGGGGGTTACGCACGGAAAGAAATGAGTCGTGTTATTATTTATGAACGGGATCGATTGATGTTTTAGAATTATAGAATAATTGTCATACTAGTTTTTGTGTGGAATATGATACCAATTTTAATCTCTAATTTGAAATAATCGCTGATTGTTTGAACATTCTGATAACGTCAGCAATTATTGAACACTCTGATAACGTCAGCAATTATCAAAAAGATATTTGGAAGAATAAAAAATATAAATGATAATGATGTTAGGGTTGGATAACAGAAGTGGAAATAAACTGAATACTAATGGTAAATATCAAGCTGGTAGTTTACTGAAAATATACCAGAAAAACACGTTATAATAATGGAATAAACATGGTATGACGAAAAATAATAGCTGGATATGTTTCCACGGATATCTTTTCCAAATGTAAATCAGATTAGATGACAAAAACCATAGTTATAAAAACATAGAGAAAGTTGGAGAACATGGAATAATGGAGAATAAATAGAATAAATAAATATGGACAATTAAATATAAATACATAAGATATTAAATAAATAAGATAATAAGTTTTATTATCTATGCATAATAAAAATTATAACAATAATGGTAAATGCTTTCTGTATTAATATAGATGGCAGCAAAATGATGATACCAGAAATTCCAAATAATGTCACGTAATATGTTAAGAAGAATACGAAAATGTTTTTTTTGCAATTTTGAATTGGATATATTTAAAACATATCCTAAAAATATAGGCATAAATATAGCATATCGTCTCCTTACTTCCGAAACTACGGTACCATATATAATGAAAAAAGAGCCTTGGTAAAATTTTACCACAAAATTACAGGAAAACTGAAAAAAAAACCCTAGATTTCTTGATATTTGACACATGTACCATATTTTATGTATGCGAATTATTTGTATACGTCGCTATATATTATAATACACCACAATATATTTTATGCTGTGAATAATAACGATTTGTAAATAATTTCATGGAAATACTATATAGCCTTAAACGTTTACGTGGGTCGAAATGTTATTTTAAAATATTCTTATTCAGAATAATGTGATAAATCTATACATATAATAAAAATTTTGGGACATTGAATCTTCAGCTGATCTTATGGATGATATTTATTCTTCAGAAAGGATTTTTCGTATTTAAATACAAAAAATTTTACGATAAAAAATTGTAAATTTTTAGTTTTCAATTTCCATTTTCAACTTTTCAAAAATATTTTATTTAAAAAAACACATTCATAAATACACATTAATGTGAAACTAGAAAAATTTAATTAATTTATAATTTAATATTTTTTACCACTATACGTTTAAGGAAAGGGGAAACTGTGGCACTGTCTGTCAATGGTTTTTATTTTTTTTAACTTTAAACAAAAATTAAAATTACTTCCGTGTTCCAATCAGTGAGAAACATTGATGATCGTTCTATAAAAATTTTAAAGTCATGCGAATAGTGCATAACTTTAAAATTTTCAATATTTTCCTCCAAAGGATACAAGCTTTGTAATTCAGGTTAACGTATAAAATAAGGAAACCCTAAAAGAAAATGCAACCTACACCTGTTTCGGGAAATGTTTTTCATTTGAAACTTTTCTGCTTTACCATTTCATATTAGTAACAAAAGATCGAATTAAAATTGTCATACTTATTTATAACTCGTTTGACATTTAGTGTATTCGAAGAGCGAAGTGTAAATCATTGCAATCGAAACCAGTATACCAGTACGCGCGTACGTGGCGCCGCCCAGTTAAATAAATTTACACACGCTAACCCGCCCTATTCACTGCTCCGTATGGAAGGGGCTAGTCAGTGAATTTACCCTATAGTGTTGCTTCACCCCCATTCCGTAGTTAAATTCTTATAAGATTAAATACTTACTTATTTTGACAGCTACATGCGTTAATATAGCTTAATATTTCACTTTACGTAAAGCTAGCTAAACAGTGGACGGTACGAGTGACTTTATAAGTTATTTATATGTATAATTTCGTAAATTTAGCCTTACTATGAGGAATAACTAAACACACTGAAAGATAATATGATTTATTTTTATAGTTATTTTATAAAAACTATGTTATATGTTATATTAGATGCCTGGAAATATCATTACATACTTCATTTCATCAAAAAATATGTTGCAATGTAGAAACGCCAATAAAATCTGTATTTGAGAATGGTGCTCTATAAGGTAAATCTCGGGTCCATTTACATTAAAAAAATAATAACTTCGTAAAATAATTTCGACTATGTAAAGAAACACAAAATCTTTAATCGATAATTTGTGGCCGACGTTAAAAGTAACGTCACGAATAAACCTTATTTCACACGCAGTCGAAACAAAATAATATATAAAAATACATTTCTTGTCATCTATTGATAGAATACAGAACTGTCATCGTAAAGGAAATAGCTTCATCTTTGTTTCTGCTCGTAAAATTATATGATGTCATTATTTTCTTTCAAGCCGTTTCACGTTAACAAAAAATAAAGGACAACACCAAAAATAAAGGCAATACAAAACGCCGATTTTTAAAGCGAAAATGAAGGAAACGATTATTGTTATAGTATATATGTAAAGTAAAGATATATGTTAAGTAAAGTAAATGATACAACATAGAAATGAACATAATATCAAAAAGTATGTTCGTATTATGTAGACTTTATGATGAAAAGTATTTAATTATGTCTAAAATACCCTAATAATTTCTAAGCTATGTTTCAACTTGTACTTGAATATGACAGCCTTATATTCAAATATCGCGAATTCTGGGCAGGAGTGGAATACTCTAATATTGATATGCACATTACACACCGGCACATATAATAAATTTGGTTAAAAATTTTACAAAATTGAGACATTTTCAGGGTTTCGTAACTTAAAAGCAAAAACGGAACCTTTGTAACATCCTTCACATATCCCTGTGTCACAGCTGTTTTATTTTTCAGAAGGTGACACAAAAATAATTGTATCACTCACCATCACTCTATTCCCGTAATTTTGTAGAAAAATAAAATTTCTGATTTTTGTCGATATATTACTGTTTAAGACCGTCTATTTTTCTAAATATTATCCTGGCCATTTATTATGGCCATTAGCAGTCGCTAAAGAAAAAGGTTTATAGTCAATAGGTTCTATCTGTAGTGACCTTTGGCGATGGAAAGAGCCATGTTCGGGGTGTATCTTAAGGATAACGTCTGAAATGAAGAAGTCCGACTGAGAAATAAATTGGTGGACACAGTTCTTAATATACAAACTTAAGTGAGGGTAGACAGTCACTTTTGCCAAAGAACCGAATAAGAAAGAATAAAATTCTAAAGAACCGAATAAGAAAAAATAAAATTCTTTCTATTGTCATTACCCTAAATGCGTTAAATGAATTTCTGACTTTCTCCGAATGATTTCACGCCAAAGAAGATCGTACATGGAAAGAAAAGAGACAAATATTTTTCAAATCACAATTATCGACTGATACGTATTACTCTCTGTTCATTCATTTATTCTGTTATCACAATAAAACTATACTGATTTTTATTTTGATCTTCCTTGGTAATGTAACTAAATTAGCAATTGTTGTACTGATTGTTCAAGTAACGACAAAGTAAATTAGGCTTTTAAGAAATATTTTTCACGCAATTTTTTAAGGTTTGTGATAATGAGTAAGCAAATTAAAATAGAGTCAGTGTTTTTGCTTATTTTTATTAACCATTAAACTGTTTCAATAATATTTTCCCAAAAATTACTTTTTTCGCACCGACGTAAATTTTATTTTGTATCGACCTCGCTTTCCTTGGTTCAAATTTTAGTTGTTTCATATATATAATATGCGAAGCGTGAACGGTGCGACTCACAGAAGCTTTTGAAAAGTACTTTTAGCCTTAAGCGATTTCAGTTTAAGCTGTTGTTACGCATGTAAGGGTTGTTTTTAGTATTTACTGGCCATTACAGTAGGCTTTATTTGTACCTATTGTCAATGGTTTAATTCTCTTTGGAGAGTCCCATAATTTAAATTTTTGTTTTATAAAGTTCTATTTCATTATACAAAATAATGTTTCATAACGGTTTGATTTTCACATTTCATATTTTAATCTTGCTATAAATTTTTGATACGAATATTACTGATTAATCTGAAAATCAATATTTATAAAAAAATCCATGATAATGTGCGCTAATTGAATATTTAAACAGTGTAATAAATATCAATATGACTTTGAATATATAAGTGTACATATGTCCGTGCGCTATTCATTCTTTGCGAGATGCGGATAATTACATTATATTTTTTTGAGTATCTAGTTTCAAAATAAGTTGGAAAACTTACAGTTGCAGAGACTGGGTCAATTCTTTCTTATGCTTTACTTTTCACAATCATTCACTTTACACTCTTTACAATTTACTTTTCACTTTCTTCTTCTTTCCTTTATTCATTCACTCCTTCCTAAAAGAAATTAACTGAAGCATGTGTGTCACATTTCGCCTTATAAAGTCTCACAAGTAATTCCCATTACTCATATATAGTTCGCAATTATTCTGAAATATTCACGGACCTTAATTTTAGCCCATTATGAATAAATAGGAATATTCTTTGACATTTTATTTAAAATATTTTATTCATATATAGTTTGAAAACCCGCCCAATCGCCAGCCAGAATTGCGCACGCAGTTTTCCGTAGCACCAAATAATATTAAACTCATAAGTTTGTATTTCTCAAAGACACTGTGAAAATCAAAGTTATTGCTGTGAAAAATATTCTTTATTTCAAAAAATTTTATATCTCAAAAACTACATAACATATTTTATTTAAACCAATTTTCGTTAAAAGTTTATTTTAAGTTTGGCTACCTTAATTTTTTTTCCAAATCTTACACAGGCTGGTTGAAATGTTAAGGGGTGGACAAACTTTTTAAGACTTTAGAAGCGCATATCTCACCAAGTATTGACTCAAATAAAAAAGTTATTTTGGAATCTTTAAATCAGTATGTAAGAACTATCTAACGATACCCACACGTTTATGAGCACTGGATTTTCTTTCATCCCTCAGTTATATGCACGGAGTGCTACTACTAATATTTTTTTATAACTCCATAATTTTTTCATAAATTCATTTCATTGTTTAATGTTTAATAGAAGATAATTGTTTTACAAATTTAATTTACATATTGCCAATTGCCTCCGAGTAAAATGGCGGAGACATACATACAGACAGACAGGCGAATAGGAAGTGTTCCGTTTTAAACATTTGAAGTACGGAGACCTAAAAAAAAACAGTATGTACTTTCTGTACACAATAGTTATGTTTTGTAAGTCTCGAAACGTTTTATTCAACGGTTGAGTCGAGTAACGTTAATTAATAACGTTTACCGTCAAAAGAAAATTAAAAGACTTCTTTAATTGTAGAGTTGTAATTTTAAGAAAAACCTGTCCTGAGATTTTACTTAATGAAAACTGACATAAACGAATCCCTAAAGTGGTTATAATATTTAATTTATGAATGTCTTAAATATTTTAAAAAGTCTCTGGTGTCATTTGGTAGCTTTTTGTAACTATTCTTAACACGGTAATTATTTATTTGTTTATTTATTCGATTAGTTGAACTATGTTATAAGTATTAAGAATCATTTCTAAGAGCTTCTAAGTTACTGAACGAGACCTAGGAGAAACCTATTTTTACGTAACTACTTGTTTTTTCGTTCATTCCGCAGTGAAGAAATAATAAAAATACCTACGCTTGCAATAGATGAATACAAATACAATAATTAAAATTTTTGAATAATTTGAAGCCTTGATGTCTTATTTAAGTTTAAATAACTTTAACTTGAACAAAATTTGCGAAATATACTTTTATTCCTTTTTTTAATTTCTCATTAGTGAATTTTTTTAATAGTTTAATATTTTATCAATATGACCTTATTTTACTTTTCGCGAAAACATCGAATCCGCATAATTAAATGAAAATACATGATGTAGTATTATTTGTACTTTCTCTAAGTTCTTTACCACGACCTAAGTTTTCGTTGTATTCAACATCTTCAGTTGGGCAAAAAATGTTTGCTAATAGTCCGCCTGAAGATGTTATAATACAACGAAACCTAAGTCGTGGTAAGGAATTTAAATAAAATAGAAATAATACTACATCACGTAGTTTCTTTTAATAGTGAATAATGAATTTCTACAAAATTAACGCCAAATATATTCAATATCGAATATGCAATTTGTTTTCTTAGTGAACAAATAAGATTCGTAGAGTATTTCTCTGCTGACACGATTCGGTTTTATTTACTAAACTAACATACTTCATGAACGAATATATTTTTCTGTTCCAAAAATCAAATTTATTCTCAAAGAGAGTTTCTGATTAAATTTATGAGAATATTCTTTTAAAATTAAAACTCAAGCATTACTCTTATAATTAAGCGTCCAAATACTTTGATTTGATTAGACTAGGTTTACGTTTAGACATTACTGTTAGCATAATTAGTTAAATTTCAAATAATTTAATTTTTGTACTGTAAAACTTTAGATTAAAATCAATCTAGGAAAGCGATTCTCAAACTTTCGTATTACATAATGTGTATAGAAAGATAGTTTTTAGAAGACAAAACATATTATTTTTTAAAAATAATCCAGCAAAAGAAACATTAAAGTAAGTCCAGAACTTTCATCAGGAAATTTCCTTACGTAGTCCACGGACTACCATCTGCATTATGAGTATCTGGACTGTTATTCTAAATATGTTTATGGTCATTGATTACACATATTTTGTGTCTAACGTGGACAGTATGTTGAAATATAGACGTTAAATATGTTTAAATAACATGTTGCTCTGAAAAGACCTTGAGTCGTATCGATATAGAAATATTTATTGCAAACAAATTTATGGAAGCAGATATTTTTTATAACCGTAAGGCTTTCGAGATGGATTTACTTCTTAAGGTACTAAGCACAATACAATTTCATATCTCAACCTTATTGATTCGTTAGACATAGACTTTTATACGGACTACGAGAACCTTTTTACATGGAGAAATAGTTTGCTGTTTTTATTTTCTGTCTCTCATTTCGGTATTGAGGTTTGTTCTTAATTTTATTTTAGTCGGTTGACATTCTCAGGAAAGAAATCGTGGAGCGTCTGTATGGTTCAATCACAAGGTCTTAATTTAATAGATGTTGTCTTTGTTTTGTAACTAAATAACATTTTTGAATAAATTAAAGAATAAAGCATATGAAACTGCTTTCTAAACCAAATGAAGTTAATATGAAATATTCTATATAGTTTAAAATGTACACCGTATATATTTAATTATAGAAGTGGTACATCTGTACATTGAAGATTTTAACCAAAAAATGATTTATATGGATAAATTTGAACGAGTGTCCAAATTTTAAGAAGCTTTTATAAAGCGGTAAACGTAATATATAAAAGAAAAAAAAAATTTCAATTTCTCCGCTAATAATTAAATTAACGGTTGGATATAGGAGAAATAGTAACATACAAATAATCCGCATTTCCTGCGGTGCGTGGCATTTATGTGTCGATTAATTAGTAATATGCGCGCTGCGCACGGGAGCAGGCAATAAACAGGTGGCTTAGTTATATATAGATGTGACGTTTGGCATGCCTTATCGATCACAATACTGGGCAACAAGTACAATAATCGTGAATATCATGAGATGATTAAGACGTAACGTTTTACGTGGTGAGAGTTATGATACATAGAAATTATTTAAATGTGAAAGTTTACAACGATTTAGAAAAACGTACAGGTACAGGTAATGTGTAATAATATAGTCCACATTTCGAGCAGAATTAAAAAATTGGTATGGTTAAAGCCATAATAATGTATAAATATAGGTTGATAAGTTACGTAGGTTTCCAATTATCGTAAATAAGTTGATTCTATTTGAACTTAATTAAATAAAAAGTTACAATCATTAAAACGATTCTAAACCTGTATGATGGGAAATCAGAATTTTGTAAAACAATGTAATGTACGCACACACAGGCTCAAACATAGTAGTTTTACATGAATTTTTAAGTCGTAATTTCGTAACTATGTAACGTAACTAGAATGTTTAACTTGCACGTTTAGAGCGACCTTTGTCCTAAAATGTTTTTTTTAATAAATAAAAATTAAGATAAATATTTTTTGTTGAATATATTTGGCGTTAATTTTGTAGAAATTCATTATTCGCAATTAAATGAAACTACGTGATGTAGTATTATTTCTACTATCTTTAATTTCTTTACCACGACCTAGGTTTCGTTGTATTACAACATCTTCAGGTGGGATATTAGCAAAGATTAACTCTTAGGAACAACCAACAGCATTTATATGTTTCAAACACAATAGCAGAAGACTACTTTGTGCGGATTTTTCCATTGTTTGTGTTAGTGAGTTTATTGCAGGGGCGCAGACTAGGTTTTATTATATTACAGAGAGTTATACAATATACCAGTATTCTAGTTGGGGTAATAAATTCAATTGTTGTTATTATGTGAAATTATACAATGCAAACTTTAGGGTGTATGTAATAAAATTAAATGGAAGTTATTGTCGGTAATATATTGCAAAGGCAAGGGTATTTGAAAGTAAGGCCAAGGTAATATACTAATTCTACATATCTTATTATCGGTAATATATTTATACAAAAGCAAGGGTATTTGAAAGTAAGGACAAGGTAATACACTAATTCTACATATCTCCGGTTTTGTGTATTCATATATTTATTTATTTATTTCTTTTAATTTTTTTTTTTTTTGTTTTTATTATATATACGTATATTTATATGTGTTTCATTCCATGATTCACAGAGCTTTAACCATCCCTCTTGAAAAACCTAACCTACGTAAAGAAATAAAAACTATGAAACTAATCGCAACAAATAATAATTATGACCCATCAATTGTCACAAAACTGTACCATAATAAATTAAGAAAAATACTAATACAAGAAATATACCCGGTCGCACCAAATAAGAATAATATTTACTATAAATCTATCCCATACATAGGTAATGTATCACTCAAATTAGGAAAACTCTTAACTAATAATAAAAATATAAATAATATAACATGTACGTATAGTACCTTAAATAACTTGGGTAAAACCCTTATTAATAATAAAGAAAAAATAGATAAACTTAAAAAGAGTGGTATCTATAAACTTAAATGTAACGATTGTAATAGTGTATACATAGGTCAAACAGGAAGAGATTTTAATACAAGATATAAAGAACACATCGCCAGCTGGCGTAATAATAAACCAGACACATCTCACTTTGCTAAACATCTCATTGAAAATAACCATCACCCCCATACTGATAATGCCCCATATATATTACAAATAAATACAAAAGGCAATAAACTTAATATCCTAGAAACATTAGAAATAAACAGACATAAAAAAGATATCAAGGTCAATATATTAAATGAACAACTAAATATAATATCATCACCCATTCTTAATATCTTCTAGATATAATATAAATATAAAACATTGACACTACAGTACCCTGGAAATTGTTTCAGCATTAATACACATATAAATATACGTATATATAATAAAAACAAAAAAAAAAAAAATTAAAAGAAATAAATAAATAAATATATGAATACACAAAACCGGAGATATGTAGAATTAGTGTATTACCTTGTCCTTACTTTCAAATACCCTTGCTTTTGTATAAATATATTACCGATAATAAGATATGTAGAATTAGTATATTACCTTGGTCTTACTTTCAAATACCCTTGCCTTTGCAATATATTACCGACAATAACTTCCATTTAATTTTATTACATACACCCTAAAGTTTGCATTGTATAATTTCACATAATAACAACAATTGAATTTATTACCCCAACTAGAATACTGGTATATTGTATAACTCTCTGTAATATAATAAAACCTAGTCTGCGCCCCTGCAATAAACTCACTAACACAAACAATGGAAAAATCCGCACAAAGTAGTCTTCTGCTATTGTGTTTGAAACATATAAATGCTGTTGGTTGTTCCTAAGAGTTAATCTTTGCTAATATCCCACCTGAAGATGTTGTAATACAACGAAACCTAGGTCGTGGTAAAGAAATTAAAGATAGTAGAAATAATACTACATCACGTAGTTTCATTTAATTATAAATATTTTTCTTTGTATTTGAGCTTTAGAATATAAAATTCAATTTTGGTTACTGATTAGAAACCCCTTATATATGGTGGGGCACAGGTATAAATAACTCGTCAAAGGTTACTCGAATTAATTTCGATAAGGTCCGGGCGCACCCGCCACAACCTGATTACTGAACCGACAAACTTCCACTCATTCGCGCTGAAAGCGAAATAATCCCGGCACATTTGTGGAAATGTAATTTAACTTCAATTTTATCTCAATCCCGCACTAAATATATTCAGAGGGAGCGGTATTCTGTGTTAGTAATTTGTTCGTAGCAGCGTTTGCAGATAAACAAATATTCAGAGATTCATCTATCGCTATGGTCGTAAATTCGCACCTAATAAAGCAGACAATGGGAGGCTTTCAAATATTATTTGAAGCGAACTAGCTTCTAGTGCTGGAAAGTATACATAACGAACCGTTGTGTTTTGTGTTCTTCGCGCTTTATTTATTTTATCCTTCATTTTCTAGTCGACAATCCCGAAATTAAATATACTTTTTAACCGAATCTGTTATTGGTTGCAAGGTGAAGTAAACATTTAAGCAATTTTGAGTTGAATTTAAGCGAAAAAATATTCACAGTATTTATTATAAGATATGCAAAAACAATCTTAATTTGAAACAAATAGAAGAAAAGTAAACTCTATTAATTTGCTAAAATTATAAATTTATCTTTTTCTGATGTTGGTAATAATCTCGGAATATTTTTATACGCAATTCCCAGATTCAATTATGTACTTCTTTAAATGAGGTGTACTTCTTTAAGAAGAATTATGTACTTCTTTAAATGAGGTGTACTTCTTTAAGAAGAATTATGTACTTCTTTAAATGAGGTGTACTTCTTTAAGAAGAATTATGTACTTCTTTAAATGAGGTGCACTTCTTTAAGAAGAATTATGTACTTCTTTAAATGAGGTGTACTTCTTTAAGAAGAATTATGTACTTCTTTAAATGAGGTGCACTTCTTTAAGAAGAATTATGTACTTCTTTAAATGAGGTGTCACACCTTTTCTCAGCTAACAATTTTTTAGTATTGAAAATATTTCGCGTCAATTTTGTAGAAATTTATTATTCACATAGTTTAGGCATCATGACAATTAAGCCATTTAATTTCTTTAGTCAAATTAACCATGAATGTAAAATGTAGATAACATTTCATTTGGGCAAATTAATATTTAATTATTTAATTATTGAGCAAATAGAAATACTCGTTAAAGAGAGCAACAATATTGACAACTCTGCGTGATAGATGTTAAATGTTACCTGTAAAACATAACGTTCCTTTTTAAAAAACAGGTAATTTAGCATCTTGCTTTAGGAATTTGCGGGATGGTAGTTGTGTAATCCAAGAACGGGATGCCTATATAAAATAAAAAAATACTAAAATAAGGCTACAATAGAAACAAAATGAACAAGCCTGAATTATTTCTTGAGCCAAGTGTACCAAAAATTATATATTTGCGATAAATACATGGTAAGCAAATGCATGTGAACTTTGATTTAATAATTATCGAATGTGTCAGAACTTATTACAGTTACAATGCAATTAAATTTGTTTGTCGTCGTTTAGTTGGACAAATATAGCTTTAGAAAACAATGTAATAAATGTATCTAAATTACGCTTTTATTTTTAATAAAATATTCAGTTTAGATTCTTCCGAAACTTATGTTTTATTAGATTTGGGCTTTCTAAATTTTGTCCTCATCGCCATATTAGATTTCAGTTTCTCAATTTGGATTAGGCGTTATTAAATTAATTTTTTTTTTTATAAATTTGCAGTATGACACTACTATATAACATTAATAAAATCGATTGTGGTTCAAATACTACTAAGTTCTAGATGGAGGCCAAATATAATACAATTATTATTATATTTTGCTTTATCGAAACGCGAAATCCTAAAATAGAATTTCGATTTAAGTTTTATAGACTTATATGTATACAATAAAAAAATCACCAAAATTTCTAAACACTTTGGTCGCGTTGTCAAAAAAGAGGCGACTCAAAAAAGAGCTTTCGACTAGCGAAATAAAAGAGGAGAAAGTGAGTTGATATAATCCCATGCTTTTATTCAAGCAGATTACCTCTTTACTCGAAATTGATAACTACAAACACCATTCATACCACCGAGGATGGGGTGAGATGGCGGAATACAATGGTGAAAAAGTTTTCCTTGCAGATCGCGTCAAAGAGTACCGAAGTGTATGAATCTGAGAACGAGGATAAAAAGATAAATGAGCTTAGCCTCAGACTCACAAAGTTGTCGCATATGCATGTTAAAGACTTATCTATGCAGATCACAGCAGAATGGATTGCGATAAGTTTGAATCAGATCTTGAAATTTCAAACCAATTTTTGTTAATAGTAAAATTACTTGATTTAGCTGTTCTAACATTTTCTTTCAGAATTCTAGTAAAACACGTTTTATCGCAATAGACTGTCTTTTATTTTAGCAAATTGTCATAGACAGACAAACAGTTTCTACAAAACGATAAGAGATGGCGCTACTATTCACTAATTACATATTTTGATACAACATTATCACAAGAATATTAAATGGTAACAGTATTAAAGTAATCTCTAGCTTTTTTCTAGATTACACTTTTCACAATATATAATATTCAATTAATGGAAATCTCCAACGAGTTTACAATGAGACTGATAAACTCTTGCTTTAAATTAAAGTCGTAATTTAACTACAAGAATTTATGAAATATGTACTAATGCCGGTAAGATGTATGTATATTGCGTATTTATGGTCGTAAGATAAGTAATAAATGAATGGATATTTACATTGGATCACTTTTACTTCCCTTTTATCGTTTAATATTGAAAGAAGCCTTCACGTCAAGGAAAGTAAACATCTTAGTTTCCATACGACACAATGGGTCTGCTATACACATCAAGTGTAAGTATGCGTGTTTTTTTTATCAATAAGGTCATTATTTCGTCGACAGAAAATTCTTTTCCCTTCGAGGGAGTACTCATCGCGTTGTCTGTCGACGAAAATGGAAAGAGACTGAGTTGACAGCGCCTCAAAAATTCCAAATAACGTTTATTATAACAACTGAAATCCGGGAATTCACAATTTTATATTTCGAGATATGGATACTTCTCTTTAATAAAAAAAGCATTTCGAGATAACAAAGTTTATCGACTGGAAATCCGCTTCCGGGCTTATGAGGGGAGATTCTGTTCTTAGCGTAGCGTAATATTTCGAGTAAAAACCTTCGCTGTTGAACAGTAACGTAATGGTAATAAGGCGGGCGTTGGACATGCGACCGCTTTGACTAAAACCAATTTAATTTTCATCAGCGACCGCCTTGTAAGAATATGATAAGCGTCTTGGATATTTTATTGTGAATAAGAGGTAAGCATTCTACAAATATTCGCAGTGATAATTTTATCAGCGTTTACGGAAGTGAAAGTGGGTGTAAAGAACTGTTAAATAAATAATTATTAAATAAAATGTTAATATTTCCGTCCTCGCTAAATTATTTTAATAATTGATGAGTGTCATTTGTCATTAATTGTTTATTTATTATTTATTTTTTTAACTATCATTGCTATGTTATAATAACGTTAATTTCTAAAATGTTATGCATGCTGTATTCGACGACGTTTTTACATTTGATTTTATGCTTTTTGACATCTCACTAACATGAAATTAATTTGCTGAATGATCACAAGATTATACAACTTACGTTCCTGGTACCTGTAAGCTTTCATTTTAGATTACAATAATGAATGTTAGTGCACATAAAAAATAATAAAATTGCGAATATCATTTTATTTGTTTATGAAATTCATTGAAACTTTTTGTTAGATTATTTTATTTAGATTATTAGCATTAAATGTGTTATTATTTTTAATGTAAAGTTATTAAAATTATGCTACTTGAATTAATTTAACCGGCCTTATTTCATTTCATTATCTTAAAGCAATTTTATCATAGTTTCATTTCACTTAATTGTATTGATTTTTTTTATCATCATATATATTAATACACTAAGGTTAAGATGTTACACTACCTTTTTAGAAAAAACCTCACAACTAATCCACATAAATTATATATCATTTTATAGATAATTCCTTGCTCTACCGGCATCCACTACTAAAAAATGTATTATTGCTATTGTTTTTGCAAATTAATTAATTATTAAAATTATATACACAAAACAGCAATGCTGCCATCTAACGGCTCAACGTCAATATGATTGACGGTCGGTAAAATTTTTGTTTAATTTCAAATCCACTCACGTATAAATAAAGTGGCGCTTTAGCTCAATGCTTTTGATACTTGCGCCTCTATATGTCAATTTTAGTAAAATATTTGTTTGATCTGTCATCTGAGCTTCATAATGGAATAAATAATGCGAAGACTTCGCACGGGTCACGCTAGTTTAATATAATTTCGTTTAATTTAGAACAATTTGTAAATTATAAAATTATTTACACAGTTTTTCCCTATTTTCTCAGTTTATACAGAAAGAATATCGCACAATTTTGTACACGTCACAATTACGATAAACTTTTCCAGCTATATAAACAAATCTGAAAATAAATATCCACACTCAACTTTTTAATACTAATTTTTAAAGATATCTGATATTTTATTGAGAAATTACAAAATTTTTTTGTGAATATACTATTCTTACAAAGCTTAAGAATTTAGAAAAATGGGAAACGTTTTTAAATCGCTATGCAAAGAAACAGTAAAAAATATATATTAGGGGTGGAACTCCACACCTATGACTCAGAAATGAAAAAATTCAAATCACATACGTGTGTGGGATATAGGTCTTAACAAGTGATGTAGCGTTTTCAAAAATAATATTTTTATTTAAATCAACAGTTGGTGGTATATGCGCTTATAAAGTCTTAAAAAGTATGTGTTAGAACGTGGGTATTTAACTTTTCTGAAAGAATGAAGAGCATGAAGGGAATGAACTAAGATCTGTTGTGTATTGTTTTTGAGATAGGGGCTGTTTCTAGTACCAACCTAGTAGCAATAGCTTTGTTTTTTAAACTGTTTTTGAGAAAAATAAATTTTTAAGTCTAATGTTGTTTGGTGCTATTCTTGCGTGAGTCTGACTCGCACTTGGAAGGTTTTTTTGCATTTGTTTACGAAATTACCACTCAGAATTACTGCAGATCAAATTTTATTTATTATGGGACTGGCGAATAAATTATAACTTGTAATAGACTTTATGTTCTGCACGTATATTACGAGTCTCCTAATTAAATACTTAATTTTTTGAAACAAAATCTTTCAAAGAGGTTTGTAAGTTTTATAGTCATACGTCGATTACAATCCACTGACTTTGAAGCTATATTTAATTGATGTCTTAGACTTATATTTTTAAGAAAACTTCCATTAGTTAAGGACAAATATTGAATGTCATTTCCATCAATTGATATATAAACGCATTACTGAATTCATATAGAGATAGAAAAAGATAAGAAAGCTAAATTTGATTATTCTTATCAAATTGATGAAATTTGATTGTTGGTAAATCGTCATCTGTCACTTCTGAATTGAGTTTTATCCGGTCTTGGCAGTTATCTTTAGTTTCATTGCACACGCTCTCGCAATGCGTATCTGTGTATACACATGTTTCTTAGGAAGTTGAAAAAAAAATCTTATTGTATTATTTTTCGTAGTACTTATAAACTCTCTTTATGCTTTCTCATCTTTATTAATAGAACGATTTTCTTATGTTATATTAGATCTGTATTTACTGTCATGTTTTTGGACTGCGTTCGAGAACACCCCTCTTTTCTCCTTCTTCCCAAACATAACGTTAATTTAAGTGAAAGGTTATTAATACATTATAAGTTATAAGCGATTACACTTCAACGCTTAAATTAGTAGATATTTTTGATAAAAGTAAGCAAGTTTTGTAATAAGTTAGGCTTTCAAAAAAATTCATCCTGACACACGAAAATATTTGCCATATTAAGCGTTCAAGAGTCGTTTTGGAAAATGATTTATTTCATAACTATTCCATATTTAACTGGCTGTATCCCATGTTTTCACCCGTGCAGAATCTAATTGTGCAATTTATTCCATGGTCACCAAACGCCTCGGCTTCTTCATTATATGACGTCGATAGCCGTATTCTCGGTAATATCAGCTACACCACTCAGGTTGATCAGTCTGCAACTAATTTGATCGTTTTCTACCCAGCACTATTTATGCAGCGTTTCCTAATTTTGGTTAATTTTGATTACTTCTCTTTGGATATTAATTGTGGCATATTCGTATATCTATAATCATTCTAAGAGTAAGTATTATTTAACACAATGAGTATTTTTTAATCAAAATAAATTTCTAAAGATAAGCGCAAACGAACAAGGGAGGAGAAGAAGAAAACGTTCCAATATATGGTGGTATGATAACATTTAGTCTGCTATCTTTTTAAAAGTGTGAGTAGAGTTTAAAATTATTTGTAATTGTAGAGATTAGTACGACCAAACAAATAATCAAATATTTTTTTTAATTTCATGAATTAATATCGATTACAATTCAAGTTTTATTAAAATATTTCGAGCGTGTTTTAAATTAAACTTCAATAATGTTTGAGATTTATGAGGTATGAAACATTTTAATATCTAGAATTTATTATGTACATTTTTTAGTTTATTTAATAAAACGAAGTAGAATATGAGGAATAAACAGAACCATCCAGTCGTCAACAATAATGATACCCTACACATACTGATGAAGTCCGTATTGTGTTCCTCTTTCTACCGTAAGAACATATATAAGTTATAATAATATATGCCATGTTCTATTACATAAATAGTAATATTTGCTTTGCTTTGCAGCAAAAAATCTCATACCATCGCAACATATGTAAATGATAAAACAAAGTGTTATTTATTTAACTTAATATATTATATAATATATTTATCCATAATTTGATTACAAATGACAATAAAAACAAAATTAAAGTAAATTTATAAATGGCATATTTCAATGTGTAGGTTAATTAATATTAAACACAATTATTTGCAAGATTTGCCTTAGAAAAAACTGATGTCTACCATCTTTAAATTAAATGATAGTAAGAAAACATAAATACTTAATAAAATACCGACATTGAAATTGATGGTAAACTTTAAATTTTTTGAAGCAAAATAATATAACTACCCTCAGATATTCTTAAAAAAATGATTTCATGATTATCTAAACTACTAACAAACTTAATACCTGCCTATTCTAAAAATTATTTTTCTTTCGAGGAAGCTTTCGCGAGCTGACAACAAAGGGGTCTGACTGTAACATGATTCTATTTTTTAAATCGGTTCTACCACAGTTAAATGAAACAACTTGATGTCCTTTTACTGAATCCCATAACTCAAAGAAATACGTCCTTTTAAAGTAACACTTCAGTGAATTACTTGAAAAGAAAAATTTACAGTTTAATTAATATTACAAAAATCTCGTAGACGTTCTACGAAATACTTATGCTAAAAGTTAACATAAAGAGACGTAGCACCCAGAGGCTAAGTCAAGCTATGTTGCTTCATCCATTTTACGTTACATTATACTCATGTCAATATGTAAAAATATATTACCACAATGCGTATCGATTCCAAAAATTTTTGCATTTTTATTTTAAATTATAATTAACTTTTGTAGCACTAAAATATTACAAAAGCTACAAAATATAGAAAATTAAAATACATTAAATATTTCAACACATACTTTGACTTTAGATTTCCATGTCACAAACACACAAATAAAGAAACAAATATCGGTAAATGTTTTTGCAAAAGTGAGTTACTGATAGTGCGTGGTAAAGGGTTGTAGGAAATAACGAATAACGTCCTATTTCAGAGGGCAAAACGCAAGTGCACATGAATCAGTAATCTCCACATTTTTTGTCAACCAAACGCCATTTACTGATGAACTCATTGCGAAGTCTTCGGAACTATGAAGCCTATGAACTTGAAATTTGGTGCCTTTTTCGAGATCACTCCTAAAAATTGACAAAATGGGGGCGGAAAGTTATGTTGAAATGTTTAATTAATTATAATTGGACATACAAAAATTAGTATTTAGTCTCTAAAATTGCAACAACATTTTTTTGGAAAATTGCTAATCGCAAATAATTTTTATTTAATGACTGAATAGTTTAAAAGAGTAAAAAAAACCGCTTTGGAAAATATTGTACTAAAAATCAACTAAAAGGACTTTAGTCTAAGCCATGTTTGTTATTGAGTACAACATTTGTGTGTAAAAGCGTGTGGGGATTGGTCTTGAAATCCAAATGAATAGTTAAGCATCTTCATTCACATAATGTGAATTTTGAGACATGGTAGATAGAAAAATAGGTTCAAAAATATTTTTTTGGTTTTAAGTGCAATATTTACAAAAGCCAGCTTTAATGCATTATTATTGCAAAGCGTTTTTTTCTGGTAAGCTTGGTACACTTAAATCCTTAGAACCACAAAGCAAATTTACTCTGCTTAGATATACGAATGTTTGTCCAGACGCAAAAATTCCCGATCCTAAACAGACCACTGCGTATATTACAATTAGAAGCACGTAAACGTTAAGAAACGTTGTTCCGTTATCGAGTTCAGTGTTTAACTTCCGGTTATGTTTCATTGAATCGATCCGATCGTACCATTTTATCGTGTTGTCATCAGAACTACCCACGACTGTCAAGTTTCATGAAGACATAATAAATGGAAGTGCTTGAAAATGAGTTCCGTAAATTACATAAAAAATTAGTTATAGGTTGACCTAATAAAAGCGTATTAAAGAAACTGATCAAGTGCTGTAAGATGAATAACGTTTCATGGTCGTTTAAAAAAATATCGAGCTATATATGTTTTATAAACTCCTATCTAATGCTTATATGTGTTCATCTAAGACGGATTTGATATTGGAATTCGTCTTTTATATTTTTATAAAATTAAATATTGCCAAATATAATTTAGTAATTAATCTTTATTTAATTTAAGTACACTGTACTTCAGTTTCCAAAAAATTCCATTTGTGTTATTTTAGCGTATTTAAGAGTTTTTTCCAAAGTTGCAAAAACAAATGTAGCTAGATTACTCAAAATATTTTCACTTGAGACTACTAATCAAAGTTAAATTTTTAGAAGTTAGGTCCGAATTTCACATAATCTTGTTTAATCTTTTTTAAGTGGCAGAAAGAGGGTGTTTGCGGGGGAGTTGCCCATTGACTTTTAAACTTAATATTTACCGAGCGATGCTAAATGACCGGACGAACGAATGAAATGAATGAATGAACGGATATAACTAAGTTTGTAATGATACCGTGTTTAACTACAAAACCCTAAAAAGTGAATAAAATGAATTGCGAAGCCAGCATTGGCAGCCAGAACTTATATAAATTAACCGATAAATTGCCAAAAAATAAATGAAAAAAGTCGTTTCAATAGCTATGAACAAAGACTAAAATATAATTTTCCGAGCCACTACTGAATAATGTTAACGAAAAATTGCTCAAAAAAATTTGTTTGCGATAATCCACACACATTTATGAAGCACTATATTGTGCGGTACGAACAGGAATAAACTATTAAAAGTTACTCGAAATAATTTCGATAGGTCCGGGGGCCCGCCACGATGACCTGATTGTTGAGCCAACAAACTTCCACTCATTTACCCTGGGAGTGACATAATCCCTTTTATTATTTGTGGAAATGTAATTTAACTTCGATTTTATCTCAATCACAAACTAGACTTATTCAAGTGAAGCGGAACCTCGTGTTAGTAATTTGTTGGTAACAGCGTTTATAGATATACAAATATTCGTAAATCCGCCGCTCACTCATATACAAATATTCAAATTCGCACCTGACAAAGCACAAAAAAGAAGGCTTTAAACATTATAACAAACGAGATCGATTAGATTATGTTTCGTTTTTAAAATCTGTTGAGTAGCTTTCCGAGACCTTTTCCGGTAGATGAACTTGTTTGGAAATATTAATAAAATCATATTTTATCTTTTTCATTTTACCGTAGGCTTATAAAAATTAGGTTGAAGACCTCGAAAGAGATTAGAAAAACAAATCTTTTATTATTTAATAGTTATTCAAATTTAACATCACTTTGGGAGGATTACTTATTTCAATATCGGTTGGACGATATTCTAATGTATATATAAAGCTCACTAAATTAATGAACTTAAAAATAAAATATAAAATTTGGAAATAATCAAATCAAAAAAGTAATTAGCGATAGATTCATTCAACATTCAACAACAACCAAAAAATTACAAATTTTCAAAATATCTGGCACCTGATTCCAAAAAAAGCAAAAACTGTATATATTTGAACCTAGAATATTAACATGAATAAATGCCAAACTTATTGAAAATAAAATTATTGACATAAATAAATTTCAGCTTTTAACTTTAATAAACACACAGATTATAATTTTGTTGTATAGTTTTTACAGTGAGTACCGCGAATAATATACTGTAAAAATCAACTTCAAAATTGATTAAGTTTTAAGTTCGCCAACAACCTATTATAAATTCAGTTAAGAAAGAAAGAAGACCAAAAAATATAAATCTTTATTAGGAGTATTCCCCTAAAAGAAAATTACTGCAGTTCACTTCGAATAATATTTGAGAACCTTCTATTGTCGGCATCATAAGATATGAATTTACGACCATAGTGAGGGACGAAACTCCGAATATTTGTTTATCTGCAAACGCTGTTACGAACAAAGTCTGAATACGTTTAGTTTGGAGCTGAGATATAATTGACGTTAAATTACATTTTCACACATGTGCCAAGCTTATTTCGTGCTCAGCCCAAATGAGTGGAATTTTGTCGCCTCAGCAATCAAGTTGCCGCAGCGCGCACCCCGATCCTATCGAAATTAATTGGAGTAACCTCTGACAGTTTGTTTCTGTCTGTGCCGTAACGTATATGGAAAGTACTGCCGATATATTTTATTAAAATTTAACCCGGAGTATGGTTATGATTACAGTAGCTGTGAGGAAACTTATCATTTTATACTCGTTCATAGTTATTAAAGTGATATATTTTGTTATAACAGATAAAATGCTGAGTTATATTTTCATCGACGCGTAACTTTGCGCTAACGCCATCTTTCGACTAATTTACACACGTGTTGATTACAATATTTTCAAAGAAGTGACAATTTTACAATTTTATTGGTTTACCATAAACGATAAAATGGTGAACTTATGGTTTCGTCGGCAAACTCCCTAAACGTCAATTATGATTTACGTAATTTTGTTTGAATAACGTACACAAATAAAATTTATGCAATTAATGATGTTACTAAATTATTTATGTTACTAAACTCAATGATTTGACTATTTTTATTTTACTCCAGTAACGGTCACGCTAAAAAAATAGTATTATTACTGCAAGGGCGTCTTATTTTATTACGTTTAATGTTTGTTTAATGAATCAAAATGAAAATATAATCAATATAATATATACCTAGCACATACTGTTAATTAATGGTAATTTTATACATATTGACGGCTATGAAAATACGGATTGTTTTGCATTTCAAAACTGAATTAAAACGATTATTTTATTAATAAATCTATATACCCGAGATGGAGACTTACACTTTATTGAAGTACAATTAATGTTTCATTAACGTAAAATAATTAAATTACAATATATGACTTATTCTTTTTTCTATTTAAAAATGTAACCCTTCAAGCTTCGCAGTTTGCCTTTCTGTAAATATATATATATATATATATATATATATATATATATATGTGTGTGTGTGTGTGAACATATGTTAAACTTACTTGTATAAATTTTAAATTCGCATAAGCAAATGAATCAAAACAAAATACCCACATTCTAATCGATCAATTTTTATAGGGAAAAATTCTAAATAACCTGTATAACATGTCTCCGGTTTTCCATATTTTCAAAAAAGAACTAATGCTCCCTTGAAAATTTATATCATTCCCTTTAATTTCCGAAACGAATGAGTAAAAATATATTAAACCCAAACAAAAAGAAAACATCAAATTATTTGGTTTAATTAAATCGTGAAATTCCTAACTGGACTTACATTTGCTTGAATTCAGTTGAAAAAAAAATCAGAGTATTTCATGAAATTACATATAATAAAAAATTAAAAGTTAATTCGTCGAAAACCGCCCAACAATTTTTTTTAAACTTGCCACATATTGGTATTGTATAAACTCAATAAAATGACATTAATAGTCTTAATAGCAAAAACCTGATGAGCACTTCCACGAAACTGATATAAATAAATTAAAGCAATATTTAAGCTAGTTCAGCTGGCTTATCAAGGTATTCTTAATAATAATAATCTGAATAATATAATTTAAGGATAATTTAAAAGACATTCACTTCCGAAAGACTATCAGACTCACAAATTCGCTGAAAACTTTTTTTTTAAATAATGAGTTAAATTCCGACACTCGTAAGGTATATACTTCACAGGAGATGAAGTACGAAAAAAACGATGTAAGATAGGCCCAAATAAAAATAAACAATATTCAATCTTTGGTTATTTAAGATGAAAATTTTGTCAATTTGTAAAACAATTTATAACTTTGCAATCAATGTAAAATACATGGAAATTGTTCGCAATTTTCTAATCAAATAACACATTTTCTTTTAATTCTTGTATTATGAGTTTCATTTTTAATGTATTATAAATATAATTTCCTTTTTAAAACTAAAAAAATTAGGACGTCACCAGTTATGAAGACTGGGAGAAAACTGAAAAAATACAATATCTCTGATGATTAAATTTATTCATCTATAATAGTTAAAATGTTTCAACTGTTCAAAAATGTTTTACCTACTAACTCTAACAGCGGACGAAATATTTTAATACAACTCGAATTGAACTATTTTGCAAGAAAAACTGAAATGAGATCCTTTGTTATTATTTTTATTCATTGATATTTGAACCTCTTTATAAATGAAAGTGCACAAGGCCGACTTAATAAAAAAAATTACTTATTACATTATCCAAAAAGCACCCCCTAGAAGTCAATAATATAGTAATCAGCTATCCATTTTGAAGACTGAAATATGAGTGAGAAAAAAATTGTCTTTGAAAAATGTTACTCTTTTGCTTAACATTAAATGTGACTTATTACATATCTCTAAATAAATATAAAAATATAGACACAGGGAAATACGCATACGCACATACGTACGTACTGTCCTGTATTCTATACGTATAAGATTCGCCTTACGTTTATCTTATGTTGTGCCTCCAGCCAACAACTTGGCTTCACCAAGTCACCGTTTCCCATTTTCAGTAGTTTCCAAGCTCCTATTCTCAGTATCTGCACACTAATGCTTAACCAGTGAAATATAATTATCAATAATAAGACCACTCAATGGTAGGCCGCTCATCAGTCCGCCCGGCAGTACAGTTCATCACTTGCCTCTGATTCGATGTCTCTTACCTGATTATGATTTCTTAGTTAATTAATAAAAAATAAATAAAATAATTCTAATTCAACAAAATAGTTCTTTTTTAAAAACGCAAACAACAAGAATCCTCTAACAGTACGCACAAAAACACACAGGTCAATTTGATGGCATTTTACCGATAATGCACAAAATTAACTGATATGTACAAGCATGCACACACACACGCATATATCCTTTGCATGAACAAGTCTAAGAGAAGAAAAAATAGTATGTCCTCGCATATCCATTCTTCGTCGACAGGAAGAAGATATAGAAAAAACTATTTTAGTGGTATAATTCTTAAAATTGACAGAATCATTCACTGGTCAGGGTGCGCTTAATTGGTTCAATAGTATGGTTCTGTAATGAGTTTGCATAAAAATATATATATGAGAGAGTGGAAGACAAGTAATATTTTACATAATATTCTAGATAAAGCAATAAACCCAATGTATGGATAAAGTTTACATATAAAACGTTATTGAAATTATTGAATTAAAACGATGTGAAGGTTCAGTTTTGTTGATATTAATGATATAGCCCAAATAAAAATTATTTAATATACTATTATAGAATGTACACAAAATTTTCTCATAAAATGCTTACGCAATTTATATTTTAAGTTCAATTCAATTTATTCTCAAGATACATCCACATTTTTATTACAAAATAAATTACATTTCATAAACCTGAAATAAATAAGTTCACGCCACATTTTATTTAGCGGTTTGCGAACAAGCCAGCTATGCTGCTAGTGACAGCAAGCCCTATTTGGTCCAGGACAATGTGAGTCGCAAGCTCGGCGATTTCATACATCGCCTTGTTGCTCCGGAAATTGCCGGTTGACCGACATTGAAAAGGAACCCGTGATCGGATGTTTATTTATATTTTTACACTTCCGCGGCGCCTGTGTTACAACGTCGCGCGCACGGTTTTGAATGTTTATGTCGTAAATTTATTCAAATTCTCCGAAGGCAACTGTTTCACTGGCGCGAGTCGACACAAGGTACTTGTGAAGTGCATTAACATTTATAGGCCTTCGCATAATGGATATTTCAAATGCAGATGACTATATTCTTATAAAAATAAAGAATCTATAAGAAATTTCAATTACGACATGTGTTCTTTTGTATATATATATATATATATATATATATATATATATATATACATATATATAAATATATATATATATATATATATATATATATATTTCTTTTTTAGAACTTTTAAATTGAGATCATAGAATACATACATTTAAAAATTAACACGAGAAATAAATTCTAAATATTTTCATTTTTAATTTTCGTTTATTCCCAAAAATATCAGCTAATTATTTTGACAAAATTCGAAATATTCCATTTTTGAAATTAAAGATAATTTTTTTTATCAAATACTCTATTTCTTTTTTAATTAAATTCGCTCTTTAAATAAAATTCACTTCACTTAAAAACTCGATGTATCCGTAAAACCAAACAAGTACTTAAAAGTTTTAAAAAATTAAGCTTTCTTCCGTTACGTTTATATATATATATATATATATATATATATATATATATATATATATATAAACATGACAAATTAAATTGGATACGAAGTGTATATAGATATATATGTATATATGTGTATATATATATAAATATATATATATATATATATAAACATGACAAATTAAATTGGATACGAAGTGAGATAATGTAAGATAGTTTTTTCTGATTGTTGTTTTCACAAGTATTTCATAACAATAAACAATTTTACACTGAAAAGTGTATTATTATTTATATTTCAGTAAATATTTTCTTGATAAGCATAAAAAATATCGTTATAATATAATGCAAAAAGTCCCTTTCGTATGTCCAATAATATTTCATTTTTAAAACAAACGTGTCTAAAAATTTTGAATTCCAAATACACTAAGGGTCCATAAAAATACTAAATAAATTAAAATATTTATCTATTGGTACTTTTACCTCACGTTTTGACGCCGAATTAACTACGTCAACATTACAAGAGATAAGGAACTCGGAAATACATTGCTTCAGAAGAAACAAAACGAGGCAAAATAACGTAAATACAAAAAAAGAAATGGACCTGTTTGGCATAAGTAAAATGGAATTATATTTTTTGTAAAAACCTAATAATCCCTCCATCTAATGAAGTTTATAATTTATTTTAAGTTGGAATGTCACAATCAAAAATTGCCTAATATGTATTGTATTATAATTAATCTATGCAGTAATAATCGAAAAAACTGATAGTTAATCCGGATAATTAATCAGTACGATAATAACTATAACTGTAAAAAAGAACACATGGCATTTAATAATTTAGCAGTACACAATTGGGGTGACTCTGGCCGACCATCGCCATATTGAGTATTACGATGAAAATGCGCTAACGAAGAAAATGATAGAAAATAACAATGAAAACGCGTTGATGCAGATGGAACACATGGAATCTGGTGCGCGCCTCTTGACATCTAAGTCAATTCGATGGAAAGTCGACTATCGAAATTCTCCCGAAAAAGTCGGCAGTCATCGACCACCGATTAACCATATAGAAAAGTCGTCTGCGTCTTACATTAAGACACACATGCCAGAAACATTCGGAAATGCTAAGGTACTGTCATAGTAACACCACGTAGAATGTTCAATATAAATGTATGTGGAGGAAATTACCTTGAAATGAATATTTCAAAATACTTTAAATATTGAATCAAACGTCTCGTTTTACCCCGTTGTAGGTGTTAGAACAAAAAGTCACAAAAAACATATCTTGTTATCTAGTAATAGTAAGCAGTCAAAAGTAATCTAAGACAAAACAGGTCAATGAAATATTTCATACAGTAATGAGTAATGAGAGATTCTGTATATAAGGCAAATTAATTTATTTTAATTGGAAAGGAAATGAACTTCCTGTGGTCAAAGATAGGTAAATACAAAAATGTTGAATCCTATTTAATTGTTTTCAATAGCCTTCAATAAAACACATTAATTCCGAGTAAAAAACCATTGCCATACACTGGGCCGTTTTGGCATGAATAATCCCTCAGCGAGAACTTGGGTTCGATTTTATATTTTTTATATTTGTATAATTTATTTTTTAGCAATGGTTAAGATTATGTTGTATGATTTACGAAATAAAGGACGTAACCAAACAAAATTGAATCTTGAACATAAAATCATTTTTAAGTAATTTAAGTATTAGGTTTGGCTGAAAGTCAAGTACCAACTCATGTTAATTTAAATGTAGAGAATCACATAAACAATAGAGACAAAGTATAAATTATTTGTTGTTTTGGGGTAAATCCTCTATGAGCTGTGTTTTTGTTGATGATATGGACCAGGAGTTATTTCGTAGCCGTAACCCGGTAAAAATCGCTTTCTCTCGATGTATTTCGAGTAGTCCAACGAACGCGGTACGCAATTGGCGGTGGCAGAGGTCGGGTTTAAGAAAACCGTAGTATATGCTTATGTGATACGTGCGGCGATCCATGGACTAGATACACGTATCAGAGCAACTGGAAGTTGCTGTCATTAACCGTTTTAGTCCCATGGTTTTTTACTCATATATACTTAAAAATGCCAAAGAAATCTTTTTTTTTTGATGCTTTCTTGTCTACAAAAAAAACTGTGTCTCTTCCAAAAATTATCTAATTTTAATAATTTTTTCGGTATTTTCTTAATAAAAACTTGTACAAGGATAACAAAATACAAAACAAAAATTATAACAAAAACTGAAATCAATGTCACATGGTATTTTCGCAGTCCGGTACATCCTCCGTATCAGTAAAATAATTGTTATTGTCACTATTATTACTATCACTCAAAATTTGCATTACGCCAAATTGTGAGCGCAACACAATGCCACTCCTACTATCACTTTCTTCACAACTTATTTATTTTCGTATTCATTATGGGTTAAACATTTTCTTTTCCTGGATCTTTTTTATATTGTAATTACTAATAATATTAAAAATTTGAAATTTATGTAACACGTAGAAAGATAAAAAATCAGCGAAGCGTGCGAGCGACCTCCCCTATCGCGCGCTGAACAGCGACTGATTTCGCGAGCGTCATCGCGCTCGTGACAAATTTTGTTGGTCGGGCGCACGTCAGCACTCTAATTAAACACTCTAATAATTAAGGTTAAACCAAGTGATAGCAAAAGTGGACCATGATGAGAGAGGATATAATCGAAATGGCGAATATTGGTTTTAATGTAAAATATTAAATTAAAATATTAAATTTAATGTAATATATATAATCGATTTAAATTCGATCACGAATTAAAAATTTTATGACGAAACTTGTAATTACTTTCCTATTAAAATTGCATTAATGATTCTGTTGATTTATAATAACAGGAATGATTATATGATAAGACCACAGACGATTAATTATAAGTTGCATTGTATAAACAAAAAAGCGTACTTGATATTTAAACTAATTTCATGTATGGTTTTGTTTATTTTAAAACTTGTATTTAAATTAACTGTTCTGAGTTTGTTCTATAATTTGTCTTGCGATGGAGAATTATATAATATGAGACAAAACTTGACTCGGTTTTTAGCGGTACGCACTTTTTAATATCGTCGGCTTAGAGTGTAAACCTGCTAAACCCATTTTTCACCTTTAATACATTTTACCTATCATCCGAAAGAGGAAAAGAAATACACAATCTGGGAAAAACAGCTACTGTCAAATTTGATTTTAAATTGATCAAAACGCGTAACGAGTAAAACTGTCAAATCTTTTCTGACTTCAATAGTTCGGGATAAATCCATTTTTTCCGCCATTTTGTACTGGGTTTTTGATGCCGGCACGTGTGCTCTTGCAAATAATTATTTAGTTCGGTGTTACTGGTGCAGGTTTCTATAATTTGAATACTCAGAGGTATGTATTCTCATTGTTATCTTAGCAGGTATTATGTATTGGTAATAATGATCAACTTTTTAGTAAAGTATTAGTATTTTAATTAATATCTCCCTATTAATCTACATGTCATGTTATAGATAATATATAAACTTGGTTTATGAAATATATTTATATATTTAGACATGATATTCGTGATCGAACGTAGTTTATTATTTTATATTTACATTTTATATTGTTTAAATTAAATCCTTTAATTATTACTGATTTAACTTGTAATTCATTAATTTTTGCTTAATTCTTTAGATATCTTCAAAAATGCTCGGCGGTCCAAAAATCTTGGACTTGTGTAACTTAAATAAAAAAAAATAAAAGAATGATGTTAGAAGAGTAATAGATAAACGCGAGGAATATTTTTTTTTATTTTTAACAAAAAAAATTACACGAAAAACTGCTAAGTCCTTGCCAAACTTACTTAATAAAAATATCTAAGTCATCAAGTGTTAGTGTAATAATGAATTTTGTAACTCTTCTTGTATTTTACTTCATAACGAATAAAAAATAAATCATCTAAATTAAAGCCCCTTCTTAAGTAACATTTTTTTGTTAAAACATTTTTTTGTTAAAAATTAATAAACTTTTTTTTGTTTCTCCTGTAAAGTTGCCTAATTCGGCGTTAGCAGCTTTATTCTGTAAGCCGACATTATAGCTGATATATACATTGGTCAACAGTTCCGGAGCCTTAAACATATTAAGGAAATTAACATACCATCGAAAAAAATAACCATAGGAAATTAAAGTACTTACAAAGAGCTGTGACGAGTTCAACATACACACACACATACACACACACACACACACACACACACACACATATATATATATATATATATATATATGTATATATATATATATATATATATATATATATATATATATATATGTATATTTGTGTAGCGAGGAAATGAAAGTAATACTTTTATTTTCTAAACACCTTTCAGAGGTTTTTTAAGACTTTCAGGGAAAACTTTAGTAAAAAAGGATGAGTTCTCATGACATTCTGGCATAACATTTTTAAGTTTCTGTTTTGTTTATAAATGATAATAGTTTTTATTTTATTACTTTTATTGTAGAATTTGAGTTATGGGTGGCATTATTGTTAGCGGAATTTGAGTTTTGATGGGATGGACCAGTAGCTTTTTAAATGAAAGATTGGGTTTAAAACTTTGGAGAATTTAAAATCTTTTCTTTCTCTTTTGTTACCTTATTTTTTTTTGTGTTCTAGACCTTATAAGGAACCAATAATTTAATTTATCTCAATCGACCAAGATTAATATTTATACCATAGGTGTTGTCATAGTATTTATTTAAAATATGCCTGTATGTTTTATATTTAACTAATAAAGTATCAAGAAAAAACTTCAGGAATAACATAAAAATAGAAGAACTCTTGTTTCTTACAGTCCCGTTCCTTAGATTGCAACTAATTGTTTCTTCTTTTGTCTATTTTACGTTATTTTTTAATTGATTTAATTTTTACAGCAGAAAATTATCCCACTACAATATAACAGTAACTTAATTTCCAAATATTTCATTTATACATGAAATTATTTACAAATATAAAAATTCATAATATTTTATTAATCCACTATCGAAATATATTTGACCTTAAAAAGTAAAAAAAAGCTATTACGCAAATTAGTCAAGTAAATGGTTCTGCAAGCTAAAAATATGAATTGACATGAAATTATATTGAATATAAAATTATATTTGCTTTCGGCGGAGGAGCGAGGCCATTTCTATCATGTTCCGGTTTAGGCTTGATATTCATTTTCAAGAAGAAAATTGGTAACCAGCATAACGATGATTATTATTGCAGTTTTTCTTGTATAACCTTTATAAAAACGGATTAGTTAAAAATAGATTATATTTTCTTTGATGTCAATATTAACCTTGTTGTAAGTGTATCTTCATCACTTTAATTTAACACCTAAATGTATTTGCCTTCCGACACGGCGACTGGCGAAATTTATCGGTTTTCCATCGTGTTCAAAATTTTCTTACTGCTGCGGGTTATTATTTATTGCCTTTAGTATTACGCACTCCGTTGAATAATAATAGTACTTTTAATATAATTTTCTCCATATAAATTTGCCGAAGCCAGTACTTTATTTATAGTTTACATATCAAACGTTATATTTTTCATTTTCGTAACTCATAAGTTTTGCCTAAATTACCATTTTAATTTTTTTCCAAATCTATAATTAATCGTTTTTCCTTTATAATAGAATTTACAATTGTCAATGGTCATCTAAGTATGCTAGTAGCTAAAATACGTTAAGTAAAACTCCAAATTATTGCTTTCATGGATAATTTTTGAATATGTTATTTATTTCCACATAGCAATTTTTCATCAACGTCTTGGTCCTCACCACTCTGTACATCATTCTGAATATAGAATTTCAACGATTTTATTTATGGTCAGTGAATTTAACTAGACCTGTAAACAAAATGATAGCCACATACCATTTAATTGAAAGAAAAATATTAATGTAATTCAATTTTAAGTAGATAATACATCAATAGGCAATACCAATGCAGACTTTCATAGTGGCCGCTAGGTTAGTTATACTGGAGCACCAAAAACCCTAAAGGTTATTGATTTGACGTAGTTATCTTAAATACTATGCTTAATTGAATATACGCTTTTAAATGCGACTTATTGAGAATCCATGCAAAGTTTGTGTTAGATAATTAAACTGCTTTCCTTTGAGCTTTTAATTAGCTAACGGTCAAACGTCGAATATACGAAAACGTACAACTTTCCATGTATCATTTTAAATGCCGACTCTCCAGCATCTGTGCGCGACTTTCGACTACGCTGTACGCCGTGAAATTGCGGGTACGTTCTCTCCGATTTTATTATTTCTACCGGGCACCAGGTTGCGGAAATCATCCTCAGAAGGGACGGCCGCATAATGAAAAAAATATTCGATCTAATTTTATTAAAAATAATTAACATACCTAAACCTATATATTAAGTTTACCACTATGTGAGTTTATGTGAGTTTGGTTACTAAATTCATTGACGAATTATGTGAGAAGAAACTTTGGAATACATATAAAATTAAAACAAAATGACTTGTTATAAACAGATATTACGTCACAAAGGATACAAAAAAACATATTTAACTTGCACTTAATTGTTTTACCCTTCCTAGAAGACCACATTTTTATTATTCTATGTGACAATTTTCATTCATTTTTTGTTTTTTAATCGTAAATTTTATTTTTATTGACTAATACTATCTAATATTATGAAATAAAACGTTTGGCGAAAGTTAAATGTATGTAAACTTTAGTAGATTGAGACATTTAGAGGATGCTGCTATATGAGATTTACGCTAAAACGAATTATTCAGTAACCCACAATGTACTTACTTCGGCCTTACTTACCTGGTTATCATTAGGTTTAAAGGTGTGAGAACTTCCCAATAAAAATGATTATTTGAAAGTAAGTTTGAATTCACCACCTCTTTTAATTCCTTGAATCACCGTATATATATATATATATATATATATATATATATATATATATATATATTTATATATATATATATATATATATATATATATATGTATATATATATATATATATATATATTTATATATATATATATATATATATATATATATATATGTATATATATATATATATATATATGTATATATATATAATTTGATCTTATCTTTTTTAGGTTGATTTGACGTAAAATTTCAAGCTTTTAATTTTGAAAAGAAATAAGTAATAATATAGATATTCAAGCATATTTTAAGTTCTTCTTAGAATTGAATAATTGTTCTGTTTTACCTTTGTTTTAAAAAAAAGGAAAAAATTTAATAATATTATAATCAATTAAATATCAATGTTCTATATATATGAAATTTGCTTCAAATTATAACCCTCCATTTCATGTATAAAGGTTAAAAGACGGTGTGTTGGTGATTGCTGAGTTCGTCTTTAAAATGTGACACTTTAGCGAATTATCGTGGTCTTCTTTTACATGTACAATTAATTAGCAGTGTATGCGCGGTGAACTGCACGATGGATGTAACATTTTGAGGATAATTTAATTTTGCTTCATCAAAAGAAACATTAGATGAACTAAAATAAATTTCCCATGCAGTAATCACGATTTCTTTTTTGCCTCACATTTATAGCCATATAATGAAATTTGTTAACTTACGTAATTGCACAATTAAATGAAACTACGTGATGTAGTATTATTTCTATTTTTTTTAAGTTCTTTACCACGACCTAGGTTTTGTTGTATTACAACATCTTCAGGTAATAGCCCATTAGCAAAGATTGTATTTGCTAGAAATAATACTACATCACGTAGTTTCATTTAATTGTGAATAATGAATTTCTACAAAATTAACGTAACTAAAAAATAGCTATGGTTAAAATCTAGATTATGTTTGTGATACCCAAATGGCACATAACTAAAAAAAGTTTTAAAATTCTGCAAATTTTGTATAAAAATTATTTTGCATCAGTTGTTTCTTTGAGAAATGATACATTTTATTATAAATTTCAATCAACTTTTGTATTTTCTATGTCAATTGGTGTAAGTGAAGCCAACAACTAAGTAAGTCAACTTACGAGAAACGTAGATAAAATTTTACAACAAAATTAACCTTTTATGTAGATCCCACTAGAATTTCGCTTAAATTCCTTTTTATTTACGTAATAAAATAAAATTTAAACCTTATTACGACAAACTTATTGGATTTCTACTAAAATTGTATTTACATTAAGCAAGTTGTCTATTCAGAAGTGGACTTTTGCATATCTTATTTATTATATTTGTTGTAAATAACTACAATTGTTCAAAATTTACACAAATATGGTTGATTAAAAAATCTTTCAAATTGTCACTTTTTGACTGGCACTTGACTTTAATATGATTGAAAATTATTGGAATAGGAAGCTATGTAATAATGTTTTATGTAAGATTTGCAATAATAAAATAAACATGTTTTCAATATTCCTATCTGTATTACCTATATACTCATTGATATAAATATTTATTACCTATATAAATATCTCAATCACCTCCTAACAATAACATCAACAGTGAAGGTAATTACAATCCAATCGACGGAAAAAACTTTAATGATGGGAATCCGTCTCGTAGAAAATTAGTTCCAAAGACAGTTCAATATAAAGGCAAGTCATTTTAAGACAAATTTTGATTCAGTGCCAAAAATAAGATTCAATTCAGTTTAAATCGTAATGAAATGTTAAATAACGTCAATCCGAAAATCATTATTACAAAATCTGAAGAATTCAGTGAATTACTCGCATTACAAAATATAAAAATTATTATGAACCACGACAGAACAGAGATGGTATGCGCATTTAACCCAGGAGGTTTTACGTGTATGTATCTGTTACTATTTTTCTCCAAAGCGACTAAACCGATTTTGACGTATTTTTTTTATATTTTAAAGTTGGTATTGTGGACTTGATTTATGAGTACATACATATAACGTGCAGCCGTTTTCAAAAAGCCGTTTTTGAAGGGCTCTCAGACGCTATTGCAATCATAGATTCCGAATTTGAGTTCAAATTTTTAGTTTTTTAGTTTTAGTCCTGAGAAATTAATAATAAGCAGTATAGGACTATATGAATCTAAAGAATTAGAGGAAGTATAGACTTTATATTTATATTCAAATGTTAAGCTTTGTCAGGCAGTTACCACACCTAAATAGTTGAGGATCCGATTATGATCAAGAAATACTTCAATATCTAATGAAATATAACAGCTACGGGCTTTGCATTTCCGTTAAATATTCAGTTTTAAACCAATAAAATTGAGGACCAGATAATACCCAGAGTAGCAGATTTCTAGATCTAAAGAAATAAAAGGTGGTGATTTCAAATTTCCGTTCAAAAAATTATTTTTATCGGGCAATTCTCACTTTCAACCTAATGGTAACCAGGTAAGTAAGGTTCCCTTTTTCAGAGAATCTATGAAACCTATTTCCTGCAAATCTATATTATATTTTGGGTTAATGAATAATTCGCTTTAGCATAGATCTCACATAACAACATCTCTAAATGTCTCACTCTACTAACAGAAGACAATTAGAGAATGTTGTTATATGAGATTCAAACCTATGTAAATAGACCTATGTAGATAGATTTGACCTTTGCTTAACCTTTTATTTCATAATATTAGATAGTATTAGTTGATAAAAAATACCCAAATCACAGTAAAAATATCGGGAAACCCAAACCCTAACATATATTGCGTATTAATTTGATCCATTAATAATACATACTCAGTGGACCTTAGGTAGATAATAAGCCAATATTAAAAAATATTATTTCGCAGTAAAAAATATAGAGAAATGAAAATCCAAGTCAAAAACCACATAATAAAATTAAAATTTATGGTTTAAAAGAAAACAAAAAACGAATGAAAATTGTCGCGTAGAATAACAAAAATGTGATCATCTAATAAGGGTAAAACAATTAAGTGCAAACGAAATGTACTTTTTTTGTATACTTCGTAACATAATATCCATTTATACGGTTTAAATAATAAGCAATTTTGTTTTAAATATATACGTATTCCAGAAAAAATTCTTCTTTTGTCAATGAAATTATTAACCAAACTCACAAAGTTTTAAACTTAATATATAGGTTTAGGTATATTAATTATTATTAATAATAATAAACATGAATGTTTTTTCCATAGTACGACTTTCCATTCCGTACATAATTTCCACAACCTGGTGCCTGGTAGAAATAATAAGACGGGAGAGAACGTACCCGCAATTTCACGGCGTAAAGAGTAGTCGAGAGTCGCGCACAGATGCTGGAGACTCGGCATTTAAAATGATACATGGAAAGTTGTAGGTTCCCGTTAATTCGTACTTTGACCGTTAGCCAGCACCTCAGAGAAAAACAGTTTAATTATATAATACAAATTTTACATGCATTCTCAATAATTCTCGTTTTAAAGCATATTTTAAATGAAGTAAAGTATTTAAAGTAACTACATCAAATCAAAAACCTTAAGGGTATTTGGTGGCCATTCGTATGATCCAGTTCTCTAATGTAAACAACTAACCTAGCAACCACTTTGAAAGTCTGTCATGGTATTGTCGGCTGATATATTATCTACTTAAAATTGAATTACATTAATTTTTTTCTTTCAATTAAATGGTATGTGGCTATCATTTTGTTAACAGATCTAGTTAAAATCACTGACCATAAATAAAATCATTGAAATCCTATATTCAGAAAGATGTACAGAGTGGTGAGGATCAAGACGTTGATGAAAGATTGCTATATGGAAATAAATAACATATTCAAAAATTATCGATTAATGGAATAATTTTGAGTGTTACTTAACATATTTTAGCTACTAACATACTTAGATGACTATCAACAATTTTAAATTCTGTTATAAAAAAAAAACGATTATTTAAAGATTTGGAAAAAAGTTAAAAGGATAATTCAGACAAAACTTATAAGTTACAGAAATGGAAAGTATAATGTTTGATAT
Organism: Druceiella hillmani; assembly: GCA_039881145.1. NCBI lineage: Eukaryota > Metazoa > Arthropoda > Insecta > Lepidoptera > Hepialidae > Druceiella > Druceiella hillmani. The sequence continues at coordinate 1,990,739 of JAYKKI010000098.1, read as the reverse complement.
GTAAAATATAAATAAAGTACTGGCTTTGGCAAATTTATATGGAGAAAATTAAATTAAAAGCAATATTATTATTCAACAGAGTGCGTAATACTAAAGACAATAAATAATAACGCGCAGCAGTAAGAAAATTTCGAAAACGAAGGAAGACCGATAAATTTTGTCCTTAAATTAGAGGGATGCAAGTACATTTAGGCGTTAAATTAATGGGACGAGGATATAATCAAAACGAGGTTGAAATTGACATCAAAGAAAATATAATTTATTTTTAAGTAATCCGTTTTTATAAAGATTATACAAGAAAAACTGCAATAATAACTTTTAATAATCTTTAAACATATGAAATGCGTATAAAACAACAAATACGCAAATAAGACAAAAGTATACTATTATTTTCGCCGTGTACCTGTTGTGTGTAACCGAGTCGTATGTTATCCTTGCTACCAATTTTGTTCTTAAAAATAAATAACAAGCCTAAACCGTCAACATGTTTATAATGGGCTCGCTCCTCCGCCGAAAGCAAATATCATTTCTTATTTATGAGATGATATTTTTACGTGTATTTATGTTAATATGTGTTCATACATATTTTCAGCTTACAGAACTAATTACTTGATAAATTTGATTAACAGTTTTTTTCTTGTCGAGGTCAAATATATTTCGATATTGGATTAATAAAATATCAAAAATTTTTATATTCGTCAAAATTTTTACGTATTCATTAAATATTTGGAAATTAAATTATTATTATATTGTAGTGGCGTAATTTTCTGCTGTAAAAAATAATTAAGAAAGAACGTAAAATAGACAAAAGAAGAAACAATCAGTTGCGATCTAAGGAACGAGACTGAGAAACAAGAATTCTTTTATTTTTATATAATTTCTGAAGTTTTTTCCTGAAATTTGTTAAATGAAATATAAAACGTACAAGCATATTTTAAATAAATACTTCGATAACACCTATGGTTTAAATATTAATCTTGGCTGATCTAGTCAAATGACACTATTGATTCCTTCCAAGGTCCACAACACAAAAACAAAATTAGCTACAAAAACGAAAGAAAAGATTTTAAATTCACGAAATTTTTAAAAGCAGTCTTCCATCTAAAAGCCTACTGGTCCATTCGTTCAGAACTCAAATTCCGTTAACAATAATTCCGCCCATAACTCAAATTCCACAATAAAAATAATAAACGATAAACCATTAACAGTTATAAACAAAACGCAAATTTAATAATTATATGCTAGAATGTGACGAGAACTTATTCTTAAATATCAGTTTTCCCTCGAGATGTTAAAAAACCTCTGAAAGGTATTTAAAAAGAATACTTTTACGTCAATTTCCTCCACTGGGCAAATCATTTTGCATTAAATTTTTATAGATATCGGAAATATTTTTAGAGTGAACTATTTGTGTTTCCCGTGTGGTTTTAACTGTGTTGTAAATGAGCTTAATGTATCTAAATTATCGCTGATATTGCATATCCTTGTACTTATATTTCTTGCAATTTCTACTGCAATGTAAAAAAAAATTGAACAGAAACAAACATGTTTTTAATTTGAACGAAAACATTTAAACGGAAACAAACGAAATATTTTTCGGAACATGTTCATGTACTGATCAGTAGTTTACAGTCAGAAATAAAACATAATTAAAAATTGTCATAAAGAAAGTATCAGCAAATTAATTTTTTTGAGTTTAACATATTTTATAGACTACTTACATTAATAGGTGGCGCCACTTATATTTTAAAGCGTGCAAAAAAGTTTAACACTCGTGCATATTCGTACACAGGTGAAGCGTAGAAGTCCCTGTGTATGAAGTCGCGGGAACGGCTAGTTCACGTTAAGTTTTTTACTTTTTAATTCTCTAACCTTTATAATATTTAATTACATTTTATTCAAATTTGGATGAAATAACGCAATACATACTATACAATAAACTAGCTGAGTAATAAGAAACAAAAGCCATCTATTCAGTATTTTTGTGTACCGTTAAGAAGTGAAAACTTCAGCACAGTTGGTGCTCTGTCCCTTTTATTTTATTTATTTTAGCACGTATCATAATGAGAGTTCTTCGTAGTTATGAAATTACGTACTAGCAAATGGATGTAACATAGACTTTGGCATTAATTGACCGACGCGATAGTATATTTCATTGTTAATATGATATTGACAAATGCTTGTAAATGACATTTGCACTCGTAAATAACTGATTATATTAGTTAACGTAATTATATATGCTAAATTAGTTTTGTTTTTTTTTTAATTGATAAGAGAGAGAGAGAGGTAGAGAATAAGTTCAGTCTTTAAAAAGTTTCTATTTCATTGTTTTCTCAATCATAATAATTTTTGCAGCAGGAATTATTTGTAATACAAAAGTTTTAAAAAAGTACTTGCATTTTTTATTTTATAAGGTTCAGTGATATTTGAAATCAGTTTAATTTGTTTGATAACAAGTTTTATTTTTCCATATTCAGTGCTTAATATAACATAGAATTTTTACCTGGAATATTATGAACTCACAAAAAAGTCTGTAACACTTCATTTATTTAAATAGAAACAGACATTTGCGGCGTTTAATGAAACTGAACACGTTGATATTTACCTACATATACACATGCATGTCCACATAAATACATGCAAATAAACGAATATATAAATAACATTTCCATCTTTTGGCTTCATCATATTCAATTCCTTACACCACTTTGTGTATCTGTATATACTTATCTACCTACCCATGTAATATCCTAAGTGTTTCCTGCCACCGTATAAGTGGTACAAATCAACTTATATGCAAAATTGTATATACCTAACTACTCATTAATATGCTAATATCTTCTTCCCTTTACACATACCTGTACATTACATGCCTGTTTATTTACTTACTAATATCCTGGTTCCTCCATGCCTTAGTGCATAAAAGTAATATATACTAACTTGTGTACCTATTTACTAATAATTTAGTTGCTTAGTAAAATTTTATGTGCCTGGACATCAAATTACACTTTACTTACTTATCAATTAACTTAGCTACATTCTTACACATACCAAGACAAGTCAAATGAATACAATCTCAATGAATTTATTCCTCACGACTGAAGCTCCTGTCACAAATGTCCAACTTCATTCTCAGACCCTGGCTACCACTTGTGACCAAAGAACTCGTCAGATAAGTAAACGATCCGAAAGTTGATAAACGTAAACTGTAAACGATCCCACTTGTCGCCATTTAAAAGTTTTTGTCGCTGCCTTCCAATTTTATCGTCAGACATTGGTCGCTACTCGCACCGAAAAGATTCAATAAGAAAAGTCAAATGAATCCGAAAAATTAAAAAATCCTAAAATTAGGTTCCATCATCAGACCCTGATGAATATTTATGTTAAAAGAACCCGTCAAAATAAATAAAATGAGTCTAAACTATATGAGTGTACCCAAACTCTATAATATGAAAATTCTGTAACCACCTTCCAAATCCATCATTAGATCTGGGCATAATTTGTGATTTAGAATCAAATTTCTTAAAGGAGTCTCGAACTCTCATCCGTTGAGGAGTTCAGGATAGCAAACATCTTCTATAGTTGTGGTCCATTATTGATTCCTAATCACCTTTCCATGAAACTTAACAAGCCAAGCTTTCAAACAAAGAAGAATCGTGAAAATAGGTCACTTAGTGAAAATCAGTCAAACCTGCGTCGAATGGAGAATCTTCTTCGTTTTTAATTGCGGTTAAAAAATAATGAATTACTTTTTTTCTGAAATGGCTGTAATTTCATTTCATGTTTTGCATTATATTTGTAATTGCACATAAATAAACCAAATGTTAGCTTAATCCGAGCAGAAGTTTATGCAACGAACGTACGTACTTTATGAACAAAATTAACGTAATCCTAAAAACTGTAATGTTTTGTTTCGAGATTATTAACTATTTTGGAATTTCATACTTGTTTGATCCGGCTATCTAATTATTTACCTCATATTTAATATAAACGTACCAAAAGTAACTCAATCTTTGTGGAAACTATTTATCTTGCTCAAAACTATGCGGTCCCTTCAAAGCGTTGTCGAAAGCACGGTAGTTTATCTGCCACTTATTATTACGTGAGTCAATTACTCCTATATTCGAGTACTGCCTACTTGACTTAATCAAGAAGTTCGTCACATTGTGCGCTCAAATAATTAATCGTTCCGAGGATTCTTGTAAAGTTTATTAGTAATTTCCAAACCCGGAATCCGAGTAACACTTAACTTTCTAATTTATTTCGCTTCAACGGGCATCATTTATTACTTCAATAAACTCTTTGAAAATATTGCTAATGATGAGGCGCAAATGGTTAGTAACTCGACCGTTTTCATGCGATGTAGCGATTAATAATTTCTCCAGTCATTGTGAGAATGGCTGGAGACAGTATTAATCGCTTCGTTGTAAGAATGTTAGTTTTTAACGTTTTTAGTTTTGTTGCCCAATGGAGTCTATCTGTATTAATTAATATATATTTAATAATCATTACTTTCCTTAATATTACGTATAAACTACTGTACTACTGTATAAACATAAATGACATTAATCTAAAACTACCATCATTTAATAACGTAAGCGAAATATTTATCACATTTTTTTATAATACATGCAAACTAATGTCTATCACTATATTTGTGTTTGTATATATATAAATATAAATATATATATATATGTGTGTGTATATATATATATATATATATATATGCCAAGTGCCAAAACATACATAAAGTGTGAATACGTGTTATCCCGAAATTGTGATACAATTTAACTTAAATTATTTTAATAGAAAATTCTAGTTAAGGGGTAATATCTAGACTTTTTCCACATTTTTAAATAAATAATTTTAGGTATCGGGTAAATATATAGGTAACGGCAAAACGCCTGGACTTTATTAGAATCATTTAAGGTGGCTCGCGTTATTTATAGGCGATTGAAACACTAATCGGATTTAAAAATTATAATTATTGAAACTCCGACACAGCTATCCTCGCCTATCAAGCGACCTTTCATTACGTCTCTGAAATAGGATTAAGCAACAAGATTAGTTTCACTGGTTATTTTGACCCAAAAATTTGAATAAATATGCTCAGTGTAATTTGGAATTTAATTACAAGAAGAGTTAAACTCTACTTTTTACAACACAATGAAGAAACCAGTTATCAAAACGACTTAAAACCAGATTCTTTACCTCTCTCAAAGTATTAAACTTTGTAGTCAAATATATATTAATCTGCCATACTACATAAAAATAATGCTCTAGAACTAATGTTTAACCAGAGATAGTAAAACACCTAGTGTTTAACAACCATTCGGAAATTTGCACTCAAGCAGGGACAACAAATTAATAGCGCTTACCCGACATTCTGCAACTAACGCTTAACCAGCGACAGCAAAACACCTAGTCCTTAAACAATACTTTATTACTATCACTTAACCAACGACAACAATATAGTGTGGTAGAGTTAATCTAATATAAAATTAATCACTCTCATTATCTTATGTAGAGTTTCCCGCTACAGGTTCAATTTCAACAATAAATGGAATTTGTTTTACAGACATTTGTCTCAAGCGGTCAAATTCACATTTATATGTCATGTTCTTTAAAGACACAAAATCTCTAACTGAAAAAAATCAGAAGTGGGAGCTCTAACTGTTTTATTACAATCAGCAAACATTGATTTTAAAGGTTGCACTAGTTTACCGACGAATCTAGCAATAGCTCTACTGACGACTCTATCGCAGATTTTAGCTTCAACTCTGGCTTTGACATCGATTCTACTTACAAACTATTAGGAAGGCTATGTAAACTTTTAACCACAATATCTTGAAAGAGATTCACTCGTAATGTAAACGATTAATACGTGCCTTTATTAATCTTGCGATGAATCATGATTTCATATCACAAATAGCTGTCTGGCAATACATGACATAAAATATCAAGGGTTACATCAGTAAAAAGGGGATAAATTTAGATGCTTATTTTCCACGCTATATTGCTTGATTCCCGCCATTGTCATAGTATTAAGGTAATGCTCATATTTATATTGACTTACAAGTGAGGATTTTTGTAGTGAATATTCAACACGTTAATCATAATTAAATAAAAAGGAATGACGTTTCCCACTCGCACCTGACTTCAATTGCTTGACATATTTCTATATTCATGTGCATTTACGTTATTTGACGCAGCCTGTCTAAAAACTCACACGTTCTTGTGTACCTACTGGAAAAAAAATGAAAATTCCAGCAGTACCGTATATTTTATATATTTTACATCACAAAATTATGGAACAAACTTAAAGTAGCCAATTTACGTACGACTTTGAAAATAAACAAAATCTCACAGTAAATTAATTTACATAGCAAAGTTCATTTTTTTTGTTTATACAATATAACATACAGTCAATTATGTATGGCTTTATCATTCAGTTACGCCGGTGGTTATAAGTCACTAGATTAATTTCTATAATTTTAATATAGAAAGTATTTATAAACTGTTTCACCAAAGTTATGATTCCAAATCAATTTTAAAATCGTAATTCATCCAGTATTCAAATACTACCTACATTTCACATTAAAACCAATAACCAATAATCGCCGTTTCGAGTATATCTCTCTATCATCGTGCCCAAAGTGGGTATGACTATCTAGTATTTAGTCCAATCACAGCATCCTCCAGTATGAGGACACTATATACGCATCCAATCCATGGATCGGTGTACGCACCATCATGGGAGCATATATTATGGTTTTCTCAAGACTCGAATTCTGCCACCAATACTCCTGCACAGCGTTCCCTCAGACTACTCGAAATACCTCGGGAGATACCGATTTCTACAGGCTTTTGGCTACGAAATAGCTACTGATGCGTTACACATCATCATCAAAAACACGAAGAAGCTCCAAAACACCAAATAGTCCAAACTTAGTTTCCAGTATTTATGTGATCCTTTACATTTAAATCAACATAGGTTGATACTTGACAATCAATCAAATTTAATATTTCAATTTCTTAAAAAGGACCTTTACATTTAAGACACAATTTTTTTTTATTACGTTCTTCATTTTATATTTCATTCAGTTTAAGCAATTTCTAGGCATTATAACTATTCCTATGCGGATCAAATAAATTGGAAAAAATAACAAAAATACAAAATCGAACCCAAGTTGTCGGTGAGTGATTAGTGGTTTGCAAATAGAGAACGAAAAATAATGTTTTTTATACACCGCCACCCGTAAGCACCAACTCAATTCAATTTGAGCCCATGCAAATAGAACCTCGAACCTTAGGCAGTGTAAATCGGCCCTCTTTTATAATAAAAAGAAATACTATGTAAGCACCATGTAAGCACTCAAAAACTAATGCAAGTCTTCAACAATAAGCAAAGTTAAACTCATCTTTGCTGTTTTAGCGGATATCTCATGAAAAGTAATCACTGTCGCATACACGTGAACTATTTAGCCAATTATATTAAATTAACGAAAAGAAATAATAGTCAAAAGACAGGCAGCGCTATAAAATAAATGACATTAAATGTAAAATAAAAACATGCTTAATTCTTATTTTGTTTCTTAGATACACTATATTCGATGTCGAGCCTTTTTGGACATAAAGGTTTAAATTTCTTCTTTGAACAATTGGGTTACAAATTATTGTCCGTAGAGTAGTTTTGCCCTACAAACAATCACTTGTAACCCAATCGTTCAACCATATGCGAGCGTCACCTTTCAAATAGTTGCCTATACATCACAAACATTTATGATCACTTTAGTTGGTTAAATTTTAATACTATCGACTTCTTCTTAATAGTGATAATTGATGGGGTGATCATCAATATTACGTAAATAAAGATCAAGTTAAGAAAAAATGGTGGAATCTCACCATGTTTATTAAACAAATTGGATTTATTATCCGGTCCGTAACAGTTGAATCCAATGAAGATGAATCCGCTTCATTAGCATCATACTCTGAAATCCCTTTTAAGTAGGCGCCTATCCCACACCGGTAACACTTGAGAGATTGAAATAATGTTATAGGTTTAAATATTGTTTAATATTGCATTTCGCTGTTCACTAGATCCAGATTTTTTCTTTAAAAATGACATAGTCTTAGGCTCCTTTAGATGGATTTCTATTTTCAATATCCTACGTAAAAGCTAGTCGTTAGATATGATTATCTAATCTAGCTATGTATGCCATCACCTTAGATAGTGCTATTTATAAAAAAATTTTGGTATTGTTGCTCTAACAACTAAGCGGACCTTTATGCCATTTCAAATGTCGGGGTAGATTGGAGACTTCATCAGGATCAACTATGATTGTGGGCATTAGTTATAGACGATGGAAATACTACTTTGAATCACAAATTATAATCGTCACACTGATTAGAATAAATATAATAAATGTTATTATAATTCTAATTAGGAATAATTATAAATGAGGATACGTGGCGTTCTTAGCGTGCGCGTGCAATTCTCTGATGATCGACTACGCTCAACATTTTTCGTATACGATATATATATTAAAAGCTTGTAAATAACACGCACTCGTGAGCAATGGATGAAATCAGTTGACGAAACTATTTAGGCTAATCAGATTTTAGTTTTTTTTTCAATTAGTTTAGGAGACAAAGAGAAAAAGATTAATCTTTACAAAGTTGCCACCACATTATTTTCCTAAATCATAAGAATGTTTTTATTTCCAACAAAAGAAGTATTTCTAAAATCAGGTTACTGAAACGAATAATTTTAGTCCTTACTTGAGTTTATGGAAATAAAAAATTCAGAAAACCAACTACAGGGTATGAAATAAGCTGCAAAGTGCAAAATAATGAAATACGAGTATTTGTTGGAATTTTAAATTTTATTACACATTTTACATATATATATATATATATATATATATATGTACTTTAAACCTGAAAGACTAAGGAACTTGTAATATGGGACAAAATTCCTCTGGCAAAAATGAATAAAATTGTCGTTAAATTTACAAATTTAACTTTATACTAGACTATAAACACAGGCTTTTAAAGTTTTGCCTTTAAATATGTGAAATCTAAACAGAAAATAAATGCTAGTCAATTAACCTTCTAATTTGAGGTCAGTTATATATCAAGAGACCAATCCATAATTATATATCAAGCATCTTTCTCTCATTGATCTCTTAGATCAATCTATAATTATGATGTCAATAAGGAAAAAAATAGAACGTCTTTATAATTCATGCATTCGTTATAGACATCCGTCACACAAGTATAATATGTTCATATTATTAAACTTCTTTATAATATTTTGTACAATCTAATTACCCAACATACAATAGAAGCGGATTGAGTTACCTGTCTGCGTAATGCTCTGAAAACCACCAGTCTCTTTTTCCTACACATACAATCAACTTTTATGAAAAATCTTTCACAGTCCTAACTGCGAAATATTGGATCTAATCATTTCTAATAAGAGGCACTCACCTTCTGCAAATATTTTCAAAGGTCTTCTAAAATTTCTTTGTCTCAAATAAGTACGTAGTGTCTATTCTTCCTTAATTCTATCTCGCTCTCATATTCTCGACCATCCCATATCGAGGTTTGTAATTAGTATACATTTTTTTAAATTTTCAGTAAAGTTTTTAGGAGTACTAGTCAAGAATTCCAAATTTTATTAAAATGAAGCTTTTTTCAATTCTTATATGTTTTCTTTTTTTTTAAACATTATAAATGAAATATAATAATTTACAATAAATTAAGCAAATTATATAAAAAAGTAGATTAAAAGAGTTTGTAGAGGTTTCGTTGAAAGAATCTTACATAATATCCTTGGTGATAAGTTAAGTGACGTAGTATAATAAAAACCTTTAACAATGACCACGGGTTCTTTAATACTTTACACTTATCGGTACTTTTTTCACTTAAATACTATTGAACTTATCTACGAGGTTACTCGACTCTGTTATGATATTGTACCTAAAGAAAAACTAGCAAATTATAACTTAAAATTTATTTCGTTACAATTGCATATAGAGTTTACGTAATAATATGTTCCTATATTAATATTACTAACCGCCTTTCTGAGAAGGAGGTTAATGTCAAAATCAGGAGCAGTGCTCAGAACCGAATCCCCTCCCATGAGAAGCGTAGAGGGAGATGGGATAAGGCTGGTAATCAAAAGAAATTTCACCTTTATCATATACCGTTGTACCGCCTATATATTTTTGAGTTACAAACATTTGAAATTTTCTTTGTTTATTAATTTTATAAGCGTTCAATAAATTTAGTACAAAACGATTTTTCCAAAATTTGGTGAAAAGAAATTTATTGAAAATTAAAAAGTATGTGATGAGTTTTTATAACTTTGAAATAGAAAATAAAATTGTATAAAATTTATTTGAATTAAACTGACAAATAAAAACATGATTCCTTAGTGTCATCAGTTTTTTCTAAAATGTTTTATGAATTATAATTAAGTGATTAAAATCATATTTTTTTAATATTTTCATATTAAAAAGGCAAAAATTACTAAATGTATTTTTATCACCAAAATCTCCCCTTAAAAAATAAACCAAAACGACAAAACACACATTATTTCGGTCAGGAGTACAAAATATAATTTGGGGATGATGAATAATAGTTTAATGTCTTATCCAACTACAAGGGCAAACTACAATGTTTAAAAATTTGCTATCGGACTACAACTGTCCGACAATATTACCAAATAATCAATACAATATAGTTGCGACAACTATAACTAATATGTTGCCATAAATCGGAAAATACCCAAAAAATCCACAATTGCTTTTCCGCGGATGTCAATCGAACAATATATAATGTCAAAATCAGGAGCAGTGCTCAGAACCGAATTAAAAGCCACACACGATGGAAGAATGTTTTACAATACATAAAGCTTGGGAGATACAAAACGGTAAAGTCCTTCGGATAGGAACTAAATACACAGTAGATATTTATTAGTGCAGTAAAGTCAAACTTACTACTAAAAGGTAAATGATTTGATATTGTACAATATTACATAATGTAAGACAAGCACAAGAATTACTAAAGAAATATAAATTTACAACCGCTATTTCCCTATTAATATAATAAATAATTAAAATTTAAATGTTTCTTCATTCCAGGCAATTTCAAAAATTAGTTAATAGATTTTAATAGTTATTCTAAAACGAATAGGTAATATTGTGTGTTATTATATATATATATATATATATATATATATATATATATATATATATATATATGTGTGTGTGTGTGTGTGTGTGTGTGTGTGTGTGTACATACATACCGCAGTATATACAATGGAGTGGTTGGAAAGGGGTTGAAATTATAAACGGAATTTCAACGGAATGTAAATGAATAGATAAAACGCAAAGTCACTATTTTAAATTTAGAAATAACTTTACAGTCTCAAAAATAGCTCTTTGTGATATTATTTTGTATGTGAGTGTCTCAGAAAACAGCGTAGATATACTAAAATAATCCTCCAGTTATTTTATCTTCAAATGTAAACGCCGCTCTGCCTTTATCCCCATCCGCACCCTCGAACAAATTACAATTGCATAAAATAATAAATAATAAACATAGAGTATAGAGGAGCACTTAATATTAAAAAAAAAAAATTAGATATCAAAAAATATAATAAACTTTGAGATAATTCAAAAAGCAATATAATAAAAAATGGTTTACTCCGTTACCTCATTTAAATTAAACACGCGGACGAAGTTGCAGGTGAAAGCTAATATAATATAAAATTAATAAGAAATCGAATAAAAACTACACGATAAAAAATTAGACATATTATGGTTTTTCATTTTCTCAAAAATGAATAAAATTTTAAAATAAGAGAGAACGTATTGAAAGTTGCCACATGAAAGAAAGGTATCTAAACCGGGAAGCTGTTATATTCAAACTTGTTATTTTATTTCCCGTTAACTCGATTACTACCATTGAGCTCAAAATATTCAAGAGTTCTGTCAAAAAAACGATGCTCCGGAATTGACGTAAAAATTCTCATTATTCATTTTTCCATACACTTTATCATTCCAAAGCGATCTTGGAATGTGTTGAACACAATTTCAACAGTCATTCCGATTACTCTCTCTCAGCTACTCCACCTTCAGATTATCTTCTAGTATAATATTCAACATAGTATCATACTTTGGACGGTGATTAAAGACAGCGAGGAACTTTCTCCATTCCCAATGATTTAACTTGACCTGTTTGTTTGATAATATTTTAGGAATAAATAAACCAATTGAACTAAAACTGGAACTAGTACATCTATTAATTATGAGCTACCATCCTAGTAAACAAACGTACTCTCCGCCTTTAAACCTTCCAATCTACAAATTTTTTACATTCTCTCTTACGTAACCATAAACATATACTGATTATTATGATATATAAAATAAAAATGTTTTTTCGTAACGTTTGTAAAAAAAACATTAGTTTCTACAATTACACTAAAGAAACTTGGATAAAGCAGAGTAAAAAAGCGGATAGCAGTGAAATATATACCAATGGATATAGCTATTTAGTCTGCCCTAGCAACAAATACAAATTATTTCCATTCACAGCATTTCTGTTTCACTAGACTTTTTGCCAAAGCAGTCAAATTTTATACATATTTTTCAATTTCTTCTAAAAAAGTTGCCATTAAAAAATTATTAAAATGTATTTCATGTTCCGAGTATTGTGTTCAAGATATATTATGTGAACATAGCAACCGCTTTTACAAGTATAACAGCATATTCTTATAAGCCTTTCTCCAATACTCAGTTCAGCTGACAGATAAACATAACATTTACAATAGTTCACATGTCTGATTGTGTCATCAATGGATTATTTAGAACTATGTCATGGGAAACAAGATACAGTTGTAAACGCATATAGCAATAAATCCATACACACTTTGATCCGGAATCATCTATTTATAGATTCTGGGAAATAACATTTCACCTTATTTATAAAACGGATTTTCAAGAGTTATGCGTCTGTCAGAATCGAAAAATCGGATATTGTTTCGTCGGTGATGGAATGAAAATATCTCAGTCTTTGATTGAGGTAACTTTGACTGATTTTTATTTGATTAAGATTTATTGGAAAAAAGTGTTTTCCATTTATTTTTTATTTCATGCGTTATGATATTTATTAAGCATAAGTTAAATCTAAAATAATATTATCATAGAAAAACATACGATTTGTGTATCAAAAGAAAAAAATTTTTTACCCTAATAGCTTAATAAGTATCCAGGGACTTACGTACCCAAAACAGAAGTTTTGATCGTTACGATACTCATCAATAAAATCTGTTACGATACTCCACATAGAACCCGCATTGCGAAGGTTCCATACATGTTTAAGAGTTTAAAAAAATTTAAGAGTTATTATTGTCATTAAGCTTTTTATAAATATTATTATTGCGCAACGTAAACATATTGCGTACTATGCCTTTCATAGGCGTAGAAACATAATAAAATGCACATATACATTTTATAATTTCTCATTATGTAATATATATTAATTGTGAATAATGAATTTCTACAAAATTAACGCCAAATATATTCAATAAATATACGTTTTAAAACACAAATTTATTTTCGCAGCTGATTTAAGTCATATGGAGTTTCCGTAAACATTTTACGGATCCAACTACACGTTAAGAGTTGCTCAAATATTACTCGTATACTGGTAAAGCCTGGTTAGCTGTGATCATTTTCCTTTTAATGTCACCATATATTGCGAATATTTTTAGATATTCAAAAATAGCGGTTAAGTTGGCTGCGTGTGGGGACACGCAACGCTAATAAAAATTACCTACTAAAAGCTTAATATTCCCTAAACATGTCCCTGTATCGATAAAATGTTCACGGTGTACTTCCAACGTTTTTGAAAGACCTGTTCAACGATACCTTGTATATACACCGGGGTATGAGAAAACAAATTCTGCCCAAATTTACATGTAGGAAAGTTACTTTAAAAAAATTCTTTCAAATATTTTATCTCGTAACTTCGCAAAATATTCTCATAACATCGCAATATAACCATGTTTAATTTACACTTTATTACTCTAATGGCTGTGACATCCAAACGGAGAGGCGGATATGGCAAAACTATGGGTTTCCTAGTTTGGCTACGGAACCCTAAAAGAAACAAATATATATATATATATATATATATATATATATATATATATATATATACTCACACACACGTGCGAACCTTATTCATATAGCCAGACTTTATTCGAAAAAATGACCAATCTTTTAACAATCTTTAAAAGGCATATATGTAGAATTATGCTATTATTAATATGCAGGCTACGTCCTTTATATACATATATATTTTAATAAAATTCTATAATATCCTAAATAACCTAAACATGGGACAATGCTCTTTCAAGTTTATTTATCAAATGCTAAAAAAATAGAATTGCGGTTTGAATGTTGGTATGAGTTTAGGAGTAATATTGAGTGTGAATTGGTGTAAATTCTAAGAAAATATAATTGCGGCCGACCGATGTACCTCGAGGTACAATATATTAAAAATGAACGAAATTGCATGAAAATGAAGTGTGACGAGGAAAATATCTACATCTAAGTGGCTTAATATATTATATATATATATATATATATATATATATATATATATATATATATATATATATATATATATTTGCTCAGTTGATCACAGTTTTCCAAAATGCAGAGGTATAAATTGAAAAGTTTGAAGTTATATACATGCTAAGCGTAAAATAATTCAAAATCCCAGGATGTATTTCTTTTTAAATACGCACTATATGGTTATTCGCATGAAGTGCGTGATATGGAAATCATCGCTAATACCTGCAATGCGATGGAAGTTTAAAATGTCACAAAAGATAATATGGATTTTGAAGTGAAAAAGAATCTTACTCTCACCTAAACATTCGAAAGTTTGAATGAAAAATCTGAAACATTTTGTGATTATACAAAATCAATTGAAAAGTAATTTATAATCATAATTGGTATTCCTTAAAACGAGGCCACGGTTTTAAAAATTCCAAAAAATATACCAGTATCTACCAGTCTACCAGTACTAGTATCTATCAGTATCTACCAGTATCTACCAGCCAAATCTGCCAGTGTCCAAAATGTAGTTAAGTATAACTCAAAAAGTAATCCAATAAAATTTCAATTGCCTTCCAAAGTTAACGTATAACCGTAAAATACTTAAATCTGTATTTAAGTAATAACCACAGGCAGAAATTGCACCAAATTGCACAAAACCGACAGAATTGTATTAAGTCCAAACAGAACTACAACTATGAAGGTCCCACTTAGTACATACAAAGATTTACATATTTGAAGGTATTCAACTATTTATAAACATTAATATTATTTTTTTGCAACATAGATGTATTGACTAAGACATATTTAATAGATGTGAAAAAAGTAACTTGTTTGATAAGTTGACGGACCAAGTGCGTGCCTGACTCACTCATAAAGAGTTCTACACCTCGTCTGAAACGAAAATATTCCATTTATCATAAGTTAAAAACTAATATGAACTTCCTAGCGCAATGGATATTTCATAATAACTAATATAAACATGCAGAAGGGATATTAATATATGACTAATTATATATATATGACATCCTAACTATGGATGTCCTAGTTTGGCTAAAACCGTCGCAATAGCTTCTAAAAATCTTGTTATAATTCTTTGCACATTTTTGAGTCTGAAATGCTCTACCTAAGATTAAGAATTTTTTTTCGTATCTGTCCTTTTCCTTCATAAGTATTTAAGTAATAGACAGTATCCTGGTTATTATGATTAAACCAAAATGTGCTGAAAGAAATCCTCGTAAGCGAGTAGTAGATTGATTGAGTTTGAGCTCGTTTTCCCTGTCTTGACATAAGAAAGGAAATAAGAAAACAACTAAGTTTGTACATGTATATACCAAGACATGAAGCAATTAGAAATTTAGTATATAAGTATAATACAAATATGTAAAAGGCATTAAGCAATTAGGATATAAGTAGATATGTAAGTAAATACTTTTCCATATAAATATATGAGGTGTAAATGAATTCTTTCTAACATAGAATCTCAAGAATGGAAAGTTAAAATGTTTAATAAAAATATAAAACGACTTTAAATAGCCATTGAATAAGCAATGCACTGAAAAGTTTGATAGAAAATAACTTTATGGCAAAAAACCGACTTCAAAAAACACTTCGACTCCGAATGCGGTAAATTTTCTACAGGAGCCTTACACTCTCGTTTACTGAGGAGTTCTTTAGGATATTTCCGGGGTTCATTATTGGTTCTAGATCATATTTATATGCAACCACTTAGAATGTACTATCATTTAAAAAATTCAAAACGGTTAACCCAGTAAAAAGTTGTTAATGAACATACTACAATAAAGAAAATATCCTCCTCTCTTTGAAATCAATAAAAAATCCAAAAAAGCGATAAACATTTCCATTTCAATAACAAAGAAATGATGTATTGAAGTTCGGTCCACGTATTTACAACAGTTTATAAATTTTGGTAATTGTCGCACAATTAAAAAATCGATATGGATTAATTGTTATCTTTCCAAAAAAATTATTGATTACTATGAAGTAAATTCGACACATTTTTAGAGTGTTTTCTGGATTTCCTGTAATCAATTCTGGATCTATTGATAATATATAATATCCGCATTTATGAAGATAACTCAAACTCTAACAACAAAACGTATAAACTAGGATTTTACATTTCGCCTATTTGTAGACACTCATTTTATTGCCTTATAATATTTAAACCGTTTAACAGTTAACAGTTTTAAAATCAAAGCTAACTTCATGTAGATTTAAATTTTAAACCCAAAATATTAAAAATAAATAAAACAAGATGGCAATGGTGCACATACCAAATGGAGAACGTACATGTTGTTAATTTTTTTTTTTTTCAAAATTCGTTTCGCCACAGTAACATTCTTGTAACATCTAAATAATACTCCGTTATTTTCGACACTACTGAATCATGAATGGAGACATGCCGATAAAGGTAGCGGTATACTTATTTAATTAACTACGTAGGATTCGTAATATTTTTAAACCTAAAGTAAAAAATGCAATTTTATTTTATTTCCTCACCACACAAACAATAATTGTATTCATTTATTTATGTTATTTACACAAATCTGTTCCGTGAACTTACTGCTAAAACTAAGAAATTTATTTTGGAAAGGAATTATGATATTAAACACAGTTTTAAAGGACCTTTGAATCATTATATTTATAACACATTTTGATTTAGTTATTATGCAAATAATTAGATTTATTAGAGGTCCGAAGGAGCTAGATTTTGACCTCTAATCAACCTAAAAATTTGCACAATAATTAAATCAAAATATGTTATAAAAATATTGTAAGATTCCATTGCAGAGGGACAGATACAAGAAGAAGAGGAGAGAACAGAGAGGTGAAGTTAAATAAAAGCTTGTAAAAAGATATGCCTTTGTTATGATCTACTCTCGACTTGGTGATAGCGTAAACTTTTAAATGAATTAAAATATACTTTAATGTACAGTACACATTTTGTATAAATTGTTTGCTTGAATAGGGTTTTCTTCTAGAATAATGAAAACTATGTATACGTGTACGTATGTTCGGGATTAACTTATTAGCAAATGCATACCTCATCACTATGTTCACATAATTAATTAGTATCAAAATGGTGACGACCACTAGCCTCTACTAAGGAATATTTGTAAATAAATTTCCGGTTACTAATCTCACGATGAGAAACGTTTAATAACAATACTCAGTTACAGCAGGCGCAATTTATTTGACAAAATATTTACATAAACCTCAATTGTCCATAAATATTCCTATTATAATTTATAAAAACAGGAAAAAACAAAAAATATAATTTTTAATATTCCGTCACTCAAAACTTCGAAATCATGTCAGAACCTTTTAATTTGTATATTTGACGAAGACGATAAATTATTAATAAAAAATATTTTTGTTATATTACATATAAAAAGCAAATCAGAAATTTCAGAAATGAAAAAAATGTGAAACAAATAAAGATTAGATGAAACTTCTTTAACGGTTAATGTTATTTAAGAATTTATAATATTCATTAGTTATCTGGAAGTATGTGAAGTTTTTCTTATTATTCTGATTGAAACATAAAATATACATAATAAACTTTTAACTCGAAGTTACTGAATACATGACGATACCATACTCGCTTATAATTTTTCAATTACATAGTAAACGAAACTAAATGCACAACTAAAGGCGCGATCGGTGATCACCTACAGATTCACCGACGGTTCAGTGTTTGAATAAACTTTCTGGCATTCTCTACCACCATGTTTTTATTACTTGGCCGGTTTTGCTGTTAGTCACACAGACAATTTAATACGACAAAATGACTCAGATTAAAGCAGTTTCACTTTAAAAAATGCTACTACATGTAAGTGTCAAATAAAGGTCGGAAAATGCATCATCAACTCTGTTGTCTGCTGGACACCTGTAACTGCATACGATCTCTCTGCTTTCTGCATCCAATCACTTCCCGCCAACTTTTTACGGGCAACAGTTCGTCTACATGAGGGGCATCCTAACTGCACTTTGAAGTTCGTGGTTTCCACTAGAGAACGCATCTACCCCATCTGTTATCGATTCGTCAGCAAATACAACCTGCCATTTGCACCTTCATGTTTATAAAGTTAAGCGCTACGCCAACAATTTAGACTCTCCATTGGATTTCCTTAATACAGATTTTATCCTTAAGATACGCTTCAAACGTAACACTTTCCATTACTATCAGATAGACCTGATAATTTTCCAAAAACGTTGTCTGACTGAATACGATCCCTCGTTTTTAAATTAAGCATTGCAAAACATATTTTATTCATCCATATTAATGGGTCTCAATTACAGCAGCAAACTAAGTCGGCCATCAATTCCATCTGAAATATTTCCTCGCATTTTGGAGTCTTTTTTATTTCTTCAAAAGTAATAAAATTGGTTACTCGAAATAATTTAATTCAAGGATATTCATCAAAACCTATTGTTGGAAAGTTTTCCAGATTTTTACACAGTCTTGTTCAGAAGTCGAAGAAGGAAAAACATTTCAAATCATTATAAAGCTGAATATTTCATAACCAGAACAAAAAAATTAAATCTGTTAAACTGAATATAAATTTAATTTTAAAAGAATTTTCTTACCGGTATCCACACAGTGGAATACCCAGAATAACTTTTATTCATCCCCTTTCTTTGGTAATAAGAAAGTGTCACAAGAAATAGAAAAAAAGCAATTTTTTTTAAGTATTAATTGAGATCATTATCTGAAGTAAATATTTGTAAAATTATATGCAAGTAGAAAAACTGTAGAAACTGCAGGGTAGGACAGACGGACGGGTAAGCGTACGGACATGACAAATTGATAAGATGCATGCATATTTTAATCAGTAACATACATCACGACACACATCAATGCTTTGAGTACATACATCATAACGTGCATCATACGACATACATCATCACACACATCATCACACACACTTTGAAACGTGAAGTTTAACTCGTGCTTTATCAATTCATTATCATATTTTAGCTGCATAAAATATTATTTAGTTCGCATCAAAGTTTGTCCCGCTTGGTTACCATTAGCTGCTTTTATTTTAAGTCTTTGTTATTACACTCTCCTTTTTTAAATGTTACTTTATATCATAATAAGTGTAAACTCAATACCATACGATATTGGTTGGAATATCGAAATACGTTAATAAATAATGTGGATTCAAAAGCAAGTACCGCGTAATAATTTTGATCACCGCCTTCGCGATTTCAAATTCGGAACACGAACAACGATCTTACTCATACATTTTCCTTATTCAATAGCAATGAATGAATGGAAAATCGCTCATTCAATATTTGATTATTCGCTTTCCACATATTCCGCTAAGTAGCGAGAGATATTTCGTTCGAAAAGGTTCTCAAATTACTTATACTATTTGATTCCAAAGAATACGACGTGTTGCCGACGCAGATCTTCGTGGACAATAAAACTTATAATATATTTAAACCCGTACCATCCTGCATAGTGGTGTTCCCGCGCCCGCTTGTGCTCGGACGGCCTTTTGGTGGGCGCCCGAGTGGAATGCTTTTCACCCATCAGCCGCGTGGGAACGACTTAAGAGGAAATAACAAGGGGAATATTGTATGTCAAATGTATTCTCTTATCGTACGTATTAAATGGAAAAAAATATTTCGATATATGTTAGCCGCTGGTGACTTCTTAGTACTTCAGTTCTTAAGCTATTTTCATGCTTGGATGTTTTCTTTCCCCTAAAATGTTATATTGAAAAAGATTTCGCATTTGAAAATATTGTGTCTTATTGTATAACATTTTGATCGATTTAAACAGATATTTATAAAATTAGTGAAGTGACTTTAGGAAACTATGAGACAGTTCGTTGTTCGTGTTGATCATTTTATATTCTCACTCGGCCTAGTGAAGATGATATCCTCAACCTTTGTTACGGCGATACCTTTTTTGCATTCATGGTCTTGTCGGCTTGTACATTCGACCCTCGATAGTGTGGTTGGTTCTTAAGATGTGCATCAATAAGATAATAATATTACACATTTGGTCGAGGAGCTTTCTATCGTTATCTTTAAATCCGTGTTAGCTTAAACATATATTCGATCACTTAAAACAGAACTGCTATTTTTGCATTATCATCTTTTATTTTAGGATTTAATTCCGATAAACTACGGAAATAACATTTCATGTACTTCATGGACTAGGTTATGCCGTTAAATGTGTAAATAGGTAGTAGATTTCAAGTTTAATTTAACACCATCGATGCAACTGATAGCTGAGAAAATGAAATAATAATTTTTTCCCCTAAAATAAGAAATGATTTGTACATTTTCATAGCTATATGTTATACCTCAAAAGGTGTTAAATTGAATATTTTAAAATTAAAACGTACATTCTAAGCAGTAAATTATCTAAAAATAATTTGTTTTTTACTATATGAATATATATCCTACAGCAATATATATTTATATGTATATATATATATATATATATATATATATACATATATATATATATATACATATATATATATATATATATATATATATATATATATATATACACATATATATAAATATATATATATATACATATATATATATATATATATATATATATATATATATATATATATATATACATATACTATTCATATTTACGTATGACATATTTGTTTAATTTAAGCTTATTTATTTCAGACGCAGCATTCATGTGAACGTAGTCGCGATTAGATGACAAAAGGTTTTTATTTCTGTGCTCTAAATTTTTTATACCGAACTTTTGTTCTAATTCACATTTAATTATTTCAATTTTCCTCAGGCGTCAGTTGATGAAACATCATTAACAAGTACTGACAAAGTTTGATAGAATTAAAGGAAAAGTATTGAGAGAAAATTTGGGAAGTTTGTTATAATTCACAAAGAAAATGAGATTAATTATCGAATAATCGTCTTCACGGCCGTCAAACACATTTTATAAAGAAAAGTCAGAATTACTGGAACTGAACAGGAAAGATATTTCGGCCAGGGAAATCTTATAAAATAGAAAATAATATTAAATTAAGCGGCAGGCGCTGTAAGAAGATTTCATGATTTGGAATATGTCTATTTTATACTTTTTCGCCCTTTTGCTTTTACCAAAAATTATATGATTATGATATATAATCTCTAATAAAAAACGTATCTACTATAAATAAAGGTGATTCTGGGTTTAGTGGGAAATATAAGAGAACTGTTTGGAAAGTGTAAACTATTTCTCTAAAGCCATTGTCAAAGTTGCTATTTGAATAAAAAAAATTTACTTATTTGTTGAAACACTCCTTAAATACATTCAGTTTGATGCATAGAATCTCCTGCATGAACAGTATACAAATAGTTTATTAAAAAATTGACGTATACGTAACAAAAACGATATTTTCATCACACGGGGGAAACTTTACACACTAATCTAAGTAGAAAATATTAAGGAACTATGTCATCATTCTTAACCGTTTGTCAAAAAATCACTGCTTAAGAATCTTCTTCAAATATACTCAATTTGGTGCACAGAATCACCTGAATGAAAAATAGATGCATTCTTTGCTACAAACCAATATACATATTGCAACAAAAATGATCTATTGTTTATTATATATAGCTGGTTATGCGCATTAAACTAAGAAGAAAATTTTAAGGAACTATGTAATAATTGTTAACCGTTTCTGAAAAGAGTTACTGTGCAAGAAACATACTTCAAATACCAAAGCAAGTATGGTGTACATAATCACAAGGAAGATATATTCTTTGTTTCATACCAATTATATGGTTTGTATATTCACAAGAAGTCGTTTGATTGTCTGATAATTTTGTGTATAATATTAGAGCATTTATTGTTTATATTATTATAACAGCAAAAAAATCTCAAATGGATATAAAAGAAATGATTGTACCATTTATTAATTACGTAATAATTACAATAACAAATAATATATATTAAAAAAAACTAATCCCATTGAAAGAAGATGAAAAACGTGGACAATTTGAAATCGATTGTGTAGTTTTTGAAACAACTGTAAAATAACCTAGTTACAAACGATACTTTTTATATTATTATGCAAAAAAAAATGTAAATTTATGACAAGTTTACTTCGATAAGTTTATCCTTTATTACAGAATATGCCCATAAAATTGTTTTTCCACGCTCTAATGGTTTAAGACTTAATGAGTATCAGTCATTATTAAAAAATTTATATATACGAAGTATTTTACGAAAGGGTCGCTGCTACATGATAATAATATCAACTTGTGAAGCTTTGTTTTGCATGATGGTTACCGACCATGCTTTTTCTGTTGATTTTATGTTTATTTTTCACGTTACCTCAACATGAAATTGTTCTGCTCCGTGAATAGAAGATTACATAGCTAACCTTCTTGGCTCCACAAAACTTTAAGGTTACACATGAAAGAAATAATAAAATCGTAAGTGATATTTTATTTGTTCGAAGAATTCATTTCCATTTTTTGGTATTTTTAACCTCTTCTAAAATAATTCCGTTATTTGCATTCTGTTTATTATTATTTTTATTGTAAAATGTTTAATTTCATGCTGGTTGAATTGTTTTAATGTACTTAATTTGGATTAGAGTGATTTTGTCTTTACTTGGTTTGTTCTGATTTCACCGATTTAGGAGAAGATGATACATTAAGTTTTATTTATTTTTAATCAATTTGACTTATTTTGATAAACTATGTGAGTAACTTTAATCCTCCTTTTAATTACCGTCAATTCTATATGATTTTACTTTGGTTGTTTCGAATTGATTATATTCATCTAACTTAAACTATTTAATTTAATTTTAAGTTTATTTAAGTTCAAAAATAATAGTATAAAATCACAAAAATAATAGTATATTAGTATATTATTTTTAAAATGTGAACCATTATAACTAACAATAATATTTATATAAATACCTTTTTAAGTTTCGTATGTAATAATATTTTGGGTATTACATACGAAACAAAAAGATATTTTAAAAAGGTATTTAAAGTGCAATTTTTGTGACATTTTTTTATATTACATAGATTATGCATCTGCCGGTTATATATCCTTCATTTTTAAAAATAAAAGCTTTAAAAGAATTTTGTGAATTCGACTCTCTCGGCGGCCGTAATTTATTAACTTTGAAGCTATCTTTAATTGAAGTACTGATATCATTATTACTAAGGAGACTTTTATTTGCTAACTGAACTAAAGACGAGTAATTGATGTCAGTTTTATTTAATATCACACACGTATACACATACGTTACTGAATAAGTATAGAGATTCTAGAAGGTAATAGACTTAAATTTCAATCAATTTAAGTCTATTACCTTCTTGCTCAAATTAATCCGTCTTTATCAAATTAAATTATTATTGAATTTTTACCTATCATTAATTTTTACCTATCCTTAACTTAAAAAATATACAAATGAGAGACTGTTTGGATATTTCTTAGTAAAAATTACACAAGCAGATGCGCAAATTTGTATTTGATTATCTAAAATTTTAGTGTCTTTAGACACGATGTTAGTATTTTACAAGTTAGCTCAAACTTTTAGCCGATAGTGTTTGTACATGTGTATATATATATATATATATATATATATATATATATATATAGTTTTTTTTGTGACGTCGAAATAAAGTTTTATCACAGCGTTAATTGGTTCTCATCAAGTCATACATTTGCTGTATGACTGCACGAAATTAGCTCGTTGTTGTACGAACCTTAATAAGAATTATCTTACGAAAAGGATTTATGGCATATTGTTTAACCGAAAAATATAAATAACGTTTTAAATTTAAGGAAAATGTTGAGCGCTGGTTTTGAGAAAATTAGTTTTTTTTCGCTTTAAAAAAGTAATATAATTCTAAAAAAGTAATATAAGTTAGAAAAAAATCACCATGATCGATCCAGCGCCTTTGGCGCTAGTGCCATTACGGTCTTTTATTTCATGTGTGTTTTATTTGACGTAATCTGTTGATTGTAAAATAATTTCATTGAAAAAAATGTTAGATGTAACAAAAAAGTCGTACATATGAATTGGGATTTATGAAATAAGTTTATTGCATTTGGATTATTTACTACTTTGTTGATCTCCAATATACATGTATAAATGTAAAAAGCAAACTTTTCACTAGCAATTTCCTACAATCAACTAATCACATAAATTAGAAAAAGCGCGAAAAAGAAGATTGTTGTTGAGCCAAATAATAATAAAAATAATATGTATTATTTTTTTTTAGTGCCAACGATACGCCATAAATTACCATCCCAAGAAAATTTGTGTTAACCCTTTATGTCCTTAATTACCCGTTCATATCCTTATCAATATCCTGTAATTAACCAACCATATATGTTATTCAGCCTAACAATAATCCACAATTAAATGAAACTACGTGATGTAGTATTATTTCTACTTTCTTTAATTTCTTTAACCACGACCTAGGTTTCGTTGTATTACAATATCTTCAGGTGGGCTATTAGCAAAGATCTTTGCTAATAGCCCACCTAATACTATGTAGTATTAGGTGGGCTAGTTCCATTTAATTGTACGTAGTTTCATTTAATTGTGAATAATGAATTTCTACAAAATAAACGCCAAATATATTCAATACCTAACAATAATAATAATCTGTGTTATTATTTTAGGCTCAATAATACGCCATAACTTATCTTCCCAAGGAAATTCTTATTAATCCTTTAAATCCTTATTAATTTCTTATAATCAATTAAAATATGCACGAAATAGAGGACTATTGTTGAGTCTGATAACGTTAAGGGTAATGTGTGTTAACATTTTTAGAGACATTCTTATTGACTAGTATCTACGAAACTCATTTTACTCGACAATAAAGAATCAAAATTCATACCTTAGGGCTTGCTGGAAAGCCTCTAATGATGCTATGAATACGTTTTTATAGAAAATTGAATTTCAACATCACAAGAAATACATACATCGCAAGAATTTACATGTTCAAGCTGAATATAAATTTTTAAAAACTTGATAAAATTCAATTGTAAAGTGGAGAGTGAACATAAAACTATAATCGGATTCTATCAATTTGATAATGGGGTATTTGACTGATGTCGATATGTTTTATAAAAATGTTTGAAAACTGTAGAGTAGGTTAAAAAAACCGTGAGATAAAAAAATAATGCATTTAAACAAACAAATAATCGAAACGAAAAATTAGATTATTTTTCTTGATGGAAAATGTTTCCATGCTTCAAAATTGGAACCAAATTTTTCGCTATTTTGTTCTGATCTACAGAAATAAGTCCATAATAAAAATATTAGATAATTCCATGGATCCGGAATTAAGAGTATCTACCTTTTAATCTTCTTCCTTTAATTATTGTCCCTAATCCTCAAGGTTAAGTTCTCTATGGACAACTTTTTCGCCGTTAGTATTCTCAATTTGTATGAATAGTAACTAGTTTCTTAATAATGGGAATGTAATTGAACAAATGCATGGAATTACATCCAGTCAATTCTTTTCTTCAGTTTTGCTGCTTCTAAAATATTTTTCGAGTCACCTTTTTCTTGGTAATGAACTAAATTGTTGTAAAATCTTGCGAATATTTGTAATAAATAGACATAAGTATAGTAAATAATATACTTTTCCTGACGACTAAAATATATTTTTTTTAATTCTCTGAAATTCTATACAGAAAAACATAAACATGATTGGATCACTCATTTTTCGTCCGGTTAGTCACCTGTATTTGTATATTATCATAGTCGATTTCTCCTTGTAACTAGCATCGTACCGCAAACTTATATAAATATAAAATGTATTAAATGGCACTTAATCCAAAAGTGAGAACTTAAAAGATATTTTGCTATAATTTAGCGATTTAACAAAAGAATGAACTATTTATCCAAATCATTATCTAAATTCTATTTCCTTATTGAAATTACAAAAAGTTTGTAAAAAAATAAACTTTTGGAACCAAACAAATAAAATATTTAATATTGGTAATTATAAAAATATAAAAACAAAACTTAGTAGTCATATTTTCAACTCGTGGTATCTTGGTTTGTTTCTCTATTAGAATCTTTTATCTCAGAAATTATAAGACGGGAAATATAATTTTTTACGTAATTACACCTTATAAGGAAGAATCTAATATCTACAGTACACTATTATAGAAAACTTAATCATTTGTGAATCAATAAAAACAGCAAAATACTAAATTTAACTTGAATAAAAAAAATTATTAAATTAGGTTTAATTCGAAAACCGGTAATTATTTCTAATTAAAATAATTAAAATAAATGCCCCTTGGCTTCGAGAAATTTATTAAATTTAAAATATTAACACAAAACTAATTAATCAAATTAAAAAACCTTAACTAATTATCTATTTCATGAAAAAACAATTATAAGTCGTGAAAACTTTGATACCTGTTTTAAAAAAGAATATTCATTTGAATATGGATATTGATTATGAATAAATGCCAAAATTATTGAAGATATAAACAAAATGAAAAATATTCGGGTTATAATTTGAATAGATGAATAAATTTTACGTTTCGTTTTGCTTAGTACCCGCTAAATATTTCAGGACCATTTTTGCGTATTTTTTGCCTTTTATTTTATAATGAAAATTCCGGGATAATTTTCGGCTAAGTCCACATCAAAATTGCTTAAATTTTAATTCATCTAGTAACCGATAACAGATTCCATTAAAACGTATGTTTAATGTCGGGATCCTCGACCACAAAATGAAGATTAGAAAGAATAAAACGACAAAACCAAAAAAATATAAAGATTCATTACAAATTTTCCACGGCGCCAAAATAAAATTATCACTTGGAGCCCAATTCGCGTCAGATAATTTTTGAGAGCATCCTTTGTCTGCTTTATTATACATGAATTTATGTCCACAGCGAGAGAACCCGATATTTGTTTATCTACACAGGCTATTATGAAGAAATTACTAACACGAGATTCTGCTCCGTCTAAATACATTTAATTTGGGATTGAGATAAAATTGAAGTTAAATTATATTTTCACAAACGTGCGGGGCTTATTTCTCTCTCGGCACAAATGAGTGGAAGTTTGTCGGCTCAGCAATCAGGTCGTCGCAGCGCACACCCGAACCCTATCGAAATTAATTCGAGTAACTTTTAACTGTTGACTTCTATCTATACCGCATCATATTTGTGAATAACATTTTATCAAAATATAGCAACTGTTAATAAAACTATCTTCGTATTTTTGTTTCTGCTATTTATGTATTAATTTATATTAACAAGTAAAACGCTGATTGTTACTTTATTGATATCTTACATACTCGTAGTATATGCATTACCTGTCGGTTGAGTTCTGTATTTATTAAGAGCAATATTTTTGAAAAACAAACAAACGATACAATTTGGACGTTGTCGTTTCTTGTTTAGACTCCATAATTGACAAAGATTATTTGTGTCATTTTCAGGGTTCTGTCCCCGTAATTGAAATGGAATCCTTTATTAAATCACTCTGTTGTCATTCCATTCTTATATCTGTCTATCAAAGTCCTTTTTCTCATAAACGGCTTAAGATCTTCAATACTGAGATTATATCGTATACTGAGACCATACATTTCTGTAAAATTATATATTTTTTGGTTCAGCCAACCAAAAGAAAGACAAATAAAGCGTTTTTTTTATTTACACTGTCGTTAAAACCGATATAATTACACAAATCACCAACATAATGGAAGGTGTTATAGCAAAATAAATGGTTTCTAATTCTATGTGGATCTTTTTGAAATAGGCGTCTGTGGAAGATATCGAAAGTAGTATATTTATGCAGTAAAAAAATTATATCTTTAAATAGTTTATTAGAAATTTTATGCACTATTAAATATTTATATTTATAAACATTTAATAGTTTATATTATTTCTAACAAATAAAAATCCTAACTGTATACGAAACCCTCATAATAGGACTTTTAAACGTACTTGGCAGTTTTTTTTAAATATCGTACAGAAATTAAGTATATAAAATTTGTAAAGGTATTATTGAAATAACTATTTGTAATTAACATCATTATAAACTATTCTTATTTAAGTATAAATACTTAACCAAACAAACTTAATTTAACAGTTACAAAAATGACCACAATAACGGTCACGCAAAAAGTGATAATTACCACCGCAATTTATAGCATTGAAATTAATTTATAATTTAGTGGAAATAATTAAATTAAGGAATAACATTTTTCTCTTCTCTCTCGTAATTTAAAATCATAATGCTACAAATATCGTACGTTGTATGTCCGTATGCATACACACATACTAGCTTTGTAATGACTGACTTTCAACATATTTTTAAAATTGAATAAGATTCCATCTGCCAAAACAAAAAGGAAAGGTTAAAAATGTTTAACTTATTAATTCCGCGAACGAGTAAATAACGTAAATATACTCATCGAAACTTCGAGAAACATTAAATGCATGCCTGAAAATCTACAGCTTTGTTATGTATACGAGTTTGAAATTTAAAGTGTTTTTAAAGTAAATTAAGCTAAACAAAGGTAAGAAATGAAATTGTTCAGTCGTTTTAAGTCGTGAAATTTAAAGTAGACTTCTTTTACCGTAACATAAAATATTGTTTAAGTTACTTATTATTTTATTTGTCTTCGACAAATAAATGCACGCATTATATGCAAATCGCTAAATGAATAACTTCGTACAGTCAATCAATGACATGAATTTGAACATACGCGATTCATTTTGTGCAAGTTCAAATTGATTAAAACGGAAGATACCTACAACATTATAACTTAAAGTGCTAGACCAGTTGCATCAAAAAAAAAATATTTTTTCTTACTTCCAAATTTTAAACATATAATTGAAGAAAAAAGTAATACAAATTCACTTTTCTAGAGCTCGCATAAGACCGAATTAAATCGCCGACTTTGAGCATTCATACAGCGAAGATACGGTGTGAGGCGCTCACGATTACAGCTTCATCAGCCCAACGATAAACTAAAAGAAAATTGTAATTCGACATCATAAAAAAATAAAGGGTTTCATTTTACTGGAATTAGAAGTTAAAGATAACTGTCACCACAGGGTAAAACTTCATTCTGAAGCGACTAGGGGAATTTAAACACAATTTCACCAATTTTATGACTACAACCAAATTTATGTTCATTGCCATCTTGAGTCTCTACATAGATCTAGTAATGTGTGCGTCTGTATCGTGAGTTGAAAGTGACATCGACTACTTGTCCTTTAGCCAATTAGCTAATAGAAGTTTCTTTAGCAATAATAGTCTCAGTACTTCAAGGGGAGATAATTTCAAAGTCAGTGAGTTGCGGCCACCGGAAGACTATCGAACTCACAAAGCTCTCTGAAAGGTTTTATTTAAAAAAAGAAAGAATATAATCGGTAGACTTGATTTGTATGTACTATATATAAGATAAATTGTCAAATAAAAGTTAAGGAGTATACCAAAATAACAATAAATACTATTTGATCTGGTACACCATAAATGGTAGACCTCTCACAAATTTGTGGAACCACTTATAGCTTTATATCGCTGAAAGAAGAGAATTGAAAAAAGACACATGATTATTCTAGCAGTTATAATAGTTTACGTCTTATAACTAATGTATTAAAGTATAAATTGCTAAGGAATAAATAATAAATATATACTTACAAGTCGAACGAATAGAAATTAAATGAGATTAATTAGAAAGAAATTAAAACAAGAGTTAAACTTGCATTATCATCATTTGTTAAATGAAATATGATAGAAAATCTCAAATTTAATTTTGTCGAAATGAAATTAATTCAAATTAAATAGAAAAATCTTATTTTAATTCAAAACGCAGTTATAATAAATCAATATAAATTCAAAGTAGTCAGAATAAATGAAATAAAAACCAAAATAAAACCGAAATAAAATCTATTCGATAAAATTAAGCAAATTTGATTAAAATAAGCCACCTTCATAAGTTTAACCTAATATATTAAAATGGATATAATACAAAAGAAATGAAAAAGTACCGTATATATTAAATAAATTCCTTTAGAACATAAACTACTCTGATTATGAGTTCTGGACATGAACAATGGGACTCCTTAATGGATTGTAGTAAATCAAATGTAATTCAAATTATTTGCTACTTTGGTTCTTACTTTGCAAAATAACTGCACCATTCACCAGGTCAGGGTCCGATGATGAGTTCTGGGGATGAATAATGCAACTTCTTAACAGATGGTATCGTAAATCAATATATTTATACACCGACTTCAAACATAAGTAACTCAGTTATTTATTGCGTTTATGTAAGTACCTATTTTGAGTTTCAATATATTTTTATTTTTTAGTATCTTCTTTTATGAAGTCGGTTTTTTAAAAGATATTTTATACTACTCCTTTCTTATGTTGGCAATAAAAAGATTACTAGAGGAGCAATAAGTCCACCTTGCGTTTTGTATGTTAAAGTTAATAAATAAATAGTATTACCTTTGCTTTCGGTTCTTGGACCATCGTCTGCATTCGTGTTAATTTGCGAACATTACTTACTTATAAATGCTTTTTTACACTAAATATAATATTCGAAACTGTACTTAAAATAATGGTTTCAAACTGGATATCTTAACGTTACTTTTACAGAACATAAAATGCTTGTGTATTGAATAAACTACTGAAACCGTCACACATTTTGGGGCTCTTTTAGTACTCCTATTCATGATCACTTTCTAAAGAAAGTAATATTTTGGTACTCGTTAGAAAACACAAACAACGTTTCTGATGCACGTTTTTCTTAATATCTAATCAGGCGACTTTTCGCAGTCATTTTGCTTTAAACAAGCACTGTGTTAGCCGTGTCAAAACGGCACAATTTACCTATTTATTCGTGAATCGTGTCTCATGTTTGAGAATCAGTTTATTGCCGAAACTCCTTTCATTTTATCTTGTATTATTCAAAATGATCGTAGATAAATTTCTATTGGAATCATCGTTTGTTACATAGAATTGATAGCGGGTTTTTGTTTCTACCAAAAATGATTTATCTGCCTGTTGATTCGATTTGATAAAATAGATAGTAAATTATTCGTCATTTATTTACAAATGTATAATGAATGAGATATATATCTCATTCATTATACATTTGTATACGATATTATTTATAAATTTAAGAGGTTTCATTGTATTTTTTTTTAATTAATTATTTTCTCTATTAATTAAATTTTTTTCAGTTTAGAGTATATTGTCCAAATTGATTAAAGATCTATGGAGTTCATATTATATAGAACTCTACAAACTTAAGTTTTATTTAATTTTATCGATAATTTTAAAAGTAGTTTAAAAATCTCTTTATAGAGACCAGTAGCAAAAAGTGTTTGACTAAAACTAATGTTACTGTCAATGACGAACTATTTGAATTATCAGGTAGGGCTGACGAAAATATTTTCCAAAAATAAAATTTGCAAAGTTTATATTTTTTAAAAAAAATTAATGTTTACGTTTAAATTTGGCTCATTGGTTTAACAGATGACAAAAGTTTAAAAAGAGGAATGCTTGATATTTACATTTTATATTTTTGATAAGCTAAAAAGAGGCTTGCTTACATATTTGTATCATCGACAATTACAAAAACTTAATTCTTTTAATCACAGCAAAATCTGTGAAATTAAGGGTCTCTAAAATGCAGTTTTCAAAAATTTTATTGAACTAAATTTCAACCCCTTTTTAAGTTGTTTAAACAATCCAAAATTGCACAAAATTCCTAAAATTTTTTCACTGTTTCAACACTGGATATTTTAGTTGAAATCTGTTTATCGTTTCAATGATGCATGAATTAATATTTACTTTGTAAAATTATATGCTTATAGGACTACTCCCCAATTAATTAGATAGATATTCTTATTTTTTCTCGTATGATATCTTGATACCATGGTGAGCAGTCGATAAATGTATAAACTAAATTAAACTTTTCGAACACCATAAAATTTTGTTGCCGGTGAGGTAAACATATATGATTAAAGTATGTGGAGACGTGAAAGGTTATGATGGGAGGTGAGGGCGTGTCCTGAAATATAATCGACGTGTTTGAAATTCATTTTTATAACTGGCTATATACATTTTCATACATTTGTTCGAACATAGCACTTCTATGTTGCTTATTATTATGTGGATTTCGCAGCGAGTTAGGTTTCCATATAAATTGTGTGTGTGTACCCCCTCCTTACCTATTATTGCCTCCGTGAATATCCCGCATATATTTCTATAGCAAACTCAAAAATATTCAGATGTAAATTTTAAATTAACAGGATCAGGGAGAATTAAGCTAGAAAAAAGTTTTTTTCTATGAATAATATGGAGTAGAGATTGGAAAAGCAAATCACTATTTCTAAAATTGTGTTCAGAAAAATTAATATTTGTAAATAGTCCAACAAAATTATAATACAGCCTTAAATATTTATAAGTGCCTAAATGTGTACCCTCCTAATGAAAATTTTATTTGTTCTTAACGATTTTTTTAAAACAATAAAATATAACGGAATATCAAAATTATTAAATATTTAATGACAGTTTTCACATGTTTTCTCAAATCCCATTTTAGAATGAAGAATTTTCCTAATTTTAGCATTAGCAAAATTATTTAAATTTTAACACCATCCAGAAACAAACAGAAAATGGAATCAACCAGAAATGAAGGATGAAATTAATAAAACATGGAAGACCAAAAAAGTTAAACGTTCGCTACGAGTAATTCCGGACCCTAAAAGAAAATTTCAACACAGAGCCCAGCTCGCTTCAAATAATTTTTGAGAGCCTCCTTTTGTCTGCTTTATTAGGTGCGAATTTACAACCACAAAAAGAGGCAGGTCTCCGAACATTTGTATATCTGCAAACGTCATTAATAGCAAATTACTAAAACAAGGTTCCGCTCCGTCTAAATACATACAGTTTGGAAATGAGATAAAATTAAAGTCATAATTACATTTCCGCAAACACGACGGGCTTATTTCGCCTCGGTGCAAATGAGTGGAAGTTTATCGACTCAGCAATCAGGTCGTCGCAGCAGGCGCCTGATCCCTATCGAAATAATTCGATTAAACTTCGATAGTTTATTTCCGTCTGTTCCACGCCGCGCATGTGAACTATTGCAGATGAATTGTGTTAGCAAACTATCCCTTTCTATTGCAGATGAATTGTATTAGCAAATTATCCCTTTCTATTGCAGATAAATTGTATTAGCAAATTATCCCTTTCCATTGCAGATGAATTATATTAGCAAATTATCCCTTTCCATTGCAGATGAATTATATTAGCAAATTATCCCTTTCCATTGCAGATGAATTATATTAGCAAATTATCCCTTTCTATCGCAGATGAATTGTATTAGCAAATTATCCCTTTCTATTGCAGATGAATTGTATTAGCAAATTATCCCTTTCTATCGCAGATGAATTGTATTAGCAAATTATCCCATCCTATGGATTCATCAATTATTCTAATGCTTATTATTTTTCGTTTTCTATTATCAAAAGAGAAGTTGATAATAATTTCACATACATATAATGTAATACAAGCCCCACCTATATGACCAGATATATAATTATTGACAATAATATTTCCAAAGAATTAACAGCATTGCATAGAAATATTTGGACACCAAATTTTCGTGTATCTGCTCCTAAAATGGCAAAGCAGATTTTGTCATTTCTTTTAATAAATATGAAATGCTTAAAAGATATGCACGATTAATAATTAGTAAAATTTTTGAATAACTATTAGCAATCAAAGATATTACACTCTATTGGTATTTTAAATGAAATTATGTAAGTTAACAAATTTCATTATATGGCTATAAATGTGAGGCAAAAAAAGAAATCCTGATTACTGCATGGGAAATTTATTTTAGTCCATCTAATGTTTCTTTTGATGAAGCAAAATTAAATTATCCTCGAAATGTTACATCCATCGTGCAGTTCACCGCGCATACACTGCTAATTAATTGTACATGTAAAAGAAGACTACGATAATTCGTTAAAGTGTCACATTTTAAAGACGAACTCAGCAATCACCAACACCCAATTTATACATGGAATGAAGGCTTATAATTTCAAGCAAAACAATTGATATTTAATTCACTTGAAATAATTAAATTATAGAATAAATTAATTTTCTACCTCTCTTTTAAATATATCCTACCAAACTTCATATTTTGTCTGTCTGTGAGTATATGCACATAATTTTTTTGCTTTCTTTCAAAACAAAGGTAAAACAGAACAATTATTAACTTCTAAGAAGAACTTAAAACATGCTTGAATATCTATATTATTATCTATTTCTTTTCAAAATTAAAAGCTTCAAATTTTACATAAAATCAACGCAAAAAAGATAGGATCAAATTATATATATATATATATAGTGAATTCCTTAAGGAGACTTCCTTTAAGGTAATATTGGTATGTTACTTTTAATTTATTTGTCAATATATAAATACCTAAAACAAAATATATACGAATTGCCCAAAAAGTCATTTCCCATAATCAATCTATCATATAAATTAGAATATACGCGAAATGGAAGACTTGAATGGAAGGTTTTTAATTTTTCTATTTTAACTTTCAAATAAAAAAATAGTGGTAAAAACAATTTTTTCATTCGCGCCTCTGACAATCTTCTTGAAAAGTCTCAATTTATTGTTACTATTTGCCCTGAATCATTTTCCAAAGAAACCTGTAATTTTATCAATAACAATTAATTAATTTAATTTTATTAATAATAATTATAAGTAATTTAACTAATTAAATTACTTATTTCATGCGTTCATACCAAACAAAGGTCTAAAGAAACGTTAAAAGAGTATGTTAAAATAAGTCAAAAGATATCAAAAGAAATTAAATGATTTTAATTCGCATTAAGTGGAATCGTCATGTATTAAGTCAATCGTAATTATACTGAAGCAAAATAAATTAAATGAAGTCGTAACAAATCAAATAAAAAGGAAATTACAATCGATTACTTCAATAAAATCAGGCTATATCGATTAAATCATTACATCCACCATAATTTACAGAATGAAAACAAAAAAGAATAAGCAGAATGGAAACAAAAAAAAACCAAGGAAAATAATAACATTTAGAAATTAATTCACAGACAATTATTAAATAATTTTGGGGGAATATTTCTGACACAACGGAAAAAATTAAAAAATCAACATTGTAGGCTATAAGGTAATTCAAATTATGAATACGACACTATCAGTTCATAGAGCAAAATGATTCCAAGTTAATGCGATGTGAAAAAAAACCAGAAAACACATAATTTTTTTCAAATAATTTACCAAATCATATCGCGTATTAGTGCCACTTTCATCAGGTACTTTTTAAATATAAATTTTCTAAATAAAAACAACACTTATTAATTATTTGATCATTAGATCGTGGAAGAAAACTTTAATGTATATTATAATAAAAGTTTATTTAACAAGTAGTAATTTAATCTCGTGTCCGTTTTGTGCAAATGCCTATAAAATAATTCCCTTCAACATCTACTAAATATTTAACTCTCGTTAATCTGATGACAGTATCGAAGGTGCTAATCGCCTTCTCAAAGCAGGAATTTAAAAAAAAATTTAAAACTGAAACTTTTTACAAAATGCCATTTTTGTTTTACACTAAAAAGTATGAGCGATTATTAAAATATAACGTGAATAAAAAACCACGTATTCCAATAAAAAATTATTTCATGCTTAAGTATCTGAGTATGTCCGTAAAATATGACAATTGAAATCAACAAATGAAAGAAGCCATTGTAAACATATTCAACGTCAAAACGTAATAGACTATTTTCATGTATATTCTAAGCCTGTTATCCAACTAGGGGAAGTGCAAAAAGGAAATAAAAATAAAAGTAAATAAGGAATGCCACAACTCATTTGATATGCTTTAAAACTTTTAAATCATTAGCTTAAATAAAATCGAGAACAAATTTTTAAATATCGCAATTTGCTTTTTTATGTAACACTTTACACCTCTATAAATCAGCATAAAATAAGATCACCAATAATAATAAAGAAATAATTACGTTGCATAGAAAAAATAAAAAATGTTTCAAATCTTTAATGGATAAAATTCCCTTTTGAAAATTTTATATAAATCAACTTAATGGGCAAAAATACAGAGAAATACTCTCTCAAATAGTAAATAATCCCTTTAATGAAATCCTTTGTTTGATTCTAACACGCGCAATAAAATAATATTATTAATCTTTTTTTTGTAAAAGTACGCTTAACTAAAAGTGCCTCTTTTGCGTCCTATTGTTTAGTACAAAAATATACCAATAGATACAAAATACACATTTTAGGAATAATGACTATCCATTAAATAATAGATATATATTTACAGTCATTCCATAATCACACACACAAAGTTTTCCACAAAAAAAAACATTCACACCATTTTCTAAAATTCATTACGGCAAAAATAAATGTTCGTTGCAAACAACGTTGATTAATTGGTATTTTTTGGTTTTTCTCTTTCCCTTCTATTTTCCTTTTTCCCGGTGTCCGTTTTTACAGGCGATGACATTTTTCGCTTGGTCTTTTTAATATTCTTCCTAGGTTCCGATTTCGACCGAAATGGTTTTACAGCTTCAGGTGAAACAATTTGTATTTTACAGCTTCAAATGATTCGATTTATAGTCATAGATGTTATAACCTTATGTTGCTAGTGGCCAATTTTCTGCTATTGTTGCATTTCAAATGTCATCGGCTATTTGCTTCATAGGTATTGAATAATCTTCAGGAATGGGGATATTTTGGGTTGCTGATCGTAAATCTTCCGAAATTGAGTTGACATCTGATAAATATCTATTCAGTTTTATCAGATATATATATATATATATATATATAATAGAAAATCATCATCAGAGAAATTTTGACATCTACTTATAAAGGATGTGAATTTTGGATCGAAATTTAATAGTTGATTTTTGGTTTCACACGTGAAACGAAAGCATATTCATATAAAATTCACACTTTGTGAAACACCCTACTTTGCATTAAAAACAATTCTGTAACATAATAATTCTTTGTTTTATTGGATTTGTTGATAATGGATATATCTCATTTCAATCGTCAGCTACATGTCGTAAGTACGCCGCCTACAATAAATATATGGAAAAGTCGTATAACAAACTTAACTGCTAATTAAATTAGCACAGCATTTTGCTATAATATTTTGTAACTTTTTGAGTGGGTTTTCGATAACTTAAATGTAAAATACTTCTTCCATCTCCCTATCTTATTATAATTTTTAAGAATATGAACAGTATAAGTTATCAAACTTCTACGAAATTAAATTTTCGTAATCGCGTTTTATTGTGTTACGTAAACACTACCGCAACTTTCTATGTTAAATAAGTTTCAGTTCTAGGATCTGCATAAAACAAAAGATTCGGGGAAATTAAAAGCTTAAATGTACAGTAATTTCTCAAGTGGGACGAAGGTCCATAACATCGGCAAGCATTGATTTTCGTTATAGTATTATGCGGTTATTGTGAATCTTACTATATACCATATTTCATGTTATGAACTTATTTGCTTTCCACTCGTTAATAAGATACAAATTTTCTGAAGAAATTTTGTTACAAATTCAGTATTTCTGAGCAAACATCACTTGCCTAAAAAATGCATATTTAATTTCAAGTTTTTTAATTTGTTTTCATGAAACCTATATCTTTAGTATATTTTCGAGGCAGTTTTCAAATAGGTGGCATACTATAAATATATAACGTTTTTAAAAATATATTTTTTGCCTATTTTCGGATATTTAATGTATAATCCTTGGTTAGTATTTTTATCGAATTTTGTGTAAATACTCTCGGAATATATTCTACAAAATAGCTGTTTTTTATTGACTGTTTGTATTAAAATAACTCTCTGACTACATATTTTATTAGAGAAATTGGTGGTTTGTTGCATTTATCGACTTTGATGTAGAATTCAAAGACATTTTATGTTCGTGCTGAAACAAAAATTTAATATTCTATAATAAATTTAATATTCTATAATAAATTTAATATTCTATAATACTGTGCTTTATAAAGCAACAACTGTATTGAACAAGTCATTTTTTTTGTCATGAAAGAACTGTTTTAGAATACCGACAAACAGTTCTTTCAAAATTTTTGTACTTTCGAAACACAACCTTAAACACAGCATTAAATATACTCTTACTACAAAATTTCCTTACTTTGAATCTTAAATGTGTTTCTCTTAGATATTTTATTTTATTTACAAAACTTTTTATTAAAAAAACACGGTACAAAATAAAATAACATTTCATTCTAGAAATGTTATTTTATTTTGTGAATTTTAAACGAAACTCCAATACAGCTTGTTTTGCTAAAACTATCAGCCTTCGGTAACGTATCGTTGGCCAGTATTAGAATAAAATTATAAACCTTAATTAAATAACGAAAATTAATTCCATATAAAGAATGAAATTAATTTTTGATAGGTCATTTAAATAGGGTTGAACATCAGTTCGGCTCTTTCAAAAGCTTACTAATTTATTTATATACACTTCGGGCATATAATGACGTTGGTCTAGAGGAAATATAATCACTTTTAAATGAATAAATAACGTAAATTCAAAATTAACATTCATAGCAGGAAATACTGCGATACACGCTCAATGCTATCTTTTAATTTGGTGCTATAATCTTAATTTTTTACGCAGATAATTGATTACTGAATTTGGTTTTACCAATGTATTAACCAGGTTTTACCAATGTTTTAAATATCACTGAGCTCTAGATCACACTAACACTCAATGTCGAACAAAGATGGGAACTAAATAAATAAATTAAAAAATAAGATTAAAAAAATGGAAATCCTAGTTTTAAAAAAATGGCTAGTAATAGCAGATTTAGACTCTCTGAGAAAAATACTCTTTGGCTTTAAACTTTTTTCTACAAATTTAAAACACTTAAAAACGGAATCTAAAAAAATTTGTTAGGTACAGATTTCAATTTTAAAAATTTACAAACTAGGAAAATATTTAGCAGCTGATTCGAAAAATATTTGAATAAACATTAATATTTGAATCTGATTAGTAAACACGAATGAATGTCAAAATTATTAATAATGAAATTTTTGAAATAAAAAAATATTTTACTTTAAACTTTAATCCATGACATCCACTTTTATTTAATTTTCTTCCTATTAAATACATAAAGAACATTTTCACATATTTTTGGCCTCTCAGTTGAGAATGCAAACAATGAATAATTTACTATGTAAATCCACTTTAAATTTATTTAAATTTTAATCTCATCCAGCAACCTATAAAATATTCGATTAGAGACTAGGAAAGGAAAGATAAAATGAATAAAATTCCAAAGACCGCAAAACACAAATGTTCGTTACGAGTACTTTCCGGCGTCAAAAGAAAATGACTACATAGAGTCCAATTCCCTTCAGATAATATTTGAGAGCCCCTTTTGTCTGCTTTATTAGGTGCAAATTTACCCCCACAGCGAAAGGCGATTTCCTTAACACTTGTTTATCTCCAAATGCCCTTGTGAACAAATCGCTAACACGGGGGTTTACTCCTTCTGAATAGATTTAGTTTAGCATTGGGATAAAATTGAAGTTAAATTACATTTCAACAAATATGTGTTCTTTCAATCTCGGCACAAATGAGTGGAAGTTAGTAAGCTCAGTAATCAGACAATCGCAGCGTGCGTCCTAACCCTATCGAAGTTAATTCGATTAACTTTGACTGTCTATTTTTATCAGTCCCACATTGCCCATATGAAGTTAAATTATATTTCAATAAATATGTGTTATTTCGATCTCGACAAAAATGAGTGGAAGTTTGTCAGCTCAGCAATCAGATAGAAATTAATTCGATTAACCTTTGACTGTCTATTTTTATCTGTCCCACATTGCACATATGAACTGTAGCACATAAATTCTATTAGAAAATTATCCCGTAGCATGACTCAGCAATTGTTCGGAATGCTCTATTTTTATCTATATGCATAGTGATTATTTTCAGATTAACAGATGAAAGGCTAATTGTTCATTTCACCGACATATAACTTTATACAAATATCATCTATAGGTCAAGCTATATAGGTATAAATAAAAAGAAAGGTGCGTGTACTTATGTACGCGCGTGAGAAGTTATACTTCTTTGGCATCATTAAATAATACATACGGATAGATAACCTCAATTATATTGGAGCACTTAAAAAAGTCTATAAACACAATTTTTTCACTAATATTTACGAATAGTAAATATATTAATCAAAATATTGAATTTAAATCACTACTGAATATAATTTATCAGCACATATATAAATCGCACTTATATGAAACTAAAACACGTGTGTGAATGTAGACACAAGAAACATGTGGATAAATACTATGAATATGAAAATAGTGAACATAGGCGACGATGGTGCCAATAGCTTTTGTTTCGAGACTGCAACCGCTGCAACTTCGTACTGTAACTTTTGTGTGACGAATCTTAAAATTTCACTCTTATCATTTTTTCATAACGCGCCTAAAGAAGTATAACTTCAAAATTATTTTCGATAAGCAAACATTATCGTACGCGACAAAATTTTAAGGTTGCATTGTCTGCAAACTCCTTAAATTACGATAATAATTTGTGTCATTTTTTTAAATATGATACGGGAAAAGAGATCAACCGTTAAAAATCAGTAATATTTAAATTACTATACGTAATCAAGACCATTATTCTGTATCTGTATTTTTAATTTACGTAAATTAACAAAAGTCATGATATGTATCTAAAGATGATACTGTAATGAGGGTGACGTAAAAAAGTGGTCATTATTACTGCATGGGCAATGTATTTTAATACATCTAATAATGCGATTATGAAGGAAAATGAAACTACATAGAAATTTTACTTCATTCGTTCGGTGTACGGAGCACACCCTGCTAACACCTTTTATATAAAAATTAA
This sequence comes from Druceiella hillmani, assembly GCA_039881145.1. Classification (NCBI taxonomy): domain Eukaryota; kingdom Metazoa; phylum Arthropoda; class Insecta; order Lepidoptera; family Hepialidae; genus Druceiella; species Druceiella hillmani. The sequence continues at coordinate 1,949,117 of JAYKKI010000098.1, read as the reverse complement.
GATCACGGAAATACGTAATACTGTTTATTTCAAGTTGAAATTGTATAAAAACAGTTTTTTTATTCTTTTAATCTTTTTATCTGAAACGGAGTTTGTAGTTTGTAGCAGTGCAATTAATTTTTAATTTACTTGTTATAATTAAATTAAATTGTTACCAATTTTTCTATCCTCCCTTGTAAGTTAAAAACATAACACTTTAAGCTTCATAGTTTCTACTTTTTATTATAAAAATAGCGAACGTATTTCCTGAAGAGACTTTATATGAACTTTATAATCTATAATAATAAACTAAAAAGTCATCGCCATGGTCTGTTGTATTGATTACAAGCCATTCGGTCTTTGACGGCCCGGTGCACCGCAGGGACCTAGGTTCGATTCGAGGCCGTTCGTCGAGCAGGGATGGACTGGTATTATGGTTGGCTGTAGAGATTGCTATCGTGCAATAAGTCAGTCATAAGTATCAATTAGATATATTAAAGTAGGTAAATAAAAAGCTTTTGCAACTTATATATGTGCTGTATCTTTCATATCAAAGAACACAAACGTTCTATTGAATTAAGTCTCGATTCAAACTATAGATATGAGCTAACCGAAGTTTTTACATCATTTTAATACTGCATATTGTGTTCAATAATTTCATTAGCGCTTTATACGTTAATTCTGTCCATGTATTGGATTTACAGTTTTAGCAACGGATTATGTTCAGAAATGCTCCTCAATTTCCTCCCTTAGAAATATTACTTCCTGTGATAGTTCTGCAGAATAAATAACACCCTCTCTAACATGATAAATGACTCCCTCAGTTTACAAATTAAAGAGGCTTCTCAAAGAAAAAAAAAAAAAAAATATATATATATATATATATACATACAGGGGGTCCAGTGGCAGATTTCAAAGTTTGAACAAACATAGTTTCTGAACGCAACACATAAGAGGGGCGCGGGGGGCGTCGTAAGAAGCGCAATCGGTGCTGATGTTTTAGTAGCCATGGAACAGTGGAGTGGAGAGCACCGCGCTGTTGCCGTCAAGGCGTACACTTCGAGTGGATTTTCGCTGTCTGTAGCACGTCGTCGATTTAATAATCGTTAGAGTATTCGTCGATTACATGATACGTCGACCATCGATCAACTTCATTCAGTCAAGGGTAGCAAGGTTCAGAGCTACAGGATCAACATTAAATAGGCTTAGGCCAGGACCTACACCATTGGTAGCCACGGATGAAAATGTCGAGCGTGTTATGTTTTCTGTCGTTGAAAATCCCCGTTTATCACTGCGTACACGTTCATCGATATTGGGAATTCCGAAATCAACTTTACAGGTAATAATGCAAAAAAAGCTCAATTTTCATCCATATAAAATTCAAATTGTTCAAGATTTACACGATTCTGACTTTGAATTAAGAAAAACTTACGCGGAGGTGATGTTGTTGAGATTTCGTACTGCTACCCGGATGGGCAACATATACTTCAGTGACGAAGCTCACTTTCACATTGGAGGATATGTGAATAAGCAGAACTTTCGTTACCGGGATGTCCACAACCCAAGACAAATGCATCAAGAGCCTTTACATGAGCCTAAAGTAACAGTCTGGTGTGCCATGTCTGCATTTGCAATCATAGGGCCTTATTTCTTTGAAAATCAACGTGGCCAAACTGTAACTGTGAATTCGGAGAGATATGCTCAGATGTTAAATGCCTTTTTCAGAGTAGCACTACAGAATAGTCCATCCTTCAACCAAAACATATGGTTCCAACCAGACGGGGCCACAGCTCAGACTGCTAATGTGTCCATGAATGCAGTGCGGCAGTTATTTCCAGAAAAAAACATATCCCGAAACGGTGCCGTACCGTGGCCACCTAGGTCACCCGATTTAAGCCCATGACTTTTTCTTATGGGGATACTTAAAATCCGACACAACTTAAAGAAAATATTCGGGCCGTAGTCAGTAAGAGACCCCAGTCGCTCTGCAAACGCGTTTTTGAAAACATGATTGCTAGACTCGAAGAGTGTGTCAGACTCGATAGCCGCCATTTGGAAAACGTGGTTTTTAAAAAATGAAATCCACATTTGTTGTTATAAAGTTAAAATAAACCTACTTTGTATTAGAGGTGTAGTTTTTTTTACAATTTATCAAACAATGAAATCTTCCACTGGACATATATATATATATATATATATATATATATATATATATATATATATATATATATATATTTACACTTATATAGAAATTAATTATATTTCATAAATCTGAAATCAATAACTTTACACTAGATTTTACCATTCTTTCTCTCCTTATATTTTCATTTCTACTCTGTTATTATAAAAGGACATGTGATGCCATTGTAAAGGCATGACAATTGTGAAGGGGTGTCAATAATGATGAATGATGACTATGTGGGTCTATGTGGGTCATGATAAAGACAGAAAGAGAGTTGCTTATGAGCGGTTTCGAGCAAGCTTAAGTGTAATATGAGTCAACGACAGAAAATGCTACGTGAACATTTAAACATCAGAAAGCTCTGTGCTAAGTATATTTTGAGCTTCGGTGAAATCTTGAATACCCCGCGATTTGGCCTTAGTTCCAAAATATCATCGGGTTGATTGGTTACGCGTCGAATATTAGAAAAACTTGCGTTGAATATATGAAAAAAAAATGCCTGAGATAAAGTTGGATATACTGTTACAGACTATGAATTAAAAGGCAGTCTAGGCATTGGGTGTTTCCTTCTAAAGAGAGAAAAAATGGTGTCGCCTTGTGTTAAGGTCCTTCACATCGCATGATCTGATTTATGTGGACTTTCAATGATTAACAGAAAGGGAGTGATTAATAAATAATATATCTGAGAATTTAAATAAAATGTTGAGTTTTTAAATAACAAATATTATAACTTCCTTTGATGCTTCCTATGATGCTGAATATATAAGATATTCAGTAGTCTTATATATTCGTACTAAAATTTTGAATTCATTCCAGGCCATATGTTTAACTTTTTTTTAAAACCTGCTCATCTTTTTAAAATAAAGCCACTTTTCGTTAGTAATACCATTTATGGCTTAGAAGTTTAAATTTATCACTACGAGAGCAGTCGCTTGCAGTGAACAGCAATGGTTAAATTTAAAATTTAATTTTGGCAAACACTGTAAAATTTACAAGAACAATTAAATGAATATTAAATTTATAGACGTATATTTAATTTATAGATATATTTATATTTTATAGGTTTTTGGACAAATATTCAGTTTTTATAAAACACACAATTATGAAAAAATCAGTAAAAGAATTAAAATTTAAAAAAAGACACAACGCACATGTAAAGGATATTTACAAAAACCAGTGAAGTGCGCGTCTAGCTCACATGCGGGTAGGTTCTATAAATTGAAGTAAAATTACATTATTCACCATACATAGTTACTTATATGGATTTTCTAGTGGAATACATTGTCATAACAAAATAATCATTAAAAAAATATAATTGTCCCTCACATATATATTATAGTGATTATCTTAAAAACCACGATGTCTAGAGACATCGTTAATTTTCCAACCATCTTTACGTAGGTTTTGAAAAACACTGTCTTTTCATAATTTTTAATTCAGTAATTTCGGAAACAACGGAGGAGGCATATTTGTTTTGCTTATTTATCAATATAATTTTGAAGACATGATACCGAAAATTGTAAAAAAAAATTTTAAGCTTTATTACTACATCAAACTTCGTGTATATACGTCAAACTATATATGAGAAAAACGACTGTAACAGATGGACAAATGTACGCCTGAGTGATCTTTTAAGGATATAAAATGGATACTGAGCAGATTTTGAGAGTTTAGCCCTAAATCATGATAATTAATTCAATCCGCATCTGAGATAGATTTATGGTATTTTCAATATTCAAAATACCATAAATGTGTAGATGGCACCAATCACAGGCTTCTGTCCACTTCAATTGCTTCCTGTCTTTATACATATAGTTGTTTTTCGCGGAAAAATTTAAAAATTATATATATTAAGAAGGCGTTAATTATTTTAAGACTATCTTAAACAAACTCGTCATTACATCTCTTTGGTTTTTTCTGTCTTTATTTGCAAATAATATGAAAGTTAATTACAATATTTTACAATATTCTTTTATTACTAGCAACATGATTACTGTTAAAACTAAATAAAGTGACGCGAATTAAGAACAAAAGAATATTAAAAAATATTGGTCGAAATATAATTTTGAAGTACTTTTGAAAAAGGCGAAATGTAGGACCATTTATTATTTTTAATTGAAAAATAACCCGTTTTTTCTTTCTATCAGCCCGGCGTCATACAGGCTGGGTCATAACCCAGAACATTTTGAATTTCAATTATTTTATTGACAGTTATTGAAGCGAATATGAATTAATTTTTGCATTGATTGTATATGTAAACATGACAAGGTTGTTATTTTATATGACGCGAGATATTGAATATATTTGGCGTTAATTTTGTAGAAATTCATTATTCACAATTAAATGAAATTACGTGATGTAGTATTATTTCTACTTTCTTTAATTTCTTTACCACGACCTAGTTTTCACGAGTAGACCTTTCGTTGTATTACAACATCTTCAGGTGGGATATTAGCAAAGATTGCCGAATCTTCGACATATCGAATATCCCACCTGAAGATATTGTAATACAACGAAACCTAGGTCGTGGTAAAAAAATTAAAGAAAGAAATAGTACTACATCACGTAGTTTCATTTAATTGAGAATGACGTGAGATATTGTAAGATAGTTTTTATGTTTCCAATTTTTGTCAACTAATTCAAATATTGTAAAGGCAACTTTAAATTTTCTACATTTTTAATAAATAAAAAATTTCCTTGATATTATAATACAAAAAGTTCCTGTCTTGTGTTTTACATTATTTAATTTTTGAACTCACGCCTTCAAGTGATTTACATCTGAAATGAACTAAAGATCGTTTAAAAATACTAAATACTTTAAAATATTATTCTGTGGTACTTTTTAACTAAGCTTTTGACACCGGGTTAACTACGGCAACCAATATAACTATGAATAAATAATAAATTTTGAAACAAATGTATTACACGAAACAAAACAAAATAATATAAATTAAAAAAACACCGATATGTATGTGTAATAAAATTAAAGCGCAACTGAAATAGAATCTAACTTTCAAGAAAATTTAATTAAATTTATTAATTCTTTTAAGTTGCAGTATTACCGGAAATCACTGATGGGACACCATGAGGGATTCACTGATGAGGTAAATCACTGATGGGACACCATAAGGATTCACTGATGAGTAAAATCACTGATGGGACAGACAACACTGATGGGACACCATGAAATCACTAATAATACAGATGTCACTGATGGGACCCCAGAATCACTGATGGGACAACATGAGGGATTCACTGATGAGGGAAATCACTGATGGAACACCATAAGAAATTTCCTAATCATTAAACTAATATAAACCTTTTCAATGATCCTGGAATAAATTAATTAAATTCTTCTTTACTTGTCATCTAAAAATAATTTTATTATTACTACAAATATTATGATTTAGTTGATTTAGGGTATCCTAGTCGGAATAAACCAAAATGGGTACAAATGTAAGGCACGTGTTTTGTTAATGAGATTATACGTTAAAAAAAGTATAAGTTAATTAAATATATCTAACGAAAATTAAATTTAACTATAACGCATAGACCGAAAGGCTAATGAATTTACAATTAACGTAGAGAGACTATTTATTAATCCACAGTGTAAGTGGCTAATAATACAATTTTAGTACCTTTGAAATAAACACTAAATATAAAATTGTCAACATTTAGCAAATACGCGATTATAAATTCATACCTGCGAAGATAATCCTACCGTAAAGAGACGCAAATTTAAATTAGATCATTAGTTGCTTGTTATTTCTGAATAGTTACATAGTGAAGGAAGCTTCCAAAAAATTGTTTGATGCGTATTTACGTATAAAATAGTATTACGCACAATTCAGATGACCAATAATAATCGATGCGACATTAATCGAAAAAAAAAAGAATGTTACAAATTTAATACCTCAATGTGTACGTCATGAAAAAATTACGAAGTGGCCACCTCTCGCCGAATTGAATGTTACGAGTGAAAATGCGCTAAAAGAGAAAAGAGTATGACAAACGAATTGGTGTAGATGAAATATATCCAGTCTGGCGGGCTTCTCTTGATGTGTGTGTCAAGTCTACGGAATTCACTTAATTTTTCCCACAAAGGTCGGCAGCGGTCAACCAGTAAATAGCTACATTCAAATGCCATCTGTATTGAAATTTAATATACAAAGTGTGTTGGAAACTTTTGGAAAATCTAAATTATTGTACTAGTAATATTTAATAAGTAGAATGTTTAAAGTACCGATATGGAAAATAATTATGTTGAACTGAATAATTCAAAGCATTTAAAAATTGAATGAATTCTATACCGGTTGTCCCGTTTTGGGTGTTGCAAAGGAAAATGTCTAAAACAAAAGATGTTTAATAGTCAATAAATTGTAATCCAGCCAAAAGCCAAATCCAGCCAGGTGCAAAAAGCAGTATAATATAGAGCTGATATAAAGATATTTTTTGAAATTTTTAAAGCAATAAAGAGGAACGGGACATTCTGTATAAATAGATCAACGAATTTTATCGTGCCATTTAAACTAAGAATGTATTTACAGAAGCGGAAGATAGGTGAATACAAGGAGACTTTCGTCCACTTTGTTGAGCTCTATTTATTTGGTGTCAATAACTTTCAATAAAACGCATTATGTTAGAGTAAAAAACAGACACAAATCTTATGGCAAAATTAAGTTGGCTATTTACCTGACTACGGCAAAATTCCACAGACAATTTATATGAGTGACTTTGTTTCGTTGTACAGACTAAACTAATAAATTGGTTTGAATAAATAAGGTGTTCACAAAATCACCTTGATCCAGAGAATGTCCTAGGGTATATAACGTTATAAATTTCAAAGGCTTTGTATGCATGTATATATATGAATAAGTTTGATCCGCCGTACAGACTGAACTGTAAAGTTATTTCAACAAATGAGGTGTCCTTAGATTTTTCGTAATCCAAAGAATGCCCTAAATTATATAACGTTTTGAATTTTACAGGCTATTTACTTATACATGTATTCACATATATGAGTAAGTTTGTTCCCTCGTACAGGCTAAACTACTAAACTGATTTCAACAAATGAGGTGTTCTTAGAATCCCCTTCGTTCAAAGAATGTCCTAGTGTATACAACCTTGTAAATTTGATATATATGTGTATGTAGTAAGTTTGATCCATCGTACAGGCTAAACTACCAAAGTAATTCCAACAAATGAGGTGCCGAATACATTTGACGTTAATTTTGCAGAAATTCATTATGAATTAATTGTTACTCACAACTAAATGAAACTACAATGTAATATTCTTGCTTTACTTAAATTTTTAACCACGACCTAGGTTTCGTAGTATGACAATATCTTCAGATGGGCAATTTGTAAAGGAACCTTTTCAAATTGCCCACCTGAAGATGTTGTCATGCAACGAAACCTAGGTCGTAATTAAGAATTTAAATAAAGTAGAAATAATACTACATCACATAGTTTCATTTAGTTGTGAATAAAAATTAATTGAAATAAGGTATCCTTAGATTCGTCTTAATGCAAAGGCTTCCTAAGTTATATAACGTTATGAATTTCACAGACCATCTATAACTGTGTGTATGTGAGTAAGTTTGTTCCCTCACACATACAAAACTACTAAACTGATTTCAACAAACGAGATGTCTTTAGAATCTTCTTGATTTAGAGAATGTCCTAGGGTAAATGACGTTATACATTTCAAAGGCTTTATATGCACGTATGTAGGTAAGTAAGTTTGATCCCTCGTGCAGACCGAAATACCAAAATTATTTCAACAAATAGTGTCGGATATATTTTGCGTTGATTTTGCAAAAAATCAGTATCACTTAATTTTTATTCACAACAAATAAAACTACGTGATGTAATATTATTTTTTCAAAAATTATGCATTTTGTTGTATAATTTAAGTGGATACATTGATAAAAATCTTATTATAACATAATAAATGTTTATTTTTTCTTCGATGGCGTAAGTAGATATGCAATCTAATTAAACACATAGTTAAGGTTTTACAACGAAATTAACCATTAGTCAAGTTTCCTTTAAAACTCAACTTAAGTCGCTTCATTATTTCTATGGCAAAATCAAATTTAAATTGATTACCGAAAACTACTTTAGTTTCTACTAAAACTCAACTACATTTTTAATAGTCAAATGGTCAAATGTGCCAAACAGAAACAAACACCACAATAAACAGAATGTAATTTTCAACTAAGTATATTATGCGTTAACTCTATATTTATGATTTGCTTTTACTATGATTTTAAATGAAGTTACGTCTCACGCAAAAGTGGTTGTGTTTTAATGTAATAAAATTATTTTAAAATTATTTAATATTTTGAGACTAAACCTAAGGCATGATAATTTTAGAAAAACATAGGATATGGTATTTGAAAGTCAGAGTAAGAACTGTAACATTCTCAAAACTAGAAAGGAAAGCATATATACATTTATATAATTAACTTAGTATATTTCTCTTGAATATTAAAATTATAATAAATAGTAAAATAACGAAACAAATTAAAAAGACGTGCGCTTAATCAAATGTATTTGCTTTCTTTCATCATTCATTAATTTAATAAGTACGTATTTCATTTCGTGACATTTGTGTTTGAAAATTTGTTCACAATTAAAATAAACAATAATTAAAACTAACTTTTTTTTAGATTGTATTGTACTTTAATTTTAAGTTCGATTCGAGTACCTTTCAGTGTACAGCTTAAGAGATTCACCAATATTTTAATTGCAATAGGCATACACTTAAATCATGTACAAATGTTCCCTCGCACTAAAAAACTGACGTATTCACTAATTTCACTCACTCGTGAATGTATTATAAATATTTAAAAAAAACTACTGATACGCTTTATGCAATAACACGAATCAAAACTCCCATTCTAAAAATAATGACTATCTCCTCAAAAAGATTTAAATGTTCTAAACCTTAGAGATATATTTAAAAACTATAATTAAAATAAGGCTAATATTATTACTGAGAACCAAACAATAATTTAACTAATTGCATATTTCAAATTATTTGTTCCTCTTACACAGTTTCTCATTATTATGTAGCTATTCTAAATCTATACAATATATATAATTAACAACTTTATCAAATCCGGCTTTCCGACTGAGGCTGGTGATCGGTTTTATTTTGATCAAAACAGTATTGCGATATTAATCTACGAAAACATGCGACACTTTTAATTCGTATCAAAATACTTATACTCTAGTTTATATGACTAGTGTACTGATAATTTAAGTATATAAATATTTGAATCATCTACTAACAATAATATCAGCTTTAAAGATTTTAATCATGCTATCATCGGAAAAAAGCTATAATAAATTAAATCCGTCTTCTAGAAGATCAGTTAGAAAAACGGTTCAATAGAAATAAGTGTATTTTTAAAAACAAATTTTAATTCAATGTCTACAGCTCCAAAAATATGATTTAATACAACTTATAAATCGACATAAAATCTCAAATAACTTCAATCCAAGAAGTTTTATTTCAAAATCTGTAGAATTCAATGAATTACTCGCATTACAAAATATAAGATTTATTTTTATCCTCAACGGCCCGGATGATATATGCATTTATCTTAAAAAGTTGTATGTATATGTATCTCTTACTATTTTTCTCCAAAACAGCTAAAGCATTTTAGATGTTTCTTAAATATAAAAGCTATGATATATGCTATACGGGGCTAGTTTATGAGCAAATATAGTGAAAATAATTTCAGCCGTTTCCAGTTTGTGAAGGTCTCAGCTACTATTTCAGTTAATATAAACTTCGAATATAAATTAAAATTTAATTTTATTGAGAAGTCGTCATATCTGCAACCCTGAAAAGTTAATAATGACCACGGTAGTGCCCCGTGGATCTAAGGAACTACAATAGCGATATTTACACTCAAATATTCAGTTTTATTAAACATTTGTATCACCAGCATACCTGAGGATCTAATGATGACCAGCATAATATCCCGTAAATCAAATGAAATATATCACATAGAGATTTTGCATTTACATTGAAATGATGGTTTTATCTAGCAGTTCTTATACCTATAAAACTGAATACATTTAATATTTACTTTTTTTCATACTTTGCGATTTTATAATCTATTCATAAAGTTTAGATATTAAGTAATCAATTAAAAAAAGTTTCTTTTCAAATAATTCATGAATCAAATTTGTAAACAAAACAAATATATTTTTGAAATTAAAATAAAAGCTTAAGTAAATTAATGATTGACTTTTATCGATTTTTTTAGTTCAGCAGCTGTAGTTTTCGTGCAAATTCTCACAATCTGACTCCCATCAAAAGTAATAAAAAAAGGGAAAACGCAACCCCAATTTTGCATCACTGTGTATACGATGGATGCTGAGAAATCGGCAATTAAAAGGATACATGCAAAGGTTTATTTGTACTCGACCTTTGAAAGAAGCTAGTAGTTCAAAAAAAAATGGTTTAATTACATAACACAAGCTTTATGCACACTCTTAATAAACTGCGTTTTCCTCGACTTCAATTTGCCCAAGTCGCACATAATATATTATCTGAAGCGTATGTTCAATTCAACAAAGTATTTGAGTTAACTACGTCAAATCAAACACGCCAAGAGTCTTTGATCGCGTACGCTCCATGCCCCAGTCCGCTAATGAACAACACTTTAAACGCGGTCTCTGATGGTTAATTGGATTAATTTTATATTATATCACATCGATATTTCTGACAATTAGAGACAAAAATCAGCACATCAAATATAATCAATATTTTAATTAACACGATCTTAATTTTGAATTTTATTCCACCTTTTTCTATAATCTAAAGGTACATGGCTACAATTTCACAATTAAAGGAAACTAGGTGATATAGTATTATTTCTACTTACTTTAAGTTTTTTACCACGACCTAGGTTTCGTTGTATTGCAATATCTATTAGCAAAGATATTCCTATAAGATCTTCGCTAATAGACCACCTGAAGATGTTGTAATACAACGAAACCTAGGTCGTGTAAAGAATTTAATGAAGTAGAAATAATCCTGTATCACGTAGTTTCATTTAATTATGAATAATGCATTTCTACAAAATTAACGCCAAATATATTTAATATTTGCTACCATTTCGTTTACGATTTTACTTAAAGTATGATTAATAAAACGTTTGCAATAGTATCTGTATTTAGAATAATGTTTCGAGTGTTGAGAACTGAGACAGTGATGCAATTTTAACAATTTTATTTCTTTATTTATTTATAAACTCTAAAATATATTACAAATAAGACTTATTTCTTGATATGTGATCTCTTCCAGCCAATCATACCAGTTAGTTTTTAAAAATTGGTTGGTAAACTCTAAGAGATTTTTGAATCAAAATATTAATAGCACATTTAAAAAAAAAGACAACCAAATTATAATATAAATTACTATGTGTAGGGATAGGAAGATGAAAGAACAAACGAAAACAGTTTAAGAGAAGGCAGACTTTGCCATTGGTTAAATAATTATAGGGGTGGTATCGTGATCCAATTGATTCCAAAGTTTAACTGCTTTAATATTGTGTAGTAGGAGTTTTTGTAAAAGGTAGAGGTATGTCTGGGAATAAGGAAATGAATAAACTTTCAAAGCGTAATACTAACCCGTGAACAGACTTTTCATTAAATTTTCTTATTAGATAATTTGTACTTGTAGTTTTTTAACATATTATGGAGAAATATACGTATATAAATTTGACGAAAATCTCGGATCATTAAATTTTGAACATGTATAAATTCAGAAGATGTTCTAACTTCGACGTTGAAGATCATGAAGTTAGTAAGTTCTAGTCGATTAATGTATATGTCGATATTATTGTTATATTGAGAATGAATCAAGGATCCAAAAGACTACAAATACGCGTCGATATAACTAATGGTTACTGTAATCGTCGGTTCTTCTAGTCGATAATTGTTAATTAACTTTTGAATCTAGACAAATTTCTTCTCTATTAAGTTAGATATTATTTTAGGACAAAATTATCCACGTGGTGCTGCTCTATTTATATGCCTCGCCACAACAGAAGGTAAATGATAATACACAAATAGTAAACGCGTAAATAGTAAGAAAAACCGTAGTATAAACATAACATTACATAAATGCGCATATAGTAAGAAAGAAAGTAAATAGTTATATAATACTAACCACGCAGGCGACAAAAATACGTTAAGTAGTAGTATAGTAGTAAACCTGTAGTAATAAGTAAAATTTTTCATTAAACTGATACAAATATGAATAAGAACGCAATCAAAACAAGGGTCATATAGATACTTATACATTTTTTACTTATCCGTTTTTTCCACACGCTATAAAAAACATCAAACCTGTTTAAAATAACAAAAACACAAATAAAATAAAAGTTTATTTTTATTTTAGCAGTATATCCTTTGTCAGTATCTTAGGCGTACGTTATGCTTATTACTTCATTTCATCCTAAAAATAACAAACAAACCAAATCGGGAACTTGTTTACAATACATCGCTCCTCCGTCGAAAAGAAAATACAATTTCATATGTATGAAGGGATGTTCGTATCTCTCTCAGATATATTTATAGTGTACTATTAGTGTTTTCCATGAGCTGTATTGATTTAAATTCGTGCGTGTTTAACTGTACCATAAATGTGCTTAATATATCAAAATGATGACAGATATTGAATATCCTCGTGATTATTTATTTATCTTACAGGCTTTTTGACCTACAAATCTAAACAGTACTTAAGTGACAAATAAATGAAACTACGTGATGTAGTATAATTTCTACTTTATTTAAGTTCTTTACCACAACCGAGGTTTCATTGTATTACAACATCTTGAGGTGGGCAAGTAGCAAAGATTAACCCGTCGCTACATTACGTAGATTTATTTAATTGTGAATAATTAATTTCTACAAAATTAACGCCAAATATATTCAATACATAAGTTTTCCAATATGTAGCCTGTAAAATGGATAACAGTAATCAATCAAATTTGATTACTTAATTAAGTGGAAACAAAATATATTTTATGTCATTAACATGAACAAATGAAGAAAATTTTCACCGACCGATATTTTTTAGACTGAAAAACGCAGAAACGAGATCAATAAACGACCTTAAAAAGCAGAAGGTGTTAGCAATAATACTCTCTTAATTTCGTATATTTTGGATGTGATGCCTCCGGAATAATCCAGTTTTGCGTCATTATCTCCTGTAAAGGATAGACTAAAAATTGCTTGCGTGTTTGCAAATAAAAAAATATGTTTACAAAATAAGTTTGTGCCCAAAATCATTCCCGTATTTACATAGGTATGTAAATAATGTGCAATACAAATAAATTAAATTGACTTCTGTATCTCTGAAAACGAGAATCAGCTCTACTTTCAATGTAAAACTACATTTCTGCCCTTAACGGGGTCATTTTGAAAAAGCGATACAACGAAACATTTCCTTTTTTTGAGTGTTCATAGCTTTGAAACAAATAACCACGAAGCTCTAATAACCAATATAATATTTTAAAAATTATAAAATCTTATTTTTTGTACTATGTACAAAAAATAAGATTTTATAATTTTTATACAAAGACAATAAAGAAATATCTATCATGTATTTAAGACAGAGAGGAGGGGGGAGGAGCCTCGGATTTGCACCAATTGTATGTAACAATTCAGTAAAAAATCGGTGAGTAGTTTTTAAATATTTTTACGTTGGAAAGTAATATTTAAATAACTTTGCATAAGTCCAAAATAAGTGCTCGTATTTGTGTCATTTTATACGTTTCGTATTTTTATTAATTTGCACTTGCTTTTCTTATTCAGTGGTTACATTTAAATGGTTTTAATTGTTTTCTTAAAAAGTTTTATCTGCAATTTTGAGTGCCTCACGAAGAATCAAACAGAACCTCATTTATCAAAATCGAAGCAGACATATGCGCATTTAACGAACTTGAATACATTCATGTATACCTACATACATACACGCAAGTGTACTTATATACATATAAACATACGGATATACAAATAATATTTACCTCTTTTATCTTTACCATAGTCAGTTCTTTACTCCTATTTATATCCTGTACATTTTTATACATGTTATATCGTATTTGCTTCATGCCTGGATATATATTATACAATCCTACCTACTGTATATCTTAGTAGCTTTGTTCCTTTATGTAGACCTATACATACTTTATACCGTCGGACGTTTATATTTACCTATATTTGTATAATATTCCATTTACTTCGTGCCCTTGCCTTATATATATTTAGCTAAGTACCAACCTACCTCTGATAATATTTTAATTGCTTTGAGTCGTACTATTTACGAATGTTAAATTCTATTTAACTTACCTGTCAATTAAATTTATTAATTTCTTGCTTACTCAAAGAAAAATTGAACGAGTCCCACCTCGATGAGTTTAAACCTCTTCCCTGAAGAGTTCCTTTCACAATTTTTCGGTTCCATCATCAGACTCTGTGCAACCACTGGTGGTCGAAGATTCGTCAGATAAGTCAAACCAAACCAAAGTAGTTAAAAAATATATAGTATATGGGAAGTTTTTAAAAACACTGCTTTCCAGTCCCATCACTAGACCTTGGCCATACTTATGAATAAAAGATTTGTCAATATAACTCAGACGGGCCCAAACTCTGTAAATTTATTCTTTACCAATAAAAAGTACCGGTTCGGTCATCAGACTCTGGCCACTACTTACACCCAAAAAATAAAGCAAATGCTGAGAATCTACTCCTCGCAATTCAGAAGTTCCTATCCCATATCAGTTTCATTATACATTTATTTGATCTATATATTTATTTAATTTTACTACAAGAAAACTCGATATACAATGGCGAACTTATGACAAGAGCAATATCTTTCAACCGAACACACTCAATTAAATGCGAACATTAAATGCTATGGGAGGCTGTGTATTTAAATATTAATTAATTTTACTTCAATATAAAGTACATAATATTGTATGATAATAAAATAAGATTCATTAACAACAAAAGCAAAACGACACTTCACGAAAAAGGGTGAGGATAAGATAAGTTATAATAGAAGGGATTAGGATCTGCTAATTATAATCAATAATATCGTTTTAGATGACTTTTTAATGCAGACAACTAGGTCGCACTTTTTATATTTTTGATCAGTTCATTGCACAATCGAGTAGAATATACAGTGTAGGATTCTCCATAAAATGTATGTGAGGGATTGTGAAGGTGTACTTGTTTTTTATCGTAGTTTGGGGTCGAGGGATGACAGGCATTGGAAAATAGATCTAAAGTATAAAGGTTTGAAGGAATTATTGACGATATCATGTTTAAAAGATAGAAGATGGAGGTTATATCGGTCACGAATCTTTAACTTTAAGTTGTAAACGGTACTCGGATACATCGTTTACATCCGTGTATCGGATGTATGATTTTGAAATCGTTTTAATTTTATGAGTGAGTGTTCATTTTTTATTGGAATACTTCACGTCTCCATAATACAATAGGTAAATCATATACGATAGGTAGAAATAAAGTTTACCTTAGTTATTTTAGATCGAAATGAAAAAAAATTTGAGGCCGTCTAAAAGAATATGTGTTGAAGAAAATCTCAACACTAACATCATTTACTTGAGAATACCATGTCAGATGTTGATCAACTAGGAGGCCAAGATCTTTAACAGTTGGAAGTAAGGAATAATATAACCGTTAATTGATAGCTGTGATGAATCAGATGTAGATATTTTGATAGAAGTTTCTGACCACCTATTATGATAGCCTACGATTTAATTAGATTAATCAGAAGATCCTACTTACTAGCCCACTGACGGACTAAATATAGGTTTGTATTCAGTATATCAATGCACGGAGAAGTTTTATCAACACTGTGGTGAGAGTATATTTGAAAATCATCAACATATAAATGATAGTTTGAGGACAATTATTTAACTACGGGATCAATGAAAATAGAAAAATAAGTGGAGAAAGTACAGTACCTTGAGATTCTCTAGCAATAACACTGATCTACTTGGAATAATTGTTGGAAATTTTGATTGCCTGCTTACAGCCACTAAGTTAGAAAAAAAATATGATGATTTAAACCGATGTACCACAATCTCAACGTCCACAAATTGTTTTGTTAAATGCTTTTGTTTCTCTTAATCTATTCTTCACAATCTAGCCATAATTTATGACTCGAACTCAATTTTCAAAAAGGAGCCTTGTGCATTCTTCCATTTATGGGTTCCTTTGAATATTTCCGCAGTCTATCATCAGGCCCTTATCATATTTACATGGGATCGATCCAAAACTCTTCCTTATCCTGTATAAACATAAAAAAAAATATACATTCGCAATGAATTGTGAAACTCTTTGTATAATATTCTTTATTACACAGAAATCTACCAAATTTTTATCTAATTCGGGTAGAAGTTTAAGGAATCGTCGCATGGTTTTATCAACAAAATTTGCATTTTAGTTTTAATCCCAGAAACTCAATTTTATTTCGATATTCCAATTTAGGATTTTCATATCTGTTTGATCCGGCTATCTAGTTATTTGCCTCAAGTTTAGTAAAAACGCGTTGCAATTTTTATGGAACAGAATCCTCCCGATCAAAACTATGCGGCTGTTCCGACGCGTAATCGAATGAATGGTAATTTATCCACCGGTTATTATTATGTAATTCAATTGCTTCAATTTACTGCTGCTGCTTCAATATAATTCATTTGAGTTAATTAAAAAGTTCGTCACGTTGTGTGCTCAAATAATTAATTATTCGAATTAAATCGAACCCCGGAACTAGAGTGATACTTAAATTTCTAATTTATTTTCCCTCCAACGAACATTACTTATTACTCCAACATTCTCTTTGAAAATTTTGTTAAAGATGGAGTATAAATAATCGGTAACTCGACCGTGTTTACTTATCGAATAACTGGAGGCAGTACTGATTGCTATGTTTTAAGACTTACACACACAAATACTTAGGTTTGTAATTTTTATTAAGCGGCCAAGACTTTTAATATACAATTATAATATATTTTTTTATGGAATTTTTTAATTGTAATAATATATAAAATGTCTCTATCGCTTTGTCTATGTGTGTGTGTTCGTTTTCACATCCTTGATATATAAACGATATATATATATTGACTCGATATATCCTTGATACAATTATATATATTACATAATTTATATTAATAATAACAGCAGTCGCTTCTAAAAACATAAAGAATATATAAATTCATAAACAGCTTGAGATCTCAATACAATAAAATGTAGTTTTAAAATTTTCCACTAGGTGTTGGTTTTTCTTTCATTTTTAGGGTTCCGTAATGCAACAAAAAATATTCATAATTTCTTCACATTCGTCTATCCTTCCTCTATAGCCCACAGTTTCCATAGTTTCTAAAGTTAGACCTGTGTTCTATAATTATGCAACGAAAAACTTCATTTATAGATCTCAATTATTATGGAGCAAAACTATTTAAACAATATCTGTAATATATCCCATCATATAAACCTGTAATATATTCCATATACATTTAGAATAAGGGCGACTTTTTTTCATGCACTCTATGAATAATATAATATTCCTATTTAATATTTTTCATTTTTAAGCCACACATGGGAAATCTAAAGCTGGAAACTTACTTCCAATATTGTAAAATATGAACCTTTCCTCTCCTAATTCCTCAACAATGGGTTTAAAAATATGGAAACCAATTCGTCAGAACTTTTAAATAAAATTGTTACAATTGACTTGCGTTAACAATTCAATGGACAGAAGATACAGATAACTACGAAAGCTACTTGGTTCCTGTTTCAGCATTTGTCATAGATTTATTTGGAAATGACAAAGAAACCTACAAACGTTTTATAGAATCTGAAAATCAAATGGATGTCAGCTAAAGTTAGCTGTCGAATTTGAGATCAGTCATATATCTAGATAAGAAAGAGTAATTGTTTTACTAATCACCATTGAAAGATCAACCGGATGGTATCAATAAGGTTGACTTTTTCACATGTGAAATCAGTACAGAACAATCAATTAGTTTTGCTTAAAGACATAGCTCTTGGGATGCTTTTTTTACTAGTTCTAGTTTTTTTACCTGAAAAGTTAAATTAACGCATTTATTATTGGAGCGAGTTATACCGCAGTATATATAGTAATAAATTATTAGACAATTGCGTGGTAAATATTTTCATATTAAGAAGGCGTTTAGGAATATTTTTATCACGGAAATCTTAATTTCCAGAAAAAAAAACTAAAATATTTAACAATTCACTGCAAATATTACCAAGTTGACTACTTGAATAACAACTTCATGATGACAATTATTAAACTAAAGATTTTGCCATGAATCGGAGACCACCCAAAAATTCCACAGTCGGATTCCTGCTGATGTCAATCGAGCAAAAGGTAATGTTAAAATCCGGGTCAGTGCTATAATTGAATCGAGAGCCGTACACGACGGAAGAATGTCTTACCTAAGGCTTGTGCTTGAAAGATAGGAAACGGTAAATAACTCTTGATCCGAATTTAATGCGAATACATATATACTTGTAGTAAAGCTACACTAAATATTAAAGGGCTATTGGTCTAATATTATAAAATTTTAGAAAATGTGTGATCAGGAATAAGACTCACTTAATAAATGCAGATTTATCCTTCCTGGGGATTCCTTATAACAAGGAAGTAACGTTTGTTAGTTTGAAGTCATTTCAAAAATCACCTGGCAGATTTTAACAATTTTTTCACTAAATGATATACGTTGCATTTTATTTAGCTTTATGCAATAGCGTGGTTGGAAAATGGTTTGAAGTGATAAAAGTCCGAAGCCTTCCAAAAAAATTTTCAAAATAATTTTCCGTACATAATTCGGGACTTACAGATATTTGAACGTACATGGTTTTTCCATTAAACTATTTACAGGTATGAATTTTCTACAACGTAAATGTGTTGTAACGTGTTATATACTACATCTTTCCCAGGCGCAAAATTTGGTGCATATTACAAAAATTATAGGATCCAGGATAAGTTTTTTTCCTCTAATATTCTAGTTAATTTTTGCATATCTAGTTTCTTTTCAGAATCAGAATTATATATTTTTCCATATTTTTCAAGATATGTTATTAAATATGCAATTTAAAATTGGGGAAAAATAAAAAGTATTTCTCATAACATGCCTCTTCAAATGATACTCCACATTACATATAAAACGAAAGATAAATGAATTTAAGACCTTCATTCACCTCATCTTTAATTGTTACGCAAATAAAAATGTTGGTTAATATGTAGGTTAATAAGATGTAATACTATAATACTATGCCAACTTTCAAGTTTCTACATCGCATGGTTTCTGAGACAAACATCGGCTTTAAAATAGAAAAATGTAAATGTGTTATCTAATATAACTTCCCTAGGCATAAAAACAAGGGGAATATTTAAAAATTGTGATATCTAAATACATCGCTACAGTTTTTTATATAACCTTTGTGTGGGCTTCAAAAAACCTACATTTTTGTCGTAATTTTAAGTTGTGTAGTTTCGGAAATAAAGGGAAACGGCATATTTTTTATTCGGTATACTTTTATGGACAAAATACCTAACATTATGAAAAAATAATTAAGAGACCCTTATAATTAGCCCCTTTAAACGACATACCACGTGAAAAAACAGAATTTTCTAATTTCTGAATAAAAGTCAAAAACTTTTGCCTTTGCAATATATGCGGGTTAATATTTTTTTTAATATTATACCAAATTTCAAGTTTCTGCGTCAAGTTGTTTCTGAAAAAAAAACGACTGTGACGGGTGTGCGGACAGATAAGTGAATTATCTTATAAGGGTTCCTTTTGTTCCGTTTAAAGTATAAAACCCTAAAAAAATTCCTCACATACCTAGTTTAAATTTAGTTATTTTCAAAGGGGTCGGTCAAGTGTCTCAAAAATAGATTTTTTTATTGTAATTTTATTAATGGATTGTTTTAAAGAAAATCTCTTTTTAATATATGATTGGAAATAATCCTCAATCATATTAATCCTAAAAATTTATAATCCATCAACCTGCCCTATCCTCATTCGCACACTCGATCCACTTGCAGTTTCCAATTTAAAGTACCATTTGCTCTCAAAATAGCTAAATTTCAGGAAAAAGCTTTTAGAATCGAATTAAAAGCAGGGCCTTTTCTTACTATTACTACTATTTTCAACTAATCAGGACAGGGAACTACAGAAATTTAGTACATTTACTGTCACAAAATAAAAAGTTCTAAGTATAGACTAATTAGTAAATGTATAGACTCTTGCAAATTAAGAGAATAAAAAAATGTATTAAAAACTAAAATACATAAAATATACATAAAAAAAGAGCAGGGAGTCCCGGGTAGAAACCGGTCCAATGTAAAATTAATTAGAAATAGGGAAGTAACTACACGATAGAAAGTTTAAAAAAATATGAGTCCTCTTATTTTGTCAAACATGACTAAAATTATTAAATTATCAAAGAACAAATCAGAATGTGTTGTATGACATTGAGAAATATTCATGAGGGTAGTTTAGAAATTTACCAGAATAAGAAGAGGGGGAGGAGGGAGTATATAAAACCATGAAACCATTATAATTTTACTTCTTTAGATATTCCCCATTGACTTTAATACGTCGTGCCTACAGTTTTTATAATAATGCCTGAATACCTCTTTGAATTTGGCTCATAACAGTGAACTTAAATTAGGTATACTCCAGATCAAAACTTCATCGTGTTTCATGTCACAGCGCTCTAACGTCCCTATGCACCACATACGGTCAAGACTGTCTGTTGGAATTATTGACAGTTAAAAACGTATTTCTGTTTCTCATTAACTGCTAGTCGAGTCGGAACAAGAGTCAAATTTACCAACCGTACCGTATTTCACGGTCCAATTCCTAGAGCATCCGTACAAAATACGTTTTTAACTGTCATCTTGACTTTCTTTTCCATGATATTTTAGGTACTAATGAAACCATCAAACTCAACTAAGACTAGTACAAAAACAAATATCCTCACTCTCTTCAGTCTCCCTCAAATCCGTAAACTTTCTGACTAACCCCGGTATGGCCATGAAACTAAGCTAATTATTCGCGAGCAAGCCAAAATCTCACCTAACCGTTTATCAAAGTAACTCTGAATCAAAGAGCGGATAGTTGTGGATATTTTGAAATAGCCCAAGGGGTGGTCCCTTTAGGGGAGATATTTATCTTTATTCAAGTAACAATTATTGCTGAAGTTCCATCGATAAGTAAACTTAATATAGCATTAAGAGCCCTTCCAGTCCTAAATAATATTTTATTCCAGAAGAACATCATTTAGGTTACCGCCATTCAGAAAACGACACTACGGTCCTGCTTTTGGACTTCTTCTGTTTTATTATAATAAGTAAAAGCATGAGAAGCGGCTTACCTTGTTTTTTTAGGACAGAAAGTAAATAAAGCTATCAAGGATGAAAGTACTATGCAGAAAAATCGTCCGATTCTAACTTGTTCTATTAGTTTTCGACATATAAACAAACTCTTTTATAAACAAACGAATATGAAATCTGTACCAGCCGCATATAAATCAGGCGCAATCACTGATTATGCAGCATTCAAATAAAGTTTGTTAAGACAGCCTCAATTTCAGTCAAACGTTTTGTCTGCGGTTTCGCCTGCGCGGATTTTTAAATATAATGGCAGAATTTACGTACAGTTTCTCGAGGAACGTTAACAATTGATTTTATATACATGTTTCACCATAATTGTTTTTATTACACAATAAAAATACCAATTTTCATTTCAGGGGAATTATGTTATTTCTCGAGTTCAAAGGGAATTATGTTATGTTATGAATGTTCAGATGCAGTCGTTAGAATAAAGATATATAGTAGATTTATTTTATTTTTTGTAGTTAGATAATACTTAAATCCTACGTTTACAGGGGGAGAGTTAATAAGACATTAGATTATAACATATTAATTTTAAAGAAAAGTAAGACGGAAATTAACCACAAAGATGAGAAATTAAAAATTTGTAATATTTCTTAAAAGTTGTGATTGCTAATACTACGAAAATCTGAACCAGCAAGACGAAACGAAGAGCAGATTGTACCTCGTTATATACTTCATACACAGACTTAACAAACAAATTAATGAAACTCGGAGGTCCGACAGGGTTACAGAAAAAACCGTGTAGAAAACGACTTTTTAACGAAAAAAAAGAGTCTTTTGGAAACCAATGTAATCGTACTGCATATATGGAAAATTTTGCATGCGACAATTAAAATATAAGTAAAGTTAATTGAAGCAACAGTGCTATACTAAGCATGATATATTAATATATAAAAATAATCTCAATTAATATTCACAAGTAATGTAATTATGTACTAAACACACCGCATAATAAATAAATATATTTGTATAAAGAAAGAAAATAGAGAAAAGAACTTTTATTGAAATGCTATTAATAAATTACATTTAAAAAAAAATAACATGAAAACTGGAACATCCAATTTTATTTCAGTCAACAAGTCCAATTTTATTTTCTTTGAAATAATATCTAGATACGTATGCACACAATATTAAGTAAATTTATAACAAATCTATATTAAAAACATGTTTTTGGTTTGAATTCGATAAAGAAGTATTAAACGTAAAATCAAATCAAAGAAGAAAAAATATAAGTATTGAGATTCGAACTCAGACTTTCGTCGTATTTTGTGCGTAATTCAGTGCTTTACCACTGCACCAATGACTCACCGACCGGAGTAACGAAATCAAAATCTTACTAACTCGACTGTTCGACGCTCGTTCCATTCGGCCGCACTCGGCCTGTCGTTGCCCAACTGAAGAACGTCATATTCTTTTTGGCTTGAAGCAAAGTCGTAAATCTTTCCACATTAAAAAAATTCACACAAAATAAGCCAAAAAATAACCTAATTTTACCTAATTAATATTCTGGTTGCTTAATTCCTTTTTATTATATTCGTATTTTTTGC
Source organism: Druceiella hillmani (assembly GCA_039881145.1). NCBI lineage: Eukaryota > Metazoa > Arthropoda > Insecta > Lepidoptera > Hepialidae > Druceiella > Druceiella hillmani. The sequence continues at coordinate 1,925,920 of JAYKKI010000098.1, read as the reverse complement.
AAGTTGTGTACCTATTAAATTCGTAGTTTTGTATGTACTTGTATATAACTGATATGTACGTGTACATACTTAGCTATAGCTTTTTTACTTTCTTACTTACATGAAGACATGTCAAATAAACTCAAACCCAATGAGACTAATCTTCGCAATTAAGAATTTCTCTTGAAAATTTTCCCTTATACCCTCATATGTTGAGGAGGTCTTTAGATAAAATATTATGACTGAATATACAAAAATATAAAATAAAATAAAAGTGAGGTGTCGAGGGAGACAAAATATAATATAATTTTTAATTAATCGTTAATTTAATGTTATATTGATATAGTAATATGTAAGAGATATTTTTACAAACACTTTTCGAAATATCCATCGCACAATAAAAAACACAAGAAATACGAAAATATATAAAGAGGTTTAGTATACCAAATGACTGCCCACGTAAGAGAATGATTTCTTTTATATGGCAGTGGCACCTTTTCTATAAAATTGTCCGTTATGAAGTATATGTAAATCATAAAGAGAACTTCCTCCTTTTATGCAAATCGAAAAGAGACCTTCCTCCTTTTATTCAAATCGAAAAGATAACTTTCTTCTTTTATACAAATCGAAAAGAAAACTTCCTCTTTTTATGCAAATCGAAAATACAACTTCCTCTTTTTATGGAAATCGAAAAGAGAACTTCGTCTTTTTATGCAAATCGAAAAGAGAACTTCCCCCTTTTATGCAAATCGAAAAGAGAACTTCCTCTTTTTATGCAAATCGAAAAGAGAAATTCGTCCTTCTTTCAAAGTCGGTTAAAAACTCAAAAAAATTCCAAAAATATCATTTCGACAATACAGAATGAATGTATTGACGTTCAATCTGTCAATTTGCAGTAGTTTACAAATTTTGATAATTGCTGCACAAAAAAAATATCGCCATTGATTAATTATTTTTATCTTTTCAAAAAAAATGTGAATTACGAAGTGCATTCTATACATTTTTATTGTTATTTCCATTTCTCATAAACAATTTTGATATACCAAAAATATAATATATCCGCGTTTAGGAAAATAGGTAACTCAAACCCCAACAACAAAACGTTTAAAATCGAATTTCATATTTAGTCTATCTGTATACATTCAGGTCATGGCTTTCTAACAGTTTATCATTTGATATTTGAGTTTTAGTAACAAAACAAACAAATATTTTACTAAAAATTAAATTTTTGATAGGTTTAAAATTTTCAGGCCAAAAACTCATAAATACATTTAGAAGAGATGACAATATTTTTTGCGAAAGTGCATATATCCAACAAATGAAAACGTATATATTTTTGAATTTTCTTTCTCAAGTTTTTGAGTCCAAAAAAACTTGTAATATCCAAATACTACTACCTCATTTTCGAGGTTAGTGGTTCATGAAAGGAGCCATAGTGATAAAGGTAAAATTAATGGATTAATCTAGTGACTATATAGGAGTTTTAATATTTTTAGACCAAAATCACGAGAGTAATATCTGAATATCTCAATTTACACAAATATGTTAGGTAAATTTATTTCTAATACTGAGAAATAAATTTTAGAAAGGAAATTAGACAGTAAAACAATTTCAAAAGACATTTAAATGAAAATATTGATGATGAATGAATTATTATGCAAATTTTTGGTTTTAATGGACGTCAAAAAGTTGGCCAAAATCTATTTACCAATAACAGATGGGTGAAGTTAAAAAAAAGCTTGTAAAAAGTTGTACCTTTACTATGACCTACTCTCGAGTTGAAAGTAGCAAAAACTTAAATTAAATATAATACACATTAAGCTAGAGTAGATAAAATTTGTTGGATGACTGGTTACATTTACATTTGAACAAATTGTTTGCTCAGTATAGCATTTTCTTCTCGGATGACGAAAAACATATGTGTATGTGTATATGTATGGCTTGACTTATTTGAAAATTTTTATATTGCTTCTATGTACACGTAATTATTTAGAATAAAAAGTAACCATAATTGTCTCCGTTGGGAATATTATTTACATGGTTTTTTTCAATTTTTTCTCATACGAACGTTGATTCATTTTCAATTTTCCTCTTTCGTTCCATTTCAGGCGACAGCCATATTTATATTAAGAAAATATTAAATATACGCTTTTGCACTATATTTAAACTTCCTAAAAACCCTTTTTCTTCAATTCATACATATTTTTGTGAAAACCCGTGTAAGACTTTTCAACATAAAAATTTTTATTGGAAGTTTAAAAAAAGGAAATATCGTAAAATAATTCTGATCTCCTTTTTCCTGAAGATGTTAAAAAGTAAAAGAGAATTTATTTTTTACATTAAAAATTAAGTATGATGAACTTTTGTAGTAGACCTTCAGAAGTCAAAGATTGGTTTACTATTTTACTTAGATAATACAATTAGCACAATTTGAACAATAGACGACTAACAAAAAGGTGATGTTGAACGCGGAATACGAATGAAGCTATATAATAAGAATTGCTACCATTGGGTACTTATATAAATGCTGAACACTATTATAATATGGTTGATAATATAGCAAATAAACTTATTGAACAAAATAAAGTATACCTTCTTCGTGACAATACCCGACCTCATATCATTTCAACAACCTGTAAAACCCGCGTTTCTCCTTCTGACTATATTCTATACTACTATTTGTTTCAATCGAAATATTCTATATTACTATTTGTTTCAGTCGGATTATTGGAACAGAATGGACAGAATCGGATTATTGGAAAATCCCTCGATGACCAAAACTCATTGAAACAGTGAAAAGTAAAGTAAACTTTTTCATCTCTCACGACTCCAAATTCAAAGAAGACGTTATAGGTAATAACGGACAATACATTTTTTAATAAAATAATATTTTTCTTTCTGAAATTAAAAAAAATATATATTGAACAATATTGTCAGAATATTATGTTTTAACCTAATTAAAGACCTGTAGTAGCTAATTTGAACACTTGAAAATTTCCACCATTTCAAATAAAAATATCTGTGTGCTGATACCACCTCCCCGTCTTGACAAAGAACTGCGTATAAAATTTATACATTTTCTATCTGAATTTTTATAAATCACCAGCAATCATTTAGATACATTTAGCTAAAAATTAAGTATTTTTGTAAAAAATAATGCATCGCCGTAAAGCAGTCTTCTCACAGAAACCTAATTTGTATTCAATAAAGTTAAAAATAATTTTTTTATATAATAATAGAACGTTAACTGTTGTATCTTGTGTGTTTATATAACAGAAACTTAATCGTGGTTTTATTTTGTCGTCAAAATTATCTACGTAAGTAAAGTAGATATTATTACTATCTACGCCGCAAAAAAATTAACTAATTGATAGGCGAAATTTTTGTTAATCGATGCACAGAATATGGTGTAAAATAAATTTTTTTGAAAGAAACGTTTTGCATGGAGATGCCGCAGTTATCATAGGCGTATAGTCTAAAATACACCTTAGTGCGTTTTCCTTTTGTTTAATATGTCGCGAAAAAAGTGTAATCGACGCTGTAGTATTTCCGAAGCTCTTTTTAACCCGTGTATTATACCATGAAGCTCTTTTTAACCCATGTATTTATACATTTTGTAAACTACATTTTGAAATGTCGCCATTTTGAAAATATTAAGCCAGATTTGTGCATCTATAAACTTGTTTAGATTTTAATTCACACACATTTTTGCAGAGTTTCATCTCGATTGCAAAAGAAAAAGTCATTTCATCAAGTCAAATTCAGAAAAAGAAGGCACTAAACAGAAAATTTACTCAAAATAAGTATCTACTTATTAGCAATAAATAACTAAGTAACTTATTCTGAAGTCGGCGCCAATACTGCCGATCCACCTAAATAACTGTAATATTTTATATTATAAATACGCCCTTTATAAATACTTATTTATTCTTAATAAGGAGGTACTTATTTTGAGCTAATTATTTTTAACTATGTAATACCTACTTTTTTTGGAGTCGCTTTTTTAAAAAATATTTCATGTTAAGTAATAGACCCATTTATTTCGTTATTATCTATTTGGAAATGATGTAAGCATTTGCAGGTAAATAAATATAGCTTATTCAGAATTGAAATGTTTATTTCACTTTGTTGCCACAACCTTTATTTTTATACAGATATTCGATATACGCCATTTCTTCAACCAACATTTTAAAATTTTGCTCTTTATAACCAAAATCAAGAAATTAAAAAATGGTGAAGTTAAGTTTAAAAATCCAACAGCAATATCAATTTAAAATATTTTATAAAACAATTTGTTGATTTTAATTATAAAATTAAAATGCCCTGTAATCGAGTAAAAAAAATAATTAGTTCTGATACAATAAGGTCACAAATTGATAGAAGCTTCGGTGCATAATTTCAAAAATACTGTATATATATATATATATATATATATATATATATATATATATATATATATATATATATGTGTATATATATATATATCTATATATATATATATATATATATACATATATAGGTATATTTGAATCTGGACGTTATATATATATGAATGACAAAACTATTGGAGATGTGAAGTAAGACCAACATAATTTCAAGTTTTATTTGAAATTACATTGATCTTACATTTGATTTTTAATACTTCACAATGGTTTTAAATATTATTTCCTCCCGTCTTATTATAGATAATTTGGATAATTTACTGAATAAATCCAAATATAAATTTATTAAATTTAATTAATTTTCATAATAAATGTTAATAAATTAATTTAAAAAGCATCCTTAATTTCTGATAATACCGTCGACCGGGAAATGAAGAATGAAATAAATAACACCCGGGTAACCACAAAACATAAACGTTCGTTACAAGCACATTCCGGCACGAAAAGAAAATGATCACATAGAGTCCAATTAGCTTTAAATAACATTTGAGAGCCTCCTTTGGTCTGCTTTATTAGGCGCGAATTTACGGCCATAGCGAAAGGCAGAATTCCGAATACTTGTTAATACAAACGCTGTTACTAACAAATTACTAACATGTGGTTCCGCTCCATCTGAATCTCATACATTTACTTCAGAGTAAAGATACAATTTACTAAAGGTACATTGCAATTCATATATATATATATATATATATATATATATATATATATATATATATATATATATATATGAATTGCAATGTAACTTTAGTAAATTTTATCTTTATCCTGAAGTAAATGTATGAGATTGAGTCTCCCAACATGAGCGCCTGTTTCATTACATTTAGTTTTGTATTCAAAGAACTGAACTGAAACTAACGTAGAAATTTTAAGTCAACCCAGCGGTGTATCGGGTGTATGTTATTTATTTATTTTTTAAGAAATATTTTTACCGATATTTCATTTCAAAGCAAAACAGAACAGTCATAAAAAATCGACTTCCATTTTATTTTAGGCCTTGTTTCCGAATTGAAAGTTTTGTTTTTATTTACAGCCATGCAATTAAATTTATTTCAACAAAAAATCAAATAATTATTTTTTACGTCGCTCTTGTAAGTTAATAATAAAATACTCAAAATTTTGTAGTTCACCTATTAAAATTTATTCGCACAACACACCTTTATACCTTTTTGTTTAAATTATAATAAAAATTAGTCAAAGCAACGAACAAAACGAACGAACGAACTCTTAACTTGTGTTCTATATTTTAGAAAAACTTACGAGATGCTTAAAAACCTATACCCTTTACGTTTATTTCAAAAAGGAGTCTAAAAATTTGTGCTAAATCAAATTGCTATATCAAGCTGACAAAGGTTAATTAGAGACTGAATTAAAAAGTGAATTTTTTAAATAGGCTAGTTTTAAAGTGATATAGAATATAGTTTAAGTTATTTATTAATTTATTGGTCTTTAATATATATGTGTTAATGCATAATGCAAAATTTTCACTACAGGAGTAATTTTCTGCTATCAACAAATCACATGAATTAATATATGAGCGGAAATGAAGCCTATGACACATCTATCATCGGTAACTAAGCCATGAAACTCGTTGACCCGATAGAGTGGTCAAAAAAGGTATGTAAAACCTGACTTTTTATTTTTATAATAGTTTCTAAAAACGTAATTCATTAAATTGTTCTTGTTGTTTTTATATCTTATTAACAATATGTTAAAATATAATATATGCACATTTATGAATAAGATTTTTTTTTTTTGTGTCAGGGCAACAAATTCTATTTTACTTTTTGGTGATTTCCAATTGTTCAATTGTTTATTTTTTATATTATAAAATCACTAGCTTTATATAATTTTTGTATCATCAGATCTACTTTCGCCAAACTCTCTTAGGCACTTGTTACAAGGAGAAAGTAATGAAAACTTATTTTCTCAAAAACCGGTGTAAACAAATCCATTTCAATTTTCTACACTACTAATATTTTAAGACACAACTATACGCCATGACTAACTTCCAAAGAAAATTCTGATCATCTATACAACGAAGGTGTGAGTTGATGAGCGGTGCCTAAAGCTCCAGTGAATAAGGTTTTATATGTACTACAAAAAATAAGACAATAAAATTTTTTCTCAACTTCCTAAAAAAACAAGTGTATACACAGACACTTTGTGTATACACAGGCTTTGCGAGAACGTGTGCGATGAAAATAAAGATAACTGTCAAAATTTCTATCCCTATGTAAATTCATTAATGCGTTTTTATATCAATTGACAGAATGCGTTTTTGAAATGCGTTTTTATATCAATTGATAACATTAAGTATTTGTCATTTTAAAAATATTATTCAAAGTGCATGAATCAAATATAGATTCAGTCAGTGGATTGCAACCGACGTAAGACTATCGAACTCACAAATCTGTTTGAAAGATTTTGTTTAAAAAATGAAGTATTTCATTGGAAGACTCGTAATATACATGCTGAACATAAAGTGTATTACAAGTGACAAGTTATTGCCCAGGCCCGTAATAAATAAAATTTGATCTGCTGTAATTCAGAGTGGTAATTTCGTAAACAAATGCAAAAAACCTAACAAGTGCGTGTTGAACTCACTCAAAAACAGTTTAAAAAATAAAGCTATTGCTGTGGTCGGTACTAGAAACCGCCCATTTCTCAAACACAATACACAACATATTTTATAAAAAGCAATTTTCGTTGTAATTTTATTTTAAGTTTTACTACCTTCATTCTTTCAGAAAATTTAAATACCCATGTTCTAACACATACTCTTTAAGACTTTAGGAGCGCATATATCACCAACTGTTGATTTAAATACAAATGCTATTTTTGAAAATACTACCTCACTTTTTAAGAACTATATCCCACACGCATATGGGATTTGAATTTTTTTCGTATCTGAATTACAAGTATGGAGTCCTACCCCTAGTATTATTTTTTCCTAAATCCAATGTACCTTTGTATAGCTATTCATAAATCTATTAATTATTTCATAAAAGAATACTACCATCCAAATTTCAACTATATAGTGTGAATAATCTTCCAGTAAAATGGCTGTGGCATTCGGACAGACAGACGGACAATTAGACAGACGAACGGACAGTCAGAACTATATCCCACACGCATATGGGATTTGAATTTTTTTCGTATCTGAATTACAAGTATGGAGTCCCATCCCTAGTATTATTTTTTTCCTTAATCCAATGTACCTTTGTATAGCTATCCATAAATCTCTTAATTATTTCATAAAAGAATACTACCATCCAAATTTCAACTATATAGAGTGAGTAATCTCCCAGTAAAATGGCTGTGGCATTCGAACAGACAGACGGACAGTTAGACAGACGAACGGACAGGACGAAATTTTTAAGTGTCCCTTTTTTCGAAATTCTTAAGCTTTGTAACAATATTATATTCACAAAAACTCTTTGTAATTTCTCAATAAAATATCAGATTTCTTTAAAAATTGGTGTTGAAAAGTTCAGTTTGGATACATATTTTCAGATTTGTTTACATAGCTGGAAGAGTTAATCTCACTTTTGTCATACACAAAATTGTGCGATATTCTTTCAGCATAAACTGAGAAAATTGGGAAAACTATTAATATTTCTATAATTTATAAATTGTTCTAAATAAATCGAAATTATATTATATAAAAAAAAGAATAAAATTAACTGAAATTAAATTATGATAAAATTGTTTCAATATAATCAAATTAAGTAAGGCTGATCAAAATCAATTCAACTTGCATAATTTTAATAATTTTATATTGAAAATAATAACACACGGAACGCCAATAATTTAAGGGAAAGAAATCATCAAAAATCACAAAAAATTTCAATGAATTCCATAAACAAATAAAATGATACTCGCAATTTTGTTATTTTTTATTTGCATTAATATACTGAAAACTTACAGGAAACAAGAATGTAAGCTGTATAATGTTGTGATCATGCAGCAAGATTAGTCTATGTTTAAAAAAGCATAAAATCAAATGTCAAAGCGTCGTTGACTACCACATATATAAAAGAAAATTTCAGAAGTTAGCCTTACTATTACGTAGCAATAATACTTAAAAAATATATAGTACATAAACACTTAATGATAAGTGACACTCATCAAGTATTAAAAGACTTTAACGAGGACAGAAATATCGATATATTATTAATAATAATTGATTTAATAGTTCTTTACACCCACTATCACTTCTGTAAACTCTCATAAAATTATTACTGTGATAATTTGTAGAATGTTTTCCCCTTATTAGTCACAATAAAATATCCAAGACGCTTATCATATTCTTACAAGACGGTCTGTGAAGAAAATTAAATTGGATTTAATAAAAGCGGTCGCATTTCCAACGCCCGCCGTATTACCATCACGTCACTGTGCAACAGCGAAGGTTTCTACTCGAAATATTACGCTACGCTGAGAGCAGAGTCTCCCCTCGTAAGCCCGGAAGCGGATTTCCAGTCGATAAATTTTGTTATCTCGAAATGTTTTTTTTATTAAACAGAAGTATCCATATCTCGAAATATAAAATTGTGAATTTCCGGATTTCAGTTGTTATAATAAACGATATTTGGAATTTTTGAGGCGCTGTCAGCTCAGTCTTTTTACATTTACATCAACAAACAACGCGACAGGCACTGACGCGTTCGAAAGGAAAAGTACTTTCTGTCAACGAAATTATGACGTTGTTGATAAAAAGACACGCATACTTACACTTAATGCATAACACATTATGTCGTACGCAACCTAAGATGTTTACTTTCCTTGATGTGAAAGCTTCTTTCAATATAAAACGGCAAAAGAGAAGCAAAAGTGATCCATCTATTTATTACTTATCCTACAGGAAATAATACGCAATATATGTTACAGTATCAATACGTATTTCATAGAAACAGCAAAGCCTGTGGAAATTTCATAAATTTTTACAGTTAAATTACGATATTAATTTAAATCGAGACTGTCAATATTATTGTAAACTCATTGGAGATTTCATTTCCATTAATTGAATCTCACGGATTGTAAAAAGTTTAATCTAAAAAAAAGCTAGAGATTACTTAAAGGTTGTTAATATTTAATGTTCTGCAAGAAAATTGTAGAAAAGCTAAATCAAATCATTTTCCTCTTAAAAAAAATAGGTATGCAATTTTAAGATATTATTAAAATTTATCGCAATCCTTTTTGTTCTGATCTGCATAGATAAATCCTTAATATTATTTTTCAATTTTCATTTTTCAATTCTATTTTCTTTATGAGTCTTAGACCTATAGTCATCTATCTTTTTACCCTATTTCTCAAATCATTCTGTTCTGCGCTCTTAGATGTAATGTGCAAAACTTTTTCACCATTGTATTCCGCAATCTCGCCCCATCCTCGGTGGTATAAATGGTATTTGCAGTCAGCAATTTTGAGTGAAGAGGTAATCTGCTTGAATGAAAGCATGGTATCATATCCCCTCACTTTTGTCCCCTTCATTTCGCTAGTCGCAACCTCTTTTTTGATTAACTTCTTTCTTGACCACGCGTCCAAAGTATTCAGAAATCTTGCGGATCTTTTTTATTGCGTACATATAAATCTATAAAATGTATGTAACACTACAACAGATCAACTCAAATAGGAATTTAATTTGGGATGCCGCTTTTCGGTAAGGCAAAATATAATAATAATTGTATAACACTCTGGCGTCCATCTAGCACTCTGTAGCATTTGAACCATAATCGATTTTCTTAATATTATATAGTAGCATCGTACTGCAAATTTATATAAAAAATTAAATTAATTTAATAACCCATAACCCAAACTGAAAACCTGGAATCTAATTTGGCGATCAGGACAAAGTTTAGAAAGTCCAAAACTGGTAAAATATAAATTTCGGGGGAACTTAAACTCAATATTTTATTAAAAATAAAAGTGTAATTTAGAGACGTTTAATACATTATTTCCAAAAGCTATATTTATCCAGCTAAACGACGACAAACAAATTTAACTGCATTGTAACTGAAGTGAATTCTGACAAATTCGATAATTATTGAATCAAAGCTCACATACATTTACTTACCATATATTTACCATTATTGGTATCCTTGGCTCAAGAAATAATTCAGGCTTGTTCATTTTGTTTCTATTGTAGCCTTATCCATCCACTTGTTAGTTATCTTACAGGCAATAATACGCTAAATACATACATGTTACAGTATCAATAAGTATTTTATGGAAATAGCAAAGTCTGTGGATATTTCATAAATTGTCAAAGCTAAATTACGATCTTAATTTAAATCAAGACTTTGTCAATCTCATTGTAAACTCAATTTTATATAGAGCATCCTATTCTTGGAATACCCAACGACCATCCCACAAACTCCAAAAGCGAGATGTCAAACTACCTGTTTTTTTTTAAAGTAACGATATGTTTTACAATTAATAATTAAGATCGAACGCGCAGATTTGTAAATATTGTAACTCTTTAATGAGTGCTCCTATTTGCTCAATAATTAAATAATTTTATATTATTTAATTATTGAGCAAATTATATAATATTTGCCCAAATTAAATGTTATCTACATTTTACCGTCATCGTTAATTTGAATAAACAAGATTTTGAAATCAATTCAATTAGTTCTAACTTCGTAGGCCTAAACTTCTTAGGAATTTGTATTCTGATTTTTCCGCATGTTACAATTGTCGACGCTAAATATATTACTTTTTCTCCCTGTCTGAGTACAACTTTCTTCTGAATTTATTCTATTAATAGTAATCAATTATAATTATGCTTCCTGAAAAATTTTTTTTAATTAAATAAATAAAAATTAAGTTTGATAATTTCGTAGTTATGAAAAAAATTTCAAACAAAACTGTTATACTTTTAACCTCTCATCTATATTTTTTTGTCTCGGTCTCTTCTTTTATCTTATAGACTGAGATGTCAAGTATTGATATTTGATGTAATTAGAGCTGATAAGAAAACAAATAAAAAGATATCTTTATAAAAAATTTGATTCAATATTTTATGAGTAATTTTTGAGTATCCTTATACTATTTCACAGTTCCAAATAATGGTTAGCTCACTTCTGCGTTTCGTAAAATAATACCAAGGGAAAATTGGAAAAAACATAAACTTTATGGTACACATAATGATATTGATATTGTAGAAATAATCATTTGCAAATAAATTATTACCACCAAATTCTTAATCTGAATTCGTGGTACTAATACTTCCAAACACGCGCATAGGCTATTTGATAGTATTCCTCTGCCCTAACATTTTACATGTTACCCAAAGTTAATATTAAATCATGAATACCACCAACTTCTGAAACGCATAAATATATTTTTTAACATAAACATAAAAATTATCACATAAACAAACTAAAATATAGAGGTACGAGTAAAAAAAGAAATTGGAGGAAGACAAGATTTTTGAAATCAGTATCAATTCAATTTAAAAAAGTCTCCTTGTCTTCAATATACTTCATCAATTTACATCAAAACACTGCCTAACCAAATTTAACAAAATATATACATATTAAAAAGTTATATTTTGATACCAAAAAAATTGTTAGCTGAGAAAATGTGCGACACCTCATTTTAAAGAAATATTAGAATCTGGGTAGTGCATATGGAAAAACTAGGAGATTATTGGCAAAAAGACTAATTTTTAATTTAAGTAAATTAAAAATTTTACTTTTATTTGTTTCAACTTAAATATTGTAAGATAGTTTTTGCATATTTCTCTCCCTCTTATTTTATAAAGAACACTGAATAATTTCTTGATTTTCAGATTTTGCCGCATATTACAATTGACGACGCTAAATATACTACTTTTTTTCTCCGTGTTGGAGTGCAACTTTCTTCTGAATTTATTTTATTAATAGTAATCAATGACAATTATGCTTCCAGAATATTTTTTTGGAATTAAATAAACAAAAAATATCTTTGAAAGTCTTGTACTTATGAAAAAAATTGTGAACAAAATTGTTATACTTATAACTTTTCGTGGACCTGTTTTTCCCTAGGACTCGTTTATCTTAGAGACTGAGGTGGGAAGTATTGATATTAAGTATGAAGAATTTTGTAAATATTGTGAACAAATTTTGGTTATATTCATTTCAAAATTGCTTAAATTTTAACTTGACCTCGCAGCCAATAACAGGTTCGGTTAAAAAGTATATTTAATTTCGGGATCGTCGAAAAGAAAATGAAGAATAAAATAATTGAAGCACACACACAAAGGTTCGTTATGTATACTTCCCGGTACCAGAAGATAGTTCGCTTCAAATAGTGTTTGAAAGCCTCCTATTTTCTGCCTTATTAGGTGCGAATTTAAGACTTAGATTATGATAAAATTGAAGTTAAATTACATTTCCACAAATGTGCTGGGCTTATTTCGCCTCAGCGCGAATGAGAGGAAGTTTATCGGTTCAGTAATCAGGTCGTTGCGGGTGCGCCCGGACCTTATCGGAATTAATTTTAAATTAATCGAAGTTAACCTTTGACGAGTTATTCATATATGTACCATACCAAATACAAAGAGTTTTCAACCAGTAACAAAAATTGAGTATGATATTCTAAAGGTGAAAATAAAGAAAAATATTTGTCTTCATTTTAATTAACTGAAAAAAAACGCATTTTAGAAACATCGGTCCGATTTTAAAAACGTGTCGCTTTAAACATTCTAGTTTCGAGAATGCGTTTTACAAATTCATGTAAAACTATTATGTTTAAGCCTGTGTGTGTGTGTGTACATTACATTGATTTACAAAATTCCGATTTACTCTTCACACATTTTACAGGCATAGAACCGTCACAATGATTGTAACTTTTAAAAATAATGTTCAGAAATTCAAGTAGAATCGAATTATTTACGATAAATGAATACTTACGTATCTAATCAACTTTTATTTATACAAGTTATATGTCTTTATCCTTAATATTTTTTTAAATTCTATACGAAATGAAGTCTATATGGCTCAATGCAACGCTAAAACTTGGAAATTTTTCAATTCGTAAGATTTCTAACTCACCACGTAATACCAGACGACGTTTTAATTATATCATAGTAATTGAGATTATTGTACTTGCTGCCCATTATTGCTATAAATAAGGCATGCAAAACGACATATCCATACATAACAGCCATCTGTGCACTGCCTGCACCCGTGCTTTGCGCGCATGCAACTAATTAACCGACGCCTGAGTGCCGCGTCAGTAATAGCGGATTATTGAAATGTTACTACTGCTAATATATCCATCAGTTAATTTAGCAATAGCGGATTATTTAAATGTTACTACTGCTAATATATCCATCAGTTAATTTAGCAATAGCGGATTATTTAAATGTTACTACTGCTAATATATCCATCAGTTAATTTAGCAATAGCGGATTATTGAAATGTTACTACTGCTAATATATCCATCAGTTAATTTAATTTTTGGCGCAAATATCAAAAAAAATTTTAATAATATTTGTACGTGTCTTTTTTATTTTATGCTTTATAAAAGTTTCTTAAAATTGGGACTCTCATTCAATGTAACAATATAAGGAAATTTCCTGGTGAGAGTTCTAGACGTAGATAAATTTGTCTTTTGTTAGACTATTTTTATAAAATAATATCTTTTAAACAAGATCTTTTAAAAACTATCTTTCTGTACATATCATAAAATACAAAAGTTTGCGAATCACTATCATGGACTAATTTTAATCTAGAATTTTCTAGTAAATGTTTCTAGGTACTTTAAAACAGTCACGTAAAAAAATGTTTATCGTAGATTTCTTTCAGTCATTTAAAATGTTTCAATGATGCTTAGTAATCGTTTTTTTATCGAAGTTATGTTGACATTTATTCGATTGTTTAAACATTCAATTAGCATACATTGTCATCGAATTTAATTAATATTGATTTTCAATTTAATCAGTAATATTTATATAAAAAATTAAGAGCATGTTTAAAATATGAAATATGAAAATCAAACCATTAAGCAAATATAAATTTGTTAAAAAATGTTTATGAAAGAAAAATGTCAATTATGGGACTCTTCAAAGAGAATTGAACCATCGGAAACAGGTACAAATAAGGCCCACTGTAATGGCCAATAAATACAAAAAACAACCCTTACATTTGTAACAACAGCTTAAACGCTTAAGACTAAAAGTACTTTTAAAATGCTACTGCAAAACAAAACGAACACGCTTCGTATATTTTTTTTTATCACAGATTTTGATATACCTACATGAAATAACTAAAATTTAATTTCATGAAAAGTAAGGTTGACCAAAATGAAAATTTACGTCGGTGCAAAAAACTTGGCTTTTTGTGAGAATTATGTTGAAACAGTTTAACTGTTAATAATATTAATATGTAAAAACACCGACTTTCTTTGAATTTATTTATTTATTAGCGCTGCAAATTCTTTTAAACAATTGCGCGAAAAATATTCCTGAAAAACGTAATTTATCTTATCGTTACTTGTACACTAAATGTGAAAATTTTGATACAGTTGTTACACTATGAGGGATGGTTTTATTCCGATAACAGAATAAATGAATGAACAGAGAGTGATAGGTATCAGTCGATAATTGCGATTTGAAGAATATTCGTCTCTTTCTTGTCCATATACGATCTTCTTTGTAGTGAAATTATTTAGAGAGAGTTAATTTAATGGATTTAAGGTAATAACAACAGCAATACAAGTACAGTCACACACAACCAAACACATTTATGTAGAACACCAAAACACATCTAAAATTTAACGTGGATTTTTCCTCGATCCTATTAAATTGCAAAAATATTTATTTCAACAAAAACTTAATTCAGATTTAAGGTTCCGTTTTTGTCTCAAACTATCACAAATTTATGTTGAGATTTAATGGTCCTTAAACCTCTTAAATCAAGGTCTAAAGGGAGGCTAATAATATTGTACATGTTTTCTTTAGTATTTGTTTATTTTAATGATTCGAGTTTTAAATCAAGAAACTAAGTTTGATGAAATTAATCTCTATTATTTTCTGTATTTTTTCAGTTAGGAAATAGTTTTTACAGAGTTATATCATTTAAACAACCTGAAATAATTTCTTGATTTCATAAAATTTATTTTTTATAGTAATTTTATTAATTTAATTATTTAACACCATGGATACTTCCTCATAAAATTTAAAAATCTTTCTTCGACCCATTTAGAATTATCAATGCTACTTATCATTAAATATGGTAAAAATATGTCGTGCGGAGAGAATATTAACTCTATAAACAAATCAAAATCATCATCTTGTAACTCCTGGACAGAGGCCTTTCCCAAAGTCCGCAATCATACACAGTCCTCGGCTTTCGGCACGCAAACAATTTCCCACTGATTTTTAGGTCGCCAATCCATCTGAATGCGTTCCACACTGTACTCCGAGATTTTCAGTTCTACTTGAGAATCGACTGTCGATTCTTCGGCGAATATGACTACACACTGTCACTTAAGTTTGCTTATAACAAGCCCTATTTATACTACTTTATTTCTCCATTTTGGATTTCATCCTTAGGATACACTCCAAAGATGGCTCTTACCGTCACCATAAGTCACTACAGACAAAACACATTGACTATAAACCTTCGTCTTTAGCAGCTGCGGATGATCAAAATAAAATGCCACGATAAAATTGGGAAAAATAGTGGTGCTGAAAAATAATATATCAAACAAAATTAGGAATATTATTTTTCTATAAAATTATGACAACAAAAGTGATGGTGGGTGATATAACGACTTAATAAATAAATAGACTTTTGAAGAAACCGCTGTAACAGGCGGGCACCTTAATGATGTTATGGAGGTTCCGTCTTTGTTTTTAAGTCATGAAACCCTGAAAATATTTAAAGTCTGCAAAATTTTATCTTTAATGTACTTTCTTTGTTATTCTTAAATTTTAAAGAATAACAGGGAAAGAACATGGGAAAAGAAACATAACTTTTCAGTGTGGGGATGAAACATTATTAAAACACTACAGGATCTGGATAATGCTTTTACAATTTTATTATTTATACCAGTCCGTAATGTGCGTATCAATAATATTAGAGTATTCCAAGCCTGCCCAGCATTCCCGGTATTTAATATAAGACAGACATATTCAAATACAAATTAACGTACTTTGGACATTATTCGTGTGTCTTAGAGATAATTAAACTTTTCTTAAAGTCTACATACTACGCACACACTATTTGATATTGCGTTATATCATTTACTTTACTTAACGTATGTATTAGCTAACGTACGACAATAATGGTTTGCTTAATTTTCGCTTTAAATATCAGCGTTTTTTATCGCACTGGCTTTGACTTTGTATTTATTTTTCGTTAACGTGAAATGGCTTGAAAGGAAATAATGACATTTTATAATTTTACAAGCAAAAAGAAAAGTATGCAGCTATTTCTTCGACGAAGACACTTGGTAAAAAAAAATTGTTACTTCATAAAAGGTGTGTAAAAATGTTATGTAAAACAATTACCAGATTACTATTAATATCAAAAAAGACATATTCATAATTTTAGTAAATCAATAAAGTTTTTTATTTTTTATTTGTCTCTAATCAACTATTGTTTTTGCACATTTCTCTGCCTCTCATTTCATAATGAACACTGTGAATAATTTTTTGCTTAAATTCAACTCAAAATTGCTTAAATTTTAACTTCACCTCGCAACCAATAACAGGTTCGGTTAAAAAGCATATTTAATTTCGAGATCGTCGACCAGAAAATGAAGGATAAAATAAATAAAGCGCGAAAACCACAAAACACAAAGGTCTCTCTTCCCGGTATCAGAAGCTAGTTCTCTTCAAATAATATTTGAAAGTATTCTATTGTCTGCTTAATTAGGTGCGAATTTACGACCACAGCTAGAGATGGAATATTTACTCTGAATATTTGTTTATCTGCAAACGCTTCTACGAACAAATTACTAAGCCGGAATGATGCTCCCTCTGAATACATTTAGTGCGGGATTGAGATAAAATTAAAGTTAAATTACATTTCCACAAATATGCCGGGCTTATTTCGCTCTCAGCGCGAATGAGTGGAAGTCTGTCTGTTCAATAATCAGGGCATCGTGGGCGCGCCCGAACCTTACCGAAATTAATTCGGGTAATCTTTAACGAGTTATTTGTACCTGTGCCACACAATGAACAAAGGGTTTTTATTCAGTAAACAAAATTGAAAATAATATTCTAAAGCTCAAATATAAAGAAAAACCTTTGCTTTAATTTTATCAATTGGAAATAAACATTTTAGGTTTTTATAAAACCTAATATGAAAGGTCGCTCTAAACATTCTAGTTACGAGAATACGTTTCAAAAACTCATCTAAAACTATAATGATTGAGACTGTGTGTATTGTAACTTTTTATTTAAATCAGTAACTTCATTAAGTCCTATTTAAAAAATGGAATCAACTTATTTACGATAATTAAAAACTTCTGTATCTAAACAACTTGTATTTATGTCATTACCCTTGCTAATATTGACGTGAAACGTCTTTCATTTCGGTCAGAGGGGGGATGGGGGGGTCACTTGCCAAAAACCATATGTAACGCAAGATCGCTTATAACTTTGGAAGTATAGCACCTACCGACATTATTTTAGTACCTTCATTTAGAAGATGGAAGTCATTACTACGACAGTGCATATGCGCAAATGGTGCTGCAGTCGTGTGATGCATGACTCATTCGGAACTAAATTTACCGTCGCGCGCTGTATTTAATTAGTGATTACTCAGCATTACATAGACTCGGACGGGAATGATCGCATTTGACAGAGCTCACTACGTTATAATAGGTGTGACACATAAAACTCGTACGTGTGATCATTAGAAGTTGATGAATTCAAAAAGTTATTTTTTGCAAAATTTTATGACGGCCCTACTACGTGCGGTACATAACGCCAACTGCCAACGCGTGCGGTACATAACGCCAACTGCCAACGCGTGCGGTACATAACGCCAACTGCCAACGCGTGCGGTACATAACGTACAAAAAATGTATCCAAAAACTTTCTTTGAGAATATATTTGATTTTTGGAAGCAGAAAAAATGTTCATTGAACAAGTAAATAGTTTAGTTAAATAAAAGTTAATCGTATCTTCGTCAGCAGGGAAAAACTCTACGAACCTTGTTTGTTCACTGAAAAACAAATTGCGGATTCGAGTCTTTTTGCGCAAAGTAAAATAAGATTAAAATGATAAAATACCGAAAGTTATTTAAAACTGTTTCACTAATGAGAAAGCAAAAGAAAGAATAAAAATATATTTGTCGTTAAAAGATTGCAAAATCCCAAATTTTGTCGTCAAGTTGAAAATTTCTTAAACTTAATTAAGAGAATAAGGCTCAAATTATTCGAAAATTTTAGTTAGTGTAAATGTATTCATCTTTGGTTAGCTTAGTTACTTTCATTATTTCTCTATTAAAGGATAAACCATAAAACACAGTCACGGAAAAAAACTGTTTATCAAAGATTTCGTTCAGTAACTCTAAATGTTTCAATGATGCGTAGTAATTGTAACACAGTCCAAGTAATCGAATAAATAAGTAAAATAACTGTATTAAAAATAATTTAAAAAACAACCCAGTGTTAGTTTGGCATTCGCATAGAGGATTATGTACCACGTTTGAAGTGGAAATACTATTTACAATATGTAATCTTTATAATACATGATGATGTATGATTTATAATACATATATAATATTACCCACTATAATTAAAAAGGGGGACATATGTATTACCGAAAATATTTAATAAAACTGTTATATCTTTAATTATTGTCATAATTTTCCCCAAATCATTGGATAAGCCTCTAAAATCAATACCAATATAATTTTAGTTTCTGTAGTTTCGAAAATAAGGGAGCGGGAGACTGTTTTTGAGGATTATAACTTTTAGATAGCATACTTTTAGTAAATCTCTGAAAGTATGCTATCTAAAACTTTAAAAACATATTATTGAGATCCTTTCGAACAATAAACCACATTATACACGATGTCCGGGAATAAATGGCGGACAAAGGAAGACGTCCTTGACTGAAAAATAGTTGATTGTTTTTAAATTAAGATTTAAAAGATGACTTTTTTTCAGAAAATTTAAAATAATACTCATAATTATTTGTCATATATTTCGTATACACGATACTTGCGCACATTGTTCAGCGCCTTTTGGGGGAATAACCCGCAAACAGCTGAGAAGATATCGTTACTGCGGGTAAACACGGCATTCCGGGAAAGTATTGAATGTGTTTAAAAGAGATATGTGTAATTTTTTTTCACTCGATTAGAAAAAGAGCGTGTTTAAAGTTTTATTTCAACGACAATTTAGTCAACGAATAACGTCTTTCTTTGTACGACATCTATTTCCAGACACCATACTTATAGAATTTAGTTTTCTTTTATACTTAATTAGTTCCATAAAATGTTTATAATAATATCTTTAACAATATTGACATATGTGCCGGTTAATATACTTCAATAGGCATGGCAAATATGAAAAAATTACGAGATTATTGCCAATATCAAAGAAAGATAAATTTATAATTTTAATAAATTTTACTTTTCTTTTATTTGTTTCAAATTAAATATTGCAAGATTGTTCTTGCTTATTTCTCTGCCTCTTATATTATAATGAATAATTTTTTGCTTAAATTCAACACAAAATTGTTTAAATTTTAACTTTTCTTCGCAACCAATAACAGATTTGGTTAAGAAGCATATTTTGTTTCGAGATCGTATATCATAAAATGAGGATAAAATAAATAAAGGTTGAAGATCACAAAACACAAAGGTTCGTTATGTATACTTCCCAGCACCAGAAGGTGATTTGCTTCGAATAATATTTAACAGCCTTCTATTGTCTGCTTTATTAGGTGCGAATTTACGACCACAGCGAGAGATGGATCTCTGAATATTTGTTTATCTGCAAACGCTGCTACGAACAAATTACTAACACAGAATACCGCTCCCTCTCAATATATTTAGTGCGGGATTGAGATAAAATTGAAGTTAAATTACATTTCCACAAATGTGCCGGGCTTATTTAGCTCTCAGCGCGAATGAGTGGAAGTTTGTCGCTTCAGTAATCAGGTCGTCGCGGGCGCGCTCGGACCTTATCGAAATTAACCTTTGACGAGTTATTCATATCTGTCCCACATCATATACAAGAGTTTTCAATCAGTAACCAAAATTGAAGATAATATTCTAAAGCTCAAATGTAAAGAAAAATATTTGATTTAATTTTTATTAATTGAAAAAAACATTTCAGAAACATTGGCCCGAATTTAAAAAGATGGCTCTGAACGCTCTAGTTACGAGAATGCGTTTTAAAAATTCATGTAAAACCACTATGTTTCAGCCTGTATGAATATACGTACTTCACATTGTTCTACAAAATTCCATTATAATTATTATATTTTTTATGTCATTATTCTTACTAATTTTCTTAATTATTGAATTCCATTTCACTCAATACACCGCGAAAACCTGCAAATTTGTAAATTTTCCCGTTCGTAAAATTTCCTTGTAACATAATAACTCTCACCATGTAAAAAGTGACAACATTTTATTCATATCAAGAATGGTGGATTATTTAAATGTTACTACTTCTAATTTATCCATCCGTTAATTTAATTGTCAGGGCAAAAATCGGAAAAAAAATTAATAAAATTTGTACGTCTCTTTTTTTATTATATGGTATACTGTACCGCTTCATAAAAGCTTCTTAAAATTTGGACACTAGTTCAAATGTAAGCATGTAAGGAAATTTCCTGACGAGATGTCCTGACGTACTTAAATGTTTCTTCAGCTGAATTATTTTTATAAAATAATATATTTTAAACAAAATGTTTTAAAAACTATCTTTCTATACTCATCATAAAGTCAAAAACTTTGCGAATCACTATCTTGGAATGATTTTAATCTAGAGTTTTTTAGTGTGAAAGTTAAATCATTTTAAATTTAAATATTTATGCTAAAACTAATGTGTGAACGTAACCCTAGTCTAATCAAATGAAACTATTTGCAAGCCTAAATATAGGATTAATGTTTGGAAACGTTGTGAGTGCGAAAGTAAACTGAACTTTTTATTTTAGAAGAATATTCCCTTAAATTTATCCAGAAACTTTCTTTGTGAATATATTTGATTGTAAACGTAGAAAACATTTTCATTGAACAAGAAAGGAGTTTAGTTAAATAAAACTGGGTTGTGTCTTAGTCAGCAGAGAACTGGGCAACGACCCGAATGCGCGTACTGATGTACTGTTTTCGATTGCAGTGATTTACAACTTCACTCTTCGATTGCACTGAATGTCAAACGCGTCATAAGGAAGTATGAAAATTGGAAAGTTTCAAGTGAAAAACATTTCCCCGAAGCGATGTTGATCACTTGATCACTTGTTCCATTTTCTTTTAGACTTCCGCTATTGATCATTTGAAAGTTAATAGGACAGAACAATAATAAATGTTTCGCACTCACTGAAAGGAATACGGAAGTAATTTTAATTTTTTTTCAAGTTAAAATAAATAAATAAAAACTATTTAACATAGCCACATCTTTCGTTAAACGTATAGTGACAAAAAAGTATTTAATTATAATGTAATGACATTTATCTATTTTCAAATGAAGGTGTATTTGTGAATGTATTTTTTTCAAATAAAATATTTTTTGAGGGTTGAAAATTAATAATGAAGAAAATAACATTCATCGTTTTGAATGCAAAATATTTTTGATGAGTGTACAAAAAACCTCACTATACTGAATAAGCGCCATTGAAATTTAAAACTAAAAAAAAATTCCAATTTTTTATCCCAAGATTATCTCAATAGAGAAAATCCTTTCTGAAGAATAAATATCACCAATGAGATCAGCTGAAATTTCAGTATCGACATGGTGTTTTTCCCATAATTTTCTTTATATATATTCATCACATTATTCTGAATAAAATTATTATAAAATATCTGTCAAGGTCAGATAGAACTCGCACTGTGAAAGTTATGCGCACATCTCAGCCCTTATATAGGTTTAATTGTACATAGTATTTTCTTTCAACTATTTACAAATATTAATTTATCAAAACGTAAAATATATTGCGACGTATTACAATATATTGAAATCTAGGATAATCGATACAGTTATCTCGTAATCTTCTGGGCAAATTTTACCAACCCTTTTTTTCATAATTTTTGATACAATCGTTTCGGAAATGAGGGGGCGGTATACTATATACATTGTTGCCTATTTTTTAGGGATGTCTTTTTAATATACAATTCCAAATTTATTCTTGTCATACTATGTCTCTTCCATTGTTGCATAGTACTAATTCTAGTATATTTTTAGTGAACCAATCGGTTTACAGTCTACATAGGTGAATACCCAGTCTGTTTCCAATTTTGTTATCCAACCCTAATGTCAACATCATTTATATTTTATTCTTTCAAATATCTTCATTGCTGACATTATCAGAATATTTTATTTCTTATATATTTCCCGTCTTTTTTGCACACAACTAACCTAGTTTGATTTTTTGTCCTAAGAATGTGAGATATCTGTACGTAGAATCATTAACTTTTACACTTGTTTCCCTTTTTATTATTGTGCGTTTTAATTTTTAAGTACCATTAATAATAATAATAAATTAGTGAAAAATCAGTAATTATTTAAAATTACAGATTAAAAATTCTTAGATATTTCATAAAAAAAACTAGTACGACATTTCTTTAATTCTAAAGCATCACTCGTCCCATAAGTAAATAATAACATGACTCACTTCTTTCCATGTATAATCCTAGTAGAAATAATAAAACGGTGAAATACGTACCGCAATTATAACGCAAATTATTAACGTACCGCGTCTCGATGTACAGCGTAGTCGAGAGTTGCGCACAGACGCTGCACAGTCAGTAATTAAAAGTATACATGCAAACTTACACGTACGTGTATTCCGTAGCTTTGACCGTCAGCTAGCGGCTCAAAAAAAACCATTCGATTTATATAACACAAGCTTCAAATGCACTCTCAATAACCCGCGTTTTCCTCGACCTCAAATCGTTCAGGTCACATGTTATATAAATTTAAACTGAAGCGTATATTCAATTAAGTAAAGTATTTAAGATAACAACGTCAAATCACGCACCGCAAGGGTCTTTGATGGACGTCTGCACGCTCCAGCTCTTTAAAACACAAGTAACAGAGCAGCCATTTTGAAAGCGATGTTTTATTACGCATGCATTCATTACATTTATTGAGTTGTTTCTATTGGTTAATTGTAACAAATTTATATTATATCCCTCTGAAATATATACTAAGTCAAGAAAAATCAGCATAAAAAATAAATAAGTGCTTTACTTGCCATCCATAATTTATGTATAACTTATTTGCCTGATTTTGAATTTTTTCAACCGACTTCAAAAGAGGAAAAGATTATCAATTGATGCGTATGTATATATATATATAAATATATATATATATATATATATATATATATATACACTAATACTAAGGAACTGTTCAACTTAATGTATATGGCCCGTTTGAGAAATTTGAACTCATTTTACGTGTCTAAAAGTAAAAAAAAATATTGAATGTGGCGCTTATGTGGATGTGAATTTATATGACAGAGAAAGCGAGAGAGGCATCAACTGCCCACCGGTTCATTTCAATATCCAAGTAGTGTATTTTTATTATTTCATAGTCTTCAGTTAATTGTCATTTTAGGTCAGTTTAATTTTTTAACGAAAATTTTTATTTCTCCATTATTACTTACATACAAATATTTTTTACCCAGAAAGAATTATTTCGTTGGTTGTTTCGATCAATGACCTTTACCGACGCGGGATTAATACGATACCTGAAACAAGACATCTTAAATGACCTATATGTTTGTGCGTTTTTTTTTACAATCGTATTCTTGCATTACTACTTTGAGACAATGGGAGAAAAGAATATTTAACAGGTCTCAATAAGCAATTAAAATTTTTGCAAAATATCTGTTACATACGTAAGTGAGTTTTAATTACAATAAAACAATTATTATTGAAAATTAAACTCATGAATTTACGAAATGTAAATAAACGCTGATTTAAATGAAAAATTCACAATAAATATTTTGTTCATATTATAAACGCAAAATAAAAAATAAACCGAAGATTTTGAAATAAATAAAAAATTTTTGATATTTTTTTTCAAAACTGAGTTTCACAATCTGTGAATCTTCTATAGTTATTTACCATATAGCCTAAAAAAACAATACAATATAACCGCAAGTGCCATTTACATAGAAGCACATAAACGAGCTTATGGTGTAAAAATTTCTATACCAAGTTAAATATTAAGCCCCTTGAAAATATGCCCTTGAAAATGAAAATGTGATTTGATTATATTTTTTTATGCAATCGAACCGAACGACCGTTTATGTACGAGATTTTTAATTGCTTTATATTTTTTGTGCAACATTATTAGCATTTGCAAAAATGGACTTATTATCAGTTTTTCATTCAATGTTTCACTAAATACTAAAATTTCGGAATTGATGACGATAGTTTTAGGGTATAAAAAGTGGAACTCGGGAAAATAGATTAAAATAACAGATTATTATCGTATAAAAAAAGAAACGAATCGTTATTAAATAGAGAAAGATTGTTATTTATATCAAATGATCTTCCAACCATGTGTTCAAAATAAGCAACAATATCTTTACTTCTTTTTAATGACACCTTCGCGTGCTATTTTAATATATATATTTTTCTTTATATTGAACTTAAAATCATGACTCAATTTCGCCCCAGCGTATAAAACTACTTTGATAACATCATTTTGTGTATATCAATCATTTTGTTCTATGAGGAATTATTTAACTTAAAATCTATATATAATAATAAAACTTTAAAGAAATTCCATGTATAGAGAGTCGTATATAAAAGATAAACTTTTTATTTTTTCCCGTTTTATTGACATAAGTAACTCACAAAACTTAAATGATAAAAATATTGTTTTCTGAATAGGTAATTATTCCTGGGGAGACTTGAATAAATTGGAAATCACTTCAAATAAAGTACAATAAAAAGTCTAACCAAATTTACATGAGTACCTTTTGTGATTGGATTCGCTTTATACAATAAAACAGTTATTTACATTTCTTTATTACTTTTTTACTATTCTAGCTCAATCGGAAAGAACCTAGGTTGAGTAAAACCCTAAGTCAACAAATGAACCACGTGATATTTGGAGACCCATATCCTTACATGGCAGAATCTTTAGAGACATATCCTTTCATTGCAAAAGCTTTAGAGCCATATTTTTTCATGGCAGAAACTTTAGAGACACGTTTGTTCGTACCAGAAGCTTTAGAGCCATATTTTTTTATATCAGAAGTTTTACAACCATATCGTTTTATGGCAGAAGCTTTACAACCATATGTTTTCAAGGCAGAAGTTTTAGTACAATATATTTTCATGACAAAGGTTTAGACCCATATATTTCCATGGCAAAAGCTTTAGAGCCATATCCTTTCATGGCGGAATCTTTAGAGCCATATCTTTTCAAGGTAAAAGTTTTAGAAACATATCTTTTCCTGACAGAAACTTCATAACCATATCTTTTCAATGGCAAAAGCTTCAGAAATTTCAAGGATTATAACCATAAACTTTAATATTTTATATAAATTTAACTTGACATCTCTAGCTGTTCCCAAAAAAAGTAAGGCAAACGGAGAGACAGATAGATGGATGAAGACCGACTTGATCTTATTAGGGTTCCGTGCACGAATTTAAGGCAAAGATTGTCTTTGGACCAAATTGAATACAAAAAAGTTGAAACCAATTGCTATCAAAATATAAGAAGGATTACCAATTAAAACTTAAAAGCTTTGATTAGTATCTAACATACAGTGATTGAACTGACCTTAATATGTTTCAATGGACTTCAATATTTAATACGTTATTTATGGTTTAAGAAAACAAATAAATCTTCTACAAAATTAAAGTCATTTCGGCGATACATAATTCATCTGAATATTTAAATATTTACTTACAAATTGAAATGTGCCTCGATAACTATTATTCGTTACAATTAATAATATTGACCATTGTGATAAAATGTACCAAAACGATATCGAATAAGGGATAGTGAAGCATAAGTTGTAGCAAGCTAAGTAAATCAGAAAACAATTCTTAGAAAGTTTTTTAAAATCGACCAGCCATTTTCGAAGTTAGCGTCTACATTCAACCGAACAAGTAATATTTAATAAAGTCTTTAGACTCATTTAAATGGTCACCCCATTTAACATTGACGCAGAATGATAAGATGAAGATATTATATTATGCGGCCGACCATCACGTCAATAAACATAATTATGAAATGTGAGTCAGTTGAAACATGGTAAAAAAGATATATTATCTAGATTTATTTTCATTTCATAAAAAAATTAATTTTACTTTCTATGCAAATATTACATTTCTACCAAATTCGAAAGAGATACCGATTTTTGAAGGATTATATTGAGACGGTCTTATTTATTACTAACTCCTATCTACTGGCGGCTGAATTAGTCTAACGCAATAAATTTAGGATGTCTCATCTAATTTTAAAATTTAATAATATCGTTTATACCTTAGGTTTTAAAAAGAATGTTTTTAATAATAGAAACTTTGTTAAAACAATTTCATTAATTTTAGCGCATAAATAAAATTACAATATTTTAAATGATTTTACTCTCCGGCGTCTCTATCAGCTTACGTACCGTTACGTTATTTACTTCCATATTTCAATTGAATTACGCACTTAATAATATTGATGATCTAATTTTGTCCATAAACTTGATCATTACTGAAAACATTTTCTGTATTTTTTGTATCATCAAAACAAAAAAGCTGCAATGTGTTTGACATAATTTATGCTCTAGCTCCATTCTCGCCTGAAGTTTCATTACGATAGATGATACATCAACATTTCAGTTAAATTATACAATTTAAAATATTGATAGTCTAATTTTCTTCGTAAATTTGATCATTACTGAAAATATTTTCAGTATTTTTTTATCATTAGAACCAAAACAGCTTCAATATTTGAAACAAATTTTATTACCAAACTCTGTCCTCGTTTAAGTTTACATTACAATAGATACCCCAATATTTCAGTTGAATTGTTCATATTAAAATATTCATAACTTAATTTAACTCAAAATTATTTCCAGAATTATTTTTGTGTAACATCAGAACAAACAAAAAAAATGTTTAAAAACCTTTTCTAGATTCAGAGATCTTCTGGTAATCAATGACAAATTCCTTTAAAATTATCTTCAATCCAGAGGTGTCTACGCTAAAATATTTTAGTAGTATTAAATCACGCAATATTAAAGACTAATCTGCAAGTAACCTTCTTCAAAAATGTAAATTACCACCAATATTTTTCCTAATACCCGACTACGACGAAGTCAAAAGGCAGCATTCTACGCATAATCAATACAGTAGCCTACAGTGGATAATAAGATCTTCGGTATCGTGAGGGAAATGTTTAGTAGGTGTCATCAATTATTACCAAAAAACTGTCTGCCTCGCCTCGTTTGTAATAAAAATAGACCTCCAACTACGGAAAAAAATAAGAAAATTGCGAGAAATACCATATTTGTCAAAAAAATATTATTATTTTTAATGTTAAAGTATTTAGATAGTTTATTCTACGCAAAAGCCCACAAAGCTTGTTTCGTAATTTTTATAGTCGAATCTAATTTTTAAACTCTTGTTCCATTTATATTTTACTTATAATTAGGTAATCTTTCAAATTTAATGAAAATTGTATAAATGGATATATTTTCTTGGTATTAATAACAGTCAATATGCTATTATCAATGTGGCTATGGGTGTATCGGTTAATAGTGTTTAGTAGATGATCTGGCGTGGAAAGTGGATCGTGATTTCTTTCCAGTATTTCTTTTTGCAAATATTTAGCGAACAGGTAACCCTATTTAAAAGTTTTAATTATTAATGGAATGTATTCCTTCTTTGATTAAATACGGCCTAGAATTCAAAATTCAGGTCATTTATATTCACAATTTTTCCAAACAAATCAAAGACATGGCCTGCCTTGAATTCCTCGATGAATTTAATTTCTTTACATCTATTTAGGTTATCAAAGATAATTATAGCCGATTATCAAAGCATTCAGTGTAGAGACTCTCTTATCAAGTAGAGAAGTGTAAATGGACCACATACTGAGAATTATTGACGTGCCCGCGTTCCAATTAGCTGCAATTACAATAGCAATACTGACTTATATCAGTGCAGTTATGTATGTGTAGTTATGTACGCACGTTAGATATTATGCTTCTAATTCTTTGACATAATAATATAATCTTCAACATCATTCAAGAATAACTTTATTTAGCACGCAAATAATTAATGGAAATAATAAAAGACCTTTAGCGTGATTATAAATGTGGTTGTTAACATTTAATTGAATAAAATTATTATCTTAACATTAATATTAATAATATCATTAATATTAATATTATTTACATATCTTTTTTTAAATTCGTTTAATAAGTTAGTTTTAAAATAAAATTTAATTATTTTTAAATTTATATGAATACTCAGTATTCAATTTTACATAAACATGTGTATATTTTTAATGAATTGTTAAACTTGCTAAAACAATCTAAAGTTTAATTAATAATGAAAATTAATGATAAAATAATAGTTTTTTAATTATAAGGCAAATAAATACATACTAAAACTTAACCCCACTAAGAGAAATATACTTCAAATATATTTTAAAAAGCTTGTAAACACTATTTCATCACGGATATTAACAATAAATATTTTTTTTTATTATATGGCCAACTAACAAATTTCCATTACTAAAAAATATGATTTAAAATCACAAATATAACTTTAATTAGTATGAATATAAAACAGACGTTTGTGTGTTTATAAATGCCCCAATAACTATTATGAATATAATATCAGTCACTACAAGCATGTAAATATTATGTATTAAATGTAAAGTTTAATATTGTCCATATTTAATGTAGATTATTTAAATTAAGCCCAGTTCAGCGTGGGGTTAATTTAAATAATCATCAATAAATATTGTCAATATTAAACTTTTTATTAGTAAAAAAATTAATAATAAAATGACAAAAATGAAAAGAATAGTACGTGACTTTAAAATATATTTAAAATTTGGGCAATTACAAAGTTAAATGAATGCCATAAAATATCCAAAAAAGATATATACCATAATATAAATATACTTTATTGTTTCTTGAATATTGGCACCATTTAACCAAAATGTAGTTGGTTAAATTGACAGGTTAAAAAAATATTCAATTTTGATAATGAATTTTTGTCACAAATATTAACAATTCATAACAAATTATTCTTTTAATTGTATAATAAGTTATAAAATAATAAGTGAAATAACTGGAAAAAAATAATTTAAATCTGTTTTATCGTAAACAAAATGGTAAGGCGCGAAAATTTTCAAATTGTCTTTTTTTTATGATAAATAATCATTAGCTGCAGAATTTCTTTCCAGGTATGTAGTTTCCAATTTGTATAGTTTCGTGTGATATCAAAAAAATTATCTAAATATTTCTGGTTCTAAAGTTCATTTTTACTCCATCATTTTTCCATAACGTGCCTAAAGAAGTTTAACAGCACATAGGTGGCTTTTATGATCACATTACCAGTTCATCTTTTTGTGTTCTTCTTAGCAAGTGTTCTTCTTAGTAACTATTTAGCCTAGCAAGATGAAACAAAACGCAGATTACATCCCGTTGCATCCTCCATACATAGATCTGATTTATTAATCCATGAAGCTCGCAGACCCAACGGAATCATAAAAAGAACACTTATAACTCGAAATAAGTGAATGACCTTCATTTTTATAACACAGAAAGAATGTCAATGTCAATTTTCACATAAATTTTAATCAAGTTAGACAATGGCTATACATAAAAATAGCGATCAGTATAGATTATTTTTCAATTTTTAAAAAATTATTATATATTTCGTTAACTTTTTGTTGTTAGGTAAATCCTTATTCATAATTTTTGATATTTAAAAATTATAATATATGGGCGTTTTAAATTTTTTTTTAAATTCTTTTCCTTTTAACTAATTTCTGAATCTTTCTTTTATGTTCGAAATGATTCCATTTTATTTTACAATTATCTTCTATTTCCTAATATCAGGCCCATTTTTCCGCAGTCTCCTTTCATATATCAAAATTAAACGCTAACGAAATTACTGAAGAAATACATTGAATTTTTGAGTTTCGCTAAAACTGAAGTTTATGAAAAAATTGCGTAATAATTTTATTCTTGGAAAAGCCAGTGGCAAGCTGTAACCTTTTTGTATTATAAAGTAATATTATTTGTTTTCAATTTCAGTGCACACCTGTGCACTAAGCACTTTCATTCTTAAGAACATTAATATCTATGAAATTGATGGCTTAAATATTAGTGCTACAAATGATAGATATCGTGGCTCCGGTCATCGTTGATATTTTTAATACCTATTTAGCAACTCCTGTCTTTCCTTTGGAATGGAAAAATATTGTGCCCGTACCTAAAATTGTATTATCTACGCAACCTAAGGATTTTCGGCCCATATCATTCCTACCGCTTTTATCCAAAGTATTTGAAAGTATTATTCATGGTCAACTCGTTACTTTCTTCACTGCTTATAAGTCTCTAAATCCACTTGAATCTGGCTTTAAAGCTGTAAAAAATGCCCTCGTTAAGATTACTGATGATATACGCTTGGCTATGGATAATACACAAGTCACTATCCTTATGCTTCTTAATTTCAGCAGTGCGTTCTACTCTGTTTACTTCGATATTCTTCTTGCCCGCTTGAAATATCTTAATATATCCCAACATTCATTTGAGTGGTTTAGTTCATATCTCCATGGATGCGGGCAATGTGTTAAGTCATCAGATACGTATTCTGAGTAGACTGATCTTACAGCTGGTGTAACCTCAAGGTAGAGTTTTACCTCCTCTCCTTTTCTAAGTATTTATTGATGATGTCGTTAAAAATATTTCTAGCAATTATCATTTCTCTGCTGATGACGTACAAATCTATGCGCACTCGAATCTAATAAGGAATGGCCTTATCAAAAACCATCGACATCTTTAATCGAGATTTCGCTTCAATTGGTCAGTGGGGTCACGAAATGGGTCTTTTGTTTAACCCAAGTGAGTCACAAGCTATCGTCATTGGTAGTCAAAGACTGACTTGTAAAGTAAACATACCTAGTTTACCGAAATTAGTGCTAAATAGTATAATAATACCAGATACGTCAACTGATAAAAACCTGGGCCTACTGATCGTACAAATTCTTACTTGGCGGCCTCAAGTAAATGATGTTAGTCATCGAGTTTTCAACAGGATACACTCTTTGAAACGTCGTCAAAATTTTCTACCGACTAAAACGAAAATCTACCTTTGTCAAATACTTTTATTACCATTAATCGATTATGGAGACGTGTGCTATCCTGATCTTAATGAAGAATATTTGTATAAGTTGGGACGTCTCCAAAATTTATGCATCTGGAATATCTTCAGCCGCAGAAAATATGATCATATTTCTGAATACAGGTCACTTCTCAAATGGCTGAAGATCTTTGATCGACGCCAACTTCACATACTTACACTTCTTCCCCATTACTATCTTTCCCATCCCAAATCATGTCAATAGTTGTTTTTACTTATACCTTTGTATGTTTGTATTTTTTTTAATTATACTTTTGTAAAGAATTTTCATTGTAAAATCTCTTATAGTCTACCAACTAAACTTCTTATGGTTAACTGGAAGAGATTGCTCTTGTAACAATAAGTCCGCCATATGTACTATACATACAACATTATAAATAAATAAATAATGAAACAAATATAATTTTTTAATCATATTCATATTGAATTCATTTATCATGAAAATTCCTACTGAGAAATAAGTCTATTCAAATTTACAATGTTTGCTATAGCAAATAAAATCTGAAATATTCGACAACCTTACCCGAATGCTGAACAATATATAAGTACTACATTATCGTTCCTATAAGGGTGCGAAAACTACTCAAGCGACAAATTAAAACGCGCGAGAGTATTTATAGAAATTTTTAAAACGTCATCTTCTGCAATTGCTTCCAGTCCGAGATGTGTACTCAGTACAAGTACCTGCTTAGTGTGTACCCCCAATGATGCTACAAGCGTCCCTTGTTGACGTCCCTGCTATTATTGTTTTAAAATCCCCTTTATATAGTCTTGACACGCAAGCATTAACCTTAAACGAGGTTGAAAATTAAAAATCGCGACGAAGTCATCTGAAGCTATTAGGAGTTGAGAATTTTGTAAATTACGGCAGGTGCCATTTAGTCGTTAGTCCGGAACGCATTGTAATTATAAAGGTAATGCACGCAGTGTACAATTTATGAACGTTTATAATATGTCATGTGTACAATTTATAACGTCTGTAAATCTATGCCGTTGACAATGAGATCCATGGTGTAATATAGGTGATGTTAAATTATTGATTATACATGGACACGCTCTTAGAAACGTCTTCAAAATTTTCTACTGACTAAAACGAAAATCTACCTTTGTCAAACACTTTTATTACCATTAATTGACTATAGAGATATATGCTATCCTGATCTTAATGAAGAATATTTGCGCAAGTTGGAAAGTCTTCAAAATTTATGCATCCGGGATATCTTCGACCGCAGAAAATATGATCATATTTCTGAATACAGGTCACTTCTCAAATGGCTGAAGATCCTTGATCGACGCCAACTTCACATACTTACACTTTTTTTTCGTCTAACTAGTGTTGCATACCAGGCAATATTATTCTATAAGCATCTCAAAGAATTAAAAATTAAAAATGTCACGCAACGGCTGCATAAATTACGCAGAAATGAGAAGAGTTTGCGTATAAAACTTGTCAAGCACGTGTGGAATTCGTATTACGAGGGTTCCGCACACATTTAGACAAATTAACGATTATAAAATTTTTTCCTTTACTAGTGGTGTGAGAGGCATAATTTATTAAAGAGTTGTACTTAAATAATGGCCCGCAATTTGTATGAATATTTTTGAACCCAATGATGCAACCTGTACGTATGGAATTTACCTCACGTTTGTCTTATCCTGAACCCCTGGCCAACAAAAACATGGCTTCACCAAGTCAACATTTCAAGCAATTCTCAAGCTTCTATTTTCATTATCTACACGCTAGTGCTTAACGCATGAAATATAATTCTCAATAAAAAGACTACGCAGCGGTAAATCGGTTTCCTTCGCATAGTCAGTCCATCGGACATAATAGTTGTCACGCGCGCCTAGTTATCCGACCACATTTACTAGATTCCCACAGACAACGACATTTACTAGAATCCTGAGACGACATTTACTACATTCCCACTAGACATTTACTAGATCCGACGACATTTACTAGATTATATTGATTTATTAAGTTAATTAATAAATAAAATAATAGCAAAAAAAAAAAATTCAAATAACCAAATAAGAAGAATCCGCTGACAAGTCTGGACTCATTCACTGTATCCGTGTTGTCTATTATTTCGTCATTAATTCATCAAATTCTGAACTTTTATCATCTACCATCAATGTCTCGCCGCCGTTTTGCTGTTAACAAAAACACAAGTGAACTCCTGTACATATCCTCCAATTGCTGTATCGCAGTATTCACAGAATCTGTGTAATCACGGCGTATCATCATCCAGGGGTAATATTTTCCTCTTCTTCTTCTTCTTCTATATATCACAAAATACTATTGTGTGATTTTTAAGTGCTCTTACTATATTTAAATTATTAAAGACATTGAATATTTCTATTAAATTACAACTCAATTGATCTCTTAAACTAATTTCTTTCAATTGTATGTTATACTGATAAGAAATAGCTTAGCGTCGCGTTGATCCAATCGTCATTGTTTATACATAGACCTTCACATTATTCTGACACTATCTGCCGATATAGTAAAACAATGGTCGTTCAATCGATATATGTAGAAAACAACCAACAAATTTCCCGCCGTTCCGCGACAATATATGCATACAAATCAAGACCACATCAGGCTCCCGTTAATTTTACAGATAAAAACTACGACGACAATGACACTGACGATACACAATCCAAATGTAATATCTATGGTGACTATATTCAACATACATCTCTTGTCCATTTAAACATGTAATGGACTCAAGGCGGCGTCTCGTGGGACCCGAATCAAATTCAAAGTATAAAATTCAGCATAATGAAACCCTTCTATATCCAAGAACCACACGGGTAACCAGCCCCAAGCACGACTCTCATCTTCTATATCTTTTATATCCAATGACCACACGGGTAACCAGCCCCAAGCTCGAGTCTCACTTTTAATATATTCTACATCCAAGGACCACATCGGTAAACAGGCCCAAGCAAGAGTCCCATCTTCTATATCTTCTACATACAAGGACATCACGGGTAACCAGACCCAAGCAAGAGTTTGATCTTCCATATGTTCTATACCGGAGGACCACACTAGTAATCAGTCCCAAATTAGAGCCTTATCTCCCGAATCAAAATTTCAAACTGATAGTCAACCTCAATTTAATGTTTCGAGAGTCAAATCGAATTCGAGTTTAATAAACAGGACGAGATTATTTACGAAATATCCTGTGATATGTAATAACATATCAATTTCTAACAAACCCCTAGGTCTACTCGTAGATACCAGCTCTTCTATCTCTCTTCTCTCTTATTCTAATATAACTCTGAGAAACCAAATACTGAACAGCTATTGACAATAGCAAGGACACACTATCAACTCTGGGCAACTTCGGCATTGACCTCCTATTTTCTAAAGAATCTATCTCATTTACCTACCATGTCGTCGGAAAAATCAACCTGGTCTACAATAGAATAGTAAGCAACAATTTATTAAATCACTATCAATGTAAAATCGACTATAATCAAAATACTTTCACCTAGATAAAAATATAACAATATAGTGAATTTTATATTTCTGTTCGATCTGAAATCATTATCAAATGATTCATCAAAATCCTAAATTAAACGAGGGAATCATCTTTGAACAACTTATATCCAAAACTCTATTATTTTCAAATGGTACAGTAAAAGTAAAAAATAACAATACTGTTACTTGTACAGACGTCAACATATTCGAAAATCGTGTTAATTTAAGTTCAAATATCCAACTCACCCTGCATCATATTCACCATGACTCTTTATCTTCCTATCTGATTCCAAACAAATATGTGTTTACAGGACTCAAGATACCTTCAACCTTTCTTCCGAGTTTCACATTTAAATCACGAAAAGTTCGATGCGCATTACGACGTATGCTCGAAAAATTCAAATATCCTCCTGACGACCAACTTACCTCAACAGATGCAATACAACATGAAATTAGGGCTACCACTTTTCAACCAATTAATGTAAAATCCTATCGAACTCCCGAAATTCCTAAGCAAGAAGTTCAGTCGAAGTCACGGAAAGATAGACGCTTCTGGCCCAAAGAAATGGTGTATAGTAGTTTATTACAGGAGATTAAACGACATAGCCATCTGCGAGGCTTATCCTATTCCTAATATCACCGAAATCCTTGATCAAGTGCAAAAATGAAAAACATCTCTACTTTTGATCTAGCGTCTGGTTTCCAGTACATAAGAATTTCCCCTAACAATTGGTACAAAATCGCTTTTAGTGTACCTCAAGGGTATTATAATTCAATAGAATGGCTTATGGACTCAAAAACGCTCCCTTTACATTCCAATGTTTTTTTTTGGCTTTTGGACCAAAAAATACTCCTTCTACATTCCTATCGCATATACATCTAGCATCTGTATTATGAATCCCATTCTCACTGGTCTCCAAGGTGAGCGTTGTTTCGTATATTTAGATGATATCGTTATATATTCTCAAAATATCACATCCCGTATCCAAAATATCTTTCAAAAACTATGAAAATTCAATTTGAAAATTCAACCAGACAAAAGTGAATTTCTGCGAAAGGAAGCGGGTTACTTAGGCCACACCATTAGCGAATACGGTGTAAAACTAGATCCTAATAAAATAAAATCAGTCCAGAATTTCCCAAAAGATATTAAATCCTTCCTAGGCTTAGTATCCTACTATCGGGCTTTTATCCCAGACTTTTCTACGACTTAAAAGCCCTTACTTAGCTCTTAAAGAAAGTCACACCCTTCAATTGATGTAATGAGCTACAATTAGCCTTTGAGCAATTAAAAAATAAATTCATAACCACTCCTGTCCATATTTACCTCGATTTCACCTTTCATGCTTAGCTGCGACGATTCTAATTATGCATTTTCAACTACTGTGCTACAAAGTCAAATTGGCAAATATCATTCTATTGCATATGCATCTAGGACACTTAACAAAAGTTAAATTTTATTGAACGTGACCGAAAAGGTACTCCTAGCTATAATTTTTGGTTGTTAAACTTTCAGCCTTTATATTTTTGGCAGACAATTTAGTATTGTCAGCGACCGTCAACCTTCAAAGTGGTTATTTAACCATACGGACAATAGTAAGTTCCAAAGGTGACGTCTTGAATTCGAAGAGAACGAGTAAATTATATATCACAAAGGTAAATTAAATTCAGCAGCAGATGCACTTTCCCGTTTACCCGCTTAAAAGACAGTCTCTGTAAACCCTGCAAATAATGAAACAAAAGATTCTGAACTGTCTTCTACATCCTCCAGTCCTTCAAAACATCATTCAAAATCCTTCGAATCCAACAATACTTTTGACATCAATATCCTCAACATTCCCCTAGTAACTACGATTCTATATATCCAAACATTTCAGTTAACACATTCCTTCCAAACGCAGTGTTTGAAGATACTTATTCAAAGTTCTTAAAAATCATCTAGCTACTCTGATTACAACACAACAATTGTTAAACGCAATGACGGCCTTTTGAAAAATAATCTACATTAAAACTAATACTTAAATTTAAGATTTGATTCTGGCATATTAAAATTAACACTTGATTGCATTGCCTACTGTAAAGATACAAAGCTAAGTCCGAAACATAACAGTCACTTTATATCACAACCTGTAAATCCATACCTTGAGCTAATAAATTACTCATGTTGCAACCCTGAGAAATTCAATAAAACAACAGATAACCTTAGAGGGTTAAATTTAAGGAATATTAATGTGGATTCTATCTTATTCAATCATAGTGAAAACCCAAATCAGATAGTTAAAAGGGTAAACAATACCGTAGATAAACTTCATATAGTACTTTGCGAGAAATACTATATTGTACAAAAATTGTAATGGCTATCGTTTCAATTTTATGTTTTTCTTACGTTATTTGTAAATTTTATAAATCTCCTCCGCTTCTTGGACCTAGAATCAGAACTTCTCTTACATAAACTGTACTTTTTCGTGTAAGTTTAGCCTCATCCGGGGGCTGTTACATATTCTAGACGTATGGGACCTTACGTTTATCTTATGTTGCACCAATGGCCAAAAACAACTCAGCTTCATCAAGTCAGCGTTTCAAATAGTTGCCAAGCTTCTATTCTCAGTATCTGCATGCTAGTGCTTAACCAGTGAAATATAATTCTCAATAAGGAGACCACATTGCGGTAGACCAGCTTTCTTCCCAAAGTCAGTGCGTCGGTTCATCACACACCTCTAATACGACGACACTCATCAGATTCTTTTATTGTTAATAGAATGAATAAAATACTAGTAACAAAATAAAATAATTATTTTTTAAAACAATCAAACTAGAAGAATCCTCTAACAGAACGAATTACTAACACAATTTTCCGCTCCATCTGAATACATTTAGTTCGGGATTAAGATACAATTAAATAAAGTTAGATTGCATTTCTACAAATATAACGAGTTTATTTTGCTCTCATTCTAAATGAGCGGGAATTTGTGGCCTCAAAAATCAGATCATAATTTGAATAACGTTTGATGGTTTTTTTAATTTCTTTTTTGCCCATACATTTATATGTCAATAATTGCTGAAGAATTTTAGAAACAATTTTTCTAAAATTTTGAGAATTCGATTTTTTTTTCTTCGTTCATAATTGTTGTCTATATGTATATGCATAACAAACCTTTATACCTTTTCAGTTAAATTTCAATAAAAATCAGTCAAAGCAAAATGAAACGAACAAAAACTCTTAACTTAGACTTTGAGAAAAACCTAAGATATGCTTAAAAACATGTACCCTTCGCTTTTATTTGAAAACTAATGAGTCTAAAAATGTGTGCTAAATCAAATTTCTAAATTAAGTGAACAAAGATTGATTAAGAGACTAAATTAAAAGGTGAATTTTCTAAATAAACTTGTATTAAAATAATATTGAATGTAGTTTAAGTTATTTATTAATTTATTGGTTTTCCAATATATATGTGTTAATAAAGAATGCAGTCAACAAATTATATGAATTAATATATGCGCGAAACCAAAGGCTGTAACAGGCCCATCATCTAAAGCGCACAAGCGGTTGTGATGTTTTTTTATATGTTTTCTAAATTCCAAATGAGGATGGCAAAAGCCGATGAATTGTTTGATCTAGGTGCTACAATAATAAAAATGATACATTTAAATAGAGAAAATGAAAAAATGTCGTTGCTGTGGTGTGTTGGGTTGATCACGGGGCATATGGTATTTGAGGGCGCGGCGTACTGCGGGGATCCGAGTTCGATTCCGACCGCTCTTCGAGCGTGATTGTATGCTGTTTGGCTATATGATAACATCCTAACAATTGTCAATGCCAGTTAGCAGCTTATTTCTAAATATTTTTGTAATATTTTCTAAAAACATAATTCATTCAAACAATATGTTAAAATATATTATGTTTTCAAAGGTTAAGTTGTTTTTTTTGTGTTATAAAAACTACCAGTTTTGTGTAATTTTCATATCACCAGAAATACTTTTGCCAAACTTTCTTAGGCACTTGTTAGAAAGAGAAAATAATGAAAACTTATTTTCTCAAAAATCGCTTTAAACAACTTAATTTAAATTTTCTACGTTACTTTTTAGACTCAACTATACGCCATGACTAACTTCCCAAGAAAATTCTTATCATACATAAAGTGAAAGTAAGAGTTGTTGGGCGGCGCCTAAAGCTTCAGTGAATAGGCTTTTATAAGTACTACAAAAAATCATTCAATAAGATTTTTTTCAAATTCCTAAGAAACATATATATACACAGACAGGCTTTGCGAGAACGTGTGCGATGAAAATAAAGATAAATGTCAAGACCGGAAAAAATTCAAATCTGAAACGATAGGTGAAGATTTAGCAACAACCGAATTTCATTAATTTGATAAGAAGAATCAAATTTTTATTTCTATATAAATTCAGTAATACGTTTTTATGTCAATTGACGGAAATGGCATTAAGTGTTTATCCTTAACTAATGGAAGTTTCCTTAAAAATAATAGTCGAAGTACATCAATTAAATATAGCTTCAAAGTCAGTGGATTGCAAATTTTTAAAAAAAAATTAAGTAAAAATAAAGATTTTGTTAAAAAAATAAAGTATTTAATTAGGAGAAGAGTAATATACTGAAATATGTTGAATATAAAGTGTAATACAAGTAATAAGTTATTGGCCAGGCCCGTAATAAATAACATTTGATCTATAGTAATATATAATGGTAAATTCCGAAACAAATGCATAAAAAAACTGCCAAGTGCGAGTCAAACTTACGCAACAAGGGTAGCGTAGCGCCAAACAACGTTAAATTAAAAAAAATGAATTATGTAAATTAAATAATATATATCTCAAAAACAGTTTAAAAACAAAGCTATTGCTGTGGTGGGTACTAGAAACCGCCCATATCTCAAACACAATACACAACATATCTTATTCAAAGCAATTTTCGTGGAAATTTTATTTTAAATTTTACTACCTTCATTTCTTCAGAAAATTTAAATACCCCTGCTCTAACATACACTTTCTAAAACTTTGTGAGAGCATATATCACCAACTATTTTTAAATAAAAATGTTATTTTTGAAAATATTACATCACTTTTTAAGACCTGTATCCTACACGTCTATGTGATTTGGATTTTTTTCATCTCTGAGTTACAAGTAAGGAGTCCCACCCCTAGTACTATTTTTTCCTAAATCCAATATATTTTTATATAACGGTTCATAAAAGAGTCATGCCGTCCAAATTTCAACTATATAGAGTAAATAATCTCCCAGTAAAATGGATATGACATTCGGACAGATAGACGGACAGTTATACAGACGCACGGACAGGACGAAATTCTTAAGTTTCCCTTTTTTTGAAATTCTTAAGCTTTGTAACAATATTATATTCACAAAAACTCTTTCTAATTTCTAAATAAAATATCAGATTTCTTTAAAAATTGGTGTTGAAAAGTTCAGTTTGGTTACATATTTTCAGAATTGTTTAGATAGCTGGAAGAGTTAAACGCACGTTGACATACACAAAATTGTGCAATATTCTTTCAGCATAAACTGAGAAAATTGGGGAAACCTTTATAAATATTTCTATAATTTATAAATTGTTCTAAATCAATCGAAATTATATTAAATAAAAAAAAGAATAGAATTAACTGAAATTAAATTATGATAAAATTGTTTCAATATAATCAAATTAAGTAAGGCTGATCAAAATCATAATATTAATCATTTTATATTGAAAATAATGACACACGGAACGCCAATAATTAAAGGGAAATAAGTAATCAAAAATCACAAAATATTTCAATGAATTCCACAAACAAATAAAATGATGTTCACGATTTTATTATGTTGTGATCATGCAGCAAGATTATTCTACGTTGATTAGATGTAAAAAAGCATAAAATCAAATGTAAAAGCGTCGTTGACTACCACATATATAAACAAAACATTTCAGAACTTAGCCTTACTATTACGTAGCAATGATACTTAAAAATATATAGTACATAAACACTTAATGATAAGTGACACTCATCAAGTATTAAAAGACTTTAGCGAGGACAGAAATATTGATATAATAATTGATTTAATAGTTCTTTACGCCCAATTTCACTTCTGTAAACGCTGATAAAATAATCACTGTGATAATTTGTAGAATGTTTACCCCTTATTAGTCACAATAAATATCCAAGACGCTTTTCATATTCTTACAGGGTGGTCTCTGAAGAAAATTAAATTGGTTTTATTAAAAGCGGTCGCATTTCCAACGCCCGCCTTATTACCATCACGTCACTGTGCAACAGCGAAGGTTTCTACTGGAAATATTACGCTACGCTGAGAGCAGAGTCTCTCCTCGTAAGCCCGGAAGCGCATTTCCAGTCGATAAATTTTGTTATCTCAAAATGCTTTTTTATTAAACTGAAGTATCCATATCTCGAAAAATAAAATTGTGAATTTCCGGATTTCAGTTTTTATAATAAACGTCAACTCAATCTTTCCATTTTCATCGACAAACATCGCGACGGGCACTGACGCGTTCGAAAGGAAAAGTATTTTCTGTCAACGAAATTATGACGTTGTTGATAAAAAGACACGCATACTTACACTTGATGTATAATACATTGTGTCGTACGCAACCTAAGATGTTTACTTTCCTTGATGTGAAAGCTTCTTCCAACATAAAACGGCAAAAGGGAAGTAAAAGTGATCTAATATCAATATCCATCTACTTATTACTTATCTTACAGGAAATAATACGCAATATACATACATGTTACAGTATCAATACTTATTTTATGAAAGTAGCAAAGTCTGTGGATATTTCATAAATTGTTACAGTTAAATTACGATCTTAATTTAAATCGAGACTTTGTCAATATCATTGTAAACTCATTGGAGATTGCCATTAATGGAATCTCACGGATTGTAAAAAGTTTAATTTAGAAAAAACTAGAGATTACTTAAAGCCTGTTAATATTTAACACTCTGCACGAAAATTTCAGAAAAGCTGAATCAAATAATTTTACTCTTAAAAAAATAGGTTTGAAATTTCAAGATGGGATTCAAACTGCAACAACTTCAATTCAATTTTAATTTTTCAATTCAATTTTCTTTATGAGTTTTAGGCCTATTGACACCTATCTTTTTACCCGGTTTCCCATATCATTCTGTTCGGTGCTCTTAGACATGATCTGCACGGAAAATATTTTCACCATTATATTCCGCCATCTTCCCTATCCTCGGTGGCATGAATGGTGTTTTCAATCAGTTAGTATAGAGTGCTTGAATGAAAGCATGGGATATAGTTTCACTCACTTTTGTCCCTTTCATTTTGCTAGTCACAAGCTCTTTTTTGATTAACTTCTTTCTTGACAACGCGACCAAAGTATTCAGAAATCTTGCGGATGTTTTTTATTGCGTGCATATAAATCTAGAAAATGTATGTAACACTACAACGGATCAACTCGAATAGAAATTTAATTTTGGATTCCGTTTTTCGACAAGGCAAAATATAATTATAATTATATCACACTTTGGTGTTCATCTAGCACTCTGTAGTATTTGAACCATGATCGATTTTCTTAATATGATATTGTAGCATCGTACTGCAAATTTATATAAAAAATAAAAGTGTAATTAAATACATTTATTATATTGTTTCAAAATGCTATATTTATCCAACTAAACGACGATAAATAAATTTAATTGCATTGTAACCGAAATTAATTCTGACACATTCGATAATTATTAAACCAAAACTTACATACATTAACATACCATATATTTATCATAAACACATGATTTTTGGTGCTCCTAGCTCAAGACATACTTCAAGCTTGTTCATTTTCTTTCTATTGCAGCCTTATTTTTAATTATTAGAATTTTAAATATCTCAATCCCTATTTTTAATATGCTCCATAATTAAATAATTTTATATTAATTCGATAAAATTAAATGTTATCTATATTTTGCATTCATGGTTAATTTGACTAAAGAAATTAAATGGCTTAGTGCTCGTGAAGCCAAAACTTCTTAAGCATTTATATTCGAATTATTCCTTATATTACAATTGACGACGCTAAATATGCTACATTTTTCTGCGTGTCTGAGCGCAACTTTCTTCTGAATTTATGTCATTAATTATAATCAATGATAATTATGCTTCCTGAACAATTTTTTTGAAAAAAAATTATAAACAAAACTGTTATACTTTTAACTTCTCATCTATCATTTTTTTTCTTAGAGACTGAGATGTGAATTACTAATTTTTGATGTTATTAAAGCTGATAAGATGCAAAACTAAAAATATATCTTTATAAAAATGATTCAAAATTTTATCATCAGTTTTAGAGAACCATAATATTATTTTACACTTCCAAATAATGTTTAACTCACTTCTGCGTTTCGTAATATAATACAAAAGGAAAATAGGAAAAAACATAATCTATGGTACAATGATATTGACATTATAAAAATAATCATTTGCAAATAAATGGATTAAAAATTTAAAAATTTAATTAAAAATTTAAAATTACAAATTTCAATTCGTGGTACTAAATACATCCAAACGCGCTCATGGGCTATTTGGTTTTATTTCATTGCTACGGTCTCAATTTTCGAAAAAATGTTCTAACGTTTCATACATTACTCAAAGTTATCATTCAATTATAAATACCACTAACTTTTAAAACGCATAGATATCTATTTCAATATAAAAGTAAAAATGACCACATAACCGAACTAAAATATATAGGTACGAATAAAAAAAAAGAATTGGAGGAA
This sequence comes from Druceiella hillmani, assembly GCA_039881145.1. Taxonomy (NCBI): domain Eukaryota; kingdom Metazoa; phylum Arthropoda; class Insecta; order Lepidoptera; family Hepialidae; genus Druceiella; species Druceiella hillmani. The sequence goes on along the minus strand of JAYKKI010000098.1, from coordinate 1,881,721 downwards.
GCTAAGATTTTTAAAATTTAAAAAGGTTAAACAGTTTAAAAAGGCTCCTTGTTTTCAATATACTTCATCAATTTACAATATCAAAACACTGCCTAACCAAATTTTAAAAATATTTACATATTAAACAGTTATATTTTGATAAGAAAAAAAAATTTAGCTGAGAAAATGTGTGACACCTCGTTATAAAGAAATATTAAAATCTGGATATTGAATATATATTGAAAAAAGATTAATTTTTAACTTTAGTAAATTAATAAATTTCACTTTTCTTTTATTTGTTTCAAATTAAATATTGTAAGATTGTTTTTGCAAATTTCTCTGCCGCTCATTTTTCACAATTAAGGACGCTAAATATACTACTTTTTTTCTTCGTGTTGGAGTTAATCAATGACAATTATGCTTCCAGAACATTTTTTGGTATTAGATAAATAAAAAATACCTTTGAAAATCTCGTAGTTATGAAAAAAATTATAAATAAAATTGTTATACTTTTAACTTCCCGTAGATCTTTTTTTTCTCTTGGAGTCGTCTTTTATCTTACAGACTGAGGTGGGAAGTATTGATATTAAGTGTAAATAATTTTGTGAATATTGTGAACATTTGGTACAATTTGGTGAAATTTTGGTTCAATTCAACTCACAATTGCTTAAATTTTAACTTCACCTCCAACCAATAATAGTTTCGGTTAAAAAGCATATTGAATTTCGGGATCGTTGACCAGAAAATGAAGGATAAAATAAATAAAGCGCGAAGGCCACAAAACACAAAGTTTCGTTATGTATACTTCCCGGCATTAGAAAAATCGAAAAAATTTTAATAAAATCTATACGTCTCTTTTTTAATATATGCTTTATTTACCGCTTTATGAAGGTTTCTCAAAATTTGGACCCCCGTTCAAATGTAACTAAGTTCTAGACAAACTTAAATGTTTCTTTCGCTGAATTATTTTTAAAAAATTATATCTTTTAAACAAGATCCTTTAAAAACTATCTTTCTATACATATCATAAAATCTGAAAGTTTGCGACACGCTATCCTATCGCTATTTGCTATCATGGACTGATTTTAATCTAGAGATTTCTAACATAAAAGTTAAATCATTTGAAATTTAAATAATTATGCTAAAAGTAATATTTGAACGTAACCCTAGTCTAATGAAATAAAACTATTTGGGAGCCCAATCATAGAGTAATGTCTGGAAATGTTATGCGTGCGAAAGGGAACTGAGCTTTTCATTTTAAAAGAATATTGTCTTAAATTTAACCAGAAACTTTAAATAAATTTAAGCAGAAAACATTTTCTTTGAACAAGAAAAGAGTTTATTAAATAAAAGTAAATCGTGTCTTCGTCAGCAGAGAAAAACTTTGCGAACCTTATTTGTTCACTGAAAAACAAACCGCGGATTTGAGTTTTTCGGGAAAAGTAAAATAAGGTCATATTGATAAAATACCGAAAGTAATTTAAAATTGTTTCACTAATGAGAAAGCGAAAGAAGGAATAAAAGTAAATTTGTGAGTAAAGATCGCAAAATCGAAAATCTTGTCGTCAAGTTAAATATTTCTTAAATAAAAGAAAAAGGCACAAATTATTCGAAAAGTTTGATTCTTTTAATTGTATTCATTTTCCTATTTCTTTATTAAAGGATAAACTATAAAACAAGCAGTCACATAAACAAATGTATATACATATACACACACACACACACACACACACACACACACATATACATATATATATATATATATATATATATATATATATATATATATATATATATATATATATATATATATATATATAGGCATTAGTAATTAAATATTAAAACTACATCAGGTGTTCGTTTAAGTCAGTTTGCATTCAATAAAACTATTGTGTAGATAAAGTGTCTATTGTTTTTTTTAAACAAGAATAAATGAATGAAATTTCAAACACACTAAATCAATTTAAATGTAATCAATGTTATATATGTTTTTTCTCCGGTACATAGCTATATTGTCATACATGTAGCAAAATATATAATATTAATAGGACTACAAACCTAAAATTAAATCATTTATATTGTAATTTGATATAAGGAAATCCTTTTAAAAATGTATTACATTCCATGAATAATTATTACGTTAATAATGAATTTCTCGGATATTTTATGTAATTCAAAGTGCATTATTAAATTATTTAAGATTTAAAAATGCCTATTCTAATACACCGCTCTGAGAAATAAAACATATATTCAACAACTCTATCAACAGCTTTTTCAGTCAACTGATTATGCCAGTGATCTTCTCGTTGCGTCAAGAATATTATTTCATTACACTGACCAGTGTATTAAAATATCAGTATGAAATAGAAAAACAATATATTAATTGATTAAAATTATTTCTGTGTGACACAAATTGAATTTTTTCGTAAAAAAGAAACTTTTCACCATTATACTTAAGAAACCTTTCACCATAAAAACTTAACCTAACCTAACCCAGTGGGATTTAATACTTCGTAGAGCAGGAAATTGCATTTCAATGGATGTCATAAAAGCGTAAATGGACTGACAACCAGCTTGTTACAGAAAATGGAAACTGTGTTTAAGATGCTTCAAAAATAAGTAAGCCTGTATGATACCTGCGTAAATGATATCGATCCTATTCAATCTGCATAGGTAACTTATTTTAGTAGCATGCAAATCCTATTAAACATATTGATAATTCTGTTGATTACTATGATAAATACTTAATAAAGTAACGTATATATCAGATAAGACAGCTATATACATGTATGCATGTGTGTGTATATATAAACACACACACACACACACACACACACACACACACACACACACATATATATAGCAAAGATCTTTGCTAATATCCCACCTGAAGATGTTGTAATACAACGAAACCTAGGTCGTGGTAAAGAAATTAAAGAAAGTAGAAATAATACTACATCACGTAGTTTCATTTAATTGTGAATAATGAATTTCTACAAAATTAACGCCAAATATATTCAATGTATATTTTCAGTTAAGAATCGTTTTAGCGTTAAACAACCCGAAATAATTTCTTGATTTTGTGAAATTCATTTTTAATTGTGATTTTATTCGGTTCTTTGGTAAATATGACTGTCCACTGCCACTTAAGTTTGCTTATATTAAGAACTGTGTTTACCAGACATAAAGTATATTTCTCGTTCGGACTTCTTCATTTCGGATTTTAACCTTAAGATACACTCCGACCGTGGCTCTTTCCGTCGCCGTAGGTAACTACAGATAGAATCCATTGATTATTAAGTTTCGTAATAGCGACCGTGAATAGTTAAAACAAATGGCCAGGATAAAAATTGGAAAAATTTCTTTAACAGAAATATATCTTTAAAAATCAGATTTATTTTTCTACAAAATTACAGGTATATAGTGATGGCGAGTGATACAACGACTTTATAATTATATTGACTTCTGAAAAAACAGCTGTGACACATGGACATGTGAAGGATGTTACAAAGGTTCCGTTTTTACTTTTAAGTTAGGAAACCCTGAAAATGCCTCAATTTTGCAAATTTGTTTACCAAAATTTGTTTTTTATTATTTATGCCCGTGTGTAATGTGCATATCAATAATATTAGGGTATTCAACTCTTGCCCAGAATTCGCCATATTTGAATATAAGGCAGTCATATTCAAGTACAAGTTGGAACATACTTTAGACATTATTAGATTGTTTTAGACATAATTAACTATTTTTCTTAAAGTCTCCATAATACGAACATGCTTTTTGATATCATGTGCAGAAAGGAAAATATGAAGCTATTTCGTCAACGATGACAGTTCTGTATTTTATCTGTAGATCACAAGAAATGCATTATTACATATTTGTTTTGGTTGTGCATCAAACAAGGTTTATTCGTAATGTCACTTTCAGCGTCGGCCGCAAATTGTAGATTAGAGATTTTGTTATTTCGGAATTATATTATTTTATTTGGTTATAGTCGAAATTATTTTACAAAATAATTATTTCTTAACATATATGGGCCCGAGTTATTCCTTATGGAGTACCATTCTCAAATACAGATTTTATCGGCGTTTCTACAATTGTAAAATATTTTTTTTATAAAATCTAGTATATGTCGATATTTGCAGGTATCTAATATAACATATACCATAATTTTTATAAAATAACTACGAAAATAAGTCGTCCTATCTTTCAGTGTGCTCGGTTATTTCTTCTAGTAAGGCTAAACGATATAACGGAATTATTGAAAGACATATAAAGTCACCTGTAAATTCCACGGTTTTAACTAGCTTTACGTAAAGTGAAATATAAAGTTACTTTAACGCACGTAACTGTCAAGATAAGTAAGCGTTCAATCTTAATCATAAGAAATTAACTATGGAACGGCGTTAAAGCTACACCATCGCGTAAATTTACTGACTAGCCCCTTCCGTACGGAGTAGTGAATAGAGCGTGTATTGGCATGAGTAAATTGATTTAAGTGGGTAAAGCCCCGAACGCGCTTACTGGTGTCCTGGTTTCGATTGCAGTGATTTACAACTTTGCTCTTCGATTATAATGAACTCCAAACGCGCCGTAAATAAGTATGAAAAGTTTAATTCGAATTTTTGTTACTAACAGGAAATGGTAAAGTGAAAAAATTTCAAATTAAAAACACTTCTCCAAACTCCAGACTGCACTTTCTTTTAGAGTTTCGCTATTCTATACGTTCATCTGAATTACAAAGCTGTATCCTCTGAAAGGATACCATTGAAAACTTTAAAGTCATACAAATAGTACAGAACAATCATCAATATTTCTAACTTACTAAGTAGAACACAGAAATAATTTTAGTTTTTGTTTAAAGTTAAAAAAAAAATAAAACCACTTAACAGAGCCACAGCTTCCTCTTTCCTTAAACATATATTGGTAAAAAAGTATTAAATAATGAAATATTGATATTTTTCTTGGTTCAAATTAATTTACATTTGTGAATGTATTTTTTCCAATAAAATATTTTTGAAGGGTTGAAAATTTATAATGAGGGAAAATCCAGCGTCGTTTTGAATGCCAAATATTTTTGATGAATGCGAAAAAAACTCGCAGTTCTGAGTGTCATTGAAATTCAAAACTAAAAAAAATTCCAATTTTTTATGGTAATATTTTCTGTATTGAGGTAATATGAATGATCCTTTCTGAAGAATAAGTATCACCCATAAGATAAGATGAAGATTCAGTATCGACATGGCGTTTTTTCCATAATTTTCATCATAACATTATTCGGAATAAAAATATTTTAAGGTAACCTGTCAAGCCCGGATAGAACTTGCCTTTTGAGGTTTTTGCACACATTTCAGCACTAACGAAAATTTAAAAGTGTAAAGTATTTCGATTAAACTATTTACAAATAGTATTTTTCACAGCATAAAATATATTGCGACATATTACAATATATTGCGACATATTACAATATATTGCGACATATTACAATATATTACGACGTATACAAATATTTCGCAGACATAAAACATTGTACATACGTCAAATATCATAAAATCTAGAATAATCGCTACAGTTTTCCGGTAATCTTCTGGTCAAATTTTACGGACACTTTTTTTCATGATTTTCTATACAGTAGTTATAGAAATAAGGGGCAATATACTATGTTTTTGCTTATTTTTAAATATATTTTTTTAAATATATAAGTCTAAATTGTGAAAAAATATTTTTATTTACTTCTCTACATATTACGTGAATTCCTGGTATCATTATTTCCTGCCACATTGTCACAATGCCTGCAGCATTTAAGATTATTGTTTTAATTTTTACCATGCGTAGATAATATATAAGGTAATAGAAACTTATTACCTTATTTATTTAATATTTTATGTATTTATTTGTAATTGCCTTTATTTATTTATTCTATGTCTCCTCCATTATTCCATGTTTTCCAACTTTTTCTATGTTTTTCTGTCCCTGGCTTTTGTCACCTAATCAGATTAGAAAAGATACCCATAGTAAAATATCCACCTATTATTTTTCGTCATGCACTGTCTCTTCCATTATTGCATAATATTTTTTCTGGTATATTCTCAGTAAACTAGTCGTTTGGTAGTCTACAAAAGTATACAGTCTATTTTCAATTCTGTTATCCAATTTTAACATCAATATAATTTGTATTTTTTATTCTTCCAAATATATTTATTGCTGACGCTATCAGAACGTTTGATATCTTAAATATTTCTTTGTCTTTTTATAACACAATTAATCCAATTTGATTTTTTTCCTCAGGATATGTGATATCCGTACTTGAAACGTGGAAAAATAATTACCTTTAATTCCGTAACTTTTTCTTTTTATATACATTATATATATATATATATATATATATATATATATATATACATATATATATATATATATATATACATATATATATATATATATATACATATGTATAAGCATCAATTGATGAATTCTACCTTTTTGAAGTTGGATGAAAAAATTCAAAATAAGGTAAATAAGTTATACATAAACCATGGCAAATAAAACATTTAACTGATTTTTCTTAACTTAGTACGGGAGGGATATAATATAAATTTGTTACAATTAACCAACTGTAACAACGAAATATATTTAATTAATGCATGCGTAATAAGAAATCGCTTTCGAAATGGCCGCTATGTTACACTGCGGATGTCAGAGAACTGGAGCATGCGAACGTCCATCAAAGACCCTTGGCTGCGTGATTTGACGTAGTTACCTTAAATACTTTACCTAATTGAATATACGCTTCAGATTATATACAACATTTGACCTGAATGAATTGAGGTCGAGGAAAACACGGGTTATTGAGAGTGCATGTAAAGCTTGTGTTATATAATTCGAATGGTTTCCTTTGAGCCGCTAGCTGACGGTCAAAGCCCGAAAAAACAACTTCGCATGTACTCTTTTAATTACTCACCCTGTCATCTGCGTGCGACGCTCTATTACGCTGTACACCGAGACGCTATAATTGCTGTTAGCTTTTTCACCGTTTTATTGTTTCTACTGGTAGTCAGGTTGTGGGGATTATTCGCGAAAAGATGTGAGCCGTGTTATTATTTATGTATAAGATCGAGTAATGTTTTAGAATTAAAGAAATTATTTTCATATTATTTTTTTTTGTACGGAACATAATAACATTTTTATTCTGCAATTTTATATAATTACTGATTTTTGTAAAAAAATATTATTATTATTAATATTACTTGTGAAATCAAAATGCACAATAACAAAAAGAGTCTCCCTCTTTGTAACGGCATTATATATATATATATATATATATATATATATATATATATATATATATATATAAAATATATATATATATATATATACATATATATATATATATATATATATATATATATATATATATATATATATATTTAAATATATATTTTTTTTTATATATATTTTTGAGCTGTTCCCTCCTACTAACATCCGGCATTTCGTCTACCAGTATTAAAATAAATTAAATGTGAGCAATTTCTTTTGTCGGCCATGCAAGAAATGAAATCATTTTGAATTCGCCCTGATAGCCCCAGAAACGGCGCTGAATTTGTAATAGATTGAAACTTCTACAAAAAGAAACTAATGAATATTAATTTTGATAAGAAAAGAAAACGGGTAACACAGTAAATAATTCACTGGCAAAATATAATACGTAAAATGTAAAACAGGAAAACTATTCAAATTATTAATAAAATTATTCTCGAACGAGTTAATTACTAAACTGACAGCAGAGATCCTAATAATAACACAATGATTATTTGTTTGTATGTGAATGTCATAAACACGGGCTTCTTTCAATCTCAAAAACTTAATATCATATATTAAAGTGTGGATTTCACCTGAATGCCACAAATAAAATATAGTTAATTTTTTATAAACATGTTATGTATATATGCGAAATGTTCAGGGCAAGCTGTACTAGGTACTGCGCGCCCTTATTTTTTGTGTTAAGTGGTATATAAATTGTTCACCCTTTTAGATGTTATTGATACTAAAAGGGAGCAAAGCCACAGGAATCGAAATTTATATTTCTTTGTCATACAACTAGGCGCATGGCAAATTTGGTACCGATTTTTTACTTCCTTGCAGAATTTACACCCATTTTCTCTTTATTCAATTCCTTAACATTTTATAGTTTTCCCGAAAAACAAAACTTTCTTCAATATTAAGACGGCATTATCCGATCACTCTATAAATATGTATAAATATTTTTCTCCCTGGCCAGGTTATATTTTTTACTTTAATATTCGTTTACATAACACAAGCTATATCTAAAATGTTATGAAAATTTGTAGCGTAATTAAGTCCCGACTCACATCACATCTAAACATATAATAAAACGGGATTGGCGTATCATAGGACTCGTTTTCTATAAATTAATTTAAGGGGGCGTAATATAGGTAATAGAATACGAAAATATAGTTTTCGGAATGTTTATTTGTTTCTTTGTTTGAAAGTGCATCATATAAAAACTTTTAACTGATTTAAGATGTAATTTTATAAAAATATAGGGGTTGACATGAAGTAATGTTTAGTTATTATTTCATTTAATAAAAAGACATACGAATTTAATGTTACAAAAATTCGTTATAATGGCGTTACTAGGACAGTAAAGTGTCTAACTTTTCGACACGCTGTACTTATGCAGAAATATAATCAATGGGTGAACTATTTCACTACGTGAAATTATTTTCTACGTCACTAATTTTACTTTTTTATTTTTTCATGATTGTAAATAAATTTATTTTTTTTAATTACATTCTATTTCTGTGATGTCAGGTCCATTCTTTGCAATCTTCCATTAGTAACTTTCAGATACCTTGAACCATGTTCGGAATATCAAAAGACTTTTCTAATCTGACGAAACAGAACTTCATTTTATAGCAAATTATTTACAGTATACGCCACGACATTTCACAAGAATTAAATAAGTAAAAATACCAATACAATGTCCGCCACCAATGTCTGTGTGCCAAGCTCATCTAAAATAAAACTGCCTAAAAAACGTTTCTTCATTACCACCGAATCTTTGATATATTGCTTCTATAGTTTTATTTAATTCTACATTTCTCGTTTATATATACATAGCAAATAGTTTATTTTTCTTTTCAATTTATCGTGTTTCTCTACTATAACAGACAGCATAAATCAATATAACTTCGCTGATATTTTTCAGTTGCAGCGTCGTAGTTAACTGTCAGAGATTGTTTTTGTACCAACGCGTCCCATTGGTATACTTAGTTAATACACTTAGTAATTTCAATAATAAGTAAATGAAATTGACGAAACAAAGAAAAACACGCGATTCCATAAATAATTTTCAAAATTGAAACAATACATACATTTCAAGCTGCATTGAGTATTTACTCCTTATAAATTCAATGGCTAATCCTTATTCCAGGCATGAGCTACATATCGTATAAATCATAAGAAAACACATTTTTTTCTCCTTGGTTATTGCGTTAAAGGTGAGAAATGTAGTGATTATTATTTCAAACATATACGAAAATCATGCAACTCATCTGAATTAAATTAAACTAGTACGAATTGATCTACAAAAAGCGATATATTGGCAAAATGGGAATTACATTACTACATATATTGTACTTTCAAAGCCAGCACGATAAGATTTATGATTCTAAAATGCACGCATTAAGTAACTCTACTCAAAACTTGGTTTCATATATGAGTATTTCAGAACAAAATAGCATTAGAAATAACACTAAGCCAGCGTAAGCACGTGTTGTACAGCACCAGAATTTAATATATCGCATGCGTCACTTGAAAGCTTCAAAACTAATGGCAATCAATGCCGATTTAATACAATATTAAGCTTGAATCAACGAGGACGAGTTTCAAAGTTTAGTTTGGTCGATTTTGTGGCCATCTGTGTAACCGGGTTGCACTCTACCGACAGATGAGAGTACAGTAAAGACAGGTTATGAGTGTAACCTCCGAGGACTAATTTAGCGCTCCTTGCCCAGTAATCAATATGCAAACCACGACCGCCCCTAATGTTCGCCAACTTAAAAGGGTTCCTCCAGAGCTGCGTTCGATTTGCATAATATCTCTCAATTTACGAACAATAACACCATTACTACTCAGATTTATTTGAACGGTTTATATAAGCAATTAATTTGTACTCTGACATCGATCGGTGGAAAAGGAAGGCTTATGTCTCTTCATCATCTACCACAAGTATGTAAATATTATGAACAAAACGAAAAACTCATTCACTTGTGTAAAATTTATCAAGTATCCGACAATCTAAATTTATTTTGTGGTTGTTTCCACTTTAATGCATTTTAATTTTATGTATCAGATTTATATTGTAAACTTCAGATCACATTTACATAATAACGAAGACAATAACGTGTTGACGAAAAAAGACAAAGCTTTTTCCTTAAAAAAATTAACCCGATCTTATCTGAAACTATATTATTAACGAATTCCTATCATCAACAGATATTTTACATAGAACACCAATAAAATTCAGCAAATATTAAGTTTAAATTTTTGCAATAAAAGATGACAGCCAACTCGCCCAATCCCATTCCTTGATCTTAAATCTACAATAATAAATTATTCACAATTAAATGAAACTACGTGATGTAGTATTATTTCTACTATCTTTAATTTCTTTACCACGACCTAGGTTTCGTTGTACTACAACATCTTCAGGTGGGATATTAGCAAAGATTAGCAAAGATCTTTGCTAATATCCCACCTGAAGATGTTGTAGTACAACGAAACCTAGGTCGTGGTAAAGAAATTAAAGATAGTAAAAATAATACTACATCACGTAGTTTCATTTAATTGTGAATAATGGATTTCTACAAAATTAACGCCAAATATATTCAATATAATAAATTACGTTTAGCAAAATAAATACGACATTCCGTTCTATTTCATGTCAAATGGGCCGGAACATAGTAGCTCCGATAGGAAATTGTGAAAACACGATCACTGCCATTTTAAGAACCGTTTAGCAAAGTGAGAATAAAAAAAGAAGATTAAATTGAGTCAAAACTTTTAAAAACTGCCTCTGCCAGTTTCGGTGCCTCGTTGCTATACAAGATTTTTGCAGCCGATCGCTCAGTGGAGAAAATCCTACTTTTAGGATGTTTGCTGTGAAAGCTGGGCTCTCAAATATGTGCTTGGGGGAGACCTGGACTTCAAGACTGTTCTTGCAATGAACATAGTTCTGAAATTGTTTGGGTGGATCTTCATGCATTTAAGGTGATTAGTTTTTAGTCGGGCTATTTTAGATGTGATATGTCTAGGGCAGTTGAGATCAGTAAAGAGGGGTTTCTTAAAACTATGGGCCAAAATTCTGTATCTTGTCACTGAGTCAGCATCTGCAAATGTGATGGTGTTACATAAATGAATTGATGGATCCTCTGGCCTCTGGCTTCTTTGGCTAGAGTTCGTTGGCTCGTTGGGGTCACAAAGCTTTGCAACAAATTTATTATTGAATATATTTGGCGTTAATTTTGTAGAAATTCATTATTCACAATTAAATGAACCTACGTGATGTAGTATTATTTCTACTATCTTTAATTTCTTTACCACGACCTAGGTTTCGTTGTATTACAACATCTTCACTAACATCTGTGCTAATATCCCACCTGAAGTTGTTGTAATACAACGAAACCTAGGTCGTGGTAAAGAAATTAAAGATAGTAGAAATAATACTACATCACGTAGGTTCATTTAATTGTGAACAAATTTATTGTTTTTTTCCATTTTCTGCACAATACACGAATACATTTGGCATAAAACTTACATTTATTGAAATTTAACTCCGCTAATATATTGCTACTTTTATTTCTCCATAGAATTTCAATCTAAATTTTCGGAAAAATTTTGTTTTTTGAACAAAACTAGGTTTAATACATTTAAAGAAAAGCCATTAATCATTTTATGCATTGTTTCGGGAGTTACGTCTTACTTTTATCTAACACTACTAATTGAAAATGAAAGTAATTCACTAATTGTAAAGGGTGAATTTTATATCCACTGATTAAATTAATAATAAAAAAATTCGAAAGTTTTTAATACTCTCATATATAATGCTTTAGGTAACCGCGTGTACGTAGGCAGTTGCATCCTCCAAGATACGACACGTTCAAGTAGTAGCGGAATTCAAACGAGTGTTCATAATAGTAGTTAATTTTAATATTCGTACATAAAAGACACTCAATTACGTTGATATTACATGACATAAGTATATTTAAATAATAGTCTATTGTAGTCATTTATATTTATTTCGTTAAAAATATTTTTTATTTCGATTTTTAATGGGGTTTCCAGGAAAAGCTTATTTGTTTTTTATATGCCAAAAATAGTAAATTTTAAGAATGATGAGAGAAATCAGTTCTTAGAAAATATGTCAGAAAAAAATACATTGCCCATATGTCAGAAAAAATATTTTGCTATTCGAAATTGATAAAATCGGAAAAAGGCGTGTATGTGATTTCGCACTACAATTTGAAAAAAATCATAACTTCTGCATTTTTTCTCAGGTTTAAAAAATAACAGTGACCCATTGCCAACTCTTCTCATCTCATTTTTGAGAAATCGTCGTATAAACTGTGATGTTGCTTACATAGTGGTGAAACACTCTCATCTACGTCCTTCCCTCCCCATGTATCTGACCCTTCCACTTAAAACAGAGTTAATATCTGCCCCTTTGCAATGAGCCATTCCGGACCTCCATTTTTTCAAGAACGCTTTTATTGAAAGCTCTAAATGACTTAAAAACCGGTCCATTCTCAACCAAGTCACGATGACTAAAATTATAACGTCTTAAAGAATAGCGTGATTCCACTCAATTTCGATACTTGCTCTGCAACAAAACTCTACACCCATCGTCGTGCTCACCACAGTTAGATGTTTTCATGTCCTGCGTTTTGTAATCGCGGGTACAAGCCGAGTTATCTCGTAGGGCAAATCTATACAAACTTGCGCGGAAGGTAACATGTCCCGTAAAAAATTGTGATGTGAAGTAGTCAAATTTGAGCCAGGTCTTCTCGACTTGCTTGGAAAAAATAACCTAGTTGTCTCACCTTTGGCTTTAGCTTTTTAGTGAGCATAAACGATCTCAAATACGCGTCTCTTTTTAGAACTAAGAGGTTCATATACTAATAACTCAAAGCACATAGATCCTAGACTTTCTCATGAGGTACTATTCCCTGGGGAAAAGAAAATTCGCCACATTTCACGGATCTGCTTGCTGCCTTTTTATTATTCATAGTCCTACGCATAGTTCATTGAAATTTGGAAAAAAATGTAATTATTTATAAAAACATGTTATAGATTATTTTTATATTTATAAAAACATTTGTTTGTGAATACTTTTGAAATGTGGTGAAATTCAGTAATATGATTTTGGGAAGACGGAGTGCTAAAAAAGTTGATGCCTCTTTTCTGCTTCCAAGTAATTACGTTATCCAATGTATTTTAAATATGCTTTAAGTCAGATACGGGCCGAGCTTCATAATATATTGGAAAAGATAAGCAATAAAATGCATGCGCTAGCAGGAAATAAAAATAAGCAATTTTATATCATATTTCTCATAGACATACGACCAATTGAAAAAAAAGGTGCTTCAACGTTACATTTTGGCTGTCATCCTACAAAAATCATCATTGGTTGAGTCTAAATCTCTGAAAAAGAAAAAAACATAATAAAACAAAATTGAAAGAATTTCAAAAAAAGGTTTACAGAATATAGCACGGAGGATGATATTAAAGTTAAAATTAGTGGTGCAAATCTAATAGACGCTTTGACTCGTAAAGGTTCAATAATACAGGGGAAAATAAATAAGATTTTAGATATTGTTTGTGTTCAAAATAAGAAAAGGCAAAATAACATTTAATTAAGCTTCCCGATTCTGATGTTGACTGCAGTATAAATTGTAAATTCTCGAAACTAGTATATCTTATTGGTAATCGTATTATCTGCGAAATAATTATAACAAAAGAATCACTCTTCATTTAATATTAATAAAAGAATAGAACATTTTTAACTTTGCCACTGCAATCTGTGGTTTCAAAAATAACTTCAAAATGCAGTATATTTTTTCTTTATGATACAATTCACCCATAACAAGAATAAAAGGAACAGTTTTGGAATCGCTTCTAGTTTTGATTTAATAGCATTTAAAACTTCTTATTTGAAGCCAATCTAACTACCTGTACATATGTTGGTTAGTAATCTCAGATGAAGTGAATTAGTGATAAACTAATTTTGAACACAATTGTATACTATTCTGAAATTATAATTTAAGAGAAAGAAACATCCTTCCCGAAAGAACTTTGTCTTAACTAATTAACCAAACTTATTTTTCACTAATAACCTTTAAACCATTTAGGGTTTTTGTTTATTTTTTTCAATTAATTAGCTGCTTTACATTTGACAAATTTGTCAGTTATATACCTGTTTATATTTCTATTACAGATTTTTTTTATTCCTATTTTTTTGTCATTTTAATTGTCTGTGCATTTTTTGTGAATTGAAAAATAAAATAAAATAATTATTCAAATGTAGTTTGACATGACTGAATATCCTTTATGTACGGATATCAATATATACCTCTGACCATTACATCAAATCCCGGTTTTACATAAAACATACCATATTTTGAAAGATGCAATTATCTATGTGTATCTGAGAGTTACCTCGTACATTATTTAGATAGTATCAAAGAGTTTGGAATTTTTTTGATGATTTCATAATTAATTTCAACAGGCGATACAAAGTTTGCCAATCACTTCCATTTCCAATTTTTGGCGCTGGATAATTGTAAAAAATTTATAAATATTACGTAAAAGCCAAACACTACCTTTTATATACATCATCCTTCATTGCATGTATATTTGTGAAACAAAAAAATATTTAATTTTTTAGCCCTATAGTTTTTGTTAGTCCCTTTTAGAAGTTATTTGTACAAATTACGAAATTTCATTTAACTCATTAGCAAGCTAAATTACTTTTTGCAATTTACGTTTTTAATATGAAAATGGTAACCATATTAAATACTATCAAGCAATATTTATCGATATCGTCTGGAATTTCTAATTTCGATCTTTAATTGGGAAATGGTTTCACCAAATATTCACTTTGAATGATACTTTTATTACGCTTCTAGTGGTTATTAGTGGAATTATTTAAATTGTATAAGTATCAAAATTTCTGTGTATCAGTATTTTCAAAAATATCGATATCGCTATTCGATGCACGAAAAAAATATAAATATTTCGACATATCCACGTTCTTTTTAAATAAAAGACAAATTTTTAAATAAAATTATGGGTTTATATTTGCTGTCGCAATCTACTCTCGCTACAAATGTAATAGAAGAAACCAAATATTTTTATGCGATTTCTGAAAGCACAGAAATAAATAAATTGCTAACTTTCTAGAATTTATGGTTCTGATATCCTGATATATTAATAAATTAGCATTTCTCTTATTTACCTGAAGGAATTACGTTACTTCTGCTAAACGTGGAATTTTAAAAACTACCATAGCAAATTTTAAAAAAATACGACGATATCTAAATTAGAGTTAAGGACTATATATAAATAAAAGATATATTTAATAAAAATAAATATTACAATGTGATAAATATCGAGATATTTAGATACATCGAATTTTTACCATTAATCCTAGCTGTTAAGGTCAATGTGTGAAGTGCTCTTTGCATTCATTTGTGCCTGAATAAAGACATCATTTAATAAATTAAAGCACTGTAGTTGGTAAATTGTATTGTAATGGACCCTTTCGTTTTCCGAAAAGTGACGCGATAAATATCGATTTTTCATCAGAAATATCAATATTTCGATGCGCCATAAAACGAGTTAAAGCAATAACTTTGATCAACTGAGAGTGACTTTCGTCACATATTCTTGAAATACCATAGTATCAATTATTTTAGTGAAATTTTCTAAACAAAACTTCTTTCTTTACAAAATTTTATTTTAGTGAAACTTTCTAAACAAAACTTCTTTTTTTACAAAATTTTATTTTAGTGAAACTTTCTAAAATTTTGTAAATTAACAAAAAATCGACCGAATGTCACACTTATTAATGGGAGTAACCATTACACATAATACTCCATATTCGATCAATGCTTTCTGACAGTCTATGGGTAACGTTCGGTGTTATACTTAGAATATCATAATATTTGTCATGTTCCAACTGCCTTTATGGATGTCTCCCTGCCACAGCATAATTTTACCCTCATTATTCACTAATTAATTATGCGGGCGCATAATTATATTTTCATAACATGTTCTCTCTTGCTTCCGATAAAGTGTAATGCTGAATAATTTTACAGCCCCAGTACTTACTGGTCGTGTGCTGGAATAGCAGTTGGAAACTGAAACTAACACAATATTGACATTTTTCAATCATTTATTTCTAGAAGACAACGATTTTTTTTTCGTTAATTATCAGGTATTGAATATATTTGGCGTTAATTTCGTAGAAATTCATTATTCACAATTAAATGAAACTACGTGATGTAGTATTATTTCTACTTTCTTTAAGTTCTTTACTACGACCTAAGTTTCGTTGTATCACAACATCTTCATCTTTAGGTGGGCTATTAGAAAAGATTGACTATTAATCTTTGCTAATAGCCCATCTGAAGATGTTGTAATACACAGAAACCTAGGTCGTGGTAAAAAACCTAAAGAAAGTAGAAATAATACTACCTCACGTAGTTCCATTTAGTTGTTAATTATCACAATAATAATTTATTTTGAAAATATTTCAAGTACTTTAAAATTAATTCTTATTTAAATGTCAAAACCAGCGGCTATATTTCGAGATATTCACTTTTTACAGTTTCGTCACAGGGTAAAGTGGAACACCACTCATGCTTCTGTCCATTCGGTTTTACAATTGTTTCATTCAGAAATCATTTGATATAAAAACTAGGATATATATATATATATATATATATATACATGTATATGTATATATATATATATATATATATATATATATATATATATATACATATATATACAGAAATTTAAGAAATTTTTGCGATTGTAAAAAATATACCAAGCATTATATTTACAATTATATTGCGAATAACTTAGTAAAACACAACACATTCTTTAATATTTATATATAATTAAATGTGTACAAATATTTTAGTAGGAGTTGTATTTATAGTTTTCAGATTGTATTCTATTAAGTACGATGTAGTAAGTATTATCTATCAATATGAATAAATAAAGAATAAATCTCTTATTGATTTCTAAATATTTAATTATATACATCCGATTAAAAATACATATTCTGTTAATGGACTTACCACCAGGAAAACAATATTTAATGTAACCACAGTATATACTATATAAACACTATACATTAAATGCAGAAATTAAAACACAACCGATTAAACCCAAGCAATATTAAATATTTAAGTTATAATAATATAAGCATTAATAATCAGGCAATATTAAATGAATTTATTTAAAGCGAACAAAATATTGACAATAATAGAAGTTAAAACTAAACTATGGTAGATCATCTCTGAATAAACACGTCGGTCATCATTTACACATCCATGACCGATATACTTGTGAATACTTAATAGAAGAAAAATCTCTATCTAAATTAGTCGGTAGGCTAATCAATAAATGGTTGGGAATATAATTTTTTTTCAAATTATTTTTGTCCATTAGCATAACCTTTAATGAGGTTATTTTAAAGTAGTTTAATTTCATTTTCCTAAAGTTAAAATCCTTTAGATTTTCTAAATTTATTACATATTTTCAAATTGTTATTGTGTTGTATGTTGAATGTTCTGAGAGACAAGTTAAACAAACCAATTGTTACACAAGACTATTATTTATATGAATACCAGAAATATATACGAGATGAGTATATTTAAAAACAAACAATCATGGAATGTGTCTGTCTTTTATGGAGAACCCGCAATATTTTTATTTTTGATTGAAACATTTTAAACTAAACAGAACTTTACGCCATTATTTATTTATTTCAAAGTTGATCTTAATCAAAATAAACTAAATAAAAAGTATCGTTTGTCTGCATTTCATTGGAATAACTAATATAAATTTGTTATAAAAGAATTTTTTGAACATACAAAAATAAATTTCTGCGTGGCGAACTAGGCAATGGCCTCGGCAATAGGAGCGGTCATGTAGGGTTTTTGCATGAGGGACGGGTATTATTTGATGAGGAATATTTAACAGGTCTCAATAGAAAATTTAATTTCTTGCAAAATGTTTGTTTTCTTCTTAAGTGAGTTTTAATTACTGAAAAACCTTTATTATTGAAAATGAAACTCATGAATTTAAGAATTATGCCGATTTAAATGAAAAATTCACCATAAATATTTTATTCATATTATGAACGCAAAATAAAAAATAAACCGAAGATTTTGAAATAAATAAAAAATTGTTGATATTTTTTTCTAAACTGAGTTCCACAATTTATGAATCGTCTATAGTTATTTACCATACAGCGTAAAAAACTATGCAATATAACCGCAAACCCCATTTACATGGAAGCATATAAACGAGCTTATGGTGTAAAAAATGCTAAACTAAATTAAATATTAATCCCCTTGAAAATGTGCCATTGAAAATGAAAATATTACGATCGTTTTAAATAATTCGATATAATTCCTGATTCGACTATATTTTTTTATGCAATCGATCCGAACTTACGTTTACATTGAACATAAAAAATTGCTTCATACTTTTTTTACGTAACAATATTACCATTCGTAAAAATGGACCTACTATCAGTTTTTAATTCAATAGTTCTCTAAATACTAAAATTTCGGAATTGATGACAATAGTTCTAGAGAAGAAAAAAATGGAACTCGGGAAAATAAACTAAAATAACAGATTATTATTGTATAAAAAAATTATATAGAGAAAGATTATTATTTGTAAAAAATTATAAGACAACCACGTGTTCAAAATAAGCAACAATATCTATACTTTTTTTATCGACACCTTCGCGTGATGTCTTGGAATATTTATTTTTCTTTATACTGAACTTACGATCATGACTCAATTTTGCCCCAGCGTTATAAACTACTGATTTGACAACACCATTTTGCACATATCAATCATTTTCACCTCACTTTATCTTATCCCTAAATTTATAGCCTGCTTTCTTCTGGTATTAATATAGGATACCTCTCATAAACACAGGTTCGGTGTACATATTCAAATTTCATTGGAAAATGTTTTTATTCCTAATCAGTATATTTCCCTCTTTTATTTCCTCTTTATTCCTATTGTTATTATTCGTCGTTACTGTGACTAAGGTAATCAGGTATAAAGTACTCGATCCAGTGCAAGTAGAACTTTGTTGCTTTCTATGTGTCTTGTGCCTTAAAATCATATTATTATAAAGCTTAGTAAATAAATATTTTATGAGAAGTCAAAAAGTAAAAGGCGAAAAACCGAATAAAAATTATTTGGAAGATGATAATTCTACATAAAATTATAAAATAATGTTTTTTAGTTTATGTTCATACCTACAAAGTGTGCAGACTTGTGTAAACATGTGACCTTGTGTATACCAGAAAGCCATGTCTATTCGTACCAGAAGCTTTACAGCCATATCTTTCCATAGCAGAAGCTTTACAGCCATGTCGTTTCATAACTAAAGCCTTAAAGATGTATACTCTCAAGGTAGAAGTTACAGAACCATATCTTCTCATGACAGAAGCTTTAGAACCATGTATGTTCATGGCAAAAAGCTTTAGAGCTATATCGTTTCATGGCGGAGTCTTTAGAACCATATATTTTCAAGACATAAGTTTTACAACAATACATTTCATGGCAACAGCTTTAAGAATAATATTTCTCCATGGCAGAAGCTTTAGGACTACAGTTGCAACTATTTAGCTTAAGGCAGAAGCTTTACAATTATATGTTTTCATTTTTAGGACCATACCTATCTACAACAGAAGCTTTAGAGCCGCATCGTTTGAGTACAGAAGCTTTACAGCCATATCTTTTTGACCAATTTTTTTCATGGCAGAAGCTTTAAAAATTTTAGAGGATTATAACCATAAGCATTAATATTTTATATCAATTCTACTTGGCATCTCTATCTATACCTGAAGAAAGTAAGGCATGTGGAGAGACAGATAGATAGAGGAGACTAATGTGAACCCATTACTTTCATTCCGAAATAGGGAGTCAAAAAAGTTTATTTAAAATAAAAATGCACAATTTACCAAAAAAAAGTATACCGTGCACTAATTTAAAGCGGAAATCGCGACTAAGCGACCTCTGTATCAAATTTTATTCAAAAAAGTTCAAATCGATTGATTTTCAAAATGTAATAGGGATTGGCGCTTAAAACTTTAAATTTCAATTAGATTTTAACATACGATGACTGAACTGACGTCAAGAGAGCAGTCGCGTAGAAATAATACGAATGTATAGACATATGTGAGGTGATATTTATACTTTTAGAACACAAATCAATCTTCTGAAAAATTAAAGTAATTTCAGAAATTCATAATTCATCTGAACATTTAATTATTGACTTACAAATTGAAATGTGTCTCGATAAATATAATTCGTTATAATTATCAATATGGATCATTGTGATAAATAGTATCAAGATGATAACGAATATCAGATATTGAGGCATAAGTTGTAACAAGCTCAGTGAATCAGAAAATAATTCTCAGAAAGTTTTATTAAAATCGTCCAGCCATTTCCGAAGTTATCCTCTGCATTCGAATGAAAAAATAATATTTAACAAAATCATTAGACCCATTTAGGTGATCCTTTAACATTGACGCAGAATGATAAGAGAATACTTATTATATTAAGTCGCCGACCATCACATCAATAAACATAATTTTGAAATATGAGTCAGTTCAAACATAGGGGAAAAAATAGAACATCTAGAACTTCCATTTCATACAAAAAATTAACTTTGCTTCTATAGCAAATATTACATTTCTACCGATTTTTGAAGGATTATATTGAGACCATCTTATTTATTAATAACTCTTCTCTACTGGCTGCTGAAATAGTCTAATGCAATTAATTTAGAATATCTCATCTAATTTTAAAATTTGATAATATTCTATATACCTTAGATTTTAAAAAGGATATTAAGCTTTTAGTTAATTCAAACATTGTGAAAACAATTTCATTAATTTTTACGAATAAGCGAAATTACCAATATTTTAAATGCCCTTTATTCCCTGGCGTCTCTATCTGCTAACGTACCATTACGTTATTTACTTCCATATTTCAATTTAACTGACCACTACTGAAAGCATTCTCAGTATTTTTTTTACCATAAAAACAAAAAAACTGTAATGTGTTTGACGAACTTTATCCCCTGGCTCAATTCTTGCTTAAGGGTTCGCTACGATTTGTACCTCAATATTTCCATTGAATTGTACAATTTAAAATATTGATAATCTAATTTTCTCCGTAAATTTGATTATTACTGAACGAATTTTCAGTATTATTTTTATCATCAGAACCAAAAAAGCCACAACATTTTAAACAAATTTTATTATCCAGCTCTGTTCTCGGTTAAGGTTCCATTACGACAGATACCTCAATATTTCAGTTGAATTGTACACCTTAAAATATTCATAATCTAATTTATCTCAAAAATATTTCCAGTATTAAAACCCATTCTCTAATTTTTGTGTAACATCAGAACAAAGAAAAAAATATTTTAAAACCTTCTCTAGATTCAGAGATCTCCTTGTGGTAAATAATAAATTCTTTTTAAAATTATCTCCAATCTAGAGACGCATCTTCACTAAAATATTTTAGTAGTATTAATTCTCTTAATCTTAAGGTCTAATCTGCAAATAGACTACCTCAGAAAGATAAATTCCAACCTATACTTTTCCTATCACCCGACCACGACGAGGTCGAAATGCAGATCTTTGGTATCGTGAGGGAAATGTTTGTTACGTAACAAAATCTGACTGCCTTGCATCGTCTGTAATAAAAATAAACCTCCGACTACGGTAAGGAACAACAGTATTGTGAGAAATACCTCATTTCTCTTAATAATGATATTATTATTAATTTTAAGACGTCTAGATGGTTAATTCCGTCCGAAAGCCCATAAAGCTTGTTTCGTACTTTTTTATTGTCGGATTTAATTTTTAAACTCAATAATCAATACTCAGCATTCAATTCCATATAAAGAGGTGTAAATGCGTTTAATGAATTTTAAAATTTGCTAAAATAATATAAAGTTACATAATCATTTATTATTTATAATGCAAATAAATATATAACCGAAACTTAACCTCACTTAGAGAAATACACTTCAAATATATTTAAATAACTTATAAGCACTATTTTTATCACGGATATTCACAATAAATAAATGTTTTATTATGTGGACCACTATTAATTATTAGTTACTAAAATATATTATTTAAATATATTATTTTTATTTATTTAAAATTATTTTGTGTATTTACAAATACCTCAATAACTATCATGAATATAGTAATACTCACTACACGCATGTAAATATATACTTAGTGAGCAACTTCATCCTGTCGATTTTTGTTGCAACTCAAAAAAAAACGACGAGATGAAATTGCGCGCATCGTAAAATTTCACACTCATCATTTTTTCATAACGCGCATAAAAAAGCATATCTTCAAATTTATTTATAAATTTCGACACGTAAGCAGCTTTTATGATCCCATTTGCAGTTCGCCTTTTTGTTTTCTTCTTCGCATCTCTCTGTTAAGTCCATTGAATTCTATAAACTCTATCTAACCAATCATGGTCTCTTTTCTACGGTTTGGTACTTCGTTTAAAAAATATAGTGTCTAGTGAACGTCTATATAAGAAATTACATGTTTCCTTCAGGAACACCGGTCAAAGTTCATATATTATTGGGACAGGTGTAAAAATAAGCTCTTTAAATTGTTACCTAAATATTTAATCTGACAACAAAATGAAACAAAGCGTAGGTTGTACCCTATTCTATTCTCTGTACATATATTCAACCATGAAACATGCAGACCGAAAGAATCATAAGAAAAGAACAATAAAACTCGAGAGGATTGAATGAAATTTATTTTGACAACACTGAACGAATGTCAACGTCAGTTTTCACATTATTTTTGATTTACATAGGCAATGGCTACACAAAAAAGTAACGATCCGGATACTATCATTTGTTTTCTTATTATAGTGCATATTTGAGCATTTAGCGTTTTCATTCTTGTATGTTTTCAATCAAAAAGCAATAATATAATTTTTCATAATCATATTCATATTGAATCCATTTATCACCAAAATTCTTGTTGAAATATAATTCTGTTAAAATTTACAATTTTTGCTATGTCAAATAACATTTTTTTCCATCTAAACTATTCGACAACCTTACCCGAGCGCTGAACAACATATAAGTACTACATTACCGTTCCCATAAGGTTGCGAAAACTACTCAAGCGACAAATTAAAACGCGCGAGAGTATTTATATAAATTTTTAAAACACCATCCTCCGCAGTTACTTCCAGTCCGAGATGTGTACTCAGTACAAGTATCTGCTTAGTGTGTACTTGTACTTACCCCCAACGTTGCACGCGCTTGGCACAAGCGTCCCTTGACGTTCCTGTTATTAGTGTTGTAAAATCCCCCTTACATAGTCTTGGCACGCAAGCAGTAACCTTAAACGAGGCCGCGAATTAAAAATCACGACGAAGTCGTCTGGAGCTATTAGGAGTCGAGAATTTTGCAGATTATGATTCACGGCAGGTGCCATTTAGTCGTTAGTTCAGAATGCATTATATTTACAAAGATATTACGCGCAGTTTACAATTTATGAATGTTTATAATATATCAAATATAATTTATAACGTCTCTAACTCAATGCCGTTGAGAAAGAGATCCACGGTGTAATATAGGTGATGTTAAAGTATTGATTTACAATTATGTGTATTTATATCTATAGTTTTATATTTGATCTAATTAATGGTGATGCATTCCGGATAGTATTATTCTATAAGCATCTCATAGAATTAAAAATTTAAAATGTCGCGCAGGGGCTACACAAATGATGCAGAAATCGAATGGCTTATTTTATTTTATAGAACTAACCGAGTAACTTATAAAATTAAATATAAAGCTCAAAAAATTATAAATTTCCGAACTCGGAGATATATTTCACATTTGACTTATGTTACAGAAAAGTATAAACCTTTAGCCCGACGAATTGCATGCCATTTGTATTGACCCATATATAGCGTACATTATTATTAATTATAAAAGTATTTCGGGACGTAAATAATGAAAGATGAATTTAGAATAATGTATTTATAGAAGATATACGTAGAATATATTAATCACTTTTCAACAGAGTCATCACATTTTTTCTGTTGGATGCAACTCGATTATTTTGATCATAACAACTTTTAGTAATATAACATATGTATTAAAAATGGATCAACATGTATATATCAAGAATTTAATGTTATTTATAAATAGATATTGCAGTGATATCATCGGATTAGAGACATATTCCACCGTCCTAATCGGAGATCCACGCGAACGATACCACGAGCAAAAAGCTGATGACGCATATTTTAAGCCACTTCACATCAAGGACACCTCTCATATAAATTTAGTCCAAAAACATTTTTTTTATGTTGTTAAATGAATCTATAAAGCGGCTTTTCCAAAAATACTATGACGAAAATTTAAAAAAAAGTATTATTCGTTCCACCCTATTCCATAAACGTTTAAAATTATTTAGTCACGAATCGACTGTTTAATCGAGTGTATGCGCATACTCAATGCATGGTCATGTACATGTAACTCTCATTCAATAGTCGGCCGACAATTTCGCTAAACGATGACCTCTGTGGTCGTCTAGTTTTCTTTCAAGCTACTATCTTGTAGAAAAATTTTTACTCTAGCATTTTCTATTACAAAAATGGACCTACAAAATATGCTTTTTATTTAATAAAGTAAAAAATTAAGAAAACAAAATACTTTTATTATTTGTTCAGAATGAGTCTGAACATATAAAAAGAACATTTTGTGTAGACATTTTCAACAATATCATTAGAATCCTTACAAAAAATATAAAAAAGTATTGTTTGAATTCTTATGGTTTTCTCTTTCAATTTATCAAAATTTGTTACATTAATTAAGGGAAATTTTCTATATATGTGATCAACTGTATCAACTCCTAATTCAACGGTTTTTTTTCAATAGTTGGCTATTATAAATATCTGAATAACTATTTTAAAAAGGTATATAGTATTACCGTTATGACCGAGATTTACTATTTTCTCCAAATTAGTTATGTAGAATGAGACCCATGAGTTTCACTTGTAATTTGTTTAATATAAAAGCGTTTGCCCATTAAGAATACCAAATCCATTATTTGTAATATCCAATTAACTATTAAAACATTAAAAAAATTACGAATATTTATTATGAAACCAAACACTAATATTTACCAACAAAAATGTAAAGTTCGCAGTATTTTACACCGCTTCCTTCGGATCTTTACTATGCTTTTCTTCGCCTATTTAAGACGGATTTTACAATTTTATATGTAACTCACTTTTTTTCATATATTACATACTTTGTATAGTCTTTCTAAAATAATTCGTGCAGCCAGTTCTAGCCAATAGGGCAATATGGATAATATGCAATTTTTGTTTGCTGGTAAACTGATTCCATGGAATATTATATCATGCGGAAACACTACAAGCTTAACATGGTGCATATTTAAATATTATTTCTAACCACGTAAATAGTTTTAGTATTTTATCTAGTATATTTTTCACAGATATGATAAATATATATATTTTGAAACACAAAGTTATTTTTGAAGTGGATTTAAAGCACGTGTATGGAGTTTCTATGTAGTTTTTATAGACTCAACTATCGAATATTACTGATAAACTAGCTGTTATAATTTTTTCTTTATTTTCGTTATATTCATTACTATTTTGAATAATTTCACAGTTTCAAAAATAGCGATTTAGCTGGCAGGGGATTGGAAAATATAACTCTAAAAAAAGAAGAGATTCAAAACTAAAGATTTCTTAAATCGAATCGATTTCTGTATCGAAAAAGTGCTCATAACCTACTTCCAATATTTTTGGAAGATCTATTCAAAATATTCAAATACGTATACGAAAAAATATTCAGCCCTATAATGCAAAAACCAAAAAATGTTTTTAAACATTTTATTTCATAATTTTGTAGGTGCTATAAATATATACAACCATGCCAACTGTTAGGTTTGAAGCACTAACGGTATGTGAGTAAAATGGCTGTGATACACAGACAGACGTGGTCAAACTATAAGTGTTTCTAGATCAGTTTTCAATCCCTTAAATGGGATCTGTATTAGGCATTACCATTTAGATATTTTTATAAAATTTACATTAATATACTCGTATTTTTAAAAAGCGTCACAAACAATTATGTTAGTACCCATATTCGTTCTTTTGGTAGGTTGCCAGCATTTGGGTTAGATAAAATATGACTTTCACGTACTCTCTATAATTTTGTCTGTATTATTTCCTATTCTATTTGATATCAGTTTTGTTCTATGTGACTTAGACTTTTTACACTATTTCGGTTTAGGTCCTCTTTGTTCTATGCTGTTCCTCTCTATCCGCGCCATCCAGTGAGTGATCTCATGTAAATTTCGTTTTTCCTTTTGAGATACGGAACCCTAAAAATAAAGTCCTATTTCAATTATGGTTATGCAATTAATTTATGAAAGTTATATAAAATCTTGTGTTGTTAAGAAAATTGACAATACACTTAATTCAATAGAAAACGAAATGCCAATTGAGTGCTTAAAGTATTACGTCCAATTCTCGGTCGTATTTCAGAGACATAAATTTGTCCGTAACGCCGAGTCGCCCAGACATTCAATTTGATATAAAGCAATCAAAACTAGTTTCGAAGATTATCTCGACTGATATATGTAATTCATCCACCAAAATGAAAAGACAATTATGTAAAGACGTAATGCTGAGACATCTCAATAAAATATATCTTTTTATTACACTGCGACAGTTTTTCATTCCATGCCTTGCAGAAAAAAGACTGTGATCTGTGATCAAAACCGGACCATTTGTAGCAATGGCTAGAAAAAAATGCAAATTTCAACAATGGAACTCTGTAATCCATCACCATGCTTTGCTTAAATTTGGCATTTGTTTTTACAGATTGATAGAAATTCGACAATTGCACGTATCACGCCAAAACGAATATAACGAGAGAAAATTATTTTTCGATGATTTTTTATGACTGTCGTTGTGATCTAAATTAACAATAAAATTACGATTGATTTCGAAATTGCATTCAACTTTGCATTTCATTTTATGATAAAACACTATCCCGCGCTACTATTAACAATTACTTTATTAAGCTCTAAAGTGGTCTTACCAATCGGATTAATGATCTGCGTGGTAAACGTCTCTTAATAGTGGTTGCTTATAATTTATTATGCTGACAACAGAATTACACACCAGCAAATTACAGTAATTTTGGATATTAATATGATTCAATTGCAGAAAATACCATGTGAATAATATAAATTAGGCATCGAGAAGCCCCGAGCTGGGTGAATGGCCCATAATTTGGCTTAATAAGCTAATTAAGCTTAATTAAGCTTAAAAAAAAGAGAAATATCAAAAAATTTCATGAAGGTAACTAAAATGCTATAGTCGACATATTCATGGCTAACTAAAACTGAATGTACCATACACATCGTATAAACACAAAATTAAGAGGCGTAGTAGTGATTGTGTCTGAGGAGTTGTCTACAAATTTCAAGAAAGAATGAAGTGCTGGAAAGACGATGATCGTCTTGGATGCACATTTTTATGTAATTATTGTTGTGAAAAATAATAAAATAACAGCCGCAAATAAGTGTACCAGCAATAATATGCCTGTTGTTTTGGTGGAACTTCGAGAACAATGCCCTCACAGAAGAACCCTCTTTCATTGTGACAATGTCACTGAAAACTCAGTCAGGGTCTATGGTCGTACGACCATAGAATATTTGACTACATAGGACATACAAATTATTCATCATCAACCATGCAACTCCGATCTCGCACCATGTGATCACTATATATTGTCAAGAATGAAACAAAAAACTGCGATGAACACGATTCTCTAATATCGGAGGAGCGCCAACTGTCTTTGAAAAGGTCGTGGAATCCGAAGCCCTAGCTAAAGTGAGCTTACTGCTTCTCTCATTGGTTTCATCGAATGAAACTATGGATTTATTGCCACGGAGGCAATAAAAACAACAAATAAATTAAAGAGTTCCTAATTGGATCCATTTTTGATATTCTAAAAACTAAGTGTTACATTTCACCATGCATAAGACGTAACACTGAAAGTTTAAATGATATATGAAGTCGACTACTATTGGTTTCTCAGAACAAAATAAGATATTTACAACCATTTTTTGTAACCTATCCCATTCTCAAGATACGTTATTTCAACCTTACTGTAAGAGACCTGAAGTATATGTAACGCGTGGCATCATCAGAGTGATATACGACACGATGCACCTAACAACTTTTACTGTCTTAAATAATGAACGATGGAGAGTACTGGTTTTTTTAAAATTACGATTGTCTGTAAAACTTTAATCCGCGTAATTTTGTTTTTATTTTATTTAGCCAATTTCAATTATTATAATCAGTCACTTTCCCTTTTCCCTCGCACATTTTTGTACCTCCAAATTCGATCTTTTTCTCCAGTTTTTTAATGTTCAGTACTTTTTCTTTAGGGATCACCTCGGTGTCCAGCTGTCATAGGCGATGTAAACAATTTAATTGTTTTTTTCTCTATAACTGCTAAATCATCGTTATAGAAAAATATTTTTTCGACTTTCTCGCAAAGTAAGGAACAGCTCTCACCCTCACGTTTCTCAAAATGTTTAATTTGGCTTAGTCAAAACGTTCTTTATTCACCTTTTGAAGTAGTCGCGACGTCATACATCAGGTACCGTTAGCGATAGGTAGCACGGAGCAACCTAGCAATGCTGCACATAGTACCACTGTAATTATTTAAGTGGGGGGGCTGATGGCACGTAATATTAATTGTGCAAGTACGGCTTTTGACCAATTTTTTCACATTTAGTTTCTGTTCAGGACAAATACTGAATAGTTTTAATATAATAGTGATTGAGAAAAACTCAAAAATAAATAAATATTTTGTATTGAAAAATAAATTACTTTTGCGTAATAACACCCAAATAAAAATGTTATAGATTATTTCCATCTTTTACGTGCAAGGGGAGGAAAAAAATCTTGCCATACCAATTAATGAATATTCATATATTTAAATTAATATATAACCTCAAAACTGACCATTATTGTAAATGATTAAAAGTTAAATCAAAACCATTGTTTGAACCTCCGCAAGGGTTTGAGATGTGAACCCAATTTTGGTAAAAGTTAGACTATACTTATTATTTACGGATCTCATGAAGCTACTTCAATTGTTACAGGTGCAGTTAATTACAAACTATCACAGTCTTCGTAGAATGCAATACAGTGAGAGTCACTTATTAGCTCGACGTAAAATTGAAGAGAGCTTCAGTATTTATTGGACGTAAGACTTTTTATTTCTCCAATCCTTTCTCAAAATGCTCAAAAAGTATGTAAAATTTTAGTATCTATTACCTTTTTTAAAATTTGATTTGGCTAACTTATATCATAATAACAAGCCATTCACAGTACACTTCCCTCGCACATTAATACGGCTCCAAATTTGGGGCACCCAGGGAGGGTGCGCAATAGTCTTTCAAAAATTGATGACATTTCAATTGCAGATATGTGAACGTGAACATGTAATTCAATTTTAAAAAATAATTACTAAAAATAAAATAAATACCGCCATCTAGTGAAGTATTATAATACTGTGTATTTAAGATTATTTCTTATGAAAGATCAGACGTTACTATCAGTTAATTGTTATTCTTTAAATTAATCAACTAGTAACAGAATTTACTAAAAGTTTGGATTCTAATGCAAAAGGAAATTATTAATCCTTTGGTGTAAAAAAATTCAAATTTTAATTAAAATCCATCAGTTTTTGTGTAATACGAGGACACGACCTCATTATTGTTTTTTTGTATGTACAAATTAATTTTACATTTATATAATCGTCATTTCATTTGTTTTCATTTACTGAAATTATCTATTGTAAAGGTTCATTAAGGTTGTAAGCAAAATTTCAATAAAATACATCTAGTAGTTTTTATGTGATGCGCGCTTAGACACCACCCCTGACTGTTGATTCATTGGAATTGGTTAACTTTATATATATATATATGTATGTATGTATATATATATATATATATATATATATATTTACATATATATATATATATATATATATATATATATATATATATATATATGTATGTATATATAAGAGTTAGTTTATTAGTTTTAATTTAATCAATTACATGTTAAATTTTAAGTTATTTAGTTAAACACAATAGATTGGATGGTGATTTCAACTAAAAAATTACATTAATAAAATTTAATTAAGATTATATACGCAATATTATTATTTCATAACTCACAAAGAGTGCATAAGTTAAAATTATAATTTATTTTTTCATATTTTCAAAAATGCTAAAAATTAAATAATATTGCGATCACATTGTTATTTTGCCTTCTATTTGCAACAGTCTGGTATAAAAAATCTGAATGTGTAAAAAGAAAAAAAATTCAGAATGAAAACACAAAGAAAACTATATAACGTAGCTGATGTAACTATATTAAACTTATAAATATGTTTAATTTCATACACGTATTAGATGAAAAAAGTGACCCATGTCATAAAGAAATAAAATAGGAGCATGTTGTGCAATATCTACTACCGTTTCATACATTTTTATTTAAATAAACTAAACATTTTCTTTGATGAATTTTCTTTTGATCTTGTTCCGAACATAAACAAATCCAATGTAGTAGCAAATTCGCTATTTGACAAGGTTTTTAATACTGAATATCAGATTCATAAACAGATGGACTAGTTCTTCCAGTTACTAATTTCATTGTCGATGTTAACAATAAAGGAACGTCACAAATTGGTGAATACTAAATAGACAATTAAGTTACAGTTTGTAATAAAAAAGAAATTAAGTGATTTTTCTTTAATGTCATGTTACTCACATTATATATCCGTATATGAGTTTCTACGCATATAATCTGAATTTTGCTTGTAATATTCATCTGTATAACATAAACATACAAAAAATAATGCAAAACTGTTCAAAAATGGGCATGATTGTTTGGTATTAAACAAATAATAGATTTCTTTTATTGTTCAAAGAGCGTGTTCGGCAGAGACGTTTAACGCAAATTTTATATACATCGAAGACATCTTTTGGCAGTTAAAGCGAATATTTTATATTATGTCTAACAAATTAAGAATATAGTAAAAAATGAAGTACAGTGCTTAAAATTAGCACTATTTATAATTAAAAAGCTATATTAATATTACTCAATGTAAATAATATTACTCAATAATGCTAAGGTTTCTCTCTGCTGAACACACAACACACATCATTCACACCCTCAAAGATATCACAAGTAAACGAAACAAATCCTGAAGTTGAAGCTTAAACCGCTGTCTAGTAAAATTTTGCACATTTAAAAAATATATTAAAATATGTATTACAAATATATATATAACGTACGTAGAGCCACACATGTTATAAGTAAATGTTGCATTTGTCTAGAATGGTCTCATTTTGCAATCCAAGTGTCCTCTTTTATCAATGTTCTTTTTAGCGAAGTCAATAGATAACGTTAGAGTCGCTTTCGAAGCAAAATAAAATTGAGTGTCACACGACTGTTTTAGTTCCAGCTAAACATCCATCGTACCTAAACAAGTCACACTTCAAAAAGTTACAAACAAATTAACTAGAAATTATAATTTGTATTCATAATAAAACATTATTAACGAAAAACATTATTTCAATTGAAAGCACTGCTGGTTCATCGCAATCAGGCAACTTGTTAAGAAATAGACGTAATTTAATGGATGGAAACCGCATTAAAGTTTTATTATTTTAAATGTATATTTATTACTACTAAAAGTAACTACAATAAAATTTCACTTAAGTTACTTTTAAATGAAATCATATGTTTAACAGAGATTCCTTCCGATATGATGTATATACAACATTTTTAAAATAATTCATATACATATCATTTCGTGTTTCTCGTTCGGTTTGTTCATATTCCCTCGAGGCATTGACTTTCCGAGAAAAAAATATGAAAATTTTAAGCGTTAAGGCTACTAAAAGTTTCTAATAAATATCAGCCAAGCATTTGGTTATTATTTAAATTTGGTAAAAAGGAATCCTTATAGGAACCCTTCGTTGTCCCTCTGTCGATTTATCGAGACTGTTTTTTCAGGAACGCATTAGAGATGTGAATAAATCAAGTTTCTAAGTCAATGCCATCAAGAAGCACCCGAAAAATACGGTCATTTATGCCGCATATTTTGACATTTCATTATCGATTCGATATTGATAAGAAAGTTATTCTTTGTATAATTCATCATTCCGTTAAAATTTCGATAAATAATGAACCTTATCAAGAACGAATCAGAAAAATTGCAAATCGAACACAGAAAATACAACTCTCTGCAACGACACCAATAAAAAAATCAATTTAGTCTCGTAACAGCTAGTCAGTCATTAAATTTAGTTACAATCTAATTAGTAACAAAATTGTATCCTAAATTCGATAAACCTCTCAACGACTGGAACAAAAGCCTAAATCATAAACCATCACTTAACTATATGATAAGATAATTTATTTAATGGACATTACGACGTACAAGCGGCTACAGCGGTTTGCATGATAATCGTATTAAGTACATTAGCGAGAGACATAACGGCCGTTGTTCGGTACTTTTAGGCCGCTATCTTGATTTATAAATGCTGGATCCGTAGACGGCGAGTAAAAAATCGTCATAAACGATTAGAATATGGAATGAAGGCACGCAATATTCCTCTCTCTTTATTAACGTCCGTCGCCTCGCGTTTGCAATGTGGAGAATGTCACTCGCATTAGGGCAGTTAAGTACCGCTCGACTATCAGAAGTGGCAGAGGGGGTCTGGTGAGGAATATAAATCATATTATTAGCAGATTTCTCTACGAGACGTGATGTTATTTGATGAAGTATATGGAATATTATATGGCCGACATCGGTTAATAAGTAAGGAAGGCCAATTGTCTTGTTTCATGTTTGTTTTACAGAGACCATTTCAATTCTTGGTCCGCACTGATGTGAATTAATTCTAAATGTCATGCGTTGTGTTATTTAATTAAACAGTTGAATAAGCTATTTCGTTTGCTGGATATAAATACTCGAATAAAAGAATACTAACCAAGTTACCTCGTGAGAACTTCAAATTTACCACTGGAGTACAAAAGAAAATTGATCATTTCTACGTCTGCCCTTAGTTTAGTTTAATTTTTCGATGACAAATATGTTTTAAAAATTAATTGTGGATCACCTGATTTAATATCTAAAATATCGTCGTACCTATCGTAACAATATACGTAATTTAATATCTCTTGACAACTTTTTAATCATTTGTCTTTTTTTAAAAAATTATATCTTAATTTGAATAACCTTTGCTTTTTTAATTCTGTCTTTTTTGTCCATACTTGAGCATAATTGCAAATTTATTTTAGCAACAATTTTTCTCAAATTTTGAGAAGTAAATTTGTTATGCTTCTTCATAATTATTGAATTGAGTTCTTATCCATGTTGCTCATAATCTTGTATTGATAGATGAAACACTGACAGGTAATTCGCTGATATATAACGTTACCCTAGCGCCATCTCTTGGTTAATTTCTGTAAACTCTGACGGCAATATTTTAAAAAATTGATATCATCGTATCTGACAAAACTTTAATTTTGTCGTTTTTTGTTAACTCCATATATCACATGTACTTATCCTTAGCTAATGGAAGTTTCCTTAAAAATAATAGTCTAAGTACATCAATTAAATGTAGCTTCAAAGTCAGTGGTTCACTTTGAAAGATTTTGTTTTAAAAAATTTAATATTTCATTAGGAGACGTGCTGAATATAAATTATATTACAAGTAATAAGACGTGCTGAACATAAAGTGTATTACAAGTAATAAGAATACTATTGTCCAGGCCCGTAATAAATAAAATTTGATCTGCAGTAATTCAGAGTGGTAATTTCGTAAAAAAATGCAAAAAACCTAATAAGTGCGAGTCGAACTCACTCAAGAGGGTACCGTAGCACCAAACAACATTAAACTTAAACATTTTTATTTCTCAAAAACACTTTATAAAACAAAGCTATTGCTGTGATTGGTACTAGAAACAGCCCATATCTCAAAAACAATACACAACATATCTTATTCAAAGCAATTTCGTTGAAACTTTATTTTAGGTTTTTCTACTTTCATTCTTTCAGAAAAGTTAAATACCCATGTTCTAACACACACTTTTTAAGACTTTGTAAGGACATATATCACCAACTATTGATTTAAATAAAAAGTTTATTTTTGAAAGCATTACTTCACTTTTTAAGACTTATATCCCACACACCTATATGATTTGGATTTTTTTCATCTCTGAGTTACAGGTATGGAGTCCCACTCCTAGTATTATTTTTTCCTAAATCCACTACTTCTTTGTATAGCGGTACATAAAAGAGTCCTACCATCCAAATTTCATCTATATAGAGTCAATAATCTCCCAGTAAAATAGCTGTGACATTCGGACAGACAGACGGACAGATAGACAGGCGGACATACAGGACGTAATTCTTAAGTTTCCCTTTTTTCGAAATTCTCAAGCTTTGTAACAATATTATATTCACATTTATTAACAATATTAATTCAAATGTATTTAAAAATTGGTATTAAAAAATTAAATTTGAATATATATTTTCAGATTTGTTTACGTTGCTGTAAAAGTTTATCGCAATTGTGACGTACTAAAAAAACTATATAAATGTTTCTATAATTTATAAATTGTTCTAAATCAAACAAAATTATATTAAACAAAAGAAAATTACTAAAATTAAATGAAATGAAAATATGATAAAATTGCTTCAATATAATTAAATTAAGTAAGACCGATTAAATCAATTCAACTTGCATAATTTTAGTAATTTTATATTGAAACTAATAACACATGGAACGCCAATAATTGAAAAGAAATAAGATATCAAAAATCACAAAAAAATTCAATGAATTCCATAAACAAATAAAATTATATTCGCAATTTTATTATTTTTATGTGCATTAATATTCATTATTGTAATCTGAAATTAAATCTTATAGAAACCAAGAATGTAAGCTGATAATCTTCTGATTACGCGGCCAAATACTTCCATGTTAATGAGATGTCAAAAAGCATAAAATCAAATGTAAAAACGTCGTAGAACACCACATACTCGTATAAAACAGTTTACAAATTAACGTTATTATTACATAGCAATGATACTTAATAAAATAAATACTACGTAAACACTTAATTAATGGTGAGTGACACTCAGCAAGTATTAAAACATTTAAGCGAGGATAGAAATAATGATTTGCATATTATTTAATAATTATTTATTTGTAATTTCTGTAAAACGATTACTGTAAATATTTTTAGAATGCTTATCCCTTATTAGTTATCCAAGACGTTTATCATATTCTTCCAAGGCAGTCTCTGAAGAAAATAAATTGGTTTTAATGAAAGTGGTCGCATATCCAACGCCCATCACATTACTGTTCAACAGCGAAGGTTTTTACTCGGAATATTACGCTACGCTAAGAGCAGAATCTCCTTTGTGAGCCCGGATTTCCAGTCGATATACGTTGTTATCTCGAAATGATTTTTTTATTAAACAGAAGTATCTATATCTCGAAATATAAAATTGTGATTTTCCGGATTTCAGTTGTTATAATATACGTTATTTGAAAGCTATGAGGCGCTTTCAACTTAGTTTCTTTCCATTTTCGTCGACAAATATCGCGAGGAGCTCTGACACGTTCGAGGGAAAAGTATTTTCTGTCGACGAAATTATGACGTTGTTGATAAAAAGACAAGCATACTTACACTTGATGTGTATAGCAGACGCATTGTATCAAACGCAATCTGAGATGTTTACTCTCCTTGATAGGAAGGCTTCTTTCAATATGAAACGGGAAAAGGGAAGTAAAAGTGATCTAATGTCAATATTCATCCACTTATTACTTATCGTACTTGCATCAATACCCAATATATACGCATCTTAGAAGTATCAATACATTGATGGAAATAGCAAAGTCTGTGGATATTTCATAAATTCTTATAGTTAAATTACGATTTTAATTTAAAGCAAGAGTTTGTCAATCTCATTGTAAACTCATTGGAGATTTCCATTAATCGAATATCACGGATTGTGGAGAGTATAATCTAGGAAAAATCTAGAGATTAATAAAGGCTGTTAACATTTAATAGTCTGCAAGAAAATGTTAGAAAAGCTAAGTTAAATTCTTTTAATCTTAATAAAAATTGGTTTGAAATTTCAAGATGGGATTCAAACTTATCGCAATCCATTTTGTTCTGATCTGCATAAATAAGTATTTAACATCATATACTACAACTTTGTGAATCTGGGGCTATGGTCACCTATCATTTTATCCTCGTTCTCAGATTATTCAGTTCGGTACTCTTAGACGTGATCTGCAACGAAAACTTTTCACCATTGTATTCCGCCATCTCGCTCCATCCTCGGTGGTATGAATGATGTTTGCAGGCAGCAACTTCGAGTGTAGAGATAATATGCTTGAATGAAAGCATGGGATTATATCTGCTCACTTTCTTCCCTTTCATTTCGCTAGTTGCAAATGAAAGGGAAGAAAGTGAGCAGATATAATCCCTCCTCCATCCCTACTCCTTTTTGAATAACCTCTTTCTTGACAACGCGGCCAAAGTATTCAGAAATCATGATCTTTTTTATTGTGTACATATAAGTCTATAAAATGTATGTAACACTTCTACAGATCAACTTAAATAGAAATTCTATTTTAGAATTCCGCGCTTCGTTAAGGCAAAATACAACAATAATTGTATCACATTTTGTCGTCCGTCTAGCACTTTGTAGTGTTTGAACCATGATCGATTTTTTTTAATATTAAATAGTATTGTCATACTGCAAATTTATATAAAAAATTAAATTAATTTAATAACGCATAAACCCAATTGAGAACCTGAAATATACTTTGGCAATGAGGACAATGTTTTGAAAATCCGCTTGTTCATTTTTTTCTCCTGTTGCCTTATTTTAGTATTTTTTTTATATGGGTCATCCTGTTCTTGGAATACCCAACGACTATCCCGCAAACTCCAAAAACGATATGCCAAACTACCTGTTTTTTAAAAGGAACGGTATATTTTACAGGTAACACTTAACATCTAACGCGCAGATTTGTAAATATTGTAACTCTTTAATGAGTACTTCTATTTGCTCAATAATTAAATAATTTTATATTAATTTGCCCAAATGAAATGTTATCTACATTTTACATTCATGGTTGATTTGACTAAAGAAGTTAAATGGCTTAATTCTAACTTCGTAGGCCTAAACTTTGCCGGCATTTATATTCTGATTTTTCCGTATATTACAATTATCGACGCTAAATATGTCACTTTTTTTCTCCATGTCTGAGTGCAATTTTCTTCTGAATTTATTTTATTAGTAGTAATCAATGATAATTATGTTTCCTGAACAATTTTTTTGGAATTGAATAAATAAAAAATACCTTCGAAAATTTCGTAGCTATGAAAAAAATTATAAACAAAACTGTTAAAATTTTAACTTCTCATCAATCGTTTTTCCTATCGATCTCATAGGCTATTTGGTTTTATTTCATTGCTACGATTTTAATTTTTCGTAAACATATTCTAATGTTTCAAACGTTACTCAAAGTTAACATTAAATCATGAATAACACTAATTTCTAAAACACATAAATATCTATTTTAATATAAAAACACAGGTACGAAAAAAAAAATTAATTACGGGAAGCTAAGGTTTTTAAAACCTAAATCAATACAATTTAAAAAAGTCTCCTTGTCTTCAATATACTTCATCAATTGATTACATTGCCTAACCATATTTAGAAAAAATATGTATGAAACATTTATATTTTGATAACAAAAAAATTGTTAGCAGAGAAAAAGTATCACACCTCATTTAAAGAAATATATATTTGAATCTTGGTAATGCATATGGAAAAATTATGAGATTATTGCTAAAATCAAAAAAGGTAAATCTGTAATTTAGTAAATTAATAAATTTTACTTTTCTTTTATTTTTTTCAAAATAATTATTGTAATATTGGTTTTGCATATTTCTCTACCTCTTATTTTATAATGAACACATAGTTTTTTGCTTAAATTCAACTCAAAATTGTTTAAATTTTAACTTCACCTCGCAACCAATAAAAGATTCAATTAAAAAGCATATTTAATTTCGGGATCGTTGACCAGAAAATAAAGGATAAAAAAATAAAGGGCGAAAACCACAAAACACAAAGGCTCATTATGTATACTTCCCAGCACTAGAAGCTAGTTTGCTTCAAATAATATTTGAAAGCCTTCTATTGTCTGCTTTATTATGCGAATTTACGGCCACAGTAAGAGATGGATGTCTGAATACTTGTTTATCTGGAAACGCTGTTATGAACAAATTACTAACACGCGATTCTGCTCTCTTTGAGTACATTTAGTGCGGGATTAAGATAAAATTGAAGTTAAATTACATTTCTACAAATGTGCCGGGCTCATTTCGCTCTCAATGCGAATGAGTGCAAGTTTGTGGGTGCAGCAATCAGGTCGTCGCGGGCGTCGCGGCCTGGACCATGTCGAAATTATTTCGATTAATCTTTGACGACTTATTTATACCTGTGCCACACCGTATATAAGAGGTTTTCAATAAGTGATCAAAATTGAAGATAATATTCTAAAGTTCAAATATAAAAAAAATATTTCTCTTCATTTTGATTAATTGAAAAAAACATTTTAGAAACATCGGTCCGATTTTTAAAAAAGGTTGCTCTAAACGTTCAAGTTAAACATTCTAGTTATGTTACATAGTTACGAGAATGGGTTTTAAAAACTCATGTTATACTATTATGTTTGAACCTGTGAATGCGTACATTGCATTGTTTCACAAAATTCCGATTTGCCCATCATATATTTTGCGGGCTTAGAATTGTCATGATGATTATAACTATTTATTTAATTACTTAATTAAATTCAAATAGAATCAACTCATTTACGATAATTGAAAACTTACGTATCTAATCAATTTGTATTTATACATTTTTATGTCCTTACTTTTTAATTATGTTCGAAATAAAGTCTATTTTGCTTAAAAGACCATTAAAACTTATATGTTTTTCTAAACCTTTGTTACACAACATTCTTATAATTTCTATGTATCATATTAACGCTCACAACCTAAAACGTGACAATGTTTAATCATCTCATAATATTCGCGATAATTGTTCTTGCTGCCAGCATCGTGATCGATAAGGCATGCCAAACATCACATCCATATATAACCTGTATACTGCTGCGCTTGTGCGCAGTGCGCATGTTATCAATTAACCGACACCGCCGCGCAGGAAATGTGGATTATTTAAATATTACTACTGCTAATATATCCATCCGTTCATTTTATTTTTAGCGTAAGAATCGACAAATGTTTTAATAAAATATATAAGTCTCATTTTTATTGTATGCTTTATTTACTGCTTTATAAAGGCTTCTTAAAATTTGGACACTCATTCAAATGTAACTATGTAAGGAAATTTCCTGGTGAGTGTTCTAGGTATTACTTTCGTTGAATTATTTTTATTAAATATTATCTTTTAAAGAATATTTTTAAAAACGGTCTTTCTATACGTATTATGAAATGCGAAAGTTTGCAAATCGCTTTCATGAACTTATTTTAATCTAGAGGTTTCTAGTGTAAAATTTAAATCACTGGAAATTTAACTAATTATGCTAAAAATAATGTCGGAATGTAACCTTAATCTAATTAAATCAAACAGTTTGAAACCCTATTCATAGATCTCATATTTGGAAGCTTTATGCGTGTGAAAGTGAACTAAGCTTTTTATTTAAAAGAATATTCTGTTATATTTAACCAGAAACTTTCGTTAAGAATATATTTGATTTTTGGAAGCAGAAAACATATTCATTGAACAAGTAATAACGAAATTTAAATCACTGAAAATTTAACTAATTATGCTAAAAATAATGTCGGAACGTAACCTTAATCTAATCAAATTTAACTGTTTGAAAGCCTATTCATAGAAGTCATATTTGGAAGCTTTATGCGTATGAAAGTGAACTAAGCTTTTTATTTAGAAGAATATTCTTATTTTATAAATATTTAACCAGAAACTTTCTTCAAGAATATATTTGATTTTTGGAAGCAGAAAACATATTCATTCAACAAGTAAAGGGTTTATTCAAATAAAAGTGAATCGTGTCTTCGTCAGCAGAGAAAAACCCTACGGATGTTATTTGTACACTGAAAAAAAAATTTCGGATTCGAGTCTTTCGCGAAAAGTGAAATAAGATCATACTGATAAAATACCGAAAGTAATTTAAAACTGTTTCACCAATGAGAAAGCAAAAGAAGGACTAAAAGTATGTTTGTCGCTAAAGATCGCAAAATTGTAAATTTTGTCGTCAAGTAAAATATTTCTTAATCTTAATTATTATAATTTTATTCATTTATGGTTAGCGTAGTTATTTTTATTATTTATTTATTATAGAATAAACGATAAAACACAGTCACATTAAAAAATGTTTATCACAGATTTCGTTCAGTAACTTAAAATGTTTCAATGACGTTAAGTAATTGTAAGATAGTCCAAGTAATTGAGTAAATAAATCAAATTACTGTATTAAAAATAATTTCAAAAACGACCGAGGGCGAGTTTGGCACGCTCATAAATGGTTACTTACCACGATTGAAGTGAAATTACTATTTGCATTATGTTATTCCTAATATGGATTTATAATACATATTTAATAATACCAACTATAATTAAAAAGGGGGAAATATATATTATCATAAATATTTAATAAAACTATGACATATTTAATTATCGTCATAATTTTCACACACAAATAAAAATAAAATAAATAAACTTTAAATATGCGATAGAAGGGAATTCACTTGAAAAAATTGACAACATGCGTGACCTTGGTGTCAATTTCGATAGTAAACTGCATTTTAGTTTGACCATTGAGCAGATTGTATCTAACGCCTATAAAATGCTTGGCTTTGCATTAAGAATGGCCAAAGTATTTAAAAATGCTGAAACGTACTTATCCTTGTACAATGCTCTTATAAGAACACAACTTGAATAGACTGTAGTTGTCTGGAATCCACTATATGCCACTTATTCTGATAGAAACGAGAACATACAAAACAATTTTTTTAAAGATCTTCAACATCGTATAGGTAAAATATTACTTAATAATTATAAATGAAATGCCCTCTTTCATAGACGTTCATTATTACAGTTGATGATTATGTTCAACATCTGTCAAGGTAATTATGACTGTCCATCTCTACTGAGTCATGTAAAGATTCGAACTCCCAAACTAACTCGTAACCATCTCTTATTTCGTGTCGATAATGCACGAACAAATACCGGTATCAGAGCACCTTTACGGCTGTTGTGCGACTTGCACAATAAAGAAATGTTGACACTTGACATCCTTGCCACGCCCCCAGTTTCGATCAGATGTAAATAACAGGCTCCGTAAAATTTATGCACAGCAGACGGATCAGTAATGTTATTATCATTTTACTTTATTCATTGTTTGTCCAACTTAGTTAAATAGAGTGCCTTACATAGATAACTTGTAATTAACAATTGCAACTTTATTTAATTGATAAGTTAGAAACAAGTGTTTTCCGTGTTAATTTTATGTCTTATTCTAAGAAAAAAAATATTGTTTCACTTACTTCAATTAACATTGTCACATTTATGTATTGTTGTATTTAATTGGAAATATTACTAATGTATTTATTTTTCTTTTTTATTCGTGAAAATGTTAGAACACAAATTTATTTCGTATTTAGTGTTCATAGAATATTTCAAATAGTTTGTTTTTGTATTCTTCCCTTTACATAAAATAAAAGTAAAATAAAAAATAAAGTGGTCTCTGAGAAAACTGCTCAGATAGACCGGCATACGAAAAAGTGAGTGATATTATAATTTTATGACAGGAAAATGAAAATGCTTACCGAATCTGGCAGAGAACTTCCAACATCTGCAGTAAAACCATCAACTATCATCACACACCCAATATAGTCGAAATATAGTCGAGATGTCTTTATTACCATACAGTACGCGGTAATTGTAATGATTCTCTAAAATGCAATTTTTTCATTTATTTCTGTAAGAAACAATAACAAATAATGGTTATAACATGACTGTTTTTCGTGTATGTAAATATACATATATATATATATATATATATATATATATATATTTGTTTATTAACGATTTCCCAGAATGTTTTCAATACTTTAAAGCATCCGTAAATTAAATATTAAAACCACATCAGGTGTGCCTTTAAGTCAGTTGACATTCAGTAAAATATCAAGAAAGGTTTTTCTTAAGATTACAACCTTACAATTAAAAATTTTTTTTCATTTTCTTCAGACATTAAACATTATTAATTCACATTACTCGATTCGCCCGTTGTGTAACGAGTTTCAAGACCTACAAAATGAAACCACTGTGCAGAAAAAGTACCTAATGTTTTTTAAACAAGTATAAATGATTGAATAGATAAACAAACAAATAGCAAACAAGTAGCTATTTTCTTGGCCTAAAATTTCAAATACACTGAATTCATTTAAATGTAATCAAGTAAATTTATTGGAAATTAATTTGACTTTTATTTCTCATTTTCCCCTGCTTGATGAAGGTTTTTCATTGTATATGCTAAATTCTCCGGTATATGGCTATATTATCATAGGTGTAGTGAAATAATATTAATAGGACTAGAAACATAAAGTTATTTCATTTGTATTTTAATTTAGAATAAGGAAATGCTTTTAAAAATTCATTAGATTCCATGAAGAATTATTCCATTAATAATAAGTCTCTCGAATCGTTTATGTAATTCAAAGTGCATCATTAAATTCTTTAGGATCTAATATTGCATATTCTAATACATCCCTCCAAGAACAAAACCGTTAACTAAAACCTATGTTCAACAATTCTTCCAACAACCTTTTCAATCAACTGATTATACCAAGGATCTTCTCGTTGGAAGGGATTTAACACTTCGTACAGAAGGCAATTGCATTTCACCTGATGCTATAAGAGTGTAATACGACGACCAGCTTGTTGCGAAAAATGAAAACTGTGTTTAAGCTTCTTCAAATATAAATATTTAAGCTTAAAAACAGTTCGGTCGGTTTCGGTACAATCGGTAATTTAATTGGTAACAAGCAAATTCTATTAAAAATGTTGATAATTCAGTGATCACTGTGATAAATATTTAATAAAGTAACGTATATATCAAGTAAGCAGCTATACATATGTATATGTGTGTATGTATATATATATATATATATATATATATATATATATATATATATATATATATATATATATATACATATATTTATATATATTATAATGTACGTTTTCTAACTTATTTTGAAGCTAGATACACAAAAAAGTAAAATATGATAATCCGTATGTAGCGGAGAATAAATAATGCCAGCAATAGATTTATTAGAAACGTTTTTTCAATGCCGCCTGGTACATCCGAGTAAATAATTCGCCAGTGTTGTTGTGGATCTGGTACATGATAATGTTGTCAATTTTTTTTTATTGTTATGGAGAAGTGGTTTGTTACGAGTAATATATTAAAGTAATTCGTTGATGTTCTAGCTTTTTTCTTTTATAATTTCGAAGTTTAACATACTGAAAGCGTCTTGTTGTGGTGCTGGCATCCCAAGTTGTACAGGTCTAGTTTTTTATAGCCACATATTTATCTTCTAGACGAAGGAATGTTTCATTGAAGATCAAGCTAAAGCTCATTCAGAACTGGCCATTGAAATCAATGTCCAAATCTGACATTGATACAATATGTCATAACTCATACTCTCTTCGAAGGTTGAAGGAG
Organism: Druceiella hillmani; assembly: GCA_039881145.1. Classification (NCBI taxonomy): domain Eukaryota; kingdom Metazoa; phylum Arthropoda; class Insecta; order Lepidoptera; family Hepialidae; genus Druceiella; species Druceiella hillmani. The sequence continues at coordinate 1,837,433 of JAYKKI010000098.1, read as the reverse complement.
TCCCATAGCTTGTTTTGGATTTGATGGATTACATGTATGTTAGTATTATGGCGAATAAATCTCCGATTTGGTCAGCTGAGGCTGTGAGTGAGGCTTCTTGTAGTGTTAATTCTGAAGGGTTGTCGTTTTCCAGTAGTTCTAAGCATTGGCATGCTTATCTGTACGTATGACATAGGTAACCGTCAACGGTCTTGAAATCTGTGAAACTTCTTGGTCCCCGTATTTCGTATAGCAACATCCGGAGATAGAAACATTCGGCGTTATTCGAATGTACGGTGTATACTCGGTTTAGTGCCTTAGTTTTCATGATTCTTGTACTTTACTGGAATTCCTTATTTTTGTCGCTGAAAGATTTTTCTTGTTGTATTTCACATATAATAGATCCATTTGGCACAGTTGGAAAAAGGTTGTTAATGTTGTACTCTTATGTGGTTCGCTTGCAATTTTTCTAGGGGTATCTTTTGTGGAGTAAACGCTCTTTTCATTCTTCAAATGTACTGCTAGATGTTGCACAGTTGGTTCGTGTTCGTGTATGGGGAAACCGAAAATCCGCCGCGCTACTTCGTTACTCTTGATGTATTTTCCCGTTTGGTACATGAGGATCTCGTCGTTTCTGTTCTGTTGTTCGCTACCTTTGGCTATTTGAAATATAACATTGCTTTTGTTCACATACTTACAGACATATTTAATGAATTTCACTGAATTGCATGCATCAAATTGAATCACATGAATTGAACGTTTATGTGTACTTGGAACATTTTGTAAAGAAGTGGGTTATATGGTACTACATTGATTATCTATTTCTAGTTCGTCTCTGCCTCCTATTTGTATTTTGCCGTGAAGCCACGTTCTTTACGTGATCGTCTTCTATATTTGGGATAATCATCATCTCCGGTTTGTGTTGATATTTTGTTTGGATATTTTTTTGTACATTTTCCATAACGCATACATGAGAAATTGGGGTTTAACGGCCCGAATGACAACGTCATACTGCACCGAATCTGCTGGTGGATTGGGAAATTCAGATTGGATGGTATTATCGATATCCGTGGGATGAATTCTGTGGTGTAGCCATATGAAATTGTTTGAATAAGGTGATCATCGTGTTTGCGATCCGATTGCATACGTTCTGCACTTAACGGTTCCAGAGATATGGTATTTTATAATCACTTCAATAAATCTCATTTGTTTTTGTCGGAAAACTCGGGCTATTATGTCGTGCCGATTCATAGGGACTTGTTCGGATATTAGTTGTTCTTTGATTTTGGCCACGATAAGTTGTGATGTAAATGTTGTAAAGAGGTCAGGTCATTCATATTTTCTTACGTAGGTCATGGCATCTTGAGTGTATTCTTGCATGTGTCTTGAATTTCATATAAAAGATAAGGGTAAGATTACTATTGTTCTATTATCATTAATGTTTTCATCATTTATGATCGCGTCTCGAGGTGGATGTATTATTCTATGAGTAGTTTCTTCTCATTTAGTCTTATGTAAAGCATCCGTTCCACTTCTTATTTTTGCATACATATCTACCAGGAATTGTTGGAATAAACAGAGAGTGTTGAGAACGTTATTCTATTTTTCATTGTTTCTGTTCATTAAGCTGAAAGCGGAAGCAACTTTTTTGTTTGTTTTTACGCATGTTTCAGGTTGGATTTGTTTCATATTGAAATAATATTCGTCTTCTCCGTGCAGAAATATTAAAGGATATTGGAAAGCATCATTTGAACTGTGTGCATTGTAGTCCTTCTCTTCGTCGTTGTACTTGTACAATTATGTCACGGCTGTGTATTCATTGTCCACAATTACGATGGCGACGTCGTCTATCTAAGGTGCATTAAATCGACGTTTGTGTTCTCAAGGTAGTCTCTTGTCGGCTCGAATTATAACTTTATATTCATCACAAATTATTCGGTCTAGTGCTATTTTGAATATGTGAATAAGTTGATTGTGTTTGTGTGAGATCCTCTCTTCATTTTGGATTATTTCTCGTCTCAATCCACTGATGTTTGTGCATCGTCGATCAATTTCTATTTCTTCATTTCGGAAGAAATATACTGCAAGTATATTTCTTTATAGTCGTCGTTGGTTAGTGGTAGTAATGATTCCATTTTGTGATATATTTATCCTTGGACGGAAAAAACATACCCGATTCCATCTCTTCTATTATTGATCGAAATGACACCAAAAGAAGTCATTTGGAAGCAGGCCTCGTATACTCTTATATTTGAAAGAAAATATTTTGATACTGGAGTTTCCCCGGTCATGTAATGTAGAAAGTCCTGCGGAGGTGCTTCTAGTGGCGGTAATCGATTTTTTCCATTCATACAACAGATTCCAGGTTATGTTATCAATGTTTCCTATTACAACGGATTTGAGGGTGATATTTTCACGAAGGGTGATATTTTCATAGGTGGCTTGCACAATCTTTTAATGTAAGATTGTGCCGCAATTCTTGATTCTTCAATTCGTTCATTTCGTTGTTCTTTGGTTTCTCTGCTTCTTACGATGCTCATCCTTGTTCGTTGGGAAATTAAGCCTGCTTCGTCCTCTTCGACTGTTTCATTTATTCGCTATTCTTTTTGTTTTCGCCATTTTGCTTAAAAACTGGCAAGATCTTCTCTTATACGTTTGGGCATTGATTAAAATATAAATCAAACTAACTTTTTATTGCGAAATACACTAGGTACACTTTAAACACTTTATTTTCTATGTATGTTCAGTCACCGAATCACTTTGATTACTCACACTTTACTGTTTGTTTTTATTCACTCACTGCATTTCACTGATAAGAAACTGAGTTCAAACCCACGATGGATCTTGCTTTATATACTCCTACCAACGGGTAGCTCCATCCACACTAAAAATACTTCGAATGGTCCACAATGTGCCAGAATATTCCACAACATTTGAGAGCGTTCTGGAATGTTACATAATGATCTGGGATATTTCCGGAACGTTCCGGACTATACCAAATATTTCACAACATTCCAGAATAATCCGGGATGTTCTGTAATGTCATGGAATGCTCTCGAACATGATAGAATGTTCTCAGCTGTTCTAGAAATTTCTAAAGGGCGATATTTTCAGCCCTTAAGCACGTCCTTTAGGTAAAAATAGGAACCTTTTTCATGGATAGAGGGCTATCACACCCTTGATCGTACCGGGACCCGTTTTTGAGTGTTAGCGGCACGCACATCATACACTTCCTTTTATAACATTTGTATTGATTACTACGGCTAATTCTTTTAAACAATTGCATGAAAGATATTCCTGAAAAACATAATTTACGTTATCGTTACGTGTATACTCAATACCAAAATTGCTAGTACAGTTACAACTCGAGGGATGATCAAAATAAAATTCGGTATGGTTTTAATCCGATAACAGTTACGCTCATCGTCTTTAGCACTACATACGGTCGTCTTTAGCGTGAAATTATTTGAAGAAATTTTCATTTAACAGATTTAGGGTAATGACAATAGCAATATAAGTGTAGTTACACACAACCAATCATATTTATTTAAAACACCAAAACATATCTTAAAGTTAACGTGAGTTTTCTCTTGATTCCATTAAATTGGCAAATATTAATTTCGTCTCAAACTATCACAACTTTATATTTATATGTTACGAGGCATTTCAAACATACGATCGCATCATCTGGTTATTTCTCACCTGCCCAATTGCGGTTCGTGAATTTCTAGTTTTATTTATGTAGTTTTATTTATCGTTCTTGGAAATGAATATTCAGAAAAGTGTAAATGAATAGAAAAATATTTGGCTAATACAACAGATTGGGAATTTTCCTTTTTTTCTGAAGCAACTATTGAAGACAGGGGAAAATCTTTTTGATATTGCAAATGTTTTTAAAGTTACGTGGGGTAACTATATTTGAACACGTATTGTTTGAATGCTTAAGTAACATTAAAATATATTAGAGAAATTAGTTATAATTTCAAATGAAATTATTAAAAAGACAAAAATTAACTGCGAGTGTCCCGCGAATCACAGAGCAGAAGTCAAACTTCCACAATAGTTTCATCTTATTCAAGTTACCATAACTTCCTTATTTTTTATCCACGATAACATGCGTTTTTTGAAAATATTCATATAATTTATGGACAGTTAGTCAAATAATACTCTTTATTAATTGTATACATTTGATCCTGCATACACGTTACAAAATGCCACCAATTATCGTTGTCGTTTTAATAGTTTACAATACGAAACCATGTTTATTTTTCATCGATGACGACATTCGTTTTTTGAAAATATTTATATAAATTACGGACAGTTTTTGAAATATGACACTTTATTAATTGAGCGTAACTGATTCTGCATAGTACGTCAAAGAATGTCATAAATCAACTTTGTCATTCATGGTGTTCACGATACGAAAACATCCTCATTTTCATTTTCAATGTAGCTCGTTTTTTTGAAAATATACAAAAGAATTAACAAGTATGTGGCATTTTGGTAGCTTTGTATACTTATGAAACATTTAAATGACCCTTAATTAAAGAAACTCTTAACTACCTTGGCAAACTTGAATTACCCTTCAGGATTTCTGCTGTGGTTAAAAAATATTTCACATAACAAGTTAAAGTATATGGCAAATTTCTGCCTCGTTGTTCCTAGAAAAGCTCACAAATGTTAAATAGACACGAAAAAACTAAAAATAAATTAATGAATTATGCTGAATTTTTTATATCCTTTGAGCTTCCGAGTAATTATTTATATGAATAAAAAATCAAATTTTTGACGATTCTTTTTCTCTTTTACGTCACTTGCACATTATATTAACGTTACATTCAACGCATGGAAAGTAAGCCAAATATAATTTTGTGTATTTTTATATTAAAATGACATAACTTTTTATTATTAAAAATAATTATTATAGTGTAAGAGGGACTGAACCACGAAATAAAATATAAAAACCGTACTATTAAAATCATAACGCGATGTGAGTTATTTTGACAGTTGGTAACATGGGCAAATGTCCTAGGCCTCCATAGGCCGTTATATTTGAATTATTGCAGTGTCATTTGTTGGCACTTTGCTTGTATAGACAATTATTATTAACAATTGGTGTTCTACAGGAGCTGAATTCATCCAAGCCATGATTCTTTCCATGTATTTTGGATACTGCTTACCTAATTAAGTATGTCATGAAATGCAACAACAAACATGCGTCAACTACGACGGCGTCCTCGCTATGAATTCGTAGCCTCGTATCCTCGCTATCAATTTATTTAATATTTTGTGTCTAGAAGATTAAAACAAATATATCATTAAAGACTGTACACCAGAAAAATTCATCTTGACAGAATTACTCATACTTAAAGTTTGTACGCTGACATATGACATTGCCATTCCAGCTTCTTCGTTACGTAGTGTACTGTGTTATTTTCTGTGTATTGTTTTCTAACATCTTTTTAATCTTTTGATATTATATGACAGTTAATGTTTATTATAAACATTTTTTCTAGTTATTTGACCAAATGCATATGTTATTTGACCAAATATTGTACATGAAGAGATATAAATCTCGTTAATTTCATCAGTAAAAATTTTTGATGGGCGTTGAAATCGGCAACTAGACCGAGGTCCAAACGAAAATTGGCCACGTACAATCAAATAAATACATTTCTTATACAACTGTTTGACCTTATCGAATTAACTGCACGTTTAGAGAAGCACGACTTTTTATCAAAAAAATCGATTAAAACTTGTCAACAAATATTTAGTTACACACATGATTCATAACCTATTATTAAAACGTATTTTTCATCAAATAACGATATGGAACAAAACGAAGCCGGGGAGAAATGTACAAATGAATAATTATATATTTTACTCTAGTGGTATGTTCTAATCTAAATTATTAGATTAATTTTCTCATTAAATAACGTAAACTAATAAAGTTCATTATGATGGATTTAGTTATATTGAAAGTTCCTACGCTGACGTATGACAGTGCCATTCCAGTTTCTTCCTTACGTAGTGTACTATGTTACTTTTTGTATTTTTTTCTAACATTTTTATTATTCTTTGATATTATATGTATTAGTCTTTGATATAATGTTTAAAAGTTTGACAAAATACATAATATTCTTCAAAGAAATCGAAATTTGCAATATGCAGTATTGCACATAAATACATATATATTTTGTTAATTTTGATAAAACCCCGAACTTCTGGAAACTGTTACTTAGTTATTATTGATTTATAGATACCCAGGGTTACGAAACAGTAAACATTTTCAAAGGGCGTTGAAATCAGATCACTAGACAAAATTATATATGAAAATTGGCCATATAATTTCATGACCATTTAAATATATTTCATATGCAACAGTTTGACCTTGCACATTAATTGCACGTTTAGAGAAACACGATTTTTTATCAAAGAAAATTATCAAAAACTTGTCACCGGAAATTTGGTTAGATACATGATTCATATCCTATCGTTAAAACACATTTTTCATGAAATAACGACATGTATCAAAACGAAACGAGGGACAAACGTAAAAATTTTTAATCATTTTTTTTACTCCAGTGGTACATTTAACATTCTGACGACGTAACTAGCTTAGTATGCTTTTATTATGGTATTTATATCTAGCAAGCTATATAGCTTATTCAGCATTTTAATTGAATAACAAAACATATGACACTTGGAATTCATCCAAACCAGTGCGGACGGAGAATTGAACTGGCCCTCTGTAAAACGGGCGTAAAGAAAGACAATTAGCCTCCCTTCTTATAATCCGAGTTCCATTAACCAATGTCGGCCATATAATATTCCATATGCTTTATCGGATAACATCGCGTCTCGTAGAGAACTTCGCTAATAATATTGTTTATGTTCTTCAAAAGACCCCCTGTGCTACTTCGAATAGTTGTGCAGTACTTCTGCCCTAATGCGAGTGACATTCTCGACATCGCAAACGTGAGGCGACGGACGTCAATAAAACAAGAGGAATATTGCACGTCTTCATTCTAATCTATTCTAATTGTTTACGACGATTTTTACTCGCCATCTGCAATTCTAACATATATAAATCAAGATAGTGGCGTAAAAGTACCGAACAACGGCCGTTATGTCGCTCGCTAATGTGCTTAATATGGCTATCATGCAAACTGCTGTAGTCGCTTGTATGTCATAAAGTCTATTAACTAAATTATGTTATCGTATAGTTAAGTGGTGCTTTATATAATTTGTTCCGCTCGATGAGGAGTATATCGAATTTAGAACATAATTTTGATACTAATTATAGTGATAAATTCACTTAATGCCTGACCGCGGCTGTCACGAGATTAAATTGATTTTTTATTGGTTTCGTAGCAAAGATAAACAAAAGTTGTATTTACTATGGTAGACTCGCAGAGTTTATTCGATCCATCATTGTTAAGGATCACTGTTTAGGGAAATTTCAGGGGAATGGTGAGTTATACTAACAGCAACTTTCTTATGAAATTCGTAGCGATAATTAAATGTCATTTCCTTTTTAATAGTCCAAAATAAGATACAAAAGTTTATTTTTTATATAAAAATGTAGATAACTGCACTTGCAATGAATAATTCGTATGATTACCCAACTAGTCGGCCTTGCAATGGACGGAGTAGACGAGATGTTTGCGTTATGTAGGAATATTGTGTTAAACAAATGGTAAACTTTTTTTAATATTTATCACCCGGTAAATATGAATATAAGACGTGCTTTTAATGTATTTAAAGCTGCGTTCGGCAGAGAAACACCTTAGATGACGTTGAGTAACAGTAATATAGCGTTTCAATTGAAGAAAAAGTGCTAATTTTAAATATTATACTTAATTTATATAATATATTCTTAAATTACAAAACATAATATATATATATATATATATATATATATATATATATATATATAAGACATAAATATTCTTAATTTATAAGACATATAATGTAGAAAAATTACAAGGAATCTGTTACTGATTTAAAGCCAAACAATTGTGTTTAATTTTTAACAGTTCATTTTGTTTTGCATATGTGTATATTGTATGGGTGAATATTACAAGTAGGAATAAAATATACGTGTACAAAATCGAGCGCAACCGTACGTATAACCCTTAAAGTAGTCACGCCTCTAATATGCGGATATATACAATTTGTTACCATACATCTTTTTAAAAAGCATTTGTAATATTTTTATTCAAACCAAAACCTAACCATGAATGTAATATTTTTCCATTTGTGATGTTCCTTTATTGTTTAAATCAACGAGAACATGGGAGAATTGGTCTAATTCTGGTGAAACTTGATATTCCGTATTAAAAACCAAGTACTAAGTTGAATTCATTACTGAAACACGCTTAATTATGTCCGGAAAAGGATACGTAGAAAATTAACCAAAGAAAATGTTAATTTATACAAAACAAAATTTGAATAGATAACACATAATATGTTTTAACTGTAATTTTTTATAGCATGAATGACTTTTTTAATTTAATACAAATATATAATTAAATATATTACTGAGTTTAATATAGCCGATTCATAAAGTATTGTGTTTTATAACCAATTTTTTCTAATGGTTCAGATTTTTGAAACAACGGTTTAATAAATAGAGGGCAAAAAATAATGTGTTTGGAAGTGTATTAAATTTTATAGCGTTTATAAAAATATTATAAAATAAATTATGATTTTACATTAAGCGCTTTTTACATTAAGTATCAATATATATCGCATGTATAACACTAACTAGATTTTATTAACTTTTCAGTTGCAATCACCTTGCGTTCTATTGTATCTAATTAGTTAACGGTTAATTATGTAAATAATGATTTATAATTAATTTAACCATTGATTATTTGAAGAAACCGTAAATATAAACCATTACTATTTCACAATTCTGTGAGTTTATATTTATTGGTTCAGTAAACTTACGTTAAAAAAAACTCTTTGACATAAATAACTAATTAAAAAGTTTTCCCGTAAGATGATGGATAAATGAAAGATTTTAAAATAACTTCCTTTCAATTTTCAATATACCATTTGCAAAATAAATCTGGAACGGTGATATAATTCAAGTTTCAATAGGAAATTGAAAAATTAGTAACTTTTCTCAAATCGCGACGTTTATATCAAATTAAGGGCGAAAAAGGTATACATTTAATATTACTTGATTTATTTTTCCAGAAAACTTCCTTCAAGTTTCTCTTTTAATTTTCAGAAATATCAACAACTTTCCTCAAATCAAATGATATTTAATAAAACTACAGGACAAATATTACAAATACTAGACTATTTAGGTCAATATAACGTTTTGGCAAGCAGTATATCTGCGACCTTGTGGACTATTGTATATTATTTGCTATGTAAATTAAAAAAAAATGGTGAATGGGATGAAACGGCATGGGATGCCTGGCAGGTGTGAAACATTTTTTTTATATTATTATATGGAAAGACTTTTATTTGAACGAACTAAAAAGAAAAAAAGAATTATTCAAATAGTTGTTGATAATAAAATATTAATTTATTTTTATGAAATAAATTAATACAGAAATATGTCTTAACAATCGATTGAAAATATATATTTTAACTTTATAATACTGTTAGCCGAGGAGACGCGAAGCTGACCGAATAAATGTTTGAGTCGCTTCCAAATGCACCATTAGATGTATCATGGTGCATTTGGAAGCGACTCAAACATTTATTACTCATAATTTATGGTCAATTGAATAATTAATTAAATAAAAGAAGCCGTAAATACAAACAAGTTCTTTTACACGATCTCATGAATATATATTTTTTGTTTTAAGCTAATTTATAATAATAAAGTCTATAGATAACATCTGCAAATAATTAAAAACTTTTCCGATGTAAAGATTAGATAATAAAAATATGGTTAAAAGAATAAATGTTTCTTTACGTACTTTAATGTATACAGTACATATAGCGAATTTATTGCTACGAAACCAATATCTTACAGCCAACCAGAACACCTTTCTAGCCCCACTTGATGAACGGCCGGGAATCGAACTAGGGTCCACGCGATGCGTCGAGCCGTCAAAGGCCGTATGTCTGGTGATCAACCCAACTCACCATCAGTATTCAACTTCACCTGGTTCTAAAATACATCTCAGTGCAGTATTAAAACCTGAATTCGTTGAAAAACATAACCAACGTTTACATGCAGGAAAACAAACTACGAAAAGATTATGCAACTTGTAATAGTCCTGGCCTGACCCGTTTGAATTTTATGATAATTAAGAGCAGCCGTTGTTCCCTCCTCGAATCGCTTCCATTACGCGCCAGCGGTCCTTTAATTTTAAATAACGTACCGGTTATCTAAACCGCAAGTAATCAATATATTTTCATCCCTGGTTGCTGTAAAAATTGCAAACAATTTAATATTTTCATTGCGTTTATGGAGAAATAATAATTATCAAATTACCATTTACTTTAATCTTTTTTTCGGATTTTTTAATACTTGAGCTTACATAAAATTTCTAACCAAGCTCTTTTATATACAGTGTTATTTAAATTTAATCAACTGCCTTTTCAATAAGTTAATGCAATTTGTATTCCATTTATTTTACCTTCAAAGAACATTGCCTTATATTTGAGAATCGGTCGTAACTCATATAGAGATTCGTGGCCCATAAAAACTACATTTTTCATATATTTTTCTCTATTTAACAGACTTAATATCCATTTTGTTCCTCCCATCCAAATTCAAAGCTTATTTCAAACCTTCTTAATTACTCAGTACTTTACATTATTTTCAGAACAGAAAGTTCCCCGAGTCAAATTTGTGTAAGCTCGAATGTACTAATAGTTCTGTTTTGCTAATGGTCGCAATTGCCACAGGTTTTTAAGTTATAATAAAATCGAATAAATAAAAATAAACTTTATGTAATTTTAATTAGTTTTCAATTTATTTAATACTAGAAAATGGCAATCAATTCGATAAATTACTTCCAGTATTCAGTACCAAAACATAAAAGGAATATCTGTTATTTTCTTTTTAATCATAATCTTTTAATACATAATATGTAATATTTGTTTCATTACGATTTTAGATGTGACATTTTGTTTATCAACTAAAATTAATATAATGACGATTGCGTAAAAATAAAATGAAGTTATATGTACAAAAAAACAGTAAGAAAGTCGTCTGAACGTATCAAGCAAAAACTACCGGATGAATTTTATTGAAAGCGCTTTTTAATAACTTCCAAATAATTCATCAAAATGTTTATACAACACTACTTCACTTGATTATTTATAAAGTGATTATTGATTGATCGTTATATCTGTTCCTGTTATAAACAATTGTATTAAATGTAGTGTTATAATAATTCACTTGATGGCGATATTTATTTAATTTTGAATTAACGTTTTTGGTGTTCTGTGGCAAAATTGCCAAAAGGGAATACTAATGGAATCACTTCGCTAAATTAGTCATTGGGGATTACTCTCATAACTTGCCTCCGCCGTGCTTTCCTCCATCGGCAGAGCGCAGCCCGCGGCCGCGTAGATAGCCACGGTAGCGGATAAGCTAAGCTTTAAGACTCGCATCTGCTGCGTCGAGCTTACTCTAGCATTAACCCGGTATTGATTGACATTCGATTCAAAGCTTTCAAATGGTGCACGCGATATGTTAATTTTGGGGAGCTCGTCAACGGACGTGCTTAAGTTCGGTCAATATTACAGATATCAAAACTAACGTGGCTATTTCAGCACCAAACAATTTCAGTTCCAATCAAAACTAACGTGGCTAATTCAGCACCTTTGAAAATGTAACACGCGTAATAAGTTAACCATGATTAAATGAAACTATGTGATGTAGTATTATTTCTACTTTCTTTCATTTCTTTACCACAACCTAGATTTCGTTGTATTACAACATCTTCAGGTGGGATATTAGCAAAGATTTAGCAGAGATCTTTGCTAATATTCCACCTGAAGATGTTGTAATACAACGAAACCTAGGTCGTGGTAAAGAAATTTAAGAAAGTAGAAATAATACTACTTCACTTAGTTTTATGTAATTGTGAATAATGAATTTCTACAAAATTAACGCCAAATATATTCAATCAATGATGTTAATTGTATTAAATGCACTTACTGGTAAAAAAAATTTTTGAAATCATTCTGCATGAATCAAGTTTGCACTCTAAAATAGAAAAAATAGGCTGTGTGAAAATTTTCCTTATTAATGTCAATCTGATTTTGTTTGTTTTTAAAAAAAGTCAGGTCATTTTTTACAATAGGTTTTAAATGTTATTAATACAAAATTTTTAAGATGCTACAGTATTTCTCAGTTATCTGATCGACCATTTTAATAAAATGTTTAAGCACCTTATTTATTAATTTTGTTTATTTAGGATTTAATTAGATTTACAATTCAGTATGCAACGCTTTCATTTTAAAACTTCAAAACGTACTAAAAGATCAACAAAGAAATGCATTTAATGATAAATTGATCACAATTTGACATTTATATATGGCAATTTTATAATAAGCCACTCGCGACGCTGAGGTCTATGTCAGTTTATTCGTATTCGGAAGCCTTCCATGGGATTAGCACTCCGGATTGGCTAATATATTGGTAAACTTCCTTGATGGACTCAGGTATTATAAATATCAAAGTTCCGTTGTTTGTTTATTATCTAATAACTTTACACGTAAGCAAGGTATCGCTATCCTCATACACATTTAGAAGGATGAAGAAATATAAATATAACATTAATGACTTATCTCTGTTTTCAACGATTGGGCTAAGATTTTTCACGCACTGATGCTTCCCGTATCAAAGCGTGAAAACACGCGCGTATTTGCTCATTTCCAAAAACTGTCATAGCTTTTAAACTATTCCGTTTAAAGCTACGACACAAAAGGAAAAATTGGTATGGTTAAGTTGATAATTATCACCATGAAACTTAACTTGATAAGTATTAATCACAATCTGTTGAAGATACATATAGTGGACTTTATTCAGACGTAAAATAAATCGACACCTTAAGGAACAATAAAAAAAACGGTTTAGATTAAAATAAATTGGTAATTTATTTAATAGCACGTGCAGTGCCTTTATTTTATACAAGTAAGCGCTTATTAACATTTTGAACCGAGTTTTCCTCAAATTATGTATAATTCAGGAGGATATAATATAAATTTGTTACAATTAACCAATACAAACAACTCATTAAATTTAATGAATGCATGCGTAATAATAAATCGCTTTAAAAATGGCCCCTACTCGTATGTTTATTCACCCACGCTAGAGAACTGGAGCGTGCGAACGGCCATCAAAAAACTTTCGGTGCGTGATTTCACGTAGTAACCTTAAATACTCACCTAATTGGATATACGCTTTCTTATGCAATATGTGATCTAAGTGAATTGTGGTCGAGGAAAACGTGGTTATTCAGAACACATGTAAAGCTTGTTATATAATTAAAATGCTTCTCTTTGAGTCGCCAGCTAATGCTTAAAGACCGAATACATTGATTTGTATGTATCATTTTAATCGCTGACTCCAGCATCTGTGCGAGATCTCGACTACGCTCTATACCGCCATGCTATGATCGCGGTTACCGTTTTCACCGTTTTATCATTTCCATTAAAGCCAAGTTGTGAGGGCAATGCACGAAAAAGAGTGCGTCATATTAATTTTAGGTATGGAATCGAGTAATGTTTTAGAAGTATTTATGTCATGGACACAATTATTGTTAGTTTTCTTTACATGCAGTAAAATATTGCTAATTATACATAATTATTGATTTAAAAAAAATATTATTAATATAACCTAGAAAATAAAAATGGATAATAATATAAAGACAAAAATTAAAATATTGAATATATTTGGCGTTATTTTTGTAGAAATTCATTATTGACAATTAAATGAAACTACGTGATGAAGTATTATTTCTACTTTCTTTAATTTCTTTACCACGACCTAGGTTTCGTTGTATTACAACATCTTCAGGTGGGATATTATCTTTGCTAATATCCCACTTGAAGATGTAATACAACGAAACCTAGGTCGTGGTAAAGAAATTAAAGAAAGTAGAAATAATACTACATCACGTAGTTTCATTTAATTGTGAACAAAGACAAAAATTGATGGCATTTATATAGAACTCACTAATTACAAGAAATTAATACATTATTTGCTATCAGTGTGATATGTTCAAGTAGTCTCATGAGGAGATAATGTACAATTTGTAGATTTTTACAAATATTTAATAACTGAATTTCACAACAATTCAACGGAAAGACATTCTAAATAAAACACATAGGAGTGTAAGGAAAAATTACATAAACAATGCCTTATACAAATATTCACAATACAAATATTCATACACCGAATGTTAAAATACGATGTGACCATACAATGACGACATTACAGCAGTCATTTTTTTCTGTAGGGTTTTGCATAGAATTTGCCAGTGGTTTCGAGAACGTTCGATGTAATTGTCGTCAGTCGCACTCTCCGATACAAATATTGAAAATTCTAAAAACCTCGATAACGCCAAATTGTTGTATAATGTACATACATAACATACATATATGTATATATATCCAGAGGGTTTTCGGTTCATGATATTAAGTGTTGAAAACAAAAAAATGTAATAGTATAAAAATATCAATTTTTTTTAGATTTTATTATCAAGAATATTGTGATGAACCAAACCTATAATGAAAATCATGCTAAAAATGTCAAATGAGCGCTGCAAATTACCAGTGACAGATATTTAGTTTCTCGTAGGAATTTTCTCGTAGTCTTTCAAAGTTTTATTTTTCTGAAAGTAGCAGTTATTGATGTGATGTGTGACAGTGGTGAAAGTGGTTTTTTGACGAAAATTTGAATATTTCTTATATTTTTCAACTTTTCGGGCAATCAACTCAGAAACAATTAGCTTATTTCATATTCGCCGTGAAAATTGTTTATGCATATTGTTGAGGGAAATCAGCCCTGTGAAAATATGTATTGAGGAAAATACACCAATAATCATTTGAAACTGGAACAAATTCTATTATATAAATAATTAATCATTTATTACCATTATTCATTGAAAGGAAGCGGAAGCTTTAGTTTCGTTCAGTTACTTTTGTTTCTATCTGGAAACCCCGAAGAGCTTAAACAATTAATATACTTCAACCTTCCCCTCAGTATGTTTGAAACATCATGACTCTTAGTGGTAAGAACTCTTGGCAAACAGTGATTTATAAAATTTTAAATTTTTCAATGTTATTCCTTAAAATAATATATGTGTATAGAATAGAAAGAGCAACCTACATCCATTCAGCGAAATATTTTTCATTTGAGATTTTATCCAATTTTCCGTTCAACGTTATCAATAAATTCTAAATTGAAATGTTCACGGTGCTTTTGATTTTCATATTCACTTACGGCGTGTTTAAAATTCAGTGCATTTGAAGAGAGAAGTTGTAAATCATTTGCCGAACTGCAATCGAAACTACCACCGGGCAACGAAAGCCACCGCGCCACTCGCGCTCAAAGCGCCGCCCAACTCAATAAATTTACACATGCTAATCCACCCTCTTTATTGCACAATACTATAGGGATTTTTACTCGACGATGTAGCTCCACGTCCATTCCGTAATTAAATTGTGAAGATTAGGGTTGTATGATCATGAGTAAATTTATAACAGAGATGGGAGCTGACATTGCTGGCTGCATAGTTTAAATATATATTTTACATGAAATAATCACGTAGGAAAACTATAATGATGATCCTGAATACTGATGAGACATAAACTCAAAATATTTTGATTGTGATTTTATTAATTTATCGATTCAGTACAAGTTTTTCTAGAGATTCGATTTCTTGAAAAAAAGTATCTATCTTTTATCAAGAAATCGAGTCTAACAAAAAATCTTTCTTGGATGCTTTTAGAATTACCAAAGCTTTTTATTATTCGGTTTGCCACGGTCAATACTTGCAGCAAAAAAGTGATGTTGCCAAAAAATGGTTTTCGTAAAATTTGCAAAAACTCACAGTACTAAATAGCAGACTTTAAGTAAAAAAACAAACTTTCTTTTTCTTACAAAATTTAGGAATTAATTTATGACGTATATTGCGAGAACACTAAAAATACATCAAGTTTTAGGAAAACACATAATTTTACCAAAGCCTGCAATATATTGTGAGTAAGAAATGAAAAAATACAGATTAGTTAATGAATATTATTTGGGATTAACAAACAAAATATAGATATGTACAACTCCGGCTAGTGCATCGAATGTTTCGTACCTCGTTTGAGGTGAAATTATTTTTAATATGTCATTACTAATATGGACTTCCTATCCTAATAAGTACTTAATACAATACCTAATGTAATTAAGTAAGGAAAAATGTGTATATATATATATATATATATATATATATATATATATACATATATATATATATATATATATATATATATATATATATATATATATATATATATATATATATATATATTATCGGAAATATCCCAAAAACTATGACATTTAAAAACATCGTTAAAATTTTCTTACGACTTTTGCGCGATCAGAAAACGCTTTTTCCTTTAGGAACCTTTTAGGTTCAGCACTTTCGGAAATAAGGGGGAGAAATAACATGTTTTCTTCCATATTTTTTAATATACATCTCAAAATATACTACCTATAAAAATTATTTTTGACACTCTGATAACCAGCGCCTTCAATTGATACCTCACGTATGACGAGTGATACCTCAGAGTACGGATTAAAAAACAATTGTGGTATTTAATTTTCCCGACTTAAAATTCCTATACAAAAAATAATGAGTTTTAATTAATGAGATACGTGCAGATTAATATTATTATGCCAAAATTTAAGTTTCCTACGTCCAACAGTTTCTAAGAAAAACGGTTGTTACACACGGACAGACGTTAGTGATCTTATCAACATTATATTTTTCTTTTTTCGGTACAGCACCTCATAACAGAAAGTCTTGCAGTGGTTTAACTTTAAAATTTCCTTTCTAAACATTACACTTTTATGCCATTAATTACATTTATATGCAACTTTGATTTTTTCCATTTGAAACTGACTGTTTTGTTTAGTCCTGTTTTGTGCATCCTGAAGATTTATGACAAATTTGACTTTTTACTCAAATTTATGCGTTTACAATTTATTTAAAAATAAATTAATCTGTTCTCAGTAATTTCAAGTTATGCTCCGATTCAATATTTGTTTGGTTTCGTTGATGAAATAAACTAGCGAGTACTTAAAAATAAATATGCGTATATATTTTAATAAATAAGAATTAGTGTTCAATACATAGAAAATTTAAATCAACAAGCTATTTACACATCGACACCCATGAAGCAATACTTTTTAATTTTGTTGAGTGTCTGGCTTTTGAAATAACTTTGAAAACGTATTTTATTACATGTATGTAGTTACGTTTATGATTCACACCTTTCTCTAATCAGTATTCATCACTCTCATTAATGGAATTCAATCAACAACTTTAATAGAATACTTTGTTACCAACGTAAGCTGAAAAAGCGGGGCGACTTTCTTTATGTAGGTAACCGACAGGTTTGCTTGCACTTGAGGTAGCTTAAACACAATTTTTATTTTCCGCAACAAACTGGCAGTCGCTATAAGCTCTAATGATATTCGGTCAAATGCAATTTCCTGCTGTACGAATTAGAAAATTCCGTCGAATTAAGATTTTACTATAATGGCGAAAGGTTTTTTTTG
This sequence comes from Druceiella hillmani, assembly GCA_039881145.1. Lineage (NCBI taxonomy): Eukaryota > Metazoa > Arthropoda > Insecta > Lepidoptera > Hepialidae > Druceiella > Druceiella hillmani. Next base: position 1,819,690 of record JAYKKI010000098.1, on the reverse strand, counting down.
GCAATGTACTAAGTTTGCGTTGCACAGAACAAAGTGTAGAACTTTAAGGAGAAGGCATGGAATATCGGTATCCGTATTAACGGTATATACTCGCATGATCAGCAGTTTTGGTATGAAATTACCAATATCGTTTCAGTAGCAGTATGAGTATGGAATTACCAATAATGGTGTCAGTATCGGTATCAGTATGGGTATAGAAATATAAGTATCAGAACCGAACTATCAATATCGGCATGTTGAATCTCTCATGAAATTCTATTCTTGATACAACCAGAACTTTTTTGACCTGACCAGTTGAATGAAATGTTTTAATATTAAAATTATTGGACACGGGTTTCAGTTAACAGATGTATATTTAGTACATCAATGTACTTTCCAGACTGGAAAATCTTAGAATACAAAGAGTTCATTAATTTGATTAATGCGCTTAAATGTGTATAAATATTAATACTGTTTGCTGTAAGAAGGGTATGTATATATATATATATATATATATATATATATATATATATATAACCTTTAGAAAACATTTTAAGATTTTGCGCAATTAAAAATCGAATCCTAAACAATCGTCGTAATAATTGCAAATAGGCAAATGCAGCACAAAATATAATTAACAATTTAGACGTAACTACGAGAAATTCTACTCTTCCCTTTCTCTTTTGAGAAATATTAAATGTAATTTAATATTCAAAATGTTTACAGATAATTTTAATATTATGATTGTACTTAGTTTTATTTTTATTGAAGGCATCTACTGTGTTTGGAAATTATTCACTAGTATCGGAATACATTTTTGAACATATATGTGATAATCTTTATTTAGACCTGTTTCTATACATAATTTAATTGGAAATATATTGCACAGTCTTATTGGAATCTTAAAAGAATAGTGCGTACGGTTAAAAATAATTTTTTAAGGCTTATTCGATACTATATTTAGAGTAACAAAGTGAGTGTGATAATTACATTTTGTATTAGCTTTCACTCACAGCTTTACTCGCTGGAGTTTTGGTCTTGAAGCATTATGGTACTGTCTGAATTAATGCAATTGGTCTCTTTACGATACCTCGTGGATACAAGGCCATGGTTTGATATTGATGACAGTTTTTAAGATGGGAAGTTACTTCTCACTTTTATCACTTAAATTACCGCCTCTCAGTATGATAGATTAATCCCGTGTTCACACGTCACAGGCGTTTTTTCCAAAAATCACTTGACATGGAGACTTCAAATTTGACATATAATAATAAGGCATATTAACTAGTACGTATCTGAAGAAGTAATACATAAAAATATTATTGTTAAAAATAGAAAAGAAAAATTAAGTACTCGGAAAACATTTTTTAACTCTATGTAAAAAAAAGTGCTTTCCTTAATTTTAGGTATTAAGAGATATAATGAAAAAATATGTCCCACCTCCTAATGTTTATAAAAAATATGTCCACAATATGTCTCACCTCCTAATGTTCATAAAAAATGTGTCCCATCTCCTAACGTCAAAAATATGTCTATGTAGAAGTGGGGTGTGAAAAAAGTGCTTTCCTTAATTTTAGGTATTAAGAGATATAATGAAAAATATGTCCCACCTCCTAATGTCTAAGACTTATCGACCTGAAATTATGAAAAAACCGAGATTTTAGAAGCCTGGGCAAATTTGCAGGCAAACTACAGCGATAAATCTTTGTGTACCATATTTTTAGGCTAGTGAAAGATACAGAAGAAAAATATTTACATTACGAAAAATTAATATATAATGTACCTTCTAGTTCCGTTCTAACCTTAATATCGAGGCGTATAATTCAACAATAGATACATGTTAAAATATGTGAAGGTTAAAATGTATAACTGACTTTCAAATCCTTCCTATGTTATTCCATTTACAACAAACTTTGCCTATTAATAATTAGGGCGGACCTTAAGCTCCAAATATTAAGATAAGACGCGACTTCGTGCAAAGTTCAATATTCGGCGCGCGTTTTATTGCGTGTCGTTTAGATAAATTATTGATCGTTTGCGAGCCCCCACCGCCCGGCTGAGACCAAAGTCTTTGATTTGTGATGATGAAAATTAATAAAGGAATTGAACTGAGAATAATAACATGCGTAGTGACTAAAAATAATTTCCCTATATTATCTCGGGGCAATCTGTACATTAAAACATTTCAGTCTGTACATTTGCATTTGGAACATTTTTGAGATTCTGTACCTCAAAAAGCAAAGCGGAATCCTTTTATGATCATACTTATGTCCGTGTGTGTGTCTCTTACATCCGTTTTTCTTAGCAGCGCTTGATGTAGAAACTTGAAGTTTGACGAAGTACCAAGGTACATTAACCTGCACATGTATCAATAGCTGAAATTCAAATATATTTATGTGGAAAATAAAACATTTAACGATAATTCCTGATTTTATAGTTTATGAAATGTTGACCATAATGTGTACATAGCATATATTTAATTTTATTAGGTATTATAAAATATTGACTTCGCCATGAAGTCTGTGAATAAATTAATATATTGACTAATGATAAGTAATGATTTATGGTAAATAAAGTATTTTATCCTCATGCGAAACTCACTATGCTTGAGCCAGACATTAGACATCGTATTGGGCAGAATGCTCCGCACGGAGACGATATAAATAATTTGCTTGAAATTTTGTCTGGGTGACTCTCATTCTGCGCAATGTGAATAAACTAATCCTTTTTATTTATTAATTGAAACTCCAATATTACAAGGTAACAGAATAAAAATGTTGTAAGCTGTGTCGTTTACTGTGGCCGCTGGTGTTCTAGCAGTGGTAACTTTGGTTTGTGATGAATTAAATGAATTTAATTTTACAGCGCAATGTGTTTAATTTCATTACTTTTAGTAAATTTAATTAGAACATCTGAAAACATAATAAAATCTGAAAACATAAAAAAGATAGAACATAATGAAAACACACAATTTAATATCAGATGGTAGGATTAGAAACAGAATATGTGTCTAACCGTTTGTCCAGTTACTTTTAATTATACTTTATTTTATTAATAATTACTATTTAAGAATAACAATAAAATTTGGCATATATCTAGAGTAACCAAGTGACAAAACGACATCGAATAAATTATTCGAAACTAAACATCAATTTAACGTTTTTATGGTAGTAAATTTCCTAAGCACAAAATTAAGTCAAGTTTAGCTTTCCTAATCGAAAGTATCAACGTCATACATATTTTGCGTCGTTAAATAATCAAACATATTTTAACTAGTTAAAAAGTTCTAAAGTTAAAATTTCCTGCCGTAGAATAAACTTGCAAACTGAACGACTTACAGTTACGCTTAACTTCGACAGATCTCTTAAAAGCCAAACTTCAACAAATCGCGACGTTTCGACGTAACTAAGCGCGGTGCGAGTGAGATCTCACGAAGTTTGTTGGCCGAGTCTTCGATCGTGCGCCGCACCAATCATATCAATTTGCATCATAAATTCATACTAAACTGCTCGGACCAGTCACGGTGTCAAGGATCGACTTTACCGTTGATAAGCAAGCGAAATATGTATACAAAACGTAGGCAAGCGCAATTTTTCTCCATATTTTAGTTGAAAACGCGCGCGATGGATGAGCGAAAACATTTGCAGGCTCCTTGAACTACAATAAATAAAGTGAAAGGTTCCTCGGGGGAAATCAAGGGTGGATCCACCTCGGAGGAATGTCTCGATTTCGTTCCGGTCGCGGCGCGGCCGCTTTGATCTTCGACTGCGCTAAGGATTTCAACCATAAGCATGTAAACGAGGTGCTTTCGATATCTGCACCTATTGGATATGTGCATCTTGAAAAACCATAAATATTTAGCGGCGCTGTGCTAAAGATATTGTACATTGACAACTCTAGAGCACACTTATAACTTGTTAACGAAGCTTTTACCACGCGAAGAGCGGGAAAAATTGCTAAACGTTTTAATTCGATTCTAATTTCATCAGATGCGGAATATATCAGCATTATTATAGAAAGTTTTAATTAACCTTGTATTACACTGTGTTTATAGGGAGCCTGGTGTGAGAAATGTAAAGACGTAAGTATTAAAGTGACCAATCACGTTATATGAATGAGTGAAATATTATGTAAACACAATACATAATTTGGCTAAGAGATAAAACAATATTAAATTATTAATATCTTAAAATACACATCTGCGGATTTATTAAATAATGTTGAATTAAAAGAAATGTATAGTAATATACTATGTAGACAGAATACTAAATTTAGCTAAGAGATAAAACTAATTATTTATTTATTTCAAACTTTAATTTCTATATATATATATATATATATATATATATATATATATATATATATATGTATGTATATATATATATATATATATATATATATATATATATATATATATATACATTTTAGTGGATTTATAGTAGTTCATAAAGGCAAAATTGAAAAAAAATATATCAATATGGTAAAATGTAAAATATGTTCATGTTCGTTATAGATTTTTAATTCAAAATATATACTCTTTAATAAGAAAAAAACATTATAACAAAAATTTTAAATACAATTATTTTTATGGTAGGACTAAGAAATTGCGAGCGAATTCTTAGAAGTCTAAGGAATTATTGTAGGGAGAACTTTTTCAGGTGACCTTGGAAACATTTATGAAGGATGAGTTTCTGGTTTCAAGATATAGCTGATTCCAAAGTTCTGCAGCTTAGATGGAGGACTTTTCACTTTGTTTTAACTGTTTGTATATTTAGGTCTTCCTTCACCTACGCCGTTTTTAGGAGCGTATATCTAGACCGTACACAAACAAGTAACTGTATCTGCCTCTAAGATCCACTGTTACCCATATATCCACCCATTAATGACAACTTCATAATACATGTAGTTTTAGTTATGTCGTGACCGTGGTGTGTTGAGTTTATCACAAGGCATACGGCCTTTGATGATGCGGCGCACCGCGATGACCCGGGTTCGATTCCCGGCCGTTCGTCGAACGGGGCTCGACTGGTATTATAGCTGGCTATATGAGATTGCTCTCGTAGCAATAAGTCCATATGTGTTAATAAGATAAAATAGGTAAATAAATAAAGAAATAGTATAAGCGAAAAAGTAAATAAATTATAAGTACTAAATAAATAAATACTTTAGGCGAAAAACTAAATGATAGTGAAAAACTAATAATTATAAGCGAAAACTAAATATTGCAAAATATTCATACTTTTTCTTTTCTAGTCTAAAATTTCTATCACGCACCTCAGAATAAAAAATACCCTAGAGTAAGATGATGAAACGACACAAATAAGTGTCTCGACATACAGTTGTTGCGGAGAGTGCCTCTCCGTGCTTTTTCGGATATTTTCCCTTCTCTCGTGTTTTATAAGTTTTATTTAACTACACATCTATGTTGGTCATAATATTGTTTGGGTTAAAAAACGCAAATATATTTTGGTCTACTTCTCGTTATCCGAATGAGTTGAAATTTATGTGATTTTATAGTTCTGATGATAATACTATTTTATCGTATTGTATATAATAGGTCGTGAGGTCGAATCATGATAATTTCAAAATGGCGATGAGCAAGCTCATCGTTTAAATACGTTTCATTTTTCTTAGTAAGACTTTGGTTTCTGCGGTTCATGGTCTGAGGATGGTGCTGAAAAGTGGTAACGGCAACTTTATAACATAGAGAAGCAGACCGATGGTATGAGCAACTTTAATTCGTTTCAGCAAGACTTTTGACGTTGAATAATTTCCATATTGTGATAATGGCACTGGAGGATCTTCTTGATAACTTTATAACAGCAAAACTCATTATGTTTGTGCGCATTTGATTCGTCTTGGCTAGATCATTAGTCTCGCATGATCTTCGTGGCTATTGGGACTCCATACGTAAGAAAAGTAAACTTGTCGTATTTTGGCATATTTGGTGAGACTTTTGGTTTGGTTCTGGTAAGACTTTTAGTCTTGTGTGATGTTCAGGGTCTGACGTTGGATTCGGAAGGTGATCGAGGGTCCTCCATTACGATTACTGGCCGATATGCCTGGTTTGGGCGCTTATTTTTTTTTAAACAATTCTGATGAACTTATGTCCTGGCCGTGTGCTTGACTTAGTGTTGCAGTTATAATAGTAAGGTTCATAATAGTACCCCTTTATAGAGTTCACTTTCAGCAAAGTCTACTTTTAGCGTACGTAGTTTGACGCAATCACTTTTTTTGATGTACCTCTCCAACTAAGTAGTACACGAATGCTGCACAACAGGTAGATTACTTGTTTTGTAGATATGTTGTACAGGATAACTTTGTAAAATGGTTGTAAGCGCTTATTTCGCTACTATACTTCTTAGTTGGGTACTTTTAATTATAAAATTTAGTTCACTTTATAGTCTAATATATTCATATCAGCTGCTCAAAACAGGCTTTTGAATCTCATGCTATTTAGAGAAAAGGTTTGTGAAGGCATATGCAAATATTGTAGGAAAATTATAAGTAACCGTGCTAGGTATAATAGTTTTTGAGATATTTACGTGAATAAATATGTCTTTTTCATTTTATTATTTTAGGTATTTTGTTGTATCGGTAAATCCTTATTGGTGATGATGACTTAAGAGAAAAGTAATTTCACTTTAAATTAGGTATGGAACCCTCGGTGCGCAGGCCCGAGTTGCACTTGTTTGATTCTACTTTATATTGACGTAATTAATTTATATATTTCATTACGATTATTTTTCTAGGACTTAAACAGAAAGAATTACAATGCTACAAACAGACGGATAGAGAGTTTTGACGACATGACAATTATTCAATTTTATCAATCTTTGAATAAGGGACTCTAAAAACGGCAGCAATCACAACATCAATGCTTAACTAATATAATGATACACAAATAAAAACAGATAATAATACACAAATAAAAACAGTACACGAGAGGTTTCTTTTACTATTTATTAGCACTGTGCTCAAAATAAAAACTTACAAAAACCATTAATCGTTTGTAAAACCAAAAGTGCACATGGGATTTTTTCATTGTTTGTCGAATAAACCATTGTCAGAAAGCAGAGAGAAAATGAAAGATCAGGAAAAAAACGGAAGCGGATAATGGTTGCTGAGTACAATAACAGGGATTTTTTTAGAATATTGTTTATGAAAATTAAACTATTTTTCTAATCATTGTAAATATCAATAGGCTTCTACTTAGATAATCTATCAATAAACTGAAAAAATGCACCAAAATTGGTTATTAATTACGACCAAGAGCATCTCCTCATAGTTACTTAACGTACATACGTACATATGTGCATAGTACATACCTACATACGTACATACATAGCTAAGTACCTACGTACAAACAAATAGATGGAGGGAAACGCGCTCCATTTCTCAAAAGTAAATTTAAATCATAACAAAAATAAAAAGAATCGAAAATGGAATTATTTTTTAAAGAAAGACTTTTTTCTCTAAAGCTTTACCAAAAAAATTATTACTTGTTAAATTATCCGAGTTATAATCACTTCAATCGCAAAGCTCAAGGCTAGCGCGCTAGCCGATAACAAAATATCGATACTACAGAGTGTGCAATAGTGCAACACCAGGTAGGTTTAACTTTCTTCCCTTTCGGACAGAGTTATATCCGTCTGTGTTAAAAGTAAGAAAAATTTAATGAATTTTTCTATATTCTCTTTAAAATCATCATACGTATTATAATATTTGCAAAAGTAAGCACATGGAAGTGAATAATAATCACAATTACGCAGGCGTCAGTCTTGTCCAACGTTATATATGCCGCTCCTCAGTTCACTTTGTGTAGACAAATATTGATAATAAAAGTGTATATGTTTATACCGATAATAAATACGGACAGTAAAGGCAGGTGTATATATGTATACGTACATATATGAACGAGTGTATAGTGGCGGACAATTTTAGGCAGACACACTGGAGACACCAATAAAATCTTTGTTTACGCTATTTTGCAGAATGCAATACGGGTGGATCATTTCTCCGGGCAACGGCGTTTTTTACGATTCGCCGCATAGTACTCTTCATATTTTTAGTACCGCCGCGGACGTAACTCGACTAAATTGCCAGTTAAAATGTCGATTGTCTCATAGGACGGGTGACGGGACCCACTTTGTAAATAATCGTATCTTACGTTTGCCGCGATGCTATCTGCGCTCCAGTTACTGCGCGATTATTCATATTGGGTCATGTCAAATTATATATGGATGCTGCTGTTAAGAAAGTATTTTGACATATACTAAATGATATTTATAACTTTTCCAATATCTAATAATAAGCAGGTTGTGCAGCTTATGATCTATACAAGAACGGAACGGAACGAAAATTAAAAATAAAACTGTTGCCTTTACCACTTTAAAAATCTATATATATATATACATATATATATATATATATATATATATATATATATATATATATATATATATATATAAAATTAAAACAAAGTTACTGATTACCCAAATAAAATTTTTGCTGATTGTGCTAATTTTATGTACCCTCCTAAATACACTTCCTCTTTACTATATTTTAAATTCTGACGCCTATTTTTAATCTTCTTCTCTAAAATCCGAAGATTTTGATTAGCTTCTACTTAGGCATATTGAAAAAAATCACTGTTGAATTAAAGGAAATAAATCTTAAATAATTCTGATACCTGTAAAGTTTCATTAAATTTAAGTGAATTTATAATAGCAACAAAAGTAAAGCTATACTTGCTTCATAAGGAATAGTTTGCACTATTAAGATTATGGAGGCGTTCCTTTGGTACCGCCTCACGATTAAATTTGAACATAATTTGGATGCACGAAACTTAATTAAGAGTTCCTTCATTTAAACAATTTAATAATGAGGTATTCACATATTTTTTTCTAAATAGTTAACTACGAAATAGGAATAAACTAAGTTTTTTTAGTAGAGGTACAAAAGCTCTATTTTTTCTTGAATATGAAACATTGATTAATATAAATTGACTTTTGAATACAGACTACGATATTTTGCTGAATATTTGCTGAACTGAGATGATGTTTGCAATGTTAACAAAGTTTCCGAGTTTAAACGTCTAAATCCATAAGACGACCACTACATTCAATATGAAATATTTCAATCAACGAACGAAATAACTTTGTGCGCGGAGTTTTCACTCAAGTAGAAAATAATGGTATGTATTTTGGTTTAAAATATTTACCCATGGGAGAATTTCCATTTCCTCGAAATAGCTCAACTGATTTTAATAAATAAAATGCCATTAAAATCGATATATCATCCCAAGTAAAAAACAACAATTTAGAAATGGCGCCTATAATATTGACGATTTTTAATGTAAAAAAAAACATACATATATAATATATAAATAATGCTACATAAAAATATGTAGCAAAATTTATTGAAACAGGTAAGTCAAGAGCTCGTTTATATCGTATTTAAAATATATAATAATGTAGATATTTATAGATATTGCTAGGAATTCATGACTTGAAAAAAATATATAGGTCCAAAATTGATTAATTATAAGTGTAAATGAATAATAAGTTCGCCAGTAAATATCTCCAGCTCAGTTGGACGGTCGCATACAAGTTCACAGTCACTGCGTGGGACAGCAACATGTCACGTAAACGGTGAGGTGGAAGAGCATATCAGTGAGAAAATAACACGAACAGGCATACACGTGAGGGCATACATCGTTGTGAATGGACGTCATAAATAAAAAAAAATCTTTCTTCTAATTCTATATTTATAGATATAGATATACATTTAAATTTCATTGGTGGCTAATATCTAACCGTGTTCGCGCCATCGTTATGGAGGCCCATCACGCAGGCGCGGACAACATTAAATACAGCCGATTAAAACACGGCACGGTTGCGCAATATTGAGTTTTCATTTATACCCATGAACTGCACCTTTGACTTTCGACGAGGTAGTATAATCGCGGGCGCGCCTTCGCGCCTCATACTTTGAATTCTAAATATATACTTACAATTTGACTTTAAATTTCAAATTAAACACATTACACAACATTCTAAATTAAGTTTCTTTATTTTCGCGTAAACCCTATTTGGCGTGGATATGTTGGCGACCGTGGACACGAACCTGCAGTTCCAGATTGGGGAGATTGATTTCATTAACTGGACAGAGTTGAACAAAGGAGAAGTATCATTTTCCTTCATTTCCTTTTATTATTCCACTTAATTTCCATTATTGTGTAGCCTTATCAAAATTCATTGCATATTTGAAAGAAATAATTTTTTTACACGTTTTTTGCGATGTTAATTTAGTTCGCAGTTAAATGAAACTACGTAATGTAGTATCATTTCTACTTTCTTTAAGTTCTTTACTACGACCTAGGCAAAGATCTTTGCTAATAGCCCATATGAAGATGTTGTAATACAATGAAACCTAAGTCGTGGTAAAGAACTTAAAGAAAATAAAAATAGTATTACATCACGTATATTCACTTAATTGCGAAACAAACAATTTCTACAAAATTAACGCCGTATATATTCAATATTCATTTAGTTCGTTAATTTAGTATCCACTAAATATAATTACCAAGCAATAGAGTGATTAAATATAATTACCAAGCAATACAGAAATTTTTATCCAAAATTTACTTTTATATCGATTGGTGGTAATTATTATCTGCAATTTAAAACATAAGAATACTATATAATTTTTTGCCGAATTATACCACTGAATTATTCCAGATAATTTGCAGTGATCTACCTGCCTGTGCGCGAGTTGAATTTAAGTTACGATTCCTAATTTCCAACGGTGTAGCTGGTTGTTCACCGGGATATACGTTCAATTGATGCTTGCATCAAGTAATCCTTTATAAATGAAAACTTTAAAAACAAACTGTGTTTTATTCCACTTGATAGGGAACCAGTTTCTATTTTAGGCATTAATGACTTTAAACTTGACATTTCAGAAAGCATTGAAATTAACGCAAGTTCTTTAATGAATGTAATTTTAGTGTTAAATGTTTGCTAGACCCTAAAATAACAGATAACTTGCCGAATTCTTCAGATAAATCTTTATCTCTGCCAATACCATTACTATAGCTTATTCAATCGATTACACTAGCGGATCCTGAATTCTTTAAGCCCTCTGATATTGATATAATATTAGGGGTGGATGTATTTACTAACTTTTTAGTCCTGAACAAAAACTAATAAGACCAATTACACCAACTTTACAAAATTCAAAACTTTGTTTGTTTATAGGTGGACCAATAGAAGACGGTACAAATTTAAGAAATATTCGGAGTCATTTCAGTAAAGAAATAATTAAAATTCTTGCCAAAATTCCTATCATACATAAATATGAAATACATGAAAAACATTTCATTAATTGTGAAACTAATCGCTTCAATTACGATAGAATTTCAGTTCGTTTTTTGTTGCATGGGTCATTCAAAATATTAGGCGGGTCATTGTAATTCTCAATTTAGATTTCCAAATTAAGAAGCAAATTTCAGTAAAAACATGAACAAGAAAAGAATATTTCAGAAAAAAGCGGAAAATTAACCATTGATTTAATTTAAATAATCATGATAACTATCGAATTTTTAATATAGAAAAACTATTCGATTTCGTGTGAATTCGTAAAATTAATTTTTTTACGTAAATATTAATTGGTTGTTAATGTTAAGATAAATAATATGAAACTAAAGAAATCTTTATCACTTAAGGAGATGTACCATGTTGAGGTAGAAATCATCATAGAATTAAACGAGATTGTTATTCAAGGTTATTTGTAAAACAATTAAATTAAAATTTGTTTTATTGTTGTTGTCACAGTTCATTGACAGAAACAGCGTTCTCCGAGTTGGTGGTTGTTTTACCAACGCAGACTATGAATGCAATAAAAGGCATCCAGTTCTTCTTGATTTTATGTGGCTGTTAATGGTACACAAACACGTAGTTTATTAATATGTTTTTAATGAAGGCAATACATTTATAGTTGGTCAGTGTTCTCACTTTATATGCATTTATATTGTGTTTGCGTAAATTGATAGGATGTTAATGTAAACCCCTTATTATCCACTGCGGTAATGGACGTAATTTTGTGGGGGCAAACAATGAATTAAATAGAATACTCAAGTCCTCTGAATCAGCAACAAACAAACAACAGAAAACAACAAAGGAAAAAGTAGTAGCACAATATGTGGTTTATTAAAGTCAACAAAATATCATTTAAAATATATTATGGGTAATACTAATTTAACCTATGAGGAATTTGTAAAATCGTTCGTGTCCACTCACTCCCTTAACAACCGATCCTAACGACCGATCTTCCTTATATCCGAGCCATTCTTAATTGGTCGACTCCTCATTTCATTATTCCATCGGTACCAATTCCAAAGCAGCCTACCAAGTACGAGTGCCTTGAAAAATTAAGACAACATTTCTGGCTCAGATGGAGTAATAAGTACTTGGCAGTATTGCAGTATCACCGCAAGTAGGGTCGTCGAACCTTTACATCGAGTCGGTGACTTGGTGGTCCTGAAGGAGAATAAAACATCTCCACTTAAATGGGACGAGGTGTCAAGCTGTTTTCCGGTCAGGATAACCTTTGTAGAGAGGCCAATTTCAAGACTAGAAGCGGAATCAAACGATGGGCCCTTAATTAAAGTGGAGGATGTTGGCGTCACCGTGAGGGAGGCCCGTTTCACCGGATTGACTTTTCATTTACACCCACGTCCTTCAACGAAGCAGCATAGTCGTGGGCGTGCCTGAATGAAGGTGCAGCCTTCATGCTCTAAACTTTAAATTTACCCTTACAATTAAACTTTACGTTTCAAATTATACATATTACATACAATATTCTATACTGAGTTTCTTTCTGTTCGCGTAACTACTATTTGACGCGAACAAACCGTGTTAGTTGAACAGATATTTAGAAATATATCGTGGTATTGAGGCCAAAGTTGAATCGAAAACATATCTTTTAAAGTTATTCTAATTTATTGAGAAATTTTCCAATTAAATGAAAATAACATTTATCTCCAGAGTTTAGAGTCTAGATAGTCTGAAGTAAAGTTTGAACAGCATGTATTTTGGTTTGAAGGGGAAGAAAAGTTTTGAAAACCTTTGAGAGGGTATATTCTGAAAAAATCTATCAGTAATAATACCCTGTTACTATTATTTAGTATATCTTTGTATATAACTTTTATGGCAACTGTGATGTTAGATATGATACTGACATACCTTCAATGACAAATGTAACTGATCTGTAATTAATCGTATGAACCCTTCCTACTGGCCCAATGGCTAATATGATTTAGGTCTGTTCAAAAATACAATAGAAGGAGTAATTTTATTACGTGCATAGTAATAGTATCTTCGAAAATAATTAGCATGTAAACGATAGTTTGCAAATAATTTTTTTTCTTTTTAACATGAGAAAAAATATGGTGGTCTGTCTGGTAAAAATATGGTGGTCTCTTATGGTGGTCTTCTTTCTCCACAAATTTTTGAGAAAAAATTGTGGAGAAAGAAGACCACCATAAGAGCAATCAGATTAGTCTAATATAAATGATTTACAAAATGTAATTGCCTGTATAAGATAATGAAGATATGATATTTCATATTTTATCACTAAAAAAATATTATATTAAAGCAGCAACCTGTTGAGCGAATTCAGTTAAAAAAATGTCTTACCTTTTTTGAAATTCGCGAGTAAATACGTAGTTATACTCACCAAACAATTCCGTTTTCTCCCTTCTTTGTATACAACAGCACCTTATATAGGTATGTACCTGTATACCTATACATAGGAAAAACCTTAGGCAATTAAATTGTCCAACTTTTTCTATTTGGAGGATGTGGCCTAGTCCGCGCTCGCTCGAGGCGTCGTGACTCCTACACCGAGCAAATAAATTCCCATATTCTTTCATTATAATTAAATAACTAAGTAAGCTTTGAGTTCGAAAAGTCTTTGTTTTCCATCTAAAATTTGGATGCTTTGGATGAAAGTCTGGAGTTACGACAGCAGCTGCGAGATTATCTGTCTAAATAAATAAAAAAACATTTATTTCCTTCTGAAATCCTAAGTAGTTTCAAGAATAATGAATAATTTAAACTTAAGCTGACAGTATTTGTGAGAAAAATGATAATTTACTTTTTTACTGTATTATTTCTAATATAACAGGATTAATAAAAAAACATTTCCCCGCATCATAAATTGCGCTGGATTAGTGAACGCGAGCTAATATTTTCGGCATTCATATGTTAAAATAAAACATTCGTAGAATTTTTAAAAGGATATTGGACAAAATTAAAATGGTTTCAAAATTATAAACTGACGTATGTTCACTGAAAGTGAAAAATATTTTAAAAAAGTAGATGTCACGAAGTGGTTCCGTGTTTTTACTTGTTCGAATATTTAATGCAATCGGCGTTGCTCGAAATGAAGTAAATCTGCTCTATGTCAAATGTCTGTATGATCAATGACATAATAAGTAATACAAAGAAATTTCGCAAGACACGATTTTTTTGAAGAGTGTTATGTAATAAAATTATATGCTATATTGTCAAAATTTTTCAAATAAAATAATTACTTTTTCATGCAAGAAATGACATAATTAAAAATATTATATTTAATATTAATAATAATTTAGTCGAGAACGATCACCTTCCATCGATTTTCCTAGCAATTCCTGAAATATTATAGAAAATTCTTTAATTACTCTGAAGGGATATGTAAAAACTGCAGAGTTCGATATTCTGTTCAGTTAGTAACTTAGTTTCGATGAGTAATGATCAAACGAAACATGGATATTTCACGAACAGGACATAGAACACTCTTGCTTTATGAATTCCATTTACGCCGAAAAGTGAATTCAATATCACGTAATAAATCCACAACATTCAGAGTGAATTTTTTACAACTTATCCACGCATAAATCTGTAATTCTGTATATTCATTCGGATAAGTTGTGAAATCGATGTGTTTTTAGAGCAGTTACCTATTAATATGAGATCAGCCTTAATTGAAAACATTACGATCATCATCAATCATCATATTGCCTCAAGTTTTAAACAGCGAGATGTTTTTGCAACTTCTACAAGACGAAGAAGGAGTAATCGAAGACGAAGCTCCTTTTATCTTTTCCTTTGTCATACTGAACTGCAACTTAATATGTGCCCAGCCTTTTTTAGAAGCTAAATTCAAAAGCACTTAAATAATCAATATTTCCTGTGGACACTGGCTGGACGGGTATACTCTGTCGGCCAGATTCTGATGGGCTATTTTCGTCGGGGCATAAATGAAGCAAACATATTCATTCGCATAAGTTGTGAAATCAGAGTTCCATGGTGAATACGATGGAAGAGATAAAAGCCATTATTATGCGGTGTATAAAAGCAATAAAAGGCGATGCTGTCATTATTTATAGAGTTAATCAACAAATATCCTTCCAAGCGGCCACTTGTCTTGAAGTAGGAGGCAACATTTCAAAAAATCACTATTTTTTTAGTAATAGACATTGATGACGTTAAATAATAGTTTTATTATATTATTTTTTACATCTATTTATTAATGTTACTATACTATTTAAACATCATAAAAATTATATTTTTTTCGGGGTGTCTGGAATTATGTAATTTTATAATATTACCAAAAAGAAAGATTTTTAGCGTATAGGTATAATAACGTAGTTTTGAAATGTAGGGAATGAAAGAAAATTTAATGGGAACCGACAAACATATTTTTTTACAAAAATATTTCTTTTTGTCACAGTGATCTTATTATTTCAGTTTGAAAGGAAAGAAGAGGAAAATATTATTTTTTGGCGCTTAAATTATCAAATTTCTACATGTGTGTGTGTCTATATATGAAATTAATACATTTTTTGTTTTTTTTCCTTTCAATATTAAAATTTTGCACAAAAAATTTTTTCACCTCATAAGAAAAAAATATTTTTATCTAGCCATGTCACGTTATCTAGCACGTCGCGTCATCCTTACAAAAATACTCTTAAGTAGTGAATAATGAAATTAATAGTAAATATAAGAATAAAAATATAATTTTTGAACCTATCTGATTATAATATTATTCTGACAACCTTACACAATTGGTCAGTATTGAAATTATCCGTTATATAAAATATAATACTCTTATATGGGAAATATAGTTTCATTAGGGTTTGTTGTTGCGCGTATGCATCCGATTTATTTGTTTGCGGAGACAGGAGATGGCGTTAGGGTCGCGTTAATAGAGAAATAACATTGAGCGTCACACGCCTGTCTTAGTCTCAGTGGGATTGTCCATTTTCCCTTAAGGACTTCAATGATAAAAATGAATTCGAAAATTACGCCTGACTATAAATGTTTTCAAATAGACGTTACAAGTATTAAAAATAATATTTCATTTACACAATTCTCTGTGGTATTAAAATGTAGCCAAAATAAGTGAATATAATGTTGATGTAAACACATGTTGATACAATAGACACATGCTATTACAACAGTGATATACATTTTCTGGAACTTTATAGGCTAGTTTGTACACAAGTCAAATTTTATCTTAAATATTACTTTTAGGGTTGGAGGACTCTCTAAAAATATTGGAGAAAAGAAATAATAAATCTTATCACATGATAGACGTACCAAATATTGGTAAAATATTAATGGAATTAAAAGCTTTGCTTGAATATTTACGAAGTGAAATGGCGTTGTAAGGAAAAATGTTGTATTTTGCGGCTGTAAGCCCTCACTGTCTGAGATCATTGAAACACACCATCTGGTTCTTTCTCACCTGCGCAATTGCAGTTTATGAATTTTTAGTTTTATATTTTTTCGGTTTTATTGCAGTGTTGTTCTTGGAAATGAATATTCTGAAAAGTGTACATGTGTAGAATGAGTTAATAAATACAAGAGATTTGGAATTTTATTATACGCGAAATTGTGTTAAAGACCAGAGAAAATCTTATTGAAATTGTAAATGTTTAAAAAGTTACGCGCAGTGTCTTTATATGAACACACATTGTTTGACTGCTGGAGTAATATTAAAATATATTACAATGAATTTACAAGTCAAAGTTAACGATGAAATAGTTATAATTTTAGTATAAAATTATGAAAAAGACAAAAATCGACAGTGAAAACTTCCACAATAGTTTCACCGAGTTCAAGATATAATAACATCCTTATTTTATAAACATGATGATGTTTTTTTTTAATGTTCATATAAATTACGAACACTTAATCAATTCTGACAAATCTCATTAATGTCACATATTATTATTGTCATTCAAAGTTTTCACAATATGATGGCATCTTTTTTAGTACATGATAATGTTAATTTTTTTTAAATATTCATATAAATTACGAGGAGATATTTAAATATGACCGTTTATTAAATGTGCATATTTTATCCTCCATATGACGCAAAGAACACCATATACACGCCATCGAAGTACTTAAGGCGTTTACATTACATTACGGTGTTATTTTACAACCAAGAAAATGTTTGTTTATAAAAAATGTTATATTTTGCGACACTGAGCCCCTACTATCTAAAATGGTTTAAACGTATGATCGCTCCATCTGGTTTAAAAATGTTCATATAAATTACGGTCAATTATTTAAATATGATCCTTTACTAAATTATATGTATTTGATCTAGTTAACACTTCAAAGAATGTCACAAATCACCGTTTACATTCAATGTTTTTACGATACGATAACATTTGTATTTATCAACCACGATCATATTATTTTTTTGAAAATTACGGACAGTTACGGACAGTTATTAAATTTAAAATTTTTAATTAAAAATTACGGACAGTTATTGAAATATGACACTTTATTAATTGAGCATAACTGATTCTGATAAAACGTAACATGATGATAATAACATGTCAAAGAATGCTACGAATCAACGTTGTTGTTCAAGCGGTTCACGATAGGATAACGTCCTTATTTTTTATCCACGATAATCCTCGTTTTTTTAATTCATGTAAATAACCGGCAGATGGATTAAAATACTCTCATGAAACACTATTAATACCATTAAGTGTTTCATCGGTTATTAAAGATAATTTCACATAATGAGTTAAATTTTATGAACCTATAAATATATTTCATATGCAATTCTTTAATATTATTGGATTAATTGCACGTTTAGAGAAACGCAATTTTTTTCTCAAAACAGAACCGATTAAAAACTTATAAACAGATATTTACTTGCACACATTATTAATAATTTATTTTCAAACAAATTTTTCATCGAAAAATGAAACGAAACCACAGGCAAACGTACAAATGATCAATCTCGTTTTTTATTCCAGTGGTAAATTTACCCTTCTCGCGACTTAACTAGGTTTGTATCCTTTTATTTAAGTAATTATATTTAACAAGCTATAAAGCTTATTCACAATTTTAATTAAATAACAAAACATATTATATTTGGAATTTATCCAAACCAGTGCGGACCGAGAATTGAATTGGTCCTCTATAAAACAGGCATAAAACAAGACAATTACCCTTCCCTTCTTATAAACCGAGTTCCATTAGCCGATGTGGAACAATAATATTCCATATACTCTGATCGGATAACATCGGGTCTCATAGAGAGATTCGATAATAATATTATTTATATTCGTCGCCAGATCCCCTCCGTCGCTTTTAATAGTCGAGCGGTACTTAACTGCCCTAACGCGAATTACATTCCCAACATCCCAAACGCGAGGCGACGGGCGTCAATAAAGAGAGGAGGAATAAGAATATTGCGCGTCTTTATTCCGTATTCTAATCGTTTATGATGAGTTTTTTTTCGCCATATGCAGCTCTAGCATTTATAAATCAACATAGTGGCGTAAAAGTACCGAACAACGGCCGTTATGTCGCTCGATAATGTGCTTGACACGACTATAATGCAAACTGCTATAGCCGGTTGTACGTCGTAAACTTCATTAAATAAATTATCTTATCATATAGTTAAGTGGCGGTTTATGATGTGGGCGTTTGTTCTGTTCGCTGAGGGGTTTATAGAATTTAGGATATAATTTTAATACTAATTAGAGAGATAACTTCGCTTAATACCTCGAGATTAAATTGATTTTTATGTTAATGTCGTTGCAGAAATAAACGAAAGTTGTATTAACAGTGTTTAATTTACCGAGCTCATCCGTTTCGTTCTTTGTAAGGTTAATTGTTTGGCGGAATTTTAGTGGAATGATGAATTATACTAACAATAACTTTGTTATCAAATTTGTAGCGATAATGAAATATCGTTTATGTTTATAGTGATCCGAAATACCTTACAGAATTTTAGCTTTTATATGAAAATGTAACACAATCATTAAATTTAATACTTTTCCACCAGCTTTAAAGCAACATATTTAGTTGTCTGTTCATCTAATAGTTTCAACTCAAAACTCAACTCGTCGGCCTCTCTTTTCTTCATAATATGAAGTTCAACAGATTCTTTTGAGCAGCTGATATGAAGATATTAGACTGGAAAATGAACTGAAGTTAAAAGTTCAATTAGTACCCAACTAAGAAGTACAGTAGCTAAATAAGCGCTTACGATAATTTTATACAGTTCTCCTGTACAACATATCTACAAAACCCATAATTTAGCTATTGTACAAAGTATGTGTGCTACTTGGTTGGAGAGGTACATCAAAAAATTGCTTGTGTCAAACTACGTATGCTAAAACTGAAATTTACTGAAAGTGAACTCAATAAAGGGATTCTATTGTGAACCTAACTATCCTAACTGCAACGCTAAGTCAAGTCCAAATCTGGCATATCAGCCAACAATCGTAATGGGTGACCCTCGATCACCTTCCGAATCCAGAATCAGACCCTGAACATCACACAAGATTAAAAGTCTTACCGGAAATATAACCGCACCAAAAGTCTTACTTAATATGCCAAATAACGACTAGTTTACTTTTCGTACGTATGGAGTCCCAATAGCCACGAAGGTCATGCGAGACTAATGATCTAGCCAAGACGAATTAAATGCGCACAAACGTAATGAGTTTTGCAGCTATAAAGTTATCAAAAAGATCCTCCAGTGCCATTATCACAATACGGAAATGATTCAACGTCAAAAGCCTTGCTGAAATGCACTAAAGTTGCTCAAATGCTATTGGTTTGCTACTCGATCTTATGAAGTTGCCATTACCACTTTTCAGTACTATCGTCAGTCCATGGACCTCAGATGAAACCAAAGTGTTAATAAGATAAATGAAACGTACTTAAACGATGGCTGTTTTTTTTTTCTTATTACAATCTCTCTAAGAGACATTCAGCAACATTTGTGTCAATATTATAGGTTTTGCAAGGTAAACATCCTATGACATTTCCTTAATTAATTTAATATAAGTCCTGTGGTACTCTTCTTTTCAGTCTCCGAACACTTGGGAATATGTCATCCATAAGATGGTGTGCCAGTTCATTTGGGTGTATCTGTAGTCTCTCTTTGTAAGTTTTAATGGTGTCTCTTATTACTTCCTTCACAGATTTTATACCAAGGTCGTGGTGAAGTCTCTCGTTTGTGACATACCATGGTGCATCAACTATCATTCTTAATATTTTTGATTGGAATCTTTGTAAGACTTCCAGGTTTGAGTTCGCAGTTGTGCCCCACAGCTGTATGCCGTATGTCCATATTGGCTTTATTATGGCTTTATATATTAAGAGTTTATTTTCCATTGACAGTGGACTATTTTTATTAATTAACCAGTACAGCTTGCGTACTTGTTGACCCATTGCAAGGCGTTTAGTAAAAATGTGTTTCCTTCATGTCAAACGACGGTCTAGATACATTCCAAGGTATTTGGCCTCTTCTGCTTGTGGGATCGGTATACCATTTAGTGTTACAGGCGGGCACGTTTGTCTTCGGGTAGTAAATGTGACTTGAACAGACTTGACTTCGTTCGCCTTAATGCGCCAGTCTTTTAGCCAATTTGTTATTTTGTCTAAGCTGGCCTGCAGTTTGTAAGATGCCCGATTTGGTGTATCGTCCATAATAGCTGTATTATCTGCAAATGTCCCCATAACGACATCATCTGATATTAGTAAATCTGCTGTGTACAGAAGGTACAGAGTAGGTCCCATTATACTTCCTTGCGGCACTCCTGCTAGGATTTCTTTTAGCTCTGTTGTTGCTTCTCCTTGGCTAGCAAAGAAGTGTCTACCAATCAGATACGATCTAATAAAGTTGTAGAATCTTATTGGCAATGTCATTTTTATTTTATATAACAGGCCGTCATGCCAAACTCGATCAAACGCCTGGGATATGTCAAGGAATGAGGCTGTGTAGTAACCTTTCTGTTCAAATGTTTTGGCGATTCCCTCAACTAGCCTGTGAATTTGCTCGATTGTACTGTGGTGTCTTCTAAAGCCGAACTGATGGTTAGGTATCAATTTGGACTTTTTGATTATAGAATTAAGCCTCTTCAGGAACAAGATCTCCATGACTTTGGAGAGAATTGGAAGTAAACTAATTGGTCTATATGACTTAGCTTCTTGCGGACTTTTACCTGGCTTAGGAATCATGATAATTTTTGCCACTTTCCATTGTGGTGGCACAAATTCTCTCCTTATAATGACATTATACAACTGTGTTAGGACTCTAACACCGTCATCAGACAATTATCTTAAAACAGTCGCTGTTATGAGGTCGTAGCCTGGTGCTTTCCCTACGTCTAGTTTTCGGATTGCTGATTTTATTTCGGCTTTGTTGAATTTTTCAATTGGTGGCTCTACTTGGTGTATTGTATCTAGAAATTCGCAGACCATTTCAATTTTTGTGGAACCGACATCTGGATTGGGCTTGAAAACTTCTTGTAGATGTTCCATAAATACTTAAGCTTTCTCTGCATCGTTAGTGGCCCAAGAGTTATTTACCTTGCGAAGGGGTGGCTGGTGACTTATAGGACGTTTGAGATATTTGGTTGCTTTTCACAATGAGTAATCAGTCGAGGGTTTACTATCCAGCTCTTGTAAATACGTCGTAAGGCTTTGGTTACGGTCATCACGTAGCAGTTGTTTAAGTTGTGCCGTCAATTTGTTATATTTTGTTTTATCACCTGGATATCTTGTAGTCTGCCATTTTTTTCTAGCCTTACGTTTCTCAGCTAACAGTTTCCTGATAGTTA
Organism: Druceiella hillmani; assembly: GCA_039881145.1. Lineage (NCBI taxonomy): Eukaryota > Metazoa > Arthropoda > Insecta > Lepidoptera > Hepialidae > Druceiella > Druceiella hillmani. The sequence continues at coordinate 1,797,555 of JAYKKI010000098.1, read as the reverse complement.
GAGAATAATGAAGACCGTCGTTAGTGGTGGGAGGAGGCTGAGGTGTAGCTTCCCATGCAGCCTGTTGGATACTATTGGTAATGTATTCCACTGCCTGTGTGATGTCCTCGTCCGACTCTAAAGGTATCGTTGTGTTAATGGAGTTTGTAATTAATTCCCTGAAGTAATTCCAATTTGATCTACGGGTATGAAGTCTGCACGGTTTTTCCCTTCTAAGAATTGTACGACTTAATTTTATCTCAACAGGTGAGTGATCAGAAGAGAGATCTGAACTGGAATTGCAGCTAAAATATACGCTGTTGATACCTTTAGTGACACAGAAGTCTATTAAATCTGGTTTCTTCTTTGTGTCAGTAGGCCAGTATGTTGGCTCACCAGTAGAAACGACTCCAAGTTGCAATTTTTTAATAGTCAATAATAATTGCCGTCCCTTAGGTGACATTATCCGAGAACCCCAGTGCGTGTGTTTAGCATTAAAGTCACCACCTGCGACAAATCTTGTCCCCAATGTTGCAAAGTACTCCTCATAGTCCTCTTGTTTTATGTTATGTTTAGGGGGACTGTAAACGGCTGATAAGGTCACAGGCCCAGACCAGTCTTCTATCACTATGTTAGTAGCCTGCAGTTTTTCTGTACAATAGTGGTTAACCAAGTAGTGTCTAATATTATTCTTAATTAAAATTGCACTTCCTCCGTGAGCTTTACCGTCAGGATGCGTTGTGTGATAGAATTTGTGTCCTAGTATACTGAAATGATTCTTCCTAGTAAAGTGCGTCTCTGATATTAACATTATGTCAATGTTATTTAAATACATATATTGTTTAACCTCAAGGGTATGTTTTGACCGTCCATTTGCATTCCAAAGAGATATTTTTATGGAGTCCAGTTTGGAGTTAATTTGGACGTGAGATTTAGAATAAGATTTGTCATAGCTGTTAACTGTTGCATCATTTGTTTCATTAATGTCATTAATTCTCTTATGTCATTGTTATTACTTATGTCATTATTATTACTAATTTGATTCATAGGTTCTTTAGGTTGCTGTTTATCAGTTGCATTTTTTGTAATTTCTGCATATTTAAAGCCTGTTGTTGTTGTCATGTTAGATAATTGTTTTGTCTTATCGATTTGTGGAGGTCTCTTAATTCTTTCTGGTGGCTGTGCGAATTTAATATTTTGTAGCTCTCTGTAGACTTTGCAACCCTTATAATTTGCTGGATGGTTACCTTCACACAGTATACACTTTACTTGGTCAGATCTGCTTTTACGGGGGCAGTCAGCTGACAAGTGATCTCCTGCACATTTTATGCATTTTGGGCTTCTCTTACAGTAAGCTTTTGTATGTCCATATTAAAGACACCTTCCACATTGAGGAATTTCCCTCTTAAGTCTAGGAGGTTCAAATACTAGTTTGCAGTGCAGTAGATGTTTTATGTCATAAATGGACTTATTATTTTCTTTCTGCTTTATTTCCACTATAAACATTGGTAGTGGTTTTTTAGTCGCATGTTGTTTTATATTCCAAATATTGGTGCTTTCATGATCAAGTTCTGCTAATGCTTCTTTTATTTCGTTAATGTTTGTGGAGGGATGCATATTTTTTAAGACCACTTTGAAGCTCCTATCTTGTTTTGGTTTATATGTGTAAAATTCAGTTTCTTTTTTCTCCAGCTCTTTGACGATTTTGGTGTACATTTCTGACGTTTTGGGTTGAATCTTTTCCTGTTCCTTATGAAGTATCTTCATCTCATATTTATTGAGAGCATGAGCTTCTAATAGGTCTATTAGTGGTTGGATATTGCTCACTCTGTCAACGAAAATTGGAGGTGGCTTACTTGTTTTTACAATTTTAGTGTCATTTTCCGTATTAAGATGTTGTACTGCTTCATCTTCCAAGAGAGCAAAGCTGTTTGATGTAGGTATATGTGAGGGTTGAGATAGCCAGTAAGAACAAAGTTTGCTTTGTTTCTGGGATCTTAGTGGTTCAGGGCTAGACCGTAGTCGTTTTTTATTTGTAACTTGAGCCCAGTCCGTTACCATTTCTGTGGTTTGTTGGGGTTCTGCCCGAATGTCACTGGTCGATGACGATCTTGGCCTGTGGAACATGCTTGTGTGGAATAATTGTTGTGTCAGCGTTTTTTTTGTCTCAATCTGATTAAATTGTCGTTGAATTTCAGATTTTGATTTTTCCGTTGTCTCCGTCAAGTCTATACTTTCTTTTGCCTTACTATTTGTAGTCGCCTTCCCAATATATCCATCTTCTGTAGAGAGCGAAATTTTGCCCACCCCCAAATCCTGAGGGGCTGCCCGAGATTGACTCGGGGAGGGATTCTCCGGTGATACCCCTCCTGGGGTAGTTTAGTTTTATGTTCCCCTTCCATAATTAATTGTTTAATTTGGTACTGTCTCAGTAATCTGTAGCCACTCTTTTTGAGAGGTATTTAGTCCCCCAGGGCTTGTGGTAACCTATTAATATAGTTATACCGCTATTGACTCGGTCGCCAGAGCCTCGTCTGTTGTCTAGCATGGAGCACCACGGAGGCCAGTTGGCCGCCGCCGCCATTCGGCGCGTGCAGGTGAGGTTGACAGTTGGGTCGGTTAAGATGTTATGAACCGTTCACCCCTTACCTCCTCTAATGCTGATGGCTGTTTTGAAATTATTATGATTCGACTTCATGACCAGATCAGTACGATAATATAGTAATGTCATCAGAACTATATAATCATATACATTTTCAAATCATTCGGATAACGAGAAATAGACCAAAATTTATTTACTTTTTTAATACAAACAATATTTTGGTCAACATATATGTGTAGCTTGTAAAACACGAGAGGAAAATATTCGAAAAACCACGAAGGGTCCCGACCACTGTATGTCGAGACACTCATTTGTGTCACTTTCATCATCTTACTCCGGGGTATTTTTTTAATTCTGAGGTGAGTGATAGAAATGTTAGAAAAAAAAGTAAGAACAATTTGCAATATTTAGTTTCCGATTATAGTTATTCGTTTTTCACTATCATTTAGTTTTCGCTTAAAGTATTTATTTATATTTACTTAATATTTATAATTTATTTAGTTTTTCGTTTATAGTATTTCTTTAATTATATACCTACTTTAATGTATCTAATAGATACATGTGGACTTATTGTTACGAAAGCAATCTCTTACAGCCAACTATAACACTAGTCGAGCCCCGTTCGACGAACGGCCTGAAATCGAACGCGGGTCCCTACGGTGCGCCGCATCGTCAAGGGCCGTATACTTTCTGATCAACCTAACACACCACAGCGATGACATGACTAAAACCGTATATATTATGAAGTTGTCATTAACGGATGGAGATATGGGTACCAGCGGATGCATATAACAAAGTTAAAAAAGTATTTCAAAATTAAAATTTCTAGATATATATTTTATGTATGTATGTATGTTATGGTATTATTGTATGTTATGGTATTTTCAAACATGTAGGAATTAATTGAATGTATATAAAACAATTCAAAATAACACTTCCAATATCAACCATTATGTCTTGTCTTCCGTCATTTTTTTTAAAAAACTTCCAATTGTATTGAAATTAAACTTGTTACTTAATCAGAAGTCAAAAATCTCAGTCAAGTATTTAAATAATCGACGGAATCCACATGTTTCATATTTCTTCACAACACTGTGAATAATCTAAATTATTCAATATATCTTAGACGCAGATACAGTTAGTTGTCTGTTCACGGTCTAGAGATACACTCCAAATAGCTGCTCAGTGTTCCTTCACTTGAATATACAAGCAGTTTTTTTGAATAGTCCTTCATCCAAGCTGTAGAACTTTGAAATCGGTTATAGCATGACACCATAAATGTTTCCAAGGTCACCTGAAAAACTCCTCCCTCTTATAATTCCTTAGACCTACCTTTCTTAATTCAAATCCCTAGAGTTTAATAAATAGTTATGATACAGATACGTAAAAACTAATAGAAAAATAAAATAAATTCTGCCATCTAGCGGAGAATTATGAAAGTATAATTTGCTTATGAAAGAAACAAGGGTCACTGTCGTTTAATGAAAAAGTGATCTGTTAGTTACTTGAGTAATAGTCATTTTAAATAAAATTAAATATTAACTAAGCTCTCATTAATTCCACGAAAGTAACAGAAAAATTATTTTCGCAAAAATTCTTGGATATTGGATAAAACTCCTACAAAATTTAAATCTCACTTCTTTTCTTATTCATGGTGTTACCCGTAACGTCGCGATAACAAGCGACAGCACGTATTAAATTGCTCTTAAATGTCTACTGAAGGATTTTTGATGGTAAAAACAAAAATATATTTGCATTTTGGCCCATTATAACTGTTACATTTTTCAATTAAGGCATATAAAAGGCGGAGTCCTCAAGATTGTTAAAATTTTTCGCCCGGCCACTTATTCAAGTCGGAGCACGATCGCGAGAAGCACATCTGTTTCTATGGAAAAGAAAACTTCATTAATTAAATAAAAGCTCAAATTGTTCTCGCAAATTGGCGTTTAGTACGCGAGCAATTAACTTTGTAGCAATAGCGGTAGTTAATGGTCGAACTGACTCGGTAATGTCGGACTCGTTTGCTTGAGAAAATGAAAAATTGTTCGTCCGAGGGTTGAAATGTTTGGATAACCGGAAAAATTTAAAGAGCGCATTTTTACTGTCTACCAATGATTACGAAAGAGTAATTATTTCACTTAATATATTCCAGCTGCATTTTGCCTTGCTATTAAAAATAAATATATGTTTATACACCTTTTGCGATAGGAACAGTATTAAATTTAACCGTAAAATATATTGGAATAATATTACTAATTGTAAGTATACAAAGATAACTCTAACTAAATGTCACTAATAGAAAACTATATTATTTCAAACTGGCACGGTCTATGTTTTATTCTCAATCGTTTTCCGCATGGTATATCAGTAATTATAATTCAAGCCGTTCCCAGCGATGTAGTGACGATATATTTACTTAAATATTTATGTTGCAGTAAAATTAAACTATGAATGTAACACGGATTATGAAAATTTATATGACAATGATATCCAAATTTTGTCCTAAATCATAATGTTGATTCTGTGAAAAAAATTCTTGTAAGTATCGCCTTATGTCATATCCAATGTTAGAATAATAATATATGCAGATAAAATGCTATAGAAAAATTCCTCTGCATTTCGTCTATCAATAAAAAAAGTTTGCTTTTGAAAAGATAAAAACTAACCTTTTCTATAGTTTTTTTTTTAATTTGCGCCAAATATTCTTTTATACACATGTATTATTACAAACCATTTTATATTTTATACACATGTAAAGGTGTAACAAATAACGTGCCTATTGTTCATTCAAGTAATCATGTACATCAAACTAATTGTATGTACAGCGGTGGTGACAGCAAATTTTTTAGAAAAGGTTGAGAATTGCCCTATGGTTCCTTAATATTTTCTACTCAGGTTGATGTACAGAATTACCTGTCTGAATAGTAAGTGTTTTTGCACATCGTTCTTTTCTATGCTCTGAATAAACATATATTTTATGTGTATGAAAATTTTCACGTCAAAAATGTTCGTCCCTCAGAAATATTTGCTTTCTTGGTCTCTTAAGACGTCTTGAATAAACAGAACAGCCACATAGCGCTTGCTGTCTTGCTAAAAGTAAGTTCACGTTCATTTATGTGTTCTAGTCACGTAAAAATTACAAACATATTTGTCTAAGGTCTCTTAAGTCTTCTTGAATAAACAGAACAGATACGTTGCATTTATTTTCTTGTAAAACATGACACTGCATACATTTATGTGTTTAATAATGACACAGCGAAGTTATTTATAATTTATTTTATTATTAAGCTTGTAAAATACTAGCTATTTCGTTTATCTTCGTGGAGTATCTTAAAGCAGACATGAATAATGAATAAAATATTTCTTTATACACCATGTAAGGTATCTTTTTCCTAATTGCAACAACGAACAGATTAAACGTCGATATTAGTCACGATACAGCAACTGGTTCCACTAAAAGACTTCTTAAAAATAAAATTATTATTGTGATTAACTCTATCTTATTTATTATCATTACTAATTACATATTTATACGCATTATGCTATTTGAGCAATGGTGATTAAAATCACGTTTTTATTTGAGTACCAATTTATCACTACTTTCCATGGGAAAACTCCGAACACAAGCATCATTATGAACATCTGTTGACTACTGTCGATAGTACTACAGTGCCTAGCGTGATTGACAATTCCGTGTCGATGCGTTGTTGGAAATTCTCATTATGAGCGCATAAGCTATCAGCGTGAATTTATCACGTCTTTATTCAAAAACGTTCTTATAAAATCTAAACTATTCATCCAAATGGGTGAATATAAGTAGTTTGATGTAAGTTGTCATATATTTCTAAAGGTGATGAAACGCATGCCAAGAATCTTCAGAGACTATTTATTTTTTAATGGCTTCAAAGTTCTAGGTAGATTAATTTATATAAAATGTTTATAAAATATGATTTGAAATGTTTATAATTACAGGTAAGAATTTACATCTTCCTCAGGGACAAATCTATCTGTTGGTGAAACTGAAGCAAAAACTCTTCAGTAGCTTCTGAGATTAGCCTTTACACACTAACGGAACGGAGAACTTTTACTACTTATTATACAATGCAGTGGCGGGTATTCTTTCTGCTTGTAACAAAGACATTCCCGTCATACCTGGATTGGTGCAAATTAACTGATATGCAGAATAATACTTATCTTCTTTTGATATACAAAGTAACGTAAATCTTTAAATGGACAAACATTAATATTTTATTGCTCTAAATTTTACCGGAAACATAAAACGGATTTATAATTTTCTAAAAAATTGTACATGTTGCCTGTCTTTAAAACATAGATATACGCTATCGCCGATTTAATTCTAGTACTTTTTGAGGTAGACAATATTTCTCTATATTATTTTTACGTATCTTAGATGGAATGATCAGTGCTCGCCACGAAAATGCCCAGACGGTTATTTTTTGGCCACTTCCTTGAAAAGAATCGTCACAGATCAGCTGATTTATGAAATACTTTCTCAATTATAAATATTAACCTCCTTCGGGAAACAATCGACCCACTTCCTTGGAAAAAATATCTCTATTGTTGAGAACCATAATCAAATCCGTTAAGTAGTTTCTGATATTAGCATGTATACAAGCAGGCAATCAGCTAATTAAGCGGTAATAATTTTAGCGTCACGCATGTGATAAGCATTATTTACAGTCCTGAGACATATGAATGCATAGATCTTTAATGAAATTTTCCACAAAATACGCCCTCCAAATTTTCGGGAAAAAATGTGAAGTCTTTCTAAGAAAAACACAATTTCATTTCTATTACTAGGGTCTTACAATTCAAGGGAAAAAATAGCTAAAAAAATAAATAAACACTTGCACTATTAGAACGCCTGTCAACGTCGTTACTTTCCACTCTGAAACTCCCATATAAATATTTATGGTATTAAATAATGGAAAAGATGAGTATTATTATGTTAGATCACTATACTAAATATCAAATAACTTCCTAAAACTTGATGGAGGCACTGAAACCCGCAGTTGAATAACAAAGCTTGACACCAATAATACTAACTTAATAACAGGATCTTTAAATCTCACGGTTTAAGCAAGGCAGTACTCCTACAACATTAAAACTGAAGAGTTGAAATCCGGAGTCCAGTTGCAGAATAATTGATTGAAACCCACAATACTAATTCAGCCCTCAAGCCTCAGGAACCCTGCGGGCTGTACACCTTCAGCATCAGAACTGAAGAGTAGAAACCCGGAGTTTAATGAGAAAGTCTTTACTTGAGACCTAAAATACATATTTAAAACACTATTTACCTAGGCTTTAGCCCTGTATCTTCAAGACTGTGGAGTTGGAAACAGGAATTGAATGGCAAAATTTCTACTTGAGACCCATAATAATAATTTTAGAATAAAGCATATATTCAAGTCATAAGACTCAAGCAGACATTTCCTTCATTGCGTCAATACTGAGGAGATGGTGTCGGGAACTTAATGGCAGAGTTCTACTTGAGACCTACAATACAAATTGAAAAAATTATATTCTCAAATCACACGATTAAGCCATACCTCTACGTTGCCAGAACTGAGTTAAAACCCAAAATTCATTGATAAAGTCTTTCCTTCAGACCTAGCAGCTATTCAAGTTTCATAGTTCAGACAGAAAGTATCCTTTGAGCATTAGGACTTGGGAGTTTAGTGACAGAATTGAAATTTTAGTGACAGAATTGAATTAGAAATTCTGACTTAAAACCATCAAATCCTTGTGTCTCACGATTTAAGTAGGTAATCAGGAAATAGCATCCGGAGTTCTGTAAAAGAGTCTCTACTTACAATACTAATTTGAAAATAGCAGATCCTCAGTATTCACGATTTAGGCAAGCAGTACCTCTAATACCAAGATTGAGAAGTTGGGACAATGACAGGAGTTGTAACGTGATCCTAAATAAAATCGTTTAAAACACTGTTTCATGTTTTCTACCTACCCTCGTAACATTCACTTACTTGTTTACTTTATTGCTTCATTGCTACGTCAAAACAAGTCATAACTCAGTGAGTTAACTTCTCTTCACTGAAAAATTTCTGCCAGTCTCATTTTACCTGGACTTTATTAACAAGCAAGTTTATATCGCCTTATTCGTGTCTTATTAGATAATCATTAGACCTATATGATATGAACTCGATCTCAGCCTCTGCACCGTTCAGTGTGGATCAATTCTATGGTGTATCATTAATTAGCATGATCAGATTCTAACAAATTTATGGAACCATCCTGGAAGTATACCCTTTTAAATAAAAAAGAAAATCATCCAAAGACATTGATAAATGTCGAAGATATGAGGTAACCATAGACAAAAAATACAGTCAAATCAAGAACCTACTTCTTTTTTTAAATCAATTCAAACGACTGTGACCGACAGACACGTAAGTGGTCTTATGTGGATTCGGTTTTTTTTCTTTCCTTCAGAGCTATAGCATGAAATTTATATACTTAATTAAATTAATTGAAATGACTTCATTAATTATCCTTCACAATCCCATTATTCCCAAGCATATTAAATATTTAAATAAATCGTCTGGGACGAAACTTTGTGTTATTTAAAATATATTTTATTTGGATGAAACTAAACTTATACGTAATTTGCCGCGGCATAGCTAAATAAGCGGCATAGCTCCGTTAAATATCGTGGTTTTACAAGATGCACATATCCAATAGGTGCAGATATCGGAAGCACCTCGTTTACATGCTTATGGTTGAAATCCTTAGCGCAGTCTGAGATCAAAGCGGCCGCGCAGCGACCGGAACGAAATCGAAACATTCCTCCGAGGTGGATCCACCCTTGATTTCCCCCGACGAACCTTTCACTTTATTTATTGTAGTTCAAGGAGCCTGCAAATATTTTCGCTCATCCATCGCGCGCGTTTTCAACTAAAATATGGAGAAAAATTGCGCTTGCCCACGTTTTGTATACATATTTCGCTTGCTTATCGACGGAAAGGTCGGTCTTTGACAAGGTAACTGGTCCGAGCGGTGTAATATGAATTTGTAAATGCGGTGTAATATGATTGGTGTGGTGCACGATCGGAGACTCGGCCGACGAACGTCGTGAGACCTCACTCGCACCGCGCTTAGTTACGTCGAAAAGTCGCGATTTGTTGAAATTTGCCTTCTAAGACATCTGTCGATATTAACCGTCACTGCAAGCAGTTCAGTTTGCAAATTTATTCCACGACAGCAATTATGCTCATTGGGAACTTTCTAACGAGTCCAAATATGTTTGATTATTTAACAAAGCAAAATATGTTTGACGTTGATACTTTCGATTACAAAAGCTACATGTGACTTAATTTTGTGCTTAGAAAATCAAATTCGCTATCAAAAAAATTTTAAAATTATGTTTTGTTTTAAATGATCTATTCGATATCTTGTTGTCATTTGCTTATTTTAGCTATATGCTAAATTTTATTTTCAATCTTAAATATTAATTATTAATAAAATAAAGTACCATTAAAAATAACTACACAAACGGTAAGATACTTATCCTATTTATAATATTACAGTCTGATGTTAAATCGTGTCTTTTAATGTACAATTAAAATATGTTCGAATTAAGTTCACTAAAAGTAATGAAATAAAACACATTGCGCTGTAAAATTAATTTCATTTCATTCATCACAAGCGAACTTATCACTGCCAGAATACCAGCAGCTATAGTAGACGACACAGCTTACCATATTTTTATTCTGTTACCTTGTCCTATTGAAGTATCCTGAAAAATAAATTTGCTCTAGCTTTTGAGTTTTGAATACAACAATAAAGTTTTTCAGTTATGTGTAACAAGCATGACAAGAAATAATTATAAGAATGATGGGAAAGCAATTTACCGAACTCCTCTTAAACTAAATAGAGCAACATTAAAAAGGAATAAATAAAAAGGATTAGTTTATTCACATTGCGCAGAATGAGAGTCAGACAGACAAAATTTCAAGAAAATTATTTATATCGTCTCCGTGCGGCGCATTCTGCCCAATACGAGGTCTAATGTCTGGCTCAAGCATAGTGAGTTCCGCATGAGGAGAAAATAATTTATTTACCATAAATAATTACTTATCATTAATTAATATATTAATTTATTTACAGACTTCTTAGCCCAGTAAATATTTTATAATACCTAATAAAATTAAATATATATTAGTTACATATTGTGGTCAACATTTCAAAAACTATGAAATCAGGAATTATCGTTCAATTTTTATTTGCGAAGGTATCTTGAATACTCTTTTTTCGCAATTTTATTTTCAATAGTTTCAAAAATGCGGGTTATATTGTTTTTGAATATTTTAATGTACATTTCTGAAGTTATAATATCTATATCTAAAAACAATATTTTCCAAACACTTGTAAACAGTCCTGTCAAACTAAACTCCACACTACATATAAGATTTAAAATTTTTATGTAATGTTTTACGGGTATTTTTAAATATTTAATTGATTTCCTGTCAACTGCAATTTCCCACAAAATTATTTTTGATTTTCAGCTATTGATGCATATGTAGGTTAATGTACCTTGTTACTGTGTCAAACTTCAAGTTTCTACATCAAGTGCTGCTAAGAAAATGAGTGTAAGAGACACACACACGGACATAATTATGATCATAAAAGTGTTCCGCTTTCCCTTTTGAGGTACAGAATCTTAAAAATGTTCTAAATGCAAATGTACATACTCAAATGTTTTTATATACAGAATGCCCCGAGATAATATGGAAATTATTTTTAATCACTACGTAGGTAATTATTCTCAGTTCAATTCCTTTAATACTTTTAATCATCACGAATCAAAGATTCTGGTCTCAGCCGGGCGGTGGGGGATCGCAAAAGATCACCAATTTATCTAAACGACATGCAATAAAACGCTCGCTGAATATTGAACTTTGCACGAAGTCGCATCTTATCTTAATATTTGGAGCTTAATATCCGACCTAAGTATTAATTGGCAGAGTTTGTTATAAATGAAATAATATCGGAAGGATTTGAAAGTCAGTTACATTTTAACATGTATCTATTGTTGTAATGTAATTGTGAATAATGCATTTCTACAAAATTAACGAGAAACAAATTCAATATGGTACACATTTAAAAAATTACAATGTCTCTAGATTTCTCGCTATAATTTGAATGCAACTTTTATCCAGGCTCCTAAAACTCGATTTTTTCATAACTTTAGGTCGAGAAGTCTTAGAAATTAGGGGGTGGGCCATATTTTTTTATTATATCTCTAAAAAATAATACCTAAAATAAAGAAAAAGAAACCTTTTTGCACACCATATCTCTACGCAGAATTAAAAATATTTTTCGAATACTTAATTTTTCCTTTCTATTTTTAACAATAATATTTTTATGTATTACATGTTCAGCATAAACTAGTTTATATACCTTATTATTATATCCCAAATTTCAAGTCTCCATGTCAAGTTATTTTTGGGAAAAACGTGGGAAGACCTGTGATGGGTGAACATGGTTGTGACCTTTCACAGTGAAAAGTGGTAATTTAAGTGGTAAAAGTGAGAAGTAACCTCCCGTGCTAAAACGATTATTAATATCAAACCATGGCTTTATGTCCAACTACGAAGTATCGTGAAGAAACCAGTTGCATTAATGCAGTCACCACCAAGATGCTTCAAGACCGAAACTCCTGCGTGTAAAACTGAGAGTGAAAGCTAATACAAAATGTAATTATCACACTCACTTTGTTACTCTAAATAAAACCTTAAAAATTTCGAGATTCCAATCTCTATTATTTTAAGATTCCAATAAGACTGTGCAATAGATTTCCAATTAAATTAACTACAGAAACAGGTCTAAATAAGGGTTATCATATATATGTTCAAAAATGTATCTCGATACTTGTGAATAATAGTCAAACAAACTGAATGCCTTCAAAAATAATAAAACTGAGTACAATCATAATATTAAAATTGTCTGTAAACGTTTTGAATATTAAATTAGATATAAAATTTCACGAAAGAGAAAGGAAAGAGTAGAATTTCTCACAGTTATATCTAAATTGTTAATTGCATTTAGTGCTGCATTTGCCAATTTGCAATTATTCCGAGGATTGTTTAGGGTTCGATTTTTCATTCAGCAAAATCGCAAAATGTTCGTCGAGATCACAACGACACAATTAAAAAAAGGTTTATATCCCCTTCTTACAGCTAACAATACTAATATTTATACACGCCTGAGCGCATTCGTCAAATTATTAAACGTTTTATATTCTAAATTTTTCCAATCTGGTGACTGTACTAAAAATAAATTTCTTAACTGAAACCCGTGTCCAATAATTCTAATATTAGAGCATTTCATTCAGCAGGCCAGGTCAAGAAAATTCCGGTTATATCAAAAATGAAATTTCACAAGAGATTCAACATGCCAATACTGATAATTCCGTCCTGATACTTATACTTCCGTACCCACACTTATACCGATACTAATACCGATACTGGTAATTCCATAATCATACTGCTACTGAAACGATATTGGTAAATCCATACCAAAACTACTGATCGTATTTCTTTTTAAAGTTTTACACTTCTTTTTGTAAAACGCAAAATTAGTTCATTGCAAAAAATCCTTTCGCCATTAAAGTAAAATCCTAATCCGACAGGATTTTCTATTTCGTACGGCAGGAAATTGCATTTCACCGGATGCCATAAAAACTTATAGCGACCGCCAGTTTGTTGCGGAAAATGAAAATTGTATTTAAGCTACCTCAAGTGCAAGGAAACCTGTCGGTCGCCTACATAAAAAAACGTCGTCCCGCGTTTGCAGCTTACGTTGGTAACAAAGAATTCTATTAAAACTGTTTCACTTTTTTGTGTGTTGACAATTCCATTAATGAGAATGAAGAATACTGATTAGAGGGAGGTGTGAATCATAAACGTAACTACATACATGTAATAAAAAATGTTTTGAAAGTTATTTCAAAAGCCAGACACTCAAGAAAATTAGAAAGTATTGCTTCATGGGTGATGATGAGTAAATAGCTTGTTGACTTATACTTTCTATGCATTGAACACTAATTTTTACTTATTAAAACATATACGCATATTTATTTTTAAATACTCATTAGTTTATTTGATCATCGAAACCAAACAAATATTGAATCGGAGCAAAACTTGAAATTACTGAGAACAGATTTTTTTTTAAATAAATAGTGAACGCATAAATTTGAGTAAATAGTCAAAATCACCAAGAATCTTCACAACGATACACAAAACAGTCAGTTTCAAATGGAGAAATCAAAATCGCATATTAATGTAATTAATGGCTAAAAGTGTAATGTCTAAAAATGAAATTTTAAAGTTAAACCACTGCGTAGGACCTTTAAATTTTGGCATAATAATAAATCATATTAATATGCATATATGTATATTTGTATAGTAATTTTAGGTAGGGATAATTAAATACTACAATTTTTTTTAATTTCGTACTCCGAAGTATCATACGCCGTACACTTTGAGGTATCAGTTGAAAGGGCTAGTTACAAGTGTATCAAAAATAACATTTTCTCTCTCCCCATTATTTCTGAAAGTACTGAACCTAGAAGAAAAAATCGTTTTCTGATCCGCGTAAAAGTCGTAAGAAAATTGTGAAAAAAAACTGTCATAATTTTTCTACTTTTCCTTGCAAAGCTATGACACGAAAAGGAAATTTGAACTGCTCAAGTAGATAAACATCACTAAAAAATTTAATTTGATAAATATTAATGACAATCTATTAAAAATGTATATTGTGGATTTTATTCAGTTGTAAAATAACTCATACCTAAACGAAAAATTTTAAAAAATCAAACAATTAGTTTATATTAAAATAAGCTAGTAATTAATTTAGTGGCATACATAATGCCTTTATTTTATACAAGTAAGCGCTTATTAACCTTTGGATTAGAGTTTTCCTCAAATTACATATAAATCAGGAGGATCTAATATAATTTTGTTACAATTAAACAATGCAAAATAACTCAATAAATTCAATGAATGTATGCGTAGTAAGAAATCGCTTTCAAAAAGTCCGCTACGTTTATTCGCCTACGTTAGAGAACTGGAGTGTGCTGTGATGGCCATCAAAAACCTTGCGGTGTGCGATTTGACGTAGTTACCTTAAATATTTTATCTAATTAGATATACACTTAAGTTTATGCCTATACAATATGTGAACTGAGTGAATTGAGGTCGAGAAAAACGTGGGTTATTGAGAGTGCATATAAAGCTTGTTTCACATAATTAAAATGGTTTTATTTGAGCCACCAGCAAACGGTTAAAAATCGAATACATGGATTTGCATGTATCATTTTAACCGGTGACTCCAGCATTTGAGCGCATTTGTCCACTACGCTGTATACCGCCATGTTATGATAGCGGTTACCTTTTTCTGTCATTTCTATTGAAGCCAGGTTGTGAGACAATGTACAGAAAGGAGTGTGTTGTATTATTTTTAGGTATAAAATCGGGTAATGTTTTAGAAACAATCTCGTCATGCACTAAATTATTATCCTAGTTTTCTGTACATGCAGTATAATAGTTGTTATTAAGTGCTAATTACACACAATTACTGATTTTTTTTTTTAAAATATTATATTTCATATTACCTACAAAATAAAAATTGATAATCATAAAAAGACAAACATTGACGGCATTCATGTGGAATACAATAATTATGAGAACTTAATATATATTTATTTACTATTAATGTGATATTTTTAAGTATTCTCGTGAGAAAGTAATGTAAAATTTTTAAATTTTTACGAATATTTAGTAACTGAATTTCACAACAATTTAATTAAAGGGAATTACTTAAATAAAAGACATAGGCGTGTAAGGAAAAATTACAAAAACAATAAAATATTCACAATAGAAATATTTATACACCAAATGTTAAAACCTAATATGATTATAGCAATGACAACAATACAGCAGTAATTTTTTTCTACAAATGCATTTATATAAGATTTTACATCGAACCTGCCAGTGTCTTCGAAAACGTTGCACATAATCGTAGACGACTGCGAAATTTTTGTATATGTACATACATAACCTACATATACGTATATATATATATATATATATATATATATATATATATATATATATATATATATATACATATATATATATCTAAAGGGTATTCGGTTCATGATATTAATTATTAATATAATCAAATTTTATTCCAGATTCAAATGACTATTGGTGTATTTTCCTTAATACATATTTTCACAGGGCTAATTTCCGTCAAAAATATTCATAAACAATTTTCGCGGCCAATATGAAAAAGCTAATTCTTTCTGAGTTGATCGCCCTCAAAGTTGAAACATATGAGGAATTTTCAAATTTTCTTCAAAAAACCACTTTCACGCATTAATTACTGCTACTTCCAGAAAAATAAAACTTTGTAAGGCTATGAGAAAATTCCTACGGGAAACTCAATATTGGTCACTGATAATTTGCAAGGTTGGTACAGCGTTTTTAACATGATTTCCATTATAGGTTTGGTTCTTGTTAATAAATTCTAAAATAAATTGATTTTTATAAAGCTTACATTTAAATGTTACGTGTTAATTTTTTTGTTTTTAATACTTAATATCATGAACCGAATAGCCTCTAGATATATATATATATATATATATATATATATATATATATATATATATATGTGTGTGTGTGTGTGTGTGTGTATACATATATGTATGTTATGTTTGTACATTAAACAAAAATTGGCGTCATCAAGGATTTTAGAATTTTCAATGTTTTTCGAAGAGCCCAGTCGCCTATAATTATGTCTAACGTTCTCGAAACCACTGGCAAATTCGATGCAAAACCTTATATAAGTGCGTTTACAGGAAAAAATGACTGCTGTATTGTTGTTATTGTTATAGTCATATTGTGTTTTAACATTCGGCGTATGAATATTTCTTCGTGAATATTCGATTAAAGTATTGTTTTTGCAATTTTTCCTTACACGGCTTTGTGTTTTATTTAAGAAAGTCTCTTTCGTTGAATTTTTATGAAACTCAATTATTAAATATTCGTAAAAATCTATAAATTTCATGTTATTTCCTCACGAGAATATTCGAACATATCACATTAATGGTATATAAATATGTATTAAGTTCTCATAATTTGTGTATTCTACATGAATGCTGTTATTGTTTGTCTTTTTATTATTATCCATATTTATTTTGTAGGTAATATCAATTATATAATTAGTACTTAATAACAACTACTGTATATAAAGAAAACTAGAACAATAACTGTATCTATAACATAACTACTTCTAAAACATTATCCGATTCCATACCTAAAAATAATACGACGTACTCTTTTCCGTGCATTGCTCTCACAACCTGGCTTCAGTAGAAATGATAAAACGGAGAAAAAAGCAATTATAGCGTCGCGGTATACAGCGTAGTCGAGAATCGCGCTCCGATGCAGAAGTCAGCAATTAAAATGATACATGCAAAGATGTCCATGTATTCGACCTTTGACCGGTAGCTGGCGCCTCAAAGAAAATCATTTTAATTATATAACACAAAATTTACATGCATTCTGAATAACCCACGATTTCCTCGACCTCAATTCACTCAGGTCACATATTGCATAAATATAAACTGAAGCTTATATTCAATAAAGTATTTAAGGTACCTTCGTCAAATCACGTACCGCAAGGTTTTTAATGGCCGTCGGCACGCTCCAGGTCTCTAACGAAGGCGAATAACATGGCGGTCACTTTGAAAGCAATTTTTTATTACGCATGCATTCATTAAATTTATTGAGTTGCTTGTTTTGGTTAATTGTAACAAATTTATATTATATCCACCTGATTTATATGTAATTTGAGGAAAACTCAGTTTCAAAGGTTAAAAAGTGCTTACTTTTATAAAATAAAAGCATCATATGAAATTATATAAACCAATTGTTTCGTTTTTTTAAATTTTTTGTTAAGGTGTTGATTTATTTTACGTCTGAAAAAAATTAAAATAAACATTTTTAATAGACTGTCGTTAACAATTATCAAATCAATTTTATAGTAATATTTATCAACTTAAGCAGATCAAATTTTGCTTTCATGTGGTAGCTTTCTAAGGAAAAGTTAAAAAAATTATGACAATTTTTTAAATAAGCAAACACGCGCGAGTTTTCTTGCTTTGACACAAAAAGCGTCAATGTATTTTCGCACACTAGTGCAAAGATGAGACGAGCCGTTAGTATAAACTTTGAGTTACTTTACCCCTCTAAATGTGCATGCGTCAAATATATTGATAGCGGTATGTTACTTGTTTGTAAAGTTACTAGGTAATAAACGTCAATAGTCAAAATCACCAAGAATCTTCACAACGATACACAAAACAGTCAGTTTCAAATGGAGAAATCAAAATCGCATATTAATGTAATTAATGGCTAAAAGTGTAATGTCTAAAAATGAAATTTTAAAGTTAAACCACTGCGTAGGACCTTTAAATTTTGGCATAATAATAAATCATATTAATATGCATATATGTATATTTGTATAGTAATTTTAGGTAGGGATAATTAAATACTACAATTTTTTTTAATTTCGTACTCCGAAGTATCATACGCCGTACACTTTGAGGTATCAGTTGAAAGGGCTAGTTACAAGTGTATCAAAAATAACATTTTCTCTCTCCCCATTATTTCTGAAAGTACTGAACCTAGAAGAAAAAATCGTTTTCTGATCCGCGTAAAAGTCGTAAGAAAATTGTGAAAAAAAACTGTCATAATTTTTCTACTTTTCCTTGCAAAGCTATGACACGAAAAGGAAATTTGAACTGCTCAAGTAGATAAACATCACTAAAAAATTTAATTTGATAAATATTAATGACAATCTATTAAAAATGTATATTGTGGATTTTATTCAGTTGTAAAATAACTCATACCTAAACGAAAAATTTTAAAAAATCAAACAATTAGTTTATATTAAAATAAGCTAGTAATTAATTTAGTGGCATACATAATGCCTTTATTTTATACAAGTAAGCGCTTATTAACCTTTGGATTAGAGTTTTCCTCAAATTACATATAAATCAGGAGGATCTAATATAATTTTGTTACAATTAAACAATGCAAAATAACTCAATAAATTCAATGAATGTATGCGTAGTAAGAAATCGCTTTCAAAAAGTCCGCTACGTTTATTCGCCTACGTTAGAGAACTGGAGTGTGCTGTGATGGCCATCAAAAACCTTGCGGTGTGCGATTTGACGTAGTTACCTTAAATATTTTATCTAATTAGATATACACTTAAGTTTATGCCTATACAATATGTGAACTGAGTGAATTGAGGTCGAGAAAAACGTGGGTTATTGAGAGTGCATATAAAGCTTGTTTCACATAATTAAAATGGTTTTATTTGAGCCACCAGCAAACGGTTAAAAATCGAATACATGGATTTGCATGTATCATTTTAACCGGTGACTCCAGCATTTGAGCGCATTTGTCCACTACGCTGTATACCGCCATGTTATGATAGCGGTTACCTTTTTCTGTCATTTCTATTGAAGCCAGGTTGTGAGACAATGTACAGAAAGGAGTGTGTTGTATTATTTTTAGGTATAAAATCGGGTAATGTTTTAGAAACAATCTCGTCATGCACTAAATTATTATCCTAGTTTTCTGTACATGCAGTATAATAGTTGTTATTAAGTGCTAATTACACACAATTACTGATTTTTTTTTTTAAAATATTATATTTCATATTACCTACAAAATAAAAATTGATAATCATAAAAAGACAAACATTGACGGCATTCATGGGGAATACAATAATTATGAGAACTTAATATATATTTATTTACTATTAATGTGATATTTTTAAGTATTCTCGTGAGAAAGTAATGTAAAATTTTTAAATTTTTACGAATATTTAGTAACTGAATTTCACAACAATTTAATTAAAGGGAATTACTTAAATAAAAGACATAGGCGTGTAAGGAAAAATTACAAAAACAATAAAATATTCACAATAGAAATATTTATACACCAAATGTTAAAACCTAATATGATTATAGCAATGACAACAATACAGCAGTAATTTTTTTCTACAAATGCATTTATATAAGATTTTACATCGAACCTGCCAGTGTCTTCGAAAACGTTGCACATAATCGTAGACGACTGCGAAATTTTTGTATATGTACATACATAACCTACATATACGTATATATATATATATATATATATATATATATATATATATATATATATATATATATACATATATATATATCTAAAGGGTATTCGGTTCATGATATTAAGTATTAATAGTAAAATGATAATATTTTAAAAATATCAATTTTTTTTTAAATTTTATTATCAAGAATAATATTATGAACCAAACCTATAATGGAAATCATGCTAAACACGCTATGTCAACACCGCGAATTACCAGTGGCAATTATTTAAGTTCCCATAGGAATTATCTCATAGTCTCACAAAGTTCTATTTTTCTGGAAGTAGTAGTGATTGATGCGTGAAAGTGGTTTTTTGACGATAATTTGAAAATTTCTCATATTTTTCAACTTTGAAGGCGATCAACTCAGACACAATTAGCTTTTTTCATATTCGCCACGAAAATTGTTTATGAATATTTTTGACGGAAATTAGCCCTGTGAAAATATGTATTAAGGAAAATACACCAATAGTCATTTGAATCTGGAATAAAATTTGATTATATTAATAATTAATAATTTATTACCATTATTCATTGAAAGGAAGCGGAAGCTTTAGTTTCGTTCAATTACTTTTGTTTCTTTCTGTAAACCCCGAAGAGCTTAAAAAATTAATATACTTCAACCTTCCCCTCAGTAAGTTTGAAACGTCATGACTCTTAGTAACAAGATTAGAATTTATTAATTAGATTAAGACTTTGATATTACTAAAAACGTCGAAGAAAGATTTTTCGATGGACTCCTTTTCTTGAAAAAAGATGGATACTTTTTTTTATCAAGAACTCGAGTGTCTCAAAAAACTCGTATTGAATCCTTAAAATCGCAATCAAAGTATTTTGCGTTTATATCTCATTAATATTTAGGATCATGTCATAGTTTTCCTACAAGATAATTTCATGTAAAATATATATTTAAATTATGCAGCCAGTAATGTCAGCTCCCATACCTACCATAAATTTACATCCCAATTTACAACCCTAATCTTCATAATTTACCTACGGAATGACGGGGGAGCTGCATCGTCGAGTAAAAATTCCTGCCGTATTGAGTTATGAATAGAGCGGATTAGCACGTGCAAATTTATTGAGTTGGGCGGCGCTCTGAGCGCGAGTGGCGCGGTGGCTTTCGTTTCCTGGTTGTAGTTTCGATTGCAGTTCGGCAAATGATTTACAACTTCGCTCTTCAAATGCGCTGAATTTTAAACACTCCGTAAGTGAATATGAAAATCAAAAGCACCGTAAAAATTTAAATTTGGAATTTATTGATAACATTGAACGGAAAATTGAATAAAATCTAAAATGAAAAATATTTCGCTGAATGGGTGTCGGTTGCTCTTTCTATTCTATACAGATATATTATTTTAAGGAATAACATCAAAAACTTTCAAATTTTATATAAAGAAACAAAAATAATTAAACGAAACTAAAACTTCCGCTTCCGTTCAATGAATAATGGTAAAAAATGATTAATTATAAATACAATCAATTTTTTTTTCTTTTATTTTCCTTAATACATATTATCAGGGCTAATTTTCCTAAACAATATGCATAAACAATTTTCGCGGCCAATATGAAAAAGCTAATTCTTTCTGAGTTGATCGCCCTCAAAGTTGAAACATATGAGGAATTTTCAAATTTTCTTCAAAAAACCACTTTCACGCATTAATTACTGCTACTTCCAGAAAAATAAAACTTTGTAAGGCTATGAGAAAATTCCTACGGGAAACTCAATATTGGTCACTGATAATTTGCAAGGTTGGTACAGCGTTTTTAACATGATTTCCATTATAGGTTTGGTTCTTGTTAATAAATTCTAAAATAAATTGATTTTTATAAAGCTTACATTTAAATGTTACGTGTTAATTTTTTTGTTTTTAATACTTAATATCATGAACCGAATAGCCTCTAGATATATATATATATATATATATATATATATATATATATATATGTGTGTGTGTGTGTGTGTGTGTATACATATATGTATGTTATGTTTGTACATTAAACAAAAATTGGCGTCATCAAGGATTTTAGAATTTTCAATGTTTTTATCGAAGAGCCCAGTCGCCTATAATTATGTCTAACGTTCTCGAAACCACTGGCAAATTCGATGCAAAACCTTATATAAGTGCGTTTACAGGAAAAAATGACTGCTGTATTGTTGTTATTGTTATAGTCATATTGTGTTTTAACATTCGGCGTATGAATATTTCTTCGTGAATATTCGATTAAAGTATTGTTTTTGCAATTTTTCCTTACACGGCTTTGTGTTTTATTTAAGAAAGTCTCTTTCGTTGAATTTTTATGAAACTCAATTATTAAATATTCGTAAAAATCTATAAATTTCATGTTATTTCCTCACGAGAATATTCGAACATATCACATTAATGGTATATAAATATGTATTAAGTTCTCATAATTTGTGTATTCTACATGAATGCTGTTATTGTTTGTCTTTTTATTATTATCCATATTTATTTTGTAGGTAATATCAATTATATAATTAGTACTTAATAACAACTACTGTATATAAAGAAAACTAGAACAATAACTGTATCTATAACATAACTACTTCTAAAACATTATCCGATTCCATACCTAAAAATAATACGACGTACTCTTTTCCGTGCATTGCTCTCACAACCTGGCTTCAGTAGAAATGATAAAACGGAGAAAAAAGCAATTATAGCGTCGCGGTATACAGCGTAGTCGAGAATCGCGCTCCGATGCAGAAGTCAGCAATTAAAATGATACATGCAAAGATGTCCATGTATTCGACCTTTGACCGGTAGCTGGCGCCTCAAAGAAAATCATTTTAATTATATAACACAAAATTTACATGCATTCTGAATAACCCACGATTTCCTCGACCTCAATTCACTCAGGTCACATATTGCATAAATATAAACTGAAGCTTATATTCAATAAAGTATTTAAGGTACCTTCGTCAAATCACGTACCGCAAGGTTTTTAATGGCCGTCGGCACGCTCCAGGTCTCTAACGAAGGCGAATAACATGGCGGTCACTTTGAAAGCAATTTTTTATTACGCATGCATTCATTAAATTTATTGAGTTGCTTGTTTTGGTTAATTGTAACAAATTTATATTATATCCACCTGATTTATATGTAATTTGAGGAAAACTCAGTTTCAAAGATTAAAAAGTGCTTACTTTTATAAAATAAAAGCATCATATGAAATTATATAAACCAATTGTTTCGTTTTTTTAAATTTTTTGTTAAGGTGTTGATTTATTTTACGTCTGAAAAAAATTAAAATAAACATTTTTAATAGACTGTCGTTAACAATTATCAAATCAATTTTATAGTAATATTTATCAACTTAAGCAGATCAAATTTTGCTTTCATGTGGTAGCTTTCTAAGGAAAAGTTAAAAAAATTATGACAATTTTTTAAATAAGCAAACACGCGCGAGTTTTCTTGCTTTGACACAAAAAGCGTCAATGTATTTTCGCACACTAGTGCAAAGATGAGACGAGCCGTTAGTATAAACTTTGAGTTACTTTACCCCTCTAAATGTGCATGCGTCAAATATATTGATAGCGGTATGTTACTTGTTTGTAAAGTTACTAGGTAATAAACGTCAATAGTCAAAATCACCAAGAATCTTCACAACGATACACAAAACAGTCAGTTTCAAATGGAGAAATCAAAATCGCATATTAATGTAATTAATGGCTAAAAGTGTAATGTCTAAAAATGAAATTTTAAAGTTAAACCACTGCGTAGGACCTTTAAATTTTGGCATAATAATAAATCATATTAATATGCATATATGTATATTTGTATAGTAATTTTAGGTAGGGATAATTAAATACTACAATTTTTTTTAATTTCGTACTCCGAAGTATCATACGCCGTACACTTTGAGGTATCAGTTGAAAGGGCTAGTTACAAGTGTATCAAAAATAACATTTTCTCTCTCCCCATTATTTCTGAAAGTACTGAACCTAGAAGAAAAAATCGTTTTCTGATCCGCGTAAAAGTCGTAAGAAAATTGTGAAAAAAAACTGTCATAATTTTTCTACTTTTCCTTGCAAAGCTATGACACGAAAAGGAAATTTGAACTGCTCAAGTAGATAAACATCACTAAAAAATTTAATTTGATAAATATTAATGACAATCTATTAAAAATGTATATTGTGGATTTTATTCAGTTGTAAAATAACTCATACCTAAACGAAAAATTTTAAAAAATCAAACAATTAGTTTATATTAAAATAAGCTAGTAATTAATTTAGTGGCATACATAATGCCTTTATTTTATACAAGTAAGCGCTTATTAACCTTTGGATTAGAGTTTTCCTCAAATTACATATAAATCAGGAGGATCTAATATAATTTTGTTACAATTAAACAATGCAAAATAACTCAATAAATTCAATGAATGTATGCGTAGTAAGAAATCGCTTTCAAAAAGTCCGCTACGTTTATTCGCCTACGTTAGAGAACTGGAGTGTGCTGTGATGGCCATCAAAAACCTTGCGGTGTGCGATTTGACGTAGTTACCTTAAATATTTTATCTAATTAGATATACACTTAAGTTTATGCCTATACAATATGTGAACTGAGTGAATTGAGGTCGAGAAAAACGTGGGTTATTGAGAGTGCATATAAAGCTTGTTTCACATAATTAAAATGGTTTTATTTGAGCCACCAGCAAACGGTTAAAAATCGAATACATGGATTTGCATGTATCATTTTAACCGGTGACTCCAGCATTTGAGCGCATTTGTCCACTACGCTGTATACCGCCATGTTATGATAGCGGTTACCTTTTTCTGTCATTTCTATTGAAGCCAGGTTGTGAGACAATGTACAGAAAGGAGTGTGTTGTATTATTTTTAGGTATAAAATCGGGTAATGTTTTAGAAACAATCTCGTCATGCACTAAATTATTATCCTAGTTTTCTGTACATGCAGTATAATAGTTGTTATTAAGTGCTAATTACACACAATTACTGATTTTTTTTTTTAAAATATTATATTTCATATTACCTACAAAATAAAAATTGATAATCATAAAAAGACAAACATTGACGGCATTCATGTGGAATACAATAATTATGAGAACTTAATATATATTTATTTACTATTAATGTGATATTTTTAAGTATTCTCGTGAGAAAGTAATGTAAAATTTTTAAATTTTTACGAATATTTAGTAACTGAATTTCACAACAATTTAATTAAAGGGAATTACTTAAATAAAAGACATAGGCGTGTAAGGAAAAATTACAAAAACAATAAAATATTCACAATAGAAATATTTATACACCAAATGTTAAAACCTAATATGATTATAGCAATGACAACAATACAGCAGTAATTTTTTTCTACAAATGCATTTATATAAGATTTTACATCGAACCTGCCAGTGTCTTCGAAAACGTTGCACATAATCGTAGACGACTGCGAAATTTTTGTATATGTACATACATAACCTACATATACGTATATATATATATATATATATATATATATATATATATATATATATATATATATACATATATATATATCTAAAGGGTATTCGGTTCATGATATTAAGTATTAATAGTAAAATGATAATATTTTAAAAATATCAATTTTTTTTTAAATTTTATTATCAAGAATAATATTATGAACCAAACCTATAATGGAAATCATGCTAAACACGCTATGTCAACACCGCGAATTACCAGTGGCAATTATTTAAGTTCCCATAGGAATTATCTCATAGTCTCACAAAGTTCTATTTTTCTGGAAGTAGTAGTGATTGATGCGTGAAAGTGGTTTTTTGACGATAATTTGAAAATTTCTCATATTTTTCAACTTTGAAGGCGATCAACTCAGACACAATTAGCTTTTTTCATATTCGCCACGAAAATTGTTTATGAATATTTTTGACGGAAATTAGCCCTGTGAAAATATGTATTAAGGAAAATACACCAATAGTCATTTGAATCTGGAATAAAATTTGATTATATTAATAATTAATAATTTATTACCATTATTCATTGAAAGGAAGCGGAAGCTTTAGTTTCGTTCAATTACTTTTGTTTCTTTCTGTAAACCCCGAAGAGCTTAAAAAATTAATATACTTCAACCTTCCCCTCAGTAAGTTTGAAACGTCATGACTCTTAGTAACAAGATTAGAATTTATTAATTAGATTAAGACTTTGATATTACTAAAAACGTCGAAGAAAGATTTTTCGATGGACTCCTTTTCTTGAAAAAAGATGGATACTTTTTTTATCAAGAACTCGAGTGTCTCAAAAAACTCGTATTGAATCCTTAAAATCGCAATCAAAGTATTTTGCGTTTATATCTCATTAATATTTAGGATCATGTCATAGTTTTCCTACAAGATCATTTCATGTAAAATATATATTTAAATTATGCAGCCAGTAATGTCAGCTCCCATACCTACCATAAATTTACATCCCAATTTACAACCCTAATCTTCATAATTTACCTACGGAATGACGGGGGAGCTGCATCGTCGAGTAAAAATTCCTGCCGTATTGAGTTATGAATAGAGCGGATTAGCACGTGCAAATTTATTGAGTTGGGCGGCGCTCTGAGCGCGAGTGGCGCGGTGGCTTTCGTTTCCTGGTTGTAGTTTCGATTGCAGTTCGGCAAATGATTTACAACTTCGCTCTTCAAATGCGCTGAATTTTAAACACTCCGTAAGTGAATATGAAAATCAAAAGCACCGTAAAAATTTAAATTTGGAATTTATTGATAACATTGAACGGAAAATTGAATAAAATCTAAAATGAAAAATATTTCGCTGAATGGGTGTCGGTTGCTCTTTCTATTCTATACAGATATATTATTTTAAGGAATAACATCAAAAACTTTCAAATTTTATATAAAGAAACAAAAATAATTAAACGAAACTAAAACTTCCGCTTCCGTTCAATGAATAATGGTAAAAAATGATTAATTATAAATACAATCAATTTTTTTTTCTTTTATTTTCCTTAATACATATTATCAGGGCTAATTTTCCTAAACAATATGCATAAACAATTTTCGCGGCCAATATGAAAAAGCTAATTCTTTCTGAGTTGATCGCCCTCAAAGTTGAAACATATGAGGAATTTTCAAATTTTCTTCAAAAAACCACTTTCACGCATTAATTACTGCTACTTCCAGAAAAATAAAACTTTGTAAGGCTATGAGAAAATTCCTACGGGAAACTCAATATTGGTCACTGATAATTTGCAAGGTTGGTACAGCGTTTTTAACATGATTTCCATTATAGGTTTGGTTCTTGTTAATAAATTCTAAAATAAATTGATTTTTATAAAGCTTACATTTAAATGTTACGTGTTAATTTTTTTGTTTTTAATACTTAATATCATGAACCGAATAGCCTCTAGATATATATATATATATATATATATATATATATATGTGTGTGTGTGTGTGTGTGTATACATATATGTATTTTATGTTTGTACATTAAACAAAAATTGGCGTCATCAAGGATTTTAGAATTTTCAATGTTTTTATCGAAGAGCCCAGTCGCCTATAATTATGTCTAACGTTCTCGAAACCACTGGCAAATTCGATGCAAAACCTTATATAAGTGCGTTTACAGGAAAAAATGACTGCTGTATTGTTGTTATTGTTATAGTCATATTGTGTTTTAACATTCGGCGTATGAATATTTCTTTGTGAATATTCGATTAAAGTACTGTTTTTGCAATTTTTCCTTACACGGCTTTGTGTTTTATTTAAGAAAGTCTCTTTCGTTGAATTTTTATGAAACTCAATTATTAAATATTCGTAAAAATCTATAAATTTCATGTTATTTCCTCACGAGAATATTCGAACATATCACATTAATGGTATATAAATATGTATTAAGTTCTCATAATTTGTGTATTCTACATGAATGCTGTTATTGTTTGTCTTTTTATTATTATCCATATTTATTTTGTAGGTAATATCAATTATATAATTAGTACTTAATAACAACTACTGTATATAAAGAAAACTAGAACAATAACTGTATCTATAACATAACTACTTCTAAAACATTATCCGATTCCATACCTAAAAATAATACGACGTACTCTTTTCCGTGCATTGCTCTCACAACCTGGCTTCAGTAGAAATGATAAAACGGAGAAAAAAGCAATTATAGCGTCGCGGTATACAGCGTAGTCGAGAATCGCGCTCCGATGCAGAAGTCAGCAATTAAAATGATACATGCAAAGATGTCCATGTATTCGACCTTTGACCGGTAGCTGGCGCCTCAAAGAAAATCATTTTAATTATATAACACAAAATTTACATGCATTCTGAATAACCCACGATTTCCTCGACCTCAATTCACTCAGGTCACATATTGCATAAATATAAACTGAAGCTTATATTCAATAAAGTATTTAAGGTACCTTCGTCAAATCACGTACCGCAAGGTTTTTAATGGCCGTCGGCACGCTCCAGGTCTCTAACGAAGGCGAATAACATGGCGGTCACTTTGAAAGCAATTTTTTATTACGCATGCATTCATTAAATTTATTGAGTTGCTTGTTTTGGTTAATTGTAACAAATTTATATTATATCCACCTGATTTATATGTAATTTGAGGAAAACTCAGTTTCAAAGGTTAAAAAGTGCTTACTTTTATAAAATAAAAGCATCATATGAAATTATATAAACCAATTGTTTCGTTTTTTTAAATTTTTTGTTAAGGTGTTGATTTATTTTACGTCTGAAAAAAATTAAAATAAACATTTTTAATAGACTGTCGTTAACAATTATCAAATCAATTTTATAGTAATATTTATCAACTTAAGCAGATCAAATTTTGCTTTCATGTGGTAGCTTTCTAAGGAAAAGTTAAAAAAATTATGACAATTTTTTAAATAAGCAAACACGCGCGAGTTTTCTTGCTTTGACACAAAAAGCGTCAATGTATTTTCGCACACTAGTGCAAAGATGAGACGAGCCGTTAGTATAAACTTTGAGTTACTTTACCCCTCTAAATGTGCATGCGTCAAATATATTGATAGCGGTATGTTACTTGTTTGTAAAGTTACTAGGTAATAAACAAAGATCAAAACTTTGACATTTGTAAAACCTGGGCTCATCAGTGAGGTAATATTTGTAATAACTGGGCTCATAGGGAGCTCAATCCAGAGTGCTAATATCATTGAAGGCTTCCGAATACGGATAAAGATCAGTGTCGCGAGTGGCTCATTTTAAAGTCGCCATTTCATTGTCAAATTATCGTCCATTTATCATTAAATGCGTTTCCTTTGTTGATCTGTTAGTATATTTTGAAGTTATGGAATGATAAATAAGCATTGCATACTGAATTGCAAATCTAATTACATCCTAAATAGGAGCCGCGTGGGAACAGCTTGAGCTGAAATAACATGGGACGTCTTCTATATTAAATGTACTCTTCTATCGTACGTATTAAAGACAAAAAAAGTGTTTTGGATATTATCAAATAACCACTGGTGCCTTTTTAGCTTACTTCAGTCCTGGAGCTATTTTTATCTCTTAAGGATATTCTTTTCCATATTCTTTCCTCGAAAATGAATGATTTGTAACCAATAATTTTCGATATATGATCTGAAAAGAGATTTTGCATTCGAAAATTTTGTAAGTGTATATTAAAAGTGTTATGACGGACTATAACATTTGATTTAAACAAATATTTATAAAATTAGTAAGACGACTTTAGACAACTGTTTCATAGAGGATCGCTTTCTGCTCAGACTCTGCCTAGTGGAAGTGATATATCCTTTGAGAAAAACTCAGTTAGACATGATATCTTTTTGCATTCACGGTATTGTCGGCTTGCACATTTGGTTCATTAACAATAGTTAATCCTACTTGGGAATATTCCTTCGACTAACGTTATCCTTAAACACGGGTTAGCTTCAACATATTATATTCGATGACTTAATATGAACTGTTATTTTTAAATTATCCTTAATCTTTTACTTAAATGCTTAATCTCATAGATAACATAAATAACATGTTGATTTTTAAACCCACATCTGTTTGTACCTAGTATTATCTCATTATATCCCTATAAGAAAATATTGTGTTTGAAAAGAAAATAACAGATATTAATTTTTTGTTTTGGTACTGAATACTGGAAGTAATTTATTAAATTGATAGCCATTTTCTAGTATTAACTAAATCGAAAACTGATTAAAGGTACAAAAAGTTTATTTTTATTTATTCGACTTTATTATAACTTAGACGGTTGACGCACTTGCGACCATACTGCATTGAGATGTAAATTAGAACCAGGTGAAGTTGAATACCGAGCTAATATTTAAAAGTTAACTTTCAGTTCGAAAGTTCCATAAAAGCGTGGAATTTACCGTGTCATTGCATGGTGTGCTGGGTTGATCACCAGGCGTACGGCCTTTGACGGCTCGACGCATCGCGAGAACCCTGATTCGAATTCCGGCCGCTCATCGACCGGGGCTAGAATGGTGTTCTGGTTGGCGGTAAGAGATTGGTTTCGTAACAATAAGTCCAGTATATGTATTAACAATGTACATTAAAGTACGTAAAAAATTTATTTATTCTTTTAACTATATTTTTATTATCTAATCCTTGCATTCAAATCATTTACCGGGAACCTTTTTAACTATTTGCTGATATCACCTATAGGTTTTATTATTATAGACTGACGTACAATTAAAAAAATAAATCATGAAATCGTGTAAAAGAAGTTGTTTGTATTTGCTGTTTCTTTTATTTAATTAATTATTCAATTGACCGTAAATTATTGATGTGAAACATCGAATGGCGCGTCTGGATACGACCCAAACATTTATTCGGCCAGCTTCGCATCTTTTCGGCTAACAGTAGCATAAAATTAAAAACACATTTTCAGTCGATTATTAAGATATATTTCTGTAATAATTTATTTCATAAAAATAAATTAATATTTTATTATTAACAACAATCTGAATAATCGTTTTTCTTTTCAAGTTCGCTCAAACAAAAATGTTTCAATTTAAAAATATATAAAAAAATGTTTCACACCTGCCAGGCAACCCATGACGAATCACTATTTTTTTTTTAATTTACATAACAAATAATATAAAATAGTTCACAAGGTTGCAGATAAACTGCTGACTAAAAAGTTATATTGAACCATATAGTCTAGTATTTGTAATAATTGTTCAATAATTTTATTAAATATCATTTGATTTGAAGAAAATTGTGGAATATTTCGGAAAATTAAAAGATAAACTTGAAACTAGTTTTCTGGAAAAATAAACACGACTGGACATTCACTTTAATAAAATTAAAACAAGTAATATGAAATGAATACCTTTATTGCCCATAATTCGATATCAACGTCGATTTGAGAAAAATTACTTATTTTCCAGTTTCATCTTGAAACTCGAATTATTTCACTGTTCTACATTTATTTTGCAAACGTTATAAACACTAACGCTGAATATTTGAAATTCCGTAGGAGATTTCTATGGAAATTGAAATACATTTGTTTTAAAATCTTTCACTTATCCGTCTTTTCATTACCTGATCATAACACTGGACTGAATTACGGGAATTCTTTTTAGTTGGTTATTTTTGTCAAAGAGTTGTCTTTACTGTATAGCTATTTAACCAATAATTATAAATTCATGAAATAGTAAAAGAGTAATTATTTATATTTACGGTTTCTTTCAGATAATTAATGGTTAAATTAATTATAAATCATTATTTAAATAATTAACCATTATTCACAATTAAATTAAATTAGGTGATGTAGTATTATTTCTACTTTCTTTAATTTCTTTACCACGACCTAGGTTTCGTTGTATTACAACATCTTCAGTGGGATATTAGCAAAGATTTCTTTGCTAATTATATACAATATAACGTAAGGTGATTGCAACTAAACAACTATGAAAAACTATGTTATGTATGCGATATTGATATTCTGTAACACGCAAACAGCGTTTAATATAAAATCATTATTTATTTAGTAATATTTTTAAAAACGCTAAAAAATTAAATATTATTGCAATTGCATTATTTTTTGCCTTTTATTTGCAACATTTTCTTTGATGCCAAAAATATGAACTTGTGGAAACAATAAAAATTCAGAACGAAAACACAACAAAAGCTTTATAACGTAGCTGAAGCAACTACGTTAAACTTATGAATATGTTTAATTTAATATTTGTAGCAATCAAAAGAAGTATGACATGAGTTCATAAAAAAATATCATAGAAAAATATAGTTGTTATCTACTACCGTTTCACACATTTTTCTTAAATAAACTTAACATTTTCTTTAGTAAATTTTCTTCGGATCCAGTCCGGGGCGTAATCAAGCTCGATTCAGTAGAAAAGTCGCTTAGTACTTGAATAGGTTTTTAATACTGAAAATATCAAGGATCAATAAAACATGGACGGACTAGTTCTCCCACTCACTAATTTTATTGCCGATGTAGTTAATAAAAAACGTCACAAATGGATGTAGATTAAATTGACCATTAGGTTACGATTTGAAATGAAAAAGATATTAAATGTTTTTTTAAATATCGTGTGCGTACTCACATTATATATCTGCATGTAACAACTTATGTCAGATTTGAATTCACTTACATACACACGAGTTTTTACGCGTATAATTTTTTTTTTCATGTAGTTCATTAAAAATTACATGAAAAAAATTACATGTGAAATTATAATATGCACATACGTGAACAATACAAATTGTTAATACTTAAGCATAATTGTTTACCAATAAAAAAATAATAGATTTATTATATTTTTCAAAGAGTATGTTCGCGCAAACTTTACACACAATGGATACATCTATTGCCAATTAGAACGTATAGTTTTTGTATGTCTTATCAATTAAGGATATAGTAAAGAAATTAAGTATAGTATTTAAAATTACAAATATATATAATTTAAACCCTATCTTAATGTTACTTAATATCAGCTAAGCTTTTTCTCTGCTGGACATACCCTCAAATATATCACAAACATATAAACATATCTTGAAGTTGAAAACTTAAAACGCTTTTTAATTAAGTTTTGAGCATATTACCAAAATATTAAAATTTGAATTACAAATGCATATAACGTACATACAGCCATACAATTTATAAGTAAATATAGCACGTATGCAGGGAGGTGTCATTTTACAAATGCCCTGTTTTCCAATGTTTTTTTACCACACTCACTAGATGACTTAGGGTCGCTTTCGAAGCGAAATAACATTGAGCATCAATGTGCTGTTTTAGTTACCGAAACAAGTCAAACTTAAAAAAAACACAAACAAATGAACTAAAAATTGTGATCTGTATTCATAACAAGAAAACATTATTTCAATTTAACACACTGTTGGTTTATCGCAATCAGACAACTTGTTAAGAAACAGACATAATTTATTGAATGGAATGTATTTACTATTTTAAATACATATTTATGATTTTCCAACCTTTAAACTAACTATAATAGACTTTGACTTAAGCTATTTTTAAATTAGAACCACAAATATAACCAATATTCTACCTTCCGATATAATATATATACAATAGCTCATTGAACAGTTTTAAAATAATTTATATATACATCATTTCGTGTTCCTCGTTCGATTTGTTCATGTTCCCTCGAGGCATTGACCTTCCCTGCGATATTTATGAACACGGTAGGCGTACAATGGTTCGATTCGGAATATTTCTATTAGTGCCAGCATTAAGGTTACTACATATTTGTAATAAATAGAGACCGGATTATATGCATTTGCATATTTGCATATGCATTTGCATATTTAAGCGATTTCAGCGCTAATAGCATATTTTTCCTAAAATCCAGTGATGATGCATATCATCGCTATAATTTAGTATTTTTCAGTATTTTTACAGTATTTTCCGAGCACAGCGCACTCAGCAGCCGCACGTCTTTTGTTTTCGTACCATAATAAAATGAAAGAGACAAATGATCGTCGCGCTCGCCTCCCGCACTTCTCCTTCCTCCCATCTATTACGCATGTTATTGCTTGCATTGTTGACGCGCGTGCTCATTGATCTGCAGTTAAAATTTTTTGTGTGAAATTGTACAATGCCTCCCGACACAAAAAGTGTGTCTTCGTGGATAAGTGACTTCCCTGGAACATTTACTTACGACGGAAATGTTTTATATTGTCGAGCTGGCGAGAAAAATATTTCTTGCACTAAAAAGTTTCAAATAGACCAACATGTCAAAACAAGTGTTCACGTCGCAGGATTGCAGAAAAAAGGTCCACGACAACAACTTATAACCGCGTCTACTTCTAGCTCTAAATGTAAAGAAAACAACCAGTTTAGCATGGATTTATGTGAAGCATTGCTTGCATAAACTAAAAAATCCTACCCTCAAACAGTTTCTGCAAAAATATTACTTAAATCAAAATATACCAGACGAATCAACATTGCGTAAAAAATTATATACAAACAATTTATAAAAATGTTATGGAAGAAATACGTAATGAACTCAAGGAGAACCTTATTTGGATTTCAGCTGACGAAACTACAGACAGTTGTGGTCGTTATATAGCGAATTTAGTTGTCGGTACATTGAAACTAGAACCTTCTCCTTCCTATTTGGTGGCCTGCAAAGAATTAGAAAAAACTAATTATTCTACGATCGCCAGATTTGTGAATGAGGGTATTAAAAAAATATTTCCTGAATCATCTGCATAAGAAAGAGTATTTATATTTCTTTCAGATGCTGCTCCCTATATGATCAAAGCAGCCAAGGCCCTCCAAGTATTTTATCCTAATTTTATTCATGTGACATGCTTTGCCCATGGAGTACATCGACTTACTGAAGAAGTACGATCCACGTTTGGGAATGTAAATAAACTTATTTCATCAAAAAAAAAAGTGTTTCTTAAGGTGCCTGCTCGTAATAAAGCCTACAAAGAAAAAATACCAAATTTTCCTCTCCCTCCCGAACCAGTTGTAACCCGATGGGGGACATAGATAGAAGCTGTACTGTTTTACAATGAACATTTTGAGGCCACCAAAGGTGTAGTAACTGACTTTGACAGAGCCGAGTCAAGAGCAATTTATGAGTCAAAGACAGCATTTAACGATTCTACCATAAAAAAAACATAGCTGTAATTTGCACCAATTTTTCTCACATACCTGAAAGTATTAAAAAGCTTGAAACACACGGTTTGGCATTGAGTGACTCCATTCAAACAATGAATAAAATCCGCCAAATTAACTCCACGTTGCCAAGTACGTTACTGCATAAACTTAAAGAAAAGTTTGAAAACATTTTGAACAATAATCCAGGCTTTGAACATTTGTGTCAAATTGATAGCTTTATTAATGGGCCGGCGCAAGTTTTGCCAGAAAATATAAGTGCTAACATAGCACCCAAGTTCAAATTCTGCCCAGTTACCTCAGTAGATGTGGAGCGATCATTTTCGACCTATAAAAATATTTTGAATGATCGAAGACATAATCTTACCACTGAACATTTAGAACAATACTTGATTGTTAACGTTTACAAAAATATTAAATAATGTTACATGTTACTGTATCGATTATCGTCTATCAATGGATAGTTTACTAAATGTATGCTGATTTTGTAATAATACAAAATCTAAAACTTAATTGTTTTTTATTTTATTAAAAAACATTAAATGATAAAGATAAATAGTTAATAAAGTAAAACTTATAACAAGTATTTACTAACAATAAACTTACATCTAAAGGAATAATATTTACAAAACAAACAAAAAAATTATTCATTTAATGTTGAATATTCTCTCAGTTTTCATGCATATTTCAGGCATTTTTCATGCATATTTGCATGTATACTTCAAGCTTTTTATGTTGCATATAATCCGTTCTCTAGTAATAAACAATGGGCAAGCATTCGGGTTTTATTTTTTAAGGTTCCA
Source organism: Druceiella hillmani (assembly GCA_039881145.1). NCBI lineage: Eukaryota > Metazoa > Arthropoda > Insecta > Lepidoptera > Hepialidae > Druceiella > Druceiella hillmani. Next base: position 1,761,816 of record JAYKKI010000098.1, on the reverse strand, counting down.
TACCTCGAATGGAAAAAAAGAAACCCCCGCAGTATAACTTCTTTGTTTGTCTGTCGGTGTGTCCAAATACTTTTCCTCGGGAACACGTGAAAGTATCAAGTTAAAATTAATATCAAGTACTTAGATTTACGGTCCCTTAGAGCAGAAAATCAAGCTTCTACGTCGATGCAATCAGGAAGAACCCAAAAAATACGACCATTTAGGCCGCATCTTTGATATTCGCAGATAAGTCAACCCTACTTCCCGTTGACCTAGAATCAAGACATTTGGAAAAAAGAAATATTTTCTGAAGTATGCGTCTGTCAAAGATATAGTAGGCCATATATTTTCGTTCCAAAACATTAAAATTTTGTAAACAGTTTAATAGGATTATAATGTACCATAATGTACCATGTACCATTTAATATTATTATGTACCATTGAATTTTTATAAATATCTAAATATATACGGAAATTCCATAGTGCGAGTTCCACTCCTACATAGCAGGTTTGTTTTAATCATATTGTTGAATAATATAAAATTTTGACCAATATTGCATGTGAAAGCCGTGAGTAATGGGATAAGAAAAAATATTAAGTGGGGCAACCAAATACTGATATTAGACTGAAATATATAATATTTGTTAGAATTTTTCGGTAATTTTTATAAATTTTTACGCAACTATATGAGATTTGCTGAAGTTTGTAAATAAGCAAATAAATAATCGTTACAAAGGTTTCAGACTACAATTATTTGGTAAACATGCAATGTCTCCTTCAAATTTTGTCCAAAAACTTCGATTGGAAAACTTTGAGAAATCGAACCTGAAAAGTATCTATATTGCTCTATTATGATTTTTTCACTAAAATGAATTAACAACAAAATACTCTCCGTCTTTATATGGATATATTTATTTATGTATTTATTACTGTGTTCAACTTTGCATAAGCATAATCTTAGTTATGTAAGTAAGCACACAAACAATTACCACGAGTTCAAGTCCTCCTCACTACATATTAATATTCTAAATTAGTGTTAAATATTGATATCTTAAATTTATATTTAACGAATAAGAGACACTCAAAACAGTTTGTCATTAGATTAACACCACCAAAAATATTAAAACATAAGGTAAATGTCTCATACGCTTTACGCCTAACTGCGGTTTCACTTCGTGAGAACCGCAGTCAGCCATTAAACGAAGTTATCTCTCTAATTAGTATTAAAATTATATCCTAAATTCGATAAACCCCTCAACGAACGGAATAAAAGCACCACATCATAAACCGCCACTTAACTATATGATAAGATAATTTATTTAATGGACTTTACATCATACAAGCGGTTACAGCAGTTTGCATGATAGTCGTATTAAGTACTTTAGCGAGCGACACAACGGCCGTTGTTCGGTACTTTTACGACACTATCTTGATTTATATAAGCTGGAGCTGCATATGGCGAGAGAAAAACTCATCATAAACGATTAGAATACGGAATAAAGACGCTCAATATTCCTATTCCTCCTCTCTTTATTGACACCCGTCGCCTCGCGTTTGGGATGTTGGGAATGTAATTCGCATTAGGGCAATTAAGTTCCGCTCGACTATTAAAAGTGGCGGAGGGGATCTGGCGACGAATATAAATAATATTATTAGCGAATGTCTCTATGAAAAGCGATGTTATCCGACAAAGTATATGGAATATTATTGGCCCACATCGGCTAATGGAACTCGGTTTATAAGAAGGGAAGGGTAATTGTCTTGTTTTATGCCTGTTTTATAGAGGACCAGTTCAATTCTCGGTCCGCACTGGTTTGGATAAATTCCAAATGTAATATGTTTTGTTATTTAATTAAAATTGTGAATAAGCTTTATAGCTTGTTAAATATAATTACTTAAATAAAATGATGCTAGTTACGTCGCGAGAAGGCTAAATTTGCCACTGGAATATAAAACAAGATTTATCATTTGTACGTTTGCCCCTGATTTCGTTCCATTATTCGATGAAAAATTTATTTGAAAATAAATTATTAATAATGTGTGCTAGTAAATATCTGTTTACAAGTTTTTAATCGGTTCTGTTTTGGGAAAAAACTGTTTTTCCCCAAATGTGCAATTAATGCAATAAGATTAAAGAGTTGCATTTGAAATATATTTATAGATTCATAAAATTGAACTCATAAGGTGAAATTTTCTATTATAATAGATGAAACACTTAATGGTATTAATAGTGTTTCATGAGAATATAACACTATTTTAATCCATCTACCGGTTATTTACATGAATTAAAAAAACGAGGATTATCGTCGATAAAAAATTAGAAAGTTATCGTATCGTGAACAGCTTGAATAACAACGTTGATTCGTAGCATTCTTTGATATGTTATGCATAATGAATTAAGCTCAATTAATAAAGTGTCATATTTCAATAACTGTCCGTAATTTACGTAACATTTTTAAAAAAATAATACGATCATGGGTAATAAATACCAATGTTATCCTATCGTAAAAACATTGAATGTAAACGGTGATTTGTGACATCCTTTGAAGTGTTAACTAGATCAAATACGCATAATTTAGTAAAGGATCATATTTAAATAACTGGCCGTAATTTATATGAACATTTTTAAACCAGTTGGTGCGATCATACGTTTAAACCGTTTTAGATAGTAGGGGCTCAGTGTCGCAAAATTTAACATATTTTAAAAACAAACATTTTTCTAGTTGAAAAATAACGACATAATATAATGTAAACGCCTTAAATACATTGACGATGGGTATGTGATATTCTTTGACGTCATATGCACATTTAATAAATGGTCATATTTAAATATCTGCTCGTTATTTATATGAATATTTTCAAAAAAATTAACTTTATCATATATTAAAAAAAAGCCATCATATAGTGAAGTTTTTGAATGACAATAATATTATGTGACACTAATGATATGTGTCATAAGTAATTAACTGTCCGTAATTTATATGAATATTTAAAAAAACATCATAGCGGATAGAAAATAAGGATGTTATTATATCATGAAATCCGCTAAACTATTGTAAAAGTTTTATTTTGTTCTATGGTCGACGAAATATTCACTATCGATTATTGTCTTTCTAATAATTTTGTGCCAGAATTATAACTATTTCATGATTAACTTTGACTTGTAAATTCATTCTTATATATTTTTATATTACTGCGGCAGTCAAACAATATGTGTTCATATATAGACACTGCGCATAACTTTTAAAACATTTACAATTTCAATAAGATTTTCTCTTGTTTTTAACAATAAAATTATGAATCTGTTGTATTTACCAAAAACTTATGTACACTTTTTTTAATGAAATAAAACCAAAAAAACATAAAACTAGAAATTCACAAACTGCAACTGCGCAGGTGAGAAAGAACCAGATGGCCTGATTCAATGGTCTCGGACAGTGAGACAACTTACAATTTACTTTGTAAATATTTATGCAAAGCATTTAATTCAATTAACATTTGACCAATGTTTTATACGTCTATGATGTGATAATTTATTATTTCTTTTCTCCAATATTTTTAGAAAATTTAAACTATAACAACTGCAGCTCTAAAAGTATTATTTAAGATAAAATTTGACTTGTGTACAAAGTAGCTCCTAAAATTCCAGAAAAATTTTATCACTGTTGTAATAGCACGAGTCCATCGTATCAAAGTGTGTTTACATCCACATTATATACCACTTATTTTGGCTACATTTTAATATCACAGAGAATCGTGTAAATGAAATATTTTTGTATTACTTGTAACTTCTAGTTGAAAACATTTTAGTCCAACGTAATTCTCGAACTCATTTTTTTCTCATTATCTAACTCATTTTTAAAGTGTAATTTCTTTAGAGAACATTGCCAATCCCACTAGGACTAAAACAGCCGTGTGATACTCAATGTTATTCCTCTATTAATGTGACCCCAACGCTGTCTTCTGGCTCCGCAAACAAATAACTTGCATGCGTACGCACAGCAACAAACCTTAAAAAAGCCATGTGTTCCATGCATGAGTACATAGTATTATCACGCCCCTTATATTTTACCTAAAGGATAATTTCAATATTGACCAATTGTGTAAGGTTATCAGAACAAAGTGATAATAAGATAAGTCTAAAAATGCCATTTTCTAACATTTACTATTAAATGCATTGTGCACTACTGACGACGACGCGACGTGACACGGCTAGGTAGAAAATATTTTTTTCTGGTGAGGTGAGAACATTTTTTCGTACAAAATTGTGGTATTGAAAGGAAAATAAAAAACAAAATTTAAAAATTTCATATATTTATGTATACACACACATGTTCATATAGTAATTTGATAATTTGAGCGCCAAAAAATAAGATTTTCCTCCTCCTTACTTCAAACTTCTTTTCAAACTAAAATAATAAAATGAATGTGACAAATAGAAATCTTTTTGTAAAAAAATTATGAATTTCCAAAACTTAATTTTGTTGTTGTTTCCGTAATTGCTCTAAAACGGTTTACATAAAATTTTCTTTCATTCTCTTCATTTCAAAACTACGTTAGTATACCTTTCTACTAAAAAATCTTTGTTTTTGGTGATATTATAAAATTACTTAATTCCAGACACCCCCAAAAAATAATTTTGATGATGTTTAAATAGTATAGTAACATTAATAAATAGATGTATAATATAATATAATAAAACTATTATTTGTCACCAATGTCGATTGCTAACAAAATAGCGCTCTTTCAAAATGTTGCCTCCTCCTTCAAAACAAGTGGCCGCTTGGAAGCCTGTTTGTTGAGTAACTCTATCAATAATGAGAGGATAGCCTTTTATTTCTTTTATGCACCGCATAATAATGGCCTTCATCTCTTCTATCGTATTCACCGAGGTACTCTAAAATGTTTGCACCATTTATGCCCCGACGAAAATAGCCCATCGGAATCTGGCCGACAGAGTATACCCGTCCAGTTAGTCTCCACTGGAAATATTGATTATTTAAGTGCTTTTGAATCTGTCTCGTAAAATAAGGTGGACACACATTAAGTTGCAGTTCAGTATGCCAAAGGAAAATATAAACGGAGCTTCGTCTTCGATTACTCCTTCTTCGTCTTGTAGAAGTTACAAATCTCATCAATCTACATCTCGCTGGTTAAAAGTTGAGGCAATATGATGACTAATGATGATCATAATGTTTTCAATTAAACAGACCTCATATTAATAGGGAATTGCTCTAAAAACACATCGATTTCACTACTCATACGAATGAATATATGAAATTACTGATTTATGCGTGGTTAAATTGTAAAAAATTTACACTGGTTGTTCCGTGATGCTGAGCCTTTCGGTGTAAATGGAATTCATTAAGCAAGAGTGTTGTATGTCCTGTTCGTGATATACGAGTATCTATGTTTTCTTTGTTCATTATTCATCGAAACTAAGTTGCTAAATAAACAAAATATCGAAAACTGCGGTTTTTATATATCCCATCGAACTAATTAAAGAATTTTCTACAATATATCAAAAATAGCTAGAAAAATCGAAGAAGGGTTCTCAACTTGAATATTATTAATATTGAATACTATTTTGAAATGTAATCTCTTACTTAAAAAAGTAAGAATTTTACTTTAAAATTTTCAACAATATAGCACATAATTTTATTACGTAACATTCCGGAAAGAAAATTATGTCATGCGAAATTTGTTTGTTTTACCTATTATGTCATTTATCATATAGAGTTGACATTTGACATAGAGCAGATGCAAGTTTTACTCCTATTTGGAGCAACATCGATTGCGTTAACTATTCGAACGAGTAACAACTCGGGACCACTTCGTAACGTCTGCTTTCTTTTAATATTTTTCACTTTCAGTAAATATATGTCAACGTTTATAATTTTAAAACCATTTTAATTTTGTATAACATCGTTTGACGATTCTATCAGTGTTTTTTTTTAACATATGAATGCTGAAATCTAAAATATTAAACCACGATCACCAATCCAGCGCAATTTATGACGCGGGAAAACTTTTTGTTTCGTTTTATTATTCCTGTAGTATTAGAATACCGTGAAAAAGTAAATTGTTATTTTTCTCAACGATAGTGTATTCTTGAAACTACTGAAAATTCCAGACGGAATTATATGTTTTATTTTATTTATTTAGACAGATAATCTCGGAACTTCTGTCGGCACTTTAGACTTTCATACAAAACATCCAAATTACAGATGGAAAACAAAGAGACTTTCCGAACTCAAAGCTTACTTACTTATTTAATTATAATAAAAGAATATTGGAATTTATTTGCTTGCTCTGGTAGTAAGGATGGCGGAAGAGCATGCCTCCAGCGAGCGCGGACTCAGCCACATCCTCCAAATAGAAAAAGTTTGGAAATTTAATTGCGTAAGGCTTTTCCTATGTATAGGTATACAGGTACATACTCATATAAGGTGCTGTTGTATACAAAGGAGGGAGAAAACAGAATTGTTTGGTGAATTCAACTATGTATTTACTCACAATTAAATGAAACTATGTGATGTAGTATTATTTCTACTTTCTTTAAGCTCTTTACCACGACCTAGGATTCATTGTATTACAACATCTTCAGGTGGGCTATTAGCAAAGAATCTTTCTTTCAAGATTTTTGCTAATAGCCTACCTGAAGATGTTGTAATACAACGAAATCTAGGTCGTGGTAAAGAACTTAAAGAAAGTAGAAATAATACTACATCACGTAGTTTAATTTAATTGTGAATAATGAATTTCTCCAAAATTAACGCCAAATATATTCAATAAATATTTACTGGTGACTCCAAAAAGTAGGACATTTTTTTAACTGGATTCGCTCGATAGGTTGCTGCTTTAATATATATAATAATATTTTTTTATTGTTAAAATATGAAATACCATATCTTCAATATCTTAGACAGGCAATTAAGTTTTGTAAATAATTTGGATTAGATTAGACTCTCGTGGTGGTCTTCTTTCTAAGCAATTTTTTTTCATTTGTAATTTGTGTTTTAAATTCAGAACAATCGAATATTTTATGACCTAATTGCAAAATCGACAAACAGGTTCGATGCGAGGGACTTTATTTTTCCTTCGTGATATTGCAAAACATGTCATTGATTGTTTTCTCTAGCATTATCTTTATTATATTTAAAATGATGCTAACGCGTGTTGCTTCCGCTATTGGTCTTACTAAAGTACAAAATTTCAAACATATCTGCGCGATTGCGTAAGAACATTATGAAATTATTTAAACAAGGATATTCCTTTATGCAATTAATTTAAAAGATGTAATTTTTTTGTAATATGATCTACAATAAAATGAAGGCTTTTATGAGATTCATGTTTTAAATTGTCAATGCTAAATAATGATTCCAAATGTTCCAACTCGCGCGCAAAATAGGTAGAACGTTGCAAATTATCTGGAGTATAAATCGCCAAAAATTTATATAGTATTCTTATATTTTAAATTACACATAATAATTACCCCCAATCGATATAAAAGTAAATTTTGGAGTAAAATTTCTCTATTGCTTGGTAATTATATTTAGTGCATACTAAATTAACGAAATAAATTAATATTGAATATTTTGGCGTTAATTTTATAGAATTGCATTATTCGCAATTAAATGAAACTACGTTATGTAGTATTATTTCTACTTTTCTTGAGTTTTTTTACCACGGCCTAAGTTTCGTTATATTACCACATCTTCAGGTGGGCTATAAGCAAATCTTTGCCTAGGTCGTAGTAAAGAACTTACATCACGTAGTTTAATTTAATTGCGAACTAAATGATTATTAATCAAAGGTAGGTACAATGATAAATTAATTGATTGACCTTGAAATAGAAATGTGTAAAGAAATTATTTCTTTCAAATATCTAATGAACTTAGATAGGGCTGCACATTAATGAAAATTAAGTAGAAGAGTAAAAGGAATTGGAGAAAAAGAATGCTTCTCCTTTGTTAAACTCTGTCCAGTTAATGAAATCAATCTCCCCGATCTGGAACTGCAAGTTCGTGTCCAGGGTCGCCAACTATGTCCGCGCCAAATAGGGTTTACGCGAACTTAAAGAAACTCAAGTTAGAATGTTGTATGTAATGTGTTTAATTTGACATGTAAAGTAAAATTGTAAGTATAAATTAAAAGTTCAAAGCATGAAGATACGAAGGCACGTCCACGATGATGATAATATAAATAGTAACACTGGCTGCAATTCAGCCACAAATATCGGGTTCTCCAAGTCTGTCCAAGTTGCGTTTTTAGGGTAGTAACCGTAGTTAACCAATGAACCCTTATAGTTTCGCGATGTTTTTTTTATGTGTCTGTCCGTCTGTGTGGAATAGCAGTCTTACTAGTAGTCTATTAGCCATAAAGCTGGCATGGTTATACCTATCTGAAACGACTAAAAAGTTACGAAATAAGATGTTTAAAAAAATTATTATGGGGTGAATTTTTTCTGTTACTTAATTTTGTAGGATATCGTTAGAGGAAAAAAAACATACACATATAATGCATAAATATATAGCAAAATTGTTTGAAATCGCCAAATCAAGAGCTCGTTTATATCATTCCTAAAATATACAGTAATATAGATATCTTTAGATTTGCTAGGAATTTATGCTTTGAAAAAAATATAAACATACAAAAGTAATTAATTATAATAGTGTAAATAAATAAGTGTTGGCTAGTAAATATCTCCAGCTCAGTTGGACGGTCGCGCACAAGTCCACAAATTCAAAAAAATTAGAAATATATCATGATCATTTCTTCGATACAGAGATCCGTTTTCGATATATAAAGCGTTATATTTTAATTTTTTAAATTTACATGTCCTTACCCACTATCAGCTATATTTGAATATCTTAAAAGTATTCACAATAATATTATATTTAACCAAATTAAAATGAAAATCATCCCAGTCAAATAGGCGCCATTACTTTAAAAATATGTTGGTCTGTAAAAAATTCATAGAAACTCCACAGACTTAAATAAACTGCCAAAATAAAATAGTATTTTAATATATATATATATATATATATATATATATATATATATATATATATATATATATATCATATTTGTTAGAAATATACTAGATAATACATTTATATATTTGCATGGTGCAAAAATACTTTGATTTAAATAGGCAACATGGCGGGAAAAATGATTATTTTTAAATAGTTTAATAGTAATAAATTTAAACCTTAAATCATACAAGTGCCTAAATGTATATAGGACTCCCTTAGGGCAAGGATTTAAAAATCCTTATAATCGTAATTAACAGGTTTTTTAAATTAAAATACAAAGAAATATTTTTGATACCCTTATAAGTAACCCTCTAAAACGATATCCTATATCATTCCAATACATATGAAATTTCAAAACTTTATTTCGAGTACTTAAATTCCCGTCTCTAAAATTTCCATCTGAATATTTTTAGTAAAAAATATACGTGTCGAGACATATGTAGCTTAATATAATTTATAACCATGTCAAATTTCAAGTTTCTACTCCAAGTGATTTCTAATAAAAACTACTGTGACAGACGTACGGACTTACGTGAGTGATCTTATAAAGGTTACGTTTTTCATTTTCACGGAACTCCAAAAAGTTGTAATATTTTAAGATATAAAATCAATTATATATGTATATCTGAAATTTATATTACGAAGTCATAATTAATATTTTATTGAATTTAAAATGACTTGTAACAGGAAAGTAATGTTGTTTAATTTATTTAAGAATATAAATGTACAAAAAAGCAAATTTATAAAATGTAATGTATAATCAAAACTTGTCAGGTTATTATTAATATATGGAGTAATGATTACATTATTTGAAGAAGAAGAAGAAATTATACTTTTTTCGAATTTTGACTAATTTTACATATCACTCCTACTATAAGCAAAAACATACCGGTAACAAGGATTTCAGTGTACTTGCGATTAATAATCCTAGTAGTAGACTACTTTGAATTTTCACCCAGAACATATTCTTATAACCGGGAAATTTTTATAATAATTTGCATTACGTATTGCACTATAAGGTGTCTTAATCGCGAGTCTACCGAAATTCTTTATTTTTTACTTTTTTTTGTACTTTTCCCGTAGTAGATGCAATCTTGTTTTAAATTTTTTCTAATTTTTTACATTTATATTTTTATGGCTTTCTTCCATATCAAACTCATAGAAGTTATAATAAAGTTTGATGATGTACATTTTTTTTTCAATTTTTTACCTTTTTATTTTTATAAACTTCTTCCATAAGGAACTTATAAAAATGCTGATAAAGTTTGACGGCGTAAACAAATAACAAAGTGGTTTCTCATCGTTTATATTTGATTGTTTGACTGGGCTATATTTACCTTTTAAGATAGTTATCTTCGCAATTCACTGACTACGTTCATAATAGTAAAACGATAGTCCTATTAAATAAAATCACTCATTACAATAACTCATAGAATTAAGATTTGCGTCCAGAATTCTGAAATGAATAAAGTGCTCAGAGACCATTCCTCCATTCAAAATATCGTAGTCTATATTCAAAAGTAAATGTACATTTTTTAACGTTCATGTACAACAAAAAAATTAAGTAATTTTTTTTTTTAAATTTAACTAATGATAAATGTAAGAAGCAAAAATCAAAATGCAGATTTAAATTGTTATCACTATTCAAATTATGAGTTTGATGTTGTATCTAAGACACTTTTTTTACTAATTATTAAAAAACAAGTGTTTTATGCAATGAGTTATATAACACACATAAAGTCATATAATTTATATTTATAATGTTATACTTACTTCCAATTAACTTCCATTTTATATGTTCGTCTGAATTCTACGTTCTGCCTTTGGGGCGAAAAACTTGTACAATGTGACAAGTTTCTATATTTAAATTATATGTTCTAGTCTGGAATAAAGGACGCTCTTATATAATTCGATTTTGTGTACCTCTACTAACAAAAACTTAATGTATTCCTATTTCGTAATTAACTATTTAGAAAAAAAAATGTGAATGCGTCATTATTAAATTGTTTAGATGAAGGAACTCTCAACTATGTATCGTGCATACAAATTATGTTCAAATTAAATCGTGAGGCAGTTTCAAACGAACGCCTCTATAATTTTAATAGTGCAAACTATTCCTTATGAACCAAGTATAGTTTTACTTGTGTTGTTATCATAAATTCACTTCAAATTTCCACTTAATGAAACTTTACAGATACCAAAATTTTTTAAGATTTATTTTAATATTTATTTCCTTTAATTCAACTGTGATTCTTTTCAATATGCCTAAGTAGAAGCTAATCAAAATCTTCTGATTTTAGAGAAGAGGATTAAAAATAAGCGTCAGAATTTAAAAAATAGTAAAGAAGAAGTGTATTTAGGAGGGTACATAAAATTAGCAGAATTAACAATAACTTTACTTGGATTGTGGTTATTCCCCGAGCGGTGCTGAACAAGGTGCGCAAGTATCATGTGTACGAAAAAGATGGCAAATAATTATGAATATTATTGTCAATTTTCTAAAAAAAGTCACCTTTTAAATTTAATTTTAACAATATTCAACTAATTTTCAGTCAAGCTACTCTTTCTCTGTCCGACACTTATTTCCGGACACCGTGTATACATATGTGTATGTGTGTATATATATATATATACATATATATATATATATATATATATATATATATATATATATATATGTATATATATATATATATATATATATATATATATATATATATATATATATACGTAGATTTTTGATATAATAAAAGCAACGGTTTTAATTTTTCAGAGGCATCTCCGTTCTTGATTCGATCACAAGCTGCACAACCTGCTTATTATTAGATATTTTAAAGTTATAAATATCATTTGGTATATGTCAAAATACTATCTTCTTCAAACAGCATCCATATATAATTTTACATGACCCAATATGAATAATCGGGCAGTAACTGGAGCGCAGATAGCATCGCGCCAAACCTAAGATACAATCATTTACAAAGTGGGTCTCGCCGCCTGTCATATGAGACAATCGAAATGTTAACAGGCAATTTAGTCGAGTTACGTCCGCGGCGGTACTAAAAATATGAAGAGTGCTATGCGGCGAATCGTAAAAAACGCCGTCGCCCGGAGATCCCGGATTGCATTTTTAAAACAGCGTAAACAAATATTTTATTGGTATCTCCAGTATGTCTGCCTAAAGTTTTCCACCACTATACACTCGTCCGTATACACATATACATCTAGCTCACTGTCCGTATTTACACATATATACTTTTATTACCGATATTTCCCCACACAAAGAGAACTGAGTAGCGCCGGACAAGACTGACGCCTGCGTAATTGTGATTAATATTCACTTCCATGTGCTTACTTTAGCAAATAATATAATACGCATGACAATACTTACTCAAGTATTTTGAAGAAAATATAGAAAAATTCATTAAAAGTTTTCTTTCTTTTAACACAGACGGATATAACTCTGTGCAAAAGGGAAGAAAGTTAAACCTACCTGGTGTTGCATTATCGCACACTCTTTAGTATCGATACTTTGTTATCGGCTAGCGCGCTAGCCTTGAGCTTTGCGATTGAAGTGATTATAACTCAGATAATTTTACAAGTAATCATCTTTTGGTAAAGCTTTACAGAAAAAAGTCTTTCTCTTAAAAGTAATTCCATTTTCGATTATTTTTTATTATTTGTTATGATCTAAATTTGCTTTGAGAAATGGTACGCGTTTCTGTTCATCTATTAGTTTGTACTTAGGTACGTACCTATGTATGTAGGTATGTACTATGTAAATATGTACGTATGTACGTTAGGTACCTGTGAGTACATGGTCCTGGTCGTAATTATTAAACTATTTTGGAGCATTTTTTCAGTTTATTGATAGATAACCAAAGTAGAAGCCTCTATATTAAATATATACAACGATTAGAAAAATAGTTTAATTTTCATAGATAACATTCTAAAAAATTCCCTCCATTTCCCTTTTTTCCTGATCTTTCATTTTCTCTCTGCTCTCTGCTTTCTGACAATGGCTTATTCGACAAACAAGAAAAAACGCCCATGTGCACTTTGGTTTCACCAACGATCAATGGTTTTTGTAAGTTTTTATATTGAGCACAGTGCTAATAAATAGTAAAAGAAACCTCTCGTGTACTGTTTTTATTTGTGTGTTACTATCTGTAATGGGTCTTGATTATATTAGTTAAGCGTTGATGTTGTGATTGCTGCCGTTTTAGGGTCCTGTATTCAAAGATTGATAAAATTGAATAATTGTCATATCATCAAAACTCTCTATCCGTCCGTTTGTAGCATTGTAACTCTTTCTGTTTAAGTCCTAGAAAAATGATCGTAATAAAATATGTAGATTAATTACGTCAATATAAATAGAATTTCTCATAAGTCATCATCACCAACATGGATTTACCGATACAATAAAATACCTAAACTAATAAAATAAAAAAGACATTTGTATTAACGGAAATATCTCAAAAACTATTATACCTAGCACGATTATTTATAATTTTCCTACAATATTTGCATATGCTTTTACAAAACTTTTCTCTTTATAAAATGAGGTTCAAAAGCCTCTTTTGAGTAGCTGATATGAAGACATTAGACTGGAAAGTGAACTAAAGTGAAAAGTTAAAAGTACCCAACTAAGAAGTATAGGAGCGAAATAAGCGCTTACAATAATTTTACACAGTTATCCTGTACAATATATCTACAGAACACGTAATCTATGTATTGTACCGCATTCGTGTACTACTTAGTTGGAGAGGTATATCAAAAAAGTGATTGCGTCAAACTACGTACGCTAAAAGTAGACTTTGCTGAAAGTGAACTCAATAGAGGTGTTCTATTGTGAGCCTAACTATTCTAACCAATCTTAACTACCTAATCTTAATCTTAACTACATAAGTAATTTAGCTACTGTATAACGTATGTGTGCTAAATGATTGAAGAGGTACATCAAAAAATTGCTTGTGTCAAACTACGTATGCTAAAAGTGGAATTTGTTGAAAGTGAACTCCATAAAGGGGTACTATTGTGAACCTAACTATCCTAACTGCAACACTAAGTCAAGTACACGGCCAGAACATAAGTTCATCGGAATTGATTTAAAAAAAATAAGCGCTCAAACCAGGCATAACGGCCAATAATCGTAATGGAGGACCCTCGATCACCTTCCGAATCCAACATGAGACCCTGAACATCACACAAGACTAAAAGTCTTACCGGAAATAGAACCAAACTAAATATTTCAAAACACGACATCTACTTTTCGTACGTATGGAGTCCCAATAGCCACGAAGATCATGCGAGACTAATGATCTAGCCAAGACGAATTAAACGCGCACAAACGAAATGAGTTTTGCCGTTATAAAGTTATCAAGAAGATCCTGCAGTCCCATTATCACAATATGGAAATTATTCAACGTCAAAAGTCTTGCTGAAACGCATTAAAGTTTCTCAAATACCATCGGTTTGCTACTTGATGTTATAAAGTTCCCGTTACCACTTTTCAGTACCATAATCAGACCATGGACCTCAGATGAAACCAAAGTCTTACCAAGACAAATGAAACCTACTTAAACGATGGGCTTGCTCATCGCCGTTTTGAAATTATTACGATTTGACCTCATGACCAAATCAGTACGATAGTATAGTATTGTCATCAGTAATAAATAATCATACAAGTTTTCAACTCATTCGGATGACGAGAAGTAGACCAACATTTCTTTGCTTTATTTAACCCAAACAATATTTTGACCAACATCCATGTGTAGTTAAATAAAGCTTGTAAAACACGAGAGAAGAGGAAATATCCGAAAAAGCACGGAGAGTCCCGACCACTGTATGTCGAGACACTTATTTGTGTCGCTTTCATCAGCTAACTCCGGTGTATTTTTAATTCTGAGGTGCGTGATAGAAATGTTAGAAAAAAAAGAAAAAATATATGAACATTTTGCAATATTTAGTTTTCGCTTATAGTTATTAGTTTTTCTCTTGAAGTTATTTATATTAATTAGTGCTTTTAGTTTTATTTAGTTTTTCGCTTATATTATTTATTTATTTATTTACCTACTTTAATGTATCTAATATATACATATGGACTTACTGCTACGAGGGCATTCTCTTACAGCCAACTATAACATCAGTCGAGCCTCGCTCAACGAACGGCCTGGAATCGAACTCGGGTCCCTGGGGTGCGCAGCATCGGCAAGTGCAGTATGCCTTGTGATCAACCCAACACACTACAGTGACGACATGACTAAAACTATAAGTATTATGAAGTTGTCATTAACGGATGGACATATGGGAACCAGCGGATGCACATAACGTAGTTAAAATATATATATATATATATATATATATATATATATATATATGTATATATATATATATATATATATATATATATGTATATATATATATAAAACAATTAAAAGTAACACTTCCAATATCAACCATTATGTCTTGTCTTCCGTCATTTTTTTAAAAAAATTCCAATTATATTGAAATTAAACTTGTTACTTAATCACGAGTCAAAAATCTTAATCAAGTATTTAAATAATCGACGGAATCCACATTTTTTATATTTCTTCACAACACTTTAAACAATCTAAATTATTCAATATATCTTAGAGGCAGATACAGTTAGTTGTCTGTCTATCTTGCTCACAATTTCTCGGTCCTACCATAAAAAGAATTGTAATTAATATCTTTGTTATAATGTTTTTTTCTCATTAAAAAGTAATATTTTGAATTGAATTATAACGAATCATGAACATGTGTCACATTCGATCATATTAATATTTTTTTCAACTAGAAATTCACCCAAATATACATATATATATATATATATACATATATATTTATATATATATATATATATGTGTGTGTGTGTGTGTGTGTGTGTATGTATATATATATATATATATATATTTATATATATATATATATATATATAAATTAAAGTTCGAAATAAATACGCAATTAGTATAAATATACAATTAGTTATAAATAAATAATTTGTTTTATCTCTTAGCCAAATTAAATATTGTGTTTAGATAATATTTCACTCATTCATACAAAGTGATTGGTCACTTTATTCTTTACATCTTTACATGTATCACACCAGGTACTCCCTATAAACACAGTATAATACAAGGTTAATTAAAGCTTTCTGTAATAATACTGATATATTCAGTGTATAATGAAATTAAAATAGAGTTATTAAAATGTACACCCATGAGAGTGCTCTAGAGTTTAATAGATAGTTATGTTACAGATACGTAAAAACTAATAGAAAAATAAAATAAATTCTGCCATCTTCCGGGGAATTATGAAAGTATAAGTTACTTATGAAAGAAACAGGGGTCGTTGTCGTTTAATAAAAAGTGACCTGTTATTTATTTGAGTAATAGCTATTTTAAATAAAATTAAACATTAACTAAGCTCTCATTAATTCCACGAAAGTAACAAGAAAATTTCCGCAAAAGTTACTGGTTATTAATTAAAACTCGTACAAAATTTAAATCTCACTTCCTTTCTTATTCTTGGTATTACCCGCAATGCCGCGATAACAAGCGATAGCACGTACTAAATCGGCTCTTAAATGCCTACTGAGGGATTTATGACGGTGAAAACAATAGTATATTTGCATTTTGGCCCATTATAACTATTACATTTTTCAATTAAGGTATATAACAGGTGGAGTTCTCAGGATTATTAAAATTTTTGCCTGGCCACTTATTCAAACCCGAGCACGATCGTGAGAAGCGCATCTGTTTCCATGGAAAAGAAAACTTCACTAATTAAATAAGAGCTCAAATTGTTCTCGCAAATTGGCGTTTAGTACGCGAGCAATTAACTTTGTAGCAATAGCGGTAATTAAAGGTCGAACTAACTCGGTAATGTCGAATGAAAATGAAAAATCTTTCGTCCGAGAGTTGAAATGTTTGGATAACCGGAAAAGTTTAGAGAGCGCGTTTTTACTGTCTTCTGGTGATTACGAAAGGGTAAATATTTCCCTTAATATATTCCAGCTGCGTTTTGCCTTGCTATTAAAAATAAATAATAAATGTATGTGTATACACCCCTTGCTACATATATATTGCTATTACTTTTGCTATTTAATTTAACCTTAAAATATATTGGAATACTATTACTAATTGTAAGTATACAAAGATAACTCTAACAAAATGTCACTAATAGAAAGTTGCATTATTTCAAACTGACACAGGATATGTTTTATTACCAATCGTTTTCTACACATTGTGTCAATAATTATAACTCAAGCCGTTGCCAGCAATATAGTGACGATATATTTACTTAAATATTTATGTTGCAGTAAAATTAAACTACGAATATGACATGGATTATGATTTAAAATTTATATGGCAACGATGTTATCCAAATTTTGACCTAAATCATAATCTTGATTCCGTGAAAATATTCTTATGCGATTTAGCCGATGGAAAATGTTAGAATAATATTATAAGCATATAAAACGCTATAGAACAATTTATCTGCGTTTCATCTATCAATAAAAAAGTTTGCTTTTGAAAAGATAAAACCTAATATTTTCTACAGTTTTTTTTTTAATTTACGCCAAATATTCTTCTTTACAAATGTTATACCCAGTTACGTTGGACACAAATTTTTTTTTAAAATTGTTTGTAGAAAAACAAAATAACAACAAAGAAATTAATAAACTGTGACTAATTAGTAAACTATTTTGTAAATTTATTTTTGAACATTTTTATTACACCTTTACATGTGTATAAAATATAAAATGGTTTGTAATAACACATATAGTATGATATATAAATCCAACATTTGATAAAAAATAACTCAATTTTGAGATGTCAAATTACAGGTCTCTTACCTGTAATTTGACATCTCAAAATTGAATTATTTTTTAACAAATCTTCGATTTATATATCATACTACATGTGTTATTACAAACCATTTTATATTTTATACACATGTAAAGGTGTAATAAATAACGTGCCTAGTGATCATGTGCATCAAACTAATTGTGTGTACAGCGGTGGTGACGGCGAATATTTTAGAAATGGTTGAGAATTGTCCTATGGTTCCACAATATTTGCTACTCAGGTTGATGTACAGAATTACCTGAATAAATAGTAAATCTTTTCGTGCATCGTTCTTTTCTCCGCTCTGAATAAATATATATTTTACGTGTACGTAAATTTTCTCGTCAAAAAATGTTTGTCCCTCAGAAATATTTACTTTCTTGGTCTCTTAAGATGTCTTAAATAAAAAGAACAGTTACATTGCGCTTGCTGTCGTGCTAAAAGTAAGACCCCATTCAATTATGTGTTCTAGTTACGTAAAAATTTCAAAAATGTTTGTGTAAGGTCTCTTAAGCATTCTTAAATGAACAGAACAGATACGTTTCATTTATTTTCTTGTAAAACATAACACTGCATACATTTATGTCTTTAATAATGACGCAGCAAAGTGATTTCTAATTTATTTTACTATTAGGCTTGTAAAATACTAGCTATTTCGTTCATCTTCGTGAAGTATCTTAAAGCAGACATGAATAATGAATAAAATATTTCTTGTAATATATCTTCTCCCTAATCTGCCAAAACGAATAGATTATACATCGATATTAGTCACGATACATGCAACTGGCTCGACAAAAGGACTTCTTAAAAATAAAATTATTTTTAAGAAGTCCTTACTAACTATATCTTGCCGATTATTATTACTATTATTACTGATTACATATTTATACGTCTTATGCAATTTGAGCAATGGTGATGAAAATCACGTTTTTATTTGAGTATCAATTTATCGCTACTTTGCACTGGGAAGACTCCGATCACAAGCATCATTATGATCATCTGTTGACTACTGTCGATAGTACTACAGTGGCTAGCGTGATTGGTAATTCCGTGTCGATGCATTGTTTGAAAATCCTCATTATGAGCGCATAAACATAGAGCGTGAATTTATCACGACTTTGTTCAAAAATTTCTCGTAAAATTTAAACTATTCATTCAAATGGGTGGATATAAGTAGATGTAAGTTTTCATTTATTTCTAAAGCTGATGAAACGTACGCCAACCTCAAAGACTATTGATTTTTGATGGCTTTCAAAGTCGTAGGTAAATTAATTTATAAAAAAAATTTATAAAATATGATTTAAAAACTTTTATTTACAGGTAAGTGCTGCCGTTGCCATTTACATCTTCCTCAGGGACAAATCTATCTATTGGTGAAACTGAAGCAAAAACTCTTCAGTGGCTCCTAAAATTAGCCTTTACACACTAACGGAACGGAGGACTTTTACTACTTATTATACTTTGTAGTGATGGGTATTCTTTCTGCGTATAACAAAGACATTCCCATCATATCTGAATGATTGATCCAAATTAAATGGTATGCAGAACAATACTTATCTTCTTTTGATATCCAAAGTAACGTAAATATTTTTAAATGGACAACCATTAATATTCCATTGCTTTGAAAAAAAACATGTAATTAAAACATATATATATGCTATCGCCGGTTTTTTCTAGAACTTATCGAGGTGGACAATATTTCCCTATATTATTTTTATGTATCTTAGATGGAATGATCAGTACTCGCCACGAAATTCCCAAGACGGTTAATTTTTAGCTACTTCCTTGAAAAGAATCGTCACAGCTTAGCTGATTTAAAAAATACTTCATAAATTATAAACATTAACGTCCTTTGGGAAACAATCGATTCACTTCCTTGGAAAAAAATCTCTCTGCTATTGAGAACCAGAATATATATGATCCGGTTAAGTAATTTCTGAGATTAGTCTGTATACAAGCAGGCAAGCAGCTAATGAAGTGGTAATAATTTTAGCGTCACGCATCTGATGAGCATTATTTACTGTCCTGAGACATATGAATGCAGAGCCTTAATGAAATTTTGAACAAAACGCGCTCTCCGAATTTTTGGGAAAAAAATGTGAAGCCGTTGCTGAAAAAAACAATTTAATTTCTATTACTAGGGTCTGATACTTCAAGAGCAAAAATAGCTGAAAAAAATAAAGAAACAATTGCACGATTAGAAGGCCTGTCAAAGCCGTCACTTTCCACTCTGAAACTCCCTTATAAACATTTATACTATTAACTAATCGATGAAAGATGAGTATTATTATGTTATATCACTGTACTAAATTTCAAGTAACTTCCTAAAACTTGACTAAGGTGTGAAACCCGCAGTTCAATAACGAAGCTTGAGACCAATTATACTTATTTAAAAAAAGCAGATCCTTACGTCTCACGCTTTAAGCAAGGCAGTACCACACTACTAACATCAAAACTGAAGAGTTGAAATCCGGAGTCCAGTTGCAAAGTAATTGGTTAAAAACAACAATATTAATTTAAAAAAACATCAGATCCTTAAGTCTCAGGGACCCTGCGGGCTGTACACCTTCAACATTGGGACTAAAATAGAAACCCGGAGTTTAATGGGAAAGTCTTTACTTGAGACCTAGAATACATATTTTAAAACAACATATTCTCAATTCTCACTATTTATCTAGGCTCTACCCCCACATCTTCAAGACTGTGGAATTGGGAAACTGGAATTAAATGACAAAATGTTCTACTTGAGACCCATAATAATAATTTCAAGAAAAGCAGATATTTCAAGTCATAAGATTCAAGCAGATATTTCCCTCATTGCATCAATACTGAGGAGATGGAGCCTGGAATTTATTGGTAGAATTTCTGCTTGAGACCTACAATACGAATTAAAAAAAATAAATCCTCAAATCACACGATTAAGGCAGGCTATACCTCTACATCACCAGAACTGACTTAGAACCCAGAGTTCATTAGTAGAGTCTTTGCCGCAGACATAGCAGATATTCAATTCTCATAGTCTCAGACGGAATAGAAAGAACTTAAAGAAAATAAAAATAGAGTACATCACGTAGTTCATTTAAGTTGTGGACAGAGTCTTTGCTTGAGACCCAAAATTCTAACTTAAAACTAGCAAATCCTTGTGTCTCACGATTTAAGTAGGCAATCAGGAAATGGAATTTGGCGTTCAGTAAAAGAGTATCTGCCTAAGACCCACAATACTAATTTAAAAACAGCAATCCTCAATGTTCACAATTTAGGCAAGCAGTACCCCTCTGGTATCAGGATTGAGAAGTTGGGACAATGACTGAGGAGTTGTAACGTAATCTTAAATAAAATAGTTTAATTTGGTTTCATGTTTTCTACCTACCCTTGTAACATTTGCTTACCTGTTTACTTTGTTACTTCATTGCTACGTCAAGACAAGTCCAAACTCAGTGAGTTAACTCATCTTCACTGAAAAATTTCTGTCAGTCTCATTTTGACACTGTTATTTTACCTTGACTTTATTAACGAGCAAGTTTATATCGCCCTTATTTGTGTCTTATTAGACAATCATTAGACCTATATGATATAAACTCAATCTCGGCCTCTGTACCGTTCAATGTGGACCAATTCTATGGTGTATCTTTCATTATCAAGATCATATTGTAACAAATTTATGGAACGACTTGGAAGTATACCCTTTCAAATAAAAAAAAATCATCCAAAGACATTTATGTCGGAGATATGAGGTAACCATCCACAAAAAATACAATCAAATCAAGAACCGGCTTCTTTTCTGAAGTCAGTTGAAAACGACTGTGACAGACAGACACGTGAGTGGTCTTAAAAATGGAATGACTTCATTAAATATTCCTTCACAATTCTGTTATTCCCAAGTATATTAAATATTTAAATAAATCAATTGAGACGAACCTTTGCATTACTTAAAATATATTTTATTTGGATGAAACTAAACTTATACGTAATTTGCTGTATAAAATCAATGTAAAATATATGCGGCATAGCTCCGCTAAATATCGTGGTTTTACGAGATGCATATATCCAATAGGTGCAGATATCGGAAGCATGCTTATGGTTGAAATCCTTAGCGCAGTCTGAGATCAAAGCGATCGGAACGAAATCGAAACATTTCTCAGAGATGATCCACCCTTCATTTCCCCCGACGAATTTTTCACTTTATTTATTGTAGTTGAAGGTTCCTCCAAATGATTTCGCTCATCCATCGCATGCGTTTTCAACTAAAATATGGAGAAAAATTGCGCTTGCCTACGTTTTGTATACATATTTCTTGCTCTTCTTTCTGCTTGCTTATGGACCGCAAGATCGGTCATTGACATCGTAACTGGTCCGAGCAGTGTAATATGAATTTATGATGCAAATTGATATGATAGGTGCGGCGCACGATCTAAGACTCGGCCAACAAACTTCGTGAGATCTCACTCACACCGCGCTTAGTTACGTCGAAACGTCGCGATTTGTTGAAGTTTGCCTTCTAACACATCTGTCGAAGTTAAGCGTCACTGTAAGTAGTTCAGTTTGCAAGTTTATTCCACGACAGTAACTATGCTCATTGGAAACTTTTTAACGAGACAAAATATGTTTGATTATTTAACGAGGCAAAATATGTTTGACGTTGGTACTTTCGATTACGAAAGCTACTCGTGACTTAATTTTGTGTTTAGAAAATCAAATTCACTACCACAAAAATGTTAAATTTATGTTTTGTTTTGAATGATTTATTCGATGTCTTGTTATCATTCGCTTACTTTAGCTATATGCTAAATTTTATTTTCAATCTTAAACATTAATTATTAATAAAATAAAGTAAAATTAAAAATAAATACACAAACGGTTAGATACATATCCTATTTTCAATATTTCTATCTGATATTAAACCGTGTCTTTTAATGAACAACTAAAATATGTTCGAATTAAGTTCACTAAATGTATTAAAATGAAACACAATGCGCTGTAAAATGAATTTCATTTCAGTCAATACAAGCAAACTTATCACTGCCAGAACACCAGCGGCCATAGTAGACGACACAGCTTACCATATTTTTATTCCGTTACCTTGTAATATTGAAGTTCCCAAAAACTAAAAATTTGTTGTAGCTTTTGAGTTATTCATTTTGAATACACCAATAAAGTTTTTGAGTGTAACAAGCATGACAAGAAATTATTATAAGAATGATGGGAAAGCTATTTACCGAACTCCTCTTAAACTGAATAGAGCAACATTAAGAAGGAATAAATAAAAAGGATTAGTTTATATACATTGCGCAGAATGAGAGTCACACAGACAAAATTTCAAGAAAATTATTTATAACGTCTCCGTGCGGCGCATTCTGCCCAATACGATGTCTAGTGTCTGGCTCACGCATCGTGAGTTCCGCATGAAGATAAAATACTTTATTTGCCATAAATCATTAGTTATCATTAGTCAATATATTAATTTATTTACAGACTTCTTATCGCAGTAAATATTTTATAATACCTAATAAAATTAAATATATATTACATACATATTATGGTCAACATTTTAAATACTATGAAATCACGAATTATCGTTAAATGTTTATTTGCGTAGGTATCTTAAATACTCATTTTTCATAATTTTATTTTCAATCATTTTTTTACATTGTTTCTGATTATTTTGATGTACATTTCTGAGGATGTAATATCTATACCTGAAAAAAAACACTTGTAACCAGCTCTGTCAATCTCAACTCCGCACTCTTTTTAAGATTTAAAATTGTTACGTAATGTTTTATTAGTATTTTTAAATATTTAATTTATTTCCTGCCAACTGCAATTTTCCACATAAATATTTTTGATTTTCAGCTATTGATACATGTGCAGGTTAATGTACCTTATTACTGTGTCAAACTTCAATTTTCTACATCAAGCGCTGCTAATAAAAACGGGCTTAAGAGACATACACACACGGACATATATATGATCATGAAAGAGTCCCTTTTGAGGTACAAAATCTTAAAAATGTTCCAAATGCAAATGTAAATACTCAAATGTTTCAATATACAGATAGCCCCGAGATAATGTGGAATTATTCTTGTCATTAAGTAGGTAATTATTCTCAGTTCAATTACTTTAATAGTTTGTTATCATCACAAATCAAAAATTCTGGTCTCAGCCGAGAGGGGGGGGGGGGGAGCTCGCAAAAGATCAACAATTTATCTAAACGACATTCAGTAAAACGCGCGCTGAATATCGAACGAAGTCGCGTCTTATCTTAATATTTGGAGCTTAATATCCGATATTATCCGATATTAATTGGCAGAGTTTGTTATAAATAAAATAATATCGTAAGGATTTGAAAGTCAGTTACATTTTAACATGTATCTATATTTGTAATGTAATTGTGAATAACGCATTTCTACAAAATACACATTTAAAAAATTCCAACGTCTCTAGATTTATCGTCGTAATTTGCCTGCAACTTTTACCCAGGCTCCTAAATTAATCGATCGATTTTTTCATAACCTTAGGTCGACGAGTCTTAGAAATTATGAAGTACGACACATTTTTCATTATATCTTTAAGAACATAATACTTAAACATTAACATTAAGAACATAATACCTTTTTTCACAACACATCTCGACATGGAATTAAAAAATATTTTCCGAATATTTAATTTTTCCTTTCTATTTCTAACAATAATATTTTTATGTATTACTTGCTCAGCATAAACTAGTTAATATACCTTATTATTATATGCCAAATTTCTAGTCTCCATGTCAAGGGATTTTTGGGAAAAATTCTTGTGATGGGTGAACACAATAGTGAAAAGTGGTAATAAAGTAGTAAAAGTGAGAAGAACCTCCCGTACTAAAACTATTATCAATATCAAACCATGGCTTTATATTCATCTACGTAGTATTTTCAAGAATCCAGTTCCATTAATTCAGTCACAACCAAGATGCTCCAAGACCGAAACTGCTGCGAGTAAAACTATTAGTGAAAGCTAACACAAAATGTAATTATCACACTCACTTTATTAAAACATAGCCTTAAAAAAATTTTAAGATTCCAATCACTGTTATTTTAAGATTCCAATAAGACTGTGCAATAGATTTCCAATTAAACTAACTACAGAAACAAGTCCAAATAAGAGTTATCACATATATGTTCAAAAATTTATTTTAGAAAGGGAAGAAAAGAATTTCTCACAGTTAGGTCTAAATTGTTAATTAAATTTAGTGCTGCATTTGCCAATTTACAATTATTCCAAGGACTGTTTAGGGTTTGAGTTTTTATTCAGTAAAATTTCAAAGTCGAGATCACAACGCCACAATTAAAAAAAGGTTAACATCCCCGTCTTACAACAAACAGTATTAATATTTATACACGCCTGGGCCCATTTGTCAAATTATTAAACGTTTTGTACTCTAAGATTTTCCATTCTTGTGACTGTATTAAAAATAAATTGGTTAAATAAAACCAGTGTCCAATAATTATAACATTAGAGCATTTTATTCAACTGGCCAGGTTAAGAAAATTCTGGTTGTATCAAGAATAGAATTTCACCAGAGATTCAACATGCCGATACTGATAATTCTGTCCTGATACTTATACTTCCATATCCATATTTACACCGATACTGGTAATTCCATACTCATACTGCTACTGAAACGATATTGGTAATTCCATACCAAAACTACTGATCATATTTCTTTTTTAAAGTTTTACACTTCTTTTTGTGCAACGCAAACCATTAAAGTAAAATCCTAATCCGATAGAATTTTCTACTTCGTTCAGCAGGAAATTGCATTTCACCGGATGTCATAAGAGCTTAAAGCGACTGCCAGTTCATTGCAGAAAATTGTGTTAAAGCTACCTCAAGTGCAAGCAAACCTGTCGGTTACCTACATAAAAAACGTCGTCCCGCGTTTGCAGCTTATGTTGGTAATGAAGTGTTCTATTAAAGTTATTGATAATTCCAT
Organism: Druceiella hillmani; assembly: GCA_039881145.1. NCBI lineage: Eukaryota > Metazoa > Arthropoda > Insecta > Lepidoptera > Hepialidae > Druceiella > Druceiella hillmani. The sequence continues at coordinate 1,735,954 of JAYKKI010000098.1, read as the reverse complement.
TAATGAGAGTGACGAATACTTGTAAGAGGGAAGTATGAATCATAAACGTAACTACATACATGTAATAAAAAACGTTTTCAAAGTTATTTCAAGAGCCAGACACTCAACAAAATTATTAAGTGTTGCTTCATGGGTGATGATTAGTAAATAGCTTGTTGACTTGTAGTGTCTATGTATTGAACACAAATTTTTATTTATTAAAATATATACGCATAATTATTTTTAAATACTCATTACTTTATTTTATCATTGAAATGAAACAAATATTGAATCGGAGCATATCTTGAAAGTATTGGGAACAGAGACTATTTGATACTATTTTATTGAGACTATTTTATTTTCAAATAAATAGTGAAAGCGTGAATTTGAGTAAAAAGTCAAAGTTGCCATAAATCTTAACAACGATACACAAAATAGTTTCAAATGGAGAAATAGGGTCGCGTATATTTGTTATTAACGGCATTAAAGTGTAAAATTTAAAAAGAAAATTTTAAAGTTAAACCAAAGCAACAGTGTCTTTTATGAGATGTACCTAAAAAAGATAAAAGGAATATTAATCAGATCACTAACGTCTGTCCGTGTATCACAGCTCTTTTTCTCCGAAACTGACGTAGGAACATTTAATTTTGATACGATAATTAAATCATCTTAATCTGCACGTAACTCAATAACTAAAACTCAACATTATTTGTACAGTCATTTTAGATCGGGAACACTAAATATTACATTTTTTTTTTAATTCCGTACTCTGAGGTATCATACGTGAGGTGAGGTATCAGTTGAAGGGGCTAATTACAAATGTGTCAAAAATATTATTTTAAGTAGTATATTTTGAAATGTATATTAAGAAATATGCAAAAAACCTGTTCTCTCTCTCCCCTATTTCCAAAAGTATTGAACCTAAAAAGAAAAAGCGTTTTCTGAACCGCACAAAAGTCGTAGGAAAATGGTAACAATAAATGTCATAATTTTTCGGATATTGTATATAATGTATATATACATATATATATATATATATATATATATATATATATATATATATATATATATATATATATATATATTTATATATATATCTTCTTTTTCCTTACATTAGGTATTGTATAAAGTACTTATTACGTTAGGAAGTCCATATTAGAAATGACTTATTAAAAATAATTTCACCTCAAACGAAGTACGAAACATTCGATGCACCACTAATTATTGTCACATGTTTTAATTATTCACTGTATTTTTTTGGTTTCATACTCATAATATATTGCAGTCTTCGGTAAAATTATGTATTTTCCCAAAACTAGATGTATTTTTAGTGTTCTCGCAATATAAGTCATCAATTAATTCCTATATTGTGTATGGAAAAGAAAGTTTGTATTTTTACCTAAAGTCTACTATTCAGTACTGTGCTTTCGCAAATTTTACCAAGACCATTTTTTGGCAACATCACTTTTTGCTGCAAGTATTGACCGTGGCAAACCGAATAATGAAAAGCTTTGATAATTCTAAAAGCATCGAAGAAATATTTTTCGATAGACTCGATTTCTTAAAAAAGATGCATAATTTTTTTCAAGAAATCGAGTCTCTTGAAAAACTCGTACTGAATCTTTAAACTAATAAAATCACAATCAAAATATTTTGCGTTTATGTCTCATCAGTATTCAGGATCATCATTACAGTTTTCCTACGTGATTATTTCATGTAAAATATATATTTAAACTATGCAGCCAGCAATGTCAGCTCCCATCTCTTATAAATTTACTCATGATCATACAATCCTAATCTTCACAATTTAATTACGGAATGGCGGTGGAGCTACATCGTTGAGTAAAAATCCCTTTCGTATTGAGCTATAAACAGGGCGGATTAGCACGTGTAAATTTATTTAGTTGGGCGTCGCTCTGAGCGGGAGTGGCGCAGTGGCTTTGGTTGCCCGGTGGTAGTTTCGATTGCAGTTCGGTAAATGATTACAACTTTGGTCTTCAAATGCACTGAATTTCAAACACGCCGTAAGTGAATATGAAAATCAAAAGCACCGTGAACATTTCAATTTGGAATTTATCGATACCATTGAAAGGAAAATTGGATAAAATCTCAAATGAAAAATATTTCGCTGAAAGGGTGTGGGTTGCTCTTTCTATTATAGCTATAATATTTTAACTTTGAAATAGTATAAATCCCTATTTGGTGATTGTTCTTATTACTAAGAGTCATGATGTTTCAAACTTTTGAGGGGAGAAATAATTGAACGAAACTAAAGCTTCCGCTTTCTTTTAATGATTAATGGTAATAAATTATTATTTATTAGTATAATCGAATTTTTTCAATTAATATATATTATCATGGGGCTAATTTTCCTCAATAATATGCATAAACAATTTTCGTGGCGAATATGAAAAAAGCTAATTGTGTCTGAGTTGATCGCCTTCAAAGTTGAAAAATATGAGGAATTTTCAAATTTTCATCAAAAAACCACTTTCGCGCATCAATCACTGCTACTTTCAGAAAAATAAAACTTTGTAAGACTATAAGAAAATTTGTTTATATAAATATAGCATTTTAAGCATGATTTCTATTATAGGTTTGGTTCATCACATTATTCTTGATAATAAAATTTAAAAAAATTGATTTATTTTGAATATTTTTTTTATTGTTTTCAATACTTAATATAATGAACCGAATACCCTCTAGATATACATATATGTATGTTATGTATGTACATTATACAAAAATTTGGCTTCATCGAGGATTTTAGCATTTTTAATATTTTTGTCGGAGAGTCCAGCCAACGACAATTATGCCAAATCTTCTCGAAACCACTGGCAAATTCGATGCAAAACCTTATATAAGTGCGCTTATAGGAAAAAATGACGGTTGTATTGTTGTCATTGTTATGGTCATATCGTGTTTTAACATTCGGAGTATAAATATGTGTATTGTGAATATTTGAACAACGCATTGTTTTTGAAATTTTTACTTACACTCCCACGTATTTTCTTTCCTTTTCTTCAAGTCCTTTTCTTTTTTTTTAAATTTCCTTTTCTGAAAGTCTTTTCCTTTGAATTGCTGTGAAATTCAGTTATCAAATATTCGTGAAAATCTATAAATTTCTCATTAATTGCTCACAAGAATACTTAAACATGTCACATTAATATTAAGTAAATATATGTTAAGTTCTTATAATTAGTATATTCTACATAAATGCCTTCAATTTTTGTCTTTTTATTATTATCCATTTTTATTTTGTCGATAATATCAACTATAATAAATTGTTAAAAAAAATCAATAATTGTGCACTTAATAAAAACTATTATACTGCACGTAAGATAACTAGAATAATAATTGTGTGCGTGGCATAATTACTTCTAAAACATTACCCAATTCCATACCTAAAAATAATACGACACACTCCTTTCTGAGCATTGTCCCACAACCTGGTTTCAATAGAAATTAGAGAACGGAGTAGAAGGTAACCGCTATTATAGCATGGAGGTATACAGCGTAGTCGAGAATCTCGCTCAAATTCTGGAGTCACCGGTTAAAATGATACGTGCAAATCCATGTATTGGATCTTAACCGTTAGCTGGCGGCTCAGATAAAACAATTTTAATTATATAACACAAGCTTTAAATGCATTCTCAAAAACCCACGTTTTCATCGACCTCAATTCACTCAGGTCACATATTGCATAGGTATAAACTCAAGCGTATATCCAATTAGATAAGGCACTTAAGGTAACTACGTCAAATCACGCACCGCAAGGTTTTTGATGGCCATCCGCACGCTCCAGTTCTATAACGTAGGCGAATAAACGTAGCGGCCACTTTGAAAGTGATTTCTTATTACGCAAGTATTTATTAAATTTATTGAGTTGCTTTGCATTGGTTAATTGTAACAAAATTATATTATATCCTCCTAATTTATATGTAATTTGAGGAAAACTCTGATCCAAAGGTTAAAACCGCTCACATGGATAAAATAAAGGCATTATATATGCCACTAAATTAATTACTAGTTTATTTTAACATAAACCAATTCTTTGGCTTTCTTAAATTTTTCGTTTAGGTATGAGTTATTTTACAACTGAATAAAATCCGCAATATACATTTAATTTTATAGTGATATTTATCTACTTGAGCAGATCAAATTTTCTTTTCATGTCATTTATTTCAAGCATTTTTTTCCAATTAAGCAAAAACACGCGAGCTTTTATGCTTTGACATGGTAAGAGTCAATGTATGAAAAATCTTCGCTCACTTGTGGAAAGTTAAGATGAGCCTTTAGTATAATCTTTGTGTTAATTCACCCCTCTAAATATATATGCGTCAAATATATTGATAGTGATATGTTACTTGTTTGTAAAATTATTAGATAATAACAAAACAACAGAACTTTAACATGTGTAATACCTGAGTACATAAGGAAGGTAAACCATTATATTAGCTCAATCCAGAGTACTAATCTCATAGAAGACTTCCGAATACAGATAAACTGACGTAGACCTCAGCGTCGCGAATGGCTCATTTCAAAGTTGCCATTCATAAATATCAAATTATCGATACTATATATTATTAAATCCGTTTCTGTTGTCGATTTGATAGTCTATTTTGAAGTTTTAAAATGAACAATAAGTGTTGCATTCTGAAACAAAAATCTATTTATGTTCTAAACAGAAAGAATGGAAAAATCAAGCAGATAAGAAATATTGTATCATTTTGAAAAGTTCGTAAAAATAACATTTACGACCTTTTATGAAAAGTAGCCTCTGACATTTTTAGCTTATTTTTTAATTTTCTCTATTTAAGAGTACAATTTTTATTCGTTTAGAATAGTTTCAGATTTTTTTAGTAACTTTTAGTAGTAAGTACTGGTAATTTTTTTAATATTTTTATTGAATATTAATACATTTTAATTTTAACAAAATACATTTTTAAGCATAAAAGGTAAAGTATTCGATTCTAACAAGTTTTTGATGATTAAGAATGAATTAATTTGAAATTCATAATTTATGGTATGAATTAAAGTGATTTTTTTAATGTAACAAAATGTATAAAAAAATTTCTAGAATTCTGGCAAACAGATCCCGTAACGGCTTTTCATTAAAAATTCTTTAACCCTTAGAGGCATATTGGTTTTACTTCACTACAACTCTTAAAAATAACATAGGTACTCAGGAACAAGTTATTCATTGTTAAACCACTTTAGTAACAATCAGGAACTAATCACAGCTGAATAGTGATAAATGATATATTTGCAGGAAATATAGTGAGTACAGCTAATAAATAAATAAATAGCTAATTGAAATTAATTTTTTTTCTTACATATGTATAGTAACGAAATACTTTATGATCAGTGTCACAGCCAACACTTCATTAATAGCACATTTTTTTTATAAAAGTACGTGTTTTTGAATTTTATACTTATTTTATTTAAATATTGCATAAGTATCGTGGTATAAATAAATGTCTTATTATTTACACTTTTCATGATGCACGCCAACTGAATGTGGTGCAAATATCAGATTTGAAATTTTGCATATTCTTTCTCGTGTAAAATATTACCACAAATTACTGACAAAATAGTTAATTGAAGCAGTTAAGATACCAAAAAATAAAGTAGTATTTCATAAAATATGAAAAATATTGGAAAAAATAAAGGACATTTAAAAGAAAAAAAGAAAAATAATTTTGAAAATTGTCTCTTTTTACATATTCACTTTTGTATTGACGTACAGGATGGTTGCAGTCTGTTAACTTAATCTACGATTCGCTAAGTATAAGACATGTATGTCATATTAACTGCTTTAAAATCAAATATCGCGATCAAATGTGTATGTGCAATGCCGTCCGACTTGTTTAAAAGGCCTTATATTATTTTTACATATCTATAAAAAAATAATCAGTCTATTAATATTTCTAATCACGTAATATATAGAGCGAATATTATGGAAATTTTTTAGATGAAATATATTTTAAAAAGTGGTATCGCACAATGAAAAATATAAGACGATACAGGACAGACTATAAGAAATTTTAAGAAAATTAGATAAAGTGGGTCGTTACTACTTCATTACAGGAAACGATTCGTCATACATAAAAATAAAATAAATTCTTTTCATCTTTCTTTATTACGTGAATTTAATACAATTAATATCTTTGAAATAAGTACGAAAATATACAATTCACCTAAATCTGATTAAACTAGTAATGATTGATCCATATTGTAGCTTGCATATTGGCACTTGGAATATAATATAAATGACAAACCGTAATGTGTAGGTATAAAATTTCTAAAGCTACATTGACGTGAATTCTAATTTTTAAATGAACACATTTGTTAAATAAACTCCAACATCAAAAAGAAAACAACGTCTTAAGTCATAGTATTAAGTTGGGGTAAGCAAACCCGTTGAAAAGCTCCCTAAATTAACATATGGCGTGCGCCACTTGAAAGCTTCGAAATTAATGGCAGTTACTACCGGGCTAATACTATATTAAGCTCAACGTAGCGAGCACGAGTCTTAAAGCTTAGCTTAGCCACTGCTGCGGCCATATGCGCGGCCGCAGGCTGGACTCTGCCGATGGATGAGAGCAGAGCGGAGGCAAGTTATGGGAGTAAGACCCAATGACTAATTTAACGCACTTCGTCCAGTAATCAACATGCAAACCACGACCGAACTTAATGTTTGCCAACTTGGAGGAATCCGTCCAGGACCACGTTCGATTTGCATAATATCTCTCGGTTTACGCATGATAGTACCTTTAACGGACAAATTTAGCTTAATAATTTATATAAGCAATCAAATTGTACTCTGGCATTGATCGGTGGAAAATAAAAGCTTACATCTATTTTTGCAAGGAGTATGTAGGTTCAAAATGGGTCCACCACAGAAAAAGAAATAAAATTGGGTATAACTTACATTTATTGAAAAAAATAAAACATTATAAATCATATTATTTTGGTCAACTCTTCATATTTAATGGGTGGTTCGTTTGAATTATATATTTCATCAAACTCTTTTGCGAGGGGAATAAAAAATGATCTCTAAGAAATTAGTAAATTTTAGTATAACTAATGATTACGAATACAATTATACATTCAAATTATTAATTTATTAGGGCTAATGATTGACATTTTCTGTCATTAGTTATAAGTCATGACTAAAGTCATTAGTTTTGAATCATTAGTGATAATTAGCACACGGTCAATACTGGACTGCGCATTGTCTCCCATTGACTTGGTAAAGCCATTGATATGGATGTAAGTTCCGAATGGTAATTACCTTTTCATAATCATGTGGTGGGCATAGACCGAAAATGTATAATCCTATACTGCTCATTAGCTCGAAACAGAATTGAAACAAGCTCCAGTATTTTTCCAGCAAGTCTTGAAATTCTTAATAATTCCCAAATCTCTACAAATATTAATTAGTATTGTTTTTGAAAATTTTATTTAGCTAAGCTTTTAATATAGTAATCAGGTATTTTCCTCACTTTTCACACAAGAAAAGTTATATGATATATTTTTAGATTTCCAAACATTCTCCTCCGGGGCGCACTAGTGCTTTAATTGTTTATTTTCTTATAACAGTGGTACAGCAGTTATAAGAAAAAAACAATTAAAATGTTTATAAAAATCACACGTGCTGGGATTTCATAATGTTGATAATTTTTGTTAGGTCTATGCATTATTATCCATATTCATGATTATTTTTCAGATTTTATTGAACCTCTTGGTTATAAAAGTGGGGGACAGCAATTTTTAATCATTTTCCCTAGAAATGTTTAAAAAAATTCATAATAAAATCATATATATGGTTGATTTCGTGCTTTTATAAGCATTCATTCAACATCCTATAACCTTGAACGATTTTTTCATTTCCCAATTTACCCCCTCAAATGGGGTTACCCATGAAGCAAAACTGAATTTTTTGTGCTTCGCTCCTATATTTGGGCAGCCATGCTCTAACTTTTTGCCAAATGGCCGAGAAAATCTCATACCGAAGTGAATCCATTAGTATTCCATTTTGGCAATTTTGCCACGGAACACCAAAAATGTTAATTAAAAATAAAACAGATATCGTTATCAATTAATTATCACTTTATAAATGATCAAATGAAGTAGGGTTATATAACAATTTTGATGAGTTATTTGGAAGTTATTAAAGTTCAGTTTCATTAAAATTCATCCGGTAGTTTTTTGCTTGATATGTGCACTGACACGACTTCATTACTATTGTTTCGTATGTATAGATTTATTTTATTTTTGCACAACCCTCATTTTATTAATTTTAGATGACTCGAACAAAATATCACATCTAAAATTGTTATCAAACTAAAATTACATATTATGTACCAAATTAATCCCTTTAAGTTTTATTTTTAAACCCACGTCTGTATTTAATTCACACCTAAATCTAATGTATCAAATATTATCTCGTTATATTCCTATAAGAAAAGATTGTGATTAAAAGTAAGAGTAATTTTTTATTTTGCTACTGAATACTGAAAGTAATTTATTAGATTGATTGTTATTTCCAGTATTAACTAAATACAAACTAATTAAAGCTACATAAGATTTATTTTAATTTATTCGACTTTTATTACAACTTAGAAAGTTGAGGTACTTGCGACCATTGGCAAATAAGAAATATTAGTATAGTTGAGCTTATACAAATTTGACACGGGTAAGTTTTTATTCTAAAAATATTGTTTGAATTTGGTAAACTTTGAATTTAGACTGGAGGAACAAAATGGAGATGAAGTCTATTAAATAGAGAAAAATACATGAAAGGTGTAGCTTTCTTGAGTAACGAATCTCTAACAATTTGAGTTATAACCGATCCTCAAGTATATTGCAATGTTTTCTGAAGCTAAAATAAATTAAACATACGTCTTAAAAAAATTGCGTTAACTTATTGAAAAGTCGTTCGATTACATTTAAATAACACTGAATCTAAAAAAGCTTCGTTAGAAATTTTATGTAAGCTTAAACATTAGTATAACCAAAAAAAATGTAAGCATAATTGGTAATTTGATAACTACTCGTATTATTTCTCCATAAACACAATATAAATATTAAACTATTTTTAATAGCAACCAGCGATGAAAATATATTGGATATACTTGCAGTTCAGGTAACGGGTAGGTTAAAATTAAACATCCGCGGGCGGATTACGTGCGCGACCAGGGAACAACGGCTGCTCTTAATTATCGCTAAATTCAAACGGGTCAACCCAGAACTGTGCATAATTTGCATTATCTTTGCGTAGTTTGTGTTAAACGTTAGTTATGTTTCAAAGAATTCAGGTTTTATTACTACACTGAGATGAATATTAGAAAGAGATGAAGTTAAATACCGAGCTAATGTTTAAAAGTTAATTTACAATTTGAAAGTTCAATATGAACATGGAATTTAACCTGTCGTTACCGCGGTGTGTTCGGTTGATCACAAAGCGTACGTCCTTTTACGGCTCAATGCATCGCGAGGACCCCAGTTCGATTCCCTGCCGCTCATCGAACGGGGCTGGAATGGTATTCTGGTTAGCTGTAAGAGATTGCTTTCGTAGCAATAAATCCACCATATGTATTAATTGTATACATTAAAGTATTTAAAAAAAAATGTTCTTTTAACCATATTTGTATTATCTAATCCCCACATTCGGATCATTTATTGGAAATCTTTTTAATAATTTTCAGATATTACCTATAGGTTTTATTACTACTTAAAACAAGAAATATAAAATTATGAAATCGTGTGAAAATAGTTGTTTGTATTTACGGTTTATTTTATTTAATTAATTATTCAATTGACTAAATTATTAATGTGGAATATCTAAAGGCGCGTTCGGACGCGACTCAAACATTTATTCGGCCATCTTTGCGTCTTGTCGGCTAACAGTATTACAAAACAAAAAACACACTTTCAATGGATTATTAAGATATTTTTCTCTAATAATTTATATCATGAAAATGAATTAAGATTTTATTATTAACAACTATCTAATATTAGTTTTTTCTTTCTCAGTCCGTTCAAATAAAAATGTTTCAATTTAAAAATGTAAAAAAAAGTTTCACATCTGCCAGGCATCCCATGACTACTCAATATTTTTTTTTATTTACATAACAAATAATATACAATAGTCCACAAGGTCGCAGTTAAACTACTTACTAAAATGTTATATTGAACTAAACAGTCTAGTATTTGTAATAATTTTCCTGTAATTTTATCGAATATCATTTGATTTGAGGAAAGTTGTGGATAGTTCTGAAAATTAAAAGAGAAACTTGAAGCTAGTTTTCTGAAAAAATAAACACGACTGGACATTCACTTTAAGGAAATTAAATCAAGGAATAATAAAATTTAACCTTTATTGCCCTCTTTTTTGAATTTTTTTTTTTGCCCTAGTTTGATATCAACGTCGCAATTTGAAAAAAATTACTAATTTTCGAATTTAATCTTCAAACTCGAATTATTTTACTGTTCTACATTTATTTTGCAAATGTTATAAACACCAATGCCAAATATTTAAAATTCCGTAGGTCATACCAATGGAAATTGAAATGAGGTTATTTTAAAATCTTCCATTTATCCATCATTTCATGATTTGATAATAGCATCGAAATCAATTCCGGGAAATCTTTTTAGTTATTTATTTGTGTCATCAAATTTTCTTTTCTGTAAAGCTACTTAACCAATAAATATTAATTCACAAAATCGTAAAAGACTAACTGTTCATTTTTTTTTAGGTAATTAATGGTTAAATTAATTATAAATCATTATTTACATGATTAACCGTTAACTAATTAGATAGAATAGAACGCAAGGTGATTGCAACTGAAAAATTAATAAAATCTAGTTAATGTTGTACATGCAAACAACGTTCAATGTAAAATCGTAATTTATTTATATTATTTTTGCAAACGCTGAAAAATTTAATTAATTTCCACACAAATTATTATTTTTGACTTCTATTTATAAAACTATCGTTTAAAAAATCTGAACGTTTAAAGGAATACGGAATAAAACACAACAAAACTTTATGCGTCGGCTACATTAAACTATTAAGTCTAATTATATATTTGCATTAAATTAAAAAAGTCATTTATGCTATAAAAAAATACAGTTTAAATATATTATATATTCTTTTAAATAAACTAAACATTTTCTTTGGTTAATTTTCTACGGATCATTTTCCGGACATAATCAAGCCTAATTCAGTAATAAATTCACTTAGCACTTGACTAGGTTTTCAATACTGAATATTAAGATTCACCAAAATTGGAACAATTCTCCCACATTCTATTTTCATTGTCGATGTAAACAGTAAAGAAGCGTTACAAATAGATAAATATTAAACTGGCGATTAGGTTATGGTTTGAAAAAAAAATATGAAATACTTTTTAAAAAGATGTTATGTGGTAACAAATAATATATATTCGCACGTTAGAGGTGTAACTACTTTAAGATTTGTGTGCACGGTTGCACTCAAGTTTGTACGCGTATAATTTGATTATTGCTTGTAATATTCACCCCTATAATATACACATATGCAAAACAAAATGAATTGTTAAAAATTAAAGACAATTCTTTGGCATTAAATCAATAATAGTTTCCTTTTAATTTTTCAACCTTCATGTTCGGCACAGACGTTTAACGCAAAATTTACATACAATTGAGACATCGGTTATTTTATGTCTTTTAAATTAAGGATATAGTATATAAATTAAGTATAGTATCTAAAATTAGCACTATCTATAATTAAAACGCTATTTTTATGTTATTTAACGTCAGATAAGGTGTTTCTCTGCAGAACGCACCCTTAAATATGTTACAGGTATTAAAAGCACATCAGTATTCATATTTACCGAGAGATAGAAATTAAGAAAAGTTTGCCATTGGTTTGATTAACACTCTCAAAAATATCCCAACATAAAGCAAACATCTCATCTACTCCGTCCACTGCAAGGCCGACTAGTTGAAATTTGGGTAATAGTTATAATTATTCGTTACAAGTGTAATCATCTGAAGCTGTTGCTTTAAAACTGGTATTGATCAATTATTATTTACTAAACGTAAACTTTAATTATTATGTTATATTTTTATATAAAAAATTCAATTTTGTATCCTATTTTGTATCATTAAAAACATAAATGACATTTCATTATCGCTACGAATTTCATAAGAAAGTTGCTGTTAGTAAAATTCATCATTCTCTTGAAATTTCCCTAAATTATAATCCTTAACAATGACGAATCGAACAAACTCTGCAAGTCGAATACAGTTAATACAACTTTTGTTTATCTTTGCTACGAAACCAATAAAAAATCAATTTAATCTCGTACAGCCGCGGTCAGGCATTAAGTGAATTTATCACTCTAATAGTATCCAAATTATGTCCCAAATTCGATAAACTCCTCAGTTAGCGAAACAAATCCCATAAAGTACCACTTAACTATAAGATAAGATAATTTATTTAATGGACTTTACGACGTACAAGCGGCTACAGCAGATTGCATGATAGCCGTACTAAGCACATTAGCCAGAGACATAACGACCCTTGTTCGATACTTTTACGTAACTATCTTAATTTATATATGTTACAACCGTAGATGGCGAGTAAAAAATCGTCATAAACTATTAGAATATGGAAAGAAGACGCACAATATTCCTCTCTCTTTATTGGCGTCCCTCGCCACGCGTTTGCGATGCCAGGAATGTCACTCGCATTAGGGCAGTTAAGTACCGCTCGACTATTAGAATAGGCAGATGGAGTGAGGAATATAAATAATATTATTAGCGGATCTCTGTACGAAACGTGATGTTGTCCAACAAATGTTATCGAATATTATATGGCCGACATCGGTTAATGGAACTCGGGTTATCATAAGGAAAGGCTAATTATCCTGTTTTATTCCTGTTTTATAGAGGGCTATTTCATTTCTCGGTTCGCGCTGGTTTGCATGAATTCCAAATGTCATATATTTTGTCATTCAATTAAAACGCTGAATAAGCTAAATACCTTGGTAGATATAAATACCCAAATAAAAACATATTAAGCTAGTTGTGTTGTCAGAAACTTTAATAACCCACTAGAGTAAAAAAATATGATTAATCATTTATACGTTTGGTTTCGTTCCGTTCCATGTCGTTATTGGATGAAAAATGTGTTTTAACAATAGGTTATGAATCATGATAAAAAGTCGTGTTTCTCTTAACGTGCAGTTAATTCGGTATGGTCAAACAGTTGTATAAGAACTATATTTATTTATTATATACATGGCCAATTTTCGTACTGACCTCTGTCTAGTTGCTGATTTCAACGCCCATCAAAATTTTTTACTGTTTTGTAATCCTTAAAGTAAATTGTTGTAGTAAATAAATCAATAATAAATAAAAATCTGGGCGATTAGTCAAAATTAACAAGATATATATCTATTTATGTACAATACTACATACTATAAACATCGAGATCTTTGAAGAATATTATGCACTTAGTTAAACAACTAAATTTATTTTATATGATACACATTATCTATCATGTAACATCAAGAGATAAAAAATATGTTATAAAACAATACACAAAATAACACAGTGCACTACGTAATGAAGAATCTGGAATGGCAATGTCGTAAGTCAGAATACAAATTTCAATATAACCAATTCAATCGTAATGAACTTTTCTGGTCTACGGTATCTAATGACATAATTTTTGCAATCATTTAGATGCAAAATATTACATCTTCTTAATATATGAATAAGTAAAAATACAAAACACGAGAAATACCTACATTTCGCAGTGACAAATTCCATGCATTAGCATTTGGCAGCTATTTGATATAAGTAATTCTTTTTTAAAATAACAATACGTTACGGAAACAATAAGGTCGTTAAAGCAATAAACTATTCACGTAAATGGAGTATATATAAATATATTTTATATTTTACAAACCTGAATCATAGCCGTCATCCGAGTGTTGTGTGTAAACGAATTGATAGCGAGGACACGATATGCCATCGTACTTGACGCAAGTCTGTTGTTGCGTTTTATGACACACTTAATTAGGTAAACAGTATCCAAAATACATGGAAAGAATCATAGCATGAACGAATTCAGTTCGTGTAGAACACCAATTGTTACTAATAATTGCCTACAAATACAAGCAAATTGCCAACAAGTGACACTGCAATAATTCAAATATAAACGGACTATGGACGCCTATGTCATTTGCCCACGTTACCAACTGTCAAAATAATACTGTCCTTGTGTTAATAGTGTGGTTTTTATATTTTAGTTCGTGGTTCAGACACTCTTACACTATAATAATTATTTTTAATAATAAAAAGTTATGTCACTTGAAAATACCAATACACAAAATTATATTATTCGGCTTACTTTCTATGCGTTGAATGTAACGTTAATATAACGTTCAAGTGACGTAAAAGAGAAAAACAATCGTCAAAATTTCCTTTTTCTATTCATAAAAATAAGTACTCCCAAGCTCTAAGGATGTAACAAATGCACCATGATTCATTAACACATCTTTACTTTTTTTCGTAATTATTTCGCTTTACTAGATACAACGAGGCAGAAATTTGTCATATATTTTAACTTGTTCGGGAAATAATTTTTAATCACAGCAGAAATCCTGAAGGGCAATTCAAGTTTGTCAAGGTAGTTAAGAGTTTCTTTAATTAAGGGTAATTTAAATGTTTCATAAGAATATAACGCTGCCAAAATGCCACGTACTGGTTAATTCTTATGCATATTTTCAAAAAAAGGATGATTTTGTATCGTGAACACCATAAATGACAAAATTGATTTATGGCATTCTTTGACTTACTATGCAGAATCAGTTACGCTTAATTAATAAAGTGTCGTTTTTCAAAAACTGTCCGTAATTTATATAAATATTTTCGAAAAACGAACGTCATCGTCATTATTTGACTAACTGTACATAACTTATATGAATATTTTCAAAAAACAAATATTATCGTGGATAAAAAATAAGGAAATTATAATAACTTGAATACCATGAAACTTTTGTGGAAGTTTGACTTCTGCTCCGTGGTTCACTTCTGCCCTGTGGACAATCGCACTTAATTTTGTCTTTTTAATAATTTAATTTCAAATTATAACTAATTGCTTTAATATATTTAAATGTTACTTAAGCATTCAAACAATGCGTGTTCAAATATAGTCACCGCACGTAACCTTAAAAACATTTACACTATCGAAAAGATGTTTCCCCTACCTTCAACACTTGCTTCATGAAAAAGTAAAATTCCGAATCTATTGTGTTAACCAAAAACTTTTTCTACATATGTACACTTTTCTTAATATTCATTTCCAAGAACAATATCGCAATAAAACAGGTGAGAAATAACCAGATAGTGCGATCGCATGTTTGAAATGCTCGTAACATATAATATTTTGCTTGCGACGCCAATTTTCCTTCGTACATATTCAAAGGAAAGCATTTAGTGTATTTAACAGTTGACCATCATTTTGCACGTCTATGATGTGATAAGATTTATTATTTCTATTCTATAACATTTAAACTAAATGCAATGTAACTCTAAAAATAATTTTCAAGATAAAACTTGACTTGTGCACAGACGAGTTCCTAAAGTTAAAGAAAACTTGAATCACTATAGTAATAGTATATGTCCATTGTATTAAAGTGTGTTTAAATCCATATTATATCTTGTTATTTAGACCACAGAAAATAGTGTGAATGAAATTGTTTACAGTACTTGTAATTTCCAATCGAAAATAATTTAAGTCCAGCATAATTTTCGTACATTTTTTTCATTAAAGTGTAACTCCTTTAAGGAAGACGCTCAATCCTGCCGAGGCTAAGACAGTCATGTATGAATATATAACAGATTTATTTTTATTTTATATAAAAGATAACTGTAATATTGATTCAATGTGCAAGATTAATAAAATAATGTGATAATCAGACAGGTCCAAAAAGGACATTTTTTCAAAATTTACTTTTTATTAAATTATGGCCTACGTAATAGTTTCTTGTAACAATATTCTACACGGCACGATTAAAAATATTTTATCTTGTGATATGAAAAAATGTTTTCTTAAAAATTTTAACATTGAAGGGAAAAACAAAATTTATAATATATATATATATATATATATATATACTCATCCATATGGCAATTTGGTAATTTGAACGCCTAAAGAAAGACGGTCAATTCCTTTTAAAACTAAAATATTAAAATTACTACGCCAAATAAAAAATATTTCTGCAAAGATATTATGAATTTCAAAAAGTTAATATTTTTTTCCATAATTACTCTAAAAACGGTTTCTATTAAATTGCATTCTATTCTCTGCATTTGAAAACTAAGTTACAACACTAATCTACTAAAAAGTGTTTCTTTATATCACAAATATTTATTTGTGATATAAAGAAACACTTTTTGACAAGCAGCAACTTAGGAACTTACATATTTGTTGAGTAGCTCCAACAATTAAGGGAGGATCGCCTTTTATTTCTTTTATACACCACATAATTCTGGACTCCATCTCTTCGATCATATTCACCATGATACTCTACAATTTTTAATTCATTTGTGCTCCAAAGAAAATAGCCCTATAGAATCTAGCGAACAGAGCATACGCGTCCAGCAACTGCCCACTGATAATATTGATAATTATTTAAGTGCAGTTGAATTTGTCTTATAAAATTGAACTGGGTGGTCATCAAGTGGTAGTTCCGTGTGTCACCTCAAGATGAAGGGAGTTTGATCTTCGATTACTTCTTCAACGTTTTGTTGTAAAAACATCTCCCAGTTTAAAATTTGAGGCAGTGTGATGAATGATGATATTCATAATATCCATAAATGCAGCCCTCACATTAATAAGGAAATGCTCTCAGAAATCCATGAGTACCACAACCGGTGGATTGCTGTAAACTCATACGTGAGTTTACGAAATTACTAATTTCTTCGTGGATAAATGGTGTAAAATTCACAACGATCATTGTGCATATATTGGGTGATGCTGAGTAAATGTCATAAAACAAGGGCAGTCTTAAGTTGTTCTTGAGATTTCAATGTTCGTTTGTTCATTACTCGCTGAAAGTAAGCTGCTAACTGAACAGAATATTGAACGCTGTAGTTTTTACATATCTTAACAGAGATATTCAAGACTTTTCTAAAATATTCCAGAAATTGTTGGTTAATCTGTGAAATAATCATGTGAAATATTAATGTGAGTAATCTTGTTCTCAACTTAAGCAATTTTAATATAAAAAAAAATTTTAATGTAGTCTCTTACTTGAAAAAGTAATTCTTTTGATTGAAAATTTCAACAATATCATCATATATATTAATACGCTAAGGTTAAGATGTTACACTCCCTTTTTAGAAAAAACCTCACAACTAATCCAAATAAATTATATATCATTTTATAGATAATTGCATGCTCTGCCGGCATCCACAACTAAAAAATTTATTATTGTTATTGTTTTTGCAAATTAATTAATTATTAAAATTATATACACAAAACAGCAATGCTGCCATCTAACGGCTGAACGTCAATATGATTAACGGTCGGTAAAATTTTTGTTTAATTTCAAATCCACTCACGTATAAATAAAGTGGCGCTTTAGCTCAATGCTTTTGATACTTGCGCCTCTATATGTCAATTTTATTAAAATAGAATAAATAATGCGAAGACTTCGCACGGCTGACGCTAGTAGTCTATAATTTTATTACATTTCACTCGGAAAAAAAATCTGTATCATACAGAGTTGACATGGAACATACGCAGGATTTAGTTCAATTCTGAGCAACGTCGATTGCGTTAAATATTCGAATGAGTAACAATATGGGAACATCTCGTGTCATCTGCTTTCTTTTGATAAGTTATACTTGCAGTAAAGATACATCAATGGGTATAATTTTAATTAATGTCTCGCATTGATTTACGATTCTACCAATGTTTAAGTTACTGTATGAATGGCGATCTCAAATAGTTCACTCGCACAAATCCAGTGCAATTTATGGTGCAAGAAAATAGTTTTTTTTTTCAATTTTATTATTCAGGTGGTACTAGAGGTAGTGCAGTGAAATATAAAATTATTATTTTTCTCACTGATGCTGTCAGCTAAAGATTGGATTACTCATTATTCTTCAAAATACTTTGGATTCAAGGCGGAATAAACTGTTTTTTGTTTTAATTATTTCAACAAATAATCTCCCTGCTTCCGTTGGCACCCCAGACTCGTGTACACATCATCAAAATTATAGGTAGAAACAAAGAGACATTTCGCACTCCAAACTTACTTATTTACTTACAATGAAAGAATATGGGAATTTATATGCTCGCTGTGGGAGTTAGGATGCTTGAAGTGCTCGCCTTGAGCGACCACGGACTCGACCACATACCCCAAATGAAAAAAAAGTTGGAAAATTAAATTTTATAAGGCTTTTCGTATCTAAAACTATGTATATACGTGGCTCTCGGGTACGAAGGAAGATGAATTGGAGGTGGATGAACGGAATTGTTTCATGGCTATAATTAAATTATTACTGCTTAATTCTCAAAGACGTTAGGGCATATTTTAACTGAACTAGTTGCTTTAAGAACATTTAATTGATAAAATATGAAAGATCATATCTCCCTTGCCTCAAATGGATAATAAAATCTTTTTACGTTCAAATTAGACTAGTGTTTTTATCGTTGTCCTTCGTGGTGATGTTCTTTCACCACCAACATTTTTCATCTTTGTTCATCTTACTGCGAAACAACTTTTTTCAAACTATCGTTTATTTGCTGATGGTTTTCAAATATAGCATCACCGTAGACTTAATAAAATCACTTCTAGACTTGTTATATCCAATGCAGATCTAAATCATTTTAGCCAGTGGGTCAGTAAGAAGGGTCTTTTTATCGAATACGGAGCAGTATCATTTATCCAACATATCATTATCAGTAAAAGTTTTCATACTGGGCATCATGTTTATCATAATATCATGTATAATGATCAATTAAATAACAGTAACAGGTTAATATTATTGGTAGTTAAACATATCTTTTAAAAAAACTCCCTCATAACCACAGCAGGCACCCATTATAAGGTGCCCGATTTTCTTAAATTTGTTTTTATAGACACTATTAAATATTCCTGAAAAATTATAAAAGTATTTTAAAGTTAAACAATTTTAACTACTTCTTCAAGAAATAAAGCTTTAATTTTTTGTTGAAATAAATGTTCAAATTGCCTACAATAATTCAACTTTAGAAACAATTTAATTATTATTAAAAATATTCGAATACTTAAAAAAAGTTATTGCCCTTTTTTATTATATTTTTAATACGTTCAACTAGTTAATCAAGTTTATCATTGGACATAAGAAGTAGTTTGTATATGTAATGCAAACGCGGATATCTATTTTATAATTGAAGCGGGAGCAGCCACTGAAACTCCTGATTTTTACCAGACAAGCGGATATGCGGTCTCTGTCCTCAAGAGATCACGACAAATAGCATCCGGAATTTTTATAGGGGTTAGAGATGGTCTCACAGCAAATTTCAAGATAATACATGAGATGGATGATAATGATAAACTTGAAGCTGTTCAGATTGAAGTTTGGAAGAACAAACAGCATTTTAACATCATCAGCATCTATAATCCCCCAGGAAACTTACCATCCTATACAGAAATTGAGAGAATTATCCAACCCAACAGTTTAATTGTGGGAGATTTTAACAGTCAGTCACCGAGATGGGGCTACACACAACTGTCGCCTGTTGGAAGGCTTACTCAAGATTGGATAGACAACAGTCAACTCCAAATCATTGAGAACTCACCGACATTCCTATCATATGCCGGACAACTGTCAAGACCGGATCTAGTACTAGCCCATTGGAACATTGCTGACAGAACCAATGCAAAACTTCTCGAAGATGCCTGGGGGTTGCGGACATAGAGCTATCCTCATAACTGTACGGACAAACAAAACCAAATTTATAAATACCAGAGCCCCCCGGTGGAATTTTAAAAAGGCAGACTGGAACAAATATCGAAGGCTTACAGATGAGGCCCTTGGTAGTAAAGTGCTCCCAGAAATACCCGAGAAAGCCACCGACCTTCTAAATCAAATTATCTTAGATTGCGCTTACAAATGCGTTCCTAGAGGACAAGTAAAGATGTTTAAACTCTACTGGAGTGCAACACTTACCTTGCTGAAGAAGAAACGCAATCGATCACGTAAAATAGCAGAAAGATCAGGGACCCAGGAAGACCTGATATGCCTCAGAAAACACCAGGCCGAATTACATAGAGAAGTAAAAACCTCCAAACATTTAGCCTTCAAGTCTTTCATCACTGACCTGGACTATCGGAGAGATGGCTTAAAAGCACATCGTTTTATCTCCCGGCTAAATAACCATGCCTCTAAAAAAATGCAAAACCCTATTCTGTACTCAACCAGACCAGTCACTGACCCTTACGATGCTGCAAATGCACTATGCAAACATTATGCCAAGATCAGCAGAACGAGAGGGGATAGGGATATTGAATAGACCCTATGTAAAGGCCCAGTACCATCTTGCATTAATAAAAAGACACAAGAACTCTTCACTTCGCCTTTTACAGTAAAGGAATTGGAATTGGCCTTGGCACAGACTAAACTAAAGAAAGCTGCAGGTTGTGACGAAATTTATCCGGAATTCATTGTCAACTAGGGAGATGAAGCCAAGAAAACCTTTTTGTCATTGGTGAACCTAACATGGCGTTATCACGTGCCCCAGCAATGGAGGAAAGCTGAAATCATACCAATTCTGAAAAAGTATAAACCACCGGAACAGCCCGAAAGTTACAGGCCAATCTCCCTAACTAGTGCCAGCTGCAAGGTAGCAGAGAAGATGGTCGCCCTTCGACTAAACCAATATATAGAACAAAATGGTGTACTCGATGACGCCCAAGCCGGATTTCGAAGACACCGCAATACCATGGATCATGTGGTAAACTTCACGCAACACGTCAAAGACGGTTACCAAAGAAAGATGTCCACTCTGGCGGTTTTGGTGGATCTCAAGGCCAACTATGACACCGTATGGAGGCCAATGCTCATACACAAATTAGCAACAAACGGCATATCTGGAAACCTTTTCAAGTGGATCAAGTCATCGCTGTCGCAAAGACTTTGTCGAGTTAAATACAGTAACCGGAAGTCGAAGTTTTGCATTCAAAAGCAAGGCCTTGCACAGGGAGCTGTGCTCAGTTGCACATTATTTAATATTATGATCAACGCCGTCAGAGAAGCGCCCGGTATTAAAGCTCGACTATATGCGGACGACTTGCTCATGTGGGCGACGAGCAGTAGCATTATAGCTCTCGAAACAGCATTAAATGACGCACTCAAAAGGTTGGAATTGTGGACCAGTCAAAATTCGGTGACAGTAAGCTCCACGAAAACCACCTTCCAATTGTTCACTCTCTCCACCAAAATACCCAGCATCTCATTGTCCTACAAAAATACAGCGTTGGAGGAAAGCAACCTCTCTAAGTACCTTGGTGTTATACTTGATAAACGTTTAACATGGCGCCCTCACAACGAATAATGTGCGGAAAGAGCAGCCAAAAGAATCGGGATATTAAAAAGATTAACAGCCACAACCTGGGTTGCAAGCCAGGATGTGTTGATTACCACCTACAAGACATATATCAGACCCGTCCTTGATTACGGGAGCGAAGTGACCACCACAAGTAACCGTACCACCCTCAGTAAATTGGATACCGTGCAGAACACAGCGCTTAGGATAATAACGGGAGCGCCTAAATCCACACCCATTGCTGCTATGGAGGCACAAACCAAATGTAGTTCAATGGAAAGCCATAGAGAGAAATTAGCCCTCCGTTTTTGGCAGAGACACAGAAGTGTTTACACGCAATGGACGAACTACAGACAGGCCACTGCCCGACTGCAAACCCAAATATCCCCATTGGCCTTTTATAAGAAGCTGGCTACAAAGTATGGAATTGCCCTGGAGGAGCCAGCACCACTTACAAATTACTGCGAGTTTTTCTACAATCTACCGAAGGCTAATTACAGCTTAAAAAAACACAATCAGACGAAATCAGCATCCTTGGACATCGAGCTGAAACAGGCTGCCCTGCAAACAATCAGCGAAGAATACCCACAACCTGATTGGTTACATGTATACACAGACGGGTCATCGATCCCTGAAACAGGGGCAACCGGAGCTGCCTACTACAGTTCTAATTTTGAAGGATTCTTAGCAGTGGGAGCCCCTCAGAGCAACTACGATGGAGAAATAGCAGCTGTACAAGCGGCAGCAGCTGAACTAAACAAAATAGCCCCAATACCTAAAGCAGTCTTCTTCGTCGACTCACAAGCGGCTATCCAAAACCTGTCCCGCAATACGGAAACAGACTGCAAGAGAACGATGGAGACCAGAAAAGCCCTAGAACTTCTGGAAAATAGGGGATGGCACCTCATATTGCAATGGATCCCTAGCCATGTCGACATCTTTGGAAACGAGAGGGCAGACATCTTGGGCAAAAGGGGAGCGTCCATGGCTCAACCTGCCTGTATGCCCTCGCTACAGAGCATGAGGGCCATCATCAACGGGGCTATTGACCGGACAGGCAGGCAACACCTCACACAGCTTTCCGTAGGGAAAAAATGGGAAAGTCTGGTCACCATCGGACCCATTGACCACAAACTACCACGAGCTGTGAGCGTAGCCAGGTTCAGAATGCAGACTGGCCATGACTACCTCGCAGCACACCTACACCGCATTGGTGTTCTCCCGACCTCTGAATGTCCCCTGTGCGGACACGATTTAATGAATGCGGATCACCTGCCGGATTGCAGTGGAATCAGCCGCCAGGGGGACCATGATGACCCATTCAAAGATGTTCATCTATACTGGTCGGCGCGCCACCAAATGGCTCAACAGCCAAGGGTGGGCGTTGGCTAGTAGTAGTAGTAGTAGTTTGTATATGTGTATCATAATCATAAACGCCAATAGCAGATACAAAAATAATCAAGTAAACTGATGCAAAAATTAACCCTATCATGAAAGGCAATGTGTTCAGTAGAATTATCACAGTTGTGTACTAGAGTTAGATTCAAATTTCGTCGAAATCGTCCACAAAATATAAAAAAAATTTTCTATGCGACAATATTTACCGGTAAATTACAGGAATTGCTCTGTATATATAATTAAGGAAAATATAGTAAATACATACACAGACAAATCAAACACAATTATTTTTAAAAATAATAAATCATAAGCTCCATAATCTGTTTGTTATTAGAAATATGCTAAGTTATAAATATAATTTCATTCATTTTACACATATCATTTTACACGACCCAATGTGAATAATCGTGGAGCGCTCAGATAGCATCGCGAAAGACGTAAAATACAATCATTTATAAAGTGGGTCCCCTCGCATGAGACAATCAAAATTTTAACAGGCAGTTGAGTCGAGTTACATCCGTGGAGGTACTAAAAATATGAAGAGTGTTATGCGGGGAATCGTAAAAAACGCCGTCGCCCGGAGAAATGATCCACCCGTATGACGTTGTACAAAAGAGCGTAAACTATGATTTTATTGGTATCTCCAGCGTATTTGTACATAGTTTTCTTCCTGTATGTAGTCATTCATATCATTTTCGTATACATATAGATACCTACCCTGCTATCTGCATTTACTGTTGGTTACTATCGGTATACACAAATATACTTTTACTACCGGCATTTCGCTATAAAAGTAAAGCGAGTAGCAGCATAGGCAAGACTATAGCATGTGAGATTATGATGACTGCTCACTTTCTATTTACCTTGCAAATATTATATTTCCCTACAAGAAACCATCAAACCCTGAACATCACGAAAGACATAAAGTCTTGCCAACCATGCAAAAACATGACAAGTTTACTTTTCTTTCATATGGAATTCCTATAACCAAGGCGATTTTGCAAGATTATCGGTCTAGCCAAGACGAATTAAATACATACATGATGAGTTTGCCATTATAGAGTTACCAACCAGATCTTTTAGCACCATCACAACACGAAACTCATGTGAGACCGAAAAACTTGCTAAAATGAATTAAACTTGCCCCAATTTTAATGGGTCTGCTACTCGGTGTTATGAAGTTGACAAAATTCGACATGACATTTCAATACAATCATCAAACCATGAAACTTAAACAAAGCTAAAGTCTCCAAGATAAATTAAACGTGTTCAAATGATAAGTACACTTCTTGTCATTTTGAATTGGTTATAATTTGGCCTCACAATTAGGTCAGTAGAATAACATGGTATCATTATCAGAACTATATGTTCGTATAAGTATTCAGGTCAATCGAATAACGGGAAGTGAACGAAAATTTATTTGCAAACTTTAATTCAAAGAAATATTGTTATCGACATACACGTATAATTAAATCAAACTTTTAAAACAGGCGACTTTTAAACAGGAAACTTTTAAAACAGAGAGTCGGAAATAACCGCAAAAACTAGAAGATTCCCCATCGCTCCATACTGAGACACTAATCGAGTCGCCTTCGTCATCTTACTTCGGTATATTTTTTAATGCTGAGACGAGCCATAAACGATTGATATTTTTCCTCTTTATTTAATCGAAGGAATTAAAAAAGAGATAAAATATAAATATTTTGCAATACATTTATTTAGTTTTTCCCATGAAACATTTACGACTAAACTGTGGACCGTATGAAGTTGTTACTGACAGATGGACGTACAGACGGATGCTTATAATAAAATAAAAATTTTTTGGTTTAAAACTGGTTGAAATTAATTGTATGTCGATACGGGTAAAACAGCACTGTGAACAAGTGTAAAATAATTCAAAGAAATAGTTGTAGTATTTATGATCAAGTCTTGTATGCTTTCATTCATTTGCCCGAGAAAAATTTTAATTATTGCCATGATTTATTACATTCATTAAAATATCATGCAAAAATTAAATACATAAGATTAAAACATGCTAAAATCTCATAACTATCTGTAATTAATATATTTATAGTTTGTTTTTATCGCAAAGTAATTATTTAAGTAAGTACACCGCCGCCCTGGCAATGCAGCAATTTATTTTTGAATATTGAGAAATATGTGCAGGCCAAGAATGCAATTAACTTAAACGCTTTTTTGTGATTTGAGTTACAAATATTGATACCTCTTAAGGAACCCTAAACTTTTGAGAATTAAACATAGCCTGTATCCGTTTAAAAAAAATTAACTCTTTCTTAGTACTCCAATAAATTGTACGACTAAATCAAATAGTGTTTCTGTACCAAGATATTTATACGCATATAATTGTTGTTTATTTTTAATGACAAGGAAGGTTGCAACTGGAACATGTTAGGCATAATGTGATCTATAGACAAGACGAATAAGTAACTAAAGAAACTTTCTCGGCTATCCAAACTTTTCAACTCTCGGATGAAAGATTTTTCATATTAATAATCCAACGAGTACGACATTAGCCAGCTAGTCCGAACATTAACTACTGCTGTTGCCTAAAAGTTAATTACTCGCGTACTAAAGACCGCTCTCCGAGAACAATTTGGACTCCTATTTGATTAGTGAAATTTTCTTTTCTACCGAAACAGTTCTTGAGATCAAACTCCGACTTGAATAAGTGGCCGAGCAAAAGATTGTAATAATCCTGAGAACTCCACCTTTTTGGTCTTAATTAAAAAGCTTAACAATTATAATCGGTCAAAATACAAAAATACTTTTGTCCTCAGTAAGCATTTAAGAACAGATTTATTTCGTGCTGTCGCTTAATATCGCGGCGCTACGGGCATCACAAGAATCAAAACGTAAGCGCTATATAAATCTTATATAAGTTTCAATTAACGAATTTTCTTTCATTCATCACAGGCAGGCGTTTTTACTTTCATAATACCAGCGATCGTGATAGACGACGCAGCATACCCAATTTTTTTCTGTTAGCTTTTAATATATATTTGCGTAGGCGTTTAAACTTTTTTCTAAAATCTTTTATATCTTTGCGTAGGTTTCCACAACCCACATTTTTCATAATTTTTGGATTGGTATTTTCGGGAAATATATCGGTATTTAAGGGTATTGTTGCATGTTTTGCAGCACCTGCATTTCTGAAAATATAATGTCTAATACTATTAAATAAATATTTTTGATACCCTTGTAAGTAGCCCTGTCAGTGTATAGGCTGCGGTTTATACAGGATTTAAATTTTTACCTACATTTCTACGTACAATTTTAAATACTTAATTTATCACCCGCCCCGTTGCAATTTTTTATATAAATATTTTTAAGTGTCGACCATTGAGATATCTAAATGTTAATGTGTCTTTTTACTTTGCCCATTTAAAATTTCTATATTAAACGCTTATGAGAAAAACGGCTGTGGAAACAGACAAGCATACACTTACGTGATCTTATGAGGGTTCCATTTCTCCGTTAGAGGTAAAAAAACACTAGCTCCCAAATACAAACGTACCACAGGCATTTATTTCTTATTACATTCGTTAAAATGTATACAGATTGTATATAGATAATATGATACTTAATTCTTTAGTCCTGCGCTCATTATTCTCGTTCAATGAAAGATTCTGATCTCAGCCGGACGGTGGGGGCTGGCAAAAGATCAACAATTTATCTAAACGACACGCAATAAAACGTGCACCGAATATTGAACTTTGCACGAAGTCGCGTCTTATCTTAATATTTGGAGCTTTTGGTCCGACCTAATTATTAACAGGCAGAGTTTGTTATAAATGGAACAATGTTGTTGGATTTTAAAGCCAACTTTTGACTGTATCTCTATTTGAAATATATATATTTTTTTTATTTTTATACCCCGATATTTAACTCCTGTCAAACAAATATAAAACTCGAGGTTTCCTTATACATTTTAATTTGTACAACGTAAATATTTTGCCTACTGTACGTTTTACGGACCTAAAACATGATGCATATTTAAATAATTACTGCATCTAGAAACATTGCTGTATTTTGCCTGCAAGCTTCACCCAGATCTTTAAAAACTCTTTTACAGTTTTACGTTACGTATTGTTAAAAATAAGGAGGTGGGATATAATATCTAAAATAAAAAAAATAATTTTTTTGAACCCCACCTCGACGAGAACTTAAAAAAATACTTTACGAGGACTTTATTTGTAATATCTAATTTTAATAATAATATAAAAATATATTAGCTGTTCAGATACGTGCTAGTCAATATATCTTATTAATATATGCCAAATTTCAAGTTTCTATATCAAGCGATTTTTGGGAAAAACGCCTGTGACACACCGACAGATGAACACGGCAGTGCTCTTTCACGGTAAGAAGTTTATTATAAGTGTTAAAAGCGAGAAATGACCTACAATCCTAATAACGATGACTAATATCCAACCATGACCTTATATCTAATTACGAAGTATCGTAAAGAGTGTTGCAGACACCACCATTTTGCTTCAAGACCAAAATTCACCCCAGTAAAGCTGTGAGTGAAAGCTAATACAAAATGTAATTTATTACGTCTCACCTACTTTGTCACTTTGATGATCATATGGAGTTGTGCCTTCAAAAAACTTTGTTTTTGTCTATACGCACTATTTTCTTCAGATTCCAATTAAACTGTGCAATAGATTTCCGATTATATTAACGGCAGAAACAGATCTAAATAAGGCTTATTATATGCATGTACGTCCAAAAATATATCCCAATATTTGTGGATAATTTCCACCCTAACTAAATGTCTAAAATAAAATTAAAACTAAGTAAAATCATAATATTACAATTATCCGTTAACATTTTGGATTTAAATTGCATTTAATATTTATTTCTTAAAAAGGAAAAGAGAAGAGAATAATATCTCACAACTACGTCTAAATTGTTAATTATGTAAATGCATTCACCTATTTGCAATTATTCCAAAGATTTTTTAGAGTATAATTTTTTATTCAGGAAAATCTCAAAATGTTTCGGTAAGATCAAAAAGCTACAATTGGAAAAGCTTTATATTCTCTTGTTACAACAAATGGTATTAATATTTAAACATACGTGAGCGCATTCGTTAAATTATTAAGCGCTTAGTATTGTAAGATTTTTCATTTTGATGACTGTACCAAAAGTAACGCAGTTAACTAAAACCTGTGTCCAGTAATTTTAATAATAGGACATTTCGTTTAACTGACTAGGCCAAGAAAATTCTGGTTGTATTAAGAATCAAATTTCAAGACAAATTCAACATGCCAATACTGATGATTCCGTACTGATATTTATACTTCTACACCCATACTGATACTGATGCTGGTAATTTCATACTCATATTACAACTGAAACGATATTGGTACTTCAATACCAAAACTACTGATACACATACTGATATCACATATACCAATATCCCATGCGCTCTGCTCGAAGTTTTACACTTCTTTTTTTGTAACGCAAACTTGATTCATTGCCAAAAAGACCTTTCACCGTTAATGTAAAATCCTAATCCGACAGGATTTTATATTTCGTACAGCAGGAAATTGCATTTCACCGAATGTCATAAGAGCTTAATGCGACTGCCAGTTTGTTGCAGAAAATGAATCTACGTTTAAGCTACTTCAAGTAAGCCTGTCCGTTGTCTACGTATAAATGTCATTCCACATTTGTAGCTTACGTTGTAAAAAAAGTATTTTATTAAAGCTGTTGATAATTCCATTAATGAGAATGATAAATACTGATTAAAGTATTAATCGTAAACGTAAGTACATACATGAAATAATAAACGTTTTCAAAGTTATTATATATACAAAAGTCAGACACTCAACAAAATTAGAATGTATTGCTCCTTGGGTGGCAATAAGTAAATTATAAGCTTATTGACTTATACTTTGTATGTTTCGAATACTAATTATTATTTATTAAAATATATACCTATATTTATTTTTAAATACTAATTATTATTTATTAAAATATATACTCATATTTATTTCTAAATACTCAATCAGTTAATTTTATCATCGAAACCGAACAAATACTGAATCGGAGCATAACTTGAAAATACTGAGAACAGACTATTTTATTTTCCTCTTCACAGCAATTCACAAAACAGTCAGTTTCAAATGGAGAAATCAAAGTCATAAATAAGTGTAACTAACGGCATAGAAGTGTAAAATGTTAATTGATTTAAAAAAAATAAAATATTTTTTAAAATTTGATTTGAAATAAAATTTTATTTTACCGAAAATTTGCTATTCAGTAATGTCAACTTTTACAAATTTTACCAAGACCATTTTTTGGCAACATAAATTTTTGCTGTAACTTTTAATCGTGCCAAACCGAATAATAAAAAGCTTTGATAATTCTAAGATCATCAAAGAATGATTTTTCGATATGAATCGTGATATTGAATCAATATCTTGAAAAGACGTGTATATTCTTTTTCAAGAAATCGGGTCCCTCGAAAAATTCGTACTGAATAATTAAATTAATTAAATTACAATCAAAATATATAGCGTGCATATCTCATCAATATTCAAGATAAATTATTATGGTTTCTATACATGATAATTTCTTGTTAAATATGTGATTAAACTATGCAGTCCGCAATGTTAGTCCGCCATCCCTGCTACACGCTTATAATCATACAACCCTAAACGTCATAATTTAATTACGGAATGGTGGTGGAACTACATTGATGAGAAAAAATCCCTTCCATATTGGGAAATGAACAAGGTAGATTAGCAGGTGTAAATTTATTTAGTTGGACGGAGCTCTAAGCGCGAGTGGCGCGATAGCTTTCGTCGCCTGGTTGTAGTTTCGATTGCAGTTCGGAAAATTATATACAATTTCCTTCTTTCTGCGCTGAATTTCTAACACGCCGTAAGTGAATATGAAAATCAAAAGCGCCGTGAATATTTGAATTTGAAATTTATTGATAACATTGAATGGAAAAGGGGGATAAAATCTTGAAGGATGCTCTTTCCATTACAGCTGTATTCTTTGAAAGAATAATATTGAAAAGTTTAAAATTTTATAAACCTATATGTTCTAAGAGTTCTTTATACTAAGAATCATGATGTTTCAATCTTATTGATGGGTAGGTTGAGGTAACTGAATTTTTTAAGCTTTTCAGAGTTGGCAAAAAGAAATAAAAATAATTGAACAAATCTATAGGTTCTGCTTCCCTTAAGTAAATAATGGTAATAAATTATTAATTATTCAATACAAACGATTTTTTTTTAATTTCAAATTAATATACATCTCGTATTTTTCTTTCTGTTTTCATAGTGCCAATTTATCTCAAAAATATTCATAAAAAATGTTTGCGGTGTATATGAAAAAAGCTAATTCTTTCTGAGATAATCGCCTTTCAAGTTGAAAAATATAAGAATTTTTCAAATTTTCGTCAAGAAACCACTTTCACATGTCACCACTTTCAAATGTGCATCCCTACTACTTCCAGAAAAATTAAAAGAAAATCAAAAAACTCTTACGGGAAACCAAATGTCACTGATAACTTACAATGTTGATACGACGTTTTTACCGTGATTTCCATTATATGTTTGGTTTATCGCATTATTCTAAAATCTAAAAAATTAGATTTTTTAAGTATTGAAGTTTTTTTTGTTTTTAATCCTAAAAATCATAGGCCGAAGATACTCTATATATATATATATATATATATATATATATATATATATATATGTATGTGTGTGTGTGTGTGTGTGTGTATATATATATATATATATATATATCTATGTGTGTGTTTATCATGTACCTTATTCAAAAATTTGGCGACATCGAGAGTTTTAGAATTTTTCAATATTCGTGTAGGAGAGTCCAGTCGCCTACCATTATATCAAACATTTTTGAAGCCACTAGCAGCATTAATGAACCTTATATAAGTGAGGTTGCAGAAAAAAATTACGGCTGTATTATTATCATTGCTGAAATCATATCATGTATTATTTCTATTTTATTAAGGTATTGTTTTTGTAATTTTTCACCACACGCCTATATCTTTTATTTAAGAAATCCTTTTTCGTTGAATTGTTGTGAAATTCATTTATTAAATATTTGTAAAGAAACTATAAATTGCATATTATTTCCTCACGAGAATACTTGAACATTAATTTATCATAATTAGTGTATTAATTTATCATAATTAGTGTATTCTACAAGACTGCTGTTATTGTTTGCTTTATATCGTTTTCCATTTTTATTTTGTAGATAATATTAATAACAAGAAATTTGTAAAAAAATTAATAATTGTTTATAATTTCTACTAAATAACATGTTAAATTAAAACTAGAATAACAGCTGTGTCCACAATATAATTACTTCGAAAACACCACCCGATCCCATAACTAAAAATAACGCGACTCACTCCTTTCCGTGCATCCTCATAACCTGGCTTCAACAGAAATGATAAAACGGAGAAAAAGGTAACCGCAGTTGCAGCACCACGATGTACAGCGTAGTCGAGAATCGCACTCAGATGCAGATGTCAGCAATTAAAATGATACATGCAAAAATGTCAATGTACTCGACCTTTGACCGTTTGCTGGCGGCTCAAAGAAAAGCATTTTAATTATATAACACAAGCTTTACTTGCATTCTGAATAACCCACGTTTTCCTCGACCTCAATTCACTGAGGTCACAGGTTATATGGTTGTAAACTGAAGCGTATATTCAATTAATTAAAGTATTTAAATGACTACATCAAATCACGCAAAGATCTTTGATAGCCGTCCGAACACTCCAGTTCTCTGACATATCCGCGTAATATAGCGCCCACTTTTAAAAGATAGAAAGCGATTTCTTGTTACGCATTATTCATTAAATTTATTGAGTTGTATTTTTGTATAATTTGAGGAAAATTCAGGTCCAAAGATTAATAAGCACTCTTTTTTTTATAAAAGAAGGGCATTATATATTACACAAGTTACAAGTTACATAGGGGCATTATATATTACACCTTAAAAATTTAATTAAAATAGTCCATCAGAAAAATTACAAATAATGCATTATTTTAAAAAATTTATATGAATAATATTTGAAATATATTATGGAAAATAACCTAATGCTTAATAGAAAATACAAGATTTTCCATTTTTCTGATTGACAATTGAAAGAAATGTTTGTAGAGGTTTTTTAAGTTTCTCCATTTAAGAGTGTAATTTTTATTTTTGTGGAATAGTTTCACAAACATTTTTTTACTAATAAGTACTGGTCATTTTCTCCACATTTTTATTTAATATTTAGCTATAAAAAACATTTTAAAATTTTTTAAATATTGCATAAGTGTCGTGCTATAAATAAACTTCTTATTATTTACACGTTTTACGATTCACGCCAACTAAAATATCGATTTTGAAATTTGTTCATATATATATATATATATATATATATATATATATATATATATATATGTATATAAAGTAGCTTTCACCTTATCGTGTATTTTTTTTCATGTACGAGATTGCCACAAATATAGAACAGTTAATTGGAACAGTGCAAAATACCAAAAACAAATTAGTAATTTATAAACCAAGAAAAATATTGGCAAGAATAAAGAAAAGAAATAACATTTAAAAAAAGGAACAGGATTTTAAAATTTTTTTCTTTTATCATATTTCTCTTTTGTATCAAAATGTCATTCACGATGGTGGCAGTATATTAACTTAATATACATAGTATAAGACATGTCTGCTCTATTGATTTGCGTTATTGGATTTTGCTGTTTGATTTGCGTAGTACAATAAATGTCAGCCCTATTGACTGATTTCTAATTAAATCTGGCTTTAAATAAATTTTATAAATCATTAAATAAATATATGCAATACCGTCCAACTTGTTGAAAAGATCTTATTTGTTTTTAAAATTTCTAAAAAAATTAATTAGACTATTAATCTTATGAATATTTTTAAGATGAAGTAAAAAGTCAGTACCGCACAACGATAAGCATAAGGCGATGCAAAATAGACTGTAAGAAATTAAATGGATTAATGCGAAAATTAAATAAAGGCGGATTGTTACTACCCCGTTACAGGGGACGATTCATCTTTTGTACATGATAATGAAAGAAATCCTTTTTGTCCTTGTTAATTACATGAAGAGTATATACGAGAAATATCATTTTTCGCATATACTTCGTAAATACCCAAAATTCACCTAAATCTAACTGAATAGTAGTGATTGATCTTTATTGCAACTTGAATATTGGTACTTGAACATAAATGACAAACCATGGTTAAATTATAATGCATTTCCAAAGGTACCTCTACGTTATTATATCTACGATACTCTATTTTAAAACGCACACATTTGTTAAATAAATTCCGACCCGGCGCGGGCGATTCTCAAACGTGGCCATTTCAAAACAAAACAACATCGGTCGTAATATTGAACTGGCGTAAGCACACTAGTTGAATAGCTCCCTAAATAAATATATAGCGTGGGCCACTTGAAAACTTTTAAATTAATGGTTATCAATACCCGGCTAATGTTATATTAAGCTCAAGGTAGCGTGCACGAGTCTTAAAGCCTAACTTAGCCACTGCTGCAGCCATATGGGCGACCGCAGGCTGCACTTTGCCGATGAACGAAAGCACGGCGGAGGCAGATTATGGGAGTAACCCCCAATGACAAATTTAGCGCTCCTTGTCCCGTAATCAACATGCAAACCACGACCGCCCTTAATGTTTGCAAACTTGGAGTGGTCCGTCCAGAGCTATGTTCGATTTGCATGATATCTCTCGATTTACGCACGATAGTACCCTTAGCACTCAGATTTGGATTAATGTTTTAGATAAGCAATTAATTTGTACTCTGACATTGATCGGTGGAAAACAGAGGCTTACATCTCTTTGTAAACCATCATATACTACAAATATGGGAATATTATGAAGGAAATGAATAGCTTATTCAATTCGTGCCATAAAACTTATGCTGTATCCGATAAACAACATTGATTTTGAAACAGTATCTACTGGTTTATGTTTTCAAAGAGCATTCTGAAATTGGGCACACCACAGAAAAATGAAATAATATTGTGCATAACTTCCATTTCCTGGAAAAAGCATACATTCTATATATAGCATATAATATTATTTTGGTCAACTCTTCATATTTAAGGGGGTGTCCTTTTAATTATACATTTTATAAAACCCTTTTTTGAGGGGAATACTTATCTCCAAAAAATAAATTTAATTTTAGTATTACTAATGATTACTAATAACACTGAATCAGTCATTAATCATGGCTAATAATTGAAATTTTCAATTTATTAAGTTTTTAGTCATTAGTCATACTTAATACATGGCCAACGCTGAACTACACGCACATTGTATACACATTGACTTGATAAAGTCATTGATATGAATGTCGGTTCCGGTTAGTGATGAACTTTTCATAATCATGGGCCTAGAACAAAAACTTATTATACTGCACTGCTTACTAGCTAGAACCAGGATTGATGCAAGCTCCAATATTTCTCCAGCCACTCTTGAAATTATTAAAAATTCTTGGATCTGCAGAAATTTTAATCAGTATCGTTTTCCTTTTAAACTTCCTCCTTCGGGGTGCACCATAAATGTGCTCTATATTTTTTTGTTAAAAAGTTTTTTTGTAAAAACAATAGTTAAGCAATTATAAGAAACAAAAACAATGAAATAATTTATAAAAATTAGTCACGCTGTAATTTTATAATGTCAATAAGTTTCATAATTATCCACTTTCGTGATTATTTTTCAGGTTTTTGCCAAAAATAGTTTAAAACAGTTCATAAGAAACATCATATTGATTTCGTGTTTTTATAAGGTGTCATTTGACATTCTATACGATAACCTTGAAAGAATTGTTTTATTTTATTTGACATTCTTTACGATAACCTTGGAAAAATTGTTTTATTTCACAATTTACCCCCTCAAATTAACCCCCAGAAGCAAAACTGAATTTTTTGTACTTCACGCCTATACTTGGGCCACCAGACTCTATCAGTGCCAAATTGCTGAGAAAATCGGATAGGGAAGTGAATTCTGAAGTAATTCCGTTAGTGTTCCATTTTGACAATTTTGCCACGGAGCGCTAAAATCTTTAAATAAATATAATACAAATATCGTCATGAAGCTAATTATTATTAAACTAAACATTTAAGATATATTCTTATAACAGAAACAGATATCGTTGTCAATTAATTATCACTTTATAGATAATCAGATAAATTAGAATTATACATCAATTGTGATGAGTAATTTGGAAATTATTAAAGTGCAGTTTCATTGAAATTTATCCGGTTGTCTTTGCCTGATACGCGCACAGACACGACTTCATTACTGTTGTTTTAAACTTATAGATTTGTTTTATATATATGTAACTGTCATTTTATTAGTTTTAGTTGACTCAAATAAAATATCACATCTAAAATTGTAATCAAACTAAAAATTACATATTATATATTAAATTAATAACTTTGAGTTTCATTTTTAACCTACATCTGTTTCCAATTCATTCAGGTTTTAATACTGCACTAAGATGTATATTAGAACCAGGTGAAGTTGAATACCGCGCTAATGTTTAAAAGTTAACTTTCGGTTCGAAAGTTCTAAAAGAATATTGAATTGACCGTGTCGTCACCGATGCATATTGGTTTGATCACAAGACCTTTGGCGGCTCGACGCCTCGTGAGTGGATCCGGTTTCGATTTCCGGTTCCGCTCAACAAGCGCGATTGGACTGGTGTTCTGCTTCGCTCTAATACATTACTTTCGCAGGAATAAGTCCTCGATATGTATTAATTTGATACATTAAAGTATATTGATAATATTGAATATATTTAGCGTTAATTTTGTAGAAATTCATTATTCACAATTAAATGAAACTACGTGATAAAGTATTATTTCTACTTTCTTTTACTATAAACCAACTTAATAAAAAAATAGATATAAATTTACAAAATCTTAACAGAGTAATTATTTATATTTACGGTTTCTTTTAGATAATTAATTATTAAATTAATTATAAATCATTATCAATTGCAACTAAAAACTAATACAATTCAGTTAATATTAAGTACACAATATTAATATATGGTGACACACAAATAGCGTTTATTATAAAATCATAATTTATTTTATAATATTTTTAAAAACGCGAAAAAATTTAATGCTTTTCCAAACACATCATTATTTTTGCCTTCTATTTATAAAGCCGTCATTTGAAAAATCTGAACCTTTATAAAAAATTGTGTTAAAAATTGTGTGACTATGTTAAACTCATTAATATTTTTAATATTATATTTGTATTCATCGAGAAAAGTCATCTATGCTATAAAAAATACAACAGAAACATATTGTATCTAACCGTTTTACAAATTTTCTTTTAAACATACTAAACATTTTCTTTCATTAATTTTCTACAGATTCTTTTCCGGACATAATCAAGACTAAGTAATAAATTCACTTAGTACTTGACTAGAGTTTTTGTACTGAATATCAAGTTTAACAAGAATGGACCAGTTCTCCCACATACTAATTTCATTGTCGATAAAAAACACCAAAGGAATCTCACGAAAAGATGAACATTAATTTGATACCTATGATTTGAAATAAAAAATTAATTTAAAGTTTTTTAAAAAAAATGTCGTGTGGTAACACATGTTACATATCCGCACATCAGAGAAGTAACTGCTTTAAGGTTTGTATGCACGGATGTGCTCGAGTTTGTACACGTATAATTTGATTATTGCTTGTAATAATCACCCTTACAATATACACAAACGCAGCACAAATTGAGTTGTTAAAAATTAGACGTAATTGTTTGGCATTAAATTAATAACAGGTTCCTTTCAATTTTTCAACGTATATATTCGGTATAAATGTTTAACGCAGACGTTACATAGGAGTACAAAGGAGAAATCGGTTGACACTTAAAGCACGTATCCACCAAAGTTAATTGTGTTATTGCATGTCTTACGAATTAAGAATATCATATATAAATTAAGTATGCTATTTAAAATTAGCACTATTTGTAATCTAAACGCTATATTAATGTATTTAAACGTCAGATAAACTTTTTCTCGGCTCTCAAATATAATACCAACAATAAGAGCGCATCTTAAAGTTGCAAGTTTAAACCGTTATTTAGTTAACCTTTGTACTTGTTAAAAAATATAATAAATTAAATTGTTTTTTACAAACACATATAACGTACGTATAGCCAAAAAAGTCATAAGCAGATGTTGCATAAATACAGGAAGGTATCATTTTGCTATCCTAGTATCCTGTTTTATGAATGTTATTTTTGGCGAAGCCAACAAATAGCGTTAGTGTCACTTTCACAAGGAAATGACATTGAGCATCACACGACCTTTTTTAGTTCCAGCGTGACATTCACCGTCCCTAAAGAATTTATACTTAAAAAAACTTATAAACAGATTAACTGGAAACTATAATTTGTAATTGTAACTAAAAATATTATTTTAACCGACTACACAAGGCCGAGGTTATGGTGATAAGTTTTGTTGGTTGTCTACTTGATGATTCCATTATTTACGCCTTCGTAATACTAAAACTACTAACGTGATTTTAATAAACATAATGTCATATTTCTGATCTCAATATCATGAGCAGTACAGTTTATATAAAATCTCAAAATTATGAATGTG
Organism: Druceiella hillmani; assembly: GCA_039881145.1. Lineage (NCBI taxonomy): Eukaryota > Metazoa > Arthropoda > Insecta > Lepidoptera > Hepialidae > Druceiella > Druceiella hillmani. Next base: position 1,698,275 of record JAYKKI010000098.1, on the reverse strand, counting down.
TTACAGAAAATGTGAAGCTACTTATATTACACCACTTCTGTAATAAATCTCTGTAAAAATACACCACTTCTGTAATAAATCTCTTCAACTTTTCATGTTTTGTGAAACAATTTTGAATTAGTCTATCGACGACTATAATTAGACATTTTGTTCATAATTTAATGGACGGAATACTTATCGCAGAACAGTTTTATTAATTTAAATGCATATTTTTGCCCTTCCAATATTTAGAAGTAACTGCAATAGAATTTTACTTTAGCTATTTTTAAATTTGATTCACAGATTTAACCGAGATTCTGCCTTCTGATATAATATATATACAACACATCATATAACATTTTGAATATAATTTGTATATAGGTCATTTCGTTCTTTTTAGTATGGTTTGTTCACATTCCCTCGCGGCATTGGAAGGTCAACTTGTGAACACGATGCGTGCATACAAAAATTCGATTAGGAATATTTCTATACGAGCCAACATTAAGGTTACTGATATTTTTATTATTAATATATAATCTAATAAATATTGGGCAAGTTTTGATTTTTTTTTAAATCATATTATTGAATACCATAACCTATTGACCAGTTTCGCATATGATAGCCCTGAATAATGGTATACCTATAATTATTAAATAAGGCATCTACAAACTAGAATTTAAAAATTGACATTAGACTTACATTATCTAATATTTATTATAATTTTTAAGTAAAATTTTATAATTTTTTTACAAAACTGTGCAAGATTTAGTGATATTACATTCCAGATAATAAAAGAAAAATTTTATGTAAATTACCTCAAAATATATAAAAAACATATGAATAAATTTTGGAATGATCACTTTATTGCCCTCGTTAAGATGGTAATAATTAATATTAAATATAATATTCACGTCACAATTTGAGAGCTTGATTTGTGGGCTATTAGCAAAGATATCTTTGCTAATAGCCCACCTGAAGGTGTTGTAATACAACGAAACCTAAGTCGTGGTAAGGAACTTAAAGAAAGTAGAAATAATACTACATCACGTAGTTTCATTTAATTGTAAATAAAACCTGCAAAAATGTTATACTATAATTTATTAATAGACAAACAAAGTTTCCTACCTCAGTTCGAAAACTTTGAGAAAATTAATTTTATTATAACGGATTTCTTTACGAGACGTGATCTTGTCCGACAAAGCATATGGGATATTATATGACCGACATCGGTTAATGGAACTCGGATTATAAGACGGGAAGGTTAATTGTCCTGTTTTGTGCACATAATATCAAACAATAATAAAAATGCTAGAAAACAATAGAAAAAGTGACACAGTACAACTACATAAGAAAGGAACTGGAAAGGCACTGTCATATGTCAGCGTACAAACTTTCAATATAAGTAATTCTATCATAATGAATTTTTCTGTTATACATTATTTAATGATATAATTATTTACAAAATATAACATATTTCTAATATAAGAATTAATAAAATACAAAACATGACAAATGTATAACTTTTTTGTATAATTATTTCACATGGCGCATTAGCATTTGGCAGCTATTTGATATTAAGCAATTCTGGTTTAAAATAACAATACGTCACGGAAACAATAAAGTTGCGAAAGAAATAAACTAATCACGTAAATAGATATATTTTACATTTTACAAACCTGAATCATAGATATCGTCCGAGTCTTGTTTGTAAACTTGTTCATAGGGAGGACACGAAATGCCGTCGTACTTATCGCGTGTCTATGTGGCAGTCGATGCACTTCATGACATACTTCAATGGGTAAACTTAATTGATGCACGTCATGGCGCACTTCAGTATCCGAAATATATGGAAAAACCATGGCGAGGATGAAATTAGTCTGTGAAGAACACCAATTGTTAACAAACATCACCAATAAACGACAATACAAGAATTTAAATTCAAACTGACTATGGAGGCCCATGTAATTTGTCGATGTTACCAACTGTCAAAATAATTTTGTCATATCGCATTGTGGTTTTAATACCGTTTTTGTAATTTATCGCTCAGTTCAAACACTTTTACACTATAATATTTATACTATAATATTTACACTATAATAATTTCTTTTAACCATAAACAGTTACGTCATTATAATGCAGAAATGTACACTATTAGATTATTCTATTTACTTTCTATATATATAGGATAACATCAATATAACATGAAAGTTAAGTAAAAGTTAAAAATAATCGCCAAAATAATTTTTTTTATTCACATTAATAGTTACTTTCAAGCTCTAGGGATGTAAAAAATAACCATAATTAATTATTTTATTTTAAGTTTTTTCGTGTCTATTAGCAATCATGGAGTATTACTAGGTACAACTGGGTAGAAATTGGCCATGTTCTTTAACTTATTATATGAAACTATTTTTAATAATATATCCCCGAAAGATAATTAACATTTTATTGTCTTTTTAATAATGTGATTTCAAAATTGTAAGTAATTCCTTTCGTATACTGTAATATTACTTGAGCAATTAAATCATGTGTGTTCGTATATAATTACCGCGTGTAACTTTTAAAACGTTCGCAATATCAAAAAGATTTTCCCTCGCCTTCAATACTTACTTCACATAAACTAAAATTCCTTATTTGTTGTATTAACCAAAAACTTCTTTTATACATGTACACTTTCCTGAATATTTATTTTCAAAGACGACAAAGAAGTAAAAAAACAGGAAAATATAAAACTAGAAATTCATGAACCACAATTGCGCAGGTGACAAATAATCAAATGGTGCCATTGTACTTTTTTAGACTTATTTAGACACTTATTTAGACTACGTTTTAATACAACAGAGAATCGTTTGAATGCAATATTGTTTGCATTAATTGTAAATTCCAGTTGAAACCAATTTTAGTCCTGCATAATATTCGTATTTTTTTCATTAAAGTGGAACTTCTTAGAGATGTTGATCAACCCTGCTGAGACTAAGACAACCGTGTGATACCCAATTTTATTTCCTTATTAACATGACCCCGGTGCCATTTTTTGGCTTCGCTAACAAACAACTCGCTTGCATACGCCCAAAAGCGAACACTAAAGAAGCTACATTTCCCATGTGTGAATATGTAGTACTAGCGCATTCCATTTTTATTTTATATGAAGTCCAATTGGTCCAAAAATGATAAATTTTAAAATTTAGTTTTTATTATACTATAACACCACATAGGTAAGTATTTTTGTAGTGATATTCTACACGGCACGATAGACAATTTTTTTTTGTGTCACGAAAAATTGTTTCGTGTAAAATATTAACATCGAAAGAAAAAAAAACAAATTTTGGAAATTTCATATAGAGGATTAAATTTTGAACCTCTATCGAATTTAAAGGAGCAACTTTTCCATACAAACGCGGAACTTGGAAAATTTAAAATAATTACGTTTTTTTTCCTTTTTTTTCATTTTACGATTTAGTTGCCGATTCTCTATTGCCCCTTAAAATTTCCTCACTGACCAAAATTTATTGCCGTATGTTACATATGTAATATATATATATATATATATATATATATATATATATATATATATATATATATATATTATATATATATATATATATGTCCAAATGGAAATTTGATAATTAATTCCTAAACTTAAATAATAAAATTAATTAGAACATACAAAAATATTTTTCTAAGGAAATTATAAATTTCCAAAAGTTAATATTATTTTTTGTATCCATAATTGCTTTAAAACGGTTCCTATACCTTCTCCGTTTCAAAACCACATTATAATAACTACCAACTATAAAATATTTCCTTATAGTAATACTACAATCTACTTAATTACAGGCGCCCTGAAAAAAATAATTTATTTTAATGATGTTATGTAGCATAGTTGTAAAATAAAATAAAAGAATTGTATGGCATCACCAATGCTAACAAAATAATAAATTTTCGAGTGTTGCTTCCTACTTTAAGACAAACAACAGCTTGGAAACTTATTTGTTAAGTAGCTCCGTCAATTATGGGAAGACCGCCTTTTATTTATTTTACGCACCGCGTAGTTTTGAACTTCATCATTTCTATCGTATTCACCGAAGTACTCTAAAATTTTTGCTTCATTTATGCCCTGATGTAAATAGCCCTAAGAAATCTGGCTAACAAAGCGTATGCGACTAGCCACTGTCCACTGAGGATATTGATTATTTAAGTGCTCTGAATTTGTCTTATAAAATGGGCTGAACAGTCATTGAGTTGCAGTTCCGTATGTAGCTCAGTATTCGTCTCGTTGCCAAAACATCTCGTTATTTAAGATTTGAGGCAGTGTGAGATGATGAATGATGAATGATGTTGATCATAATGTTTTCAGTTCATACGGCCCACACATTAAAGGGAATTAATCTGAGAGACCCATTGGTATTACAACGGGTGGATTACTATAAACTCAAGTATTGAATATATTTGGCGTTAATTTTGTAGAAATTCATTATTCAGGAATAAATGAAACTACGTGATGTCGTATTATTTCTACTTTCTTTATGTTCTTTACCACGATCTAGGTTTCGTTGCATTACAACATCTTCTTTGCTAATAGCCCACCTGAAGATCTAATACAACGAAACCTAGGTCGTGATAAAGAAGATAAAGAAAATAGAAATAATACTACATCACGTAGTTTTATTTAATTGTGAATAAACTTAAGTAATTACTATAAATGAGTTTATAAAATTACTAATTTCTGCGTGAATAAATTGTCAAAAATTCACACCGATCATTGTGTCTATATTGGGTGATGCTGACTTTCGGTGTAAATGGATCTTGAAATTTCATGTTCTTGAAATTTCCATCTTTCGTTTGTTCTTTACTCGCCAAAAATAAGTTACTATCTGAACAGAATAACGAACTCTGCGGTATTTATATATCCCTTTAGAGATATTCAGAATTTTCTATAACATTTCACAAATCGCTGGAAAAATCTGTAAAAGGGTGATTGTTCCCAATTTGAGAATTAAAAATATTAAATTTTTTTTTGTCTCTTACTTCAAAAGTAAATCTTTTACTTACAAATTTCAAAACCGTAGCATGTATTTTTATTACATAACACTCCAAAAAAATTTGTGTACCATGCAGAGGTGATATAGAGCCTATGCAGGTTTTAGTTCAATTCAAAGCAACGTCGGTTTCGTTTAGTATTCGAAGTAGTAACAGCACGGAAACATCTCGTGACATCTGCTTTCTTTTAATAAATGTCAGTTACAGTAAAGGTATCTCAATGAGTGTAATTATGAAACCATTTTTAATTTTTTTTAGCGTAGCTTCACGGTTCGACCAATGTTTAAGTTATATATAGTACGAATGCCTATCTCAAATTCATCCAGTGCAATTTCTGGTGCGTGACAATTTTCTTTTAAACGTTATTATGCCTGCAGTATAGATAGAACAGTAAAAAATAAATAATTACTTTTCTTACTAATGCTGTCAGCTAAAGATTGGATTATGTATTATTCTTAAAACTAATTTGTGTTCCAGGCGGAATTAACTGTTTTTTCATTATTATTTTAACATAATCTCGCCCCTTCTGTCGGCGCTCCAAACTCTTGTATAAAGCATCCAAATTATGGGTGGAAAGCGAAGAGACTCCTCACACTACAAGTTCACTTACGTATTTAATTGCAATGAAAGAATATGGGAATTTATTTGCTCACTGTAGGAGTCAGGATGCTGGAAGCGCTCACCTCAAGCAAACTCGGACTCGGCCACAATAGAAAATGTTGGATAATTAAATTATGTAAGGTTTTTCATATCTATAAATAAGTCTATACGCTGTTCTCGGGTGAACGGAATTATTTCATGAGTATAATTACAAAATTACTGAATAATTCTTAAAGACGATAAGATACTCGGGATAAGATAACTGGACTCGTTCGATATGTAGTTGCTTTTAGAACATTTGATTGATAAAATATGGAAAATCATATCTTCGTTGTCTTAGCTAGACAATAAAATCTTTCTTAAATCGTTCAAACTAGACTAGTCTTATTACCGTTGTCCTTCGTGGTGGTGTTCTTTCACCGCCAACTTTTTTCGTCTTTGTTCATCTTGCTGTGAAACAACTTTTTTTCAAACTATCGTTAATATGCTAATGGTTTTCAAATATAGCGTCACTATAGACTTAATGAAATCACTTCTAGAATTATTATCTCGTACACATCTAAATCATTTAACCCAGTAGTTCAGTAAGAAGAATCTTATTATCAAATACAGAACAGTAACTTTTATCATACTTATCATTATTAGTAAAAATATTCATACTTAACACCATGTTTATCATAAAATATATATAATGGTCAATTAAAAAAGAGTAACAGGTTTTTATAATTGGCAGTTAAAATTTTCTTTCAAAAATATTCACACTTAACCAAAGAAGTTACCCATAATGAGGTAAAAACACTTAAAATTTTCATGTAAATGTGTTTTTTGTTTAATATTTTACATCGTAACTATTAAATATGAAAGAATTTTAAGGCAAAATGAATTTTAACAATTTCTTCAAAAAACTAAGTTTTTATTTTTCGTTATTAGTCTCCAAATATTTTAACCATAATTAAAATTGTTTTAAATTTTCTTCATTGCTTTGATATCGCACGTGCATTAAAGGCAATTACAGTCAAACCGCCTGCATTTGTCACTTGTCGTAACGAAAAAATAAACTTTATATTTAGAAGGAACTGTTAAAATTGTTTACTTCCTTAAATTACTTTTATTACTTTTTATGAGTATTTAATAGTTTACATGAAAAAAAATACATTTACTCGAAGAATTGAATCTAGGTTAATTACCTCATGGTAATTGCTTTCTGTGTTTATGTGTAAATATCCTTTTTTTACAGTTGAACCGATAAGATTTTTCAAAAGTACATAAGTGATCATGTAGTTATCGTAAAATATTTCAATTACTACACGAGGCGTATTATTCAAATCTACCTTACTACAAAAAAAAAATAATCACACTTAATATATAGCCGGAGCAACTAAAAGATCGACCCAAAGTAGCGCTTTTAATAAATTTTTAAAAAGTGTATGTATCTTGAAAAGTTAGAGATTTTTTTTTACTCGTATATATATATATATATATATATATATATATATATATATATATATATGCATACATATATGTGGGTGTGTGTGTGTGTGCGTAAATATTCAATATCATTTATTTTAAGTATACGTCGTTATGTATTCTTATTCAAACAATATCCACATATTATTTTGCACGCCATAATGTAAATTATCGCAGAAGAGCTGAGATTCAGATAGCACCGTGAGACACATAAAATACTATCATTTATAAAGTGAGTCCCGCCTCCTATCGTATGAGACAATCGAAATATTAACAGGGAGTTGACTCGAGTTACATCCACGCCGGTTCTAAAAATATGAAAAGTCCTATGCGACGAATCGTAAAAAACGTCGTGGCCAGGAGAAATGATCCACCCGTATTACATTCTTCAAAAGGGCGTAAACATAGATTTGATTGGTATCTCCAACGTATTTTTTCCATAGCTTTCCTCCCGTATGTAGTCGTTCAGATCGTGTCCATTTACATATACACATCTACCTTCCCATCTGTGTTTACTATCGGTATGCACAAATATACTTTTACTACTAGTATTTCCCTACAAAAAAGTGAAGCGGTAGCGGCATAGACAAGACGTGTTAGACAAGACTGACGTATGTGAGATTATGATTACTATTCACTTTCTATTTACCTTACAAATGTTATACTCCCTACGAGAAAAGCATCAAACCCTGAACATCACAAACGACCTAAAGTCTTACCAAACATACCAAAACATGACAATTGTACTTTTACTTCATATAGAATTCCTACAACGGCGGAAATTATGCGAGCAGATCTTACAGCACCATCATCACAATATGAAACTTAAATGAGGTCAAAAACCTTGCCAAAATGAATTAAACTTGCCCAAATGTGATGTGTCTGCTATCCGATTTTATTAACAAGCCAAAATGCGACATGTTGAAACACTTCAGTACTATCATCAAACCATGAACCTCATACAAAACTGAAAACGTGCTCAAACGATTTGGGTCTGCTTCCCGTCGTTTTAAATTATTTTAATTTGATCTCACAATCAGGTCAGTAAAATAATATAGTACTATTATCAGAACTCTATACTTGTATAAATCAGCTCAATCGAATAATGGGAAGTGAACCAAAATTATTATACCAAGACGTTTATAGGCATATATATGTTATTTGTATTTAATGGCAAGGAAGGAACCAAGTGAAATATGTTAGGCACAATAATTACTCTTTCCTGATCATCTGTAGATAAGACGAATAAGGAGCTTTTGAAATTTTCGCCGCTATCCAAACTTTTCAACCTTTTGGATGAAAGATTTTTCATTTTAATAAGTCAACGAGTACGACATTACCGAGCTAGGTCGACCATTAACTACTGCTGTTGCTTCAAAGTTAATTACTCGCGTACTAAACGCCACTCTCCGTGAACAATTTGGGCTCCTATTTAATTAGCAAAGTTTTCTTTTCTACAGAAACAATTGCGTTTCTTGAGATCGTGCTCCAACTTGAATGAATGGCCGGGCAAAAAATTATAACAATCCTGAGAACTTCGCCTTTTTTATGTCTTAATTAAAAAGCTCAACAATTATAATGGGTCAAAATGCAAAACTTTTGTTCGGTTGACATAAATCCCTCAGTGGGCATTTAAGAACTGATTTAGTTGGTGCTATCGCTTTATGTTACGGCATTATGAGCATCACCATGACTAAGAAAGTAAGCGCTATTTAAATCTTTTACAAGTTTTATTTAAGGTCCAAGGACGTTTGCAAATATGTTTTTATTGTTTATATTCGTGAACGATTAATCGTTAAATTTTACTTAAAACAATGAGAGTTTAGTAAATATTTAATTTCATTTCAAACAACTGCTATTTCATTTATAAATTAATACATTACTCCTTTATTGACTGATAGCTACACCTGTTCCCTTCATAAGCAACATATAGTTTTACAATTCTCCGCTAAATGGCAGTATTTATTTTATTTTCAATATTTTTTTCGCAGCACCATCACTATCTATTAGACTATAGGATACCCATAAGTGCACCCAAAATTGAAGTTTGAAGATTTTAAAATATGCTTAATGAAATTACACCTTACGGAGAATATATTGACACGATTACAAAATGTTTCACTTAATCTTGAGTTACACGGTGTTATAGCTCCTTATAAGAATGATACAAACACAATACAAAATTTAATTAAATGATACAACAATTTATTTATTTATTTCAAACTTAAGTGCATATATTCAAATACACATTGAGTAAATTCATCGCTATATAAGCAATTTATACCAGTTACAGATAAGCGTTAAATTAAAAAGAAAATATTAATATGATGGAGTGAAAAATATATTCGTGTCCTTATTTTACTCCAAAATTTTCAAATCATTATGTAGACTCTTTAATACGATAAACAAACATCGCAGCAAAAAAATCCATTACAATTCTCGTTACAGCGTGAGTGTAAAATGGGCATCAAAATGAATTAATGGAATTATAAGAGAAAAGACTTTTTCAGATGAACTTTGAAATATTTATGGAGAACGATTTCCTGGTGCTAGGATCTAGCCGATTCCAAAGTTTTACATATTCAGTAGAGGACTTTTAAAAAAAACTGCTTTCATATTTCAACTTAGTCGTCGAAATATAGTGGTGACGTTTTACTTGAGACCTGCAATACTAATTCAAAATAACAAATCCTCAAGTCTCACGATTTACGCAGTCAGAATCTTTTTGAGGACTGTGGTATTGGAACTTTTAAATCAATGAAAGAGTCTCTAATTGAGACCTATATTACTAATTTAAAAGCAACAGATCTTTAAGACTTATAATTTACGCAGCAGTGTAAGTAGTGCCCTCATCGCACTGAGATTGAGAAGTTGAAGCATGGAATTTAATGGCATAGTTTCTGTTTGAACCTTGCAATATTAATTTAAGAAAGCCAGAAGTCCAATCTCACAGTTTAGGCAGGCAATACCCCTGCAACATCAGCACTGTGGAGTCAGAATCCGCATTTCAATTATAGAATCTTTGCTTTAAACCTGCAATACTAACTTATTAGCACTATGATACGATTTAGAGAAGATCTTTAAATCTCACAGTTCAAGTAGATCATCCTTGCTGCATCAGGATTAGAAAGGTTAAACATGGAATTAAATGACAAAACAGTAGGTCCTCAATGTTTTGAGTAAGCAGTACCATCAAAATTGAGGAGTTGGAACCATAGCTGAGGATTTAGAACGTGAAGCTAAATAAAATTATTTAAAACCATGGCAATCTTGCCTCTCTATGTTTATCTACCCTTATAACACTTATCTACCTGTTTAATTTGTTATTTTCTTGCTATGTCCAGAAGTTTACGAGACCTAATTTGATAATTTTGTTAAAGATCAAATTCGTATCGCCTATAGTCTATTAGAATATCGTTAGCTCCATATGATCTAAACTCGATCACCGGATCTTATTTTCCACCGAATTTTAAGGAATTCGTGGAGCCGTCCTGGGAATAAATTCTTTCAAATAAAAACGTAACATCCAAATAAGCCGATAAATGTAGGAGATATGAGGTAATATACAGAAGATAAATACAGTGTAATTAAGAATCTGCTCTTTCTTTGAAGTCGGTTAAGAATAGCTATAATAGATTAACAGATACGTGAGCGATGTTAGTTGAATTCGATTTTTTCTTCCTTTAGATGTATAATCAAACAGTGTTAATATACATTCAGCTAAAATTTATCGGAAAACTATTATGATGATCCATAATTACGCCTGTGAGAGATATATTAGATAACGATTTTCTTGGTGATTCAAAATATTAATATTTGTAAGCAATTTAAAAAATACTAGGTAAAATATATGTAGGTTAAATATGTCCAAGTGCTTAAATATCCGTCGTCGATTTGTCCTACACACATCTTTTTCACCCCTGCTTCGCTTCTCATCCCCTCACGCGCTCCCCCTCGCCAACGAATACCAAAAGGATCAGAATATTTAAGAATGTTCTGAACTCGAAGTTGTATATATTATGTTGCTCCTAGAAGGTGTAGAAGTTAAAATTTTGATCCTAGAAGGTGTAGAAGTTAAACTTTGGCACTCGTGTATACAAGAAGTTTCTAAACTAGAAATTGCACATACAATGTTCCAGTAATTTTGATCCTAGAAGGTGTATAAATCAAAATTTGGCACTCATGTATCCAAGAATGTTCTGAACTAGAAATTATACATACTATGATCTGGAAATTTTGATCTTTGAAGTTAGGAAGACGAACTTTGGCGCTCGTGTTTAATGTTCACAAGAGAGGGTTTACACAATCTCTAGCACAATCGTGAAGAGAAATTATGACACGGAGAATCGAAACAAAAAAAGAAACAGATAAAAAACTCACGAGATTTCTAGAAAAAATACAACGAATAAGAGAAAATTAAAGGGAAAAACAATATAAAGCAGCACCGTACAGGTGATAGAAGTAAAACTTCTTAAAAAAATAAAAAGTATGAGAGATTTAGTGTGAGTGACAGAGAGGAAGAGAGAGAAGGAGATAGAGGGAGCATCTCAAAAGAAATACAATACAAAATTTGCCAAAAAATATCCTTTTTATTCAAAACTTCCAGTGTCATTGATTGGCGCTTCAATTGATTATATTGATATTACTGGTTTGTGATAACTAAAATATGTGCCCGTGATTCGATATTTTCGATATAACGTGAATAAAAATTAATAATACAATGTATGCGTGGCACCTCAGCTGTATATGTGGCGTCTGAGGCGTACATCTACAATGCGAGACACTGTCTTATTCAATCGCTCTGTACCGTTGTGTATTTTTATATATGTTTAACTTTGTAACGTCGCTTCCTTTTGCTCCACTTCTATGGCGTCTGAATATATACCCCTTTTTTTCTTTCTCTCTACGTTATATCTTTCTTCTCTCTAATGTAATGAAATGTGCATAAACGTGACGCGACCTTAAAATTTTACTCTCAATTCTCGTCCGCCTATCGATTAAGAAGTTTCAATTCAAAAATATCAGAGAATAAATAATAGTAAAAATAATGTACCCTGGAAAAGCCCCGGGTATTGCAGCTATTACTATATCAAATATAAAAAGCTCCGGTTATTTATTAAACAACCGGTTATTTGTTCAACATGCACATATGCAATAGGTTATGATATACAATAGGTTATCAGATATGGAAAGCGCTTTGTGTTTACATGTTTATCGTTGAAATCCTTAACGCAGTCTGAGATCACAGCGGCCACGGCGGACCGGCTGATGTCGAAACATTTTTCAAAGATGATTCTCCCTTGATTTCCCCCGACGAACCTTTCACTTTATTTATTATAGTTGCAGGAATATGTTCTCTCGTCCACTGCGTGCTTTTTTAACTAAAATATGAAGAAAAATTGCGTTTGCGTAAGTTTTGCATGCATATTTTGCTTGCGTGTCGACAGCACGGTCGGCCCGTGACGCCGTAACTGGGCCAAGCTGTGTAGTATGAATTTGTGATGCAAATTGATGTGACCGGCGCTGTATACAATCGACGATGCAAAGTACGCCAGAACGTCGCGATTCGTTGCCTTTTAAGATATCTGCAGAAGTTAAACCGTTATTATTCGTAGTTTAGTTTGCAAGTTTATTCCGCAATGGTAAATGTGCTCGTATTGTCGTACTTTGTCATCCTTTAGCGAGGCAAATTATGTTTGATGTTAATGGTTAGTTCCTCGGTTACGAAAATCATATTTGACTTAATTTTATGCATAGATAATTCAAACACACTACTAAAAATTATGTTAAAGATGTGATTTCTTTTGAGTTATTTATTCGATACCGTGTTGTCATTCGCTTACTTTAGTTATATTCCAAATTTATTTTTTGTCTTAAATAATAATTATCGATAAAATACATTTAAAATGACCGCAGAAACGGTTAGATATACATTTTATTTTCAAACAACCATCCTAAATTAAATCGTGTGTTTCAATGAAAATTAAAATATATTCAAATTTTGCAATTAAGTTCAGTGAAAGTAATAAAATGAAAAACATTACATTGTAAAATGAATGTTCTTTCATTCATCAGAGGCAGACCTTTCACTTCCAGAACACCGGCGGCCGTGGTAGATGACGCAGCTTACACCATTTTTTTCTGTTAGCTTATATTATTGATGTTTCTTGAAGTAAAAGAAGCCAATATACTTTTTGAGTTATTTATTTTATATATAAGAACAAAATTTTAAGTCATTTATTACAAATATGACATTATAAAAATTATGAAAAAGCTATTTGCCACACTTCTTTTAAACTAACTAGAGCCTCATTGAAAATGAATAAAAAAAAAATTTTTTTTTTGTCATGCAACAGAGAGAGGGCAAATAGACCAAATTTCAAGGAAATGATTTATATCGTCTCCTCTATCATTAATTTAAATAGAATGAGTCAAGAGCGAGTCTGGCTCACGCGTCAAAGGTTCCACATAAAGTGAAACTACTCAATTTACAATAAATCATTACTTGTTATTTTGCATTTGCATTACTTTATCAATAGATTACTTTACCTACGGACTTTCTAGCACAGTAAATATAATAATATTACATAATAATTAAATATAATAATAATAATTAAATATATATTACGTGAATATTTCAGAAACTGACATCAAGGATCAGAGTTACAGTTTTCTCACAACCTTTGCGTAGGTTTCTAAAGTCCACTTTTTTCACAATTTTAGGGTCGGTAGTTTCGGAAATAAGGGTTATTTATTTTTGCATATATTGTTATATATATCGAAAGATATAATATCTAAAATTGTGAAGTCAAAAATATTTTTTAGATCCTCGTAACCAGCTCTGCCAGAATGTACCTCGCGTTTTATATAGGATTTTTAATTTTAACATACTTTTTTACGTACATTTTTAATACTTAATTAATCACCCGCTCCGCTGCAATTTTTCATATAAATGTCGGCTATTGAGACATCTACGGGTTAATGTGCCTTTTTTCCTTGCCAATTTCAAGTTTCTTCATTAAATGTTTGTAAGAAAAACAGTTACGAAAAAAAGGCAAACGGACACATGCGTGACCTTATGAGGGTTTAATTTTTCCTTTTGAGGTACAAAACCCCTAAAATATTTCAAATAGGAATGTGCCAATAAACATTTATTTTTTATTTCATTCTTTTAAAATGTACACATATTGCCTCGGGGTAATACGATAATTAATTTTTAGTCACTGAGAACATTATTGTACCAAGTTGATTTCATAAATGAGAGATTCTGGTCTCAACCGGGCGGTGGGGTTTCGCAAAAGATCAACAATTTGTCTAAACGACACGCGATAAAACGTGCACCGAATATTGAACTTTGCACGAAATCGCATCTTATCTTAATATTTAGAGCTTAAGTTCCACCCTAATATTAATACGCAAAGTTTGTTATATATGGAAAAATATCGGAATGATTTGAAAGTTGAATATATATTTAAACCATATCTATAGTTGAATTATATTTTCTACCTCTTATCTTACCTCGATATTAAAAACCTCTCATGTACGAGTTAAAGTCTAGGGTTCCACATACATTTAGACACTCGAAACATTCAAACCTACATAATATTTAAATTAAGCTATTTATAAATAATAATTTTTCACAACCACAATCTGTCACCTACTATATTTTACGTACATAACAAATATGCATTTAAAAATAGAAACAATTTTTTTGCAATTGGTTTTTCACTTGTACGAAGTTTCTATTAACTTTTTACGCACTCAGCTATATGTTACTAGTTGGTCGACTATTACTCGTAAACTCGTTGAGCCTACTTAGCTGTGATAAACATCATTTTAATTTCATTCCATAAATCACTATTGTGAATACTATTCAGATATTCAAAATAGTCGTTTAGCTGGTCAGGTTTGGGGACACGTAGCTATAACATAATTCTCTCAATATTTTTGAAGTCTCAATATTTTTGTAAGACCTTTTTAACGATATGTTATGCAAAAGAAATTACTTTTAGAGGTAACCTAAAAACTATTCTTGAAAAGGTTTCATTTCATGACCTAAAGATGTTATAAATATATATAACCATGCCAAATTTCCGCATTATATCATCAATAGCCTGCGAGTAAAACATCTGAAACCTACAAATGGACAAACAGATAGTCATAAGGATATATGGAAACTATAAAGTTTTCTATTTCGGCTGCAGACCCTAAAAACGGTTTTATAAATATCTTTTCATTTTTCAGTTTCATGCAAATCGTAAAATGTGAGAAATTATTTCATTCATGACGAACGGTGCAACGAAAGTTTGGATGCAAACGGAAGAAAGAAAGGATGCAAAAACAATCTGAAGTCTATGCACCTGAGAGAGTATATATGTTTGCCCCTGAGCGAGCACGCTTGTCGCCTCAAGCGAGTAGGTTGAGGGTTTTTACATATTTTTAGGTTATTTTCAAAATTAGGCCTAGAATAATCTTAAATATATTCCTTAACTTTTTTTCATTACACGTCCCAAACTGCACACAACACTCAAAAAAACATCTCATTTATTTCTTTTTTCCACTTTAAAATATTTGAAATTATTTTAGAATCTTAACTATTCAAATGTATGCGAAATAATAGGCTTCATGCCAGTAATTACTAGGCCAGTAATTTCAAGTGTCTCTATTAAATGGTGTCTAAAAAACAGGGTAGACATTTTCAAGAAAGACTCAAAAATTTACTTAAATAAAATTATGAACAAAAATAGTTTTACATTTCTAATAACTTATTCTTTTAAGCTAGTACCCCTTACAATATAGATATAAAAAAAAGAATTTCTTCATATAGAATTAAAAAAAAAAACAATTACTTCACATAAATGCAGATCGATATCCTTATCTCCACGCCAAATTTGATATTTGAAGGTAAAAAACGGTATTTGAAAAAAATCGCTGCGACTGATAGATAGACGGATACCTAAATGATACTATTCCGTTTTTTTTTTTGAGTTACAGTATCCTAAAAAACCGGCCACGTATGAGAAGAATTTTCACTATAGTGTAACCCTGAAAGGGTTTCGTACAAATTTAAGTACATATCAATATAGTATTTCTGTTAAAGAAATATTAATTTTGTACAATGTAAACATTTTATCTTTTGTTTCTTTATAAGTCTAAAACAGGGTGCACATCCTTTGCTAAGGTTTGAAAAACTCGATGTTTAATAGTTTTAGGTACGATGGTCTTAAAAAATAGAAAGTATGACATAGTTTTCTCACATTTTCCAATTTGTCACTATAATATATAGAATTAAGCATTTTTCTCTTTATCTTTAATAATACATTTTTTGGGTATTAGCTTTTGAGATACGTGAGAAAAATGCTTGTGACAGACCTGAAATAGATATTTATAAGGTACTTTTATGTACGGAAACCTAAAAATGTAAGAAATAAACTGGCGATAAATGATTAGACACAAAATTTTCGCCAGTTTATTGCAGTTTATTACAGTTTTATGCAAATTAAATATGCGTACAATTTTAATAAGAGATAACGAAAGCGATTTGCAAAACCGAAACTAATACCGTTCAAAAGGGTACATGTCTACACGGCAACAATGGGTCATTCATTGCTAGAAATTATGCTCACTGAATTGTTTAAATGAAATATGCAAAGAAATTCTTGTTACTTTCCTACCGTACATGAAATATTTAATAATTGATCGTTTGTGAAGAAGAGTTGACACTAGTTGAACAAATTGTTTTTTGGCTTAATACATCGTAAATAAAATAAAGTTTATTACACCCATAGGTGGATAAAGCCGTACACGTAAGTCAGAGTTGAAGGGAAGTCAACTCTGCCCCTTCCATCTAAATAGTTTTAATCTAAGCATCAGTGCGTTTATTGGTTACTGCAATTCGATATCATAAGCGACGTTGGATAGAATGGGTGAGTTCAAAGTGTGCGTGGGTATCTCACACGCTACATTTTGTTCACGTTCGGAAAATCAGACAATCGGAAATTTCGTTTTCCTTATTTTTGAAATGTTTCTCTCCTTCAAGAAGACATATTTGAAACTGACGAAACTTTTTCTTACGCCTGTGAAAAACACGTTGAGCAAATTTCTATAACAATCGGTTATCCTAACAGTATGTCTGGAAACGTTACGCTTACCAAAGGGAATTGAGATTTTTATTTCAGAAGAATATTCTGTTATATTTAACTTGAAACTTTCTTTGAGAATATTTGACTTTTGGAAGCAAAAAATATTTTCATTGAATAAGTAAAGAGTATAATCGAATAAAACTGAATCGTGTCTTCGTAATCAGAGGAAAACTCTACGAACCATATTTGTTCCCTGGGGAATAAATTGAAGGTTTGAGTTGTTCTCGAAAAGTAAACTAAGTTCGTATTGACAAAATAACGAAACTAAATTAAAACCGTATCTTAAAAGAGAAAGTAAAAGGAGAAACACGTGTTCTGCTAGTTTTGTTGATAAGTTAAAAAATTTAAAACTAAAATAAGAGAAGACTCTTAATTATACGAATATTTTAAATATTGTAATCGCATTCATCTATCGTCATAAACATCATTGTTCACTGTTCTGTATCGAAGAACGCAAGAGCAATACTACACAAAAAACAATTATCAAAGGCTTTAATACCTTCGACAAAACAGTATTCATAATCGGAAAAAATAATTAAATTACTGTATTAAAACTCATTAAAAATCGTTTCAGAGCGAGACAGCCTCGCGCATCGTGGGTTCCATACATCGTTTCAAGTAAAAATACTTGATAGTATGTCAACACTAATATGGACTTCCTAGCGTAATAAATATTTAAAAATACTTAAAATAACTAAGCAGAGCGGACGTATATATTACCGTGAATATTTGACAGACTAGGTTATCTGGTATCATCGTTACAGTTTTTCTACAAACTTTATATTTTTTAGCATTATCTATTCTAAATATAATTAATTTTTATGCCAAATTTAAAGTTTCTTCATCAACGGGCTTCTGAGAAAAACAGGTAGATCGTAAAAAAGATATTAAAAGAAAATAATCTTCACGCAATGAGGCGGAAAACTTCAAACATTTACACTATCAAATAACAACCTAATCGAGGTGTCTTTATTATCGTACAAAGCGTTGAAATAGTGATACCTCTATAAAACATGGTTGATTTCGGTTTACCTCTTTGGTTGATTTCGAAATTAAATCCAGGCAATTAATGATTTTTATGAGGTTACAATACATTTATGCAGACAGTGCGTGTGTGTGCATTTGTTTGTTCGTGCGAATGCGCGTGCGACAGAGACAGACTTATGTGGAACATAATATAATAATGAGAGACGTAAAACTGTATTTCAAACGAATATATTTAAGTTTCGTTCTAAGTTTATCTATTCACAATTGGGCAGAGCTTTTCCAAGATTTTGAAGTTATTAATTATTACTTTATGCCAGTAATACTTTATGCCAGTTTGCATACAACAAAATCTTAAAATATTTCATCAATATTACAAGACCACAATTAGATAAAGCTTATGTCCTCTTCTTACATCAAATTGTATTAATTGAAGTAACGTGGTTCTGTGGCTGAATAAAGAACGTTGCCCTAAAAAAAGTAAATGCTGCAAAAAGTAACACGTCTAATATTATTTTTTATCAAAATAAGTAAATAAACTTGTTAACAAACAAAAAATTTGCAATCTGCCAGCTATTTTCCAAGGCCTAAGTTTCAAACAAATTGAATTTATTTTAAAAACTAATTTGGGCAATCCATTTCAGCCTAATTATTTATATTACCCAACTTGATGTCACTTTCGACTTGTATATGCATTTTATTCTCTTGGCTGTACGTGTTAGAGAAATTATAGAGAGATATAAATCTAAAATTTGGTAACTTGATGGTACTGATTAAGTTAATAAATTATTAAACTTTTCAATATTTAAGATTGCCCATTCCGTCGACTGTTCCGAAAACAAAGCAGTTACCTAAAACCAATTTCTATCAATTTTAATATAGAGTGTTTCATTTTACAGGTAAGGTCAAGAAAATTCTGATTTTGAAATGAATATAATTTCATGAGAGATTAAATCTATCGATATTGATAATTTAATACTCACATGGTTACTTCGATACCCATACTGACAACGATACTGATACTGATACTTTCACATCTGTACTGACATTTCCGTACCTACACCATCGATTATAGATACCGATAATGAACATACAAATAACACAAACACTTCCATACTGATATATCCATACCGGTACTTACACCGATACTGCTAATTCCATATTCACACTGATGCTGAAACGATATTAATACGTACATACAAAACTACTAATTATGCATACAAATATTATGTATATCGATATTCCGTGTTCTGGCATTAAAGGTTTACATTTCTTTTGGTATAGTACAAACTTAGGTGTTGCCAAAAAAAAAACTTTCGCGGTTAAAATAAAATGCTGATCCGAGAGGATTTAAAACATAATATAATATCAGGAAATTGCATATCACTGGATGTGACTGACTGCCGATTTGTTGTGGAAAACAAAAATTGTTTTTAAGCTATTTCAAGTATAAGTAAACCTCTCGGTTACCTACGTAAAAAAGGGTAGTTTCGCATTTGTAGCTTACGTTGATAACAAAGTATTTCATTAAAGCTTTTTATAATTCCATTGATTAAAGTAATGAATACTGATTAAAGTAACGTGCAAATCATAAAAATGACTATATCCATATCTTCAAAGTTATTTTAAAACCAGATACTCAAAAAATTGTAATGTATTGCTTCATTGGTGTCGATGAGTAAATAACTTATTAACTTATACTCTCTACGTATTAAAAACTAATTCTTACTTATTTAACTATATCCAGGCATTTATTTTAAATACTCTATTAGTTTATCATATCATCGACACCAAACAATTAATGATTAGCAGTCAAAAAATAATATGTAACTTGAAAACTTAACGAAAAAATTATTTTGTTTTTAAATAAATATTAAACGCCTTAATTTGAATAAAAAGTTAAACTTACCATAATTCTTCACAAGTATACAAAAAATATGCATCAAAACGACCAGTTTCAAGCAGTGAAATTAAAGTCGTGGTAGATATTGATGGCATTTAAGTATAATGTCTAAAATATAAATTTTGACGTAAAACCACTGCAAGAGTGTCTTTTTCAGGATTCCGAACCTCAAAAATTTAACCCCACTCTCCGTTTGTCACAGCCGTTTCTTCCAAAAACTGTTTGACGTAGAAACTTTTAATTTTGGCCTAATAATAAATCATATTTATCTGCACATATCTCAATAGCTAAAACTCAAAAATGTTTATATAGTAATTTTAGATCGGGCATATTTTATACTAGAATTTGTTTATACATATAGTGTGGGATATAGTTTGAAAGGGCTAGTTATAAGTGTATCAAATGTATTATTTTAGGTAGTATATTTAGAGAAATATTAAAAAATATGGTATCTCTCCCCCTTATATTCGAAAGCACTCAACCTAAAAGAAAAAAACAGGGTTTTTACGAAAATCAACGCGAAAATCGTAAGAAAATTATAACGATGCTTTTAGATGTCATAGTTTTTAGAATATTGACATTAATATAAATACTTTCCTTAACTAATTACATTAGATATTATTAGATACTTATTACGTTAGAAAGTTCATATTAATAATGATTTATTATAAGTAATTTCACCTCAAACGAGGTACGGAACGTTCGATTCGCTAGACTTGCACTTGCCCGTATTTTAATTTTTTTTGTTAGTGGCAAAAAATATTCATTATTATTATCACACATTTCAATTGTTCACATTCTTTCAACTACATTCTTACTATTTCTTGTTATCCTACGCACCATCTTTACAGTCTTCCTTAAAATTACGTGTTTTCTCAACAGTTAATGTAATTCCAAAGATCGCAACATTCGTCTTCAATTTATTCTTATATTTCTTATGAAAAAAAGCATTTCTTATATTTATGGAAAGTTTACTGTGCAGTATTGTCAACTTTGCAAATTTTACCTAAACTATTTTTTGTTTTCCTACTCACATTATATTGCAATCTTCCTTACAATTATATGTTTTCCCAACGGTTAATATGAATTTAAACATCGCAACATCCGTCATCAAGTGGTTCTTATATTTTTGTAAAAAAAGTATGTCTTATATTTATTAAAAATTTACTGCCCAGTATTGTCAAATTTGCAAATTTTACTTAAACTATTTTTTGGCAAGATACATTTTTACTACAAATGTTGTGCCAATTCGAATAATAAGACGCCATGATATTTCTAAAGGTATCGAAGAAAGCTTTTTGAACAAACTCAATTTCTTGAAAAAGTTGTCTATCGTGCTAAATAACAAAAATAAATAAAATCGCAATCAAAATATATAGCGTGTTTATTTTAATTACTAGGACATTCAGGATTATTTGTTATGATTTTCCGATGTGATAATTTCATATAAAGTATACATTTCAATTGCTTGCAATGTCAATCCACCATCCTTACTATAAATTAACTCACAATTATTTAAGCCTAATCTTGATAAGTTAATTACGGAATGGCAGTGGAGCTACACCAATAAATAAAAACACCTCCATATTGAGCAATGAACGGGGGGGATAAGCGCGTGTAAGTTATTTACCATCGTTGGGCGGTAGCTTTAGTTCCCTGGGGGTAGTTTCGATGCGATTCGCCAAATGTTTTAAAATTTCGCTGTTAGATTGCGATACCATAAATCAATATAAAAATTAAAAGCACAGTAAAAATTAGAATTTGGAATTCGTTAATAATATTTAACAGAAAACTAGCAAAATCTTCAAATGAAAGTTTCCCTGGTTATTAAAACATTATCATAGGTTGTTCTTACTAATAAAGCTTAACTCATCTATCCGTTCGTCTACATTATAGAGCTGTAATCCTTTGAAATAATAACATTAAAAACTTTGAAATTTTCTAAATATTTTCTGTTTATTTACTTAGAGTTCTTATTAGTAACATTAGAACTACAGCTCTCGCTTCCCTTAAGCGAGGTAAAAAAATTATGGGCCGATGATCCCCTATATACATATATTATATCTGCATATATATATATATATATATATATATATATATATATATATATATATATATTTATATATACTTGTTTACAGATTTATTTAAAAATTATGTTACGCATACGTTACATTAAAATCTGATGACATTGAAGGTTTAAATTTTTCTAAGATTTGTATCGGAGAGTCCAATCGACGACAATTATGTCGAACGTTCTCGAAGCCACTGGTAGGTTCGACGTAAAACCTTATATACGTGCGCTTGCAGAAAAAAATAACTACTATATTGTTGTCATTGCTATGGTCATATTGTGTTTTAACATTTGGTTCATAAATGTTTGTGTGAGTATTTTGTACATTGTTTTCGTAATTTTCTCTTACACGCATATATACTTTGTATAATAAATTTTTTTCTATTAAATTGTTGTAAAGTTTAATTATTAGATATTTGTAAAAACCTAAAAATTGAATAGGTGCTTTACAAATAACTAAAATATATATAACAATTTATTAAGGACTTACAGCTACTGACCGAAAATTTTCTTTCTTGTATTGTACATGTACACAGTTATTGCTTGCCTTTTCATTGTTAGTAATTTTTATTTAATAAGCCATATCAATAATAATAAATTTGTAAAAAAATCTGTAATAATTGAAAATATTTACATATTACAATTTTAAATTACCTAAATAATAAAACTAGTAACAAATAATAAAACGGTGAAAAAGTTAACCGCAATTTAGCATCACGGTGTAAAGCGTGGTAGCGAGTCGCGCACACATGCTAGAGAATTGATAATTAAATGTATACATGGAAAATTATACATGTTTTCTATGTTTGACCCTTAACTAACAGCTAAATATAACCATTCGAATTATATAACATAAGCTTTACATACACTTTCAATAACTCGCGTTTTCCTCGATCTCAATTCATTAAGGTCACATGTTGTATATAATTTGAAGCGTATATTCAATTAAGTATTTAAAGTAACTACGTCAAGTCACGCACCTTAAGTTTCTTTCCGCCCGGTTGTCTAATGTACGCGAGTAACACAATGGTCACTTTGAAAGTGTTTTCTTATTACGTAAGCGTGAATTAAATTTATTAAGCGTTATTTAAATTAATATATTTAAGCGTTATTTCAATTAATTTATGACTTGTTTCTATTGGTTAATTGTAACAAATTTTATATTACAAACCTCCGATATAATGTACTTTGACAACGAAAAACCAGCTCTAGGAAAAATCGCCTCTAAAAGGTCAATAAGAGATTATTTTTACAAGATAATGACGTTATATAAGTCATTAAATAAATGTCGATTTTTTTTTTAATCTGGAAAATTTGTTTTTTTTATTTCATTAAGAATAATCGTCGTTACCGTGTTGTGTTGGGTTGATCACAAGGCATACGGCCTTTGACGATGCGACGCACCACGGCGACCCGGGTTCAATTCCCGGCCGTTCGTCGAACGGGGCTGGATTGGTGTTGTGGTTGGCTGTAAGTGATAGCTCTTGTAGCAATAAGTCCGCCATATGTATCAATTAGATACATTAAAGTAGATAAATAAATAAATAAATATTACAGATTTATTTTACGTCCGAAAAAAAATCACCAAATTTGTAATTAACACTTATCAAATTAAATTTTATAGTCATTTACTCCAACATCTAGTTCAAATTATCCTATTTAAACCCTAGTTTTCTAATAAATAATTTAATATTTATGACAGTTTTTGTAAATAGGCAAATAATTCGAAAGCGTGTTAAACTTTTCATGCATCAACACGGAGCTCATCAATGCGGGGAAAACTTCGCCTACTCGCGGAAAGCCGAGACTAGTCGCTAGTACAGTCTTTATATTACTTCATCATTGCAATTATATACACATTAAATTTAATATCGATATAATGCTTGTTTGTAAAATTATTAGGCAACAAACTAACAAAAATATTTTGATATTTGTTCTAAAAACAAAGAAACAAAAATTTCAAATATATCAATACATCAGCTCAAGCCAGAATGTTAGTCTCTGCACAAGTAAAACTACTTCACGTAGTTAGTTAAACTACGTGATGTAGTGTTATTTGTTCATTATATAAATTTTTTACCACGACCTAGGTTTCGTTGTATTACAACATTTTCATGTAGGCAATTAGTAAAGAGTTCTAATTGCTTCTTTGCTATCCTTGTTAATTGGCCACCTAAAGATGTAATACGTCGAAACCTACATCGTGGTAAAGAATTTAAATAAAGGAGAAATAATAGTACATCACGTAGTTTTATTTAATTGTGAATGATGAATTTCTACAAAATTAACGTCAAATATATTCAATATTAGTAAACAATTAAGTCCACGAATCGATGGTATATTGGACTTAATTTTTAAATGTTATCAGTATGCCCTTTAGGTATCCCGTAAAATTTGATATTCAGTGGATTTCAGCGTGGTGAGAAAAAATGCGAAATAGACAAAATTGTAAGTTAGATATTCTTTTCTCCCTCTTTAAATATTTTATGTAAATGTTATATTTCTAATTTGAAATTGTCATTGGAAAATAGTCGATGTCATTTCCAGGCCGACCAACCATCTCTGTGCAGAAAGTTACGTCGATCTGTTGCTCCATTGTGACATGAAAGGAGGACAAACTAACACACTTTCGAATTAGTAATATGTGTTGGGATTGTTATATTAGTGAGGATGAGATTTTCCGGGTTGCAAATTAGCCTATATCATTTCCTGGTCCATCAGTTGTCTGCACCCAGAAAATTACGTTGACCTGTTTCTCATTACGATGTTAAAGAAGGACAAACAATCAACGTTTGGAATTTATGATATTTTTGGGATCATTCTATTAGTTAAGATGTAATTTTCTAATATTGAAAATCTATATCATTTCCTGGCCCATCAATTACCTATGTGCAAAAAATCAGGTCGATCTGTTTTTTTATTGTGGTGTGAAAGGAAGATAAACTAACACACTTCAGAATTGTTGATATTAGTTGGGATTATTATATTAGTTACGAAGAGATTTTTAAAAAGTAAGATTTTAAAAAATTAAGTATGTTATTAAAAAGTATTCGATATCATTTCCTGACCCGTTGACTATCTGTGCTTTAAAAATAACGTAGATATCTTGATTTATTACCACGTGAAAGAAGAACAAACAACCACACTATGGTATTTTCAATATTCATGGGGATTTTTGTTCTAATCAGGATTAAATTTTCCAGGTTGCAGAAAAGGCCCGCCACCTATCTCCATGCTGAAATTTACGTAAATCTGTTTCTCCGTAGGAAATCATGTTGATCTCTTGGTCCATTGTGACAGGAAAGAAGGATAAACAAATATGCTTCCTTATTTTTAATCCTATTTCGGGATTGCTACAATAATTAGAATAATATTGGTTCAAAAGTAGCCTATATTATTACCTGATTCGCCAAATATATCTGTGCAAAATCTACATCGATCTATTGCTTCATTACGACATGAAAGAAAAGCAAACACTTTCGAGTTTTTAATAGTAATTGAGATTTTTATTTTGGTTAAGATAATATTTTCCATGTTATTTCCGGACCCACCAACTACCTGTGGGCAAAAAAATACGTCAGTACATTGATCCACTACTACGTGAAAGAAGAACAATCACACTTTCGAATTTTTAATATTGGTTAGGATTTTAATATTAGTTAGGAAATGAATTCTCGAGTTGGTAATTAGTCTATATAATTTCTTGGTCCACCAACTATTTCTGTGCTGAAAGTTAAATAGATTTGTTGCTCCGCTGCAACGTCAAAGGAGGACAAAGAAACATAGTTTGAATTTTAAATGTTATTTGGGATTGTCATATTAGTCAGGATAAGGTTGTCTGCATTAAAAAGTAGCTTGTATTATTTCCTGGCTCAGCAACTATTGCATAATATCTTTGTGCAGAAAGCCATTGCAACGTGACAGACGGATAAACAAACACACTTTATACTATATATATATATATATATATATATATATATATATATATATACTAATATCGGCCGGAATTTTTGTTTTAATGACAATGAGATATCCCGGATTGAAAAGAAGCCTGTGTTATATTATCTCTGTGCTAAAATTACGTCGTTCTGTAGTTTCATTACGATGTGAAAGAAGGACAAACAAATAAACATTTGAATTTTTAACATTAGTAAGGGTTGTCATGTTAGGTAGGATAAAATTCCCTGCGTTTACAAATAGCCTAGGTTATTTCCTGGCCCGCTAACTATCTCTGTACAGAAATTCACGTTGAATTTTTGCATTATGACTTGACAGAAGTACAAATAAACACAATTTTGCATCCATGATATTAGTTAGATTATAATATTACTTTTGAGACGAAGTGTAGCCTGGATTTTTGCCCGGTGCACCAACTACCACTGTGTAAAGTTTGTAAACACAATCACGAATTGGTAAAAAAAAACAAGCTAGAAAATAAAATATAATTAGCTGAGAGGGTCATGCAAAAAGCTTATAGATACAATCTTGAATGAGTAATTAAAAATAGACAAACCCAAAAGAATCAGAATATAGTAATCAAAATGGATTACTTAAAAAATATAAATGTAAATACGAATTGATACACAAAAAAACAAACCAAAATATCCAAAAATTGAATAAACGAAAAGATTTGCGTAAAGAAAGTTTATAATTAAAAACACGAATGGACAATTAAAAAAAAAACTCGAGATAGCCAAAATTTAGCAACCAAAAATAATTGAATAAAAAAATATAAATACAAACACAAATTGACATAAAAAATGGATAATTTAAAAAAAACCACACTCAAGACATCTAAAATTTAGCAACCAAAAAGAATTAAGGATAAAAATATAAGTGCAACACGAATTGATAATTAAAAAAAACAAAACCCAAAACATAGTAATAAAAAAGGATTACGTAAAAAAATATAAATACAAACACAAATTGACTTAAAAAAATTTCCAAAAATTGAATAAGATCATGTAAAAAAGTTTGTAAATAAAGCCCAACCCAAAATATCTAAAAGTGATTAAGCAAAAAGGATTGAAAAAAGGTGAATTACGTGTGAAAAAGTATAAAACATATTCCCGTGCAAAAGAATTTCAAATCGACTTTTTTATAATAAATAATCGCGAGCTACAGTATATATTTTTAAATACACGACGTATTTCAAAATACAATATATAGTATCCCATATATAGTGCATATTCTTCCATGTCTTGCAGTATATATTTTGAAATACACGACGTATTTCAAAATACGATATATAGTATCCAATATATAGTGGATATTCTTTCATGTCCTATCAAAAAAATGTCTAAATATTATTGGCGCTAAACTCTTTAAATCTGCTTTAAGTCTACGATATTAAAGCACGGATCCATACCTAATATTAAAATTAATTTACTTATATCGCTTTTTATTTTTATTGCTTTTTGAGCCAATGGGAAAATAAACGACATGGATTCGACTAGCGCCTCAGCGCAAACTGCCGATTTACATGCGAGTAAAAGGGAAGCAATAAACATCGCCAAAATGCGTCTTTGTATTCGAGAGAAATAATGTGTTTTATTTTTTTTACTGGAATACTATGTAATTTATTTAAAATAAAAAACACAACCAAAATTTTAAATAAGTCATGAACAGTGTTAGTTTTTAAATTCTATTCATAAAGTGTTATAAATAACAGACTTAATTTGGTTTCAAATTTATGTTACAGGATGTTTTTGGATTTTTTTCAGATATAAAAAATATTTCAGTTGTATTTTGAAAACAACCAGGTCTTTAGAAATGTAGTCAAAAATATAATTTTTTTTTTTCGTGGCCATAAATTTAGTAGATTTTGCTGAATAAATTTTTAAATAAGCTCAATTTGCTGTCAGCTCCTTAACCCTTAGAAGCATATTGGTTTTACTTTACTACAACTTTTTAAAAAATAAGTTAGGCTCTGAGGAACCGATTTAGTATTATTAGACCTATTTAGTAACACATCAGGAAATTTTCTTTAACGAGAAAAGAAATTTAACGGCCCAATGGTGATAAATGCTTTATTCGTGGGAAATATATTGGGTACTGTTAATAAGTAAAGGAAAAGTTAATTCAAATTATAGCCTTTCGTATATATAGTAAAGACCACTTTATGACCAGTATGACAGCCAAAACTTCATTAATTGCATAAAATTTTAGTACATGCTCATAGGTGGCATTTTCATACTTTATTTCCCTATTTTTTTAATAGTATTAATATTAATATTTTTTCATGTTATGGTATAACAAATGTCTTATTATTTACACATTTCACATGTAGACAAAAAACTGAAGGTTATGCAAACATCTATTGTAAAATTTGTTATATCCATATCCTTTTTCATATACAAGTTTACCAAACATTGTCATACACAAAAACAATTAAAAATACCAAAAATAAAATAGTATTTTGTAAACTAACAAAACACATTCACAACAATAAATAAAAAGGAAAACATTTAAAAGGAAAAAAGGGAAAAGAATTTTGAAAATTTTCTTTATCATATTTCCATCCTGTATCGTAAAGACATGCCTACCATATTAATTGCTTTATAATAAAATGTCGCTTTAGACAAATTTCATAATCAAATAGGTATGTGCAATATCGTTTGACTCTTTAATAAACCTAATATTTATTTAATATATCTAAAAGAAATTGATTAGACTATTAACTTTTTCATTCACAGTAATACACAGAGCAAAAATTTTGGAGGTTCTTAAGATGAAGTAGACGTAAAAAAGGAGTAAGGTACAATAATAAATGTAAGGCGATATAGAACATAATGTAAAAAAATTTAACCTGTTACTACCATATTATTTATTTATGATTTCGATTAACAATCAACTAGCAAACTTATTGCTATAGAAATAATCTCTTACAGTTAACGAGAGTTGGTGTGCAATAATCAACAAAAAGGATAAGCAGATAGTCACATGTGTTAACAATACCTAAAAGGTGAAATATTGGAACAAAAAGAGATACCAGAGAAAACAACAAAAAAAGCAAAAATAAATTAATTTGATATATCGGACGGGGCTTTACATCTGGGTAGATAGATAGGATAAGTAGGGTTAAAAGGAATTGGAATGTTTAAAGTAAAATTAGGGTAGGTATGATTTTTTTCAGATGGCTTTTGAATGCTAGAAGAGTAGGTCAAAGTCTGATGTTGGGATTGAGTTTATTCCATAATTTTGTAGCATAAACAGTGAACGAATATTCATTGAAAGAAGAGTGTGTTTGGGGATAAGGAAGGTTCACAATTTCCCAAAATGTAATAACGCCCAGGCAATGGCCTGAAAGTGCTATGAATTTTACAAGATAAGAGGGACTGGGAGAGTTATTTGAAATATTATAAAGCAGTGAAAATTGCACCGGTCACGAATCTCTATCCATCTGAGCTGCAACCTATGATCAAGAACGTGATCAGATTTTCTGAAGCTGAAAATCTAGCAAATACATTACAGGAATGTATGCATCTTTTACATATCGTAATAAACCATTTCCTTTTCCTCTGTCTTAATTACTTGGAGAGGTAAATATGAAATATAGTAAATATAAATCCAAATATATACGAAAATCATGCAAGTCGTCTAAATTCAACTAAAGTAGTAATAAATGGTCTATATTAAAACTTTCATACCAGCACTTGAAATTTAATGAAAAATGACTAAATTATTATGTGTGTTAGATTTTCGAAGCTACTTTGGCCGTAATTCTTATTTTAAAATTAATACATTTGTTAAATAAACTTTGACCTGGCGATTTTCAAACGTGACTATTTCAGAACAAAATAACATGGGTCGTAATATCAAGCTAGCGTAAACACAACCGTTGAACGGCTCCCCAAAATTAACATGTCGCGTGCGCCACTTGAAAGCTTTGAAACTAATTGCTATCAATACTGAGCTAATGCAACCGGGTTTTAAAGCTTAACTTGACCGCTGCTGTGGACATCTGCGCGGCCGCAGGCTGCCCTCTGCCGATGGACGAGAGCACAGTAGAGACAGGTTATGGGAGTAATCTCAGAGGACTAATTTAGCGCTCCATGTCCAGCAATCAACATGCAAACGACGATCGTCCCTAATGTTTCCCAACTTAAAGGGATTCGTCCAGAACTACATTCGATTTGCATAATATCTCTCGATTTACCCACAATATTACCCTTAGCGCTCAGATTTAGCTTAACGATTTAGATAAGCAATTAATTTGTACACTGATATCAATCGGTAGGAAATAAAGACTTATATATTATCATATACCATAAGTACACAAATTTTATGAATCAAATGAAAAACTTATTCAATTCGTACCGTAAAACGATTATCAACGTTTAATTTTGAGAATGTTTCAACTGTGATGTGTTTAATTGAAATATGCTAAAATGGGATTCACCACGAAAAAAAGAAACTGAACAAATTTGCATGTATTGAAAAATATACACTAAAATCCTATTATTTTGGTTAACTTTCCATAATTACTGGGAGGAGCGTTTTCACTAGTTCTTTGAAAATGTTTAGGGACGTGATTTTTCTGATATTAGGAGCCAGGTGATTCCAGATTTTTGCTGCTTGGACAGTAAACAATTTTTCGTAAGTGGTAGAGGTATGTTTAGGAATAGCTAGGGTGAGTGAACTTTCAGATCGTAGCCCAAGGCAATAAGCAGACAAATATTTAAATTTGCCACTAAGACAATTTGGGCTCTGAGGATTTTTTAATATATTAAAAAGAAGTGGAAGTATGTAAAGTTGGCGTCGATTACGGGTCTTCAGCCATTTGAGAAGTGACTTGTATTCAGAAATATGATCATATTTTCTGGGGCCGATGTACCGGATGCATAAACTTTGAAGACGTTCCAACTTATACATATATTCTTCATTAAGATCTGGATAGCACACATCTCCATAATCAATAGGTAACAGGAGTGTTTGACAAAGGTATATTTTCGTTTTAGTCGCAAAACACATTGTAAAGAGTGTATCCTTTCAAAAACACGACGACTAACATCATTTACTTGTTATAAATGCGATTTAGAGATTGCCAATTAAGATTTTGATCAATCAGTAAGTCTAGGTTTTTAACAGTTGACGTATATGGTATTATTGGTTTTAGTGTAATTAATGATAACGAATAAAACAAAATTAGTCATTATTAGCTATTAGTTATATAATTAGTGATTAGTCATGATTAAAGGGTTTTGTCACTGTTAATTAATAATTAGTCATGTTTGACACGTTGCCAACATTGTACCATACCCCGTTTAGGCGTTCATTTAATAGTCATTATATGGACGTCAGTTCCGGTTGGTGATTGATTTTTCTTGGTCGTGTGGTAAATGTAGACAAAATCATATAATCGTGTACTATTTGTTACCTCAAACCAAATTTGAAGCGGGCTCTAATATTTATTGAATATAAAACTTCTTGTTTCTCCAGCCAGTCTTGAGTACTAAACAATTCTCAAGTTTATAAAGCAATTTTTTTTTATTTTAATAACTAGCCCTTTTCAAAATATTCACATGGAAAAAGTAAAATTACTTTTATTTAGATCTCCTTTAGAACTTCCTCCCTCGGTAGGCAACAGGAAGGTGCTTTATGGTCTGAAAAATGGTGATGAAACTGTAGTTACAAATACGTAAATATAGGTGTGTTATTAAAGTAAAAAAAATTAAAAATACAATAAATACATGTATCTAGTGAAACATTATAATATAACGTACATAAGATAGTTTCTTATGAAAGAAACAGATGTCACTGTCTATGAATTTTTCTTCTGTGAATTAACGAAATAATAGATGGTTTGAGTGGTATATAGTAGTAGTGAAGATTCTGTTACAAACGCTGATTAAATTTTTGAGGTGAAAAACTCAATTTCGGTAAAATCCATCTCATACTTTTTGCATAATACGCGCACGGACACGAACTCATTATTGTTTTTTGTATATATAGAATTGTTTTATATTTATGTAATCGTCATTTTGTTAGTTTTCAAAAAAATTGCATCTTAAATATTAAATTAGTTAATTCTTTATGTTTGAATTTTTAACCCACATCTATGTTCGATTCATCCCTAAATCGTATTGTACCAAATATTGGCTTATCACGTCCAGGAGATAAAATATTGTAACTAACAAAAAGAATACAGATACTGTTTTCAGGGTTCCATACCTCAAAAGGAAAATGCTTTTTCTCAGGAACGCGTAGATAAATCAATGTGTACGGTTCGTAGTTCAAATTCTACTCGTACCTGAAAGGATTTGTTTTTATTTTGACATTGAACACTCAACTGAAAATTTTTTTAATTGGTATTCTTTAGTGCAAATTAAATTGGAACTTAACAAAAATTAAATTTACAACAATTTAGATATTGCAAATGATAATTATTAATTAAAATATTGACTACACAAATTTGATTGAATGGGAAAATTAATTATAAACAAATTTTTAAAAATTAATAAACAAAAAAATTAGATATCGATGTACACACATGTACGAGAAATCCAAACCTAATATGAAATTAAATAAAACGAGACAAATAACATAATAATAGAAATAAAGAAAAAACAGAGATAACAAGGGACGTGATGTTAAAGAAATTTAGACCTGTAGATTATTCTAGTTAATTAATTTATACAAATAGAACTTTTGGACAGAAGCAGTGAAAGCGCCCTCTGTATATTACATTGGGTCAATTTCATAACCTGATGATATATATGACATTTTTTTCTGAAAATAGTGCAGCTTTGTGACGGAGAGAGTCTTATCAAGATAGAAAGTAATCTTGCCACGAAATGGCAGGTCCTACAATATGGATCGCAGACACGAAGAATAAAGTACTAATAAAGGCTAGTTAAAAATGTCGATTTCACCGCTGACGAATGTTAAACCATTTAAATTGGAATCTATTTTCTAATAGATGACCATGTTTTTTGAGGCTGAAAATAAATTGTGATAATAATTGAAAGCTGAAAAATTTTTCTGAGAAGTAAGTACTTTATAAGAAGTTTATGATAAGCTCATGCATTAAAGAACATAAAGTACCATAAAAAAATTAAGATAAGCAATAATACGATCACTATCTACCTATAAACCCAACGAAAAATTTAACTTTTATGACTATTTATGTACACTATTTACTTGCACACTATGTATTTTATTACTAATTATATATACACTAGTTATTTGCGGTATTCACAAAGCAAATTACGCCTTCTCTGCGGATAATTCAGGTAATCGGTACGTTATTTAAATTAAATGACCGCGGGTGCGTTACGGATGCGATTACAGCAGGGAACAATGGCTGCTCTTAATTATCTCTAAATTCAAACCAATCAACGCACAAATGCGTTCAGTTTACATAATCTTTGCGTAATTTGTTTTAAAATTTAGTTGTGTGTTCAACAAATTCATGTGTTAATACTTCAATGAGATAAATTTTACATTTAGCCAAAAAAAAATCATCTTTAATATGTCTAAAATATGACTTTAGTCAATTTGAAATGACATTCGTTCATATTCGAAGCTTCATAATACGTTAAAAATCGAGATAAGTTTAATAAAATATTTCGTCTATCCGCATTTATACTATCCAATTATAACATTCGAACAATTAACCGAATACGTGATACATAAGTTGAAGATATAAAAAGCTTTATATTATAAAGAGGCTTGATTCCCAAAATATAAATTTACACATGATATTAAATGCGATAAAAAGTTATATTCATACCAGTTGAAAGGTCCATTCATATTATGAAAAAATAATAGTAGAAATAAATTGTGTGCTGTCCATTATAGTTTCATAAATATTTTCTTTCTAAAATTCTAACCATTTTCTTTGGTGTAGTATCCAGTTCCAAACATAATCAAGTGGGAAACAATGGCAGATTCCGTTTATCCTTGAGCAGGCATTTAATACTGCGGA
The DNA here is from genome assembly GCA_039881145.1 of Druceiella hillmani. Classification (NCBI taxonomy): domain Eukaryota; kingdom Metazoa; phylum Arthropoda; class Insecta; order Lepidoptera; family Hepialidae; genus Druceiella; species Druceiella hillmani. Next base: position 1,664,160 of record JAYKKI010000098.1, on the reverse strand, counting down.
TAGTATTCCTATGACATTCAAAGGTACATTTTTTATATACACGTTTTTATTTTACAGTATAAAATCAATAATAATAAATTTAAGATAAAATCAATGATTGTTTAAAATAAGCGATGATAATACTACCACACTTCTTATAAGAAAATTTTGTATTTAAAAAAATAGTATAACAATTAAGTTCATAATACAATTACTTCTCAAACATCAATAACAACACACTTCGCTCCTTTCCGTGTATAATCCCTACAACCTGGCTCCCAGAAGAAATAATAAAACGGTAAAAAATGTGACCCCAATTATAGCATCACGGTGTACGGCGTAGTCGAGGGTTGTGTACCAATGCTGGAGAGTCAATTAAAAGGGCACATGCAAAGGTGTACATATATTTGACCTTTGGCCGTTAGCTAGCGACCCAAAGAAAAACATTTTAATTACATAACACAAGCTTTACAGCACTCTAAATAACCGACGTTTCCGTCGACCTCAATTCATTCAGGTCGCATGTAGTATGTAATATGAAACATATATTCAATTAAGTAAAGTATTTAAGGTAACCACGTCAAATCACACACCGCAAGGGTCCTTTGATGGACGTCCGCATGCTCCATTAGCACAACGGCCACTTTGAAACCAATTTCTTATTACGCATGCATTAATATGTTTATTAAGTTGTTTCCGTTGGTTAATTGGAACAAGCTAGTATTATATTCCTGTATAAAATTTGTGGAAAAATCAGCTCTAAAAATTTAATAAGCGCTTACTTAGATCAAATGTTTCTTTCACACCATAGCTTTGAAAAGAAACAGTTTAAAAACTGTGACAGTTTCTTTAAATAAGCAAATACGTATGTGCGTTCATGTTTTGACATGAAAAGCGTAAATGTATGAAAAATCTTCGTACACTCGTGGAAGCAGAGGCAAGTCACTAGTAAATACTTTGTGATATTTCATCATTTTAACTGTATATACGTCACAGCGATATGTTTTCCATATCGCTATACTTTGGCATTTGTAATACTAATCCTCCATTAAGGACGTATACCAATATGTTGGCTCAAGCCAGAGTATATATATATGTTGGCTCGCAAAAGCGTCACGAGTGGCTCATTTTAACTACTAGTAAATATCAAATTATGGTCTATTTATCATTAACTTCGTTTTGTTGGTTTCATTTGTTATTATATTGTGAAGTTTTAAAATGGTCATTAAGTTTTGTTTATCTAATTGAAAATCTAATTTCATCGATACACTGCGCGTACCGTATTATCAATTTAAAGAAAGAAACTGAGTCGATGTAGAAATAGACTCACGTAATTCGCAGACGAAAGAGATTGTCGAAAGTCCATACAGTGTTGGGCCGGGTGTCACAAAAGTATAAACGATACTATTAAATAAAGAAAAGATAAAAATAGCTTCCTTAACCATTTTATTGAAATTGCTAATCAGACAAATGAGAAATATTGTAATTATAAAAATAACCTGGTGTTTCCAAAAAAAATGCCAGATTTTTAACTTTTCTGATTGACGATTTAAAAAAATTTCGATGTGCTTATTTTTTCATTATTTTTAAGAGTATAGTTTACATTATTGTAATGGAGTTTTACCAGTCTGTTTTTGTATCATAAAGACACGTACGGTGGTTGCAGGTTCTTAAATTATTATTAGATTTGCAAATTAGTATGAGATGTAATACATGCCTGCCATACTAGCTGCTTTATAATCGAATTTGGTTTTAGATAAATTTTATAAATCAGTAAATGAGTATGTACAATGTGATGCGATTTATTTAAAATACCTAATAATTATTAAATATGTCTAAAAAGACTTAAATTAGTCTATTCATCTTTTGCATCAAATAATATTCAGAGCGGATATTTTGGAGATCTTTAGGATAAAGTATATGTAAAAAAGTAGTCCAACAGAAGAGTTGCATATGAAATATATTTATATGTTTACAAAATTTCACTTATTATGCGAAGTTTTTTTAATAATAGATGAAAAGCATTAATTGCACGTTCTGGAAAACAACGTTTCTTCCAAAAAAAAAAACTATCTAAACATTTGCCAACGAGTATTAGTTACATGCATGATTCACAATCTATTTTTGATACGGAATGAAACAAAACCAGAGGCAAACGTACAAATGGTTTTTTTACTCCAGTGATAAAGAATTAAATGAAACTACGTGATGTAGCATTATTTCTACTTTCTTTAAGTTCTTTACCACGACCTAGGTTTCGTTGTATTACATCACCAGGTGGGCTATTAGCAAAGATCTTAAAGAAAGTAGAAATAATACTACATTACGTAGTTTCATTTAATTGTAAATAATGAATTTCTGCAAAATTAACGCCAAATATATTCAATGTCCAGTGATAAATTTAATGCTTTTACGACGTAACTAGTTAGCATCCTTTTATTTGAGTATTTATATCTAGCAAACTATACAATTTATTTATCATTTTTAATTATATAGCTTATTCAGCATTTTAATACATTGAATAACAAAACATATGACATTTGGAATTGATCCAAACTAATGCGGACCGTGAATTGAAATGGCCCTCTTTAAAACAGGCACCAAACAAGGCAATTAACCTTCCCTCCTTATAATCCGAGTTCCGTTAACCGACTTCTGCCATATAATATTACATACGCTTTGTCGGACAACATCACGTCTCGTAGAGAGACCTGTTAATAATATTATTTATATTCCTCACCAAACTCCCTCAGCCTCTTCTAATAGTCGAGCGGTACTTAACTGCCCTAATGCGAGTGACATTCCTGGCATCGCAAACGCGTGGCGACGAACGTCAATAAATAGAGGGGAATATTGCGTGTCTTCATTCCATATTCGAATCGTTTATGATGATTTTTACATGCCATCTACGGATCCAGCATTTATAAATCAAGATAGTGACGTAAAAGAACAGAACAAAGGCCGTTATGTCGCTCGCTAATGTGCTTAATACGGCTATCATGCAAACTGCTAGCCGCTTGTACGTCGTAAAGTCCATTAAATAAATTATATTATCGTATAGTTAAGTGGTGGTTTACGATGTGGGTTTTTATTCTGTTTAATGAAGAAGTTATCTAATTTAGGATGTAATTTTTGTTTTAAATTAAAACGATAACTTCACTTAGTGCCCGACTGCGGCATTTTTAAAAAATTAAAATTACACTTACTATATTCGATTTTCAGAGTTTATCCTCTTTAATTTTGGTAAGCGTCACTGTTCCGCGGAATTTAAGCGGAATGATGAATTTTACTAGCAACAACTTTACTGTGAAGTTCATAGCGATAATGAAATTGTTTATATTTCTAATAATCTGAAATATCATATGGAATTTTATTATCAATATAAAATGTTACATAATACGTCAATTTTTTTTATTTTCTGTTACAAATTTAAATAGTAATCGACCGACACCAGTTTTGAAGCCACAGTTTTAGATGCACTTGCAATTAATAGTTCGCGCGAATACTTTAATCTAAACTCGCCTGCCTTGTAGTGGACGGAGTAGATATTTGCCTTATGTTGGAATATGGTCGATAGTGTTAATAAAATGGTAAACTGTTTTAGTGTCTATCACTTGGAAAATATAGATTTAGGGTATAAATATTTAACACTGATTAACAATTGTAATAAGAAGGTAATCAAACTCGTTTTATATAATTTAATTTAAGCATATGAAGAGTTAAATACAATAATACCTCCATTTTTGTATAGACAGGATTGTTTTCTTATTAATTTGTTTTAGTAAAAAATTATAATAAACTGATGCAAATCCCTTTTAGCTTCCATTTATGAAAGTCTGAAACTGAATATTTTAGACATAATTTGAAAGAAACGTTGTCCATCTTCCAACAAATTTTAGTCTAAAATTTTTGCATACTCATTTCTTTCTTTCTTTACAGACTTCATTGTACATAACTGAATTTAATCCTGGAACACCGCAGTACACTGCACCATCAAAGACTGAAGTCTGTCTTCAAAACAATACACCACGACGATGACTTTTATATGCATATTCAGTGCTTCAGTTTATTCCATTATTATCAAATCTCAAACAGTTATGTGAAAATTTATAGTTTACTCTAATATCAGTTTTCATATACCAGTTTATGGATGCTTCATTTAATATTTTTACGTTTACCATTACTCACCGCTATTGTATGCAAAATTGGTTAATACATTATGCTATCGAATAATATGACTAAATAAAGGAAATAAAATATAATTGCTTGCCCAATATTTATCAGAAACATGTAGCAACCTTAACGTACAAATAAATTATTTTCAAAATGTTCTAAGACCTGCTGTGTATACATTATATAGGAAGCTGGAATCTTGGTTGGATCTAATTTAAAAATAACTTAGTCCTATGATAGTTATTTTTAAATACTGGAGATTCTCAAATATATATTTAAAATAGTAAACTCTAACATGAATACATTCAACTAAATTATGTCTGATTCTTAACAAGTTGTCAGATTTCGGTAAATCAACAGTGCCTTCAGCTGAAAATAATCTCACAAATAATTCAACTATTCTTGTTGAAGGGTTTCATGACAGACGTAATGCATTTGGGGAAGAAATAAATAGTTTTAATTTCAAAAATATGTAGCTGCATGTTTTTTAATGCTTTTTATTAACTTTAACAATGAGGTGAGAATTGTAGCGACATGTTTATTAAAATTAGTAGTTTTAGTGTTACGCAAGCATAAACAATGGAATAATAAAATAAACACCACAACTAATCACCATAACACTCGTCTTGCGTAGTCAGTTAAACATGATACTTTCAAGTTACATACAACTATATAAAACGTGTGTTGCTATACGTACGTTATATGTGTTTGCAATAAACTTTTGAATTTTTTTTGACTAGTACAAAGCTTGTGTTAATAGGGGTTTAAACCTTTTGAGCTTTTTATATTTGTGATGTATTTAAGTGTGCGTTCAGCAGAGAAAACCCTTAGTTGACGTTGACTGACATTAATATAGCGTTTAAATTATAAATGGTGCTAATTTTGAATACTATACTTATTTTATTTACCATATTAATAATTGATACGAGATGGAAAAATACATTTAACTCTGGTAGGCACATGTATTAACTATCAGTAGATCTCTCTGTGACTTTTGCATTAAACGTCTTCGACGAACATACTCTTCGAAAAATTAAACAAAAATAATGATTTATTTAATACCAAACAAATATATTTAAGTTTTAGCAATTCATATTGATCTATATATGTGTATGTTATACGGGAGAATATTAGAAAGCAAAAATAAAATTATACGCGTACAAACTCGGGCTCATATAAATTGATTCAAACCTTAAGGAAGTTACACTTCTGACGTGCGGATACGTTATGTGGTAACCATACGACATTTTTCTAAAAATCGTTTTATATCCTTTTTGTTTTAAACAATTTCCTAACTGTAAATTTAATATTCATCTATTTGTGACGTTTCTTTATTATTTATATCGACAATCAAATCAGAAAGTGAAAGAACTAGTCTAACTTTTTATGAATCTTGATATTCAATGTTAAAAACCTAATCAGATACTGAATCGGGCTTTATTATTTCCGTAACAAGATCCGAAGAAATTTTAAAAAAGATAACGTTTAATTTATTTAAAAAAAAACGTAGTAGATAACGTGCAATATGTTTCTATTATCATTTGTATAGTATGAATGAATTTTTTTCAGTTTAATATAGCCTATGCATAAAGTTTTTTTTGTGTTTTTAATCTCAATTTATATATATTTATGTATAAAAAAAAAGATTTTTTTATACCGCAATATTGCAAATAGAAAGCAATAATAATAATCACGAGCTTATTTAATTTTACAACATTTTCGAAAATATGACAAAATAAATTGTAATTTTACGTTATGCGATATAAATATTTTGTAGTGATAGTGTAAACACTATCTGCGCGATACAAAATATTTATATCGCATACGTCACATTTATGAAATTTTATTCATTATTTTTTTTAGTTGCAATCACCGTGCGATTTGTTCATATTTACATATTTGTCGATAATGCGTAATTAACTAATGGTTAATTATTTAAATAACGATTTATAATCAATTTAACACTTAATTAATTCAATAATTAAGTGTCATATGGGATATATAAACTGTTTATGATTTCATTCATTTTATAATATGTAGATGGATAAAAAGAAGATTTTACAAAAACCTCTTTTTATGTTGTTTCAAAATAATTAGAAATATTTAGAAATGGAATGTATACGATTTTGAAAATAAATGTAGAACAGTAAAATAATTTGAGTTCAGGATGAAATTGGAAAAGAAATCATTTTTATAAAATTACCAAATGCTATCAAATTAAAGGCAATGAAGGTATGAAATCAATATTACTTTACTCTTTTTCCTGAAAGTGAATGTCCAGTCATATTATCTTTTCCCTCTGAAAACTTATTTAAAATTATTTTTTAATTATGAGAAATAATCCAAAATTTTCCCTAAATCAAATTAAATTTGGTAAAATTACAGGAAAATTATAAACTGTTTATTTCAATGCAAATTTTTATCCAATTACATTATTTATTAATACGTTATTATGCAAGTAATTATTTACAATCTACGGAATATAAAAGAAACTATTGAATATATTTGGCGTTAATTTTGTAGAAATTCATTATTCACAATTAAATGAAACTTTGTGATATAGCATTATTTCTACTTTATTTAAATTATTTTTTCAAAGATATCTTTGCTAATTGCCCACCTGAATATATTGTAATACAACAAAACCAAAGTCGTAGTAAATAATTTAAATAAAGTAGAAATAATACCACATCACGTTGTTTCCTTTAATTATGGATAAAAGAAACTGTATATATAAATATATAATAATATACTACTTTTCTACGATTTCCTCAACTTGTATTTTTTTTGTTTTAAGCCAATGTATAATAAAAAGGACAATAATATCTGCAAATAATTTAAAATTTTTCCGGTAAATAAATTTAAAATAAGGAATGATAATAAAAACATGGTAAAACCAACGATTTCAAAAATATCTCTTTTCATGTCATTCTGTTGGAACTTTTGAATAGAAAGTTAACTTTTAAATATTAGCTCGGTATTCAACTTCATCTGGTTCTGATACATCTCTCAGCCGAGTATTAAAACCTGAATTTGATAAAAAACATAACTAACTTTTACATGCAGTAAACAAAATTATGCAAAGATACTTTATGCAAAAAAAAAATATGCAAACCGAACATAGTTCTGGGCTGATCCGTTTGCATTTAGACAAAATTAAGAGTAACCGTTGTTCCCTGTTGGAAACGCATCCATAGGCGTCTGCGGTCATTTAACTTTAAGTAACACATCCGTTATATGAAATATCATTAGATAAAACTTTCAAATTTTAGTGTAGACCGCAAATAACCAGTATATTTTCATATTTTTCGGTTATTAAAATATCGTTAATAATTTAATATTTCCATTGCGTTTATGGATAAACAATTATCAAATTTTCGGTTACGTTAATATTTTTTGGAATTTTGTAATGTATTTCCTTCGTGTCTCGGATCCAAATTTCAATGCCTACGATTACATGACCTCGAATTACGTTATAAAAATAAGAAAATCCTAATCCTTCAAAACAAAACTGCGTTATTTTCAAGTCTTTCACTGTGTATATTATGAGATTATGGAATTGACTAATATATATAGAGAAAATACGCTCTCAGCGCCCCTATTCAAATATCTATCTGTATAAATAATATTATCCTTGGCAATCTATGGCTTTGAATTCCATTTATACTACATCCCTCCTTGTCGCTTTTCCTTCCTTATCACTGATATGTCACTTGCTTTGTTTTATTTAAGTTCATATTCTGTTTGTAGATGTCATCAATATATGTTATATAAAATTGGTCTATGTGTGCTTATATTCAATTCTGCAGACAAAACTACATATGGCAGACGAATACCATTGGTGTGTGGTAGTAGCCTCAACCCTCTCATCGTACATTATGATGGTTGAACGTCGTAACTATAAAGGTGTGAAGGAGGTTGAAAATAGTCGACCTCGAAAACGTGTGACTTCCAATAAGAAAGTTCCAATTTTTCTATAAATTTAAAGAAATGTTTACAACGTTCTGGAATATTGTCGAATTTTCACAAATATATATATATATATATATATATATGTGTGTGTGTGTGTGTGTATGTGTCTATATAAATGTGTATATAAAACTATATATACACATATATAGAAACATTTTAATTTTACTTTCCATACCTAAATAGACAAAATAGAGCCTTTATTAGATCACTCACGTATCTGTCTCTCTCTCTATTATCTCTTAGCAGCGAGATATGGAAAATTTTCCTTTGTAATAAAACATGTCAACCCGCACATATCTCAATAGCTAACATTCAGAAATATTCACCTGGATATTAAATCAGTATCAGTATGATTATGGAATTATCATTAACGGTGTCGATATTAGTGTGGAGTCATCATAATGGGAAAATCTAATTCGATATGTATATTATCGGTATGCACATAATAGGTATGTATAATTTAAATGATGGTATTGGTACGGAAATATTAGTACCGGTATAGAAGTGTCAGTATCAGTATTGATATAGAAATATGAGTATCAGATGTGAAATTATCAGTATCGGAACGATCTCATGAAATTCAATTCTGAACACAATCAGAAATTTGTAGACCTGGAGAGTTGAATGAAATTATTAGTATTATTTATTTATTTATTTATCTATTTTAAGGTATCTATTTGATACACATGGCGGACTTATTGCTACGAGAGCAATCTCTTACAGCCAACCAGAACACCTATCCAGCCCACTCGGCCAGCGGCCGGAGATCGAACCCGAGTCCCGCGGTGTGTCGCGCCGCCAAAGACCATGTCTTGTAATCAACCCAACACACCACGGCGATGACATAATTGGACAATTTTTTTATTTAACAGGTTTGGTTTTAAAAAATATGAGTACAACAGCATGGACAAGTTTAGACCTTAACGGTCAATAATTTAATTATTGCACTCAGACGTGCATAAAAGATTTTAACGTAAGCATTCATAATTGAATATAATCAATTTTTAAAAATACTTTCCAGTATAACATAAATTAACAAATTTTAGATTCATGTCCCTGTACAATTTTCCTAAAATAGACATACAGGAAACCAAACGCATATACAATTCAAAATCTTCATCAAGTTTGATAATATAAATAATCATGCTCTAATGAATTTCCAATAAATAGTTTTTTAAATTATTTCAATATATTTTTAATATAGGGCTTAGAAATTGACTTTCAGCTTACAAATTTTGTGTTTGTTTATATGTTTATTTACCTATTCTGGTTTTAGGAAAAACATAACATTTAGTTCGCGTTATTTTTCATAATATTTACGTTTTTAAGGCAATATTCTTTATTCCCCCACTGAATCAGATTACTTCAATTAATACCGTTTGCTGTAGGAAGAAGATATAAAGCTTTCTTTAATTGTAGCTTTGTGACCTTAACAAAATATTTTGAGAATTTAATGTGGCTTTAAAATTTTATTAATTAATGACTTTAAAATCTTGAAAAGGCTCTAGTGAGTCGTAAATAAAAAACATGAATCTTGGAACAAAAGTTAAATATGTTCATAAAAATACAGTCAAGCGACTAAATAACTGTATTGTAACTTCACAAAAATCAGTAATTGATTGGATTTCACATAGAAACTAACGAAAAAGGCTTATTTTAGGGAGGTGTCATTATTTTAGTGCACGGTGGTAAAGACACCTCAACTACGTTTAGTGTATTGCGGGAATGTATCGTTATTTGGTTGTGTCATTGTAAATGTTTTGATGTTTTCTGCGTTATTGAATATGCATTTACATTTTTTTCTTCCAATACCTTTGTAGGAATCCGAGCCTCAAAAGAAAAATGAAACAAATCCACGTATCTATCAGCCGTTTTTCCTGAATCTGTTTGACGTAGAAACTTGAGATTTGATATAACGATGGAACTATTTGGGGCAAATTAAATATTCAAATTTCTTTTCAATATCTCATATATAGAATCAGATATGAAATGCTATATTCCTTTTAACTAGCCCTTTCGGAATTTCAAATAGTAAATCTTCAGAGATATACAGAAAAATAGTTAAAAAATATGAACATATTTTTTAAACTAAAAATTTAAACTTCAAAATGTCGAAAGAATTTAATGTAGGAAACTATAACAGTGATTCTAGATACCTTTGTTTTTATATATTCATAATAATATATTTGTGTCTCCTACGTAGTTTTGTTAAATATTTTTAAATATGTGTTGCTAGGAAGTCCATATTAGTAAAGACATATGATAGATAACGCAATTTCACTTGAAACGAGGTACGAAACCCTCGATGCGCGAGCCAAGCTCGCTCTGTGCCGGTTTTTAAATAAGTTTTAATACAATAATTTGAGTTATTTTCTCGATTACTTAAACTGTTTTGTCAAACGCGTTTCACCAACATTTTTTTATCTGGCCTTACTCGCTTTGGTGTTGCGTTTTTCGATAAAGATAGAGAAGATCAATAACCTTTCTAACTTCAGATAGAAGCGACTACGTTAATTGAAATTTTCCACTAATTAAGATCCTTGTCAGGCTATTTTCATTCATAAATGTTTAACCTGATAACAAAACTTGCAAAATATATTTTCTTTTTTTGCTTTCTCTTTTAAGATACGGCTTTAATTTTAGTGCCGGTACTTTACTAATACGACTTTTCTTTACTTTTCGTGAACAACTCGAACCTTCAATGTATATCTAAGTGAACAAATAATATTTGTAGAGTTTTATTCTGATTACGAAGACACGATTCACCTTTATTTGACTAAACTATTTACTTATACAAAGAAAATGTTTTCCGCTTCCCAAAATCAAATATTATCATAGAAAAGTTTGGGTTCAATTTAGAAGAATATTCTTTTAAAGTAAAAATCTAAGTTCACTTTCGCTCGCGTAATATTTTCAAACATTCTGATTAGGCTACTTATAAGATAGTATATCATTTCTTGAAAGGCATAAGAAACATTTTCGTAAATTTCTCAAAAACTGTGAAATCAAAAATCGTAAGCCTAGTTTTTAGGTAAACTTCTAGTAACACTATTTCCTTATAATTTTATTCATGGCATTCATTTCCAAAAACAGATTCATAGTTATTAAGAATATGTTCAGTAATATCTCAAGAATTGTCTTACATAAATTTCTAAAGAAAATAGTATTACAATTTCTTTAATTTGCCAATTCGATTGATAGCTCATCCCATTGAAAAAAAAATATATTAATATATATATATATATATATATATATATATATATATATATATATATATATATATATATCCCCTCCCTCCAAATTCTAAGATAAATATTTTTTAGTTTATTTCTATTGCAAAATGTGTGAGTGAATTAGAAATTAGCATAGTAATGGAGCATCATCAATATATTAAATTTCAAAATTCGTTTTCCATATCAAGGGTTTCTGAGAAAATCCAGCCTTGGATAATCCAGGGATAGCGGACATATGGAGTAATAATATAATGGTCCTGTTTTTTTTTAAATTCCAAATACTGAACCCTAAAAATCCTCGAAGTAATTTCAAATAAGTAAATACAGTACTACGAATAATTAACTAACAATTTAGACGTAGCTACGAGAATTTTCTTTCTCTTCGTGAAATTTTAAATGTAAATTAATATAAGAAATATTTAGAGATTATTTTAATATTGTGCTTTTGCCCAGTTTTCTTTTTATTATATTCGTTCGGTTTTATTTGGAAATTGTTCACAAGTACAGGGATAATTTTTTTAACATATACATAATAAGCGTCTCTTAAATCTGGTTCTAGAGTTAATTTAACTAAAAGTCTATTGCACAATCTAATTTGAAACTTAAGAAAACAGTGTGTGCGATTACTTAATCATAAACTGTTTATGAATAAAATAACTGTCTCTTATATAAAAATGAAGTAACAAACACAGGATTTTAGTCAAACACAACTAAAACAACGAAAGTTATATGTAAAGTTACCAAATAAGTATATCTATAGACATACGAATAAAATAATCATCACAAATTTTATGAAATTATTTTATTTATTTAATTATTTTCTAACTAGTAAATACCGTAGATCATTCAAGAGAATGGTCAGACAGACTCTGCGTTACCGAACCCAGCATTTACCAAGGTTCTCCGTGCGTCTTCGAATACGTGCGTTCGCTGTGTATCATCCAATAGTATACGGCGCGCCGCGGCTCGCGGTGCGCTTTATATAGACTAGGTGCGTCCGATTAATGCACTAAGAAGTAGTAAGATGATCCCTTTTTAATATCATTGACCATACTGATGAGAGTTCAACTTAAATTGGACACGTCTATATTTCCAAAACCAGGCATTATCTTTTTAACTTTGTGTTCATATAAGCTTCCAATCATGGTTTTCCAAATTACGTTTCTAGAATTGCGAGTATCATTTCAATTACCATAACTTTTTTGTTTGTGAACCGATTTCAATGAAACAAACACTAAATATTACGGCTTGCCACAATACATTAGTGAAACGGTGCGATCAATCGGTTAAGCAGTTTTTGAGATTGATGCGCACAAACGCACAGACAAATAGAGAAAAATTCTGGAAACTATTTTTCTAACCTTCTTAATATAATTACAACGTGTATAATTTTTTTTTTTTGAAAAAATATTTTTTGTACAGATACGGCCTTTATTCGTGTGAATGCCGTTCTTGAACAATGAGGGGAGTATCTTTGCAATGCAACTGATACGTTCACGATAATTTGTAGATTTGTAGATTTGCGCTTAAAGTATCACCTATTTCTATAAAAAATGTTTTTGAAATTCGTTTGACAGTTTCAGATATATTTCTATTTAAATATCCAAAATCTTGTTGTTTGTTAGCTACTCACCATTCAGTATAATATGTAGAAAGTACTACAAAATTTGTATAGTCAAATTTAAGTGCTCCGCCTGCTAAAATAGTTTATGAATTACTGACTTTTTTTGACAAAATTTTTTTTTTAACTTTGAATATTCTTACTTTTAACTAAGTTTGGCAGATGTGTTATTTTTTGGCGAAATAAATAAACTTTGACCGAACTATTGTGCTACAAAAAAGTGACTTTGAGAAAAACACTCAGTTTCAAATAAGCTTTTGGGAAACGACAGGAATAAGAAGATTTTTTGCAAGTTAGCATAGATATTTATAAAATAACAACAAGATGTAAAATCAATTCAGTAACCTGAAGAAAATCATAAATATATAGAATAGAATATAACCTCAAATTTAATAAAGTTTTTCTAATACATCCCGAAGATTTAATAAGTACAATTTTAAAAATCAGTAACTTTAGAATAAATATGTCAAAATAGTTTAAATAATATTTCAAATGAGTTTAGCATGCAATAATTAAAAATATTAGCAACGAATCAAGTTAAACCAACTAAAAATATTGAAATAGAACAATCAGCAATGTCAAAATCAAAATACCGTATGAAATAACCAAATAAATTTTACACAAAATACCAACAATTTAGAATCATGTGGGAGTGTTTTTATATGCGAGCAAGCGAAGCGATAATTTAGTAGATACTGAAGTCCGTACTTAAATAAAGGGGCTCGCACATAAAAGGGGTGGGTCCTTTTATGTGCGAGCGAGCGAAGCGATGACTAAGGATACTGAGGTCTGTACTTAGAGAACGGGGTGTGTGGGTCCTTTTATGTGCAAGCGAGCATACCGATGACTAAGGATACTGAGGTCCTTGCTTAGAGAACGGAGAGTGTGGGTCCTTTTATGTGCGAGCGAGCAAAGCGATGACTAAGGATACTGAGGTCCGTCCTTAGAGAACGGAGATTGTGGGTCCTTTTATGTGCAAGCGAGCGAAGCGATGACTAAAGATACTGAGGTCCGTGCTTAGAGAAGGGAGAGTGTGGGTCCGTTTATGTGCAAACAAGCGAAGCGATGACTAAGGATACTGAGGTCCGTGCTTAGGGAACGGAGAGTGTGGGTCATTTTATATCTGAGCGAGTGAAGCGATGACTAAGGATACTGAGGTCCGAGCTTAGAGAACGGAGAGTGTGGGTCCCTTTATGTGCGAGCGAGCAAAGCGATGACTAAGGATATTGAGGCCCGTGCTTACAGAAGGATACTGAGGCCCGTGCTTTAAATTTTTCGACTTATGTCTTAGTTTCTGTTCATCGAATTTTCATAGAATGAAATGCACTAATATACTTTAAACTTTATAGATAAACGTTTTTATGACAAAACACAAATCATTTTATGGTAATTTTTTATAAAATATTTAGTTCATAGTTGTGCAAGGAATATTGTGTTACAGGGTAACCAGTGTACCAATTATCAAATGTGATGGTGCGGCTTGATTGCGATGTCGGTTACATCAACTCATCAACAGTGTAAAATGACTTATCACTTTTACTATATAATTCAGGAATTTGGCTACCAGGTTAAAAGCTTTTTTGCGTTTACCAGAAAATTAATATTACCAGAACATTGAGCCATATTTGACCAGTTTGTTAAGCATGTACTGAAGAGAAACACATCTGTCCACTCCACAGATTATTGAAAAAGGAACATTTGAAATAACACAAAAATCACAGCTCTGAACTCATTCAGTCCATCTGACATTTTAAAATTCTGTAACGACAACCTTTACTCTGTGCAACTGTTCGACCACAGACTATTATGTTTTTGACATTGACAGTATGAATCTTTTAATGTAGTTGCAATAAATAATTTAATGTATTTGTATCACATATTATATATATACATTTTAGCTTTTTGCACTCCTTTATATATATATAAATCTATATAATCCTTAGTTTATACTTTAACTATGCTCTCTTACACTCCCCCGTACGCGTAATATGCTTAAAAGGGGTTGGAAAGTTTTCTCTTCAGGTATTAATATATAGATATTATACCCATTAAATTTTGGATAAATCTAATTGTGATTAAACCCACATAGCATAAGTTCTACTCGTATTTAACAGTTTTTGGAGTTTACTCCTTAATAAGCGATTTTCATATATAACTCAGGTAAGAAGTTTTATTAGGAGTAAATTCAGAAATTCGGAGCGATAAAAAAGTGTAACAGTTTGTAAGTTGGGATGTAAGAGGTAATCTCCGAAACTACTTATCCGATTTCAAAAATATTTTCACCAATATTTAGGAAGGACCTTGTATATTATTCCGTTAAAAAAAATTTCATGGAGACCAGTTTTGCAAACGTAAGTCAACGGAAAAATAGTCAATCAAATGCGTTTCTTGTTAATACTACCTTAACAGTAAGAGAAATATTGATAGATGCTATTGATATTTATATTTATGTACCTAGTAGTGTTACCTATTTTATACATTCCAAGACAATCGTAATTGAAGAGTAAACTCCAATGGAGCTGTCAGCTCCGACGCGCCATTGGAGTATAATAATGTTTTTTTATTTCACAATATATTAACAAAATGAAACAACACCCAATTATGACACTGATAAAATTCACGTGACAAAAATGACTAGAAACTCGAATTGGAATGACAAGACAATGGGCGTGGGACGAAAATCGTGTTCATTCGAATGCAAATATTATATTTACGAAGTGCTGGCATTTCTTCAGATTTCCATCCCCTTTCTCATAGACTTCATATTGTTTTTGTATCCTTTCTTTCTTTTGTTAGCATCCAAACATTTATAGTATCGCTCGTCACCAACGGACTCACATTTCGTGATATGCAACAAAACTAAAAAATAAAAAGATATATATAAAATCGTTTTTAGAGTTTTCTCTAACATTAACTAAAACCTTTTAAAGTTTCAACATATCCGTCTAACTGTCTGTCTGTTTATCTGTAAGACATATCTGTGTTACTTGCAGAGTATTACTGATATAAAACTGAAATTTTGGCATGATGTATATTTATGCCGCTTAGGTACAGAGTTATGAAATAAAACATTTAGAAAAAAGTCTTTTAGTGTACTTCCTCCATATGTAAAGCGGGAGAAGGGATACTTTTTGCATACTCTATTATATAGAATAGCGTCGAAAGGGTCTTTTATAAATACTAAGGGCATCAAATGAACATTTTTTTGGTACAAGGATCCGTTTACGACATATTATGCTGTAATGTGGTTATTTATGTTAGAGTTACCTGTCCCCAAACTCCGCCAGCTAAAGTTCTATTTCTGAACGTCCGAAAACTATTCACAACAGTCGTAAATAACTTTGTCTCAGCGCCAAATTCAAACTTTAAACTCGAGCGGTATATCAAAATGATTAACAATTTATTTGTACCACAACTACAAGAGGAGGATGTTAACGAATCAGATGCGCGGTTTGAGCAAGATGGGGCCACTACCCACACAGCTAGAGTCTTCGAATACAATTAGAGCACTCTTTTCGGAAAAAATCATAAGCCAATTTGGAGACATAATTTGATCTCCCAGATCGCCTGACTTGACCCCAACTTTTTTCCATGGGGTTATCTCAAAGCAAGAGTTTTTGGGACTCTTCTTATGAATTTGGAACAGCTGAAAGCTAAAATAACGGAAGTTGTGAGAACTATCTCTATCGCCGTTCTGCGGCCCGTCTTTTCAAATTCACACTTACGGTTTGTGAAGTGCGTTCGCCGTGATGAAAGATATCTTAATAGTGTAATATTCGTACATAAAATACGTACAAATGTGCTTTAGTTTACTGTAATTAAAATATTATAAATACATTAATTGTTTTTTTTAATAATTATAATGAAATTAAAATAAAAATCATCAGCTAAATAGACTCCACTAGTTTACGAGTGATAGTCGACCAACTTACGATATGTAGTTGAGTGTGTAAAAAATTTATGAAAATTCTATACAAATAATAAATTGATTGCAAAAATAATTTTGTATTTTAAATTGCACATTTATCACATTTTTGAGAGTCATAGTAAAGAGAAAAATTAATATTTTTAAATAGTACAACGGAAATTCTATGTTGTAGGGTACAATATTTATAAGGGAAATATATACAAAATCCTTAAGCTTTACAGGCATGTAATATAAAGCAACTACAAGAAGTTTTTTTGATATCGAGCTACGGTGAGAAAAAAAATATAATTCAACTATAGATACGGTTAAAGCCGGTAACCGACTTTCAAATCATTCCGATACTATTCCATTTATAACAAACTTTGCCTATTAATAATTAGGTCGGATCTCAAGCTCCAAATATTAAGATAAGACTTCGTGCAAAGATCAATATTGGGCGCGCGCTTTATTGCGTGTCGTTTAGATAAATGGTTGATCTTTTGCGAGCCTCCACCGCCCGGTCGAGACCAGAATCTCTCATTTGCGATAATAAAGAGTATTAAAGGAACAGAGTGACTAAAAAATTAATTACCATATTACATAGAGATAATTTTATACACACCCAAACGAATGCAATAAAATATTATTGTCTGTTGGTACATTCACTTTTGGACCACTTTTAGGACCTCAAAAGGAAAAACGAAGTTCTTATAAAATCACTCACAGATCCTTTTGTCTGTCTGTCACGGCCGTTTTTCTCCAAAGCGCTTCACGAGGAAACTTGAAATTTGGAATATTGGTGATAATATAATATGGATTATCAACTTAAAAACTCAATAGTCGACTCTCAAAAATGTTTATATAAACATTTTGGTTCAGGGGATAAATGAAGTACTTAAATAAGTATTAAATACATATATTCCGCGAAATTTTACAGGGTTGATTACAGAAATATCAAAAATATTTTTTTCACAGTTTTCGATGTTATATCTTCAGAAAAATACCACAAAATATGCAAAAAATATTTAAAACTTATTACCGAATGATTGCGCCTAAAATTATGAAAAAAGTGCGTTTTCGAAACCTACGCAAAGTTGTAGGAAAACAGTAGCGATGGTTCTTGATGTCACAGGTTTTGAAATATTCACGATAATATATAACTTAAATACCTAATTATATTTGGAATTAATAAATATTGACTGCACTCCGAAGTTCGTAAATAAAGTAATACAAGAAACGATTGAATATATTTGGCATTAATTTTGTAGGAATTCATTATCGGTTAATGTTTCTTCACAACTAAATCAAACTATGTAATGAAGTATTATATCTACTTTATTTAAATTATTAACAATGACCTAGAATTTGTTGTATGACAGCATTTTCAGGTATGCAACTTGAAGAGATTAACGCGTAAAAACTTCCAACAGCATTTAAATATTATACAAAACAATAGCGAAAGTGGGATTCGAGTGGATTCTTAAAATTTTTAAGTATGGTTATAATTATTAACAGTTTTTATTATCAAGTCAAATTGTTGACCTGAAGATATTGTTATACAACAAAATCTAGATCGTGGTTAATAATTTAAATTAAGTAAATAAAACTAGATCACGTAGTTTTATTTAGTAGTGAATAAAAATTAAGTCATAAGGAATAACCATAAGTAATCATTTATGGTAAATAACGTAATTCCACTTCATGCGGAAATTTTGACGTGTGTTCCTTGAATTTTTTTCTACCTCTGCCTCATTCTGCTAGAATTAAGTATCAATAATAAGTATCAGTAATAATCTTTTTTATTTCTTCGTTTTTAATGTTGCTCTAAGTAGTTCAAGAGAAATTTGGCAAATAGCATTTTCTTGTCATGCTTGTTATACTTAACTTAAAAACTTTATTCTTGTATATAAAATAATTAACTCAAAAACTGTAGCAACTTTTTACTTTTTGGGAAAATTTAGTCTTATAAGATAACACAAAAAAATGTAAGCTACGTTGTCTACCAACGCCGCCGGTATTCTGGAAGTAAAAATGTAATGTGATGAAAGAAATTAAATTTGTTTTATAGCGCAATGTGTTTCATTGTATTATTTTCATTGAACTTAATTCTAAAATTTAGTCTTAATTTTCATGGAAAAACACGATTTAATGTAGGACGGTGACATGAAAAATTAAATATGTATCTAACTGTTTCTGCGGTTATTTTTATTATATTTTATGTGTAATTATTCTTTAAGATTGAAAATAAAATTGGACATATAGCTCAAATCTTAAATAAACGAAGGACAACAATATCTCAAATAAACCTTTCAAAACAAAACATAACCTAAATATTTTACTGTAACGTATTTAATTATCTATGTATAATTTTAACTCAATATCATTTTCGTAATCGTAGAACGAACTATGAACGTCAAACATATTTTGACTCGCTAAAACATGACAAAGTACCGTAGGAACATAGCTATCGTTGCCGAATAAACATGCAAACTGAACTGCAAATAGTAGATAACAGTATAACTTAAGCAGATATCTTAAAAGGCAAACTTTAACAAACCGCGACGTTCCGACGTTTCTAAGCGCGGCGCGGGTGACATCACGCAAAGTTTGCAGGCCCAATCGTCGATCGTACACAGCGCCGGTCATATCAATTTGCATCACAAATTCATACTACATTGCTCGACCCAGTTACGGCATCGCGGGCCGACCGCGCCGTCGACACGCAAGCAAAATATATATTCAAAACGTACGTAAACGCAATTTTTCTCCATATTTTAGTTGAAAAAGCACGCGGTATACGAGCAAAAATATTTGTAGGATCCTTCAACTACAATAAATAAAGTGAAAGGTTCGTCGAGGGAAATCAAGGGAGAAGCACCTTTGAGAAATGTTTCGACATCAGCCGGTCGCGGCGCTGCCGCTTTGATCTGCGACTGCGCTAATAATTTCTACGGTAGACGTGTAAACGAGGGGCTTTCGATATCTGGATCTATTGCATATGTGCATGTTGAAACATCATAGATATTTTACATTAATTTTATACCGCGAATTATATGTAACTTTGGTTTCAAACACATAAAAAAACAACTTAAATATTAGAAAGTTACATTCTACTAGTATTATTTAAATAAATTTAATATAGCTGTGAATAATATTAATGAGAATTAACATTTAATAAAGTCACTTAAATTAATTTAAATAAGTTTATAAACTTCATGCCATGTCCAATATTCAATTCGCTTTAGGTTTGAATATTACATCGTGGTCACCGTTTTCGCACGAGTTTCTCGGACGTTTACGAAGTGACTGGAGCATTCTATATGATTTTATAACACACTAGCTGCATCATCCGGCTTCAATCGGGTATATTATTCTTAATATTATTTTTTTTTCTAATATTTTCCTGTTGTTCTTCACTTTGATTTTTTCTTATTCCACGCACGGCTTTTCCTATTTTTGTATTCTGTTTCTTCTTATGTTTCTTTTTCCCATGCGTTATTTCTCTACATAATTTTGCTAGAGATTATGTAAACTCTTTCTTTCAACTTGGCATGTCATTAGAGGCAAAAACTACAAAATTTCAAATAAAAAATGAAAACAGTAAATTTCACTTCGAGCGCTTTCTCTTATTACTCTCTTCAAGCCCTACCCTTCCTTAGCTTACATAATACCAAAGTATATTATACACCAAAATTCGTCTCATATACATTCGAGGATCAAAACTTCTAGATCATAGTATGTGCAATTTCTAGTTCAGAACAATTTCGAGATCAGAACATTCATAAATATTCCGATCCATTAGATCGCAGGTGAGGGAGAATTCGTTCCCACTAACGTTTCCGTTTGACATAACTTTTTAATCTACTTCAAAAAAGGAGTAGTTTCTCAATTTGGTTCCATTTTTCTTTGTGTATATTAACGTCATATCTCTAAAATTTATCAACCTACTCGGATGATTTTTTTTATTTAAAGGGGTCCCGTGAAGATTCCATGATTTGCTTATGATCCGATCGTGTAGATCAAAGAGTGACCATATAATTCCTCAACACTGAATAGCACAGATGCTGTAATCGAGTTTGGATCATATAGGTTTAATGACAGTCTAATAAGACACGACTAAGAATGATATAAATTTACTCGTTAACAAATCATAGTAAAATGATGGAGTCAAACGAAAGTGACAGGAACTTTCCAGTGATGAAAACTAAACTTGACTCATACTGACGTAGTAAGAAAGTAACAAAATAAAGACATGGATAAGTAACATAAGGGTACACGCAGAGACATGAAATCACGTTTTTAAACGATTTTATTTAGCTTCACATTTCAACTAAATCCTGATGGCCGCAAGGGTTCTACTAACTGGGGATTTGCTCTTTTTAAATTAGTATTATGGGTTTCGAACAGAGATTCTAGCACTGAACTCCGTATTCCAATCCTCCAGTCTTAATTCTGCAGTGTCATTCCCCATCCAAACCTTAAGATCTGGAATTTTTAAAATTTGTATTGTAGATTTCAAGCACAAACTCTGTCATTCAATTCTAGGTTTTAACTCCTCAACCTAAAAAAAATTTAAAAAATTCCCGTGCCATCACGGGGATTTGACCTTTATCTTTAGTTTTAATCGATTTAGCCCAGTCTGAGAAAAACCCGCCCCTTGTGCGTCATGAGTCAGCCAAGGAACGGTAAAAATCGAGACCCCACTGGTCCAGCGAGTGGCACCGAGTCAACTCGTCCAACCACGGCCTAATTAGGCCTGGCCTAAGACCTACTGATAACCATCTGCACGTTTTCCTGGCGAATGTATTATGGAAAATTATATACCCCAAAGAGTTCTAGAAAAAATCAGCGATAACATACATTTATTCTTTGTAGGCAGGCCATATTAGCAACATTAAATTTATGATTTTTTGCAAGGTACAATACCATGTTTCCAGTAAATTTTCGAGCAATGATAAATTAAACTTTGTGTCACTTTTGGTATCTAAAAAAGATAAACATTGTTTTCCATACAAATTCATTTGAATCAATAACACAGAAACTGTGAGAGTGGGTTTGTTACGCACACAGAGGGAACGTATGGCAGTAGTGATAGAAGGAACACCTATTACTATAGTCCTCCGTACCGTCTCTGTATGCAGGTTGTTCCGTCTAATCTGAAATATTTTTGCTTCAGTTTTTAACCTTGGATAAATTTGTCCCCGAAGAAGTATTTAGTAGTAAAAAAAGCTCTCCACTGTAATTAAAAGTAGTGTAAAGTACAATTAATAAATATTTTGTATAAATTAGCAGTATATGGTAAAGTCACACACCTTGAATACAGGTCGTGATGACAAGGTATAAATTAGCAATACATGGCAAAATCATACTATAGAAAAACAGGTCGTGATGAAAAGTTTTCATTAGAGAGGCCCGCTTAGATAGGAAAAATGAAATCCATTCCATTACGTTATTCGTTTCATTTTATATGAAAATGGTCATTTATATCGAAGCGTTCACGTACATCTATTTGGATAGATAGTTTATATTTTACAAGAATGTTTTTCCATAATCATTAGAAACTCACGCCGCTAGCTTAGGCGTACCTAAGCTGGCGGTTACGATTTCCACCAACGCATCTATGTGGAACCATCAATCACGTTCGCTGCTATAGTACCAACTGCTGTAGTAAATCCATGATCATAATTATGCGTGTGATCAGAGTTTTCTCATGCAAAATAGCGATAATTGTTACTGAAGTAAAAACGTGCTTTTCATCGCCCAAATTACATAATACTTATAATTATTTCTTTAGTAGTAACAATTCGTGCAATATATTTAGTTAAGATATTTATTATCAAAAAGATCCTAAGTACGGCCAGTTGTAAGTATCACGAGTAACATCTAAACATAATCTGTTCGTTTTGGCAACTAGGGGAAAGATACTCAACGTTGTGTATAAAGAAATACCGTCCGTTTACATGCATATATACCCGCACGAAGACGAGCCGGATAGCTAGTACTTTAAAAGCTTAACAATAAAATAAAAACTCTTCACTGTGTCATTATTAGATACATATATCTATATAGGCTTCTGTTAACCAGAAAGTCAGTGCGACGTAGCTGTTCTGTTTATTTTATGTGTCTTAAGAGACAACAGTCGAATATTTTTTTTCGAAATTTATACGTAAATATATTTTCTACACTCTGAATACACATATATTTTACGTGTACTTACATTTCTTGCTAAGTGTAAGCATATATACATATATGAATATATGCTTACACTTAGCAAGAAATGAAGTTCAAAATAGCTGTTCTTTTTATTTGAGACGTCTTAGAAGACCACATGTAAATATTTCCAAGAAACGAATATTTTTGACAAGAAAATGTAAGTACACGTAAAATATATGTGTTTTCAGAGGGTAGAAAAGAACGTACCTATTACCTGCACAGGTATTTCTATACATGAAAATCAGTATAAAATGTAACTATTTGACAATTCTCAACAGTTTCTCAAAAATCGTAGTGAAACTGCAGTTGAAACGAAAAGACGAAGCTTTTTGTTTCAATTGCAGTTTGTTGTTTTGTGCTTCAAATACAATGTCAAAATTGCGGTTGGAAGAAAAAAACGAAACGCGCTTCAAATACATTTACAGGTAATGCACACAATCCCCTGTATGAATAAGAGGCACCTTCTTTTTTATAAGTTTATATATATATATATATATATATATATATATATATATATAACGAAGAATTTATACAAAAGAACTCAATTTGGAGATCTGAAATTTTAGGACTCTTTAAAAAATTATACACATTATTAAAATTTTCAAGGTACAGCTCAACACTGCTCTTTAAATATTTTCCAAACAGTTTTGTCCCCAAAATAAATAGTTGTGACATTTTTATGAATAAAGAATATCCGGCTCAAATTAAAAAAAAATACTAAGGGAAAGGTTAGGTTTAACTTTCAAAAAGTAAACTTTTTTATTGATATATTAAACACAGAGGAACATTTCTACAGAATACCACCTGCATATAACAACATCCTATCCTATGGCCGCTCTCTCCTTGCATGCGAAACAATAAAACCCGTTTTGTATAGTGATTTGCACGTCGGCTACGCGCTATCGATAAAACAAAACACCTAATGAATGACGATAACGATTATCATTCTGAAGGAATGCTGAATGGTTTACTGAGTGATTTCAGCGATTGCTATTGAGCTTGGAAGTGCCATGCGTAATCATTATGGATAAAACCAGTTACTACTAGTAGTAAATTAATCGAGTACCTACATCAACGCCTAGGCCAGACGAAATACGAAAATAGCTTCAGGACCATAAAATTGCATATTCGAACGCTGATCTAAAAACAAAATGTTTGCAAAAGGTAGATCGATATAATCCTGAAAAGGTTTATTATTTAGACCAATTGACAAATCAACATGGTAAAGAAGTTGTTCGTTTGCTACCTTATCGTAGCGAATATAATCCTGCACAATTAACATGGGCGCATGTAAAGGGAGAAATATCCATAAAGAAAAACGAATTTAAAACTGTATATGTCCAAAAGTTAATCCATCAGGCCATTGCAAATGTCTCAAAAGAAAATTGGTAAAACTATGTTCAAAATGCAGAAGACCTACAAGACAAATATTTAAGAAAGTCACACGACCCACACCCTTTTTTCATTAATTTAAATTACAATTCTCATACTGATGATTCTAATGACGTTTTTTGATATAAACGAAATAATTAGTAATTTATGGGCGATTTTCTCAAATCTTCGTCTTTGAGACATTAGCAATGGCCTGATGGAGTAAATTTACTTGTCTATTTACATGCGCCCACACCAAGTGTTGTACTGGCGGTAATAATTAGTAATTAATTAGTTAATGGGAAATATTTATCACTTGTTTCGTAATTAATTAATGAGTAAGTCATTATTGTTTACTGGGTCTAATATCAATCAAAATATTTAATATTCATTATTACCTATTTATAACTCTGTTTCATATGTATACGAAGAACAAAGATATTTAAATAATATTATTTAACTTTAATTTTGTACCTGGTTTGTCGACAACATTACGGCACAAGCATTATGCATCACTAGCTGTTGCCATAAGACCTGCGAGTGCGAGTGATCGCGCAATATGCTCCATTTTTTTTATACGTTTTATTGCTTCATTGCAAGGAGACCGCGGCCCAATATAACGACATCTATTGGCTAATTCGTATAAGTTGTTTCTTATAACAATTTTTTCATGAGACTAACATTACGATTCACGAAAAATTTGGATAATTCAAATGATAGCGAAAATGGAGAAAATTTAAATAATAGTGATAACTTGTTACACTCATTAAAATGTCATAAAATGTATGTAAATGTACTAAAATCATCTAAATAAAGTTCAAAATAGCTGTTCTGTTTATTTGAGACGTCATAAAAAAATACATGTAAATATTTCTGCGAAACAAATATTTTTGACAAGATAAAATCATGTGACTATCCGTAATTATTATAGTTAGGGTTTATTTTTAGTGTAATATAATTACTTAAGGGTATACACTACCATTGTCTCGTTGGGAACGCATCAATTTATTTTCGCATATTGAAAAAACAGTTATATTTTTGAACTATTCATTCAAACAAAAATATTCATTCATAAAAAAAATGCATTTAAAGTAATTTTTTATGTACAAGAAATACCGATGATATAAATTTAGTTTAATTGGATAAAAACTAATTTCGAAACGAAATAAAATCGGAAATTTTCCGAATTAATTTTATCAGTTCTCTTTTAATTACAAATGTTTGTAACATTATGAAATTTCAATAAAAGATAGACACGGAGTATTGTAAACTTTTTTGTAGATCTCGATGAGCCACATACTGCGTTTTCATATCATTTATTAATAACTATAACGGCTTACTCATCGTAAGTGAAGAAAGCAGTGAATTTAGTCGTTTCTTTCCGGTTTGAGTTAGAAATATTGCTATATTGCAGGGAACCCTAAACTTTTGGGAATAAATTATAGCCTGTACCCATCAGAAATAATGTTGTTTTCCGTTAGATAATCAGTCAGACTTATCTTTACATACTTAAGAAATATTGCTATATCGTAACTGTTTTGAGAATAAAACATAGCCCGTTTCTGTTTCAAATTACGAAGCTTTCTATTAACGACACTTAGAATTGTCTTTTTATACTAATAATTGTTAATACTATTCCAATAGATTGCACGATTATATCAAACTAGCTGACCCGTGCGAAGTCTTTGCACTATATCGCCATCTAGCGTGTTCCAAGTATACAATTTGGCTAAGTTATTTGATGTGTCGCCCACAGATGGCGCTCATGCCAATTGTTATAAAAATTAATTTTTTTATTAACAAAAAGATTTTTTTCGAATTTTTTTATATTTTTCGCCCAAAGTAGAAAACATAAAATTTAAGTGGGTATTTTTTTTATTTTTTTTGATGCAGTAGTTAAAGAGATCGAGGCGCTCGACCAAAAAACACCTTTTAGAAATAATATATTTAGATAGATAGATACTGATCCCGTAACAAGAGGTATATAAACATATATTTATTATTTATATTTAATAGCAACGTAGAATGATGTTGGAATATATTAAGCATAATATTTATTCTTTGTAATCATCTGTAGACAAGACGAGCAAGGAGCTATCCAAACTTTTCCGACTATTCAAACTTTTCAACTTTCGGGCGAAAGATTTTTCATTTTCATAAATTCACGAGTGCGATATTAGCGAGCTAGTCCGATCATTAACTACTGCTGTTGCTTCAAAGTTAATTACTCGTGTTATAAAGGCAACTCTCCGTGAACAATTTAGCCTCCTATTTAATTAGTGAAGTTTTCTTTTCTATGGAAATATCTGCACTTTTCGCAATAGTGACCCGAATTAGATAATTGGCCGGGCAAATTTTTTTTAATAATCCTGAGAACTCGTACTTTTATGCCTTAATTAAAAAGCTTAACATTTATAATGGGCCAAATGCAAATATACTTTTGTTCCTGCGGAACATAAATCCCTTAGTGGGCTCTCGCTTATTGCGGAGTTACGGGTATCATCATAAGAAAGTAAACGCTGTTTAAATTTGTACAAGTTTTAATTAATGTCCAAGAACTTTTGCGAAAACAATTTTTCTGTTATTATTTTGAAAGAGAAATTGTAAAATTTCGCACGAATTATAGAGAGCTTAGTTAATAATTCATTTTATTTAAATATATTTGAACAATATTTAATTTCACACGAATTATTTGAAATATTACTACTTAAAAAACAATTGACTACAAAAAGATTGACTACTTTATTAAAAAACAGCGACACCTGTTCTTTCATAAGCAGCGTATAGTTTCACAATTCTCCGCTAGATGGCAGTATTTATTTTGTTTTTGTGTTAGTTTTTTTACGTTGAGAATGACAGTATCGTAACTATCTATTAAACTCTAGAGCACACTCATGGGTGCATCCGAAAGTGAGGAAGTTTAGAAGATATTAAAATATTTAACTTGTTAACGAAGCTTTTGCCACGCGAAGAGCGAGCAAAACTTCTATATGTTTTAATAACTCTATTCTAATATCACTATATACGGAATACATTGGCATCACAGAAAGTTTTAATTAACCTAGAATTAAGGAATAAAATGGCCGGTCATTTCATGTGGAGGAGTGAATTACTATGTGGACACAACACTAAATTTAGCTAACAGATCAAAAAATGTGTTCATTTATATCGAACTTTCATAAAATGTACATTTTCAAATATACATTTGTGGATTTGTTCCTAAATAAGCAATCTCCTTCGGTTGTTCGTAACAGTTAAATTGAAAAAACAATTATTAAATAAGGTGGCGTATAAAATGTGTTCGAAACCCTGTTCTCCTGTAGAATTTCAAAATCAAAACATTTTAAGAAAATAACAAAATATTATAACAAAGAAATCAATTACAATTCTTATTGTGGAAAAATTGAGAAATAAGCAACAAGATAGAATTAACAAAGTTAGATGTAAGGAATTATCGATGTTTTCCCGATGTCAGGATCTAGCCGATTCCAAAAGTTTTCAACTTGAATAGAGAAGGACTTTTCATAAAAACTAGTTGTATGTTTGGGTGAAAGGAGACTGAGCAGATTTTAGGAGTGTAGCTGCACACCGTGAGCAGACAAGCAACTGTATCTGCCCCTAAGATATATTGAATTATTTGATTCGTTCACAGTGTTGTAAATAAATTTGAGAACTTCTAGGTTGCGTCGATTATGTAACTGACTAATTTGTATACCATCTGCCTGTACCCGTACGTAGTTGCATAATGCATACAGATTTAGCTACAAATACTTCAAGCGAAAAACTCAATAAATACATCACAAAATATTGGTATTTTTGCGCCTGGTTACTAATATACCTGAAAGCGACACGATCAGTGTCGCTTTCAGGTATATTATGTCAACATTCAGCGGTCGGGAATCTTCGTTTGTTTATGGTTATTTCTGCCTTTCTCATGTTTTACAAGCTTTATATAACTACACATGTATATCGGTCACAATATCAAATTGATTTAAAGTTTGCAAATAAATTTTGGTCTACTAATTATACACAATTAAATGAAACTACGTGATGTAGTATTATTTCTACTTTCTCTAATTTCTTTACCACGACCTAGGTTTCGTTGTGTAACAACATCTTCAGGTGGGATATTAGCAAAGATAGAATAGAATCTTTGCTAATATCCCACCTGAAGATGTTGTAATACAACGAAACCTAGGTCGTGGTAGAGAAATTAAAGAAAGTAGAAATAATACTACATTACGTAGTTTCATTTAATTGTGAATAATGGATTTCTACAAAACTAACGCCAAATATATTCAATACTACTACTTATAATAAAAAAGTCATTTCACTTTAAACCAGAGACGGAATCCTCGATTCCAAAACGATATTCTCACTTGGTTGGTTCTATTATTCATTGGCGTAATTAATCAAAGTACTCAATTACGGTCATTACTTTTACACTTAATTTGAAACAATTATGATGTTACAAACGGATAGATAGACAGACATGACAAAATTAGGACTATTTCTTTTCATTGCCGTTTGACCATTGAACCTTGGAAACAACAGCAATCGTAACATCAACGCCTAGTCAATATTTAAAAAACAGTACCAGAGAGGTTGTGCTCTTTCTCACATGCGCTGTACTTAAAATAAAAGCCGACAAAAACCGTAAATCTTTCGTAAAATCAAAAGTGTATACGGAGTTTTTTTACTGTTTGGTGAATAAACAATTGTCGGACAGCAGGGAACAAAGAGGAAGGAAAAGACGATCAACAAAAAAACGGAAGCAGATAATGGTCGCCGAGTACAATAAAAGGAAATTTTTAGGATATTTTTTATGAAAATTAAACTATTTTACAAAACATTTTAAAAATCAACATGTTTCTTACTCAGATAGTGAATCACACAAACAAATAGAATCAACAAATTCAGCCATAAATTCCGATTTGCACTGTATCCTCATATGTATTTACGTACATACGTACATAAGTACATACGTATATACGAAGAGACCAATGGACTGTAATGCATTTCATTTTATGAAAGGAAATTTAGATCCTAACAATTTATATTTAAAAATTCAAAAATGATATTATCTTTAGAGAAAGCTTTCTTTCTGTAAAGTTTTACTAAATATTGATAACTTGTAAAATTATCCGAGTTATAATCAGTTCAATCGTCGAACTCAACGCTGGATGGCTCAAGACTAGTCGATAACAAAGCATACACTTGCGGGATGTGCAATAATACAGCACCAGGCAAGTTTAACTCTCTTTCCATTTGCACAAAGGTATATCCGTCTACTAAAAGTTAAGAGCGATGAAAATCTTAAACGAAAAATTTCAATTAAGTTTTTCATATTTTCTTCAAAATAAATAACTGATTTTTCTCCTATAGATAATGATGTAAGCACAATCTCGTAGGCGTCAATCTTATCCAATACATATTGTCATTGCTGCCACTCACTTCACTTTGGGTAGAGTAATATTGGTATTAAAAGTATATTTTTGTACACCGATAGTAAATACGAATAACAAGGTAGGTACATGTACATGATATGAACGAGTATATAGTAGGGGAAAACTTTGGGCAAATACGCTGGAGATACCAATAAAATCTTTGTTTACCCTCTTTTGAAGAAGGTAATATGGTTGGATCATTTCTCCGGGCGACGGCATTTTTTACGATTCGCCACATAGCACTCTTCATATTTTTAGTACCGGTGCGGACATAACTCAACTCAACTGCCTGTTAAAATTTCGATTGTCTCATGGAACAGGTGCGTGGCCCACTTTATAAATGATTGTATTATACGTCTCTTGCGATGCTATCTAAGCGCCGACGTCTTTACGATTATTCACATCGGATGGGGCATAAATGATATGTCGATATTGTCTGAAGAAGAAAAAAGTTGGAAGTATGCAAAATTATATTGGTCACTTTGCATACTTCTAATAACAAATAGGTTATGCGGGGTATAATTTAAACAAGAATGGAGCTGTCTCTGAACAGTTGAAACTGATAAACTTACCGTTCTCACAAAAACATTGTGCTTCATTTGGCTGCGTATGTAGTTATTATATCCTCCTTTAAATAAAAAAAAATAATAAAATCCCGAATACACTACTTTTCCCCAAAAGAAGAAGAAGAGAATCACATTTCAGTTAAAGAAAACAAATATTAAAAATCATCCATAATTTTGACATCTGTAAAATTTCATTTAATTGAAATCGGAAATGAATACGTATTTGGCTATACCACAAAAAATAGCTATACTTGCTTCACAAGAAATAGTTTGCACTAATGAAATTCGAGACTCGATTGGAACCGCCTTACTATTTAACCTGAACATAATTTGTACGCACGAAACTTTATTAGAATTCCGTCATCTAAACAATCTAATAATGAAGTATTATTCACATTATTTATTTCCAAATGGTTTAATACAAAATATTGATAAACTGAGATTTTGTTAGTATAGGGACACAAAGACTCTTATTAAAGGACTTCCCTTTTTTCGAACCAAAACATTTAAATCGAATGTAAAAATATGGTACCACTGTTTTTGCGTTAAGAGCAAAAACATTAACACGTACATATATTTTTCGATATTGAGAGCATATATGAATTTATAAATATATAATATATGGCTCCATGTGTATTATATAACTCATAGCATAAAACATTTGTATATGAAGTGTTAGAAAAAAAGATGGGTTGTAGATAATATATTAAATTCGTAATATTAATCATGACACAAATTTAAATCTCTATTCTGATTTTTGCTTGTTATGTTTATCATTAGTTAAAGATAAAGAGACATATTAAACATTCTAAACATAGATGGTATTTTACTGAAAACTTTACAGACAAAGTTAACCATGTTAAAGGTTTGGAATTAAAGGTTAAAGAACCGCCACTCCATCCAATATCAAATCTTTAATCATAGCACGAAATAACTTTGTGAAAAGAGTATTTACACGACTACGCAAAAAGGAATGTTACGTATTTAATTTAATTTTATTTACCCACGTGAATTTTTTTATTTTTCCTAAACAACTCAGCTGATTTTAATAAGTCAAGTCGTTTGAAGTAATATAAAAACATCAAAATGGCGCCCGTAATATTGAAATTTGTAACAAGAGAACAAACACGTATATATATATATATATATATATATATATATATATATATATATATATATATATATGTATATATATATATATATATGTATATATATATATATATATATATATACATATATATAAATATATATATATATATATATATATATATATATATATATATATATTTATTTATAGGTATTGCTAAGTACTTATAATTTAAAAAAAAATATTGGACCTTGAAAGTAATTAATTATAATCATATCAATTAATGATAAGCATTCGCCAGTAAAATATCTCCATCTCAATTGGTCGGTCGCGTATAAGTCCACCAGAGAGTGGGGTGGTGACGTGTCGCGAATATGGTAAAGTGGAAGGGCATATCAACGAGTAAATAATCCAAACGGGTATACACGTGAGGGCATAAATCGTTGTGCATGGAGTTTTCTGAGCACTTTTTAATTTCAGAATTCTGAACAAAAATGTTAATTCTGTGAAGTATGGTAATGAATAACTTTATTTAACGAGATTCTTATTTTACTTTTATGAATTATGAGGATATATATCATCAAAAGATAAATATACCCCTGTCAAAATAAGCCGAATGATAAATAGTCGACGCTTGAGGAATTGAACCTATGAAATATATATTTTTCTTTCATGTTTAAACAGTAAAAACTTTATTATAATTCTACGGGCCATTATAGAAAAAAATCCTGAAAAAAATAAAAGTTTCAGAATCAGAAAAAAGATTAAAAACAAGATTACGTAAAGAAATTGAACCGAAAAGGTAAAAAAATAAAAAATTGAGTTAAACTTACTACTAACGTCAAAGAATCTTAATAACTAATGTTAAAGAATTTTAGCCAGTCTATTCTCAAATGGATATCCTAATTGTATTGCAAATTATTTAAATAAATTTCCCTAAGCAGTTCGTTACTAGGGTTTTTACGCACTATAATACTTTGTTACCGGTATGTTTTTGTTTTGTAGTCGGAAGGCTTCGTAAGATTAGTCAAAATTCGATGAAAGTATAATTTAGGACTCTGATTAAAATAAATATTTTACAAAAAATAATCGTTTTTACAAAAAATAACCTGAATACTTTTATTTACTTTTTTCTTAAGACTTATTTTAAATTTATTATTTTAAAACTTATTTATAATTTATTAAATTTATTAATTAGTAAAATATTATATATATTTGTCCCTCTGTTATTGTTGTTTTTCTTAGAATTTCTCAAAACGTTTTCTCAACTGAAAAATTATATACATATATATATATATATATATATATATATATATATATATATATATATATATATATATATATATATATTTATATACGCACGTCGATAGTAAATTAAGTACTCGAAACATAAATTTCAAATTCCATATGTATAGGAGCGGTGCGGGATATCGTTAACAGCGCTAATTATAAGGATATCAAAAATATTTTATTGTTTTCATGTAGTGTATCTCCAGACAAGTACTAAAAAAAACTCTCAATTGCAAATAGAACTCACACCAGGAGAGTTCTGTACACATCACTACAAACATTTAAGGATTATAATTATATTATTATATTACGCTATTAATCTATTTAAAAAGAACAATTTTTCCCAATGTCAATATATTGAATATATTTGGCGTTAATTTTGTAGAAATTCATTATTCACAATTAAATGAAACTACGTGATGTAGTATTATTTATACTTTCTTTAAGTTCTTTACCACGACCTAGGTTTCGTTGTATTACATCTTCAGGTGGGCTACTAGCAAAGAATCTTTCAATTATTGACAATCACTATTGTCAATATACAAAGTGCAACGTCAATATATATAGTAAAATTATTTCTCACCAAGTAAATATTTAAATTTATTGCCTAGTATACCTCCCACAGGTATAATATACGTATATTTTACAATACCAAGTTATTTTTGGGTTTGATTTACGTCGCTTTTATGGACTAGATAGACTTTTCTATATACTTTTACAGACTCAACTACATTTTATAAATTGATCGACAATTACTATTTTCAGCTGCGATAATTTTCCTTTTAATTTCATTTTACTATTTTGATCAGTATTCAGATATTCGAAAGTAGCGATTTAGCTGGTGAGGGTACAAAATTAAAATATAAAGTTTAATACCTCGTAAATGGATCACCATATCTAAATTCAACAACATCTTACAAAATGGAATAAGAGAAGAAAAAGTCATTCCTACAACCCTAACAATCTTTTTTCATATATTTTGTGTCATAAATATAGATTTCCATGCCAAATTTCAGCTTTGTAACTAAAAGACTGGAGAAGAAATGGCGAAACTATAAGGGTTCCAAGTTTGGCTGCAAGGCCCATTTGAAACAAAAAAATATATATACTCTCACCCTTATTTCGGAAACTATTAAACTTCAAATTACAGAAATAAACAGTTTTTAGAAATCTATAAAAAGATTGTAGTGAAACTATAAGATAAAAAATACTTTACATCATAATTTTTAAAATATTTACTATAATCTGTATCCCAGCTCAATTACATCAGACAATAATAAATAATTATTTGACTAGTAATTCCAAATTAGGAATGACATGAGAAATTAAATAATTTCACCTGAAACGAGGTACGGAACCTACAAAAAGTTTCATACTCAGTGTGATAAAGGAATATTAAATCGTTTCCAAAATATCATAAATAATTTTGCCAGAAATTTATCACGTAAATTTATCACGTAACCTGACAACAGATTTTTAATATTTGAAGTTACCGATGTATGTGTAAGTTCCCTATCGACTGTAGAATATGCGCATTCTTGTCATATTATATTGATCTTTTACGACGGCAATAATGTTTTTTTTTCTAATTTTAATCAGTCATGTTAATTGCTACTAGAATGGACTGGTAACGAAACAAGCCATGCTGCATGTCAAACAAACATGCCAGCACATGAAAGTCATAAGAACTTCATAAGAACATGCTTACTGACCCACTAGGGTCAGTAAGCATGTTCTTATTCCTTTATCACACTAAGTTTGAAATTGTTTGTAGGTTCCGTACCTCGTTTTAAGTGAAATTATTTAATTTCTCACAAGTCATTCCTAATTTGGACTTTCTAGTCCAATAATTATTCAATAATGTCTGATGTAATTAAGGTGGGATAAATATTATAATGAATATCTTAAAAATTATGATATAAAGTATTATTTATCTTCTAGTTTCACTACAATTTTTACAGATTTCTAAAAACTGTTTATTTCCATAATTTGAATTTCAATAGTTTCCGAAATAAGGGTGAGAGTAGACATATTTTTTATATATCTTATAGTTTCACTATTTCCATCTGTCTGTTTAACTGTAAGTCACGTTAGTTTTTTCGCAATATTTTAGTTACAGAGCTGAAATTTGTCATGGACACACATTCTTGTAATTGCTAAAAAGTTAAGAAAGAAAATATATAAAAATAGATTACTAGGAGATATTTTAAAAACATATTTGTGAGGACAATCAAATATCTTTGACCTCAGAATTTGTAGGGTAATATAAAATTTTGATATAAATCTGAAGCTACGCTAGACAAAAATAAAATTGTTTTAATTTTACACCAATTGACATACCTTTACTGTCGGTGAAATTTATTAAGATAAAACAGATTTCACGAGGCGTTTCCGTGCCGTTACTCGTTTGAATATTAAGCGTCACAGACGTTGTTCCAAATTTAACTAAAATCTGCAAATGGTCTCTATTAATTCTGTCCGAGAAAAGTCGTATTTTATTAATATAACCGAATTTCGCGTAACATGAAATTATATTCCTGAATGTTATGTAATAAAATATACACTTATTGTTAAAATTTTCGAATATGAGGATTATTTTTCGAAATAATACATAACATTCCAATAAAAATATTTAATAAAAATAATATTTATTTTAAGAAAAGTCACCTTCTACCGATTTTCCAGCGATTTCTAAAATGTTATGGAAAATTCTCTAACATCTCAGATAGGATATATAAAGACTGCGGCGTTCGATATTCGTTTCAGTTAGGAGCTTGGTTTCGGCGAGTAATGAACAAACGAAACATATAAATCTCAGGAACAGAACTTATAGTGCTCTTCCTTTATGAAAAAGCGAACTCAGCATCACTCAATTAATATTTAAATTAGAAATTTCACATATTTACTTATGTCAAATTCCTCAAAGCAATTCTCTATTAAAATGGGGGTTACTTTAATTGAAAATGTAATGACACATTGCCCCAAATTTTAAACAATGACATGTTTTGGCAACTTCTATGAGACGAATAAGAGTAACCGAATATGAAGATCCCTTTATTTTAATGTGGCATAAGCGACTGCAACTCGATGACTGTTCAACTCATTTTGCAAGATAAACACAAAAGTATCATTTTTTTTATTGATTTAATTTACTAATCGATATTCTTAGAGGACAATCATCAAATGCGTACGCTCTGTTGATCAGAGTCCAATGGGTTGTGTTCATCGGTGCACAAATGAAGTAAATATTTCTTGGCGAATAAGACAGAAGTGATTAAGATAAGAATTATGCGGTGCATAAAAGTAAGTAATTATGTAAATATTGGTAATGCTAAACAATAGATTTATTATATTATATTTTACATTTTTAACGCACCTCATAAATATTTATTAATGCTACTTTACTATTTAAACATCATTAAAATTATATTTTGCTTGCGGGGCCCCTGGGATTAAATAGTTTTATTTTGCTACATAGAAATAGTTTTTATTAAGTAGGTTTTATAACCTGCTTTTAAAATGTAGAGAATGAAATGAAATTTAATGGAAATAGTTTAGGGCAATTATGGAAACATAAAAAGATGATGAAAAGGAATTAATTTTCTTTCTTTTGGAGCTTAAATTATTAAATTACCAAATGCACATGTGTGTATATATATATATATATATATAAAATTACATTTTTTTTTCTTTCAGTTTTCAAATTTTATAGAAGAACAATTTTTCATGTCACAAGAAAAAAATGTTGTCTATTAAGACATGTAGAATATCGTTACAAAAAACTTACGTGGGGCGTTTGCATTGTGATGATATTTGTTTTAAATTTAGGGACTCATATGTATACAAAACAAACTTTATGTCGAAAACTATTTTTGGATTTGCAGCATTTCCTTCAAATGTTGGAGAGGAGAAATAATAAATCTTATTGCATCATGGACGTGTAAAATGATGGCCAAATATAAAATGTATTGCTGTCAATGTATACGAAGGTGGAAGATTGGCATCGGAAGCCGAAACGCTACATTGTGTTACACTGAACCCCTACTGGGCGAGACGGTTAAAACGCATGGGTATTTCTCAACTGCAAAATTGCGGTGCATTAATTTCTAGTTTTATATTTTTATGGTTTTATTATAATTTTTGAAATTAATATTCCGAAAAGTATTCATGTGTGAAATAAGTATTTGGCTCATAAAACAGATTCGGAGTTCCATTTTATGTGAAGGTATCAAAGACAAAAGTAAATCTTTGTACATCAAACGTTTGAAAAGTTACGCGCTATAAAATATTGCAAATTTTTTATTTCAATGATATGTGAATACGTTTTGTTTCATTGCCCAAGTAATAGCAAAATACATTAAAGAGTGTTAAAAAATTACGTTTTATCAGTCAATAGCGATATTTTTCTAATGTAATAATTCCCCCGCAGAAAAATTCTAAGTTAATTCCATTCTATTTCATTAAGATAATTCAAAGCATTAAATGTAATAAATAGGTCTTTTATGTAGTAACAAAAGTCACATTGACAACAACATATGTAATATGGTCCTTTATTAACTATGCATATTGTATCCTGCATAACATCTTAAAGAATGCCAAAAATAAATGTTATGATAAAAGTATTTCAAAATAAATACAATAGGATTTTTGCAAACCTATTTTTAAAGTAGATCCACATATTCAACTGGATTCTACCTTCTCATACTATATATATATATATATATATATATATATATATATATATATATATATATATATATATATATATATATATATATATATATATAATATGCCTTAGAATATTTTGAATATAATTTATATCGATATCATTTCCTATTCCTCATTCGGTTTGATTGTATCCCCTCGTGGGATTCAACTTCCCAGCGATATTTATACGCGTACAGCGGGTAACAAATAGTGGGTTTAATGTGAATAAATATTATATTAAAATTGTATAAATTGTTCATAGCAAAACTAAATAAAAAAGAGAATAGCTGCGAGTTTGTAAAAATATTAAGTGAGGTGTCAATAAGTTGATATTTAAAACTGATATAAGACTAAACCGTTAAACATTTATTAAAAATGTTTCATACACTTTAATTTTTTGTTAAAACAATTGTATAAGATTTACGTTTAACACATTTTAAATTAACCAAAGAAAAGTTCAAATGAATTATGTTCCTAATACAGTAATATGTGATTTAAAAAATAATAATTTCTTTTTGCATTTCATAGTCAAATTCAAAATATACTATTATTTTCCTTCTATTCAGTGTTTCATACCAATTCCAGCAATAAATTTTTCAATGACTTCTGGTTACAGCTTATTAGTAGACAGACATCATCTTACTCACATTCTGCCAAAGCATTTAATTTGCCCACTTTGAAAAATGGAATCAAAAAGGATTTTGTTGTAATTTGTTTGAATGTTTTTCCTAAAACAGATTCTACTAATATCATAAATGTGAAAGTTTGTATATTTATTTGAATTTTTGAATGTTTGGCTGTCAATCACGCAGAAAATACTTCCTGGTTTTATATGAAATTTTGCATACATATAGACAATGACTTGGAATAGGACATTGTTCACTTTAAAAAAAATCAATCTAAAATTGGGGCCGAAAGTGAAAAGTTTCTATATTTGTTCGTTTGAATGTTTATCCATAAATCATGTCAAAAATACTGTCTAGATTAGTATGAAATTTTAAATATAGATGGACTATGACCTGTACTAGACCAAGACCAAAGGGTACTTTTTATCCCGGGCGATCAGTACGAAGTCGCGGGAGAAAGTCAGTTAATAATAAAACATACCCTGTGCTTATACGGATGCATCATTTATATATTTTCATAGTATTTGACTCTCTGCATATGCATAAGCTTAGCTGTATAAATCTTTGCATCTCTGTTCTTTATCAGGGTTAAATTATGATCTCTTCAATTCGTATTTGCCGATTGGTAAACATCTTGAAAAATTTACTCTTCAATTAGTACCATCAAAAATATTTCAACATAAGGCAAATGTCTCATCTAATTCGTTCACTATAAGATGGATACGTTGAGATTTGAATATTTGCACGGACTAAAAGTGGCGAGTTAGTTGCCTCCAAAGTATCAGTGCTAATCGATTATTACGTAATACTATTCCATAAGATATTATAAAATTTCAAGGTGTAGTTTGAGTCAATGCAAACATAAATGACGTTTTCATGAATTTCAGGAGACAGTTTTCATCAGAACAATTTAGCAGAATTATTTATCCTTATCAAATTTAGATCGAATGAACTATGTAAAAGGAATAGAATAAACACAACTTTCGTTTTACTCCGCAACGACACCAATAAAAAAATTAATTCATTGTCGTAACAGCCGCAGTCAGGCATTAAAGGAACTTATCACTCTAATTAGTATCAGAATTATGTCCCAAATTCGATAAATTTCTTAGCGAACGGAACAAAAGCCCACATCATAAACCGCCCCTTAACTATGCAATAATTTATTTAATGGACATTACGACAAACAAGCGCCTACATCAGTTTGCTTGATAGCCGTATTAATCACATTAGCGAGCGACGGAACGACTGTTGTTCGATACTTTTACGTAACTATCTTAATTTATATATGTTACAACAGTAGAGGGCGAGTAAAAAAGTGTCATAAACGATTAGAATATGGAATGAAGACGCGCAATATTCCTCTCTCTTTAAAGACGTCCGCATTAGGGCAGCTAAGTATCGTTTGACTGTTACAAGAGGCAAAGGGAGTCTGGTGAGGAATATAAATAATATTATTAGCGGATGTTTTTCGACATATTGCCGATGTAATATTTTATGACCGACACCGGTTAATAAAACTCGAACGATATTAAGGAAGGCTAATTGTTTTGTTTTTAGAGGGCCATTTTAATTCTCAGTCCGCACTGGTTGTTAGTGTAAATTGGTGGTTCAGATAATTTCCAAGGGTTACATGTTATATTATTAAATTAAAAAGTGACTGAGTTATGTATTTTGCTGGATATAAATACTAACATAAAACTGTACTAGTCTAGTAACGTCTACGTCAATAACATCAAATTGACACTGGAATAAAGCTGTTAATTTTTTGTACTTTTATCAGTGGTTAATTAAAATAATGGACTATGGGTTATATCTGTTACTAAATATCCGTTTACATATGTTAAATAGGTTAATTTTTTAATGAAGTATCTCAAACGTACAATTAATGTGAAAAGATTAAACGGTTGCGTGTAAACATATTTTCAAGTTCATAAAAGTTTATTCCGGGAAACTTTTTTGTAATAATTATTGACATCCTGACGAGTAATTTCATAACTTTTCACTGATTTATAACACTATAAAGCCATCTACCGGTTATTTATCTAATTATTTTCGTCGCCGTAGTATGTTGGGTCGATCACGAGGCATACGGCCCTTGACGATGCAGTGCACCGGGTTTGATTCCCTGCCTTTCGTCGAGTGTGGATAGACCGGTGTTATGGTTTGCTATAAGATTGCTCTCGTAATAATAAATCCGCCTATGTATTACTTAGGTACATTAAAGTAGATAAATGTAAAAAAATAAATAGTTTTAAATATTTTCAGAAACGTTATTGTAAATAAAAAATGAAGATTTTTTCGTAAATTGAATAAATTTAACATTCTTTGATCTGTAACGCAGGATAAAAGACGTATGATAAACATGGGGTCATATTTAAATAACAATTCATCAATTATAAATTTACAGTCCATCATTGCTTCAGAACAATGATTTAAGTTATTAAAATCAAAGAAGTAAACTACAATGCAATAAAGGTCACGAAACCTAGAAATTCACGATCCGCAATCGCGCAGGTGATGAATAACCAGTTATTGCGATCACATGTTTCAGCTGCCTAAGCCAGTCGGGCCTCGGTGCCTGCAAAATATAACATTACTGCTGACGACGCAAATTCTACTTTCCATATATATTCAAAGCACCCTATTTAATGCATTTAATATCTGACCAGCGTTTTGTCCGTCGATGATTTAATGTTTCCATATTACAATATTTAAAGTGAATGTGTTCGAGTTAAGATCTAATTTGTATTCGGACGATTCCCAAAGTTAAAGAAAAGTAGTTTTTACGTGAATATAAATTAAACAATATTTTCAAGATGATGTTTCTCCTAACATAAAATCATTTCATTTATTTTTTTAACGAATGTTTATGTCAAATCGAGCCACGTGTGTACTTCGTTAACAAATATGAAACGTTAGCTGGTACTAAAACAGCCGTGTGACGTCCAATGTTATTTCCCTATTAACACAATTCGAACGGTATACGTTAGCTCCGCTAACAAGAAACTCGCACGATTCACAAAATTTCAAGGAATAAAATTTTTTACATTACTACCAATTACCAATTTATTGATGACGATATATGTCCTGGCCTAAAATAATCTTATTTAGTTTTTTCCGAATATTTATGTCAACTTCGACACTCACGTGTAACTTCTTTACATAAAATGGGACGTTAGTTGGTATTAAAAGAGTCGGGTGACCCTCAATGTTATTTTCTTATTAATACGATTCTAATGCCATCTAAGGGCGCAGTTAACAACTAATTCGCACCCATATATAGAAGGGTGAATCCTAAAGAAATTACATTTCCTTTTTTTTTTAAATACTAGATTCCACTATTTTTTTATTTTAAATATTTAATAATTGTTACGATGACCAATTGTACAATGTTATGAAAATGGGCCTAAAAATGTCAATTTTTTTTATTTTTTATATTATACGTAAAAAGTTGTTGCAACCAAATCAACAAAGTTAATATATTTTTATTTTAGTTTACCATAATTGATCTAAAACTATTTCTTTTAAATGGTTATGATTTATGCTCTACGTTCTGCATACATTTTTGTTCTACATTTCAAAACTATGTTATAATCCCTACATAATAAAAAGTGATTTATCTTATTTATATATTTAATCCCAAACACTTGAAAAATTTTAAAGAATTTTAATGGCGTTTAACTGCCTGAATAGCATTAATAAATAAATATAGAATATAATTTAATAAAACTATTATTTTGACTTACCGATGTCTATTTCTTGTACTCACCGCATAATTCATGGCTTCAAATTTAGAAAGTAATTAGACAATGTTTTCTTCATTTGTTCCGCAAAGAAAATAGTCCAGCGTAGTCAGGTTAACAGAACCTGCACGCCCGGCCACTGTGCACTGAGGATATTGATCGTTTTTTTCACTTTTTGCATGTATCATATGAAATGAACTGAACAGTCATCGAGTCGTAGTCGAGATAAAGATATCCGTCTTCAATTACTTCTTAAATTATAGAATTAACAAAATATCTCGCTGTTTAAAATTTGAGGGAGTACAGTTAGTCAAATCATTACGTTTCAAATTAAGGCATCCCACATGTAAAAAAAAACTGTTTTTGGAAATCCGTTTTGAGTCTTAAACCTTAAAGCAGACGTGCACATTTCTGCAATTGGTCATTTCTGCGGTATGACATCGGTCCACAGAATATTATGAAACCGCATATTTGTTATCTGACGAAAAATTCATTATACGTGGGCCGTGAAGGGTTTTATTAAAATTTTGTACGAATTGATAGTGGAATGCATACAGACAATGGCTTTTTCTAAATGAAACCTATTTGGTATATCATACCGTAACGCTGAACACAAAATTTAAAATATTTTTTTTAATCCCTACGGCTTCCTAAGCGATTTGATTTTCCTCAGCCTGCCTTACTTTTGACAACTTCTCTTTCTCTTATGTTATTAAAATCCCATGACGCTGGTGAGTGCAGGTCTTCTGTTGGAAAATTCAGTTATGCAGACACGACAGGCATAGGCTAATACTAGACAGTATTAGCAACAGTGTAATAATAATGAAATTAAGAATGTAGTTTTTTTCAAATTTCACAAACTAGTATTTAATGTCATTTGACACAAAGAAGGCTACGAATCGCCTGGTTGTTTTGATTAAGTTAACTTAGTAATTATTACCTCTCATGTTGCACCCCTGGATTATTATACTACTCGTAAAGTATTTACATCTCAAACCGCCTACAATGTGAACGATTTGTGGTAAACTTAAATAAGAGTAATTCTAGCATGAGTGTACTCAGCATAAGCATAATAATTGTATCATAATTGTATGTAGCATATTTGTTATTAACAGTTTAAGAGCTCCAAAAATTTTCTTTTTTTCTTTTTTTTGCATTAATGATTCATACAAATTTTAATAAAAAAGTTAAGCTTTTCAAATCTTCATAATGAAGGTTTCTCGTCGATGAAAATAGCTAGTTCCAATATTCCGAGTATGAAACATCTATATATAAATAAACAAAAACAAACATATTTTAATTGTGAACGCATCTATATTAAAAATAATACGTGTTTGTCCAAGTTTACAAAGAAATATCTCTCTATCGCCTCAATAACGATGGCTAAAGGATTCTCGCTACATGTTTACTCTTACTACCCATCCACAAATATGATACACTCAATATACTCAAATAATGGAATACATGTCCGATATACACACGTAACACGAGATGAGTAGAGCAAAAATCTCATAATTGTTCCAGATGAAAATGTCGATGTAGTGCCCGGAGCGAGACAGCGTAATTTAATTAAGCAAAGACCAACAATTTTTCGAGACAGAATTCCCATGTAGTACGTTAACATTCAGAGAGGCGACTTTTGTTGGCGAGTAAACATGACACATAGGGCGGAGTTAAATGTTCGCGATCAACTTTCAAAGAATAAAAAGCTTGCGGTGAATAACATCTAATCTTATCTACCTAACTTTAAAACTTTATTGAAATTAGGAAACTTTTATTAAGTAAAAATTTTGTTTTATTGACAAATGAAAAAAATAAGAAAATGTTTATTTTTGGGAATTATACGTAAAAAGAAAAAAACGGAACCCTGATGTGGTCAGTCACGTGACAGCCTGTCTGTCACTGCCTTTCTTTCAGAAACCGTTCAACGTGAGAACTTGACATTTGAAAATTAATAAAATGTGTTAAATTGTACAAATCTATAACTAAACTTAAACAATATTTATAAAGATTTTTAGAGGAAAATTAAGTACTCGAGAAATAATCCCTTTAAATAGATTATATGGTGTAGTAGCGATAATTAAATGGATCTCAAAACTATTTTTATAATTTTAGGAAGCATGTACTAAAAATATGCACAAAAACATATACTTTTCCCTCTGTATCCAAGTACTAAACAGATAACCGAACTTTTAGGAACCTGCACAGAATTACAGAAAAACCAAAATGATGATTCTACAACTCACAATGTTTGAGATACTTACGATAACATATATGCCCTCATCCATCAACCCCATAACTAAATACATTAGGTATTATCAAATATTTATAGCGCTAAGAAATCCATATTGGTAATGACTCGTGAGAAATAAAGTAATTTCACTTCAAACGGGGCCGGAAGCCCTTACTGCTCGAGTTAGAGTCGCACTGGGCCGGTTTGTTCAAATACTTCAGATATTAATATCTTTCACCTCGGAGGTTGAGATCGATATTTAACACAAAACTGACTTGAAATCTGTCGTCTGGGAAAGGAACTAAAACAATGCAATAATCATAAGTTCTTTAGTTACATAAATAAAATAAATAAGTTTCAAATGGACATTTCCTTTTTCCTCAAATCTTTGTTTTGGCTGTATCGTTTTGGAATTAGTACTACAAAAATGGAAAATTAAAAATTTTCCAGGTTATAATAATGTCCACGCCGGTCAAGTCATTATAGAACCAAAAGTTCATTTTTAAAAAATCTGTCTTTGAAGCAAATATATTTTAGTTATTAAAAAATTCAAACCATATTAAAAAGAAATAAGTAATATCTATGGTTAATTTTTGACTAAAACGATTAAATATG
The DNA here is from genome assembly GCA_039881145.1 of Druceiella hillmani. NCBI lineage: Eukaryota > Metazoa > Arthropoda > Insecta > Lepidoptera > Hepialidae > Druceiella > Druceiella hillmani. The sequence goes on along the minus strand of JAYKKI010000098.1, from coordinate 1,619,374 downwards.
GGCTACTATACAAGCACCAAATATGAACGTGGCGTTAATTATAAGAAATACCACCACTAGGCATATGCGATGGCTTTGCTACTATTATTTTGTCTCATTTATACGAGTGTAAACTATCAAAAGAATTGAAATATTTTAAATATATTTTCTGCCCCTTGAGCATTATTTTACGCAGGATCTTACATGCTCCAGGTACTTTAGTTTATGGGAAACAGTTTCCATTTTATAAACTCCTTTTATTTCCAGATACCTAACACTGTTACGTATCATTCGTAACTTTTAGATTTTTACTTGTCATTAGTATTTTATTGACATCATGAGTATTTTTTGCTACAGATTTCATCTTGGTCGAGCATATGTATTCTATAAAATCCATTTACAAAGATTCAATTTGTCATCACAGTTTGTCACCTCTGTGGAGAAAAAGCGCCGATCTATTTTATTTACACAAAATCATATATGCGCATGTTGGTTGTTCCTTCCTCCTCTCTCCACTCAGTTAAACCTTGCCGAGATTATCTGTACGACAAGTTTATAACAATAATATCATCTTTTATAACCCGATAACTTGAGTGTGCCGATTACATCACGATATTCTTTCTGAATATTCTTTGTAAACGTTTGAACAGAAACCATAGACGTTTAAAAATTAAGTGCGAAAAATATTATTTATAAATTAAAACAGCCAAAATGGAATAAATTATAAGTTTAGTATTTACAAAATTTAATAAATTCAATGTTAAAACGAATATCACTAATTAATTCATAAGTTACGAAATTGAATGAACGAAGATTTTCACCAATGTAACTTACCTTAGATATGCATATATAAATATTCTAACCATTTAGATTTATAATCTAGTTTTAAATTTTGATGTTTCTATCGTACATTTACTTCACTTTAACTTGTTTTGTGAACCTTTGTACAAATAAATAAGTTATTAGTTAGCTATTAGTTATGCCAACCAGAAATCTGACTCTACACTTTGTATTTTCGATATTCAAACATACAGGATGAATATTCCAGTTAACATAAACACTCTCATCAGTAATCTCCGTATCTGCTGCCGCATCTTGACACAGATTTGTTACCTATTGGTTTGAATATTATCACTTATCTTTAGTTCAACCTGATTTTAAAATTTAATCATCGTTAAAGTGTTGTATACCGTTAACAACCGATAATGAACGAATATATAGTGAGCGAAAGCTTTGGGAAATTACGTTGGTGATACCACTAAAATATTTATTTACACCCTTTTGTAGAATATAATACGGGTGGATCATTTCTCCTGGCGACGACGTCTTTTACGATTAGCCGCATAACACTCTTCATATTTTTAGTATCGACACGGATGTAACTCGACTCAATTGCCTGTTAAAATTTCGATTGTCGCATACGACAGGCTCTGGAACCCCTTTAAAAATGATTGTATTTTATGTCTCCCGCGATGCTATCTGAGCCAGCTTCTCCGCAACTTTTCATATTGGGCAGGATTTAAATGATATGTTGGTGTTGCCTGGAGAAGAAAACATTCCGAAGTGTCCAAATAATATTTGTGTGGCTGTTAGCTTTCGTATAAAATGTCAAAAGATTTTGAGAGGTTAGATTTGTTTTTGATTCAGTATTTTATTGTAAAAAGCTTACCTGTCGAATTCAGATGATAAACCCAAAATAAGGGCGTTAAATGTTGTTTCTTTTATCCACAGGTGAGTAAATGTTTAGTTTATAAGATAATCTTACTAGCAAATTGTAGAAGGAACGTTTTACAAGTAAATAAATCTTTTATCCACAGAAACGCAATTACGTCTTTATTTCAACAAGTTCGAAACATAATCCAATAAAAACATTATAAAACAACATTTTCTGCATATATTTCGAGAGAATAATGGATAAGTTAAGATTTGATTTTGCTGTGAAGACAGGATCCGAGGGAAAAACCAACATTTTATGCATAACCTCAATGGCCACAACTAGTGGTCAGATCTATGGAATACCAACGGAATATCAACCAGTGAATCAACACAAAGCAATTATGACTACTACAAACTATGCCAAAATAAAAAAAAACATTGCAAAGGAAGCACCAAACAAGGAAAATTTGGATAACTTTGACAGATGAGATATCGGAAGCATATGTGGATGAGGCTCAAAACTTGCAGTTTAATGATGTTTATCTAGAAGAAATAATAGAAACTGAATGTGATCCAAAGTCTAAATCTAGGGGCTCAAACAACTCTTTGGAAAAACTGTTAGAAAAATTACTCGAAGAAAAAGAACAAAAATCAGAAACTCAAAATCTAGGCAAGATAGCGAAGAATTTTATGATAGAAAAGTTCACAAGTAAAACCACTAATGCCCACCAGTGGATTAATAATTTTAATAAAGAATGTGAACGTTTCAAAGTCAACGAAGACAAAAAGAAAATAGAGATTTGAAAAAATTTTATGGAGTCGTCAAGTGTACATTGGTACGACTGTATGCTAATCACAGCTAATCACAGTAGAATCAGAGTGGAACAAATGGGAGAAATGCTTTTGTGAGACATTTGCAAATAAAGGTTGGTCATCCATGAGATATGCTCTAGGTTTTAAATACCAAGCAGGTCCGTTACTCGAGTACGCTCTAAAGAAAGAGAAATTACTACTGGAAGTTAGGAAGAACATTGATACTGGGACTCTCATTGATCTCATAGCATTCGGCTTGCCTAATTTTGTTGCCGATAAAATCGACAGAGAAACTTTGCAACAAACAGAAGATTTGTATAATGAAATAGGAAAACTAGAACACCTCGTTGGGAAAACTAAGTATGAAAAAAAAGGATTTACAAATTCTGACCTTAAACAAAAAAAATTTGAAGAAAGAAAACCATGCCAAATTTGTGCCAATGAAAAAAAAGGGAAACGCTATCACCCAGAGGAGAATTGCTGGTTTAAAGACAGAACTCAGAAATCAATAGTGAGAACAGTAAATAACTCCGAAATAGAAACAGAACTGAATAACAAAGATCCAAAAAACTAGAGGTGCCACCATTAATAAAAATAAATTTACTATTGAATGACACTGTGAAAGTAACTGGAATTTATGATTCAGGTTCAAATGTGTCATTAATTAATGCTAAATTATTAAATATACGGAATGAAGAAAAAAGTACAGATAATACACAAATAGTAAATTTAAAGACTATTAATGGTGAGAAAACAACTAAAGGTATGGTTACATTAAAAATTAAAATATATAATGTAGAACAAAACATGGATATTTTTGTCATAGACAAAGAAAATTTTAAATATGATTTCCTAATTGGTTTAGATTGTATAAGAAAATTCAAGCTTATTCAAAATGAAGACTTAAAAATAACACAAAAAGGTCAGAAAGAAGAGCTTAATATAAAAAACGACACAAATGTCAACATTCCTGATGTACTAGGAGACAAAACTGAACCAAGATTCGGAAGCCCTAGAATGGAGAAGGTGAAAAACGAAATAAACTTCAATGAACATATTAAAACTGATAAATTTGAAAAGATCGTTAATCATCTAGATAAACAACAACAATTAGAGATTGACGAGCTCATAGACAAATTTAAGACTGTCTTTGCTAAGGATAAATATGATGTCGGCACTGTACGATATTATGAAGCTCATATTGACCTGATGGTGGATAAATACTGCTGCAAACGTCCATACAGATGTATAGCTGAAGATAGAAGAGAGATAGAAAAACAAATATAGAGAGATAGAAAAACAGTAACTCTGGCTTATAAAAAGGAAGATGAACGAAAAACAAGACTTTGTATAGATTTCAGGGAATTGAACAAGATAATCGTCCCATAATCACAGCCATTTCCATTGTTTGAAGATCTAATGACAAAAACAGTAAACTGTAAGTATTTCTCAACGTTTCATATTAATTCAGCGTTTTGGTCAATTCCATTGAAAGTACAGGATAGGTACAAAACGGCCTTTGTTACTCAGGAAGGTCATTTTCAATGGACATGCTTACCATTTGGACTGCTCCAGACATTTTTCAAAGGATAATGACTAACATCATAAGAAAGAATAAGCTCTCTGATTTTGCAGTAAGTTTCATAGATGATATACTCATTTATTCAAAAACCTTTGAAGAACATATATCACATATATCACGGTTACTGGAGGCAATACAAACGGAAGGGTTTAGACTAAAACTTACCAAGTGCATATTTGCAAGTAGTTATGCCAAGTATTTAGGCCACATAATAGAAAACAATTCAGTGAGGCCTCTAAAAGGTTATTTGGTAGCAGTAAAAGATTTTCCAATACCAGAAACAAGGAAAAATGTACGACAATTCCTAGGAAAAGTAAATTTTCATCACAAGTTTGTGCCACACAGTGCTATCATCTTGGACCCGTTACACAATTTGTTAAAGAAAGATGTGAAATTCGTGTGGACTGAAGAATGTCAAAAATCATTTGATAAAATGAAAACACTACTGTGCTCTGTACCAATTCTGAAAATTTATGATCCAGAATTACCAATAAATATTTATACAGACGCAAGTGCAAAAGGAACAGGCGCAGTGTTAAAACAACCTGATAAAAATGGAGACAATAAACCAATTGCTTATTTTTCAAAAAAATTAACAGGTATACAAAAAAAGAAGAAGGCAATATACCTAGAATGTTTAGCAATAAAAGAAGCTATAAAATACTGGCAGCATTTGCTTATGGGAAAGGAGTTTACGGTGTATTCTGATCATAAACCACTAGAAAACTTGAATATTAAAGCAAGAACTGATGAGGAGCTCGGAGACCTAACATATTATTTATCCCAATACAATTTCAAAATTAAATATAATCCTGGAAAAACAAATATAGAGGCAGATTGTTTGAGCAGAAATTCAGTCCTAGATCCAAGTGAAAATAATGATGATGATGCTTTGAAAGTGGTAAATTTAATAACCATAGAAGAAATAAAAATAGATCAAAATTCAAATCAAGAAATACAAAAAGACAAAAATGGACTTATACTAAGAGATGAAATATACTACAAGAAAAATAAAGGAAGAGACAAAATTATACTATCAGAAGGATTAAGCAAAACATTGATAAAAAAAGTACACATTACTTATTGCCACCTAGGAACAACACAAATGATAAATAAATTAACACCATACTATTCAGCGAAGAATATCATAGCAAAAATTAAGCAGACTTGCGAAGAATGTGAAATATGCATTAAAAATAAAACAAGGAGAAAGCCGAAATATGGATTATTGTCACATTTAAGACCAGCAAGACACCCATTTGAAATTGTATCAATTGATACAATTGGTGGTTTTGGGGGATCTCGCTCAACAAAAAAGTACCTGCATCTTTTAGTTGATCATTTCACTAGGTATGCTTATATCTTGACGTCAAAAAACCAAAGCTCTAACGATTTTATTAAACTTATTCAACAAGTGACACAAAGTCATAAAATTGATATGAAATTAACGGACCAATATCCTGGTATAAACTCTAAAGAATTTAAGGGATTTCTGAAAGATAACAGTATAAGAATAATTTTTACTGCGGTGGACACTCCTTTTTTAAATGGGCTTAACGAAAGATTGAACCAAACTTTAGTTAATAAAATAAGATGCCAAATAAATGAAAACGAAAAAAAGATTGCATGGACAACAATAGCACAGAATTGTGTAAAGAAATATAATGAAACAGAACACACTGTTACCAAATTTGCACCAAAATACCTATTGGAAGGAGAAAATGTAAATATTCTTCCATCAGAACTAAAAACAAGATGTTCAATCTGAGAAGAGATAGAAAATTAGCTTATATAAATGCATTTAAATCTCATGAGTATAATAAGAAGAGATATGACCTATCAAGGAGGGAATATGACTTTCAAAAAGGAGATAGAGTCTATGTGGAAAACGGTAATCGACTAAATAGGAAGAAAACAGATGAACTGAGAATTGGACCCTACGAGATCTTGAAAAAAATTTCTAATACAATTTATGAAGTAGATGCCGATAACAAGAAGGAACAATCAAATTTGTTACATGTTACAAAACTTACTCCATTGTCGATTGAGAAAGGAACAATTACGTGCAATCACACTTGTAATTGTTCTTCTCTCGGAGGGGAGATGTAAAGAAAACCTATAGGTATCCTTTCATTTTAACTTTGCCGCGTTATCTATGATAAGTTCCATAGAGGTCACTGTTAGCTTTCGTATAAAACGTCAAAAGATTTTGAGAAGTTAGATTTGTTTTTGATTCAATATTTTATTGTAAAAAGCTTACCTGTCGAATCCAGATGATAAACCCGAAATAAGGGCTTTAAATGTTGTTTCTTTTATCCACAGGTGAGTAAATGTTTAGTTTATAAGATAATGTTACTAACAAATTGTAGAAAGAACGTTTTACAAGTAAATAAATCTTTTATCCACAGAAACGCAATTACGTCTTTATTTCAACAAGTTCGAAACAGAATCCAATAAAAACATTATATATATATATATATATATATATATATATATATATATATATATATACATATATATATATATATATATATATATATATATATATATATATATATATATATATATACATAGATCATAAATATTTATTTCCACAGCTTAGAATGTCCAGTTATAAAGTTTAGAATAATAAAAAGTAAAGTTTAATCAGTAAGTGTTTTGGTATGAAGTGGAAGAAAAATTTTGAAAACGTTTGAGAGGGTATACACCCTCTCAAACGTTTTCAAAATTTTTCTCTTCCTTTTCTCTCTCCTCAAACAATCTTACTACTTACAATGTTTACACGAAAAAACAATTTGAGATGTTGATCAATCAGTAGGCAATGACGTTTCAAGAGTAGAAAAGTAAGGTATGAAATAACCGTTTATGCCTAGCATTGGTAGATCCGTCGAGTGTATTTCACACAACAATTTTTAACTCTCATTTTATTTTAAGTTAAGCTAGTGTTAAAGGCAAACGAAAATAATCTTTAGATATCAAACTATTTGTCTTGTCTTGGCCGTGTGGTGAATGTAGACAAAAGCATACAATCTTGTACTACTAGGTAACTCGAAGCATAATTGAAACCGACTCCAAAATTTATTGAATATAAGACTTTTTATTTATCGAGCCAAACTTGAAATACTTCAAAATTATCAAGTCTCTAGAAACTTGAATTAGTATTTTTTTTTTAATTTTATCAGACACGTTTTTATGATAATAACTAGCTGTTTTCATTATTTTTACACGAGAAAAGTTGTGATATGTGACATATTTCTAGATCGCCAGACTTCCTCTCTCTTAGTGCAACAGGATGCAATAGAATACGATTATAGTTCAAAAAATATTGATAATACTGTAGTTACAAATATGTAAATATAAGTGCGTCATTAAATTTAATAAAAAATATTAAAAATAAATTCCGCCATTTAGTGAAGTATTATTGAACTATACATTCAAAATAGTTTCTTATGAACGAAACAGAGGTCGCTGCTAATTAAGCATTATTCCGTAAATTAACTTAGCAGAGTTGAGCAGTAGTTGTGATTCTGTTGAAAAGGTTGACTAAGTTGTTGATGTAAGAAAATTCAAAGTTTCCTTAAAATTCACCCAATAATTTTTTGTGTAACACAGTTATTATTGTTTTTTTGTATGGATAGATTAGTTTTACATTTATATTCGCCATTTTATTAGTTCCCATTTTTAGAAACAAAAAATTACGTCCTAACATTAAATATGTTAATTACTTTTGGAGTCTACTCCTTAAGAATGGATTTTCGTGATTATATGCTAAGCCAAATTAGAATTATTAGTACAATCGTAGACTAAACATTATTATGTATACGTGTGTGTAAGGAATACATACATGAGTATACACATGTGTGAGAAATGCAAACCTAATATGAACTTAAATAAAACGAGACAAATAAATATATCAGAGATGATACAGGAAAAGATATAAAGGTAAAACAAATTTAGACCCATAAATTATACTAGATAATGTGTTTATATGAATTGACTTTTGAGCAGGGGTGCTGTCATTATCTTCTCTATATTTACAGTCGATTCCATAAACTTATAACATTTATGGCAAATTGTTTTGATAATAGAGCAGCTTAGTACTAAAGGATTAGGAGGGTCTTCTTATCTTTTCATAATGGTTCAAAGCCATGAAATGGCCGGAATTTATAAAATGGTTATAAAGTATACGTGAAGGATATGGATTTCACCATTAACAAATCTCTAACCACATGAATTAAAACTAATTTCGTAATAAATCCCCATGTTTTTTGAAGTCGAAAATAAATCGTGTAGACATATTTATAAGTTGTTTTAATTTTCTGGAAATATATTTGATTAAATTTAAATAACGCTAATTCTGTATCAACTTTATAATAAGCTCAACAAAAGATCATCCAATAAAGAATACAAAATACCATAAAAAATTAACATAACCGTTAATGTTATCATTATATACCCATCACCGTAATGAAAACATTCAACTTTTACGACTATTTAATAACCGACAAGGATGCAGGTGTACTGGTTACTTGCGGTATTTACAGGGCTAATTATGCCTTCACTAATGATCTTTCAGGTAACGGATCAGTTACTTAAAGTTAAACGATCACGGGCGCGTTGCGGACGCGATTCCAGCAGGGAACAACGGCTGCTCTTAGTTATCTCTAAATTCACAGGGGTCGGCACAGAACTGTGTTCAGTTTGCATAATCTTTACATAATTTGGTTTCCTGTATGTGAAGTTTAGTTGTGTTTTCAACGAATTCATATTTTAATATTGCACTAAGATAAATTATAACTAGGCGACGTTTGTCTTTAATACCGGTCTAACATCTAAAAGTTTATTTTTATCAATTGCCAAGTTCTCTAAGGACGTTCGTTTATTTTCGTAGCTCCATAAAATGGCAGATAAATTTAATAAAAGCTTTTCTTTACCTGTATTTTCTTTATCCGACCATGACATTCAAACCATTAATCGTAGACTTTCTGTGATACAAAGAGGGTTAACTGCAAAAATGTAAATTCACAAAGTTGTAAAAATTAGTTTTTATTCGTGGTTTCCTTTAGCTAATTTATTATTTAAATTATTATAAATTGTCATTTATCTAATTACCCAATAATGTACAATGAATCGCCTGGTGATTGCGACTAATTAATACAATTTAACCAATATTAACCATGCGATTTTAATATTTTGCAAGGCGATGTTAATATTTGTCCCTGTCTTTGCCACACCGTGCCATAAAAAATTACGTTATACTAACTGTGACCGCGGTTTCGTCCGAAGTCAAAAATTTTCTAATACGCGATCGCAGCTCTGTCCACCGCATAAAATTGTGAATTTGAACCATTCTCGAATCAATTTAATCACGCATACAAAATTTCATAAAAATCAATCCAGCCATTTTGGAGGAGTTCGTTCATACACACACGGATAGAAGAAATATGTACATGTATAAAGATTAAACTCATTAAAATATTATATACATATTACTGGACAAAATCTTTCCTGTCATAAAAAAATATAGTAAACACTTATTGTGAGGCGTTTCCGACGGTTTAATGATTTGTTTTGTAAAAAACAAAACTTTAGTATAGTATTCGGGTTCGAATATAATCAAGCCGAATACAATAACAGATTCAGTTAGTACTTGAGAAGATTTATAATATTGAATATGATTTCGCAATGATATGCAAAAGAATATTTTTATTGAGTAATAACTGCAGAACTAATTTCATTCTATTTGTCTATAAATCGCAATGCATTTATTAATTTCTGTACCAAGATAAATAATGAAAAAATATCACATATGATTGAACATTAAATTCACAATTAGCTCAGGTAGGTTTGAATTAGAAATTATATTAAATTATTTTCATAACGAAGCTCGTATGGTAGCCCTACATATATGCACGTTGAATGTACAACTTGTTCAAAGTTTGCCCTTGCAGATTTGCGTGCGAACTTTCACTCGTGTAATTTTGTTTTTATTTCTAATCCACACCCGTACAACATGCACACACATCGAATATAAGTAATTAACAAATTTTAAACACGGAAGTTTAATATAAAATGAATAATACATTATTCTATATGCAATTTTGCATACGATGGATCATGACGAAAGGCCGCTTTTTATTCCGGGTGACGTGGGCAAAGCAGGAGGAGGAAACTAGTTAATAATAAAATACACTCCGCGCGTGTACGGATGCGTTATTTATATATTTTTTATAATATTTGACTTCCCGTAGATGCTTAAGCTTAGCTATATAAAGACTCGAATCATGATCACGAGTTGACATCCATCAAACTTCATATCACTGTTCTTTATCAGGGTTAAGGTAAGATCCACTAATTTTATATTTGTCGAGAGACAAGCATCATAAAAATTTACTATTCGATTGGTACCATAAAAAATATTTCAACATGAGGCAAATGCCTTGTTTAATTAGCCTATTGCAAAACGGGCACGTTGAGATTTGAATATTAGCACGCACTATTGGTTTTGAGACATCTACTCTTACCACGTAACATATTTGCAGTTTGATTCATTACATAAAAAATTGACATTTCTCTGAATTTTATCAGAAAGTTTTTATCAACATAATTTAGCAGAATTAGTTACCCTTTTCAAACATTCATTGTCCTCCGCAACGACATCAATAAAAAAATTATTTCATTTTCCTAACATTTGCAGTCATGGATTAAGGGAATTTATCACTCTAATTAGTATCAAAATTATATCCCAAATCCGATAAATTTATCGCCAAAACGGAACAAAAGCCCACGTCATAAACCACCACTTAACTATACGATAAGACAATTTATTTAATGGACTTTACGACGTATAAGCGGCTACAACAGTTTGCATGATAGCCGTATTAAGCACGTTAGAAAGCGACATAACGGCCGTTGTTCGGAACTTTTACGCCACTATCTTGATTTATGTATGTTAGAACTGTAGATGGCGAATAAAAACTCGTCATAAACGATTAGAATATGGAATGAAGACGCCCAATATTCCTCTCTCTTTATTGACGTCCATCGCCTCGCGTGTACCATGTCGAAAATATAAGTTAAATACCGTTTGAATGTTGCAAGAGGCGGAGGGAGCCTGGCAAGGAATATAAATAATATTATTAGCGGATGTTTTTCGACATATCGCCAATGGAATATTATATGGCCGACATTATTAATAGAATTCGGACAATAGGAAGGAAGGCTAATTGTCTTGTTTTATGTCTGTTTTATAGAGGGCCATTTATATTCTCGATCCGCAACTGGTTGTTTGGATAAATTGGTGGTTCAGATGACTTTCAAATGTTATATGTTATGTTACTCAATTCAAATACTGACCGAGTTATATAATTTGCTGGATAAAAATTCGAATACAACCCTGTATAAGTCATATTGACCACTGGAATAAAGCCGTTAATTATTTGGAGTTTTAACAGTGGTTAATTAAAATAATGGACTGTGAATCTGTAACTAAATATCCGTTATTAAACAATTACATGTAAATATATTTACGCGTTTATAAAAGTTTGTTAAGTTAAACTTATTCGTAATAATAAGTAAACCCTTGACGAGTAATTTCGTGACGTTTCACTGACTAAAGTCACCGTGGTGTGTTGGGTTGGTCACAAGAGCTCACAAGTCACAAGTCGCAAGGTCACAAGGTTCGTCGCCGTGGTGTGTTGGGTTGGTCACAAGATATAGAGCCTTTGACGACGCTGTGCACCGGGTTCGATACCCTGCCGTTCGTCGACCGTGGATGGACCGATGTTATGCCATGTGTATCACTTAGATAAATTAAAGTAGATAAATATAATAAAAAAATAAATAATTTGAAATATTTTCAAAAACGGTTTTGTAAATAAAAAATGAGGATTTTCCGTATCTTGAATAACTTTAACACTCTGACCTGTTACGCAGGACCAAATACGTATGAATAACATGGGATGATATTTAAATAACAATTCATTAATAATAAATTTACAGTCAATCATTGCTTCAGAACAATGATTTAAGTTATTAAAATCGAAGGTGTAAAAGCAATCTACAATAAAGGTCATCTAATATGAGGTTTGTTACTGCATATAACACATCATCATCATCATCATATATATTAATACGCTAAGGTTAAGATGTTACTCTCCCTTTTTAGAAAAAACCTCACAACTAATCCACATAAATTATATATCATTTTATAGACAATTGCTTGCTCTACCGGCATCCACAACTAAAAAATGTATTATTGCTATTGTTTTTGCAAATTAATTAATTATTAAAATTATATACACAAAACAGCAATGCTGCCATCTAACGGCTCAACGTCAATATGATTGAAGGTCGGTAAAATTTTTCTTTAATTTCAAATCCACTCACGTATAAATAAAGTGGCGCTTTAACTCAATGCTTTTGATACTTGCGCCTCTATATGTCAATTTTAGTAAAATATTTGTTTGATCTGTCATCTGAGCTTCATAATGGAATAAAAACGTAATAAGCAGGGTGCAAAATTAGAAATGAATTGAATACCTGCAATCAATTTTGATTTATTAAATTGAGTTGAATAATTTATAATGCGAAGACTTCGCACGGGTCACGCTAGTATTTTAATTAATATTCTGAATTAATGAAATGAAAAGAAAACTATTGTAGAAACTATTTCCAGCTTCGCCGTATGGTCCACAAGTACTCGCTGTTAATTTTTGTCTTTTTGAAAATCTCGTATCAATCTTTAGAATTATATTTTTTTAATTCGCTAAGATAGGTTTTGTCAGTAATTGAGCAATCAAGCAAAATATGTTCAGACATAATTCAGTGAAAAATATTCTATCTTTGTCTATATAATATTGTATTTTTTCCGCGTGTAATTATTGAAACGTTCGAAATGCAAATAAGTTTTTCTCTGAACTTTAACAATTGCTTCATCTAAAAATAAGCTTTTAAAGTTATTCTACACAAGTGTATTTTTTGAATATTCATATTCAAGCACGGAACCGTAATGAAAGAAAAAAAATATGAAACTAGAAATTCACGAACCGCAATTCCGCAGGTGAGAGATAACCAGTTATTGCGATCACATGTTTCAGCTGGCTAAGCCAGTCGGGCCTCGGTGCCAGCAAAGTATAACATTACTGCTGACGACGCAAATTTTACTTTCCATATATATTCAAAGCTCCCTATTTAATGCATTTAATATCTGACCAGCGTTTTGTCCGTCGATGATGTAATGTTTCCATATTACAATATTTAAAGTAAATGTGTTCGAGTTAAGATCTAATTTGTATTCGGACGATTCCCAAAGTTAAAGGAAAGTAGTTTTTGCGTATTTAAGAATTAAACGATATTTTGAAGACGATGTTTCTCCTAACATAAAATCATTTTATTTATTTTCTTAACGAATATTTATGTCAAGTCGAGCCACGTGTGTAACTTCTTTAACAAATATGGAACGTTAGCTGGTACTGAAACAGCTGTGTGACGTCCAATGTTATTTCCCTATTAACACGATTCTAACGGTATCTGTTGGCTCCGCTAGCAAGAAGCTCGCACTATTCACAAAATTTAAAAGGAATGTAATTTTTTACGTTACCGTCAATTAACAATTGTTTGATGACGATGTCTGTCCTGGCCTAAAATAATCTTGTTTATTTTTGACGTGATAACGTCTTATAAATCGATTAACACCGGCTGCATGCATGAAAAAGTGTCACGTTCCGCCTGAGCCTGAAAGTGCAAGCGAGAGCGCGGAACAAGTGATAGAGAGGTACGATCGGCCCAAGCGTCGGAATTTATCTCTCTTCTCGCGTGACGTTAGAGCTAGCAGTTCGAATAGTTCTGCTACTGGAACGCCGCCACGCGAGCTCCTTTGAGAACTTCTACAATAAGTTGTAAATAAATTGTTAATAGCACATTGTTACTTGTAATTAATTTGTATAATTTAAGTAAAAAAATATTTGAATTAACGAGTGTAAATAAATGTTAATTTATCGAAAAAATTGTAATTTTCAATTAACTCCTTCTTTGTATTATACAAAATAATAATAATTCAGTGATAATAATTCAATTTAATTCATAAAAATATTCAATTTTTCATCAATGTTTCTTTATGACGTTATAACGTAAAACTATCGTCCGTAAACCGACTTTACAGACAACCAATTTATTTTTTTCTTCCGAATAATTATATCAACTTCGACACTCACATGTAACTTCTTTAGAGAAAATGGGAGGTTAGTTGATATTAAAAGAGTCGTGACACTTAATGCTATTTTCTTATTAATACGATTCTAATGCAATCTAAGGGCGCAGCTAACAAGTTATTCGCACACATATATAGAAGGGTGAATCCTAAAGAAATTACATTGCCATTTTTGTTTTAAATACTAGATTTCACTATTGTTTTTATTTTAAAGATTTAATAATTGCTACGATGACCAATTGTGCAATGTTATGAAAATGTCAATTTTTTTTATTTTTAATATTATACGTAAAAAGTTTTTGTAACCAAATCAACAAAGTTAATATATTTTTATTTTATTTTACCATAAATGATCTAAAACTCTTTCTTTTAAATGGTTATTATTTATGTTCTACGTTCTGCATACATTTTTGTTCTACATTTCAAAACTATGTTATAATGCCTACCTATTAAAAAGTGATTTATCCTTAATTTTTTATTTTTTGAATAGCATTAATAAATAAATATAGAATATAATATAATAAAGCTATTATCTTGACTTACCGATGTCTATTGCTTATAAAATAGTAAATATTAGAAGTGTTGCTTCCTACTCCAAGAAAGGGGAAGCCAGGAAACATATTTATTGAGTAGCTGTATCAATTACGAGAAGTTGGGTTTTTTTTTTGTTCTACGCACCGCATAATTCATGCTTTCAAATCTAGAAAGTAATTAGAAAATGTTTTCTTCGCTTGTTCCTCAAAGAAAATCGTCCAGCGTAGTCAGGTTAACCTGCACGCCCGGCCACTGTGCACTGAGGATATTGATCGTTTTTTTCACTATTTGCATGTATCATATGAAATGAACTGAACAGTCATCGAGTCGTAGTCCCAAGTGCCATCTCGAGATAAAGATATCCGTCTTCAATTACTTCTTAAATTATAGAAATTACAAAATATCTCGCTGTTTAAAACTTGAGGGAGTACCGTTAGTCAAATCATTACGTTTCCAATTAAGGCAGCCCGCACGTTAAAACAAAACTGCTTCTGGAAATCCGTTTTGAGTCTTAAATCTTAGAGCAGACGTGCACATTTCTGCAATTGGTAATTTCTACGGTATGACATCAGTCCACATAAGAATATTATGAAACCGCATATTTGTTAACTGACGCAAAATTCATGAAACGTGGGCCGTGGTGGTTTTTAATAAAATATTGTACGAATTGATAGTGGAATGCATATAAATAATGGCTTTTTCTAAATCGACCATGAAACGGATTTGGTATATCATACCGTAACGCTGAATACGTAATTTAAAATATCGTTTTTAATCCCTACGGATTCCTAAGCGATTTGATTTTCCTCGAGCTTCCTTACTTTTGACAACTTCTCTTTCTCTTATGTTATTAAAATCCCATGACGCTGGTGAGTGCAGGTCTTCTGTTAGAAAATTCAGTTATGCAGACACGACAGGCATAGGCTAATACTAGACAGTATTAGCAACAGTGTAATAATAATGAAATTAAGAATGTAGTTTTTTTCAAATTTCACAAACTAGTATTTAATGTCATTTGACACAAAGAAGGCTACGAATCGCCTGGTTGTTTTGATTAAGTTAACTTAGTAATTATTACCTCTCATGTTGCACCCCTGGATTATTATACTACTCGTAAAGTATTTACATCTCAAACCGCCTACAATGTGAACGATTTGTGGTAAACTTAAATAAGAGTAATTCTAGCATGAGTGTATTCAGCATAAGCATAATAATTGTATCATAATTATATGTAGCATAATTGTTATTAACAATTTAAGAGATCCAAAAATTTTCTTTTTTTCTTTTTTTTTGCATTAATGATTCATACAAATTTTAATAAAAAAGTTAAGCTTTTCAAATCTTCATAATGAAGGTTTCTCTTCGATGAAACTTGCCCTAGTTATAAATATTCTAAGCACTTCTTTTTCGGAGACGTAATACATATACTGGCCATAAAACTGGTTGATGCTTATGTAACGAATACATAAATAAACAAAAACAAAGATAATTTCATTGTGGACGCATCTATATTAAAAATAATACGTGTTTGTCCAAGTTTACAAAGAAATATCTCTCTATCGTATCAGTAACAATGGCTAAACGATTCTTGCAACATGTTTACTCTTATTACGCATCCACAAAGATGATACATTCAATATACTCAAATAATGGAATATATGTCCGATATACACCCGTAACACGAGATGAGTAGAGCAAAAATCTCATAACTTTTCAAGATGAGAATGTCGACGTAGTGCCCGGAGCGAGAAAGCGTAATATAATTAAGCAGAGACCTACATGTAGTACGTTAAGTTTCAGAGAGGCGACTTTTGTTGGCGAGTAAACATGACGCATAGGGCAGCAACCTACCTAACTTTAACGCTTTATTGAAATTAGGAAACTTTTATTAAGTAGAAATTTTGTATCATTGACTAATTAAAAAATAAGAAAATTTTAATTTTTGGGAGTTATACTTAAAAAGAAAAAAAACGGAACCCTGATGAGGTCAGTCACGTGACAGCCTGTATGTTTGTCACTGCCTTTTTTTTCAGAAACCGTTCAACGTGAGAACTTGACATCTGAAAATTAATAAAGTATGTTAATTGGACAAATCAATAACTAAACTTAAACAATACTTATAAAGATATTTTAGGGGAAAATTAAATACTCGAGAAATAATTCTTTAAATAGATGATATGGTGTAGTAGCGATAATTATATGGATCTCAAAATTTTTTATAATTTTAGGGAATGCGTACCAAAAATGTGCACAAGAAATATATACTTTTCCCTCTATCCAAAAATACTAAACAGAAAACAGAACTTTTAGGAACCTACACAGAGTTACAGGAAAACCAAAATAATGTTTCTATATCTCATAATGTTTGAGATACTTACGATAATGTATATGCCCTCATCCCGAACCCCATTATTATTAAATATTTGTTGCACTAAGAAATCTACGTTAATAATGACTGAAGAGAAATAAAGTAATTTCTCTTTAAACGGGTTACGAAGCCCTCTAGGCCAAGCCAAGGCCTCTGCACCAGCCAAAGTCGCAGTAGACCTGTTTATTCAAATACTTCTGATATTAATATCATTTAGTCGAAACTAAGCAGAGATCGATATTTAACACAAAACTGACTTGAAATCTGTCGTCTGGAAAAGGAAATAAAATAGTGCAATCACCTTAAGTTCTTTAGTTACATAAATAAAACAAATATATTTCAAATAGACATTTCCTTTTCGCGTTGATCAAATCTTTGTTTGGCTGTTTTGCATTGGAATTAGGAAGACAAAAACGGAAAAACAAAAATTTTCCAGATTGTAATAATGTCCACGCCGGTCAAGTCACTATAAAAAAAAATGTTAATTTTAAAATATCTCTCCTTAAAGCAATTATATTTTAGTTATTAAAAAAGTTAAACGATATTAAAAAGAAATAAGTAATATTATTGGTTATTTTTCGATTAAAAGTTTTAAATACAGTTGCCCAAAAAGCAACGAATATAAACTTGGCTTCACTAATAATAAATAGCACAAGGCATTTGCGATGATTTGCTACGATTATTTTGTCTCATTTATACGAGTTTAAACTATCAAAACAATTGAAATATTTTAAATATGTTTTCTGCCCCTTGAGCATTCTTTTACGCCGGGTACTTGCATGCCGCAGGTACTTTATGAGAAACAGTTTCCATTTTTAAAACTTGTTTCATTTCCAGATATCTAACACTGTGACATATCGTTCATGAGTTTTAGATGTTTATTTGTCATTAGTATTTTATTTGGTTTATTTACGCTTAGCAATAACTGTAGATGTCGACAAATATTTTATTATCTACTTCACTATTTTAAAAAATTAAGATTTGTTAACCTAGATATTGGGCGGTTCTATACTACAAAGGACGTAGGAATCTTTTGTGACGCTGTTTCCTTTCTCACTATGGTGACATTGTTCATTAATGTATCCAACTTCTAGGATTCATCTCTCTTTCCACTGAGGGATTTAAAAATCATAACAATTTTACACATTTGTGTTATTCGCTGATTAGACGTATCCTCGTACATGAATCAATTATTTGGATACATGCTATAAATCTCAGTGAGATAATTGCAAAATTACAAAGACATTCTTCACTATTTTTTTAAGAATATGTATGCTATAAAATTCAACAACAAATATTTAATTTAGTTTGTCATATATGTGGAGAAAAAGCGATGATCTACTTTATTTATACAAAATCATACATGCCCATGTTGATTGTCCGTTCCTCCTCTCTCCACTCAGTTTTAACATTTGGTTCAGCTTTGCCGAAATTATCTGTATGGCAAGTTTATAACAATAATACCTTGTTTTATAACCCCATAACTCGGGTATGCCGATTACATAACGATATTTTTTCTCAATATTCTTTGTACATTTTTGAACAGAAACCATCTACGTTCAAAATCGAAATGCGAAATATATTATCCATAAATTAAAATAGCTAAAATGGAATTAATTATAAGTTAATTATCTATAAGATTTAATAAATTCTAAGCTAAAACCAATATCACTAATTAATTAATTAGTTACAAAATTGAATGAACCAAGATTTTCACCAATATGACTTACCCTAAAAAATGGATGTATAAATATTCTAATTATTTAGATTTACAATCTAGTTTTAAACTCGAATGTTTCGATTGTACATTTACTTCAATTTAATTTGTTTTGTGAGCCTTTGAATAAATAAATAAACAGTGATTATAGAAGCGTCAAAGCATTCGTGACTACTGATCCGTATTAGTTATGTCAACCACTAAAGCTGACCCTACACCTTGCATTTTCAGTATTCAAGCATCAAGATGAATTCGAGTTAATATAAACACTCGCATCTACCGAATCTTCTTAAAAACGATCATATTCTAGCCGAGAATGTCAAAGCTTATCATTCGACCCTAATCTCCGTACCTGCTGCCGCGTCCCGGCACAGATTCGTCGTCATCTATTTATTTCAACTTTATCATTTATCTTTATAGCCATCTGATTTCATAAGTCAATCATTGTTAAAGAATTGTATATCTGTAACAACCTATAAAAAAGCAGATAATAAGGTTTATATGAGCATGCGTAATGATATAAACGAAAATATAGTGAGCGAAAACTTTGCGAAAATACGTTACGTGGATATACCAATAAAATCTTTGTTTACGCCCTTTTGAAGAATGTAATACGGGTGGATCATTTCTCCACGCGACGACGTTTTTTACGATTCCCCGCATAGCACTCTTCATATTTTTAGTACCGGCGCGGACGAAACTCGACTCAACTGCCTGTTAAAATTTCGATTGTCTCATGCGACAGGCGGCGGGACCCACTTAGTAAATGATTATATTTTATGTCTCCCGCGATGTTATCTAAGCTCTCTCTCCTCCGCGACTATCTATGTTGGGTAGGACATAAATGATATATTGGATTATATATATATATGTGTGTGTGTGTGTGTGTGTGTGTTGTGTGTGTGTGTTATTGGATAGTAAATGTGGCGAATGATTTTCTACTTGTATAGTCAAAGCTGATGGCATAGTCAGTAATAAGGATGTGTTTATTTTACCATCTACCATGCCGCAGGTCCATGATAACACCACTCTTTAATATTTGTGTTGAAACTAAAAGTTATATGAAAGAATTTCAAGCCCATTGCAATATTTAAATTTTTACAGATATACAGTTAGATTAGGCCGGTTGCGAATCTCTAAGCGTTTTGGTTGTGACTGATACTAAGAAATATGTTTCCGTTTTTAGACCCATGTTGAATGGAATACACATGTTTCGGAGCTCTTCTGATTTACTGAGAAATTGTCCAGTTAAATTAAAGTAACATGTATATCCACAGTAAGGATAATCACAAATAACAATTAACCAGTTTGTATTTTGGTACGAAGTAGAAAAGAAGTTTTGAAAAAGTTTGAAAGGATGTATTCTCACTATAACCGTTATGGCCAGCTTTGCTAGATCCATCGGGTGTATTTCAGACAACAATAATAACCTGTTACTGATCTTTCATTGATCATTATATACAATGTTATGATAATTATAATGTAGAGTATGATAACTTTTACTAGTTACTTTGATTGTGATGTGTATGATAAATGTTACTGCTCCATTAGCTGAAAAAATTTAGAGCTACATTCGATATAACAATGTTAGAAGTAATTTAATTAAGCACAATTAAATGAAACTACGTGATGTAGTATTATTTCTATTTTCTTTATGTTCTTTACCACGATCTAGATTTCGTTGTATTACAACATCTTCAGGTGGGCTATTAGCAAAGAATAACTACTAGGAACTTCCTACAGCATTTACATATTACATAAAATAATAGAGGAAGCCGGTTTTTGTGCGGATTTTCGCAATGCTTATGTTGGTGAGTTTATTGTAGGGGAGCGGTGTAGTTTTTATTATATTTTCAAGTTATACAATATGCAAGGATTTCAGTGA
This sequence comes from Druceiella hillmani, assembly GCA_039881145.1. NCBI lineage: Eukaryota > Metazoa > Arthropoda > Insecta > Lepidoptera > Hepialidae > Druceiella > Druceiella hillmani. Next base: position 1,598,630 of record JAYKKI010000098.1, on the reverse strand, counting down.
GGGTAATAAATTAAATTCATGTTATCCTATCAGGTTATGCAAATGTTCCAGTACATGTAATAAAATTAAAAAGATATTATTCTCAGTAAAATATTAATAAAATATTAAGGGTATCTGATAGTTAAAACAAGGTTATACCATTATTTATACACATCTTCCGTTTTTCCGTTCCCATATATATTTTTAATTTATTTTATTTTTTTTATTTTTATATTTAGTTGTCTACCCATATCATGTCTAGAAGATGGATATGGGTGGTGATTTTATATTTATTTGTTAATTTAATATATTAACGTTGGTGTTTTTTTTATATTTATAATGTTTATAATGTTTCTAGGATATTAAGTTTTTTGGCTTTTGTATTTATTAGTTACAGGGAGCATTGTCGGTACGAGAGTGATGGTTATTTTCAATGAGGTATTTTGCAAAGTGAGATGTGTCTGGTTTGTTATTTCGCCAACTGGCAATGTATACATTGTATCCGATAGTAAAATCTCTTTCTGTTTGACCAATGTATACGCTGTTACAGTCGTTACATTTAAGTTTATAAATATCACTCTTTTTATTTTCATCTATTTTTTCTTTATTATTAATAAGGGTTTTACGCAAGTTATTTAATGTACTATAGGCACATGTCGTATTATTTATATTTTTTATATTAGTTAAGAGTTTTCCTAGTTTGAGTGATGCATTACTTATATATGGGATGGATTTATAGTAAATTTTATTATTAAATTTTGGGACGACCAGGTATATTTCTTGTATCAGTATTTTTCGTAATTTATTCCGGTACAGTTTTGTAACAATTGATGGGTTATAATTATTATTTGTTTTGATTTGTTTTATTGTTTTTATTTCTTCACGTAAATTAGGTTTTACTAGTGGAATGGTTAATGCTCTGTGAATCATCGAATGGAAGACTGCTAACTTATAGGACCAAGGGCGTTGTGAATGACCATTAATTATGGAGTCGGCAAATGTGTCTTTTCTAAATATGCTAAATTTATGTTTATTGTTTTTGCGTTCTAATGTGATATCTAAGAATTTTAGTTCATTCTCAAATTCTTTGCTGATAACCTCCTGCAGATGTTGTGATACAACGGAACCTAAGTCGTGGTACAGAACTTAAAGAAAATAGAAACAATACTACACCACGTAGTTTCATTTAATTGTGATATAATGATTTTCTACAAAATTAGCGCCAAATATATTCGAAATTCAATTAAGTATACAGTGATATTTGAAAAATCGTCAGCAAATAAATGATAGTTTGAGAAAAAGTTGTTTTACATCCAAATCAACAAAGATAAAAAATTTGGTGGGAAAAGAACACCACTACGAGGCACAACGGCAATAAGACTAGTCTAATTTGAACCATTTACGGAAGAATTGATTGCCTGACGCAACTAAAAATAAAATAAATTAAAGCTATCGAAAGAGCCCAGTTAAAATATTTTACCGCGTTTAAGTTATCCAATAATTATATAATTATACTCATCAAACAAGCCCAGTACATAAGAAAATCTTTACGCCATTTAATTTCCCAACTTTTTCTATTTGGGGAATGCGGACGAGTTTTGAGCTCGCTCGAGGCGAGATACCAATGAATTCCCATATTTTTCATTGCAATTAAATAAGTAAGTAAACTTGGATTGAGTAGAAACTTTTTGTTTTCCCACTATAATTTGAATATTTTGTACAAGAGTCTGGAGCGCAGACAGAAGCTGCGAGATAATCTGTTTAAATAAATAAAAAAACAGTTAATTCCGTCTGATATCCTAATTAGTTTCAAGAACAATGAATAATCTAATCTTTAGCCAACAGCATTAGTGAGCAAAATAATAATTTACTTTTTCGCTGCATTGTATTTAATACTACAGGAATAAGAAAAACTGAAAAAAATATTTTGTCGCACATACATTGCCTTGGATTTCCGATACAATTAGATTGTATCTTTGACTTCAGCATTGATACAAAATTTTATTTCGGAATATTATATAATAAAATATATGCTATATATTTAAAATTTTCGAGTAAGAGATTTATCCATCGAAATAAAACATAACATTTCAATAAAAATATTTAAAATAAATAATATTTATTTTAAGAACAATAAGCCTCTATCGATGTTCCAGCGATTTCTAAAATATTATGGAAAATTCTCTAATATCTCAGATAGGATATATAAAGACTGCGGCGTTCGATATTCCTTTCAGTTAGCAGCTTAGTTTCAGCGAGTAATGAACAAACGAAACATAGAAATCTCAGGAACAGAAACTGAGCATCACTCAATAAATTCTTAACGATTGATGTAAATTTTCTATAATTTATCCACGTAGAAATTAGAAATTTTACATATTTACCTATGACCAATTCCTCAGAGCAATTCTCTATTAATGTGGAGGTTACTTTAACTGAAAATGTAATGACACATTGCCACAAATTTTAAACAGTGAGATGTTTTTGCAACTTCTATGATACGAATAAGAATAACTGAATATTTATTTATTTATTGATTTTTATGTATATTACATATGGCGAAATTATTGCTACATGAGCAATCTCTTCCAGTCAACCATAATAATTTGTGTTGAAATTTAATTGGAAGAATGTAAGAGATTTTGCAATGAAAATTCTTTAAAGCACATTAGACGAGAAAAAAAATTTAAGAAAATACAAAAGTAAAGTAAGAAAAGCTATTGTCATGATTTGGGATGGGAAAAGACAAGGACACAAAGGAAAAGGTTTCAGGAGAGGCAGGACTTTTTCACTCGATCTTTGAAAATATTTAGAGACGTGATTTTCCTGATGTCAGGGTCCAGGTGATCCCACATTTTTGCTGCTTAGGCAGTGAAGGATTTTTTGTAAGTGGTAGAGGTATGTTTAGGAATAAGTAGGGCGAATGAACTTTCAGATCGCAGCCCAAGGCCGTGAGCAGACAAATCTTTAAATTTGCCACTAAGATAATTTGGGCTACGAAGATTTTTTAATATATTAAAAAGAAGTGTAAATTTGTGAAGTTGGTGTCGATCACGTACCTTCAGCCATTTGAGAAGTGACCTGTATTCAGAAATATGATCATATTTTCTGGGGCCGAAGATATACGGATGGATAAATTTTGAAGACGTTCCAACTTGCACAAATATTCTTCACTAAGATCAGGATAGAACAAGTCTCCATAATCAATTAATGGTAATAAAAGTGTTTGACTAAGGTAGATTTTTGTTTTAGTCAGTAGACAATTTTGAAGTCGTTTCAAAGAGTGTATCCGTTAAAAACACGACGACTAACATCATTTTCATGAAGCGGTCAAGTAATATTTTGATCGATCAGTAGGCCCAGATTTTTAACAGTTGACGTGTATGATATTATTGTACATTTAGCACTAATTTTGGCAAACTAAGTAGGTTTACTTTAGAAGTCAGTCTCTGACTACCAATGATGATAGCTTGTGACTTACTTGGGTTAACCAAAAGAGCCATTTTATGAGCCCACTGATCAATTGAAGCGAGATCTCGATTAAGGATGTTGATGGTTTTTGATAAGGAATGGAGGTTCGAGTGCATGGAGGTTGTAGGTCATCTGCATAGAGATGATAATTGTTAAAAATATTTTTAACAACATCATCAATAAATACTGAGGAAAGGAGAGGAGATAGAACTCTACCTTGAAGTACACCTGCTGTATGATCAGTCCACTCAGAATACGTATCGGACGGATTGGACACATTGCCTGCGTCCATGAAGATATGTACTAAACCACTCAAGTGAATGTTGGGATATATTAAGATATTTCAAGCAAGCAAGAAGAATATCGAAGTCAACAGAGTTGAGCGCACTGCTGAAATCAAAAAGCACAAGGACAGTGACTTGTGTATTATCCATAGCCAAGCGTATATCATCAGTAACCTTAACAAGGACAGTTGAGGTATTGTGTTCAGCTTTAAAGCCAGATTGAAGTGGATTTATATTCTTATGAGAATTGAAGAAAGTAATGAGTTGACCATGAACAATTCATTCGAAGGCTTTAGATAGATGTTGTCAAAGAGGTATTAAAAATATCAGCGATGACAGGAGCCGCGATATCTATTATTGGTTGAGGAGCACTAATATTTAAGCCATCAATTCCCATGGATTTCGATTTTATCGCAAGAAGATTATCTTTAACTTCGGATTCACAGGTATACCTTAGCGTAAATTGATGTTCACTAAAATCAAATGAAGACGAGATACCGTTCATAGTTGCAGATTTAACAGGTGGTTCAAGTATCGTTGTTGAAGTAGAAAAATGTGGATTTAATTGGTCGATATCCAATCGCCAGCTCTCCGGAGTGGTAGAAGATTTTCCAATGCCTAGAATACCCAAAAATTTCAAAATATTATTAGGAGTACAATCATGTAATTATGGAGAAATATAGTGTTTTTTAACTATACTCAGTTTTAACGTGATCACGTTTGGCGATCATTTTTCTAATAGAATCGTTTAGCCAAGGAGCAGCTCTCCGCTTAATTTTGACGAGTTTTAGGGGAGCATGTTTATCGAGCAGTTTAGTGATATAACTATTGAAAACGGTGAGTTTTTCATCAACAGAGTGATTGATCGCAATTATATCCCAGTTAATGGATCTGGCATCCTCAAGAAAATATTGTTGGTCAATACTATTAAAGTCACGGAGGAAGATGCTCTTTGAAAAGCCTTTAGGAAATATGAAGGATATCATGATGGGAAAGACCGGTTGCTGGAAGTTGACCGTAAAAGGATACACTTTTAGGGCAAGCTACTAGGATGAGATCGAAAAGGGAGTGACAATTATCAGCATGAAATGTAGCAAAGGATGGGAGAATGGTGAGGTTACCAGCATTGACAATGTCACAAAGCTTTCCGCTTCTGGTGTTATGCTGTATAGGCAGGTACTAAAATCCCCCATAACCAATCTAAAGAATAGTAAAGCTACTTTTAAAATAGACACTCAAATTTAACTGAGATTCTATCTTCCGATATATATACATATATATATATATATATATATATATATATATATATATATATTTATATATGTATATATTATAATATATGTGCTATAATATATAAACAACACGCCTTAGAACATTTTCAATATAACATATCGATATCATTTCCCATTCCTCATTCGGTTTGATTGTATTCCCTCATGGGATTGACCTTCCCAGCGATATTCATGCGCGTACAAAAGGTAACAAAACAATGTGTTTTGTAATGTAAATAAATTACAAAACACATTGTTTTGTTACCTAAAAATAGTAAAACTAAAGAAAAAAAGAGAAATGAGAGGGTAGCTGCGAGTAAGGGTATTTGTAAAAATATTAGCTGAGGTGTTAATAAATTTATATGTATAATTGATATTAGATTGAAATGTCTAATATTTGTTACAATTTTCCTTTGTACTTTATATTTTATAAACAATTGTTTGAAATTTAACGATATCACATTATTGATAAGGATAAGAAAATTTCAAATGAATTATCTTCGAAATAGATATGAAAAACTACTCAAAATTATTTTAGAATTATCATTTTGATCCCTATACTTAAATATTCATATTGGAATATGAAAAAAAAATTATTTCTTTTTGAATGACGTAGTCAAACTCAAAAGATATTAATATTATCCTTCTATTTTGTGTACTGTACAAATTCCCAATATAGTATCCTTTCCAGCAATATTTATGCGCGTACAAATAATGTGTTTTAAATGTGAATAAATTTTATATTAAAATTATACAAATTTTTCATAACAAAGCTAAAGAAAAAAAAGTAAAGTGTCAATAAGTTGATATCTAAAGCTGATATTGGATTAAACTGTCTAATATTTATTAAAATTTTCCTCTATACTTCGCATTTCGTTTTAATTTGTTTGAATGTTTTTCCTAAAACCTATCCTACTAATATTATAAATGTGAAAGTTGGCAAAAGTCCAAAAGTTCCAAAACTCTATATAAATACATGACATGTTTGGCTGTCAAGCAGGTAAAAAATACTGCCTGGTCTTGTATGACATTTCGCATACAGATAGACAATGACCTGGAATAGGACATTGATCACTTTAAAAAAATCAATCTCTAAAATTGGGGCAGAAAGTGAAAAGTTTGTATGTTTGTTTGTTGGGATGTTTATCCGTAAACCACGTAAAAATACTGGAATTTTGCATACAGATAGACCGTGACCTGTATTAGACCATGACCAAAAGGTGCTTTTTATCCCACGCGACGAGTACAAAGTCGCGGGAGAAAGTCAGTTAATAATAAAACATACCCTGTGCGTATACGAATGCGTCATTCATATACTTTCATATTTTTTTACTCTCTGCATATGCATAAGCTTAGCTATACAAAGACTTAAATAAAGATCACGAGTTGACATCCGTCTCGCTTTGCATCAATGTTTTTTATCAGGGTTAAATTTTAATCTCTTCAATTCATATTTTTCGAATTGTAAGCATCTTAAAAAGTTTACCATTCAATTAGAACCATCAAAAATATTTCAACACAAGGCAAGTGTCTCGTCTAATTAGCCCACTGCAAGATGGATATGTTGAGATTGAATAAATGCACGGACGATAAATGGTGAACTAGGCATCTCCAAAGTGTCAGTGCTGATCGATTATTACGTAACACTATTACATAAAATATTATAAAATTTCATAGAGTAGTTTGGGTCAATGCAAACATAAATGACGATTTTTATAAATTTCAGGAGACAGTTTCCATCAGAACAATTTAGCAGAATTATTTATCGTTATCAAATTTGGATCGAATGAACTCTGCAAACCGAACACAGTAAATACAACTTTCATTGTTCTCCGCGACTAAACCAATAAAAAAATTAATTCATTCTCGTAACAGCCGCAGTCAGACATTAAGCGAATTTATCACTCTAATTAGTATCAAAATTATATCCTAAATCCGATAAATTTCTCAGGGAACGGAACAAAAGCCCACATCATAAACCACCGCTTAACTATAAGATAATTTATTTAATAGATTTACGATGTACAAGCGGCTACAGCAGTTTGCAAGATAGCCGTATTAAGCACATTAGCAAACGACATAACGGCCGTTGTTCGGTACTTTTACGCCGCTATCTTGAATTATATTTATAAGAACTGTATATGGCGAGTAAAAATTTGTTATAAACGATTAGAACGTGGAATGAACACGCGCTATATTCCTCTCTATTGATGTCCGTCGCCTGGCGTGTACCATGTCGAGAATGTCACTCGCAAGTATCGTTTGAATGTTGCAAGAGGCAGAGGGAGTCTGGTGACGAATATAAGTAATGTTATTAGCAGATGTTTTCCGACATATTGTCGATGGAATATTATATGACCAACATAAGTTAATAAACTCGGACGATAGGAAGGAAGACTAATTGGCTTGTTTTATGTCTGTTTTATAGAGGGCCATTCTAATTCTTGGTCCGCACTGGTTGTTTGGGCAAATTGGTGGTTCAGACAAATTACAATTGTTATATGTTATATCATTCAATTAAAATACTGACAAGGTTACATAATTTACTGGACATAACTTCTAACACAAAAATGTACTAGTTTAACTTCATTCATGTTAATAACGTCAAATTGACCGTTTTAATTAAGCAGTTAATTATTTGTACTTTTATCCGTGGTTAATTAAAATAATGGACTGCGGATTATGTCTGTAACTAAACATCTGTTTACATACTTTAAATTGACTATTTTGTAAAAAATGGTGTATCTCTAGACGTGCAATTAATGCAAAAAGATTATAAAGACTAAATATGTTCATATAAGTTTATTAAATGAAACTTTTTTGTAACAATTAGTGAAACCCTGACGAGTAATTTCATAATATTTCATTGTTTCTTAACGTTATTCTAAAGCCATCTATCGGTTATTTACATAAATATTTTCGTAACTGTGGTATGTTGGGTTGATCACAAGGCATACGGCCTTTGATGAGACGGTGCACCGAGTTTGATTCTCTTTTTGATTTGAGCGCGGATGGACCGGTTTTATTGTTTGCTATAAGAATGTTCTCGTAGCAATAAGTTCGTTTATGTATCACTTAGATAAATTAAAGTAGATAAATGTAAAAAAATAAATCATTTGAAATATTTTCAGAAAGTTATCGTTAATAAGAAATGAAGATTTTTTCGTATCTTGAATAACTTTATCATTCTTTACGTACGAACTTTATCATTCTTTACGTTTTATTTTAAATCTTAGTGGGTCGTTGCTTCTGAACAACGATTTTAGTTAATAAAATTGAAGGTATAGCCATAAAAGGAATCTACAATAAAAGTCATCTAATGTGACTTTGTCACTATATGTAACACATACTTTATTACATTTAATCTTTCGAATTACCCTTTAATGAAATAAAAATAAAACTATCGTAGAAATTTTAATCAAATTTTTGTCTTTTTGATAATCTAAAATCAATATTATCACTATTATCTTAGAATTATATTTTTTTAACTCGTTAAAACTCATTTTGCTATTATTTGGGCACTCAAAAAAAATATGTTAAGAAATAATTCAGTGAAAAATGTTCAATATTTGGCGCGTGTAATTTTTGAAACGTTTGAAATGTAAAGACGTTTTTCTCTTGTCTTTAATATTTGCTTCATCCAATAAGAAACGCTGAATCTGCAGCCAGTAAAGTTGTTCTAGGCAGGTGCACTTTTCTGAATATTTATCTCTAAGCACGAAACCGTAATGAAAAAAAAAATATGGAACTATAAATTCACGAACCGCAATTGAGCAGGTGAGAAATATCCAGATGGTCGCACCATTGTATGTTTCAACTGCCTCAGCCAGTCGGACCTCGGCGCCAGCAAAATATAACATTACTGCTGACGACGCAAATGTTACTTTCCATATAAAAGCACCCTATTAATGTATTTTATATCTGACCAGCGTTTTGTCCTTCAATGATTTAATGTTTCCATGTTATAATATATAAATGTTGTAACTTAAAAAGTAGTTTTTGAGATAAGATCTAATTTGAATACAGACGAGTCCCAAAGTAAAAGGGAAGTAGTTTTTACGTGAAAAAAATTAATCGATATTTTGAAGACGATGTGTATCCTAGCATAAAATAATTTAATTTGTTTACTGAATATTTACATCAACTTCGAGCCACATGTGTAACTTGATTAGGAAGAGTGGAAAGTCAGCTGGTATTAAAACAGCCGTGTGATGCTCAACGCTATTTCCCTATTAATACATTTCTAACGGTATCTGTTGGGTCCGCTAACATGAAACTCAAAAATTAACAAAATTTAAAGGAAAATCATTTTTTTATGTTACTATCAATTAACAATTTTTTGATGACGATGTCTGTGCTGACCTAATAAAATCTATTATAATCTTATTTATATTTTTTCCAATATTTATTTCAACTTCACAATTCACATATATTCTTTTTATTTTAAATAACTTCGACTAGATTCGACTATATTTTTATTTTAAATAATTAATAATTGCTACGTTGACCAAATGTTAAATGTTATGAAAATGGTCCAAAAATGTAAATGTTTTCTTATATTTTATATTCTACGTAAAAAGCTTTTTAAAGCGACATTCTACACGGTAGACAAAAAAAAACAAACTTAACATATTTTTATTTTGTTTTACCACAATTGATCTAATACTCTTTCTAATAAAATCTTATTATTTATGTTCTGGGTTTTGCAAATATTTTTGTTCGTGTAGCTGGCTGAATAGCATTAATAAATATATATACAATATAATATAATAAAACAATTATTTAGACTCGTGTTGCATCTTTGGTTTATTATACTACTCGTAAAGTTTACGTAAATTACACTATTCGTAAAGGACACATAATACAGTGTGATTTATTATAAGCTTAGTTAAGAATAAATCTAGCATAATTATATTATTGCATGAGCATAATAATTCTATCATAATTGTATCAAGCATAATTGTTAGTAACAGTTTAAGAAGCTTTTCCAATCTTTTTAATGAAGCTTTCTCTTCGATTAAACTTGCCCTAGTTACCAATATTCTAAGCACTTCTTTTTCGAGTTCGTTGATGCTTATGTAACATCGACACATAAATAAACAAAAACAAAGGTAATTTCATTAAGATCGTATCTATATTAAAAATAATACGTGTTTGTCCAATTTTACAAAGAAATATCTCTCTATCGCATCAATGACAATGACTAAAAGATTCTTGCTTCATGTTCACTCTTACTACGCATCCACAAATATGGTACACTCAATATAATCAAGTAATGGAATACATGTCCGATATACACCCGTAACACGAGATGAGCAGAGCAAAAATCTCATAATTGTTCCAGACGAGAATGTCGACGAAGTGCCCGGAGCGAGACAACGTAATTTAATTAAGCAGAGACCAACAATTTTTCGAGACAGAATTCCGATGTAATACGTTAACCTCCAGAGAGGCGACTTTTGTTGGCGGGCAAAAACAACACATCATACGGGCTAAATGTTCGTAATCAGCTTTCACAGTACAAGAAACTTGTGGCAAATAAGGCCTAATCTAACCAACCTAACTTTAAAAATTTATTGAAATTAGGAAACTTATATTAAATAGAAATTTTGTTTTATTGGGAAATGAAAAAAAAAGAAAAATTTCATTTTTGGACTTTGTATCTAAAGAGAAAAAACGAAACACTGATCAGATCACTTACGCGACAGCCCGTCTGTCAGTCACAGCCGATTTTCTCAGAAACCGTTCAACATAAGAACTTAACATTTGGAAATTAATAAAACATCTTAAGTTGCACAAATCAATAATTAATTTAAAAAATATTTATAAAGATATTTAAAGGGGAACTTAAGTACAGGAGAGATAATTCTTTAAATTCATTATATGGTGTAGAAGCGATAATTAGATGGGTCTCAAAAATATTTTTTATAATTTAAGCGAGTATGTAATAAATACATGCAAATAATATATACTCTTCCTTCTGTATCCAAAACCACTAAACAGATAAAACAGCTTTTAGGAACCTGTATCGAGTTACAGGAAAACTAAAATAATAATTTTACCCCTCATAAAGTGTGAGATACTTGCGATAATACATATGCCCTCATCTCCCCCCCCCCCTCTCATATTAGGTATTATCAAATATTTATTGCGCTAAGAAATCCATATACCTCACGAGAAATAAAGTAATTTCTTATCTTTCACCTCGGAACTACGTTGAGATCGATATTTAACACAAAACTGACTTTAAATCTGTCGTCTGGGAAAGGAACTAAAACAATGAAAGGAACTAAAACATAAATAAAATAAATATGTTTCAAATAGACATTTTAATAGACAAAAAAATCAGTCCTTAAATCCAATATATCTTGGTTATTAAAAGAGTCAAACAATACTAAAAATAAATAAGTAATATTTACGGTTATTTTTTGATTATTAAATATAGTAGCCCAACGACCACCAAATATGAACGTGGCGTCTCTAATAAGAATTAGCACAAAGCATTTGTAATGACTTCACTATGATTATTTTGTCCCATTTATACGAGTGTACACTATCAAAAGAATTGAAATATTTTAAGTATGTTTTCTGTCCCTTGAGCATTATTTTACGCTGGAGTTTACACGCTGCAGATACTTTATGGAAACACTTTCCATTTTATAAACTCTTTTTAATTCCAGATATCTAACACTGTGACATATCATTCGTAAGTTTTAGATGTTTATTCGTCATTAATATTTTATTTTACTTAATTAAGCTTAGCAATAATTTTGAATGTGGACAAACTTTTTTTATCTACTTTACTATTTTAAAAAATTAAACTTTATTTAGCTAGATATTGGGCGGCTCTAAAATATAACGAAAGAATATTGTCAGGGATCTCGGAGTTTACTCTAATAAAAAAGTGTAATTCCTTTCTCACTATGGTCACATTATTCATGAATGTACCCAATTTTTAGGATTCATCTCCCTTTCCACTATAGGATTTAAAAATTATCATGATTTTACACATTTGTTTTATTCGTATGTCAGAAGTATCCTCGAATATGGATCGATTATTTGGTCTCCAAGCTATAAATCCCAGTGAGACAATTACAAAATGCTAAAAACATTCTTCATTATTTTTTGTTACAGATTTCATCTTGGATGAACATACATATTCTATAAAATTCAACTACAAAGGTTTAATTTTTCATCACAGTTTGTCACCTTTGTGGAGAAAAAGTACCTATCTACTTTATTTACACAAAATCATACATGCACATGTTGAGTGTTCCTTCCTCCTCTCTCCACTCAGTTTTTACATCCGGTTTAGGCTTGCTTGAGAGATTATCTGTACGACGAATTTATAACAGTAATACCTCCTTTTACAACCCCATAACTCGAGTGTGCCGATTACAAAACTATATTTTTTCTGAACATTTTTTGCATCTTTTTGAACACAAACAATCCACGTTCAAAAAAGACATGCGAAATATATTGTTTATTATTAAAACAGCTAAAATGGAATTAATTATGAATTTAGTGTCTATAAAATATAATAAATTCTAAGTTAAAACGAATTTAATTAATTAATACGTTACGAAATTGGATGAACGAAAATTTTCAGCATTAGAAATGAACAGTCAAAAATGGATATATAGATATTCTAACCATTTAGATTTATAATTTAGTTTTAAATTGTGATGTTTCTATTGTACATTGAAGTAAATGTACAATAGAAACAACTTTAACTTGTTTATGAGCCTTTGAATAAATAAATAAATAGTGTCGTTAAAATAAATAAATAGTACTAGTCATTCCAACCAGAAAGGCTGACTTTACACCTTGCATTTTCAATTTCAAACATCAGGATGAACATTCCAGATAACATAAATACTCTCATCAGCACCTACAGAATCTTTTCCAAAACAATAATATACTAGCCGAGAATCTCAAAAACTCCCACCACAAGACTAGTTATCTTTGCTTATCATTCAACCGTAATCTCCAAATCTGTTGCCGCATCTAAGCACAGATTTGTTATCTACTTATTTGGACTTTAACATTTATTTTTATATCCATCTGATTTTAAAAGTTAATCATTGTTATTGTATACGGATAACAACCAATAAAAAACGGATAGTAAGGTTTACATGTGTGTGTGTAAACGAATATAGTGAGTATTAATATAAACGAATATATAGTGAGCGAAAACTTTGCGAAAATACGTTGGTGATACCAATAAAATCTTTGTTTACGCCCTTTTGAAGAATGTAATATGGGTGGATCATTTCTCCTGGCGACGGCGTTTTTTACGATTCCCCGCATAGCACTCTTCATATTTTTAGTACCGCCAGGGACGTAACTCGACTAAATTGCTTGTTAAAATTTCGATTGTCTCATGCGACAGGCGGCGGGAGCCACTTTGTAAATGATTGTAGTTTACGTGTCCTGCGATGCTATCTAAGCGCTGTCTCCTCCTATATATATATATATATATATATATATATATGTATATATATATATATATATATAACTATTTTTAGGATTGCAGCAAATATTTCAAATGGTGGGGGAGAGAAATAATAAATTTGATCACCTCATAGAAGTATAAAACGTGGGCTAAATATAAAATGTATTGGTTTCAATATATATGAAGGTGGGAAATTGGCGTCACAAGCTGAAGTGTTATATTTTGCGCTACTGAGCTTTCTATTTTTCTGGTTTTAATGCAGTAATATTTTTGGAAATTAATATTCTGGTAAGTGTACATGTGTGGAATAAATGTTTGGGTAGTATAACAGACTCGGAATTTTATTTTATATTAAGCTAGTGTTAAAGGCAAGAAAATCGTCTTTATATATCAACATTTTTAAAAGTTACGCGCTGTAAAATATTGCAAAGTTTCAATTTCAATTATATATGAACACATGTTATTTCATTGCCCATATAATAGCAAAGTACATTATGGAGTGTTAAAAAGTTCTATTTATCAGGCAACAATGATAATTTTGATACGAGTTTATCAAAAACACAAAAATTAACAGCGAACACTTCGTGGACCGTTCGACGGAACAAAGATTCCAGAATAGTTTCATTTTGTTTCATTAAGGTAATTCAAAATATTAAACGTAATAACATAGATCTTATGTGCTGTAACATTGATCACATTAGATGATCTTTCTCGTTAATCGCCTTTATCTCTGCAATTACGAGTTAATTAACTTATATTATTTTTCCGATAACTGCAATTTTATTAATAACGTACTGTTATTTAAATATGGCTCTTTATTAACTGTAAGCATTTGATTCAGCATAATATGTCACAGAATGCCGCAAATCATCGTTGACATTTTAGGAGTTACCCACGATAGTACACTAAGCACTCAAATATGATTTATGATTTAGATAAACAATTAATTTTACTCTGAAATCGATTGGTGGGAAATTAACCCTTAAACTCGTATATCTTTATGAATCATCATATACCTTAAGTATATAAACAATATGAACGAAATAAAAAGTTTATTCAATTTATACTATAAAACTTATCCTGCATCCGAAGGCTGTTTCCATTGTAATGTAACTAATTCGTATATATTGAAAAAATATATTAAAATTCTGTTGTTTTTCCAAAATGTTGAGAGTTAACTGGAGGTGCATTTAATTCTATATTAACTTAAAACCTTATATGAGTGGAATAAAAAATATTAACTCCATAAAACAAATTTAGTTTTAGTGTAACTAATAGTGACGAGTAAAACTAAATTAACTCCTAAATTAATTAAAGAGTTGAGTCATTAGTTTTCAATCAATAGTCATGTTTAAAACATGGTCGACATTGAACCATACACTGTAAACGTGTTTATTTGATAGTCACTGGATATATATGGACGTCAGTTCCGGTTGATGATTGACTTTTCTTGGTCGTATGGTTAATACAAAAGCATTTATCTTGCACTACTTGCTAGCTAGACGCAGAATTGAAGTGTGCTCCAAAATGTATTGAATATAAGACTTTTTATATTTCCAGCCGTCTTGAAATGCTTCAAAATTATTATTAGTCTCTAGAAACCTGAATTGGTATTGTTTCTTTTTTATTTCATCAGACAGGTTTTTATTATAACTAGCTATTTTCATTATTTTTACAGGAGAAAAGTTGTGATATATGAGATGTTTTTACACCTAGTTACAAATATGTAAATATAAGAGCGTTATTAAATTAAAAAAAAATTATTAAAAATAAAACAAATTCCGCCATCTAATGAAGTATTATGAAGCTATATATTTAAGATAATTTCTTATTAAAGAATCATATATCGCTGCCGATTAAGTATTATTCTGTAAATTAACTAAGCAGAGTTGAGTAGTAATCTTGATTCTATTCAAAAGGGTGCCTAAGTTTTTGATGTAAGAAGCTTGAAAGTTTTTTTAAACCAACAATTTTTGTATAATAAACGTAAAAAAAACAAATTTATATTTTAATATTGCACTGAGATAAATTTTATTATAACTAGGCGACATTTATCTTTAATACTGGGCTAATGTCTAAAATTTGTGTTCATCAATTTCGAAGTGTTTCGAATTTTGTATCAAATTTTTCATTGTTACAAAGAGCCTTAACTCCAAAAATGCAAATTCACGAAGTTATAAAAAGATAGTTTTTATAAGCGGTTTTTTTTAGCTAATTTATTATTTAAATGATTATAAAATGTCATTTATCTAATTAACCAATAATGTACAGTAAACCGCGTGGTGATTATGATTATTTAAAACAATTTAGCAATATTAACCATGGTAAGTTAATATTTTGTAAGGTGCTAGCTTTTAACGTTAAACTATAGTTTAAGTTATTATATTTTGAAAATATTGAAAATTTAAATAAACTTGCAAATACGTTATAATTTTTTCGTTCTATTTACCACACCGTGCCAAAAATGCCGGATCAAATCTAAACCATTCTCGAATCAACTTAATCACACACACAACATTTCATAAAAACATTCCAACCGTTTGGGAGGAGTTCAGGCACATACACACGGACAGAAGAATATATATATATATATATATAAATATATATATATGTATATATATATATTTGTATATATTTATATATACATAAATATATATATATATATATATATATATATATTTATATATATACATATAAATATATATATATCCTATATTATATCGACAACACGCATGAGAACATTTTCAATATTATTTAAATTGATTCCATTTCCTGTTCCTCATTCGATTGGATTGTTTCCCTTGTGGGATTGACCTTCATTCGTGCGCGTACAAAAGGTTACAAAATAGTATATTTTTTAATGTGAATAAGTTTTACATTAAAATTACACAAATGTTTCATAGCAAAACTAAAGAAAAAAGGAAATAGCTGGGAGTAATTTATTTATTTATTAACTTTTATGTATAGTACATATGGCGGACTTATTGCTACATGAGCAATCTCTTCCAGTCAACCATAACAATTTGTATCGAAATTTAGTTGGTTTTTTTTAAGAGATTTTACAATGAAATTTCTTCATAGCAAAAATTTAAAAGAAAATACAAAAGTAAATTAAAAAAGAAAACAGAATATTGACATGTTTTGGGATAGGAAAAACAGGAATGGGCAAGGACATAAAGAAAAAGGTTTCATGAGATGCAGGACTTTTTCACTCGATCTTTGAAAATATTTAGAGACGTGATTTTCCTGTCAGGATCCAGGTGATTCCAAATGTTTGCTGCTTGGACAGTGAAGGATTTTTCATAAGTGGTAAAGGTTTGTTTAGGGATAAGTAGGGTGAGTGAACTTTCAGATCGTAGCCCAAGGCCTTGAGTAGACAAATCTTTAAATTTGCCACTAAGATAATTGTATTATTAAGTAATCGTATTCGTAAAAATATTAAGGAAGGTGTCAACAAAATCGATATCTAAAATCTATATTACACTAAACTGTCTAATATTTACTAAAATTTTCCTGAGGAAATAGATACGAAGAACGTGTATCCTCTGAATAATTTTATAATTACCATTTTAATCCCTGTAGTTTAATATCCGCATCGTAATTTGAGAAAAGTGATTTCCTTATGAATTTAGCATTGCGCGCTTTGGGAAATGGAATTAAAAAGGATTTCGTTATAATTTGTTCGAATATTTTTCCTAATATAAATTCTAGTTATAGTGTAAATGTCAAATTTTGTATATTTGTTTAGATGTTTGGCTGTCTATCAACCAAAAAATGCTGCCTGGAATTATATGAAATTTTGCATACAGATAGATGATCTGGAATAGCTATATAATAATAATTATATATATAATAATATGATAACTTAAATTCATATTTGCCGATTAATGAGAACCGTAAAAAGTTATCATTCGATTAGTAGGTACCATCCAAAATATTAGGCAAATGCTTCATCTATTCGCTCACTAGAAGACCGACAGTTTGACCGACAGTTTCACACAAGACCGACAGTTTGACACTATTAGCTGTAAACTAGTCGTCTCCGAAGCATCAGTGCTGATCGACTATTACGTAACACTATTACATAAAATATTATAAAATTACATAACATAACTTGGGTCATTACAAACACAAATGAGGTTTTTCTGAATTTCAGAAGAAAATTTTCGTTACCGTAATTCAGTATAATTAGTTATCCTCATCAAATTTGGATCGAATGAACCCTGCAAATCGAACTCAGTAAATATAACTTTCTTTTTCCTCTGCACTGAAAGTAATAAATAATTCAGTTTAGTTTCGTAACGCCGCAGTCCGGCATTAAACGAAGTTATCACTCTTATTTGTATCGAAATTATATGCTAAATTCGATAAACCCCTCAGCGAGCGGAACCGAAGCCCACATTATAAACCAACCCTTAACTATACGATAAGAAAATTTATTTAATGGACTTTTTGACCTACAAGCGGCTAGAGCAGTTTGCATGATAACCGTATTAAGCACATTAACGAGCGACATAACGGCCGTTGTTCGGTACTTTTACGCCACTATCTTGATTTATATATGTTAGAATTGCAGATGGCAAGTAAAAAATGGTCATAAACGATTAGAAAATGAAATAAAGATGGGCTATATTCCTCTCTGTCGCCTGGCGTGTGCCATATCGGGCATGTCACTCGCATTAGGGTAGTTAAGTACCGCTCTACTATTATAAGAGGCTAAGGGAGTCTGGTCAGGGATATAAATAATATTATTAGCGAATCTTGTCCGACACATTGCCGATGAAATATTATAGAATATATTAATAGAACTGAGAAATCCCAAATATTATGTGTTAAATTATTCGAATAAAATACTTACTAAGTTACTTAATTTGCTGGATATAAATACTAACATAAAACTATACTATCCTAGTTACACACATGTTGATTCCGTTAAATTGACCACTTGAATAAAGAACGATTTCATTACTTGTACGTTTATCCGGGGCTAATTAAAGAATGAACTATGGTCATGTCTGTAACTAAACATATCTTTAAATATTTTTAATGGGCTATTTTTTGAAAAAATTATGTATTTCTAAATGTGCTCTAAATGAGAAAAAATTAAACCGTTGCGTGTATATATTTTAGGGGTTCAAAAAATTGTACTATGTCAAACGTTTTGTAGTAATAAATGAAACCCTGACAAGTAATTTCGTGACGTTTCACTGATTGATAACGTTATTCTATAGCCATTTACCGGTGATTTATAGGAATATTTTCAAAAAACGAACGTTGTATAAAGAAAATATATTCTTTAACCTATTACTCAGGATCAAATATGTACGTACGAATAATATGGGGTCATATTGAAATAAAAGTCCGTCATTAATCAAATTAGAGTCCGTCGTTACTTCAAAACAATGATTTAAGTTAATAAAATCGAAGGTGTAGCCATAAAAGCGACTTACAAAAAGTTCATCTAATGTGACGGTTATTACTGAATATAATATATATTTTATTACATTGAATGTTTTGAATTACCTTTAAGGGAACAAAACTGAAACTATCGTGGAACCTTCTCCCTCAGTGTGATCTACGAAGTATTCGCAGTAAATTATTGTCTTTTTCATAAGCTCATATCATAATTATCACTGTGGCCTACCAAACTGTTATTCTTTAACTCGCTAGAGTATATTTTTTCATTACCTAGGCAATGAAATATAATATGTGAAATCTCTTAGCGAAAAAATGTCTTTTAAAAAATATGCAATCTCTTACCATGCGTAACTTCAAAGCGTTGTAACATCAAAAAGATTTTCTCTCGCCTTTAATGTTAGCTTTATCTAATAAGAAATGCTGAATCTATCGTTTCAGCCGAGATAGTCATTCTACCCAAATACATTTTTCTGAACATTCATTTCCAAGAAGGATACCGTAATAAAACAAGAAAAATATGAAACTAGAAATTCACGAACCGTAATTGTGCAGGTGAGAAATAGCCAGATGGTCGCACCATCGTATGTTTCAACTGCCTCAGCCAGTCGGAGCTCAATACCAGCAAAATATAACATTCTTGGTGACGACGCAGATTTTACTTTCCATGTAATATATGGAAAGTAAAATTTCTATATTATAGTAAAAGCACCCTATTTAATGCATTTAATATCTAACCAGCGTTTCGTCCATAGATGATTTGATATTTCCCTATTACAATATTTAAAGTAAATACTGTAACTTAAAAAATTGTTTTCGAGGTAAGATCTGATTTGTATACAAACGATTCTCAAAGCTAAAAGAAAGTAGTTTTGTACGTGAATATCCATTAAACGATATTTTTAATACGTTATGTCTCCTAACAAAATAATTTCATTTACTTTTTTGTCCGAATATTTATGTCAACTTCGAGCCATATGTCTAACTTCTTTAGGAAAAATGGAGTCAGCTGGTAATAAAACCGCCGTGTGACGCCCAATGTTATTTGCCTATTACACGATTCTAACGCCATCTTTTGTCCTCGCTAACAAGTGACTTGCACGATTCATAAAATTAAAAGGAAACTAATTTTTTAAGCGAATATTATGTCAACTTCAAACCACACGTGTAACTTCTTCAGGGAAGAAGGGACGTTAGCTGGTATTAAAGTTGCCGTGTCACTCGAAATGTTATTTCCCTATTAATATAATTCTAACGTCATCTATTGGCCCACTGACAAATTTTAGGCAAACAACTGACGACTAGCATTTATATATACAAGATTGAACCCTAAAGAAGTTATATTTGCATTGTTTTATTTTAAATAATGAATAATTGCTATGTTAACCAATCGTACAAAGTTGTCAAAATAAGTCTAGTAAGTAAATAGATCTAAAAATAGCAATTTTCAATGCTATTTTAGAATTAATTTTATTCTTCACATAAAAGATTTTGTGTAAAGACTTTCTTAACTATACTTTAACATATTATATATATATATATATATATATATATATATATATGTGTGTGTGTGTGTAACAAATATTGCTATATTCTAAACTCTATTATTTAATAAATTAATAAACGTCTTTACATAAAAGATTTTGTGTAAAGACGTTCTAAACTCCAGGTTGAAAAACAAAGTTAATATTTTTTTTATTTTTCGTAATTGATTTAAAACTTTTTCTATTAAATAGTATTATTTATGCTCTACATTCTGTAGGTATTTTTATTCCAGATTCAAAAACCACGTTAAAACATCTCCCTTTTAAAAATTATTTATTTTATTTAAACGTCTTTGATTCCAAACACCCCAAATACTAAAAATAATGTTAATTTTGTTTAACTACCTCAACAGCATTAATAAAAATAAAAAAATAAAATGCAATGAAACTATTATTTTGCGTTAAGAATATTAGTTAAACTTTCAAAATATTATCTACATACTTCGATACAAGTGGTAGCTTATTAGGGATATTGATTATTTTTGCGCTCTTGTGCGTGTCCCATAATATGAGATGAACAGTCATTGAGTAGCAGTTCCGGGTGCCATCTCGAGCTAAAGAGATACCTCTTCTATTACTTCTCCTTTGTCTTATAGAATTTGCAAAAATATCTCGCCCGTTAAAACTTGGTGTAGTGCGGTGAATCCAATAATTATGTTTCCAATAAAGGCAGCCCACACATTAAGAGAAAACTACTTCAGGAAAACTACTGGCCTTACAACTTCTGTCTAGACGTGCAAGTTTCTGAAATTGATAATTTTTGCATAGACAAATTTAGTTAAACGAGAAAATTTTTGCATAACACATAATTTTTGCAAAATAAAATTTTGCGTCAGATAGCAAATGTGCGGAAACCACACATTTGTTATCTGACGCAAAATTCATGAAACGTGGGACGTGGTACATATTATTTAAATTTTGTCCGAATTGATAGTGTAATTTCATATGGACTATGGTCTTCTTAAATCTCCCATGAAACAAATTGGGAATATCATACCGTAACCCTGAACACGTAATTGAAAATATATTTTTCAACCCTACAGCTTCCTAAATTCTTTGATTTTCCGTGAGCTTCTTTGATTTCGATAACTTTTCTTTCACTCAATGTCTGAAATATCAGTGTAGGTCTTCTGTTCGAATTCAGCTATATAGACTCAGCTGTATAGATATCGAAATTCAGCTACATAGACACAATGGGCAAGTCTATATCAACAACTGTGTAATAATAATGAAATGAAACAATTTGTATTTTTTAAATTACGCAAGGAAAGCATTAAATATCATTTGCAACAACGAAGGTTGTGAATCGACTGGTTGTCTTGACTAAGTTAACTGAATAATTTTTATCTCCCATGTTACATCTCTGGATTATTACACTCGTAAAGTATTTAGGTCGTAAACCATCTATAATGTAAACGGTCTACAATTTAAAGAATTTTGAAAACAATATATATATTACTATACAATTTACAAATGTATATTTCATTATTAAAAATGTATTTATATTTTACAGCAGTCACATTATTTTTACTATTTTCCTTAAACAGTTTTAGTATTGCATACATAGATTTTTGGATTATTAAATTAAAAAAGGTGTATTAACAAAAAATTAAACAATTAATTAAAAAGTTGAAATTTGGTTCGAATTCTGGTTTACAATATTACGAGCACTACTTTTTCGGACACGTAATACACATACTTGCCGCATGAACGGGTTGATGCTTATATAAAGTCGATACATAAATAAACAAAAAAACAAAGATAATTTAATTATTTGTGCATCTATATTAAAAAGAAAATATTTTTGTCCAATCTGACAACGAAATATCATGATAATAATAACGGCCAAAGGATGCTTGCTACTTGTTTATTCTTATTACGCATCCACAAAAACTCAGTATACTAATATAATGGAATACACGTCCGATATACACCCGTAATACGAGATAAACAGAGCAAAAATCTCATAATTGTTACAGATGAGAATGTCGCCGTAGTGCCCGGAGCGAGACAGCGTAATTTAATTAAGCAGAAACCAACAATTTTTCGAGGCAGAATTCCCATGTAGTACGTTAACCTCTAGAGAGGCGACTTTTGTTGGCGGGCAAAAACAGCACATCGGGCGGGCTAAACGTTCGTTATCAACTTTCAAAGTACAAGAAACTTGACATAACTTTTAAGCTTTATTGAAATTAGAAGACGTATATTAAGTAAATATTTTGTTTAATTGACAAATTAAAATTTAATTTTTGGGATTTATACTTAAAAAGAAAAAAAACGGAACCCTGATAAGATCACTCACGTGACAGCTTATCGGTTTATCACAGCCTTTTTTTCTCAGAAACCGTTCAACGTAAGAACTTGACATTTGGAAATTAATAAAAAATATTAAGTTGCACAAATCAATAGCTTAACTTAAAAAATATTAAAAAGAATATTTTAGGGGTAATTAAATACTCGAGAAATAAGGCTTTAAATTCATTATATGGTGCGGGAATGATAATTAGATCGGTCTCAAAAATATTTTTTATAATTTGTACTAAAAATGTGCAAAATATATATACTCTTCCCTATGTATTAAAAACTACTAAATGGATAACAGAGCTTTTAGAAACATGCAGAGTTACAGGAAAACAAAATAATGATTCTACACCTCATAATGTTTGAGATACTTACGCTCATACATATGCCCTCATCTCCCATCCAAATACTTCTATACATTAGGTATTATCAAATATTTATTGCCCTAATAAATCCATATTAGTAATAACTCCTGAGAAATAAAGCAGTTTCACTTCAGACGGGGCACAAAGCCCTCACTGCGCGAGCTAGAGTCGCACTAGGCCAGTTTGTTTTTTTGAGTTTTTGGCCAATATCACTAATTAATTAATAAGTTACGAAATTGAAAGAACCAAGATTTCTACTAATAAAACTTACCCTTAAAAATTAATAAATAAATATTCTAATTATTTAGATTTATAATCAAATTTTAAACTCTGTTTCTATTTTACATTAATTTTACTTTAACTTCTATTATGAGCCTTTGAATAAATAAATAAAAATGGCCATATAAATATTCTAATTATTTAGATTTAATATCTTTTTAAACTCTAATTTTTCTATTGTATATTTACTTCATTTTAACTTGTTTTGTGAGCCTTTAAATAAATAAATAAATAGTGCCTAGAGTCAGCCTTTCTTGTTAGTTATGCTAACAAGAAAGGCTGACTCTACACCTTGCATTTTCAGTATTCAAACACCAGGATGAATATTCCAATTAATATAAATACTCTTATTAACATCTACATAATCGTCTCCAAAACAATAATATACTAGCCGAGAATTTCAAAAACCCTCACCAAAAATCTTTACTTATCATTTGACTGTAATCTCCTTACCTACCGCATCTCGATACACATTCGTTATCCATTTATTTGGACTTTTTTGTCGCGTTTGACAATGCCTGGTGGCAAGCCATATTGACTGCGTTAGAGTCCTGGGGAGTGTCAGCGAACCCCTACTAGATTATTATGGGTTACTTCTACGATCGTATTTGAAGGATGGTGATATAGAAGTCAGGAAAACGTTGACCAGGAACTGCCGACAGGGCTCGGTACTTGGGCCAATTTGAGGAATGTGTTGTTTGATGGTATACTCACGTTACCCCTTCAGGGATACGGTACCATCGCGTATGCGGATGACACTCTGCTATTGGTTGGAGGAGCGAACCGACAAGAAATAGAGAATCGGGCGGCGAACTTCCTGGCCAAGTTACATGACTGGGGCATTAAGAACAAGTTTTGCTTTGCCCCACAAAAGTCCGGGGCTGTCCTCTTCAAGGGCAGACCGGCGAAGGAGCCCTCTGTGATTATGGCTGGTGCTAGGATCGGCGTGCGGGATCAAATAACCTACTTGAGTATGGTCCTTGATGCGCGGCGGAACTTTCTTCCACAGGCGCGGTACATTGGGACGCGGTACTTCTCCTGGCCGGGGGCTGAGTAACTCTACTTTCAAACTGATGTATACGGCAATATACCAAGGTATATTGACCTATGCGTCATCGGTGTGGGCTCCGTGGTGTGTCGAGGTTCAGCAGGTTAGACGGGTGGTGCTAATATCGCAGCGTGCGCCGCTGCTGGCGCTGATCAAAGCTTACAGATCAACGGATGCGTTGCCGGTTTTGGCTTCTCCTGCCTGCTGATCTTGCGCTTGCGGAACGGGCGGCCAATTTTATCTTGGCTCGAGGTAAGTGTTTTTTTGCGGGTCCGTTAGATTTTGAGTTTTTGGCTAATGAATCCCTTGCTGCTAGAAAAAGACACATTTTAGAGATAGTTGTTACTCACTGGCAATCCAGATGGTCCTCCCCCAATTCCAAGGGAGAAACGACCAGGGTGTTTTTCCCTGATGTGTCCGAGCGGTTAAGAAAAAATTGGCTTGTCTCTGAATATTTCACCTCACAGTTTATAACGGGACATGGCGCGTTTCGTGCTAGCTTATATAGATTTCCTCTCCGAGATACGAATCACATTTTATTCCACTGCAGTGAGCACGAAGATATGCGTATAGTTTTGTGTGAGAGCGTGCGTCTAAATATTAACACAGAATCACGCGGAAACTTAAAACGTGGTATCTTTAGTCACCTAGACCTGGTTGAGAATGGACCGATCTTTGAGTCATTCAGAGCGTTCGCAAAGTGCGTTCTTGAAAAAATGGAGTTCCTAAATGATTCACCGAGTAGGGGCAGATTTGAACCATGTTTAGTGGAAGCGCCTGAGACTGTAGATACGAGACACTATTAGGGAACTTTCGGTGGTCTCCTCTTTTGTATGAGGTGGGTCGTTACAGGTTCCAGGAGGGACCCCGAGACAACCCGGGTGGACGGATCGGGAATAGTGTCTCATACGACAGGCGGGGGGACCCACTTTGTAAATGATTTTATTTTACTTTTGCCGCTATGCTGTCTGAGCGCCGGCTCCTCCGCGACTATTCAAGTTGGGTATGACATAAATGATATGTTGCTGTTGTAGTCTGAAGAAGAAAGCATTCCGAAGTATGCAAAATAATATTTTTAACTTTGCACATATCTGATAATAAGCAGGTTATGCAGTATATGATTTAGATAAGAATGGAGTTGTCTCTGAATAGTTAAAGCTGCAACCTTTATCGTTCTCAGAAAGTCAATGTGCTTCATTTGTCTGCGGGAGTATTTACGGTATCCTCTATATATATATATATATATATATATATATATATATATATATATATATATATATATATATATATATATATATATATTTATATATATATATACATATACATATATATACATATATATATATATATATATATATATATACTATATATATATATATATATATATATATATATATATATATGTTATCTTATTCCCATCTTCCATTCGACAGCTACGGAGGAGTTGGAACTGAACGTTGCATAAAAGTATTTCAAGCTCATTGCGTTATTTAAATTTTTACAAATAGTTATACATTTAGATTACGCCGGTTGCGAATCTCTAAGCGCTTTGGTTATTTATTTATTTATTAACTTTTATGTATAGTAAATATGGCGGACTTGTTGCTACATGAGCAATCTCTTCCAGTCAACCATAACAATTTGTATTGAAATTTAGTTGGTAGACTGTAAGAGATTTTACATTGGACGAAAAAAAAATTTGAAGAGTAAAGTAAAAAAAAGTAAATTAAAAAAAACTATTGACATGATTTGGGATGGGAAAGACTGGCAAGGACAAGAACACAAAGGAAAAGGTTTCAGGAAAGTCAGGGCTTTTTCACTCGATCTTTGAAAATATTTAGACTTAATTTTCCTGATGTCAGGATCCAGGTGATTCCAAATTTTAGCTGCTTGGACAATGAAGAAGTTTTCGTAAGCGTAGAGGCATGTTTAGGAATAAGTAGGATGAGTGAACTTTCAGATCGTAGCCCAAGGCCGTGAGCAGACAAATCTTTTAATTTTCGACTAAGGTAATTTGGGCTATGAGGATTTTTTAATATATTAAAAAGAAGTGTAAGTATGTGAAGTTGGCGTCGATCACGGATCTTCAGCCATTTTCTGAGACCGAAGATATTCCGGAAGCATAAATTTTGAAGTCGTTCCAATTTTTACAAATATTCTCCATTAAGATCGGGATAGCACACATCTCCATAATCAATTAATGGTAATTAAAGTGTTTGCTAAAGATAGATTTTCGTTTTAGACAGTAGACAATTTTGAAGATATTTAAAACAGTGAATCCTGTTGAAAATACGACTAACATCATTAACTTGAGGCCACCAACTAAGATTTTGATCCATCAGTAGGCCCAGGTTTTTAACAGTTGACGTGTATGGTATTATTGTACTATTTAGCACTAATTTCGGTAAATTAGGTACGTTTACTTTAGAAGTCAGTCTTTAACTACCAATAATGATAGCATGTGTTAACTTACTTTGGTTAACCAAAAGACCCATTTCATGAACCCACTGACCAATTAAAGTGAGATCTCGATTAAAGATGTCGATGGTTTTTTATAACGAATGGAGGTTCGAGTGCACATAGATTTGTAGGTCATCAGCATAGAGATGATAATTGCTAGAAATATTTTTAACAACATCATCAATACATACTGAGAAGAGGAGAGGAGATAGAACTCCACCTTGAGGTACACCAGCTGAAAGGTCAATCCAGTCAGAATACGTATCTGACAACTTAACACATTGCCTGCGTGCATGGAGATATGAACTAAACCACTCAAGTGAATGTTAGCATATATTAAGATATTTCAAGCGGGTAAGAAGAATATCAAAGTCAACAGAGTTGAACGCACTGCTGAAATCAAAAAGCACAAGGACAGTAACTTGTGTATTATCCATAGGCAAGCGTATATCATCAGTAACCTTAACAAGGACGTTGAGGTAGAGTGGCCAGCTTTAAAGCCAGATTGAAGTCGATTTAGAGACTTATGACCATTGAAGAAAGTAACGAGTTGACCATGAACAATACGTCCAAAGACTTTAGATACAAACAGTAGGATAAAATGGGCCGAAAATCCTTGGGTTGCGTAGGTAATAACATTTTAGGTATGGGCACAATATAGGCTTTTTCCATTCCGAAAGGAAAACAGCCGCTGTCAAAGAGGTATTAAAAATATCAGCAATGACCGGAGCTACGATAACTTAACAGCTGGTTCGAGTACCGTGGGTGGCGTAGAAAAATGTGAATTTAATAGGTCTATATCCAACCGCCAGTAGAGTACCCAAAAACTTCCAAATATTATTTGGAGTATGTTTATCCAGCAGTTCAGTGATACAACTATTGAAAACAGTGAGTTTTTCATCAACAGAATGATTGATCGCAATCGCATCGCAATTGGATCTTGCATCCTCAAGAAAAGATGGTAGGTCAATACGATTAAATCACGGAGAAAGATGCTCTTTTAAAAGGCTTTAGGGCAACTTAGTTTATAGGTAATATGAAGGAGATTATGATGGGAAAGACCGGATGCTGGATGTTGACCGTATAAGGATATACTTTTAGGCAAGTTACTAGGATGAGACCGAGAAGGGAGTCACAATTATCAGCATGAAATGTAGCAAAGGATGGGAGAATGGTGAGGTTACCAGCCTTGACAATGTCACAAAGCTTTCCGCTTCCAATGTTATGCTTGTATAGGCAGGAATTAAAATCACCCATAATCAATAAATGGGTTATAACTGATACTCATAAAAATGTTCGCGTTGTTGAATCGAATACACATATTTCGAAACTCTTTTCTTAAATTTTCTTAAATTTATTGCCAAATTGTCCAGTTAAATTAAAAAGAAAAATACATTTCCATTGTTATAATAATTAAAATTTAACCAGTAAGTATTTTGGTGTGAAGTGGGAGAAAAGTTTTGAAAATATTTGAGAGAATGTATTTTCAAACAATCTTACGGCTTACGTTGTTTACCCGAAGAAGTAATTTGATATGATGATCAGTCAGTAGGCATACTTTTTAACAGTAAAAAAGTATGATTTAAAATAGCCATTTATGGCCAGCTTTGGTAGATTTGTCGAGTGTATTTTCAACAGCAATTTTTAACTCTCAATAATAATAACCTGTCTCTGATCTTTAATTAATCATAATAAATAATAATATGATAAATATTATTTTAAATATGATATGGTAAATGTTACTACCCTGTAATTGATAATAAGATCATACTTACTGTCACACTAGCTGGTAAAATTTATATCTACATTCTACATAATAATGCTAGAAGTAAGTTAATTAAATCTGTAGTGATAGTATATTTAAAAATCGTCAGCACATAAATTATAGTTGGAGGAAAAGTTGTTTTACATCCAGATCAACAAAGACATAAAAAAGACTCTCGTGGTGGTGCACGAGGAGCAATGGCAATAAAACTAATCTAATTTGAACTATTTACGAAATAAGCGGCAAAAACTTTTAAATCAACTACCTACCGAACGAATCTAGTTTAAAATGTCTTACCGCCCTGAGTTATCCAGTAATTATATAATTATACTCACCAAACAATCCCATTACATAAGAAAAACCGTACACAATTTAATTTCTCAACTTTTTCTATTTTGAGGGCGTGGACGAGTTCGTGTTCGCTTGAGATGAGATCTTCATCCTAACTCCCACAGCGAGCAAATAAATTCCCATATTTTTCATTTCAATTAAATAAGTAAGTAAGCTTGGAGTACAAAGAACTGTCAAGTGTGTGACACGTCTGGAGCGCCGACAGAAGCTGCAAGATAAGCTGTTTAAATAAATAAAAAAAACAGTTAATTCCGTCTGAAACCCTAAGTAGTTTGAAGAACAATGAATAATTCAATCTTTAGCAATAATAACTTACTTTTTCGCTGCATTATCTTTAATACTACAAAATCTCTAATAAACAAAAATAAAATGTTTTAAAATTATATTAATTATTATGCATTTACTGAAGCTAAATCTTACTAAAAAAAAAATTTCACGAGATATTTCCACGCCGTTATTTGTTCGAATATTAAGCGCAACCGACGTTGCTCCGAATTTAACTAAAACCTACATATACTCTGTATTAATTATGTCTAATAAAGACCGTATTTTCAATAACACAAACGAATTTTGCGTAATAAAAAATGTTATGTAGTAAAATTCACGACATATTGTTAAAATTTTCGAGTACAAGGTCTATTTTTCGAAATAAAACATAACATTTTAAGGAAAATATAAATAATATTTCATTCGAGAAAAATCACCCTCTACCTATTTTCCAGCTCATCTCAAGAACAGAATTTATAGCGCTCTTCCTTCTTGAAAAAGCGAACTCAGCATCACGTAATATGTCTTTAACGATTGACATCATTTTTTTACAATTCATCCACGCAGAAATTACCAATTTCATGTATTTACCTATGAGTTTATAGTAATTCACTGGCTTTAAAACTGATAAATATCTCAGAGTAATTCCCTATTAGTGTACTTTAATTGAAAATATAATGATTGGATTCGTCACATTGCCCAAATTTCAAACAGTGAGATGTGTTTGTAACTTCTTCGAGACGAATAAGAGTAACCGAATATGAAGCTCCCTTTATCTTAAGGTGGCACAAGGGACTGCAACTCGATGACTCTCCAGCTCACTTTACAAGACAAATACAAGAGTATTATTTTTTTTATTAATTTAATTTAATAATCATTATCATCAGGTGAAAGTGGCTAGACGCATACGCTCCGTTGACGAGATTCCGATGAGTTGTGTTCTTCGATGTACAAATGAAGTAAAAATTTTAGACAAAAGAGCTTAAGGTAAGAAATGTGAATTACGGAAAAGAAATAAAAAGCGATCTTATAATTGATAGAGCTACTACTGATAGAGCTACTACTGATAGAGCTAGGTTTCCAAGTTGCCGTTTGTGTTGAAGTAGGAGGAAACACTTCGAAAATTTACTATTTCATTAGCAGTAAACATTGGTAATGCTAAATAATAGATTTATTATAAAATTTGTTACATCTTTTATGGATCTCATAAATATTTATTAATGCTATTGTATTATTTGAACATCATTAAAATTATATTTTTTTCGAGGCGCCTGGAATCGAGCAGTTTTATAATATTTCTTTATAAAAAAAAATTTAGTAGATACATATTATGATGTGTTTTAAAATGAAGGGAATGAAATGCAATTTAATAGAAATAGTTTAAAATTGTGGAAACATAAAAAGATAATAACTTTTTGAAGTATTGTGGATTTCTAAATTCTTTAAAAAATATTTTTATTCGTCTTTATTTATTTGAAGAATAATTAATCTTTTTTCTTTTCGCTTAAATTATTAAATTACCAAATGCACATATGCATTCTTTCACTGTTAAAATGTTATACAAAAACAATTTTTCATGTCACAAGAAAAAATATTTTCATTTTAGCCATGTTTTATTTTGAAATTGTTTGTATCAAAAATCAGCAATATATTTTACAAATTTTGAAAATTTTACTGCCCGCAACACAACATTAATTGGGTCTATTCCTGCAGAACATCACCGATCACATCATCTTTATATAGTCTCTATAAAAAATGAACAAGTTAGTAGTTAACTATTCGCTATATTAAGTTATCATTAAGTCTCAACTCGGAAATGTTTTAGAAAATCCCCGCTTCCGAAAGGTTCCACCTCCTGTTCCTGCAAAGGCACCATATGCAGTTTTTACAGGGAGGGTCCAAGTCTTACCCGATAACTCCTTTTTGTTTATAATAAATCCAGAAAGAAGTATTGTAGTAAATCATTATTATTACAATAAATTGTTATTGCAGATCACTTACTATTGATTTATGCTGGATTATATTAATTTTATAATAAAATTTGAACATGGGTGTTTTAAAATATTTTTGTTCATAAGCATTTAAAACTTATGTATATCAGTTAAGTAAATGCTTTCTGCTGTTACTAAAAGTTAATTTTATTCTACTGTCATACGTTACATGTACGATCAGTTAGGATCAGCATTATTGGAGTTATTATATTTATATCTGGCTGAATAGTAAAAAAACATCCCTCACGTAACATAGCATCAATAGTGCACCATTTACATTTTAACCATTATTAGTAAACTAATGATAAATTTAATATTTAGCGGCTGCAATTTTTATTTGTTTCTGCAAGAATTTATAATGGCTTATTAGCTTTTTGGTTACTTTGTTATGTTAAAATAACGTCAAATTATAATGAAATTGGACGATGGTGCGATCTTCACCAGGGTAAATTATTGCTTATTTAGATATTTTGTTAAGATGTGAGACTGAAATATTAAAAATCTTTGGAATTACACATGATTAGTACATTTTGCAAAATCAAGATATCTTCGTCAAGCGCAGTATATCTTGACATCTTGGAAACATCTGCATTTGGGATAGATCTAGGTAAGAATATCTTACGTACATGAATTAAAAGGAAGGAATTCATCCAAGTGATTACCTTAATTTTCACAATTTTTAAATAATTTATTAAAATTTTAATATTTGGCACTTTAATAATTAATGTCTTTTTCAGAAATGTAACAAGTCTTGACCACACTGCCACACATGTCACATTGTGGCAACCAAAATTAATAGAAAAATGTATCAAAACAAATTGATGCTCGTTACAAAAAAACTTACGTGAAGCGTAATTTAATTAAAACAAACTTTGAAAATTGTTATTTTTAGACCCATCTGATCATCATATTATTTTGATAACTACATAAATGATCAATCTTGCAATTTTTATTTCTGTAAATTAAAAATATTGAAAGGTAGTACTGCGTAACAGCACATGGGAAATATACGAGTAGTTTCTTTACGGTTCACTCTAGTGCCAGCTATTTGTTAACGAAGACAAAAGATGGCGTTAGGGTCGTATTAATAAGGAAATAACATTGGGCGTCACACGGATGTCTTAGTCCCAGCGAAATGACCCATCTTCTCAAAGGAAGTCACGCTCTGATAAAAAAAAACATATGCTTGATAAAAATATTTTCAAGTAGAGATTACAAGTAATGCGAAAAAAATGCTTCTGGGTTATTGAAAGGAAGCCTAAATGAGTGAATATAGTGTGACTGTAAACACACTTTGATCAATGTATACGTACTCTTACAATGGTGATATATTTTTTCTTTAACTTTATGGACTCGTCACAAATCAAATTTTATGTCGAAAACTATTTTTGGAGATGCAGCATTTCTTTCAAATGGTGGTGAAGAGAAGTAATAAATTTTAACGCATCATAGACGTTTAAAACGTTGTCTAAATATAAAATGCATTGCTCTCAATATATACGGGAAATTGGCGTCGCAAGCTCAAATGTTATATTTTGTGGCACTGAGCCCATACTGGCCGAGACGGTTGAAACATATGGTTATTTCTCACTTGCACGATTGAGGTGGGCAGATTTCTAGTTTTGTATATTTTCTAGTTTTATTGCGGTATCATTTTCAGAAATTAATATCCCAAAAAATGTACATATGTGGAATAAGTTTTTGGCTATTAAAACAGATTCGGAATTTTATTTTATATTAGGCTAGTATTAAAGGCAAGAACAAATCGTCTTTACATATAAAATGTTTTAAAAGTTACGCACTCTAAAATATTGCAAATTGTTAGTTTCAATTATACATAAACAAATTTTGTTTTATTGTGCAAATATATAATTTATAGATTATCAAAAAAAACAAAACTTAGCAACTATTACTACGGAGGCCAAGATTCTAGAATAGTTTAATTTTATTTCATTGAAGTAATTCAAAATATTGAATGTTAATAAAATAGATCACATATGCTCTAACAATGGTCACATTAGATGATTTCTATTGTAGATCGCCTTCATGACTGCAACGTTGAATTAATTAACTTATATTATTTTTATGATAACTGCAATTTGTTTAATAACGTACTATTATTTAAATATTACTCTTTATTAACTGTGCATATTTCATCCTGTATAACTTGTCAAAGAATTCCACAAATCATTATTGTCATTCTAAGTTACCCATGATAGTACCCTAATTGCTCAGATTTGGTTGAATGATTTAGATAAATATTTAACTTGTATCCTGAGAAATTAACTGATGTGTCTCTTTATAAATCATCATATACTGTAAGTATATAAACAGTATGAACGAAATTAAAACCTTATTCGATATGGTCTCTAAAACTTATCCTGAATCCCATAATTAATGACGATTTTGAGGCTCTTTCTATTATTTCTATTTTAAAGAATTATGTTCAAAATTGGCCCACCATGAAAACAAAATTGTATCTGATTTGTGTATATTTAAAAAATATATTAAAAATCCTATTGGTTTTGCAAACATTTTTTAGTTTACTGAAGGTGCATTTAATTCTATATTAACTAAATACTTTATAAGAGGGGAACAAAAAAAATTAACTCCATAAAATAAATTTAGTTTTAGTGTACCTAATGATTATGAATAAAACTGAATTAACCAATAATTATGGCTAATGATTGAAATTTTCAATCATTAGTTATTAGTCATGATTAAGGAGTTTAGTCATTAGTTTTCAATCATTAGTCATGTTTAACACATGGTCGACATTGAACCATACACTGTACACGCATTCATTTATTAGTCATTGAATATATATGGACATTAGTTGCCATTGGTGATTGACTTTTCTTGGTTATGTTGTGACAAAAACATATAATCTTGTACTTTTTCTCAGCTCGAAGAAGAATTTAAGCAGCCTCCAAAGTTTATTGAATGTAAGACTTTTGTTTCTCCACCCAATCTTGAAAAACTCCAAAATTATCAAGTCTCTAGAAACTTGAATTAGTATTCTTTTTTTAAATTTCATCAGAGGTTTTTATGATAATAACTATTTTCATTATTTTCACACGATCATTGTTGTGATATTTGACATATTTCTAGATCTCCTAACTTCCTTCCTCGTAGTCAAAATAGTGATGATACTATAGTTACAAATATGTAAATATTAGTGCGTCTTTAAATTTTTAAAAAATTTTAAAAATAAATTCCGCCATCTAGTGAAGTATTATTGATCTATACATTCAAGATGATTTCTTATGAAAGAAGCAGATGTCGCTCTTCAATTATTATTCTGTAAATTAACTAAGCAGAGTTGAGCAGTAATCTTGATTCTATCGAAAAGGTTGACTAAATTGATGATGTAAGAAATTTCAAAATTTCCTTAAAACCCACCCAATATTTTATGTGTAATAAGCCCACAGACACGAACTCTTTATGATTTTTTTTAATGTATGGAATAATTTGACATTTGTATTCGTCATTTTATCAGTTCACATTTACAGAAACAAAAAATTATTTTATTTTTAAATTATGTTTATCCACATCTGTATTAGATTAAAACCTTACCAATTGTTTGAAAACTGATCGGTATAGCATTACAAATATTCATAATCGATATTTTTTTTATCAATGATGGAAAATTAAAAAGTATACCTTTTGTTATTTTACAGTCCAGTCCAGACATTTTTTATCCTTGCCGTTACTCAAAGTGAACTTCCTTTTGCCTAATAAAATTAATTCTTTAATCCCGTTAATATTTATTAGTATAGAAATGAGCGTTTTTTCCCCACTTTTAAATTTTAATTTTTGATAAATTTTGCGTTCATTATCACTTTTTTAATATATCTTTAGAATACGATGAAATGTCATGGCGTGCCCATTTTGACTACAAAGTTTCTTATATAGAATTTTATTCATTTTTCACCATTTAAAACAAAACAATACGTAAAAATTAAATGCTAATATATATGTACTAGTATTTATGATATAAATTAAATAATACCTAATTCTCAAACAAGGACTTATTACGTCCTCAAGACAAAATAATTTGGCTGTCAAATTAAATTCTTTCTTTATATACATTAATATTTTCCAGCATAAATTAATTGAACATTAACAAAAACTGCACGAGACTAATTTTTATTTCTTTAATTAATTACAACTTAAAAGTCTATGACAAATTAGAATTTTTAGTGCAATCG
Source organism: Druceiella hillmani (assembly GCA_039881145.1). NCBI lineage: Eukaryota > Metazoa > Arthropoda > Insecta > Lepidoptera > Hepialidae > Druceiella > Druceiella hillmani. The sequence goes on along the minus strand of JAYKKI010000098.1, from coordinate 1,563,173 downwards.
TAGACTTTACATTTTTATTTATATATGTGTGTAAGAAATGCATATGTGTGAGAAATGGAAACCTAATATGAATGACTAAAATGAGAGAAATAATTTATTAGAGACGAGATAGGAAAAGGTATAGCGGTAAAAGGAATTTAGACCTGTAGATTATACTAGATAATGTCTTTATATAAATAGACTTTTCGGCAGGAGCACACCCCCTGTATATTTACATTTAGTAGATTCTATAATCTTTTAACATATGTGGCATATTGCTTTGATAATTAGCAGGGTCTTCTTGTCTTGAGTAAGTAATTCAAAGCCATGAGATGGCCGGAATTTAAATCGAAGATATGAAAAAATAAAATGGTCATAAAGTCTACTTGAAGGATATAGATTTCACCATTCACGATTCTCTAATCACTTGAATTAGAACCAATTTTCTAATATATGGCCATGCCCTTGAAATCGAAAATAAAACATGCAGACGTATTTACAAGTTATTTTAATTTGCTGAGAAGACATTTGATTAAGTTTAAATAACGCTAATTTTGTATGAACTTTATAATAAGCTCAACAAAAGTTTATGCATTAAAGAACACAAAGTAACATAAAAAATTAACATAACCGTTAATGTTATCATTATATAGCCATCACCGTAATGAAAACATTCAACTTTTACGACTATTTAATAACCGACAAGGATGCAGGTGTACTGGTTACTTGCTGTATTTACAGGGCTCATTATGCCTTCACTAATGATCTTTCAGGTAACGGATCAGTTACTTAAAGTTAAACGACCGTAGGCGCGTTGCGGACGCGATTCCAGCAGGGAACAACGGCTGCTCTTAATTATCTCTAAATTCACAGGGGTCAGCACAGAACTGTGTTCAGTTTGCATAATCTTTACATAATTTGGTTTCCTTCTTCTAAAGTTTAGTTGTTTTTTCATCTAATTCATATTTTGATATTACACTGAGACAAATGTTACTATTATAATTAGACAACGTTTATCTTTTATACCGGGCTAATATCTTCAACATTTTATTTTTATTAATTTCTAAATTCTGTAAGTACGTTCATTTAGTTTCGTAGCTCCATAAAATGGTAGATCAATTTAATAAAAGCTTTCATTTACCTGTGTTTTAACTATGCAACCATTATATCCAAATCATTAATCGTAGGCCCAAAAAATTATTTGAATATATTCAAATTTTCATGGATACAAAGAGGATTAACCAAAAATATAAATACACGAAATTTTAAAAAGTTTCTTTTACTTTTATCTCTTTTTCTGTTTCTTTTGGCTAATTTATTATTTAAATGTTTACAAATTATCATTTATCTAATTAACCAATAATGCACAATAGATCGTGTGGTGATTTTTACTAATTATTACAATTTACCAATATTAACCATGATGTTAATATTTTGAAAATCGATAGAGTTTAACGTAAAATTATAGTTTACGTTATTATAGTTTCAAAATTATAAAAATTGAAATAAACTAACAAATACGTTATTGATTTGTCCTTCTATTTGCCACATCGTGCAATAAAAAAATTATGCCATACTAGCTGTGCCCGCGGCTTCGCCCGATATAAAAAATTAAAAGAAAACAGTTAAATTACTTGTTTTTTAACAAACTAAACATATTCTTTTGTGCAGTATATACAGATTCAATTAGTACATGAGTAGATTTTTAATATTGAGTATGATTTTACAATGATACGGAAATTAATATTTTATTAAGTAATAACTGCAGAACTGATTTCAATCTATTTGTCTGTAAAATCGCTATGCACTTACTAATTTCAATACAAGATAAATAATGAAAAAATATCACAAATGACTGATCATTAAATTCACAATTAGCCAGGTAGGTTTGAATTAGAAATTATATTAAATTCTTTTTATAACGAGGCTCATATGGTCGCACTACATATATGCAAGCTGGATGTACAACTTCTTCATAGTTTGCTCTTGTACATATGCGTGCGAATTTTGACTGTAATTTTGTTTTTATTTCTAATCTTCACCAGTATCAAACGCGGAAGTTTAACATAATACGAATAATACATTTTTTTATATCTTTCTTACTTGTTTTAGAATGTGTTCAGCAGGTTAGTGTTGATGAGCACGTTCTAAAATATTGCATGCAACGCAGATATCTGTATCATATAAGTTAAAAATATAGTATGATATTTTATATATTATTTAAAATTAGCACTTTATATGATTTAATCGCTGTATTATTATTACTCAATATTAGCTTAAGTTCTCCTCTACTTAGAACTCCCTCACAAACATCACAAACATAAAAACAACTCTTAACGCTGATAGCATAAAATAGTATTAAGTAATCATTTTAATTTTTAATTTTAATGAAATAATTGTAAAATTTGTATTAAACACAAAAAAACACATACATAGGTTATAAGCAGATAGAGCAAACATGTTTTATCAATGTCATATCGAAATTTCATCGCCGTCATTTGTTAGGATGCCAAAAGTTGGCATTAGGGTAGCTCTCATAATGAAATAACATTGAGCTATTTTGGTTCCAAGCTGACATCCATCGTCCCTAAAGATGTTACACTTCAAAAAACTGGGAAATATAATTTATAATTATAGTCAGAAAACAATATTTTTAACCGGCTATGCAAGACGGAGATTATGGTATTTGGTTGTTGTGTGTGTTCGTTTTATCAATCCATTGTTTTTATTCGCAAAACATTGAAATAATTAACTCTATTTTAATAAACAAATGGCATCAATTTATATGTTCATATCACGAATAATTTATATAAAAGTGGTTTATGTAAAAATTGATATGACACACGATTAATTGATATGTACAGGAAGATAGTTACATATCTATGAAATTAAAATTATTTGTTCGTTCCACGAGTTTATATAAAGTTGAACATGTCTATGTTAAAATTGTTCAACTTTTCATATTTTGCGAGATTAGATTCTGTTGAAGCCACTGCTAATTTATAGAAATCCAACAATTTGTTCATATTGTAAAAGACATAATATTTATGACGTTAGAATTTTACTATTTTAAATGTATACTTATGACTTTTCAGTATTTAGAACTAAATGCAATATGATTTTCGTAAAGTTATTTTTAAAGTAGACTCACAGATTAAACTGAGATTCTACCTTCTGATATATATTATAATATATCCACTATAATATATATATAAAGCGCCTTATGTTTTTTAAACAATGCATGATATTTAACGATATCATATTCTAAATAAGAAAAAGATAATTTCAAATGTATTATCCTCGAAATAGATACGAACAACGTATATTCTCAGAATAATTTTATAATTACCATTTTAATCCCTGTAGTTAAATATCCGCATCGTAATTTGAGAAAATCAATTTCCTTTGCACTTTAGCATTGCGCACTTTGAGAAATAAAATCAAAAAGGATTTCATTTTAATTTGTTCCAATGTTTCTCCTAAAACAAATCCTAGTTATAGTATAAATGTGATATTTTTTATATTTATTTAGATATTTGGCCGTCAATCAAGCAAAACATACTCCCTGGATTTGTATGAAATTTTGCGTACAGATAGACAGATCTGGAATAAGACACAGGGTTAATTTGGAATAGGACACAGGGTTCTGATAATTTAAATTCGTCTTTGCCGAGTAATAAGAACCTTAAAACTTAAATTCGTCCACTACAAAACCGACAGTTTGCGGGGTAAATATTAGTACGCACTATTAGCTGTAAACTAGTCGTCTCCGAAGCATCAGTGCTGATCGATAATTACGTAACACTATTACATAAAATATTACAAAATTACATAAGGTAACTTGGGTCATTACAAACGCAAATAATGTTTTTTCTAAATTTCAGAAGATAATTTCCGTCACCATAATTCAGTATAATTAGTTATCCTCATTAAATTTGGATCAAATGAACCCTGCAAATCGAACTCAGTAAATATAACTTCCATTTTCCTCTGCAACGAAAGTAATAAAAAATTCAATTTAGTCTGGTAAAGCCGTAGTCCGGCATTAAACGATGTTATCACTCTTATTAGTATCGAAATTATATCCTAAGTTCGATAAACCCCTCAGCGAGCGGAACTGAAGCTCACATCATAAACCAACCCTTAACTATACGATAAGACAATTTATTTAATGGACTTTACGACGTACAAGCGGCTACGTTTCCATGAAAGTCGTATTAAGCACATTAGCGAGCGACATAATGGCCGTTGTTCGGTACTTTTACACCACTATCTTGATTTATATATGTTAGAATTGCAGATGGTAAGTAAAAAATCGTCATAAACGATTTGAAAATGGAATAAAGATAGGTTCTATTCTTCTCTGTCGCCTGACGTGTGCCATATCGGGCATGTCACTCGCATTAGGGTAGTTAAGTACCCCTCGACTATTATAAGAGGCTGAGCGAGTCTGGTTAGGGATATAAATAATATTATTAGCAGATGCTGTCTGACAAATAGTCGATGGAATATATTTGGCCGACATCGGTTGATAGAACTCGGATGATAGGAAAAAATATGAATTGTCTTGTTTTATATTTGTTTTATGGAGGGCTATTTTAATTCTCGGTCCGCACTGTTTTTTTTAATAAATTGGTGATACGGAGAAATCCAAAATATTATGTTATATTATTAGATTAAAATACTTACTTAATTTTCTGGATATAAATACTAGATAAATACTGAATAATTTGCTGGATATAAAACTGTACTGTCCTAGTTACATGCATGTAATACCATTAAATGGACCACTTGAATAAAGAACGATTTCATTATTTTTCTGTGGCTAATTAAAATAATGAACTATAGATTATGTTTGCAACTAAACATCTCTTTAAATATTTTTAAAGGGCTATTTTTCGAAAAAATGATGTATCTCTAAATGTGCTCTTAATGAGAAAAATTAAACTGTTGCGAGTAGACATATTTATGGGTTCATAAAATTGTACTATTTGAAAGTGTATGTAATAATAAATGAAACCCTCACGAGTAATTTCGTGACGTTTCACTGATTCATAACACTATTCTATAGCCATCTTTTAGTTATTTACATAAATATTTTCAAAAGACGAACGTTATGTAAATAAAAATAAGGATGTTATCATATCGTAAATAACTTGAATGAACATTGGTTTGGGGCGCCCTACAAATAAGATGGGGTCATATTGAAATAACAATCCATCATTAATCAAATTACAGTCCGTCTTTATTTCAGTACAATGATTTAAGTTAATAAAATCGAAGGTGTAGCCAAAAAAGCCACCTATAATAAAATTCATTTACGTTATAACTGCACATAATATATATTTTATTACATTTAAGGTTTTGAATTACCTTTAAGGGAATAAAAATGAAACTATGGTGGAACCTTTCTCCCGCCGTATGATCCAGGAAGTATTCGCTGTTAATTATTGTCTTTTTCGTAATCTCATATCAAAATTATCACTATTATCTGCCAAACTGTTATTATTCAACTAGCTAGAATATATTTTGCTATTACCTAGGCAATAAAATAAAATTTGTGCAATCTAGTAGCGAAAAAATCTCTTTTAACAACAAATTTACAATCTCTTACAGTAACGCGCGTAACTTTCGAAACGTTTTAAAATAAAAAAGATTTTCTCTTGCCTTTAACATTGGCTTTATCTAATAAAAAATGTTAAATCTTCCATTTCAGCCGAGACTGTCATTCTACACAAGTACGTCTTTCTGAAAATTCATTTGCAAAAGGGATACCGTAATAAAACAAGAAAAATATGGAACTAGAAATTCAGAGCATCCTAAATAATGCATTTAATATCTGACCATCGTTTTGTCCGTCGATGATTTAATATTTCCCTATGACAATATTTAGAGTAAATATTGTAACTTAAAAAATCGTTTTCGAGATAAGATCTGATTTGTATACAGACGATCAAAGCTAAAGACGAACAAAGCTAAAATAAAGTAGTTTTATACGTGAATATCCATTAAACCATATTTTGAAGAGTATATATCTCCTAACATAAAATCAATTCATTTATTTTTTGTCCGAATATATATACTTCTTTAGGAAAAATAGAAAGTCAGCTGGTAATAAAACCGCCGAAAATATTTTTTACATGAATATTAATTAAACATTTTTATCCTAACATAAAATAATTTTATTTACATTTTACCGAATATTTATGTCAACTTCAAACCGCACGTGTAACTCCTTTAGGAAAGATGAAAGGACAACTATTAAAAGGGTCGTGTGACTCAAAATGTTATTTTCCCATTAATATGATTCCAACGCCATATGTTGGCCCACTACTACATTAACTAGCATTTATATATAAAAAATTGAACCCTAAAGAATTTATACCTCCATGTTTTATTTTAAATAATGTAAATTGCTATGTTAACCAATTGTGCAAAGTTATCAAAATAGGTATGATATATAAATAGGTCTAAAAATAGCAATTTTTAATGCTTTTTTAATTAATTTTGTCCTACGTAAAAGATTTTGTGTAAAGACGTTTAAACGGTATTTTGAAGAAAAAAAATTTTTTATTAATTTTTCGTAATTGATTTAAAACTATTTTTATTAAATGGTTTTTCAATTTTGTTTACTTAAATATCTTTAATTCCAAGCATCCCAAAAACTAAAAATAATTTTAATGGTGTTTAACTAGCTGGATACTTAATTAACAATGTTTATTGTCAATAAAATAATTAATAAAACTTTCAAAATATGATCTACATACTTCAAGACTAGCGGTAGCTTATTAAGGATATTGATTATTTTTGCGCTCTTGCAAGTATAAGATAATATGATCACTCATCGAGTTGCAGTTCTGGGTGCCTAAAGAAATACCTCGTCGATTACTTCTCCCTTGCCGTATAGAATTTGGAAAAATATCTCGCTGGTTAAAACTTGAAGCAGTGCGGTGGATCCAATCATTTTTTTCCAACGTAGGCAGCCCACGCATTAAGAAAAAACTGCTTCTGGTAAACTGTTGGCCTTACAACTTCTGTCTAGACGTGCAAGTTTCTGAAATTGGTAATTTTTACATAGACAAATTTAGTTCCATAATAAAACTTTGCACATAATTTATACAAAATAAAATTTGATACAATAGGCAAGTCTATTTTAACAACTGTGTAATAATAGTGAAATCAAACAATATACATTTTTTAAATTACGCAAGAAAGGCATTAAATATCATTTGCAACAACGAAGGTTGTGAATCGACTGGTTGTCTTGACTAAGTTAACTGAATAATTTTTATCCCCCATGTTGTACCCCTAAATTATTACACTACTCGTAAAGTATTTACATTTTAAACCGTGAATGTCGTAAAATCTGAACTAAAAATTAAGCTTTTCGCGTCTTTATAATGAAGGATTCCCGTCGTTGAAATTTGTTTCCAATTCTAGTTTCCAATATTACGAGCACTTCTTTTTCGGACACGTAATACACATACTTGCCGTATGAACTAGTTGATGGTCCTTATGGTTGCATCCATGTTAAGAAAATAGAAGAGAAGAAAATATTTTTGTGCAATGTGACAAAAAAATTTCGTAACAGTAATAATGGTCTTGCTACATGTTCACTCTTACTACGCATCTATAAAAATGATACACTCAATATACTCAAATAATGGAACACATGTCCGATATATACTCGTAACACGGGATGAGCAGAGCAAAAATCTCATAATTGCTCCAGACGAGAATGTCTGCGTAGTGCCCGGAGCGAGACAGCGCAATTTAATTAAGCAGAGACCAACTATTTTTCGAGACAGAATTCCCATGCAATACGTTAACCTCCAGAAATGCGACTTTTATTGGCGGGCAAAAAAGCACATCGGGCGGGCTAAATGTTCGTGATCAACTTTCAAAGTATAAGAAACTTGCGGCAAATAAGGCCTAATCTAACCAACTTAACTTTAAAGCTTTATTGAAAATAAGAAACAGATTAAATGGAAATTTTATTTTTTAAGATTTGTATCTAAAACGAAAAAACGGAACTCTTACGAGATCACTCACATAACAACGTATATGTCTGTTACAGCCATGTCTCTCAGAAACCGTTCAACCTAGTAACTTGAGATTTCGACAAGTAACAAAGGCTATTAAGTCGTATAAATCGATAGCTAAAATTGAAATATATTTACATTTCAGGGATAAATTAAATAGTCGAGAAATAATTCTTTGAATTATTTATATTGTCTAGAAGCGTCAGTTATAAAGCTCTCAAAAATATATCTTGTAATTTTAGGTAGTGTAACTTGAGACATATATAAAAAAATATGCAAAAAATTATATATTTTTCCCTTTGTATCCGAAACTATTAAACTACTAAAGGGGCAATTAGAAGCCTATGAAAAGTTGTAAGAAAATTAAAACAATGATTGCAGACATCATAATATATCAGATATTCACGATAACTTATCTCCTTGCATATATTAGATATTGCCAAATATTTATTGCGCTGGGAAATTCTTATTGGTGGTAACTTGGAGAAATTAAATAATTTCACTTCAAACGAGGCACAAAGCCCTCCATGCGCGAGCCATACACGCGCTAGGCTGGTTTGTTTAAATAATTTTAATATTAATATCTATTCGATCAAAACCAAATTCATATCGATATTTAACACAAAATTAATTTGAATTCTTTCATCTGCGAAAGAAAATAAAATAATCCAATAATCTTCTTTAGTTTACTTATACAAAATAATATAAATATGTTTCAAATAGACATTTCTTTTTTGCAAAATAGAAAGAAAAAACTTTTCAAAATTGTAATAAAGTAAAACCTCAAATTCGCTGCTCCGTATTAATTTTAAAAAATCTGTCCTTAAAGCAGGATAAAATATATTTTAGTTATTACAAAAATAATATTAAAAAGAAATAAATAATATTTATTGTTATTGATTGATTAAAATTAATAAATATGGTGGCCCAATAAGCACTGAATACGAACGTGGCGTCACTAATAAGAGATACCACAAAGTATACGAGGCTTTAATACAAATATGTTATTTAATTTACATGAGTGTAAACTATTGGATTAAATAAAGGAATTGAAATATTTTAAATATATTTTCTATCCATTCAGCCTTATTCTACAATGAGTTCTACACGCCACAAATACTTTATGGGAAATAGTCTCCATTTTATAAACTCTTTTCATTTCCAGATATCAATACTGTGACATATCGTACGTAAATATTGGCTGCTTATTTGTTATTGATATTTTATTTGGTTCATTTAAGCTTAGCAATAATTCCGAATGTCGATAGATATTTTGTTATCCATTTTTTTTTAAAATTAAACTATATTTAGCTACATGTTGGGCAGCTCTCCACTGTAACGTAAGTATGTTGTCGGGCAACTCAGAGTTTACTTTGATGAAAAACTAACATTCCGTTCTCACTATGATCACATTGTTCGTGAATATACCCAAATTTTTAAATCCATCTCTATCCACTAAGAGATTTAAAAATCATCACAATTTTTAAATATTTTTAGATTATTTGTAGAATATCCACTAAGAGATTTAAAAATCATCACAATTTTTAAATATTTTTCGATTATTTGTAGGATATAAATATCCGCGAATATGGGTCGTTTACATATAGAATAGAAATATCTTCGAATGTGAGTCGATTATATGTAGAACGGATATATCCTCGAATGTGGGTCGATTATATATACAATAAAAATATCCTCGATTATGGGTCGATTATTTGTAGAATGGAAATATCCTTGAATATGGCCGTAATTGTCGCGCGTTTTATGCCAATCAGAAAATATTACACCGTTCGTTTATATTAGTCACAATATATATAGTGTCAGTATATATATAGTTCATTTATAGTGGTGACAGTGCCCAGTTAATATAAAAACTCTCAGCTATTGACCAAAAATAATACCATCTTTCTACGTAAAATATTTTAATCTTGTTATAAATAATTTAATTCTATAAATCAAATCTATCACAAAAGTAGTAGTGATAGTTCAAACAATAATAATTAATATATCTTGACCAGATAATACACGTAATATCATAAAAGAGTTTCTGGCCTTTTATTATTTGCCAAACGAACGTTTCATACGAACGCTCTGCATTCAAACGTTCCCTGTGAATCACGCGAATTATGTTTGCCCGAGCTATGGGAAGCATTTTAAAAATTCCAATTTATTCCGACATCTTCAGAGCAATCGTCCGTTATTTTATCCACTTTAATAATTAACAAATATGTCTTTCATAGCTAGTGAGTATGTCATATAATGTCAAATAATATGTGATTAAACTTTAATACTTTAACATTGATTAACTTTCATATTCAGATAGATATGAAGATAAATGACAAAGACAAAATAAATAAGATAATGAATCATTGCCGAGATGCGGCCATAGATCCGGGGATTACGGTCAAATGATGGACAGAGGTGACGGTGGAGGCCTTTTACATCCTCGGCTGTGTTATTACTTTAGGAAATATTTTATAGATGCTGATGAGAGTTTTTATATTAACTATTAACTGGAAAGCACATCCCAATGTGTCAATACTGTAAATGCAGGGTGTAATTGTTTCTGATTGACATAATACGCGAGACAATTAAGACTATATTCGTGGATATTTTTATTGCATATATAATCGACCCATATTCAAGGATATTTATATTCTATATATAATCGACCTATAGTCGAGTATATTTCTATTCTATATATAATCGAACCATAGTCGAGGATATTTCTATTCTACGTATAATCGACCCATGTTTGAGGATATTTCTATTATATATGTAATCGAATCTTATTCGAGTATATTTATATTCTTCTTTTTTTTATTATTTCTGTTTGATTTCGATATAATATATTTTAATATTAAAATTATTTATACAAACGAGCTTGTGCCTTGACTTTGTGGCTCATTTGAAGTGAAATTACTTAATTTTTCCATCAGTGATTAAAAATGATTTCCCAGCGCAATAAATATTTGGTAACACTTGATGTATTCAAGGAGGGAGGGCATATGTATTATCGTGAATATCTGATATATTATGATGTCTACAATCGTTTTAATTTTCTTACAACTTTTCATAGGCTTCTAAATGTTCCTTTAGCAGTTTAATGGTTTCGGATACAAAGGGAAAAATTTATAATTTTTTGCATATTTTTGTATCTCTTTGAAGTTACGCTACCTAAAATTACAAGATAAATTTTTGAGAGCTTTATAACTGACGCTTCTAGACAATATAAATAATTCAAAGAATTATTTCTCGACTATTTAATTTATCCCTGAAATGTGAATATATTTCAATTTTAGCTATCGATTAATACGACTTAATAGCCTTTGTTACTTGTCGAAATCTCAAGTTACTAGATTGAACGGTTTCTGAGAAAAATAGCTGTAACAGACATACGCGTTGATATGTGAGTGATCTCATAAGGGATCCGTTTTTTCTTTTGAGGTACAAATTCTAAAAAATACGATTTTCGTCTTTTTATACTTTTAATAAGGCTTTAAAGTTAGATTGGTTTGATTAGGCCTTATTTACCGCAAGTTTCTTATACTTTGAAAGTTGATCACGAACATTTAGCCCACCCGATGTGCTGTTTTTGCCCACCAACAAAAGTCACCTCTCTGGAGGTATTACATGGGAATTCTGTCTCGAAAAATTGTTGGTCTCTGCTTAATTAAATTACGCTGTCTCGCTCCGGGCACTACGCAGACATTCTCGCCTGGAACAATTATGAGATTTTTGCTCTACTCATCTCGTGTTACGAGTATATATCGGACATGTGTTCCATTATATGAGTATATTGAGTGTATCATCTTTATGGATACGTAGTAAGAGTAAACATGTAGCAAGCATCCTTTGACCATTGTTATTGTTATGATATTTCTTTGTCAGATTGGACAAAAATTTTTCTTTTTAATATAGATGCACAAATAATGAAATTATCTTCGTTTTTTTTGTTTATTTACGTACTGACTTTATATAAGCGTAAAAATAGTTCATACAGCAAGTACGTGGAGTACGCATCCGAGAAAGAGCTGTCGTAATATCGGAAACCAGAATTAGAAACAAATTTCAATGGCGAGGATCCCTCGTTATAAAGGAGTGAAAAACGTAATTTTTTTAATACCCCTTTTTAAATTTAATAATCCCAAAATCTACGTATGAAATACCTAAACTGTTTAGAAAAAAAAAATTATATATACTGAAGGAAATCTGAATAAATTCTTTTTGAATTTGTCTAATGTAACTGAATATACATTTTTAATAATGAAATATAGATTTGTAAAGTTTCCAAAGGAATTAATATTTTTTTATGTTTACTCTACAACTATCAGTGATAAATGGGTTCTTCAGTTTTTGAAAACTACGATATAATATATTTTGAACAATAATATTACAAAACAATTCTATAACAGGCCCCCGAAATAACAGAAATCGATCAATAAATATAATTAATATCGACAATAAAATTATGTTACAATTATTCTTATCCAAATTCTTTGAATCGTAAACCGTTCCCATTATAGATGGTTTACGACCTCAATACTTTACGAGTAGTGTAATAATTCAGGGGTGCAACATGGAGGATAAAAATTATTCAGTCATATATATATATATATATATTGTTTCATTTCATTATTATTACACAGTTGTTGATATAGACTTGCGCACTGAGTCTAAGTAGCTAAATTTTCGAACAGAAGTCCTACACTGATATTTGGGACTTCTAAAAACATATATCGCCTTCTGAGGGAAGGTGAAGTTAGCGAAATCAAAGAAGCTCACGAAAAGTCAAAGCATTGCAAAAGATATTTTGAATTATGTGTTTAGCGTAATATGATATTCCAAAGTTCTTCGTAATGTGATATTCCGAAACCATTTCATGGGAGATTTAAAAAAGCATAGTCTATATGCATTCCACTATCAATTCTAACAAAATTTTAATAAAAACTACCACGTCCCACGTTTTATGAATTTTGGGTCAGATAATAAATGTGCGGTACTCGCACACTTGTTCTCTGATGTAAAATTTTATTTCGTGTCAATTATGTACAAAGTTTTATTGTATAATTAAATTTATCTATGCAAAAATGACCAATTTCAGAAACTTGCACGTCTGGACAGTAGTTGGAAGGCCAACAGTTTACCATAAGCAGTTTTCTCTTAATGTGTGGGCTGCTTTCGTTGGAAACATAATGGTTGGATTCACCGCACTACCTCAAGTTTTAACCGGTGAGATATTTTTGCAAATTCTATAAGACAAAGGAGAAGTAATAGAAGAGGTATCTCTTTAGCTCGAGATGGCACCCGTAACTGAAACTCGATGACTGTTCATCTCATCTTATATGATACGTGCAAGAGCGCAAAAATAATCAATATCCCTAATAAGCTACCGCTAGTCTTGATGTATGTAGATAATACTTTAAAAGTTTAACTAATTATTTTATCGACAATAAATATTGTTAATCCTAAATAATAGTTTCATTGCATTTTGTTTTTTTTATATTTATTTATGATATTCAGCTAGTTAAACACCATTAAAATTATTTTTAATTTTTGGGGTGCTTGGAATTAAAGATATTTAAACAAAAAATTAGAATAAATAATTTTTAATAGATAAGTATAATAAAGTAGTTTTTAAAGATTGATTATAATAGAAATAGTTTTAAATCAGTTAGGAGAAATAAAAAAATATTAACTTTGTTTTTCAATATAGAGTTTAGAACATCTTTACACAAAGTCTGTTACGTAGAATATAATTAATTAAAAAAAGCGTTGAAAAGTTGCTATTTTTAGATCTATTTATTTATTAGACCTATTTTGATAACCTGGCACAATTAATTAACATAGCAATTATTCATTTATTTAAAATTAAAAAAAAACGGAAATATAACTTCTTTAGGTCTCACTCTTGCATATATAATTTTTAGTTTTTTAATGGTTAGTGGGCTTGAGAATCGTATTAATAGAAAAATAACATTTTGAGTCACACGGCCGTTTTAATACGAGTTGACTTTCCATATTCCATAAAGAAGTTACATGTGTGGTTTGAAGTTGAAACAAATATTCGAAAAAAGGAAATAAAATTATTTTATGATACATATCGTCATAAAAAATATTTAATTAATATTCACGTAAAAAACTATTTTCCTTTCAATTTTGTGAATCGTGCGAGTCACTTGTTAACGAGGCCAACAGATGGCGTTAGAATCGTATAAGAAGCAAATAACATTGGGCGTCACACTGCGGTTTTATTACGAGCTGACTTTCCATTTTTCCTAAAGAAGTTACACGCGTGACTCGAAGTTGACATAAATATTCGGAAAAAAATAAATGAAATGATTTAATGTTAGGAGACATATCGTCTTCAAAATATCGTTTAATGTGAATATCACATATAAAACTACCTTCTTTTAGCTTTGAGAATCGTCTTTATAGATATTAGATCTTATCTCGACAACGATTTTTTAAATTACAATATATACTCTAAATATTGTAATAGGGAAATATTAAATCATCGACGGACAAAACGCTGGTCAGATATTAAATGCATTAACTAGGGTGCTTTCAATTTACATGGGAGGTAAAATTTGCGTCGTCAGCAGTAATGTTATATTTTGCTGGCACCGAGCTGTGTCTGGCCGAGGCAGTTGAAATATACGATGGTGCGACCATCTGGTTATTTCTCACCTGCACAATTGCGGTTCGTGAATTCCTAGTTCCATATTTTTCTTGTTTTATTACGGTATCGTTCTTGGAAATGAATGTTCAGAAAAATGTACTTGTGTAGAATGACTACCTCGGCTGAAAAGGCAGATTCAACATTTCTTATTAGATAAAACAAATGTTAAGGCAAGGGAAAATCTTTTTTATTTTGAAACGTTTCAAAAGTTACGCGCGGTAAGATATTGCGCATTTTCTTGTTAATAGAAATTTTTTCGCTAAGAGATTGCACATATTATATTTCATTGTCTAGGTAATACAAAAATATATTCTAGCGAATTACACAGTTTGCAGAATTAAACAGTTTGGCAGGCGCCAGTCATAATTTTGATATGAGCTTATGAAAAAGACAAAAATTTACTGCGAATTAACTGCGGTTCCACGTACAAATTACAAAAGATGAAAACCGGTCAAGCGTGAGTTTGGCTGGCGCATCGAAAGTTTCGTACTACGTTTGGAATAAAATCATTTTTCACAATTAAATGAAACTACGTGATGTAGTATTATTTCTACTTTCTTTAATTTCTTTACCACGACCTAGGTTTCGTTGTATTACAACATCTTCAGGTATCTATTAGCATAGATATTAGCAAAGATCTTTGCTAATATCCCACCTGAAGATGTTGTAATACAACGAATCCTAGATCGTGATAAAGAAATTAAAGAAAGTAGAAATAATACTACATCACGTAGTTTCATTTAATTGTGAATAATGAATTTCTACAAAATGAACGCCAAATATATTCAAAATAATTGTTTAAAAGTCCTCACTAATATAGACTTCCTAGCGTAATAATTATTAACTAATACTTAATATAACTGGGTAGCGGCGATAAATATATATATATATATATATATATATATATATATATATTTATATATATATATATATATACATATATATATATATATATATATATATATATATATATATACATGTGTGTCTGTATAATGTATAGGTAATACAAAAACCAAAGGTAATGGACGGTCTGCACTTCATTAAAAGTAAAAAGTAAAGAAATTTAAGGAAATCTTCCACTATTCTTTCCGTTGAATATTTCTGTAACTTAAGTGTAAATAGTATTTATATTTTACGTAACTTTAAGTGTCTTCCTTTATGGTAACGCAAATTAAATACTGGAAAGTTACTTGCTCGCACTAGGGGTTTCGTTCATACATACGTACTTTCATCATATAAATAGAGTAAAAATATAGGAAATTAAGAAGGTAGTAGATAATAAAATTACCCAAAATTACCATATTTTGACGCGTATAACTAATCTTCTCAAAAAGTACCCCATATGACATTTTACATTTGTTTTTCGAGTACTTTATTTGCCCCCAGGGAATTGTGCTACAAATATTTTTGATGTGCGTTTGGTATGGTTTATTAATGTACAAAATTTCTACGTCAAGCCCTTTCTGGAAAAAAACAACTGCGATGTAATACTTACATAAGAATACTTTGATGAATTTATTAAGGTTTTATTATTCCTTTTCAATTACGATGCACTAAAAACCAATAATCCCCAAAAAAGTCATTATCTTAAAATAGACAGTAGCTGTAATATGTTTCATTGCTTATTAATATTATTAATGTAAAAGAATTTTTTTCAGAGCAAGTAAAAATTAATAAGATAAAAGAGAACAAAACTTAAATGAAAAAAATGAGATATTATACGAGGACCATACGAAGATAATGTTTGCCCATAACCCACTCCCTCTCTAATATAATAAAAACCAAACTTGGCAAGTAAATTCACGAGATTACATTAAGGTTTATTAAAGGGTTTTGTGCGTAAACACTTGTCACCTAATAAAAAAACACTATTATCAATAGAGAGCCACGCACATTGTTAATGTTATATTTTATGGGCATTTATGCGAATAAATAGTGGATATAAAACATGATTGTTACCAGCATATTTTTAAGGCAAAAATAATTACTATATCAGTATATTTCTATTGGCATTCAAATATATTTAGCATATAATTTTAAATTTATATATTTAACCCGGTCACTCACATATGCATTAGATTTGCACGCAGAATATGTGAAAACTTTGCATTCAAAATGTCACAAGTATTAATTCTGGGAAAATGAATACATATTTAACATACGAATACGCAACATTATATCCATACTCATTTGTGAAACTATATTCACATGCACTCAAGACTTGTTTTCGAATGGATGGCGAACTCTAACATTGCTAATTTGAAATATATACGAGACATAATTTCATACACAAGGTTTACGTACATAAAATAGGTATAATTCTTAAAATAAAATAAACGTGCGTACATCGAAAACAGAAATATTAAGTTCCTAAACGCAATATTTCTGTGGAATCATAGAATATTGTAGCCAGCTTACATTTTAATATATTCATAAAACTGTTTAATAAACTTGGTCACGTGGTGAATTTCAAGTTTGTGAGATAACACAGAGAGATGTTGCGGACCGTCCAACACTGCGCTAACTTCGACTTTTTAAGTAATAACAACTAATTTACTTGAAATATTACCCGGTCCACAACCCAACTTTCCACTGACATTATGCAGGTGCGTTATTTAAATTATAATCAGTCGTTCCCTTAAATATTTCAGGTAACAACTGCAGTTACGTTCGAACTTTTCCGTTTATGCTTTGTTGATTTTTTAATTTAATATTTTTGAGATTTACTTCGTATTAGTCCATCGAGTTAAATCAGTTTAGTTTGGTACTCTAAATTAAATATAACTTAATTAAAGCTAGTTATATATTAAATATGTTGACATTTATCCTTTCAATAACTTTCTAGAGCTATGTTTATAAATTACGCCGCCCTTTTACAAGAAAAAGCTTGTGGCAACGGTCTGATTGTCTTAACCCGATGTGCATGTTTAATGCAATCGGGCCCGACATTTATACAGATATTAATATTTAGATTTATAAACTCTAATAGTGATATTTTCAATAAAACAAACTCAGGTTAATCGATTAATTTATCCCGTAACTATCATAACACAATGCATGACAATTTCACCTACGGATAAGAACATTTTGTCTCCAGGCATAAGGTGCAACAAATTTTTATGTTTTTGTGGACTTTCAATAATGGGTAATTTCGATAGAGCGAGTTAATTTATATGTAGCGCCATCTCTCGGAAGCAATCGGAGTTGTTTTTCAAATAGTATTGCACTAATATTTTTGGCATACTGGCAGTATGTTTCAGCTTTTAATACTTTTTGTTGCGTTGAGAAGAAAAAAAAAGTTTTAAGAAGAAAAAAATTACAATTTAAAAAAATTAAAAAGAACAAATTTGTTCACAGTAATCTTAACCAATTTAAATTCAGTCACACGATTTTTTTTTCTATATTTCTCAATCTGTTGATATACAAGATGAAGACTATAAATATCTTATTTTACTTCTGAGATCTTAAACTATTAATGTCAAAAGAAGTATTAAAATCGGTTTAGTAGTTAATATATTGTTAGAGAAGAAGTCGAACAAAACATACAATAATTTAGCAAAAGGATTCTCAAACTGATCTTAAACTCTCTATCAAAATAAATGTCACATGCCGCGAAAATAATTACCCACTCTTTACATATAAGGAGAGACACGTTAAACATAGATTTTATTAATTTTAATCTCAGTATGATTTGCAAAATTCATTTCCCATTTGACGATATCCGCTAGATTAAACAAATGAATTGTTTTACATTTTTATTTTAGGTGACCATGATTTAAAACAAAATGGTGGAATGGAAGTATTTTGGTTTATGAAACAAATTATTTGTCCGATATTCTTCATGTTATATAGGCACTTTCTTTTTATATACATAGACAAACAATTACTTTCGTCAATAAGCAGAAATGATGTTACACCCATTCAATAGTAATTTTAAAACAACACAAAATCAAAATTTGCTATATTGTTCAGAAATTAAATTTTTACAAATTATTTGATTATGCTTTACATTTGAGAATATAATTTTCATATTTTGAAAAACCTTATAGACAAACTATAAATTAATAGCCACTTGTCTCTCCCTCTTTCTACTTCCTTTTCTTCTATCTCACTCATACGCACGCACGTATTCAAGACCATGCGCTCTATTTCACCTTAAACTTTGCTCCACCTTTAGTCTTTCACCTCGAATTCGGTCTCGATTTTTTCAATCACTGTCATCACTTTAGAAGTTTCACTTCAAATTTACAAATAATTCTAAAATTGTATTTTAATTGAAAAATGAAAATAACTTTAAAATGTTATTTACAAAAATACTAATCCCCTTACAATCCTCAAAAACACATAAGAATTCATGTAGTTTAAATTTAGCATAGAATATACTAAATTAAAACTATACGATTTCTTCTTTCTTCTCTTTTAATTATGTGGATATTATGGACCATATGCTGATTCCGTTCACATTTACTCTTAACACTTACCCCATGTTCACCATTACCTGTGATTTATTATATTTTCAGCAAACTTCTATTTTTTTTTGAAAGCAATTTTCATTGAATTTTAATTATTTTTTGTACACTAGAAAGTATTTGAGTTATGATTAACTTATTTTAATTACACTTCAAAAAATTATCAAATTACATAATTGAAACAACTTAATAAGCGCCCAAATTCACCTCTGGGCTTAATTGAAATGAAAATTAACTTTACTTCTCGTTTACTTCGGCCCTACTTCATTCTCCTTTCTCTGCCCTCCACAACGGAGGCACCCTGCGATCAAAGCGCCCCACTCATTCCTCCTTAAATTGATTATATTTACTTTATTCTCGTAAATTAAACGAGCTTAACAAACTTCGAATCTCCGTGCAAACAAATATAAAAATAATTACACCTAATAAAGGCCCGCCCGCGGCTCTCGATCAAAATAAACATATTTTTCTCATTTTCTACATAAACGGCAACGTGAAATAATGAACATCCGCAGCTTATCTGGGCGGGGCGCCGGTACGTACGGGGGGTGGTTAATGCGGCCGCCGCACGCTGCGACACGTCGTAATGAAAAGGGTTTCATCAACGCGAACGACGTCGTCGATACTACTAAACAGTTCCGCGCCCGACACAAACGGCCAAAGTTTCGCCCCGACGCGAGGGGCTAACGAGTTCTATTCAAATCTGTAGATAGTCGAGATAAATAAGGTAAGTTAATTCCTGCTATCGTCAATACAACTTCTTCGCTCGCATCCTTATTAAGCGTATCGATTGTATCGGGTCGGGTCTCCGCCGACCGGGGTCCGCCTATCGCTTTGCGTTATGCCGCCGATGTACCAAATTGTTATATCCGCAAACAAAGGGCTGTAATAAAGTTTAATTATGAGTCGTCCTGATGGTATCTTTGCTATTGTTGGACCGATCTTGTTTCCAACTATCGTTACAAATTTCGTAATTACGGTATCAAACCTCGTTCAGGCTTGCGCTATGTCCGTCAGCGGATGAGATAACAATATTTTAAATATTTATTTACTTGCCTAATCCCTTCTTCGGTTTGGCGTTATGGCGTTGGTACAACAGTGATTTAGCTTAGTTTGGACTATCGTTTTAAACACCCGCTGTTTTAATGAATTAATAATAATATTTTTATGTAATAACGATAATAATAATGTAAGGAATCATTCATAACGAGTAAGACATACATATATTTAATGTTAAGTTTGTGGAAATTCATTATCACTTAATTTTTATTCAAAAGTGAACGAAACTACGTAATGTAGTATTATATCTTTTTAATTTAAATTCTTAACCATAACCTAGGTTTAGTTGTATGACAACATCATCCTGTGGGCCATTTGAAGAGTTTCGTTTGCCTTTACCTTTTATTTAGTTTAGTTCCATTTACCTCGTAGAACCAAAGTTCGTGTTGCATATTCAAAGGATTTTAAATCCATATCATAAATATTACCAACCACAAAAGAAAACAAAAATGGGAGATATGTATAATTAGTAATATAACCTTTTTCCAATCATTAGATACTCGTACCGTTGTACAAATATATTACAAATAATAAAATCCATTTCATTTATTATATACACCAGAATACTTTGCATTGAAAAACCTCATAGAAATACCTCATAGAAAAACAACAATTTAATTTATTACCCTTATTAAAATACTCGTATAATGTATAGCTTTCTAAAATACAATGTAAACTATACTGCTACCCTACCATAAACTCACTAACGTAAAAATTAGGAAAACCCACTCAAACGCCACTTCCGCTATTGTTTTTTTTTTAATATCTAATTGCTGTTGGAAGTTTCTACGAGACAATCTTTTCAAATCGTCCGCCTAAAAATGCTATCATACAACGAAACCTAGTTCGTGGTTGACAATTTAAATAAAGAAGATGTCACTTGAAACTTCAAAGGTATTTGTTAATAAAAAGTGATTTATCGATATTTTAGAAGTAACCTATTCATAACGATAAAAAATAAATTATTTCACAATGTTTAAAGTTTTAGATTAAACATGAATACAGAATTATACAAGAATTACAAAAAATATGAAGACAAATTTCGACAAATTCACCCCCACTCATCATAAACAAATTATACTCTTGTGCAACCGCGGTCGAGTTTTTGTGTAGTCGAATACTGCGAAAACTGGAAAGTTCGGATATAATTCGGTTCTAGAGTATGCTATAGCAAAAAGCGATGGCTATGTAAGTGCAGGAAATTATCAAGTTCGAAGAATGAAAGTTTACTCAATAATACAGGGCATAAATTTTTTCCTTTTAATAGCTGGAAGTTAAATTTCATAAACGCAAAGTCTCTTCTCAGTCACAAGGAATGGAAACCTATAATACCCAAGAGAATAAAAAGGGATATCGATAGGAAATAAAAAGGGGAACTGGCCAAACTGTCTCATATACAGGTATCGGAGGAATGCTTTTGCATACATTTAATCATCAAACTACGTATTTCTTCGTGTGAGCTCCAAATAATGAAGTCAGATTCTGATTAGCTTTGCACTAATAAACTGTGCAGTAGGCCAATTGATGACATGGAAAAGATTTTCACTTTTGAATATGCAACACAAATTCAAGTTTTCGAAACAATTTTTGCTACATCCGCCATAGATCCACGAAACATCAATGACGAATCAAATAAGACTCCCAAATCGATGACCTCATCCAGACGTTGCAATATCCTTCTACCAACTTTTTGAGGATAGTAACATAGTCTGATGTCATGAAAAGCCCTTTGAGAATATTGAATATGTTTTATGACATCCTTGAAACTTTTTGTAATGATTGTTTTTGTTTTATACAGCTTCGTCAAGGAGTTGTTTTACTGGCAATAATCAGCGGTTTAATATTGTAGGATTATATATCATGATTAGTGTCATAGAGAACTATCCACATAATTCTATTAGCTTCTACCAGCGGCTACGTTCGCATGGTCATAGCTACAAAGTTATAAAGGCAATAATACTAAGTCATTCTTTTCGTGATTTTATAATATAAATTACAATAAAAATGAATGAAATTGAAGTCATTCTATTGCTAATTTATATTAAATATGTAGGGTTCCAAAAAATAATGTCTTTCAATTACTTTGTTGCGACGTAACTTCATTATTCGATTTACGTACATTTGCAGTTTCAAGTGACAATTATCTCAATTCATTGTCATTTTATTTAATAAAAAATTATCTGGGTCATTTCTGTGCAAAAATCATGTTGATTCGTTTCTCCGTTGCAACGTAAAATAAGAATAAACAAACACACCTTCGTATTCATAATATTAGGATGTATCATATGTAATTACAAATTGGAAGTATACAAAAAGTAGTCAAGTGAAAATCGAACGCATGTCATAAGTGAAGTTAAGTGGATTATTTATTTATTTACGAAATTTACTTCAAGTTTAGAAAACTAAATATATAGCGGTGAACTTCTTTAAATCTTGCAGCCTATCACAATGAATTAAGCGAGAAAAACAAGCACTGTAAAGGTCGCTGATTATAAATGATTTGTCGACAATAATTAATTACATAAAACAAAATAAAGATATTTACATAGATGAGCGTGCTAATGTTAATTTTTTCCAGTATAATCCAAGCCATAAATATATAATTTTTTCACATTTTTCTGATTATCTGTACAAATTTTATAATTTTTTTCCTTTGTAATATGAGTTAGGATGTGCCCTATGTAATTACTAATTGCATAATTTTTACGGCCTAATTCACGTCACGTATATTTTTGATTTTCTCACTTTTTTCTGATTATTTTTGTAAGTTTTATAGTTTTTTTCAGGTGTAATATTAGTGAGGATGTACCCTGTGTAATTACAAATTGGGTTTTTTTTCAGTGTAGTCCCCATCACATTTATTTCCTTGTTTCACATTTTTCTAATTATTTGTACAAGTTTTGAAAATGTTTTCCAATGTAATATTAGTTAGGACGTTTCCTATATAATTATAAATTGTATAATTTTTTCCAGTGTAGTCTATGTCACATATTTTCATTATTTTTTTACATTTTTCTGATTATTTATACAAGTTTTGTAAATTTTATAAAATTTCCAAAATTTTGCTGTTTGAACGAAAAAAGTTTTGTAATTTTAATGCTTGTTGTATTTTTAAATTTTATATTTTACCAATTTGTATTCGAGTTTCACTCGATAGGGTTTGAAAAAGTAGTGATTTTTTTCTCCCAATCTCTCGTCGCCTAAAGGTACAATAAAATTGCGATTAAGAATTTTTTGACACTTTGAACAGTTACTAAATATAACTGCATTATTTATCTACTAGAAATAAGCTAAACATTGTAAAAACGTCAGAGATGGATGAACGAAAGTGTAGACACTGAGTTCATTCCCTAAGTACACCGTTTTTTAGTTTTGTACCAAGAGGACTAGATAGTTCTCCATCCGAAGGGCTGAAATGGAACCCTATAGTTGTAATGATGCGGTTCGTTCTTTAGTTAGAACAAAAACCTCTAGCATACTAACGGAACTTGTTACAAACTTCAAAGTTACACATTGTAGCATAGAGTTTTGGCTCAAAACCAATAATGCTTGTATAATTTAACTTACTGTGTTGTCAACTTTTTGAAAGAGGTACCCCATACCCGAATATGCGAATCGAAAAACAAATTTCCTCCCATATACACGGTGTTTGGGAATAGATGTCGAATAAAGAAGATACTATTCATTGGCTATAAAGGAATAAATTGTATTTAGAATAAAACGTAAAACCTTTTCTATTTGAGAGTGAAAAAATGTTACACATAACTCTTTTGAATACACCCAACATATCCGGAGTGCGGTGTTTACCCGCAGTGGTGATGTCTTTGCAGCTATTCGCAGGTCATTCCTCCGAGCGGTGCTGAACAATATGCGTAAGTATCGTATGTACGATAAAGATAACAAATAATTACGAATATTATTTTAATTTTTCTGAAAAAAGTCATCTTTTAAATTTTATTTTACCGACAATCAACTATTTTTTAGTAAAGAAATAACGTTTTTCTTTGTCCAACACTTATTCTCGGACACCGTGTATACTGTTTTAAAGGATCTGTGTCTCCTTTATAAAATAATGCACGTATACGCTTGTCTGTTTGTAAAAGCCGTTTTCCTCAAACCCGTTTGACGCTAGCACTCAAAAATATTCAAATATCATTGGGATAAATTAAGTATTATAGTAATCTTTTTTGTTTTGTATATAAGGGAGGTATCGTGAAAGAGCTAGTTATAAGGATTTTTTTCATAATTTTTGGCAGGAATACGCGAAAGAATTTATGTATAAAAAATTATTTCCGTAACTAGTGGACAAACAATTATGAAAAAATAGGCATTTTAGAGGCCTCTGCAAACGCGGTGGAAAAACAATGATTCCATATAACATATTGTTCGAGATATCAATGAAAATATTTACATCCAACTATTTAATTATATCAGGTATAACTAAATACTTATTTCGCTAGAAACGTTGTTTAGTAATGACGTATAATAAACAAAGTAATTTCACTTTAAACGAGGTACGGAAACCTCGTTGCGCAAGCTAAACTTGCACTTGGCCAGTCTTTAATATTATATAAAAGTATTTTCAGAAATGGTAATGTAATTCAAAGGTATTTTCGAGAATTTTTAAATAAGTTTTTAACGAAGTAATAGAGCAACAGATATATTTACTTCACATTGCTTTTTCCCTAGCTGCATCAAAACAGCAACAATTTTGATGCTGAAATGATTCTCCAATATTACACATATCCTGCGGATGAATTAATAATTATTAGATTTGTAAACAAACTTCGTTTACAAATAATGGTTAATGAAAACAATACATTATTTTCTTACGCCCCTGAGGACAATATACATACATTTACGATGTAAGTATAAACAATACGTTTTACTGTACTTGACCCTCATTAATCTTAAATCTTATAACAAATGTTCCATGTTAGACTCTTTACAAGATCAATAAAATCAAATAATATTTTCTAACGACTGCGAAAATAGTATATCTCCATGTTTCAAAGAAATGCAATATATGTATATGTTATACTTGACAATCCTCAATAATCTCAAATATTGTAAGAAATGTTACATATTAGATCGTTTACAAGATCAATACAAATCAAATATTATTTTCTAACGCCTGTGAAAATAGTATATCTCCATGTTTTAGATAAATACAATATATGTATATGTTATACTTGACAATCCGCAATAATTTCAAATATTGTAAGAAATTTTACGTGTTAGATCATTTACAAGATCAATACAAATCAAATATTATTTTCTTACGCCTAGGAAAATAGTATATCTCCATGCTTTAAATAAATGCAATATATGGATATATTGTTCTTGACAATCCCCAATAATCTCAAATATTGTAAGAAATGTTACATATTAGATCGTTTACAAGATCAATACAAATCATTTATTTTCTAACGCCTGCGAAAATAGTATATCTCCATGTTTTAGATAAATTCAATATATGTATATGTTATACTTGACAATCCTCAATAATTTCAAATATTGTAAGAAATTTTACGTGTTAGATCGTTTACAAGATCAATACAAATCAAATATTATTTTCTTACACCTAGGAAAATAGTATATCTCCATGCTTTAAATAAATGCAATATATGGATATATTGTTCTTGACAATCCCCAATAATCTCAAATATTGTAAGAAATGTTACATATTAGATCGTTTACAAGATCAATACAAATAATTTATTTCCTAACGATTGTGAAAATAGTATATCTCCATGTTTTAGATAAATACAATATATGTATATGTTATACTTGACAATCCTCAATAATTTCAAATATTGTAAGAAATTTTACGTGTTAGATCGTTTACAAGATCAATACAAATCAAATATTATTTTCTTGCGCTTATGAAAATGGTATATGTCCATGTTTTAAATAAATCCATGATGTGTATATATTGTACTTGACAATCCTCAATAATCCCCAATATTCTGAGGATTGTCATACATAAAATAATTTACAAATAATGGCTCATAAAAATAGTGTATCTCCTATGGAAAAAAAAGAAAAGTCAATCTCCTATGAAAAAAATATATATTCAAGATGTAAATATATAAAATTTATTGATATTGAGAAAAATATCATAAGTTAATATCCAACATTTTAAATATTATAATTAAAATCTTGAATCTTCAAATGTTTTAACTAGGTTGTATAAAACTTTCGTAGGGAAAATTCTACTTATACTTGACAGATTTTTCACAAGCAGTACGGAACCTTGGAAACGATATTTTGAGTTTAAAAGAAGATGCGACCTTCGAAGAAGGAAATGCGACCTTCATCAAATATGTTTATGTCACCATTTTCATCTCGTAATGATATTTAGTAATAACTAATTAAATACTGTAATGCGTAAAACAATATTTTAAAAAGAAAACCTCCTAATTCTGAAAATAATGCTTCATCGTTTTCCGCCAAAACCTAAGTAGAGCGAAATAAGTTTTATTATCTACTAGAGATGGTCTCAATTTGAACCATTAGATGAGTACCCTCTCGTGCCGCATGTGATATTCGGGTCGCCCTTACCACTAAAGCGCTGACACCGAAGCGAGATGCCGCGCCGTGACAAATGACAAGCCGGTTCATTATATGGACTTACTTCTCTTACTTTCATTTTTCACTGTTACGCTGCCCACTGGCGAAACTATGTCCCTTGGATAGTTCTGTATAGATTCCTTAGTTTCGAGGTCATACTCGAGTAACGGAAAGACGAGGGAACAAATTTATGGACAGTATTTTAAACAAATTTTGAAAAATAAATACCGGACTGCACAAAAAATGAAAAGAAAAAAACTAGTTTAATAACGATGTTAAGGTTCCTTTCAGCAATGATTTGCAAGTGGGATAAAACAAATTTTGACTTATACCGATTAGTCGTAATCTAATCCTGATATGATATTGACAATGCCGGTAAAACTGATTTCTGTTTATAGTTTTTAACCCAGTTGAGTATTTTTTTGAATTCTTTTTTTTCAAACTTTTCAGCTAAGCGACTTCTTTAAATATCGCTATAAGGCTAATTGAAAAATATTATTTGGCTACACATATAAATATAAAGCGCCTTATTGCTATGCGTATGCTGTGTACATTAACATTGCGTTCGCGTATTTATTGATATTCCTGAAGCTACAATGAACTCAAATATATCATAAATAAAAATCGATCATAGCATTAAGGCTTCAGGTTCATCAAAGAATAAAGATATAAACACACAAAATACGCACACGCGCTCTAAAATCATTAAACTCCCTGTTTTCAATTATTTCAAATAAAAAATTGACAATCCTTGAACAATATTAAAGGAATATAAGAAAAAACCTTTTTTCTTTTGACTAGGCATATCATGGAAGTAAACTCTTTGCGCAGAGAACAAATTCACTTTCAGTTTTAGGACTCCGTCCCACAAAATAGAAAAAAGATGGAACCTATGCAGGATTTTTTTGGTTGTCCGTTCATCCGTAAGTCTGTCTGTCAAAGCCCTTTTTCTCAGAAAATAATTTAAAATATCAAGATCAAATCACGTTCTGCAGCCTATAGCTGTATATTGCTGTAAAAATTTCAATTATTTTGATTGCCGCAATACAAAGATATAACCTAAAAGGCTGTAACTTTACGTATTTTTTTAATTTTTACAATAATCTTACTCCTTAATGAACTAAACCTATGGGATAGTTCCAGTCGATCTACAATCTTGGAAGTCGGCATAATGGGGGGGGGGATCTTATAGCAGAAGTTAAGGGAAAAATCCAAAAATCAATGATTTGTAATTCGATGTGGAACTTTATTTTTAATATGCCCTTGTGGAAGATTTAGATGGCAATATTTTCCCCATATTCTTTCTCATTGATTATCAAAACCTATAGGATACTTCCGGTTGACCTACAATTTTGAAAGCCAACATGATTGTTGATCTAATAAAAGGGAAAATAAAAAAATTATAGATTTTTTTATATATGCGGCTGTGAAAAATACAGTAGGCAATATATTTTCTTTCTGAAAAATCTAATATTAATATGTATTTTATTAGTAGCATCAAATGTTACTATAATGCAAATTCCCATAATGCGAGTTCAACTCGTACTTCATAGATTTTTTTAACACCGAAAAACATCGAATACATCGATGTTATTATTTTACAAATTTACTCTCAAATCAACATTGTCTAAGAGAAAAAAAAATCTCCAATATTAGACATATCCTAAATCTCAAATTCCTAACTAATTTAAAAAATAGTATGAAATATTAATGAATAATGCAAGCAAAAATATTTTTTCTGACGCTTATTAAATAATAGCTTCTGCCCGCGCCTTCGCCCACATAGGATTCAAGTATATCTCTTCTCTCTCTTCACTTCATGCACATGCGTAAACTTTCTATCACTATCAGTTTTTCGTGCGCTGACATAATTTTCCTTAGCGTATATGTTGACTGCTCTATCCTTGTAAATGATAGCATAATTATATAAAGCCTATCAAAAACATCACTATATACGTATTACCTAAATAAATTTCACTGAAATCGGTTGCGCGATTTAGCCATGAAAAGACAAACAAAGAAATACACTTATTATACTTATTAGAAACACTACGTACTATGTTTAAAATATAATATGTATATAAGTGTGCAGGAAAACCTTCTATTCAGAGTTATACTTCTATTAAATAGGTTATTACTATAATTTCAATGCGCTATTGTAACTCTCGATATAATAATTAAACTAGCGTGACCCGTGCGAAGTCTTCGCATTATAAATTATTCAACTCAATTTAATAAATCAAAATTAATTGCAGGTTTTCAATTCATTTCTAATTTTGCACACTGCTTATTACGTTTTTATTCCATTATGAAGCTCAGATGACAGAACAAACAAATATTTTACTAAAATTGACATATAGAGGCGCAAGTATCAAAAGCATTGAGCTAAAGCACCACTTTATTTATACGTGAGTGGATTTGAAATTAAACAAAAATTTTACCGACCGTCAATCATATTGACGTTGAGCCGTTAGATGGCAGCATTGCGGTTTTGTGTATATAATTTTAATAATTAATTAATTTGCAAAAACAATAGCAATAATAAATTTTTTAGTTGTGGATGCCGGTAGAGCAAGCAATTATCTATAAAATGATATATAATTTATGTGGATTAATTGTGAGGTTTTTTCTAAAAAGGGAGAGTAACATCTTAACCTTAGCGTATTAATATATATGATGATGATGATGATGATTACCAAACATTTTTTAATATGGCATTATAAAGCGACTATTGAAATAGGATTTAAAGTTTTTTTTGGAATACAGGCAGTTGTATCTTCAATAGGAAACTACTTACTAACTTACTGTTTTTTATTAATTGAAAGAATGTGCATTAAAAGCTACATATAAAGAAACGTATTAGTTTCTTCTGATTACTTTATAGAAATCAATTTGAAAAATGCTCGTATTATGAGGGAACGTCTGTCAAAAATCAAAGTTCTAACCTCTCCTTACATAGTAATTTTACTTATTTTCAATTTATGTTTTTGTTGAGTTTGTTTCTTATAAAAATATTTATACTTGATATTTAGTATACTATGTAATGTTAAAAAAAAGGCATTTAAAGATGTAATTACAAAACTCCACCGCTGGAGAATGGTATATTAGTGTGTTTATGAATATCTACTCTGAATACACTAATACTCGTACAAGTAGCGACGCCGCTTATTGGTGTGAATCAACTCCAAAGTCTATGCGCCTGTTCTTGATCCTTTTATTACATTGTAGTCAAAATTAAATTGTATGTTTCATATTTTTTCGTAATCAGTTTTATTTATTTTGTATTACTGAAATTATGTTGATACAATATTGAGAAACGTTAGTATTATTCCAGTTTTAATTCGGATTTTATCCCTTGCCCAGATTAGCTAACGAAAATGAATATGTGCAATGATTTTATCTTCCTTATACTGTTTTATCGAGGCAGCAGTAACTAGTGGCGGTGTTAATGATCGTCCACAACCGACAATATCAAATACCAAATAGGGTAATCGCAAGGGAAATACATCAAGAATGACTTAAATCTTTTATGAGTGTTGAAGAAAATATTATATAAATGAGTGAAACCTACACCCTCGTGAGCTTTTTTCATATTTGTGTTCGTTTGCTACGATAGAAATTTGCTTTTAATACTCACTTTACTAAACTTTTTTGCTTTTTAACGTACACTCTTAACGTTTTCAACCTTTAAATTAAAATGAAATGCATAAATATATGACAACTCTAACACTTTCTGTACCTGCTTTCCATTCCTCTCCTTAACGCTACATGCGTTAAGGGTATATTTAATCTTAATGCTTGATATAGATGAGTACCAAAAATAAATATGATAATTACTACGGTTTAAAATGATTAATCCAACTATAATTACGCGAACAATGTAGCAGAGATCCCGAATATTTCATACATATTAAGATGTTTAGTGACCGGGATAATAGTTCGTTAGAGCTTCTCAGTTTGGAATGACGAACAGTGCTTCACCTCGACGAACAAAATGTACGAGAAATTTAAACTTCGTTTTTTTTGATAATTATTATTTTTCTGTTTTACTATTACTTAGATCACTATTTGTTATATAGTTGTACTAGCTTTAAAAAAGAGGTATTTTTCTCGCTCGTTTTACCACTTTTTTCACATCTGAAATTAAAATATAATTCTTTAGGATAAATCCCCAAGCTAACCATTTTAAGCGATTTTAGCGATGAATGAGGTGCATAAATCTTTTCTTAAATGTTTTAATTAAAATAATGCAATCTGAACGAAGGTCCTAATCTATTTTTCATATCAAAATCATTGTTCTACATATTCCGAGAGTTTAAAGTATACTTGACAAAATTACAGGTTTTTGATAAAAAATGTAAATACATCTTTAAGTTGAAAAAATAGAACAAGCGGTAAAAAAGTATCGTCATTAAAAAAGAATATTCATTGTCAAAAAGTGGTTCGCAATTCGGAAATTGTTTTGAAATAAATTTTTTTTTAAATTATCATAATCGACAAACATTTTTATGAATTCGTCGTTTTGCAATGATTTTATTGCATTTGGCGTTTTGTAGAAATTTATTATTCACAATTATATGAAATTACGTGATCAAGTATTATTTACACATCATTTAAATTCTTTAACACGACCTAGGTTTCCTTGTATTACAACATCTTCAGGTGGGCTATTAGTACAGATTTTTGCTAACAGCCCACCTGAAGATGTTGTAATACAATGAAACTTAGGTCGTGGTAAAGAATTTAAATAAAGTAAAAATAATACTACACCCCTTAGTTTCATTTTACTTAATAACAAAAAAAGAGCAAAGTTTTCATTTGTGCTAAACTGCACTTTTTCTTTATATTATCTTCATACTTAATAATAATTAATTATTTTACAGCAAGAAAAATAGGGGATTATAAAACGTCTCGCTAATTAATATACTATATGTTTATATGTTTTTCGAGAAAGTATACTAGTGAACACAAAATATTTTACGGTCCAACATTACGGCAGCTTATAACACTAGGCAATCCCGGTTTTACTAAATAAGTATTTATAGCACCTAGGTACGTGGTAAATAATGCGAACTAGCAACATGTGTGTAATATTTACGTCGCATGAAACAGCAATAAGGAAAAGGGAAAATGAGACGATATGAAATATTATGGGCGCGTAGATTTCAGCAAAGCCCTTTAATGCTTACTTATCCCGCGCCAAGGTTACTTCGAAACTTTTGGTTATAGCTGCAAATGAATCCATAGCACGAATTCCATAGCACAGTTTTGTATACACACAGTTTTGATACAAATAGTTTGTTGAACAAAACTAACTGTTTTAATTAACTAGAGTCTTGTCGTATTAAATCATGAATCCATTTAATAGTGAGATTAGTTACAGCCCGAAATATTAAAATCGTTGATGTATTTCGAACATATTTGACAAAATATTTGATAAAAAGCACATATTTTTCTTCATCGTCTTTCTTGGTCGCTACTTTCAAGACTTGTGAAATTTTAGATATTAGTAATCGCATCGGCAGTAATGAGTATGATTGCCTAAGTCAGCAAGAAATTAACAGTATCAAATTAAGGGTTTGAAAATAAATTAAAAAGTTAAAATATACGACAAAAGTTTTTTTAAACATAAACGTCGTAACCGTCGTGCATTGAAAAATGAACCGCCTAGTTGCTTTAAATTTTTCTTCTGACATATTTAGATATTAGCCTTTACCCACAACTTCGTTCGCGCAAACATTTATTTAAGATAGTATTCGATCTTCCGTAGGTGGTATTTTAACATATTATTAAAATCATATATGTCGTATAATTATTAAAATAATTTAGCAAAAACACAAACATTGTAAGTTTTTATCACGATATTAGCAATTGAAAATTCGGCTCAACGGAAATTTTCAATAAGCGCTGACGTCCATCAACCATGAGTGCCCTCATATATATCCCAATTCGGGTAGGCATAGCTTGCAATGTACCGTTGTCATCGACTGCGTGTACAAGAAACCCAATAGCCTGAACCTGCTGTTAGGTTCACCGTGCTCGTGTTGTTGGAATGTGGCATCTAATATCATGTTATTTATTTATATGGGAAAAGACTTTATTTTGTTATTAATTTAGCAGCGCTATAGTTTTTACTGATACGTCGTTAAAAATATATATTATTAAGTTTTATTTTTGTCCATAGTCTAAATTACACACTTTGTATTTTATTTGCTAATTTCTATCATTTGATGCCTATATCAAGGGAAGCTCCAAATAAAAGAAATAATCCACCATTTTGGATTATTTCCTATATTAAAATGATGACTTCGCCTAATCTATATTCCTTTTTAGATATCATGTTGTTTTTCTGCCACATTTCGTTAAAAGAATATTAATAATTTTGCTGCGAAGATGTAACAAACAGATCAGCTAACTTTCGCGTTTATTAGATTACTAGCGTTGTCTGCGGCTCTGATCGCATAAAAGTTACGCGTACACAAATTCCACGATTGGAAATTGAATTTGAACGTTTCTTTAACAATATCACATAATCTTCACCAGCTTCTCATTGTCGCCGCCGCCATCGCACCTCCCATTGCGTTTCGTACTTTTCCGCGTTAACGTATATCTATTGATTAAAACTCCCAGCCAAATCGGAAATAAATATTAACCTTAAAAAACCAACGAAAGAATTTGTAAGTTGCCAGTCACGTACAATCATTGATGCATCAAAATTACTGTTTTTTCATCACTAGTTACATCATGATATTAAATGATAATAGAAATCGAAGAAAACGATGAATAAAAATCGTTACCTATCTAAACCAATGCTACAATATGAATAACTTTCTTTCTAAATTACTGAAACCCTTTTTACAAATCCAGCAACGTTCTTTAATAAGTTATATCATTATATAAAAATTGAATGAAAACAATGGATAAAACAGGGCAACAGAGAAAATCATTACTTTTTAAGCCAATTCCTAATAACTTTCTTTCTACAGTCCTGAAATGTTTCTATGAGTTCTGAGACGTTTTTTAACAAATTATGTCACGACATTAAAATTGAATGCAAATTATGGACAAAAAAGAACAATATAAAAAATTATTATCTTTAAATCATTGCCTTAACGTGAATAAATCTCTTTCTAAAGTCCTAAAACCGTTTTATGAGTGGTAAAGGTTTTTAACAACTCGTGAACACATGAAGCTAAGTAGCCGGCTGAGGGTTATATTGAGTCCCCTTATTTAGTTCTAATAAGACTTCACGTATTGAGCTCTTTTTGAAAAGATATTGGCTTTATTAACAATAGTCAAAATTTTTTGACTTTACAAATTTTAAAAATTATATTTTTTCAGAAATATCGGCCTATATGAGATGAAAATATAGTGCAATCAGAGAAAAAGACCGATCAAAGAGAACCAGAAAAAGGCTCACGTTATATTGGCTTTAATAATAAAAAACGAAATTTTATGACGGCAAAGTATAAAAATGATATTTTTCCAGGGCCTATACAATACGATACGACCAGAAACGCAGGAAAATTATTAATTATATGATATTTACATCACACTATGAATTAATTTCGAAAATCTTTACATAATCAGATAAAAAGAGACGATACGAACTCTATGCTTCAACTCTACTTAGCCGCGTTCACGCTACTACTTAGCCAAATTTTACGATATCAGATAAAATCCTACGCCTGAGACACTACTAGACCCATTCCGTTTTTTTTTATTTCTTATTAAATATTTTTGATACGTTAAAAATAAAATTAATTTTACAAAAATTATATTCTATTTCTGTGACGCCAAGCCCACTTCCGCCGGTCAGTTTTTGTCACTTTGGTTGTTCTTATTAATAATTAATTTTTTAAACTTGTGTTTTCTTCAGGATTCCAATAATCTTGTTTCGTCGATTGTAATAGGTTGAAGACAACAAAACCTTTACTTAATATTGGTTTATTTATGATAAGAAGTTACGTTTTCTATTTTATAATTTTGATTTATCCTATTATCAATAATTTATCAATAATTGTGATGCAAAATGAAACGTCCCATTTCATAGCAAGGAAGTAAATATTTGTTAGAACAAGGGTTGAACGAAAGTTTATTAAGGATGGTGGAACATAAGAACACGCATTTCACGCGTATGTGCATAAGATCGCGCTGCATAATTCAAGATTACAAATGAGCAAACAGGAACCGAGTGACAACGTGCGCTGGCGTATCTGTATGTAGCACTGTCGCCGTTCAAACAAAGTCGGGATGAGAGCAAACTTGCTGACGAGAGCGGAGATGCAGTGGCCGGCTCCGTGATCGTGAATATATTAATTGTGTGGAAATTTATCAGAATAAGGTGTTCCCTGGCATACGACTAACCCTCGCGCAGAATACCCGCTTGAAGTCGAAAATCGATCGGAAAATTAATCGTTACGGAGAGGAATAATTACATATAGAGGATACCCATAAAAATACGCAGTTTCATCTTTTCATGTACAATTACATATTTTTCTACATTACATGGGGTATAATGCACGAAAATAAGCCACATGTCCAAACTTATCATTAAAAGCAATTGATTTATTGAATATATTTGGCGTTAATTTTGTAGAAATTCATTATTCGCAATTAAATGAAACTACGTGATGTAGTATTATTTCTACTATCTTTAATTTCTTTACCACGACCTAGGTTTCGTTGTATTACAACATCTTCAGGTGGGATATTAGCAAAGATCTTTGCTAATATCCCACCTGAAGATGTTGTAATACAACGAAACCTAGGTCGTGGTAAAGAAATTAAAGATAGTAGAAATAATACTACATCACGTAGTTTCATTTAATTGCGATTAAAAGCAATATAAAAAAAAGTCATTGCATAGATTTTATAGCACAACTTTACTCTCCATATTTTAAATCAAAACTTCGTTTGGCTTATTTTCCCAACATTTTTGAGGGGGAAAGGTTTGCGATTATGAGTCTATTTGACAATAGGTCGAGTGCGGCTGAACGGTTCGACGCACTTCGAGCGTACCCGTTGGTATACCGAGTACGGCCGAACGAGTGAAAATCAGAAGACCGAGTTAGAAACTATATTTTTATTTTATTACTTTATCCCGTGAGTCATAGGCATAGCGATAAAATACTGGTGAACGTACGGAATGCGATGAAAATCCAAATTCAAATCGCTATGTAAATCTAAGATTAAATCGCTATGTATATCTAAGTTCAAATCTCTAAATCGGTTCGACGAGCTTCGAGTGTACTCTTCGGTATACCGAGTACGTCCGAACAAGAGAAACGTCGATGACCGAGTTAGTATCTATATTTTTATTTTATTACTTTGTCCTATGAGTCATTTACGCAGTGATACAATTTTAGGGTTACATGCGAACGCGATATGAATTTAAGTTCAAATCTCGATGTTTGTGTTATTTCCTTTCGAATTGTATATCAATTAGTAATATTCCTTATTGAATCCAAATCAAAAACACTTTTTTATCAAGCATTGGTAAAAAATATTCTAAAATGTATATCAATAGTTATGTATTTTAAATGCACCTATATATCAAGTAATAATTTAATGAAAAAAAAATTGGATTGTCGATGAACTTTTTTCGAAAAAAAAACTGTCTCTTCCAGACACTCGAAATGTACTCAGCATATAAAATTTACGTTTATAATGAAAATGTATAAGCATATGATGTATTTTGTATGTAACTGCATAACTTTTATAAGCACGTTATTATATGCCTATAAAAGTTATGCGATTACATAAAAAAAATACATCACATGCGTATACGTCTTCTATATTATAGTTTATATTAGAATTCAAAACTTCCCATATACACAGTACAATTACATTTATTTCCAAAATTTTCACTTCCACTATGTAGTTCTAAGCACACCTAATTTTTTTAATTATTAAGCCATTGTACTTAAGCTATATTAAAAAGGAAACTGGTTCTTAAGGAAATAATACCACTTATCCGATATTGTCCACGCTATATTACATTACAAAAAATCGCCCCTACCTGTTCTTAATTTGCTAAACTTTAATAAAAAGAATACAGTAATGGGATTCAAGTTAAAAGTTGCGACACTATTGTTACTATCCTCCTCTTGATTTTGTATGTTTTCTCTTTTAGTTCAGAATATTTTTATTTTTAGAATGTTCTAGAATATTTCTTATTGGGTATATAAAGAGTGGCGTCCGAACTTTTCTTCTGTTTGCAATCGAATAATCAGCAAGTAAAGAATAAATTTAAAATTAAAGTATTCCGAAGTGAATTTAGAGAAGCATGTCTTCATGAATGTCCTTTAGGGCGAAAAACCAGCGTAGCATCACACGATATATACACAACGATGGTCGAAGGTATGCTCTCTCACGACACAGCCAAGCACTGGTTCCAAAAAATCAAAGAAGGGAATTTTGACCTGTCCAATAAATCTCATCCAAAGCGAACTGTTACAATTGATTTAGAAAAAATTAAAAGCCTAATTAAAACAGATCGAGTTCGCATTATTTGGCAGAGCTATTTTAATGCTCTCATACTGCAATGCAAAAACAACTTCATGCTTTGAAAAAATGGAAACAATCCTACGAGTGGAGCTAACACTCTTCCAACTTCAGAGGAGAACTAATCCAAGTACACACTTGGAGATACTGAGTTCCCATCGTACCAACGAATAGCCAAGGTATCTAGTTACAGAAGATAAAAAGTGGGTGGCTTAAGTTGATTTTTAACGTAAATACCAGGAGCTAGGAGCTGGAGAAAAAAATGTACCTAGACCAAAACATAATATTATACAAAAGATAATCCGCAGTGCATGGCGGAGTATAAATGAAGTTGCTCATTGAGAACTCTTTTAAGCTAACAGTACAATTTAGCTAAGATTTATTGTGAACAATTGAGCAGTCACCGCTAAACTTTCTCCAAATCAAAAGCATAGTTTATTTTTACATGACAATACCCAACTCGACGTTGCTCTCTGTATAATAATTTAACTGATAGAAAATTTAAAAACGAAAGTTATGTCAAAATCGAACTTCACCGGTTTTCCAGTGAAAGGCCCGAAGATTTCTACAACGACGGAACTTTAGCTCTGCTTGCACGTTGGTGACAAGTGTTAAATATCGATGATGCTCATATAATTATCGATTGATTAATAGTTAAAAAAATTAGGTGTGCTTAGAACTACATAGTGGAAGTGGAAATTTTGGCAATAAATGTAATTGTACTGTGTATATGGGAAGTTTTGAATTCTAATATTAACTATAATATAGAAGACGTATACGCACGTAATGTATTTTGTATGTAATCGCATAACTTTTATAGGCATATAATAACGTGCTTATAAAAGTTGTGCAGTTACATACAAAATACATCATATACTTATACATTTTCATTATAAACGTAAATTTTATATGCTGACTACATTCCAAATGTCTGGAAGAGACAGTTTTTTTTCGAAGAAAGTTCATAGACAATTAAGTTTTTTTTTCATTAAATTATGTCTTGATATGTAGGTGCATTTAAAATACATAACTATTGATATAAATTCTAGAATGTTTTTTACCAATGCTTGTTAAAAAAGTGTTTTTGATTTGGATTCAATAAGGAATATTACTAATTGATATAAAATTCGAAAAGAAATAACACAAACATCGAGATTTGAACTTTAATTCATATCGTGTTCGCATGTAACCCTAAAATTTTATCACTGCGTAAATGACTCATAGGACAAAGTAATAAAATAAAAATATAGATACTAAGTCGGTCATCGACGTTTCTCTTGTTCGGACGTACTCGGTATACCGAAGAGTACACTCGACGCTCGTCGAACCGATTTAGAGATTTGAACTTAGATATACATCGCGATTTGATCTTAGATTTACATCGCGATTTGAATTTGGATTTACATCGCATTCCGTACGTACACCAGTATTTTATCTCTGTGCCAATGACTCACAGGATAAAGTAATAAAATAAAAATATAGTTACTAACTCGGTCTTCTGATTTTCTCTCGTTCGGCCGTACTCGGTATACCAACGGGTACGCTCGAAGTGCGTCGAACCGTTCAGCCGCACTCGATCTATTGTCAAGTAGACTCACAATTGCAAACCTTTCCCCCTCAAAAATGTTGGGAAAATAAGCCAAACGAAGTTTTCATTTCAAAAATGGAGAGTAAAGTTGTGCTATAATATCTATGCAATGACTTTTTTTTATATTGCTTTTAATTATAAGTTTGGACATGTGGCGTATTTTCGTGCATTATAACCCATGTAATGCAGGAAAATATGTAATTCTACATGAAAAAATGAAACTACGTATTTTTATGGGTATCCTCTATATATAATTATTCCTCTCCGTAACAATTAATTTTCCGATCGATTTTCGACTTCAAGCGGGTATTCTGCGGGAGGGTTAGTCGTATGCCAGAGAACACTTTATTCTGATAAATTTCCACACAATTAATATATTCACGATCACGGAGCCGACCACTGCATCTCCGCTCTCGCCAGCACGTTTGCTCAGATCCCGACTTTGTTTGAACGGCGACAGTGCTACATACAGATACGCCAGCGCACGTTGTCGCTCGGTTCCTGTTTGCTCATTTGTAATCTTGAATTATGCAGCGCGATCTTATGCACATACGCGTGAAATGCGTGTTCTTATGTTCCACCATCCTTAATAAACTTTCGTTCAACCATTGTTCTAACAAATATTTACTTCCTTGCTATGAAATGGGACGTTTCATTTTATATCACAATTATTGTTAATAGGATAAATCAAAATTATAAAATCCTGATTTGATATTTCAGCACGATAATTCTGGTATTCATCGGGCACAAGTAGTTTTTGACAAAAAAAATATCCAAGTACTTGATGGAAATTGTTGAGGAAATTTCAGTTTACCAAGGATCAAGGCAATTTACCACTTTTGTTGTGGAGTATATATATATATATATATATATATTTATATATATATATATATATATATATATATATACACATATATGTGTATATGTATATATATATATATATAACGGAACATCCAGCTGTCTGTTCGTTCATATATAAACTTATTTCTTTACTTCTATTCTATATACTTTATTCTTTACTTTCTACTTTTTGGAGAAGTGTCTTTCCACGCAGGGAGTCACGAAGCGCTATATATTATCCGACGACGGCAACAATACTGAGGAGCGTGGGAAGTCATTCTATGAGAACTATGTTCAATTTAAATCATCGATTGTAGAAGTAGTGAATGTTATCAACTTCTTCGCAAGGAAAAGTATGGGAAAAAGTTGATTATTTCTGATAATACATAATGTACCCATATACATTCACAATTCTTAACTCTAATCATATATAAAATAATACATATAAATCTTCAATCATGGAAGTAGTAAACGTCGCCACTTCTACGCGAAGAGAAAAATTTTATTATATGTGATAATCTCATTTTGTGCCCATTCACGTTCTTCATTCTCATCTATAATCATACATAAAATAACATATACAATTGTCAATAATGCAAATAGTAAATATCACCACGTCTTCGTGAGGGGAGCTGTAATAAAAAATTAATTATATATGAAAATCTCATAATTTAACCATAATTTAATCTTTGTATCGTAAATATTTATGAAAACGTGATTGCTATGAATAATTTGGATTGTAAGTTAATTTGGATTTTAAGTCAATTTAAAACAAACAGTTTTTAGAATTGTTTTCTATTTTTTCATAAGGAGATGTGTAACATGTGTAACATTCATAAGGAGATGTGTACGTTCATAAGTATTACGTACTGTAATCATACGTAAAATAATATATTTAAATAGTCAGTTATGGAAGTAACGACATTCACCACTTCCACGGGAGGGGAACCGTGTGAAAAATATGATTATATGTGGTAATCTCATAATGTACTCATACTCGTTCTCAACTCTTAACTATAGTAATTTAGGTACGCTTTACTTTCTATATTTATACATCCTTAAATACGTATTTTAGATTGAAAGGCAAAAAAAATATTTAACTTTGATTTTCACATATTCTGATACAATTTATAACGATTTTTCAGCTTACTCAGAATTCCAATATTGGCCTCTGTATGTTTCAATATAGACTTTCTCAATTAGATTATTCTTATTATTCGCACTCCACGAGGCAGCCGTCAGTCGTAGCCCATTCAGACCCTCTTACGTGAAGCGTTCACATTTCGCACCCTCATTCTCTCCGACTGGTACGTTCGCTCCTCAACAAACAGAACATTTCACGCAGAAATAAGTCTGAGAAGTCCGTTGAATAAACAATTTCATCGGACGAATAACGCGCGTCAGATGGCAATTTAATATGACACAATCGCTTAGTTATTTGCTAGTTTGGGTGTGCGGACGCCGGCGCGTCTCATGCATTTTCATGTCCTTTGTTTTCCTTATTCCTTCCCCGTCTAATTTAATGTACGACGCTGTACTATTTATTCCAATTTGTATGAAACATGTTAGTAATTCCATTAGTGTACGCGGGCTCTTTGTGAAATTTTAATGCGCGCATCTCTGTTTACGTATGTGAAGATAGTCGTAAGCAGGTGTCGGATGGAGAGAATTCATATTAATCACAGTGTTTCATAACTAGCGGTTCTTGTGTGTATGATCTGTCTATTTATATTCATCTATGTACCCAAGTAGATAAATGAATATAAATAGACATATTAAGTAAATATACGCCCTGAAAACGTGGTATTGAAGACAAACGCTTGGAGTATCGTGGACTGAGTTCCATACTAACGCATACATACTCTAGGAACTCGGCATCGGGAATGTTTGTCCAATAGTGTACAAACTCGGACGTATGTCGTGGACTAATAATGATTGTACTAAACACCTGATTGTACAGGGTAAAGTGATAAGTACCTCACTACCTGGGGGAGCACGATGAGATGAATAAATCAGATCAAGACAGCCATGGACGTTCCTACACGAAAGCACTCAGAGAACAGCTGATCTAGATGAATGACAACATACTCTGGGGCGTATCACTCATCTGCAACACACTTGGCACTGTGACCATAATTACTCTATCAAGACTGTAACGACTAAAAAAATAACCTCAAGTCACTTTCCTTTTAAATGGAATTTTTCGCGATTTTTGAATTCGCTATGTTTCACTGTGGTAATAACTATATCTAATTCTGCTAATGTTAATATTGAACTTAATGACGAATACGTATAAATGTATCAAAGCATTAGCATTGTAATATTGACTAAATGTAATTAGATGTAGAAATGTTTGAAATACACCACACTAGTAAGACATGGTAATAAATGTCAGTAAAATAACAAAATATTTCTTAACATCAAAACAAAAACAAATCATAATTATACGACAATAATTCTCTTCCGAGTTTTTATAAATATAAAACATTATATATAGAATTAAATTATAGATTTGGTCTAATTTAATGTTAATTAGATTTAATATTTTTTTATTTTATTACATTTGGTTTGATTTGATTTAGTTACGTTTAATTTGTTTTAATTTAATTTCATATAATTTATTCATAGTCTAGTACGGTTAGATTTATATCTCGGTACTCAATTATACTAACAAATTTGCGAACTTTTTTTATTGAGTAAAAAACAAAAAAATTATTTCTCAAAATAGCTGTCGTTCTGTGTGAATTATATTGTACTGAGTAAAGTGTATATTTTATAGTCCTAAGTTTACTTTATTATCTAGAAAACTGCCTAAACCATTAACTGGAGTATTTGGACAAGTAGTACAAATCCTTGAAAAGTACATAATTGTGAATGTAATGATAATTGTGAATGCGTCGAAGCGTCGAATGCATCGAATATAAATATCCAAATTTAATTATAATAATTCTGTTTGTGCGCTAAATATAAATAAATGAATGATAGACAAAATAATAAATAAACAAACTTGCGTATTTTTTTCCGTTTTCGTCATGTTTTATCTATTTTTGTCTTCAAAAATTTTCTGTACTGGTGACCCAGTAAAAATATTTCTGAATATTTCTATTGTAATTTGTTAAAAAATGAAGCTGCCACGTTCAGTCATTCTCGTATTTCGATTTCATACCAAAATTTTATAAGGTTCTTAAAAAATAAATTTTTTTAAGAATCTTGAAGAAGAAAACCAACGAAAGAATTTGTAAGTTGCCAGTCACGTACGATCATTGATGCATCAAAATTACTGTTTTTTCATCACTAGTTACATCATGATATTAAAATTTAATGAAAACGATGAATAAAAATCGTTACCTTTCTAAACCAATGCCAAAATATGAATAACTTTCTTTCTAAATTACTGAAACCCTTTTTACAAGTCCTGCAACGTTCTTTAATAAGTTATATCATTATATCAAAATTGCATAAAAACAATGGATAAAAACAGAGCAACAGAGAAAATCATTACTTTTTAAGCCAATTCCTAATAACTTTCTTTCTACAGTCCTGAAATGTTTCTATGAGTTCTGAGACGTTTTTTAACGAGTTATATCACGATATTAAAATTGAATGCAAATTATGGACAAAAAAGAACAACACAAAAAAATTATTATCTTTAAATCATTGCCTTAACGTGAATAAATCTCTTTCTAAAGTCCTAAAACCTTTTTCTGAGTGTTAAAGGTTTTAACGACTCGTGAACACATGAAGCTAAGTAGTCGGTCGAGGGTTATATTGAATCCCCTTATTTAGTTCTAATAAGACTTCACGTATTGAGCTCTTTTTGAAAAGATATTGGCTTTATTAACAATAGTCAAAATTTTTTGACTTCACATATTTTAAAAATTATATTTTTTCAGAAATATCGGCCTATATGAGATAAAAATATAGTGCAATCAGAGAAAAAGACCGATCAAAGGGAACCAGAAAAAGGCTCACGTTATATTGGCTTTAATAATAAAAAAACAAAGTTTTATGACTGCAAAGTATAAAAATTATATTTTTCCAGGGCCTATACAAGATACGACCAGAAACGTAGGAAAATTAATAATTATATGATATTTACATCACACTATGAATTGTTTTCTAAAATCTTTGCATAATCAGATAAAAAGAGACAAAACTCTATGCTTCAACTCTACTTAGCCGTGTTCACGCTACTACTTAGCCAAATTTTATGATATCAGATTAAAGCCTACGCCTGGGACACTACTTGGCCCATTCCTTTTTTTTTTATTTCTTATTAAATATTTTTGATACGTTAACAATAAAATTAATTTTACAAAAACTATATTCTATTCCTGTAACGCCAAACCCACTTCCGCCGGTCACTTTT
Source organism: Druceiella hillmani (assembly GCA_039881145.1). Lineage (NCBI taxonomy): Eukaryota > Metazoa > Arthropoda > Insecta > Lepidoptera > Hepialidae > Druceiella > Druceiella hillmani. Next base: position 1,519,066 of record JAYKKI010000098.1, on the reverse strand, counting down.
TGTCACTTTGGTTGTTCTTATGAATAATTAATTTTTTAAAACTTGTGTTTTCTTCAGGATTCCAATAATCTTGTTTCGTCGATTGTAATAGGTTGAAGGCAACAAAACCTTTACTTGATATTGGTTTATTTATGATAAGAAGTTATGTTTTCTATTTTATAATTTTGATTTATCCTGTTAACAATAATTGTGATGCAAAATGAAACGTCCCATTTCATAGCAAAGAAGTAAATATTTGTTAGAACAAGGGTTGAACGAAAGTTTATTAAGGATGGTGGAACATAAGAACACGCATTTCACGCGTATGTGCAAGATCGCGCTGCATAATTCAAGATAACAAATGAGCAAACAGGAACCGAGCGACAACGTGCGCTGGCGTATCTGTATGTAGCACTGTCGCCGTTCAAACAAAGTCGGGATGAGAGCAAACTTGCTGGCGAGAGCGGAGATGCAGTGGCCGGCTCCGTGATCGTGAATATATTAATTGTGTGGAAATTTATCAGAATAAAGTGTTCCCTGGCATACGACTAACCCTCGCGCAGAATACCCGCTTGAAGTCGAAAATCGATCGGAAAATTAATCGTTACGGAGAGGAATAATTACATATAGAGGATACCCATGAAAATACGCAGTTTCATCTTTTCATGTACAATTACATATTTTCCTACTCTACATGGGGTATAATGCACGAAAATATGCCACATGTCCAAACTTATCATTAAAAGCAATATAAAAAAAAGTCATTGCATAGATTTTATAGCACAACTTTACTCTCCATTTTTGAAATGAAAACTTCGTTTGGCTTATTTTCCCAACATTTTTGAAGAGGAAATGTTTGCGATTGTGAGTCTACTTGACAATGGGTCGAGTGCGGGTGAACGGTTCGACGCACTTCGAGCGTACCCGTTAGTATACCGAGTACGGCCGAACGAGAGAAAATCAGAAGATCGAGTTAGTAACTGTATTTTTATTTTATTACTTTATCCTGTGAGTCATTAGCACAGTGATAAAATACTGGTGTACGTACGGAATGCGATGTAAATCCAAATTCAAATCGCGATGTAAATCTAAGATCAAATCGCGATGTACATCTACGTTCAAATCTCTAAATCGGTTCGACGAGCTTCGAGTGTACTCTTCGGTATACCGAGTACGTCCGAACAAGAGAAACGTCGATGACCGCGTTAGTATCTATATTTTTATTTTATTACTTTGTCCTATGAGTCATTTACCCAGTGATAAAATTTTAGGGTTACATGCGAACGCGATATGAATTTAAGTTCAAATCTCGATGTTTGTGTTATTTCTTTTCGAATTTTATATCAATTATTGATGTTCCTTATTGAATCCAAATCAAAAATACTTTTTTATCAAGCATTGGTAAAAAAAATTCTAGAATTTATATCAATAGTTATGTATTTTAAATGCACCTATATATCAAGACAAAATTTAATGAAAAAAAAATTGGATTGTCGATGAACTTCCTTCTAAAAAAAAAACTGTCTCTTCCAGACACTCGAAATGTACTCAGCATATAAAATTTACGTTTGTAATGAAAATGTATAAGTATATGATGTATTTTGTATGTAACTGCATAACTTGTATAAGCACGTTATTATATGCCTATAAAAGTTATGCTAATCGCATAACAAAATACATCACATGCGTATACGTCTTCTATGTTATAGTTAATATTAGAATTCAAAACTTCCCATATACACAGTACAATTACGTTTATTGCCAAAATTTCCACTTCCACTATGTTGTTATAAGCACACCTAATTTTTTTAACTATTAAGCCATTGTACTTAAGCTATATTAAAAAGGAAACTGGTTCTTAAGGAAATAACACCACTTATCCGATATTGTCCACGCTATATTACATTACAAAAAAATCGTCGCTACCTATTCTTAATATGCCGAACTTTAATAAAAAGGATACAGTAATGGGATTCAAGTTAAAAGTTGCGGCACTGTAGTTACTATCCTCCTCTTGATTTTGTATGTTTTCTCTTTTATTAGAAAAAAATATTAGTTAACTATTACTGAGTTTTACTTCATCTCTCTCTCTCTCGCTTTCCATATTTTAGGTTAGCAACTTATAAACCCACCACATTTTCGACCGATTTCTGTAGTATTTTAGAATGTTCTAGAATATTTCTTATCGGGTATATAATATGCGGCGTTAGAACTTCTCTTCTGTTTGAAATCGAATAATCAGCGAGTAAAGAATAAATTAAAATGAAAGTATTCCGAAGTGAATTTAGAGAAGCATGTCTTCATGAATGTCTTTTAGAGCGAAAACCAGCGTAGCATCACACAATATATACACAACGATGGTCGAAGGTATGCTCTCTTACGACACAGCCAAGCACTGGTTCCAAAAAATCAAAGAAGGGGATTTTGACCTGTCCAATAAATCTCATCCAAAGCGAACTGTTACAATTGATTTAGAAAAATTTAAAAGCCTAATTAAAACAGATCCTAGATCGAGTTCGCGTTATTTGGCAGAGTTATATTAATGCTCTCATACTGCAATGCAAAAACAACGTCATGCTTTGAGAAGAAAATGGAAACAATCCCACGAGTGGAGCTAAACCCTTCCAACTTCAGAGGAGAACTAATCCAAGTTCACACTTGGAGCTACTGAGTTCCCATCGTACCAACGAATAGCCAAGGTATCTAGTTACAGAAGATAAAAAGTGGGTGGCTTAAGTTGATTTTTAACGTAAATACCAGGAGCTAGGAGCTGGAGAAAAAAATGTACCTAGACCAAAACATAATATTATACAAAAGATAATCCGGAGTGCATGGTGGAGTATAAATGAAGTTGCTCATTGAGAACTCTTTTAAGGTAACAGTACAATTTAGCTAAGATTTGTTGTGAACAATTGAGCAGTCACCGCTAAACTTTCTCCAAATTAAAAGCATAGTTTATTTTTACATGACAATACCCAACTCCACGTTACTCTCTGTATAATAATTTAACTGATGGAAAATTTAAAAACGAAAAAAAAAAAAAGGAAAAGAAAAAAAGAAAAAAATACATATATATATATTTATATATATATATATATACATATATATATATATATATATATATATATATATATATTATATACTCTACAACAAAAGTGGCAAATTGCCTCGATCCTTGGTAAACTGCTCGTAATAAATTTCCCCAACAATTTCCATCAAGTACTTGGATATTTTTTCTGTCAAAAGCTACTTGTGCCCAATGAATACCAGAATTATCGTGCTGAAATATAAAATCAGGACTAGCAATCCGTGTTGCATGAGAATCAATCTGTTCGTCAATGAGATCTACGTACCATTTACTGTTCATTTTGCCAGTTAAGAGTTTAATATCCATTTTTTTGATTATCAGATTCCAGATCATATCATGACACTACCTGCTTGCCGCCGACTTAAAATTGTTTTCTCCTTTCTAAGATCATGAAAATAATAGTTATAACCATTAAGACCACCCAAATTTATCGATAAAAATGATTTTTCCCCATCTTTTTTCCAATGAACATGATCGTTTGCAAATTTCAGTCTTTTATGTTTATATTTCTCAGACAATGGCGATTTCTTTCGTAACTTCTGATGTTTTAAATGTTAATATTCACGGAGAAGACGTTGATAGTTTCTCAAATTAGTTTTTACACCAGCTTCAGTCGCGATTTATCTCGCAGTAAGAGAAGAATTGGAGACAACCCTAACCAAACTTTTTCACGTGTAGTTCTTTTATTTTTCCCATAATTTAAAAATTTTTAAATGTGGGGTATATAAATAAATAAATAAATATATATATATATATATATATATATATATATATATATATATATATATTACGTTGGAAACTTACATACTAGCCAAGTTTTTTTGTACAGAACTGTTCAACTTCATATATGTAATCAATCGATAATTATATAAGCATCATTGATATTTAACACTTGTCACCAATGTGCAAGCAGAGCTAAGTTCCGTCGTTGTAGAAATCTTCGGGCCTTTCACTGGAAAACCGGTGAAGTTCGATTTTGACATGACTTTCGTTTTTAAATTTTTTATCAGTTAAATTATTATACAGAGAGCGACGTGGAGTTGGGTATTGTCATGTAAAAATAAAGTATGCTTTTGATTTGGAGAAAGTTTAGCGGTGACTGCTCAATTGTTCACAATAAATCTTAGCTAAATTGTACTGTTAGCTTAAAAGAGTTCTCAATGAGCAACTTCGTTTATACTCCACCATGCACTCCGGATTATCTTTTGTATAATATTACGTTTTGGTCTAGGTACATCTTTTTCTCCAGCTCCTAGCTCCTGGTATTTACGTTAAAAATCAACTTAAGCCACCCACTTTTTATCTTCTGTAACTAGATACCTTGGCTATTCGTTGGTACGATGGGAACTCAGTAGCTCCAAGTGTGTACTTGAATTAGTTCTCCTCTGAAGTTGGAAGGGTGTTAGTTCCACTCGTAGAATTGTCTCCATTTTTTTCTCAAAGCATGAAGTTGTTTTTGCATTGCAGTATAAGAGCATTAAAATAGCTCTGCCAAATAACGCGAACTCGATCTAGGATCTGTTTTAATTAGGCTTTTAAATTTTTATAAATCAATTGTAACAGTTTGCTTTGGATGAGATTTATTGGACAGGTCAAAATTCCCTTTGATTTTTTTGGAACCAGTGCTTGGCTGTGTCGTAAGAGAGTATACCTTCGTCCATTGTTATGTACATATTGTGTGATGCTACGCTGGTTTTTCGACTTATAGGACATTCATGAAGACATCCTCCTCTAAATTCACTTCGGAATACTTTCATTTTAAATGTATTCTTTACTTGCTGATTATTCGATTGCAAACAGAAGAGAAGTTGGAACGCCACTCTTTATATACCCGAAAAGAAATATTCGTCTTACTCGTTCTACAATACTACAGAAATCGGTCGAAAATGTGGTGGGTTTATAAGTTGCTAACCTAAAATATTGAAAACAAGAGAGAGAGAGAGATGAAATAAAACTCAGTAATAATTAACTAATATTTTTTTCTAATAAAAGAGAAAACATACAAAATCAAGAGAAGGATAGTAACTACAGTGTCGCAACTTTTAACTTGAATCCCATTACTGTATCCTTTTTATTAAAGTTCAGCAAATTAAGAACAGGTAGCGACGATTTTTTGTAATGTAATATAGCGTGGACAATATCGGATAAGTGGTATTATTTCCTTAAAAACTTAATAGCTAAAAAAATTAGGTGTGCTTAGAACTACATAGTGGAACTGGACATTTTGGCAATAAATGTAATTGTACTGTGTATATGGGAAGTTTTGAGTTCTAATATTAACTATAACATAGAAGACATATACGCATGTGATGTATTTTTTGTATGTAATCGCATAAACTTTTATAGGCATATAATAACGTGCTTATAAAAGTTGTGCAGTTACATACAAAATACATCATATGCTTATACATTTTCATTATAAACGTAAATTTTATATGCTGAGTACATTCCGAGTGTCTGGAAGAGACAGTTTTTTTTCGAAGAAAGTACATCCACAATTCAATTTTTTTTTCTTTAAGTTATGTCTTGGTATATAGGTGCATTTAATACTTTCATTTTAATTTCATACTATTGATATAAATTCTAGAATTTTTTTACCAATGCTTGATAAAGAAGTATTTTTGATTTGGATTCAATAAGGAATATCACTAATTGATATAAAATTCGAAAAGAAATAACACAAACATCGAGATTTGAACTTAAATTCATATCGCGTTCGCATGTAACCCTAAAATTTTATCACTGCGTAAATGACTCATAGGACAAAGTAATAAAATAAAAATATAGATACTAACTCGGTCATCGACGTTTCTCTTGTTCGGACGTACTCGGTATACCGAAGAGTACACTCGAAGCTCGTCGAACCGATTTAGAGATTTGAACTTAGATATATATCGCGATTTGATCTTAGATTTACATCGCGATTTGAATTTGGATTTACATCGCATTCCATACGTACACTAGTATTTTATCGCTGTACCAATGACTCACAGGATAAAGTAATAAAATAAAAATATAGTTACTAACTCGGTCTTCTGATTTTCTCTCGTTCGGCCGTACTCGGTATACCAACGGGTACGCTCGAAGTGCGTCGAACCGTTCAGCCGCACTCGATCTATTGTCAAGTAGACTCACAATTGCAAACCTTTCCCCCTCAAAAATGTTGGGAAAATAAGCCAAACGAAGTTTTCATTTCAAAAATGGAGAGTAAAGTTGTGCTATAAAATCTATGCAATTACTTTTTTTTATATTGCTTTTAATTATAAGTTTGGACATGTGGCGTATTTTCGTGCATTATACCCCATGTAATGCAGGAAAATATGTAATTTTACATTAAAAAAATGAAACTGCGTATTTTTATGGGTATCCTCTATATATAATTATTCCTCTCCGTAGCAATTAATTTCCCGATAGATTTTCGACTTCAAGCGGGTATTCTCCGCGAGAGTTAGTCGTATGCTAGAGAACACTTTATTCTGATAAATTTCCACACAATTAATATATTCACGATCACGGAGCCGGCCACTGCATCTCCGCTCTCGTCAGCACGTTTGCTCTGATCCCGACTTTGTTGAACGGCGACAGTGCTACATACAGATACGCCAGCGCACGATCATGTCGATCCTGTCGCTCGGTTCCTGTTTGCTCATTTGTAATCTTGAATTATGCAGCGCGATCTTATGCACATACGCGTGAAATGCGTATTCTTATCTTCCACCATCCTTAATAAACTTTCGTTCAACCCTTGTTCTAACAAATATTTACTTCCTTGCTATGAAATGGGACGTTTCATTTTATATCACAATTATTGTTAATACGATAAATCAAAATTATAAAATCCTTATTTCATATTTCAGCACGATAATTCTGGTATTCATCGGGCACAAGTATTTTTTGACAAAAAAAATATCCAAGTACTTGATGGAAATTGTTGAGGAAATTTCAGTTTATCAAGGATCAAGGCAATTTACCACTTTTGTTGTGGAGTATATATATATATATATATATATATATATACTATATACATATACATATACTATATATATATATATATATATATATATATATATATATATATATATATATAACGGAACATCCAGCTGTCTGTTCATATATAACTTATTTCTTTACTTCTATTCTATATACTTTATTCTTTACTTTCTACTTTTTGGAGAAGTGTCTTTCCACGCAGGGAGTCACGAAGCGCTATATATTATCCGACGACGGCAACAATACTGAGGAGCGTGGGAAGTCATTCTATGAGAACTATGTTCAATTTAAATCATGGATTTTAGAAGTAGTGAATGTTATCAACTTCTTCGCAAGGAAAAGTATGGGAAAAAGTTGATTATTTCTGATAATACATAATGTACCCATATACATTCACAATTCTTAACTCTAATCATATATAAAATAATACATATAAATCTTCAATCATGGAAGTAGTAAACGTCGCCACTTCTACGCGAAGAGTATAATTTTATTATATGTGATAATCTCATTTTGTACCCATTCACGTTCTTCATTCTCATCTATAATCATACATAAAATAACATATACACATTGTCAATAACATTATCAATAATGCAAATAGTAAATATCACCACGTCTTCGTTAGGGGAGCTGTAATAAAAAATTAATTATATATGAAAATCTCATAATTTAGCCACGTAATCTTTGTATCGTAAATATTTATGAACACGTGATTGCTATGAATAATTTGGATTGTAAGTTAATTTGGATTATAAGTTAATTAATAAAAAACAGTTTTTAGAATTGTTTTCTATTTTTTCATAAGGAGATGTGAAATACGTTCTTAAGTATTACGTACTGTAATCATACGTAAAATAATATATTTAAATAGTCAGTTATGGAAGTAACGACATTCACCACTTCCACGGGAGGGGAACCGTGTGAAAAATATGATTATATGTGGTAATCTCATAATGTACTCATACTCGTTCTCAACTCTTAACTATAGTAATTTAGGTACGCTTTACTTTCTATATTTATACATCCTTAAATAGGTATTTTAGATTGAAAGGCAAAAAAAAATATTTAACTTTGATTTTCACATATTCTGATACAATTTATAACGATTTTTCAGCTTACTCAGAATTTCAATATTAGCCTCTGCATGTTTCAATATAGACTTTCTCAATTAGATTATTCTTATTATTCGCACTCCACGAGGCAGCCGTCAGTCGTAGCCCATTCAGACCCTCTTACGTGAAGCGTTCACATTTCGCACCCTCATTTCTCTGCGACTGACTCGCTCCTCAACAAACAGAACATTTCACGCAGAAATAAGTCTGAGAAGTCCGTTGAATAAACAATTTCATCGGACGAATAACGCGCGTCAGATGGCAATTTAATATGACACAATCGCTTAGTTATTTGCTAGTTTGGGTGTGCGGACGCCGGCGCGTCTCATGCATTTTCATGTCCTTTGTTTTCCTTATTCCTTCCCCGCTAATTTAATGGTGCGACGATGTACTATTTATTCCAATTTGTATGAAACATGTTAGTAATTCCATTAGTGTACGCCGGCTCTTTGTGAAATTTTAATGCACGCATCTCTGTTTACGTATGTGAAGATAGTCGTAAGCAGGTGTCGGATGGGAGAGAATTCATATTAATCACAGTGTTTCATAACTAGCGGTTCTTGTGTGTATGATCTGTCTATTTATATTCATCTATGTACCCAAGTAGATAAATGAATATAAATAGATATATTAAGTAAATACACGCCCTAAAAACGTGGTATTGGAGACGAACGCTTGGAGTATCGCGTGGACTGAGTTCCATAGTAACGCATACATTCTCTAGGAACTCGGCATCAGGAATGTTTGTCCAATAGTGTACACAAAAGACGTATGTCGTGGACTAATAATGATTTTAGTAAACACCTGATAGTACAGGGTAAAGTGATAAGTACCTCACTACCTGGGGAAGCACAATGAGATGAATAGATCAGATCAAGTAACCCATGGACGTTCCTACACGAAATCACTCAGAGAACAGCTAATCTAGATGAATGACAACATACTCTGGGGCGTATCACTCATCTGCAAGACACTTGGCACTGTGACCAATGATTACTCTTATCAAGACTGTAACGACTAAAAAAATAACCTCAAGTCACTTTCCTTTTTAAATGGAATTTTTCGCGATTTTTGACGCTATTTTTCACTGTTGTTATAACTATATGTAATTCTGCTAATATCAATATTGAACTTAATGACGAATACGTATAAATGTATCAAAACATTAGCATTGTAATATTGACTAAATGTAATTAGATGTAGAAATGTTTGAAATACACCACACTAGTAAGACATGGTAATAAATGTCAGTAAAATAACAAAATATTTCATAACATCAAAACAAAAACAAATCATAATTATACGACAATAATTCTCTCCCGAGTTTTTAAAAATACATTATATTTATAATTAAATTATAGATTTGGTCTAATTTAATGTTAATTAGATTTAATATATTTTTATTTTATTACATTTGGTTTGATTTGATTTAGTTACGTTTAATTTGTTTTAATTTAATTTCATATAATTTATTCATAGTCTAGTACGGTTAGATTTATTTCTCGGATCTCCATATTAACAAATTTGCGAACTTTTTTTATTGAGTTTCTAAAGTAAAAAACAAAAAAAATATTTCTCAAAATAGCTGTCGTTCTGTGTGAATTATATTGTACTGAGTAAAGTGTATATTTTATAGTCCTAAGTTTACTTTATTATCTAGAAAACTGCCTAAACCATTAACTGGAGTATTTGGACAAGTAGTACAAATCCTTGAAAAGTACATAATTGTGAATGTAATGATAATTGTGAATGCGTCGAAGCGTCGAATGCATCGAATATAAATATCCAAATTTAATTATAATAATTCTGTTTGTGCGCTAAATATAAATAAATAAATGATAAACAAAATAATAAATAAACAAACTTGCGTATTTTTTTCCGTTTTCGTCATGTTTTATCTATTTTTGTCTTCAAAAATTGTCTACTCGTGACCCAGTAAAAATATTTCTGAATATTTATATTGTTATTTTTTATAAAATGAAGCTGCCACGTTCAGAGTCATTCTCGTATTTCGTTTTCGTACCAAAATTTTATAAGGTTCTTAAAAAATAAATTTTTTTAAGGAATTATAAAATTTTGGTAGCATTGAATTACAGCATAATCTCCATATTAACATTGTTTAAATATTTCCCATTTCTACCCAATTATTTCATAACTCTACGGGTGTGGCACTTAAAATTCTGAGCCTTTTCAAATGATCCCCCGCATGATATGTACAACTATATAAAAAAACGAATACTTAATTCATACGCCTTGCAATCGATATTAATCAACATCATTTGATAAATCAATAACTGATTTGATACAAAAATTATTTCATTCTTTTCATTTTCTTTATCTTTACTCTTTAATTTTCTTCCATTTCAATTTATTTTCAATCTTTTATTGGTATTTTTATTGAGTAAAATTTTCAACACTAACAATCTATGTACTTAAAATATGTCGTAAAAATGTAATAGTTAAATAATTCGCATTTTTTCTTCCAGCGATACATACACTTCAATAATATATACATATACTGACTACTATTCATATACTGATTACTAAACTATACTGATTACTGAATTATACTAATTATTAAACTACGTAACTTGTATTCGTTGATAAAAATATGAAAAAAAAATAAGAAGCAGATTAAATTCCTTGCGGGAACATACCCACATACATGTGTACTGTGTACATACGTTTGCTTACACATAATTGCCGTACATATATTACCAAACCGTATCGTAGGTAAGACCGCAAGGAGGAAAACAGCGCCGGCGGTCTAATAACACGCGAGTTGACATCGCCAAATTCCAATTCATTAATCTATAATGCAGGCAGCGCAAAGCGAGGCTTTATGTCCGCGTTGAATGGAGATAAACGATGGGCGCGCGATAAACGGGCGGGTGGAGCTGTGGCGCCGCAACGCCCAATTGTGACGGAATTATTCGTTGACTTTTTTCTTTGAGAAAGAATCTCGCACTCTCATAGGTGCGGGGTTGTACTCCGAAAGGATGTTGTAATCGGCTTATCAGCGCCAGTCCAATGGAGCCAACTCATTGCATTAATGTTTTTTTACGTTTCTTGAACGAATTTATTTAAGAAGCATTTCAAATAAGCCTGAGGTAAGTTTTTTTTATGTCGTGAAATAAGAATTAAAGCATCAAATAGCAAATCTGAATAACATAATATATTTCATTTTAAATCTATAAAAAAATTATTAGGAAAAATGAAGTGTTCCGATAACTCTACTCTTGAGAATATTTGTAATAAAAAATGAGAGGTGTCGTGGGATACCCGGCAGGAAGCAAAGCATCTTACGCATTGCATATAAAATTGAACTTTTAATTATTAATTAATATGATATAATATCGACACAGTAATAAATAACAGACCTTTTCACAATTATTTTTCAAATTATCCATCACACGAAAAAAACATTCAACAAAAAACGAAAATGCTTAAACAGATTAAGTATACCGAATAACCGTCCACGCGAGAAAATGATTTCTTTTTCCTACACGCATGCACTAGCGCATGCACGCACGCACTCATGCATTTGTAAAGATAACGACGATGGAAGAGATGTGTTGCATTTGGCTCTCTTTTATTTCTTCTCGCTCTCTCATATGGGCAACAATACACACTGTCCAACCAATGAGGAGGGTTTCATTTCGCGATGTTTCCCTTTTTTTTGTTAAGAATCGAAATAAAAAAAATCAAAACAAAACGAAAAATTTACAGATGTGCTTTTATATTAAAAGCATTTAAAAAGTCAAAATTAAATATTATAACAAGGTATTTTCAGTCTCCAAAGGAACACTTAATCATATTTTTGAGGAAATTAAACATAAGAAAATACCAAAATCTAGCACAGAATACAAGAACTTACAAGTAACGGTATATCCACAAATATCTTGATGAATATACAACATGATTTAATGTAAGTAATAACTTTGGATAATTTTATCTATTCCCGAAACCATTCAAAACCATTTGCATTAGAAATATTTTTTCAACCTGTATGTACAATAAAACTAATTTTCAAATAAGACCAAAACATGATGTAAAATATACGTTGGACCATCTATTTGTGACTAGTAAATCCAAAAAACTCAAGTTAATATTTGGGTACATTGAAATATTTCGCTCGATTCTTCGTTAAAATACTGGAATACAAGTCTCTTATTTGGGATCAAAGTTACTATTTTAATGAAACACACACAAACACACATATCTTATGTTTATATATATATATATATATACACATATATATATGTATGTGTATATATATATATATATATATATATATATATATATATATATATATATGTATATATATATGTATATATATATATATATATATATATATTTATATATATATATATATATATATATATATATATATATATATATATAGCTTATAGACAAAAAAACCTGTACGTTCCCACATTTCTGCGTATCATCAATAAAATTTTACTCTTACAAAATGGTAATGATGCGAACCTCTGTTTTTAAGTTAGGTCTGATGTCTAAATGAGAAAACTGCTTTTAAAATCTGTTTAGTAATTATTACTTGACCCAGAATAAGCACAGAAATAGACAAAGGGGTAAATACCCTTAATATTTTTTTTCGACGCAGAGGAGCCCAAATAATCGATACCCTACACATTTTTAAAAATATCTTTATGGTACTTTCGGATTTTATAAGGGTATTAATTATAATACTTAATTTTCATAAGCAGGCTTTCTCACTAGTCTTCCTATCCCAAAAAAAACATAAATACATTGAACTTTATTTAAATTTATTATTCTCCAGAAATAAATGTGAACTTCGCATATAGGTTTCATCCGCGGCTTCCCATCGACTTCGGTAAAATTTTTACATAACTAAAAATTTATGAATATATGTCTGTATGTCTTTCCACGTATTTCTCAGAAACTATTACTCAGATTACAATTATTCTATTTTTATTGGCTTAAGTATCTTTCAACTTAGAGAATAGTGAAAATTTTATAAAATTCGGTATTGTAGTTTAAAATATAAAATAAAAGGTCGGTTTTATTTTTATTAAATTACTGCTTACTTGTATGTTGTTAACACTATTGTTTATTTACACATCAACAAATTCTACAAATATTGTCTATCTAGTTTACGCAAATAAAGCAGTAGAGAGGAAGTTAGGATTTAATACAGCACTTCCCTGTTTACCACATTGATGGTTGTACTATCTGGTGCTACAATCATGTGAGAAGCAATCCTTCCTTAAGTCAATACCTACCATATTTCATAACTGGCCCTAAAACTTATTAATCGAGGTAGCGAAATAGACTTTACGGGGAAATTATAATCGCTTGAATTTAAAAACATAATAATAAGGTATAAGCGGTATGAAAACCGATTTTTACGTAATAATGATCATAAAAATTTTCTTGACGTACAAATTAGTCATTCCTTTTCACCCCCTTAGGGGTTGAATATTGAAATATGCTTAAATACTTGTTTCATTTTTTGTATTGAAAAATATTAACACAATTTTTTAAGTAAAAATTGCCATAAAATGTTTTACCCTTACAAATTTAGCAACCTCTTTTCGCCCCTTAAGGTTGAATAGCGGAAAATGGTTAAATGCTTGTTTAATTATATGGTCTGAAATGCATTAATACAAATTTTTAAATAAAAATTATCATAACAAAATTTTTCCCATATAAATTTAGCCATACATTTTTACCCCATTAGGGGTTAAATATAAAAAAATGCTTAAATACTTGTTTCATTATTTTTATTGAAAAGCATTAATAAACATTTTTTCCTATGCAAATTTAGTCACCTCTTTTCAACCTTTAGGGTTTGAATATCGGAAAATGCTTAAATGCCCGTTTCATTACTTGTCTTGCGAAGCATTAATACAAATCTTTAAGTAAAAATTACCATTACAATTCTTTTCCATACAAATTTAGCCACCAGTTTTCCCCCCGTTAGGATTAGAATACCGAAAAATACTTAAATACTTATTTAATGATTTTGTACTGAAAAGCATCAAAAACAAATTTTAATTAAAAATTACCTTAACAATTTCATTCCCATACAAATTTAGCCACCATTTTCACCCATTTAGGGGTTGAATATCGAAAAATTCTTAAATAATTGTCTCATTATTTGTATTGAAAAGCATTAATGCAAATTTTTAAATAAAAATTACTATAATAATTTTTTTCCCATAAAAAATTGACTACCTTTTTCAACCCCTCGTGGTTTGAATTTCGGAAAATTCTAAAAAATATGTAACATTATTTGTATTGAAGAGAATTAGTACTAAGTTTCAACTTATAATTACCATAAAAATATTTTTTCCCATACAAATTTAGCCATCATCATTCTCACCCCCTTAAAGGTTGTATCTCGAAAAATCCAGAAACACAGGTAACATTATTTTTGTTAAAGAGCATACTACTATAATATTTTTTCCCATACAAACTTAACCACCACTTTTCACCCAATTAGAGATTGTATCTCGGAAAATTCGAAAACATCGGTAACATTATTTTTTATTACCATAAATATATTTTTCCCATGCAAACTTAGTTACACTTTTTCACTTCCTTATGGAAGAATTTCGAAAAATCCCTTCTTAAACGATGCTTCTATTATAAAATCAACACCTTCAAATTTAAAATTTTTATCATTAACGGTTTGGGCTGCGCGTTGATATGTCAGTCGGGACATTGCCATTTATATATATATATATATATATATATATATATATATATATATATATATATATATATATATATATATGACATATTTTAAATTCTGCTAGAGTCTTGATAATGTTAGTCTCTGTCTAAATTTCGTAGCTTATACGTGATGTTCGTACAAATACAGACCCGAGAAAAAGGAAGAATATTTAATAAAATGATTTAGTTCCAGGTACATTTCAATTAGAATAATCACTATTACAGTGACTAGAAGATATAGGTATATAGTACTCTTCATTACAATTCCTCTATATTACATACGCATTTACCTACGGTGTAAAGTTATTTATATACGTACTGTTGAAATATATTCCCTAATATTGTGTTCCATAGCCTTTATACTAACAATCGTTAATATGCGTCGCAGATTACATATTACATAACCCATCTTTCTATATTGTGTTGAATTAATATATTAATTTGATATTATTTACACGTACAAACATAATTAATTACATAGGAGATATACTAATGTACTTAAAACAAGAAAAGCCTATACTTACTGACAAATTAAACATAAAAACATTTAATTTTCACCGTATTACTTGATTATTACAGCCTCTATAATATTCAGTTACATAACTTTTCTTTCGGTTCCCGAAGTCAATTTCTTGCGGAAGTATAATGAAAAATAATGACTCAATTAACTATTAAAGACAAGAAGGTATTGAAAATATCGATCGGTACTTAATGAGAACAGCGTAAATTCGGAGAAGGCTGTTCTCCGTCGCATGTGAACTTTCAAATTGTGACAAAACTTCGCGACGTGACACAGTGGAAGAAGGCAGTTGCGTGTTTTTTAAACTTTGTGCCTTTATTGCCGCCTTGTACCATAAGTGTGTTTTAAGTTTGTTCGACAGTGATACGTGATGCCATAACGATTTAAATTTTGTTCCTTAAAATATACTTAGTATCTTCTATTTTAAGATGTCTTCGGTTTTCTTCAAAGTTCTTAAATATTCCTTTCAAAAGGATGGATTGAATTAGTTTAAATTCTCATTACATTAGTAGTTTTTTTTTTCAAAAGTAGATAGTGAATGGACGCTATGAAAATAATTCATAGCAGATGAAAGTGTCTATGATGAATTATTTATTTATTTCGTAGAAACCTCATTTCTGACTTACAAATTTTCTCAGAACATTGAACATGCACAAAATTTAAGAAAATTGTCACACGAGTAGAATTCGCAATACCAGGTTTCTATACACATTTAGGCACTTTTAACGATGCATAATATTGGTATTAAACTGTTTATAAATATTAATTTTTCACAACGTAATATTATATATTGTCTGCTGTAACTATAGGTGATAAAACATAAATATATATATATATATATATATATATATATATATATATATATATATATATATATATATATAATAATCGCTATAGTCTTCCTACAATCTTCGTACAGGCTTCTAGAAACTCTATTTTTTTTCATAATTTTATTTGTGTTTATTACACAAATAAAATTATGAAAAAAAAATATATGTAATAATAAGGGGTACAGTGTGCAACATTTCTTTCAATATTTTTCAGTATATCTCTGAAGATATGACATTACATCAAAAACTGATTTTAGACCCTTATTTATAGTCATTTCAAAGAATACTTACTCCACACGATATTTGAAATAAAAAAAGATAGAATACTTAATTTACCCCTTAAAATATCAATATTATTTATGTTTTAATCATTGAAATGTGTGCGGGTTAATACGTTTTATTAAATAAAAAAAAAGTTAGTGTACCTAATTTGCTCCTTAAAATCTCCATATCCTGTTTTTATGTGTTAGCCATTGAGATATGTGCGGGTTAATATGTTTTATTACTGTGCCAAGTTTCAAGTTTCCTGAGAAAAACGGCTGTGATAGAAACACAGACACTTGAATAATCTTATGTGGATTCGGTTTTTTCTTTTGAGATATGAAACTCAAAAAATACAAATGTTCATCATATCTTCATCCTATTATATGACGTAGGATCGCAAAAAACAAGAAAGTGCTGCCTAATAATTGCGCGCTCTCTATGTAGATGGAATAAACCATGCATTCGTTCTCTCTTGTAAAAGCTAGGAACATTATTTATTAAAATTTAATCATCAAATAGATTAAAAAAGTATCACTAACATAAATAACCATTGGAGGTGAAGAGAGATCAATATGGGTGATAAATTCACATTTTATTGTATAAAAACCGATCAAGTACGAGTCTGACTCGCGTATCGGGTGTGCCCCCTCGTTTGAAGAGAAATTGCTTTATTTATAATAAATCTTCATTAATATGGACTTTACGGTATAATAAATAATTTATGATACTTAATATTTTAATAATTATTATAATTATAATTGCGTAGACTTTAAAAATACGTTTTTCACAATTTTAATTTCAGTTGTTTTGGAAACATGCAGGATATATATTCCTTTGCGTATTTTTTTAGAATATACCTAAAGATACAGTGTCTAAAATCAAGAAAAAAAAATTTAAGAACATTGTAACTAGCCTTTCAAATGGTATCCGAAGCTATATATGGAATTTTTAATTTTTTTTTCGAAAAATCAATCTCCCCCAACTCATTTCCTCCTCCTAAAATTTCCATCTAAACATTTTTGAGTATAAACTATTTTATTATTTATCACTTTTCCAAATTCCAGAAAAAATGGCGAACTTCGGACAAGCGTGTTATCTTATTAGAGTATCGTTTTTCCTTTTTGGCTACGGAAACCTAAAAATCCATTTATTATATTATAAACTGTTTGTAATAATCAATATAATTAATAACTTTTTGTAATAATTATTTTGTAAATTTTTTTGTAATATATGATGCATGAGGATATTAATTACTTCATGCGGAGACCAGACGAAGACCAAAACGACAGCACCAGTTCAAAAAAATTCTGCGGTCACAATGAACTCTATGATTCAGAAATCGCGAGAATGTTAATGTTATAGAACACAATAAATCTAGACAGATTTAAATGGCGTATTATGAGGAATCCGCATATGCCTTGTAATTTTCAATATTCACAGCTATCTACCTAAAGTATTCATAGAAATAAAATACCATGTTGTTTACTGTTTATAATTCAAAAATAAAAGAGGAATTGTGTACCCAATTTTTAGTTTATGCTGAACTTGGGAGCCATATATTTGATTTTGAAAATTATTTTTATGCTAGGAAGCCTATATTTCTTTATTACGATTTGTTGAGACATAGTATGGGTAAAATGGAAATTTGTCTCTCTCTGTTTGTTCACATTAATAATTAGAGCTATATAATTTATTTCAAAACTTGTTTTTGTTTTAGAAAACGCATACTTTTTGAAATATTATTAATTATACGTTATTAGACAATAGTTCGTAGAAACAGAATAGTTCGTAATGAAAAATGTGATAAAAGTCGAGGAACACTGCTTAAAAGGCGCAAGTTAGAGAGTATCCGACCTATTTACTGACTAATCGTCCCGACTACATCCACCATTACACCCCTTACCCCAACGACCGATTTCCATTGACGAACGAAGAGGGGAGTTTAGTAATGGCGGAGAAGAGAAGAGAGGGAGCGGAATACTTAAAATAATTCTACGCGGGGAAAACTTTACATTTCCTAACTTTACTTTTGTATTAAAGTAGAAACATAAACCCTGATTTTATTTGTTATAAAAAATTTAGGCTAGATATGTTGTCTAGCTGTAGTTTTTTTATGAAACTATTGCATGTACGAGATCAAACTTTGTCAAACATCGTTACGTTTTATAATATTCTGATTTATGTGAATATTTTAGAGTTCTAGAAAAAAAAATTTAAAATGATTATATACTTTTAATGTAATTGCAAATCGATATTCGAATAAGAAGCAGTGAGTTACTGCACGACGAGAACACTTGGCCTCGAAAAAAAAATTCAAATATATAAGTTATTCAAATATTCCAGTATAAAGGGCAAACAAAGTTAATAAAATTGTTTGTTAGTATTACTTATAATCGGTAATTTTTCTGATACAAAATAGTTATAACTCTAAAATCACGGTAAACATTCGATAACAGGAGTTAATCTCCGCCTAGTGAAACAGACCAGTTACATTACAATAGTTCCGTTTGCTTAGTAAAAAAAATAATTAAAAGGCCATAAAGAATATTCCAAGAATAGATTTTTCATTTTAAGTTGAATTAGTTAAGTTTTATCTACGACTAATTAATTTTTATTTTTTTATTGACCGCTACTGGCACTGAAAGCACCATATAATGTGATTCATAGATCGTTTCCCTTATGGGACTTTAGAAAAATGTTAAAAACTAACTTTTCAAGTTATTTAAAATCTTATACACAAAAAGACATTCAACAATTTTAAAAGCGTGATGGAGGATGTGGTGTCAATAATCTAAAGGCTTATAAAAATATGAAGGAAACGAGAGTGATAAAGCGCAACATTTTCTATATTTCTTTAATTGAATCGTCCGATGTTCTTTTATCTAAATTCATTTAAAGAGAGAAATTAAACATAAATGATCGTCGCAATCCAGCATCATACTCTGATATATACATTAATTATCTACCAATAGCTTCGTAATCCGATCCGTCTGCCCTCTTTAGCGCAGAAACGATCACATCAACAAAATCCGAATTCGCACGTCAGGCAGCATCGAGGCACGTTAGCAGGCCGTTACAAAGCATTCGACATATAATAAAATCGTATGGCTTCATCGATATTGATTGAGGGCGCGCGGCGTAACGTGCCGGTATACAAATACAGGGCGGGCGGCGATAACGTAAAATTTAACAGTTTACGTGACGCCTGTGTAATAATACCTACGCGCTGTGTTGGGGAAAGAGCATCGAAAGAAATGCGCCACCATTTTGGGGTAGCAAAAATGTGCCAAATACATTTTGCACGTTATACATTTTACACATAAACATATATATATTTTTGTAGCGTTTTTTACACATCGCATTCTAATTATTATTATTCTAAATTCCTATTGCTGGCTATCCTCTACCTTATTGCAATGATACAATTTAAATATATATTTTATTAAATGTTTTAGTAAATGTGAATATGCTTAAGAATGAACGCAAAAAGGGTTAATTTATCAACATGAACGATCTTAGATAAATTATTAGACGCCGAGTTATTATCCCGTGATCCATCCTTGGAAATTTCCAACAGTGCGTAACGTTTGTATCCGGAAAAAATTACATTTATCCGTGAAAATGAACACTTCAAAACTTTTTTCTTCAGTCAGAATTCGGCTTAATATCTATAGAAAAGTTGTTTAGAATGAAGAGAGGTACTTTTGCTTATTATTTATCTAACGTGGCCGTTCTCACCTTATATATACACGGTGTCCGTGAATAAGTGTCGGACAAAGAAAGACGTTATTCCATAATTAAAAAATGGTTAATTGTCGTTAAAATAAATTTAAAAGATGACTTCTTTTTTCAGAAAAATTAAAATAATATTCATAACTATTTGTCATTTCTTCGTACACACGATACTTGCACACATTGTTCAGCGCCGCTCAGGGGAATAACATGCGAACAGCTGCGGAGACATCGCCACTGCGGGTAAAAATCGCACTCCGGGCGTGTGTAATATTTTTTTTATTTTAAATGTGTAATATTATGTAATGTGTAATATTTTTTGCACTCAATTAAAAAAAAGCCATGTTTTACGTTTTATTACAATGACAATTTATTCCTTTATAAACCAACGAATAGCGTCTTTCTTTGTCCGATATCTATTCCCCGACAACGTGTATATGTAGATATATATATATATATATATATATATATATATATATACATATATATATATATATATATATATATGTACCATACATACTGAACGATCCTGTTAAAACTTTAATGTCATTTTTACAAAATTATTAAACCTGATATCAAATGAAACATTTGAATGAACACTAATGGAATGAAATAATTCCCTTGTCCCAGACGATTTCATCGGAAACTATTCTACGCAAAGTATACTATAAAATTTATTATAAAATTTGACACAGAGTTTAAGTATAATAGTCCAATTACAAACTTGAAGTATAAAAATTAGATTCTGAATCTCTATAAAAACAATTTAATTGTTCATTTCCTTATAAGTACTGAACCATTGATTTTAAAGAAATAGTTTTTCGACTTAAAATTTTTCCAAAATTTTTGAGTCAGAGCTCTGACCAATCGAGAGCCCTTTATTCGCGGAGCTGAATGAGGAAACACTCTCATTCATCTCCGCATATACACGATGTGATGCGGCATTGGTGCCATCGGCGACAGGTAGCGCGGTGAATGGAAGTCTAAGCACATAACCTTTTTTAAATTACTGTTAATGTTTAAGTGCGGACTGATGGTGCATAAGACGAATTGTACACGTATAGCTTTTATTTAGCACTAGATCGATTTAAAAATATCTTTGAATTAATAACAAACAACGAATTAATGATTAATAATCTTCGTATTCCAAATGATTTAAGGTTACTCACTTAAAAAATCACATTTAGGTAAAATCGAATAATTTTTATAGAAGTTAAAAATTATTAGTATTTTCAATATTTGAAATAACACAGTATGGAATAAATTTAATCGTTTGCTAAACACTTCAGTAAATTAAGATAAATCTTTCAAAACTTGAAGGAAAACAAACTTTTTTTGCACCTAAGCAAGCTCTTTAATTAAATATAGCTAGTATTATCAATAAACTATTTTCAATAAAACTCAATATGAAATAATCATAATAATATTAATCATTTGCTAAATACTTCAGTGCATTGAGGTAAATATTTCAAAACTTCAAGGGACGCCATACAAGATACGCGAGGCTTTTGGCTGAATCTCCATTACTTATCAAATATTTCGAGACAAATAATAATACAATAAATCTAAGACGGAATTTTAAACTTTTTTTTTGCAACAAAGCTAAATTTTTTGTTTCTTTTTTCAGGGTTTTATGCCCTGAAAAGTATCTTTGTTGCAATAGTTTAACATCCGGTCTTAGATTTATTGTATTGTTACATGTCTCCACTTTGTGTTTTATGGTTCCGTACCTCAAAAGGAAGAAAGGAACCCTTATAGGATAACTTCGTTATCCGTCTGTCTTTCTGTCAAGACGCTTTCTCTCGGAAACGGATGGAGATACCAAGTTGAAATTAATATCAAATACTTATGTCTATGGTCTTGGAGCAGTAAAAAATCAAGCTTCTAAAAAAAACAAAAAAAAAAAAAGTATATATATATATATATATATATATATATATATATATATACTGCATGTTTTAACACTCGCAAGTAAACCTATACCTATACACTTCTCGTTTACCTAGAATCATTAAATTTGGCAAGAAGCAAGGTTTCACAGGACAAGTAAACGAAAAAATCCGAAAGTTTTTAATTTGTAGTTATATCACAGAAAAAAAAATATTTTTTTAAACATGCGACTGCGAAAGTTATAACTAGCAACATATTTTTATCCTAGAAAATTAAAATTTTGTAAATAGTTTAATATCAATATTATGTACCATTAAATGTTTATAAATGTCTAAATATGTACGGTATCCCCGCAGTGCGAGTTCCACTCATGCTTGACAGGTTTATTTTGTATAACATTACCTTTTCTGTTTTGAAGGTCAGGAGAGGATTGCATACTTCTTTTGTGAACATGTTTTCAGTAACGTATACAGAACAAACTTATTTAAGATATATATCCTGAAACAATCAATTTTTGAATCCTTTCTAATCTTTCCAGAAAAAGCTTTAAAAAAAACTCAATAAACTAATAAAATATATTAACCACCATCAATTTCAATAGGTATCTAACACTTAAAAATTAAAAATATTTATGTGGGTATTTTAGATTGCGGCACACGATTTTTTTTTATTCCCGATATAGTATTGGATATTTTAGATAATTTTAAACAGTACTACTCCAGAGATGTACTCAAAGACATGCAAAAAATTAAGTTCACCCCTCTACCCTTCCGAAGCTTCTGAACTTAAATTTAGAAAGGAAACAGGGTTTATCGAAGCCTACGCGAAGATTGTAGGAAAATTATCACATGATTCCAGATGTCGCAGTTTATCAGATATTCACGACAATATATACGCTTTCCCTACTTAATTATATTAATTACTATTAAATATTTATTACTAAGAAGTCCGTATTAGGTATGACTTGTGATAAATAAACCAGCTTCGAACGAAGCAAAGAACTCTCGTTTAGCAAGCCAGACTTGCACTAAGTCGATTTTATTCATTTGCGATTTGGTGTTTCGTATTTAATTACAAAATATTTTAAAATCATTTTCATCTCAAGTATATACCTATATACTAAGTATATGCCTATATGCATTTCCTCAACAAACGAAACTTATCTATGGATAGATATTGAAAAGACAGAAATAACCGCACAAGGGATATTGAATATAATGTGGAAGGTATTAAATCTCCTAAAAGACTAAGATAAAGGATAGCATGTAACGGTCACGTGTTGAACACCAGGCTTCTCGCACTCACAAGGTATGGCGAATATTCGATATTGTTTTGTCATTGAACTCACGTGTTGAACGCGTTCGTTCATACGATATTAACCGCAACAGTGATTTAATACTGCGTGTATTGAAGGCAAATAAATTTTAGGAGGAGGAGGAGGAGGGAACATATTGCAGTATCTCTGTGCTTTGACGCAATTGACTCGCAATCTATTACAAGGCTACATAATTTGATTACCTGTGTGTAACATGACCATGAGGTTATTTTTAAAAGAAGCGGAGGTTTGGAAAAATGTAAAAGAAAAATTTAGGTACATAGGCGTTTGATTAGAAAATTCAAATTCTTTCAGCATGATCTGTATATTGATTACGACACCAATCTACACATATATAGAAGACTATGAAGTCCTATCTTAAATGTGTTGTCACGCGCTTGGCTACCACGTTTTCAAATACATGTATTACCGATAAAACATTCCTTCTTCTCAGATAGGATATATATATATATATATATATATATATATATATATATATATATATATACTTATATCTCCTTGTTTCTTGCATATAATTCAAAGAATGAGAATATATCATAATTTTCTGTATTTGCAACATTATAATTTATATTTATTATTGAACGTTCTTCCGGAATTTTACAATGTCGTGACATTGTAATTACATAAAAACGCCGAATTCAAAATACACAGATTTATATAAAATGGTTAATTTCTATAACTATATTCATATTACATAAAAATAAATGATTTGACTCTAATATATAAAAATTAAACCATTTACTGGCCAACTAGTCTGCTAACTAAGATAGCAGTTATTGAATATTATGCAAATCAAAATTAATCTTATGAAATAATCAAAAGTTATTCCGAATCACGAACGCTGTGTTATTTCCTTAATACAGCTTTATACAAAAATGTATTACACACTAAGTAACTTCTTCTGTTGCCACATCTTTTGTTGTCGCATATTTAATTTAATACGGCAAAAGTTAATTTGGCTTTACTTCATACTCTAACTTTTTGAAGGTTTCAATAGTGAAATGGCGTCTTATTTTATGGTGTTGCAGCAATGGTTACGTAATTTTTTTGTAACACTAAAGCGGTACTTCGATAATAACGATAAAATTGTTAAATAATTGGACATGCTGATGTGAAGTTAGATTAAAGTAGCATCAACTTAACGTTTATTTAATTTTTCCATCCACAAAAGTGTGGTTACTTTAAGTGATTTTAATATAATTAACCATAGAAAACGTGGATGCTATGATGGTAATCGTTCGCTTACTACAATACAATTTTAATCATTTGGAAAAAAAATTAGACATCCACATTTAAAAAACCGTAGTATTTATTTAGTATGTAACTACTAATTATGTTTAATAGGTTAACTCCACTAATATACGGTTCCGTTCTGACTAGTTTGAAATATTTTGCAAACTGGTCAAATTACTTGTTTCAAATGAGAACCTCACTTTTTTATCTTCCCAATTTTTTCCTAGATAATTTTTATTTGCGGCATTGCTTTATTCAACATTTTTTGTTGTGTTAACGACGAACTTTCTTTCTTATTTTTACCTCTGTACCGGACTGCGAGAATCGTTGACACTTTCTTGATGCGCGCTATCGAGCAATTCATAGTTCGCTTTTTGTTTCTCAATATTTAGTATATTTAGTTTTGAACAATAATTAAGTCGGATATGATATGAAACACTACAACATATTTTAATCGAGTTGTTTTTAAGAACTTATTTAATAATCACAAAAGGAACTACCAGTTTCATATAAAAAAATGCGTTTATTTTCATAAACAAAAATATATTCATGTGTGAGTTTATCATTCAGTTTGGCAAGCATACTAATTATACAAGACGTACTATTCCTTATTATATATTTTTACAGAGAAATTCGGACCTATATTCAAATTAAGCATTCTAAAATATTTTTTCATTCAAAATTATATGACCAATCATGACTGTAACGAAAATTATGTGGAAAAACGTCATGTCAACATTTTGCGAATCGTCAGTTGGTTTTAATATTGAAAGACGATCTTTTGATAATTTTCAAAGCTTTATTTTCCTGAGGTATGCGTGACACAAAAATTTTAATTTAATTATAAATTTTGAACTTTAAAGACGATTATTTCCGAATTGGTTGGGATCTATCACGTTCACTGAACATATTTTAAATTATGAATCATGACAGGAATCAGCCCCTTGGATAACGCGTCTTAAAGAAAAGTATATCTGTATTACAAAACTCAAAATCGTATTAAACGGACAATGTTTATAAACCAATACCAAATATTTCAAATTAAACAAAATTGACATTTTATTTTTTGATCTGAACGGAATTCGAGTTCACGCTGTCTTTGACGAATTACAAAAAGATATCTGCAAAATTAATTGTATGAAACAATCTGAGAAAAATTATTCGAATTTGCGTTATCTATTTTAACTAATAAACTAATAAATAACGTCATAAATCAAGGTCGACCTAGGCGATAACGTCATAATTTATTTCCTTACCCTCGAGACCAACAGCGCGATATGTACCTAGCAATATTACGAAAAGCGTAGCGTCGCTTAATTGAGTACGATACTTGAGTGTGTACGTCGGTAATAAATTATAACGTTATTAATACACATATTTCGAAACGTAAACTGTCAAAGCGGAAATTATACTCGATGGAGCTGATTAGACGACGCGATCCATGCCTCCGCAAATTCGTTTGATTAAGCTCAATGTCATTTTACTTAGTCGCACTTCTTAGGGTGTCACACCCGACGAATACAAACGGGGTTCCTTCTAACTACTATATGTGAGTTCTAAAATGTAATTAAGATATAATCAAAATTTGCAAATTATCTGTCGGTTGTAGCCAAGTCGAAAAATTGTGTTAAAATTTCAAGGCATGTTTAATTTCCGACTCGTTACGTAAGTAAAAACGTCAAGAATTTTAACCACATTCTTATGGTTCAAACCAATTCCATTAACATACAACGCAAATGCAAGATTTTTGTAGGAGATGAATCGTCGACCGACAACAGTCTACTGTTGTGGAATAAGGCCGGATTTTGCGGCAGAAAATCGGTGACTGACTCAATGCAAAAGTGGCAGACGTGCGCGCTGCTATGGAAATGGCTGCCGTCTCCATTAGCGGGCATTCAGTCCTTTCTATCTTTCCTCTTTTACCTTGTTTTAAATCATAACAGTCGAATCGGTGAAAGTCGACCAGAGGCATTCCAACTTTTTTGTAGAATCAATTTTTGTGTGACATGTGGGTTAAAGTGTTAAATATTAGATATTGTGTTTTTTTCCATAGACTAAATTAATAGGTGGTATAATTTTTCTTGCTGCGCCGTGAAGTGAAATATCGTTGAAGGAAATTGAAGTAATGTATACATCTCATTTTTGAATGAATGCAAAAAAAAATAGTAAATTTACATTTGCATTTCTTATAACTTAAGTTACATTAACATAACTTAATTTACGTCAATATAACTTAATTTACGATTAAAAAAAATCAAATATGTGTCAAAACGTGAGCAACTTTCTATATTTTACAATAACCAAGAACATTTTAATGATAGATTCTTACCAAATAAAAATATTTCGAATTTTTTGAGATTTTTTTAAGCTATAGTAAAATTTAAAGTGATAAATGGGATAACACTTTACTACGTACTAATCTATACCATTATATTAAGCATTTACGTGCAACATTTCATAGACGTGGGTATAAATTTGTAAAAATTGTAAAAGCTCTAAATAAAATTAGTAAAAATTGTAAATACTAACAATGTCTTTTATGTTTTGCATCACATTTTTTAGTATACATTGATGTTATAAAATAAATTATATTATGTAACATAATTAATGTTATAAATTTTAAAACATAGCTTTAACATTTATGTCATGAAAATATCAAATTTGCTAAACAAGTATTGCCAGTAGGAATAGACCCTGATAACGGTTGGACAATTACGTGAACTATTCCTTATAATAATAGATTTCATAGGCTTGTTGATATTAACGTATACTATGAGCTTATTTTAGATGAAACAGATACAACGTTAAACGTGATATAATCGATGAAAGAAGATTTTTTTTTTTTACTTATGAATTTCAATATTCTAATCAAGTAATGAATAGATTTGACAATATTTAAAACAAATTACTGAAAAGTATTTTTGAATATTCTTTATTGCCCTTTAATTTGGTTTTTTTACTAAGCTGACTGAAGAAATATTAAATTAATGTTAATAATATCTCTAATTAATAATATTTTAATGTTGCTTCTAACTGGCTCCAATAGATGGCGGCAGACCTAAATTAACTCTCATCATGGTAGTGCACGCGAACGTAGTCTAGCGGGCAAAAACAAGATATATACATAAACTTCCGGCCGTAATATTATTTTCGTAATAAATAATAGTACATATAGCGTAAACAATAGATTAATTAATCTTGCTCGTTGCCCAAACAACATTATTTAAGGAAAATTATAGCATCCATAAATAGGGTCTTAAGCAAAATAAGTATTCTACGAAACAGCTATTGAGCGTATCGGTAGAGTGTATAATGCTTAGCAAATGCTATTAAAAAGTCCAACGAGCCCAAATTGTGGGGCTCTCATTAATTTTATGAAGACAAAGAGAGCTGGGCCTTCTAATAGATTCGTTCAACCTCTGGTTAATAATGAGACAATCTTATTAGTAATGTAGCCGTTACGCCCTTCATACAATTTCCTGTAACGGGACAATATTCGTTAGGGACAATTTTCTCGTTTATCTTCAACGTTTTGGCTCGTAAAATTTCGCCTTAAGTTTTGCGTAGAGACACAATTACTCGGCCGGGTATCGCATTTCTTACCGAGCGGATATTCTTGACTAAAGTGGTAGTCTCCTTGACATTATAGATAGACGCGTTTTGTCCTTGTGGAACACGTCTTTAGATAAATCCTAGTCATACATGTTCTTTAATTAAAATAAGAGCTATGGAGTTATATCTTTAATAGCTTTAAATTTGTAAAATATTTGAAATATTTACGTGTTAATGAAATTTAATATGATGAAATTTAATATATTTTACTGAGAATTGGAATACAGTAACATAGTAAAAATGCTTAAATTTTGGTTATACCATTCTAATTCTGAAAATACTTACACCGTTCATAAAGTTGGTGTAACGAAGGTATTATTTATTACTAATAAACTCAGTAAAACATTAGAATAACTCTTTCAAGTTTATTTAAAAAATCCAAAGCAGGAACATCGCGTTTCATAGACAAACGCCTAAAATATGAGGTCTATTATTGTGAATACACAATAAAAGACCTCATACCTTGGGCGTTTTTTTTAGTTATAGAAGAGTGTAAGTAGCCGAAAAAAGAGCCTGAGCTGCATATGAAAACATCATTAGAATAGCATGAAAAAATAACGGTTAATTTAAAACTTCGCAATAAAATTTTGGGAAAAGTTTCATAATTCCACTTAAAATATTCGAACGATCAATGAGAATATTATTTGAATTTTCTTTCACTTAAAGTTATTATCCACAAATATTGCTTTCGGTGAAACTGACGTGCTGATAGATATACTTGCTGAAATGTCGACTATGTTTAAATTGTATCAAAGTTAAACATAGGTCGAGGTCAGAATAGTGTTTTACAGATGAAGTTGTATACCGAGTTTATTAGTAGCGTTTTTTTCTACTCTTTATCTAAGGTATAACTTTCTATTCCAAGTTCATTAGTAACAGTGTTATGGTTTAAATGGAAAATCGCCGTCTTCCCTCACGATTCGAAAATTTTCAATCAGGAAAATTTTTAAATAAAACAATACTATCGGTTCCGTACACACTTCGGCACGTTTAAACATTTAGGCTTTCATAGTATTTTGTATATTTCAAAAATTATAACATTTAAGATCGTCTAAATATAATCTTCTAGTCAAATTTAACTAGCCCTGTTTTTTGATGATAATTGGCTCTGTAGTTTCGAAATAAGAGGATGTATTGCTATATTTTACATGTTTTTAGGATATATTTTGAATAAGCATTTTAAAATAATATATTTTCCAAGTAAATATGTTGAAATGCGTCATATACTATATATTTTGCAGGCGTAAGAACATGATGTACATTTAAAAAAATATGAGATCTAATATAATTGCTATAGTTTTTCTGTAATCGTCTAAATATAATCTTCTAGTCAGATTTAACTACCCCTGTTTTTCGATGATTTTTGGCTCTGTAGTTTCGAAATAAGAGGACGTATTGCTATATTTTTGCATGTTTTTTAGAATATATTTTTAATATGCATTTTAAAGTTATAAATTTCGCAAAGTAAATATGTTGGAATGTGTCATATACTAAATATTTTACAGATGTAAAGATATGGTGTACATTTAAAAAATTATAAGATCTAATATAATTGCTATAGTTTTTCTGTAATCGTCTAAATATAATCTTCTAGTCAAATTTAACTACCCCTGTTTTCCGATGATTTTTGGCTCTCTAATTTCAAAATAAGAGGGTAGATTGCTATATTTTTACATGTTTTTTTAGAATATCTTTTTAAATATTTATTTTAAAATTATGAAAAAATGTTTGTGTCTTATATGTTTATTTATCAAGATGTTTATTTACCTCCTCTTAAAGGGTTATACGAATATTTACAAAATGTTGTTGATTTAAAATATGTGGTTTAATAAGATGTGTAATTAAACCAATTTTCAAGTTTGTACGTCACATTCATTCTGAGAAGATCGACTGTGAAAATGGGAAAATGTTAATATATCGCATCCCTTATATTTCCTAAGTATAAATCGCCTTAGTTTCTCCACTAACTTTGCGTCGGCTTTTAAAAATCTATATTTTTTCACTGATTGAGTAGTTTCAGTGTTGAATAGTATAAGGGAGGGGGGAAATTAATTTTGTTTGCATATTTTTCATTACACCTATAAATATAAAATACCGAAAATTATGAAAAAAAATATTTTTAAGGCCCCTGTCACTGGTTTTTGGCCTTCAAACGACACCTCACACTATATATGGAATTAAAAAAAATGTTGACATACATTCAGCAATAATACATTTATTTATTAATAAAACGCTTATTTTATATTACCTATTGACGGTGTAGTCATTGGGAATATTACCATAATGTTAGTAGCATATTCACTTTTGCGCACGGGAATAATTTTTTTAGTGTTTGGTTTCACTGCTCTGCCCTTTTAACTAACGGCGTAATATTTTATAACTTATATTTTAATCCAGGATGTATATAGAAATCCATTGAGCCGCTTAAGTATAAATAATATTTATTTTCCTGTTTTTATTTGGATTATATATATATATATATATATATATATATATATATATATATATATATATATATATATATAAATATATATATGTGTGTGTGTGTGTGTGTGTTTGTCTCCACGAATCTATTTCTATTAAATGTGTTACTTATATCCGCTCACTGTTACTTAAGTCCGTTCTTCAGACAACATATAGCATCCACATTTTGTACTTAGCCTTTGAGAAAATTGTTTACATGATACGGAAGCCTCCCCAACTTTGTTTTTTTAAGACATATTTAAGAAAAACAAATGTTGTTTACACCATTTCAAAGGTGTTAATTTTTTCCAGAAAATTTTTTTAATGCGTTTTTATTTTTTATTGTTTTGCTAAAAATGGTAAATTGACGAGTGTTTAGCATACGTTGCTTTTTGAATTTCTTGTTAAATGTTATTATTACACACGAAGAAATGTAAATACATTAGCCGTTGATTCAACGTAGTCATCTATCACTTGATTTTACGATTTCACTATTTTGAAAACTTCCATCATATTTTCAATGTACATTTTTATTACGCCTTCACTTAATGAGCTCAGAAAAGAAAGTTTTTAAATCTAAAATCGAGGAATTTCAATGTTTCATATTCTATATATTTAAAACGGGACGGTTGAGGTTGTAATCATATGATAAAAGCAATAATTGGAAAACATCATAATTAAATATGTTGATTTTTCAAATAACATAAAAGCTCTCGTAAGGAGCGCTTAACCTTAATTGTAAATTATGCCTAAATGTCAACGAAATCAACTACGATGGTTTCATACACATTTACGCATATATACACTTAAGTTTTTATAAATGCCTAAATGTCAACAACATCAACTACGATGGTTACATACACATTTACGCATATATACACTTAAGTTTTTATATATGCCTAAATGTCAACGAAATCAACTACGATGGTTTCATACATTTACGCATATATACACTTAAGTTTTTATATATGCCTAAATGTCAACGAAATCAACAAAGATGGTTTCATACACATTTACGTATATATACACTTAAGTTTATATGCCTGAATGTCAACGAAATCAACTACGATGGTTTCATACACATTTACGCATATATACACTTAAGTTTTTATATATGCCTAAATGTCAAAAAAAATAAACATTTACGCATATATACATTTAAGTTTTTATATATGCCTAAATGTCAACGAAATCAACTACGATGGTTTTATACACATTTACGCATATATACACTTAAGTTTTTATATATGCCTAAATGTCAACGAAATCAACTACGATGGTTTCATAAACATTTACGCATATATACATTTAAGTTTTTATATATGCCTAAATGTCAACGAAATCAACTACGATGGTTTCATACACATTTACGCATATATACACTTAAGATTTTATATATGCCTAAATGTCAACGAAATCAACTACGATGGTTTCATACACATTTAGACATAAATACACATTTAGTTATATATACACGTGTTCGGAACCATCAAAACGCGAGTTCTATCAGAATAAGTTTATTTTTTCATCATCGCAACTTTTATTATCTAATATAGGAATCATAAAGGATGGCAAAATGTTTTCCTTAATTAAATCATAATTTGGATTTTAACTATGAACAAACTGCCTTAATCCTTTATAAAGTGGCCGTTAATAGAAAATAAATAAACAAAGTTTGTAATAATTTATTACTTTCTTTTTTACTTTTCTCAAAAACTCGTATGTATGATGTACTCACATTTTGTCGTTTTTGAAGTTGAACTTACGTTTTTCGATACCGCTCCGAATGCATATTATGTGATATTCATTCGGAGCGGTAATGGTTTATGTCAATTAAGGTTTATTTTATAGCACAGTAGAAAATGTAAATTTGTACTAAAAATTCGGTTCTTAATTATAAATTTATTTGTAATATTGAAGTTAAACAGTAGGAATAACCATATTTCATATTTATTTTTGCACTGGCGATAGCATTATTAATTTATTTTTAATTAAAATGCATTACGTAGAGAGGCAACTGGAATTGAGTTTCATAATGCTGGTAATACACCAGAGCATCTCATGAATATGTGAAATACTAGATAAGAAACAGTCACAACGAAAAACAAGGTGTTTTAAAAATAATCCACGTTGAGAAATGATGTGTTTTTCATATATGAGATCACATTTAAGTAGATGTGCGATGGTGATTATGATGACCCGACAATCGAATATATATCCCGATTTTTCCAGACTGTTTTGTTAGATTAAACCGCATAAATGAATGTCCCGGGCGCTGCACGGCGGGATTAAAAATTTGTGAAAACTGATTGTGCAAGTTCAAATTGGCTTCTAATTCTGGTTGGCTTCTTCACAAAATATTTTCATTTCGCACAACCTTATTTACCATTTTTACCAATTTCAACTAAGAAATATCTTACGCCCCTTCTAACCCTATTCATTATTGGATTAATAGATGCAATCAGAGTATAGTATAGTAATATCGTTTTCTATATACCTTTTTCTATCTTAAATGACAATGCTATTTCTGAAAACAAATGTTATTTACAATTGGAAAACCTTTTAATGTGACATGAAGTTTATTTGATGAACTATGTTATAATTATGTTTCACTTGGGTACTTTTCCAATATCCACAATAATTGGCTCTTTGGATAAAAGTTACTTTGGAGAAGTATTATACGTGATTTTGGCATGCTTTTGAATAATCAGCTTAAGCTACATAACTATGTCTGAGACTAGGTCAAAAAGTTTGGAGATTGAATGAGGTTAAAGAGGGCGAGGATATTTGTTTATTAAAAGAGTAGCTCATTATATATATATATATATATATATATATATATATATATATATATATATATATATACTAGTATTAGTTTTAGCTCCATGGGTTTATTAATATATGAAATATCGTCAAACAAACAAGTCAAGTTAAATCTCCAATAATGTAGAGTCCCCAGCTGCTTTCAAATTCCTTGAAAATAAAACAGTATATTAAGATTACATTAAAAGATATATCGTTGGATTCTAGGGATCATTATGGAATTAAAAACATGATTCGGGTATTAATATAACATTTTATTCAAAGAAAGCTGAGACCCGATTGAAGACAATTTCTGCCTGTGTTATTTAATTTTTCGACAAATTTGTACTGGAAAAAACTCACTTGAAAAAGAATCAGCTTAGAGAAATTGTTAGTGTCGGCTAAAATGATTTTCAACATATTTTATTTTCACTTTGGATTGAAAATATCACAGGTTCAACTCAGCTCTCAAAGAGCTTAGAGCTCTGTGGAAATGTGAAGGCTGCAGCCCCGCGGATAGCATCGCTTCGGTTAAAGCGGTGGAGCCATCACTTAGCGCGGAGTGCGGAGAGCTCTACATCATTCGGCGGTCGGCAGAGAAATGAGAATGGTATCAGCGGTGGGGCCGTTTTGTTAGTATGTAGTCAACAGGGAATACGTT
Source organism: Druceiella hillmani (assembly GCA_039881145.1). Classification (NCBI taxonomy): domain Eukaryota; kingdom Metazoa; phylum Arthropoda; class Insecta; order Lepidoptera; family Hepialidae; genus Druceiella; species Druceiella hillmani. The sequence goes on along the minus strand of JAYKKI010000098.1, from coordinate 1,484,828 downwards.
ATATAAAATGGGAAAACATATTAGTTTCATGGTTTTTTATACACTTCCTCTCTTCTCTCATCTTATTCATTTAAAGTTCTTATCTGCCCTGGTGAATATATCTCAGTGGTCAAATAACGTGTTTCGATATTTTCATTAATATTTAAAAAATGTTGCTCATATTTGAGAAAATGAAAAAATCATATTTTTTTAAAATATTGAAACATCCAGTTTCTACTCCATTTGTCTTTTGAATAATAAAAATGGTTTAGTGGAGTTATGTTTCATATTTTATTGCCTTTTTTTATTATTTCTTTCTTATTTTTTCTTATATCTTTTTATGCTCTCTATTATATTATTTTTCGTATTTAATTTCTTTCTTATCCTCTTTTTTAAAAGCTTTTCTATTCACAATATTTATATTTCATTGTGTGCTGGTAAAATATATTGGAGTTCTGAAATTCCCACTGTAGATAACCTGACCTAAAATAGGCAACAACAAAAACACCCAGACTTTCCCAGTGGATTCCAAACTGGACTGGAGGATTATTTTAGTATACACCATAGAAAGTTATTTGCTGAAACAATTTACACATAAAATTATATCTAATATAAGAGCTATTTTTAGAGTCATGGTTTTACATCTAAGAGTCGCTTTTAGAAATGGCTGCGCAAATTTTAACTTACTAAGTCGTGTTACCAAAGAATATTTTTGTATAATGTAGATGTTTTTTCGGACTTTTATCATTTCTATCCCTTCTCCAACCACTCCATCACATGAAACTGAGTAAAGTATAACATGCATATATCGCCTATCCATTAATGAAAGAATTTTTTAAATCTGTTAGGTTCTTTTCGAAATTAGCTCGAACTAACAGACCTTCAAAATTTACTTCTTTATTACATCAATTTAGATATATCGATAGTAAATCGGTATTCGTTGAGGGATTCTTTTTCCTGATCATACGTTTTATAATATTGTACAATATTAAGTCAATAACCCTTTTATATTCGGTTTGGCTTTTCTGTGCGTACATATGTTAGTTATTAAGTTCCTATCAAAAAGGATTTACCGTTTCATTTCTCTCAAGCACAAAACTTAGGTATTGTATAACATTCTCCCGATGTATGCGGCTCTTGATTCTATTTTGAGTGCTGTCCCGGATTTTAATATTAAGTTTTTCTCGCTTGACATCCCCGGGAAGGCGACTATGGAATTTTCGAGTAGTTTCCGATTTATTTATTTATCTACTTTAATGTATATCTAATTGATACATATGGCGGACTTATTGCTACAAGAGCAATCTCTTACAGCCAACCACAACACCAGTCCAGCCCCGTTCGACGAACGGGGGGGAATCGAATCCGGATCGCCTCGGTGCGTCGTATCGTCAAAGGCCGTATGCCTTGTGATCAACCCAACACACCACGGATATTTAGGATAACATGTTAATTTTATAGTTGTCATGATTACATTTTAATTGACTACTTAGTAATATTGTTATATATTTGTAATACGTAAGTGAATAGTTAAAATACTTTAGTCTACGCTGCTTGTTAAATAATTTTTATATTACAAAATATTTTTTTTTAAATTTAGGATATTTTTAATAAGGATTTCGATAATATAAATATTACTAAATGCTTTCTTAATAGGAAAATATTTACTACATAAATGGTTCATAACTTACCACCATTTTTAGTGTGGTATGACGAGCTTAAAGTAAATACACGCGCCTAACATTTCTGGAAAACTATGGAAGGAAAATATGGTTTTAAGTTGTTAGTTAAATTCAAATATATTTTGTACAATTGTACTTTTTATTTGAGAAATTCCAACTGAAAATTCATTACACGCGTTTTGATTTTCAATGCTTTTTTATTTTACTAACCTTTTTTTAAATTAATTGTACATTAACTCTAAGTACCAGAGTGTTTCTAAAGTTGTTAAAAAATTGCAAATATTTTTATATTATAGGTAAAGAAAATATATATCATTCTCGCTTTAATAAAATGGACATTACTTGTTGGGAAAAGTTAATAAAATATGTATTTTTTTTCTTTTGGCCTATATGTTTTTATTGCTGATTCTTAATCGTTCCTTAAAATTCCATCACTGACTGAATGGTAACCCGGTATAAACATAGGTCTACCTGTATTTATACTGATAGACATTGAATTTTTTGAACTCAAATTTTAAAAAATTGTAATAAATAGTTTTCTTATGCCATTAGATTGAACAATTAGTCTATTTATATAGTTTTTATCATCGTGCACCAAAGTAGACACATATCATTACATAATGTACAGTATTGAAGAAAGTAATAATTAGTAAATATATATTTGTTGAGTACAAATAGACTACGCCATATAAAAATATTCCAAACGTTAAAAACTAACATTCTAATGACGAAGCTATTCATACGGTCTCCAGTCGTTCGCCAAACAAAAATGGTCGAGTAACCGACCGTTTGTACCCTATCATTAGCTAAATATTTAAATTGGAAAGTTAAGTGTTACTCTAATTACGGAGTTCGAAATTACCGTCAAACTTTACAAGAATCCTCGGGACGATTAATTATTTGAACGCACAACGTGACAAACTTCTTGATTAACTCAAATTAATTAGTCAGTGCTCGTATATCAGAGCAATTGAAATACATAATTATAACGGCGGTGGATAAATTAACCAATCGTTCGATAACGCGTGAAAGGGGCCGCATAGTTTTGGTCGAAACGAATCGTTAAAATAGAGATTGAAGTAACTGTGATGTAACACAAACTGTGTTATACCTGAGACAAATAATATAAGACTATGAAACTCCGAAATAGTAAAGAATATCGAAATAATATTGTTTTATTGGGATTGCGTCAAAAAAAATTGTTGATAATGAATGTGAGTCCGTTCTTAAAATTTCGGCTCAGATTATGCCACGATTTGGTAGATTTACATATAATGAACATTTTATTAAGAAACTTGAAATTATAAAAGTATATGAAATTTTAAGAAAGAGTGACGTATTTCTTGTTAAACATATGGAAAAAATAAGGAGGTTATCTATTCGATGTACGTGAATTGTTTAAAAATATAAATACAGCCATCACTAATAATAAAGCCATAACATTTTAACCAATTTTCATGATTCTTTTTTATTTGAGAGCTTAGCGTAACACAAGTCTTACGTAAATATGATTAAGACCTAGTGATGGACTACCTAAGGAACTCCTCCTAACGAACCTCTTAAAGCTCCTTTGAGAAATTTGAGCCCGAGTCACAAATAGTGTTCGAATCTGATGGTGGATTTGGAAAGTGGTAATAAAAGTCCTCAACGGTGAAGCGTAAATTCATAGAAATTTATAGCTTCCTTGACTTGTTTTTGGTGATTCTTTTGGATAGAGGTATTAACCGGGGTCTTATAGTGAAACCGAAATGTGGTGACATAAACTCCTAAATGGTGAGGAATTAATTTTTTAAGATTTGACTTTCTATTACTAGTCGTTTCAGTTCGCATAGCAGTCACGATCTGGTAACAAAGCCGAAAGACAAGGACGGAGAATTTTCAATGATAACAAGTAGGGTCATTGACTTTGGAGTCATTTATTTACATTTTTGTGACGATTTCTTTGATCACAAGTAGTAGCCAGGGCCTAAAGACGAAGTCGGAATGTTGTAAAGGGAACATTAGAGTGGTGAGGAGTAAATTCATTGAGATTGAAATCATTTCACACATAAAAATAATGAAGCATGAAAATAATGAAGTTATATGATAGGTAATTATAGCATGTTTAACTTGACGTACAGATACATAAAAGTCACATAGCAACTAAGATATTGGTAAAGTTTCTGGTGTTGTCATGCCTTTGTATAATATAAAGGCATGACACAACCAGAATGTTAGTAGGTAGGTATGTAATTATTTGCAGGTATATACAATTTTGCATATAAGTAGATAAGTATGTACACACGATGGCTTAAAGCAGTGACTGTGGTGAAGCCAAAATAGAGAAATGTTATACATGTACATATATGTATATATATATATGTATATATATATATATATATATATATATATACATGTATATATATATATATATATATATATATAGTTATATATATATATATATATATATACATGTATATATATATATATATATATATATATAGTTATATATATATATATATAAACACATATATATGTAGATACATATGAAAGTATACAAATTCGTTAAATATGGGCCTAGATTTAGGTAAATAAAGAATTGCCCAATTCTTCGCGAATTCGTAACATTCTTGATAACATTCCTGTGTTATAATAAACACTAAAAAGAGAAAAGTAAATTTATTTACGAACGAAAATACTTCTTTGTTAGCAATCAAAAATTATCTTAGTTTGGAAAAATATAAAATAGCAACTTTCTAAAGTCTGATATTATTCTCATTTCCTTAGTCAATTGATAAAAAGACTAAAACCAGTTTAGCCTAAATTGTCCGGTAACATATTTCATCAATCGTATATCGCATATCGCAATCGTATATCTTAATCGTAATCGCATATTACTAATGAAATGTACCAAAACTTTTGTTATTATTAACTGACGCTCAAACCTAAATTCCACCTAGTTGCTAAAATTCTAGTAGCATTTCAACACCACCCAAGAATTCTTATTATGATACACACAAAAAGAATAAAAAAAGTCACAGAAAGTTAGGTTACTACCACATTCCTTTTAACAAAATTTATAAAATGAAGGAACAAAATGACTTTGGTTGACTATTAACCTTTTTCCATCTTCCTAATAGGATACAAAAATTTTGAATGAAATATAATTGTTTAATACTCAGTTTATTCTAGATATTATTATTATATATTTTAATACAGCATCCAAATTTTATTAAATTTTAACTAAATTTCCTAAAGCTTCCTTATTAGAGAATTAAAAAGCAAAAGAAGAAACTTGCTGTAACCTATCTATGCCGCGATCCTATAAACATAGACTTCCATGCTTCACGTATGTATGCACGGGGGGAAAACCTCTTTGCGCGTTTTAAAACTTACGTGGCGCCACCTGTTTATTTACGTAGGTACTTCTATAAAAATGCTAATTTGAAAAAGCACATTTGCTGAGACCTTTTTTTGAAAATATTAATATTTTAGGCTTTTTGTATTCGCCATCATTATTTAATTACCTGATGTAAAATTTATTTCATCTTCATTTAATCATATAATTGAAAAATTAATCTTTATTCATAACTTTTACTAACGTTATACCTCTAAAAAAGCTTATGTACCATCTAGATTCCGAGGCTACCTATAAAAAAGCTTATGTACCATCAAGATTCCGAGGTTAAAATTGATATGAGCATTTCTCAGAAGATAAGTGAAAATGATACTATTGTGAAACCTGTAAAATAAATAAAGAATCGCGAGGATATTCAATATCGGTGATCTTTTAAATACATTAAGCTTATTTATAGCACAGTTAAAACACGCACGAGTTGAAATCAATAGAGCACACGGGAATCACCAATAGTACAATACAAAAAATATTTCCGACATATACGAACGGCATTTCATAAATATGAAAAGATATTTCGTTTTCAACGAAGGAACGAGGCATTATAAATATGTTTACGGTTTGGTTTATGTTTGTTATTTATTTTTACCGATAAAATTGGTAACAAGCATAACATTCGCCTCGGTTACACACAATGGATACATGGCGAAAATAAAATTAATACTTTCGTTTTATTGGTATTGGTTATTTTAAACGCATTTGATATGAAAGAAGAAATTCGTAATATATTACTCTTCCCTTGCTTCTGAAACACTGAGCCAAAATTGATGAAAAAAAAAATGAAATTGACAAAATCTCACTAGGAGCTTGCATGATTATCCTAAATATATTATAATTTTCGGAATATATACCACGTTTTATGGCCGTAAAAAATATAATAGGCAAATATTTACGTTAATAAATATTGATATTTATAAGTAGTTTGACATAAGTACTATGTACCTTTAAATACAATACCTAAATGTGTATGAAACCCTCGTAATGCGAATAGTACTCGTGCTTGGCAAGTGTCATTTTATTATAGAATTTGTATATATATATATATATGTATATATATATATATATACACACATATATTATCATGTTGACAGCCTCTTTACCTCCTCGCCTATACAATTACGTTCTTTCTCTTAGATGCGTAAACTTTTATAGATTATAGAAACCGCTTTCATAATGGCCGCTAGGTTACTGGTGCACATTCAAAGACTGGAGCGTGCGAACGGTCATAAAAGACCCTTACGGTGTTTGATTTGATGCAGTTACCTTAATGAATACTTAATTGCATATGCGCTTCAGATTATATATATATATATATATATATATTATTGTGTAACGTAATTAAAAAACATTTTGAACCGCTTTTACATGCATCTCTTCAGGACTCTTGACTATGTGGCGTGATAATTGGGGTTAAGTTTTTCCCCGTTTTGTTATGATTTATGAGGGTCAGGTTATGGGGTTTAGTCACAGAAAATATGGCCAAATGACAGTACAAAAATTTTGGATATCATTTGATTGGCAATAATTAATATATTTACAAGTGAATTGACTTTGAAATAATGTATGTTTTGGTTATGCGAGAAGTAAATTTTTTTAGTACTTACAACAAATCAACTATCTTTTAAACTGCGCAAGTAGTGATTATATCACGAAGTATTCAAAATAAGTAAATCTTAGTTGCACTTGATTGTTTTTTATATCGTGAAACTGTTTCATTTTGGGTTTATCACATTTTTTATTTCATTTTTATTAAAGGATTTTTGACTTGCTTACTGAACTTTTTTGTATATTTTTAATATATACTGGTTATTCGTTTGATTAATTAATACTACCTAATATAAAGTTATGAAACGTTAATTAAAGGTCAAGCTTATGTAAGTAGAGTGAGACCTTTGAAAAGTATAATTCATATATCACCGGTACAAATTATTCAATAACTCACAAAACAACGTAGTCTTGCTGGAAATCAGCTTCATATGTTCTTAGATCTAAAGGATATTTACCACTCTCATTATTATTGGATACTCAGGTCCAAAAATGTTAGAAATACATCGATAGAAATAAATATTTGAAGAAATAGTTGAAGTCCCTACCTGTTCCTTTAATTTAGGAATATACCACCCTGGGCACCACCATAACCTCAATCTTGCAGTGTGAAAGCTGTCGAATAAAATTAAGTATTTTTTTGTAAATGCTATGATTTCTTAGAACCACGGCGTACTATCTTGATATTCATAAAACATTAAGGTTTGCAAGTATGAAAACTGAACATTTGAACCTGAACACAAATTCTCTAATTGCTATAGTTCCTAATACCCATGGGCATTATTAAATTCTCAGATTTACGGATGTGAGCACTGCCCGATAAAACTAAATATTTAAATGCAAACTGGAAATTTGTAGCTACAGTTCTGGCTGTGATCCCTTCACAAATTGGAAAAGGCTGCATCAATTTCCACGATATGTACTTATCTATAAACCAGCTCCATAATACCAACTTTGAAATAAAAAACGTGAAAAAATAGGTTTAGCCATTTTGAAGAAAAATAACAAATACAGGTACACACAACTTGTTAGGTTAAACACAACTATTATCACCGTTCTTTCGTGAGTGATTATCCTTCGTGATGTAACTAATTTATTGACTTATACAGATTTTGAAATTATGCTGATTGGATTAAAGCTATTTAACCTTTCATAACGCTAAATTGAGTTAAATCTTATTTTCGCAGCTGCTCAAAACTGTTTCGTGGCTGATATTTTGCAAGATAAATTCGCGTATATTGCATTGTTGCAGTTTCATTATATCTAGTTAGTGATTTAAATATTTACATAGGTAATTTATATAAGTAGTATACATAAGTAAAACATTCATATTCATTCATATCCCAATCTCCTTTTAAACGCAATAACACCGATGGTGTTAGTCAGAAAGTTAAATTTAGCGGATATTGTTCATACTGTAAATAATAATAGTTGAAAGTAGAAAAAGTTATACAAAAATCTGTTTTGAATTGGCACTTTGATTAGTTAAAAAAATTTGTGAATATAACTACACTATAGCTGCCAAGTAATACCGTCGATATTAATTAGAAACTTAATTCATTTTTTTAAAATTTAATTTAATTAAATGTCATTTTCTCTTAAATAAATAATAGAGCATAATCGGCGGAATTCTCATAGAACTATGAATACCGGTTAATTTTATTGTAAAACATTATCTCTAGTTGAGATGACATAAGCGCTTGGAGAAAATATAATTATTAAATAAATAAATACATTTAATAAATGCGCTAAAGTACACAACACAATATATCATTACATACTTAAAGCTATATATATCATGATGAAACGACATTGAATGGAGATGCTGTAAGTATCGTGTGAATAGATTGAAACAGATTCTATGGCGTTTTTCAATTTGCATTAACAAATGGAAAAAACTTTTGAGTTAAAACTTATAGAACTTTAAAAATTTTCACTCATGTACTACGTATATTTCTATTGAAATTTGAATGTTCGACAAATTCCATTTGGATTTTAACCTGAGCTAAATGTCTGCCATGTTTTATCCGATCATATTCAAAAATGAGGTTCTCCGTACACTAAAATCACCCAATTAATTAAGGTAATTAAAAGGCAAAATGTTATCAATGCGGAATTATCATTTATTAGTTTTTAGTTATGAGACTTCCGAAGTTTGCACATTAGATCATCCACAGATCTTAATGAACAACGTTGTAATTTCTTTTCCATTTTAAGGACTAAGAACTGTTGAGCTGTATATTTTAGCTATTAATATCAGGTAAATGACCATAAATTCATACCGCATAAACGCCCAGGTTAAGTTTTGCCAAAGATTTTGGATTGCTCGAAGTAATGTGTCCTCAAGATTTTATTGAAGAACAATGAAATCATGTATTAAGTAATTTTATTTCATTATTAGTTAGTCGTATTTTGTCTTATCTCCGTAATTTACTGTCTGGCTGTTTTTTTTTTTAATTTGAACTAAATAATCAAAAATATAATTGTTAAAGTTAAATGGAATACCGCAGCACAAGAGATACTTGCAATTTTTAACCGCTGTGTCCGCGAGGATCACTTTTCGAAGGTATGAAAAGTGGGGAGGCTCAAAATTATACCAAAGAGTAATGGGAAACGTTTAGAGATCCAAAATGTAAGGAAGGTACCTGCCAGAAATTTGCACCAATAAAGGCGGCCCGTTTATTGGTGCAAATTTCTCATTCTCCGAGTTCAGAGAATCAATTTAGTCGATTGGAAATATCTACTATATATCTAATATATATCTCTATTTATAGACAGCGCAATTTTAATAGTTCTGTCTAGGGTCAACGCTCGCCCAGGCAAATACGCACTCGGTATTTTCTTAGACATTACCGGCGCGTTTGACGTTGCCCGGTGGCCTGCCATTTTGTTTGCTTTAAAATCCGTTTGGTGTTATGGATTATTCCAGCGATCGAGCTGGACGGACTTTCCAGGCCGGAAACACACTAGTGCAGAAAACGCTGACATATGATACCTCAGCGTCTTCTGTACTAGTGTGTCTCCCTACATACGCTGATGAATATCATATTTGATAGTATAGTCGCAATACCCCTTCAGGGATGCAGCATCATCGTGTATACGGATGATACTCTGCTTTTAGTCAGGGGAGCTAGACGTAGGGAAATAGAGAATCGGGCAGAGAACTCCTTCGCCAGGTTACATGACTGGGGCACTAAGAACAAGCTTACTCCACAAAAGGCCTCCTCGAGGGTAGGCCGGTAAGGAAGTCGTCTGTGTTGATACTAGGATCGGTGTGCGGAACCAGGTCACGACTTGAGCATAGTCCTCGATTCAGGTCGGAGTTTTTTACCCAAGGCGCGGTACATTATTTTAAGGGCTCAGGTAGAGTCCAGCAAATTAGACGAGTTGTGCATAGGTCGCAGAAAACCCCACTGTTGCGCTGACTAAAGATTATAAAGCTTGTTCAACACATGCGTTGGCATTTTTGCGGATCTTCTGTCTGCCGACCTTGCGATTGTCAAACCCACAGCAATTTTGGTACATGGCAAGAGTTTTGATACGGGTCCGTTACACTTTGATTTTTTGGTGGAGGAATCCATTATTGATAGAAAGAGACGTATTTGAGATCGTTTATATTCATTGGCAGTCTGGGTGGTCTTCCCCCAACTCCAAAAGGAAACAACCAAGTTATTTTTCCCCAATGTGTCGGAGCGGGTGAGTAAATATTTATTCATTACGTATTATTACACTTCCTGGTTTTTAATAGGACATTACTCATTCCGTATCAGCTTGTTTAGATTGGCCCTTAAAAAGAGCTCGGCGTATTTCTGCGGTTTCGAAACACAGAAAATGAACCACGTACTATTCCACTATAATAAACACGGCGATGCACGTAGAGTTTAATTGAAGAATGTGCATCCTAATATTAAAGAAGAACCACGTGGAGCTTCAGAAAGTGATATCTTTAGTCGCCGTGACTTGGATGAGAATGGACCGATCTTTGAATCATTTAGAGCGTTCGCAAAGCACGTCCTTGATAAAATGGAGATAATGAATAATTCATTGCGAAAGACAATCTCTAACCCAGTTGGGAGGAAGTGCTCGATGGTATATATAAACTCATAGTTACTCATAGTTACATGCAAAAGAAACAGAAGTTAAATTTATTTGTTCAAGTGTTATTATAAAGGCGGAAAATATTTTAATCATTCGATAATCTCAGACAGTAATATTGCAGCTTAAAGTATTTATTGAATTTCCTTAAATTATGTCAAAAATTGTAGATTATATTTAAATAATTGATAAATAAATATTAAAATGTATTATTTAAATCATTAAATACGCCATTTGTAAACCAATCCCTTTCTGTTCATTATTTAAAATCTATAGAAACGTGTTTATGCGATATGAAATACCATAACACAAAGCAACAATATTTTTTCCACCACTTCGTCCTTTCTTTACACTTTGGAAGGAAACACCTACTATGCTCTTAGTTTCGGGTTTTGTCGCAGTATCAGTTCAGCTTTCATGATGGTAATATCGAATACAGCATTTAAGTGACCTTCATCGATTTTTTCTAACTTTTCGCGACATCAACCAACAATATGGTGTTTTGAGCTTCAGTAAAGTTATGAGATATCCAGCAAGCATACGTTTTCCTAACGTCGAAATGTTCACATTAAATTTTCTGTACTTAACTCGTATGCTATATGTATTTGCCCGCATCTGCTTATAGGTTACTCATTTGTCAGTTTTTATCACGACTTGCATAGTACTGTTCTCATTTTTAGTAACTACGCATTAATTATGTAAAGTAGCGCGTGATAAGGTTTCATCACAAAACACCGACCAAAATGGATAGCCATTTTGTTGTTGATTGGGATCATAAAGAAAGTAATAAAAATAATCAAAGAAAAATATTCTGATTGTAAATTCAATTTGACGCGATACAATTAAAAAATAAACACATTATTTAAATTGTCAGACCCGCTATTTGCAAATATCTCTCTCTCTCTCCATAATTTAAAATCTACATGAATGGGGTCATGCGACATGAAATACCCTGACACGTGCCAAGTATAAAAATTAACGTCATGTAAACACGAATATGTATTTCCTGTTATTCTCTCGTGGTTGATTGATGGATCTTCCTTTCAACGTAATAAATATACGGAAATGCCAAACAATACATGTCTTTGTTATTATTTTTGTCATTTTGTTTTCACAAAATTGCTGGAATTACGGATGGAAACGATCGTGTTATGTTTGCTTTTGTACCCATTTCAGTATGTTGACAATTATATGCTTTTGTTATGATCATGTAACGCTTCTTTCAATTATTTTAAACATTTTCTTTAAATGTGACATAATGACAGGACAGTTATACTCTTTTATGGTTTCATTGAAAAATTGAAATGTCACTCGCGTATATAGATGTAAACCTAGACATAAACAGATATAAAGTTAGACGAGGATAGTAACATCAATAATTTTATATTTGATAATTTTATACTTTTGATCATACAATCATTTTATATTTGAGACTCTCGATAAAATATACAGTGTATAGTTAGAAATAGGTTTTATATATACTAAATGACCATAAAGTTATTTAAGAATGGAAGAATTATCTCTATTTAGTGAAGATTATCAATTATCAAGTTACACAAAATAAGATATTTAATTTGACCACTTCAAAGAACAAAGTTGAATGAAAGACTTTTTGTTTGGCTTTATAGAAAATACAGTAATACTAATTTAGAGAAGATGAAATTCATAAAGAATAACATTTAAAAACAGTAGAGAGACGGTCATGAAAGGAGATACCGCATCTATTCAGAGAAGATAAGATCATTAATGAATAACTTTAACTGGAGTAAATATAATGTGACAGAAAAACGTAATAGAGCGAAACATAAGATATTTATGAGATGTAAAATATAAAACTACCCAAATGCCAGTCAAACTTGGAAAATTAGTTTTCCGTGCCATTGTGTAGGCAACGAACCATAGATAATGATTTTTTGATTCTACAGTGTTCGTATAAATCGATTTATGTTAACACTTTAAAAGTCAAAAAGACTTTTATAAATTTTTGTATAATTAATATGTCGTTTGTAATGTATATTTAAATTATTTGTAGTAAAAACAATTTTAAGTAATGGTATGGTAATAATCCATAATAAATGTAGATCCCATCCCCAGTATAGTAAATTTATTTGAATTTTACAGAGCGATAGTTTTTGGGAGCTTGTTGGAAGGGGCAAGATTTTTTAAGAAATTTTTTGAAATTTTAAAAAATTGGTTAAGTGCGCCCGTTCTTGCACAATTAGTGTTCCGTACCATCAGCGCCCATCCCCCTCCCCCCTAATTAAATTAATAATAATATCCCACGTGTATGTGAGGTGCTGCTTTTCACTTTGGATGTCAGCAAAAGTAAAAGTCAGCATACAAAGACGTCGGCAGCGTTGCACATTGTGGAGTTCAAACTAATTAAAAACTTAAAATACATGTAAAAACAAAGGTCGTTCCTTCCTTCGTGACCAATAATTTTTTATGAAAAATTGTTTATCTGAAGTGATTGATTCAATAGTTTTCATAGCAATAAGTCATGGTAGAATTTGTCGATCCTAATAAATTTGTTTCGACCTATACTTAATTCTCAACGGTGATAATTTATTTTATGTTTTTATGATGGTACGGGTAGAAGTTAGCAATTTCCAAGCATTTTCCCGAAAAATGTTTAAACAAATTCTCAAAAAAATATATTGTATGAATTGTTGAATTTGTGCTTAAATAAGTTTTCATTTCACACCCCACGACAACTTTTGTGGATTGTTTTTATTTCCCAAATTAACCCACTTAAATTAACCTCAAAATCAAAATTGAACCTTTTACACTTTACCTCTATGAATAGTTAAATGTTATCTGAGAAAGCCGCCTATAACAGCAGACAAACTCAGAAATACTTCCATTAATGTTTCATTTTTGTAATTTTGCTACAGAGCACTAAAAAGCATTTGATAAATTTTCGATATTCATTCTAGAAACAAAGTATCATTTAATATCCAATATGTTGATTTGAAAAAGGAAGTTTTCTTCCTTCTTACCCCTTTAATATTGGCCCCAAAAATGGAAATTTAGCATTCTCTATGTAATGAATGCATTTGTAATTGGATCATAACTATGTACAATTAAGCCAACTTTCTTTGTAAGATCGTCTTCGAGGAAAATGTGTATTGTAGTTATATGGGCAGATACCGAATCGATTCTGTAATTGTTCCATTTTTTATTTAATACGGAACATTAAATATCAAGCAGCAGTTGACTCAACTAGCTAAAACTGTTTAGTCCTAGGTAATCTTGATTCGCCTAATTGAACTGACTCACTGAAAATGAATCAGTAAAAAATAAATTCACCTTAATGATTCTGTGACTCTAATGGATCAGTAAAACTGCTTTGATCAAAATACATTGCAATTTATTTGATTCTAATTCAAATGGCTCTTACACTACCTTCTACGTATATTGAGTTTCTAAGTTTATTGTACCTAAATTTTTTTCTTTCGTACTTTGCAGGTCTAGCATTATTGATCAAATGCACATGTTTATTTGTGGAACAACAAAACACTTAAGTTTTATATACACTTAAGTTTTAAAGTCATGTCATTTATCAAGTGGGATAGTAGTGAAGTCTGAAAGTTGTTATTAGTGGAAAGTCGTTATTTCCCACTAAATAGCAGGCAAGGGTAAGTAAATGAGAGCCAATACAATTTACATATTAGAGCGTAAACTAATACTGGAAAAGTATGTAACGGGAAAGGACTTTAATGACACGCACTGTTTAATTTCTTGCTCTAGCAATAAATATATCAATTATCACCCTAGAATGAACCTAAGCATGTTAAGTGGGAAATCAACCAGCTGTATAGATTCTGCTATACAACAAAATCTGTATCGTATAAAAGATTCATAACAAATAGAAATACTACTGCATCATTATTATTTACATACTTTAAAAAATAAATTTAAGATTGTTTTTCCAACTGAACGCCAAATATTTTTAATTCAATATGTAACGATAACGCGAAGAAAATATGAAACTGGAGGAACTTAAAAGTACGAGCTGAAAAAATTCGAATGAATAAAATTCAAACAAACGAGACGAATGCCATCAAGTAACTAATATCGATAGAAACGTACGACTAATCAATATTAGTCCGTAAAGGTCGATATCGGATATTTCTATAAATTACTTTTCTATATATTACAAATATATTTATATACAAACGATGACAAAATTATACCGATATAATAATATCAATGTACAAATATAAATTCCCTAAATATTAATAATGACTTTGTTTTAATACTAGTTTATAATAAAATAAGATACGAATTGATTTGCAAATATGATACATACTAGCGTGACCCGTGCGAAGTCTTCGCATTATTTATTCCATTATGAAGCTCAGATGACAGATCAAACAAATATTTTACTAAAATTGACACATAGAGGCGCAAGTATCAAAAGCATTGAGCTAAAGCGCCACTTTATTTATACGTGAGTGGATTTGAAATTAAACAAAAATTTTACCGACCGTCAATCGTATTAACGTTGAGCCGTTAGATTGCCGTTTTATGTATATAATTTTAATAATTAATTAATTTGCAAAAACAATAGCAATAATAAATTTTTTAGTTGTGGATGCCGGTAGAGCAAGCAATTATCTATAAAATGATATATAATTTATGTGGATTAGTTGTGAGGTTTTTTCTAAAAAGGGAGAGTAACATCTTAACTTTAGCGTATTAATATATATGATGATGATGATGATGATGATGATTACTCGCGAGAACGATAAACAAAGGGATCAACTTAATACAAAAAATGAATGCGTGCAAAAGAGTAAAGAACAATTTTACTAATGTGTATGCCGAACGACTTAATTAAGTCATTGTGTCAACGTAATGCACAAGTCGCAAGTCATTCTTTATTTTTTTACGCCGAGACGTTAACAAATAAAATGAATCAATAAGATTTCAAGTGAGTCATTGCGCTTGATGATTTTAGACTCGATTATTTTGATTCACTAACTCACGACTGTTCCATTAATGTTCTGTTTTCCGAGTTTTCGTATGGAACACTAAAGATATAATTATTTACTTGTGGGATCTTAATTTAAAATTTAAAAAATATAAACAGAAAGATTACTCTATATTTTAATAGATATTTGCTGCTTTGACCTGCTTTATTTTACACATGAATATGAAGGAAACACCCGAAGTTTAGGACATTGATAATTTTATTAGGGGTAAATATAAACTCGTCAAGTTTGTCATGAATATATTTTATATTGTGCTTATTTATACATAAAATTACGTAATGAAAACGTTGAATTTTCCTTTGCAAATTCATAGTGATGAAATTACTTTGACCGTTATTATTTTTTTTTAATTGAAATACACGTAATTTAATTAAAAGTATTAACGTAATGAAATAAAATATTTTCAGAACATCCAGTCTACTTCTCTCTTACTTTAAATATTGTATTCCCGTTAATGAAAGAGAAATGAGATAATTTAAAATTAAATCAATGTCTCTTTTTAATATCTTAAATTTTAAATGTATAAAACAATATGTCTAGTTTTAAAGATTATTTCTTTTGATAGAAATATAGTCATTGACATTTGAAACATCGATTTAGTGAAGTCTTATAAATGTCAAAGTACTTTTCAAGTACCTTGTGTTGGCTCATGTCTTCGGAGAAAGTTCAATTGCCTTGGGAGAATTTGAATAAATTTACTACATAAATATTCAAAAACACGTACGCAACTCAGGCACAGGAGAATTGTATAAATCCATCACGGCTTCCTTTTCAATCTCGGTCAACCGGCAATTTCCGGAGCAACAAGACGATGTATGAGATCATTGAACCTGCGATCGCATAATGCTAGACCGATTAGGGCTTGCTGTCACTGGCATCAGAGCCGACCTGATGGCAAACCGCAAATAAAATGTTGCGAAAAGTTATTTATTTCAAGTTTGTGAAAGACAATTTATTTTATGAAAAAATAGCGGAAGTTTTAAAAAAAAACTTGAAAAATTTAAGTTGTACATAAAAAGCAACGTATATTATAAGAATATTTAAAGTGAGTGCGCAACTCTCTCACGTATGAACTGTTACATATCTCGTTTGAAGTGATTTTTTTTTACTTTTCATAAGCAATCAGTAAGATGGACTTCCCAGCGCAATAAATGTTTAATAATACCCAATACAATTAAGGATGGATGGTCAAATATATTGTAGTGAAAATTTAAAGAACGATGAGTTCTACAATAATCGTTGTTTTCCTGCAACGTTTGCGTAAGCTTTTAAAAACTCTTATTTTCATAAATTTAGGTTTCAGAAATAAGCGGGGCAGGACATATTTTCACAAAATTTTTCAATATATCTCTGAAAATAGGCAGCCAAAAACTATGAAATAAATATTTTTGGGAACCTTATATCTAGCCAGATGATACCCCATACTAGCATATGGTATATAATTTTTTTTTAAAAACTTAAATGGCCCGCGCCCTATTAATAATTTCCATATACATATTTTTGAGTGTTGCCTCCTGAGATATATCCCGCACATGATGCGTTTTCTTTATATATAAAATTTTAAGTTTATATCTTAAGGATACCTGAGAAAGAAAGGCTGTGACGCGCGGACTAGGTACATGTGAGAGATCATATAAGAAATGAAATATAGGTTTTAAGAGTGTAGCGATAAATCATGAGCATTTTTAATGTTCAGAATATCATAAAAAGACCATAAGTATGTGCAAATGACATCAATCACAGACTTGGATCTACCTAAATTGCACCCCGTGAAAATATATAGATACATTTGCCGATATGAAAAATGTAAAGACGTACGCGTATATTAGGTATTAAAATTAGGTACTAAAATTTTTTTTAGACGAATCTAAGTAAACTCGAGTAGCATATCTCAAAAGAATTTTTTTTTGTATTTAGTCGTGAATTAAATAGTTTATAATATTTGACGATGTCAATTTATTATCACAGCACACAAAAATATATTTGATTTCGTTAACAAAATGACCAACAAAATATGAAGAATATTGCAATTTATTTGAAGGTACGTAAAATAATCAGAAATATGAGGAAAATAATATTTGAATATATTAGTTGAAGTAATATTTTTAAATACTCATCAGAAAGCGAGCTAAATGTATAAAATTACTTATAATTTTTCAATTAAAAATAATTTAAGATTTTTAATAGAAAGTTGCTTATGATTTTTAATTGAAAGCAATTTATTTTCAACTGAATTTTACTTATGATTTTTTACTGAAAGTTACTAATAATTTTTAATTGGGAATGATTTATGATTTTTAATTTAAAAAGACACATTACATTATTTTATTGTCACGTTATCTAAAAATTATTTTATTTGTGGTTGTCAAACTATCATATAAGAAATATAGGTTTTAAGAGCGATAAATCATGAGCAGGTAATCAATTAAATCTGCATTTTTAATGTTCAGAATATCATAAAAAGACCGTAAGTATGTGCAAATGACATCAATCATAGACTTGGATCTACCTAAATTGCACCCCGTGAAGATATACAAATGCATTTGCCGATATGAAAAATGTAAGGAACGCTTATATTTGAAAGGTATTAAAAATTTTTTTAGACGAATCTAAGTAAACTCGAGTAGCATATCTCATAAGATTTTTTTTCCTCCAAAACAAATTCGATATAATTTATAATAAAAATTGTGTAAGCATTACATGAGGAAATTTTCTATGACGGTAAATTAAAAAGCTTTCGTAATTCGTATTTAAGCTATATCTGTAACATGACAAGTCTTGAACATATTTTTATTTTAGGTCCGACTCAAACGATATATATGAGCTAGCTGAAGTCTTCGTGTCATTTTAATACTGTGTATTGCTTCAGTCACTTTCAGTAGCACTGTAAACATTAACTCTGTTCATACATTTTATTTCCTGCTTTAGCTACTAATAGCCTTGGATTATGTTCAGAAAGGTTCCTTAATTTCCTTCCTCATAAATATTATTTCCTACGGAAAGTAATTAATGAACCAAACTATTGAATAAATTAATTCCATTCTGACATGCGAAACAGTAGTTAATTAACACGTTCAAGAGTTTTTTCAGAGAACCATATCAACAAACGTTAACATTTTTCCTATATTTTCTTCCTTTCGGTAAAGAATGAATATGAGAGAATACTCAGTTCTCCTATCTTAGCCTTCTTCATATAAAAGTATGTATTTATGTTTGTGTGTGTTTATGTATGTGTACGTGTGTGGGCGCGTGTGTGTGTGTGTATGCGTACATTTGTGTATGTATGATTATGGACATGCGTGTGCGTGACGATGTGCACAAATTGTGCGTGTTTGAGCATGCATAACCTGCATAATTTGTTTGCGCACATTTTTGTCAATATTTGTATATTTACATAAATATATTTTGTTAAATTAATTATTAAGCATAAATTTGACATTTTCAACGGCTATTTTTTTTCACTGCTACCACATTACTTATTCCTGATTTGTGTTTTTTGTATGATTGTAATAATATTTTTTTTTACATTAATTCTAATAGACTTTTGTTGCATTAAGTCAACCTTATGCAACAATTATTTACAAAGAAATTCGAACTTAAGAATAGTAAAAAGATCGAATTGGTATTTTGTGTAAACAAAAATATAATTAAGTAAATAGTATATCTGGCATGTTTGAGGACATAATAGCATAGATTTTTCATATTTTCTAGATATGAGTCTGATAGTAAATTGAGTACTGGTAAGGCAAATATGATATCCTATTAAGAATTTCAAACAATTTCTCTGTATATCATATTGATGCAAAGCTGTAAAGGGTTTCATTGATTTGTGAAATCTCCACCTTAAATAACAGCAGATCAAAATGACTTGTTTCTATTTGGGTCTGTAATTTGTATTATATATAGCATTTTCTTTCGCACATCCTGATTATCACTTAAATATTTCAAGAAAATAACATCAAGTAAATAATGCACCAACAAGCATGAATAGCATTTTCTAAGCTAATATTGAAAAAAACGAATATCTCATGGAATGGATTTCAAAAACCCAGGTCAATTACTATATTAGAGATTCTCAAACATTTTGATCAGTCTTCAACCAGTAGGTGACCCACTCTATTATGTCCGACCATTTACATTTTGATTTTCTTCCGTAATATCAAAGGATTCATGGTTAGCCGAAAAATGTTGATATGTGATAGATGTCCCTAGTTGGCGTTGATGTGCATATGCATTTACTACTGGGTTTACCGGCACTTGTCTGAGCCACTTGTTTGAGTAATCTGTCAGTTCTTTCTTCGGTATAGAAATTCACGTCTTTATGACAACTAATAACATATAAAGTAACTCTTTGTAGTAACGTCTTTATTGCGAAGTTTTTTAACTAAAATAATGATAAATAAAAAATAAAATTATAGTTACACAGAATAAAAACATGCCTTTGTTACAATATGAACTAAAAAATTAAAAATAATTTTATATTTAAAGATTTGGATCAAGACCGAACTCGGTATAACTTAATTTTTTGAATCGACTTAAAATAAAAAAATCATTAACGAAAAATTAACTTTAATGAAAATAGTGTGGTGTGCGTAATATCAATAGTAGTATTCGTTTTATCGCTGGCAATGTGTAAAGGTAGAGACTTTATAAAAACCCAATTCAAGAGTTTAGTCGTGAATTAAATAAATTATAATATTTGACGTAAGAGAGTAAGTTACACCCTTTTCAATAAATTTCAGCTTCTGAGACACACACAGTATCTTAATGTTAACGGAAAGCGGTTTAATTTAAAAAATAGACTCGTTTTGCAAAAACATCCCAAAAATATGTGTGAGAGTGATTTGGTATAAATTTTGCTATATACGATCATTTAATATATTAGAAAAATATCAAAGGAATACAGGTTAGGTTTTAATAGTTTACCACTAAAGATTAAAATATATTATTTAAACCACTAGATACGCTATTTGCAAGTCATTCCCTTTCTGTTCATGGTTTAACATCTACAAAAATGAAACTACGTGATGTAGTATTATTTCTACTTTCTTTGAGTTAGTCAAAGTTAATTTTTTGTTAATTAATTTATTCTCTGTTAAACTTATTCAAAATATTAAATTATACCGAATTATGAGACATCGTTTTGCTCTTGACCAAAATCTTTGTGTATAAAATTATTTTTCATTTTTAGTTCTTATCTTTAAACGCGGGTTTTTTTTTATTTTGTATAACTATAATTTTATTATAACTATTTTAGTTAACAAACTTCACGATAAAGCCCTTACTATAGGGAGTTACTTTATATGTTATTACTTGATTATTTATATGAATAAATTTATTGAATTTCTTTCAATCATAAATTATCCTGAAAAATAAAATTAATTTTATTTATGTCATCTTCAGTTTTCTCAAAAAAATGAAGAAAATGTATTTTCTTCATTTCATTATGCTTTTCTTATATAACAACGCTATACTTCAGAGTTTCCTACCTCTCTATACCTACCATGGCGACGTAATTAACCCAACTTCAAAATGTGAGATAAAAGGACCCAAAAACAAATATTTGAATATAATTATTACATCTCAATCGACCGTTGGTGTGCTCGGGATCAAAAACACTTAAATATGTGTTTTCTGGGAATGAAATGATATAAAACATAGAAAAGGAACTGTGTTTTGTTGTTTATAATGTCAAGGTAATTTGTGAACTATTGCAATTGCAAAAAAAGTTTAAAAGTATAAATAAACTTGATTTTTCTATAAAACAAAAATATGAAAATTGAACAAACAAAACATGAAAGCATAGTTGACGGAAATAATGTAGTTTTTCAATCATTTTTGAAATTACTAATAAAATAAATTTTTCTTACATCATTTTGTATCAAAGTTCAACAAACCCATGAGAAGTACCTATATACAGAATTACTTTAAAAAAACGTTTTTCAGATCGAATAAATTTCATACTTGCTTAAAAGGATAGTTTGATAACCACAAATAAAATAATGTAATAACATGAAAATAAAGTAATGTAATGTTTTTTTTTTAATTAAAAATCATAAATCATTCCCAATTAAAAATTATAAGTAACTTTCAATAAAAAATCATAAGTAAAATGCAGTTGAAAATTATAAATAGCTTTCAATTAAAAATCATAAGCAACTTTCTATTAAAATCTTAAATTATTTTTAATTAAAAATTATAAGTAATTTTATACATTTAGCTCGCTTTCTGACGAGTATTTAAAAATATTATTTCAACTAATATATGTAAATATTATTTTTCTCATATTTCTGATCATTTCACGTACCTTCAAATAAATTTCAATATTTTTCATATTTTGTTGGACATTTTGTTACCGAAATCAAATATACTTTTGTGTGCTGTGATGTTTAATGGACATCGTCAAATATTATAATCTATTTAATTCACGACTAAATACAAAAAAAAATTCTTTTGAGATATGCTACTCGAGTTTACTTAGATTCGTCTAAAAAAATTTTTAATACCTTTGAAATATAAGCGTTCTTTACATATTTCATATCGGCAAATGCATTTATATATCTTCACGGGGTGCAATTTAGGTAGATCCAAGTCTATGATTGATGTCATTTGCATATACTTATGGTCTTTTTATGATATTCTCAACATTAAAAATGCAGATTTAATTAATTACCTGCTCATGATTTATTGCTACACTCTTAAAACCTATATTTAATTTCTTATATGATCTCTCACATGTACCTAGTCCGCGCGTCACAGCCTTTGTTTCTCGGGTATTCCTTAAGATAGAAACTTAAAATTTTACATAATAAGAAAATACATCATGTGCGGGACATATCTCAGCAGGTAACACTCAAAAATATGTATATGGAAATTATTAATAGGGCCCGAGCCATTTTTTAGTTTTCAAAAAAAAATTATATACGATTGGCTAGATATAAGGTTCCCAAAAATATTTATTTCATAGTTTTTGGCTGCCTATTTTCAGAGATATATTATAAAATTTGGGAAAAATATGTCCCGCCCCGCTTATTTTTAAAACTACTAAACCTAAAATTATGAAAATAAGAGTTTTTAGAACTTACGCAAACGTTGCAGGAAAACAATAACGATTATTGTAGATGTCATCGTTTTTTAAATTTTCAATGCAATGTATTTTATTTAATTCACGACTAAATACAAAATATAATGGCCATCCAATCTTAATTATGTTGGGTGTTATTAAATATTTATTGCGCTGGGCAGCCCATCTTACTGATGGCTTATGGAAAGTAAAAAAAATCACTTCAAACGAGATACGTAACAGTCCGTACGTGAGAGAGTTGCGCACTCACTTTAAATATTCTTATTACATAGGTTGCTTTGTATGTTCTATTTAAATTTGTTTTTCAAATCTTGTGAATTTTATAATAATTTAGCTTTAATTAAATGTTTTATAAACTTCCACGAAACTAAATTTACATACTTAACTATTATAGTTAACTGGAAAAAGTTACACCCTTTTCAATAAATTTCAACTTCTGAGACACAAACAGTATCTTAATGTTCACGGAAAGCGGTTTAATTTAAAAAATAGACTCGCTTTGCAGAAACATCCCAAAAATATGTGTGAGAGTGATTTGGTACAAATTTTCCTATATACAATTATTTAATATATTAGAAAAATATCAAAAGAATACAGGTCAGGTTTTAATAGTTGACCACTAAAGATTAAAATATATTATTTCAATCACTAGATACGCTATTTGCAAGTCATTCCCTTTCTGTTCATGGTTTAACATCTACAAAAACGTCTTCATGCAATATGAAATACCCTAACATCAAGCAAAAATATTTTTTCTAGCTCTTCGCTCTTTCTTCATCCTTTAAAAGGCGGGAGCCCTTTAGGCGGAAATACCCACTACGCAGACCACCTCTTAGTTTTGAGTTCAAGTTACCAATATATCTAGCTTTCGTTACACATGATATGATGATGTCGAATACAGGATTTGAGAGACCTTCGTCGAATATTTTTAATATTTCGAGACTTCAATGAACGTCACGGTATTTTGAGTACGATAAAGTCAAGAGATATTCAACTAGCACACAATTTCCTGATACCAAATTTTCATATTGAATTTTCAGTACATGACTTGTAGCTTAAACTTGCCCGAATCTGCTGATATGTTACTCAGTTATCAGTTTTTGTCATGGACCACATAACACTGTTCTTATTTTTAGTTACCGCGGTTGATAACCGCCCCCCCCCCCTCCACAAGTCATCAAGAATGGTGTGACCATGGTTGAATTCTTTAAAATAGCGCATAATGAGATGTCATCACAAAATTATAAATCGAAATAGATTGTAAATTTGTTGTTGATTAAGACCATAAAGTGGTAAACAATCATCCAATTTTAAAATAAGTTAAAAACCATTTTAAAACAAGTAAAAAATCGTATTAATGTAATTGTAGTGTGACAGTAAAATCTAAAAATTTTTATATATAATTTTTTATTTAACATAATATTTTTAAACTCTTAACATAATATCATCTGTAACATCATTTCATTGCAAATTGACATTTTCATGCTGTTAAAGTTTTAAAAAAGGAATAATTTTACCGTTTGTTGCAACATTTTTTTTTTAAATAAAAATAATTGTGGTAAAATTTCTATTTTTCCTATAACGTTAATTGTACAATTTTTGAAAGCGATTATTTATTAATATATTTACAAACCCAAGAAAATTCATCGGGGCTGCCCTTGTCATTTCCGTTCCCAGTATCAAATACATTGTAACAGCACAGGGAAGCTATTTGGGTACCGTAGAGAATATCAATTAGTCACGAACTGGTAAAACTGCAAAATTTTAGGCATAGGCAGGCCATGGCAGCCCCGATGGATTTTCTTGGGTTTGTAATTAAGTTAACAGTTTCTTACTTTCTTTTAGTCAGGGGGATTTTCAAAGTTTTTAATTTCCTTTTTTTATACTTCTCTGATGAAAATGTTTGTACAAAAAACCTTGTTTTAATCGGTTAAACTATTTTGGATATAAATAGGAATATTCATTTGCAACAAAATATTGCAATGCCCCTGCCAAGATAACACCATAACACCTATCTAAAAAATATTGCCAGGTAGTCCCAAATATTCTGCAGAAAACCGTAACTAAGTCGGTCAAACCGTTTGAGAGATAAATAGGAACATTCGTTTACAACAAAATGTTTATAGTGGCGCCCCCTGGTGAGTAATTACTACGACAATTATCTAAGAATCATTACCAATGAATCACAAACATTTACCTGGAAACTATATCCAAATCGGTCAAACTGTTTTGGAGATAAATGGGAACATCGGATTGCACACGCAAACAAACAAACAACCTCTCACTCTAAACCCCTCCGTTCTGTTCTAAGTAAATAAAATGGAAAATGTGGTGAAATTACTAATTTACATATACCTGTAATGATGATTGTACAACTTTTGAAAAAATTTTTACCAAAACTAAACGCTAAATAATTTTTAAATTTTAAAATAAGTTAGGTATTTATAGTTCAAATAATATATAAAAAAATCAACGAATTTCGTCTACAACGCGTTTTACACGACAACTACCTTAAATTATTAAAAAAAAATTAACGTAATACAATAAAAAATAAACAGGTCATTTAAATTGTCAGACCTGCTGTTTGCGAATGATTCTCTTTCTGTCTATAATTGAAAATTCACATGAACGAGATCACGCAACATGAGATACTCTGACACGTGCCAAATATAATAATTAACGTCACACATTACAGACGAGTATGTATTCCCTGTTATTCTCTCGTGGTTGATTGATGGATATGCCTTTCAACGTAATAAATAAACGGAAATACCAAACAATACGTGTCTTTTGTTATTTTATTTTCACAAAATTCCTGGAATTACGGATGGGAAAGATCGTGTATGTTTGCACTTTATATTCATTTCAATATGTTGACAAGTATGTTGTTTTTGTTATGATCACTGTACTTTTGTACCGCTTATTGTAGTTATTTTAAAAATTTAATTTTAAATGTAGCAAAATAACATGACAGTTATACTCTTAACGTTTCGTTAAAACATTGATGTGTCGCTGACGACAGTGGCAGAAGCAAATGTAAAGTTGGACCAATTTATATTTGAGACTAGGGACACGACATAGAGTACTTACAAATAAGTTTTGTGTTGAAAATGGATGTAAATATTGTTTAACAATGGAAGAATGACCTCTGTTTAGTGAAGGTATAATCCTCAAAGAACACAGGAGACACGGTCCTTAATGAGAATACAATAATATTAAATGAGATAAAATCCCTAAAGAGTAACTTTTAAGAACATTGCAGACACGGTTTATAGTGATAGTTTTTTAGATCCTATTGAAGCAGCCTTTTTGGAGTTTTTTTAAGAAAAATGTTTTAGAAGAAAAAGTGCATTATAAAAAATCGGTTACATGCAAGCTATACTTGCGTAATGTGTATGCTATGCCATTAGAATACTTAGATGATTAATAGTAATGCACATTGACAACAGTGCTGCTCTTGATTTTGGATATCATAAAAATCAGCATCCAAAAACGATGGCAGCATTACACATTGTGGAGTGCGATCTAATTAAAAAAAATTAAAAACATGTGAGAACTAAATCCGTTGCTTATATCTGACAAATAGAAAAGCTGCTTATCTAAAATGAATGGTTCAGCAGTTACAAGAAAAGAAACTATCAAATTGTTTATAGCAATCAATTGTGGTAGAATTTATCACTCCTGATAAATGTTTCTCAATCTTCACTTAATTCTTAACGTTCATAGTTTTTCCGAGCGATCTTTTGATGGTAAGGATAGAAGACAGCAATTTTCGAGCATTTTTCCCGAAAATTGTGTAAACAAGTTCATAAAAAAATACACAATATATATTCTTAAATTCGTGCTTTAATAAGTTTTCGTCTGACACCCTACAATAACAGTGACAGAATTGTTTTCGTTTTCCAATTTACTACCTGAAATTAATACCAGAATCAAAATTGAATTTATGCTCTTCACATCGATGAATGATCGAATTTTTTTCCGAGAAAGTCATCTGTA
Organism: Druceiella hillmani; assembly: GCA_039881145.1. Classification (NCBI taxonomy): domain Eukaryota; kingdom Metazoa; phylum Arthropoda; class Insecta; order Lepidoptera; family Hepialidae; genus Druceiella; species Druceiella hillmani. The sequence continues at coordinate 1,458,053 of JAYKKI010000098.1, read as the reverse complement.
ATCAACAGTATATATCCATAAATATTCCATCTTGGCAAAACGATAAATTTTCGAATTCCAATCCGAAATTAATTTATCCTTTGGTCCAGCAGGATGACTTGAAAAAGAAAATTTTCGGCCACTCTTACCTCTTTAACAATTTCCTCCCATAATGGAAATTAAACATTTTCTGTATAATTAATGCTTTTGTAATTAGATCATTACTGTCTACAATTATATTAACTTCGGCTATATATAAAAGATTTATAACAAATTAAAAATACTACTATATAAGGTACCATTATTTTCATATTTAAAAAAATGAGTGTGCTTTAGACCACACGATTGAAGTAAAACTTCAAATTCACAAAACTTTAAAATGAATTTACAATTTTATTCACTTTAAACGTAGAATATTTAATGTATTGAACAAAATAGTAATTTATAAAATTGTTCAAAAACGAAATGAAATTACAAAATAATAAAAAAATCACCGTTCGCGTAACGCTAGCAAACTCGCATATATGTATATATATATATATATATATATATATATATATATATATATATATATATATATATATATATATATATATTTCATGCACTGGCTATGAGAGGAAGAGAGAAAGAAAATGTGCGCGCGCACCTCTCTCTATCTTGTCCCTACAGTAATATACGAAACGTAACTCTCTCTCTTTCTGTCTTCACTAACTTATATCTCCCTCTCAACTTCCTTTCGCCTCGCCCGATGACGCTTTTCGGAACGCTCTCGTCACGCATTCACCAGCTTACTCTCCAAGTCAAGCGTGCGTAAAGAAGTTTTACTTCAAAAACAATTTAATTAAATTTTGTCATATTCAAATTAATATATAATATAACGCGAAGAAAATACGAAATCAGTTAATAAATAACGATACCAAATATTTCAAAAATTACTAACCAATTAAAAAATTACAAATTGCAAATACATTCGACAAAATCCCTCACAAAATCTAACTGATATAATAACATAAATATACAAATATTACAATATAATAGTATCAATGCAGAGTTACAATCTCCCCAAATATTTATAATGACTTTGTTTTAACACTAGTTTCTGATAAAACAAGATACGAATTGATTTGCAAAGGTGATATACATTAATCGCTTAGGGATAAATATTAACCTATAAGTTTGCCATGAATATATTTTATATAGTACTTATTTATATTTAAAATTACGTAACGAAAACGCTAAATTTTCTATTGCAAATTCATAGTGGTGAAATTACTTTGACCGTAATTATTAAGTTATTTTCTTTAATTGAAATACACATAATTCAATTAAAAGTATTAACGTAATGAAATAAAATATTTTTAGAACATCCAATCTACTTCTCTCTTAATTTGAATGATGTATCTTCATTAATTAAAGAGAAATGTGATAATTTAAAACTAAATCAAAATCTCTTTTTACTATTTTAAATTTTAAATACATCAGAAAAGATGTCTCATTTTAAAGATAATTTGTTATAAAAAAAATATAGTCGTCGACATTTGAAATATCGATTAAATGAAGTCTTATAAATGTCAAAGCACTTTGCAAGTACCTTGTGTCGGCCCGTGCCATTGAAACCGTTGTCTTCCGAGAATTTGTTTTGAAATTGGAAATTTACGACATACTCGTACTCGTAAGTAATCAAAAACCCGCACGCGACTGTATAACACAGGCACTGGAAAATTGTAAAAATATATACATCCGATCACGGCTGCCTTTTCAATCTCGGTCAACCGGCAATTTCCGGAGCAACAAGACGATGTATGAGATCGCTGAACCTGCGATCGCATTATGCTAGACCGAATAGGGTTTGCTGTCACTGGCAGCAGAGCCGACTTGTTCGCAAACCACAAATAAAATCTTGTGAAAAGTTATTTATTTCACGTTTACCTATGAAACACAATTTATTTTATGAAAAAATGGGGGAATTATATCAAGAACAAATTCGGTATAATTTTTGATAAAAATTGCGTAAGCATTTCATGAGGAAACTTTGTGTGAGTTCTGTAATGATAAATGAGAAAGCTTTCATAATTGGTATTTAAGCTATATCCGTAATATACGAAGGCTTGGATATGTGTTTATTTTAGATCCGACTAAAACGATAGATAAGAGCTAGCCGAAGTCTTCATATTATTTTGATACTGTGTATTGCTTCAATCACTTTCAGTAGCCCTTTATGCGTTAACTTTTCCCATACAATTTATATACTACTTTAGCTACTAACCGTCTTGGATTATTTTCAGAAAGGCTCCTTAATTTCCTCTCTCTCAAATATTACTTCTTATGAAAAGTGATTACTTAGCCAAACTGTTGTATAAATAAATTCCACTCTTACTTGCGAAATGGCCATTAATTTACACGTTTAAGAATATTTTGAGAGAACTATATCATAAACAAACGTTAACGTTTTTCCGATATTTTCTTCCTTTTGATGAAAAATGAATACGAGAGAATAGCCATTACTCTTCTCTTAGCCTTTTTCAAATAAAGGTGTGTATGTGAGCGTGCTTGCGTGCGTACGTTCGTGCGTGCGGTCGCGTTCACGTGTACATGTGTACGTGTGCGTATGTGTGTGTGTACGCGTGCATGTGTATAGGCATGGACATGGGCATGCCTATGCGTGAAGGTGAGCAGAAGTGATAATTATGGAGTTTGTAAGTTAATTATATGCATAATCGGTAAAATTCGATGAAGTAAACGATGTGGTTTGAGCATGCATAAACCTGCATTATTTGTATGTGCACCTTTATGTCAATATTTGTACACTTACGTAAATATATCTTGTTAAAATAAATATTAAGTATAAATTTAATATCTTTAACGCACACTTTTTTTCACTGCTCTCTGAGCCTTGATAGTGGGTAGTCGCCTTCTATCTATATTACTTATTCCTAATTGGTGTTTTTTGTATCATAGTAATAATATATTTTTTTACACTATTTCTAATGGATTTTTGTAACATTAAATCAACCTTATGCATTATTTATTGGTAAAGAAATTCAAACTTAAAAACATTATATTGAGAAAATCGTATTGGCATTTTGTGTAAACAAAAATATAATTAAGTTTTTTAGTTAAGAGTAAATCTGGAATTTTTGAGGCATGAATCTATTTAATCATTTGATGTAATAGAGTAGATTTTTTCATATTTTCTCGATATGGGTCGAATGTAACATTGCATAATATTGTAATCAGTATAATTACTTCAATTTTCCTTGCTATTTTTATATAATTTATTTTTATATAATTTTGTATTATATTATTTATATAATTTACAATAATAATTTTAAATTTTATGTGAAAATTAATTTATTTATGCAAAATTTAAAAGCACATATGATATCTTATTGCGAACAATTTCTATATTATTGCGAAAAATCTATCATATGGATGTAAAGCTACAAGTGATTTCATAGATTTGCGAAATCGCTACTTTAAATAACCGCAGATCAAAATTACTTGTTTCTATTTGAGTTTGTAATTTATGTTATATATAGTATGTTCATTCGCACATCGCGATAATTCTTTAAATATTTCATGGAAATAACATCAAGTAAATAATTCACCAATAAGTATGAGTAACATTTTCTTAGCCAATATTGAAAATCTAATATCTCATGGAATATATTCCTGATCTCTAACTACAATATATACGAGATTCTCGAACATTTTGATCAGTCTTCAACCAGTCGGTCGCCCATTCCATTATATAAGACCATTTATATTTTAAGTTTCTTCCGTAATACCAAAGAACTCATTGTCAGCCGAAAAATGTTGACACGTGATAGATGTCCCTAGTTCGTGTTGATGTGCATATGTATTTACTATTGAGCACGCTAATTATTTGAGCCGCTTGTTTCAGTAATCTGTCAATTCTTTCTTCGGTATAGAAAGACACGTCTTTATGACAAGTAATAACATACAAAGTTACTTTTTGTAGTAACAACGTTATCGCAAAATTTGTTAACTAAAATAATTATAATTGAATAATGAAATTATAGTTTAGCAAGATTTTGTAACAATATCAACTAAAAAATACAAAAATAATCTTTAAATACAACGATTTTGGTTCAAGAGAGCACTCTATATAACTTAATATTTTTAATGAGCTTAAAATTAAAACAAAGTTATTAACAAAAAATTAACTTTAACGAAAAAAAGCGTGGTATGCGTAATATAGGTAGTCGTAATTTTTTTATCGCTGGCCATATATAATATTGTATATCATTTTACTCTCTTTTCAACTCATTCAAAAAATTAAGTTATGACCTGTTTTGTGACATAGTTTTGCTCTTGACCAAAACATTTGTGTCTAAAATAATTTTTATTTTTACCTTTATAGCTTTAATTTAATTTGCAATTTAATTTATTTTTAAGCTAATTATAAGCTTAATATTTATTTATAAGCTTAATATTTATGTTATAAAATTTTATAATATTTTTAATAAAATTAGACTACGTAAATTAAAAATTAACGACCTGCTTAACCATAATTGAAAACGAAAGTTCGTACCTTTCGTTACTAGCTTAACATTACTACTACTAGCTAGTACTAGCTTAACATTTTTAGCGTAATCGCTGTCTAGAGTAATCGACTTACGAGTATTCAAATAACGGAATCTTAAACATCTGTCAATACAAAAACAAAATAAAATAAAACCTCTCAAACACAAGTGAAATTTGCACTACGCGGGTTCCGTAAACATTTAGGCACTTATTGATATTCAAGGGCTAATACTATTTCTATTAACGATATAATTATATTCACTAGTATATTTTTCACAGGTATAAAACATGGTATATATTTTCCAAATTATAAGACTTGGGATAATCACTGTAATTTTCCTGCAATCTCCCAGTCAGATTTCAAGAAAACTACCAAAAGTGATTCCTTCGTACTTTTTGGCTCAATATTTTCAGAAATATAGTAGATAATGCTGCACATTTTAAATGTATTTTTAAATATGTAATTTCAAATTATGAAAAATATATTTTTATGTTTCTCCTAACAAGCCCTTTGAAGTAATATCCCACATGGTATATAAAACCAAAAAAAATTAATGCGTTTGTCCCCCCTCTTAAATCACATACAAATATTTTTGAAAAGTTAGCTAGAAAAAATGTACGATTTAATAATGTGTTTTACAACGCCAAAGTTCAAAATCGGCTGTGAATACGGGGAAGTATAAATATATCGTCTACCACATTTTTAACAGGGGTCAAATCATGGTGCATCTTTAAAAGAATATGACATCTGGAATCATCGCTCTAGTTTCCCTACAACCTTTGCGTGGAATTCTAAAAACCATTTTTTTCTTAATGCAAATGAAAATTTAAAAAAATTGTGCGCGTCAGCTCCGACGCGCGAAGGGAGTTAACTCCTTAAATACGATTGTCTTGGAATATATAAAATAGATAACACTCTATATCAATACAAAAAACATTAGATTCTCTTTCATTAATAATTTCACTAACGTTATATTTCTCGGCGATAGCGTCCCAAGCTTTTTTTCATCTTCACGGTTGCATTTATTTTCAATTACATCCGTTGTAAGAACACGCAACATTAAAAAAATCTAAGAAAGTTTCGAAAATAATTTAAGAAAGCCGTTATGACAATTCAATCATATTGAAGGTGGTCATAATAGTAATAATAATTTCTTTGCTTATGCTTTTCTTCATAATTGTAAATTTCCGTATTTCGACTTTTTAAGTTTCATTGATGCATACTAACTTATTAACTGATTGCAAAGTTTTATAATTAGTAGCAAAAAATCATTAAGTTAGTATTTACCAATTCTGCAGATGACATGATTTATAATAAGAAATCTCCATTTTTGGCAAGTTACCCTCCGATATCAGTGACACTTAGACTCACAGCCTTCATGCCAAAATTTATTGAGCCAATTTGCACGCATATGAGTCTTCATAAATTTCTTACATCATTTTCTTTAAATTTAAAACACTGTAGTCTAACTTTTTAAACTATTTTCATTTTCACTTTGCATCAACATGCTAGCACGTGAATTATAAAACCTAACGTATTCAAACAAAACCCGATATATGTAATAAATTGCTTGATTATATTTTTTTCTGTGCATGGACTGGATACGTCAGTTTTCCCAGAGTAAATAAATTAAAAATAATACTCATAACAGATTATAAAAATACAGTTTCAAAAGAAATTTACTCATACCAGTTATTGCTTTTAATTCGAGGTTAAAAATTGTCACTAGGCATTGAAAAAATAAAGAAAAAAAAAATAGGCAGCCATGGAATCTGCCAACAGAAGTGAAAACTTTAAACTATAAAATAAGAGTTGTTTTTTTAATTTTCAAACTAATTGTAGTATCAAAAGTTAATATTTGAAACTAATATATTTAGTACTCACTGCTATACTGTACAATAATTCTACAATTATATAATTAATATAATAATCAAACTGAAACACAATTTAAACAATGCACTTTCCACGTAATGAATTAAACTTTACTTGTAAAAAGAGAACACGTCACCTATATAGCTACAGATTACAGCTTGTAAGTGACGCGAACTCACAAGATTTTACCTATCCAAAAAGCGTCCAACACGCACTTTATACAGTCGGGTATATACGATGTGTTGGTATACGTATATACGCGAGTGCGCCAGTCTGGTGCCATAAAAGTAGATATTATAAATATGTATATATATATATATATATATATATATATATATATATATATATATATATATATATATATATATATGTATATATATATATATATATATATATATATATATATATATATATACTTTCACTGCTAGTCCAGCACAACACGTCATATTTAAAACTCAAAATAGTTATTAGTGTGTCGGTGACGCGAACTCATAAGATTTCCCCTACCAAAAATCGTTCAACGCACTTAAAGAACTTGTCACTTCAAAAATGCGGTTTGACTTGTTCACCGATGATATCCTTTAGTTCTTAAAATAAAATGTTTCAAAGAGCTTTATAATCTTAATGGTCTTCCGGAGGTTAAAGATAACTGATTTTGACGGCTATGCATTTTCATGGAAAATCGTCGTGTGGAATGATTAGAAGGATATAACTTAAGGAAGTTCCCGTATACATTCAATCAAGATCTATTGATTCACTCTATAGATTGACAATGGAACTCTTAAATAAATTGTTGTACGGGATGAAGGCTAAAGGCTAGCCAAACTTTCGTGTACCAAACTGAGGCAATGAACGTGATCCTATGCGCTTTCCTTACTTAAGATCCTGTTTATATAAGCCTTCATTTATGATAAAATGTGTTTCCGTTCCTCAGATTCATTCAGCTGGAATAATATTTGAGCACTCCACTTGAAACATCTATGTAGTTAATCATGTGTAAACCACCAACATGTTTTTTTGTGATTTTTCTAACTTATAAAGTAATAAAAGTTTAAAAACCTATAGAGCAGGAATAAAACTCGCCCTATGTAGATTAGGTACGCACTTATAAACATTTAAGGATACGTAATATTTATATTAATCTCTGTACAAATATTAATTATTTTCATTATAAATACAATGCCTACTAGATCTTTCACTGGTTTAAAGCATAGTGCATATTTCAAAAATTGTAAGATCTAGGAAAATCGCTTTTCGTTTCCCATTATATCCTAGATTATATCCGATTACATTATAACCGATTTTACCAACCCCGTTTTCGTCACGGTTTTCTGACCCAGTAGTTTTGAAAGGAAGGGAGGGGGTGTATGCTATATTTTCGCATATTATTTGGAATATCTTTTAAATATGCAATTTAAAATTACGAAAAAAACTATTATTGTATTTCTCTTAACTATGTCATTTCTCAGCCCTATAAAATAAAAAAAACATTTTAGACCTTTTTTTACTACCTCATTATGTCATGTATATATCAATATTAAAAAAAAATTGGTTAATTAAAAAAATGTAGATTAATAATATGTACTACTATGCCAACATTATTAAACTATCTACGTTGCACGGTTTCCAAAAGAAATGGGCTGTGGGTACAGAAAAAATAAATGTATTGTCTAATATATCTTTCGTAGGCGTAAAATTATGATGCATGTTGTTTTCTGAGAAAAACGGCTGTGACCGACGAATGGAGTTAATGATTTTATAAGGGATCCGTTTTTCTTTTAGAGACGAAAAGGGCTAAAAATTTTAAAAATAAAGGAGTTATGTTTGCCTTAACAATGCTCAATTTTACCTTAACAATTCAACACCATCACCTATTGTCGTGGTCTTCGTTTTTATGTAAAAAGTATTAAGAATGTGCAGGATAGACTGCAGGATGGAAGTAAATCTTATGCAATGGTTCCATTGCGATTCCTTAAATATTAGATATACTTAAATTAATTGCACGCGTATCTAATGATCACATTCGTAGACTAAAATAATTACAGTTGAATAAAAATAAAGTACAATGCTCTTAATTGCAGATGGTTATATTTAAAATATAACTAACTAGCTGACCCGTGCGAAGTTTTCGCACTATATCGCCATCTAGCGTGTTCCAAGTATACAATTTGGCTAAGATATTTGATGTGTCGCCCACAGATGGCACTCATGCCAATTGTTATAAAAGTTAATTTTTTTATTAACAAAAAGATTTTTTTCGATTTTTTTATATTTTTCGCCCAAAGTAGAAAACATAAGCTTTAAGTGGGTATTTTTTTTATTTTTTTTGGTGCAGTAGTTAAAGAGATCGAGCCGCTCGACCAATAAACACCTTTTAGAAATAATATATTTAGATTATAAATTGTGTACTACTACACAAATCAAAATTGTCATTTAACCAATTTACACACAAAACTATAACATCCAAATTCACGAATAATAACATAAAAAACTAAAGAGCGGTGTGTTGTACGATATCGTTCTTTATTCGAAACTATTGTTTTAAATACTTTTTAAGTCAACCAATAGACGGCGTTTGTATAAAATAGCATGTTGATAGAAGTGTCGCTCAGCGTTTCATGTGTGTTCTAAAAGTATATTTGAGAATATCGTTTCCCAAATAGTTGCTGATTCATCTGTAGATATAGTAAAATTGTAGCGAAGTGAATTTCGTATGAAAATATTTTAAAAAAGTGATTGGTTTAGGTAAAAGAATGATTATAATAGAAACGATCTATCTGTACGTTAATTTATTCATTAATCACACAAAATCTACTGGACGCAGTTTGATGAAATTCGATATGGTAATAGTTTATACCCAATAACAATACATGAAAGGAAAAAAATTCCAATACCTTTTGTTATTTCAAATTTCACGCGAGTAAAACCGTGAGGTACAGCTAGTATTGTATAATTATTTTCTAGTGAAATTTATCTCCAAGAATTAATGTTTATGGTGCAGCACAATAGACAAAAATGAACCATAAAACGTTACTCGAATTAATATCGATATGGTCCGGGCGCACGCTACGACGACTTGATTGCCGAACCGACAAACTTCCATTCGTTTGCACTGGTTGAGAAATAAGCCACGCACATTTGTGGAAATATAATTTAAGTTCAGTTTTATCGCAATTCCAAACTAAACACATTCAGACCAAGCGGAACCTAGTATTTGTAATTAGTTCGCAACAGCATTTGTTGATAAACAAATATTCAGAGATCCGCCTCTCGTTGTGGTCGTAAACTCGCACCTAATAAAGCAGACAAAAGGAGGCTCTCAAATATTATCTGAAGCGAATTGGGCTCTAAAATTCTATTCGAATGTTAAAATCGAATATTATTCTTATCATATTTAATATTTTCAATATTTTTAGCATTCACTTATATTTATTACATTAAGATTAAAATACGTACTTTTTATCTAGTTTTGAAACCAAGTGCCAAATGTTTTCTCTATTTTTATCATTTTTGTAATCAAATCTATATGCAATTTCTTATTTAGGTTGATGTGAAGTTTTTTTTAAATTTTACATACTAAAGCCAAGAAAAATTTTTGGAAAAAAAATTAATAAACAAAATATTACCAAAGTGACATTAATTTGGATCAATTTAGAGAAACATTGAATTATCTAATCAGATTAAATGTAAAACTTAAACGAAAGAAGGTCTGGAGCTACAATCAGCCAAACTAATCGAAAAAATTTGGCTGATAGCGAAAAAGGCTACTCTATAATCATAAGAAAAATCACAACACGAGGTTAACTTTTTTCTTGAGGTCATTGCTCTAATAAAAGAAAATAAGGAAAGAAGTAGTATTTGGCATAGAATAAGAAATCCTGTACGTAAGAGAGAATTTAATGGAATAAGGAAACGGAATAGCTTTGGAAATTACTTGACTGATTTACAATTAAATGAAACTACGTGATGAAGTATTATTTCTACGTTCTTTAAGATATTTACCACGACCTAGGTTTCGTTGTATTACAACATCTTCAGGTGGGCTATTAGAAAAGATTCTTTGTTTTTGACGTTGTCTATTTAAAAGAATATGACATCTGGAATCATCGCTCTAGTTTCCCTACAACCTTTGCGTGGAATTCTAAAAATCATTTTTTTTCTTAATTCGACATGGAATGGTTTCGGAAATTAAGGGTTTGACATATGTTTTCTTTTATAACCAGAAATGATGAAACAAATATTTTTGAGATCATACAAATGAAAATTTAAAAAAATTGTGCGCGTCAGCTCCGACGCGCGAAGGGAGTTAACTACTTAAGTACAATTGTCTTGGAATGTATAAAATAGATAACACTCTATATCAATACAAAAAATATTAGATTCGTACAAACAAATTAATTCTGTATTCTATTTTTATTATAAACGTGTACATTTAACTGTACTCACTCTTTCATTAATAATTTCACTAACGTTATATTTCTCGGCGATAGCGTCCCAAGCTTTTTTTCATCTTCACGGTTGCATTTATTTTCAATTACATCCGTTGTAAGAACACGCAACATTAAAAAAATCTAAGAAAGTTTCGAAAATAATTTAAGAAAGCCGTTATGACAATTTAATCATACTGAAGGTGGTCATAATAGTAATAATAATTTCTTTGCTTATGCATTTCTTCATAATTGTAAATTTTCGTATTTCGACTTTTTAAGTTTCATTGATGCATACTAACTTATTAACTGATTGCAAAGTTTTATAATTAGTAGCAAAAATCATTAAGTTAGTATTTACCAATTCTGCAGATGACATGATTTATAATAAGAAATCTCCATTTTTGGCAAGTTACCCTCGAATATCAGTGAAACTTAGACTTACAGCCTTCATGCCAAAATTTATTGAGCCAATTTGCACGCATATGAGTCTTCATAAATTTCTTACATCATTTTCTTTAAATTTAAAACACTGTAGTCTAACTTTTTAAACTATTTTCTTTTTCACTTTGCACCAACATGCTGGCACGTGAATTATAAGACCTAACGTATTCAAACAAAACCCGATATATGTAATAAATTGCTTGATTACATTTTTTTTCTGTGCATGGACTGGATACGTTAGTTTTCCCTGAGTAAATAAATGACAAATAATACACATAACAGATTATAAAAACACAGTTTCAAAGGAAATTTACTCATACCAGTTATTGATTTTAATCCGTGTTTAAAAATTGTTACTAGGCATTGAAAAAATAAAAACAAAAAAAATAGGCGGCCAACAGAAGTGAAAACTTTAAACTATAAAACAAGAGTTGTTTTTTTTAATTTTCAAACAAATTGTAGTATCAAAAGTTAATATTTTATACTAATATATTTAGTACTAACTGCTATTCTGTACAATAATTCTACAATAATGCAATTAAAATAATTATCAAACTTAAACACAATTTAAACAATGCACATTCCACGTAGTGAATTTAACTTTACTTGTAAAAAGTGAACACCTCACCTATATAGCTACAGATTACAGCTTGTAAGTGAGGTGAACTCACAAGCTTTTACCTATCCAAAAAGCGTCCAACATGCACTTTATACAGTCGGGTATATACGATGTGTTGGTGAATATATGTGTATACGTATACACGCGCGTGCGCCAGTCTGGTGCCATAAAAGTAGATATTATAAATATATATATATATATATATATATATATATATATATATATATATATATATATATTTATATATACTGCTAGTCCAGCACAACACGTCATATTTAAAACTCAAAATAGTTATTAGTGTGTCGGTGACGCGAACTCATAAGATTTCCCCTACCAAAAATTGTTCAACGCACTTAAAGAACTTTTCACTTCAAAAATGCGGTTTGACTTGTCCACCGATGATATCCTTTAGTTCTTAAAATAAAATGTTTCAAAGAGCTTTATAATCTTAATGGTCTTCCGGAGGTTAAAGATAACTGATTTTGACGGCTATGCATTTTCATGGAAAATCGTCGTGTGGAATGATTAGAAGGATATAACTTAAGGAAGTTCCCGTATACATTCAATCAAGATCTATTGATTCACTCTATAGATTGACAATGGAACTCTTAAATAAATTGTTGTACGGGATGAAGGCTAAAGGCTAGCCAAACTTTCGCGTACCAAGCTGAGGCAATGAACGTGATCCTCTGCGCTTTCCTTACTTAGGAACCTGTTTATATAAGCCTTCATTTATGATAAAATATGTTTCCGTTCCTCAGATTCATTCAACATGTTTTTTGATGATTCTTCTAACTTATAAAGTAATAAAAGTTTAAAAACCTATCGAGCAGGAGCAAAACTCGCCCCATGTAGATTACGTATGCACATATAACCATTGAAGGATACGTAATATATCTATTAATCTCTGTACAAATATTAATTATTCTCATTATAAATATATTGCCTACTAGACCTTTCACGGGTGTTTGCTATATTTTCGCATATTATTTGGAATGTCTTTTAAATATGCAATTTAAAATTATGAAAAAAAATATTATTGTATTTCTCTTAACCATCTCATTTCTCAGCCCTATAAAATAAAAAACATTTTAGACCTTTTTTTACCACCTCATTATGTCATGTATAAATCAATATTTAAAAGAATTAGTTAAAAAATAGAATAAGTGTAGATTAATTATACGTACTACTATGCCAACATTATTAAACTATCTACGTTGCACAGTTTCCAAAAAAATGGGCTGTGGGTACAGAAAAAATAAATGTATTATCGAATATATCTTTCGTAGGCGTAAAATTATGATGCATGTTGTTTTCTGAGAAAAACGGCTGTGACCGACGAATAGACAGACACGTTAGTGATTTTATAAGGGATCCGTTTTTCTTTTAGAGGCAAAAACGGCTAAAAATGTAAAAAATAAAGGAGTTATGTTTGCCTTAACAATGCTCAATTTTACCTTAACAATTCAACACCATCACCTATTGTCGTGGTCTTCATTTTTATGTAAAAAGTATTAAGAATGTGCAGCACAGACTGCAGGATGGAAGTAAATCTTATGCAATGGTTTCATTGCGATTCCTTAAATAAAACATTAGATATACTAAAATTAATTACACGTGTATGTAATGATCACTTTCGTAGACTAAAATAATTACAGTTGAATAAAAATAAAGTACAATGCTCTTAATTGCAGATGGTTATATTTAAAATATAACTAACTAGCTGACCCGTGCGAAGTTTTCGCACTATATCGCCATCTAGCGTGTTCCAAGTATACAATTTGGCTAAGATATTTGATGTGTCGCCCACAGATGGCACTCATGCCAATTGTTATAAAAATTAATTTTTTTATTAACAAAAAGATTTTTTTCGATTTTTTTTTTATTTTTCGCCCAAAGTAGAAAACATAAGCTTTAAGTGGGTATTTTTTTTATTTTTTTTGGTGCAGTAGTTAAAGAGATCGAGCCGCTCGACCAATAAACACCTTTTAGAAATAATATATTTAGATTATAAATTGTGTACTACTACACAAATCAAAATTGTCATTTAACCAATTTACACACAAAACTATAACGTCCAAATTCACGAATAATAACATAAAAAACTAACGAGCGATGTGTTGTACGATATCGTTCTTTATTCGAAACTATTGTTTTGAATACCTTTTAAGTCAACCAATAGACGGCGTTTGTATAAAATAGCATTTTGATAGAAGTGTCGCTCAGCGTTTCATGTGTGTTCTAAAAAAATATTTGAGAATATCGTTTCCCAAATAGTTGCTGATTCATTTGTAGATATAGTAAAATTGTAGCGAAGTGAATTCCGTACGAAAATATTTTAAAAAAGTAATCGGTTTAGGTAAAAGAATGATTATAATAGAAGGGATCTATCTGTACGTTAATTTATTCGTTAATCACACAATATCTACTGGACGCAGTTTGATGAAATTCGATATGGTAATAGTTTATACCTAAGAGCAATACATGAAAGAAAAAACATTCCAATACCTTTTGTTATTCCAAATTTAACGCGAGTAAAACCGTGAGGTGCAGCTAGTATTATATAATAATTTTTTAGTAAAATTTATCTCCAAGAATTTATGTATATGGTGCAGCACAATAGACAAAAATGAACCATAAAACGTTACTCGAATTAATATCGATATGGTCCGGGCGCACGCTACGACAACTTGATTGCCGAACCGATAAATTTCCATTAGTTTGCACTGGGTGCGAAATAAGTCACGCACATTTGTAGAAATATAATTTAACTTCAATTTTATCGCAATTCCAAACTAAACACATTCAGACCAAGCGGAACCTAGTATTTGTAATTAGTTCGCAACAGCATTTGTAAATAAACAAATATTCAGAGATCCGCCTCTCGTTGTGGTCGTAAACTCGCACCTAATAAAGCAGACAAAAGGAGGCTCTCAAAATATTATCTGAAGCGAATTGGGCTCTAAAATTCTATTCGAGTGTTAAAATCGAATATTATTCTTATCATATTTAATATTTTCAATATTTTTAGCATTCACTTATATTTATTACATTAAGATTAAAATACGTACTTTTTATCTAGTTTTGAAACTAAGTGCCAAATGTTTTCTCTATTTTTATCATTTTTGTAATCAAATCTACATGCAATTTCGTATTTAGGTTGATGTGAAGTTTTTTAAAATTTTACATACCAAAGCCAAGAAGAATTTTTCGAAAAAACATTAATGAACAAAATATTACCAAAGTGACATTAATTTGGATCAATTTAGAGAAACATTGAATTATCTAATCAGATTAAATGTAAAACTTAAACGAAAGAAGGTCTAGCTCTCTAGCTACAATCAGCCAAACTAATCGAAAAAATTTGGCTGATAGCGAAAAAGGCTACTCTATAATCATAAGAAAAATCACAACACGGGGTTAACTTTTTTCTTGAGATCATTGCTCTAATAAAAGAAAATAAAGAAAGAAGTAGTATTTGGCACAGAATAAGAAA
Organism: Druceiella hillmani; assembly: GCA_039881145.1. Classification (NCBI taxonomy): domain Eukaryota; kingdom Metazoa; phylum Arthropoda; class Insecta; order Lepidoptera; family Hepialidae; genus Druceiella; species Druceiella hillmani. Next base: position 1,442,667 of record JAYKKI010000098.1, on the reverse strand, counting down.
TCCTGTACGTAAGAGAGAATTTAATGGAATAAGGAAACGGAATAGCTTTGGAAATTACTTGACTGATTTACAATTAAATGAAACTACGTGATGAAGTATTATTTCTACGTTCTTTAAGATATTTACCACGACCTAGGTTTCGTTGTATTACAACATCTTCAGGTGGGCTATTAGCAAAGATTCTTTGTTTTTGACGTTGTCTATTACATTTCACTCCTGAGACTGAATCATTGAAAACCTTACCATAATACATTTGATGCAATATTTTTGCACGATGTACAATGAACCACCATTTAGAAAGTGGTATATTTGTTTATTATACTTCATTTACCGTTTTTGTTAAATAATTAATTCGAAAATATCTTTGATGTGTAAAGGTATTTACCTGCATTGTTTCATTATAAGTGTAATTATTCATTGAATTATAGAACTCGGTTATACATTCTCAATGAAAACACAACAGAACTGAATTTTTGAAGATGTGTTTATTTTTTCAATTGACTTTACTAGACGATAGTATCAACTGAACACAAATATGCAAAACCTTCATTACTGGTGTTTAAAGTCATCTGAAAATACATTACTTGTCATAATCAAAATTCTTTCTGTATTCCATCCTTATTATAATAACCCTATATTTTTCCCATTCTCGTATAAATAAATATACCACTTCTTGCTTGCTATAAATTTATGGAAAGCAATTTCTTTAAAAACAACATACCTGATTTCCAATTTAGGTTTAGAAATCACGATTCAATAATGGACCAAATAGACAGAATCATATTGGCGGTGGAACAAGCTTTTGACTTTTAGTTTACTAGAAAAACCATTTGAAGTGAAAAAAATACTTACACCTAATAATTCTAGGTGTTTCTCTCTTTGATAGATTGTGGCATTAGCGCCTTATTTACAAATTGAACAAATTGCTGCTGAATAATTACTGTCAAATGCTGGAATCACACCTCTCCAAAAGAAAATCTACAGTATCCCAAGGAGAAGCTTTTGCAAAGTTCTATTCCTTACATTTATCCCTTATGTGTCTGTTCATTCTTCCATCACGCCGTTTCAGAAACCGCTTGATGCAGAAATCTGAAATTTGTCACAGTAAAAGAAACCACTCGCATGGCTCAATATCCAAAACACAAAATATTAATTGGAAAGTTTTCAGGGGAATAGAGCAAGCGAAATACACGAATTTATTTTTTTTAATACCTTTATGGTGTGGAGTATCGTTCGGAAGTCCTAGTTATAAAGGCCCCAACAATTTTTTACATATTTTTTTTACATTTTATATCCTCAAAGATACATAGATAAATATGCAAATTAAATAATTTCCTCGCCCTACCCGTAACCGTTTTCTCCCTGCCCCCTTATTTTCGAATCTGTTCAATCTAGAATTATGAAAAAACATAGGTTCTTAGATATCCATGCAAATATTGTGGAAAAACTGTAACGATGATTACAGGTATTGTAATTTTTTAATTATGCACCGTGTTTTTATGCATTTCAAAACATAACAGACAATTTTCACAACATTCACAGCCGATTTTCTTAGAAACTAAACAACGTTGAAACTTGAAATTTGGCATATTAATTTATTTTATTAATCCACATATTCTTCACTATTTAACCTTTTAAAATATTCACACCACATTTATAGAGGGTAAATGAGAATCTTAAAATTTCGTTTTGTTTATTTTAATAAATCATTTAGACTATCGTTTGAAAGGGATTGTTGTGAAGAATGCAAAAGCATTTTCTTTCATCATTTTAAATTTCCAACAAAAACACAAAATTAAAGCATAAGCTCCACCTGCTTTATTTTCGGAACTATTCAGCAGAAAATCATTAAAAACAAGGTTGGTGAAACCTGACTAAAAAGTTATAGGGAAACTACATCGATTATCTTAAACGCTACAATATTTTAATTACGCGCCATTTTTATGACTTTGAAAGATATAGTATATATTTCAGTTATGTATATTCTAATATATTCTCACTCGTTCTAATATATATAACGACCGATAGTGAAAAATACGCAATTTCGGCCATTTTCAACTATCAAATCTCCCACATTACCACCGCCACACGCAACCACAGTGCATGATGGGAAACTCGAAACTACTACCACACGAAGACGTTTGTTATCTATGGTATATAGTTTTGACAGCAAGGTGATGAATACAGACACACACACATAACCACAAACACACACATCGTGTGTGTGTGTGCGTGCGTGCGCGCGTGCGATCGTGCGTGCGTGCGTACATGCGTACGTGCGTGCGTGCTTCGTACATACGTGCATGCGTGGGTGCGTGCGTGCGTGCATGTGTGCGTGATTGCGTATGTGCGTGTGTGTGTGTCTGTATGCGTATACAGATACATAGATTTATACTTTATATTATCACTTATGGACCATACATATGTGCGAGTAATCATGAAGTATTCCGTTTTAGATATAGTACCCCGAAAGATCTTCAAAATGTTTTAAATTTCGTGTTTTTTTACACCATAAAAAAAATAAATTCACTCAGGTGTCCATGCATCTGTTTATCAGACACAGCCGTTTTTCTCAATAACCTTTTGACGTAGAAACTTCAAATCGGTATTGTGATCAAACGCATTAACTCTCTTATATCACAATAGCTGCTTATAATATAACGCAAGGATATTTAAGAAGCAGTATTCGAAGCAATCTTTTTTAATTTATTTATCGAATAATGCATCAATTTATAAAGTAAGTTGTAAGGATTTTTTACAATTTCACCATAGATAATTCTGGACACATAAAGAAAAATGTTCACACAGTTTTTTGTCTAACCCTGTCGACACAGAGAATTTGAATTGAACTGCAATTAAAGTAAATTGATCCGCATATATTTCAATAACTGGGTGTTAAGTATAAAATTGAGTGTTAGAGTATTTGAAATTGAGTGTTAAGTTTAAACTGAGTGAAGAATTTATCGAACATTTTATTTTTTTTAAATTTTATATATTATTTTGAGATGTAAATTGAAGGAACAAGTGTTATAGATTTCAAAGCATTTGAGAATTTTATGTAAGATAACTCTAGAGATGATGTTTAAAATGACCCAAAAATATCTAACGTTTCCGCCTGCACTCCTAGCCCCGCTTCCCTCTATGAAACTACTAAAATAAAATTTCTTCAAATTGCCCGCATGAAGATCTTGTAATACAACGGAACCTAGGTCATGGTTAATAAATTAAATAAAATAGATATAATACTACATCACGTAGTTTCATTTATTTGTCAATAAAAATTAAATGATAATGAATTTCTGCAAAATTAACACCAATTGTATATTAATACTAAAATGAAAATTTAGAAAGAAATCAATATCACTACAAGTTTACCAAAAGTTTAACGGAATACTCTAAAGCAATGGTTCTGAATGTCATTTAGCTTTGAGAAATTTACAGTATTATTACATATGAGTAGTGTGTGCTAGGTAATATATTTATATGATGAAAAATAATATAAATAGATAAGGTTAAAATATATAGACGACTTTTAAATCCTTTCGATATTATTTCATTTATAACAAACTCTGCCTATTAATACTTAGGTCGCATATTAAGCTCCAAATATTAAGATAAGACGCGACTTCGTGCAAAGTTCAATATTCGGCGCGCGTTTTATTGCGTGTTGTTCAGAGAAATTGTTGATTTTTTGCGAGCCTCCACAGCCCGGCTGAAACCAGAACCTCTCATTTATGATGATAAACAGTATTAAAGGAATTGAGCTGGGAATAATTACGTGGGCAGTACCAAAGAATTAAGTATCATATTATTTACAATCTGCCTGCTTCTAAACTAATATTAAAAAATGAAATGTCTGTTCATATATTTGTTTTTTGGAAGATTTTTAGAGTTTTATGCTACCAAAGGAAAAATGGGTCACAACGTTTCAAAAACGGTTGTGACATTCGCCTGTTCGTATGTCACAACCGTTTCATCAGAAACCACTTGACGTATAAACTTGAAATTTCACATAGTAAAAAAGCGTATTAACCGCCACATATGACAATAACCTAACACTAAAATATTCATATGGAAACATATCAAATATCATATTCATATGGTCTACTCATTTGTTTTTAATTCCATACGTTGTTTTCATGTGTTGAAATGACTGGTCCATTAATAAATTAATATACTAGATTTATAATATCCAATAATTTATAGAAAATAACGCATTTTCTCTTGAAACGAGGTGCGGATACATCACCCCTGATGCGCGAAGCTTTTTCCCATTTGGCCTTTTTTACGTAAAGTACTTAAATAAACACGAGCATACAAATACGGAGAAGATATAAATAATCTTAGTTATTATTTTTCTGTTTGTCTTTCGTTCTGGTTGAAGTAAATAAATGAATATTTTTTTTAATTCCCTATAAAATATATCCTAAAAAGTAATCACTTTGACCTTAGCTTTACAAAGAAAGCTAAACAAACAGTTTTTTTATTATTCTTGTAATTATCATTTTTGCTTGTTTTCGTCAGTCGTGCAACACATTTCCAAGTATTACTAAACGAGTGAAGAAGCTTGAAAAAGTTGCGGATAAAAACTAATCGAGTCTTTTAGAATGAAAACAACTTCAAAATTTTATCAGCCTTCTGCTCTCTGGAAAATTTCAATTTTATAAAGCAATATCGGCCACATAGCCGGGAGTATTATAGGTGGAAAAACGTGTGCCTGTAACAAATGAAATGAATCTCATTTCACAATGCAAAATATTTTATTTTGTGACTTACGATCAACTCAATTTTTCAATTTAAACATAAATAAATTTGTTACTTCATGATTTCATATGGGACGCTAATATAAAACATATATTCCCTCACTAAAGGCATAATAAAGTACCACAACGAGCATAGTTACAGTTGCAAAATAAACTTGCAAACTAAACTACAAATAAGAACGGTTTAACTTCGGCAGATATCTTAAAATATAAACTTTAACGAATCGCGACGTTCCGACGCGTACGTACCTAAGCGTGAGCGAGATTGCGCAAAATTCGCGATCCCAGTCGTCGATCGTACGAGGCGCCGGTCATCAATTTGCATCACAAATTCATACTACACTGCTCGACCCAGTTACAGCGTCGCGCGACCGCGCCGTCGACAGGCAAGCGAAATATGTATGCAAAATTTACGCAAACGCAATTTTTCTCCATATTTTAGTTGAAAAAGCACGCAGTGGACGAGCAAAGATATTTGTAGGTTCCTTCAACTACAATAAATAAAATGAAAGGTTCGTCGGGGGAAATCAAGGGAGGACCACTTCGTAGAAATGTTTCGACAGCAACCGGCCGCGGCGCGGCCGCTTTGATCTCCAACTGCGCTGATGGATTCAACGAATGGAAACCAGGGGTTGTGGATATTTAAACGTATTTACGTGTTTTAAAAGTAAAAGTTGAACAACCATAGATATTTTGTGCACTTGGCCATAAATATGTTACTATGTTTTAATACAGTGAATTACGTGTAAATTCAGTTAATTTAAAAAGTCAATTTGATATGTTTGTGGACAATGTGAAAGAGATTAAATATTTAAATGATTTTTTTTAAATTCATCTAAGTAAGTTTATAAAATTTATGATGTGCTGAATATAAATTAATTTACTCCAAAACGATTATTTCAGTTCGCTTAACGTTTAAATATATAATTATCGTCACCATTTTTCCACGATTTTCTCGAACGTTTAGGAAGTGATTTTAGTTTTTGTTTTATATCATACTGACTACATTACTGAGTTTCCGCCGGGTATAGCGGTTTTACCACAATTTCTTGTATAATATTTTCACGTTTTCAATTTATTATTCCTTATTTGACACACGGCTTTTTCAATTCGTGTAAGTCTCGTATCTCTTTCTTCTTCTGTTTCTTTTCTCTGTGCCGTTTTTCTCTTCTCGATTTTGCTAGGGGTTATGTAAAGACTCTCTTGCGACTTAGCATTGCAGCGACAAAAACTACAAGACAAAGAAAATAAAAAAAAATTTTAAAAAAATTTTATTCTTTTCGATCCGTTCCTTTCCGTTGCTTAAATAATACTAGATATAATATATGCGCTACATATATAAATAATACTAAATATAATATACGAGCAATTTCGTCTTACATACCTTCGAGTATCAAAATCTCTAGATAAAAGAAAATAAATTTTCAAAAGGAGCACTTTCTCAATTCGACCGTATATTTTTGTAATGTGTTATTTCATATCTCCTATATTTATCAAATTATTTAAATGATTTTTTATTTGAAAGAATGTTTCACGGAATGTTCCCATGAATTGATTAGATTCTGTCCATGTAAATTGGAGAATCAACATAACATTCCTCAGCACTGAATAATACAGATGCCGTGATCGATCAGTACACATGCTGTGGACCATATGAGTCTAATGACAGTCTAATAAGCTACGGACCATATCAAAATTCCAGTACAATGATGAAATTACGAAAATCTGACAGTATCTCTTCAGTGATGAAGATATTCTCACCAAATTTAACTTCTCTTGACGAACCAAGACAATAACAAAGTAAACAAGTAGGTAAATATCATAACTACGTTTTTTTTAATTATTTTCTTTATTTTAGCTTCACGTTCTAACTCCGCAGTCACTCTTCCAACTCCTCAGTCCTGATTCTGCAGGGGTACTGCTTACCTAAATCGGGAAAATTAAGGATCTGCCGTTTTTATATTAGTATTTTGGGTGTCAATCAAAGGCGCCATCACTCTGGATTTTGAACTCCTCAGTCTTAACGCTGCAGGGTTGTTGTAATGATTTTGCCTGCCTATGCCTAGAAACTTGAGGATCTGCCTTTTTTAAAATTAGCATTGTAAACATGATGCAAAAAGTTATCGTTGAACTCAGGGTTCCAACTCCTCAGTCTTAATGCTAAGAGGTACTGTTTGCCTAAACCGTGAGATGTCAGGAACTGCTGTTATTAAATTAGTATTGTAGGTCTCGAGCAGAAATTCTGCTATTGCATTATTGGTTCCAACTCCTCAGTCTCGAAACAATGGGGACATTACCTGCTTAAATCGTGAGATTTGGGAATCTATTTTTTTTAATTATTATTATGGGTTCCAAGTAAAGATTCTGTCATTTATATTAAGATATGCCCGCACGATGACGGACTGGTTAGCTAGTATTTAATAAGCCTAGCAATAAAAGAAAAATAAAAAAACTTCACTGTGTCATTATTAGAGTCGACATATATGCACATATGTAAGCTCATGTTTAACAAGCAAGTAAATGCAACGTAACTGTTCTGTTTATTTGAGATATTTTAAAAGACCACAGGCAAATATTTCTGAAAGGTGAATGTTTTTGACAAAAAGATTTACATACTGATAAAATGTATAAGCATTCCGAGCGTAGAAAAAATGTACCTATCGGACTATCATACATGCATATGTATATCAATAGTTTCTGAAAATTCACCGTCAAAATTGCGGTCTAAATGGAAAATAATTTATATTTTTTACCGAAATCTAAAAAAATCAAATTTGAGAAGTGAAGTTGCAGGATCCTTCACAAAAAATATCTAAATTATTATAAAGAGAAAGTTGCAAAACTTTATTTATTAATTTCTAATATATTGTACTGCACATATTTACATAAGAAGTTTTACTCTCAAAATATGTAAGTACAACCTTTTTAATAAAGAATATCTGATATTAACATTAACTTTTCTGAAGTAAACTTTTGTATTGATAGATGAAACGCAGAGGATTTATTCCACAGTGTTTCACCAGTACGTAACCCTATTTTAAAGACATCTGTCGACTAATTTGTATTCGTCGATGCTTGCAACAATATTTTCTTGTTTGCTTACAAATCAAATTATTCACGAGAAAATTTGGATAATATCGTTTAGTGTGTGAACATTTGAAGTGACAGGGTTGACTTGTTAAATTAATTTAAATATAACTCAAAAACTAAATATATACAACTGAAACATACTAAAATCATATAACTATCCGTAATTATTATAGTTACATTATATTTTTATTACAATGTAATTATTTAAGTAAATACGAGTATATACCGCTATTACTTCGCTAGCAACACAGGAATAAATGTTCACTTATTGAATAATACGGTTATGTTTTTATACTAGTCATTAAAACAACATACAGTTAAGGCTATTATTTATATATTTAAAACATTGATACTGCGCATTTAGGTTATTTCGATAAATATACATTTTTAAATAAAGAAATAGAATCGGAAAATTCCGAATTAATTTTATCAACTTTTTTAATCATGAATACAAACGTTAAGAACATTCAATAAAAGACGTTGAGTTACGTAACCCGTTCTTATACGATTTTGTTATAACTGTAACGGCTTGCTCAGGATAAGTCAAGAGTCAGTCGTTTTTCTACGGTTTGAGTTACAAATATTACTATGTTGTAAGGAACTCTAAATTTTAAGGATAAAATTTAATTTGTTTGAAATAATGTAGTTTCCTGCTTGTGACAGAGTTATCTGTGTATACTCATAAATAGTAGTATTCCGATAGATTATAGGGTTATATCAAATATTGTTTCTGTAACAAGAGGTACAAATCATTTATTTATTACTCATATTTAATACCAATGTAGGACGCAGCTGAAATATATTGGAATAATATTTACTCTTTCATAATGATCTGTAGAACTGTACAAACTTTTCTGCTATCCAAGCTATCCGCAGTTTTCAACTCTCAGACTAAAGATTTTTTTAATTTTTATAAGCCAACGAGTCCGACATTACCGAGTTAAAGCGACTATTAACTGTTACGTTAAAGTTAATTACTCGCGCTAATAAACGTCAATCTCCGAGAATAACTTGGACTCCAATTTAATTAGTAAAGATTTTTTCTGCAGACACAGCTCCGGTTCTCGCGATCATGTTCTGACTTGAATAATTGGCCGAGCAAAAAATTGTAATAATTCTGAAAATTTCATCTCATTTCTTATCATTTTATGCCTTAAATAAAATGCATAACAGTTATAATGGATCAAAATGCAAATATACTTTTGTTCTTGCCGACATAAATCCCTTAATGGACAAGAATATGGTTAAAAACAGATTTAGTTCATTTACAAGCTATAATTCAAGTCCAAGAATGTTTGAAGAAGTTAATTAATATTTAATATTTATTTGAATTAACTACCACTTAATTCACTAACGGCTTACTTCTTCATTAATTCACACCGACACCTGCCATTTCATAAGCAAAGTATCATTTTAAAATTCTCCGCGAAATGGCAGCATTTTCTTTATTGTTATTATTTTTTTATCCTAATTAGAATTTTATATTAATATATTGAAAGGCCACCCTAAGTGAGGAAGTTCAGATCTTAATAAATGTAATTTGTTAACAAAACTTTCTCCCCGCGAGACAAGAAATTTGACAGACGTTTTAATAATATTTTCTAAATTTCACCATATGCAGGATGACATAACCATAAACATTTTAATTGATCATGAGTTATAGAATGGTTATAGGGAGCCTGATGTGAAAAATAAAGATTTAAAAAATAAAGTGACAAATCACCTTACATGACTGAATGAATTACTATTTAGACAAAATACTAAATTTAACTAGGAGAAAGAAAAAATATTTATTTATTTCGAACATAAATGCACATATCCAAATATAAATGTGGAGGATTTAATGGTATAAAAGCAATCTCTTTCAGTTATTTATAAAGGTCATATCAAAAAAATCAATAATGCGATGGAGTGTAAAATATGTTCATAATCCTATTCTACTGCAGAATTACCAAATAAAAATACATGCTCTTTAATTAAAAAAAAAATTACACCAAAAAGAAATTAATTATAATTCTTGTTACAGCACGACATGGAATTATACCGTTAATTCATTTTGACTAGACCGTTAGTCTCAGATGATATCCATGGTCAGATACAGCAAACTTATCGTGTTTGAACATATTGGGTAAGACTTTTAGTTTGTTCTAGTTTCGATCAGACTTTAAGTCTTATGTGATGTTCAGGGTCTGATGTCGCGGGTACCCCATCACTTTATGATGTCTGATGTATCGTATTCGGGAGCGTATATTTCAGTTCACTTACACACTTATGCTCACACCATGTACTGGAGTTGATGCTGCAGTATCTTGATAGTATAGTTTACAACAGAATTCCTCGACGTTCAGTAGTATATATGCCGTGTTAAGTTTAATTTAATTTGATATGTAGATATAGATACAATGACATTTCTTCAAAGAAGTTTCATTTCTTATATATGTAGTATGATACAAACATTTCTTTTCTGAACCTGACCCCACCCAAGTAGCAGCCAGTCGCTGTCCAATAGCTGAAATACGGGTTCTGTGAATACTCTCGTTGTACTACCCCTTACTTCGGCACAAATTAAACATCCTTTAGTTCACATTTTAGTTTAATGGTATCATAACAGTATTATTTTGGTATCATTGAAAATAAAGTTGTTAGAAGAGCTGAACACAAGCTACTCAAAAAAGTCTGTTGCAAATTAAAATTATTAAAAAAACAATATTTAGAGAAGCATACACGAAAGTTATAGGAAAATTATAACAATAATTCTAGGTGTTACACTTTTTGAGATAATGTATATATCTCCCCCGCTTAATTATATTGGGTTTTATTTACTTATAAATGTAGTAATTTCACTTGATTTGATACGTTAGCCGGACACGTACCTGTCCGATTTTATTATTAATTTACATAATTAATGTACAATTAAATGAAACTACGTGATGTAGTATTATTTCTACTTTCTTTAATTTCTTTACCACGATCTAGGTTTCGTTGTATTATAACATCTTCAGGTGGGATATTAGCAAAGATTCTTGCTAATATCCTACCTGAAAATGTTGTAATACAACGAAACCTAGGTCGTGGTAAAGAAATTAAAGAAAGTAGAAATAATACTACATCACGTAGTTTCATTTAATCGTGAATAATGAATTTCTACAAAATTAACGCCAAATATATTCAGTAATTAATGTACGTATCCTAGGATAATTTCATTACATTAAAAGAGTTATGATGCTAATCTACAGATAGGCATGACGAAACTATATCTATTCTGTTTTATCGCTAGTTAATTACGGAATCCTAAAACCAACAGCAATATAATCAAGTACCATTTAAATAAAAACAATACCAGATAAGTTTCATACTCTTCTCACTCGCGCTGTTCTCAAAGTAAAGACCGACAAAAAATCACATATCGTTTGAAAGAAGATCCGCACAGAACGGAAGCTGAGATCGGTAGCCGAGGAAAAAATTGAGCTATTGTAAAAAATCGTTTATGGCAATAAAACTGTTTTCTAAATAATTTTAAGAATCAATATACTTTTATTTCATAGTTAACAAATCGATAAAAAAAAGAATCATCAAAACCTGCAGCGTGCCCCATACGTACAAAGGTACATACGTATATACGTGCATACATACATACGTACATACGTGCACATTGGAGTTGCCAACCATATTATAATGTATAGTATTGTGTTATATTTCGGGTCTGCGTACTATATACTGTTGAAGAAATATATAGTAGGTAAAAATGCTATATTTCAGTTAGATTGGTCAATCTATATTTTGCAACACCGAAATTTAGCAAAGAAATTCTCCATTTTTTAATTTTATGAACGCGCCTTAAGATTACCTTTCGACTGATGCGTTGTGCGTGTATCCGAACGTATCTGTATTGTTGCATTCCGAACCCATGTCAACTCAAATGTCAAAATCGACAGCATTAAACAAATGTTTTGTGCTTCGTTTTTGATATCTGGGATTTTTGTAATTATTTCAATTATAAGTAAATATTCGTATAAATTACTTACAGTTATTTAAACGTGACCCTTTAATAATTTTGGATATTTGATCCTCCATAACACATCAAAGAAAATCACAAATCATCGTTATCATTAAAAGTGTTCACGATATGATAAACGTGAACCTTTAATAATTATGAATATTTGATGCTTCATAACACATCAAAGAAAATCACAAATCATCGTTATCATTAAAAGGGTTCACGATATGATAACATCCTCGTTTATCTTCCAAGATAAAATTTTCTGAAAATATTCGTATAAATTACGGACATTATTTAAACGTAAACCTTTACTAATTGTACATATATAATCCTGCATAATACGTCAAAGAATACCACTTAAAATCATTGTCATTATTTAAGGTTTACACAAAACTATAACATCCGTACTTTTTGTTCACGATACTGCAAGTTTTCAAAAGATTCATTTAAATTACGGAGAGCTATTTAAACAAGACCCTTTATTAATTGTGCGCCTTTGATCCTTCATAATACATCGAAGAAAATCAAAAATTTGCGTTGTCATTTAAAGTGTGATACGATAACAAATGAGGATTCATTGAGATGAGATTGAAATGATAAATGAGGATTCATTTATCATCCAGGGTAATGTTCGTTTTTCGAAAATATTCATATACATACCCGGTTATAGGATAGCGTTATGAATCAGTGATCATTATGAAAGTACCCACCATATTTTCACCTATTATTACAAAATGTTTCATTTAATGCAACTTTAGACTGCAAATGATTTTTTATGAGCATGTAAATATGTTATAAAATGCAGTTGTTCAACTTTATCGCATTAATCGCACGCTTAAAGATACACGAATTTTTCTCAATATCGAGATAATTACATTAGTATATTTTTGTTTTAGTATTTAGGTCTACCAAAGTGTGTAATTTATTCAGTATTTTAATTGAATAACATAACATTTAGAATCTATCCAAAGCAGTGCGAACTAAGAATCTAAATGGCCCTCTATAAAACAGACATAAAACAAGACAATTAGCCTTCGCCTGTTATTATCGGATTTCCATTAAACGATGTCGGCCATATAATATTCCATACGTTTTGTCGGACAACATCGCGTTTCGTAGAGAGATCCGCTAATAGTATTATTCGTATTGTTAAGCAAGCCCCTCAGACTCTTTACAATCGAACAGTACTTAATTGCCCTAATTCGAGTGATTTTCTCGACACGGCGCATGCGAGGCGATGGATCCATAAATGAGTTGATCAGAGAGCATCTTCATTCCATATTCTAAGCGTTTATGATTTTTTACTCGCTGCAGTCCTAGCATACATAAATCAAGAAAGTGACCTAAAAGTACCGAACAACGGCCGTTATGTCGCTCGTTAATGTGTTTAATACGACTATCATGCAAACTGCTGTAGCCGCTTGTACGTCGTAAAGTCCATTAAATAAATGATCGTATAGTTAAGCGGTGGTTTATGATGTGAGCTTCTGTTCCGTTCGCTGAGTGGGTTATCGAATTTTGGATATAATTTTGATGGTAATTAGAGTGATAAATTCGATTAATGCCTGACTGTGGCTGTTATGAGAATGAATTGATTTTTTTATTGGTTTCGCTGCAGAGATAAATGAAAGTTATGTCACTGTGTTCGATTTACAGATTTCATCCGATCCGGGAACTTTCTTATAAAATTCACAAAATCATCATTTACGTGTATAATGATCCAAACCTCCTTATGAAATTGCAGATTTTTTTATGTAATAATGTTACCTAACAATCGATCATACTATAAAAGTCGATCAGCGACTAATGGTTCGTCAAATACTCAAATCTCAACGCAACAGTATTGCAGTGGGCAAAGTGGGTATGTCGTTCGCCTTGTGTTGAAATATGTTTGATGGTGCTAATCAAAACTCGTAAAATATAAATTGAAGAAATTAAAATTTAACCCTGAAAAGAATACTGATATAAAGCAAGGCGGATGTCAACTCGTGATCACTGGTCTAGTGTTTCTATAACTAAGTTTATGCATGGAGTTAAATACTATAAAAATATGTAAATAACGCACCCGTATATGCTCAAAGTACGTTTTATCAATAATTTGTTTTAGTAAAAACATCATAACGTACCAAAACGAAACCATTTTTGGATTCCATTTCTCAAAGTGTCCAAATTGAACTCTTGGGCAGAATTTGAGGAAGACACTGCCTGTCTACTGAGAATTTATTAGCAAAAATTATTGCAAAATTAAGTGCTGAAAATTGTTCGACATAAAATATAGACAACTAATATTAAAATATTTCAAGTTTGGTTTTGAAATACGAGAAGGAATCATTTTCGTCAAAATAGGAAGTTAAACTAAAGGCAGTAAAGTGATAATTCTAAAATTGAGTACTTTTATATCCTAAGAATCCGTCCGTTCCAAAGACATTTCATTTTGAATTTTCTTATCACTCATCCCACTCCCCAGGATGTCCAATCGTTAAATCTCATATAGACGTTTAAAAATTTATAAGATTTAGGTACTGGAAAATTATAGTACATATTTTATTGCTCAGTCTAACAGCAGTTTTTTAGATACCAGTATATTGACACCTCACTTAATATTTTTACGCTTACCATTCCCAGATGCCGGTAATGGTATGCGTAAAAATATTGTAACCCCCTTTTTTCTTAGAAAAAATGTATTCAATTATATAAAAAATTGCTCACATTAAAAAAACGGAATATTGTTTTTTTAATGTGAGCAATTTTTACATCGTAATTGAAAAAAAATGAATCTGGTTAATGTGTTGTATTCTCGAGTGATATGATTATAAAAATGAGATAAAAACTGTATATTTTCCCAATATTTATCAGAATTAATAATAATCTCATCGCTGGCTCTAAACAATGTTCCAAATCGAATCTTCGCACACGCATCTTCCATTAATGCTCCGAGAATATAAACAAACGGAACACGGAACTGAAAATGACAACGATATAAATTATATTCAAAATGATCCAATACGTGTTTGTATATTCATTACGTGAAAAGGTAAAACCTCGGTTATATTTTCGAATCTAAATAGCTTAAGTAAAATTCCTATTGCAGTTATTTCTAAATACCGGTCAATTATAAATATCCATTTAAGATATTGAAACTAAATTCAATTGATTAAATTATGATCAAGTTTGATTTCGATAAACCAGCAGTCCCACATTTGACAAAATATTCAGAGATCTCACAAAATATTGAGAGAGTTGACAATTTTAATGGCAGACGTACATTAGACTCGACATGAGAATTGGGGCAGTTTGTTTATTAAAACTGAGTTAATAATTTTGGCGTTACGGTGACACAAACAATAAATAGGTCAAATGAACAAATACCACAATGAACTAGCGTAATGTCCGTCTTACTTAGTTTATTTTTATTGCAATCAGTTAAAAATAATACTTTCATATAAACTATAATTTCCAACTTTTTGTATGTTTATTCAACTAAAAATAAAAAATTTAATTAAATGCTACGTTATGCTATGAGCATTGAAATGTACTTTTCATGTTTCTATTATTTTTAAAAGCGCATTCAACAGAAAAAAAACGTTAGCTGATATTGCGTAGTAATCATATATAATATGCGTTTACATCATATATAGCGCTAATTGTAAATACTATATAATATCATACTATATTCTTAATTTATATAATATAAAAAAATATTTATCTATGGTAGACAATTTGCACTATCAATAGATATCTTCGTTGCAAGTAATGTTTTGCATTAAACGTCTTTACTGAACACATTCTAAAACGATTAAAAAAGATATTAATAATGTATTTTTCGTATTATATTAAACCTTCTCGTTTAATCTTTAATAATTCGTTTTACTCCACGCGTGTGAAAATTGTACGGGTGAGGATTAGAAGTAAAAACAAAATCATATAAGCCAACATTTTGCACAAGCATGTGCAAGAGCAAACTATATAAAGAGGAAATATAACTTCTTCAAAGTTATATTTCCAACTTGCAGATATGAGTTTTGTTTTAAAAAGCATTTATTGTCATTTTTAATTCAAGCCAACCGACCTAACCTAATTGTCAATTTAATATTTATCTATTTGTTACATATTTTTATTAATTATACAGGTCATGAAATTAGTAATTAACTGCATTGTGATTTTATAGATAAATATAATAAAATCACTTCTCTGCAGTTAGTACAACTATCATCTGCATATCATTGTAATATGATAATAAATATTAAAAAAGTTCTCAAAAACTATTTGTATCTGATATTATATTGACCTTGATTATGTTCAGGACTCTATCCTGCATCAAAAAAAATGTTTAGTTTGTAAAAAAATTTAGTTCCTTAGGGCCACAATGTAGATAGATGTGAAAACTTAAGCAACCAACATAAGCGTGTAATGTATGGTGAAAATATTCAATTCGAAAATTGAAAAACAAATATAACATATGCGTATTAAATTAAATTATATTCAAATAAAATATTATTTAATAAAATATCTTTTAAAAAACCGACTTCAAAAAAGGTAAGTACTAAAAAGTAAGAAATAATTAACTCAAAATAAAATACTTACTTATTTGCAATAAATAAGTTACTTAATTTTAAAGTCGGTGCCAGTACTATTTTGACTTAATTATTCCTTACTTTTTACTACCTACCTTTTCTGAAGTCGGTTTTTTAAAAGATATTTTATTTTAGAATTTTCAATGATTAATATATTACCATTAATAATTACAATTATTTTCTTTCCTAGAATATTGGATAATTAATAAAAGCCAGAGGAAAAATCTAAAATAAAGATAATTTCCTTTTTGTCTAAAATTGATTATCAATAACACATAGATATGATGAGTAGTAGCTGCTAATGTTTATCTGTTAGCCGTTAAGGTGTTCGTTTCTCCCTGTCCGAAGTCCAACATCAGATTTTGCAAAGTAACAACTAACCAGTAGCACACATATTGAATCACGTGCGACTTACTACCATCCGTTAAGGAGTTACATTATTCATCTCCATGACTCTTCATCACATACTGATCTGGTCGATGGCGAAGTTATTTTAGAAAGAAGAAACTACCAGTATTAAATATCTTGAATTATGTTTGATTTACTACCATCGAATTAGGAGTTCCACTGTTCATCTCCAGAACGCATCATTGGTGTTACGTTTAGCCTAATGTAATTGAGTTTTTATATTTAAAACTAAACCAAACCAGTTGTTAACAATAATTGATTTATATAGTTTACTTTTTTGTAACTGGCAACATGGAAAAGTATGGAGTCTTTAGAGAAATAAATAATTTGGCTGTCATGTTTTTATGGACGTTCTATTATTTCGTAAAGTGTATTTTAAAGACAAGAATTGGTTAAATTCTTCGTCATATCTCAACATGTGGTGACCCCGACGTGATAAAAAATTGAAGATTCTGCATCGGACCTTTTGACATTCAGATCGGAAGAGCGCAACAAATTACAAGATGGAAGCTAACATAAAGAAGCGAGCGCCGATTCGGGCTTCTTTTACAAAGTTGTATAAAAGTATAAAGGCGCTTTTCGAGGATGAAAATTCAAAGGTAGATGATATTTTAATTAAATATGATCCATTAGAAAAAACATATAATAATTTACTGGTAATGGATGAAGCCATTTTAGAAATGTTAGAAAAAGAAACAGAGCAGTTAAAATATGATGACGAATACGAGAACGTCGAAGAATATCGCCAAAAGTTTGAAGAAATAAGACGTCGTTTACAATTACTAAACGATAAATTACTTAAACATACCCCAAATGTAGAATATTCCGAAAAGACAAAATTGAAATTACCGAAAATTGAATTAATGAGATTTGGTGGCGAAATAAAAGATTGGCTTATGTACTGGAGCCAATTCAAAAGGATAAATGATGATAAACATATGGAGTTGGAAGATAAATTCCAATATTTAATGCAATGCATCATGCATCCCCAGTACTAGGACAAAGGAAATAATATATAGTTACCCACCTACCGCGGCAAATTATCATAAAGCCATTGAGAGTTTACAAAAAAGATTTGGAAGAGAAGAGTTGCTTATAGAATATTATGTCAGAGAACTTTTGGGACTTGTGATAAAAAATGCTACAAATATAAAATCTAAGTTAAGCATTATTCAGTTGTATGACAAATTAGATTCATCTCATTTAAGAGCATTAGAATCGATATTAATGACATCAGATAAGTACGCAGCCATGCTGTTTCCCCTAGTGGAATCCTGTATTCCTGAAGACATTTTGAGAATTTGGCTAAGAAATCCTTCCCTCAATGAAGAAGACAAGTCATATAGCAAGAGATTGAATAATCTTTTGTCCTTTTTGAGAGCAGAGGTAGAAGGGGAAGAAAGGATTTATTTGGCCAAGACTGGAATTAAACAAAATTAATATATTCTGAAAAGGCAAAGACCTATAGAACAAGAGTCGACTCAGCCAACTGCTAGTGATTTATTTGTCAGTAATAAAAATGATCATAAAATATTGTGCGTGTTTTGTGAAAAGTCGTCCCATCTAAGTAAGGACTGTTTCCATGGACAAAAGATGAATTCTGAAGAGAAAATTAATATTTTAAAGTCTAAAAGATGTTGCTATTCCTGTTTAAAGATTGGACATACATCGAAGAAATGCCGCAATAAGCCTCATTGCAATTGTTGTGGTAGGAAGCATTATATCATTATGTGTCCAGACTTCAAGCCCACCAAAAACAAACAAGATAAAGCTGGAGAGGCTGAGAGCAGTTCTTTATCTAATGTATGTCAAACCAAAGAAGTATTGTTACAGACATTATTAGTAGCTATAGAAAACCATTGGAAAAGGCAAGTAGTTTGAGCTTTAATTGACACAGGCTCTCAAAGCTCGTATATTTTGGAATCTTCCGTAAAAAAACTCGGACTCAGGCCAACTCACTCTCAAGGCTTAACTCATGTGGTATTTGGTAGAGCAACATCTTACAAACAGCATAACTGTTATGTCGTAGAAGTTCATAATTTAAATACATCATATTTTTGTAAAATTACAGTACTAGACCAGCCTCAAATTTGTAGACCGATACCTCACATAAAGGATCAACTTGATTTAAAAGAGCTGAAACAAAAGGGTATCAAAATCACCGATTTTAGTCAAGAGATCCGTCCAATAGAAATGCTGATCGGAGCTGATATGGCTGAATTATTTACACTGGAAAAGTAATACCACTGAAATCAGGTTTAACAGCTATGGAAACCTATTTAGGATGGGTCGTTATGGGAATGCAGACAAGTGATCATTCAAGAAAATCTATAGATGCAGTGTCAAGCTCCCTGTTGTCCCAAAGTTTTAATATAATTTATGGAAATTAGAAGCCCTAGGTATTCAAGATCCTTATGAGTCAAAATATAAAATTGAACTAGAAAATACTGTGAGGGAAAATGTCATAAAGACAATGACTGTTGAAGATGGCAGATATGAAGTGAAATTACCATGGAAATGTAAAGACTATCTGCATGACAACAGAATTCTGGCTGAGAAAAGATTAGAAAAGACTACTGACAAGCTAATTTCACAAAATAAATATGAAGCTTACAATGCAGTTTTGGAGGAATGGCTACAAGAAGACTTTATAGAGGTAGTACCTCCTGAAGAATTATCTCAGCCATCTTGCTACTTGCCACATCGAGGGGTCTTCAAAGAAGGAAATGTAACGACCAAAGTTAGACCAGTTTTTGATGCATCAAGTAAGTTGAAAGGTCATCGTTCTCTAAACGAATCTTTAGAAAAGGGCCCAAACATTTTGGAACTTATACCTAGTATTTTGATGAAATTCAGGGAAGATAAAATAGGAGTGGTCTCTGACATCAAGAAAGCTTTTCTACAAATTTCAGTGTGTCCTGAAGAACGCAACTTTTTACGATTTCTATGGTGGAGGAACAGTGATGATGTGGTAGAACACTCTAAGAAGGATATTCAAGTTTACAGACACAAAAGAGTGGTTTTCGGCCTCACATGCTCACCTTTCATACTAGGAGCTGTTATACAGCATCATTTGGACAAATCTGCGCCTGAAATACAACATATAGCACAGAAGCTGAAGAAATCCTTTTATGTTGATAACTGTGTTACATCTGTAAACTCAAAAGAAGAATATGAAGAGTTTGTTGAAACATCTACGAAGTTAATGACTGAAGCCAGAATGGAATTAAGAGGCTGGGAATCAAGCAGCTTAGAAAAACGGGAAAAAGAATGTGAACCAACACCAGTTCTAGGACTACTCTGGGATAAAGAAGAAGACATATTATTTTGCAACGTAAATAATATCTCGGAGCCAACAGGAATTCTTACTAGACGAACCTTACTTTCTGTAACCCGAAAGGTTTTCGACCCTATAGGATTCACAAGTCCAGTTACATTATATCCGAAAGTTCTGCTGCAAGAAAGCTGGAAGGAGAAACTTAGTTGGGACACAAGTTTGCCAAAAGAAGTTTCTGACAAATTCTTGAAGTGGTTTCAAGAACTGAATCTCTTGAAACATCTGAAAATTCCTAGATGCATAATACTTGAAGATGCGGCATCAGTTAGTTTACATGTATTTTGTGATGCGTCTGGACTTTCTTATGCAGCAGTAGTCTTTGTGAGAAATGTTCGACATGATGAAATTTGTATGCAAATGGCATTAGCTAAAGCAAGAGTTGCACCGTTAAAGAAGATGACCATTCCACGATTAGAACTGATTGCTTGTACTATAGGAGCGAGACTTTTGGATTTTGTGAAGAAAACTTTGGAACTGAAAGATGTTCCAGAATATTTTTGGACGGACTCGGCCACAGCATTATATTGGATCTGTCATGAAGAGCCATTGGGAGTTTTCGTTCAAAATCGAGTAAAGGAAATACGAAAACTTTCAAACACAGAAGATTGGCGACATATTCAAGGAACCCAGAATCCCGCAGATTTGCCTTCCAGAGGTTGTAGCGTTGAAAAATTGGTAAACTCCCGTTGGTGGGAGGGACCGGAATGGCTGTCTAAAGAAGAACGGGAGTGGCCTAAATCCAGTGTTCAAAGTACTGGTGAAGCAAATCAAGAAAAGCTGAAGGTTGCACTAGTAGTCAATAGTCCACTAGATAGAGAGTGGTATGTGCAATATTTTTCCAGCTACAAGAAGATTCTTAGAATGGTTGCATGGATAAGAAGATTCATTTCCAATTGTAAAAGAAGTCAACAAGAGCGCTTAAAAGGTGAATTATCGAGGGAAAAAATAAATGCAGCCGAAAAGAATTTGATGAAAATTGTACAGCAAGAGCAGTTCAGTGACGAATATTTGAGAAGTCTAAAAACTGTCACATCCTTTGAAGATAAAGAAGGACTAATCCGAGTCAAAACAAAGTTAACTGAACGGAAGGATTTTGAAAATTTTAAGACTCCAATATTGTTACCTGGAAAACATAAATTGGTAGAGCTCATGATACACGAGAGCCACATTAATCTATTGCATTGTGGTCTGAACAATCTCCTCGTAGACGTGAGAGAAAAGTTTTGGGTAGTAAATGCAAGGAAAACTGCACGTAGAATAATATCCAGGTGTATTCGATGCAAGAGACTGCTACGACGGGTTTTGGGCAGAGCATGCGTCACTTACGAAGAGATAGTTACTTTACTGTACGACTGTGAATCAATCATCAATTCTCGGCCCATAACCTACATTTCGGAAAATGACCAATATTTGAATCCCTTGACCCCTGCCATGTTCTTGCATGATATGCACACGGTGGAAGTTTCAGATTTAGACCGTCTTGATGAAATTGATATCACCCGAAGATACCGTTATCAGCAAAACTTAAGAGAAGAATTGAGAAAACGCTTCCGTTCTGAATATCTAGGACAGTTAGTTTTGGCAAAGTCTAATAACAAGTGTGAAGAGGTAAAATTAAACGACATTGTCTTAGTAGAAGATACAAGCAAGAAGAGAGCTTTTTGGCCTCTAGGACGTGTTATAGCTATATTCCCTGGGAAAGATGGGATTAGTAGAGTGGTAAAGATAAAGACTGATTCTGGAGAATTACTTCGTCCGGTACAACGTGTTTATCCCTTGGAAGTTGAAGCTTTCAGTAATTCATATGAGGAAGTGCAAAAGACTGTGGGTCAACTACGGGAAAAGAACAGGGTTCTGAGCCTTTCTGTACCAAAAGAGATGCCGGAACAAACAACCAGATCTCGAAGAGTCATTCATTTACCGTCTAAGCTAAGGGATTTTGAACTGTCCTGAAGGGACTGATATGGACTCTAAATGTTGATTTCTGAGTATTTAGTTAAATTCTATGTTTAGGAAAGAAATTTGTTATAATATTAATTGCTTATGCTCCTGGGTTTTGATGAAATGAGTTCAACAAAAAGTGGGAGGATGTTACGTTTAGCCTAATGTAATTGAGTTTTTATATTTAAAACTAAACCAAATCAGTTGTTAACAATAATTGATTTATATAGTTTACTTTTTTGTAACTGGCAACATGGAAAAGTATGGAGTCTTTAGAGAAATAAATAATTTGGCTGTCATGTTTTTACGGACGTTCTATTATTTTATAAAGTGTATTTTAAAGACAAGAATTGGTTAAATTCTTCGTCATATCTCAACAATCGGACTCTGGCATGATCGATAGTGTAGTTATTTTGCAAATTACAACTACCAGTAACAAATATATTAAATAACATTTAATTTATTATCATCCGCTTGGGATTTCCATTGTTCATCTCTAGAAATCATCATCAGACCCTGACCAGATGGACGGTGCAGAGTCACAAGTACTAGTAAGAAATATCTTTAATCATGGTTGATTTAGTAATATATGTTAAGGAGTTCCATTGTCCTTATACAGAACATTTCATCAGACCCTGACCTGGTAAGTGGTGTAGTTATTTTGCAAAATAACAACTACCCGTTGCAAATATTTTGAATCATAGGTGATCTATTGCCATTCATTAAGGATTTCCATTGTTTATTTCCGGACCTGACCATCAGATCATCATCATATTTACATGGGATCAAGCCTATAGCATCCTCTTTTAGATAAAAAAAATCATCAAAATCGGTCCACACCGTAAAGAATTATCGCTGAACATACATAAAAAAAAAGATTTCGACGAATTGGGAACCTCCTCCTTTTTTGAAGTCGGTTAAAAATAGAACGTAAATCTGGAATTTCTCTCTCTCCGATGCCGGAGGAAAGCAAGTTTACCCGAATAATGCAGTGCACATTTAATTGATCGCATTTCATAATTTTTTTTTAATTTAGAGCTCACTTTTTCGATGCCGAAGTTATCAGATTCAGCGTCACCGACACGAGCGTCACGCAAAACTACGCAGGTGCGCCTAAAAAGTTTGTGTATATATATATATATATATATATATATATATATACGCATATAATTTAATAAAGTAAAGTAGCACCTTATAAAATATTAACTTCGCTTGCTTAACATTCGCTACAGATTTCAAATATTAGAAATATAAATCGACGACATTGACTAAATTGTATTAATTACTTTTCAAGTGACAATCACCATAACAGTTAATTAGGTAAATAATGATTTATAATCACTTGAATAATTAATTCACTAAAAGAAACCGTAAATAAAAACAACTAATTTTTTGCAACTTTGTGTATTTTAATTTTTTTGTTTTAAGTCTCTCTATAAGAGTAAAACTTATAGTATCTGCAACTAATTTTATTGGTCTACGATTAATGATTTGAATGTCATGGCCGGATAATAGCAAGATAGACAAATGAAAATCCTTATGAAGTTTTGAAAATAAACGACCGTCCCTACAGAACTTCAAAAATAAACTTTCGAGCCTTAGCCCGGAATTAAAGACGAACGTCGCTTGGTTATACATGATATTTACCTCAGTGCAGAATTAAAATGTGAATTAGTTACAAACATAACTAAATTTTACGTGCAGGAAACGAAATTATGCAAATATTATGGGAACTGAACATAAATCTGGGATAACGTATCCGTTACCTGAAAAATCATTACAGAAGGCATAATTGAAAATACCCCAAGTAACTAGTATATTTTCATCATTGTCAGTTATTAAAGAATCCTAATATAAACGATTATATTAATGGATAAATAATTATCTAATTAACGGTTGTACTAAAATGTTCCTCGAATTATCAAACTCGTTTTGCAACTCAACTTCTCGCTATGCAACACTAAAAAAATATGAGAAAGTTTTGAAAATATCTTAAGAAAGCCGTTATGACAATTTAGTCATATTGATGACGGTCATAATAGTAATGGTCATTTCTTTGCTTGTGCATTTCTTCATAATTTAAATTATCGTATTTCAACTTTTCAAGTCTCATTGGTGCGTACTTAGTTATTAAATGATTACAAAAGTTTCGTAATTGGTAACACAAAATCATTAAGTTAGTATTTGCCAGTTCTGCAGATGATATGATTTATAATAAGAAATCTCCATTTTTGGCGAGTTACCCTCCGATATTAGAGAAACCTAAACTTACAGCCTTCACACCAAATCTTATTGAGCCAACTTGCACATATGCGTGCATATATGTCTCTTCATAATTTTCCTACATAATTTTCTTTAAATTTAAAATACTGTACTCTAACTTTTGAAACTATTTTCTTCACTCAGCATCAACATGTCGGCACGTGGATTGTAATACCTAAAATCTTCAAAGAAAACCCGATATATATGATAAATTGCTTGATCAAAAATTTTATTTTTCAGTGTATGGACTGGATACGCCAGTTTTCTCAGAGTAAATAAATGACAATTACTAAAACACATAACATATTTTAAAAATTCCAGAGGAAATTTTCTCATGCAAGTTCTTGCTTCTAATTCGTGTTTAGACATTGTTACTAGTCACTGAAAAAAGAAAATAAAAAAACATGGGCGGTTAAGGGAACTGCCAACAGAAGTGAAAACTTAAAACTACAAATTAAGAGTAATTTTTTAATTTTCTAATTTATTGTAGTATTAAAAATTAACATTTCATAATTTGTAAATTAAATTTATATATAAAAATATTAACATATTTAGTACTCGCTGCTATACCGAACAATGATCCTACGATAATATAATTAAAATAAAAATAAAACTAAACACTATTTAAATAATGCGCAATGTGCACTCATTGAACTTTCCACGCAGTGATTTTAACTTTATATATACTTTATATATATTTATATATACACTGGACTAATGTTGTACAACAAGTCACACACAAGATTTTACCAACCCAAAAAGCGTCCAACGCGCACTTTATACAGCCGGGTATATACAATGGACTGGTGAATATATGTGTATTCGTGTACACAGTCCGCTGTATAAATATATATATATATATATATATATATATATATATATATGTGTGTGTGTGTGTGTGTGTGTGTGTGTGTATATATATATATATATATATATATATATATATATATATATTTATACATATATATATATTCACTGACTTATTTTGAAAGATATGCATTTTTACGGGAAATCGTTTTATAAAATGATTTTTAGAATAACATAACTCAAGGAAAGTTCCATATAAATTTAGTCAACATCTGTTGATGTGCTTTGTAGATCGATAATGGAATTCTTCAACAGATTACTTTGTACGGGATTAAGACATTTTTTAAAGGCTAGCCAAACCTTCGTGTGTCAAGCTGAGGCAATGAACGTGATCCTCTATACCTTCCTTACTTGGGTAGTCTTTGTGTGAGGCTTCATTTATGATAAAACGCGTTTACACTCCTCAGCTTTTATTCAGCTTATAATTATATTAATGCATTAATTATATTTAAGCGTTTCACTTTAAATACCTGTGAAATTAATCATGTGCAATCCACCAAAATGCTTTTTGTAATTCTTCTAACTTATAAAGTAATAAAAGTTTAAATTTTGCATCAAATCATAATTGTACACTTTGTATAAATAGAGTCAATTACCAGTTTGGCAACGTGTAATGTCTGGTCAAATGTCGTGATTACAGATGAATTTTCATTTAACTGTGAATTTTCATTTAACTGTGAATTTTCATTTAACTGTTTAAAAAACGTAAAATAAGAAGGTAGCTTTCGTTTTTTAGCTTTGGTATGGGTATATACCCAACCAATCAAAATTGGAACAGTCGATGGAGTTTAAACGATGGTTTAGTAATAATTTCTAAAGATCAATGGCGTTTTAATTTCGTTAAAAGTTTAAATTCTAGATTATTTTATGGAGGAAACCAAATATTTTTATACTCCTGTCACAGATTTAAAAAAACATAATTCCGTTGAGAAATATTCAAAATTTTAATCATATAGCGTCAAAAAAATTCAAAATTTCATAAAGATAAGCTTTATTATCTAGACTTGGCTTATAATTTTATACTAATTTTGAAAATGAGGGATAGTGACATAAATTTTCAAGCCTGTTTTCAGTTTATTTCGAAGTCTGGAAAACTAGAAGCATGTCATTTACACATCTTTATAACCGACAAGTTAACAGTGTTAAAGGGACGCCTTTCATTTTGAAAAGTTGTATTATTAATTTCTAAAATTTTTATGTTGAATTTCAATACTTTAAAGATGGGATAAGTATTTGCATACATACAGACGAAGCATGAAAGTTTATAGCATTATATTGTTAACTTACTGGGCAGGACAGAAAAACACTTATTCTGTAACTTATTTACTTCCTGCAAATAAAAAAATAATTGTATCGCTACAAATTATAAGCCTCCATTTCATATTTAAAAACCTGTCGAGCAAAAGTAAAACTCTCCCTATGTGGATTCCGTACGTATTTAAGAGAACATAAAATTTTTATTAATTTCTATAAAATTATAGATTATTCTCAATATAAATATATTGCCTGTTACATCTTTAATGGGTGTAAAGTAAGGTGCATATTACCAAAATTATAAGAACTTGAATAATCGCTTTTCGTCTCCCATTATATACTAGTCCGGTTTTACCAACCCCGTTTCATTCATAACTTTGGCTCAGTCGTTTCGGAAGGGAGGGAGGGGGTTTATGCTATATTTTCGCATATTATTTGGATTATCTTTTTAAATATGCAATTTAAAAGTATGAAATAAATATTTTTGTATTTCTCATAACAATCTCACATCTCAGCCCTTCAAAATAAAATTTCGGACTTTTTTACCACCTCATTGCGTCATGTAGATACGAATATTAAAAAAAATTATCACTCCGAAGCCATGACGTTGTTTACTTCAATTAATATTATTTTAAAAGTCTATAATAATATAAATCCTAAGAAGGTGGCTGCAATTGACAAAATTTAACTTGGCATGCTAAAAAACCTATTGCGGAAAGCGATTTTCATATGTTAACATAGTTATTTAGTTGCTACCTGCCATAACTAAACTATTCAAGAAACTGTTGTTAAAAAGTGGTCAACATACCTGATTTCCAATATGGGTTTAGAAATCACGATTAAATAATGGACCAAATAGACAGAATCACATTGGCGATGGAATAAGCATTTGAAAATAAAAGATATTATCCAACAGTATTTTTATTTGACTTTTATTTTACTACAACGAGCATTTGAAGTGAAAAAGTACTTTCACCTAATAATTCTAGATGTTTCTCTCTTTGATAGATTGTGGCATTGAGACCTTATTTACAAATTGAGCAAATTACTGCCGAAGAATTACTGTCAAAGCAAAAATCATACCTCTCCAAAAGAAAATCTACAGTATCCCAAGGAGAAGCTTTTGCAAAGTTCTATCCCTCACGTGTCTGTTCGTTCTGCCATCACGCCGTTCTTCTCAAAAACCGCATGGCTCAATAGTCAAAGCACAAAATTTGAATGGGAAAATTTTCAGTAGGAAGAGAGCAAGCAAAATGCACGAATTTGTTTTCTTTTAATACCTTTATGATGTGGAGTATCGTACAAAAGCCCTAGTTATAAGGGTCCCAAAAATATTTTTTCATATTTTTTTACATATTATATCCTCAGAGAAACATTGATAAATATGCAAATAAAATAATTCCTTGCCCTACCCCCAACCGTTTCCTCCCCCTTATTTTAAATCTGTTCAATCTAGAATTATGAAAAAACATGGGTTTTTAAATGACCATTGTAGAAAAACTATATGTGCGATGATTACAGTTATTGTAATTGTTTAAATATGCACCATGTTTTTACGCCTTTGAAAACATAATAGACAATTTTCCCAGTATTCACAGCTGATTTTTTTAGAAACTCTGCAACATTGAAACTTGAAATTTGGCATAGTAATTTATGTTATTAATCCACCTATTCTTCACTATTTAACCTTTTAAAATATTCACACAAAACTTATATAGGGGTTAAATAAGAGTCTTGCAATTTCTTTTTTTTTAATTTTAATAAATAATTTAGGCTATCGTGTGAAAGGGGTTATTATGAAGAATGCAAAAGAATTTTTTTTCATTATTTTAAATTTTAAATTTATAACTATATTCCAACAAAAAAATTAAAGCATAAGCTTCACCTCCTTTTTTTCGGAACTATTCTGCGGCAAATCATTAAAAACAGGGTTGGTGAAACCCGACTAGAAAATTATAGGAAAACTACATCGATTATCTTAAATGCTACAATATTTTAATTATGCACCATTTTTATGATAGTCTAAGATCCGACTGCGTGATTTTATTAAAGAAATATCATTTTTATCGATAATTATAAATAAACAAATGCGGATCCGCAAAGTTTCCCATCAAAATTTGGCCGCAAGTAATTTTAAGTAAAATTTAATTAATTATTTTTGAACAATTACGTTTACTTGTTTTGATAATAAAATATAATTTATTAGAGAGAGATATACATGAGAAAATTCTCATTTGACCGCAACCTATTGTCAGCCAGGTGTAAACAGGTATTATTTCGTTTAATATCTACGTTCATAATGTATTTTAATTGTTTATACACCAAATTGAAGTTTTTTTCTATACATGATGAGATATAGTTGCCTATTCAAAAATTCCCGCAAATAGTGGTTGCTAACTGTTAAAGATAAATAAATGCGAGAGAAACTTATATATAACACTGTTCGTTGCAAAATGGACACAGCATGCTAGCTGCTTGTCGTTTTCGTGCTACTGCGCATGTGCCATTAGATAGAGTGTTCAACTACTTACCGTACTGTTTATTGCAATCACATGTTTTCGAGAGTCTTATGCGCCAGGTTGTTTTGTTTATAGTCAACAATAATAAAACTTTGTTAATAGTAATATTAATATATTTCATCCTTAAACTAAAAATAACATAAGAATAAAATGAAGAAGTGTTTTCTGTTGTGTAGTGAAAAGCAAAATGTGCTTGACTTTAGTGACAAATCATTCAAAAAGTATTTTTTAATGAAATTGTTTCTTTGAAGAAGTTCTTTGCATAATAGCTATGGAAAATTAATAGATATGGATAAAGATTATGTTTGGAGTATGTCTCTATCACGGATTGATTCTGTCCCCATATGGTTGGGATACAATTGTAAAATTTTCTATTGATCATGACAAAACTCAAACAGTTGAGTACTTATCTCCTATTAATGCGACTCCTACGACATTAGCAGTTGTTTATGAAACTCTTAATACTGCTAAGGAAATTGCTAAAAATTGTGATCAAGAACAGATTATTGTCACTTATGACTTGAAATTAGCTATGCAAATACAATTTAATGGGAAGCCTGAATTCGATAACGTGTTTGTAAATTTAGGAGAATTCCATATGCAAATGGCATACTTTAAAGCAATTGGTAAGTAGATAGACTTCAGTGGATTAATTGAAATTTTGGTTCAAGCTGAAGCACTAGCGGGAAGATCAATGATTAGCTTTTTAAACAGCAAACACTTTAATTGGTGTAAGCGATTGCATCCATTGTCATCTGGCGCCTTACTGGTTGTTTATTTTGAAAAATATTTATCAGAAATAGAATATGACCCAGATACATTGAATGAAGTTTTAGCTGCTGTAGTAAATACCCCAAGTGAAGATAAATTCTAATTTTGAAATATGTGATTACTTCTTTGCATTTAATCTACCAAATTATTAAATAATTTAATTAAGCTGAAAATTTACAATTCAGCTTTGGTTAGAGAATTTCGTGAAGGTGCATTTGGTGTTAGACGTACAAATTCATGTTTAGGTAAATCACCTGCGGACCTGACATTCGAGCAGACTATTAATGCAGATGCTGGTAATACATTATCTGATGTTAGTCACTTTACAAACTCGATATCTGCAAGACAAAGATGGGCTCTTAGTCATAGTATAAGAACCAAAATTATGTCAGCTGTAAAATCGGAACTTGGGTTATCACGTGCAGATGATACTTCGCATTTAATGCAAAAGAATCAAATAGAGAAAGACAATAAAACTCTGAATAGAATTATTGAAACAATAAATAAAACAATGAACCCTTTCAGAGAAAATTTGAATAAAAATACTTTATTTAATATGTCAACTGGTCAAGCAGCATCTTCACATGTTGCTGATTTTTTGTTGAACATTAAGGCATTAGGTAATAAACAAATATTATGTTTCTTTTCGGAATGTTCTGAAGATCCTACAAGGTTTGTAAAATCTATCAGACGCAATGTTATTTCTAACTTCGCATCTGACTGTGTAAAAAGAACTATTAAAAACAAAAATAACGACAATCAAACTCTATTACAAATGGAACGCGATATTTTCGGACGACTGTTAGCAATTTCTATCGATAAAAAAGTTGATATTGAGTACTGCCTATCATATCCGCTTGCACCTGTACCTCCTGCATTGTTCCACTGTACTGGTCACATGTATCAGACAGACAAATCTACTCTAAGTAAACATTTAAAATCAAAAATTGAACTAGCTAATCCCGGACAAATTTATGTTGAAATAGTCGATGGTTTCTATTATTTGTATTCCATTGGTTCTACTTCACCACAAATAGTTGGAAAAGTAGCTGAAGCGATACTGATAAAACTGTGCTCAACAAATAGCCAAGAAATGCATATAATATTTGATAGATACATTACGCCTTCTATCAAAGATTGAGAAAGATTGAATAGAGCGGAAATTGATAATGCTTATGCAATTAGCGGTCCATTACAATCTAGACCCAAAATTTTTTTTAAAAGTTTGAAGAACTATCGTTTTAAAGAAGCTCTCGTTAAATTTTTAGCTGATCACTGGAGCGACAATAGCTTTGCTTTAATATTAAAAAACAAAAAAGTTATCATTACGGTCGAGGAACTATGTTTTTCATTTTCTTCGGTTGGAAATCTTGTTGTCAAGAAAGAAAAAAACTGAATTACAAGAAAGAAGAAATTGAATTACATTGAAAACACAAGGAAGGTGATACAAGAATTATTTTTCATATCACTAAAATACATCACGACTCAAGAATTTTGGTGAAAGCAACTGACACTGATATCCTAATAATTTTATTAGG
Organism: Druceiella hillmani; assembly: GCA_039881145.1. NCBI lineage: Eukaryota > Metazoa > Arthropoda > Insecta > Lepidoptera > Hepialidae > Druceiella > Druceiella hillmani. The sequence goes on along the minus strand of JAYKKI010000098.1, from coordinate 1,411,343 downwards.
AAATATGCATAAATTTTTCAACTTAAAAATTTGGTTGGCAAACAGTACGTCAAAAAAAGTTAGCAATGAAGATCAAACTTGCATTAACTGTACAAAATTATCAATGGAATTAGGTCCGACTTTATGTCTTGTGCTACCTGCATTCCACGCGTTTACTAGTTGCGACTACACAGCAGCATTTTTCAACAAAGGAAAACTCCGGCCTTTTAAGATATTTTGCAAAAAACCAGAACATTCAAAAGATATTTACGTCATTAAATAATTCGGATGATATTCTTGACGATAACAAAATTAAATTAGTTCAGGAGTTTACAACTCTGATGTATGGAATTAAAAATTGTCAAAGTGTAAACGCTGCAAGATTTTTAATGTTTAACAAAATGTATGCCTCGACTAAAATAATGAAAAATTTATGAAAAAAGTAAAAGGTTTTAATTCGAGCAATATTCCACCATGCTGGATATCCTTGCAACAAAAATTATTGCGTACGATCTTTGTCAGTTCAATGTGGCAAAATGCCACTAATCCAAATTGCATCAGATTTAATTCTGAAAATAATAGTTGGCTTTTTGATGAAACTCTAAAACCAACATAGTTCATTGGAGACTCAATGCCACAGCAAGTAGAAAATGTAATTTGTGACTCAGTTGAAAAATCTTCTGAAAATACAGATGCTAATGATTCTGATATTTCAAGGTATGAGTGACAGTTCTGATGATTCAAGCGACGATAGCACGTAAATGTAACAACTATAAAATGTAAAAGAATAGTACGTGAATGTAATACAGTTTTTTTGTACTGAAATTCAATTTTGAAAATGCTTAATTAATTATTTTTTGTATAAATTTCTAATAAAATTGAAATATTATCAGTGTAATGATTTTTTATATAATAATTACCATGGAATAACCGAATTTTTTTCTTTTATTTTAAATAAAAAATAATTTCTTTGTAATTTTATGAAAAATGGAAAGTAATTATTTATAATTGCAGTTCCACTTATTTCCAGTTATAAAATAAATCTAAAAATGATATTTTTCGATTTATTTCTTTCACTTTGTAAGATTGACGGTAGATTGATTTAAAATGAATATGAATTTTTATAAAAGTATATTGGTCAGTTTGTTTGAAAAGTATAAAAATTATTAAAAGAAAATTCATGAAAAAAATTAAAAAAATTTTATTTAAGAAATTAAATTTTTTTATTTCTTTTCTTAACCATAAAATGTCTTTGACGCTGATATAAACCATATATTCCCTCACTAAAGCATAATAAAGTACTACAACATGAGCATAGTTACAGTTGCAGAAATACGAGCATAGTTAAACTTGCAAAATAAACTACAAATAATAACGGTTTAACTTCGGCAGATATCTTAAAATATAAACTTTAACGAATCGCGGTGTTCCGATGCGTACGTAACTAAGAGCGGGCGAGATTCCGCAAAATTCTCGGGCCGAGTCGTCGATCGTACGCGGCGTCGGTCATATCAATTTACATCACAAATTCATACTACACTGCTCGACCCAGTTACGACGTCACGGGCCGACCGCGCCGTCGACACGCAAGCGAAATATGCATGCAAAACTTACGCAAACGCAATTTTTCTCCATATTTTAGTTGAAAAAGCACACAGTGGACGGAGAAAATATTTATAGGATCCTTCAACTATAATAAATAAAATGAAAGGTTCGTCGAGGGAAATCAAGGAAGGATCACCTCGGCAGCCGGTCGGGGTGCGACCGCTTTGATCTCTGACTGCGCTGACGGATTTAACGAAAAACATGTAAACCAGGCGTTTTTGATATCTGAACGTGTTGTATAGGTGAAAGTTGAACAACGGTAAATATTTAGCGCGACATATACATAGATATTTTACATTGATTTTATGCATCAAATTATGTCCAAATTCAGTTTCAGACAAATAAGAAAAATTTTTTTTTTCATACAAAGTTGCTCCAGCCGCCTTATTTAAATAATCTAATGTGTTTTTGGATAATAGGAATTGGATTGAATATTTAAAGAAGTCATTTAAATTAATCTAAATCAGTTTATAAAGTGCATGCTGTGCTGAATGTAAACAAATTTGCTGCAAAACAGTTATTCTGATCCAAAATTCATTTCACTTTAGGTTTGAACACAACATTGTCGTCACCATTTCTCCACGAGTTTCTCGAACGTTTAAGAAGTAGTTACGGCTTTTTATTTTATATCATACTAGCTATGTTAACCGGCTTCGCTCGATTGTAGCAGTTTTACTATTATTTCTTCTCTGAAATTTCCACGTTGTTTTTCACTTCGATTTTCTGTTATTAGAATCAAGGTTTCCCCGACTCTTGTAAGGCTCTTATGTCTTTCTTCTTCTTTTTTTTCGTGCAATGCCATCTTTTCTCTTTGCGATTCTGCTAGAGATAGTGTAAACATTCTCTTACAATTTGGCATTTCAGTGACAAAAACTATAAAATAAAAAAAAACTGAAAAAAAACAAAATTTTGCTTTGGACTTACACTTTTTATTGTCTTCGAACCATTTCTTTTCATTGCTACATTTAACATATTAAATATAATAACACACGCACAACAAAGTTCTTTATACTTTCGAGTATCAAAATTGCTATATCCTGGCATGTGAAATTTCCAGTTCAAAACAAGCTTGAAAACACACGCACCGCAGCGAATAAAGCGGGTCTATCTATCTAAATCTAGGAGATCCCAGGACATTTTTGGAACGTTCTAGAAAATTATGAAATGTTTTGGAAAAAACTGAAATATTTTTAGCAAAGATTTCGGGATGTAAGATATTTTCCCCACCCACTCCCACTTAAGCATGTATAAATATTTAAAAATATAAACCTAGAATTGTTATTAAACTATTTAGAAATATTAATACTATTTATCTTAGAAATATTATTAATAAATTAATTACAAGTAATTACATTGCCTAATATATCTTTCACAAACGCAATATGGAATCATCCTAATAGTTTTTTCGATAAAATTTGAATAAATGTATAGTAACACTGTTTTAGGGATCCTTACAAGATTACGTATTGTCCGTTCGTCGTAGTCGCTTTTAACCGACTTCAAAAAGGAACAGGTTCTCAACTCATCAGTATCTATTTTACATATATTACCTCATATCTCCGACATTTATCGAACAATTTCCGTAAATTATTTTTTTTATTGGAAAGGAAAATATTATAAGGATAGTTCCATGAACTGGTTAGAATCTAGTAATGGAAACTGAAAAATCGACATAGTATTCCTCAGCACTGAACAGCACAGATGCCGTGATCGAGTTGAACCATATACGTCTAATGACAGTCTAATAAGATACGACTCTTACCAAAATCCAGGTGCAATAATGAAGCTAGGAAGAGTTAATAATAACTCTTCAGTGATGAGTATAAAGTAAACAGGTAGCTAAGAATCATAAAGGTACGCGCAAAGACGTGAATCGAGGTTTTTCAATTATTTTATTTAGCTTCACGCTCCAACTTTGTAGTCAAAGTTCCACTTCCTCAGTCCTGATGCTGCAGGGGTAACTGGGGTAACTGATAGTGAGACTGCTTGCCTAAATCGTAAGAATTAAGTATCTTTTGAAAATTAGTATTGTGAGTCTCAAGCAAAAACACTATCACTAAACTCCGAATTTCAAATCCTCAGTCTTAATGCTATAGGGGTATTGCCTGCCCAAATCATGAGACTTGAGAATATGCTGTTTTTAAATTATCAATGTGGGTCTCAAGTTGAAACTGTTATTAAACTGCGGATTCCAATTCCTCAATTAGGTTTAAGAAGGTCACTCGAAATTCGATACAGCGATAAAACGTAGTAACCCTCATCTATTTCATTAGTTAACACTAAAAAAATTTACGAGGGTAGGGTTAAAGGGAAGCATATTTGACATACAAATTAATTTGACATACAAAGTAATTTTGAAAATACTCCATTTTTTTCCTCTCGAGGCACAAAACTCAAATGAAAATAATGAAATCGGTTTTTGACATTTAATACAAAATTTAATTTAAACTGCTTGCATTTATATGTCTAATAATAGCGAATTTTTATTTTTGATGAAAAGCAGGTAATGATGAGAGGCTCCAATTAGAAATATTCGCATAGGTAGTAAAATTAAATACAGTTCAGAAAATTATTCGTTTAATGCATTAAATTTTTATGAAAATTGTCACCTACATCGAACCATTTACATACATCAATTTAGAATAATAATTTGTATTTCAAAATAATGTTTTCGGATAAGCATAACCAACTCACGCCGCTGCTTATGCGTTCGTAAAGACGATTCCCACCAAACTCGTCGACGTGAAACGATCAATCACCCCACCCCTATAGTATTATTTGTAGTAGCGAACGCATGATCATAATAATGAGCGTGATCAGAATCATCCCTTGCAAAATGGCGATAAAATGTAATTCAAATTAAAACGTGGTTTTAAGTACCATTTCTCGTATTGGGTAATACGTATACACATCAATTTAGTGTAATAATAGGTACAATATAGGTAGTTTCGTTAAGATGTTCATTTTAAGAAGTTCGTAAGTATCACAAGTAATATAGATATTACTAACATAATCTATTCGTTCTGGCACCTAGGGGTGAGATACTCAACATAGTGTTTAAACGATATATTTTAATCACCATCCCTGTTTACATTAAAACATAACCGCACAAAGACGAGCTGGATAACAATGTTCCATTCTATTTCAAAAGAGAATCTTTGTAAACAAATGAATTTGACTGTTAAAATATGGTTAGCACAAATATATATTCGATCAGTTCACAACTATTTCCAAAACTCATTGTATTGTACCCACAATGTTATTAAACTTTATACTTAATGAAAACATTAATTACCAGGGTATTTCTAAATAAATATATAGAGAGAATACAAATACTACGATTGTCGCTATATAACTGCGAAATAAAAACACTTGAGATGATCTGGGCATAGATGAAAGGATACGTGGGGAAAGAAAACACTACTTTTAAATTAAAAAATGTCAAAAGACTTCCACTCGAAGCAATGTCATTAATAAGCCCCGCGACATGGCTGAAACAAATATTAATAACTGTAAACGATGTTATAGATAGATTTATAATGAATATTGGAAAATCGACATCGAGTTCTGTGACTTCAAATTCGCATACTTCTCAGTGTTATAGGTTTGATAATTTGTGTCGCGGCGCAGGTTCTTTGTAAATAATGGTGATGTAATTATTATGAGATATGTTTTCAGTGAAATATGTCATTCATCTTACTTATTTAAACTTCTCTTAACCATAATATATGACCTATACAATCTAAGTTACGTGTGTACAGAGTGTAAATGTGCGCACCGATAAAAAATTATATTTTTAATCACAATTACCAAATAAATCCATATTAAATTATTAACGTGAATGTAAAGAAAAGGTTTACAACATCTGAAATATTAAATCGGTTTGTTCACAAAGATTCTCTTTTGAAGTGGAATAACCTTTATAAGTCTAAAAATGCAATAAATGTTTTAATGACAGATGAAACGAAGAGGATATATTTCGGAGCATTTCACCAGCACATAACACTATCTTAAAGACATCTACTGGCTAATCTGTTTAAGTTGGCACTGACAACAGTATTTTTATTGGATCTACATTGTGATTCACGATAAAATTTGAATAATAACGTTTCGTATAGGAACATTTTAAATGATAGCGACGACTTGTTACAATCACTTAAATACAATGCAAACATTAAATATATACAACTAAAATGTGCTCAAATCATGTAACTGTCTGTATTTATTACATTTATAGCTTATTTTTATTGCACTATAAGTATTAAATGTTTTTGCTGGCAACGTAGGAATTTATTTTTATATATTGAAAAATACGCTTCTATTTTTGAACTAGTCATTCAAGTGACATACAAGGTATAATAATTGTTTTACAGTACTGGTGCTGTGCATTTATTTATTTCGATTTATATAAATTTTTAAATGAAGAAATAGAATTTTATCAACTTTTTCTAATCATGCATACAAATATTTAGAACGTTCAATAAAAGATAGACATATAGTGTAACAAAATTTTTGTAGGTCCTGTTGAGGTACATAACCCGTTCTTATACGATTTGGTATAACTGTAACGGCTTACTCAGGGTAAGTCAAGAAAGAATTCAATTTAGTCGTTTTACTGAGGTTCGAGTTACAAATATTGCTATATCGTAAGGAACTCTTAACTTTTAAGGATAAAACTTAACCTATGTCTGAAATAATGTAGTTTCCTCCTTGTGACAGTTAGTTGATCATCTGTATATACTCAAATTGGTAGAATTTCAATAGATTATAGGGTTAAATCAAATATAGTTTCTGTAATATGAGGTACATATGATTTATTTATTACTAATTTTTAAAACCAATGTAGGACGCATCTGGAATATATAGGAATAATATTTACTCTTCTATAATGATCTGTAGAGCTGTCCAAACTTTTCTGCTATCCAAGCTATCCAAAGTTTTCAACTCTCGGACCAAAGAGTTTTTAATTGCTATAAGCCTTACTGAGCTAAACTGACCATTAACTACTGCTGTTGCTTTAAAGTTAATTACTCACGCACGAAACGCCACTCTCCGAAAACAATTTGATTTCATATTTAAGTAGTGAAGTTTACTTTTCCATAGAAACAGCTGCGCTTCTCACGATCGTACTCTGACCTGAATAAGTGGCTGGAGGCGTAGTTCTCAGGATTATTACAGTAAAAAATTGTAAAAATTCTAAGCCTTTTTATGCCTTAATTAAAAATACAAACAGATATAATGCATTAAAATACAAAGATATTTTTATTTTCGCCGTTATAAATCCCTTAGTGGGTAATTAAAGATCCGTTTATTCCGTGTACAAATTTTAATTTAAGTCCAAAGATGTTTATGAAAATATTTTTGGTATTTTGTTTTCGTAAAATGTAAAAGTTTGGTTAATATATAATATTTTTTTTGAAATAACTACTACTTAATTAACCAACAGATTACTTCTTCATTGATATTTCACAGCGACACCCGTTTCTTTTATAAGCAAAGTATAATTTTAAAATTCCCCGCTAGATGACAGTACTTTCTTAATTGTTATAATTTTTTCGCCGTAATAAGAAATTCATATTTATATATCAACAATAACCATTTCACCACTCTCTATTAATTCCAGCGCACGCTCGTGGGTGTACACCAATAAGGAAGATCATTCAAACTAGGGAAGTTTGAAAATCTTAAAATATATAACTTGTTAATTAAACTTTTCCCACGCGACGAGAATTTTAATAAGTCTTTCCAAATTTCACCATATGCGGAGTATATTGACATAATTACAGGATGTTTTATTTAATCATGAATTGCACAGTGTTTATAGGTAGCCTAGTGTGAGATATGTAAATATTTATAGAATAAAATGGTCGAATACTTATATGAATGAGGGAACTACTGTATAGACACAATACTAAATTTGATTAAGAGATAAAACGATTCATATATATATATATATATATATATATATATATATATATATATATATATATATATATATATATATATATATATATATCCTATACGACGGAACTCACTTTATAAATGATTGTATTTTACATCTTTCGCGATGCTATCTATTGCTGGCACCTCAGAAATATGCATATTCGATCGAGGAAAATTATTATTTTCATAATTAATATTAATGGGGTGATAATTTATAAGGGTGTGATGTTTGAAGAAGATATAATTTCACCGCATGCATAACGATATTTAAAACTTTGCTAGTTTCTAATGAAAAGCTGGTTATACTGATAAAGATTTAATCGAGAATAGAGCTGTCACTGAATAATTTAAACTGTTATCTTTACCATTCTCACAAAATGTATATATACATTTTATGAGAATGGTAACACAAAACGTATACACACATGTATATATATATATATATATATATATATATACACATATATGTGTACATATATATGTGTGTGTGTGTGGTGTGGTGTGTGTGTGTGGTGTATGTGCGTGTGTGCGTGTATGTGTATGTGTCTTCTAAACGTAGACTATGATATTTTGCTGAAAACTATAAAAAGTTAAACTTAAAAAAGCACAGGACCGCCACTCAATCCAATATCAAATACTATCAAAACGAAGTACGAATTAACTTTGTGCGCGAAGTTTACACTGACTGCGGAAAAATGAGTTTTTGTATTTATTATTAATGTATGTTACCGATGTGAGTTTCTTTATTCCCACGAAACGGCTCAACTGGTTTTAATGAATAAGGTGCCATCGTTATTGATTGTGTGATTATTTTGACTTGAAAGTATTCATATAAATTACGGACAGTTATGTAAACCTGACCCTTTATTAATTTTGCGTATTTAATCCTGCATAAGACGTCAAAAAATGCCACTTAAAGTCATTGTTATTATTTAAGGTGTACACAAGACGATAACATTCTTACTTTTTATCCACAATACGACACGTTTTTTGACAATATTATTTTAAGTTACGAACAATTACTTAAAGATGACCCTTTATTAATTGTGCATATTTGATCCTTCATAACACGTTAAAGAAAGTCACAAATCTTCGTTGCCATTCAAAGTTTTCACGATACGATAACATCCTCATTTATCATCCAGGATAATGTTCCTTTCTTGAAAAAAATCATACATATAAACGGTAGATGGTATTAGGATAGCGTTATGTATCAGTGACATCATGAAACTACCCATCATAGTTTCATTTATTATCACAAAAATTTCATTTAATAAAACATTAGGCAGCAAATGATATTTTATAAACATGTAAATACAGTTGTTCAACTTTATCGCATTAATCGCACGCTTAGAGATACACGAATTTTTCCTAAAAATAGATAAGATTGGTAGTGTATCATTTTCATTATCACGGACAAATCGACAAATAATTAACTTATTCTTTATTTCAATAGTCATTTTAATGTTCTCTATATTGACATCTCTAGATTAGTATATTTTATTTCAGTATTTAGGTCTAGCAAATTGTGTTATTTATTCAATATTTTAATTGAATAACATAACGTATAACATTTGGAATCTATCCAAAGCAAAGAGGATTGAGAATCTAAATGGCCCTCTATAAAACAGGCATAAAACAAGAATATTATCCTTCCCTTGTTATCATCGGATTTCCATTAAACGATGTCGTCCATATAATATTCCATACGTATTGTCGGACAACATCGCGTCACGTAGAGAGATCCTCTAACAGTATTATTTATATTGCTCATCAAATCCCTCAGCCTCTTTTCACAATCGAGCGGTACTTAATTGCCCTAATGCGAGTGATTTTCTCGATACGACCCACGCGAGGCGACTGACATCAATAAAGAAAGATGATTATTGAGCGTCTTCATTCCATATTCTAATCGTTTATGACGATTTTTTATTCGCCATCTGATGCCAATTTTGATGCTAATTAGAGTGATAAATTCGCTTAATGCCTGACTGTGGCTGTTATGAGAATGAATTGATTTTTTTATTGGTTTTGCTGCAAAGATAAATGAAAATTATGTTTACTGTATTCGATTTAGAGCTTTCATCAGATCCGATAACTTTCTTATAAAAATTCACAAAAACATCAGTTACGTGTATAATGATCCAAAGACCCAACGAAATTTCATCTTTTTTATGTAATAATATTATCTAAGAACGGATCATACATAAAATAACTAATAGTTCGTGCGAATACTCAAATCTCAACTCATCGGTCTTACAGTGGGCAGCGTGAGTGTATTACTTGCCTTATGTTAGGACATTTTTGATGGTGCTAATCAAAAGACAAACTTGTTTTATGTTGCATATCACCCGGAAAATAGGAATTGAAGACATCAAATTTCTGTTCTGATTAAAGCATAGACAGTGCTAATTATAAATACTATTTATATATATATATATATATATATATATATATATATATGTATAATATTCTATATTCCCAATTTATTTATTAATATGAAAACATATTTAACTCTGGTGGACACCTGCGTCAACTACCAGCAGATATCTTCTTCCTCTTCTATAGATTATTTTCATTCTTAGAATATTGGATAATTACTAACACTTTATCTAAAATTGATTGTCAATAACACATAGAAATGATGCGATAGTAGTAGCTGCCAATGGTTAGTTAGCTGTTAGCCGTTGAGGAGTTAGTTTCTCCAAGTCCGAAGTCCAATAGCAGATTTTGCAAAGTAATAATTAACGTAACAACTAACCAGTAGCACACGATTGAATCACGTTCGATTTACTACCATCCGTTAAGGGGTTGTATTATTCATATACAGAACTCAACATCATGCACTGACCTGGTCGATGGTGCAGATATTTTGCAGATTTATCACATAAGGAGTTCCATTGCTCATCTCCAGAATGCATCATCAGACTCTCACATGATCGAAAGTGTAATTATTTTGTAAATTAACAACTACCAGTAAAAATATGTTAAATAACGTTTAATTTATTACCATCCCATAGGGAGTTCCATTATTCATCTCCAGAACTTACCATGAGACTCCGATCTGGTCGACGGTGTAGTTATTTACGAGACCTAGACGGCGGTATTTATTTTATTTTTATAAAATAAATACTGCCGTCTAGTATATATATATATATATATATATATATATATATATATATATATATATATATATATATTACTCCTGAAGAAACGATTTTCATATTTTGCTAAATATGAAAATCGATTCTCAAGGGGGATAGGCCAAAAAACTTTTTCTAATAGTTCACACACCCCTAAATTTTCGAAACAATACTTTCGAGTTTCAGATATATATATATAAACATATTTGAATTAATGATGTCCCGAATTTTTTTGCTGCCTCAAATTTCAAGCTCTACATATGTCAGCCGGTGTCTGACAAAAATGGCTGAGACGCCAAACACATAGACACGTGAATGATCTTACTTATAAGGAATCCGTTTTTTCTTTTGAGATACACAACACTAAAAAAATCTGAGAAAGTTTTGAAAATATCTTAAGAAAGCCGTTATGACAATTTAGTCATATTGATGACGGTCATAATAGTAATGGTCATTTCTTTGTTTGTGCATTTCTTCATAATGGTAATTGATCGTATTTTGACTATTCAAGTTTCATTGGTGCGTACTCAGTTATTCACTGGTTACAAAAGTTTCGTTTCGTAATTAGTAGCACAATATATATATATATATATATATATATATATATATATATATATATATATATATATATATATATATATATATATATATAATATATATATATATATATATATATATATATATATGCTTTCACTGCTGGCCAAGGGCAACACGTCATACTTATAGCTGCAGATATACTGTCAACATTAGCATGTCGGTGACGAGAACCCATAAGATTTTCCCTACCTAATATCGCTCAACGCATGTAAAGAAATGTTCACTTCAAAAATGCGGTTTGACGTGTTTACCAATGACATCTTTTATTTCTTAAAATAAAAGTTTTCAACGAGCGTTGTAAGTTTAATGGTCTCCGGAGGTTAAAAGGTATGCATTTCTACAGAAAATCGTTTCATGGAATGATTTTGAGAAAAATTTAAATCAAATAAGGTCCCATATTAATTTGTTCAAGATCTTTTGATGGACTCTATAGATGGACAATAGAACTCTTCAATAGAGGACAGTACACTGTACGGGATTAAGGCATTTTTTAAAGGCTAGTCAAACTTTTGTGTATCAAGTTGAGGTAGTGAACAGGATCACAAATGCTGTCCTTATATAGGGTACTGTTTGTGCGAGCCTTTATTTATGATAAAATGCACTCACATTTCTCAACATTTATTTGGCTGTAATTATACCTGAGCACGCCACTTGAACCACTTGTGCAATTGATCATGTGTACCAAAATGTGCAATTGATCATGTGCACTAAAATGTCTTTTTTTATATAAATATTCAAACATATAAAGTAATTAAAGTTTAAATTTTGCATCAAATTATAACTCAAAGAGTGTACACTCTATATGAACAGACTCAATTATCAGTTTGGCACCATGTAACATCATCATGAGTTTAACCGAGGGTTTAGTCATAATTTTGTAAAACCAATAACGTTGTAATTTCATTGAAAGTTTAAACCCTAGATTATTTTTACAGAAAAGAACCAATTATTTTTATAGTCCTCACACAAATTTAAAATAAAATCATAATTCTGTTGACAAATATCCAAAATTGGTAAGTGTAGTGAAAAATAATTTCTACTCTTATCTTTATTATCTAGATTGCTTACAGTTTTATTGTAATTTTGAGAATAAAAGAGAGTTATAAAAAATTTCAAGCCTGTTTTCATTCTTTTTTGAACTGTGGAAAACTAAAGGCATGTCATTAATACATTTCTAGAACTGATAAGTTAATAGTTTCAAAGTGATGCCCTTCATTTTGAGAAGTTATTAACTATATTATTAATTTCTAATTGATATGTTGAAATTCAATTATTTTAAAGCTGAAGTATATATATGCATATAGACAGAAGAAGTATGAAAATTTATGGCATTATGTTTTTATTTATTTATTTATTTCATATGAAAAAAAAACAAATATAAGTCATCACATTATAACAATATATGAGGTTTATACTAGGCAGACTTGTATCCTAACATTCCCACATCCAAACACTAACCTACCTAGAGTTTTGATGCATATGAAGATTGATTAAAAACCATCAGCAGTAGATGGATTAAAAATTTATATGAAAATAATTGAATAATTTGAAGTAACAACAATTGTTAATAAGAATAGACTAATACAAATTACAATCATTTAAATAACAATGGTCAAGGAGAATACGGATATTCATCATCATATATCATCATACATTCTCAACCATTTTGATGTAGGCCTCCTTCAATTTGCACCACTCGATTCTATTTTGGGCTGTCTGCATACTGTTTGTTCCCGTCACTTTCATTATATCATCCTTCCATCTCATTTACGGCCACCCGACTGATCTTTTGCAGTCCCGAGGTCTCCACTTCAAGAGAATTTTGCACCATGAATCCGACTTTCGAGCAATGTGACCGGTCCACTGCCATTTAAGTTTTGCCCCTCTCTTTGTAATGTCAGCTACTTTGCACTGTGTCCGAAGCCACTTATTTGTTTTGCGATCCTTTAAGGAGATTCCTACCAACCTTCTTCCCATCGCCCCATGATCAATAATAAGCTTTTGCAGGCTTTTGTTATTACCCAAGTTTCGGTTCCATAAGTGAGGACCGGTAGTACACACTGATTGAATATGCTTGCTTTTAAGCTGTTCTTTATGTTCATCTTAAAGGCGAACTCGAGTTTGGAGAAGGCTGCCCATCCCAGCCGTATGTGTCTGTCTACTTCGTTGAACTGGTTCTTTTTACCCATTCGCAGTTCTTGGCCAAAGTATACGTACTTATTTATGAGCTCAAGTATAGCACCTTCCACATTTATAGTATAGTTAGTCGAGTATAATTCCTTCCACGAATATTCATAGATAAAATTAATTTATCTTTATTAACGGAATGAACTCTTAATAGTGTAGAAACGGACAGCCTGTATTGAGATGGTGAACCAGCAAAAATGATGACGGAATAGAACAGCTTGTCGCAAGCATGGAAGTTGTGTGAAAGTATGTTTTTAACCTATAGGGGACGAAAAAAAAATACTTATTCTGTAATTTAATTACTCCCTGCAAATAAAAAATAATTGTATTACTACAAATCATAAGCCTCCATTTCATATTTAAAAACCTGTCAAGCAAGAGTAGAACTCGCCCTACTTTGACACATAGAAGTTTTGTTAATCTCTATACAAATATTGATTATTATCCACGTAAATATATTGCCTACTACATCTTTCAGGGGTGTAAATCATGATGCATATTTAAAAAATTATAAGAACTAGGATAATCGCTTTTCGTTTTCTATTATATCCTAGTCCGATTTTACCAACCCCGTTTTCTTCATGGCTTTTTGACTCAGTCGTTTCGAAAGGGGGAGAGGGGGTGTATGCTATATTATCGCATATTATTTAGAATATCTTTTTAAATATGCAATTTAAAATTATGAAAAAATATTTTTGTATTTCTCTTAACCATCTCATATATCAGCTCTATAAAATAAAAAAATTAAGACTTTTTACATTATGTCATGTAGATATTAGTATTTAAAAAAATTAGTTGAAAATACGTAGGTTAGTAATACGTACTACTCTTCCAACATTATTAAATTAAGTTTCTACATTGCGCGGTTTCCAAACAAATGCATAGTGAGTTTAGAAAAAAATAAATATACTGTCTATTATATCTTTCATAGGCGTACAACACAGTGCATGTTTAAAAAAAATTCACATCATCAATGAATGTTTTCTTATAATCTTTCGGAAATATTTTTGTGCATAATTTTCAATGAAGACATTTTTGGGAAAATATACATGTAATTTTTGGTGTAATATCATAATTTGAAAACCCTTATAACAATATAAATAATTTGGAAACCTCTATAACTAGCCCTTTCAAACCACATCCCACACTGCATAGGGAAATAAATACACCCAAAATTTTCAAAAAAATATTTGCCAGTTTTAGCCATTAAGATATGTGAGGATTAATATATTTTATTACTATGCCATATTGTCAAATTTCCCCTCGTTACTAGTAAATTTCGAGTTTCTAAAACACTTTCTAAGAAAAACGGATGTGACCGACGGATGGACAGACACGTTAGTGACTTTATAAGGGATCCGTTTTTCTTTTTGAGACACGAACGGCTATAAATGTAAAAACTAAAGGAGTTATTTTACTTTATTACTCAATTTTGCCTTAACAATTCAGGACGAACACCCATAGTCATGGTCTTCATTTTCATATAAAAAGTGTTAATAGAGTGTGCTGGATAGACTAAACTTCTACAATGGTTTCATTGTGATTCCTCAAACAAAACATTAGATATACTAAAATTAATAGCACGTGCAGTGATGATGACACTTTTTTCCATGACATGAAACATAGTAAAGTTTTTTAACTAAAATAATTACAGCTGTATAATGGTCTTAATTGCATATTGTTATAATGCAAATATTACTAATTATTAATTGCTTATTACCATACAAATCAAAATTGTCATTTAAGAAATTTACACACAAAACTATGACGTCCAAATTCGCGAAACATAAAAAACTAACGAACAGTGTGTGTACGACATTGTTCTTTATTCAAAAACAACCAATAGATGGCGTTTGTACAAAACAGCATGTTGGTAAAAGTGTCACTCGGCGTTTCATGTATGTTCTAAAAATATATGAGAATGTCGTTTCCCAAATAGTTGCTGATTCATCTGTCCATGTCGCAAAATTGGAGCGGAGTGAATTACGTACGAAAATATTTTATATAGAGTGATTGCTTTAGCTAAAAGAATGATTATAATAAAAGCGATCTATCTGTAGGTTTATTCGTCAATCACACATATTCCACTGGACGGATTTTGATGAAATTTAATATGATAATAGTTTATACCCAAGAGCAATATATGAAATAAATGAAAAAAAAACAATTCTAATAACTTTTCTTATTCCGAATTTCACGCGAATGAAACTGTGGAGTGCAACTAGTGTTATGTAATATTTTTTTGACAAAAATAAACCATCAAAGGTTAGTCAAATTAATTTCGATATGGTCCGAGCTCGCGCTACGACGACCTGATTCCTTAGCCGACAAACTTCCACTCATTTGCATTGGGTACGAAATAAGCCACGCACATTCGTGGAAATATAATTTAAGTTCAATTTTATCGCAATTCCAAATTAAACAGATTCAGGCGAAGCGAAACTTCTTATTTGTAATTAGTTCGTAACAGCGTTTGCAGATAAACAAATATTCGGAGATACGCCTCTTGTTGTGGTTATAAATTCGCGCCTAATAAAGCAGACAAACGGAGGCTCTCAAAAATTATCTGAAGCGAATTGGGCTCTAAAATTATATTCGAGTATTAAAGTCAATTATTTTTCTTACCTTATTTAATATTCCTAATATTTTTAGCATTCATTTATATCTATCATATTAAGATTAAAATATATACTTTTCATCTATTTTTAAAACCCCAGTGCCAGATGTTTTCTCTATTTGTATCATTTTTGTAATCAAATCTATATGCTTTATCTGATCAATCTGATCTAATCAATCTTTGAATCTTTGCTAAGAATCCACCTGAAGATGTTGTAATAAAATGAAACCTAGGTCGTAGTAAAGAACTTAAAGAAAGTAGAAATAATGCTACATCACGTAGTTTCATTTAATTATGTTTAATTGTGATGCAATTTCTTGTTTAGGTTGATGTGAAGTTTTTTTAATTTTATATACTGAAGCCAAGACGAATTTTTTGAACAAAATATTACCAAAGAGACAATACTTGGGGTAAATTTAGTGAAATATTAAATTACTTAATCAGATTAAATGTAAGACTGAAACAAAAGAAGATCTGAAACTACAATCAGCCAAACTAATCGAAAAACTTCGGCTAATAGCAAAAGAGGCCACTCTGTAATCATGAGAGCTAACACAACACGAAGCTAACTTTTTCTTTAATAAAAGAAAAAAGAAGTGGTATTTGGCATAGATTAAGTAATGCTATACGTAAGAGAGAATTTAATCGAATAAATAAACAAAGAAATTAAATGTTTAAAAAATTTAAACGGAATAGCTTTGGAAATTATTTGACTGATCTAAGCCCGGAATTAGTTCACAAAGGAAGTCCGGAATTAGTTCCCTATACCACCTATTAATAACGCACAATCAAAATCAATGGACAAGACGCAGTGATCAAAAATCTGAAGTGTTCACAAATAATTTAGTATTTTCAACGTGTTTCAGCTAGACAATATTCAATCGACAGTGGATACGATACCTTATTTACAAGTTGAGCAAATTAGTGCTGAAGAATTACTGTCAATTGCTGGAATCGTACCCATATAAAAGAAAATCTACAGTACCCCAAGGAGAAGCTTTTGCAAAGTTCTATCCCTTAAGTCTATAAGGTCTCTTACGTGTCTGCCCATTCTTCCATAACGCCGTTTTTCTCAGGAATCGCTTGACACGGAAATATAAAATTTGTCACAGTAAAAAAACATCACAAAAACAACTCAATAGTCAAAACAAAAAATATTAATTGGAAATTTTTCAGCAAGTGAAATACATGAATTTCTTTTTTTTAATACGTTTATGTTGTGGAGTATCGTTCGAAAGCCCTTGTTATAAGGGCCCCATAAATATTTTTTACATATTTTTTCACAAATTTTATCCTCAGACATACATTGATAAATATGCAAATTAAATAATTTCATCGCCCTACCCCTAATCGTTTCTCTTCCTGCCCCCTTATTTTCGAATTTGTTCAATCAAGAATTATAAAAAAACATGGGTTTTTCGACGTCCATGCAAATATTGTGGAAAAACTGAAGCGATGATTACAGGTAATGTAATTTTTGAAATATGCACCATGTTTTTACGCCTTTCAAAACATAATAGACGATTTTACCAATATTCACAGCCGATTTTCTTAGAAACTACATAACGTTGAAACTTGCAATTTGGCATAGTAATTTATGCTATTAATCAACATATTCTTCACTATTTAACCTTTTCAAATATTCACACCAAATTTATAGGGAGGGTAAATAAGAGTCTTACAATTTCTTTTTTTTTTAATTTTAATAAATCATTTAGACTATCGTTTGAAAGGGGTTGTTATGACGAGTACAAAAGCATTTTCTTTCATCATTTTAAATTTATAAATATATTCCAACAACAATGCAAAATTAAAGCATAAGCTCCACCTCCTTTATTTTCGGAACTATTTAGCGGAAAATCGTTAAAAACAGGGTTGGTGAATCCTAACTAGAAAATTATAGGGAAACTACATTGATTATTCTAGTATATTCAATGACCGATGATTTCTAGTATATTCAATGACCGATAGTGAAAAATGCCCAAGTTCGGCCATTTTCAACCATATCAAAAAACAACCACAGTGCATGATGGGAAACTCGAAACTTCTACCGCACGAAGACATTAGTTATATATTGTATATAGTTTTGGCAGCAAGGTGATAAATACGGACACACACACACACGTGTGTGCGTACGTGCGATCGTGCGTGGCTGTGTGAGCGTGTGTGTGTATGCGTGATTGTATGTGTGTGTGTATTTATATGTGTATACAGATATATAGATATTTTTACTTTATATTATCACTTATGGACCATACATAAATGTGAGTAATCATGTAAGTATTCCGTTTTAGGTATAGAACCCTAAAAAATCTTCAAAATGGTTTAAATTTCTTATTTTATACACCACAAAGAAAAAAAAATAAAATCACTCAGGTGTCCATACAACTGTTTATCGGACACAGCCGTTTTTTCCAGTAACCTTTTGACGTAGAAACTTCAAATCGGCTTTTTGGTCAAACGTAATAACTCAATAGCTGCACATAAAATAACGCAAGGATACTTTAGAAATAGTAAATGAAGTGATTTTTTTAAATTTATTTATTGAGTAGTGCATCAATTTAAAAAGGAAATTATAAGGATTTGTTTACAATTTTACTATAGATAATTCTAGATATATTGATAAAAATCTCTCGACACAGAGAATTTAAATTACTGACTGCCATTATAGTATTCTGATCTGCATATATTTCAATAACCGAGTGTTGAGTTTAAAACTGAATGTTAGAAGGGCGAAGAATTAATCGAAAATTTCATTTTTTAATTTTATATTTGATATTAATAGAAGGAAGAAGTTTTAAAAATTTCAAAGAATCTGAGAATTTTATGTAAGATAATTCTAGAGATTCTATTGAAAATGACTCAAAAATATGTAACGTTTCCGCCTGCACTCCTCTGCCGCTTTCCTCTATGAAACTACTAAAAGAGATTCTCTTCAAATTTCCCGCCTTAAGATGTTATCACACAATGAAACTTACAGTATTATTAAACCTGTGTAAGATATGCTAGGCAATATATTTAGATGATGGAAAATAATATGAACTATAGATACGGTTAAAAGATATAGCCGACTTTTAAATCGTTTCGATATTATTCCATTTACAACAAACGCTGCCTATTAATAATTATGTCGGACCTTAAGTTCCGAATATTAAGATAAGACGCGACTTTGTGCAAAGTTCAATATTCAGCGCGCGTTTTATTGTATGTCGTTTAGATAAATTGTTCATCTTTTGCGAGCCCCCACCTGTTGAGACCAGAATCTTTCATTATGATGACAAACAGTATTAAAGGAATTGATCTGGGAATAATTACGTGGACAATACTAAAGAATTAAGTATCATATTATCTACAATCTGCCTTCTTCTAAACTAATATAAAAAAATTAAATGTTTTTTCATACATTTGTATTTGAAACATTTTTAGAGTTTCATGCTATAAGAGGAAAAATGGTATACAAAGTTTCATAAGATCACTCACGTTCGCCGGTCTGTATGTCACAACCGTTTTCTCAGAAACCGCTTGGCGTATAAACTTGAAATTTGACATAACAATAAAGAATATTAACCGCTACATATGATAATAGAAAAAAATCACTTCGTTTACTATTTCTAAAATATCCTAACACTCTAAAATATTCATATGGAAACATATCAAATATCATATTTATACGGTCTACTTACGTGAACAAAATATTTTTTAATTCGGTATATTGTTTTCGTACGTTGAAATGACCAGTTATATGGATCTTATAATATTTTTTGCTTAGTTTTAGATGATACAACTTTGGTCGTTTTTAATGTTTAATGAAATATACTGCAAAATCTGCAAAATATATATCCCCTTACTCATCTATATTAGATATTATCCAATATTTATTACATTGGGGGTCCATTAATAAAGTAATATACTGGATTTATGATATCCGTTGATTTATAGTAAATAACGTATTTTTACTTCAAACGAGGTGCGTATACCTCACCCCTGATGCGCGAAGCGAACTCCCACTTGGCCTCTTTTATATAATGTGCTGATATATACACGAGCATAAACATACGGAGAAGTTACAAATAATTTTATTTATTATTTTTCTGTCTGTCTTTCTTTCTCCTTGATGTAAATAAATTAAATTTTTTTTCTTAACTCGCCATACAATATATTCTTAAAAAAATCATTTTCATTTCAGTTTTTCAAAAAAGCTCAACAAATAGCTTAGTCGGTGGTGCAACATATTTCCAAAAATTACTAAATGGGTGAAGAAGCCTGAAAAAAGTTGCGAAAAAAACTAATCGAGTCTTTTATAATAAAAATAATTTCAAAATTTTATCAGCCTCGTGCGCTCCAAAAAATTTCAATTTTATAAGGCAGTATCGGCCACATAGCTGGGTGTATTTTGGGTGCAAAAATGTCTGCCTATAATGAATGAAATGAATCTCATTTGTGACTTACGATGAACTCAATTTTACATTTTAAGCATAATTAAATTTGTTACTTCATGACGTCATGTGGGACGCTGATATAAAACATGTATGCACTCACTAAAGCATAATAAAGTACCACAACACAAGCATACTTACATTTGCAGATTAAATTTGCAAACTAAACTGCAAATAATAACGGTTTAACTTCGGCAGATTCTTAAAATGCAAACTTTAACGAACCGCGACGTTCCGACGCGGACGTAACTAAGCGCGGGTGAGATCGCATAAAGTTCTCGGGTCCAGTCGTCGATCGTACACGGCGCCGGACATATCAATTTGCATTACAAAACCATACTATACTGCTCGACCCAGCTCAGCGTCGCGGGCCGACCGCGCCGCCGACACACAAGTGAAATATATATTCAAAACTTACGCAAACGCAATTTTTCTCCATATTTTAGTTGAAAAAGCACGCAGTGGACGAGAGAAAATATTTGTAGAATCCTTCAACTACTATAAATAAAATTAAAGGTTCGTCGGGGGAAATCAACGGATCCTCCCTTAGAAATGGACTCACCTTTTAGAAATGTTTCAACAGCAATCGGTCGCGGCGCGGCCGCTTTGATCTCCGACTGCGCTGATGAATTCAATGATAAACATGTAAACCAGGCGTTTTTGATATCTGAACGTGTTTTATAGATGAAAGTTGAACAACCTTAGATATTTAGCGCATTAGGCCATAAGTATGTTACATTGATTTTATACAATTGGCTTTTCCAATTTGTATAAGTCTCATATCTCTTTTTTCTCTCTGTGCCGTTTTTCTCTTCGCGATTTTACTAGAGATTATGTAAAGACTCTCTTAGTCTTACTTAGCATTGCATCGAAAAAACTATACAAAAAATAAAAGTAAAAAAAAATTAAAATTTCGCTTTGGATTTTCGCTTTTTATTCTTTACGATCCGTATATTTCCGTTGCTTAAATAACACTAAATATAACATATGCGCAACGAAATTCGTCTTATATACCTTCGAGTATCAAAATTTCTAGATTATGACATGTACCATTTCCAACTCAAAACATTTTTCATACACATGCGCCGACGTTCATCTTATATTCCTTCGAAGATTAAAATTTCTAGATTATGGAACGTAAATTTTCAAAAAGGAGCACTTTCTCAATTCGACCGTTTTTTTAATATATTACCTCATATCTGCTGTATTTATCAAATGATTTAGATGATTCTTTTTTTATTTGAAAGGATGTTTTAATGGAATATTCCCATGAATTGGTTAGAATCTGGCTATGGTAATTGATTAAACATAACATTCCTCAGCACTGAACAGAACAGATGCCGTGATCGCGTTTGAACCATATAAATCTAATGACAGTCTAATAAGCCGCGACTCTAACCCAAATCCCATCACAATAATGAAGCCAAGAAGAGCTGACAGTAATGAGGATATACTAAACAAGTTTGGACTCATTTGACTTGTCTTGACGTACCAAGACAGTGAACAGGTATGTAAGTATCATAAGAGTACGTACAAAGGTGAGAAATTTCGTTCTTTAATTATTTTCTTTATTTTAACTTCACGTTCTAACTCCGCAGTCATATTTCCAACTCCTCAGGCCTGATGTTGCAGGGGTACTGCTTGCCTAAATCGAGAGAATTAAAGATCTGCCGTTTTTATATTAGTATTGTGGGTCTCACGCAAATACTCTGTCACTAAACTCCGGATTTTGAACTGCTCACTCTTAATGCTGCAGAGTTGTTGTAAGGGTTTTACCTGCCTAAACCATATAACTTGACGATCTGCCGTTTTTTTTAAGTAGCATTGTAGATCTGATGTAAAAACTCTATCGTTAAACTAAGGGTTCCAACTCCTCAGTCCTAATGCTACAGAGGTAATGTTTGCCTAAACTGTAAAATGTCAGAAACTGCTGTTGTTAAAGTAGTATTGTAGGTCTCGAGCAGAAATTCTGCCATTGAATTATTAGTTCCAACTCCTCAGTCTCGATACAATAGGGATATTACCTGCTTAAATTGTGCGATTTGAGAATTTATTTTTTTTAAAGTAGTATTTTTTTTAGTATTATGAGTACCAGGTAGAGACTCTGTCATTGATCTCCGGGTTCCAATTCTACAGTTCTGAAGCTGCGTTAATACTGCCTGCTTAAATCTCGAGACATGTGGAGCTGCTATTTTTACATTAGTATTTTGGATCTCAAGTGGAGACACTGCCATTGTAATAAATAAATATATTTCAGTTTTAATGCTATAGGGTTACTGCTTTTCCTAAACCTAAATGCTACAGGGCTACTGCTTTTCCTAAAACATGAACAGAGACTCTGTTTTTGAACTGCAGGGTCTCACTCCTCAGTTATATTTCAGGAAGTTACTCGAAATTTGGTACAGCGATAAACATAATAACCCTCATCATTTTCATTAGTTAAAACAAAAGCATATATATGCGAATTTTAAACCGATAGACTGACGGCCTTTACAGACTAGTAGATATATGTGTTTTATTTGTTTCTTTTTGAAGTATAAGACATTTCAAGACAAGTCCCAAATGAAAGAAATGAATTTGGTTGTTCGCAGAAAGTGCTTTATATTTATTTCCAAAAAATCTGGAGGATACATTTTGTGCAAAATTTAATTCTAAATATTTGCATTTCTATGTCTAAGGATATGGAATGATGTTTATTAGGCGCGCGGCGTTAAAATTATTAGCGTTTTATAAGTTGCTACCTGTCTGTCTGAGCCCTAATATCAGAAACAACTGAATGGATTTTATTTTAATTCCCACTAGGTAATAGATTGTTTCCCGAGGGAGGTTTACATATATAATTTATGAAATATTGTATAAATTTACTAACCTGTGACGATTTTTCTTGAGAAAGTGGCAAAAAATTTAATTACCTATGTGTTTTCTTCATGTGCACTGGGCATACGTTTAGAGATGCATGAAAATAATATACGGCAATATTGTCAACCTGAACGAATTCGAGAACATTAGATAAATTTAAGATTTTTCAGAACATTAGAAATTAATGTCACTTTTCCAGTAAATTTCCGAGCAATGAAAAATTAATTTTTATCCGTTTAGATTTACGTGTTACTTTTGGTAACTAGAGGAAGTAAGTACTATTCTTCATACTAATTCATTTTGACCAATAATTCAGATGTTATGAGAATATCTTTGTTACACGCAGAAGGAATACCCTTCACTGTGTAATATAATGCAAGGACCACCGTTCCGTTCGTGTGTGTGGGCTAATCTTAGAAGCTACTGAAGGGTTTTTGTTGCAGCTCTTATACGTAATTATAAATATATTAAAGTATATTTTATAAAAAATTTAAATAAATTAGTCGTCCTACAACATTGGAGCCACCAAAAATCCACCGTTTGTGTGTTTTCCTAGTTCGTGCTGCGTAAACTTTATGAATGCTTAACGACAAAATATGTTAAGACGTTTCAAATAGTTTTATAAAAACTGTATATTACTTACTAAATTTAACCTGCACTATCATAAAACAAGTGATGGAATGTTCAATGAGAGTCGTTTAGACAGGAAAAATGAAATCCAATTCCGTACTATTGAAATCCGTCCGTGAAATTCAATTCGTTTAATGCAGTCAATTGTTATGATAATCACCACTTACGAATTATTTACATGCATCGATTTGAATTTATAGTTTATATTTTACAAGATTGTCTTTGAATAAGCGCAACGAATTCGCACCCTTAATTTATGTGTTTATAGGGAGGATTCCCACTAACGCATCGACGCGAAACCATCGATCACGCTTGCTCCTGTGACACCATCTGCTGTAGCCATCGAATGATTATATCATGTGATCAGAGTCTTCCCTTGGAAAATAGGCACAAATACTTAAAGTCAAAATAAAACGTACTTTTCATCACCATTGCTCAATTACATAATGCACACAGACAGGAATTTAGTAATAACAATATGTTCAAATAGCTAGTTTCAAGATTTTTATTTTCGGAAAGTTCGTAAGTACGGCCAGTTGTACGTATCACGAGTAACATCTTAACATAATCTGTTCATTGTGGTAACTAGGGGAGAGGTACACAACGTTGTGTATCAAGGAATATTTTAATCAATATTCATATCTATACTAAGATGTACCCGCACGAACATGAACTGGATAGCTGGAACTTTATACGCCTAGCAATATACCAAAAATGAAAATCACTTCCTTGCATTATTGTTATATATATATATATATATATATATATATATATATATATATATATATGTATATGTATATATATTAAATATATATGTATATATATATATATATATATATGTATATATATACATATATATATATTTATGTACATATGTAGGCTCATGTTTAACAAGCAAGTAAATGCAACGGAAATGTTCTGTTTATTTGCGAAAGGCGAACGTTTTTGACAAGAAAATTGACCTACAAGTAAAATATATGTGTATGCAGAGCTTAAAAAAGAATGCACCTATTACCCATACAGGTGATTTTCTACATTAAATTGAGTAAAAATTATTAGCGGAGTATAGGACAATTCTCAATAGTTTCTGAAAATTCAGTGTCAAAATTGCGGAGAATTGAAATAAAAGTTTATTTTTATTTACTGAAATGCGCTTTAAATACATTTACTTTGATGTATACGATCAGCTATATGAATAAGATTAAACGTTCTTTGTAACATTAAACTTTGTTACTATAAATCAGGAGTTAATACAAAAACTCTACAAATAAATATCTAAATTATTATAAAGGGAAGTTGCCAAACTTTATATATTAATTTCTAAGATATTGTACTGTACATATTGACAAAAGAAGTTTTACTCTCAAAATAAGTGAGTATAACCTTTTTAATAAAGAATGTCTGACTTTAACCCTAACTTTTCTAAAGTAAACTTTTGTATTGATAGATGAATCGCAGAGGATTTATTCCACAGTGTTTCACCAAGACGTAACCCTATCTTAACCTATCTTAAAGCATCTATCAACTAATCTGTATTAGTTGGTGCTTGCAACAATGTTTTCTTGTTGCTTACAAGTGCAGTTACTTTGTGATTAACGAAAAAAATTGGATAATCTCGTTTCGTGTGTGAACATTTGAAATGTGACTGTTGACTTATTAAACTCATTTAAACATAATGCAAAAAATAAATATATACCACTAATATACTAAAATCATGTAACTATCAAAATACTGAAATCATGTAACTATCCGTAAGTACATAATAATTGCATGGCAATAAAAATATATTGCCATGCAATTATTTAAGTAAAAATATACCGCCTTTACTTCGCTAGCAACAAAGCAATAAATGTTCACGTATTGAATAGTACGGTTATATTTTTAAACTAGTCATTAACACAACTTGCAGTTAAGGCTATTATTTATATACTTAAACTGATACTGTGCATTTAGGTTATTTCGATAAATACAATTTTTTAAATAAAGAAATAGAATTGGAAAATCCCCAATTAATTTTATCAACTTTTTTTTAATTATGAATACAAACGTTAAGAACGTTCAATAAAAGATAGACATGTAGTATCACAAACTTCTTTGTAAATCCCGTTGAGGTACATAACCCGTTCTTAAACCATTTTTTTATGACTGCAACGGCCTGCTCAGGCAACGTCAAGAAAGGGTCAATTTAGTCGTTTTTCTCCAGTTCGAGTTACAAATATTACTATATTGGAAGAAACTCTAAATTTTAAGGATAAAAATTAACCTATGTCTGTTTAAAATAATGTAGTTTCCTGCTTGTGACAGAGTTATGTTTAGATACTCACAATTGGTAGTATCCCGATAGATTATAGGGTTATATCCAATATTGTTTCTGTATCAAGAGACACATGTAATTTATTGATTACTCCTTTTTAATACCAATGTAGGACGCGGCTGAAATATATTAGGCATAATATTTAGTCTTTCATAATGATCTTGTAGAGCAGTGTAAACTTTTCTGATATCCAAAGTTTTCAACTCTCGGACCAAAGATTTGTTTTAATTTTTATAAGCCAACGAGTCCGACGTTACCGAGCTAAAGTGACTATTAACTACTACTGTTACGTTAAAGTTAATTACTCGCGCTACTAAACGCCGCTCTCCGAGAACAATTATGGCTCCTATTTAATTATTGAAGTTTTTTTTCTGCAAAAGCAGTTCCACTTTTCGCGATCATGCTCTGACTTGAATAAGTGGCCGAGCAAAAAATTTTAATAATTCTGAAAACTAAATCTTTTTATGCCTTAATTAAAAAGCTTAACAGTTATAATGGGTCAACATGCAAATATACTTTTGTTCTTGCCGACATAAATCCCTCAGTGGTCATTTAAGAATAGATTTAGTTCGTTTACGAGATCTAATTAAAGTCCAAGAATGTTTGAAGAAGTTAATTAATATTTAATATTTATTTGAATTAACTACTACTTAATTAAATAACAGCTTACTTCTTTATTAATTCACAGCGACACCTTTTCCGCTAATGGCGGTATTGTGTTTGTTGTTATTATTTTTATCATAATAAGACATTTATATTAATATATTGAAAGGCTACCCTAAGTGAGAAAGTTCAATTATTAATATATGTAACTTGTTAACAAAACTTTTCCCGCGAGAAAAGAAATTTAACACACGTTTTAATAATCTTTTCCAAATTTCACCATATGCGGGGTATGTTGACATAACCATAAGAAGTTTTAATTGATCATCACTAACAAAATGATTATAGGGAGCCTGATGTGAAAAATAAAGATTTAAAAAATAAAGTGACAAATCACCTAACATGAATGAATGAATTACTATTTAGACAAAATACCAAATTTAGCTAAGAGAAAAAAAAAATTATTTATTTCGAACATTAATACACATAAACAAATATACATGTGGTGGATTTAATGCTACAAAAGCAATCTCTTTCAGTTATTTATAAAGGTTATATCAAAAAAATCAATAATGCGATGGAGTGTAAAATATGTTCATAATTTCATAATCCTATTCTTCTGTAGAATTACCAAATCAAAATATAAGCTCTTTAATTAGAAAGAAATAACACTACACCAAAAAAGAAATTATTATAATTCTAGTTACAGCACGACATGTAATGGAGAGCAAGATGAAATTAGGGAAGGTAGATATAAGGTATTATAAGGGGAAAGAACTTTTGAGGTGACCTTTGGAACATTTACAGAAGACCAGTTCCTGGTGTCAGTAACTAAGCGATTGTAAAGTTTTACAGATTAGATAGAGAAGGACTTTTCATAAAAAATGGTTGTAGGTTTGAGAGACGAGACTAATCAACTTTTCACAGCGTGGCTCCAGACCGTGAACAGACAAGTAACAGAATCTGCTACTAACATATATTTAATATTTAGATTTTTCACAGTATTGTAAAGAAATTTATGAACTACATGCTCATAAATTCGTTTACGTCGATCATTTAACTAATTCCATATTTTTGACTTATAATTAATTTATGAGATAAATGTCGATATAATTATAAACCGAAAAAATGAAGAAAAGGAAAGACATGATAATTAGATAACACAAATATATGGTTGGATTAATTTATATATATTTACCGGTATTGGCGTCCAATTTACCCTTATAAGTTTAAAATACCATAGAGTAAACCAAGAAACCTTTATAACTTCATTCTGTGTATCTGCCTACACCCGTACATCCGTCCGTTAATGATATCTCCATAATGCCTCAGTTTTTGTAATAAAATATGAGTATTTTTTAATACATTTATTGAATTAGCTTGAGGGAAATTCAATAAATACATTACAAAATATTCATATCTTTTCTCCTTCTTAAGCGAAAGCTTTACATGGCATACCTCAGCATTGAGAAAATATACTGTCTCGTGCATAATATTATAAGTGTTTCGATATAAAGTGATTGGAATTCTCCTTGCGTTTTCGGTTATTTCGGCCTTTTGCGTGTTTTGCAAGCTTTAATTTACACATATATGTCGGTTAAAATATCTGTTCAGTTAACTTTACAAATAAGTTTTGACCCACTTTCCCTTATTCGTTTGAGCTGAAAATTTACGTGAGCAAATATTTCTGAATAAAATACAACATTATTATACTGATCAGATCATGGAATCGGATAATAATAACTTCAAAGCGGCAAGAAGTAGGCCCATGGTTTATTATGTTTAAATAGTCTTGGGGAAAGTTTTGGTCTCATCTGAGATACCTGGTCTGATGATGGTACTAAAAAGAACTTAAGACCTTTGAGTAGTAGCCCCATTGTATTTGAATAAGTACAATTAATTTTAGCAAGACTTTTGGACTTGCATATTTTCCGTATTGTGATGATGGTGCTGAAAGACCTTCTTGATAACAGCAAACCCATTATACAGGTGAATTTGGGTACCTTTAATTTATCTTAGCTAGAACGGTAGTCTCAGATGATATCCATGATGTGATATAGCAAACTTGTTGTATTTGAGCTTGTTCGGTTAGACATTTACTTTGTTCTAGTTTTGATGAGACTTTTAGCACTTTATTAAATTTGCTTATTTCATCCCGCACACGTCGAAGAATTTGATCGAAAAATTATTGAAGGTGTACACAAAACGATAACATCCTTACTTTTTATCCACGACATTCCACGTTTTTTGAAAATATTCTTTTAAATTACGAAGAGTTACTTAAAGATGACCCTTTATTTATTGTACATATTTAATCCTTCATAACACGTCAAAGAAAGTCACAAATCATCGCTGTCATTCAAAGTGTTCACGATTCGATAACATCCTCATTCATCATCCAGGATAATGTTCTTTTCTTGAAAATATTCATACATATAACCGGTAGATGGTATTGGGATAGTATTATGTATCAGTGACATCATGAAACCACCCATAATAGTTTCATTTATAATCACAAAAAATTAATTAATTGAAACATTGGACTGCAAATAATATTTTATGAACATATAAATATATTATAAAATACAGTTGTTTAACTTTATCGCATTAATTGCACGCTTAGAGATACACGAATTTTTCTCAAAAATAGATAAGATTCGTAGTATATTATTTTCATTGTCACGAACAAACCGACACATAATTAACTTTTTCTTTTTTCCAATAGTCATTTTAACGTTCTCTACATCGATATAACTAGATCAGTATATTTTTGTTTTGTATTTAGGTCTAGAAAATTGTCTAATTTATTCAGTATTTTAGTTGAATATCATAACGTATAACATTTTGATTCTATCCAAAGTGGTGCGGGCAGAGAATCTAAATGACCCTCTATAAAACAGGCATAAAACAAAACAATTATCCTTCCCTTGTTATCATCGGATTTCCATTAAACGATGTCGGCTATATAATATTCCATACGTTTTGTCGTGCACAATCGCGTTTAAAGAGATCCGCAAATAGTATTATTTATATTGCCCAGCAAACCCCTCAGTCTCTTGACAATCAGACGGTACTTAATTGCCCTAATGCTAGTTATTTTCTCGACACGGCTCATGTGAGGCGACGGACATCAATATAGAGAGATGATCATTGAGCATCTTCATTCCATATTCTAATCGTTTATGACGATTTTTTCCTCGCCGTCGACAGTCCTAGCGTACATAAATCAAGATAGTGACGTAAAAGTACCGAACAACGGCCGTTATGTCGCTCGCTAATGTGCTTAATACGACTATCATGCAAACTGCTGTAGCCGCTTCTGCGTCGTAAAGTCCATTAAATAAATGATCGTATAGTTAAGCGGTGGTTTATGATGTGAGCTTCTGTTCCGCTCGCTGAGGGGTTTATCGAATTTTGGATATAATTTTGATGGTAATTAGAGTGATAAATTCGCTTAATGCCTGACTGTGGCTGTTATGAGAATGAATTTATTTTATTGGTTTCATTGCAGAGATAAATGAAAGTTGTGTCTACCGTGTTCGATTTGCAGATTTCATCCGATCCGGCGACTTTCTTATAAAATTCACAAAAAGATAAATTACGTGTATAACGATCTAAATGACCTTACGCAATTTCATCGTTCCGTATGTAATAATATTCGATAATACGAGCCGAAACGAAACCCTTTTTCGATTCCATTTCTCAAAGTATCCTAACTGAACTCCTAAATGTAAAATTTTTTTCACATTAAAAACAAACAGAATATTGTTTATTGATAATCTGGATAATAAGTTGTGTTCTCTAGTGATATTATTATAAAAATGAAATAAAAACCGAATATTTTTGATTTTTTTGTTGTTTAAAAAAGTATTAATATTACTATTAAAGTAAAATTAATGAATATTAAAAATATTATTAAATCTTCCCTTAATTCTTCGAGAATTCAAACAAACCGAATACGGAACAGGAAATGATATCGATTTAAGTTATGGTCAAATTTATCCAATACGTGTTTGCAGTGGCGTAGCGTAGTGGGGGCGGCAGGGGCGGCCCGCCCCGGGCGGCAGTTTTTAGGGGGCGGCAAAATTTAACAATAAATAATAAAAATATTTTGTAAATATTTGAACCATTTTATATTTTATCGCAACTACAAATTCGGACCGATTGAAAGGAGCACGGAATTTTTCATTACTTATTTTGTGACGAATTTGGGAAATTCCTTTTTTTTGAATGATATTTTGTAGCGACTGGCAACAACGTCTATACTGACTTGTGGGAATTTCCCGTTTATGACTAACAATCAGCGAGAATGACTTCTATTACATATATATTAAGTTCAATATAGTTTATTACACGTACAAGGAAGCCCCTTTAAGGTACTGGGAATTACATGCTTTGACAAAGTTTGACAATTCAAAGAAAGTTTTATTGATGGATCGTCAGTTGTCCAATTCACATTGTCTCGTATTTTAATTATGTTACGCTTTCCAAATTGTGAAATTATTGAACAACTTTCAACTGTGTGAGTATTAAATATTATATTTATCTAATTGTATGTTGGACTATCTGATATGTTGTTCAAACTTTAATTTATTAAAATAAAAAAGCGCCCAAGTGCATAAAGTGTTTTCACATTTGAAAGGGATCTAGACCGGAAACTCTGATATAAATTACTCTGATATCAATTTAATATGTGTAAGTAATTACTCGTTCCTAAGAAAAAAGGTCTTGACAGACAGACAGACGGTCAATGAAATGATTTAATAAAAGTAAAGATAGATAAAGGTTCAATTTTTTCCTTTTCAGGTACAAAACCCTAAAAACGGAAAATTTCAGTAAAGCAAGGTTTTTTTTAAATCTACTAGGTACTTCTTTTGAAATGTTCGACAGTTTTGTTTACAACTCTAACTTGTACTTTTATCATTTAATATTTTTTTATTTTAGCATCAAAAATGAAAAGAGTAAAAGAAAGTGAGGCATCTTACCGTAATAAGAGAAGAGCTAAGTTGGAAAATATTAGAGCAAATGAAGGTGCTTTACTCAAATATGTGAAGTGTTATTCCTATGACGTCAGATTCCTCGTTAGGCTTAAATTCATCACAGACAACTGGGCCTTCAAACCCAGAACAAGCTGAAAAAATACAAGAACTTGACACTGTTCCTAAAGATCAAATTCCAACAACATCTACTGCATTAGTGTCTCCATCTGTATGTCCAGACATGGACATGCATAGTTCCGAAAAAGAGATTGATACAACATCAGCATTGTCTGCTATTCAATACCAAAATTTCGACGATATTGGAAAGTGGCCTGAACACATAGACGACAATATCCGATTGCATCTCATTCAGCAAGGACAGGAAATTATTCAGCATATTGATACTAATTTCGCTGAAATGTCAACAGTAACACGCTCAGATTCGTGCTCTTTAAAATCAAAAGGAGAGACAAGACGGCTTACTAAGGAATGGTTTTATCGTACATTGACTAACGGCGAAAAAGTTTTACGTACTTGGATGGCTTATTCTTCATCTAAAGCATCATTATTTTGCTTTTGTTGTCGTTTATTTGAGAACGTAAATACACCGAATGGATCTAAATGTTACTCATCTATTGGATTTAATACTTGGTGGAAATTAAATCCTAAGGTTTCAAGTTACGAATCAAGCGCACTACACATCCAAAATTATTGCAAATGGAAGGAGTTGGAGAGCAGACTTCAAAAAGGACAGACTATTGACAAAAAAGAGCAAGACATAGTGGCAAAAGAAATAAAGAAATGGCAGGAAATTCTTATCGGAATGTTTGATATTATAAGATTCCTTGCCAAACAAAATTTGGCTTTACGTGGACATACAGAAAACGACACCAGCACCAATAGAGGAAACTTTTTAGAATTGGTTAATTTAATTGCAAAATACGATCCTGTACTTCGTGAACATCTTGTAAGGTCTAAAATGTGTGGCAAAATTTCAATCACTTATATGTCACCACAAATACAAAACGAATTTATTGCCATTTCCAAATAAAAAAGGCTAAGTATTATTAAATTATGTTCGATTAATGCAGACTCACTTGAATTATTTAAATTTATTGTTAAATCCAAGCTGAAAGATACTCTGCCCAATATTTTAATAATGTTCCGAATATTTTTCACACTTGCCATAAGCAATGCCAGCTGTGAGAGAAGTTTTTCAAAATTGAAATTGATTAAAAATTATTTAAGATCGACAATGAGTACTCTAAGACTAACCAATTTGGCTATTTTGTCAATTGAGCAAGAGGTGTGTGATGCGATAGGCATTGATGGTGCAATAAAAGACTTTGCTCTTAAAAAAAGTAGACGTATAAATTTTTAATTGAAGACGGAAGTTTTGTTTTTAATTCTAACAAATACTCATATTACTTTTCAATAAAAATAAAAATATAACATTATCGTATCGTGCTAGTTCTAATTAAAAATTGATTTTATTTAATCTTGTCGATCGTCAAGGTGTACCTAATCTTAAGTGATAGGTACCTAAGTTATATCAATGTCTCTAAGTGGTTAAAGTAAAAGAATTTTTGTATTAATAAACATGATTGTAAAACTTAGATAAACTTTTTTATTTAAAATCTAACCTGTATAATGCAATATAATAATGACTGTTCTCGCCGAAAAATTAGGAGGACGGCAAAATTGTCGTCCGCCCCGGGCAGCCGACACTCACGCTACGCCACTGCGTGTTTGTATATTCATTACGTGATAAGGTAACATCTCAGTTGTACCTGTAAGTCTAATTTAAAACAGCTTAAATAAAATCCTATTGCAGTTACTTCTAAACGCTGGACAATTATAAATATCCATTTAAGATAGTAGATCTCTAATGCCATAAATATTCAATTCATTAAATTATGATCAAGTTCGATTTCAATAAACCAGCTATCCCCTCAATTGAAAATTATCTCACAAAATATTGAGAGAGTTGAAGATTTTAATGGCAGACGTACACTAGGCCACAGAAATTCGTGTAAGGAATAAATAATTTTAATTTCAAAGGCGCTAAGCTATACACTTTCTGTAAAACTCTTTGTCAAATTGTAGTTTTTATGTAAACCGCACTATTCGCGATGCTGACATGGGAATGGGGGCAGTTTGTATATTAAAATTGAGCTAATAATTTTAGCGTTACGCGAACACAATCAATGGATTGGTCAAATGAACAATCACTGCAATGAACTAGCATAATGTCCGTCATATGCAGTTGGTTTTTTTTCTTGCAATCAGTTGAAAATAATGTTTTTAAGTTATGGTTATAAATTATCAATCAAATTGGAAATTACCAATCTTTTTGTAGGTTTATTCAAATAAAAACATAAAATTTAATTAAATACTATCTTATGCTATGAGCATTAAAATGTCCTTCTCATGTTTGTGTTATCTTTAAAAGTATATTCAGCAGAAAAAAACGTTAGCTGATATTGCGTAGTAATAGTATAGCGATTAAATTACAGACAGTGCTAATTGCTAATACTATATACAATATCATACTATATTCTTAATTTATATAATATGAAAAAAATATTTAACTCTGGTGGGTATTTGCGTCAACTATCCACAGATGTCTTCGTTGCATGTAATGTTTTCCATTAACCGCCTTTACTGAACACATTGTAAAACGACTAAAACAGATTTTAAAAATGTATTAATCGAATGATATTAAATCTTCGCCTTTAATATTTAATATTTTATTTTGTTCCACGTGTGTGCGTGTTGTACGGATGAGGATTAGAAGCAAAAACAAAATCGCTTGAGCCAAACTTTTGCACACGCATGTGCAAGAGCTAACTTTAAAGAAGTTATATTTCCAACTTGCAGATATGTACCACCATATCAGCTTTGTTTTAAAAATGATTTAATGTCATTTTTAATTCAAACCCAACCTACCTAACCTATTTGTCAATTTAATATTTATCTATTTGTTAAATTCTTCATTAATTATATAGGCAGTTAAATCAGTAATTAATTGCATTGCGATTTTATAGATAAATATAATAAAATCACTTCTCTGCAGTTGGTACAACTATCATTTGCAAATCATTGTAAAATTATACTAAATATTAAAAACGTGCTCAAATACTAATTGTATCTGCTATTGTGTTGGGTTTGATTATATTCAGAACTGGATCCAGCACCAAAAAATTATTTAGTGTGAAAAAAAAAATTAGTTCCCTAACATCGCAATGTGGATATGAAAATTTTAGCAACTAATACAATCGTGCCATGTACCGTGACATTATAATAAATTTTACTCAAATAAAATATTATTTAATAAAATATCCTTTAAAAAACCGACTTCAAAATTGATAAGTACTAAAAAGTAAGAAATAAGTAACTCAAAATAGGTACTTCTCATTTGCAATAAATAACTGAGTTACTTATTTTTGAAGTCGGTGCCAACACTGTAGACCAACTTAAACAAATTTATAATGTAATTTCATTTATAATGTGAATTTAAAACTTTAACTTCTAATATATTTACAATAATAAATAGATTCACAAAGGGCGTATTTACAATATAAAATTTTACATTTGTTTGCGGTGTTGACACTAGTCATTTATTGCAAATAAATAGGTACCTATTTTGAGTTATTTATTTCTTACTTTTTACTACGTTCCTACTTCTGAAGTCGGTTTTTTAAAAGATATTTTATTTTAGGATGTTCAGTGATTAATATATTAAAATTAATAATCACTATTATTACATATATATTATAATTAAATTATAATTTCTTAGAATATTGGATATTTATTAAGTCAGGTAAAAAATCTAGTATATAGATAATTTCCTTTTTGTCTAAAATTGATTATCAATAACACATAGAAATAAAGCGATAGTAGTAGCTGCCAATGGTTAGCTGTTAGACGTAGAGAAGTTCGTTTCTCTATGTCCCGAGTCCAATATCAGATTTTGCAAAGTAATAACTAAAGTAACAACTAACCAGTAGCACACATACTGAATCACGTTCGATTTACTACCATCCGCTAAGGAGTTACATTATTCATTTCAGAACTCATCATCATACACTGACCTGGTTGATGGTGCAATTATTTTGCAAATAAAAAACCACCAGTAATGAATATCTTGAATTCCGTTTC
Source organism: Druceiella hillmani (assembly GCA_039881145.1). Taxonomy (NCBI): domain Eukaryota; kingdom Metazoa; phylum Arthropoda; class Insecta; order Lepidoptera; family Hepialidae; genus Druceiella; species Druceiella hillmani. The sequence goes on along the minus strand of JAYKKI010000098.1, from coordinate 1,375,290 downwards.
ATCTACTACCATCCGACAAGTAGTTCCATTGCTCATCTCCAGAATACATCATCAGACTCTGACATGATCGATAGTGTAGTCATTTTGCAAAGTAACAACTACTAGCAGTAAATATCTATAATCACGGTTGATTTATTAATATCCGTTAAGGAGTTCCATTGTTAATTTCCAGAACTTACCATCAGACCCTAACCTGATAAGTGGTGTAGTTATTTTTCAAAATAATAACTACGTTGCAAATATTTTGAATAATAACTGATTTACTGTCATTCGTTAAGGAGATCCATCATTATTTTCCGGACCTAATCATCATATCACCATCATATTTATATGGGATCACACCTATAGCACTCTTTTTAAAATAAAAATAAAGCATTTAAATCGGTGAATAATTATCTCTGAATATACATAAAAAAAAGATTCCGGTGAATTGAGAACCTCCTCGTTTTCTGAAGTCAGTTAAAAAAAGAACGTAATTCTTGAAAGAATGCACTCCGTGTTAGACAATGAAATAGCTCGGTCGATGCCAAAGAAATTGAAATTGGCCCAAACAATGCAGCGCACGTTAATTGATCATATTTCATCATTTGCTTTCAAAATAACAAATATCCTTATAGAACTTCAAAAATAAAGTTTCGGGCATTAGCCCAGAATTGAAAACTAACTACTCTTGGTTGTACATGACATTTACTTCAGTGCAGTATTAATATCTGAAGTAGTTACAAACACAACCGAATTTCACTTGCAGAAAACCAAATTATGCAAATATTATGCGAACTGAACACAAACCTGGTCTGACCCTTTTGAATTTAGAGTTAATTAAGAGCAGCTGTTGTTCGCCGTTGAAATCACGTCCGCGACTTTAAATAACGTACCTGTTATCTGAAAAATCGTTAGCCTCATTGTAATAAAAATGAGGTCGTGTCTATGCGAGCATCAAACAAAAAATATGGTATAAATTTAAGTGGTAAACGCCAAAAAAACTTTTTCGAGTAGCTCACACGCCCCTAAATTTTCCTAACAATATTTTCGAGTTTCAGCTATATAGAAACGTATGTGAATTAATGATGTCCCGAATTTTATTGCTGTTCCGAATTTCAAGCTCTACACATGTCAGATGGTGTCTGATAAAAATAGCTGAAACGCCAAACATATGAACTCCTTTTTTTTCTTTTGAGGTACGCAACACTAAAAAAATTTGGAAAAATTTTGAAAATATCTTAAGAAAGCCGTTAGGACAATTTAGTCATATTGAAGGCGGTTATAATAGTATTAGTAATTTCTTGGCTTGTGCATTTCTTCATAATTGTAAATTATCATATTTCGACTCTTAAAGTTTCATTGGTGCATACTCAGTTATTAACTAATTACAAAAGTTAAATAATTAGTCGCAAAAAATCATTAAGTTAGTATTTGCCAGTTCTGCAGATGAATAAGAAATCTCCATTTTTGTTACCTAGCCTAACCTAGCCTGCGAGTTACCCTCCGATATCAGTGAAATCTAGACTTACAGCCTTCATGCCAAATCTTATTGAGTCAAGTTGCACGCACATGTCCTTCATAATTTTCCTACATAATTTTCGTTAAATTTAAAAGGCTGTAGTATAACTTTTGAAACTATTTTCTTCACTTAACATCAACATATTGGCACGTGAATTGTAAGACCTAACGTATTGAATAACCTAACATGATGAAAATCCAATATATTTAATAAATTGTTCGATCAAAACTATGTTTCAGGGTATGGACTGGATACGTTAGTTTTCTCAGAGTAAATAAATGAAAATTAATACACATAACAGATTTTAAAAATACAGTTCCAGAGAAACAAACATCAAAATTTAATAGTAACATTGGGAAATATCATAATATGGTATATTAATAAAATATATTCATTCGCACATATCTTAATAGGTAAAACTGCGAAATATTTGTTTGAAAAAAAATATTTCGCATATATATATATATATATATATATATATATATATATATATATATATAATATTTAAAAACTTGACTATAACTTTATACTAATTTTGATTTGTTACTATTAAAAAAAAATTATGTCTCAATATTTCTCCTCTAAAATTTTTTTTTCAAACAAATATTTCGCAGTTTTACCTATTAAGATATGTGCGAATTAATATATTTTATTAATATACCATATTATGATATTTCCCAATGTTACTATTAAATTTTGGGTTTCTAAAACAAACAGTTTCTGAGAAAAACAGACGACCAGACCTATGACCGATGGACGGACAGACACGTTAGTGATTTTGAAAAAATTTAAAAACTAAAGGAGTTATTCGCATGATTGCTCAATTTTGCCCTAACTATTCAGCACGATCGCCTATTGTCGTGGTCTTCATTTTTATATAAAATGTATTAACAGAGTGTGCAGGGTAGACTGCAGGATGGAAGTAAAACTTTTTCAGTGGTTGCATTTCGAATACTCAAACGAAACATCAGATGTACTAAAATTAATTGCTCATGCAATAAAAATTATACCATTTTTCGCACATCTGTGAAAATATAATTTAACTTAAATTTTATCTCAATTCCAAACTAAACACATTCTGATGAAACGGAACCTCGTATTTGTAATTAGTTCGTAACAGCGTTTGCAGATAAATAAAATATTCGGAGATTCGCCTCTCCCTGTGGTCGTAAATTTGCGCCTAATAAAGCAGACAAAAGGAGGCTCTCAAATATTATTTGAAACGAATTGGGCTCTTTGCAATAATTTTCTTTTGGCACTCGGAAGTACTCGTAATTCACCTTGTTATGTATTTGTGGTCTTCGGGGTGTTATTCATTTCATACTTCATTTCCTGGTCGACGATCCCTGAACTGAATATACTTTTTAGCTGAAGCAGTTATAATTTGCTGAGTAATTCTCAGTTATATTTTTGCGAGAAATTATCCAACACTTTCCATTTTGAAACTAAGTGGCAGAAAAATACCTTTATATCTTTAAGAAAAAGAAAAGAGGAAAATTCTATCCGAATGTTAAAGTCGAATATTTTTCTTATGTCCTTTAATATTTTTAATATTTTTTTTCATTCGCTTATATCTATATTAAATAACATTAAGATTAAAATATAAACATTTTACCTATTTTTGAAACCAGATTCCAACCGTTTTCTCTATTTGTAACATTTTGTAATGAAATCTACACGCAATTTCTTATTTAGTTTGATGTGAAGTTTTTTTTCTAATTTTATATACGGAAGCCAAGAAAAATTTTTCGAAAAAAAATTAATGAACAAAATATTACCAAAGAGGCACTAATTGGAATAAATTTTGAGAAACATTGGATTACCGAATCAGATTAAATGTAAGACTAAGAAACAAAGAAGCTCTGGAGCTACAATTAGCCAAACTAATTGAAAAAATTCAGCTGAGTCACAAATCACAACACACAATTAACTTCTTCCTTGGAGTCATAGTCCTAATGAAAGAAAGAAGAGGAAAGAAATAGTATTTGGCATAAAAGAAAAAATCCTGTATGTCAGAGAGAATTTAATGGAATAATTAAAGAAAGAAATGAAGTAATATAAAAATTTCAACGGTTTGAAAAATATTTGGCTGATCTAAGTCCGGAAGCAGATAAAGAGCACTCAATACGAAAAGCATCTCAGAAATTTGAACGACCAATTTCCGCATACCACCTGTCAATAAAGCATAATCAAAATCAATGGATAAGATACAATGATAAAAAATCTGAAATATTAGCAATACTATTTTCAATGTATTTCAACCAGACAATATTCAAAATCAAATTATCATTTCGAAGCTGCCATGAAGTTGTTTACTTCAATCGAAATTGTATAGAAAGTCTATAATTACCAAAATTCTAAGAAGGTGCCTGCGATTGGCAAAATTTTACCTGGCGTGCTAAAGAATCTACCACGGAAAACTGTGGTAGTTTCTTTCCATCTTTTTTTAAAACATCTTTTTGTTGTTTTTAAAACATCTTAACCAAATAACCAACATATTGAATTTCCAATTAAGCAATCACGATTCAATAATGGATCAAATATACAGAGTTATATTGGCAATATAACAAACATTTGAAGAGAAAAAAATATTGTCCAACAGCATTTTTTGATAACTTTCTCTTTGCTAGCACAAGCATTTATAGAGAAAAAAATACTATCAGGCGATATATTTAGATGTCTCTCTCTTTGACAGATCCTGGCATTAGGGCCTAATTTACATGTTAAACAAATTGCTGCTAAAGATCAATTGCTGGAGTCATACGTATTTAAAAAAAAATTTAAAGTATTCCAAGAAAAAGCGTTCGCAAAATTCCGATTGTCCGATCTCAGCAGGTAGTACCGGAAATATTCGATCTCAGCAGGTGTTCCAAAACGTATATTCTAAGACCACCACTTTACACACTGTACACTGCTGATATTCCTTACCTCAAAAGGTAAAACGCAACTTTCATCATAAGATCTCTTGCTTCTCTGTCCATTCTTCCATCAAATCGTTTTTCTAGAAACCGATTGACTCAGAAATATGAAATTTGTCACAGAAAACAACACTCCCATTACTCAATAGCCAAAACCTAAAACATTAATTGGAAAATTTTTAGGGGGAAAAGAACAAGCGAAATACATGATTTTTTTTAAATGCGTGTATGGTGTAGAGGAAAGTCCTATTTATAAGGGCCCAAAAGATATTTTTCCATAATTTTTTACAAATTGTATCCTCAGAGATTCATTAATAAATATGTAAATAAAATATTTTCTTCGCCCTTCACCCTAACCGTCTCCTGCCCCTCCCCCCTTATTTTCGAATCTGTCCAATCTAGGATTATGAAAAAACATGGGTAGAAAAACTGTATCGTAAATTTTGAAATATGCACCATGTTTTTACCTTAGAAATAACGATTTTCCCAATATTCACAGTAGATTCTCTTAAAAACTTGAAACTTGAAATTTGGCATAGTAATTTATTTTATTAATCCAAATATTCTTTATTATTTAACCTTTTAAAATATTCATAAAAAAATTAACAGAAGGTAAATAAGAGTATTACAATTTTCTTTTTTTTCATTTTAATAAATTAATTAGAGTATTGTTTGAAAGAGGTTGTAATGAAGAATAGAAAAGTATTTTCTTTCATCATTTTAAGTTGTATATAAACATATTCCAAAAAATGTAAAATTAGAGCATAACCTCCTTTGTTTTTGAAACTATTCAGCGGAAAATCGTTAAAAACAGGGTGGGTTAAACCTGATTAGAAAATTATATTAAACTACATCTACATACAATATTTTAAATATGCGCCATTTTTACGGCTGTGAAAGATATAGTATATATTTTAGTTACGTATATTGTGATTTATTCTCACTCATTCTACCAACCATTTTGAACTACCACATCTTCCACATTACTACCGCCACGCACACGCAACCACAGTGCACGATGGGAAACTCGAGGCTACTACCACACACAAATATTGGTTATCTTTGATACATACACACACTCTTACACACACGTATTTATTTCAGTCATCGCAAAAGGTAAGTTCGGAATCAAATATAATTTACTGACAATACGGTCATGAGGTAATCACCGAAATTATTTTGTTTTGTTAATTCTTAAATATAATGTAATATTCAAAATATTTAGAAATCGTTTTAATATAGAGATTATACGCGAGTTTATTATTACAGACTTACAGTTTCGTTTGGAAAATTATTCACAAGTACAAGACTACTTGCAATTCTTGACCATATATGTAATAAATGTTAGCTATACCTCGTTTTGTAGTTAATTTAACAAAAAAAATGTAGTAAACTCTAATTGGAATCTAAAATAATGATGTATTGAAATGAAAATAGTGTATTTTCGTGCGGTTAAAAGAATATAAATGTCAAAAATTAGCGATTGAAGTTTTTTAATCAATTGTATTTCTGTAGAAGCTTTTGAACGCAGTTTAACCACGTGAAGTTTGGTTTTGCGGCATAATGAGGTTTCTAAGTTATTATGATGACCCACATCACAACTTTTAGTAATTAAAGACACATAAAATTTCACCTTATAATTATAAAATTCGTCAATTCTCTAAATATCGACGCAAAAAACGAATATAGAGACATGAGTAATGCGGTTAAAGATGTTTTATTTCAAAAATGCTTAAACCAAAAATGCTTAAAAAAAAAATATGTAACAATTCCGCCTGCACTCGCCCCCGCTCCCCTCTATGAAACTGCTAAAATAAAATCTCTTCAAATTGCCCGCCATGCAATGAAACCTAGGTCATGGTTAATAATTTAAATAAAGTAGATATAACACTACATGACGTAGTTTCATTTATTTGTGAATAAAAATTAAGTGATAATGAATTTCCACAAAATTAACGACAAATGTATTCAATACTAAAATAAAAATAAGGTTCTTTAAGTTCTTTATCACGACCTAGGTTTCATTGTATTATAACATCTTCAGGTGGGTATTACCATAGATTGATCTTTGCTAATAGCCCACCTGAAGAGGTTGTAATACAACGAAACCTAGGTCGTGGTAAATAACTAAAAGAAAGTAGAAATTATCCTCCCTAGAAGTTTTATCTGCCTCCTGCTCCCTGAAAAAAATCAGTTTTATAAGGCAATGTCGGCCACATAGTCGGGTGTATTTTGGGCGAAAACGTCTGCCTATAATGAATTAAATGAATCTCATTTGTGACTTACGATGAACTCAATTTTACATTTTAAACATAATTAAATTTGTTACTTCATGATTTCATGTGACGCTGATATAAAACATGTATGCACTCACTAAAGCATAATAAAGTACCACAACACGAGCATACTTACAGTTGCAGATTAAATTTGCAAACTAAACTGCAAATAATAACGGTTTAACTTCGGCAGATTTTTAAAATGCAAACTTTAACGAACCGCGACGTTCCGACGCGGACGTAACTAAGCGCGGGTGAGATCGCCTAAAGTTCTCGGGTCCAGTCATCGATCGTATACGGCGCCAGACATATCAATTTACATTACAAAACCATACTACACTGCTCGACCCAGCTCAGGGTCGCGGGCCGACCGCGCCGCCGACACACAAGCGAAATATATATTCAAAACTTACGCAAACGCAATTTTTCTCCATATTTTAGTTGAAAAAGCACGCAGTGGATGAGAGAAAATATTTGTAGGATCCTTCAACTACGATAAATAAAATGAAAGGTTCGTCGGGGGAAATCAACGGATCCGCCCTTAGAAATGAACTCACCTCTTAAAAATGTTTCAACAGCAATCGGTCGCGGGGCGGCCGCTTTGATCTCCGCCTGCGCTGATGAATTCAATGGTAAACATGTAAACCAGGCGTTTTTGATATCTGAACGTGTTTTATAGGTGAAAGTTGAACAACCTTAGATATTTAGCGCATTAGGCCATAAGTATGTTACATTGATCTTATACAATTGGCTTTTCCAATTTGTATAAGTCTCGTATCTCTTTTTTCTCTCTGTGCCGTTTTTCTCTTCAAGATTTTACTAGAGATTATGTAAAGACTCTTTTAGTCTTACTTAGCATTGCATCGAAAAAACTATACGAAAAATAAAATTAAAAAAAAATTAAAATTTCGCTTTGGATTTTCGCTTTTTATTCTTTCCGATCCTTATATTTCCGTTGCTTAAATAATACTAAGTATAACATATGCGCAACGAAATTCGTCTTATATACTTTCGAGTATCAAAATTTCTAGATTATGACATGTACCATTTCCAACTCAAAACATTTTTCATACGCATGCGCCGACGTTCATCTTATATTCTTCGAGGATCAAAATTTCTAGATTATGGAACGTAAATTTTCAAAAAGGAACACTTTCTCAATTCGGCCGTTTTTTTTAAATATATTACCTCATATCTGCTATATATATCAAATGATTTAGATGATTCTTTTTTTATTTGAGAGAATGTTTTAACGGAATATTCCCATGAATTGGTTAGAAACCCAATGAATAAACATAACATTCCTCAGCACTGAACAGTACAGGTACCGTGATATAAGTCTAATGAGAGTCTAATAAACTACGACTCTAACCGAAATCCCAGTAAAATGATGAAGTCAGGAAGAGCTTACATGGTCTCTTCGGTGATGAGGATATACTCATCAAGTTTGGACTCATTTAACTTGCTTGACGTACCAAGACAATGACAAAGTGAACAGGTATGTACCGCCATTGTTTTTGAATATTCCTTACTTTTTAATTCCTAATTTTAACTTCTCAGTTTTAATGCTACAGGAGTACTGCTTTTCCTAAACCATGAAATTTGAAGATCTGCTGTTTCTAACTTAGTTTTGTGATTCCCAAGCAGAGACTGTTTTTGAACTGCAGGTTGTCACTCCTCAGTCATATTTCAGAAAGTTACTCGAAATTTGATACAGCGATAAACATTACACCCTCATCATTTTCATTAGTTAAAACAAAAGCATATATATGCGAATTTTAAACCGATACACTGACGGCTTTTACAGGCTAGTAAATATATGTGTTTTATTTGTTTCTTTTTGAAGTATAAGATATTTTTCCTTTTTGAAGTCCCAAATGAAAGAAATGAATTTGGTTTTTCGTAGAAAGCGCTTTATATTTATTTTCAAAAAATCTGGAGGATACATTTTGTTCAAAATTTAATTCTAACTATTTATATTTCTATATCTAAGGATAGCGAATGATGTTTATTAGGATCGTGGCGCTAAAATTATTAGCGTTTTATAAGATGTCTGCCTGAGCCCTAATATCAGAAACAACTGAATGGATTTTATTTTGGTTCCCACTAGATAATAGATTTTTTCCCGAGGGAGGTTTACATATATAATTTATGAAATATTGTATAAATTTACTAACCTGTGACGGTTTTTATCGAGAAGGTGGCAAAAAATGGTATTTTATTGGTATTATAGTTTTATAGTAATGTAAAATATTGTCAACCTGAATGAATTCTAGAAGAAAATCGGCGATAGCATATATTTATATTTTACAGGTAGGCCACATTAGCTAAATTTACGATTTTTCAGAACATTTGAAATTAATGTAATCTTTCCAGTAAATTCCCGAGCAATGAAAAATTAATCGTTATCCGTATTACTTTTGATAACTAGAGGAGGTAAGTATTATTCTTCATACTAATACATTTTGACCAATAATTTAGATATTATGAGAATGTCTTCGTTACCCCTAGAAGGAATACCCGTCAATATATAGTATAATGCAGAATTCTCCATTCTGTTCATGTGTATGAGGCTACTGAAAGGTTTTTGTTCCAGTTTTCAGCAATAGATAGATTTGTCCCCGAAGAAGGTCTAAATGAAAACAGCAGCTCTTATCCGTAATTATAAATACATTAAAGTATATTTTAAATCAATTAGTTGTCCTGCAATATTAGAGCCATCAAAAATCGATTGTTTGTGTTTTTCTTGGGCTGCGCTACATAAACTTTAGGAATACTTAAAAACAATATATGGTAAGACGTCTCAAATAGTTTTGTAAAAACTGTATACTACTTACTAAATTTAACCCGCTCTATCGAAAAACATGTGATGAAATGCTTCAATGAGAGTCGCTTAGGCAGGAAAAATTAAATCCGAATCAAAGTCCGTCCATGAAATCCGTCCGTGAAATCCAATTCGTTTAATGAAGTAAATTTTTATGACAATCACCACTTACGAATCATTTACATCCATCGATTTGGATAGATAGTTTAGATTTTATATGATTGTTTTTGAATAATCACTTCAGACTCACGCCTGTAGCTTATGTGTTCACAAGGAGGATTCCCACGAATCCATCGACGCGAAACCATCGATCACGCTTGCCCCTGTAGCGCTATCTGCTGTAGCCATCGAATGATTATAACGTGTGGTCAGTCTTCCCTTGCAAAATAGACACAACTTCCTACTCAAAAGACAACGTTCATCACAATTGCTCGAATTACATAATGCATATAAACATGAATTTAGTAATAAAAATAGATTCGGTATAGCTAGTTTCAATATTTTTATTTTCCGGAAGTTCGTAAGTACGGCCAGTTGTACGTATCACGAGTAACATCTTAACATAATTTGTTTCTAAATAGGGGAGAGGTAGGTACTCAACGTTGCGTTTAAAGAAACATTTTAATCAATATTCATGTCTACACTAAGATATATCCGCGCGAGGACGAATTGGATGGCTAATGGTGATGGCTAGTGATGATGGCTAGACATATATATAGCTGTCCAAATTTTTTCAGCTATCCAAGCTATCCAAAATTTTCAACTCTTGGACCAAAGATTTTTTAAATTTTTATAAGCCAACGAGTCAAACATTGCCGAGCTAAAGCGACTATTAACTACTACTGTTACCAAATATTAAATATATTTGCGTTAATTTTGTAGAAATTCATTATTCACAATTAAATTAAACTACGTGACGTAGTATTATTTCTACTTTCTTTAATTTCTTTACCGTGATCTAGGTTTCGTTGTATTACAACATCTTTAGGTAGGCTATTAGCAAAGATATTTGCTAATAGCCCACCCGAAGGTGTTGTAACACAGAGAAATAATACTACATCACGAGAAAATAGAAATAATACTACATCACTTAGTTTAATTTAATTGTGTACTACTGTTACGTTAAAATTATTTACTCCCACTAATAAACGCCACTCTCCGAGAACAATTTGGGCTCCCATTTAATTAATGAAGTTTTTTTCATGCAGAAACAGCTCCGCTTCTCGCGATCATGCTCTGACTTGAATAATTGGCCGAGCAAAAAATTGTAATAATTCTAAAAACTCCATCTTTTTCATGCCTTAATTGAAAACCTTAACAGTTATAATGGGTAAAAACTTGTCCCTATGAGTTTTATAATACCGTAGTAAACCAAGAAACCTTTATAACTTTCTATGTATCCGCCTACACCCGTTCATCCATCCGTTAATGATATCTCCATAATGCCTCAGTTTTAGTAATAAAATATGAGTATTTTTTAAAACATTTATTGAATTCGGTTGAAGGGAATTCAATAAATATATTACAGAATATTCATATCTTTTCTCCTTCTTAAGAGAAATCTTTACGTGGTCTACCTCAGCATTGAGAAAATATACTAGACTAAATGATGAAAAGGTCACGACCAAATGTCTCGACATACAGTGAACGGAAGACTCCGTGCGTTTTCGATTATTTCGGCCTTTTATGTATTTTGCAAGCTTTAATTAACACATATATGTCGGTTAAAACATCTGTTTAGTTAACTTTGCAAAAAAGTTTTGACCCACTTTCCCTTATTCGATTGAGCTGAAAATATGCGTGAGTAAATATTTCTGATTAAAATACAACATTACTATACTGATCAGATCATGGAATCGGATCATAATAACTTCTAAGAAGCAAGAAGCAGGCCCATAGTTTATTACGTTTAAAACGTCTTGGGGAAAGTTTGGTCTCATCTGAGATCCCTGGTCTGATGATGGTTCTAAAAAGTGGTCATGGCAACTTCATAATATTGAGTAGCAGCCCCATTGTATTTGGAAAAGTACAATTTGTTTTAGCAAGACTTTTGGACTTGCATATATTCCGTATTGTGATGATGGTGCTAAAATACCTTGGTAACGGCAAATCATTATACGAGTGAATTTGGATACCTATAATTTATCTTAGCTAGACCCTTAGTCTCAGATGATATCGTGATCCGATACAGCAAATTTGTTTCAGCATGTTCGGTAAGACTTTTAGTTTGTTCTAGTTTCGATGAAACTTTTAGTCTTGTGTGATGTTCGGGGTCTGATGTAGCGGGTACCCCATCCCAGTTAATGGCTGATGTGTATTCGGCGCGTATATTTCAGACCACTTACACACTTATGCTTATACCATCTACAGGAATTGATGCTGCAGTCAGGATAGTATAGTTTAGAATATAGTTCATCATTTCAGAATAGACTTCATTTTATTCGATATGTAGATATGTAGAATATGATACAAACATTTTTTTTTCTGAATGGGCCCACCCAAGTAGTACCCAGACTCTGCTCACGCTTTAAAGGATAACTATGTAACATAATTATATGAGCTTATTCAGGTATCTTACCCATTACTTGGGCACAAATTAAACATCGTTTAGTTCACATTTTAGTTTAATGGTATCATAACAGCAATATTTTGGTATCATTAAAGTTGTTAGAAGAGCTGAACATTAACTACTCAAAACGGTCGGTTGAAACTAAAATTATTAAAGAAAATAGTGTTTACAAAAGTTTACACAAATGTTATAGGAAAACCATAACAATGATTCTAGGTGTTATAGTTTTTGAGATAATGTATATTTCTCCCCAACTTAATTATATTGGGTATTATTTATTTATGATAAATGTAGTCGGACACGTACATGTCCGATTTCATTAGCGTCAAACAGATTTAACTCTCTTCCCGTTTACAAAGAGTTATTTCCGAATGTACCAAAAATAAAAAGCGACAGAAACTGTGAATGAAAAATTTCAATAAACTTTTTTATATTTTCTTCAAAATAAATGTGTGAACATTTTCATACCGAGTATAATATTTGCAAGATAAATGGAAAGTGAAATAGTAAGCACAATCTTGTAAGCCTCAGTCTTGTCCAACGTAACTTATCTATGTCGCTATACATTTTACTTTGAGCAGGGAAATACCAGCAGTAATAGTACATATGTGTATACCGATAGTAATCGATATTAAATACGAATAGTGAGGTATCTACCTATATACGTATATGGTACATACGTACATACGTATATGTATACGTACATGACTTCAACCAGTATATAGTAAGCAAATATGTTGAAGATATCAATAAAACCTTTGTTTACGCTCTTTTGAAGAATGTAATACGGGTGGATCATTTCTCCAGGCGAAGGCGTTTTTTACGATTCGCCACATAGCAAGCACTTTTCATATTTTTAGTACCACCAGTTCTGTAACTCGACTCAACTGTCGAGTTCTGTTCTGTCGCTTTTTATTTTTGGTACATTCGGAAATAGCTCTTTGCAAACGGGAAGAGAGTTAAATGTGTTTGATGCTGCATAATTGCACATTCCGTAGGTATATGCATTGTTATCGACTAGCGCGATAGCCCCGAGTTTGACGATAGAAGTGATTATAACTCGTATAATTTTACAAGAAACTAACTTATAGTAGCTTTTAGAAAGAAAGTTCTTTCAAAAATTATATCACTTTATAATTTTCTAAAATGTGCGCGTGTGCGTGTGCGTTATTGTTGATTCCGCTAAAGTTACTTACAAAATACCCTTCTAAGTACACCTCCTCATTATTTTAATACTAATTTTAACAAATCATAAACAATTTATACACCTACCAGTAAAATTTCATTACGGTGAAATACGAAATTAATAACTTGAGGATGTTAATAAAAGTAAAGCTATACTCGCTTAAAAAATGATAGTTTGCATTATTAATATTATAGAGGCGTTCGTTTGGAACCGCCTCGGTCTCTCTCTATTTAATCTAAACATAATTTGTGTGCACTAAGTTTTATTGGAATAATGACAAAGGCTATTAAAGAAGAGCATCCCTTTCTTTAGACATTTATTTCAAATATAAGAAATATGTTACGTGGTACATTTTTTCACGTGAAGAACGGAAACGTAGTGTTAAATCGTACATAACTTTTTCTATGTTCGGATTACATATAAAGTTGTTCTACACAAACACACAGGCGCACTCTCGTTTTTTGTGTATGTGTGGTGTGTGTGTGTATGTGTGTTTGTGCGTGTGTGTGTGCGTGTATGTGTGCGAGTGTGCATGCGTACGTGTGTGCGTGTGTGTGTCTGTGTGTGTGTGTATGATACATATTTGAAAAATGATTTCTAAACATAAACTATGATATTTTGTTGAAACAAGTTAAACTCCACAGGACCGCCACTCCATCCAATATCAAATATTTTCAAATCGAAGCACGAATTAACTTTGTGCGCGAAGTTTATGTGTAACAGCGCAAAAATGATTTAAAATTAATGTACTTACCGATGTGAGTTTCTTTATTCCCACGGAACGGCTCAACATGTTTTAATAAATAAGGTGCCATTAAATCTATTGAGTGTGGTGCGTCAAGAGCTCTTCTTAGATATATTGTAATGAATGGTCTTATTTAACAGGATTCTTATTTTGCTCATGTGAATTTAATTAGTGAACTGTGAAGATACCTATCGTAAAAGCCAAATACAACCCTACCAAAAAACCAAAATTGTAAGCCGCACCATGAAAAACCGTTTGGGGAATTGAGCACCTTAAAGAGAGATGTTTGTTATTTGTTTTCATCGTAAAAGCTTTGTATTAATTACTACGAGCCCCTCGTAGAGGAAAGCCAAAAAAAATTAAAATTACATTATTAACAAAAATTAAAAACATAGAAAATTGAACTAAAGGGTAAAACAAAAGAATTTCAAATAGACTTATGATTGAGAAACCTAATAGTACAATATGCAATGCTTATGTACTTCAGTCAGTCTGCTGTCAGACAGACGTCCCAATTGTAACGCAAATTATTTACATAAATTCCCTGTGATTAATACGATATGATCCGATTGAAAATTAAAAGCAATCTACTACTTAGGAATATTAATCACAAGTACACTGTAATTCCTTGCTAGCGGTATGTTTTGCTTATAGTAGGAGAGAATAGTAAAATTAGTCAAAATTCCAAAAAAATATAATTAGAACTTTGATTAAAACAGACATTAGTCTAACCACAAAAAAGTGGTCTGAAGAAAAACTACATATTAAATTTTATAAATTAACTTTTCCATATATTTAATTATTTTAGTTAAATATGACGTCGTAATAAAATTCCCAGATATATATATATATATATATATATATATATATATATAAATGTATATACATGTATATATATATATATATATATATAAATGCATATTTAATTTTAATTGTCTTTGAGATACTCACGTTAAAACTATTTGAGTTCCGTGAAAAGGAAAAGCCAAATCTTTAAAAGATCACTGACTTAACCGTTTTCCGTCTGTCACAGTCGATTTCCTCAGACGGTCTAAAATAGGAACTTGCAATTTTAGCTAGTAATAAAACATCAATTTACATATATCGCGGTACATAAAATTAAAATTCGAAAATATCTATATAGAAAGTTAGACAGAGTAATTAAGTAGGTACACGAAATAAAATTATAAAATTTCATAGATGTTGAAGTGATGTGGAAGATCGTTTGAAAGGGTTAAAAATGTTTTTTTATACACAAAACGATAACATCTTTACTTTTTGTTCACAACACCACATTTTTTTAAATATTCGTATAAATTACGGACAGTTATTTAAACATGACCCTTTATTAATTTTGCATATTTGATCTTCACAACACGTTAAAGAAAGTAATAAACCATCGATGTCATTCGAAGTGTTCACGATTCGATAACGTCCTCATTTATCATCCAGGATAACGTTCTTTTCTTCCAAATGTTCATATATATAACCGGTAGATGGTATTAAGATAGCGTTATGTATCAGTGATCATTATGAAACTACCCATCATAGTTTAATTTATTATCACAAACATTTCATTTAATAAAATGTTAGACTGCAAATGATATCTTATGAACATGTAAATATATTGTAAAATACAGTTGTTCAACTTTATCGCATTAAGTACACGTTCAAAGATACACGATTTTTTTCCAAAAATAGATAATATTCATAATAAATTATTTTCATTATCACGGACAAACCAACATATAATTAACTTATTCTTTATTTCAATAGTCATTTTAACGTTCTCAACATTGACATAATTAGATTAGTATATTTTTGTTTAATTTATTGAGTATTTTAATTGAATTATATAACATTTGGAATCTATCCAAAGTAGTGCGGGCAGAGAATCTAAATGACCCTCTATAAAACAGGTATAAAACAAGACAATTAGCCTTCCCTTGTTATCATCGGATTTCCATTAAACGATGTCGGCCATATAATATTCCATACGTTTTGTCGGACAACATCGCGTCACGTAGAGAGATCCGCTGACAGTATTATTTATATTGCTCAGCAAACCCCTCAGTCTCTTTTGACAATCGAGCGGTACTTAATTGCCCTAATTTTCTCGACACGGCTTACGCGAGGCGACGGATATCAATAAAGAGAGATGATCAGGAGCGCTTTCATTCTATATTCTAATCGTTTATGACGATTTTTTATTCGCCGTCTTCAGTCCTAGCATACATAAACCAAGATAGTGTCGTAAAAGTACCGAGCAACGGCCGTTGTGTCGCTCGCTAATGTGCTAAATACGGCTATCATGCAAACTGCTGTAGCCGCTTGTAAGTCGTAAAGTCCATTAAATAAATGATCGTATAGTTAAGCGGTGGTTTATGATGTGAGCTTCTGTTCCGTTCGCTGAGGGGTTTATCGAATTTTGGATATAATTTTGATGGTAATTAGAGTGATAAATTCGCTTAATGTCTGATTGCGGCTGTTACGAGAATGAATTGATTTTTATTGGTTTCGCTGCAGAGATAAATGAAAGTTGCGTCTACTGTGTTCGATTTGCAGATTTCATCCGATCCGGCAACTTTCTTATAAAAATGAACAAAAACATCATTTACGTGCATAATGATCCAAACGACCGAATGAAATTTCATCTTTTTTTATGTAATAATATCACCTAACATCACGATCGTACGATAAGAATCGATCAGCGACTAATAGTTCGTGCGAATACTCAAATCTCATCTCATCGGTCTTGCAGTGGTCAAAGTAGATGTATAACTTGCCTTGTATTGGAATATTTTTGATGGTGCAAAACACACAAACTTTTTTATGATGGATATCACTCGACAAATAGGAATTGAAGAGATCAAAATGCTACCCTGATAAAGAATAATGATAAAAAGCGAGACGGATTTGAACTTGTGATTACGGCTCGGGTGTTTATGTCACCAAGCTTATGCATCTACACGAGTTAAATACTATAAAGATATATAAATAACACGTCTGTATATGAACAAAGTATGTTCTATTAATAAATTGTTTTAGTAAAAACATTATAATAGACCAAAACGAAACCTTTTTTGGGTTCCATTTCTCGAAGTGTCCGAACTGACCACTTTGAGCAGAATTTGAGTTTTGTTAAAGGCAATAAAGTGATAATTCCAAAATTGAGTACATTTATATCCTATGAATACACGTCCTTCCCGAAGAGAACTTATTTTGAATTTTGCGGTCACTCATCCGGAATGTCCTAAGGTTAAATCTAATACAGTTGTTTAAAAATTGGTAAGATTTACTGGAAAATTATGATGAATTTTCTACAGGTCAGTCTCTAATAGCAGTTTTCAGATACCAATTTATTGAAACTTCACTTAATATTTCTACGCTTACCATAACTGGCATTTACCCGCTTTTTTTATTTACATTTCTTTAAATTGATTTGTGGTGCTGACACTGATTTAAAAAATAAGTAACTTATTTTTTGCAAATAAGTTTCAGACCTTTTTTGAAGTCGGTTTTTGAAAATATATTTTATTTTAGAATTTGCAGTGACTAATTTATTAATATTAATAATAACAATTATTTTCTTTCTCATAATATTGAATAATTATTAAACGTCGCGGGAAACATTTAATACATACATAATTTCGTTTTTGTCTAAAATTGATTATCAATAATAAATAGAAATGAAGCGATAGCAGTAGCTGCTAATGGTTAGCTGTTATCCGTTGAGGAGTTCGTTTCTCCAAGTTCGAAGTTCGATATAAGATTTTTTAAAGTAATAACTAAAGTAACAATTAACCAGCAGCATATATATAGAATCCCGCTTGATTCACTACCATTCGTTAAGGAGTTACATTATTCAACTTCAGAACTCGTCATCGCACACTGACCTGGTCGATGGTGCAGTTATTATGCAAAGAAAAACTACCAGGATTAAATATTATACTCATATTATACTATATAATAAATATTATACTATATAATTACATTCGATTTATTACCATCACATAAAGAGTTCCATTGTTCATCTCCAGAACTGAGATAATCGATAATGTAGTTATTTTGCAAAAAAACAACTACCAGTAACAAATATATTAAAAATGTATTGCCATACGATAGGGAGTTCCATTGTTCGTCTCCAGAACTCATCATCAGACCCTGGCCTAGTGGACGATGTTATTATTTTGCAAAGTTACAACTACTAGTAGCAAATATCTATAATCACGGTTAATTAAGTAAGGTCCGTTAAGGAGTTCCATTGTTCATATTCAGAACTTATCTGGTAATTAGTGTAGTTATTTTGCAAAATAGTGACTACCCGTAGCAAATATTTTGAATGATAAGTGATTTGCTACCGTGTTAAGGAGATCCGTCGTTTATTTCTACGGGATCACGCCTATCGCACCCTCTTTCAAATAAAAGAAATCATTAAAATCGGTCCATTCGGTAAAGGATTATCGCTGAATATACATAAAAAAGGTTCTGACGAATTGAGAACCTCCTCCTTTTTTGGAGTGTGTGTGTATGTAGGTGTGTGATGGGTGAGTATATATATATATATATATATATATATATATATATATATATATATATATATATATATATATTAAAGTAAGCTATAATTTGATATTATTGGTAGCACCTTGAGAAATATTAATATCGCAAGATTAATATTAGCCATAGATTTAAAATGTTAGAAATATAAATCAGCGACACAGACTAAATTGTATTAATTACTTTTTAAAAGACAATCACCATAACGGTTAATTAGGTAAATAATGATTTATAATCGCTTTAACAATTAATTAACTTAAATAAAAACAAATATTTTTTACATTGTGTATTTTCACTTTATATTTAAGTCTCTCCATAACAATAAAGCTTATGATATCTAATATTTTGGTCTACAACACAACAACAAAACTTATGATATTTAATATGATTAATGATTTTAATATTATGGCCGGATAATAGCAAGACAGATAAATGAAAGTTTTGATTAAATTGATCTCGTTTTCTAACGTCCTTCTGGAGCTTTAAAAATAAACAAACGTCCTTATAGAATTTCGAAACTAAACTTTTAGACCTTAGCCTGGAATTAAAGACGAACGTCGCTTGATTATACATGATATTTACCTCAGTGCAGTATTAAAATCTGAATTATTACAAACACAACTGAATTTTACTTGCCGAAATTATGCAAATATTATGCAAACTGAACACAAATCTGGGCTGACCCTTTTGAGTTAATTAAGAGCAGCTATTGTTCGCTGTTCGAATCGCGTCCGTAACTTTAAATAACGTATCCGTTACCTGAAAAATCATTAGGGAAGACATAATTTGCCTTAAAAAGAACGCAAATAACTAGTATTTTTCGTCCTTGTCGGTTATTAAAGAACTGTAAAATTTTTATATTTTCATTGTAATTATGGATAGATAATTGCCAAACTACCAGTTGCATAAATTTTTTTCTGGAATTTTATAATATGTGAGCTTATTTCAAACTTTTTTTGCAACTCTTACAGATTCATTGTTATTTAAGATTAACCGAACGAACGACTTCTGGGAAAATTAAAGCAATTTTAATACGTATATCCGATTTCGTTTTAGTTTCAAAAATAGTACCATACATTTGAGAATCGGGCAAATGTATAGAAACTCGTAGCCAATGAAATCTATATTTATTTTTCTCTATATAGTAGACTTAATAACAATTTTGTTCCTTCGTATCTTTGATCCAAATTCAAATGCCTATCATGTCATGGCCTTGAACTACATTCTAAAAATATGAAGACCCTCCTAATCCCTCAGCACAAAACTGCATTGTTTTCAAAATTATTTGTCGTATATATCATATAACTATAGAAGTATCTAAATATAAATATACAAAGGTGCCCCCAACGTCTCGTATTCAAAAAGTCTATCTGTATGAAACGCGTTATCCAGGATAATATAAAATTTATCTTTTATACCACACCCCTCGTTACACCTTTCCCTTCTTTATATATGATATATCACTTGTCTTGTTTTATATAATATTTACCCCTTTTATCATATGTGTATAAATATATATCTTATATTTTTCCTTTATAACGATTAACATATCTCAGTCCATTATTGTATAGAATACAATTGCTTAAATATTTCACATTTGCCAATGGTTGTGCCTGCCTTAGCTTTCTAAGTTGCTAATATTGAATATATTTGGCGTCAATTTTGTAGAAATTCATTATTCACAACTAGCGTGACCCGTGCGAAGTCTTCGCATTATTTATTCCATTGTGAAGCGCAGATGACAGATCAAACAAATATTTTACTAAAATTGACATATAGAGGCGCAAGTATCAAAAGCATTGAGCTAAAGCGCCACTTTATTTATACGTGAGTGGATTTGAAATTAAACAAAAATTTTACCGACCGTCAATCATATTGACGTTGAGCCGTTAGATGGCAGCATTGCTGTTTTGTGTATATAATTTTAATAATTAATTAATCTGCAAAACAATAGCAATAATAAATTGTTTAGTTGTGGATGCCGGTAGAGCAAGCAATTATCTATAAAATGATATATAATTTATGTGGATTAGTTGTGAGGTTTTTTCTAAAAAGGGAGAGTAACATTTTAACCTTAGCGTATTAATATATATGATGATGATGATGATTATTGTTTCATTTAATTGTTTCTAAGTTACAATAATGTGGAATCAACGAAAATTAATTTCATGTACTTTTTGTCAATTTTCAACTTAATTTAGACTAAAAAATATATATTTACTTAAAAAATTGATTTTAGTGTTCTAGCCACCATAAATAAAAAATGTATGTCTACATTCTTTTATCAATGACAACCTTTTCTCTCAAGAACATATAATTTAATACTTGGAACAATTGGTTTAGGCGCGAAAGCAACACGAATGCGGGTTCAAAATTGAAACGCAAAATAATCGATTTAATATTAAGATCTAATTTTTGGTGTGATTAAAATTTTAGGCATAATTTTTCATTTGAGTAAATTAAAACTAAGGAAAAGAGGATTAAACAAAAATAAAATTAATCTATACTTACAAAACAATAGTAATGAATGAGGTCGTATCTATGCGAGCAACAAACAAAAAATATCGGAAAAATTTTAATGAAACTTTACAGTTTTATAAATTAAAGACTTTATAGACGTTTGCAATAGAAATCCTAAAAATTGTTACTCAACTCTACATTAGATTTTTATTGATTAATATTTATTTTTTGTGTTTTTTTTTTGTTTTTGTAATATTTATTTTTAAATTAGATTTTTATTGATTATATAAATTGACAGCGACATCTTTTTATTTCACGTGAACGTTTACTTTTGTGATAACTCACTAAATGGCAGTATTTGTTTTATGTTTAATCATTTTTGTAACTAAACATTGCTCTTATATTTCCATTTATGTAACTGCAATATCTTCACTATCTATATAGACTACAGAGCAATAAACAAATTCATAATATTTCTCATTGAAAAAGTGAGAAAAGTGGCTGGTTATTTTATTAAAAATATGATACGTAAAATTTTCAAAAAACATAATATTAATTCCAATTGCTAGGCATTCGAAAATTTTAGAGTATTTCATGACTGCCTAGAAAAATGTAAAGCCTGCGAGGCTTTGAATAATTGTTGGAATGTGCTGTAATCTTTTTTGGAGATAATAAACAGTACAGGTTTATATGTTTTTGGTCTACGCCCACGGATACGAAAAGTCAATCCCCAACCAAAATTAATACCCAATTCATTGACTTTATCAAGTCAGCGCATATACAATATATGGTTCAGTATTTGTACATATTAACCAGGACTAATGATTAAAAACTAATGACTAAATCATTCGATCATGACTAATGACTAATGATATTTCAAACATTAGTTACGATGAACGAATAATTTAGTTTTATTTGTAATCGTTATTTGTATTAAAACTACATGAATTTTCAAGAGATTTGAAAAAACCCATTTACATACATAAAAAAAATATTACATAAATTATGAAGAAAACCTATGATAAACACAGTTAATAAAAATCATTATCGTCATATTATTTTTTATTTTTTTCATGAAGTTTAAATTACTCTCCGCGACAATCTTTTTCCAAACGATTCACCGATCAATCTATTGAACTTTGAAATTCGGAAATGAAAGCATTCTTTTGGCAGGTTCAAGTGATGGCACAGGTTATATTTAGAAACATGTTTATATCATTACATACCATTGATATGTTAGTAGCCGGACCATACGTACATACGTTAATAGACGGATAAATTTACAATTCATAAAAATGAGTCTTAGTCATGACTAAATGATGTAAACTTTAATCATGACCAAGGCTATTTTTTATTAATCGGGAATAATTTAGTTCGTCGTTCGTAATCGATCGATTAAAAATACAGTCGATTACGGCCAACACTACTTTACAGGCATTCGATAAACCGCACGCTCAAGCTCAGCAGGAGCACCCGCTCAGCCGTGGCTTACTACAAAGCGTTTGCTCACTGCATTACATTCCACGTTGGCATTAAACGCCAAGCTGTGGCAACTTATAATTAACTACACCTGTGACAATTCAAGTAGTTTTGTGTTGTCTGTGAATCATATGTATAGTCTTCGTTATATAATAACAATTTTGTATAAAATTTACCGAAATTGTTTTTATATTTCAAACCTGTTTTTTCAGAAGAGAATAAATAGAAATTAAATGGCGTAAGCACAGCGCTGCATTGTAGATGATCCATAATATTTATATCCGATTTAGTCAGATATGCAACCGTTCGTCTATATGAGTGTGCGAAGGGGTTATTGTAATGTAGGAAGATTCTACTGCAAGTGTGTTGACGTCGAATTTCCCAAAACAAGATAAAAAAGTTAAAAAAGATTGTCACACTTGCTGGTGTGACAATCTTTTTTAACTTTTTTATTTTCATCATTGCATAATAATGTGCGTCCGAAAATCTAGGCGACCATCTTTTTCTTATCACTTTGACTTTTCTTCACCTTTGTAATACAACTCTTCGGAAGGAAACACCCAATGGGCAGACTGTGTCAGTTTCGGTATCCGTGATCGTTTCTAACATTTTAATGATCTCCGTTGAATTTTTCTCACATTTTGTCACGAATCCACTTGTCTTCGAGCTGCAGTCAAATCACGGAACACAACGGTTTTTTACAGAACAGAACATTTCCACAGAGCACAACGGTTTTTGATGTCTAAATTCTTTTCTTGTACTTTCTGTGCGTAACTCATACCAATGCTTAAACGTTGTCAAATATGCTGAGAGATACTCTCTTTTCAATATTTTATCAAGAGCAGTACAGCATTGATATTATCTTCAAGTGTTGCTGCTGACGAACGTCCCTCACGCAGGACATAATTGAAATTGTTGGACCATCCAATGGAACCCGCTAAACTAGATGCAAATAATAGAGTGGGACAGAGCTTCATTATAAAATGCCATCGAAATTTAAATACAAGTTCGAAGTTGATCGTAACTTTGTTATTGATTAAGACCACAACGAAGGTCATAGAAAATCATCAAACAAAAATTATCTCGAGTTACACATATTTTTCAAATGGCCGCCAATTTATAAAAAGAAAATGACAAATTCAAACAATTCAATGTGGCACAGAATTCCATTTTTAAATTTGAATTATTTTTTTAATAAACATCGTCATAAATGACCAGTTCTGAGAACTTTCCAGAGCTACTCTTCTATATAACTTTCTCTTTGCAATACATGAAATAAAAATTGTCGCAATATAATGAAAGAGTTTATTTTGCTGAGATATTTCAGCAATATATCATCATGTAATTGAAAGCATTTTGGTAGATAAATTACATCCATCAACTTAAAGTACGAGGTCAATTTCACATGAGATTTAGTCGAGACAATAGCCGAAACTAGATTTGATTGCTTTATGTTAAATTGAATGTCTAGATAATTTTGCGTCACGGGCAAATTTATTTCTTTGTAATGTAGCCAAGAATGGGACGCAATTTCTTTATGTGTCCATTTGGTGTCTTGATTTCCGTTGGGTTTCCTCTATGAATTTTTTTTTTCAATTGTCCTAATAACTTAAATTTTTATATGTATTTCATAAATTAATTAGGTATAAATAATGGATATTTTTTCTTTTAAAACGACTAAGAAAAAAGGATGAGTATTCTCAACAATACAAATTTTCTTTTTTTAGTAGGATTGTTCGTGATTGATTCTAATAAAATGTTAACATAGAGAATTTTTAATGATATTTTCAAGTTTTCTAAAACATTAATTAAACATGTGAAAAGATAGCGACGTGAACTTATTACGCATCACAATTCAGAAATGAGACCAGGACCAAATGTTGTAGGTACAACTTTATTTCATTTTGTTAAACCTTCTCAGTTACTTAGTCGATAGAACACATGAAAAAAGGTTCATCACAACTTCGCATGTTTGATAATTCACATTAACTTTATAAATAATGGACATCATATTACATTGGCTTTCACCAGCGACTTCGTCCTCGTGATGTTAGGTACAGATATGCTTTAGCTCATGCAGATGTGAAAAAGGTCCATTCTTCAGAATTCCTCGGCCGATCGAATTTAATGCTCATACAGTTATAAGCGTAATGTTTATAACTGTATTAGCATCGAGCAACATTGTTTAGATAAATTTACAGTGAAATTTATTTACATAAGAATTCATAAGTTTTCACATTAAATATTCACGAATATGATATTTAGTAATAATAGGACGTAAAACAAGAATACTTTTATTTATTATTAAAATGGTTATTATGAGTAACCCATTGACGATGGGTAAATAAAGTCGCGAATTTTGTTGTTGCCAGTTGCAGCAGTTGCCAGCGCTTTCGATTTTCGTGCGGTGTCATAATTTTTTTAGCGTGTGCGTTCACTACTCAGCTATTATAAATGATAACGTAATTATACACGGTGTCCAGGAATAAGTAACTGAAAAATAGTTGATTGTTTAAATTAATTTTGAAATTATTTGTCATCTTTTTCATTTTTTCAAAATATACTTTTTCTGTTTTTGAAAACAGAAAATAATAAATATAAAGTTTCTAATAATAGCAGAAGCTAAGAATTGACACAAAAATTGATCATTCTATGCTTGCTACATGGACCTAATTTTATATATAAATATATATATTTATATATATATGTATATATATATATATATATATATATATATGTGTGTGTGTGTGTATATATATATATATATATATATATATATATATATATATATATATCTATAAACTATATACACTAAACGAGAAATTTAAATCAATTTAAAAATAAATAAATTGAACGTTCGAAATGCAAAGGGAATAGAAGATAAGTGTGGAAATAATGAAAACAAAAGAAGAAAAGCGGAAGATTAAAATGTGTATCAGAAGAACATTACGCGTGAAAATATATAGTAAAACTGCTACATAAGATTGTAAAATTATGAACGAAAGCGACGAGATACGAAAAAAGTAACATGAAAGACGCATACGAAACAAACAGTCTAACAATTACAGGTGAAATAACTCGTTCTGTACGGATGTCGATACGTTTTACATAGCCGACATATGGAGTTTACTTCGTGCAACAAATGTCAATATATCGTGAACATACCGAACTCGTTCCAATTTTTTATGCATAAAAAATATTTTTAAAAAAGTATAAGCTAATAATTAAAAAAGGTCATCACCCCATACTCCTTCATCAAATTGTGAATGGCCCAAAGATCAATAGAAAGTAAATTGGTAAGAATAATGACCATATGACAATACAAGGTTGAAACAACCAAGCAATATCACCGATGATTTAAAGCGTTAATATGACTACTGGTCTAAGATGATTATTAAGTACAGAGCCTCCATATAATAAGGCCCTTAATAAGGCTCCTCCCATAATAAGGTCCTACAAGAATATTACAAATACGCTGGCATGATGATATTGAAGTAATAGGTAGTTCGACATAGATAGTGCAGGATAGAGATAGACTAAAGGAGTCCTATGCAGAAATAGTGGAAAAGAACCATGAGAAAATAGAAGAAGAAAAAGTCAGTCAACTATAAAAATTTCCATTTCCAGTACGCCATAACGAGAGGTATGGAGTGGCGCATCTAAAACCAGATGCCGCACTGTGTTAAGGACGCTATTAGCAGAAACACTTCACGTAAAGTATAATAGGATAGGAAATAATTCAGTGACAGATGAAATTACGGACAATAAGTGCAAGCAATATTTTTGTCTAACACGAATGCTGGCAACCTACCAAAATAACGAGTGCGACGATTAACCCGGTCGTTTGTGGCGCACTTTGAAAATACGAGTACATCGACCTAAATTTTATTAGAATCTCGTGCACAGACGTGCCAGGCTGACTGTATTCAAAGGCACGCTCTAATATAGTGAGCTTTCTATGAGCTAAGAACGTTTTTAATATGGATACCATTGAATATACTAGAATTGTAAGTATTAAATGTGATTTCAGGTAGTGGGACTGGAGGATAATTAGTCGTGGTAGTATATAGAAGGAAGAATATTATTAAAATTTCATGAAGTTTGATATAAAATATCTAATTGAAGACATTAAGCCAATTATAGATAAACTGGGTATAGCAGAAGAAGGACTAAACAATAGTGTTTCTGAATTTAACAATATTCCATGAAATGAGTTTACTGAGAAACAATAATTACGAATCGTTCATATTGTCATATTGATAGAAACCTATGACAATATGATTTCTAAGTTTAACACCGTAAATCTTGAGTTGCCAATAAAATTATTATAAAATCCTTTTTAACTAGACGTAGAAAAGCTTCATTGAAATCTGGACAACGCGTGGCGTTAAACCGTTTTCTTTAATTTTTGTTAGTAACAGTTAGAATTTAATTTTCCAACGAAACTTATTTTTTTAATTTTAATTAACTAATCGGATTTTACGTTTATTTAGAGCTCGAATGAACTCTATTAGGCAAATATTTTTATTCACACGTCTTGGACTCATTTTAAATGTTATTGATAAAAAATGTTAATTTTAATGATAGCGGTAATTGTAAAAGCCTTTTTAAAATATTTTTCCAAACATTTAAAATGTCGAGTGAATATAAAAGAATCCCTATATACCTAATGTAAGGAATCTTAACCAATTAAATATAATAATCTATTGAAAGAGAAAATTGTAAAAATTAAAAACTACGTTAAATATTTAATTCAATCCCGCTCTTCGATACGTATTTACCAACCATTTCCTATTTTATAATTAACTAAAAATTTGTCTTTGAATTGTTCTTTTACATAATCTGTGCAAATTTTGTGCAGATAGTCCTTCAATTTAGGGGCTGAATGATAGTAATAGACAAATGGTCGAATAGGGTTTCATTCTAACCTTTCAGAAACGAAGTATCAAATTATTAGGAAACTGTTTAAACTTTCCGCAATACTTTTAAATTAATGTAGGTTTACGATATAATTCATATGTCACAAATAACCGTTGTATCCATGAATTATTCTATTATTATGAATGACAATAAGTTTATGAATGACAATAAATACACGAAGTTTGTTTCTAATCAGCTAATGCGAATGAGTGGATATTTAATAATTTCAAACGAATGAACAATGAAACCTTGTCCTATGCGGGATCTCGTAGTAGCGCCACATTTCACAGATGTACGACGTCATTAAACATTATACGGTATCTGCTTTCATACAGATAACTTTTAAAAATGTGAGCTTCAAAAGTTTTTGCGGTGCGTCCTGAACTGCGAATGGTTTGCAATTCAAGTCAATAAATACCTAAATGTAAAAAAAACTTGTTAAATACAAACTCATACTACGAAAGTTTCGTATGGACTTATATAAACATAAATACTTAAAAATGATGCATGGTATTTCTCTTAAACTATTTAAAAATAATTAATATTATTCCAACCATAATGTGAATTTCCAAAAAGCTATTAGATTTAGAATCGTTATTATAGTTGCCTGCAAATTTCAGGTAAAATAGTGGTAACTTTTTTTTCATACTTTTTACTACAATATTTTCAGAGATTAGGGAGAATATATTTTTGTGGACATGTAGGACAATATCTGCAAAGATTTTCCAAAATTTTTAAAAAAAATACAGACTTGGAATTCTTATAACTTTTTCGCTCATTTAATTGCGTATGTACATAGGCACATAGGCCCTGCCAAAATGTTTGTGTAAATATATTTCAGTGTTAACTTTTGAACTTTATAACTATGCTTTAAGTATATGTACTATATAATTATCCTTGGGCGCGTCACTTCAACTATTTATGCAATTAATCATATGTAATCCACGAAATCATGTTTCTTTATTTAAGTGCTATAGATTTTAAAACAATTGAACTTTAAATTTTATATGAAATATTAATTTTACACCTATATAATTTGTCAGTTTGGCAACGTGTGACGTCTTACCAAGTATCATGATGACAGACGCATTATTATTTAAGTGTTGGAAATAACTAAAATGAAAACGTAGATAGCGATCATTCTTAGGCCCATAAGATCACAGTTTAATCTGCTGACAGAGTTTAAGCGACGGTTTATTCACAATTTCGTAAGACAAGTGATGGTTTAACTTCGTTCATAGTTTAAAGTCTAGATTATTTTTACTGATGGGACTGGGTATACTGAACTCCTCTTCATTACGTGACACAGGGTTACGTGACATTAGGGCCGCCAGGCAATCTGTTTAGATTTCTGTCATACTATATTAATAGTTTATAGTACTGATGAGATTACATTATTAGTTAGAAAATTTATATTAAGTAATCAAAACAAAATGGAAAACGCAAGTGGGGATACCGATCAAGAAATTATATTAATGTTAAACTAGCGTGACCCGTGCGAAGTCTTCGCATTATAAATTATTCAACTCAATTTAATAAATCAAAATTGATTGCAGGTATTCAATTCATTTCTAATTTTGCACACTGCTTATTACGTTTTTATTCCATTATGAAGCTCAGATGACAGATCAAACAAATATTTTACTAAAATTGACATATAGAGGCGCAAGTATCATAAGCATTGAGCTAAAGCGCCACTTTATTTATACGTGAGTGGATTTGAAATTAAACGAAAATTTTACCGACCGTCAATCATATTGACGTTGAGCCGTTAGATGGCAGCATTGCTGTTTTGTGTATATAATTTTAATAATTAATTAATCTGCAAAAACAATAGCAATAATAAATTTTTTAGTTGTGGATGCAGGTAGAGCAAGCAATTATCTATAAAATTATATATAATTTATGTGGATTAGTTGTGAGGTTTTTTCTAAAAAGGGAGAGTAACATCTTAACCTTAGCGTATTAATATATATGATGATGATGATGATGATGGTTTTAATAATCATTTCGAATGCATATACACCATTGACGTCCAGGTCGTGTCGTTACCATAGAGGGTAAATTAAAAGAATGTTCCTGCAATCCTATATATTTTACTTCCCTATTAAATCGTAATTCAGTGCCACACCGTTATCGTATAAAGTTATAATAACACACATCCTTTTTTTGCTTAGCTTTCGAATTTAAAATTATGTACAAAGAATGGAATATTGCCACATTTCATCACATTCATATTTATCGGTGTAAAAGGTATAGGTTGATGAATTTATCAATCTATATATTTGACTTATAACTACTTTTAAAAAAAAGGAAAATATCACGTGGTACTATTAATTCTGACGTGGTGCCCGAATATAAACTTGGTATTATTTTGACAAACGGACAAACACATGAATGATCTTATAAGGGCTGCTTCTTTTCATCCTTTTGAGGTAAGGAATACTAAAAATAAATATATTGAATAATTTCAGGTATTTCACCTTATGTCATGTCAATTACTTGAGATAAAAAGAAACAGGAAATATTTTAAAATCAATATAAAACTCAATACTAATATTTAGTTATTTCTTAAGATTTGTCTGATCCATAATTTGTTAGATCTTGATTCTCTGCAGAGATTTTTCAGAGCATTTTGTTAGAAAAAAATATAAATAATAATAATAAATGATCAAAAAATATTTTGCTTAGTTACAATAGTAATATTTAATGTTACATAACTTTAATCATTGTATCAACCATGATTAAAGTTATGTAATATTAATTTACTGTTATATGCTATAAAACTATATACTATACAGTTATATACTATTAATTTATACTTGTAATTATAATTATTTTAACTAATACAACTTAGCATATAAATTAGCTTTCGATACCAAGCAGGAATTTTACAAAATACACCCCACCCACCCCGCTCCTTAAATTTCCCTTTAAATTTTTTTAAGTGTTAGCTATTAATATATGAGTTAATATGCTTTAATATTTTACCAAAATTTAAATTTCTACGTCAAGCGGTTCCTAAATAAAACCCTGAAAATGAAAAAAAACGGCTTGAAATATCAAGTATTTTATGCACTAAGACACTGAA
Organism: Druceiella hillmani; assembly: GCA_039881145.1. Taxonomy (NCBI): domain Eukaryota; kingdom Metazoa; phylum Arthropoda; class Insecta; order Lepidoptera; family Hepialidae; genus Druceiella; species Druceiella hillmani. The sequence goes on along the minus strand of JAYKKI010000098.1, from coordinate 1,344,761 downwards.
ATTAATATCGTTACATTGATGTAAAAAATTCACTCAAATCCATTATTCATTCAGTCTTTTTTTGTTCAGTCAGCAAGAAGATACGAGCCTTTAAAGCGTATTTTTTTTTATTCATGCGACAGTTTTACTCACTGATCATCAAAACCTATGGAGTACTTAAGGTAGAACTATAATCTAAAAAGTCAACATAATAGGAGGTCTTACGGGACAAGCGAAGGAAAAGTCCAAAATATTAATTTCTATTTCTATGTTTTATATATATATATATATATATATATATATATATATATATATATATATATATATATATATATATATATTATACTGTTTTACAATTATTTTGTGTTTACGCCAGTTAAGGATATAGTAGGCAATAAATTTACGGTCGGAAAAATGAATACTTGTAAATAGTTTAACTGGGAATACTTATTTCCATATACTTGTAATAAACAAATTTAAATAACTACTTTTGTATTTTTATTCACAATATATGTATATTAATACGAATATATACATATATATGGTAATAATGATACATGTATTTTGGATATTTTTAACTACTTTAAAGTTTTATTGCAAAATCGGGAGCAATATTTTCGAGAGCAAATGTTTATTTACGGACACGAACAAGTAGAATAATATTGAACAGGTTTTTTAAAATGTAATTAAGGTTATTTCGTTAAATATATTTCCTTGAAAAATATTTAAAAAATTCTAGCTGCTAGCATTTAAATAGACATTACAATACAAAATTACTTCGGTTAATTTTTATTAATAATTTCAATATACTGATATACAGATGATTATTGAATCCTCTTTCGTGTGCCCCGACAGGAACTTCGTCAATATTTTAATCATTGATATTGAATATATTTGGCGTTAATTTTGTAGAAATTCATTATTCACAATTAAATGAAACTACGTGATGTAGTATTATTTCTACTTTCTTTAATTTCTTTACCACGACCTAGGTTTCGGTGTATTACATCTTCAGGTGAGATATTAGCAAAAATATCTAAACAATCTTTGCTAATATCCCACTTGAAGATGTTGTAATACAACGAAACCTAGGTCGTGGTAAATAAATTAAAGAAAGTAGAAATAATACTACATAGTTTCACGTAGTTTCATTTAATTGTGAATATTTTAATCATAAAGTTACGTTCCAACCTCCATCCTATTATAATTTTTATGTAAATGAATTCGATGTAAAATAGTTTACTATTTTTTAATACAAGATATGTGTATATAAATATTCACAGTCATTTCCTAGAGACAAACGCTCCTGTAGAAGAATTTTATAGATATCCTACCGGATGCTAATGCAATAGTTTGTAATTTTTATGGAATTAAGGACAAAACACTATGCTTCGACCATCAAACATTAAAATGCATTTTATTGAAATACCACATTATTTCTCTGTTTAGATTAAATACGTTGAAACAAAAGTAAACGAAAATTGCTTAAAGGAACTTTCAGTTGAATAACTCTTTCAGTCAATACGTCTTAAATAAACATATTATTGCAGCCGGCAATGCGTTAATTTTTCATCAATTTAAGGATTAAAAAAAAGGACTATTAATTTTTCTCGGTTTTTTTCCTTCACTGATGAGAAATAGATTTGCATTTAAGTCGTAAAAATAAAGCAATTTTAAGTAATGTTGTCTGGAGAAAAAGATATTTCGTGGCGACCTTCAAATAGTTCATCTTCGTATTTAAAATGTCGTCTGTTCTTTTTTACGGTGCACTCGGCCACTTTTACAGAGTTCTATTTTCTTTCTATCCTAAAACTGTTTTTGACACTTCCCAAATTTTAATCTTTAATGTTTTGTGAAAAGTTGAATGAAAAACATATGATTCATTAACATTTTCTGTTTCTAAGACCAAAACAAATTATGAACGATATAATTCCTTGATAGAAACCTAAACAGGTACACAACCAATGCATTTAAGTTAAAAAAGCAAAATTTCATTCGTTTAAAGATCGTTAAATAAAAATAATTTCTTAAGACATAATTCTCTAGGGAGTTAAGAACTTTCTTTTAAAATTATTATTTTAGAATAATTATTGTGCTAGAAAACATTATTTTTTGTTTTATTTTCGATGATACTTTATCCAAACGTACTAAACGACATGTGTCTAAGTGGTTAGACCGGCTTCATATAAAAAGTATCAACTTATATCAAACCAAAGCTAGAAGCGGTTCCAAAATTGTTCTACAATTGTTTGTATAAATTATATCATAATGAGGAAATAGACTGAATTCCGGAAATATTTTCGAACCACCGATTTCAGGGCGAAGTTAATAATATCCTTAATCTTTTATTAGAACGATGAGTATTATCATAATTACTTCCTCAATAGTACGAGTAGAATCAATAAGATATACTAGTTTCGAGAACTTTACGTTCTGTTCTGAAATAGAAATTGGAACAGGACAGCTTAAGTAAATACTAAAACGTATCAGAATAGCACAATAATAATCTTTTTTTTCTCGTTTTGAACACAGAAAGTTGTGAATCTTATTTATTCTCCTCTGTTATTGGATGTTCACGAGTCAAAGCGTATAGAATTAAATTCATGTCGCCGACTATGATCCTCCGTGCTTTATTCTGCAACTACTTTAATTGAATTTCTTTCAACTTTATTTTATTACTTTTTTTTGGGAATTAAACTCAACGAGTGATGATTTCTGTTGGAACGATATGCGAAATTTAACGATTTTCAATTGTTCGTGTTTTTTTCGATTGTTTGTGTGAATTTAAGAAATATGTTACAAAACTGTCGATTACTATTCTAGACTATTACATACACATTATTCCTTATCATTCCCGATATGTCGTAAAGTAGGGCGGGTCAAGATGAAAAGCGCTTTCAAAACACCTCGGTTTAGGTGGTAGTGTACAAGCGGAGTGTACGCGTATTGATTTTTAATCATTTAAGCTTACCAACGTCATGTCGCCGATTACCATTAAAAAAAAGTAGAAATATATGCTTGTAATTGAAAAAATTGTGTGTGTCGGCTCCAACACGCGACGGAAGTTTACTCCTTGAACACGATTGTCGTGGAATGTATAAAATAGGGTAACATTGTATATAAATATAAACATCAGTATCATTAAAAGTAAATGGACAATTCTCTATTAAAAAAAATGCTGATAATATAATTATTTTCAAGTAAAACGCAATTGAAGAAGATCAACTTTATACAACAAAATTAAAAATATGTAATAACGTCATACTAAGAAGTTAAAATTGAAGGAGACTTTAATTTTACAGGATAGAAAACACCAAATATTCACATATAGTGACATTGAATGGACATCTTGATTTGAGTGAACAATAGTAAACTCTGTGTATCATACTCCATCATTGCGATTACGCCATAAGAAAATCCCAAATAAACATTTTGCTATCTCACTCTAAATATGCGGAAGAATGTTGCTCGCAGAGACCACCTAACAGTTACACTTTTTTTATTCTCTGAACTTTTTACGCTCTGGACTTCTGATTTTACTCCTCACAAAACTTCCAATTCTATATATAAACATCCTTTCTTAAGGAGTAAACTCCAAAAATAAATATTTTTATTAAAGTTCTACATAAATGACTAAAAATTTTGCCATCCCAAATTCCGAGAAATTATGAGTAAAAAATATAAAAAGGCGAATGATAAAAAGGGGACACGGCTAATCGCGGGTCGTAGAAAATTTAAGTGTAATTGTATCTACACATATGAGAAACTTTACTGGGCTATTCATGGCTACCTGAAAATATAAGATATGGACAAAATACCCGCAGATATGAAAAAGTATATATGACTATGGCAAGATACATAAACATATAATAAATACTATAATAAATACTCCACTATCTATAAGATACTTGTACATGCACATGTAAGATATTTTTCTCGACAATAGAAATGGGAATGGGAAGGACGGGTGTGAGATTTAGTATATTTGCTGGATTGTGCTCAGTTTCCAAATTTGTCGTACGATGTGTGTAACTTTTGGGCGCGTTGTTTCATCACTTTGAACGTCCTTTTATGCGTCGATTTCTCAAAAAGATCAAAGTAAGCCAGTACTGGGTCATTGTTATTTTGTAAATGTAATTATAAATGCAAACGTTATATTTTTTTGCAACTTAAGGTGCTTAACAAAGTAGTCCGAATAACTACATGCGGCTCGCGGGGTTGTTAAAGTATTGCGCATCCAGCGGTTACACAATACATGAAATCAACATTTTTTGACTTTTTAATGCAAAAGAGACGGATTAACATTTTTTTTTTAAATTTTAGTGTATATGCAGATGTTGAAGCAAAAATAATGTCCTTTGTGATACAAATATATTAATTGACTTAAGTTTTCATTAATGCAATGTAACTAATATTTATTACTTTGGAGCTACCTATGTGTAAATGAAGTGTATCGTAATTATAGTCCATGTTTGAACTACACAACAACTATGGCCCTTTTCATTTTTTTATTTATTATGCAAGATTATTTTTCTACAAATATTCTCTAATAAACTATGTCTTTAATTGTATATTTGATTATAGTAATTAAATTAAATTCAAATAATAAATTGACATTTCAAAATGATTTTAATTAATTTGGCCACGTTCTATTTATTTATAACGAGTTTTACGTGATGTTACGTGATGTGTACTTTATCGCTATCTTTCATTTTAATTTTTAAGCGTAATTTTTTTACGAAAAAACATTAAAGTTCGAAGTTCAGATTGCAATTCTATGATCAATTAATAGTGTTGCTATTGAAGAAGTTATATGTCAATACACGAAACATTTGTTACTAAAGATTTTATTATATTGTACAGAAAATCATATAATAATAAATTCCCGAGAAAACGATGTGGGTAAAGCGGACAGCTTGAAGCAGCGCCGATAATAAGCTGATCATGAACGTGTTTCAACAATTTTTTGCCAAGACCACTGTATTTCGGGCCACTACATTTTTTTGCCAAGCCCACTGTATTTCCATATAAAAATAAAAAGAACGTCGTTTTCATTTATGAAAATTAATATATTATTGCGAATTACAGATTAAATTATTTGCGACAGTTAAGTGAGTTAATTGAAATCATTATTTGCGACAATCAATACTTATAATTTTTTTTTTTACTGGTGCTGATTGTCAGCTATCTATTAATGATAGATAGCTATAGATCCATAACAGGTAAGTTCGAGATTAATTTTTTGGATTAAAAATTTGTTCCTCTTTTCGGCGAAATATTATTCTATTCATAACTTCGTATTACCTTCACACGAAAGTGACATGAAGTTCCAAAAATAAATCGAATACATAAATTTAAAAATAGACTCAAAATCACTATTGATTATCGGATGCAAGATAAATTTCCTGATACGAATTGACTACGCTTTTAAGTACCTTCTAGAGTTTTGTGGTATAGGATGATGTATAAAGAGATATAAACTTTCATTACCCACCCATCGACATCAGGGTACAAATTAATTGCTCATCTAAATCGTTAAACTAAATCTGAGCGCTAGAGGGCTATTGCACGTAAATCGGGAAATATTAAGCAAAACGAACGTAGTTCTGGTCGAACCCCTCAAAATTGGCAAACATTACGAACGGTCGTAGTTTGCATGTTGATTACTGGACATGGAGTGCTAAATCAGTCCTCTGGGATTACTCCCATAACCTGTCTTTACTGTGCTTTTGTCCATCGACAGAGCGCAGCCTGCAGCCGCGCACATGGCCACAGCAGCGACCAAGCTGAGATGTAAAACTTACTGCGTCGAGCTTACTGTTGCATATGCCCGGTATTGATTGCCATTAGTTTCAAAGCTTTTCAAGTGGGGGACGCAATATATTAATTTAGGGAGCTGTTCAACCCGTATTCTTATGCCAGCTCAATATTACGAGTAATTCTGGCATATTCTGGTTTGAGAATAGTCAGGTCGAAATTCAACTAACAAATATGTTAATTTTATAAACAGAATTCTTGTCAAGCAGCTTTGTGTACTTAATATATACAATAATTCAATTATAATTACTTGTTTATGCCCAAAGTGCTGTTATTATTTAGGTAATGAATGATTTAGGTCAATAATTACTACTTTAATTGGATTTAGAGAGGCTGTATTGTTTTTTATATGTTTTAAATAATATTCATAACGTGTTCAAACGTTTTTCAAACAAAAACAAATTCAAAAACAAAAAGAAACAAAAATGGAACAAACCAGCAAATTATAATTTACTTATTTTCGTTTTTTTTCGTATTCGATGGAAGTGCTGAGAGAAACAGTCGACCTACCCTTCGTCGGACGTTTCTTCCACGGCCGTTTCGTAGACAATCACCGCTTATTCGACGTCCGATAGCAGTATTCCTCGCTGTTTATCCTTTATTCCTTGGAATAAAAAGAAATTGTCTGATGCCAAATCGAAATCGTATGCTGGATGACTTATAATTTCTACACATGACGTAATCACATATACAGACTTCAGTCTGGTCGAGTGTGCAAAGGTGGTGTTGTGTTAAAGGAGGATTCTATTACGAGGGCGTTACTCTCAAACTTTTGCCAACACAACAGGTAAACAATTGCTGGTAAACAAATCAGCAGAACTGTTCTTTTATTTTTCAAAACAATCATTGCATAATAACTCGTCCGCCCCTACATCTTTCTGAGCAGATCTTCGTAACAAAACACCAACTGTGCGAATGCCTCTTAATTTTGGATTCATAACACTAAATCTAGCTTTCGTCTTCGATGACGATATCGCATACAAAATTTGAAAGACCTCCGTCAAATGTTTCCAACATTTCTCGACACCAATCAACGATACGACGTTTTCGAGCTTCGTTAAATCAAAGGAAAGTTATGTCACGCCTAAATGTGAATGTGAAATTACATTTAGACACATGCACGCGGGCAAAACATATACACACTCACACACACACACACATACACACTCACACTCGCATACATGTACGCACACGCACACACGCGCGCGCACACACAGACACACGCAAACCCGCACATACACATACTCACAAACACACGCGCGCGCGGTCGCACGCGCAATTACCCGCACACACACACACACACACACACATATGCAGACGCACGCGCGCATTCACAGGCCTACGCATACGTACATACACAAACACACAATCTTCGAATTGTCGCTGATTTGTAAAAACAAATGACAGATTCAAACAAAGTACCTCAATGGATTACCAAAGAGTTCAATTCCTGAGCTAGAATTCGTTTTTTATTACCAATACTAAGAAAGGCCAGTTGTAATAGTTTAGTACCCTCTTATTAATAAAGTTTATGGTGAAGATTAGATGTTCAGAAATCAGTACATGACAATGAATTGAAATGTGTTGTGATTTCGATTAGAGATAAGAAGAGATAATACAGTCATAATGAATGTTACATGAAAGGGATAACAAATGCGGTTATAAGATTTCTTATTAAATTAAGTGATATTGTTACAAGTTAAAGCCCCTCTGTATTAAATTTGTTACAATATATTACTGGTCCTGCTACAGTTTCCGTTTATTTTCCGGGGCGCTGTTGCTCATAAACTAAATAAACAGCCTTGAAATTTACTTAATATCTATAACTTTACTTAATATCATAAAAGTCTTATTATGATAAAATAAATGAATATTTTAAAAATATTTGAATGTAGCGTCAAAATTCTTGCATTATTCAATTCTCTCGTCAGTTCTTTTCATTTATTACAGTCTATTATATCCTGTGTTGTCGTTGTGAGTAACTTCGTTTTTACCTATGCTACCTCCTTGAAATCTTCAAAATATTCGCTGTAGATATTGCTGTGGTCCACAACACGAATAGCCTCATAAAATGTTTATTTAAGAAATTTTTTATTAAAGTGTATTAAAGAAATATTTGGTATTTTCACCAAACTGGATCACATTGCACATACTTCCGCTAATGAGTAATTAAATTTATCTACACGTTTGATTAAAAAGCAGTTAATATAGCAGGCGTGTTTTATAATAATTGAATATTATAATAAGTTAAGAGATAGCAACTACGACATATATTTTTTTGATGAAAAATTTATTTAAATAGAAAAAATTATTGTGTAACGTCATGATGGGCTTACATTATAAAGGTTTTCTCGTTACTATATATATATATATATATATATATATATATATATATATATATATATATATATATATTAACAAATCAAGCAAACAAAATGGAATTAACAATAAACAGTCGCCAATTTGATATTTAACAGTGGTAGTTTTAAAATGTTCCACTCGCAGTGCTCATGCCTTCTGCTCCGCAAAGACGCTGATTTAAGCTAATATATTGGTATATCTTCCTTTGTTTTGTTTGTTAACTAATAATTTTACAAACAAGCAACATATCGCTACCAAGTTTCATGTGTTTTGGTTAGAGTGGTAAATTAATACAAAAACGACACGGGCAATCAAGCTTGGCTTTGCCCGTGTAGGTGAAAATGTTTCACTCATTGAAGCATCTCGTGTCGACATACAAAAGCACATGCGTTTTTACTTTTTTACAAAAACTATAATAACTTTAACACTATTCATTAGAAGACTGCGGTAGGAAAAGAAAATATTATCTATGTAAGCTGGAGAAGATATTATATTTAATTTGATAAATTTTAAGGACAACCTATTAAACCAAAAAAAATAATGGACTTTATTCGAACGTAAAATAAATCAGTGTTGCTAATAATGAAAAATAAAAAGAGAACAAGCAATCCAGATTAAAATAAACTGCCGATTTATTTAATGGCACGTATGCTGCTTAAAAAAGTGAGCGTTCATTAATATTTTAACTGATTTATCCTCAAATTACATTATATATTACAGGAATATAATACAAACTTAGTTCAACTAACCAACAGAAACAATTGGTAATAAGAAAGCGCTTTCAAAGTGGTCGTTATGTTATTCGCGTACGTTAGAGAACTGGAGCGTTCGGACAGCCATCAAAAAAAGTTGTGTTACGTGAATTACATTAAGGACGTATTTACAAAGTCCCGCTGCTTTAGTACGCATATTTACTAGTCGTTAAATCATTAATACTTGCGTAGCGATGCCAATTGTTGCATGTAACAAATTTATAGTGTGTTCGCATTACCATTAAAACTAAAATTGTGTTTAATAGTTGTTAGGTAAGCAATTTTAAGTCTAAAAATAAAAATTACGTCGATACAACAATAACATATATCAGTATTATTACCGTATTAATCAGTGTTTCAGCCATTGACCAGATCAGCTAACTAAGATGGCTGTGTACAGCGATTTCTTTTTCCACATCGAGGTAGCAATAACTCGTAAGTACTAATGAGTGATGACTATTACCACGTGATTAAACGTGATTTATAGATAAAACGCTTTCTTCTTTTAGACGTTTTGTATACAAATTTTGAAGAAATATGTGTTATTCTAGAAAGTTAGTTTAAATTTTTGTAAACAGACCTCATTGCGTTTATTTATTTTGCATATATTCGAAATTCAAATCAAAACTATTAAAAGGATAAACGAGGTAATTCAAATATTATTTAGGAGTTTACTTAGAAAAATATTTTACTATAACGAATAAGTGAAATGCATTAAATAGTCGAATAAATGGAATGAAATCAAAATTAATTATAACAATACTGAAAGATTATTCATTTGATTATGAATGTAACGCTACAATGATGGGGGCAGAGAAACTATAAAATTATAACAAGAACATGTATTTCCATAAAATTCATAAAAATCTTCCAAATACGAGTAGAACTCACGCTACGCAGGCTAATAAGATGCATTACTTTGTCCATTTAAAGCTTCAACATCGCATGGTTTCTAAGAAAATTGGTTATAAGAGACAAACGTACAAACACGTGAGTGATCTCATAAGGTTACTTAAATTAATAAACATTAAAATTTATAATATTTTAATTGATGTACCAGTAGTGCAGAAATATATCCCGTATATTTTTATTCAGAGCAGCCGGATACAACTGCCTTGGGATGCATCTCAGCGCAGAATCACAGGCTGGTGTTATAAAATGTTTAGCAGAATTTTTTTATTAAATATTTTTCTTCTCCCCTTTTACTACTACTACATTCTAAATTATATTTACAAACAAACTAAAGACTAGAAAATGAACATTTTACTATATTTTTCGTTTTTAAAATTAATGTATATTTATTTGGACTGAATCTCCTAAATTTGCACCTCTTTTGCGATTATAGCGAGGAATGAGTTGCGAAAAAATTTATGAAAAAAATGCTAGCTCTTTAGTATAATTTAAATTCAAAACATTTAAAAATAATTTAACTATTTATATTTTATTCAGTTATTTATTATAGTTTCATTTCGAAAATTGTTCACAAGTGCGTATAATTTTTGGAGTGCGTATAATTTTTTCCCATGTATTATATAATAATTGGTCGTGTCATCTGAAATGTTGTTTTTAAAAGAAATTGGTGTATTTTTTCTTACAGTCGAAAGATTATAAATATCAATAGGAAATAGCGTGTTTACGATTAAGAGGATATTTCTTTAATAAAAAAATGTCGTCGAATGAGTGGAAAAGGATAATGAATTTGGAGTGTTATAATGAATTATATTATTACACTAGCTGTTTCACTCGCTTGAATTTCGGTCCTGCAGCATAGTGAGGTTTCTGGATTTATGCCACGAACCTCTTCACGATTTACAAGTTTGATAGTTAAAATAGAAATTGTATATTTAATTTTAAAATTTAAAAATTCATCAATCCTATAAATATCAAGGGGAAAACGAGTATACAGACAGACAATATAATTTTATATTTTATAGATTACTAATGCGGTTAAACATGTTTTATTTAAAAAATGCTTACACCAAAAATAGAGTAAATATATTTATCTATCCCAGTTATCACTCTTTTCTACAAAATATGTGACAAATTTTAAAAATTTAAATGAAAAGGTTTGAAGTTAATATTTAAAAAAGGACGAAAATACTGCATTGTGATGTCATTTTTAGTAATATTCATTGTATATTTACACAAGTGAATGAAACAAAGAGATATTCCCATCCTAAACCTACCAATAAGTTTAGAAGCTAATAGCTCACTTATTTTTAGCCAATTTTTACAATTATTTCTCTACCAATTCTTGACTAGACTATGTTTTCATGGCTGTTTACTAATAACAGCAAATTTATAAGTAGTCAACTACCCTATTGAGCAAATATATAAATTATACTTACAAATATCGTGTTGTTGCAATATACATATGCATCTTAATGGATGGTGCTAATTTTAATTCACCAAAACGGCGTTGTCATCTCTGAGTAAAACCACATGAACATTTTATTTGCAAGTTTACTCCCATATTTTAATTATTTTATTAGAATTTTATAAATTTCTCACTTTTGTGATAAATAACTCAAAAGAAGAAAACGGAACAAGAGCAGTCATGTGACGTCAATCTGTCTATAGGGCACAGCGATTTTCGTCATAAAAAATTTGATGCGCGAACTTTCAATTGACATTGTAGTAAAATATTAACTCTCATATATTTAAATAGCTGTATAAAACAAAATTTAAAAATATTTATAGGGAATGAATAATTTGATTTTTTAAAATTTTTTAATAATAAAGAACATATCAACTGAAAAAGGAAATTATATGTATTTTTTTATAATTTAAAATAATATAATTATATGGACGTTGATGAAATCGTCCACGTCGTTTTTATAGCAGTCTCTTGACATAGAAAGCTGAAATTACTGAAATAGCAATTAAAGCATATTAATCCACAAATATTTCAACGGTTAGGAATGGATTTCAACGGTTAGGAATAATTGGTTCAGTAATGTCTGCGAAGATATCTTAGAAGGAGAAAAGGAAATAAACGAACATTTTTTTTTCAAATTTGATACACCATTTTGGTTACAAATTGTAAGAACAAATTATAAAGATTTCAAAAGGAGTTTTTTGAAAAATTTACAATATTTTAAACTTGTAAAAGATAAACTATTCAATATATTTTAATAATTGTAAATAGTTTAATAGAAATATTATGCACACTTTTTATCTATTCGTACATAGAATTTTGCAATATATTAGCAAAATTAAAGCAATATTCGATTGTGATATTTCGATTAAGCTTACTTAACGGAAAACGTGATCAGAATCTCGAATAACATGATAACGCGTCAGACGCGACAATCGTGTTTATTCAGGAGCGAGTATTATATCCACTAAATACTGGTACCTCTTCAGCTTCTCATTCTCCTCTCCTAAGTCCATAGACTTCATAAGGTATACGTATCCTTTCATTCCCTAGTTGGCACCCAAACTTCCGTTACATAGTTTGTCATCAACAAAATCGCTTGCACCTTTTCTGATATACAAAGAAACTGAAAAATAAAAAAATTATCCACAATTAAATGAAACTATGTGATGTAGTATTATTTCTACTTTCTTTAATTTCTTTATCACGACCTAGGTTTCGTTGTATTACAACATCTTCAGGTGGGATATTAGCAAAGATCTTTCTAATCTAATCAAGAATAAACTAATCAAGAATCTTTGCTAATATCCTACCTGAAGACGTTCTAATACAACGAAACCTAGATCGTCATGCACATCACGTAGTTTCGTTTAATTGTGAATAATGAATTTCTACAAAATTAACGCCAAATATATTAAATATTTAAAAAAATTATCTCTAAAAGAATTTTTTTTTAATTTTACAAAAAGAAAAAAAAACCTATAGCTGACTTCAAGTCGCTTAGATATTATTTCATTTAGGACAAACTCTGCCCATTAATAATTAGGTCGAACCTCAGGCTCCAAATATTAAGATAAGACGCGACTTCGTGCAATGTTCGACATTCGACGCGCGTTTTATTGCATGTCGTTTAGATAAATTGTTGATCTTTTGCAAACCAACCCCCATCGCCCGGCTCAGACCAGAATCTTTCATTTGCAATGATAAAGGGTATTAAAGGAATAATAATGTGCGCGGTAACTAAAAAATCAATTACCGTATTACCTCGTAACAATTTATAAACTTCTGAACGAATGTAATAAAAAATTAATGTTTGTCGGTACATTTGTATTTGGAACATTTTTAGGGCTCTGTACTTCGAAAAGAAAATATAAATAGAACCCTTATAACATAAGTTACATCGTCTGTCTGTCAAAGCTGTTTTCAACTCTTTATGATTAAAAATAAAATTTAACATTTGGTTGTGACCTTGAAGAAGAGAATGACAATAAAACTTCTAATAAATCATTAAAAAAACTTTAATATCCTTTATTGTACTGTATTTGAATTATCTCGTCATAGAATTAAATCAAATATAGCTTTCATAATCGAAGAACTAACTGTTGATGTCAAACATATTTTACCACACGAGAATGTTGTGAAATAAACTAAATTACAAATAATAACGGTTTAACTTTGGTACATATCTTAAAAGGTAAACTTTAACGAATCGCGACGTTTCCATGTAAATTGGCGCGGGCGAGATCTCGTAATGTTCCCCGGCCGAGCCACCGATCGTACACGACGCCGGTCATAACAATTTTCATCACAAATTCATAATAAACTACTCAAAACGCCAGAGAAATTTGTATGCAAAACATACGCAAACGCAATTTTTCTCCACATTTTACACGGTGGGAGAGCGAAAATATTTGCAGGATCCTTCAACTACAATAAATAAAGTGAAAGGTTCGTCGGGGGAAATCAAGGGAGGATCACCGCTGAGGAATGTTTCAACATCAGCTGGTCGCATCGCGGCGGTTTGATCTCCGACTGCGCAAAGGGTTTCAACTATACACATGTAAACTAGGCGCTTTCAATATCTGAAATTATTGTTTACGTCCAGGTTGAACAACCATAGATATTTAGCGCATTATGTGCTATAAATATTTTACATTGATTTTCTGTAATGAATTACGTGTATGTTATGCTCACAAATAAAAATATATTTTAAATAATGCAAACTTACACGAGTCATTATATTTAAATAGATTAATATGGCTGGGAAAAATACGAATGAGATTGAACATTACATAAATTCATTTAACTTAATTTAAATAAGTTTATTAAGTTCATGCTGTGCTGAATATAAACTAATTTGCAACAAAGCTTATATTCTGGTCGTAAATTCAGTTCGCTTGAGGTTGGAATAATGAATTGTTGTCACCACTTTTTTACGTATTTCTGATACGTTTAAGAAGCAACTGTAGCTTTTTATATAATATTTGAAATGATGGAAATCAATTCATAAGCCCAGAAAGGTATAAAGAATCCGGAAAACTAGAAATATCTGTATGTACGCATATGCCCGCATACACGTGTGTGTTTATGTTTGTTCATTTAAACTAATGAATCAATTAAATGAAAACAATTTATACAAAAATATTTTTTCTTGACTATATCATATATTGACTTTTCGGTGTAGAATCAGAAATATTGCCTACGTAATAAATGAACACACTAATTTACGTCTACAAAGTATTATACCAAATTATTTTTTGTACTTCTTTGCAGAAACCACTTTTGGCTCTTTTGTATCTTGCCAAGATTAAACAGCCTCATCGGTAAGCTTGTTTTCAAGCAAACTACGTGTAACTGACCATGTGTGAAGTTCTTACTCTTTCCACAAGTCTGCACCGATTGAATCTGCACGAACAAAGTTACAAGTAACAACTGGCAAAGATAAATAGCGTATTATGGAACGCAAAAAATATTTTGTCACTTTCCGACTAATTGAGATAAAATATAAAAACCCTTCCTCAGAAATTTCCAATTTATCTAAGAGATCTTTCTACAGAATTTCGAGTTTCCAATTCTTGCAGTTAGAATAGAACGATTTAATCTGTAACAAACATATATATCCCTTTGCAAGACCTTAGGAGCAAAATTTTCATAAACACTTTTATTAGTAATTATAGGGGTCTATTTGTAAAATTTTAACATTTCCATTTGCAAAGAAACAAAATTCTGGTTACTTGTTATACAAACAATAAAACCTTTTAAGCGTGGTGAAACTCATAATACGACAGTTTCTTATATTTATAATCACATATGAACATTTCATAGTATATACAGTAGGTATAGTATATCCATAGTATTTTAATATATTTAGTATATATACAATATTTTTCTTAAACTATTTACAAATATTAATATTATTGATTTAATAAATATTAAATTTATTACGTTACCTAATATAATCATCATAATAGTTCTCTGTTAAACTTTATATGTAGGTCTAGTAATGCTATTTTTAAAGTTTCGTACCCCAAAGGAGAAAAATTAATTCTTCTTTCTGCCATAGCTGTTTTTAACTCACTGCAAAAAAAGGAGGAGGTTCTCAATTCCATTGCATTTTTTTGTGTGTGTTATATGTGTGTCTATCTTTGGCACTAATTAACCAGTTTCGATGATTCTTTTTATTTGAAAGGATATCCTTCCAGTGTGGTCTTATGAAAATTTGGTTAGAATCTGACCATAGAAATTGATAAGACACCATAAAATTCTTGAACACTTAACAGCACATAACCAAAACACGACTAAGTTCGACATAACTTTGCTCTTTGATATTGTAACGTTTCATAATTGTAACGTTAACGAAGCTCTATCATTAAACTCTGAATACTGCCAGCCTACACCGTGGGATTTAAGGATCTTCTGTTTTTCTCTCTAGATTAGATTCCAGTACCCAACTCCTCATTCCTGGTACTGCAGGGGTAATTCCTGCTTAAACTGTGGATTTATGGATCTGCTATTCTTAAATTGGTATTTAGGGTCTCAAGCAAAGACTCTACCATGAACTCCGAGTTTCTACTCCTCAAGATTGAGGAGTTCTGCCTGCTTAAACCGTGAATTTTTGGTGATCTGCCGTTTTTAAATTGGTATTATGGGTCTCAAGCAGAGACTCTGTCACTGAACGCCAGAGAGAGAGAAGCCTCAACTTGGCATCGCAACCTGCCATCTGTATGCGCGCTAATTTCAGAAACAACTGAACGGAATTTATTTCGCTTTTCCATAGTGGAGACTGATTCCCGACAGAAGTTTATATGTACAATTTATAAAGTATTGTATAAATTAGCTAACTTTTGGCGATTTTACACAAAAAAGGTGCAAAAAATGAACCATCTGGATATTTCTTCGCGAGCACTGGGAGTACCATCAAAGATATCTAAAAATAAAATACAGCGATCTTTTACTTGCTTACCATCTTACCGGAATTTATTTGAACCAATAATTCAGATATTATGAGAATGTCTTTGTCATGCCGAAAGGTAATACCTTCCACTACATAGTATAATACAATGTACCCCGTTCCGTCTCTTTGTTCGGACAAATGTCAGTAGCTATTGAAAGGTTTTCACTTCAGTTTTCACTGATGTATAAATTTGTCCCCAAGCTACGTTTGAGTACACAACAGATTAATATTTTGATAATAAACCGATCTACGACATCGAAAACACGAAAAAGCAATCGTCTGTGAGGTTTCTTGGCATGCGACGTGCATTTCGCTAGAAATATATAATACGATACATGGCAAGATTGTTCATCTCAAATAGTTGTATAGGAACTGTATACTGTGCATTAAAGTTAAGCTACACTCCTAAAGAATAGGTTCATAATGAAATACTTCAATTAGAGAGAGAAGTTTAAGTAGGAAAATTGAATGAAATTCACTAAGTTATTCGTTTAAAGCATTCAGTTTATATGAAAATTTACATTTACATAGAACCATCTGTACCTATCTATTTGTATGAATAGTTAAGATTATAAACTAGTGTTTTTGAATAAGCTTAACGAGATGAACGAATTAATAAATTCATACGCGTAATCTGAGTCCTCCTTTACAAAACATCGGTATATTGTTATATAAATAAAAACCTGTTTTTCAGCATGGTTGTAAAAAATATATAATATGTATTAATATTAATTTAGTAATAACAATGGATACAAAATAATTACTTATGTTAAAATTCTCATTTTCAAGTTTGCAAGCCCAGTCAATTGTACGTTTTGCGATAAATAAAGAATGACCATCCGTTCCTTGTGGCGCCTAGGGGTGAGATACTTAACGTAGTTTATAAAGAAATATTTTACTTACTATCCATGTCTATACTAAGATGTACCCACATGAAGACAAGCCGAATAGCTATTTTTATATAAGCCCAATAATATATATATATATATATATATATATATATATATATATATATATATACATATATATATATATATGTGTGTGTGTGTGTGCGTTTGTGTTTGTATGATACATTTATACATGTAGACTTACGTTTAACTAAATGCTAAATGACTAGATGCTACGCGACAATTCTATTTATTTAGATGTTTTAAGCGATCATCGACGAACATTTCTTACCAATAAGACGTCTTAAGAGAACACTGGCGAATATTTCCTACAGACAAAAGCTTTCAATAAATAAATTCACGTACCCGTAAAATGTATGCCAGACAGGCTATAGAAAAGTACGTACCTATTATTCGTAAAGGTGATTTTGTGCATCAAGCTGAGCAGAAAATGTTATGGGACTGTATGAAAATATTCTATAGTTCCTGAAAAAAAATCCGTCAAATTGCGATTCACATGAAAGAGTAAAGTTACAAAATGTTATTTCAAAAAGAGTTTTCTGTCCTAAATAAGTGGGTACAACATTTTTATTAAAGTACATATGCCCAAATTTAAAAACTATAGAAAAGATCAGATGTTTACTTAGAAAGGAAAACTTTGTGGGGAACGTCACGGAGGAGTAATTCTAAAGCTTTTCACCAGAACGGAACACTATACTAATGTCATCTATTACCTACTTTGGTCAAGTTGGTATTTACAACAATATTTTCATAGAGCAATTGCAACTTTACAACAACAGGTATTATCATTAATATTTTCGGAATACAAACAAATATTATCGTCCACTACAAAATTTGGACAATATCGTGATATGTGCCATTTATTTAACTATGATGTAAAAATATAATTTATACAAAAAAATAACATTATAATATTGTATAACCATCCGTAATAATTATATTGATATTCTTCTTCTGCTTAAATATAATTATTTTAAAAAATATTTATGAATTAACCATTCAAATGATAATGTATTTGAGATAATTATTTACTTATTTATGTACAAGAATTACTGATGCTGCATCTTTCATTTATTTTGATAAAGGCCAATTTTTAAATGACGAAACTGAGCCAAGAGTAGAATGGAAAATAATTTTTAACCAGAAAAGTTCATGCTCAATGTGATTATGCAGTTAATACAATTATAACGGACTTTCCAATAGAGATAGACATAAAGTGACGCAAAACTGTTTTGTTGATCTCATTGAGATTCGTCTTTCGTTCTAATATTATTTTATTTATAACAGTTTACTTATCGTAAAACAAAAAGCAGTCAATTTAGAGGTTTTTCCCCGATTTGAGTTGCAGATATTGCTACATCTTAGGAAACCCTAAATTTTCTAGAATTAATAGTCTATGTCAGTCTAAAATCATGTAGTATTCTATCAGTGAAAGAATTTTTGGAATTACTCTCATCGTTTTTGGATTTACTTTTTAGATCTAAACAACGAAAAAAAATACTTCAGTTAGCATGGGTAATGCTTTTAATTACTATTAATGAATCAAAATGGAAATATAATAGAAGTTTTACTTGCACGGTGTAATCGGAAGATCGCACACGCTGTTAGTTTCATTGGTTTTTATAATGTGATATTTTTGACATTCTTTTTAGGTTTCTTTTGACATATTCACAATCGATTATATTATTCCATCATGTTATACGATTAAAAGTAAATATTATTCCTGTAGCGAGTACGTTATCTTAATTATTATTTGTTTTTCTTTAATTGATGACATGGGACGTAGCTGGAAAACAGTATTTACACTTTCATAATAATCTGTAGACAAAAACGAATAAAGAGCTAGAGCCGGCTGTCCAAACTTTTAATATATCGAACGAAAGATCCTTCATAAGTCAGCGAGTGCGACATTAGCCACCTAGTCCGATCATTAACTACTGCTGTTGCTTCAAAGTTAATTACTCGTGGACTAAACCGTTTTCCGAGAACAATTTGGCTCCTATTTAATTAGTGAAATTTTCTCTTCCATAGAAACAGCTGTGCTTCTCACGATCGTGCTCCGACTTGAATAAGTGGCCAGGCAAAAAATTGTAACAATCCTGAGAACTCCGCCTTTTTTATGCCTTAATTAAAAAGCTTAACAGTTATAATGGGTCTAAATGCAAATACACTTTTGTTACACTTTTATGACATAAATCCCTCAGCGGGTATTTATGAACCGATTTAGTTCGTGCTGTCGCTTGTTATTGCGGAGTTACGGGCGTTATCAAGAATAAGAAAGTAAGCGCTGTTTACATTTTGCACAAGTTATATTTAACGTCCGAGGAGGTTTGCAAAAATATTTTCGTGGAAAAGAATTGCCAAATTTGTCACGAATTGATAAGAGCTTAGTTAATATTTCATTTTATTTAAAATAACGAGTTTTAATTTTATTTTAAGTAACATTTACTAAATTAATTACCAGATTACTGCTCCATTAATTGATAGCGACCCCTTTATCTTAAAATAAGCAAGGTATTGTTTTATAATTCTCCGCTAGGTGGCAGCATTCATTTTATTTTTAATATTTGCCTTTACCTAAATAAAATGTTGTTTTTCTATATCAGTAACCACAGGATCATAACTTTCTATTAAACTCTAGGGCACACTCATGGGTGCGCTCTAAAGTAAGGAAATTCAAAGATCTTAAAATAGGTAACTTGTTGTCATCGAAACTTTTCCCACGCGAAGAGTGGACAAAATTATTAGACATTTTAATAAACCTGTCCAAATTTAACTATAAATGAAAAAAATTTACGTAATTATAAGAAATTTCAATTGAACTTGAATTGCACAAGATATTTATAGTAAGCTTAATCTGAGATAAGTAAAGATTTAAGAGGATAAGAGAGATTAAGTTCATATAAAATGACTGGTCATCTTATACGAATGAGTGACTTTTTAAATTTGTAGAAACACTACTAAATCAGACTAAGAGATAAAACAATTTATTTATTTATTTCAAATTTTAATTATTTTACTTATTCACATAAACAATTGGCAGATTCATTGCAATTTTAGCAAGCATTTCTAGTCATCCGTAATGGTTAAATTAAAAAAAATTGTATTGTATTGATATGTAAAAGATTTCTATGAACCTATTCTATTTAGAACATACAAATCATAATACGTGCTCTTTAAAGAGAAAAGACGTTAAAACAAAAAAATCATTAAAAACCTTGCATTGGTTTGACTGAGAAATGAGGAACAAGGTGGAATTAAAGATGGATTTCTTGAGACAGCCTTTGAAAATATTTATAATTGGATAATCCAACTGATTACAAAGTTTTACGGCTTAGACAAAGAGAGACATTTTTTATAAAAACTGCTTGTAAATATGGCAAAAAGGAGGTTTTTGCAGATGTAACCTCAGAACATGAGCGGACAAATAACTGAATCTGCTTCTAAATATATTAGTTAATTTGGATTGTTTAAAATATTACACGGAAATTTAAAAAAATTAAGAATACGTCAATCACGAAATGGGTACATTAGTTCGAAGATTTTATAACTACAATGTCAAATTTTTCCCTTAAGAAATAGATTGTAAGTATTTCTTTAGATTATTTTATAAATATTTACTGTAATGTATTTCCGATATCGGAATTCAATTATATATTACTAGGTTTAGAATAACTCAGTGAAACAAGAAATACTTGTAATTTCATAAAACATGTACAGATGTAAAATGGCGAAAGCGATACGGCCGAGTGTTCCAACATACACTTATCGATTGATTTCCGTACGCCTTCCGTTGTGATCTGATGACGATAATGCCAAGTGGCTGCCGAAACTCCGCACGGACAAACAGCAAACTGGTCCTGTTTGGGTAGTTCGGTAATACTTTCGGTTCATTCTAAGTGTTTGGTAAAACGTTGAATCTTTTGTTGACTAAATATGGTCAAAAATCCCACAGGCACTATACGACATCTGAATTCAGGTTTTGTGGATAAATTCACTAAACAAGATAACTACGTAAAATTATAATAAGGGCTTATTCAGCCACTGCACCTCATACATCGTCAGCAATTAAATCTTTAGTTCACATTTCTCCTTAATAATTCCGGCAGCATTATATTGGCATTGCTAAAGATAACAGTTGTTAGAAGAGTTAAATACCAGACACTCCAAGGATTCCATAGGTTCTAAAATTATGAAAATACAGGGTTTTTAAAAGCATACGCAGCTGTTGTAGGAACACTGTAACAATATTTCCGCGCATAGTAATTATTTGAGATTTTCATGATAATGTATATATTCAGCTCTATTTAAACATATTAGTTCGTAGAAAATACTTGTTTTGCTAGGAAAACCGTATTAGTGATGACTTATGCAATAAAACAATTTCACTTGAAAGAAGGTAGGGAATCCTCCATGCGTAATCCAGACTTGCACTTGGGCGATTTTATTATTTATTGACTTAAATAATCAAAGTACCTATTCTAGTTAAATTCCATTACAATCGTCATTAAAGAGTTATGATGCTGGAGTATAGATCTACAGACAGACATGATGAATTTATTCCATTTTATCACCTCTTGACTACGGAACCTTAAAAACGGCAACCGTACCATCAACGCGTAGTCAATATGCTCAAGTACCATTACAGATACATATCATATAATTTAAAAAAGTACCAGAGAGGCTTCGCACTCTTCTCACTCGCACTATTAATAAAATATAAACCATAAATCCTTGGTAAAACTTAAAATGCAGACGTCGCGTTTTTATTTTTTTAATTGAACAACTGAAAGACAAAATTAAACAACTGAAGAGAGAAAAAGTGAAAGAAGATCCATAGAAAATTAAAACAAAGAATATTCGGCGAATATAAAAAAAGGATTCTTTGTATAAAATTGTTTACAAAAATAAGCTATTTTATATATGATTTTGAAATAAAGAATCTTCTATTTTAATATTAAATCAATCGTTAAAAAAAAAGATCACCGAAATCAGTCAAGGATTACGACCGGTAACATGTCCTCAAACATATATACGTACCTACATACACGGACGGAGACATAAATTATTTTCCAAGAGCAAACTTAAACAATAACAAATGCTTTATAAAGTTGAAAAATTATATTATTTTTAGAAGAAAACTTTCTTTCTATAAAGCTTTACTAAAAGATGATAACTTATGAAATTATCCTAGTCATAATTACTTCAATAATCAAACTCTGGCATGCTGGCATGCTGGTCGATAACAAAGCTTACATTTGAAGGGTGTGCAATAATGCAGCACCAGGCAGGTTTAACTCTCTTCCCATTCCCACAGAGTTATATCCGTCTGCGCCAAAAGAAAAGAAAGAGTGAAAATAATAAATGAAAAATTCAAGGAATTTTTCTTTATTTTCTTCAAAATAAGTGAGTGAGTTTACTCATAAGGAGTATAATATTTGCAAAGTAAACAAAAAGTGTACTGTAAGCACAATCTCGTAGGCGTCAATCTTGCCCAACGTATCTTGCCTATGCCGCTACTAGGTTCATTTTGTGTAGAGAAATATCGGTAATAAAAGTACATATGTTTATAAAAAGTTTTAGTAAAAGTATATATACTCATAGTAAATTCAGATAGTAAGGTAGGATAATATATACGTACATGATATGGATGAGTGGAGTAATGCTTTGAGCAAATACGTTGGAGATACCAATAAAATCTTTGCTTACGCTCTTTTCAAGAATGTAATATGGGTGGATCATTTCTTCTGGCGACGACGTTTTTTACGATTCTTCACATAGCACTTTTCATATTTTTAGTACCGCCAGGGACGTAACTCGACTCAACTGCCTGTTAATATTATAATTGTCTCATACGACAGGCGGCCGGACTTACTTTATAAATGATTGTATTTTACGATTTCGCGATGCTCATCTGAGCCCCGACTCCCCCGCGATTATTCATGCTGAGTCGTGCCAATTAATATGCTTATTTTATGTGACGAAGGAACCGTTGCGAGGTTTACTAAATGACAATGCAATGACACATTTCTAACAATAAGCAAGTCACTGAATAATTACAGCATCTTAGAATAACATTGTGGTGCTGTTGCGTTTCTCATGTTGGTGCATCAACATGTATACGCCTAAAATCCTGTGCCTGTCACTTCATATGCCTGTCTATGTGTTCGATATCTCCTCCTTTTGTCTAAATATATTTAAATACAATTTTATACAAAAGTGGTTATTGAACCAAATACGAGAGGTAACACTGAAAGTTTTTTGAATATGAGAAACATAATGTGCTATCAAATCTGTAAATTATTTATTGTTTTCCGAATTAGCCCTCTTAACACTCTGTGCCACGTTTTAATCAATGGAAATATTGAAAGAAGAATTCAATGCATCCTTCCATGGACATCTCTTCCGCGGTGTTTTCGAAAATACTTGCCACTTCTTCGGAGTCATAAAATCTTATACATTGCAGACTTTAGCATGAACCACACTGCATTGATGTTATATTCATTTTTCACCATTAAGAAACATCAGTTAAATCGGTGCGACCACGCTTTAATTCGTTAAACAAGTAGTAAACAGTAACGCGGGATAGGGTTTTATTCTAAAAGGCAAATCGAAGTCAGCCATCACTTTATTTTTTATTGAGAACACAATAAAAGTCACTTTAACTACATAATAATTTTAAAATTTGAATTTTTAATTTTATTACCGTTACAGACCAGAATTCTAAAAATTTTCCACTCTACCATCGTACGGTTATCTAATATCCTTTTAACTTTAAATAAAAAGATAATTGTGACCTATGCCTTTCTAAATACAATAATACAAATATTATTTTTGTAATTTGACCTTAGTTGTGATTGGAAACTGAAGAATCCTTCCAAAAAAATATATAACTTTGCTTATAATATTCATTAGTCTAACTACAAAAAATTACCAGAAAAGTTTGATTATATATTCAAATGTATAAGTTAACGTTTCCATATATTTATTTTTTAATTAAGTTAATGATATTATTTATTTACTTTTCTCTTACAATTTGTTTTATATTTAATAAAATAGTAAATATGACTTCGTAATAAAATTCCCAGATGTGTGCATGTATATATATGTATATATATATATATATATATATATATATATATATATATATATGTGCATATTTAATTTTGATCGTCTTTAACATACATTAAAACTGTTTGAGTTCCGTGGAAAGGAAAAACCAAACCTTTAAAAGATCACTCACTTGTTCGTATTCCGTCTGTCACAGTCGATTTCCTCAGAAATGGTCTAAAATAGAAACTTGCAATTTTACATAATAACAAAGCATATCAATTTACATATATCGCGATGCATATAATTAACATGCAAAAATATTTATATAGAGAGTTAGTCAAAGTAATTAAGTACTCGAAACAAAATTATAAAACTTCATATATTTTGAAATAGGGTGAGAGATCGTTTGAAAGGGTTAAAAATGTTTTTCTTTATTATTTTCATGTAGTATATATCTCCAGCGAAATACTAAAAAAGCTGTCAAGTTTGAGTAGATCTTGCACTACAAGGGTTCTACACACGTCTAGATATTAATCATATAAATATATAAATATGTCGCCTAGTATATCTTTCACATATATAATGACTTTATATTTTAAAATAAAGATTTGTTTTTACTCTGGTCAGTTGTTTAAACATGACCCTTTGTTAATTATGTATATTTAATCCTACATAATACATCGAAGAACACCACATACAAGTCTTGTTTTTATTCAAGAATTCACAAAACTTAATTTTTATCCACGATTATTTTGTTTTTTTTTTAAATATTATATATTTATATATATATATATATATATATATATATATATAGTTCGTAATGAACAGTTATTTAAACGTGACCCTTTATTAGTGGTGCGTATTTAATCCTGCGCAACAAGACAATAACATCCTTACTTTTTATCCACGATACTACACGTTTTTTGACAATATTATTTTAAATTACGAACAGTTACTTAAACATGAGCCTTTATTAATTGTGCATATTTGATCCTTCATAACACCTTAAAGAAAGTCACAAATCATGGACACAGTACGATAACATCCTCATTTATCATCCAGGATAATGTTTTTCCTTGAAAATATTCATATAGATATATATACCCACTACCCATCATACTTTTATTTATTATTACAAAAAAAACATTTAATAAAATATTAGACTACAAATAATATTTTATGAACATGTAAATATATTATAAAATACAGTTGTTCAACTTTATCGCATTAACATTTGGAGATACATTATTTTTTCCCAAAAATAACAAGATTCTTAGCATATAATTTTCATTATCACGGACAAACCGACAAATATTTAACTTATTCTTAATTCCAATAGTCTTTCTAACGTTCTCAACATCGACATAACTAGATTAATATACTTTTGTTTTAATGTTTAGATCTAGCAAATTGCGTTATTTATTCAGTATTTTAATTGAATAACATAACGTATAACATTTGGAATCTAACCAAAGCAGTGCGGACTGAGAATCTAAATGACCCTCTATAAAACAGGCATAAAACAAGACAATTAGCCTTCCCTTGTTATCATCGGGTTTCCATTAAACGATGTCGGCCATATAATATTCCATACGTATTGTCGGACAACATCGCGTCACGTAGAGAGATCCGCTGACAGTATTATTTATATTGCTCAGCAAACCCCTCAGTCTCTTTTGACAATCAAGCGTTACTTAATTGCCCTAATGCGAGTGATTTTCTCGACACGGCTTACGCGAGGCGACGGATATCAATAAAGAGAGATGATCATGAGCGCTTTCATTCGATATTCTAATCGTTTATGACGATTTTTTATTCACCATCTGCAGTCCTAGTATACATAAATCAAGATAGTGACGTAAAAGTACCGAACAACGGCCGTTATGTCGCTCGCTAATGTGCCTAATACGGCTATCATGCAAACTGCTGTAGCCGTTTGTACGTCGTAAAGTCCATTAAATTAATGATCGTATAGTTACGCGGTGGTTTATGATGTGAGCTTCTGTTCCACGCGCTGAGGGGGTTATCGAATTTTGGATATAATTTTGATGGTAATTAGAGTGATAAATTCGCTTAATGCCTGATTGCGGTTGTTACGAGAATGAATTAATTTTTATTGATTTCGCTGCGGAGACAAATGAAAGTTGTGTCACTGTGTTCGATTTGCAGATTTCAATCCGATCCGGCAATTTTCTTATAAAATTTACAAAATCATCATTTACGTTTATAATGATCTAAACTACCTTATGAGATGTCATGTTTTTTATGTAATAATATTACCTGACAATCGATCATACGACAATAATCTATAGGCGACTTATGATTCATGTGAGTACTCAAATCTCAACTCGTCAGTCTTGCAGTGGGCAAAATAGATGTGTCATTTGCCTTGTATTGGAATATTTTTGGTGATGCCAATCAAAACACAAACTTTTTTATGATGCACTCGGAAAATAATAATTGAAGAGATCAAAATTTAAACTTGAAAAGGATATTGATATAAAGCAAGGCGGATGTCAACTCGTAACGCTGGTTCGAGTGCTTATATAACTAAGCTTATGTATATGCAGATAGTTAAATACTATAAAAATATGTAAATAACGCACCCGTATATGAACAAAGTTTAAGTATAAGAAACACGTTTTATTAATAATTCGATTTAGTAAAAACATTATAACGAACAGAAACGAACCCCTTTTTTCGACTCCATTTCTCAAAGTATTCAAATTGAACTCTTTGGGCAGAATTTGAGGGAGACATTGCCTGTCTTCTGAGGATTTATCATCAAAAATTATTGCAAAATTAAGTGTTGAGACTTGCTCGACGTACGAAATAGACGGACAATATTAAAATATTTCGATTTTGATTCTGACATTAAAGAAGGAATCATTTTCCTCAAAACACGACGTTAAATTAAAGGCAATAAAGTGATAATTCTAAAATTGAGTACATTTATATCCTGATAATATACGTCCTTTCCGAAGAGAATTAATTTGGAATTTTCCTATCACTCATCTGGAATGTCCTATCATTAAATCTCATAGAGTTGTTTAAAAATTTATGAAATTTACTGGAAAATTCTAATAAATATTGGATAGCTCAGTCTAAAAGCAGTTTTTAGATACCAATTTATTAACACTATTTTTACGCTTACCGTTATTGATCTACCCTCTTTTTTCTCAGGAAAAATATATTCAATTACGATGTAAAAATTGCTCATATTAAAAAAAACAGAATATTGTTTATTAGGAATCTGGTTAATTTGTTGTATTCTCGATCTATATGATTGTAAAAATGAAGTAAAAACCGAATATTTTCCCAACATTTATCAGAATTTATAATAATCTCAATGCTGGCTCTTAAAAATATCCCAAATATAATCTTCGTGCATGCATCTTCCATTAATGCTCCCAGAATACAAACAAAGCAAACATGGAACAGGAAATGACATCGCTACAAATTATGTTCAAAATGATCGTATATGTGTTTGTACATTCATTATGTGAAAAGTTAGAATCTCGGTTGTATATGCAAATCTAATTTAAAAATAACTTAAATAAAATCCTATTGCATTTACTTTTAAATACCTGACAATTATAAATATATTGGTTTAAGATAGTAAAACTCCAATGCCATAAATATTCAATTGTTTAAATTATGATCAAGTTTGATTTTGATCGATCTGCAGTCAATTAAAAATCATCTCATAAAATATTGAGGGAGTTGAATATATTAATGACAGACGTAAACCAGTCTACATATATTCGTGTAAGGAATAAATAATTTTAATTTTAGAGACACTTACCTACATATTTCCTCTAAAACTTTCATAACATTTTAATTTTTATGTAAACCGCACTATTCGCGAAATCGACGTGAGAATTGGGGACAGTTTGTTTACTAAAATTGAATTAATAAATTCAGCGTTACACGGACACAAATAATGGATTGACCAAATGAACAATTATCACAACTAACATAATGTCCGTTTAGCGCAGTTGGTTTTTTTTATTGAAATCAGTTAAAAATAACGTTTTCAATTTATGATTATAAGTTATAATTTCCAATTTGTTTGTATGTTGTTTTAACAAAAATAAAAAATTTCATTAAATGCTATCTTATGCTATGAGTATTAAAATGTGCTTTTCATGTTTGTGTTATATTTAAAAGTGTGTTCAGCAAAAAAAAACGTTGGCTGATATTGCGTAGTAATAGTATAGCGATTAAATCACAGACAATGCTAATTGCAAATACTACATATATATATATATATATATATATATATATATATATATATATATATATATATATATATATATATATATATATATAATATCATACTATATTCTCAATTTATATAAAATGAAAACATATTTAACTCTGGTGGACACCTCCGCGTTTAATATTTGGTAATTCCTTTTATTCCATGTGTATGCCTCTTGTACGGATGAGGATTAGAAGCAAAAACAAAATTATATTTCCAACTTGTAGATATGTAATATTACCATATGAGTTTTGTATTAAAAAGCATTTAATATAATTTTTTTGTCAAACCCAACCTACCTAACCTAATTGTCAATTTAATATTCATCTATTCGTTACATGTTTTTATTAATAATATACAGTGAAATTAGTTATTATTTGCATTGCACTTAGTACAACTACCATTGTAAATTTATACTAAATATTAAAAATGTGTATCTGATATTGTATTGAGTTTGATTATGTTCAGAACTGAATCCAGCACCAAAAAATGTTTAGTTTGTAAAAATATTAGTTCCCTAAGACCACAATACAGAAGTAAAAACTGTAGCAATCAATATAACTGCGCTATGCATATTGTAAATTTTCAATAAAAAAATTAAAAAACAAAAATAACATACGCGTATAAAAATAAAATATTATATAATGAAATATATTTTATAAAACCGACTTCAAAATTGGTAGTTACTCACAAGTAAGAAATAAGTAACTCAATGGTTCCTATCCTACTTATTCGTAATAAATAACTAAGTTACATATTTCTAAAGTCGGTGCCAGCATTATCAACCAACTTAAACATATGTATAATTTAATTTAATTTATAATGTAAATTTAAAACTTTAATTTCTAATGTACTTACAATACTAAATGGATTAGTAAAGGGTGTATTTATAGTACAAAAAATTATATTTTCATCAGTTGATTTACGGTGACGGCACCGATTTCAAAAATAAGTAACTTAGTTATTTACTGCAAATAAGTAGGTACCTATTTTGAGTTTCTTACTTTTTACTACCTACCTTTTTTGAAGTCGGTTTTTAAAAAGATATTTTATTTTACAGTTTTTAGTGATTAACATATTAATATTAATAATCGTAGTTATTTTCTTTCTTAGAGTATTGAATAATTAATAAAAATCATAGATAATTTACTTTTCGTCTAAAATTTATTATCAATAACATAATAGCAATGAAGCGATAGTAGCTGTCAATAGTTTAGCCGGAGTTCGTTTCTCCATGTCCAAAGGCCAATATCAGATTTTGCAAAGTAATAACTAAAGTAACAACTAACCAATAGCACATATATTGAATCACGTCCGATTTACAACCGTCATATTAGGAATTCCATTGTTCATCTCCAGGACGCTTCATCAGACTCTGACATGATCGATAATGTAGTTATTTTGCAAATTAACAACTGCCACAAATATATATACTGTAACAAATATATTAAATAACATTTAATTTATTACCATCCCATAAGGAAGGCCAATGTTCGTCTCCAGAACTCATCACGAGACCCGGACCTGATCGACGGTGCAGTTATTTTGCAAAGTAGCAACTACTAGTAGCGAGTGTCTTCAACAACACTTGACTTATTAATATCCGTTAAGGAGTTCCATTGATAATATGCAGAACTTATCATTAGCCCCTGACCCGGTGGACGGTGTAGTTATATTGCAAAGTAACAACTACTAGTAGCAAATATCTTTAATTACAGTTGATTTAGTAATATATGTTAGGGAGTTCCATTGTTCATATGCAGAACCTATCATCAGCCCCTGGTGGACGGTGTAGTTATTTTGCAAAGTAACAACTAGTAGTAGCGAATATCTTTAACCACGGTTGATTTAGTTATATACGTTAGGGAGTTCCATTGTTCATATGCAGAACCTGTCATCAGCCCCTGACCTGGTGGACGGTGTAGTTATTTTGCAAAGTAACAACTAGTAGTAGCGAATATCTTTAATCACGGTTGATTTAGTAATATATGTTAGGGAGTTCCATTGTTCATATGCAGAATTTATCATCAGACACTGACCTGGTAAGTGGTGTAATTATTTTGCAAAGAAACAAATGCTAGTAGCAAATATTTTTAATCCCGGTTGATTTAGTAATATATGTTAGGGAGTTCCATTGTTCATATGCAGAACCTATCATCAGCCCCTGACCTGGTGGACGGTGTAGTTATTTTGCAAAGTAACAACTAGTAGTAGCGAATATCTTTAATCACGGTTGATTTAGTAATATATGTTAGGGAGTTCCATTGTTCATATGCAGAACCTATCATCAGCCCCTGACCTGCTGGACGGTGTAGTTATTTTGCAAAGTAACAACTAGTAGTAGCAAATATTTTTAATCCCGGTTGATTTAGTAATATATGTTAGGGAGTTCCATTGTTATATGCAGAATTTATCATCAGACACTGACCTAGTAAGTGGTGTAATTATTTGGCAAAGTAACAACTACTAGTAGCAAATATTTTTAATCCCGGTTGATTTAGTAATATATGTTAGGGAGTTCCATTGTTCATATGCAGAACTTATCATCAGACACTGACCTGGTAAGTGGTGTAATTATTTTGCAAAGAAACAACTACTAGTAGCAAATATTTTTAAACCCGGTTGATTTAGTAATATATGTTAGGGAGTTCCATTGTTCATATGCAGAATTTATCATCAGACACTGACCTGGTAAGTGGTGTAATTATTTTGCAAAGAAACAACTACTAGTAGCAAATATTTTTAATCCCGGTTGATATAGTAATATATGTTAGGGAGTTTCATTGTTCATATGCAGAACCTATCATCAGCCCCTGACCTGGTGGACGGTGTAGTTATTTTGCAAAGTAACAACTAGTAGTAGCGAATATCTTTAATCACGGTTGATTTAGTAATATATGTTAGGGAGTTCCATTGTTCATGTGCAGAACCTATCATCAGCCCCTGACCTGGTGGACGGTGTAGTTATTTTGCAAAGTAACAACTACTAGTAGCAAATATCTTTAATCACGGTTGATTTAGTAATATATGTTAGGGAGTTCCATTGTTCATATGCAGAACCTATCATCAGCCCCTGACCTGGTGGACGGTGTAGTTATTTTGCAAAGTAACAACTAGTAGTAGCAAATATTTGTAATCCCGGTTGATTTAGTAATATATGTTAGGGAGTTCCATTGTTATATGCAGAATTTATCATCAGACACTGACCTGGTAAGTGGTGTAATTATTTTGCAAACTAACAACTACTAGTAGCAAATATTTTTAATCCCAGTTGATTTAGTAATATATGTTAGGGAGTTCCATTGTTCATATGCAGAAGTTATCATCAGACACTGACCTGGTAAGTGGTGTAATTATTTTGCAAAATAACAACTGCCCGTGGCAATATTTTGAATCATAGATGATTTACCGCCATTCGTTAAGGCGTTCCTTCGTTAATTACTGGACCTGATCATCAGATCATCATCATATTTACATGCGATCACGCCTATAGCACCCTCTTTCCGATAAATAAAAAAAACGGTCCACTCCGCAAAGAATTATTGCTAAACAAAAATTAAAAACAAAGATTCCGACGAATTGAGAGCCTCCTCCTTTTTTGAAGTCGGTTAAAAATAGAATGTAATTCTTAAAAGGATGCACTCCGTGTTAGTGAAATCGCTCGGCCGATGCCAAAGGGAACCGAGTTTACCAGAACTATGCAAAGCACATTTAACTGACCACATTTCATCATTTTTTAAAAAATTTGGAACTCACTTGTTCGATGCCGAAGTTACCAGATTCAGTGTCACCGACCCGAACGTAACGCGAAAAAGTGCCCAGGTGCGCCTAAAGAAGTTTCATCTCAAAAATTTTATGAAACTGTAGTAGGTGGCACAAAAATATTATTTACTGAAAAATTATGTTTCCAAGTTTTTTTTAATTTTGATACAAATATATCTTTTTTAAAATTTAATAAAGTAAACTATAATTTTATATTAACAATAGCATCGAATAAAATATTAACTTCGCATCCATAACATTGGCCACAGATTTCAAATGTAGAAGTATAATCTACGGCATTGACTAAATTGTATTAATTACTTTTCAAATTGTATTAATTATTTTTTTTTGTGACAATCACCATAACGGTTGATTAGGTAAATAACGATTTATAATCACTTGCACAATTAATTAACTGAAAGAAACCTTAAATAAAAACAAATTTTTTTTAACAACTTTGAGTATTTTAATTTTTTTGTTTGTCTCTCCATAACAGTAAAGCTCGTGATATCTGCAACTAATCTGCATTGGTCTACGATTAATGATTTGAATGTCATGGCCGGATAATAGCAAGACAGATAAATTAAAGTTTTTATTAGACTAATCTCGTTTTCTATCGTGCTTCTAGAGTTTCGAAAATGAACGAACGTCCTTATAGAACTTCTAAAATAAACTTTCAAGCCTTACCCCGGAATTAAAGACGAATGTCGCTTGATTATACATGATATTTACCTCAGTGCAGCATTAAAATGTGAATTAGTTACAAATACAACTAAATTTTACCTGCAGGAAACCAAATTATGTAAATATTATGCGAACTGAACACAAATCTGGGCTGACCCTTTTGAATTTAGAGTTAATTAAGAGCCGTTGTTGATTTAGAGTTAATTAAGAGCACTGAAAAATCATTACAGAAGGCATAATTTGCCTTATAAAGACCACAAATAACCAATATATTTTCATCGTCGTGGGATATTAAATAATCGTAAACTAAGCGATTATATTAATAGATAAGTAACTATCTAATTAACTGTTATACTAAAATGTTCCTCGAATTATCAAATTTTCAATTGCAACTCTTGTGGATTCATTATTATTTAAGTTTAACCGAACAAACCATTTCTGAACAAATTAAAGCAACTTTTAATACGTATATGCGATTTGTTTTGGCCTCAAAAATAGTGCCTTATATTTGAGAATCGGTCAAATGGTTAGAGACGTAGCCGATGAAATCCATATCCTTTATGTAAAAGACTTTATAACAATTTCTTTCCTTCGTGTCTGATCCAAATTCAAAGGCCACTCATTTCACGGTCTTGAACTGTATTCTAAATATATGAAAACCCTCTTAATTCCTCAGCACAAAACTGCATTGTTTTCAAAAGTATTTGCTGTATATGTCATAAGATTATGAAAGCGACTAAATATAAATATATAAAAGTGCTCTCGGTGCCTCGCGTTCAAAAAGTCTATCTGTATAATACGCATTGTCTAATATAATATAAAAGCTACCTTTTATACCACATCTCTCGTTAGACCTTTCCCTTTGTATCTAATAGGTTACTTGTCTTATATTATTTAATTCATATAATATTTACCCGTCTTATAATATGTGCATAAATAAATACATTATCATTTTCTTTTATAACGATTAACATACCTCTGCCCATTATCGTACAGAGCATGACTGCTTAAATATTTCACATTTTCCGATGGTCGTATCCGCCTTAGCTTTCTAAATTGCAATAATGTGGAATAAATTAAAATAAATTTCACTTACTTTTTGTTAATTGTCAACTTAATTTAGACTGGAAAATATAAATTTACTTAAGAAATTTATTTTAGTGTTTGGTGGCTAGAACAATAAATAAAAAAATCTACGTCAGCCTTCTTTTATCAATGAAAACCTTTTCTCCCGCAAACATATAATTTTATAGTTGGAACAATTAGATTTAGACGCGAATCGAACACAAATGTGGGTTAAAAATTCAAACGCAAAATAACCGATTGAATAATAAAGACGAAATTTTTGATGTGATTAAAATTTTGGGCGCAATGTTTCGTTTGAGTAAACTAAAATTAAGGAAATGACGATTAAATAAAAATAAAATTAATCTATACTTGCGAAATAATAGTAATGAGGTCGTGTCTATGCGAGCATCAAACAAAAAATATCAAATAAATTTTAACAAAACTTTGCACTTTTATAAATTAAAGACTTTATAGGCGTTTGCAATAGAACTACTAAAAATTGTTACTCAACGCTAGTACAATTGATTAATTTATTGAATAATTAATTGATAGCGACATCTACTTCTTTCATGTGAGACCATATTAATTGTTTGCTTTTATGATAACTCACTAGATAGCAGCATGTATTCTATTATGATAACTCACTAGATAGCAGTATGTATTCTATTTTTAATCATTTTTGTAATTAAACATTGCTTTTATATTTCCATTTATATAACTATTGATTAAACTCGTTGTCGCCCCAAGGGATGAAGATTAGAAATCTAAAAATGTATCTTATAGCATAATATTCCCATATTGAATATATTTGGCGTTAATTTTGTAGAAATTCATTATTCGCAATTAAATGAAACTACGTGATGTAGTATTATTTCTACTATCTTTAATTTCTTTACCACTTTCTTTACCACGAGTGGTAAAGAAATTAAAGATAGTAGAAATAATACTACATCACGTAGTTTCATTTAATTGCGAATAATATTCCCATGCAAAAATTGAGAAAAACGGCTAGTTTTTATATTAAAAACTTAATGCGTAAAATTTTCAAACAACTTAATATTAATTCATATTGTTAGGCACTCAAAAATTTTTAAGTATTTCATAACCGTACACTATAATAACTACGTTTTAAACTTTGTCATAAATTTAGGATCAATAAAAATTCGTCTTCGTCACGACTAAATGATTGAAAAATGTTAGTCATGACCAAGGCTATTTTTATAATCATGAATAATTTTTTTCACCAAAACTTTCAATTAACTAATCGATCGATTAAAAAATACAGTCGATTACGGCGAACACTTGCATGATTATATAATGTACGTTACTGGCATCCGATAAACCGCCCATTCAAACTCATCAGGAATATGCTGAGCGCATATTCCTGTAACTTACTACAAAGCGTTTGCTCACTGCGTTGCATTCCACGTAGGCATTAAATGCCAAGCTGTGGCGATTTATAATTAACTACACTTGTAACAATTGAAATATCCTTTTGTTGTCTGTGAATCATGTATACATACATTTATATATATATATATATATATATATATATATATATATATATATATATATATAGTCTCCGTTGCATAGTTGGTCAAATTTACCAAAATTTTTTTTATATTTCACAACCATTTGTATCAGAAGAGAATAAATAGAAATTAAATAGTGTGAGCTAAGAGCTGCATTGCAGTTAATCCATAATATTTATATCCGACGCAGTCAAATATGCAGAAAAATTCTACTGCAAGTTGATGTCGAATTGTCCCAAAACAGAAAGAAGACCCTTTCTGGCGTAACAATCTCCGATAACTTTCTTATTTTCATCATTGCATAGTAATATGCGTCCAAAGATCGGGGCGACCATCTTTTTCCTATCACTTCGACCTTTCTTCACCTTTGTAGGGCAACTTTTCGGAAGGAAACACCCATGATCTCCGGCAAATTTGTCTCACATTTCATGACAAGAATTTACTTGTTTTTGAGTTTCAGTCAAATTACCACATTTTTGGCAGAGAACAACGGTTTTTGACATTTAATTTTCATCTTGAACTTTTTGTACTTGACTCAAACCAATGCCTAAACTTGCTCAAATATGCTGAGAGGTACTCTTTTTTCAGTATTTTATCAGGAGCAGCACAGCATTGATATTATCTTCAGGTATTGCTGTTGACGAACATCCCACACGCAGATCACCATGGAAATTGGTTTGACCGTGCCCGCTAAACTAGCTGCAAATAGCGGAGTGGAATAAAGGTATATTATAAAATGCCATTGAAACATAAATGAAAGTTCGAAGTTGTTCGTAACTTTGTTATTGATTAAGACCACAACGAGAGTCATAGAAAATCATCTTACAAAAACTGTCTCGTGTTTAATTCATTTTGACGTGTTACACAAATTTATCAAATGGCCGCCAATTTAAAAAAACATAATGACAAATTCAAACAATTCAATGAGCTAAAGAATTCCACTTTTAAAATTGAATTATTTTTTTAATAAACATCGTCATAAATGGCCAGTTCTGAGAACTTTCCAGAGCTACTCTCCTATATAACTTTCTATTTGCAAGACATGAAAGAAAAATTATCGCAGTATAATGAAAGATTATATTATCCTAAGATATTTCAGCAATATTTCTTTGTACAATTGAAAGCATTTTTGAATTACTTCCATCCACCTAAAGTACGAGGTCAATTTCGCATGAGATTTAGTCGAGATAATAATCGAAACTAGATTTGACTGCTTTATGTTGAATTTAATGTCTGGATAACTTAGCGTCATGGGCAAATTTATTTCTTTGAAATATAGCCAAGAATGAGACGCATATTTCTTAATGTGTTCATTTTGGGTCCTGATTTCCATTACGTTTACTGTATGTAATTTTTTTTTCAATTTTCTTAACAGCTCAATATTTTACACATATTTCATGAATTAATTAGGCATAAATAATGGACATTTTTTCTTTTAAAATGACTTAGAAAAAAGGGTGAGTGTTAACAATTATTTTACTCAAGCTTTTCCGTTTTTAGAAGGATTGTTCGTGACTGATAGAGAATTTTTCGATGAAGTTTTCTAAAACATTAATTTAAAAAATGAAAAGATAGCGAGTTGAACATATTACACATCACATTTCAGAAATGAGACGAGGACCAAATGTTGTAGATGCAACTTTATTTCATTTTGCAAAACCTTCTCAGTTACTCAGATAAAATACATGAAAAAAGGTCAGTCACCCCTTTGCCTATTTGAATAATTCACATTAACTTTACAAATAATGTACATCATATTGCACTAACTTTCACCAACGGCTTCGTCTTCGTCAAGTTAGGTAAAGGTATGCTTTAGCTCATGCAGATGTGCAAAAGATCCATCTTGCAGAATTTCTCGCTCGATCCAATATAAGCATTTACGCTTGTAACTGTTGAACTATAAATGATATATGTATTAGTATCAAAGAAAATTTTTTAGATAAATTTGCAGTGAAATTTATTTACATAAGGATTCATGAGTTTTCACATTAAATATAAATAAATATAACATTTAGTAATAATAGGGCCTTAACAAATAATAATTTTATTTATTATTAAAATGCTTGTTATGTGTTACCCACTGGCAATGGGTAAATATCGTCGCAAATTTTTCTTACAATTCTGCCAGTGCATTCGGTATTCGTGCGGTGGTATACATTTTTAGCGTATATGTTCACTAGTTTAATCTATAAATGAGAACTTGATTACATGTAGCGTATATTTTAAGTCACAATATATTTTACTTATATGCAAATGTCATTGAAATTCGTTAGGCTGTTTTTAAAGATGAAAGAAAGACAAACAACAAATAAACAGATGACATTTTACTTTCATTGTATTAACAGAGGAATATTTGGTATATTTTATTACACATTAATTGAGATCATCCATTTTAAGGACCTACTTACAAAATTTTGCAAGCTGTAGAACTGTGACAGATAGACGGACGAACATGACGAAGTTATAAGGGTTCTTTTATCATTGTAGAATCTTAAAAATTTCAAATAAACTTTGAAATAATTACTATGTAATTTTCCATATCTTCATACTTTCTTGATAATGGTCAGACTTAGCAGCAAAATTGGAATGAGGTACTCTTCTTTCCTGATATATCACTTCCGTTGTTCCAATACAGTTTCACATACGTGTATTTCTTCTTTTATGGCTCTCTACATCACCAACTCTTTTACATTACTCAATTTGATCCACCAATATAGTTCTACATCGTCCATTTTTTTCAACTTATACTTTCCATATCATCCCAAGTAATATATATGCTAAACGTGACAAAATAATCAACAATATTATATTTTTTAATTGTCAGAATCATACTCTCTCTTACTGCAGCTTTTTAATTTTTGTGCTAGCTTCTGCTATTGTTTGAAAATTTATGTTAATTTTTTCTATACATACGTGTGTGTGTGTATATAAATGTGTATATAAATATATATATATATATATATATATATATATATATATGTACATACACACATATATGTATATATATATATATATATATATATGTATATACACACACACATATATATATATATATATATATATATATATATATATATATTTATATATAAAACACTAAATGAGAAATTTAAATAAATTTCAAAATACCTAAATTGAACATTTGAAATGCAAAAGCAATAGAAGATAAATGTGGAAATAATGAAAACAAAAGAAGAGAAGCGGAAGATGAAAATGTGTATCAGAAGAACATTACGCGTGAAAAGATATAGCGAAACTGCTACATAAGATTGTAAAATTATGAATGAACATTAAAGATGCATACGGAACAAACAATTACAGGTGATTTAGCACATTCAGTACGAATGTTGATACGTTTTACATAGCCGACATATGCAGTTCATTTCTTGCAACAAATGTCGATATATCGTCAACATACCGAATCTGTTCCGATTTTTTTTATGCATAAAAAATATTTTAAAATTTAAAAAAATATAAGCATTAAAACATAATTAAAGAACATATTGTAAATATATTTCCTGTCATTTCTACTTGATGGAGCGGAAACTTAAGTCGTCACCCCATACTCCGTCATCAAATGGCGAATGGCCCAAAGAGCGATAGAAAGTAAATTGTTAGAAGTAATACTGTGTGACCGTACAAGAATACACCGTTGAAACAACCAAGCAAAATTACCGATGATTTAAAGCGAGTAGTGAGAAAATCACCGATGATTTAAAGCGTTAATATGACGACTGGTCTAAGATGATTATTAAGTAGAGACCATGGGAGGAACAAGGCCCTACGAGAAGATCACAAATGCGCTGGCATGATGACATTAAAGCAGTAACTAGTTCGGTACAGATAGTGCATGTTAAAGAGGAATAGTGTAGGCTAAAGGGAACCTATACAGAAATAGAAGAAAAAGGCCATGAAAAAATAGAAGAGGAAAAAGTCAGTCAACTATGAAAATTTCCATTTCCATTACGCCATAACGATAGATATGACTTGACGCATCTAAAACCAGATGCCGCACTGAAAGTGTTAAGGGAGCTGGGAGCAAAAGTACTTCACGTAAAGCATAACAGGATAGGAAATAATTCAGTGACAGATGAAGTTACAGAGAATAAGTGGAAGTAATATTTTTATCTAACACGAATGCTGGCAACCTACCAAAAGAACGAGTGCGACGATTAGCCCGGTCGTTTGTGGCGCACTTTGAAAATACGAGTACATCGACCTAAATTTTATTAGAACTTCGTGCACAGACGTGCCAGGCTGACTGTATTCAAAGGCACGCTCTAATATAGTGAGCCTTTTATGAGCTAAGAACGTTTTTAATATGGATACCATTGAATATACTAGAATTGTAAGTATTAAATATGCTTTCAGGTAGTGGCACTCGAGGATAATTAAACAGTCGTAGTAGTATATAGAAGGAGGAATATTATTAAAATTTCATGAAGTTTGATTTAAAATATAAAACTGAAGACATTAAGCAAATTATAGATAAACTGGGTATAGCAGGAAAAGAACTAAACAATAATGTTGC
Organism: Druceiella hillmani; assembly: GCA_039881145.1. Lineage (NCBI taxonomy): Eukaryota > Metazoa > Arthropoda > Insecta > Lepidoptera > Hepialidae > Druceiella > Druceiella hillmani. The sequence continues at coordinate 1,304,722 of JAYKKI010000098.1, read as the reverse complement.
TGAATTTAACAATATTCCATGAAATGAGTTTACCGACAAACAGAAATTACGAACCGCCTATATTATTATATTCATTGAAACCTATGACAATATGATTTCTAATTTTAACACCGTAAATGTTGAGTTACCAATAAAATTAATATAAAATCCTCCTTAACTTGACGCAGAAAAACATAATTGAAATCTGGACAATGTGTGGCGTTAAACTGTTTTCTTAAATTTTTGATAGCAACAGTTAGAATTTAGTTTTCGAATGTAACGTATTTTTTTTTAATTAACTAATGGCATTTTACTTTTATTTAGAGCTCAAATAAACTTTATTGGGCAAACATTTTTTTCCTATGTAGAAACTCTGGGCTCATTTTAAACGTTATTGATAAAAAATGTTAATTTTAATCATAGCGGTAATTGTAAAGGCCTTTTTAAAATATTGTTACAAACATTTAAAATGTCGAATGAATATAAATAGTGTGTAATTTAAAGTTGGAATTCCGCATAAAGAGAATGCCTATTAATTTAACCTAAGGAATCTTAATCAAATAAATATAACAATCTATTGAAAGAGAAAATTGTAAAAATTAAAAAATACGTTAAATATTTGTTTCATTCCCGCTCTTGGATACGTATTTACCAAGAATTTCCTATTTTATAATTAATTATAACTCTATCTTTGAATTGTCCTTTTACATAAACTGTGCAAATTTTGTACAGATAGTCTTCAATTTAGGGGCTGAATCATAGTAATAGACAAATGGTCGAATAGGGTTTCGTACGAATCCTTCAGAAACGAAATTCCAAATTATCAGGGAACTGTTTAAATTTTCCGCAATACCTTGAAATTAATGTAGGTTTACGATATAATTCATATGTCACAAATAAGCGTTGTATCCATGAATTATTATATTATTATGAAGGACAGTAAGTTTAAATTAAAATTATGCGTAAATTCTCTTATAACACTGTATGAAATTAGCGAAACTGTGATGGTGGACTGTAACGCGTAAACACACGCACACTTATGACACATTTTTAAATTGACCATAATTTTTAAACGCCACTTGCAAAATGCTTTACCTATAGAATGTCCATACGAAATACTGGAAGTTTATTTCTAATCAGCTAATACGAATGAGTGGATATTTAATCATTTCAAAAAAATGAACAATGAAACCTTGTTCTACGCGGGATCTCGTAGTGGCGCCACATTGCAGGGATGTACGACGTCATTAAACATTATACGGTATCTACTTTCATACCGATATCTTTTAAAAATGTGAGCTTCAAAGTTTTTGCTGTGCGTCCTGAAGTACAAATGGATTGCAATTCAAGTCAATAAATACCTAAATGTAAAAAAACTTATTGAATACGAACTCATACTACGAGAGTTTCGTACGGACTTATATAAACATAAATACTTAAGAATGATGCATGGTATTTCTCTTAAACTATTTAAAAATATTAATATTATTTCAACCATGATAAAAATTATGTACAAAGAATGGAATATTGCCACATTCCTGTATGTTGATCCCTGTAAAAGGTATAGGTTGATACATCCCTATTAACACGGAAATATATCAATCTATATATAATATAATTGATATATGGCAATTTTTAAATGTATCAATCTATATATCTAACTTATAACTATTTTTAAAATAAAGAAAAATATTATATATAGATAGGCTAATTTTACAGTTTTATTGTGCGTATAGATATATATTTCCTTATTTTGATCATTTTAAAATTATGTTCGTAATTTTCCCATTTTTGGGATTCCATGCCTCAACAGAAAAAAATGAACCTGTTGTAACATCACCCACGTGCATGGATAAGTTAACCACTAATGAGTAGTGGCTAGCTTGGTTTTCATACAACTGTGATCTTATGCGCTATCCAGTGGTTAACTTATCCATGCCCACGTGTCTGTCCGTCCGCCGTTTTCTTTCTGATGTAGAAATTGGACACGATAATAAAACATACTAATATACATACATCTCAATAAATAAAATTTTTAAATATTCATTTTGAAACTTAAGAAAACCGATTTTTTTTAAATTCTATGTATAATGGGTGTATGGTTTGAAAGGGCTAGTTTTCAGAGTCTCAAAAATTCATTTTTCGTAATTTTATGTATTATGTCTTCAGATACGCTGAAAAATGTGCAAATAACTATGTTCCCTCTTATTGCCGAAATTACTCAACCTAAAATTATGATAGAAATTAAGGTTTTCTGAAACCCACGCAATTATTGTGAGAAATCTACATCAATGATCTAATTCTTTATGTTTTCTTTTCGTCAGAATTAATAGTACAAACTAGTAATTCTGACGTGTTTACCGAATATAAACTTTATATAGTCTTCGAGCTAGTAGCTTCTAGCGTACAGAGAGATTGACAAACACCGAGATAGATCAGTTTTTAAAATTAGAAAAAACAATTTTTGGAATCCTTGTAAACAGCCCTTTCAAACGACAATTCAACCCGCTCCTTAAATTTCACTTTAAAAATTTTTAAGTGTTAGTTATTAAAATATGTAACATATTTTTTTATTCATACGACAGTCTTACTTATGATCATCAAAACCTATGAATACTTCCGATCGAACTATTATCTTAAAAGTCAGCATAATAGGAGATCTTACGGCACAAGTGAAGTGAAAAATCCAAAAACCCGTAATTTCTCATTCTATGTGGAATTATACTATTCTATAATTATTTTGTTTTTACGTCAGTTGAAGATATAGTAAAAAAAATCGCAAGCGTAGCGGTAAAATTAATATTTTTAAATAATTTAACTAGGAATACTATTTACTCTCGTAATAAAAAATGTAATATATATATATATATGTGGCAATAATGATAATTATATCTTGTACATTTTTAACTATTTTAAAGTTTTATTGCAAAATCAGGAGTAATATTTTCGGGGCAAATATCTATTGACGCACAAGATTAAGTAGAATAATATTGAACAAGTCTTTTAAAATGTAAATTCGGTTATTTCGTTAAATATATTTCTTTGAAAAACAGTAAAAATTCTAGTTGCTAGCATTTAAATAGAAATTATAATAAAAAATTATTTTGGTTAATTTTCATTAATAATTTCAATATACTGATGTACAGACCATTATTGAACCCTACTTCGTGTGCGAACTTCGTCAATATTTTAAAGCTACTTTCCAACCTCGATTCTATAAAAATTGTTATGTACTTGATATATATAAATATACACTCATTATGTAGAGACACATGCTCCTATAGAAGAAATTAGATTGTTTTTTTTTATTTTCCTAATTCAATAATGTACGTAGAACCATTGACCTAATCATAATGCTTAAATAATCCGCCCATAAAAATAAATGCACCTTAATTGCTTTTAAATCTTCAATTACCTTAATTATTTTCTGATATAGAGACTAACATCTCGAGTTCATTTTCAAATCAGTATTAAAATATCGTTTACCATTACTACCAGAGTGAATTCCCAACTTACTCTAAATCAACTTGTCTTTTTTACTACCCACATAACTCCTGTTGGTAAACAAGGCAAGCAATAAAGTAATCTTTACAAGACGTAAACGTTAAAAAAAATCATCAATGCTGGTTGGCACTACTAAAGACTTCACTTCTTTTCTTTGAATGAAGGAATATATAATAATTAAGAAACAACCTAAGTAGGTTGTTTTAATCAGGAAAATTTGCTTTCTCGCTGATTTAAACAAAACTATTTGAAAATATTTATCCTGCTGACAAACGGCTGTCAAACGTAAAAATTTCAAATCTCTCTTTACTCAATCCTAGTTACTCATTTTTTTTTGGATTTCAACATTGTTTTTTTTAATTACCAATTCATACTTATACTTTCATGTTTAATGTTTATCAAAACAAGCATCTGCAATTGAACAGAAAATTACAGTTAACAGTGCCTGAAATTACCCAAAGCACAGTTTTAATAAGCTTTCTTTAATTAGGTAAAGGTAAATTGTGAAAAATGTTTTTTTTTCCTAAAATGCATTGTTTGCTGGGTACTTTACCCAGTATGAAGCCCAAAGAAACTTCAATCTTGACGTCAAGTTTCTCTGAAAATTAACGTCAAGATTGAAGTTTCTAGTAGAAATAAATATAAAATTTTAGCGCTCGCCGCCTCGTAGCGATCTGTGTATACATAACCATTAATTTAGTAAACTACTGGGCCATTAATATACCCGTATAAATATCAATACTTTATATTTATACGGGTATATTAATGGCCAAGTATGTTTTTTTTATACCTATGTTATATTTTATTTGCATTTTACCCCATTTATACCTATGTTATAACATAGATGTCTTTCTAAACGGTAATGTGATCATAAATTGTATATTGTAATGCATTCCAACTAGTGAACTGATTATAAATAACGCTTAGTATAAACCAGAAGTTACAAAATACTCAACACCTTGCAGATCCAGGCGACTTCGTTAAGATTTTTAATTCGTGACCTCGTTTAAAGTTACCGCTTGCGTGCCGAGATTATGTAAAGGGGACTTTAAAGCAATAATAGGAGCAACGTTAACAGGAGGCTCGCAGTAAGCACGTGCAGTGCTGGGGTAAATACACAGCAGGTGGATGCAAGTACGCATCACGGACCGGAAACAATGGTGTACGACGGTGTTGTTGAAATTTCGAAAATTACTCTCGCTCATTTTAATTTATTCTTTTGCGTCCTTATGCTAACGCTAAGTTGTTTTTTGTTTAGCGCTCTGATAATGTCGACGAATATTACAGATTGGAATGTAATTTTTTACTACAGTAAAAGTTGAATATATTTTGCGTCAAGTTTATAGAAATTCACTATCACTTAATATAATATTTACTTAATTTAAATTCTTAACCACAATCTACCTGTCAGTTTCGTACTGTGAGAACATCTACAGGTAGGTAATTTGAAGAGAGAAACCTAGGTCGTGGTTAAAACTTTAAATAAGGTGCATATATTGAAAATATTTGGCGTTAATTTTGTAGAAATTAATTATTCACAATTAAACGCAACTACGTGATGTAGTATTAGTAGAAATAATACTACATCACGTAGTTTCACTTAGTTGTAAAGTACATATAATACTACATTACGTAGTTTCATTTACATGTAAATAACAATAAATGATATGTAATAACAAAAGTTGTAACTGATTTTTCCCAGAAAGTGTTTTGGTGCAAATGATTTCAGTAATTTATAATAAATCATAAAAATCATATTTGATAAACTAAAGCATATCACAAAGCTAAAAGCTTAAATATGCAAACAAATAAGACAATAAGTAATATTTAATTATTGCACGCGAAAATTAAATTTTACAACTGGCTTTTTTGAAGGTAAAATCATGTCTTAACATAAGCACTGTGGAAGAATTTGTTTGATTTCTCCACGAAAATGACAAAGTAAATTAATTTTTTTTAATTCAATCATTACATGAACACTATCCAACTTTGATACATGAAAGAAGACGGGTGAAAAACAGGTATAACATTACAAAAATAGAAAATAATTATTTTTTATATTTGCCTAAATAATTTAAAAAGTAAAATCTGTGATCTCTCACCGTCATTAATTCTGTGTTGTCAAATTGAATGTCATTCACTCTTTTTAAATTTTACGTGGAGTTTTTTACGACCCTGCCACAACTACGAGTTTCATGGTTTAGTACGTTACACTTTTGAATTAAGGACACAATGAGACACAATTTACACTTTTGTTGGTCCAAAGAATCCAGTATTAACAAACTGTTATATTGGTATATAAGATTTGTCATTTTTCTTAATGACGGAAATTCCTACACATGGTTGCCTAACTGCAAAATATTTGCAAAAAGAAATATTATAAAGAAACTAGCCTCGAAAATCATGGAAAACACCATCCAATTACCAAGCCAGATCACCCGTGGGTAACAGATCGTCAGCCGTCTAGCGATAGAAATAGAAGCATTACTAAATTTATTATATATATGTTGCAAAAAATATATTTGTCGAAACGAAAAGACCCTGGCAACAGCGCGATATATATAATCTTTCGATGTGATGGAAAAATAAATTTAGCGATTGATAAGTGGAATATAAACAGAGTAAAAGTTTAGAAAACTAAAATCCGACCTTTGAAAAATACGAAACAAACTTTAAGAACTTTCACGAGCAATAAATGATCTAGATACCTTAAAATTAAAAACTAAAGAAATGGACAAAGTTTTTCACACTTACCTTTTTTTCCATATTCGGAGATTTACGTTTATTACAGATAATATAAGGAAGTATTTTAGGTAGTTTTTTTAGTAATAATTGATGACACCGATTACACATTTCCTCCAAGAAACCGAGAGTCTCATTATCCGAGGCCGTAAGGATAATAAATAAATACTTAAATCATTACATTTCCTTTTGGCCGTAGTCGGATAATAAGAAAAGATGTTTCTAGGATTAGGAAATTTTATATTAGAGGAAAACCTTTAATATGATTATTGGCTCACGAAAAGCGCATGGGAGGCGAGCATCGAGTAGGTACATAGATTGTCTATTATTCCATTTATCAGTACATAGTAATTTCGAAGGAAATATAATAAATACTACTGTCCGTAATATTTAAATCTTCCGAAACGATATGTCTGTGTGTATATGTACACACACACACACATATATATATATATATATATATATATATATATATATATATATATATATGTGTGTGTGTGTGTGTGTGTGTGTGTGTGTGTGTGCGTATGTGTATGTATGTGTGTGTGTTATATGTATATAAATAAATATCGTTTACCTATTCGAAAAAGTATATTTTGGGCGTCAGATTATGACTTGAATCTGTGACGGATTGGTCATTAAGATTGAGTGTAGTTTCTGCGCCTTGGAGATAATTTTAAAATGTTTGTCATTGACTGTTTGAAGATAGCTGAATCTAAAGACATATTTATAATATATTTGTCTCTTATATTCTGTTGTCACACAAAATATTGGCCATATTTTGGATACTAAACATGTTGATGAACAAAATTAGATTATCTATTGATAATCTATTATTATACTTTAAAATTTAAGTGAACTATTGTAGCATCTATATTAAATAGAACGAAAAGCCAGGGCATGAAAGTCATGTAAAATAGTATGACGTCGTTTGCCCTAATATCACGCAAAACCCAATGAAATTATATTAAAAAAGTTTCTACTAATTTAAAATTTTATATTTTTCTTAAAATCAAGGGAGTTTATAGTATTATTAAGTCTTAAGATTATTTAAGTCAGTTATACTAAGTTTGACGCTTCATACTATTTGTAGAAAAAAGTCAGTAATAAATAAGTTTGTCCTGATTCCTTCAAAAATCAATCAACATTTCAAAGCCGGTGGAAATGTAACATTTACATGAAAAGTGAAACTTAAAATTTTGTATCAAAAGAAAATAAATCCAGGTAATTTACATTGCTTTCTGCATTTTTCTACAACCTTACATTTCATATTTATTTTCATTGATGTTATCTTCGGCGTATAATATAATCAATTATATATTAGCTTTCTGCGTCAAACCAAAATGTTCCCACAAATATAAACATATAGTTAAATATTGTTTTTTCATTCAATATCAGAAATGGCTAAAAGATTTTTAATAGAACTTTGGAGAATTGTTTTCTCATTTAATGAATTGCTATATATTACAAATATTATATTGCCATATAGCAAGATGATAACGAATTATAAATGTTGAGGTATATTTAAATTTGTACGTCAGTATTTAAATATGCTTATATAACATATTTCTGAAACGACTGATTCCATTGTAACTTCACAGACGGTTTGTTCCTGAAAATGTTGTAAGGAAGATACAATGTGTCCATATATTAAGGCAATTTGCTTCTTCACGACGGATTTCTTACAGCGAGTGATTTGCATCACTGTATGTTAAAAGTCAAGAGAAACTTTTCCATTTTAAGGATTAGTCCAAATTAACATTATTAAATGAAAAGATAAGATGTATATATGTCAATTTGTTTAAGTGTTTGGTAATCATTCGGATCTCAATGGCTGAACTTATTTAAATCAAATTCGGTACGGAAATATACTGTACCTTTCTTCTCTACAAATTGATTTTTATTTTTAATTTTAAGTAAATTGATTGGAAAAAACGGAATCCACATAGATCACATGGTTGTTTGTTCGCGACAGATAAACTGGCAGACAACAACCTGATCAAATACTCGGGAAAAGCCACAAATATCAACGTGTTATTAATATCAAATACTGAGATTTGTCCCACAGTTCTGGGAAAAATCAACCTTAGAACTCAAATAATAAAATATTTTCCAAATGTCATGTACTTTTGATACTAACTTGCTCAAGAAATTTACTTGATCCTGTCCCTGGAATATTGAAATTTGATACGAAGAAAGATCTTATAGCACAAGAAAAGGAGAAAGTAATTAACAATATTAAATAAAATTTTATAATTATTAATTTATAAATCTATGTGGAATTATTAGGCGAACAACAATTTTTTTGTTTTTAAATTTTCATTTCTCGGAAATCCAAACAAATCGTGCACGTAACTCGCTACTTTACAAAACAAACAGTCTGGCCGAAATTCCACGAATCAAAACTTTTATTACAATAATACAATACACTAATAAAAACGTGCTGTGTAATTGGATGATCTAACTGGTGACTAAATCAACTGATCTCGTGCTATATCACAAACAAGGTTGGACGAGAAGGGCTGCAGACGTATCTGAATAATAATAAAAATGAGTAATGTCTAGAATCTGAGCTGGCAAATAACTTAACCATAGCAGCATCATCAACGCGATAGTCATCTATCTTTATTGCATACGCAATTTCCAAGTAATGTTCTGGTATACGGAACATATCCGTTTTTGGCAGACCTCCGAAGCCGCTCTACGATTTTTAACAAAAACTGTAGTTACTATTAATGTAGCAAAACACAGTGCCTAAAATTCATCCAGTCTAGATCCAATAAGCTTTTCTCAAGTTTTTGTTGGATAAATTTAAGCTATAAAACTTATATAAGCAAGCAAGCAATTTAAGCAAGCAAGAACTATGAAGCAAAGCAAGTTTGAAGTACATTAAACATTTCGTTTTATTTTAAAAGCTTCTAAATGCGCGTGAATGATAAACACACACATACGACCGTTTTAATCTAAAATACTCGTCTCACCTCAATTTTATAGATATTCTAATGGATGCTAATGCAATAGTTTGTAATTTTTATGGAATTAAGGACAAAACACTATGGTTCGACCATCAAACATTAAAATGCATTTTATTGAAATACCACATTATTTCTCTGTTTAGATTAAATACATTGAAACAAATGTAAACGAAAATTACTTAAAGGGACTTTCAGTTGAATTACATTTAGTTTTATTAAAAAAAAATCACCCATTTTTCCGTCAATACGTCTTAAACAAACAGATAGAATTATTGCAACCGCAATGCGTTAATTTTTAATCAATTTAAGGATTTGAAATAAAAAAGGACTACTAATTTTTCTTGGTTTTTTTTCTTTAGCTGATGAGAAATAAATGTGCATTTAAGTCGTAAAAATAAAGCAATTTTAAGTAATGTCTGGAGAAAAAGATATTTCGTGGTGACCTTCAAATAGTTCATATTCGTATTTAAAATATCACCTGTTTCTTTTTCACGGTGTACTCGGCCACTTTTCCAGAGTTCATTTTGTTTCTATCCTAAAACTGTTTTTGACACTTCCCAAATTTTAATCTTTAATGTTTTGTGAAAAGTTGAATGAAAAACATATGATTGATTAAAATTTCCTGTTTCTAAGACCAAATCTTTCAGGTCTAGTTTCAAGGTTGTCAATAATCATACGAAAAAAGAAATAAGCAATTTTTCATTCGTCAATATAAAAAGTAGTTGGGATTACTTGTACAAAAATATAATAAAATCATGAAATATATAAAATCAGTTAAAATTTACGAAAAATTTTAATTTTCGATAACTTAATTTTATATTGCCTTGGTTTAATAACGTGTACATCATAAGTTTATTTACATACTCCTCAAAAAATTTTATTTCCAGTTACATTTTACATCTTGCATGTCATATGCGAAATGACCATAAATGACTTAAAGCTGGAGTCAGACTAAATTAACATCTACATTTTCGTAACTAATTTTTACATCATCATTGCATCAATCGATGACGTTATCGTGATGTATATAAGTATATAAAATATGATTTGTTTAAAATTCTATGGAATGCAATACCGCTTATATATTTAACGTTATTAATTTTAAAATTATTTATTTGCTTATCAACGTTTTTTCGTAATACTCACCAATTAAAAGTGCACCTCAGTTTCGAAAGCTAACACGTATTCTGTTTATAATTTCATATTTAACTTTCAAATATCAAATATAAAAGGATGAAATTATAATCAACTCGGATAATTTATTTAGTTACATTAAAAATAGATGGCGCCTCTAAAGTTTAAATGCAACTAACTGTAAAAGTACTTTCAATATTTTAAAAGTAAATAATTATTCTGATTAGTAAAGAAAAAAAAATTAATTTAGAGTAATACGTGATTGAAAATGTGTCTCCTTGATATAAATATTCTTTGCTTTTAGTTTCCAACTGCGATTCCAGTACCCGACCAGTACCAAGGCTATTAAATAAATCAGCGTTACACTTTATCGCAAGCACGCTTGTGTACAGAGGGAACAGGCTATGAAAATATAATTATGCGCCCGCATAATTAATTTGTGAATAATGAGAGTAACATTATTCTGTGGCAGGTAGTCATCCATAAATATGTTAATTACAAAAATTATAATATTCTTAGGATACGTTCCATGAAGTAATGATCCTTTTTCCTTATCTCATATAAAGTTTTTACTAAAGTAAAAACTTTGTATGAGATAAAGTTTTTACTAAAGTAAAACTTTATACACATGGCAAGCATACGCAATAAATCGATTTATTTATCATCACAAAAGCATGCGACGGTAGTCGCTCTCAGGAAATGGGGAAGGCGTATTACGATACATTCGATTAAGTACGCAGCCGTAACTCGTTAAATCGCACTTTTAGTCATGCGCAACTGAATGCAAAGGGCACTTCAAACGTGGGTTTAGTAGTTAAGATTATTAATAAAAATTCAACATATCGATAAATATGTATATTTCAACCTTCTGATGAAATATACATATTTATCACTAAATTTTTTATTTCATATGTCGATACTGAAGTTTAGATACCGTCCTCAATATTTTCAAATATGCTAAGATGCAAATATAAAAATAATAAGATGGTTTTAAAATACCATGTAAAACAGAAGCAATACCATCTTTTCAGGTCAGATAAGAGAAAGTGATAGTTGATCTTTAATGTTTTGTGAAAAGTTGAATGAAAAACATATGGATCAGACGAAATTTCTGACACAACTTTCGATACAATGCTTGCAGAATTGAAGCAGCACTAGATCAAATAAATGTTTCCAAGGCTTAAGTTTGTTGTTAGGCAACCGGTATCTTATTGCGGTTCGAATTCGAATTAAATTATTTGGTTTCTTTTTTCACAGATATAGCGAATCTGCACCAAAAATTACAATTATGTAATTTTGTTTCAAAATTTGACGCTTATTTCATATAAAAAAAAATATTAATATGTCAAAATATCGATTTTGTGACAGTGTATCAAAAAGTTATATTGATATATTTGTAAATATCGATATGCAAAAGTTTCGATATATTTTAAATATCAATAGTCCTTCTAATAACCGCTGTACACATAATAAAAGAAATGGATCATGAAACCGCTGATGCCAAAGTTATAGCGATAAGACGGAGAAGTATTCGCTCATCGTAAACTTGTCTTGTTAACCATTCACTAAAAATGCATCATAATTTTGGAATCCCGTTCGTCAATTAACGGTCATAATACGCTACACTGTCGTAATATCGATGAATTGGTCACAATACCCTGCGCTGTCATAATATGATGATTACTCGAATAATATCCAAGAATGATATAAGCTATATTATATTACAAATAATTTACATACTGCATTTATAAATGATTTTGTTTCAACAATGATAATCTGAAAAGAAAACTTTTTCATTCCATTAAAAATCTATATGAAAAATAAATTGTAAAAGTGGCCGATAAAAACAATAGGGCCAGAAGAATCATACAAATTTTTTTTTTGTAAATACGCATATATTTAAAGAAAAAACCTCAATAATTATATGTATTATTCCTAAAATTGTTACATTTATCTAGCACCAATTATTGAATATTAAAGTGCATAATAAAGTAAAAGCGAAGTTTGAAATAGCAAACTCAGTTATAATTAATTTTTACGTCTGTGCATAAAAAGCACTCGATTGTGTCAATATTACATAATATAATTACGTTTAAGTAATAATTTTATTTTACTTTTTCTTCATTAACAAAGTACGAAAATTAAATACCAAAACAAATTATGAACGATATAATTCCTTGATAGGAACCTAAACAGGTACACAATCGATGCATGTATCAAAGGCAGGGCAGTTAAGTTAATAAAGCAAAATTTCATTCGTTTAAAGATCGTTAAATAAAAATAACTTCTTAAGACAATAGTTCTCTCGGGAGTTATGAACTTTTATTTTTAAAATTATTATTTTAGAATAATTATTGTGCTGGAAAACATTATTTTGTGTTTTATTTTCGATGATACTTCATCCAAATACACTAAGCACCATGTGTCTAAGTGGTTAAACCGGCTTCATATAAAAAGTATCAACTTATATCAAACCAAAGTTAGAAGCGGTTCCAAAATTGTTCTACAATTTTTTGTATAAATTATACTATAATGAGGAAATAGACTGAATTCCGGAAATATTTTCGAACCACCGATTTCAGGGGCGAAGTTAATAATATCCTTAATCTTTTATTGGAACGATGAGTATTCGCATTATCATAATTACTTCCTCAATAGTACGAGTAGACAATCAATAAGATATACTAGTTTTGAGAACTTTACATTCTGTACCGAAATAGAAATCGGAATAGGACAGCATAAGTGACTATTAAAAAGTTTTAGAATAGAATAATAATACTTTTTTTTCTCGTTTTGAACACAGAAAGTTGTGAAGCTTATTTATTCTCCTTTGTTATTGGATGTTCACGAGTCAAAGCGTACAGAATTAAATTCATGTCGCCGACTATGATCCTCCGTGCTTTATTCTGCAACTACTTTAATTGAATTTCTTTCAACTTTATTTTATTCCTTTTTTTGGGAATTAAAATGAGTGATGATTTCTTGTGGAACGATGTGCGAAATTTAACGATTTTCAATTGTTCGTGTTTTTTTCGATTGTTTGTGTGAATTTAAGAAATATGTTACAAAACTGTCGATTACTATTTTAGACTAGTAAATACACATTATTCCTTATCATTCCCGATATGTCGTAAAGTAGGACGGGTCAAGATGAAAAGCGTTTTCAAAACACCTCGGTTTAGGTGGTAGTGTACAAGCGGAGAGTACGCGTATTGATTTTTAATCATTTAAGCTTACCAACGTCATATCGCCGATTACCATTAAAAAAAAGTAGAAATATATGCTTTTAATTGAAAAAATTATGCGTGTCAGCTCCAACACGCGACGGGAGTTTACTCCTTAAGTACGATTGTCTTGGAATTTATAAAATAGGTAACACTGTATATAAATATAAACATCATTACAAAATAAATATAAAAATCAACAATACAAACAACATTAAAAGTAAATGGACAATTCTCTAATACAAAAAATGCCGACAATATAATTATTTTCAAGTAAAACGCAAATGAAGAAGATCAAATTTATACAACAAAATTAAAAATATGTAATAACGTCATACTAAGAAGTTAAAATTGAAAGAGACTTTTTAATTTTACAGGATAGAAAACACCAAATATTCACATATAATGACATTGAATGAACATCTTGATTTGAGTGAACAATGGTAAACTCTGTGTATCATACTCCATCATTGCGATTACGCCATAAAAAAATCCCAAATAAACATATTGCTATCTCACTCTAAATATGCGGAAGAATGTTGCGCGCAGAGGCCACCTAACAGTTAAACTTTTTTTATTCTCTGAACTTCTGATTTTACTCCTCATAAAACTTCCAATTCTATATATAAACATCGTTTCTTAAGGAGTAAACTCCAAAAATAAATATTTTTTTAAAGTTCTACATAAATGACTAAAAATTCTGCAATCTCAAATTCCGAGAAATTATGTGTGAAAAAATATAAAAAGGCGAATGATAAAAAGGGGACACGGCTAATCGCGGGTCGTAGAACATTTCCGTTTTGAAGTGTAATTGTATCTACACATATGAAAAACTTTACTCGACTATATTCATGGCTACCTGAAAATATAAGATATGGACAAAATACCCGCAGATATGAAAAAGTATATATGACTATAGCAAGATACATAAACATATAATAAATACTCGACTATCTATAAGATACTTGTACATGCACATGTAAGATATTTTTCCCGACAATAGAAATGGGAATGGGAAGGACGGGTGTGAGATTTAGTATATTTGCTGGATTGTGCTCAGTTTCCAAATTTGTCGTACGATGTGTGTAACTTTTGGGCGCGTTGTTTCATCACTTTGAACGTCCTTTTATGCGTCGATTTCTCAAAAAGATCAAAGTTAGCCAGTACTGAGTCATTGTTATTTTGTAAATATAATTATAAATACAAAACTTATAATTTTTTGCAACTTAATGTGCTTAACAAAGTAGTCCGAAGAACTACATGCGGCTCGCTTGGTTGTTAAAGTATTGCGCATCCAGCGGTTACACAATCCATGAAATCAACATTTTTTAAATTTTAGTGTATATGCAGATGTTGAAGCACAAATAATGACCTTTGTGGTACAAATATAGTAATTGACTTAAGTTTTCATTAATGCAATATAACTAATATTTATTACTTTGGAGCTACCTATGTGTAAATGAAGTGTATCGCAATTATAGTCCATGTTTGCACTACACAACAGCTATGGCCCTTTTCATTTTTTTATTTATTATGCAAGATTATTTTTCTACAAATATTCTATAATAAACTATGTCTTTAATTGTATATTTCATTACAGTAATTAGAATTTAATTTAAATTCTAATATTAAATTGACATTTCAAAATAATTTTAATTAATTTGGCCACGTTCTATTTATTTATATCGAATTTTACTTAAGTTACGTGATGTGTACTTTATCGCTATCTTCCATTTTAATTTTTAAACGTAATTTTTTTACGAAAAAACATTAAAGTTTGAAGTTCAGATTGCAATTCTATGATCAATTAATAGTGTCGCTATCTCTATTTCAATACACGAAACAAAAGGTTATATTTCAATACACGAAACGTTTGCTACTAAAGATTTTATTATATTGTACAGAAAATCATATAATAATAAATTCCCCAGAAAACGATGTGGGTAAAGCGGACCGCTTGAAGCAGCGCCGATAATAAGCTGATCATGAAAGTGCTTCGACAATTTTTTGCCAAGACCAGTGTATTTCGGGCCACTACATTTGTTTGCCAAGGTCACTGTATTTCCATATAGAACTAAAAAGAACGTCGCTTTCATTTATAAAAATTAACATAATATTACGAATTACAGATCAAATTATTTGCGACAGTTAAGTGAGTTATTTGAAATCATTATTTGCGACAGCCAACAGCCAACACGGTGCTGATTGCCAGCTTTCCATTAATGATAAATATAGGTCCATAACAAGTTCGGGATTAATTTTTTGAATAAAAAAATTATTCCTCTTTTCGGCGAAATATTATTCTGTTCGTAACTTCGTATTACTTTCACACGAAAGTGAAATGAAGTTCCAAAAATATATCTAATATATAAATTTAAAAATAGTCTCAAAATCACTGTTGATAATCTGTTGCAAGATAAGTTTCATGATACAAATTGAATACGCTTTTAATGTCGTTCTAGAGATTTGTGGTATATGACAATGTATAAAGAGATGTAAACTTTAATTTCCCACCCATCGACATCAGGGTACAAATTAATTGCTCATCTAAATCGTTAAACTTAATCTGAGCGCTAGAGGTGCCATTGCAGGTAAATCGTGAAATATTATGCAAAACGAACGTAGTTCTGGTCGAACCCCTTCAAGTTGGCGAACATTAGGAGCGGTCGTGGTTTGCACATTGATTACTGGACAAGAAGCGCTAAATTAGTTCTCCAAGATTACTCCCATAACCTGTCTCTACTGTAGTCTCGACCATCGACAGAGCGGCGACCAAGCTGAGCTTTAAAACTTGCTGCGTCTAAATTTTCTTTAAATGGTCTTTTCTTTAAATCTTGCATTAGCCCGGTATTGATTGCCATTAGCTTCAAAGCTTTTAAGTGGGGGACGCGATATATTAAGTTAGGGAGCTGTTCAACGGAGCAGCTCAATATTACGAATAATGTTACTTCGTTCTGGCATATTCTGGGTTGAGAATAGTCCGGTCGGAATTCAACTAACAAATATATTAATTCTATAAACAGAATTCATGTCAGTAACTTTGTGTACGTAATGTATACAATAATTTAATTATAATTGCTTATTTACGCCCAACGTGCCGTCATTATTTAGGTAATTAATAATTCAGGTCAATAATTACTACTTTAATTGAATTTAGAGAATATGTATGGTTTTCTTACATGTTTTAAATAATATTCATTACGTACCCCATTTTTCAAACAAAAAAAATTCAAAAACAAAAAGAAACAAAAATGGAACAAACAAGCAAGTTTATAATTAACTTATCGTTTTTTTTCGTATTCTACATGACACACTATGCATCGTAACATTCGATGCAACTGCTAGGAGTAAGAGTCGACCTACTCTTCATCGGACGTTTCTTCCACGGCCGTTTCGAAGAGAGTCACCGCTTATTCGGCATCCGATAGTAGTATTCCTCGCTGTTTATCCTTTATTCCTTGGAATAAAAAGAATTATCTGATGCCAAATTGAAGTCTGGATAACTTATAATTTCTACACATGACGTAATCAAATATACAGTTTTCAGTCTGGTCGAGTGTGCAAAGGCGTTGTTGTGTTAAAGAAGGATTCTATTACGAGGGTGCTACTCTCAAACTTTTGCCAACACAACAGGTAAACAATTGCCGGTAAACAAATCGGCAGAACTGTTCTTTTATTTTTCAGAACAATCATTGCACAATAACTCGTCCGCCCGAAGAATAAAGCGACCATCTCCTTTCAGCACTTTTTCCTTCCTACATCTTTCTAAGCAACTCTTCGTAAGAAAACATCCACTGTGTGAGTGCCTCTTAATTTTGGATTCATACACTATGTCTAGCTTTCGTCGTCGATGACAATATCGAATACAAAATTTGAAAGACTTCCGTCAAATTTTTCTAACACTCTTACGACACCAATTAACGAAACGACGTTTTCGAGCTTCATTAAATCAAGGGAAAGCTATGTCACGCCTAAATGTGAATGTGAAATTACATTTAGACGCACGCACGCAGGCAGACACTATCACACATACACTCACACACACACGCACACACAAGCAATCCAGATTAAAATAAATTGACAATTTATTTAGTGGCACGTGTGCTGCTTACAAAAGTAAGCGTATATTAATCTTTTCAATGATTTATCCTCAAAATACATTATATATTACAGGTACATAATACAAACTGAGTTCAATTAACCAATAGAAACAATTGGTAATAAGAAATCGCTTTCAAAGTGGTCATTATGTTATTCGCGTACGTTAGGAACTGGAGCGTTCGGACAGCCATCAAAGAAAGTTGTGTTACGTGAATTACCTTAAGGACGTATTTACAAAATCCCGCTGCTTTAGTACGCATATTTACTAGTCGTAAAATCATTAATACTTGCATAGCGATGCTGCTTGTTGCGTATAACAAATGTATAGTATGTTCGCATTACCATTAAAACTAAAATATGTGTTTAATAGTTGTTTGGTAAGCAATTTTAAGTCTGAAAATAAAAATTACGTCGTTACAACAATAACATATATTAGTATTATTACCGTATTAATCAGTGTTTCAGCCATTGACCAGATCAGCTAACTAAGATGGTTGTGTACAGTGATTTCTTTTTCCACATCGAGGTATAACTCGTAAGTACTAATTAGTGCCTATTGTTTTTTAGACATTTGGCATGTGCTTTGATTGATCTATTTGGTTTCTGCCTGCAAATTTAAAACAGGGCTTATACATATAACCACTAAATGTCATATCTTTATGTGAATAAGAATTTAAATACAAAAAAGTGACTTCTCTAATAATTTTTAAAGCTGCTGAGGTACGCAGATTTTTGTGCTCTGTAACATGTATTTTGTTACCCTAATTCCTAAATATCTATTCCTAAATATCTTCGATGTACAGACAGGCCAATTATACAGTTTTATTATACTAAGTAATGTAATCCTAAAATGGTTTATTTTCCTTTTTTTCATGCCATAATAATGCAAGGGATTGAGGCGATTTGAAGGGATTGAGGTGGTTTTTATAGAAAGATAGCGGAAGGAAACAATATAGCGGAAGGAAATAAGTTTTTAACTATAACCACGTGGTCAAACGTGATTTATAGATAAAACTCTTTCTTCTTTTAGACGTTTTGTATACAAATTTTGAAGAAATATGTGTTATTCTAGAAAGTTAGTTTAAATTTTTGTAAACAGACCTCATTGCGTTTATTTCTTTTGCATATATTCGAAATTCAAATCAAAACTATTAAAAGGATGAACGAGGTAATTAAAATATTATTTTGGAGTTTACTTAGAAAATTATTTTACTATAACGAATAAGTGAAATGCATTAAATAGTCGAATAAATGGAATGAAATCAAAACTAATGATAACAATAGTGAAAGATTATTCATTTGATTATGAATGTGATGCTACAATGATGGGGGCAGAGAAACTTTAAAACTATAACAAGTACATGTATTTCCATAAAATTCATAAAAATCTGCCAAATACGAATAGAACTCACGCTACGCGGGCTAATAAGATGTATTACTTTGTCCATTTAAAGCTTCCACATCGCATGGTTTCTAAGAAAATTGGTTATAAGAGACAAACGTACTAACACGTTAGTGATCTTATAAGGTTACTTAAATTAATAAACATTTAAATTTATAATATTTTAATTGATGTACCAGTAGTGCAGAAATATATTCCGTATATTTTTATTCAGAGCAGCCGGATACAACCGCCTTGGGATGCATCTCAGCGCAGAATCACAGGCCGGTGTTATAAAATGTTTGGCAAATTTTTTTTATTAAATATTTTTCTTTTTCCCTTTTACTACTACTACATACTAAATTATATTTACAAACAAACTAAAGACTAGAAAATGAGCATTTTACTATATTTTTCGCACAATTAAATGAAACTACGTGATGTAGTATTATTTCTACTTTCTTTAATTTCTTTACCACGACCTAGGTTTCGTTGTATTACAACATCTTCAGGTGGGATATTAGCAAAGATCTTTGCTAATATCCCTTAATAGATCTTTGCTATATATAGTTTCGTTGTATTATAATAGATGTTGTAATACAACGAAACCTAGGTCGTGGTAAAGAAATTAAATAAAGTAGAAATAATACTACGTCACGTAGTTTCATTTAATTGTGAATAATGCATTTCTACAAAATTAACGCCAAATATATTCAATATATGTTTCGCATTTAAAATTAATGTATATTTATTTGGAATGAATCTCCTAAACTTGCACCTCTTTTGCGATTATAGCGAGGAATGTTTGAAGTTGGGAAAAGCTGATTTTCAAGAAATTAATATACGAAACAAATAAAAAGTGATCGATGTGAATTATTGACGAAATGTTGTTGTATTTTTCATATAAAAATCAGTGCTGCATATTCCCAGAGTTCAGAGTAAACTTGGAAAAATTAATAAAAAAATAAAAACACCGCATTAAATTCTTTACTTAATTGAGTATACGGTTCAGATTGTATATTACATGTGACCTGAGCAAACTGAGGTTGAGAAAAACTCGGCTTATTGAGGGTATTTACAAACGATGTTTTTATAACTAAAATGTTTTTCTTTGAACCCTTATCTCTCGGTCAAAAGTCAAATACATGTATGCTTTTAATTTCTGACCCACCAGCGTCCGCGTGCGACCCTCGACACATTGTACATTGTAACTTTGTACATTGTACATTTTTCACCGTTTTATCAGTCTGTTGGTAGAAAGCCAAGTTGTGGAAATTAAGAAGGCAATCGTGTTGTTATTTAGGCATGAACCCAATAATGTCTCAGAAGTAATTATATTATAAATACTATTATCATATAAATTGTTTTATTTATGTAATAAAAAATCGTTTTTGATCAGTAATTTTTAATTATTATGGACTTTTTCATAAATTCATTTTTATTTTATACATTTGGATTTGACTTTCGAACATTTTGATTTTATTAGACTGGATACAAGAATTAGCAAAGATCTTTGCTAATAGCCCACCTGAAAATGTTGTAATATAACGAAACCTAGGTCGTGGTAAAGAACTTAAAGAAAGTAGAAATAATACTACATCACGAAGTTTCATTTAATTGTGGATAATGAATTTCTACAAAATTAAATATATAAATATTCAATATTGGAAAATTATCCCTTACGGGGGTAAAATGAGGGATGCAAATGTTTATGGAAGTCCCGTTATTTTCGAAGGCAGACACATAAAATGTTATATTTAAACTTCTGCTTGGAAATAATCATTTATCTATTTTGGCGTTTTTGGGAAATTATCCCTTCAGGCAGTAAAAAGGGGGATGTAAACTTGTATGGGATTCTAGTTATTTTCGAAGACAGATACAAAAAATTGTATATTTAAGCTCCTGCTCAAAAATTATAATTTATCTATTTTATCGTAAAATTATTCGCTAATGAGGCAAAATAGCTGATTAAAAATCGTATGGGAGTCCTGTTGTCTTAGAGAACAGAGAGCCCAAATTTTATAATTATGCTTCTGCTCAGAAATTATAACTTATATATATTAGTGTTTTTGAAAATTATCCCTTAAAGGAAAAATGGGGGATTCAATTTGTATGGGAGTCCTCTTATTGAAGTTAGGATGTAGTTCGTCGGTCTAGACATAAAGCTTTGTTGGAAAATCAGCTCTAATCGGACGATGAAATCAGAGTTAGTTAATCGACAGTATTGTATTCTTCTATGCGGGGTGGTATGTTGCAGGGGTGGTAACTTAGTAAGCGACCCTAAGGTCGTCAAACCGCCTTGATGACTGTAAATGATTCTTGCTCCTTTTATTATGAGCTTTCTTATGAAAAAAACGCTCTAAATATAAAAAATAGCTCTTTAGTATAATTTAAATTCAAAATATTTAAAAATAATTTAACTATTTATATTTTATTCGGTTATTTATTATAGTTTCATTTCGAAAATTGTTCACAAGTAATGGAGTGCGTATAATTTTTTCCCATGTATTATATAATAAACGGTCGTGTCATCTGAAATGTGGTTTTTAAAGGAAATTGGTGTATTTTTTCTTACAGTCGAAAAATTATAAATATCAACAGGAAATAGCGTGTTTACGATTAAAAGGATACTTCTATAATAAAAAAATTCAATGTC
This sequence comes from Druceiella hillmani, assembly GCA_039881145.1. Lineage (NCBI taxonomy): Eukaryota > Metazoa > Arthropoda > Insecta > Lepidoptera > Hepialidae > Druceiella > Druceiella hillmani. Next base: position 1,283,026 of record JAYKKI010000098.1, on the reverse strand, counting down.
GTCTAATGAGTGGAAAAGGATAAATGAATTTGGAGTGTTATAATGAATTATATTATTATACTAGCTGTTTCACTCGCTTGAATTTCGGTCCTGCAGCATAGTGAGGTTTCTGGATTTATGCCACGAACCTCGGCATGATTTACACTTTTGATAGTCCAAATTTTAGAAATTGCATATTTAATTTTAAAATTTAAAAATTCATCAATCCTATAAATATCAAGGGGAAAAGGAGTATACAGACAGACAACATAATTTTATATTTTATAGATTACTAATGCGGTTAAACATGTTTTATTTAAAAAATGCTTACACCAAAAATAGAGTGAATATATTTATCTATCCCAGTTATCACTCTTTTCTACAAAATATGTGACAAATTTTAAAAATTGAAATGAAAAGGTTTGAACTTAATATTTAAAAAAGGACGAAAATACTGCATTGTGATGTCATTTTTAGTAATATTCATTGTATATTTACACGAGTGAATGAAACAAAGAGATATTCCCATCCTAAACCTACCGATAAGTTTAGAAGCTAATAGCTCACTTATTTTTAATCAATTTTTACAATTATTTCTGTACCAATTTTTGACTAGACTATGTTTTCATGGCTGTTTACTAATAACAGCAAATTTATAAGTAGTCAACTACCCTATTGAGCAAATATATAAATTATACTTACAAATATCGTGTTGTTACAATATAGATATGCATCTTAATGGATGGTGCTAATTTTAATTCACCAAAACGGCATTGTCATCTCTGAATATTCTACATGAACATTTTATTTGAAAATTTACTCCCATAATTTAATTATTTTATTAGAATTTTATAAATTTCCAACATTTTGTTACAACTCAAAAGAAGAAAACGGAACAAGAGCATGTGACGTCAATCTGTCTATCGGGCACAGCGGTTTTCGTCATAAAAAATTTGATGTGGGAACTTTCAATTGATATTGTAGTAAAATATTAACTCTCATATATTTAAATAGCTGTGTAAAACAAAATTTAAAATTATTTATAGGGAATGAATAATTTGATTTTTTTTCAATTTTTAATAATAAAGAACATATCAACTGAAAAAGGAAATTATATGGATTTTTTTATAATTTAAAATAAGATAATTATATGGACGTTGATGAAATCGTCCACGTCGTTTTTATAGCAGCCTCTTGACATAGAAAATTGAAATTACTGAAATAGCAATTAAAGCATATTAATCCACAAATTTTTCAACGGTTAGGAATGGATTTCAACGGTTAGGAATGGATTTCAACGGTTAGAAATGGATTTCAACGGTTAGAAATAATTGGTTCAGTAATGTCTGCGAAGGTATCTTAGAAGGAGAAAAGGAAATAAACGATCATTTTTTTTTCAAATTTGATACACCATTTTGATTACAAATTGTAAGAACAAATTATAAAGATTTCAAAAGGAGTTTTTTGAAAAATTTACAATATTTTAAACTTGTAAAAGATAAACTATTCGATACATTTTAATAATTGTAAATTTCACTTTTTTGCACTTTTTATCTGTTTGTACATAGAATTTTGCAATATATTATCAAAAATAAACCAATATTCGATTGTGATATTTCGACTAAGCTTACTTAACGGAAAACGTGATCAGAATCTCGAATAACATGATAACGCGTCAGACGCGACAATCGTGTTTATTCAAGAGCGAGTATTATATCCACTAAATACTGGTACCTCTTCAGCTTCTCATTCTCCTCTCCTAAGTCCATAAACTTCATATGGTATTCGTATCCTTTCATTCCCTAGTTGGCACCCAAACTTCCGTTATATAGTTTGTCATCAACAAAATCGCTTGCGCCTTTTCTGATATACAAAGAAACTGAAAAATAAAAAAATTATCCACAATTAAACGAAACTACGTGATGTAGTATTATTTCTACTTTCTTTAATTTCTTTACCACGATCTAGATTTCGTTGTATTAGAACATCTTCAGGTAGGATATTAGCAAAGATTCTTGATTAGTTTATTCTTGATTAGATTAGAAAGATCTTTGCTAATATCCCACCTGAAGATGTTGTAATACAACGAAACCTAGGTCGTGGTAAAGAAATTAAAGAAAGTAGAAATAATACTACATTTTCATTTAATTGTGAATAATGAATTTCTACAAAATTAACGCCAAATATATACAATATTTAAAAAAATTATGTCTAAAATAATTTTTTAATATCGAGCCATGACAAGAAGAAAAAAAACCTATAGCTGACTTCAAGTCGCTTATATATTATTTCATTGACGACAAACTCTGCCCATTAATAATTAGGTCGAACCTCAAGCTCCAAATATTAAGATAAGACGCGACTTCGTGCAAAGTTCGATATTCGACGCGCGTTTTATTGCATGTCGTTTAGATAAATTGTTGATCTTTTGCAAACCAAACCCCCATCGCCCGGCTCAGACCAGAATCTTTCATTTGCAATGATAAAGAGTATTAAAGGAATAAAGCTTGGAATAATAATGTGCGCGGTGACTAAAAAATTAATTACCGTGTTACCTCGTAAGAATTTATAAACTTCTGAACGAATGTAATAAAAAATTAATGTTTCTCGGTACATTTTTATTCGGAACATTTTCAGGGCTCTGTACTTCAAAAAGAAAAAAATAAATAGAACCCTTATAACATCAGTTACATCGTCTGTCTGTCAAAGCCGTTTTCAACTCTTTATGATTAAAAATAAAATTTAACATTTGGTTGTGACCTAGAAGAAGAGAATGACAATAAAACTTCTAATAAATCATTAAAAAAACTTTAATATGATTTGTTGTACTGTATTTGAATTATCTCGTCATAGAATGAAATCAAATATAGCTTTCATAATCAAAGAACTAACTGTTGATGTCAAACATATTTTAACACACGAGAATGTTTTGAAATAAACTAAATTACAAATAATAACTTTTTAACTTCGGTAGATATCTTAAAAGGTAAACTTTAACGAATCACGACGTTTCCATGTAAATAGGCGCGGGCGAGATCTCGTAACGCTCGCCGGCCGAGCCACCCATCGTACGCGACGCCGGTCATAACAATTTTCATCACAAATTAATAATAAACTACTCAAAACGCCAGAGAAATTTGTATGCAAAACATACGCAAACGCAATTTTTCTCCACATTTTACTTGGAAAAGCACACGGTGGTTGAGTGAAAATATTTGCAGGATCCTTCAACTACAATAAATAAAATGAAAAGTTCCTCAGGGGAAATCACCGGGGAGGATCACCGCTGAGGAATGTTTCGACATCAGTTGGTCGCATCGCGGCGGTTTGATCTCCGACTGCGCAAAGGGTTTCAACTATACACATGTAAACTAGGCGCTTTCAATATCTGAAATTATTGTTTACGTCCAGGTTGAACAACCATAGATATTTAGCGCATTATGTGCTATAAATATTTTACATTGATTTTCTGTAATGAATTACGTGTATGTTATGCTCACAAATAAAAATATATTTTAAATAATGCAAACTTACACCAGTCATTATATTTAAATATGGCTGGAAAAAATATGAATGAGACTGAACATTAAATAAATTCATTTAAATTAATTTAAATAAGTTTATGAAGTTTGTGCTGTGCTGAATATAAATGCCTAATTTGCAACAAAGCTTATATTCTGGTCGTAAATTCAGTTCGCTTGAGGTTAGAATAATGAATTGTTGTCACCACTTTTTTACGTGTTTCTGATACGTTTAAGAAGCAACTGGAGCTTTTATATAATATTTTAAATGATGGAAATCAATTCATAAGCCCAGAAAGATATAAAGAATCCGGAAAACTAGAAATGCGCGCATACGCGTGTGTGTTTATGTTTGTTCATTTAATCTAATGAATCAATTAAATGAAAACAATTTATACAAAAATATTAACTATTGTCCCCGATTTTTTGGTGTAGAATCAGTAATATTGCCTACATAATAAATGAACACACTAATTTACGTCTACAAAGTATTATACCGAATTATTGTTTGTACTTCTTTGCAGAAACCACTTTTGACTCTTTTGTATCTTGCCAAGATTAAAAAGCCTCATCGGTAAGCTTGTTTTCAAGCAAACTACGTGGAACTGACCATGTGTGAAGTTCTTACTCTTTCCACAAGTCTGCCCCGATTGAATCTGCACGAACAAATTTACAAGTAACAACTAGCAAAGACAAATAGCGTATTATGGAACGCAAAAAATATTTTGTCACTTTCCGACTAATAGAGATAAAATATAAAAACCCTTCCTCAGAAATTTCCAACTTTATCTAAGAGATCTTTCTACAGAATTTTGAGTGTCCAATTCTTACAGTTAGAATAGGACTATTTAATCTATAACAAACATATATCCCTTTGCAAGACCTTAGGAGCGAAATTTTCATGAACACCTTCATTAGTAATTCTAGGAGTCTATTTGTAAAATTTTAACATTTCCATTTGCAAAGAAACGAAATTCTGGTTACTTGTTATACAAACAATAAAACCTTTTAAGCATGGTGGAACTCATACTACGACATTTTCTTATATTAATAAGCACATATGAACGTTTCATAGTATATACAGTAGGTATAGTATATCTATAGTATTTTAATATATTTAGTATATATACAATATTTTTCTTAAACTATTTACAAATATTAATATTATTAATGTATTAAATATTAATTTTATTACGTTACCTAATATAATCATCATAATAGTTCTCTGTTAAACTTTATATGTATATTTAGTAATGCTATTTTTAAAGTTTCGTACCACAAAGGAGAAAAATAAATTCTTCTTTCTGCCATAGCTGTTTTTAACTCACTGCAAAAAAAGGAGGAAATTCTCAATTCCATTTCATTTTTTTGTGTGTGTTATATGTGTGTCTATCCTTGGCACTAATTAACCAATTTCGATGATTCTTTTTATTTGAAAGGATATACTCCCAGTGTGGTTTTATAAAAATTTGGTTATAATCTGACCGTAGAAATTGATAAGATATCATACAATTCTTGAACACTTAACAGCACATAACCAAAACACGACTAAGTTCGACATAACTTTGTTCTTTGACATTGTAACGTTTCGTAATTGTAACGTTAACGAAGCTCTATCATTAAACTCTGAATACTGCCAGCCTACACCGTGGGATTTAAGGATCTTCTGTTTTTCTCTCTAGATTAGATTCCAGTACCCAACTCCTCATTCCTGATACTGCAGAGGTAATTCCTGCTTAAACTGTGGATTTATGGATCTGCTATTCTTAAATTGGTATTTAGGGTCTCAAGCAAAGACTCTACCATGAACTCCGAGTTTCTACTCCTCAATCTTGACACCGTGGGAGTGCTGCCTGATTAAACCGTGAATTTTTGGTGATCTGCCGTTTTTAAATTAGTATTATGGGTCTCAAGCAGAGACTCTGTCACTGAACGCCAGAGAGAGACACAGAAGCCTCAACTTGGCATCGCAACCTGCCATCTGTCTGCATTTCAGAAACAACTGAACGGAATTTATTTCGCTTTTCCATAGTGGAGACTGATTCCCGAAAGAAGTTTATATGTACAATTTATAAAGTATTGTATAAATTAGCTAATTTTTGGCGATTTTACACAAAAAAGGTGCAAAAAATGAACCATCTGGATATTTCTTGGCGAGCACTGGGATTACCATCAAAGATATCTACAAATAAAATACAGCGATCTTTTACTTGCATACCATCTTAGCGGCATTTATTTGAACCAATAATTCAGATATTATGAGAATGTCTTTGTCCTGCCGAAAGGACCTTCCACTACATAGTATAATACAATTTACCCCGTTCCGTCTCTTTGTTCGGACAAATGTCAGTAGCTATTGAAAGGTTTTCACTTCAGTTTTCACTGATGTATAAATTTTTCCCCAAGCTACGTTTGAGTACACAACCGATTAATATTTTGATAATAAACCGATCTTCGACATCGAAAACACGAAAAAAGCAATCGTCTGTGAAGTTTCTTGGCATGCGACGTGCATTTCGCTAGAAATATATAATACGATATATGGCAAGATTGTTCATCTCAAATAGTTGTATAGGAACTGTATAATGTGCATTAAAGTTAAGCTACACTCCTAAAGAATAGGTTCATAATGAAATACTTCAATTAGAGAGAGAAGTTTAAGTAGGAAAATTGAATGAAATTCACTAAGTTATTCGTTTAAAGCATTCAGTTTATATGACAATTTACATTTACATAGAACCATCTGTACCTATCTATTTGTATGAATAGTTAAGATTATAAAAGAGTGTTTTTGAATAAGCTTAACGAGATGAACGAATGAATAAATTGATACGCGTAATCTGAGTCCTCCTTTACAAAACATCGGTAAATTGTTACATAAATAAAAACCTGTTGTAAAAATTATATAATATGTATTAATATTAATTTAGTAATAACAATGGATACAAAATAATTACTCATGTTAAAATTCTCATTTTCAAGTTTGCAAACGCAGTCAGTTGTATGTTTTGCGATAAATAAAGAATGGCCATCCGTTCCTTGTGGCACCTAGGGGTGAGATACTTAACGTAGTTTATAAAGAATTATTTTACTTACTATCCATGTCTATACTAAGATGTACCCACATGAAGACGAGCCGAATAGCTAGTATTATAAAAGCCCAATAATATATATATATATATATATGTATATATATATATATATATATATATGAAAATGTTATGAGACTGTATGAAAATATTCTACGGTTCCTGAAAAAAAATCCGTCAAATTGCGATTCACATGAAGTAAAGTTACAAAATGTTATTTCAAAAAGAGTTTTCTGTCCTAAATAAGTGGGTACAACATTTTTAATAAAGTACATATGCCCAAATTTAAAAAACCATAGAAAAGATCAGATGTTTACTTAGAAAGGAAAACTTTGTGGGGAACATCACGGAGGAGTAATTCCAAAGCCTTTAACCTGAACGGAACACTATACTAATTCATCTATTACCTACTTTGGTTAAGTTGGTATTTACAACAATATTTTCATAGAGCAATTGCAACTTTACAACAGCAGGTATTATCATTAATATTTTCGAACTATAAACATTGTCGTCCACTACAAAATTTGGACAATATCGTGATATGTGCCATTTATTTAAATAGTTAAAAGCATGTAGAAATATACATGTAGAAATATAATTTATACAAAAAAATAACATTATTATATTATATAACCATCCGTAATAATTATATTGATATTCTTCTTCTGCTTAAATATAATTATTTTAAAAAATATTTATGAATTAACCATTTAAATGATAATGTATTTGAGATAATTATTTACGTATTTATATACAAGAATTACTGATGCTGTATCTTTCATTTATTTTGATAAAGGCCAATTTTTAAATGACGAAACAGAGCCAAGAGTAGAATGGAAAATAATTTTTAACCAGAAAAGTTCATGCTCAATCTAATTATACAGTTAATACAATTATAACGGACTTTCCAATAGAGATAGACATAAAGTGGCTCAAAACAGTTTTTTTGATCTCATTGAAATTCGTTATTCGTTCTAATATTATTTTATTTATAACAGTTTACTCATCGTAAAACAAAAAGCAGTCAAGTTAGAGGTTTTTCCCCGGTTTGAGTTGCAGATATTGCTACATCTTAGGAAACCCTAAATTTTCTAGAATTAATAGTCTATGTCAGTCTAAAATCATGTAGCATTCTATCAGTGAAAGAATTTTTGAAATTACTCTAATCGTTTTTGGATTTACTTTTTAGATCTAAACAAAGAAAAAAAATAATTCAGTTAGCATGGGTAATGCTTTTAATTACTATTAATGAATCAAAATGGAAATATAATACAAGTTTTACTGGCACGGTGTGATCGGAAGACCGCACACGCTGTTAGTTTCATTGGTTTTTATAAAGTGATATTTTTGATTAGCGAGTACGTTATCTTAATTATTATTCGTTTTTTTTTAATTGATGACATGGGACGTAGCTGGAAAACAGTATTTACACTTTCATAATAATCTGTAGACAAGACGAATAAAGAGCTAGAACGGGTTGTCCAAACATTTAATATATCGAACGAAAGATCCTTCATAAGTCAGCGAGTGCGACATTAGCCACCTAGTCCGATCATTAACTACTGCTGTTGCTTCAAAGTTAATTACTCGCGTACTAAACCGTTTTCCGAGAATAATTTGGGCTCTTACTTAATTAGTGAAGTTTTCTTTTCCATAGAAACAGCTGTGCTCCTCACAATCGTGATCCGACTTGAATAAGTGGCCGAGCAAAAAATTGTAACAATCCTGAGAACCCCGCCTTTTTTATGCCTTAATTAAAAAGCTTAACAGTTATAATGGGTCTAAATGCAAATACACTTTTGTTCTTGCCGACATAAATCCCTCAGTAGGTAGGGTATTTTTGAACCGATTTAGTTCGTGCTATCGCTTGTTATTGCGGAGTTACGGGCGTTATCAAGAATAAGAAAGTAAGCGCTATTTAAATTTCGCTCAAGTTTTATTTAACGTCCGAGGTTTGCAAAAATATTTTCGTGGAAAAGAATTGCCAAATTTGTCACGAATTGATAAGAGCTTAGTTAATATTTCATTTTATTTAAAATAACGAGCTTTAATTTTATTTTAAGTAACATTGTACTAAATTAATTACCAGATTACTGCTCCATTAATTGATAGCGACCCCTTTATCTTAAAATAAGCAAGGTATTGTTTTATAATTCTCCGCTAGGTGGCAGCTTTCATTTTATTTTTAATATTTGCCTTTACCTAAATAAGATGTTGTTTTTCTATATCAGTAACCACAGGAAATTCTATATCATAACTTTCTATATCACAATTTCTATATCATAACTTTCTATTAAACTCTAGGGCACACTCATGGCCGCGCTCTAAAGTAAGGAAATTCAAAGATTTTAAAATATGTAACTTGTTGTCATCGAAACTTTTCCCACGCGAAGAGTGGTCAAAATTATTAGACATTTTAATGAACCTATCCAAATTTAACTATAAACGACAAAACATTACGTAATTATGAGAAATTTCAATTGTTTGACCTTGAATTGCACAGGATATTTATAGTAAGCTTAATGTGAGATATGTAAAGCTTTAAAAGGATAAGAGAGATTAAATTCATATAAAACCATGATGACCAGTCATCTTATACGAATGAGTGAATTTTTGAAATTTATAGAAACACGACTAAATGTCACTAAGAGATAAGAGATAAAACAATTTATTTATTTATTTCAAATTTTAATTATTTTACTTCTTCACATAAACAATTGGCAGATTCATTGCTTTTTTAGCAATCATTTCTAGTCATCCGTAATGGTTAAATTTAAAAAAAATTGTATTGTATTGACATGTAAAAGATTTCTATGAACCTATTCTATTTAGAATATACAAATCATAATACGTGCTCTTTAAAGAGAAAAGACATTAAAACAAAAAAATCATTAAAAACCTTGCATTGGTTTGACTCAGAAATGAGGAACAAGGTGGAATTAAAGATGGATTTCTTGAGACAGCCTTTGAAAATATTTATAATTGGATAATCCAACTGATTACAAAGTTTTACGGCTTAGACAAAGAGAGACATTTTTTATAAAAACTGCTTGTAAATTTGGCAAAAAGTAGGTTTTGCAGATGTAACCTCAGAACATGAGCGGACAAATAACTGAATCTGCTTCTAAATACATTAGTTAATTTGGATTGTTTAAAATATTACACGGAAATTTAAAAAAATTAAAAATACGTCAATCACGAAATGGGTACATTAGTTCGAAGATTTTATAACTACAATGTCAAATTTTTCCCTTAAGAAATAGATTGTAAGTATTTCTTTAGATTATTTTATAAATATTTAGTGTAATGTATTTCCGATATCGGAATTCAATTATATATTACTAGGTTTAGAATAACTCAGTGCGACAAGAAATACTTGTAATTTCATAAAAAATGTACAGGTGTAAAATGGCGAAAGCGACACGGCCGAGTGTTCCAACATACACTTATCGATTGATTTCCGTACGCCTTCAGTTGTGATCTGATGACGATAATGCCAAGTGGCTGCCGAAACTCCGCACGGACAAACAGCAAACTGGTCCTGTTTGGGTAGTTCGGTAATACTTTCGGTTCATTCTAGGTGTTTGGTAAAACGTTGAATCTTATGTTGACTAAATATGGTCAAATATCCCACAGGTACTATACGACATCTGAATGCAGATTTGTGGATAAATTCACTAAACAAGATAACTATGTAAAATTATAATAAGGGCTTGTTCAGCCACTGCACCTCATACAACGTCAGCAATTAAATCTTTAGTTCACATTTCTCCTAAATAATTCTATGTTGGCATTGCTAAAGAAAACAGTTGTTAGAAGAGTTAAATACCAGACACTCAAAAGATTCCATACGATCTAAAATTATGAAAATACAGGGTTTTTAAAAGCATACGCAGCTGTTGTAGGAACACTGTAATAATATTTCAGCGCATACTAATTATTTGAGATTTTCATGATAATGTATATATTCCCCTCTATTTAAACATATTAGTTCGTAGAAAATACTTGTTTTGCTAGGAAAACCATATTAGTGATGACTTATGAAATAAAACAATTTCACTTGAAAGGCGGCCTGGAATCCTCTATGCGTAATCCAGACTTGCACTTGAGCGATTTTACTATTTATTGACTTAAATAATCAAAGTACCTATTCTAGTTAAATTCCATTATGATCGCCATTAAATAGTTATGATGCTGAAGTATAGACCTACAGACAGACATGATGAATTTATTACATTTTATCACCACTTGACTACGGAACCTTAAAAACCGCAACCGTACCATCAACGCGTAGTCAATATGCTCAAGTACCATTATAGATAATACATATCATATAATTTAAAAAAGTACCAGAGAGGTTTCGCACTCTTCTCACTCGCACTATTATTAAAACATAAACCATAATCCTTCGTAAAACTAAAAATGCAGACGTCGCGTTTTTATTTTTTTAATTTATTAATTGAACAACTGAAAAACAAAATTAAACAACTGAAGAGAGAAAAAGTGAAAGAAGATCCGTAGAAAATTAAAACAAAGAATATTCGGCGAATACATAAAAAGGATTCTTTGTATAAAATTGTTTACAAAAATAAGCTATTTTATATATGATTTTAAAATAAATAAACTTCTATTTTAATATTTAATCAATCGTTAAAAAACAGATCACCGAAATCAGTCAAGGATCGGTAACATGTCCTCATACATATATACGTACCTACATACACGGACGGAGACATAAATTATTTTTCAAGAGCAAACTTAGACAATAACAAATGCTTTATAAAGTTGAAAAATTATATTATTTTTAGAAGAAAACCTTCTTTCTATAAAGCTTTACTAAAAGATGATAACTTGTGAAATTATTCTAGTCATAATTACTTCAATAATCAAACTCAATGATCGGCTGGCATGCTGGTCGATAACAAAGCATACATTTGAAGGGTGTGCAATAATGCAGCACCAGGCAGGTTTAACTCTCTTCCCATTCCCACAGAGTTATATCCGTCTGCGCCAAAAGAAAAGAAAGAGTGAAAATAATAAATGAAAAATTCAAGGAATTTTTCTTTATTTTCTTCAAAATAAGTGAGTGAGTTTACTCATAAGGAGTATAATATTTGCAAAGTAAACAAAAAGTGTACTGTAAGCACAATCTCGTAGGCGTCAATCTTGCCCAACGTATCTTGCCTATGCCGCTACTAGGTTCATTTTGTGTAGAGAAATATCGGTAATAAAAGTACATATGTTTATGTAAAGTTTTAGTAAAAGTATATATACTCATAGTAAATTAAGATAGTAAGGTAGGATAATATATACGTACATGATATGGATGAGTGCAGTAATGCTTTGAACAAATACGTTGGATATACTAATAAAATCTTTGTTTACGCTCTTTTGAAGAATGCAATACGGGTGGATCATTTCTCCTGGCGACGATGTTTTTTACGATTCTTCGCATAGTACTCTTCATATTTTTAGTACCGCCAGGGACGTAACTCGACTCAACTGCCTGTTAATATTACGATTGTCTCATACGACAGGCGGCCGGACTTACTTTATAAATGATTGTATTTTACGTCTTTCGCGATGCTCATCTGAGCTCCGACTCCCCGCGATTATTCATGCTGAGTCGTGCCAATTAATACGTCTGTTTTATGTGGCGAAGGAACCGTTGCAAGGTTTACTAAATGACAATGCAATGACACATTTCCAACAATAAGCAAGTCACTGAATAATTGCAGCATCTTAGAATAACATTGTGGTGCTGTTGCGTTTCTCATGTTGGAGCATCAACATGTATACGCCTAAAATTCTGTGGCTGTCACTTCATATGCCTGTCTATGTGTTCAATATCTCCTCCTTTTGTCTAAATATATTTAAATACAATTTTATACAAAAGTGGTTATTGAACCAAATACGAGAGGTAACACTGAAAGTTTGAATATGAGAAACATAATGTGCTATCAAATCTGTAAATTATTTATTGTCTTCCGAATTAGCCCCCTTAACACTCTGTGCCACGTTTTAATCAATGGAAATATTGAAAGAAGAATTCAATGCATCCTTCCATGGACATCTCTTCCGCGGTGTTTTCGAAAATACTTGCCACTTCTTCGGAGTCATAAAATCTTATACATTGCAGACTTTAGCATGAACCACACTGCATTGATGTTATATTCATTTTTCACCATTAAGAAACATCAGTTAAATCGGTGCGACCACGCTTTAATTCGTTAAACAAGTAGTAAACAGTAACGCGGGATAGGATTTTATTCTAAAAGGCAAATCGAAGTCAGCCATCACTTTATTTTTGATTGAGAACACAATAAAAGTCATACAAAATTTTATCATGTCAAGTTCATTTAATAATTTTCAAATTACCGTCAATTTATAAAAACAAATGGCAAACTCGAGAAAAGCACTTTAACTACATAATAATTTTAAAATTTTAATTTTTAATTTTATTACCGTTACAGACCAGAATTCTAAAAATTTTCCACACTACCTTCGTACAGTTATCTAATATCCTTTTAACTTTAAATAAAAAGATAATTGTGACCTATGCCTTTCTAAATACATTAATACAAATATTATTTTTGTAATTTGACCTTAGTTAAGTTTCATTATGTTGTAATCTGAAATTGATATATATTTTATTCGCAATTAAATGAAACTACGTGATGTAGTATTATTTCTACTATCTTTAATTTCTTTACCACGACCTAGGTTTAATTTCTTTACCATTTAATTGCGAATAATGAATTTCTACAAAATTAACGCCAAATATATTCAATATATTTTATTGTGACTGGAAACTGAAGAATCCTTCCAAAAAAAGATAATATAGAACTTTGCTTATAATATTCATTAGTCTAACTACAAAAAATGACCTGAAAAGTTTGATTATATATTAAAATTTATAAGTTGACGTTTCCATATATTTATTTTTTAATTAAGTTAATGATATTATTTATTTACTTTTCTCTTACAATTTGTTTTATATTTAATAAACTAGTAAATATGACTTCGTAATAAAATTCCCAGATTTGTGTATGTATATATATATATATATATATATACACATATGTATATATATATATATATATATATATATATATATATATATGCATATTTAATTTTAATCGTCTTTAACATACTTACATTACAACTGTTTGAGTTCCGTGAAAAGGAAAAACCAAACCTTTAAAAGATCACTCACTTGTCCGTATTCCGTCTGTCACAGGCGATTTCCTCAGAAATGGTCTAAAATAGAAATTTGCAATTTTACATAATAATAAAGCATATATCGCGATGCATATAATTAACATGCAAAAATATTTATATAGAAAGTTAGTCAAAGTAATTAAATACTCGAAACAAAATTATAAAACTTCATATATTTTGAAATAGGGTGAGAGATCGTTTGAAAGGGTTAAAAATGTTTTTCTTTATTATTTTCATGTAGTATATATCTCCAGCGAAATACTAAAAAAGCTGTCAAGTTTGAGTAGACCTTGCACTAGGGTTCTACACTAGGGTTCACAAGGGTTCTACACACGTCTAGGTATTAATCATATAAATATATAAATATGTCGCCTAGTATATCTTTCACATATATAATGACTTTATATTTTAAAATAAAGATTTGTTTTTACTCTGGTCAGTTGTTTAAACATGACCTTTTATTAATTATGTATATTTAATACTACATAATACATCAAAGACCTCCACATATAAGTCTTGTTTTTATTCAAGGTGTTCACGAAACTTTATTTTTTATCCACGATTATTTTCGTTGTTTTTAAATATTCATACAACTATATACACACACACACACACACACATATATATATATATATATATATATATATATATATATAGTTCGTAATGAACAGTTATTTAAACGTGACCCTTTATTAGTGGTGCGTATTTAATCCTGCGTAACAAGACGATAACATCCTTACTTTTTATCCACGATACTACACGTTTTTTGACAATATTATTTTAAATTACGAACAGTTACTTGAAAATGAGCCTTTATTAATTGTGCATATTTGATCCTTCATAACACATTCATAACACATTTATCATCCAGGATAATGTTCTTTTCTTGAAAATATTCATATAGATATATATACCCACTACCCATCATAGTTTTATTTATTATTACAAAAAAAATCTTTAATAAAACATTAGACTGCAAATGATATTTTATGAACATGTAAATATATTATAAAATACAGTTGTTCAACTTTATCGCATTAACTGCACGTTTGGAGATACATTAGTTTTTCCCAAATATAACAAGATATATTATTTTTATTATCACGAACAAACCGACAAATATTTAACTTATTCTTTATTCCAATAGTCTTTCTAACGTTCTCAACATCGACATAACTAGATTAATATACTTTGTGTTATTCATTCAGTATTTTAATTGAATAACATAACGTATAACATTTGGAATCTATCCACAGCGGTGCGGACTGAGAATCTAAATGACCCTCTATAAAACAGGCATAAAACAAGACAATTAGCCTTCCCTTGTTCTTCGGGTTTCCATTAAACGATGTCGGCCATATAATATTCCATACGTTTTGTCGGACAACATCGCGTCACGTAGAGAGATCCGCTAACAGTATTATTTATATTGCTCAGCAAACCCCTCAGCCTCTTTTCACAATCGAGCGGCACTTATTGCCCTAATGCGAGTGATTTTCTCGACATGGCCCACGCGAGGCGACGGGCATCAATAAAGGGAGATGATTATTGAAAATCTTCATTCGATATTCTAATCGTTTATGACGATTTTTTACTCGCCATCTGTAGTCCTGGCATACATAAATCAAGATAGTGACGTAAAAGTACCGAACAACGGCCGTTATGTCGCTCGCTAATGTGCTTAATACGACTATCATGCAAACTGCTGTAGCCGCTTCTACGTCGTAAAGTCGATTAAATAAATGATCGTATAGTTAAGCGGTGGTTTATGATGTGAACTTCTGTTCCACTCGCTGAGGGGTTTATCGAATTTTGGATATAATTTTGATGGTAATTAGAGTGGTAAATTCGCTTAATGCATGATTGTGGCTCTTATGAGGATGACTTGATTGTTTTATTGGTTTCGCTTCAGAGATAAATGAAAGTTGTGTCTACCGTGTTCGATTTGCAGATTTCATCCGATCCGGCAACTTTCTTATAAAATTTACAAAAACATCATTTACGTGTATAATGATCCAAACGATCTTATGAAATATCATGTTTTTTATGTGTACCTGACAATCGATCATTCGACAATAATATATTAGCGACTTATGATTCATGTGAGTACTCAAATCTCAACACGTCAGTCTTACAGTGGGTAAAATAGATGTGTCATTTGCCTTGTATTGGAATATTTTTGATGGTGTCAATCGAAACACAAACTTTTTTATGATACACTCGGAATTGAAGAGATCAAAATTGAAACTTGAAAAGGATATTGATATAAAGCAAGGCGTATGTCAACTCGTGATCACGATTCGGTGCTTATATAACTAAGCTTACGTATATGCAGATAGTTAAATACTATAAAAATATGTAAATAACGCACCCATATATGAACAAGGCACGTTTTATTAATAATTTGTTTTAGTAAAAACATTATAACGAGCCGAAATTAACCCCTTTTTTGATTCCATTTCTCAAAGTATCCAAACTGAACTCCTCAGGCAGAATTTGACGGAGACATTGCCTCTCTACTCAGAATTTATGACCAAAATTATTGTAAAATTACGAGCTGAAACTTGTTCGACATACAAAATATTAAAAAAGTTCGATTTTGCTCAAAATACGACGTTAAATTAAAGACAGTAGTGATAATTCTGAAATTGAGCACATTTGTATCTTGAGAATATACGTCCTTTCCGAAGAAAATTCATTTTGAATTTTCCTAACACTCATCTGGAATGTCCTATCGTTAAATCTCATACAGTTGTTTAAAATTTACAATATTTACGGGAAAATTATAAAAAATATTCGGCAGCTCAGTCTAGTAGCAGTTTTTAGACACCAATTTATTGACACTTAATATTTATACGCTTACCATTACTGGCATCTATCCTATCTTTTTCTTAGGAAAAATATATTCAATTATGATATAAAAATTGTTCCCATTAAAACAAATCCGAATATTGTTTATTGGGAATCTGGTTAATAAATTGTGTTCTTGAGTGATATGATTACAAAAATTAAATAAAAACCGAATGTTTCCCAACATTTATCAGAATTTATAATAATCTCATTGCTTGTTCTAATCAAAATATTCCAAATCGAATCTTTGTACACGCATCTTCCATTAATGGTCCAAGAATTCATACAAACCGAACACGGAGCAGGAAATGACATCGCTATAAATTATGTTCAAAATGATCCAATACGTGTTTGTATATTCATTACGTGAAAAGGTAACATCTCAGTTGTACCTGTAAGTCTAATTTAAAACAGCTTAAATAAAATCCTATTGCAGTCACTTCTAAATACTGGACAACTATAAATATCCATTTAAGATAGTAGGTCTCTAATGCCATAAATATTAAATTGATTAAATTGTGATCAAGTTCGATTTCACTTAACCAAGAGCCCCTTCAATTGAAAGTCATCTCACAAAATATTGAGAGATTTGAAAATTTTAATGACAGACGTACACAAGCCTACATAAATTCGTGTGAGTAAAAAATAATTTTTATTTCGGAGACACTTACATATTTCCTCCAAAACTTTCATAAAATTTTAATTTTTACGTAATTCGTTAATTGCGACATTCGCGACATCGACGTGAGAATTGGGTTTGTTTAATAAAATTGAATTAATAATTTCAGGTTACACGGACACAAACAATTGATTGATTAAATGAACAAAGACCACAACTAACTAACACAATGTCCGACTTGCGCAGTTCATTCTTTTTTAATTTAACAAAAGTTTTCAAGTAATGATTATAAATTATAATTTCCAATTAGTTTTTAGGTCTTTTTAACTAAAAATAAAAAAATTAATTTAATGCTATGAGTGTCAAAACATACTTTCATGTTTGTGTTATCTTTAAAAGTATATTCAGCTGAAAAAAATGTTAGCTAATATTACGTAGTTTAAATTATAAGTAGTGCCTATTGTAAATACTATGTATAATACCATACTATATTCTTAATTTATATAATGTGAAACATGTTTAACTCTGGTCAACACCTAAGTCAACTATCAACAGATGTCTTCGTTACATGTAATGTTTTACATTAACCGCCTTTACTTTACATCCTAAAACGATTAAAAAAGATTTTGAAAATGTGTTATTTATTTTATATTAAAACCCGGCGTTTAATTTCAAATAATTCCACGCGTTTGCATGTTGTACGAGTGAGGATTGGAAACAAAAACAAAATTGCACGAGTGAAAATTTGCACGCACATTTAGAAGAGCAAACTTACTTCCAACGTGCAAATATGTGGTAATACCACATGAGTTTTGTTTCAAATAATTCCATGTTGTACGAGTGAGGATGGAAACAAAAACAAAATCACACGAGTGAAAATTTGCACGCACATTTAGAAGAGCAAACTTACTTCCAACGTGCAAATATGTGGTAATACCACATGAGTTTTGTTTTAAAAAGCATTTAATGTCATTTTTAATTCAAACCCAACCTACATAACCTAACGGTGAATTTGATATTCATCTATTAGTTACATTTTATATTAATTATATAGGCAGTGAAACTATTAATTAATTTGCATTGCAATTTTGTAGATAAATATAATAAAATAACTTCTGCAGCTATAAATTGCATATTATTGTAAAATTATACTAAATATTAAAAACGTACTTAAATACGAATTGTATCTCCTATGTTGATTTTGATATTGCATATTCAGAACTTGCACCAATAAAAATCTTTATTTTGTAAAAAATATTTAGTTCTTTAAGACCACAAGATAAAAGTGAAAACTTTAGTAACCTATATAAACCTACCACGTATTTTGAAAATTTTCAATAGGAAAATTGAAAAACAAAAATACCACTCAAATAAAATATAATTAATAAAAAAAATTACACACAAATAACATATCTACAACTTCAAAAAAGGTAGGTACTAAAAAGTAAGAAATAATTACCAAAATAGGTACCTACTTATTTACAGTAAATAACAAAGTTACTTATTTTTGAACTCATTACTTTTTTGTGACAATTGCTATAACGGTTAATTAGGTAAATAATGATTTATAATCACTTGGACCATTTATTATCTAAACGAAACCATAAATAAAAACGACTAATTTTATACAACTTTGTGTATTTTAATTTTTTTGTGTTAAATCTCTTTATAACAAAAAAGCTTGTGATATCTGCAACTAATTCCGTTGGTCTATGATTAATGATTTGTATTTCATGGCCGGATAATAGCAAGACAGATATATGAAAGCTTTTGTTAAACTGATCGCGTCTTCTATCGTCCTTCTGGAGCTTCGACAATGAACGAACGTCCTTATAGAACTTCGAAAATAAACTTTCAAGCCTTACCCCGGAATTAAAGAAGAACGTCGCTTGATTATACATGATATTTACCTCAGTGCAGCATTAAAATGTGAATTAGTTACAAATACAACTAAATTTTACCTGCAGGAAACCAAATTATGTAAATATTATGCGAACTGAACACAAATATGGACTGACCCGTTTTAATTTAGAGTTAATTAAGAGAAGCTGTTGTTCGCTGTAGGAATCGCGTCCGTAACTTTAAATAACGAATCCGTTACCTCAAAAATCATTAGTGAAGGCATAATTTGTCTTATAAAGACCGCGAATAACCAATACATTTTCATCCTCGTCGGTTATTAAAGAATCGTAAACGATTATATTAATATACAAATAATTATCTAAATAATGGTTATACCAAAATGTTCCTCGAATTATTAAAGTTTCAATTGCAACTCTTACGGATTCATTATTATTTAAGTTTAACCAAACGAACGATTTCTGAACATATTAAAGCAACTTTTAATGCGTATATCCGATTTATTTTGGTCTCAAAAACAGTGCCTTATATTTGAGAATCGGTCAAATGGTTCGAGATTCGTAGCCGATGAAATCTGTATCTTTTTCCTTTATATAACACACTTTATAACAATTTCATTCCTTCGTGTCTCTGATTCAAATTCAAAGGGCCTCTCATTTCTTCTCATCCTTCAACTATATTCTAAATGTATGAAAACCCTCTTAATTCCTTAGCACAACTGCATTGTATTCAAAATTATTTACTGTATATGTCATAAGATTATAGAAGCGACTAAGTATAAATGAATAAAAGTGCTCTCGGTGTCTCGCCTTAGCTTTCTAAATTACAATAATGTGGAATAAATTAAAATAGATCTCACTTACATTTTGTTAATTGTCAACTTAATTTAGACTGGAAAATATAAATTCGCTTAAGAAATTGATTTTTGTGATCGGTGGCTAGAAACATAAATAATAAAAATCTATGTCAGCGTTATTTTATCAATAAAAATATTTTCTCCCACAAACATATAATTTAATAGTTGGAACAAATTAATCAGATTTAGACGCAAATCGAACACAAATGCGGGTTCAAATTTCAAGTGCGAAATAGCCAATTTAGTATTCAAGATGTAATTTTTGATGTGATAAAAATTTTACGAGGAATTTTTCGATTGAGTAAATTAAAATTAAGGAAATGAGGTCGTATCTATATATATATATATATATATATATATATATATATATATATATATATATATATATATATATATATATATATATATATATATATACACATATATATATATATATATATATATATATATATGTATATATATAGTCTTCGCTATATTGTATCTTACTTCTTCTGATATAATTTGTATCAGAAGAAAATAAATAGAAATTAATTAGTGTGAGCTCAGCGCTGCAGTTAATCCGTAATATTTATATCCGATGCAGTCAAATATGCAACGGTTTGTCTAGATGAGTGTGCGAAGGGGTTATCGTAAAGTAGAAAGATTCTACGATATGCGTCCAAAAATCAGGGCGATCATCTTTTTCCTATCACTTCGACCTTTCTTCCCCTTTGTGCCCTACAAACTTCTCGGAAGCTAACACCCATGATCTCCGTCAAATTTTTCTCACATTTTGTGACACGAATCCACTTGTTTTTTAACTTCAGTCAAATCACGAGATTTTCGCAGAGGGCAAATAAAAATAAAATGTAATCTTGAACTTTCTGTACTGACTCAAACTAATGCCTAAGTTTGCTCAAATATGCTGAGAGGTACTCTCTTTTCAGAATTTTATCAGGAGAAGCATAGCATTGATATTATCTTCAGGTGTTGTTGTTGACTAACGTCCCTCACGCAGATCATCATGGAAATTGGTTTGACCGTGCCCGCTAAACTAGCTGCAAATAGCGGAGTGGAATAAAGCTGCATTATAAAATGACATTGAAACATATATGCAAGTTCGAAGTTGATCGTAACTTTGTTATTAATTAAAATCACAACGGAAGACATAGAAAATCATCATACAAAAATTGTCTAGTGTTTAATTAATTTTGACATGTTACACATATTTATCCAATGGCCGCCAATTTAAAAAACAAAAACAAAATGACAAATTCAAACAATTCAATGAGCTGAAGAATTCCATTTTTAAAATTGAATTATTTTTTTAATAAACATCGCCACAAATGGCCAGTTCTGAGAACATTCCAGAGCTGCTCTCGTATATAACCATCTATTTTCAAGACATGAAAGAAAAATTGTCGCAGTATAATTAAAGATTGTATTATCCTAAAATATTTCAGCAATATTTCTTTGTACAATTGAAAGCATTTTTGTAGATGAATTACATCCATCCACCTAAAGAACGAGGTCAATTTCACATGAGATTTAGTCGAGATAATAGTCGAAACTAGATTTGACTGTTTCATGTTAAATTAAATGTCTGGATAATTTAGCGTTACGGGAAAATTTATTTCTTTGTAATATAGCCAAAAATGGGACCCAATTTCTTTATGTGTCCATTTTCTGTCTTGATTTCCATTGCGTTTACTGTATGAAAGTTTTTTTCAATTTTCTTGACAACTTAATGTTTTATATATATTTCATAAATTGATTAGGTATAAATAATGGATAATTTTTTTTTTAAACGACTAAAAGAAAAGGACGAGTTTTATAACAATTTGCCTACTCAAGCTTTTCTTTTTTTAGTAGGATTGTTCGTGATTGATTCCAACAAAATGTTAACATAGAGAATTTTCCAATGATTTTTGAAAAGATAGCGAGGTGAACATATTACACATCATATTTCAGAAATGAGACGAGGGCCAAATGTTGTAGATGCAACCTTATTTCATTTTACAAAACCTTCTCAGTTACTCAGTCGATAGAATACGTGAAAAAAGGTTCATCACAACTTCGTATGTTTGAACAATTCACATTAACTTTATAAATAATGGACATCATATTGCACTAGATTTGACCCGCGGCTTCGTACTCGTGAGGTTAGGTAAAAATATGCTTTAGCTCATGCAGATATGCAAAAGGTCCATTCTCTAGAATTTCTCGCTCGATCGAATATAAGCCATTACGCTTATAACTGTTTAACTGTAAATGACAAATGTATTAATGTCAAAAAAAATTTTTTAGATAAATTTACAGTGAAATTTATTTACGTAAGGATTCATGAGTTTATGAATATAATATTTAGTAATAATAGGATCTTGACCAATCATAATTTTATTTATTATTAAAATGATTATTACGTGTTACCCACTGATGATGGGCAAATATCGTCGCGAATTTTTCCTACAGTTTTGCCAGCGCATTCGGTATTCGTGCGGTGGCATAAACTTTCAGCGTAAATGTTTACTACTTTGATCTATAAATGAGAACGTGATTACACGTAGCGTATATTTTAATCCACAATATATTTTATTTATGGGCAAAATTCATTTCATTCAGTCATTCAGTCATTGAAATCCGTTAGGCTGTTTTTAAGAATGAAAGAAAGACAAAAAAACAAATAAACAGTTACACTTTCATTGTATTAATAGAGAACAATTTTGTATATTTTACTGCACATTAATTGAGATCATCCGTCTTAAGGACGAAAAACGAAATTATTTGCCAATAATAATAGGTATTTATTGAATATACAATTTTGGTAGCAATTACGTAATTTTTAGGTCAGTATCCTAAAGAAATTTGATACACACTTACTAGTCAGCCAAACTGCACTCGTAATTGAAAAAATATACATTTCGTAGATGTGCTATACATATGTTAATGCTGACCAATTACATTTTGAATATGAATAGTAGTTCAATGGCACTAATTGAAGCGAAGTAAAGTACTTCATCATTGGTACTGTGAGCTGCAAACCGCACAAATGAGATGAACCGAGCGCGCATTGACGCAGGTGCAGTTATTACACAAACGCGTGCATTTCTATTCACGACGGAAGGTCGTGCGATTATTTGTGACCGGTAAAAGTTGATTGGTCGTTGGTTTCAACATATTCAGGTTTAAGTTATTGTTGCGAATCTTTTACATTCACTATTTTTAGCGAATGCTGTCCATAGTAATGCCAGAACTGTTCCTATTGTCTAGTTAAATTATCTCTTTAAAGTAGAATATCTGAAATTTTTCGGTGCTAAATATTTTTACAATCCTGAAAAATAAGCAATTGTTAGCAATAGAAGCTCCCAATACAGATCAATCCTACTTACGTAGGTAAACGGCAGATTGCATGTAAGCAAAAAATTAATACTTAAAATAGCTTAAATACAGTTTTCACTTTCCGGCACAAGATGGCAGTCAGTTGTATTACGTTCATGTGACATCCGGTGAAATTCAATTTCCTGCTGTGGAAAATGTTAAACCGATCCCATTAGGATTTTATTTCAATAGCGAAAGATTTTGTTGGCCACGCACTAAATTTGTGTTAAATGAAAATTATTGTAAACCTTTAGGCCACGCACGCGAGTAGTATCGTTATGGAAGTAACAGTGTCAATATCGAATTATCAGTGTAAGGAAGTATTATAATCGGTATGCACAGTACTGATATATATATATATATATATATATATATATATATATATATATATATATATATATATATGCATATATATATATGTATATATATATATATATATGCATATATATATATATATATATATATATATATATATATATATATATAATATATAATCAGTGGTAATCGGTACGTAAATATCAGTATCGGTATATATAATCTATCATGAAACTAGATTTTCACAAAACGAGAAAATTCTTGATAAGACCAATTAAATGAAAAGTCTTATTGACAGAACTATAGAACTAGGTTTTAGTAAGTTCTTTGATTCTTAGAACGTGTAACAGAATGGATAATCTTATATCTTAAAGCGTTTAATAATTTAACCAAAATAGTTTTGGTTTATGTAAAAGGTTAGAAAAACCCTGTAGTAACTTATGTTATAAATTAGGAGATTTCAATATAAATTTATTAATTCTCGTTTTTGTATTCCTATTAATATTATAGAGGTATTTCACTAAAACAGATAAATATTTGTACATAGTTTGAAAGAAATAATCCTTTGTCCTCTTAAATGTTCAAACTGTCATATTATACACTGCGTAAGGAGATTTTCTGACCTGTATTCTGGCCATACTTAAGAGGGTTTTTCCTTGAATTTTCTTTAGAGAATAATATTTTTAAAAACAAAATTCTTTTAACAACTATCTTTCTATACACATAATAAAATCTTAAAGTTCAGAATTACTGTCATGGACTGATTTAAATTCCATGTAATCTAAAGTTTTCAGGTGTAAAAGTTAAATTATTTGAAATATCCTGAAAGTAATATTTTAAACTGAATCCATTCTAATCAAATCAAACTGTCAAACCGAAAGACAAATCTAAAGTTTAGAGAAGTTCTGCGTGCGTGAATTAAAAAAAAATTATTTTAAATATAACCTGAAATTTTCTTTGACAATAAGAAGCAGCAAAACATTTTCATTGAAAAAGTAAATAGTTTAGTTAAATAGAAGCGGATCGTGTCTTCGTAACTAGAGAAACGTTCCTCAAACATTATTTGTTCACTGGAAAAATTGTGGATTCGAATTGTTTGCAAAAAGTAAATTAGGGCCACGTTGGCAAAATAACGAAACTAAAACTGTATCTTCATTGAAAGATATATTTTACTAACTTTGTTATCAAGTTAAAGATTTTCTAATTTTCTACAGTTAAAAAATCTTGAAGTGGAGAAACGCTTCAAGTTATTAGACAATTGTAACTATTGTAATCGTATTCATCATTAATTAGGTTTATTTATGGATAGACGTAAAAGGAAAACGGGAAACGTCACATAAATGTTTATCAAAGACTTTGATCCTTTACTCAATATGTTTTAATAATACCTTGTAATTGCACAGTTTGAGTGATCGAGAAAATAAGTGATATCCGTGTCCGTCCTTAGGTCACAGCATTGTAACTTGCTTTTTAAATTTAAGCACGATTGTGATGGCATTTTATTGCAATACACAGATTGATTATGTCAATAATTAAAAGAAACTAGCACCTTCTATGAAGGGAAATTATTTTATTTACTATAAGTTATTACTAATATGGATTTTCTAACATACCTAACAGGATTAGGTAGGGGGACAGACATATTTATCATCGTAATAATCTCAAAAATTATGACCTACCGAATCAACGGTAAATCTATCTTTCCAACCTTTGCGTGGGCTTGAAGTGGGGACACATTTTTTTTTTAGATATTTTTAGTATATCCTTAAAAATATGCTATCTAAAATCATAAAAAAACTACCTATAATACACTATATACAATAACACTATTAAATAACGACACACATACATCCCAGCAATACGCGAAACGTAATAGAGATCTCTACTTTACGATGCAGTGCGTGAAAATCGACACGCCTGCAAAATAATCTTTTTTGCTTCATTTCCGTGATAAATCATGAGGTTAATGATGAGATAAATAATGAGGTTATAACACAGTTGCATAGTAACATAATTGTCTTTCATATGTATTCTGTCTGTATTTAAATTTCGCTCCAAATTTTTATACTATTTGTATTTTACTACAAGACTGGCCGCAGCCTTTCAACTGTTTTAAAAGGAGAATTATAAATTAAATTTTGATAGCATACATAAAAATGTTTTTCAAAAACGTTTTTCTTAAGATTAAAACGCAATAATTATAGAAAGATTTTAATTTTTTTCTGACAGTAAACGACATTAATTGACTTACCTGATTCACGTGTTGAATAAAAAAAATCCGCCTACGAAACACAACTGTTGTTTATAGGAAGTACATGTTGTACTTTAAACTAGAATAAGTGAAAAAATATATGATTTAAAGAAATTGCAAACAGACAGCCATTTTCTTAGCCTCTTGTTTCAATTATATTGAATTTGTTTTAAATCGTATTCATTGAATTTATTGTTAATCAACACGACTCGTATTATTCATATTTCCCAACTTGATGGAGGCTTTTAATTGTATATGCTTTATTTTTCTGCTTAAAATGAAATTCGTTGAATTCATTACTCACGATTAAATGAAACTACGTGGTGTAGTATTATTTCTACTTTCTTTAAGTTCTTTACCATGATCTAGGTTACTTTGTATTATTACATCTTCAGGAGGTCTATGAGCAAAGATCTTTACAAATTGACCACCTGAAAATGTTATAATACAACGAAACCCAGATCATGATAAAGAATTTAAAGTAGAAATAATGCTGCATCACGTAGTTTTATTTAATTGTGTTTAATAATTTTCTGAAAAATTCGTGGGTTTCTCAAAAAACTATTCAATCTTAAGTCGTTCCTGTAACTTTTGTTGTGAAACTTCTTAGGCGGGGATTTGATAATCTATAAGTGGACGAGAATTGAAAGTAAAATTTTAAAGTCGCTTTACGTTTAGGCACGTTTCGTTACATGAGAGAGAAGAAAGGTACGACGTAGAGATAAAGAGAAAGAGAGCTATATATTCAAACGATATGGAAGCGAAGCAAAAGAGATCGATTTATAAACAACGATACAAACCGACTGAATAAGAGTGATATGCTCTCTCTCTCTCTCTCTGTCTCTCACACTAAATCTCTCATATTCTTTGTTGTTTAAGAAGTTTCACTTCTATGATGTACGGTGCCGCACAAACAATTTTTTTTCTGTAAATTTCCAGGTACCGTTCACAATTTTTTATTTAACACTCTTAAAAATGGAGGGTCATGTTTTTGAGAAAATTTTCAACAATATCTCAAGCATACTGAACAGTATCCTTGTAAAAACTTATGCATAATAAATAGTATTTGAATTTATAATTCGTGCCTTTATGTGATGTCACATACAACTAAAAGGAATTCAATATTCTCAAAAAAATATTTATTACAGTTTCTTGAAATTTCAAAATTCACGATTTAATATGACCCAAGAACCGTTAGAAATGAAAAATATATTTTATTTGATTATTTTTACTCACGGGTATCACGAACTTAGAAATCATAACTTATAAATATTAGTTTTAATATGATTGATTAAAAATGTATATGGGAGTCCTGTCATTTGAGTCGGGATGTAGTTCACCGGTCTAGACACAGAGGTGTTGTAGCTTTGTTGGAATATCAACTGTAAGCGAACGACAGAATCAGAGTTCGTCGATCGACAGTATTATATTATTCGATACGGAGCGGTGTGTCGCGGTGTATGTCACTGAGTTAGCGACACTAATGCTGTCAGATCTGCGAGAGCAGACGTCGTTGACGACTATGAATAATTATTTCTTAACATATTATGAGCTTTCTTCTGAAAAAAAACGCTAGTTCTTTAGTATAAATTAAAATTCTGAATATTTAGAAATAAATTATATATTAACATTTTATTCGGTTTTTTTATAAAAATGTTTCACAAGTACTGGAGTACGTAAAATTTTGAACCATATGTTATACAGTATATGATCGTTATATCTACATCTGTAATTAATTCAAAAAAAAATGTATAGTACGGTCTAATTGGAATCTAAAGAAAATGTTATATTGAAATGAAAATGGTGTGTTTTTTCTTACAGTTGAAAGAATATAAATGTCAACAGGAAATAGCGTGTTTGCGGTCCAAGAGATACTTCTTTATAAGAAAATTCAATGTTATATAATGAGTGGAAAAAAATGAATTAATTAATAGTGTTATAATGAACTATATTATTATACCAGATTTTGCACGCAGTTTCACTCGCGTGAATTTTGGTCTTGCAGCATAATAAAGTTTCTGGATTTATGTCAAGAACCTCTGCACAATTTTTGTTAGTTAAAATCTTGAAAATTATAGATTTTTCCTTATAATCTAAAAATTAATTAATACTCTAAATATGAAGGCAAAAAACGAGTATACAGACAGAAAATGTAACCTTACTGTATTATATAGATTACTAAAGCGGTAAAAGATGTTTCATTTCAAAAATGTTCCCACGAAAACCGTAAATATATGTATCTGTCCCAGCCATCATTCTTATTCACAAACGTCTAATTGTTAAATTATTGCTATAATATCGGAAAATAAAAATTATTTCTGGCCTATTATATTTTCGTAATAGAATATTTGATCATTTTTTTTAGTTTATAATTATAATAATTTACAAGCTCAATATTAGTGAAAAGCGTGTGACAAATTTTAAAAAGGGAAATGAAAAGATTTAAAATTAATATTTAAAAAGGACGACAATACTGCATTGTGATGTCATTTTTAGTAATCCTCATAGTACGTTCACACGATTTTTCACACGAGTTCTATCAATAAGTTTAGAAGCTTATATCTCACTTATTTTTAAACAATTTTTATAATTATTTCACTACCGAATTTCGACTGGACTATTTTTTCATGGCTGTTTATTAAAAACAGCAAATTTAGAAGTAGTCTACTACCCTATTGAGCAAATATATATATATATATATATATATATATATATATATATATGTGTGTGTGTGTGTGTGTGTATATATATATATATGCACGTTACCAATTACCAAAACGGCATTGTTACCTCTGAGTAAAATTACGTATACATTTTATTTGAAAATTTACGTTCATATTTTAACTAGGTTATTACAATGTTATAATTTTTTTACTTTTTTATTACTTTGAAAGAAGAAAACGGAATAGGGTCACGCACATGTCCGTCCACCTGCCTGTCGGGCACAGAAATCATTACATAGGAACTCTACATCTGCATTGTGTTAAAACATTTTAACTTACATATATTTAAATAGGCGTATAAAACAAAACACAAAAATATTTAAGACAGAACAATAAAGTAATCAACTATCATGTGTATCAACTGAAAGTGTGTCAGTTAAAAAAGGCAGTTGTTAGGATTTTTTTATAATTTTAAGTAAAATAATTGTAAAGACGTTGATGAAAATGTGCACGCCGTTTTTTACAGAACCCTCTTAACATAAAAAATTGAAATTAGTGGAATAGCAATTAAAGCATGTTAATTCACATACATTTAAACAGTTAGGATTCAATAATGTCTGCGAAAATATCTTAGATGGAGCAAACGAAATAAACGAACATTTTTTTTTAAATTTTATATGTAAATTTGGTTTTAAATTGATTATACAAATTATAAAGATTTCAAAAGTAGTTTCTTGAGAAACTTACAATATTTTCAAACTTGTAAAAGATAAACTAGACAATATATTTTCATAATGAGATGACAGAACGTCAGACGCCACAATCGTGTTTATTCAGGAGCAAATATTATATCCACTAAATATTGACATCTCTTCAGCTTCTCATTCCCCCCTTCCAGGTGCATTGACTTCATATTGTATTCGTAACCTTTTGATATCTCGTTGGTATCCAAACTGCCGTTGCGTTGTTCTTCATCAACGAAATCATTTTCAGCTTTTCTGATATACAAAGAAACTGAAAAATAAAAAATTATCTCCGAAACAATGTTTTAATATCGAGTTTTGATAAGAAAAAAAACCATTATTTCATTTATACCAACCAAACTTACAACAACCAAACCAACCCAATTATTTCATTTATAACAAACGCTTTTAAATTAATAGGCAATTAATAATATTAGGTTGGACCTTATGCTCCAAATATTAAGTTAAGACGCGACTTCGTGCAAAGTTCGATATTCAGCGCGCGTTTTATTGCGTGTCGTTTAGATAAATTGTTGATCTTTTGCGAGCCCCCACCGCCCGGTTGAGACCAAAATATTTCATTTGCGATAATAAAGAGTATTAAAGGAACTGAACTTGGGACAGCAATGTGCGCGGTGACTAAAAAAATAATTACCATATTATCTCGAGACAATTTATACACTTCTTAACGAATCTAATAAATAAATGAATGTCCATCGGCACATTTGTATTTGGAACATTTTTAGGGTTCTGTACTTCAAAAGGAAAAGCAGTACTCTTATAATATCAGTTACATTACCATTTGTCTCTCTGTCAAAGCCGTTTTCAACTCTTTACGATTAAAAATAAAATTTGACGTTTGGTTGTCACCTTAAATAAGCGAAAGACAATAGAACTTCTAATAAATCATTAAACAAATGTAACCCTAACATTCTTTGTTGTTGCATTTGAATTATTTCGGCATAGAACTTAATTAAGTACAGCTTTCATAATCGAAGAACTAACTATTATTTTCAAACATATTTTACCACACGAAAATATTTCCTGTTGCAGAATAAACTTGCAAACTAACGACAAATAATAACGGTTTAACTTCGGCAAATATCTTAAAAGGTAAACTTTAACGAATCACGACTTTCCGATCTAATTAAGCGCGGGTGAGTCGCCGATCGTATGCGACGCCAGTCTTAACAACTTTCATCACAAATTCATAATAAACTACTCGAAACGCCAGCGAAATTTGTATGCAAAACATACGCAAACGCAATTGTTATCCACATTTTACATGGAAAAGCACACGGTGGGTGAGCGAAAATATTTGCAGGATCCTTCAACGACAATAAATAAAGTGAAAGGTTCGTGTTAGAATAGAACGATTAAATTTGTAACAAATATATTTATCCCTTTGCAAGACCTTAGGAGCGAAATTTTCCTAAACTTTTAAGCATGGTAGGATTCATTCTACGAGGGTTTCTATATATTTAAGATAGCATAAACATTTAATATTTTAGATTTTATCATAATAAATACAGTAGATATAGCATGTAATAGTATTTTAATATATATATATATATATATATATATATATATATATATATATAAATATATATATATATATATATATATATATATATAAATATATATATATATATATATATATATATATATATATATATAGTATGTACACAGTATTTTTCCTAAACTATTAACAAATATTAATATTATTAAATATGTTACCTAATATATCTTCCACAGGCATAATTTAAAATCATCATAATAGTTCTCCATTAAACTTTAGATGTATGTCTAGTAATGATATTTTTAAGGATTTGTACCTGCAAAGGAGAAAAACGAGTCCTTTTTAAGATCACTTACTTGTCCGTTTGTTGGCCATTCCTGTTTTTAACTGAATCCAAAAAGGAGAAGGTTCTTAATTCCATTCGGAGGAGATTCTTAATACATTTTTGTGTGTGTTATCTCTATCTCACTAATTAACCAATTTGGATGATTCTTTTTATTTGAATGAATATAGTTCTAGTGCTTCCAGTTGCTCTTATAAAAATTTCGTAAGAAACTGACCATAGAAATTGATGATACACCATAAAATTCCTGAACACTTAACAGCACACGAGCCGTGATTAATTTAGGGTGATAAAGGTCTAATGATAGTCTAAAACTCGACTAAGTTCAACATAAATTTGCTCTTTGACATAGTAACGATTATGGAGCCGGAAAGTAGCGATAGAAACTTTTCAGTGATGAGAAATAGTCATCGAGTTTGCTCCCATTTGACTTGTCCTGACATAGCAAGAAAGTAACAAACAGTTATGTATTATACAAGTAAATGAAGCCACAATTTAATAGAAGAATGAAGCTGAAAACGTTTATTCAGCTTGATAGAAATTTGAAGCTGAATAAACGTTTGTATTCAGCTTCATATTTCTTACATCGTTGCTGTCAATTCAAATCTTGGTATAGACTTTTCAACTCCTCTTACTACACTTACAACTGCTCTTACAACATTTTGCAAATATTTGTAGCCTCTGTTATCGTGAAATAAAAATGATATTAGTATGCAGATATATAGTATGTACAGATGTACACAGACTTGAAGCACTGACTGCGGTAAAACCTAAAGGTGGAATGTAATTTATATGTCAGTATGTATAATGTATACATGTAAGTGGGTGTTTTGACATACATGTATGTATGTGGAAATATATGCACATATTTAAGTTCATTAAATGCCGCAAATATCTATTTCAATTTCAATAACTGAGATATTATTGATATATCGTACATACGTTGCCTACGTATGTACGATATATCAATAATATCTCAGTTATTGAAATTGAAATAGATATTTGCGGCATTTAATGAACTTAAATATAAAAAAATGAAAAAATAAAAAGTTCTCGTAAAAAATTTAACGTACTTCAAATAACCATCGAACAAAAAACGTACTGGAACATACGAAATAATGAAAATACGAGTACGTATTTAAAATTTTTGCGGTAAAGCATCGGTATCGAAAGTGAATAAATTTGCAAAATACCACTACTACCAAAGATCTTTCGAGTCTATACCAAGTGAAATGGTAGCACGTATTTGTTTGTGTGTGGGAATACACGTACATGAGTGAGAAGCAACGACTTGGCATCGCAGCCTGCAATCTTTATGCTCCCTAATCTCAGAAAAAACTAAACGGAATTTATTTCGGTTTTCCATACTGGAGACTGATTCTCGCCAGAGGTTTATATGTATAATTTATAAAGCATTGTGTAAATTAGTTGACATTTGACAATTTTTTACAAAAAAGGTGCAAAAAATTAACCATCTGGATATTTCTTGGCGAGCACTGGAAGTACCACCAAAGATACATAAAAATAATATTTAGCAATATTATTAGCCTCAATTAGTTCTAGAAAAAAATCGGTGACAGCATGTATCTATCTTTTACTTGCATACCATCTTAGCGAAATTTACGATTTTTCAGAACATTAAAAATCAATATGACGATTTCCGAAAATGTTTCAGCGACAAAATATGAATCTTTGTCAATTTGAATATTTGTGTAACTTGATATCTAAAGGAGATAAATACTGTTTCGCAGATCAGTTTATTTGAATCAATATTATGAGAATGACTTTGTCATATGCATGTCATGGGAATACCTTTCACTACATAGTATCATGCAATATCGCCTGTTCCGTCTGTTTGTGCGGGCTAATGTCAGTAGTTATAGAAAAGTTTTCGCTTCCCTGGATTAATTTGTCCCCAAGCTACGTTTGAGTATATAACTGATTAATATTTTGATAATAAGCCGACCTTCGACGTTGAAGGCATGAAAAAATCAACCGTCTGTGAGGTTTCTCGGCATGCGACATATATTTCGCTAGAAATATATGAATACGTATAATAATAATATATGGCAAGATTGTTCGTCTCAAATAGTTGTATAGTAACTGTATACTGTGCATTAAAATTATCCTACACTATCGAAGGACAGATTCATAATGAAATACTTCAATTAGAGAGAGCCCTTTAGGTGGGAAAAATGAATCCAATTCACTAAGTTATTCATTCTAACCATTTAATTTATAATAAAATTAAATGAAACTACGTGATGTAGTATTATTTCTACTTTCTTTGAGTTCTTTACCACGACCTAGGTATCTTTGTATTACAACATCTTCAGGTGGGCTATTAGCAAAGATATTGCTGATAGTCCACCTGAAGATGTTCTTTAATAGAAGTTTTACTTGTACGTGTGATCGGAAGACGCACATACTGTTAGTTTTATTGATTTTTATAATGTGATATTTTTGACTTTTTTTTTTACATTTCTTTTCATAAATTCACAATTGTTTGTAGCATTCCAAAAGGTTATAGGATTAAAAGTAAATATTTTTCCTGTAGCAAGTACATTATCTTAATTATTGTTTTTTCTTTAACTGATGACATGGAACGTAGCCGGGAAACCGTATTTATACTTTCATAATACTCTGTAGCCAAGACAGAAAAAGAGCTAGAACGGGTTGTTCAAACTTTTAAAATATCGGACGAAAGATCCTTCATAAGTCAACGAGTACGACATTAGCGAGCTAGTCCGATCATTAACTACTGCTGTTGCTTCAAAGTTAATTACTGGCGCACTGAACGTCATTTTCCGAGAAAAATTTGGGCTCCTATTTAATTAGTGAAATTTATTTTTCCATAGAAACAGCTGTGCTTCTCGCAACCGTGCCCCGACTTGAATAAGTGGCCGGGCGAAAAATTGTAATAATCCTGAGAACTCCGCCTTTTTTATGCCTTAATTAATAAGCTTAATAGTTATAATGGGTCTGAATGCAAATATACTTTTGTTCTTGCCAACATAAATCCCTCAGTGGGCATTTATGAACCGATTTAGTTCGTGCTGTCGCTTGTTATTGCGGAGTTACGGGCGTTATCAAGAATAAGAAAGTAAGCGCTATTTAAATTTTGCACAAGTTTTAATTAATGTCTAAAAAGGTTTGCGAAAATATTTTAGTGAATTATTTTCATGGAATAGAAATTGTCAAATTTGTCACTAATTGATAAGAGCTTAGTTAATATTTAATTTTGTTTGAAATAACGAGCTTTAATTTTATTTTAAGTAACATTTACTAAATTAAGTAACAGATTACTGCTCCATTAATGAAAGTTACCTTTTTCTTTAAATAAGCAACGTATTGTTTTATAATTCTCCGCTAGATGGCAGCATTCATTTTATTTTTAATATTTGCTTTTACCTAAATAAGATTTTATGTTTCTATATTAATAACCACAGGCTCATACCTTTCTATTAAAATCTAGGGCACACTCATGGGTGCGCTCTATAGTAAGGAAATTTAAACCTCTTAAAATATGTAACTTGTTGTTATCGAAACTTTACCCACACAAAGTGCGAGCAAAATCGTTAAATATTTTAATAATCCTATCCAGATTTAACTATAAACGAAATATATTGACATAATTACAAGAAATTTCAATTGACCTTGAATTGAACAGGATATTTATAGTAAGCTTAATGTGAGATATGTAAAGCTTTAAAAGGATAAGAGAGATTAAATTCGTATAAAATGGCCGGAAACACGACTAAATCTGACTAAGAGATAAAACAATTTATTTCAAACTTTAATTATTTTACTTATTCAAATGCGCATTTGGCAGATTCATTGCTACTTTAGTAATCTTTTCTAGTCAACCGTAATGGTTAAATTTAAAAAAAAATACCAATACATTAGTATTGGTATGTAAAAGATTTCTATGAACCTATGCTATTTAGAATTTACAAATCATAATACGTGCTCTTTAAAGAGAAAAAGACCATTAAAACAAAAAAAATCATTACAAACCTTGTATTGGCTTGACTGTGAAATGAGGAACAAGGTGGAATTAAAGATGGACTTCTTCAGACGTCCTTAGAAAACATTTTTAAATGGCGCATCGCTGGTGCCAGGATCCAGCCGATTACAGAGTTTTACAGTTTCTCTTGTTTGCTAAAACTGCTTGCAGATTAAGCAAAAAGGAGATTTTCAGAATGGAGCCCCAGATTGTGAGCAAACAAACAACTGAATCTGCTTCTAAGATATAGTTAATTTGAATGATGCAAAATATTTTGAAGAGATTTAAGAAAATGTAGAATGCGTCAGTCGTAAAATAGGTAGACTAAATCCAAGATTTAATAACTACCAATAAAAAAAGATTTCCATTAAGCAATAGATTATACGTATTTCTTTGGATTATTTTATATTTATTTACTGTAATATTTTTTCGATGTCGGAATACAATTAATTCTTACTAGTTTTAGAGTACGTTTGTGAAATTAGAAATACTCATAATTTCAAGAGTAATATAAAGAAATAAACTGGCGAAGGTGACATGGCCGTGCAAACCGACATACAGTGGTTGGGTGTCTCCATATGTCTTCGGCTGTTTCCGCCTTATTTTTTTTGTTTTACGAGCATTATTTAAACACATGTGTTCAGGTTATGTATCGGTCACAATATTTGTTTGGGGCAAACTTTGCAAATTATCTTTATACCCCCGTTCAGTCAACCAATTTAGTTGAATTCACATTTCACATTATCTCCATTATCTGATGATGATGATCCCAAAAAGTTATTGCCAGAACTCCATATCGACAAACAGCATACTTATCCTATTAGGGCAGTTTGATAAGACTTTCAGTTCATTCTAGGTTCGGTAAGACTTTGGATCTTGTGTTGACGAAATATGGTAAAATATCACACAGACGCAATACAACATCTGAACTACAGATTTTGTGGATAATTTCACTATACAAGATAACTATGTAAAAATATTATAAGTGCTATATGGTCACAAATTAAATCTTTAATTCACATTTCTCCTTGATAATTCCGGCAGCATTATGTTGGAATTGCTAAAGATAACAGTTGTTAGAAGAGTTAAATACTAGACGCTCAAAAGATAACAGTTGTTAGAAGAGTTAAATACTAAAAGCACAAAAGATAAAAGTTGTTAGAAGAGTTAAATACTAAAAGCACAAAAGATAACAGTTGTTAGAAGAGTTAAATACTAAAAGCACAAAAGATAACAGTTGTTAGAAGAGTTAAATACTAAAAGCACAAAAGATAACAGTTGTTAGAATAGTTAAATACTAAAAGCACAAAAGATAACAGTTATTAGAATAGTTAAATACTAGACGCTCAAAAGATAACAGTTGTTAGAAGAGTTAAATACTAAAAGCACAAAAGATAAAAGTTGTTAGAAGAGTTAAATACCAGACGCTCAAAAGATTCTATAGAATCTCGCATTATGAAAAAACAGGGTTATTAAGAGTATACGCAGATGTTGTAGGAAAACTGTAATAATGTTTCCACGCATAGTAGTTATTGAGATATTTATGAATAATATATATGCCTCCCCTATTTAATCTTATTAGTTCGTATTAAATACTTCTTTTGCTAGGTAAACCGTATTAGTGATGACTTATGAAGTAAAACAATTTCACTTGAAAGGAGGTAGGGAATCCTCTATGCGTAATCCAAACTTGCGCTTGGGCGATTTTAATATTTATTGACTTAAATAGTATAAGTGCCTATTCTAGTAAAATTCCATTACAATCACCCTTAAATTGGAAGAGTAAAGATGCTGAAGTATAAAGATATGACGAGACAGACATGACGAATTTGTTCCGTTTTATCACCACTTGACTACGGAACCTTAAAAATGGCGGCAACCATTACCTATAATACATAATATTTAATTAAAAATAGTACCAGAGAGGTTTCGCTCTCTTCTCACTCGGACTATTATTAAAATAAACACCGACAAAAACCATAAATCCTTGGTAAAACTAAAAATACACACGTCAGTTTTTGTTTGCAATGTTTATTAGGTAAACAAGTGAAAGGCAGCAGGAAGCAGAGATAAAGTGAAAGACCATCTATACAAAACGAAAACAGAGAATGTTCGGCGAACACAAAAAAGGATTTTATAAACTAATTTACATATAATCCACAATTAAATGAAACTACGTGATGTAGTATTATTTCTACTTTTTTAATTTGGGATATTAGCAAAGATTAGAAGATCTTTGCTAATATCCCACCTGAAGATGTTGTAATACAACGAAACCTAGGTCATGGTAAAGAAATTAAAGAAAGTAGAAATAATACTACATCACATAGTTTCATTTAATTGTGAATAATGAATTTCTACAAAATTAACACCAAATATATTCAATACTTTACATATCATTTTAAAATCCATAGACTTCTATTTTAATATTTAACCAATAGTTTAAAAAAATTAATTACATGCATACACGGACGGAGACCCAAATTATTTTTCAAGGGTAAATTTAGATAATACCAAATGCTTTAAAATTTATAAAAAACCGTATTATTTTTAAAAGAAAGCTTTCTGTCTGTAAAGCTTTACTAAAAGATGATTACTTGTGAAATTATATATACACGGACAGAGTACATATATACACGGACAGAGACGCAAATTATTTTTCAAGAGCAAACTTAGACAATAACAAATGCTTTGAAAAGTTAAAAAATGGCATTATTTAAAAAAAAAGCTTTCTTTCTGTAAAGCTTTACTAAAAGATGATTATTGTGAAATTATCAGAGTCATAATTATTGCAATAATCAAACTCGATACTAGGTTGGGACGCTAGTGAAGAACGAAGCATACACCTGGTGGTGTGCAATAATGCAGCACCAGAATGATTAACTCTCTTCCCACTCTCACAGAGTTATATCCGTCTGTACCAAAAGAAAAGAAAAAGTAAAAATAATAAATGAAAAAATTCCATGATTTTTCCTTTATTTTCTTCAAAATAAATGAGTGAGTTTACTCATAAGGAGTATAATATTTGCAAAGTAAACAAAAAGTGTACTGTAAGCACAATCTCGCAGGCGTCAATCTTGTCCAACGTATCTTGCCTATGTCCCTACTAAGTTCATTTTGTGTAGAGAAATAACGGTAGTAAATGTACACATGTTTATAAAAAGTTTTAGTGAAAGTATACATGTTTATACCGATAGTAAATATAGATAGTGAGGTAGGTATGGATGTATGTACGTACATGATATGAATGAGTGGGGTAAAGGTTTGGGCAAATACGTTGGAGATACAGATAAAACCTTTGTTTACGCTCTTTTGAAGAATGCAATACTCTCCGGGCGACTGCGTTTTTTACGATTCTTCGCACAGCACTCTTCATATTTTTGGTACCGTCACGGATGTAGCTCGACTCAATAGCCTGTTAAAATTTCGATTGTCTCACACGACAGACGGCGGGAGCCACTTTGTAAATTATTGTAATTTACGTCTCCCGCGATGCTCATCTGAGCTCCGACTCCTCGGTGATTATTCATATTGAGTCGTGAAAATTAATTTGTCTATTTTATGTTACGAAGGAACCGTTGCGGCATTTACTAAATGACAATGCAATGACCCATTTCTAACAATAAGCAAGTCACTGAATAATTAAAGCTTCTTAGAATAACATTGTGGTGCTGTTGCGTTTCTCATGTTGGAGCATCCACATGTATACGCCTAAAATGCTGTGCCTGTCACTTCATATGCTTGTGTATGTGTTCGACATCTCTTCCTTTTGTCTCAATATATTTAAATACAATTTTATACAAAAGTGGTTATTGAACCAAATACGAGAGGTAACACTAAACAGTTTTTGAATATCAAAAACAGAATCTATCAAATCTGTAAATTATTTATTGTTTTCCAAAATAGCCTCCGTAACACTCTGTGGCACGTTTCAATTAATGGAAATATTGGGAAAAGCATTCGACTCATTCTTCCATGGACATTTCTTCCACGGTCTTTTCGAAAACACACGCCACTTCTTCGGAGTCTAAAAATCTATACGTTGGAGACTTTAGCATAAACCACATTGCATTGATGTTATATTCATTTGTCGCCATTGAGAAACATCACTGAAATCGGTACGACGAGTACGACGGGTTTTATTCTAAAAGGCTAATCGAAGTTGGTCTCAACATTGTTTTAGATTGAGACCACAATAAAAGTCATACAAAATTTTAACGTGTCAAGTTCATTTAAAAATTTTCAAATTTCCACAAATTTATAAAAACAAAT
Organism: Druceiella hillmani; assembly: GCA_039881145.1. Taxonomy (NCBI): domain Eukaryota; kingdom Metazoa; phylum Arthropoda; class Insecta; order Lepidoptera; family Hepialidae; genus Druceiella; species Druceiella hillmani. Next base: position 1,243,562 of record JAYKKI010000098.1, on the reverse strand, counting down.
GGCAAAATCGAGCAAAGTACTTCAATATTGCACTATTTTTCAAATTTGAATTTTTAATTTTATTACCGTTATCAAAGCAGAATTCTAAGAATTTTGCATTCTACTCTCGTACGGTTATCCAATACCCTTTTAACTTTAAATATGTTGTAATCTGAAACTAATATATATTTTATTATGACTGGAAACTGAAGAATTTCCTGTTCGAGTTTGAAGAAGAAATCATTTCATCGCATGCAAAACGATATTTAAAACTTTGTTAATTTCTAATGAAAATCACGTTTTACGGATTAAGATTGAATCAAGAATGGAGCTGTCACTGAATAATTAATGCTGTTATCTTTACCACTCTCGGAAAATGTGTGCTCCACACATGTATATATATGCGTTTGAGTGTTTAAAAATATTAAAAAGAATATTACTGATGATCTACGTAAGGTTATTGTTGGTTCTGCTAACGTCCCATAAAAACACACTCCTCACACTCCTAAGCACTCCTACGCATTACTTTGATACTAATTTTAACAAATCATAAACGATTTTATACCTGTAAAATTTCATAGCATTGAAATCCAAAATAAATAACTTCAGTATATCAATAAAAGTAAAGCTATACTCGCTTTAAAAAGAATAGTTTGTATTGTTAAGGTTAAGATTATGAAGCGTTTGTTTGGAACCGCCTCACTATTTAATCTGAACATAATTTATGAGCACTAAGTTTTGTTATAATAATGACAAAGGCTAAAGCGGGCGTGCCCTCGTTTTTGCGTTTTTGCGTGTGTGTGTGTGTGTGCGTGCGTGTGTGTGTACGTTTGTGCGCGCACGTGTGTGTGTGTGAGTGTGTGTGTGTATGTGTGTGCGTGTGTGCGTGTGTGTGTGTATGACATATATTAAAAAATGACTTCTAAACTATGATATTTTGTTGAAATCTGTACAGACAAAATTAAACTCCACAGCACCGCCACTCCATCCAATATCAAACACTTTCAAATCGAAGTAAGAATTAACTTTGTGCGCGAAGTTTATAAATGACTGTGCAAAAAACTACTTTTAATAAATAAGGTACCATTAAATCTATTGAGTGTGGTGCGTTAAGAGCTCGTTTAGAGGATTTTACAAATATATAATTATTTAGATATTTACAGGATTTCTAAGCATATCTGATTTGAAAAAATAATATGTTAAATTAATTAATTATAATAGTATTTACAAAAAATAAGGATTCGCCGGCAAATATCTCTAATTGACCCATCACGCACAAATCCACTAGGGAGCGGAGCAGCGACGTGTCATATATACGGTGATGTGGAGAGATGTAAATAACTCTAACGGGTACACGCATGAGGGCATACATCGTTGTGAATGGACGTCTCGGAGTGCTTTTTTATTTTCAGAATTCTAGACTCAAATTTTAGTTCTTAGGAATATTGTAATGAAGAGCCTTATTTAACAGGATTCTCATTTTGCTTTTGTGATTTTAATTAGTAAATTGTGAAGATACCTATCATAAGAGCCAAATGCACCATGGAAAACTACCACCATGAAAACACATCGTAAAATCTTTGTTACAATTACTACGTGTCCCTCGTAAAGGAATGCCATAAAAAATAAAAACAATTTTTTTTTTTAATTTTATTAAAAAAATTAAAAACATTACTAAGTGAAAAATTGAAACAAAACTTAAAAAAATATAGAATTTGGGTTGTTATTGGAAATCCTAATAGTACAATATGCAATGTTTATGAACTTCAATCAGTCTACTGTCGGACAGAAATCCCAATTGTAAAGCCAATTATTTAAGAAAAATTCCCTGAATGATGAATGCGATGTGAACTTGTTGAAAATTTAAAACAATCTACTTCCTAGGATTATTAATCACAAGTACACTGTAACTCCTTGCTACCGGTACTTTTTGCTTAGTATAAATGGATAGTAAGATTAGTCCAAATTCCCATTTATATATATATATAAATATATATATGTGTATATGTGTATGTGTATGTGCATATATAATTTTAATTGTCTTTAAGACGCTTACATTAGAACGATTTGAGTTCCGTGGAAAGAAAAACCGAACCTTTAAAATATCATTGACTTACCCGTTTTCCGTCTGTCACAGTCGATTTTCTCTGAAATGGTCTAAAATAGAAACTTGCAATTTTACATAGTAATAAAGCCATTTAATTTACATATATCGCGATGCATGTATTTAACATTCAAAAATATTTATAGGGGAAGTTAAACAGAGTAATTAAGTACTCGAAACAAAATTATAAAATTTCAAATATATTGAAATGGTTTTGGGAAATCGTTTTGAAAGGGTTAAAAATATTTTTCTTTATTATTTTCATGTAATATATCTCCAGCGATATCTTAAAAAATATGCCAAGTTCGAGTAGAAGTTGCACCAAAAGGGTTCCGTAGACATTTAAGTTTATATAGTATTGCTATTAAACTATTTAAAATTAATAATTTTAACAACGTACATATTTTGCCTATTATATATTGCACAGGCGTAAAAACATGGTACGTGTTGGAATAAAATGATTTCTCATCATATAAATATATAAATATATTGCCTAGTACATCTTTCACGGACATAATAACTATATATTTTAAAATAAAGATTTGTTTTTACAGTGGACAGTTATTTACACATGACCTTAAGTTATTTATTTATTAATTTTTATTATTATTATTTTTATTTATTTATTAATTTTTATTGTTATTATTATATCTTTAGTTATTTACACATGACATTAATTTTATGTATTTAATCCCGCATAATACGTCAAAGAACGCCACATACGAGTCATTGTTGTTTTTCAAGGTGTTCACAAAACGATAATATCCTCATTTGTGATCCAAGATTATTTTCGTTTTTTGAAAGTATTCATATAAATTACGGACCGTTATTTAAACATAACTCTCTATTGATTTTGCGTATTTACTACTGCATACCACGTCAAAGAACGTCACTTAAAATGATTATTATTATTTAAGGTGTACACAAAACGATAACATTCTTACTTTTTATCCACAATACTACACGTTTTTTTAAAGTGTTCTTTTAAATTAAGAACAGTTACTTAAGCATAACCCTTTATTAAATGTGCGTATTTAATCCTTCATAACACGTTAAAGAAAGTCACAAATAATCGCTGTTATTCAAAGTGTTCACCATTCGATAACATCTTCATTCATCATCCGGGATAATGTTCTTTTCTTCAAAATATTCATATATATATATATATATATATATATATATATATATATATATATGTATACTATATATATATGAATATATATCATATATATAACTAATAAATGGTATTAGGATATCGTTATGAATCAGTGAACATTATGAAACTACCCATCATAGTTTCATTAATTATTACAAAAATTTAATTTAATAACACATTAGGCTGCAATGATAATTTATGAACATATAAATATAGTTGTTACTTTATTTTACAGTTTTTCCATTGTATGTTTAGAGAAAAACGATTGTGTCCCAAAAATAGAATAGATTCATTATATATCATTTTCATTATCACGGACAAACCGACAAATAATTAACTTATTCTTTATTCCAGTATTAATTTTAACGTTCTCAATATCGAGATTACTAGATTAGTACATTTTTGTTTTAGTATTTAGGTCTAGCAAATTGTGCAATTTATTGAGTGTTTTAATTGAATTATATAACATTTGGAATCTAACCAAAGTGAGCATATACAGAATCTAAATGGACCTCTATAAAGCAGGCATAAAACAAAACAATTAACCTTCCCTTATTATCATCGGGTTTCCATTAAACGATGTCGGCCATATAATATTCCATACGTTTTGTCAGACAACATTGCGTCACACAGTGAGATCCGCTAACAGTATTATTTATATTGCTCAGCAAACCCCTCAGTCTCTTTTGACAATCGAGCGTTACTTAATTGCCCTAATGCGAGTGATTTTCTCGACACAGCCTACGCGAGGCGACGGATATCAATAAAGAGAGATGATTATTGGGCATCTTCATTCTATATTCTAATCGTTTATGACGATTTTTTACTCGCCATCTGCAGTCTTAGTATACATAAATCAAGATAGTGACGTAAAAGTACCGAACAACGGCCGTTATGTTGCTCGCTAATGTGCTTAATACGACAATCATGCAAACTGCTGGAACCGCTTGTACTTCGTAATGTCGATTAAATAAATGATCGTATAGTTAAGCGGTGGTTTATGATGTGAGCTTCTGTTCAGTTCGCTGAGGGGTTTATCAAATTTTGGATATAATTTTGATGGTAATTAGAGTGATAAATTCGCTTAATGCCTGATTGCGGCTGTTATGAGAATGAATTGATTTTTATTGGTTTCGCTGCAGAGATAAATGAAAGTTGTGTCTACTGCGTTCGATTTGCAGATTTCATCCGATCCGGCGACTTTCTTATAAAATTCACAAAATCATCATTTACGTGTATAATGATCCTAACGACGTTATGAAATTTCATCTTTTTTCATATTACCTAACATCACGATCGTACGATAAAAATCGATCAGCGACTAATAGTTCGTGCGAATTGAATAAATCTCATTTCATCGGTCTTGCAGTGGTCAAAGTGGATGTATAATTTGCCTTGTATTCTAATATTTCTGATGGTGCTAATCAAAAGACAAACTTTTTTATGATTCTTATGACTCAACAAACAGAAATTTAAGAGATCAATATTTAAACCCAAAAAGGATAATGACATAAAGCAAGACGGATGTCAACTCGTTATCACAGTTCGAGTGCTTATATAACTAAGCTTATGCATATGCATGGAGTTAAATACTATAAAAATATGTAAATAACGCATCCGTATAAGTACAAAGTACGTTTTATTAATAATTTATTTTAGTAAAAACATTATAACGAGCCGAACGAACCCCTTTTTCTATTACATTTCTCAAAGTTTCCAAACTGTACTGCTAAATGTAAAAATGTTTCATATTAAAAACAAGCAGTTGAAATAAAAACCGACAGTTTATTTATTAAAATTGAGTTAATAATTTTAGCGTTACGTTTGCGTCCGACAAACAATGGATTGGTCAAATGAACAAATACTACAATGAACTAGTATTATGTCCGTCTTACGCTGTTGGTTTTATTGCAATCAGTTAAAAATAATGTTTTCAACTTATGGTTGTAAATTATAATTTGCATTTTTTTTGTAGGTTTTTTCAAATAAAAATAAAAAAATTAATTAAATGCTATCTTATGTTATGAGCATTAAAATGTGCTTTTCATGTTTACCGCCTTTACTGAACACATTCTAAAACGATTAAAAAAGATTTTATAATAGATTATTTATATTATATTAAACATTTAATATTTAATATATATTCATATTATTCCACGCGTGTGCATGTTGTACGGATAAGTATTAGACGCAAAAATAAAATGATATGACCCAAAATTTTGCACGCGCGTATGCAAGAGCGAACTTTGAAGGAGTTATATTTCCAACTTGCAGATATGTAGTACTACCATATGAGCTTTGTATTAAAAAGTATTTAATGCCATTTTTAACCCAACCTACCTAACCTACTTGTTAATTTATTATTCACCTATTCATTCATTATTTGACGCTGGTGCAACCCGATTAATTCTGGTATGTTTTCATATTACATAAATTAAGAATATAGTATGATATTATATGTAGTATTTGCAATTAGCACTGACTATGATTTAAACCCTATACTATTACTACGCAATACTAGCTTGTTTCTACTGAATAAATTTTTATGTGGGCAGTGAAATCAGTAATTTATCGCATTGCGATTTTATAGAGAATTAAAATAAAATCACTTTTGCAGTTAGTGCAAATTATTATTTGAGATAATTAATATTTTGAGTTTATTTGATTTTTTTAAATCGTATTAAATATTAAAAACGTGCTCAAATATTAATTGTATCTGCTATTGTATTGGACTTGATTATGTTCACAACTGGATCCAGCACCAAAAAAAATGTTTAGTTTGTAAAAAAATGTAGTTCCTTAGACCACAATGTAGAAGTGAAAACTTTAGCAACCGATATAAATGTACCACGTATGTTGATAATTTTCAATACAAAAATTGAAAAACAAAAGTAATACTCAAATAAAATATAAATCAATAAAATATCTTTTAAAAAACCGACTTCACAAAAAGTAGGTACTAAAAAGTAAGAAATAATTAACTCAAAATAAGTACCTACTTATTCGCAAGAAATAACTATGTTACTTATTGTTGCCAGCACTGTCGACCAACTAAAAGAAAGTTACAATTTAATTTAATTTATGATGTAAATTTAAAACCTTAACTTCAAATGTACTCACAATACTAAATAGATTCATAAAAGGTGTATTTATAATATAAAAATTTACGTTTGTTTAAGTTGATTTACGGTGCTAGCACCGATGCATCATCAGACCCTGGCCTGGTGGACGGTTTAGTTATTTTGCAAAGTAACAACTACTAGTTGCAAATATCTTTAATCATGGTTCAGTTAGTAATATACGTTAAGGAGTTCCAATATTCATACCCAGAACTTATCATCAGACACTGACCTGGTAGGTGGTGTAGTTATTTTGCAAAGTTACAACTACTCAGTAAAAATATAGTTACTCACGATTTACTAATATCCGTTAAGGAGATTTATTGTTCATGTTCGGAACTTATCATTAGACCCTGACCTGGTAAGTGGTGTAGTTATTTTGCAAAATAACAACTACCCGTAGCAAATATTTTGAATCAGAGCTGATTTACTGCCATTCGTTAAGGTATTCCATGGTTCATTTCCGGACCAGATCAGATCATCACCATATTTGCATAAGATCACGCCCATAGAACCGTCTTTCCAATAACATATTCAAATAAAAATTATCAAAATCAGACCACTGAGTAAATAATTACCGCTGACCCCACATAAAAAAAAGATTCCGACTAATTGAGGACCTCCTCCTTTTTTGAAGCAAGATTTGGCTTCTAAAAAGGAGGAGGTTCTCAATTAGTCGATAAGGATGCGCACGAAAGGATGCACTCCGTATTAGACCAGAAAAATGCAGTGCACATTTAATTGATCACATTTCATAATTTTTTTTTAATTTGGAGCTCACTTGTTCGATGCCGAAGTTATCACATTCAATGTCACCGACCCGAACGTGACGCGAAAAAGTTCACAAGTGCGTGTAAAGAAATTGTCATTTCAAAAATGTTATAAAATTGTAGTGGGCGGCACAAAAAAAATTTAAAAAAAAACAAAACAAACAAAAAAAAAATATATATATATATATACATATATATATATATATATATATATATATATATATATATATATTTATTAAAGTAAACTATGATTTTATGTTAAGAATAGCACCTCATAAAATATTAACATCGCATGGACCATAGATTTCAAAAATTTGAAGTATAAATTTACGACATTGACTAAATTGTATTAATTACTTTTTAAGTGCCTTTGACCATAACGGTTAATTAGATAAATAATGATTTATAATCGCTTGAACAATTAATTAACTAAAATAAAAACAACTGATTTTTTACAACATTGTGTATTTTCATTTTTTTATGTTAAGTTTCCATAAAAATAAAGCTTGTAATATCTGCAACTAATTCCGTTGGTCTACGATTAATGATTTGAATGTTATGGCCGGATAACAGCAAGACAGATAAATGAGAGTTTTTATTAAATTGATCTCGTTTTCTAACTACCTTCAGGAGCTTTGAAATTAAATGAACGTCCTTATAGAACTTCGGAAATAAACTTTCAGGCCTTAGCCCGGAATTAAACACGAACTTCGCCTGGCTATACATGATATTTACCTCAGTGCAGTATTAAAATCTGAATTAATTACAAACACAACTGAATTTCACGTGCAGGAAACCAAATTACGCAAATATTATGTGAATTAAACACAAATCTGGGCTGACCCTTTTGAATTTAGAGTTAATTAAGAGCAGCTGTTGTTCGCTGTTGAAATCGCGTCCGCAACTTTAAATAACATATCCGTTACCTGAAAAATCATTAGAAAAGCTATAATTTGCCTTATAAAGACCGCGATTAACCAATACATTTTCATCCTCGTCGGTCATTAAAGAATCGTAAACTAAGCAATTATATTAATGGATAAATAATTATCTAATAACGGTTGTACTACATTTTTCCACGAATTATCGACCTCCTCTTGCAACTCTTACAGATTTAGTGTTTATTTACGTTTAACCGAACGAACCGACTTCTGAACGAATTAAAGCAATTTTAATACGTATATCCGATTTGCTTTGGTCTCAAAAATAGCACCATATATTTGAGAATCGGTCAAATGATTAGAGATTAGTAACTGATGAACTCTATATATTTTTTTTCTTTATGTAATAGACTTAATAACAATTTTTTCCTCGGTATCTCTGGTCCAAATTCAAATGTATGTCATTTCATGGCCTTGAACTATATTCTAAAAATATGAAAACCCTCCTAATTCCTCAGCACAAAACTGCATTGTTTTCAAAATTATTTGCTGTATATGTCATAAGATTATAGGATCGTCTAAACATAAATATATAAAGGTGCTCTCGGTGTCTCGCGTTCAAAGTCAATCTGTATACAATGCATGACCTGAGGTAATATAATATCCACCTTTTATACCACATCCCTCGTTACACTTTTCCCTTATTTGTACGCAATAGGTTACTTGTCTTATTTTATTTAAGTTCGTATTCACAATTAAATGAAATTAGGGGATGTAGTATTATTTCTACTTTCTTTAAGTTCTTTACCACGACCTAGGTTTCGTTGTTTCGATTATAATGAATTTCTACAAAATTAACGCCAAATATATTCAATTAAGTTCATATAATATTTACCATTCTTACTACATATGCATAAATAAATATCTTATCTTTTTTATTTATAACGATTAACAAACCTGTGTCCAATGTCGTGTAGTGTATGGCTGCTTAAATATTTCACATTGCCGATGGTCGTGTCCCCCTTAGCTGTCTAAACTGCAGTAATATGGGATAAAGGAAAATAAATCTCACTTACTTTTTATTAATTTTCAACATCATTTAGACTGGAAAACACCAAAACTTTCAATTAATTAATCGATAGATTAAACAATACAATCGATTGCGGCAAACACTTGTATGATTACATAATGTACTTTACACATTCGATAAACTGACCGTTCAAGCTCAGCAGGAATATGCGACAATTGTAACTTACTATAAAGCATTTGCTCACTGTATTACATTCTACGTAGGCACTATGCGATGCCAGGTTGTGGCTACTTATAATTAACTACACCTGTAACAATTGAGGTAGCTTTATGTTATCTGTGAATTATATGTTTATTCTTCGCTCTATAGTTTTAAAATTTACTTTTTTATTTTTTTTAATTTGTAAAATTTACCGAAATTACACTATTAAATTCATTCAAATCTCTTCAAAAAAACATTGGAAAATTTTGTACTTTAACATTTTTCATCACGAACAATCCTACTAAAAGAGAAAAGCTTAAGTAGAAAATTTGTTATAACATTCATTCTTTTTTCTTATTCGTTTTGAAAGAAAAATTATTTGTACCTAATTAATTTTTGAAATATATATAAAATATTAAATCGCTAAGAAAATTTAAAACAGATTTCATACTGTAATTTCAAAATTGAACGTTCGAAATGCAAAGGGAATAGAAGATAAATGTGGAAATAAAGAGTATAAAAACGAAATTTTTTTTATATTTTACACATTTTTTATCAGAAGAGAATAAACAGAAATTCAATGGTGTGAGCTCAGCGCTGCATTGTAGATGATCCATAATATTTATATCCGATGTAATCAAATATGCAACCGTTCTTCTAGATGAGTGTGCGAAGGGGTTGTGCAGGAAGATTCTACTGTAAAGGTGTTGACGTCGAATTTTCCCAAAATAAGAAGTAGACCCTTGCTGGTATACCCATCTGCGGTAATTTTTTTTTTAACTTTCATGATTGCATAATAATAAATTGTTACTGAAAATCGAGGCGCCCATCCTTTTCCTATCACTTGGATCTTTCTTCAGCTTTGTAGGGCAACTCTTTGGAAGAAAACATCCAATAGGCAAACAAAAAACTCAGTTTTGATATTCATGATCAATTCTAATATTTTAATGATCTCCGTCGAATTTTTCTCACATTTTGTGACACACATCCACTTGTTTTTGAGATTCAATCAAATCACAACGGTTTTCGACGTCTAAACTTTCATCTTGAACTTTCTGTACTTAACTCATACTAACACCTAAACTTGCTCAAATATGCTGAGAGGCACTCTTTTTTCAGCCTTTTATCAGAAGCAGCACAGCATTGATATTATCTTTAGGTGTTGCTGTTGATGAACGTCCCTCAAGCAGATCATCACGGAAATTATTTTGACTATACTATAACCCGCTAAACTAGTTGCAAATAGTAGAGTGAGATAGAGCTTTAGTATAAAATGCCATCGAAACTTAAATACAAGTTTGAAATTGATCATAACTTTGTTATTCATTAAAACCACAACGAAATTCATAGAAAATCATCAAAAAATTGTATAGTATTTAAAATTGTATAGTATATAAATCCGTTTTTCAATTTAAATAATTTTTTTTAATAATCATCGTCATAAATGGCCAGTTCTTAGAACTTCCCAAAGCTACTCTCGTATATAACCTTCTATTTGCAAGACATGAAAAAAATGAATGAATTTATTTTGCTGAGATATTTCAGCAATGTATCATTATATAATTGAAAGCAGTTTGGTAGATAAATTATATCCATCAACTTAAAGTACGAGGTCAATTTCACATGAGATTTAGTCGAGACAATAGTCGAGACTAGATTTGATTGCTTTATGTTAAATTGAATGTCTGGATAATTTAACGTTACGGGCAAATTCATTTCTTTGTAATAGAGCCAAGAATGAGACGTAACTTCTTTATTGACGTAACGCAAAATGGATATTGCGTCTTGATTTCCGTTGCGTTTACAGTATGATATCTTTTTTGTTTAGCAATTTAATATTTTATAAATATTTCATAAATTAATTAGGTACAAATAATTTTTCTTTTAAAACGACTAAGAAAAAAGGATGAATGTTATAACAAATTATCTACTCGAGCTTTTCTATTTTATTAGGATTGTTCGTGATTGATTCTAAAAAATGTTAAAGTAGAAAATTTTCCATTGTTTTTTGAAGAGATTTGAATGAACTAGAGATATGCTAACGATCTTAATAACTATCCTGAGATATATGATAGCCTAAACAAAAAATCGTAGCGATGTAACTACAGCAACATCTTTAGAAATTAGCATCATGTTACTAAGTCACTAATTGTGAAGTTTCTGCAATTTTAGCAAAAATAATTGAGCTTCTCTTAAAAATTTATTCAACTCATATTTACCTGAGTTATTCTTAAATCAACGATTATTAACCTTTCCAAACATAAAATATGTTAAGGTATAATTAATATGCTAGACAGAGCGATTTTATGTTGTGCGCGTATCGGCAAGAGAACGACACTCCCTATTGTTATTATTTGAACCCGTTTTACTAGTCACCGGTCTAGTTGTAAAAATCTCGAAAATATATATATATATATATATATATTTACACGTATATGTGTTAATTACACTAAACGAGAAATTTAAATCAATTTCATAATACCTGAATTGAACGTTCGAAATGTAAAGGAAATAGAAGATAAATGTGGAAATAATGAAAAAAGAACAAGAAGAACAAGAAGAAGATTAAAATGTGCATCAGATGAATATTACACGTGAAAAATATAGTGAAACTGCTACATAAGATTATAAAATTATGAATGAATGAATGAGCGGCGAGATACGAAAAACGTAACATGAAATATGCATACGAAACAAACAATCAAACAACTACACGCGAAATAACACGTGCAGTACGGATGTCGGCACGTTTTGCATAGCCGAAATATGGAGTTTACTTCGTGTAACAAATGTCGACATATCGTCAACATACCGAATCCGTTCCAATTTTTTATGCATAAAAAATATTTTAAAAATTTAAGAATATATAAGCATTAAAAGGTCATTAAAGAAAATATTATAAATATATTTCCTGCCATTTCTGTTTGATGGAGCGGAAACTTAGGTCGTCAACCCGGACTCTGTCATAAAATTGTGACTGGCCCAAAAGAGCAATAGAAAATAAATTGGCAGAAGTAATACTGTGTGACCTTAAGAGAATACATGGCTGAAACAGTCAAGCAAAATCACCGATGTCACCGATGGTTTAAAGCATTAGTATGAATACTGGCCCAAGGTGATTATTAAGTACAGACCATGGGAGGAATAAGGCCCTACAAGAAGATCACACGCTGGCATGATGATATTATGATGATATATATAGATTCGATACAGATAGTGCTGGATAGAGATGAATAGCGTAGACTAAAGGAGACCTATACAGAAATAGTAGAAAAGGGCCATGATACAAATATGTATAGAAAAGTAGAAAGGGCCATGAATAGAAGAAGAAAAAGTCAGTCAACTATGAAGATTTTCATTTCTATTACGACATAACGATGGGTATGACGTAGCGCATCTGAAACTAAATGCCGCACTGAATGTGTTAAGGGAGCTAGGAGCAAAAACACTTCACGTAAAACATAATAGGATAGGAAATAATTTAGAGACAGATGAAATTACGGACAATAAGTGGAAGTAATATTTTTATCTAACACGAAAGTTGGCAACCTACCAAAAAAACGAGTGCGATATTAACCCGGTCGTTTGTGGCGCACTTTGTATATACGAGTACATCGACCTAAATTTTATTAGAACTTCGTGCACAGACAACGTGCATAAAATCCAACGTTTAAACTTTATAAAAATGAGTGAAAATCAAACACGACGCTGAAGGAACAAGGATGCAACCATGTCTACACGATTGTAGGTACCGCAATACACAGAATTACCGATTATATCATTTCTGTAGATTACGGTGATCCCATAAATTCCCATAATTTTCATCTTCATCGTACGTGAGATTGATTTATGAAATTATAAAAAAAATAACTTGAATTGTATTTTGGTCCATCACTCCACTCTTTATAATAGAGCTATGCTCCCCAAATAAATGTTGAAAATAAAAAAGCTATGAAACAATAACATTTAAAATCGATTTCGACATTCTTGCCCCACTTGAAAGTTAAATTGCAAAATTTACACGGCACCAGCATGATTCAGAAATTTTATTAATAAGTTAATATTCAATAATCAGTCTCCAAGTACGCTAAATTCACTATTTCTTGATTTTTCACCAATATTTAGTACATTTTAGCCAAGATATTTTAAATTGACTGCAATATGAACATAATGTACTTCTTATAATACTTACTATCCCGTGTTCTTTATTCGTGTCCTTGGTTATAACCGACCCTTTTATACCCTGTGTGGAATATCGTCAATATCCTCGAATTCTTTATAATCTTTTCTCATATCTGAATAAATTGGGCAGCCGTTACAATAAATATAAAAATGTGCTTCCTCGTGGCATATGAATAACCATTAACTTAGTAAATTACTGGACCGTTAATATACTCGGAAATATGTTAATACTGTATAATCAGCTATGTTATAATATAGACTCATATTGATCATAAATATCAAATATATAAAGATCACATTGATCATAAATCGTATATTGTAATGCATTCCGACTAATGACCTGATTTTAAATACCGCTTAGTATAAACCAGAAGTTGCAAAATGCTCAACGCCTAGAAACTCCAAGCGACTTCGTTGAGATTTTTAATTCGTTACCTCGTTTTAAGTTACCGCTTGCGTGCCGAGACTATATACGAGGCGACTTTAAAGCAATAATAGCAGCAACGTTAACAAGAGGCTTGCAGTAAGCACGTGCAAGCTGGATAAATACACAGCAGGTGGGTACGAGTACGCATCTAAGACCGGAAGCAATTGTGGACGACGGTGTTGTGAAAATTTCGAAAATTACTCTGGCCCACTGTAATTTGTCGATGAAAAGTTTTTCTCCTTTCGCGTCCTTATGGTAACGATAATATTGTACTTAGTTTTTGTTTAGCGCGCTGATCATGTCGACAGCTTGGAATAATATTTTTTACTATAGTAAAAGTTGAATATATTTGGCGTTCAATTTGTAAAAAATCATCACAGGTAAATGAAACTACGTGCTATAGTATCATATTTACTTAAATTAAATTTTTAACCAAAATCTACCTGTAGGTTTCGTAGTATGAGAACATCTTCAGGTGGGTAATTTGAAGAAAGAAACCTAGATCGTGGTTAAAATTTTAAATAAAGTACATATAATGCAACATCACGAAGGTTAATTTACATGTAAATAAAATTAAGTGATAGTCAAAGTTGAAAACGATTTTTCCCAGCAAGTGTTTTGGTGACAAATGATTTCAGTAATTTATAATAAATCATAAAAATCATATTTAATATACTTACGAATGTCAAAGCTAAATGCTCAAATATGCAAACAAATAAGACAATAAGTAATATTTAATTATTGCACGCGAAAGTTAAACTTTACTACTAGATTTTTTGAAGGTAAAATTATGACTTAACATAAGCACTAGCTATGGGAGAATTTGTATAAATTCTCCATGAAAGTGAAAAGAATAAATTATTTTTTTTAAATTCAATCATTACGTCAACACTATCCAACTTTGATATAGAAAAGGAGACCGACGAACCTTTAAAATGGGGTATTTTTTAAAATATAAAAACAAACAATTCAATGACTGATAATCAGGAAAGACAAAAAAATAAATTTATAATCACAATATCATACCAAATCAAACCATACCAAAACCATCTTCATAAACGACGTGTCCATTACTTACAATATAGCCATAATTGTTAATAAGAAATTAAATAACACTAATAATCTTATAAAGAACATAATGACTTTTTAAAAACTGTTGCAAAAAATAATTAATGTCAACTTAATTTGCGGTCATTGCCTAAATAATTTAAAAATTATAATCTGTTGTCTCTCATCGTCATTAATGCTGTATTGTCAAAATGAATGTCATTCACTCTTTTCTAATTCTACGTGGACTTGTTTCGACCCTATCGGAAGTGTCATGAGAAGACCTTGTGTCATAGATTAGTATGTTGCATCTTTGAATGAAGGACACAATAAGACAAAATCTACACTTTGTTCCATTTTGTAGATTCAAAGAAACCAATATTATTAAACTATTACAAGAAGTAATCTGATTTTTCTTAAAAAATACAAGATTTGTAATTTTCTGAATGACGAATATTCAATAAATGTTAAATATGGGTGCCTAATTACAAAATATTTGCAATAAGATATATAGAAACTAGCCTCGAAAATCATGTAAAATACAATCCAATTACCAAACCAGATCATCCGTGGGTAGATCGTCAGCCGTCTAGCGACAGAAATAGAAACATTATTGAATTTATTATTCATTCGCAACAGCGCAATATACATCACCTTTCAATGTGAAGGAAAATATATTTAGCAATTAATAAGTAAAATACAAGTATATTCTACTTATATTAAAGTATAGAAAACTAAAATCCGACCATTAAAAAATACGAAGCAGGCTTTAAGAACTTACACGCGCAACTAATTATCTAGACAGCTTAAAATTAAAACAACAAAATGGTAAATATTTTTGACATTTATGTTGTTTTTTTCGTTGTCGGAGGCTTATGTTTATTACAGATGTTGTAAGGAAGTAAGTTTTTTTGGGTAATAATTGATGATACCTACGACACATTTCCTCCAAGAAACTGGGACTCCCAATATCCACCGCCGTAATGATTATACATAGAGATTCAAAATCATTACATTTCCTTTTAGCTGTAGTCCGGTAATAGGAAGAGATCTTTCTATAATTAGGAAATTGTGCATTTAGGGAATACTTTACTACGACTATTTGCTCACGAAAGTGCATGGGAGTCCATCATGTAGGTACATAGATTGTTTGCTATTCCATATATATATATATATACATATATATGCATATGTATATATGTGTATGTGCCTGCGTGTGTGTGTATTATATATATAAAAACAGTTGTTGTTTATTTATTCGGAGAAGTCTATTTTGAGCGCGAGGTTATGAACTCGAACCTGTCACGGATTCTTTTGAATTATATTAAATGAATAAATACTAATATAATATTGTAATATAGATATTTCTGTACATTGGAGATGACTTTAAAAACTGTTTGTCATTGACCATTTGAAGGTAGCTTAATCTAAAAAAATATTTATACAATTTTTGTCTATATCTTTTTTTGTCACACGAAATATTGGGCACATTTTCAGTACTACACACGTTTATGAACAAAATTAGATTATCTATTGATAATCTATTATTATACTTTACAGTTTGACTGAACTATTGAAGTATCTATATTAAACGGAAAGAAAGGCCAGGGAATAAAATCCATTTAATAGTAATAATAACAGTATAACTTCGTTTGCCCTGATGTCACGCAAAAGCTAATGAAATTATTTTAACAAAGTTTCCACTATTTTAAAATGTAATATACTTCTTAAAATCAAGGGAGTGTATAGTATTATTAAATTTTAAGTTTATTTAAGTAAGTTATACTAAGTTTGACGCTTCATACTATTTGTAGAAGAAAGTCAGTAATAAATAAGTTTGTCCTGATATATTCCTTCAAAAATCAAAAAACATTTCAAAGACGATGGAAATGTAACACTTACATGAAAAATAAAATTTGAAATTTTGTATGAAAAGGAAATAAACCTAGGTAATTTACGTTTCTTTCTACATTTTTCTACAACCTTACATTTCATATTTATGTTCATTGATGTTATTTTCGGCGTATAATCAATTATATATTAGCTTTTTTCGTCAAACCAAAATGTTCCCGCAAAAAGCATATAAACAATTTGTTGAATGTTACTTTTTCGTTCAAATATAGACCCTAATATTAAAAATGGCTAGATGATTTTAATGGAACTTTAGATAATTGTTTTCCGATTTACTGAACTTACTATATATATTACAAAAACTATAAATTGCAATAGAGCAGGACGATAACGAATTATATATATATATATATATATATATATATATATATATATATATATGTATAAATATATATATATATATATATATATATATAGGTCGAGGTACATTTAAATTTGTACGTTAGGATTTAAGTATGCCTATATGTTATATATCTCCGAATCGACTGATTATAATTTAACTTCACAGGCGGTTTGTTCCTGAAAATATAATTTTAAATGTGTGACGTGACTGATTTCTTGCATCGAGCCAAAGCACTGTATGTTAAAAGCTAAGCGAAACTTTAACATTTTAAGGATTAGTCCGAATTACTATTATAATATAAAAACATCACGTCTTTAAATGTGAAATTGTTTGAGTGTTTAATAATCAAGTTATTGAAATGAAATTCATTACAGAAATATTCTGAATAGCTTTTGACCCGACAAACTGACAAACAACACCGTGATTCTATTCTTCGGAACAGCCGGAAGTATCAATTTGTTATTAATATCAAATACTGAGATTTGTCCCACAGTCCTCGGAAAAATCAAACTTCGAATAGATATATAAATATATATATATATATATATATATATATATATATATATATATATATATATATATGCGTATATCTTCCAAATGATGCATTTAAACAAGCAAAAGCTATGAAGCAAAGTAAATTCGAAGGCAATCAAAAATTTCGTTTCATTTTAAAAGGCTTTTAAGAGCGTGTGGACTGCACACACACATATACGATCGTTTTGTTCTAAAATACTCATCTTGCCTCAACTTTATGAACTTCCCTACCAGATGCTAATGCATTACTTTTTAATTTTGATGGAATTAAGAACAAAACGACTATGGCTCGACGATAAAACATGAATTCGGATTTTATTGTAATACCACATTATTTCTCTGTTTAGATTAAATACATTGAAACAAAAGTAAACAGAAATAACTTAATGGGACTTTCAGTTCAATTAAGTACTTTCATTAAGTTTTATTAAAAACAAATTAGCCATTTTTGAATTTTCAAATATTTATCTTCGTATTTAAAAGGTCTTCTGTTTCTTTTTTACAGCGCAATCGACCAATTTTCCAGAGTTTCATTTTCTTTCTATTCTAAATGAGTATTTTATACTTTTCAAATTGTTATCTTTAATCTTTTGCGAAAGTTTTAATGGAAAAATTATAATTGATTAAAATTCACTGTTTCTAAGAACAAATCATTCAGGCCCGTTTTCAAAAATATTATCAACTATTCAAAAAAAAAACAAAGCCACAAAATCCATCAAACCATCAAAAGTTGTTCCAATGAATTGTATTCAAATATATAACAAAATCAGAAATTATATCCGGACAGCATACTACGAGACATTCGGTTGAATACACAGCTATAACTCCTTAAATGGCACCTTTAGTCATACACAACTGAATGCAAAGGGCATTTCACGCGTTGGTAAACATGGTTGATAACAATTCAACATATCCAAAAATATCGATACTTTCGGATGAAATATATACATTTATCGCTATATTTTTTTATTCGACATATCGATACTAAAGTTTAGATATCGTCCCCGATATTTTCAAATTTACTAAGATGCACATTTAAAAATGATAAGATAACTTTAGAATGTCATGTAAAACAGAAACAACATCATCTCTTCGGTGCAAGCAAGAGGAACGGATAATTGAAAATACATGAGACGAAATTTGAATACGATGAAGACGCAAGTTTCAATACAATGCTTGCAGAATTGAACCCCGCTCTTTATTAATCAAATATTTCCAAGGCCAAGTTTCTGAACTGGTTATTTGGTTTCTCTTTTACATGAAAAGCGAGGTTGCATCAAAAATTACAATTATATAATATTATTTCAAACTATGGCGCTTATATTTAAAAAAAAAAAGGATTAATATATCGAAATATCAATCTTTTCTCGGTAAATCGAAGAGATTAATATCATTAAAAATAACACTTTTTAATATCATTAAAAATATTGTAATATCAAAATTTCGATACATATTAAATACATACAATCCATCTAATTACCACTGGGCGCGTATTAAAGGAAATGTAACATGAAACCGTTGATGCGAAAGTCAGTACGATAAGATGGAGAAGTACTCGCTCATCGATGTTCACCGTTCACTGAAAATGTATCTTAAATTGGAGTCCCGTTCGCTAATTTCCAATCGTAATAAGCAGTATATCGGTAAGTATTAATTAAATAATTTTAAAGAATAACAAGCTTATCAGAAATAATTTTAAAATAAAACTTTTCCATTCCATTAAAAATCGAAAATTAAAAATAACTTGTAAAAGTGACTAATAAAAAATAGGGTTAGAAGAATGGTACAGGTTCTATTTGATAAATATGCATATATTTAAATAAAAAACTTCAACAACTTTACGTCCTATCTCAAAAATGTTTACATTTATCTAGCACCAATTATTGAATATGGAAGTTCATAACAAAGTAAAAGGGTATTCATAAATATAGTCACATTTATAAATAATTTTAACATCTTTACATAAATAACGCTCATTTTTGTTAACAGTACATGATGTAATTACGTTTAAGTAATATTTTCATTTTTCACTTCCCTAAAAACATACGAAAATAAAATACTAAAACAAATAATGAACAACATAATTCTTTAATAAGAATCTAAACAGATACACAAACGATTCACGTACCAAAGGCAAAGCAGTAAATTTAAAAAAAAGAGGAAAATTTCATTTATTTAATGACCGTTCGATAAAAATAAGTTTGGTTGACTTCTTAAGACATAGTTGTAGATATTTTACCGGACAATAGAAATGGGAATGCGAAGGACGGGATGAGAGTTAGTATGTTACTAGATTGTGCACCGTTTCCCAAATTTGTCGCATCTTGTGTGTAACTTTTGGGCGCGTTTGTTTCACCACTTTGATCGCACCGTTTATGCGTCGATTTCTCAAAAACATCGTAGTGAACTAGTACCGGGTCGTTGTTATTATGCAAATCTAATTAAAAACGCAAAAGTTATAAATCTTTGCAACGTAACTTGTTTAACAAAGTAATCCA
Organism: Druceiella hillmani; assembly: GCA_039881145.1. Classification (NCBI taxonomy): domain Eukaryota; kingdom Metazoa; phylum Arthropoda; class Insecta; order Lepidoptera; family Hepialidae; genus Druceiella; species Druceiella hillmani. The sequence continues at coordinate 1,223,380 of JAYKKI010000098.1, read as the reverse complement.
AAGAACTACATGCGGCTCACGAGGTTCTTAAAATATTATTCATCCAATAGATATACTAATTCAACAAGATATACTAATTCACTTAAGCATTTCATTAACGCAATATAACTAATTATTTATTACTTTAGAGCTACGATCTTACTTGTACCGTAAATGAAGTGTATCGAAAACGATCTTACTTGTACCGTAAAAGAAGTGTATACGTAAATGAAGTGTATCGAAATTATGGTCCATGTTTGAACTACCTAACGGCAAAGATCCTTTTGATTTTTTTTAATTTATTACGCAAAATTATATTTCTACAAATTTTCTCAGATAAACTATGTCTTTAATAGTATATTTAATTACAGTTATTAAATTAAATTCTAATATTAAATCGACATTTCAAAATTATTTTACTTAAATTGGCCACTCCCCTTTTTTGTATTGAATTTTACTTACGTTACGTGGAGTGTACGTTATCACCATCTTCCATTTTATTTTTAAATGCAATTTTTTTACAAGAAAGCATTAACCTTGGAAGTTTAGATTGCGATTCTATTACCAAATAATTGTATGTCTATTAGAGGGATTAAATTTCAATAAATGCAAAATTTGTCGCTAAAGATATTATTATATTTTACAAAAATTCAAATAATAATAAATTCCCCACAAAACGACGTGAATAAAGTGGACCGCATAAAACAGCGGAGATTATAAGCTGACCGTGAAAGTGTTTTTATATTTTTTTGCCAAGACCACTGTATTTCGGGCCATTTAATTTAAAACTGATTCGTTTCATTTTATTAAACCTAATATATTATTGCGCATTACATATCAAATATTATGAGTTAACCGTAATCTTTATTTGCGACAATCAATACTTATAATTAATTTTATTTTATTGGTGCTGACAATAGCTATTTTAAATTAATAATAAATAAAAGCATATAACTGGTAAAGTCGGGATTATTTTTTTTAATAAAGAAGTTATTCCTCTTTTCGGCGATATATTATTCTGTTCATAACTCCGTATTACTTTCACATAAAAGTAGTATGAAATTCCAAAAATAAATCTAATATATAAATTTAAAATATATCACATTAGAAACAATCTCAAAATCACTGTCGATTATCTGATGCGAGTTAAGTTTTATGACACGAATTAAATACGCTTTTAATTACGTTCTAGAGGTTTGTGGTATACGATGATGTATGAAGAGACTTAAACTTTCATTTCTCGCCCATCGACATGGAGGTACAAATTAATCGCTCATCTAATTCATTAAACAAAATCTGAGCGCTGGAGGTGCTATTGCACGTAAATTGGAAGGTATTATGCAAAACGAACGTAGTTCTGGTCGAAACACTCCAAGTTGGCAAACATTAGGAGCGATCGTGGTTTGCACATTGATTACTGGATAAGGAGAACTAAATTAGTTCTCAAAGATTACTCCCATAACCTGTCTCTACTGTGCTCTCGTCTATCGACAGAGCGCAGCTTGCGGCCGCGCAGATGGCCACAGCAGCGACCAAGCTGAGCTTTAAAACTTGCTGCGTCGAGCTTAATCTTGCATTAGCCCAGTATTGATTGCCATTAGTTTCAAAGCTTTCAAGTAGCGGACGCGATATATTAATTTAGGAGCTTCTAAACTCGCATACTTACGCCAGCTCAATATTGTGAGCAATGTTGCTTTATTCTGGCATATTCATCAAATCATAATTATAGTTGCTTATTTATGCCCAAAGTGCTGTTATTATTTAGGTAAATAATGATTTAGGTCAATTATTACTACGTTTAAAGTTGAGTGGTTTTCTTGTATGTTCTAAATAATATTTATTATATGTCACATTTTTCAAACAAAAAGAAATTATTTTAATATTATGTACGAGAGGTTACAATTAAAGTTTCCAGAATAACAAAAATGGAACAAACTAGCATCGTTTCAATTAATGGAACCACTGAGGAAAACAGTCGACCAACTTTTCATCGGATGTCTCTTCCACGGACTTTTCCAAGACCGCTTCCACGTCCGATAGTAGTATTCCTCGCTGTTTATCCTTTATTCCTTGGAATAAAAATAAATTGTTTGATGCAAAGTCGAAGTCTTATTGCTGGATTACTTATAATTTCTACACATGACGTCATCAAATATACGATCGTTAGTCTTGTCTAGTGTGCAAAGGTATTGTTGTGTTAAAGGGGATTCTATTACGAGGGCGTTGCTCTCAAACTTTAGCCAACACAACATGTAAACAATGGCTAGTATATCAATCAGCAGTAACTGGTCTTTTATTTTCCAGAACAATCATTGCATAATAACTCGTCTGCCCGAAGAACGTAGCGACCATCTTTTTTCAGCATTTGTTCCTTCCCAGATCTTCATGAGAAATCATCCACTGCGCGAGTGCCTCCTAATTTTGGATTCCTAATACTATATCAAGCTTTCATCGTTAATAACGATATAGAATACAAGATTTGTGGGACCTCCGCCAAATTTTTCCAACACTTCCCGACCCCAATCAACGCTACGATGTTTTCAAGCTTCATTAAATCAATGGAAATCTATGTTACACCTAAATTTGAACGTAAAATTAAATTTATATTCACGCACGCATGCAGGCACTAGCGCACACACGCACACGCATGCTCACATGCACGCACACACACACACACACGCTCACGTGCGCGCACACACGCACACACACCCACACACACGCGCTCACACGCATGTACACGCACATGCCCACGCACAGGCATACGCACACAACCACACATACAATCTTCAAATTGCCCCCGTTTTTTAAAAACAAACGACAAATTCAAACAAAGCACCTGAATGGATTACTAAAGAGTTAAATTATCTGAGGTAGAATTTGTTTTTTTGTTACCAATACTGCGAAAAGCCAGTTGTTATAGATTTCACCCCTCGTATTAATAATATTTATAACGAAGATAGATATTCAGAAATCAATGCATGACAATGAAATGAAATGTGTTGTAATTGGGATTGGAGATATGAAGAGATCAGAAAATTATTATGAATGTTACATGAAAGGGATAACAAATGTGGTTATAAGATTTCTTATGAAATTGAATGACATTGAAATAAGTTTCAGTTGCTCTGTATTAAATTTGTTACAACAGGTTACTGGTCCTGCTACAGTTTTCGTTTATTTCCGGGGCGCTGTTGCTCATAAACTAAAGAAATTTTGAAAAAACTTGAATTAACTTTACTTAATGTCATAAAAGCCTTATTATAATAAAATAAATGAATACTTTGAAAATATGTGAATATAGCGTAAACATTCTTGCATTATTTAATTCTCTCGTCAGTTATTTTCATTTATTACGGTCTATTATACCCTGTGTTGTCGTTGTGGGTTACTTCGTTTTTAAGTATACCACCTCCTTTAAATCTTTAAAATATTCGCTGTAGATATTACTGTGGTACACAAAACGAATAGCCTCATAAAAATTGTTTTAAGAAATTTTCTTATTACAATTCACACAAAAACAAATATTTGGTTGTTTCACCAAATTGGGTCATTTCCTTTAATGACTAATGAAATTTATCTACGCATTTGATTATAGAGCAGTCCATATGGCAGGCACATCTTATACTAACAGAATATTATAATAGTCAAGAGATAGTAACTACAACATATAGTTTTAGCGTAAAGAATTTATTAAGTTTATTTAAAAAGAAAAAATGACTGCTTAATGGCATGATTGGCTTACATTATACAGATATTCCCGTGATATATAAACATATATATATATATATATATATATATATATATATATACACATATATATATATATATATATTTATATATATATATATATATATATATATATACATATATATATATATATATATATATATATATATATATGTATATATATATATATATATATGTATATATGAGCCAAAAAAATGAAACATTCATTTATCCTTAATCTGTTAATATTCAATCTTCAAATGCCTTGACATTGCAAATAATTCACAATTAAATGAGACTACGTGATGTAATATAATTTCTACTCATTTTAAGTTCTTTACCACGAACTAGGTTTCGTTGTATTACAACTTCAGGTGGGATATTAGCAAAGATCGTGGTAAAGAACTTAAATAAAGTAGAAATAATACTACAACACCTAGTTTCATTTAATTGTGAATAATGAATTTCTACAAAATTGACGCCAAATATATTCAATATTGCAAATAAAATTATCTGTTCACACAACATACCTACTTTTTTTAATAAAATACCTTTTATTTGATGTTATGGTCTTAATGTATTAATGCGTACTTTAAATTATCAAAAACATTAGAATAGGCATCGTTAAAATATTGCAGTAAGTTTAATTTCGATAAATGTCTAATACTGAGAAAATTTATTTAATCTAATAAATATTTGTTGATAAGTGTTCGCTACACTTTTTTAATACATATTAATTTCGCTACAATTTCAATTCTATAAAAAACAACGTTTTTTTTAAATTCATAATATCTCCATTGTCTTGTCCTCAAATAATTCCACGATATGGCAAAAAGGCTTTTCTACAAAATGTGGCTCGTACTCCCGTACCAAAGTTAAAGCATATAATTATTTCTATAATATGCTTAAAATATTATTAATTAACTTTTATTACAAGTAAATGTCTAAATACTAACTCTTGAACACTTGCCTGGTTGTAAATGTTTACTCGACTATCTATAAAATAATACGGCATCGCATATCGAATGTAAAAAGATATTATTGAAATTTCGTAATTAGCTTTACATAATAAACCTAAAATAAAATTTTATTTTATGCCTTTAGAAGTCTTATATTCTTTGTTCATACATACAGTTAAGAGAGTAACGAATCTTTGAAAGTGACTCTTTTAACTGTCATATTTTCGATTTATTTTTTAACTAGCTTTGTGATCTATAGAAAATATTATAAGTTTATTGTAAAATTAATACACGTTACGCCATCTATTACAAAAATTACAAAAGCAATATTTTTTAAGTAAATATAATTTGTGTTCAAACGTGAAGTTGCCGCATTTTCTTTTTAGCTGGTCGATTGTGATAAAGCATAACCTATACGTTACCTCACAGGCAACAGAATTCACTAGTAAAAACTTTATCAAAATTCATTTAGCTTCTCTGGCGTGGTACGTGAAGCAATAAACAAGCTTACACACACTTCAAAAACAATATTTTTGTGTTCTGTTACACGTGTTATGTTACTCTAAATATTATTTCCTAAATATATTCGATGTACAATTAGGCCAATTCTACAGTTTTATTATACTATTTAATGTAATTCTAAAGTAGATTTATTTGTCTTTCTTTCATATCGCAACAATGCAAGGGATTGAGGTTATATTTATACTTAGCAGGAGGGGTGGGGATATTATATTTAGCAGGAGGGGTGGGGAAACGACACAGGATACTTTTTATTCGAACGAAAGTCTTGTCTAAAAGTACACAAGTTGAATAAGAAAAAATGAGTCAACTTGATTTTTAAATCGTTTTATATACAACATAAAAGAGCAACGAAATCACTCAGTTGAATGCTTAAGTGAGTGTCTTATTTATAATGTCATAAATGCAAAACTGCATTTTTTGCCCTTTTTTCAAGTAACAGTTGAACGTGATTTTTCCCCCAAAGATAGTTGGATTACCAGCCTTTTTTGTTGAGAAACTTCATCTGAAATAATATTTTAATCCTAAATTATATTATGAATGCCAAAGAGTGTTTATTTGTCCCTTCTGTTCCTGTTTCCTTCTTTTCCGTCTCAATAGAGCTACAGATCAACATAATTTTTGGCGAGCCGGGGAATTACATAGACTACTTTCAACCTAGAAAATCTTATCTTAATTAGAATTAATGCTAAAGTGCATTTGTTTCTCTTTCTTTCGTGTCACAACGGAGCTACGGATTGAAATGATTAGACAAAAGATTAATAACGGGCCGGTATATGATATAGGCTACTTTTTATTGCAGAAAATCTTATTTATAAAAATTCTTACTTGAAAGAAAAAAGTGAACATTGTGAAAAGCGAATGCTACATATACAATATAAAGTAGCAACTCAATCAGTCCCTTTAATGCCTAATTTATACAGAAGTAGTTTTATTTCCATTATCATTAGTATTGTAAATTCAAGGATGAAAGGCTTAGCATCTAATGTCAATCATTCTATATAGTTTCGCATGTTTTATTTTCCCCATATAAGTTTTTAACTATAAACACGTGATCAATGCCCTTGGTAAAAGGTAGTATTTATAAATAAAACGGGTTCTACTTTTACAAATTTTTTATACATATTTTGAAGAAATGTGTGGTATTCTAGAACTTTAGTTTAAACTTTTTGTAAAAAAGTATCTCGTGGCGTTTATTTCTTTTGAATTCAGATCAAAACTAATAAAAAGATGGACGAAATAATTAAAATATTATTTAAGAGTTTACTAACTAAAATAATTTACTGTAACGAATAAGTGAAATGCATTAAATAGTCGAATAAATGAAATGAAATCAATAAATAAAGCTGAAAGGTTATTAAATTAATTATGAATGTAACGCTGGAACGACTACAACAGAGAAACTTGTAACATTTACATGTTAAATACATGTAAATGTCATAATTTTAAAGTTTCTGAAAGTTTTCGAAAGAAGAAATATAACGAAACATAGAATCTTTTAGTGAATTAGGCTCAAGTAATTACCTACGAGGCAGAGTACAATCAAGACACACCAATGGAAAAACATACTACACCTACATATTATTTTCCACATATCTATCTATCACTAATCCATTAACGACTTTTACTGGTTATTATTGTAATTGTTTAGTGGGTAGGCGCACTGTCGAATGTTGTGTACATGTCGTGTCAATTGTTTGGTATTTATGTTGGGCTCGCTACCGGGATGACACTGAGCCATCAGCATCTTTCTTAGATAGTAGGACTTGTGCGAGATGATTTTGAAAGCGATTAGAGGGCCAAAGGCATTATAAGAACAAGTAGAGTAAAAGTAATGGGGTGGGGTCACAAAAATGATTGTTTTACTCTATTCTTATACTCTTTGATTCTTTAATATATCAAGTAATGTAATACTATATCAAGTAATACAACTTGGCACAATGTTTAAATATTTTACTATACATGTTCCTAAAATACCTTAAATTATGTAATAATAATACCTATATTATATGAAAAAATCTTATATGAAAATGGTTATCTGTCAAACATGACTAAAACTCACGCTACGAGGGCCAATACGATGCATTTTTACTTTGTCAATGTTTCTTGTCAATGTACCGTTTTCCTTTCTCATTACTTTTAATTTCTGTAGAAATACATTGCGTATATTTTTATTCAGAGCGGCCGGACGCGACGCCTGACGCATTTCAGTGCGGAATGACAGCTGGTTTCACAAAATTTATGGCAGAAATTTTGTTAACTAAATTTTTTTTTCTCCTTTACTATTGTGTTAATCTAAACGATATTTATTTACAAATTAAAGAAGAGGGAATGAGCATTTTACTACTTTTTTCGCATTTCAAATTAATATATAGTAGGTTGAAATGAATCTCCTAAATGTGCCCCTCTTCTACGATTTTAGAGAGAAATGAGTTTCAAAAAGCTGATTTTCAAAAAGCTGATTTTCAAAAAATAAATCTATGAAAACAATAAAAAGTGATTAATGTGAATTATAAACGAAGGTTTGATGTATTTTCCATATCAAAATCATTAAAATCAAACTAAAAAAATTAAAAATAGCTATTAAATGTTTTACTTAATTGAATATACTCTTCAAATTATATATTACATGTGACCTGAGCCGACTGCGGTCAAGAAAAACGCGGTTTATTGCGATATATATAAAGTGTGCTTTTATAATTAAAATGTTTTTCTTTGAACCATTATCTCTCGGTCAAAAGTCAAATACATGTATCCTTTTAATTGCTGACTCCCCAACGTCCGTGTACGACCCTCGACTACATTGTACATTGTAACGCGATAATTGCCGTTACATTTTTCACCGTTTTATCAGTCTACTGGTAGTCAGGTTGTGGAAATTATGGATAGAAGCCAAGTTGTGGAAATTAAGGAGGGAATCGTGTTGTTATTTAGGTATGAATCGAGTAATGTTTCAGAAGTAATTATATTATCTGTACAATTATCATATTAGTTTTTTAATAAAAGGTTTTTCATCAGTAATGTTTAATACTTATGGACTTTTTCATAAATCCATTTTTATTTTATATCTGTAAAATACAAGTACATATTAATGAAAAACTAAACAATTACGGCATATATGTACAATACGATATCTCAAATAAAATTACCGATTTAGTAGTGTAAAACTTCGATACTTTTTTATCGATTATTATCGTGACATGAATATTCAAATATTCTCGCGAGGAAATAATATTCAAGACTCAAGTACTGTGTATATAACTTCAAGTACTGTGTAAGTACTTGATACAAATAGGGCCTATGTTCTAATGAGGCCTATATAGCCAGAAATATGTAAATTAACTAAGTTTCTGTTTGTTTACATTAATATTTATCAAAATACAGGCATTAATTAGGTAAGTCTTATTTGTATTAAGTACCTTATTTAATAACTACGCATTATACCATTTAAATAGGAATAATTCATACGTGTAACGAAAAATTGAAAAATTAAAAAATTACAGTTCTCATATTAAGAAAATTTTTCCTAAAACCTCTGCCACAAAATTTATTCATTATTAAGGTTTGGTAACTTAAAAAAAAAACAGAAAAGATCTCTCAAGTGTTCGTCTGTCTGTCTGTCACAGCTATTTTTTCAGAGACCAACGGTTAACGTATTTCAAGACTCGTTGCCTTAAACGCTATTAATTTCTTCTCATGTTTTTATAGATAAAAATATTTCTCAAATTTTTGATAATTACGCTATTACCATTAGTTTTTCCAAGTTTTAACCTGACTATGTGTTTAGCAAGATCAATGTTTTCGTCGCCCATGCAACTACTCACTAAATTATGCTAACTACTCACTAAAGTATGCTAACTACTCACTAAAGTATGCTAACTACTCACTAAAGTATGAAGCATTGTATAATTCTAAAAGTATCAAAGAAACACTTCTCCAAATACTCGATTTCTTGAGGAAAGTATCCATCGTACTGAATAATAAAATCACAATAAAAATAAATTTTACTGACATGTAACTATGCTAAAATCTATTAAATTATTATAATAAATACCCGAAACCCTTTTTTACTATTTAAAACCCAATTCACTAACAACACAAAAATACCACATAAAATACATAACATTACTAACTTTCTTTTTGACGTTGATTTAAAAAAACTCGAGTGCTATTAAATCTCACTGTAAAATGTTTTTTATTTTGAAATAAAATCTACATTTTTCTTCAAATAAACATTTTATGTTATAAAAAAATTCATGTTAATTTTTAAATGTGTTTCTGCGTACTCCGAAAGTATGATCAACATTTGTATAGAATATATGTCTACACTATATTGTCGTTGCTCTACATTCACATTGTTAGGGTCACAACCCTAAAACCGTCAAATGAAAATATCTTCAAAGAATATCATGTGAAAAGAAAAACTCCAAAACACAAGGAAGCAGAATATAATCGTACTGAATTTTATTTTACACCTTAGCAGTTTTTACGCCAAACGTACAAGTAACGACAAAATGAATGCTTTAAAAGAATTAGCATAAGTTGTAAGTATATAAATCGTTGATGAATATTTTTAAAATCCTGAAAGAAAATTAAATTTTATGAATAGTTTAATTTTATACTTACCGTTTAAAACATTAAATTAAAATGCAATTATTTTTTGCTGTGAATGTTGCACTACCATAAAAATCAATGTTTTTTTTTAATTCGAGGAAAAAATATGATAATTAAGTTTAGAATGATGAAAACATTTCAACATAACATTTAATAAATAAGTGTTTTATAAATACGTCACATGCGCACATAAATACGTCATATTCTTTGAGAGTCTGATTTAAAAAAATCTTTAAAAACATTTATAACTGTATTTATATAGCTGTCTTACCTGATGTATATCAAGTTAGATAGCTGTATACGTTACGTCACTTCGTATTCATGACTCTAATTAAATAAATAAATTGACAAACAACTTCCACGGAATACTTTGTTAGCAACAGGTTTCATAAAAGCAAAATATCAATATTTAAAGTAGCTTAAACACAGTTTACACTTTCCGGCACAAGTTGGCAATCAGTCGTATTACATCATATGACATCCGGTGAAATTCAATTTCCTGCTGTGAAAAATATTAAATCATAACCGATTAGGATTTTATTTCAATGGTGAAAATTTTTTTAGTAACGCTCTAAGTTTGTGTTACATAAAAAGAATTGTAAACCTTTTGGGCTAGCGCATGCAAGTATCGGTCATATATAATATCGATATGCACATTCAGTAATTTTTTTATGAAGATATCGGTATCGTATCAGTTTAAACTTCAGAATTAGTATCGTTATGGAAGTAACAGTGTCAATATAGAATTATTAGCGTATTCATAATACTGATATACATAATACAGTTAGTGGTAATTGGTACGTAAATATCTGTATCAGTACAGAAGAATTAATATCGTATCTGTATCAGTACAATTATGGAATATCCGTATAAGTATGGAATTATCAGTATCGGTACGTACAATTTATTGTGAAATTAGATTTTCACAAAACGAGAAGATTCTTGATTCGACCAATTGAATGAAAAGTCTTATTAACAGAATTATTGAACTAGGTTTTAGTTAGTTCTTTGATTCTTAGAGCGTGTAACAGAATAGATAATCTTAAATCGTTTCATAATTTAACCAAAATAGTTTTGGTTTTTGTAAAAGGTTAGAAAAATTCTTTAGTAACTCATGTGTTGCAGTAGGTGATTTCCATATATATTAATTAATTCTCGCTTTTGTGTTCCTTTGGATATTATATAAGTACTTCACTAAAAAAATAAAGCATGCACAATTAAAAGTCTCCATCAAGTTGGGAAATATGAAAAATATTAGTCGCGTTGGTTACCAATAAATTCAATGAATGCAATTTAAAATAAATTCAATATATTTGAAATGTGCGGCTACGAAAATGGCTGTCTGTTTGCAATCTTCTTTAATTATATATTTTTTTCACTTATACTAGTTTCAAAAACAGCATGTACCTGCTGTAAACAACCGTTGTGTTTTGTAGGTCGAATTTTTTTACACAACGCGTGAATCGGTTAAATCAATTCATGTCGTTTACTGTCAGAAAAGAATGAAAATCTTTCTTTAATTGCTGCATTGTAATCTTAAGGTAAAAGGAGGATACATTTTCTTGAGATTTTATTAATATTCTATTTCTATCAAAATTTAATTTGTAATTCTCCTTTTAAAATCGTGGAAAAGCTGAGGTCAGTCTTGTACAAATACATAACTTCGAGCGAAATTTAAATACAGTCATATGAAAGACAATTATGTGACTGTGCAACTGTGTTATAACCGCATTATTTATCTCGTCATTAACCTCATAATTTATTAGGGAAATCACGCAAAAAAGCCTACTTTGCAGACGTGTCGATTTCCACGCACTGTATCGTAATAAAGAGACCTCTGTCACGTTTCGCGTATTGTGGGGGTGTACGTATGTCGTTATTGGATAGTGTTATTGTATATAGTGTATTATAGGTAGTTTATTCATGATTTTAGATAGCATATTTATAGAGATGTACTAAACATATCTAAAAAATACCTCCCCGCTTCCTGATTTCTGAAACCACTGAACCTAACATTAGAAAAAGAAACAGGTTCTTTTTTTGAAACAGGTTGCTTAAATTGGGAAAGTTATAATGATGTGACCTACAGGCGGATAGACAGATAGGACTTTTTTTCGATCACTCAGGCTGTGCAATTTTTTTACAACAAGGTTTTATTAAAACATATTGAGTAAAGGATCAAAGACTGATAAACATTTATATGATGCAGATGGGCTATTAGCAAAAATCTTTGCTAATAGCCCACCAGATGCATGTAATACAATGAAACCTAGGTCGTGGTAAAGAACTGAAAGAAAGTAGAAATAATACTACATTACGTAGTTTCATTTAATTGTGATTAATGAATTTCTCAAAAAACGTTAATTTTGTTTTTAACGAGTTTCTCAAAAATTCGTGAATTTCTTAAAAAACTGTACAATCTAAAATCATTCCTGAAGTTTTTTTAAATGAAACTTCTTAGGCGGGGATTCGATAATCGATAAGTGAACGAGAATTGAGAGTAAAATTTTGAAGTCGCGTCACGTTTAGGCACATTTCGTTACATGAGAGAGAAGAAACATATGACGTAGAGAGAAAGTGAAAGAGAGCTATATATTCCGGCGCCACGGAAGTGGAACTCTCTCTCTCTCTCTCTCTCTCTCTCTCTATCACGTACAGTGCCGCACACGCAACGTTTTTTTGTCATGTTTTTGAGTTAAATTTTAAAATACTCTTTCCATGTCAAATAGTTTCTGAGAGAATCGGCTCAGAAACTGTTTGACATGAAAAACACATTTTACATGATCATTATAATATTATTTGATTACCGCTCACTACCATTATATTTTTTCTTTATATTACCACTCACGGGCATACGGATGCATGAGCGATCCTACAAAAGTTCCGTTTTTTTTCCTATTGAGGTACCGAAACCTAAAAAAATCTTCTCAGTGATTGCAAAAAAAGTATGTGGGGCATCAAATATAATTTATTGACATTTTGGTCATCACGTAAGAAACGAAATTATTTTATTTTGTGAATCCATGCATATAAAAAATATCTTGGCTTACTGACTAACTAACTGACTGATTCATCATCTCAGAGCCTAAACTATTAAAGCTAGATACATGAAATTTGGACAGTCCTCTTGGACGTTTCCTCTTATGAAGAGAACACCCACTAAAAGATGATTTTCAGAAATTCCACCCCTAAGCAGGTAAAAGAAGGATCAAATTTTCATGAAATCTCGTTATTTTTGAATTAGTCTGCTCATAATATGTAACTTATCTATTTTAGCATTTTTTGAAAACATCCCTTAAGTGGGTAAAATGGGGGCTGAAAATTTGTATGGGAGTAACGTTATTTTCCAAGGCAGATATATAAAATTTTATATTTAAGCTTCTGCTTAGAAATTATAACTTATATATTTTAAGGTTTTTTGGAAAATTATCCCTTAATGGGGTAAAATGAGGGATGAAAATTTGTGTGGGCGTCCCGTTATTTCCAAAGGCAGATGCATAAAATTTTATATTTAAACTTCTACTTGCAAATTATAACTTATCTATTTTGGTGTTTACGGAAAAATATCCCTTAAGAGAATAAAACGGGGATGAAAATTTTTACGTTAGTCCCGTTTTTCAAAAGTAGCTACATAAAATGTATATTTATGCTTCTGTTTAGAAATTATAACTTATCTTAAAAGTACCCCTTAAGGGGGTAAAATGAGGGACGCAAATGTTTATGGAAATCCCATTATTTTCGAAGGCTAACATATAACATTTTATATTTAAATTTCTGCTTAAAAATAACAATTTGTCTATTTTGGCGTTTTTGGGAAATTATCTCTTAAGGCGGTAAAATGGGGTATGTAAACTTGTGTGGGTGTCCAGTAATTTTCAAAGAGGGATACATACAATTTTATATTTAACCTCCTGCTTAGAAATTATGATTTATCTATTTCATCATTTTTTAAAAATTATTCGTTAATTGAGCAAAAAAGGATGTTAAAAATCGTATAGGAATCCTGTTGTTTTCGAAACATATGGAAAAAATGTTATTACTATACTTCTTATAAATCATAAGTTACAAATATTAGCGTTTTTTTTTAATTATCCGTTAAAGGGATAAAATGGAAGATTAAAATTTGCATGGGAGTCCTGTTATTTGAGTCGGGAGGTAGTTCGCCGGCCTAGACATAGAGGTGTCGTAGCCTTGTTGGAAAATCATACAGGGCGTTGTGTCACGGGGGTACGTCACTGAGTAAACGACACTAAGGCGGTCAAATCTGTTATAACAGACATCGTTGACGACTGTGAATTATTCTTTTTGAATATATTATGAGCGTCCTCTAATAAAAAAAACCCTTGCTATTTGAAATTCAAAATATTCAGAAATAAATTAAGTATTAACATTTTATTCGGTTTTTTTATTATAGTTTTATTGGGCACATTGTTCCTGAGTACTGGAAGTATGTAAAATTATTGACCATATTTCTGCAATTAATTCTATCAAATATGTGTAATACGATCCAATTGGAATCTAAAGAAAATGTTGTATTGAAATGAAAATGGTGTTTTTCTTGCAGTTGAAAGAATATAAATGTCAAGAGGAAATAGCATGTTTACGGTCCAAGGGATACTTCTTTATAAAAAAATTCAATTCTATATAAGGAGTGGAAAAAGAAAAATGAATTAGTAGTATTATAATGAATTATACTATTATATTAGCTTGTGGACGCAGTTTCACTCGCGTGAATTTCGATCCTGCAGCGTAGTGAGGTTTCTGGATTTATGGATTTATAGCCCGAACCTCTATACGTAAAGAAAGGTAAATACCTTTTTGATAGTTAAAATCTTAAAAATTTTATATTTAATCAACCCTCTAAATATCAAGGTAAAACCGAATATACAGACAGACAATATAATCTTATATTATATAGATTACTCATGCGGTTAAAGATGTTTTATTTAAAAAATGCTTACACCAAAAATAGAGTGAATATATTTATCGATCTCAGTTATCACTCTATCACAAACGTCTAATTGTTAATTTATTAATATAATGTCGAAAATTAAAAATTATTTCTTGCCTATTGTATTTTCATGATAGAGTATTTGATCATTTCTTTAGTTTACAAATAATAATTTCAGTAATTCACGAGGTCACGACTATTGAAAAACAAGTCACTAATTTAAAAAATGCAAATGAAAAGGTTTAAATTTAATATTTTAAAAAGGATGACAATACTGAATTGTGATGTCATTTTTAAAATGCTCATTGTATGTCCACACGAGTGAATGAAACAGCCCCATCCTAAATCTACCAATAAGTTTAAAACTCATAGCTCACTTATTTTTAAGCAATTTTTATAATTATTTCACTATAAATTTTTGATTGCATTATGTTTTCATGGCAGTTTACTAAAAACGACAAATTTATAATAGTACTACCCTATTGAGCAAATAGATAAATTATACTTACGAATGGTCGTGTTGGTGATATAAATATATATATATATATATATATATATATATATATATATATATATATATATATATATGTGTATATATATATATATATATATATATATATATATATATATACGTACCTTAATAGGTGCTAACTAATTTATCAAAACGGAATTGTTGTCTCTAAGTAAATTTATGTACATTTTATTTGCAAATTAACACCCATATTTTAACTAGTTTATTACAATGTTATAAAGTTCTTACTTTTTTTATATCTTAAAAAAAGAAAACGGAAAGAAGTCACTCACATATCCGTCCACCTGCCTGTCGGGCACATAACATGTTATGTAGAAACTTTAAATCGACATTGTGGTAAAACATATCAACTTTCATATATTTCAATAACCGTATAAAACAATAAAACAAAACACAAAAATATTTAAGAGAGAACAATAAAGTAGTCAACTATCATGTGTATCAACCGAAAGTGTATCAACTGAAAAAAGGAAGTTTTCTTTTATAATTTTAAGTAAGATAATTCTAGAGACGTTGATGAAAATTTCCACGCCGTTTTTTATAGAAAATTGAAATTAGTGAAATAGCAATTAAAGTATATAAATCCGCATACATTTAAACAGTTAGGATTCAATAATGTCTACGAAAATATCTTAGAAGGAGCAAACGAAAAAATCGAATATTTTCTTCATTTTGGTTATAAATTGAAAGAACAAATTATAAAGATTTCAAAAGTAGTTTTTTTGAAAAACTTACAATATTTTCAAACTTGATAAAGATAAACTATACAATATATTTACACGATAGAAAATAATATGAATAATTGTATATAGTTTAATAAAAATATTATGCACACTTTTTATTTATGCGACTCGGAATTTCGAAATATATTAGCAAAATTAAAACAATATTCGATTGTGACATTACGATTAAACTTACTTAATGGAAAACGTTACCAAAATCTCGAATAATATGGCAAAGCGCCTGACACGATAACCATGTTTATTCAGAAGTGAATATTATATCCACTAAATACCGGCATTAGTGCAGCTTCCCTTTCTCCTCTCCCAGGTGCATAGACTTCATATTGTATTCATATTCTTTCATTCCCTAGTTGGCATCCAAACTTCCGTTACATAGTTTGTCATCAAAATAATAGCATGACCATTTTCTAATATACAAAGAGATTGAAAAATAAAAAAAATTATCTCTAAAATGATTTTTTAATATCGAGCCATGATAAGAAGAAGATAAAACCTATAGCTGATTTTCAGATCGCTCAGATATTATTCCATTTACAACAAACTATGCCTATTAATAATTAGGTCGGACCTCAAGCTCCAATTGTTAAGATAAGACGCGACTTCGTGCAAAGTTCAATATTCGACGGGCGTTTTATTGCCTGTCGTTTAGATAAATTGTTGATCTTTTGCGAGCCCCCACCGCCCGGTTGAGACCAGAATATTTCAATGGTAAAGAGTATTAAAGGAATTGATCTTGGAATAATAATGTGCGCTTTGACTAAAAAATTAATTTACATATCACCTCCAGACAATTTATAAACTTCTGAATGAATGTAATAAAAAATGAATGTCTGTCGATACATTTGTATTTGTAACATTTTCAGGGCTCTGTACTTCAAAAAGAAAAACAGAACCCTTATAAGATCAGTTACATGTTTATTTATCTGTTTATTAAAGCCGTTTTCAACTCTTTTCGAATACAAATAAAACTTTTGAGGTTTGGTTGTGACCTTGGATAAGCGAATGACAATAGAACTTTTAATAAAACATTAAACAAATATAACTTTAACATCCTTTGTTGTACTGTGTATTGAAGAACTAACTCTTGATGTCAAACATGGTAAAATACCACACGAGAATGTTGTGGAATAAACTAAATTACAAATAATAACGGTTTAAATTCGGCAAATATGTTAAATGGTAAACTTTAACGAATTGCGACGTTTCGATGTAACTAAGCGGACGAAATCTCGTAAAGTCTGTCGACCGAGTCGCCGATCATACGCGACGCCAGTCACAACAAATTTCATGACAAATTCATAATAAACTACTGGAAACGCCAGCGAAATTTGCATGCAAAACATACGCAAACGCAATTTTTCTCCATAGTTTACTTGAGAAAGAAAACGGTGGGTAAGCGAAAATATTTGAAAGATCCTTCAACGACAATAAATAAAGCGAAAGGTTCGTCGGGGGAAATCAAGGGAGGATCACCGCTGAGGAATGTTTCGACATCAGCCGGTCGCGTCGTGGTGGTTTGATCTCCGACTGCGCAAAGGGTTTCAACTATACATATGTTAACTAGGCTCTTTCAATATCTGAAACTATCGTTTACGTCCATGTTAAACAACCATAGATATTTAGCGCATATTTATTTTATTTATTTATTTATGGACTTTTATGTATAGTCTATATGGCGGACTTATTGC
Organism: Druceiella hillmani; assembly: GCA_039881145.1. Taxonomy (NCBI): domain Eukaryota; kingdom Metazoa; phylum Arthropoda; class Insecta; order Lepidoptera; family Hepialidae; genus Druceiella; species Druceiella hillmani. The sequence goes on along the minus strand of JAYKKI010000098.1, from coordinate 1,205,669 downwards.
TACATGAGCAATCTCTTCCAGTCAACCATAACAATTTGTATTGAAATTTAGTTGGTTTTCACTCGATCTTTGAAAATATTTAGAGACGTGATTTTCCTGATGTCAGGATCCAGGTGATTCCAAATTTTTGCTGCTTGGACAGTAAAGGATTTTTCGTAAGTGGTAGAGGTATGTTTAGGAATAAGTAGGGTGTGTGAACTTTCAGATCGCAGCCCAAGGCCGTGAGCAGACAAATCTTTAAATTTGCCACTAAGATAATTTGGGCTATGAGGATTTCTTAATATGTTAAAAAAAAGTGTAAGTATGTGAAGTAAATTTTGAAGACGTTCCAACTTGCACAAATATTCTTCATAAAGATCAGGATAGCACACGTCTCCATAATCGATTAATGATAATAAAAGATTGACAAAGGTAGATTTTAGTTTTAGTCGGTAGAAAATGTTTACGACGTTTCAAAGAGTGTATCCTGTTGAAAACACGACGACTAACATCATTTACTTGAGGCCTCCAATTAAGATTTTGATCGATCAGTAGGCCCAGGTTTTTAACAGTTGACGTGTATGGTATTATTGTACTATTTAGTACTAATTTCGGTAAACTAGATAGGTTTACTTTAGAAGTCAGTCTTTGACTACCGATGATGATAGCTTGTGACTTATTTGGGTTAACCAAAAGACCCATTTCATGAGCCCACTGACCAATTGAAGCAAGATCTCTATTAAGGATGTCGATGGTTTTTGATAAGGAATGGAGGTTCGAGTGTGCATAGATTTGTAGGTCATCAGCATAGAGATGATAATTGCTAGAAATGTTTTTAACAACATCATCAATAAATACTAAGAAGAGGAGAGGAGATAGAACTCCACCTTGAGGTACACCAGCTGTAAGATCAGTCCACTCAGAAAACATATCTGACAACTTAACACATTGCCTGCGTCCATAAAGATATGAACTAAACCACTCAAGTAAATGTTGGGATATATTAAGATATTTCAAGCGGGCAAGAAGGATATCGAAGTCAACAGAGTTGAACGCACTGCTGAAATTAAGAAGCACAAGGACAGTGACTTGTGTATTATCCATAGCCAAGCGTATATCATCAGTAACCTTAACAAGGGCAGTTGAGGTACTGTGGCCAGCTTTGAAGCCAGATTGAAGTGGATTTAGAGACTTATGAGCGTTGAAGAAAGTGAAAAGTTGACCATGAACAATACGTTCAAAGACTAGATAGAAGCGGTAATATAGATACGGGCCGAAAATCCTTGGGTTGCGTAGGTAATAACATTTTAGGTACGGGCACAATATAGGCTTTTTTCCATTCCAAAGGGAAGACAGCAGCTATCAAAGAGGTATTATAAATATCAGCGATGACCGTAGCCACGATATCTATTATTGGTTTTAGAGCACTAATATTTAAGCCATCAAATCCCATCGATTTCAATTTTATCGCAAGAAGATTAGCTTTAACTTTGGACTCACAGGTATCCCTTAGCGTAAATTGATGTTCATTAGAAATGGATGAAGACGAGATACCATTCATAGTTGCAGACTTAACAAATGGTTCAAGTACCGTGGGTGGCGTAGAAAAATGTGAATTTAATTGTGGTAAAAGATTTTCCAATGCCTAGAGTACCCAAAAACTTCCAAATATTATTAGGAGTACAATCACGTAATGATGCAAAAATATAGTATTTTTTGGCATTTCGGCACATTTGCGAACATTCATTTCTAAGGTCTTTAAAATTCACCCAGTGATTTGGGCTGGGATCAGTCTTATACTTAGTTTTAACGTGATCGCGTTTGGCCATCATTTTTCTAATAGAAACGTTTAGCCAAGGCGCAGCTCTCCGCTTAATTTTGACGAGTTTTAGGACAGCATGTTTATCGAGCAGTTTAGTAATACAACTATTGAAAACAGTGAGTTTTTCATCAACAGAGTGATTCACCGTAATTGTATCCCAATTAATGGATATGGCATCCTCAAGAAAAGATGGTAGGTCAATACGACTAAAGTCATGGAGGAAGATGCTCTTTGAAGAGGCTTTTGGGGCTACTTAATTTATAGGAAATATGAAGGAGATCATGATGGGATAGACCAGGCGCTGGAAGTTGACCGTAGAAGGATACATTTTTAGGGCAGGTTACTAGGATGAGAAGGAAAAGGAAGTGACAGTTATCGGCATGAAATATAGCAAAGAATGGGAGAATGGTGAGGTTACCAGCCTTGACAATGTCATAAAGCTTTCCGCTTCTAGTGTTATGCTTGTAAAGGCAAGTATTAAAATCACCCAAAATCAATGAATGGGGGTATAATGGTAGGTAGTGATCAACTATACTTTCAAAATCACCGAAATACGAAACATCAGAAGGAGAATATACGACACCAAGTACTAACTTGGCTTGAAAAAAAGTTACTTCGACAAATAAGTATTCCATTATGAGCGTGCAGTCAGTGGAAGATTTTGCGATAATTTTGAAGTGTAGGTCAGCCCGACGATATATAGCAACACCACCACCACGTCTAGAAGTACGATCGTTATGTATTAAAACATAACCTGACAGTAAGTACAAATTTGATGGAAGTGAAGCTTTGAGCCAGTTCTCACTAACAAGACATGCGTGAAGGTTCAGATTTTCAAAATAATTAATGAAATCTGAATAATGGCACGGAATACTCCGGGCGTTGATGTGGCAGAAATTAAGATCTGGTTGTGAGGAGATAAAAGCAGATTGAAGTATATTATGTATAGAAGAATTATTGGAAGCGTCGAAAAATGTATCGTCAGGTGAAGAATCGAGCGAATCGTTGGAAGAAAAGGAATGAAAGGAATTTGAGGAAGATGTGGACGACAAGTCAATACATTATAAAGTTATATTAATATAATATTAACCAGTAACAGAAAAGAAAACCAGAAACAAATGACATACAAAACAACAAAAATTTTTTTAAAAAATATGTATAAAAATAAAAAAACAAAAAAAAATAACACAGCTAACATAATGTAACAAGTAAATACAAACACCTAAAATTGAGAATTTTAATTACATTTGATATAACCAATAATACTAAAAAAGAGAATAAAAAAAAATAAATATTTATAAACATGGCAAAGATAAAATGCAAGAGTTTGTGATCTATGCCCGCAGACCATAAATTACAAACGGCACGGCAATAGACACAGCGTCTGCTCACACAATGCGTAAACAATACACTCGCACCCGGAGTGCAGTTAACCTTAATTACATACGTAAATAAATTATGATCTGAGTGATATGTGAGAATAAATATATAAAAACTTAAAAATAAAATAAAGGTGAATAGAATATACTAATTTAAATTGAAACTTTAGGTATTACATAGATCGTACCTGCGATTAAGTTTTGCGACAATCTTAAAAATAAAATTTGTGCCTTTATTTTACTTTGTGCGACGTTCGCTGCTATTAGTGATTTTGAAAGTCAATAATCTATTTTTGGCCTTTTCTGATTGTTGAGGACGTGTAATAATTTCCTTACACCCGTCCGGAAACATTACAACAATTTTCCCGTCGCGCGTCCAGCAGTTATTGACCTTGAAAATGGATCGTATGAGCGATTCCGTTATGAGTATGCGGGTTCCTTTTAATGATTTTTTAAGCGACCAAACTTTATACCGGTCATCTCGGCAAACAAAGTTTACAAATATAGGCCTAGGAGTCTTACGCTGCAAATTAACCACAGTGTCAACGTAAAATATTTATAGCATAGTGTGCTATAAATATTTTACGTTGATTTTCGGTAATGAATTACGTATATATTAAGTTCAATATTCAGAAATAAAAATGTATTTTGAATAAAGCAAACTTACACCAGTCATGATATTTAAATACTTTAATATGGCTATAAAAAATATGATCGAGGTTGAATATTAAATTTGTTTAAATTAATTTAAATAAGTTTATAAAGTTCATGCTGTGCTGAATTTAAATTAATTTGCTACGAAACTTTCATTCTGGTCCTAAATTCAGTTTGCTTGAAGTTTGAATACTGAATTGCTCTCACCAGTTTTGTACGCGTTTCTGAAACGTTTAAGAGGTAACTAGAGCTTTTTATATCATATTTGAATCACAATGAGAGTTAAGAAAATATAGTAACCGACCAATAATTTAAGTCCAGCTTGTTATGGTAATCGATGCATAAACCCTAAAAGACATAAAAAAGCGAGAAAACTAGAAGTGTGTGTATGTACGCGTACGCGTGTATGCATATATGTATTCATTTAAACTAATGAAAAAAAACAATTTATGCAAAAGTATTGACTATTTCCCCGACTTTCTTGGTGTAGAATCAAAAATATTGTCCACATAATAAATGCACATACTAATTTAGGTCTACAAAGTATTATCCCAAATTCTTTGCAAACAACACTTTTGGCTCTTTTGTATCTTGCCTAGATTACAAGCCTCATCGGTAAGCTTATTTTTGAGCAAACTACGTCGAACTGCCCATGTGTGAAGCAGTTTTTACTCTTCCCACAAGTCCCCACTGATCGAACCTGCACTAACAAAGGTATAAGTAACAACTAGCTAAGATAAATAACGTATTTGAAATGTAAAAAACTTTTTATCACTTTTCCACTAATACGGATGAAATGTAAAACACTTGCCAACTTTATCTAAGAGACCTTTGTGCGGAATTTTGAATTTCCAATTCTTTCAGTTAGAATAGAACGATTAAATCTGTAATAAAGATATTTATCTCTTTAGAAAACCTTAGGAGCAAAATTTTCCTAAACACCCTTTATTAGTAATTGCCTACGTTACATACGGGATATATGTGTAAAATTGTACATTTCCATTTATAAAAAAACAAAATTCTGGTTACTTGTTGTACAAACAAGAAAACCTGTTAAGCATGGTAGAACTCACACCACTAAGGTTTCTTTATATTTGAACACGTATAAACATTTCATATTATATAGAGTAGATATAATATATACATAGTATTTTGGTACATATAGTATATACATATATATGGTAAATATATTTTTCTTAAACTATTTACAAATATTAATAATATTAAATACGTTATCTAATATATATTTCACAGGCATCGTTTAGAATCATAATTTATAATAGTAATGCTATTTTTAAAGATTCGTAGCCCCAAAGTAGAAAACGAATCCCTCTAAGATCATTTAGTTGTCAGCTTGTCAGCCATAGCTGTTTTTAACTCACTTCAGAAAAGGAGGAGAATCTCGATTCCACTGCATTTTTTGTGATAATTCTTTTTATTTGAAAAGATATACTTCCAGAGTGGTCTTATGAAAATTTGGTCGGAAACTGACCACGGAAATTGATAATACACAATAAAATTCCTGAACACGTAAACAAGTTTGGGTGTTATATATATATATATATATATATATTTATATATATATATATATATATATATATATATATATATATATATATGTATATATATATATTGTAATGTAAGTATTGTGCAAATACATACAAATGCATAGTGACTGAACATTAGTGCCTGGTAACGTTAGTAAGTAACTAAATATATACAGGTATATACAAAGACATATAATAAATAAAATATTAATAGGGAGGTAAGTAGGTATGTACGGATATATACAAATCGTGAAATAACAATGATATTAGTATGCAGGTATATAGTATGCACAAGGGTATACAGGCTGAAAGCACTGACTGCGGTAAAATCCAAAGATGGAATGTAATTTATATATATATATATATATATATATATATATATATATATATATGTATATATGTATAATATATACATGTAAGTAAGTTGTTTTCCCATACATGTACGTATGTGGAAATATATGCACATATTTAAATTCATTAAATGCCGCAAATATCTGTTTAAATTTCAATAAATGAGATATTGTTGATATTTAATTTTTCGTACATACATAGGCATTAGAAACGGAAAAATAAAAAGTTCTCATAAACAATTTAGCGAACTTCAAATAACCACCGAACAAGAAGCGCACTGAAACGTATAAAATAATGAAAATACGAGTACTTATTTAAGAATTTTACGGTAAAGTATCGGTACCGAACACGAATAAATTTTCAAAATACTGCTACTACCAAATATTTTTCGAGTCAATGCCAAGTGAAATGTACCACTTATTTGTTTATATATATCCATATACATATACATGTACGTAGATGAGAGAGAAGCTTCTACATAGCATCGCAGCCTATCATCTTTATGCGCTCTAATCTCAGAAACAACTGAATGAAATTTATTTCGGTTTTCCATAGTGGAGATTGATTCCCGACAGAGGTTTATACGTATAATTTATAAAGCATTATATAAATAAGCTGACCTTTGGAGATTTTTGACAAAAAGAGGTGCAAAAAATTAATCAACTGGATATTACTTGCCAAGCACTAGGAGTATCATCAAAGATACCTGAAAATAATATACAGCAATATTATTCTCCTCAATTAGTTCTAGAAAGAAATCAGTGATCTATCTTTTAATTGCATGCCATCTTAGCGAAATTTACGATTTGTCAGAACATTAAAAATCGAAGAGAAGAAAACATTAAAAACGTGTTCAGTAATTTTTTCAGCGAAAAAATATGAATCTTTGTCAATTTAGATATTTGCGTAACTTGGTATCTAAAGGAGGTAAATACTGTTCCTCACGTCAGATTACTTGAACCAAAAAGTCAGATATTATGATAATGTCTTTGTCATGAGCAGAGGGAATACCTTTCACTACATAGTATCATACAATGTCCTTCATTCCGTCTGTTTGTGCGGGCTAATGTCAGTAGCTATTGAAAAGTTTTCGCTTCAGTTTTCACTGATGGATAAATTTGTACCCAAGCTACATTTGAGTATATAACTGATTAATATTTTGATAATAAGCCGACCTTCGACGTTGAAGGTAAAAAAAACCAGAGGTTTCTTGGCATGTGACGTATATTTCGCTAGAAATATATGGCAGATTATTCGTCTGAAATACTTGTATAGAAACTGTATACTGTGTATTAAAGTTACCCTATACTATAGAAGAATAGGTCATTATGAAGACCTCAATTAGAGAGAACGTTTAGGTGGACAAAATGAAACCAATTCACTAAGTTATTCGTTTTAACCATTAAATTTATATGAAAATTACCCACAATTAAATGAAACTACGTAATGTAATATTGTTTCTACTTTCTTTGAGTTCTTTACTACGACCTAGGTTTCGTTGTATTACAACATCATCAGTTGGGCTATTAGCAAAGATATATAAACTAAAAATAATATATAGAAACTAAAAATAACACTACATCAGGTAATTTAATTTAATTGTGAATAATTCATTTCTACAAAATTAACGCCAAATATATTCAATATATGAAAATTACCATTTAGATCTATCTATTTGTGTGAATAGTTAAAATTATAAAAGAACGTTTTTGAATAAGCTTAACGAGATATGTATATTTTATATATATATATATATATATATATATATATATATATATATACACGTGTGTGTGTCTTTGTGTTTTCAGATTTCAGACGTTTTAAGCCATCATAGGCGAATATTTTTTGCTACGAAGACGTATTAAAACAACACTAATAAATATTTCCGACAGACAAAAGCTTTCAATAAAAAAATTCACGTCCGCGTAAAATATATGCGAGAGAGGCTGTATAAAAGTACGCACCTATTATTCTTAAAGGTTATTTTTGCATCAAACCAAAGTAGAAAATGTTAAGGAACTATATGGAAATACTCTGCAATTTCTGAAAAAAATCTGTCAAATTACGTTTCATATGAAGTTCCATATGAAGTCCTAAATAAGTGGGTACAACATTTTTAATAAAGTACATCTGGCCCAAATTTAAAAACTATAGAAAAGATCAGATGTTTACTTAGAAAGGAAAACTTTGTGAGGAACGTCACAGAGGAGTAAATCCAAAGCATCTCACCTGAACGGAATACTATACTAAAGTCATCTATTAGCTACTTCGTTTAAGTTGGTATTTACAACAATATTCTCATAGAGCAATTATGACTTTACAACAGTAAGTATTATCATTAATATTTTGGAAATACAAACAAATATTATCGTCCATTACAAAATTTATGCAATATCGTGATATGTGCCATTTATTTAACTATCATGTAAAAATATAATTTATACAAAAAAATAACATTATAATATTGTATAACCCTCCGTATTAATTATATTGATATTCTTCTTCTACTGAAATATAATTATTTAAAAAAGTATTTTTGAATTAACCATTCGAATCACACGTATTTGAGATAATTACTTATTTATTTATGTACAAGAATTACTGACGCTGTATCTTTTGATAAAGGCCAATTTTGAAATAACGAAATAGATCCAAGAGTAGAATAGAAAATAATTTTTAAACATAAAAGTTCACAATTAATTTTATTATGCTGTTAATACGATTATAACGAATCTTTCCAATAGAGATAGACTTTTTCCAAAAGAGAAAACTGTTTTGTTGATCTCTTTGAGATTCGTCATTCGTTCTTACATTATTTTGTTACATCAGTAACAGTTTACTTATCAGGGTTAAAAACCAGTAAATTTAGAGGTTTTCCCCGGCTGGAGTTGCAGATGTTACTACATCTTACGAAATCCTAAATTTTCGAGAATTGAAGATAGTCTATTTCAGTCTAAAATAATGTAGCTTTCTATCAGTGAAATAATTTTTGGAATTAGTCTCATTGTTCTTGGATTTACATTTTAAATATAAACGAAAAAAAATTAATTATTTATTTATTACATATGGGGAAAAATAAATGCAAGTCATCACATTATAACAATATATGAGGCAAACTTGTATCCTAATATTCCCACATCCAGACACTAATCTACCTAGAGTTTTGATACATATAAAAATTGATTAAAAAAAAAGGTTATAATAATTCTATACAAAATAATAATGATAATTTAAGAACATCAGCAAATGGATTAAAAATTTACAAAAAAATAATTGAATAGAATTGAGTAATATGTAATGGCAACAAGTGTTGAAAACATAAGTAATAATTTACATGTTAATTATAAAAGAAAATAAGGAACAGAAAATTAACTTTAATCACTTTTTCGCGTGATAATTACATTAATAATTATAATAACAATAATGATATACAAAATAACAGAAATAATTTAAGTTTACAAATAAAAAAAAATTAATAATAGTCATTATAATAATAGAATAGGGTTAGTTCAGTTGGTGTTGGTAATACTTTTAATTACTATTAATTAATCAAAATGAAATTATAATAGAATTTTTATTTGCACAGTGTGATCGAAAGACCACACACACTCTTAGTTTTATTGATTTTTGTAATGTGATACTTTAAAAATTTTATTAAATTTCTTTTCATGTATTCACAATCGGTTGTAGTAGCGATTAAAAGTAAATATATTCCTATAGTAAGTACGTTATCTTAATTATTATTTGGTTTTCTTTAATTGATGACATGGGACGTAGCTGGAAAATAATATTTACACTTTCATAATAATCTGTAGACAAGACGAATAAAGAGCTAGAACCGGCTGTCCACACTTTTAAAATATCGGACGAAAGATCCTTCATAAGTCAACGAGTACGACATTAGCCAGCTAGTCCGAACATTAACTACTGCTGTTGCTTCAAAGTTAATTACTCGTGGACTAAACGCCAGTTTCCGAGAACAATTTGCGCTCCTGTTTAATTAGTAAAGTTTCTTTTCCATAGAAACAGCTGTGTTACTCGCGATCGTGCTCCGACTTGAATAAGTGGCCGAGCAAAAAATTGTAATAATCCTGAGAACTCCGCCTTTTTTGCGCCTTAATTAAAAAGCTTAACAATTATAATGGGCCAAAATGCAAATATACTTTTGTTTTCGCCATCATAAATCCCTCAATGGGCATTTAAGAACTGATTCAGTTCGTGCTGTCGCTTGATATCGCGGAGTTACGGACTTTTTTTATCAAGAATAACAAAGTAAGTGCTGTTTAAATTTTACACAAGTTTTAATTAATGTCCAAGGAGGTATGCGAAAATATTTTCGTGAAAAAGAAATTGTCAAATTTGTCACAAATTGATAAAAGATTAGTTAATATTTAATTTTATTTAAAATAACGAGCTTTAATTTTATTTTAAGTAACATTTACTAAATTAATTAACAGATTACTGCTCCATTAATTGATAGTTACCTTTTTCTTTAAATAAGCAACGTATCGTTTTAAATTCTCCGCTTGATGGCAGCATTCATTTTATTTTTAATATTTGATGTTACCTATATAAGATGTTATGTTTCTATATCTATATTACTTACAACAGTATCATAACTTTCCATTAAACTCTAGGGCACACTCACTGATGCGTTAAGATATGTAACGTGTTAAAATCGAAACTTTACCCACGCGAAGAGCGGGCAAAATTGTTAGACATTTTAATAAACCTATAAATGAATATTTCGTTTGACATAAATATAAGAAATATCGACTAACCTTGAATTGCACACAATTGCTATAGGGAGCTTAATGTAAGTTATGTAAATAATTAAAAAGATAACAAAGATTAAATTCGTGTTAAATGGCCGGTCACCTTATATGAATGAGCGCAACACTTTGTGGACACCCTACTAAATTTGACTAAGAGATAAAATAATTTATTTATACATTACAAACTTTAATTATTTTACATATTCAAATATGCATCTGGCAGATTCATTGCTACTTTAGTAATTTTTCTGGTAATCCATAATGTTAAATTAAAAAAAAATTTCATATATTTGTATGTAAAAGATGTCTATGAACCTATGCTATTTAGAGTCTACTAATCATAATACGTGCTTCTTAAAGAGAAAAAACCGTTAAAACAAGAAAAAATCATTACAAACCTTATATTGTCTTGACTGAGAATTGAGGAACAAAGTAAAACTGAAGATGGACATTTTCAGACGGCCTTTAAAAATATATACAGATGGCGAATCGCTGGTGCAAGGATCTAGCCGATTACAAAGTGCTAGGGTTTAGACAAAGAGGACCTTTTCATAAAAACTGCTTGCAGATTTAGCAAAAAGGAGATTTTCAAAGTGTAGCCCCAGATTGTGAGCATACAAGCAACTGAATCTGCTTCTAAGGTATGTTAGTTAATTTTAATGGTTCAAAATATTATGAAGAGTTTCAAAATATTATTACCTGTATAAAAATCTTTCCATTACGCAACAGATTATATGTATTTCTTTGGATTATTTTATAAATATTTACTGTAATATTTTTTCGATGTCGGAATACAATTAATTCTTACTAGTTTTAGAGTACATTAGTGATATAAGAAATTCTTATGATTTCACGAGTAATATAACGAAATAAACTGGCGAAGATAACATGACCGTGCGTACCTACATACAGTGGTTGGATATCTTCGGCTGTTTCCGCCTTATTTTTTTTTGTTTTACGAGCATTATTTAAACACATGTGTTCAGATTGTGTATCGGTTACAATATTTGTTTGGCTCAAATTAATTTTGTACCCACTTTCAGTCAACCAATTTAGCTGAAAATTTCACATGATCTCCATGATCTGATGATGATAATACCAAAAAATGGCTGTCAGAACATCGACAAACAGCATACTTGTCCTGTTTGGGCAGTTTGATAAGACTTTCGGTTCATTCCAGGCTCGGTAAGACTTTGAATCTTGTGTTTACGAAATATGGTAAAATATCACACAGACCCTATACAAGATCTGAACTACAGATTTTGTGGATAAATTCTCCGTACAAGATAACTATTTAAAAATATTACAAGCACTTGTTTAGCCACTGTACCTCATAAATGATCACAAATTAAACCTATAGTTCACATTTCTCCTTAATAATGCCGACAGCATTATGTTGGCATTGCTAAAGATAACAGTTGTTAGAAGCGTTAAATACCAGACGCTCAAAAGATAACAGTTGTTAGAAGAGTTAAATACTAGGCGCTCAAAAGGTTCTATAGAATCTCGCATTATGAAAAGACTTATGAAAAGGTTTTTAAAGACATACGCAGATGTTGTAGGATTATTTTTCAATATTTCCACGCATAGTAGTTATTGAGATATTTATGATAATATATATGTCCCCCCTATTTAATCGTATTAGTTCGTATTAATTATTTATTATGCTAGGAAAACCGTATTAGTGATGACTTATGCAATAAAACAATTTCACTTGAAAGGAGGTAGGGAATCCTCCATGCGTAATCCAGACTTGCGCTTGGGCGATTTTAATATTTATTGACTTAAATAGTATAAGTGCCTATTCTAGTTAAATTCCATTACAATCACCCTTAAACTGAAAGAGTAATGATGCTGAAGTATAAAGATCATGATGAGACAGACATGACGAATTTGTTCCGTTTTATCACAACTTGACTACGGAACCTTAAAAATGACGGCAACCGTAATACCAATGCGTAATCAATATGCTCAAGTACCGTTACACATATAACGTATCATATAATTAAAAATAGTACCAGAGAGGTTTCGCTCTCTTCTCACTCGGACTATTATTAAAATAAAAACTAACAAACACCATAAATCCTTTCCGTTCCGTTTATTAGTTAAACAAGTGAAGGACAGTAGGAAGCAGAGACAAAGGGAAAGACCATCCGTACAAAACGAAAACAGAGAATGTTCGGCGAACACAAAAAAGGGTTTTATAAACTACTTTACATATAATTTTAAAATCAATAGACTTCTATTTTCATATTTAACCAATAGTTTTAAAAAATTGATCACCGAAATCGGTTAAAGATCGCGACCGGCAGCACGTCCTCATACGTACACGGACGGAAACCCAAACTATTTTTCAAGGACAAATTTCGACAATACCAAATGCTTTAAAATTTAAAAAAAACGTATTATTTTTAAAAGAAAGCTTTCTGTCTGTAAAACTTTACTAAAAGATGATTACTTGTGAAATTATACATACACGGACAGAGTACATCCGTACACGGACAGAGACGCAAATTATTTTTCGAGGGCAAACTTAGACAATAAAAAATGCTTCAAAAAGTTTAAAAATTGTATTATTTTTAAAAAAGCTTTCGTTCTGTGAAGCTTTACTAAAAGATGATTACTTGTGAAATTCACTTATAAATTCATTACTTGTGAATTCAATGCTAGGCTGGCACGCTAGACGAGAACGAAGTATACATCTGGAAGTGTGCAATAATGTAGCACCAGGATGTTTAACTCTCTTCCCATTCCTACAGAGTTATATCCGTCTGTGCCAAAAGAAAAGAGTGAAAATAAGAAATGAACAAATTCAAGGAATTTTTCTTTATTTTCTTCAAAATAAGTGAGTGAGTTTACTCATAAGGAGTATAATATTTGCAAAGTAAACAAAAAGTGTACTGTAAGCACAATCTCGCAGGTGTCAATCTTGTCCAACGTATCTTGCCTACGCCGCTACTAGGTTCATTTTTTGTAGAGAAATATCGGTAGTAAATGTACACATGTTTGTGTAAAGTTTTAGTAAAAGTATATATGTTTATACTCATAGTAAATACAGATAGTAAGGTAGGTGTGTATGTACATACGTACATAATATGGACGAGTGGGGTAAAGCTTTTGGCAAATACGTCGGAGATACCAATAAAATATTTGTTTACGCTCTTTTGCAGAATGCAATACGGGTGGATCAATTCTCCGGGCGACGGCGTTTTTTAAGATTCGCCGTATAGCACTCTTCATATTTTACAGTACCGCCACGGACGTAGCCTGTTAAAATTTCGATTGTCTCATACGACAGGCGGCGGGAGCCACTTTGTAAATTATTGTAATTTACGTCTCCCGCGATGCTCATCTGAGCTCCGACTCCTCGGTGATTATTCATATTGAGTCGTGAAAATTAATATGTCTATTTTATGTGACGAAGGAACCGTTGCGACATTTACTAAATGACAATGCAATGACACATTTCCAACAATAAGCAAGTCACTGAATAATTAAAGCTTCTTAGAATAACATTGTGGTGCTGTTGCGTTTCTCATGTTGGAGCATCCACATGTATACACCTAAAATTCTGTGCCTGTCACTTCATATGCCTGTGTATGTGTTCTACATCTCCTTCTTTTATCTCAATATATTTAAATACAATTTTATACAAAAGTGGTTAATAAACCAAATACAAGAGGTAACCCTGAAAGTTTTTTGAATATCAAAATCTCTCAAAAGTCTTTTCGAAAACACTCGCCACTTCTTCGCAGTCAGAAATTAAATACGTTGCAGATTTTAACGTGAACCACACTGCATTGATGTTATATTCATTTGTTGCCGTTGAGGAACATAACTGAAATCGGTACGACCACGCTTGATTTTGTTAAACAAATAATAAACAGTAACGCGGGATAGGGTTTTATTCTAAAAGGCTAATCAAAGTCGGTCATAACTTTGTTTTTGACTGAGACCACATTAAAAGTCATACAAAATTTTATGGTGTCAAGTTCATTTAATAATTTTTAAATTTCCGCCAATTTAGAAAAACAAATGGCAAACTCGAGCAAAGTACTTCAATATTATACTTTTTTTTCAAATCTGAATTTTTAATTTTATAGCCGTTATCACAATAGAGTTCTAAAAATTTTCCATTCTACCCTCGTACGGTTATCTAATATCCTTTTAACTTTAAATAAAAAGAAAATTGTAATCTATGCCCTTCTAAATACAATAATACAAATATTATTTTTCTAATTTGATATTAGTTAAATTTCATTATATTTTAATCTAAAATTGGTACTTATTTTATTATGAAAATAAAAATAAAGCCACACTCATTTCATTGTAAATATTTTGTAGTATTCAGATTATAAGAGCATTCCTCTAGAAACACCTACAATATGAACATAAGATTATTTGTACTAGGCTTACTCAATTTCGATGATACAAAGTATCTAATATTTATGTGATATCCAAAATATTTCTTCTAAATCATTTCCTACATAAAATATGTTTTAAAAAGCAGGTACTAAAAAGTAACAAATATTTAATTCAAAAGTTCTAAGTTACGTATTATTGAAGTCGCACCAGCACTGTTGACCAACTAAAACAAATTTATAAATTAATTTAATTCATAATATAAATTTAATTACCTTGACTTCAAATGTACTCACAATACAAAACAGATCCATAAAAGGCGTATTTATAATCTAAAATTTTACATTTGTTTAAGCTGATCAGCAATACTGGCACCGACTTCAAAAATAAGTAACTTAGTTATTTATCGCGAATAAGGAGATACCTATTTTGAATTAATTATTTTTTACATTTTAATACCTGTTTTTTTGAGGATGTTTTTTTAAAAATTATTTTATTTTAGAATTTTTAGTAATTAATAATATTAATCATCACACTGTAACTAACTTTCAATTATTTTATTCGTAGAATGTTAAATATATACTACATGGGCAAAAGCCAATATACACACACACATACACACACACACACACACACACACACACACACACACACACACACACACACATATGTGTATATATATGTGTATATATATATATATATATATATACATATATATATATATATATATATATATATATATATATATATATATATTTATATATACAATTTCCGCTTTGTCTAAAGTTGGTTAACAACACATAGAAATGAAGCGGTAATAGTAGCACTTACCTGTTAGCGGTTGATCATTTCGTTATTCATATCCGAAGTCCAATATCAGATTTTGCAACGTACCAGCTACCACTTGAGGAGTTCCATTCTCCATAACCGAAATCCAAAATTAGATTGTGCAAAGTAATAATAAAGTAACTAGTAACCAGTAGCAAATAAAATAAATCACTACCTTCCATTAATGAGTGGTTTACTACCATCCTTTAATGAGTTGTATTATTCATCCTGAGAACTCATCATTAGACCCTGACTCGGTTGATGGTGCAGTTATTTTGCAAAGTAAAAACCACTAATAATAAATATATTGAATTACGTTTGATTTACTACTACCCTATGAGGAGTATAATCATATAATCATAACGCATCAGCATACTCTGACAAGGTCAATGGTGTAATTATTTTGCAAGTTAATAGCTACCAGTAGCAAATATTTTGCCATCCGTTGAGGAGTTCCATTGTTCGTCTCCAGAACTTGCCATCAGACCCTGATCTGATCGACGGTGTAGTTACTTTACAAAGTAACAACTACTAGTAGCAAATATCTTTAACCACGGTTGACTTACTAACATCTGTTAAGGAATTTCATCGTTCATCTCCAGAACTTATCGTCACACCCTGACTTGGTGAGTGGTGTAGTCACTTTACAAAGTAACAACTACCCGTAGCAGACATCTTAAATCATAGTTTGTTTACTGCCTTCCTTAAGGAGTTCCTTCGTTCATTTCCCGACTTCATCACCAGATCATCATCAAATTTATATGAGACCACTCCTAAAGTACCCACTTTGTAAAGAATGATCGCTGACTATACATAAAAAAAGGTTCCGACGAATTGAGAACCTGTTCTTTTTTTAAATCGGTTAAAAATAAGGCTAAACTGGCTACTGATAGAAAATCAACCTTTTTCATAAAAGAACTTATATTTCAAACGTATAACATAGCAACACTTTTCTCACGCGAAAAGCGGAAACAGTAGTATACATTTTTTTAATATCGTAAATAAACAATAAATTATAAATTTATATGCTATTTCAATACATATAAGATTTGTCTAAAGAAATAAAAATTTTAAAAAATCGGTTGTAAATAATGAAATAAAATCGTTACTATAATAATGATGTTGCTCACATATTTAAGCCTGTAATTTAATTTTTCCCTTTTAAATTTATCCCCGGTTTTTGCCAGATTTTCTGAAAATTTGAAAACAATTAATATTTTCCCAGAAATAGCTATAGATTTAAATCTAGCCCCTTATATACTTGCGATATATTTATTATTTTAAATATAATTTACTGCACCTGACATTAACATTTATTGTGGTGCAGTGAGGCGGGCCGCGCGAATTATATGGTGGTTGGCTGAACTAATATAATCACCCATGAATTTGGTATGTTAATGTGGAATATATGTGCTTTGAAAAATTTACCTAATTGCAGCGCATTCTGTTTGTCGTATGCGGGTAAAGGTTTTAATGGTTTATATTCACTGCTATTTCCCTCTAAATGACGGCGTAATTAGATTCATTATCCATTTGCAAAATTTCATTGAAATATGTTAAGTCGTTTAAGCATTAATAAAGACAAACTAACAAATAAACACACAACCTTTGTTAAGCGTAATAAGCGTCTTTATATATCACCTATCTTTTAACTTAGGATGTATATTATTAACATACAGAATTTCATTGAAATCTGTTTGGTTATTTAAGCGTGAAATAAAAATAAAAGAACAAATAAGCGAACGACATGTATATATATTAAGCGCAATAAGCTCAATTATATATAGCCCATCTTTTAAACTAGCATTATATCACATATATGTAAAATTTTTATGAAATGAGTTAGGAGGTTTAAGAGTGAAAGGCAAAAAAAACAAATTAAGAAATATCGTTTTTATGTAACGTTTTTGTATAAACAAAATAAGTGTAAGTGTTGTTTAAGCAAAATAAGGATATGTCTTATCTATGGCATTTCATTAAAATGCGTTGACTCGTTTAGGCATGAAAGAAAAAGATATAAACAAATAAACAAACATTTTTAAACAGTAAGTATAAAAAGCCTTTTTACATATAGTCTATGTCATAACCTAACATGTATATTATATACAAAATTTTATTTAAATCTACTGGACTATTTAAGCACGAATGAAAAGCAAACAAACAAATGAACAAACAAGTTTCTTATATAGTAATCAAATATAGGCTATCTTTTAGTTTAGGATATGCATTATCTATACACAAAATTTAATAGAAATTCATTAGGTCATTTAAGAGTGAAAAAGAGACAAACAAAAAATAAGCTATTATATATAGCCCATCTTTTTATCTAGGATTTATATTATTTATATCAAAAATTTCATAGAAATCCATTATGCAGCTTTAGAAGAACAAAAAAATTAACAGAAACCTTTGTTATATAGTAAGCAGAACAATTATAATACAACAGAATTTACCTTACCTAACTTAAGAAGAAATTTCATTGAAATCCGTTGAAATATTTAAGAGTGAAAGAAAAACAAACAAGTTTCACTTTTGAGATATGTCAAATTGAAAGTATCTAAATGCTCTGTATTTTTCCAATTCCAAAATATAAAAAAATACGAATATAACATGAGTTCTAAGCGTGGACTAAACTTTTACTGTGGATGTCAAAAAACTTTACCGACAAATTTAACCGCTTTAAATATTTCTTGTGAATGAGTCAAAGCCCCTAAGACCGACACTCTGTTAAGTGACTGATCGTTATTCGAAATATCGAAAAGCGAAATAATTTTGAGTTTCCAATTTTGACCGGCATATTTTTGTTTATGGTAGGAATAATTAGTAAGACAAGTCAAAGTTCGAAATATATCATTTAGGACATCGATTAGTTGAATATCTAAGGGCCATTTGAAATAATTAGCTAAAAAATTTTCTTCGAAAATTTTGTTATATCAATTAGCTTTCAATTAATAGAATGATATTATTTGTTTTCCCTAACACTATTTTAAATTTAGTAAAATGGTAAATACGACTTATTAATAAAAATTCTAAACATTATATATGTACGTATTTAGTAAACTTGCAAAGAAAAAATTAAAACGAAGATCAGTCACATGTCCCCACGTCCGTTTGTCTCAGCCGTTATCTCAGAAATCCTTTGACTTAGAAAGTTTTGGCAAAGTAAACAAGAATTTAACCCGCACGTGTAATTACCACTAGAAAATATTTATATGAAAATATTGGAAAAGGTGGTAAGAAGTAGAAATTAAGCTCTAGAGAAAAGTTGAGTTCCTTGTATTGTATGGGGTTTAAAAATGCTAGTTCTAAGGGTTCCGACAATATTTTTTTCGCAATTTTAAGCAATATATCTTATGAAACATACTGAAATATATGCCAAAAATGCATCTGTTTTCCTTACTAGTGAAACTAAATTGTGAAAAGAAGTTTTAAGAAGCCTACGTAAAGTGTCGCAAGAAAACTGTAACGATGACTTTATATCACACTTTTTGAGATATTCACTATAATATTTATGTCCCACTAATCTATTATATTAGGTGTTACTAAATATTTATTGTACCGGAAATACATCTTAGTTGACACGATGAATAAAGTTATTTCATAATTAAATGAAACTACGTGATGTAGTATTATTTCTACTTTCTTTAAGTCCTTTACCACGACCTAGGTTTCGTTGTATTACAACATCGTCAGGTGGGCTATTAGCAAAGATCTTTGCTAATAACCCACCTGAAAATGTTGTCATACAACGAAACCTAGGTCGTAGTAAAGAACTTAAAGAAAGTAGAAATAATACTACATCGCGTAGTTTCATTTAATTGTGAATAATGAATTTCTACAAAATTAACGCCAAATATATTCAAAAGTTCTTTCACTTCAAACCAGTTACAGAATCCTCGATCCGGTTTTTTTGGTAAATACTTTTAGTCTTTCAAACGTAACGAAAAAATATATGAATTAGTTTTACTTTGTCATTATTTTTAAAAAAATTAAAAATTTACTAAATTAGTGTAAATTCAGAAATACTATGCAAAACCTCGTGGCTTAAAAAATGTAAGTACTTAGTATAAAAAGAAGTATTAACAAATCGTTTCGAAACTATCGTAAATCTACAACAAATGTATCTCCTAATCAGACAATCAATTTATAATAATTAAAATTACATTATATGCATGCAAGAGCCCTATCTTTATAAGTTTTACTATGTCAGGTCAATTTTATTAATCGCAAACTCGAATGAAAATGCAAATATTAATTTGATTGCTGGTGGTACAACTTCGTAGCATTGTTACTCTTAAAACCAAAACATATATCACACATACATGACCACTTAAATCGAAAAGTAGATATTCTTAATTCACGATTTGAAAATGAAGAACATTACTTCCTATGACGTTTACATGCAGTCAACGTTACTTAATTTCGGTCATTGAACAATAATTAAACGAAGTCACTGTAAACGACGTCGATATATGCGTTCACGAATAAATAGTTTCGTTTCAACAAAGTACAAATTTCTTACGATTTCGAGCACGAGACGCAATGCCTAATTAAGGGATGTATCACCTCATTATACGACGGTAAAGGTGAGCTAGCGAACAAAGTTATCGATGTACCTCCGTAAGAACTGATTTATATAATGTCACACCCCTATGCCGTCGTATGAATATCGTCAAACATCTCGTGACATATGTAAATTCATGTCAATTCGTTTATACCTAAACGCGTGTGTGTGTGCTGACTGTGAATATGTTCAAATCTTATTATACCAAATTCTTATTTTTCCGTAATATTTCCTTATGTATTTAATTAGTATTTGTTTTCATTATCGTTACAAATTGTAAAATTATAATAAATCGCTAAATGTATAATATATAATCATTTAGTTGTGAATAAAAAATAAATGATGAATTTCTATTAAATTAACGCCAAATATATTCAATATGGTATATAAATAAGATAATTTTAAGCGCTTTACATTATTTAATTTCTTTTTTTATTTTAAAAATTACAACTGTACGAGAACTTATCAATAGCTTGTGTTTAATACTTCAAAGTAATTCCATAATATTTCGACGATATGTGAAAATAACAAACGCCATCTATCGGTTAAATAATATTGTGGTCCGCGATATTTATTAAGGTAAAAGGTGAAATTTGACGAATAGGCGACAGATGGCGCTATAATTTTACACAAATAAAAATTATTTTTGTACTTACTGTGAAATAAAGTTAATTTAAACTTACGTAATGTATATATAAATAATCTTTATTTTGAAATACAATATCATGTATGTTAAATATGTAACGTACAGTATTAATAATTATGTTATTGTATATATTTGGCGTTAATTTTGTAAAAATTAAATATTTACAATTAAATTAAACTACGTGATAGAGTACTATTTCTACTTTCTTTAAGTTCTTTACCACATTCACGTTTAGGTCGCCTGTGTCTACGTTTTTCTTTGTAATATGTAGTTTGAATTTTTACGTTTTATTTATATCTATATACATGATTTGTAGGTGTGTATATATACAAATATATGTATATATATATATATATATATATATATATATATATATATATATGTATATAAATATATATATATGTATATACATAAATATATATAATATATATATATATATATATATATATATATATATATATATATATATTTAATAAGCTGGAATCCTAAAATTTGAAAAGTATGAAAAGCATATAACGTAAGTAGCCACTAAAATTTTTAAAAAATCAGGCTGAAACCTGTATGTGGCGATCCGTTAAAATTTTAAACATCACATTTTGTGCGTAGAATTTTCAATTAAAATGTGGTTAATTCATTTAAAACAAAATGGTAAAGAACTTAAAGAAAGAGGAAATAATACTACATCACGTAGTTTCATTTAATTGTGAATTATATTCTTATTTGACGTAGCGCTTTTAATGAATGTGTAAACTATTCAATTAGTTATAAATTATTAGTTGGCAAGAAGGAAATTTCACTTTCAATACGTGAGTTTCCGCGCACATATTTTTGACATAATGCAAAAATATAGAGTATTTTTTTGAAAATCAAAATTTAAAATCGAAAGCTGAAATATATCATTATTTGAAACATTAAGAGGAAACTATTCAAATGTACTCAAAGAAAACCATCAGACTGACGCAGTCAGAAGGATCTAACCTTTCTACCGCTAAGACAATTTATTTGATTTAAGTAAAACGTGTCATACAAGCTTGTCAGCTTATTACATTATGTGAAACGCATACAAGCTGACTTTGTGTGAAACGCATACATGCTATGTGTGAAACGCATACAGGCTGACTTTGTGTGGAACGCATACATGCTATGTGTGAAACGCATACAGGCTGACTTTGTGTGAAACGCATAAAAACTAACTTTGTATGAAATGCATGCAAGCTGACTTTGTGTGAAACGCATACAAACTGACTTTGCGTGAAACTTATTCATTTAATAAAATATGTTTCAGAACGCTTATTGAAGAATCTACTCCATTGATCGAACGTTGTACTAACATTTGAGACTGACGTATAAAATAAGCGTGCTTAAAATACATGAACTCCTTGTCATTATCTTATCTCAGCATTCCTTAAAGCAAGATTTGAGCTGAACTAAACGCCTGTACCAACTGCAACTTTTTAATATTTCAGAAATAAATTTCATCCGCAAACTGCATACAAGAAGAATGATTACTTTATGTGATATAAAAAGTCGTATATTCCGTTACCAAAAAAGCCACACGCTGTGACAAAACGCATTGCCATTTAATTTCTCAACATAGATCATAGCAAACCAGATTTCATTAAAATAGTAAGTACAAATTTTGCAAAAAAAATGTCTTACTATATCCAATAATATTTTTAATGCATCCATTGGCATTAAAAATATTTTTTCTCATAAAATGCTCAAGGACAATTTTTCTTAGTTTTTATATTATAGTCGTGTGAATCTTCACAGTGTTCTGACTAAATCCCTAACCCTGTTAGAAAACCTGACACCGTTTTGGGATGTTAGAAATTCCTTTTTTTTATAAGGGACTTTCTAACAGGTCCCTGGAGGGGTCCTGGAACAATCCGGGTGGAATGTGGGAACAGTGTGCCTAAAGAGATCATCGAGTAAAAAATGTCAGATTTTCTGATTAATATAAGCATAAAATTTCCAGAAAAATTGTCGTTCCAGCTCTCGGAAATTCTTGATTAATTATTTAGAATAAGGGGGAACGTCTATGCAGGAATTTATTCCTATGAACAATCTATAGACATTTTGGGAAACTGTTGCAAGTGTACAAAACTTAGAGAAATCGGTTAGGTGTCACATTTTAACTTAGTTCTTACATAATATCGATTTTGATAAAATAATTACTTTAGAAATCGAATGGGCGAATACTAAAATCAGCTCTTTCAGCGTGTATCTCTCGCAAGTCGGTGGTATATTTTCTCTTGTAAACATCATATTCGTGTTTAAAATAATCATATTATTTTATGAAAATAATGTTTTAACTACCAAACATAATAAACAATAATTTAATTAGATTGATCATAAAACTCTGCTTACTAACCCATTGATTTATAATATTTAGATTCAATTAAGACATCAAAACTAATCTTAATTTCGTTAGGACTATAGTCATAATATATTTGAAAATTCTGAAGATATAAATTGTAGTTCGCAGAAAATAATTTAGCAACGGTATTAATAAAATTCTAATTCTAATTGTCTATTTAAGACCATGAATATATGACACATTACATTTTTGAATATTGAATATATTTGGCGTTAATTTTGTAGAAATTCATTATTCACAATTAAATGAAACTACGTGATGTAGTATTATTTCTACTATCTTTAATTTCTTTACCACGACCTAGGTTTCGTTGTATTACAACATCTTCAGGTGAGATATTAGCAAAGATTCCACCTGAAGATGTTGTAATACAACGAAACCTAGGTCGTGGTAAAGAAATTAAAGATAGTAGAAATAATACTACATCACGTAGTTTCATTTAATTGTGACATTACATTTTATCAATTTAAAGATTATAATGTGGCTACATATAGAGCTGGTTCAGTCATGTATCCGGTAGTTACACAGTTATACTCTCCAAACAATTCCGGTTCCGTCCTCCTCCGTACACAACAAAAGCGTAGATACACATACATATATATAAGGAAAGCCTTACGCAATTTAATTTCCCAACTTTTTCTATTTGGTAGTTGTGGCCCAGCCTGCCTTCGCTCGAGGCGAGCTCTTCAAGCATCTTAACTCCTACAGCGAGCAAATAAATTCTCATATTCTTTCGTTGTAATTAAATATGTAAGTAAGCTTTGAGTGGAGCTTTATTGCAGCTTTTCGCCTGCAGGTTTTCGCCTACCTTCTTGTTTGTCATTTATAATCTGGATTTTAGGAGCGTCGAAGGAAGCAGTAAGATTATCTGTCTAAATGATTAAAAATACGGAAATTTCTGCCTGATATCCAAAGTGTATTCAAGAAAAATAAATAGTCCTATGTTTAACTGCATCAAATAATAATAATTTACTATTTTGTTGCTTTGTCTATTGAAAAATTAAAACTTTTCTCGCTCAATAAGTTATTCGAGATTTGTGAGAACGATCTAATATCTTCGACTTCGAAATTCGTACGATGTGTACCAAACATTGGTGGAAAAGTAATACGATGTCAGACAAAAAAATTATTGTAAAATTATAGCGGTAACATAAGTTTACAGAAAGTGAAACTAATTTAAAAAACTGTCAAGCTTTTGAAGAACAGAACTCTAAAAAGTTGATATTACGAGGTGTTTTCGTGTTAAAACTTACGTATGCACTTTGTTAACCCTGTCTGTTATGACATGCAATATTGTTAAAAGTTGTTAACTAAAATTTTGCTTCAACGATCATTTAACTATGGATATTATATTACAACAAAAACATTTAATATATAATAATCGAGTTGAGAAAAGTAGACGGTGCGGCGACTAACAAACAAACTAAAATATAGAAATCTCAAGCCTTAAAATGCTTTTACTTCTTAAATTCCATCTACATAAAAAAGTAAACTCAGTATCGTGCAATATATTCATAATGATCGGTGCGGTATACTTTCATACAATACAACCATGCATTAGTTTCAAAAAATTCTGAAAAGGAAATTTTGGTCCCTACAATAATTATCATATAAAACAGCCTCCCCAATTAAATTTTGAAAGCTATTCAAAGCGATCCATTATTCACCAGAGCTACACTCGTGTTCTCATACTGCAACCGATAAATCTTCATGCTTTGGGGAAGAAGTGAAAACAGTCTCTCCATTCAAAAAGGAAATCATTTTGTGAACTTAGAAGGTGGATTTATTAATTTACAACCTAATAATATTTAAGATAAACGAACCTAAAGTACACCAAACAAAATTTAAAGATTATCAAAATAAATATTGAGCTTGATTCTTACTAAGGATACAATTATATACGAACATGTTTATGTAGAAATAAGTGGTAAACAGCAAGAGGAAATTTAAGATCCTAATATCGTATTTTCTTTATTATCGCATTACCCTCATTGCAAATGTGTTATAAAGAAAAATATTCACTAAATTATGTATAAGGTACATAAACATCGATAAGCTTTTACTTCAAAAACCCGCCACTTATGTGTATGAAAGCGCACGAAGTATTGTTTTGTTAGTTGCATTTCTAGCCGCTTATGTGTATGAAAGCGCACCAAGTATTGTTTTGTTAGTTGCATTTCTAGCCGCTTATGTGTATGAAAGCGCACCAAGTATTGTTTTGTTAGTTGCATTTCTAGCTGCTTATGTGTATGAAAGCGCACCAAGTATTCTTTTGTTAGTTCCATTTCTAGCCGCTTATGTGTATGAAAGCGCACGAAATATTGTTTTTTTAGTTCCATTTCTAGCCGCTTATGTGTATGAAAGCGCACGAAGTATTGTTTTGCAAGTTGCATTTCTTGAAATTATTGATGCAAGATAACAAAAATAATTTTAATGGAATTTTTATGAAATTTTTTAATCATATGAGTAAAAATATTCTGCTCGGACTGGTTTTGGTAGCAAAATCAGACAGCAGAAATATTTTTGAATTATAGCCGTTATAGCTATGTCAAAATAATGTTCCGTACCCAAATTGGGACTCTTTATAATCTTTAAAAGAGTCCCACACGCCCCACAGCCACTTCAATCGTTGACTACCATTAGTACTGTAAAGCTGCAATTTGGTATAATATGTTGATATGTGGCAAATTCCAGCTTCTAATACCTACAAATTTGTGAAATAATTTTTAAGACAAAATTTCTAAAGTACGTCCCCTAGATGTAAAATGGGGGGAGAGGACAATTTTGTTTCGTTGAGGATGTCTTTCAAAAATGAATATTTTTTTTCGATGCGGCCCCTGTGTCGTTAACGAAATACTAAATTTAAAAATGGTAATTTTTGTTATAATTACGTGTCCCCACCCCGTACCGGCAAAACCGCTATCTTTGAATATCTGAAAAGTATTTATTCTAGTGGTAAATGTAACGATATCTGAAGTAAAATTATCACAACTAAGTGAACTTTACTAGTTTACGAATATTAGTCATCGAACTTATGACATGTAGTTAGTTTCGTAAAAAGTTCATGCCAACTCCACACAAATTATTTAATCAACCGCAAAAATAAATTTTATTGTTAAATATATATTTATCGTGTTTGCAAGAAATATACTATACAATATATTTGTATATTTACATGATCAGAAATAAGATTAATATTTGTAAATAAGTTCATAGAATTACTCTATACGTACGATGTATACGCTTAAATGTTTATATGCGTATAAGTGTGTACCCTCGTAAAGCGAGTTATACACATACAAAGTTTTTTTGCTGAATTCAATTCTGTACTCGATAAAAAATGTAACAAATATTTTATTTATTACTAAAACCGTTAATAAATTAATTATCTTATAAAAACAATTATTAAGACAAAATATAGCGGTGGTTCCTTTTTTTGCCAGGTCAAAGGCAGATCAGATCAAAAAAAAAGATTAAAATTTCTAAATAGTTTCATAGAAATACTCTATACGTAAGATGTATATGCTTTAATGTTCATATGCGTTAAGTGCGTATCCTCGTAAAGAGAATTCTACTCATAGTAAGTTTTTTAGCTGAGTTCAGCTCTGTACGCGATAAAAAATGTAACAGTTTTTTTATTCATTGCTAAAACCGTTAACAAATTAACGGTAAGTAATTAACTTTTGGAAAAAATTATTAAAACAAAATGTAGTCGTGGTTCCTTTTTTTGCCAGATCAAAGGCAATAACTACTGTCACATAAAATTAAAAGAAAGTTATTCTATGTCAAAAGAAAATTATTTTAAATTTACTGGCCTTGAGTTTTGGCGATACAAGTAAATAAAACTCGGGTAATTTTAAAAGTAATCAACTTTTATATAGCCTTTTGGGGAGAGATATTCCTCTAAAAAATTATAACAT
The DNA here is from genome assembly GCA_039881145.1 of Druceiella hillmani. Taxonomy (NCBI): domain Eukaryota; kingdom Metazoa; phylum Arthropoda; class Insecta; order Lepidoptera; family Hepialidae; genus Druceiella; species Druceiella hillmani. The sequence continues at coordinate 1,178,462 of JAYKKI010000098.1, read as the reverse complement.
TTTTTAAAATTTTGTGAATATTTATTATAATCTAAATTTGCCTTTAAAAAATGACAGGCATCTCCATTTGAGTACGTGTGAATGCACGCTAAAAGTTGCAATTTGTTATGAATTTCGGTGATACTGTTATATTTTTTTTACTATCAAATTATAATTATTATAATTATTATTATATAATATTAATAATTATATTGATTTTCATAAATAATTTTCTTTAAAAACTCCCGCTTTTCTATGCTCAAAGATTATTTGACAATTAGCTTAATGACAATTTCAAATTACATATATTCTATTTTCAAATTACCACTTCATTCAGTGAAATAAACGGCGCTTATTCATTTTTGTTAACGTTAATTACCACTGTTTAATGGTTTCGTTTTCCTTTACCCGTAATGCATTTTGCACTGGCAACAAATTGTATTATGTGGTTTCGTAGATTTATGTTTATTGCGTACACATTTTGAATGCATATATATTTAGAAGGAAGTATTTATGAGTTTTGACCATAATGATACTGAAACATGTGACCGCAGAATTAATTAATGTCCCCTGTTATTTTGTGCGCTGTTTATTAATTTAATGACAGTTAATTTGGGAGCGGAAACATTATTCGGTTATTCGCCCAACATATTTGTGGTGTCGATAAAGATGTTATTTTGGCGTTTTCCATGTACTCTGCGATATTAGTAATATAATTAATGTGTGCTGCCGTAACGTAATGCATGTTTACCTTTATGATTGATTGATAACCTAATTAACCGGACGATGTTGTTATTGGAATATTACCATTTGTGGTGTAGTTGTAATTAGATAGTCGCGTTTTGTTACATGCAATAAACGAGATACTATGATTTTTTTAATTAGTTGTCTGAACTTGGAGAGCGCATATTAATAAATATCAAACTATTTGTTAAAAATAAATAACGTAATCTCTTACGAAGAATCGTTGTACGTGTAATAAAAATAAATTAAGTGCCTTTATAGATGATTAAAATGGTCTGTCTACTTTACATGTACGTTCACTTGTAGAAGTATTAAAAAATAAACCTCTCTCATAACTTATCTTGGTCGGATACGTTTATTAAATTTATTTAATGTACTTACTAAGTTCCTTAAAACTGTTACTAATAAAAATACTGAAACATAGATTATTTACCCTCATTCTGAGAATACTTATACTTTCATAAGGTTGGTATAACGAAGGTATTAATTAGTACTAATAACCTAAGTAAAACAATAATATAACTATTCCGAAGGTATTTCAGAAATCCAATGCGAAGACGTTCCATTTCATAGACAGACATGTAAAATGTCTATGATTGTGCATACAAATTGCATCTCTCACATCAGATGGCGTCTTTGAGCACCGTTAAAATTTATATATTTTTTTGTTGTGTTCATTATCGTTGAATTTTTTTCTTCTTTTTCTAGTTATGAAAGACCATGGGATAGTGAAAAAAGAACATGAACTACATATGAATGTTAGTAAATAGTGAACAAATAATGAATAATGAAAAATTTCGCAACAAATTTTTGCAAAATGTTACAATAACCCCCCCTCCCTATATTCGAACAATAAATGAGTATATTACATGAAAGAATAGTTCTTAATTTTATTTAATTTATAAATTGTCTTTATTAATTTATTGCTTCTCCTGAAGCTCCAAATTAAACAATATTTGCAACAATATATTAAATAATATTTCTCTGTTCCTCTTTGATAGTTCCAACTGCACGAATTGAATTTAATCTAACCATTTCCTTTAAAATAATTACAAACGCAATCGAATTTAGAAAACTGATGTGTATATATATGTATAAAATAAATATACATATATATATATATATATATATATATATATATATATATATATATGTATATATATGTATATTTATATATTTATAATTAAACTTAGGTCGAGGTCGGAGAAATGTTTAACAGGTAAAGTTATAACGAGCATTTCATGTACGAAAGTTTATTAATAAAGTTTATTTTTATATATTCTCTATTTACATTAGGTATAACCTTCTATTCCAAGTATATTATTAACGTTAAAGTTTTATATTAATAATACTTATCTTAAATGTTGTCAAGTTTTGCATTTGCGATAATCATTCATTTAAATAATATAGATACTTATATTATACAAATTACTATATATGGTTTAATTAAACTAAAACGGGTAGAAACACATTGGCCTCTCCATCTCCCTCACATTCGTGACTCGTAAAAGGAGAAGAGCGAAAGTACATATAGTGTTGTGCCCATGTGTTACAAGAATAAAATGATACAGTCATATAGGGAAAATTAAAAAATTAGCGCCTTAAAAGTTTTATCAATCTCCTTAAAATCGTCAATCAGACAAAAGAGAAATCTAGTATTTTTTACGAAAAGTTAGGTTATTTTTCGTAATAAATTGTAAATGTAATTTCTACTGAATTCTTTAAACTAGCGTAATAAAACTGAGTACAGATTGTGTCTTGTATTCTCCATCCACAGATGTACCATATTAACCCACGACGCTCACAGGCACAACAAGGTCGTCGTAAAAAGTTACGTAAACCTCGATAAGAATGAAAAGCCATTCATTTTAACAACAATAGAACCATTGTCAATGTTTGTTAACAGTTTATTTTTAATTAATTTAGGCAATGGCTATACGTTAAAGGAAGCAAGTTATTATGTATTCTGTTCAATTTTTTTTGTTATTTTTATTTCCAATTAACAATTCTTTATATTTTAAAAATTTAGTAATTGCGCATTTATGAAGAAAGCTTTTTTGTTTCGTATTAAGGTTACAAATTGTAATTTTATTTTTTCCTCTTTCCTGGTTTTCAATTACTGAATTGTTAGGTTTTTTTATATTGTAAAAAATGCCTGCTTTTTTAAAATTTTGTTTTTTCTCTGTAACGCGCGGAATGAGAATGAAATCATATTAGTTCTTACGAACTGTGAGTTCACGAAAAGGTTCTCAGAATACAGACCCGCTTCTAACGGTCACCGTGAAGCAACTGACGTTAATTTGTGTGCCGGCACACGACCTATCGTGACCGTTTATTGAAGGCCTAAACTACAGATAGAGCATATCTAGTATTATTTCTAGTATTATTGAACCATCTATAAATGTAAATTTCTCTACCGAATTTCTTGTCTTCAAGCAGACAAAGGTAAATTTGAACTATTTATCTCCGTTTTTATAATAAATATCCGTACCAGAAACTTTTTGCTTATTGAGTACAAATAAGCATATATAACTGTTTATTAATATCTCTGTCTATTTATCCAAACTGATTTCAAAAACAGTCAAACATGTCATCATATCTACAGTATATTTCATCCTGCATTTGCGTAAAAATGTTTCAATATTTGTAAATCGCCTGAATGTCGACAATTGTATTGAAATCAATAGAGAGTAGCTTCATATCGCAGACACCCGTTATCTTCTAACACGTCGCTTTTTCTACAAAAATACGGATTTAAATTCAAAAAGATGTGCGAGCTCAAAATGTATACGCCAACCAATGACTTTATAATATATGGACTCTAAATTAAGTATAGACAAAAAAGTTGAGGGTAAAAATTTGAAGTGACCAGAGAATTTGGTTTTCGTTCAGCTTGTAAGGTATGCGATAAAAGAGTACACTCAAAAAAAACTAGATGGCATTACATTTATTATAATAGGTATCATTGAAAGTCGGGTCATAACCCACCGAAAGATTATCTAAAAGTCAAGTCTCTCATCTTTTCAATTAGTCCTTTGTTGCCCACACAAACGAGAAGACGTAGAAAAACAATATGACATTGTGAGCAATAAAAATCTGTAAAATTCACAACGAGAAATTAAAAAAAATATTGATTTACGTTTTATTTATAAGCACACTATTTTTATGACCTTTTACTTCTTGATATATATTCAATATTAGTTCGCTTAATGGCCATTTTCCGAATATCTCTTATAGAATAGATATCCATTTCACAACTTTTTTGTGTGTAGAATTTCAAACCAAAGAGTTATGGAATAAATATATATTCGATATAAAGTACTTAGAAACCGACCATTAGTCATATTTATCTTTATTTTAATTAAAAATAATTCGTTCCTATTACTATTGTTGACAAGACTAGCGATTTTGTGCACCATGTGAACGTAGGTCGGTCGGTACTTTTGCTTATAGTTTTAGAGCTGGATATGTTTCTGTATATTGCCGATATCGACATACGTATTTAGTGTTATTCAAAATAAAAGTATGATTATACCGAACGTACTATTTTTGCACCTAATACTTTTGCTTATTGCTCTAAAAGCACCCTTTTGAAGATCCATCAATAATCCACAATTAAATGAAACTACGTGATGTAGTATTATTTCTAATTTCTTTAAGTTCTTTACCACGACGTAGGTTTCGTTGTATTACAACATCTTCAGGTGGGCTATTTGCAAAGATCTTTACTAATAGCCACCTCAAGATGTTATATACGTAATACAACGAAATCAAGGTCGTGGTAAAGAACCTAAAGAAAGTAGAAATAATACTACATCACGTAGTTTCATTTAATTGTGAATAATGAATTATACAAAATTAACGCCAAATATAAAAAATAAAGCTGTTGGATGAAAATAGTGAGAGAAGTTCGACGTAATGAAACATAGTATCCGTGAAGAGCTAGACATCTTGTGATGTAAACACACCCTTACAAGCAACTGTTAAACCAAATCCGGTAACCAAATCCATTCTTAAAAAATACTTTTTACGTATACTATGAGTTCCATTAAATTTTGCTTATTCGAAACACTAAAATTATTATAATATTTATATAACTTTAAATTGTCAATATTGTGTATGAATCAATAATATCGATATTTCACATTGACGTAAAAACATCCCACCTCACTAGATGAATAGGGGCGGTCGGTTCTACCCCACCAACTCCTCCTGCCGCAATCTGTGGGACACATTTTGCTCGCTTACAGTATGAAGAGAACATATCTATAGTTTTATTAATCTAAGTCACCAATTCCTTCTGTTAGACCTGCCTATTAATAATAATTTGTAATTGATTTAATATAAGCGTTACGCCATAACTTCTAAATTTGCTGTTTTCAGTAAAATATAATGAAAATATAGGTTAATTAAAAATTAGCAGTGAAAAACTACAAAAATTCAGTATTGTCGTCCTGGTCTAAATCTGAAATTTAGACTTTTATAACAAAGTCGATTTGTAAGATTTATCAACATTTGTTTATTAACTACTGATCGGCTTGTATCTTGAAATCATATATATTAATACGCTAAGGTTTTAAGATGTTACTCTCCCTTTTTAGAAAAAACCTCACAACTAATCCACATAAATTATATATCATTTTATAGATAATTGCTTGCTCTACCGGCATCCACAACTAAAAAATTTATTATTGCTATTGTTTTTGCAAATTAATTAATTATTAAAATTATATACACAAAACAGCAATGCTGCCATCTAACGGCTCAACGTCAATACGATTGACGGTCGGTAAAATTTTTGTTTAATTTCAAATCCACTCACGTATAAATAAAGTGGCGCTTTAGCTCAATGATGTTACGCTAGTTGTGATTAATAAAATAAAAATAAGTAACCAAACACCCTATGGATTACAGTAAAAATTCATCGTTGTTGGGATTGGGATCGTTTTTGTCTTAAGGTGTAATGCATTAACGAAAAAACATCCACTATTTCACATACCGCATGCACATACCAAAATCTCTTACGAACCCCAATTCGCATATTAAAACTTAACTCGGTATTAAAAGCATTGTCAATTTGTTCAGCTATATCATTCATAGCTTTATTATTCTGATTGTGCTGTTTTGGAGAAGTTCATTGTACCCTCACAAAAATTATATTTCACAATCGTTTTATTTATTTCGATCACTGTCTTTGTTCAATGCCAAAATCAATGTCAAGCAATTAATCATCATCATCATCATCATATCATATATATTAATACGCTAAGGTTTTAAGATGTTACTCTCCCTTTTTAGAAAAAACCTCATAACTAATCCACATAAATTATATATCATTTTATAGATAATTGCTTGCTCTACCGGCATCCACAACTAAAAAATTTATTATTGCTATTGTTTTTGCAAATTAATTAATTATTAAAATTATATACACAAAACAGCAATGCTGCCATCTAACGGCTCAACGTCAATATGATTGACGGTCGGTAAAATTTTTGTTTAATTTCAAATCCACTCACGTATAAATAAAGTGGCGCTTTAGCTCAATGCTTTTGATACTTGCGCCTCTATATGTCAATTTTAGTAAAATATTTGTTTGATCTGTCATCTGAGCTTCATAATGGAATAAATAATAATGCGAAGACTTCGCACGGGTCACGCTAGTATTTAATATTTTCTTTACATATTGGCATTAAATTTTAAGTTGGGCGAAGATTTTATTTAAAAAAAAAATATGAAACATATATAACTAATCGCAGCTTGCCCAAGCGAAAAGAGACCGTAACTGTATTTCATTATATTTAGTCTTTATTTAATAACTACTTACGGTTAGCAGCTCTTTAAAACACTGAAATAGATATGAAATTATTTCAAACTTTGAGTCAAAGTACAGTAGTAATAATTTTCGGGTCTCTGACTTAAATTATTTAGATATTACCATAAATTTTTCCATGCATTTTAGAGGTTGAATTTCGAAAAAAGCCTTTAGCTGCAATTAGATATTAAGAAAAATTGAAAAAAATTTTCAAATTTCAAGTTTGTAGCCTTTATAGTTCTGGTGATTTTATGATGGATTAATTTGTGTCTTATGTACACATAAATATATATATATATATATATATATATATATATATATATATATATATATATATATATATATATATATATATATACGTATAGCTCAAAAGTGATCCATTTTTAGAGTTCCGTTCTCCAAAAGGAAAAAAGGAACCCTTATCGTCGTTGTCCATCTATCGGTCTGTCAAGACCCTTTTTCTCAGGAACGCGTGGAGGTGTCAAATCATTAATACCAAATACTTACGTCTACGATCCCTTAGAGTTATAAAAAATCAAGCTTCTAAGTTAACGTAATCAAAAAGAACCCTCAAAACATGACCGTTTATGCTGCATATGTTGACATTCGCAAATAAATAAATCCTATAGGGTACTTCCCGATAACCTAAAATCATGAAAGTTGTTAAGAAGTAAGGTCTCACAGCACAAGTAAAAGAAACAAAAATGAAAATCGTTAATTTATAGTTAAATGTCAAAAATTTTTTTTGACATTTAGTCAATATATTTTCGCCCTAACAAATTAAAATTATTTGAATAATTCGATAAAAAATTATGTAACATTTAATGTTTATAAATGCTTAAATGTGTACGGAACCCTCGTAGTGCGAGTTCCATTCGTGCTTGTCAGGTTTTTACTATTCGTGTCAATTGCTCTAGTTCACCTCGCGCTTGACCGCTTTTAATGCTTTTTCATCGCAAGAAAGCAATAGACAAATAAGCATCTCGATTCTCATTGGTCACACAAAAATAAGTACGTGTAATTTGCTTCCAACAGAACAATATCCATCTTTCATTTCTAGAATGCTTTTCAGACATTAGCTCCTTTATGTATACAAATAAACCAACAATATCGCAATTACATTTGGATTAAAAACGCCATTAACGTAATAAATCACGTGCGCTTTCACAAACACACAGTGTAATTGAATACAACGTTTCTTCTTAAATAAATTAAAATAAACGGTCGAAAAGTTGGATGTGAAAAGTGCATGTTAATTCCCGGGAACGGAGCCAAACGATCGCGCCGCAAAACGTTCGCCCGTTTCTTATTGCGAAGTACGCAGTCCTGCAACCGTCACGTTACTTATAGGGGTTACTGTATTTTAAGGCGAAAATACTTTGCGTTAACCGTCGTTAACGGAACGAAACTGGTTCGCTTTGTTTTGTCGTCTTATGTAATTATGCTGAACTGAAAATCCTATAACAGTTACATTTTTTCATATATAGGTACATATTTTTTCACATTTTTTTCATATAAAAGTTTCATGTTTAATTTTTCTATGAATAATAATACCTCTTCGTCCACACCTTAAAATATTTAAATTCTATACTCTTCACCAAAGCAGAGATTAATTTTTATATAAAATAGACAAAAAGTTATCTTCCTATCTTACTTTTTATATTAAATATATATTTTATTAACATTTACTTAATCGGTTCTACGTCGGGGAAAATTGTGGTGTACCAAACATTTTTAAATTTTTAAGCATTCTGCTGAAATGCACACAGAAGAGCGCCTGGTGCATCTCAGGTAGCTAATATGTAGATATAAATGCATCGCATAATTAAAATATTTATTAAAATTAAATTAAACACCAACTTCAGTGCACAATTAGAAAATCAATTTTTAATTTATTGCAAATAAAATCCATATCGCCGTCTATTGGTAAATTATGGAACTATGTTCAAATGACGAAGATTATTATGGTTGATTAAAGTGTACATAGATGTCACTGTTAATTAATTCATTTAAATAATTTCAAATTATTACATATAGAAACTATTTACAGATATTTTGAAACCATTTATATAGTGCTTACCCTTTTTTAGTTTAATAATAAATTTCATACCAAGGGACAACGCAATAATTAATTTAAATGTTTATTTAACATCGATTTTAGTTTTTTTTTTACAACTTTTGGTTTATAAATCCAAAAATAAAAGTATTTTTTTCATTTTCCGTCAAACGAACGTCAACTTCAAACCACACAATGTTAATAGCCTTCAATCAATGTTCTTAATCTCAAAATATTCCTTTTTATTCAATTTTTTTAATCTCGTTACAAGAGAACGAAACGAATAACTCTTCTGTGTCGTAAAGATAGGTGCGCCAATCAATACTAAATACGTAAATAACGTCGAACACCAAATTAATTGCCGATTAAATTAACACAGATGGCACTGTATTATTCCACAATACTGAATTATTTTTCAAGATATTGTTTTTAGCAATGAAAAGTGTCATGGGGTGGAAAGTGTCTTATTGTTATTTTACGCAGTATAGTATGTAGCCTTTTTGCGCGGAAACGTCTTTTGGCTGTACGTAAAAGGAAGAAGTGCTCGCTATTCATGTCTTTATTTGCCTATGCTGCTAGCAATAGGCAGATAAATTTGAGGAAATTTAAAACTTAAATGTACACCAAATTTCCCAAGTAAGGCAAAGGCTGACCCTGTCTATACATCGGCTGGTATTATCCTGTAATGTAAATCCGTGTATTGTTCTAGTTTATATCCATCAGCAAAATTGGCTTGTAAAATCGTATTGCTTCCCAATTGTAGGATAGCTTGTGGTAGCTCTTTTGCTTTTTCTCGTAGTGATGTTATCATAACAAAAAAAATCTTTCGAGCACGAGTGGAACTCGCACTACAAGGGTTCTGTACACATTAAAGCACATGTAAACATTTAAAAAATGTACCCTTTAATAATATTTCTATTTAAACCTTGTATACACGGTGTCCGGGAATAGATCTCAGACAAGAAAACCCCACTCGTTTGCTACAAAGGAATAAATTTTCATTGATAATAAAACGTAAAACACGTCTTTTTTCTAATTGAGCGCAAAAAAAATTACACGTAACTCTTTTTAACACGCCCAATACTTGCTGGAATGCGGTGTTTACCCGCAGTGCCGATGTCCTCGCAGTTGTTCGTGGGTTTTCCCCCGAACGGCGCTGTACCATGTGCGCAAGTATCGTGTGTACGAAAAAGATGACAAATAATTATAAATATTAGTTTTCAATTTTCTAAAAAAAGTCATCTTTTAAATTTAATTTTAACGACAATCATCTAATTTTCAGGAACAACGTCTTTCTTTGTCCGACACTTATTCCCAGACACCGTGTATATATGTGTGTGTATTTATATATATATATATATATATATATATATATATATATATATATATATATATATATATATATATATTAGATTCATTTATACATTTTATAATAGTAGGATTGCCTACTATTATAAAATGTATAAATGAACATAGAAATAGAAAACATTACAATTTTAAAATTTTCCCTTTACTGTAGCAACAATGGGTAACATTATACCGACTTTCAATATTGTAGAATATTTGGAAGTACCCTGTAGGTATTGATTATCAGTGAGCGAGACTATTACTTAAACAAAAAAAATACGCTTTGCGCTAAATGACCGTTTGTATTTACTGTGTGAATCAAAAGGTTTGAATTTTTTCAGCAATGTCAAGCTATAGTCTGCATTATACGATATTTCATACCGATATTTCAAGTATTTTCTAAATAAAAGGGGTTTGACAGACAGACGGACGTACAACGAAGCAATCCTAAAGCCTTCCGTTTTTTTTTTATCTTAAGGGACGGAAAGGTAAGGATGACCAATTACAACTCAAACTTGTGCGATTAGCACTCCGTACCATTGCGTAGTAATTTTGATATGCCCGTGACTTTGGGATGTGCAGCGATCATGTAAGCCGTATCAGCTTACCATTTTAGGAACTTGGTAAGTAATTAATATGAAATTAAAACAATTTTGACATTTTCAAAAGAAAGTTTCGTTCTATTAATACTTTTGTCGTGATTTAGATTTAATTATTAATTAAAACTGTTTCAAGTAATGGAATGGCGGTATATTTTATCAGTGTTCAATTATTCAGACAGCTTAAACTATATAAACTTAAAATAGCTACTTTATTTCATTATTTATTATATTCATATATTATTTTCAATTAATTTTATCGTTGAGATATTATGTGATAAGACCATTTATACATTAACGTCTTCAAAAGTCTATTCATAACATACGAGGGATAGCGATATCGATATATATATATATATATATATATATATATATGTATATATATATATATATATACATATATATATATTAATTTTAGATTTCCTTCCCTTAAAATGACAAAGACGGTGTCTTTATACCGGTTACATATAACCTTACATTGCTGTAAAAATTTCTAGTTTTTTGTTACGCAATAAAAAGACATGGCCTTTAGAACGTATTTTTTTATTCCTACAATAGTATTACACATTGATCATCAAAACCCATAGGGTACTTCAAATCGACCTACAATCTTGCAAATCGGCATAATGGGAGAGCTATAAGCTCTCCCATTATGCCGATTTGCAAGAGTAAAAGTAAATTCCGAAAATAATTTCGAACCTATGTAGAATTATACATTTTTATAATTGGTTTAATTAGAACTACTGTATACCCTTAAATATTTACAAGTGCCTAAATATGTACGGAACTCTCGAACGCGAGATCTAATTGTGCTTGACAGGTTTTCAATCTTATTCAGAGTAATACAATGAAACAAACTTATAAAGAAGATTATGAACAAAACATCATATCTACATTCTGCGATTCATCAACTGATCTCATTAATGATATTTAATTTAAAAAATAATTTTCCAATAATTTATTAAATTTGAATTTCCTGAATTATGCGATTTTATATAATAAATGTATTGAACTGATTTCGTAATAAGAAGTCGCGATCTTTTTTAATGGCGAGCCTTGAAGGCGATTATCTTGAAAGCGGTTGGGTATTCCACATTCGCTAAAAATATTTTATACTGAGAATGAAGAGGTGACTCAGTAAAAAGGTGACTCAGAGTTGACTCAGTCGCAAGAAGAAATACACCCATGTATATGTCAGGGGTGATTTCATTTTGAATTCCTGGTTCTTATATTTGTGTCAGAATATAAACCAAAATGGTTTATTTTGTCCCTCAATCACGAACCAATATTTTATTTTCTGTCATCTTATAATTTGGTGACGAGCGCTGCCTCTTCTTCCGGTCGTCGCTAGCTCTTCTTCCGTTCTCTTGATCTCTTCTTCCGCTCGTCTGAAAATAAAAAACAGGCATTGGTAAATTTATTCACGAGATATTCGAGCTCGTGAAACATGTTTATGGAAAAGGCAAAATTATCAACAATTAGTATATTTTAAGTAAAAAGGTTTGTATCCGATTGTGCCGTTTTTCCTCTTTTCCTTTTTTTCAAGAATTTTGTCCTCGACAAAAATATTAACTTTATAAAATTGAAATAAAAAAAAATGTGCGTATCAGGTCCGACGCGCAACTGGAATTTTCTTCTTAAGTACGATTGTTTTGGAATATATAAAGTAAGTAACACTCTATATAAATATAAATATCGAATATAAATAGAAAATTCTTTTATAAAAAATACCGACAATATAATTATTTTCAAGTAAAACACATAAAGGAAATCAAATTTACAACAAAATTAAAAAAATTTAGTAATGTCAAACTAAGAAGTTAAAATTAAAAGAACCTTTTTAATTTTGTAGAATAGAAGACACTTTTAATGATTACATCTTGATATAAGCTAACGGTAGTAAACTATGCGTGTCACACTCTGTCATTGCCATTACGCCATAAGAAAATGCCAATATGTGTGTCACACTCCGTCATTGCCCATAAGAAAATGCCAAATAAACAAATTGATATCTCACTCTAAAGATACACAGAAGTGTTGCGCGGAGAGTCTACCTAACAGTTACTTTTTTTTAACGCTCTGAACTTCGTACACACTGGACTTCTGATTTTACTCCTCATCAAATACTGAGCGCTATATATGAAAATCGATTCTTAAGAAATAAATTCCAAAATAAAATATGACGGTAGAAAATCTAATTTAAAGGGTGTGGATATTTCGCCTTAACGTAACGCACGAATCCTCTAAAATATTGACCTAAAATAAATTCACCGCGACCTCGCTCCGCTATCGCTAGGAAATATCGCTTTCATAGTCAAATATAGGAACGACAGGTATATTCCGAGTGTTATATTTTTTACACGGGCGGAATCGTTTCGCAGGCTTTTCCGATTTTTATCACCGACAGTCGCTGGCAGTTCTCGCAACTTCTGCTCTCGGTCGGGGCGCCGGATTTCATTTGCATAATAGTCATCGAACGTAACGCGTGTGACCCTATCCTCGTAAATCTTTTGCAAACTTGTTTCGTAGCGCGCCGCACTCGATAAAGAGTGTTTAACAATATCGCGACGCTAACAAAGGAGAGCCGAATAAGTTTTTAACTTTGTTCAATCGCCAATCCACCATTTATAATATACGAGCCAAGTTAACATCCGAGAAGCAATATTTTGTTTGCGACGCAACCGAGAGAGATAAGTCAAACACAAGGCGATGCGGACAAACTATTTCTCTGTTGGTCTTCGCGAACTTATTACGCCCCTGCGGTCCGATCGTTCGATTCTCTGAAGTAGTCATTATTGAAAGTTAATACTGGCGAACTTTAACGGGGCCGGGATGAAATAAGTTTTCGTTTGAATATAAGTTTAAACGTTACAAAACTATGGAGCTTTCAAGTCCCCGTCGGCGTGTTTACTCTCGGAGCGGTGAACGTAAACGTAACACACACGAATATATGCACGTTGAAAGTCGAGTAGATTTACGTACGTACGTACGATTACGTAAGTAGGTGGGACAATTCCCTGGCGGGTTGAAGCATTTCGTAGCCGACCTAGATAAGTGCCGCCGTCAGCTCGAGATAAGTTCAGGTAAGCTGCAGTGGGACCGCCTACTACTGCTTTATTAAATTACAAATGAACTAAGCTTATTTAAACAGATTTATAATATACTACAACCGTATATCACAAGTTTCTCAAATGAAATCATAGTATGGAAAACCTCATATCAAAGCGACTGATGTGTTAAAAGAAAAGAAACACTTTTTCGATGTAATAAAATTTTCATAAATATATATCAGTATGGATAAAATAAGAAAACATGTATGAAATAACATACGTATCTATAGAAAATAAAATATTTTATTTAGTTATCATAAATTTATGATTTTATACAATGCAATATAGGGATGTTGTATCCATTAAAATGATAACCGATAATTTATTATTACAAATTACTTTCAAAAACAGTTATCAGTAACAGTTAGGTATAAATGCAAGGTATCGTTTTTTTTCGAGTTACGGAAGTCGTAACCTAAGAAAGTAACATTATTTTTTTCATAACTTATCTGCAGAGATAATTAATTTATATTCAGAGATATATCCCCTACTTGGTTATATTTGATGTTATTAAATATATAACTCTGGAAAGTCCAAAGTAGTGTTAACTTTGATAAATAAAATAATATTACTTCAAACGAAGTACGGATACTCAACAAGCGAGCCAGACTTGCATTTGACCGATTTTTATTATTCATTCACAAATTATTTTGCAAAGTTATATTAACGTTGGCTTTGGGAAAATATTATACGATATTAAAGTCGTTACGGCAAATAAAGTTATTTCGATTACGCAGGAAGACCATCGCAAAAAACAATACTAAATATTTAAAAAAATTAAACCAGTAAGTGGAGATATTATTTTGTGTTTTTTTTTGTTTTGAATAAAAAGCCTACCCTTTCTATTGAAAAGAAAAAAAATTGAAGAATTTTGCAAATTATTATTAATGTTACAGACATAAAACATATTTTTAAAAAAGCTGGTATTTTTTAGGATATAAAAACCCAAACAATTCAATAAGTGACAATCAGGAAAGAGAAAGAATAGAATTATGGTAACCACAATACAAAACAAAAAAGCTAACATCATAACTGCACTTGTATTATATTTTTAAATATAAACAATTATTAATTGGAAATAAAAATAATAAAAAAAATTAAACAGAATACAAAATACGTTTTTAGAAAGCATTATAAAAAATAATCCATTGCTTTCTTTAAAGTGTACCCATTGCCTAAATTAATTAAAAATAAACTGTTGACAAACATTGGCAATGGTTTTATTGTTGTCAAAATGAATGGCTTTTTTCATCTTATTGAGGTTTACGTAACTTTTTTCGACGGCCCTGTCGTACCAGTGAGCATCGTGGTTTAATATGGTATATCTGTGGATGAAGGGTACATCGAGACACAATATGCACTTTGTTTTATCTCGCTTGTACAAATAATTCCTTAGAAATTACAATTTACGATCTATTATGAAACATAAATTTTTATAAAAAAATACAAATTCCTTTTTGTCTGATTAACGATTTTGATAAAACTTTTAAGGAGCTTATTTTTTTAATTTTCTCTATATAACCGTGTAATTTTTATTTTTGTAACACCTGGGCCCAACACTATATGGACCATTGCCGGTTTCCTTGCCAAAATTTAAAAAAACGAACAGTAAAAACAACTGTAACTATTTAGGACTTTATTCACTTTACTTCTTTTATTGGGCAATGTATCAATGTCAGTGTCTTAAGTAATATCACTTTTTTGTTTACTAAATCCCGCTTATTCAATTTAGACGAAGAACTCTCCGACAAATGTAAGTGATTTACTGAGCTAATGGTCTTCTGATATTAAAGCGGCATTGGCTATATGTTAGAGTAAATTTCCAATATTAGGTAATAATTAAATCTGGTGATGAATGTCATTGATATTACGGATCAACGCGTTACATGCGTTAATATGTTTTTCTATTCTAATTGAAATAAAGAACTAGAATAACATATCTTAATAAATTAATATCTTGAAACTCATTTAATTTTTTTGCAAAATTAGCTGATTACATTTAATTATATGTATTCTTTCTCTAAGCGAAACATTATCTTCTAGATCTTTGGGTATTTTTGAAATGTATTAAATTAACAGGTTAATTGAAGTACTTGAATTAAGATAAATACATTATTTTTAAATATAGAAAACTATTTAATAAACATTTTCGATTCAAATAATCTTCAATTTAGATAAATATTATTTAATAACGATTATATAGTTAAGTTATTTATATAGTTAGGTATACCATTCAAGACGTAGTTTGAAAAAAATATTATTTGTATTTTTATATTGCAATTTGTCGCAAGAAAAATGTATTGCTTATAACCAGTTTCAATTAAAATATCACGTTTTGAAAATACGTACTCTCAAAGAATACGCACAGCTTTAACCAATTAGTAATGTACTTAACAGAGAAGATTTCTTTGGATAGCTTTACTATAAATTTTTAAACCGCTCTTTTGTGGAACATATTGATTCGAATTTTAAATTGGTAAACACACAGGCGCACTCTTGTACTAAAATTTTAAACTTTCTTCTCTTCACCCGTGTTGTTGTGAATTTGTGCGCTTGCCCGCTAGATGGCGCGGTTGGGAGATTTATCGAATAAAATGTAACTATTTTTTTCGCAACATATTTTTGGTGCGTACATTTATTTAATTCGATGAAAATTAAATTATTTTTTTTAAAGTAAAAACCAGCACAAATTGCACTAAAAAGTTTTTTTTATACCTTTAGAAGTACGTATAATTTCCCTTAACCTGTTCATAAAAATTAATATTAGTTATGTTCTTATAAATATTGCCTAGAACATACCTTACAAACCTAAAACTATTATGCATTTCTCAAAATCTATGCTATTTAGAATCGTTGCCATATGTTTCGGATAATATTTAAGCTAACTTCTGATAGCCCCGTTTTTTTTTCATAAATTTGACTTTATCAGTGACGGATTTAGAAAAGACGACGTAGTTTTTATGGACATCTTCAAGAAATACATGAAAATTCCAAAAAAAATTATTTCAGAATCCTTATAATTTGCTCTCTTGATTGTTATTCCATTCAATATAGGACATTTAAAAAACCTGTCAAGTACGAATAGAACTCTCACTACGGGGGTTCCGTACACATTTAGGCGCTTATAAACATTTAAGGTTACATAGTATATTTCTTTGAAACTATTTACAAATATTAATTTTTCATAACGTAAATATATGCATATCATATTTTTCATAGGCGTGAATTCATGGTACGTATACACTATTTATGTGAACTTCTAAAAACTCTATTAGTTCACAATTATAGACTTTCGGAAATAATCGGGAAAACATAGTTTTTTCAAAAAATTAATTAAAATTCTAAAACCAGGTTTTCTGGCTTCTATTATCATTCTTTACGCTAAATCAATAATACTTTTTAAATAATTTCCATGTATAGTATTCACTTGGTTACAATTTCATTATTTGTACCCACACGCACACACACACACAAATATATAAACTATATATATATATATATATATATATATATATATATATATACATACGCACACACACGGTATCCGGGAATGAATGCCGGACAAATAAAGATGCTATTCGTTGGCTATAAAGGAATAGATTATCGTTGAAATAAAACGTAAATCACGCCCTTTTTCAAACTGAGTGCAAAAAAAGATTACACGTAACTCTTTTTAATACATCCAATACTTGTCCAGAGTGCGGAGTTTACCCGGGCATCTAGATGTCTTCGCAGCTGTTCGTGGGCCATTCTCCTGACCTGACCTATTCGGCGCTGAATAATGTGCGCAAGTATCATGTGTACGAAAAATATGATAAATAATTATAATGACCAATAATACATTGTTTTTTTCGACTCGCAGATTAGTTTCATTAGTTTCCAAAATTCAAAAAGAATTCCAAAAGCGGCATGTTACTTTATTCGTACCGTATATCGCACTGGTTGTAGATACCAAAGTAGTCAAACGCATTACAGTTTATAACAAAAATAATTGAAAATATTGAAATAAATGTTTAAATATAAATTTCAATATAATCAATCAATATTTCATCAGCTTATTAAAATTAACACATTCTTCTAGGAGATTCCGATTCCAGTTATAAAACGAACAGTTCACAAGAGTACATAAATGTGATACCTTGGTGCGGAAATCCGCCAACTGAATAACAACTTCTGCTATTCCAAACATTCGTTTAAATTATAAATACATTTATGACACTAATCAGTTGCTGTTAATTTCGCCTTAAATATTTTATTAAATGCTGGTTTACAAGTTTCCAACATTCAATAGGCATTGCGTAATATCAAATTGACACAAATTATTTCTAGTTGAAGTACCCTAAACGAAGTGTAACCATGTATACGATAAGTATATAAATAATACTAAATAATACAATATCTTGAAGTAAAGTTGACAGACAGATGTGTAAATAAGAAACTAATTAAATATGTTATTGGATTTCTATGTACTGTTGAATCAAAAAACGGGTCAAATATTTGTCGGTTAACGCTCAAAGCAGGGTTCCGTAGTGGTCTATGTATTTTAAAATGGTTGATGCGTGTAATAAAATCGGTTAACGATTTCATTTAAAAATTATAATAAATATATTTCTATATACATATATATATATATATATATATATATATATAATCAAATATATTTATTTTTATTTAGTAGTAGTTCTTTGCCAGATTTTTTAAACCATGGTTGAAAAATTAAAAAGAGGAAATGGTACACATTGCACGTCCCTTTAAAGTTTAATTTTTGGATATTAAACTTAAAAATAAAAAATATTAAATAGAACCTAAGCACAATTTTAAGACTACTCCACTGATACTCTACTCAATGGGATGTGAGGAAAAAAATTCCTTTCCATTTTACAAATCTAGAGAGACATTTAAAAAAGTTTTTAAGACCTTAGTATCCTTGGAAAAAATTGAATCATCAGGTCACCACACGAAGCAACTTATGTACTCATGTTGGAGAAAATATTTTAAAAAATTTATAAATTTTTAGGTAAAAAAATGTACGGGTACTATCCTCATTTGCTTCCTTCAAATTTTATGATGAGCATGGCTGGATGTAATTCATTTCTACTCTGATCTAAATTACTTTAGATAATTTTTTTAATGCGCATTTTTTTAAATTATTAAATAATAATGTTGATAACCCCTCAGTCTTGGGCTTATCAAAGCTCTGTGCCCCTGACTGTTAAGTGAGAGGATATAGTCACAGTTTATTCCATCGGCCTGGAGCGCGCACGAATATCCTCCAGTGTTTACCAGTTTTAACGTACTTGCGTTGATCGACGAGGTTTATGAGAGGCGCCAAATCTTTATAGTTTTTCTGCTCCATTGTCCGCTGTAGGAATGCGATTATGGAGTTGTTTCGTAGTTCACGGTCTATAATCAGTTTTATGTTCAATATGAATTGATTTGAGTTTTTTTCTCTTTTATTAGTTATTATTTATGTTGTTATGTATGATGCAAATATTTATAATATCAGTGGTTGCACATGTCCAGCGCTTTGGGGAAACCTGTGAGTTGGACATGTTTTTTTTGTAAATAAATAAATAAGATTTTATTAGATATATAATTTGATATCCATATAAACTAAACGTTTCAAAAATGTCACGTACGCATAGCTTAAACTAGAAAATACAAGGATGAGCTAGATGGGGAGGGCCACAAAGAACCTATAAGGATTCAGTGTTTGCCCTTTATCTACGCAACCCTAATGTAAAGTATTTCAATATATAATAGCACATTCTAATAAACGAACACTTAAATTGAGGTTGGAAGTTTGAAAATACGTTCAATATTTCTCTAGTAACATTATCTTTATTTTGTTGACTTTTAGCAATAAGTTCGCTATAATTCATAAAAATATGTGTTTTCAAGTTAATAAACAAAAGCAATATATATAAAACACCTTGAAAAGATTGTTTTTTGAATGCACTATTTCAGTAAAAAAGAACACTTACAGTCTCATTACGATGCACCCATAGATATCCATCCGACTGTTTATTAAAACTTTCTGCAGTCTAAACCTTTTAATCAGGTAAATTTTATATTTTGCACGGCTGTAGTGTGACTGTTTATAAAAAACAAGTTTTTTGTAAGTTTAGGCCATAATTCGTCTACTCAAAAAAAATTATAGACTGTAAATAAGAAGTCTACTGAAAGCTTTTTAATGGATTGAATAAATTTCCACCAACAAAAATATTATGAAAAACGTTTATCGCAGCACTTCATATCCGAAAACATAGACCGTTTGTTATAAGTATGCTTCCACATTCCAATGAATATCAGAGCATAACATTTCATTATGCGATTAAAAATACAGATGGCGCCATCTATTGACGTATACGAATACACTATATGTATATTTGCATAATTACTACGCGTCGATAGCTAGATAATTTTTTATTGTTATACTAACGCAATATAATAATACTTATTTCATCAAAATTGATTTACTTAATCAGAAGATATGCAAATTTAATTTTTCAAAAATTTTAAATTTGTATATTTTCTGATTAAATAAATCAAATTTGATGAAATAAGTATTATTTCAAACTAACCCTATGTTTTTGTTTGAACCTCATTTAAACTGAGTTGTATTTTTAGGTGATGCGTGCACTAATAAACTTTTTAGTAGATAAAAATAATAATCTTTATGTTTTCTAATAATTATGTATAATTCCCGCAATTACTTTTTTTGCAAATATTTTCAAAGTATCGACGGCCTCAATAAAATTAATAGTCATGTTTTAAATTTTAATAGTTAATATGTTGTAAATATTTTACTTACACAATTTAAAAATCATTAACGGTTTAAAAAAGGTAACAATATATTCAGATTTCTCGCATGAAAGTGTACAGAAAGTTTCCTAAAAAAATTTTAATATTTATGAAATTAATGTTATTTAAGAAATTATTATTTTCGAAACCCGTTTCTTGGACACCTACAAAAGTGCGTATGAAACTCGACAGTTTTGAACTAAAATATATTTTTAGAGTACCTTACCTCGAAATAAAAATGAACTCTTATGATACCACTCTCCTGTCCGTCGGTCCATTTGTCACAGCCGTATTTCCCAGAAACTGCTTGGTATCGAAACTTGAAATTTGCATATCAACCGGCCTATATCTCAGTAGATAGCACTCAAAATATATCTCAGTAGATAGCACGCAAAAATATTTATATGGAGATTTCTATGTATATGGAAGGGGAGCAAATTATATACGATGGCGCGAGGGCCGATGTTATGTAAAGGCGGTCTGTACGTTCGAGAATTGATTGCGTAACGAGCTTGTGAAGGAATGCTTTAAAGTAGCTAATCTGAAGTTAATCTGAACGCTATCGAACACTTACAAAAATGCCTTTTCATGGTTCCCAAAAATAAACTTAGAGGAAGGCGACCTTTAGAATGGTTGACGAATATCCAAAGAGATATTGGAAACTGTGACGCTTTTCTGATGACGACACTTATCAGCGGACAAAATGTTGCCTCGTAATCAAATAATTCGTTCCCGCATAACGGAAGAAACAAAAAAGAAAATTGGAAATATAGTTTATAATGAATATACGAGTATCTATATTTAAATTAGTTCTAAGTAAATAATTCGTAATGAACACGCTTAACAACAAACGTACCACACTTTGCATCCGTTAGTCTTATTTAAAACTGCAAAGTCTCTATTAAGTTATATTTACGTTATAAATATAATATATTTATTAAATATCGCGTCTGAAACCGGGTCGACTGTATGTCGTCTCAATATGATGTCAAGGAGAAGAGCAATAGGAAAATACGTATACTAGAGATTCACGCCAGTCACGCTAATAAATAAATAAGACAATAAGTCGCAAAGCGAAAAGTACACATACACAGTAATCCGCTCGAACGCCTTTCATTACGACGGAACGAGAGATAGGGTGTCGTGTTCAAATGAAAAATGTAAAGCGAAACAGCTTGTGCTTACAAGCGTATGATCAACCGCCGCCCACGCCGCAGCATCCCGCCTGTTATTAATTCACAAGCGAAACTATCTTCCGACAAGCAAATACGTATTTTATAAGCAATTATAATCACGACGCCAAAGGGGGAAAGGAGGGCTTTCGGAGACATTGAGAATTTTCGAAATAATTCCTTTGCAGGTTTGCCGATAAAGTATATAATAATTGTCATTCACGTCGATGAAACAGAAAAACTTTCAAAATGAAACATGAAAGAAGAAAATCGTTTTCCTTAATTAATTAAATTCTCGATATTCTCAGTTAAATGAAACTACGTGATTTAGTATTATTTCTACTTTATTTAAATTCTTCATATTCTTTAAGGCAATTAGCAAAGATCTTACAGCTTCATCATTAAGATGTTACATCTTCAGGTGGGCTATTAGCAAAGATGTTATGTGTACTGTTAACTTTCATTCGGTTTATTTAATCAGCCAATTAACAAATATGTTATGCATATTGTTAACTTTCATTTAGTTAGATAATTAGCAATCTTTGCTTATTGCCCACCTAAGGATGTTGTAATATAACGAAACCTAGGTTGTGGTAAAGAATTTAAATAAAGTGGAAATAATACTACATCACGTAGTTTTATTTAATTGTGAATAATGAATTTCTACAAAATTAACGTCAAATGTACTTAATATCTCGCTATTCATTTTCTTAATTAATTCTTTTCACAAATTTTAAACACCATCAGATACAAATTGCAAATTGTAAAGTGGATGTTTGCCAGCAAAAAAATGTTATATAAACAGAATTAAAGACTCCTAAGTCACACGAAAACAACTTAAAGTACAAATTATTATGAAAATAATTCCACTTTGAAAATTAATTTTCCAAAATACAGTAAGTTCGTATGTT
This sequence comes from Druceiella hillmani, assembly GCA_039881145.1. Classification (NCBI taxonomy): domain Eukaryota; kingdom Metazoa; phylum Arthropoda; class Insecta; order Lepidoptera; family Hepialidae; genus Druceiella; species Druceiella hillmani. Next base: position 1,155,925 of record JAYKKI010000098.1, on the reverse strand, counting down.
GAAACATCTAAGAAAACGTGAAATAAATCACGAGCGATAAATAGAGTTTTCCTCTTCGAAGTTAATAGCTCAGCGCGTTAGCGAGTAGCAAACCGCATATAAAATAAAACTAACTTATATTAATTATTCTTTATGGTAACACAGACGACCGGCAATAATCGGTAAAAATTTAACACAAAAATTGGTCTCACAAAAATAACCGGAGCGACTCTGTTCACTTCTAACTGGTGAGAAAGAGATAGAGTCTACAAGTTCAGGTACACTAATGGAGAAAAGGACGTTTAGTTTACGGCACGCATGTGATACGCCGCGGAAAATCAGCCACTGACATTCTCCGACAAAAGTCGGTAATTGTCGCTCACCCAGTCGGTAACAGTGTAAGATGTAACGTAGACGTTATGTCTTATGTAGGCGTGGTATATTAAGTTTTAAGTATTATTAATGCTAATACAATTAACGTAAAAATATTCTTTAATGTTAGAGCGTTACTCTCTTTATAATTGATGTAACCTTAAAAGATACTAAAATTATAATAATAAAATTACTGATTAATAATATTACGACGTTTACCATAAAAGTTTTCGTAAATAACATATTACATGAACAGTTCAGAATAATAACTACATTTTCGTTAATAAAATTTCTTTGTTATTATCACAGGATTGTCTTAATATTTCCTTTACTTAAAAAAAATCATACTTACGCTCAATTCTTTCTTATATGCCATAGATTTTAACAATTTGTCTTTCCTACTTATAGGTTTAGTTTAAAAACTGACGTAAATGTCATAATAAGTTCTGAGTAATATTTTAAACTTTGAATGCGATTTAAACTTTAATATTATTCAATTATAAATAAAATTCGACAGAATTCTCTTTTTAAAACCTGATATAGTATAAAATAAAATAAATATTTACAAATGAACATAATTATTCACAATATAATTATTTTTTAACGACAAAGTCGCAGTTAGCAGCTAATTACCAGTAAAATTAAAATTAAAATTAATCATTATAATGTTGGCCTATATGGCACTACGGATAGTTTCTTTTCTGCTGTTTCTTTTTTTTTAGAGTTTATGGAAAACTTTTGTCAATAAAACAAAACATATTTTATTTGATGTTAAACTCTCTTCACATAAGATAATAAATAGTCGTAACGAAGTTTTTCTAGCAGAGAAAATTGTAAGAAAATTTTACTGAGTTTATACATTTTCTAACAATGTTCTATATAACAATAACAAAAATATTTATAATATTCACAGTGGCGTAACCCATTTCACCACACGCATATTAAACCCTCTTAAAAGATTGTGCTAACAAACCTCGCAAAAATTAAAAAAATCAAGTCTGAAGATTTGTGTGGCTCGAACTACTTTATTTCGGTATTACGGTCTTTTGTATATATCTTTATACAAAAGACAGTAATATTTTACGGTATTTCGGTATTATGATCTTTTATATGTCAAATATTTCGCTATTAAAGATATATATCTTTAATAGCGAAATATTTAACAAGTCTGTTATGAATAATCTATTTGTTTTCTCTTAACTTACCTATTGTAATAGTTTCCTCAAAATCTTAAAACTCTAATATATATCATTTAAATAAATGAAATTATCAAAATATAAATATACATAAAAATATATAATAAAAATATGTGACACTTAAATATATATTATGTATATTTAAGTGTCACATATTTTTATAATACTTCCATATAGTCCATATTGACCAGTTTAAGATTCCGTAGCCAGACTTGGTATATGGTATATGGGTACGTAGCCAGACTTGGTATATGGGACTTAGTATATGGTATATAGGCATCTTATTTTGACAAATTTGGTTTTCGACATGTTCGTCGGTTTGCCTGTCTCTCTGAATGTCATGGCAATTTTACTCGTAGACTATTAATGTTTTAAATGTGAAATTTGACATAATTACACATTTTTATAAAATCTTACAAAATTAAATCAAAATGAATAAAAAAAATTAATTTTAATCAATAAAAAATCTTATAAGATTTTTTTAAACCTCCCCTAAACGTAGTGGAGGTGAATTTTTATTCACATACCACATTGTATATAGTACCGTTGAATAAATAGATCGTCCAAAAATATTTCAGGCATGTTACGCGTACATTTTCTAAACGAGCATCCGTTTACGATGAAATTAATTGAAATGGTTATTTTTTACAGAGTTACACTTCCTCATTATCTACCAGCTAAACCGCTATTTTTGACTATCCGAAAGGTATTCAAAATTATTTTAATTAAAATAATAAGAAAATGAAATTAAAATTATAATTGCCACAACTAAAGTAGGCTTATTAGAGTTATTATTATACAAGTAATATCTACCAACTTATGAGCATATATAAATATCTCAACTATGGTAAGAACGATATCCAAAAAAATTTCTTTAGCTCCTACCATTGAAAGAAAATTTCTGGGAAATGTTTTTGAAAAAACGTATGGTACGTTGACTTGATTCATATCAACGTATGAATTTGATATAAAGAGGGTTGATATTTAACCAAAAAAGAGGTAAAACCTGCAATAAAATATTTCAAGCCATATCAAGTAGTAATAAACTAAAATATAAACCTAAACTTGAATAGACCTTGAATAACAAATATTTGAGAACAATGTGCAATAATAAATACTTGACATCAACCAATTATTTGTATATTTTGAGAAAAATACAAATCTATGTTGAAACAACAGCAAATATCAGGGTTAAACTAACAAAGCGGCCACATTACAGGGACGTGTACAGCGTTTATAATAGTTTACATAATCCTCACGTGTCAGACCTTTTAAATAGCGCTTCATCACTCGGTCCGCTGCCGTCCTGACACTAATGCCCCGTCATCCCCCTTTTGCGAAGTTAAGCTCCTGTATGGAAGGTAATCTTGCTCGTAGTCGTAGATTAATATTTACATAACGCTCGAGCCAGTTAAACCAACTCGGTGTGAACTACAAAAGTATTAATTAGCTAGATTAGTTACATTATTAGATTTTGTCATTTTGCGTTAACGTATTGCCGTGTGCGGAAAGTTGGAGCGCTTCACGTTTAAGTGTTGCCTAGGGTATAGTTTGCGTTGCTTCAAACCGACATCTGGTCGCGGCTCCGGCCGCGTAGAACGCCACTCTTGCAAACGAAGCTAAACTTTGAAGGGTTGGAAAGGCTCTATCTCTTCAATATTTAGAACATGCCATTTATTCAGGGGAAAATTTTAGCATAAGTTTCTAAATATGGAAACTACTTTACTTTTTATTAAATTTCATTAACGATATAAATATTTGAAAGAAGAAAATGATTTGGAAATTGCTATTACAATTCTACAAGGAGAACATTTTTTGATGTAGATTTATGTATTTGTCGGCATTAAAGATCTTAATTTGTAATTATTTCGGTAGTATGGTGCATCAAAGGTTATCGCATAATCTTACCGTAAAATAATTATCATTAGACATACTATATAGTTTAATTCAACCGTAGAAAACAGACGCATTACAAATTTTAGTTAAGTTTTTTAAATATTTTTTACGTTATATTCTCCTTGTAGAAAAACAACTGTAAAAAATTAATACCGTCTATCCAATATTGTTGGCATAAAATGTATTATAAAAAAACAACCATGTGAAGTCTGGCTTGCGCGTCGATGGTCTAATCTCGTTTTTAAGTCATGACTTATAATAAATAAAATAATTTCATTATTTTATTTATTATAAGTCATGACTAACGTGGATTTCCTAGCTCAATAAATATTTAATAATACCTAATCTAAATAAACAGAGACGATATATGACTTATCGTGAATATTTCGATATCTCTAACATTTATAATTATAGTTACAGTTTTCCTACAAACTTTGGTTAGACTTCAAAAAATCCTGTTTCTTTTTCATAATATTAGGTTCAAACTAAAGATAGAGAGCTTATTTTTGAATATTTTCTAGTTTATTTAATAAGAAAGTATTTTTGAGGCTACTTCTCACACTGGACATTTAAAAAAAATTGAGTTTTTACTATGCTCCCTTCCAATAAAATTCCATATAATATTATCTTATAAATTCCATGTTATTTCCTTACAACATTCTATAATAGTGCCAACATTGAGATATGCGCTGGGGCTAATATGGTTTATTACTATGCCAAATTTCAACCTTCTGCGTCAAATGGTTTCTTAAAAAAAGCGAGCATGAGAGTAATTCTATAAGAGTTCCATTTTTCCTTTAAAAATTCTAAAAAACACAATATTTGTGGAAAATGAACTCTATCTATTTCTAATTTTAAAACTTTATTTAAAGAGATGCAACAGTGGCACAGTTCTACATTAAGATTGCAATACGGTTGCTACTATGTTTTTGTTTCCTGTAAGATTTTTTTTTGCTTTTTTATTACTCTAATGCCACGTCAAGTTTAAAGGCTCTAATAATGCATATACTAACTGGTTTTATGTGCCAGGACCTAGCCTATAGGATAAAATTTGATGTGGCTATATTAGACTACACCAAATTTCATGTTCGTTGGATATAACAATAGCAGAAAGGTATGGAAATAAAGGTATTTTACAAATTATAACCACAATTTTTATGTGTCTATTGCTTTGATTACAGCATTATTATTAATTTATTACGTTTACTTTATCATTCAAAATTTACACAATACCAATTTGGTAACCATGCGCTTAATGAGAAGCTTTTCCATTTTAATATTGGCTATATTATTTTTACATGTTTTCATTCTAAACTCAATATAATAATATTACCTATAATGTGAATTTTTAATGACATAAAATTTAATTTTTTCGATTGGCTCTTAAATATAATATGATTATTTTAAATAAATATTATTACAATATGTTAAAAATAGTAAAGTAACTACAGCGACAATGAAGTAGATTAAAAAGGAAGAAAATATTATTGATTTAAAATTGCGCAGACGTGCAACTGTTCCTCGTGTATTATTTTATGATTATGTGTTCAGAAATTTGCTTTATTAATTAAATAATAATGACAAGTATTATTTTGATATTGGCTGTGTCATAATTTGGGCTCTGTGCCACTGTCTTTGTTATTCCTCCAACCTTTTGCCGCAGCTTCACACTTTTGAAAAGCAAAGCATTAATTCCTGTGAATTAATGAAACAAGTCTTATAGTGAACAAACTTACACCGGCATCGCAAGTCAGTTTGGTTTGTGAGTTTAAAAATTTGTCATATTTTCTGCGAATATAATACGTAATATTATCTGGAAGTTAATTCAGAAATAGTTACACAAACGGATACAATAACTTTTTCTTCGAAATTTTACAAGCTAATACGTTTGGCTTAATGATTAAAAAAAATTAAATGTAAATAACTAATTATTTACCTCATTCCATAATCGAATCATATTAATTTATAATTAATGCATTAATAAAATCAAATTTCTTTGAATTCTAATTAAACGTCATGGTTTATAATTAGAAATGGTGTAACATAATTTGTTATATATTTTTCTACTATTCCATAACAACTACCCTTTCCTTATCACGTAATTTTACTTTATTCTTTGATTTTTAATCCGGAAAAATAACTATTTTCTAAAGTAATTCTGATTAGTTAAATTCTGAGCTTATGATTGAGTTAAATTCTGGGCTTAAAGAGATGGTGCTCTCTTCATTATATAAATTGTTCTTTTGCAATCTTTCGTAATTTGCAACATATTTTTGCTGTAATGGATCACCAAACAGCCAACGAATAGCGTCTTTCTTTGTTCGACATCTATTCCCGGACACCTTGTGTAAATATAAATTCAATGTTGTATTTGTAGTTTATTTAAGTCAGTTTTCAAGAACTTTTTATAGATACAACTACGTGTCGTAAGATGCTCGACTATCACTCGTAAACTATTAAACCTTACTTAGCTGTAAAATTGTTTTATTCTAATTTCATTATATATACTACTATTGTGATTACTTTTCAGATATTCAAAAATAGCCGCTTAACTGGTAGGCGACGTGGACACGTAACTGTAACAAAACTGATCACTTTAAAGCTTAATATTTCGTCATACATATATACACACACACACACACACACACACATATGTATATATATATATATATATATATATATATATATATATATATAGTGATGTATATATAATGAGAAGCCTATTCTCTTCTGCTTTATTGATTGCCCAGGTTTCGTACCATACAAAATGTTAGGTCTGATGAGATCTGATAAAAGGTCTGATGAGGTCTGATAAAACATATAACCCCACACATATATACATAACTAATATTCAAAAATATTTATTTAGAAATTTTAGGGGAGGTTGAGAATTAAGTTAAGTATTGGTTTTACTCCATATATCGTACTGGGTATCATTATAAAGAACTAATAATAGGTACATCAAAAATATTTTCTTCAGGATTTTAGGTGGTATATAATCGAAGATATATTGAAATAAATACAAAAAATTGCGTGTGTCAGCTCCGACGCGCGACTGGAGTTTACTCCTTAAGTACGATTGTGTTGGAATGTATAAAATAGGTAACACTGTATATAATTATAAATATCAAAATCATTAAATGTGAATGAAAAATTATTTTATAAAAAATTGCTGACAATCTAATTATTTTCAAGTAAAACACAAACGAACAAGATCAAATTTATGTAACAAAATTAAAAATTAAAAATTTAGTACCGTCAGACTAAGAAGTTAAAATCAAAAGATACTTTTTAATTTTGTAAGATAAAAGACAGCAAATATTCACACATTTAATGATTACATCTTAATATACGCAAACGATAGTAAACTATGTGTGTCACACTCCGTCATCGCGATTACGCCATAAGAAAATGCCAAATAAACATATTGATATCTCACTCTAAAGATGCGCAGAAATGCTGCACAGAGAGACCACTTAGCCGTTACACTTTTTTTAACTTCAACTTTTTAACCAGCTCTGAACTTCTGATATTACTCCTCATAAAATTTCATACTGGGTGCTATATGTGAAAATCGATTCTTAAGTAGTAAACCCCAAAAATGTTCATTCCCCCCCCCCTCCCTCCTCATATTCTAGAAACTACTCAACCTAAAATTATGAAAAATAAAGTTTTAAGAACCAACGTGAATTCTTGAGTACTTTTGATCTTTTAATTAAGCGTCTCGTTTTTTAATCTGTGAAAATATAATAGACAATAAATTTACGATGTGTACCCCGAAATGTCTATTATTAAAAAAAAATATTATGTACCCTGAAATGTTTATAAGTACCTAAATATATACGAAATCGTCGTAATGTGAGTTTCACTCATGCTTCACAGGTTTTTTTTAGTTATGAAACCCTAAACAATAAAACGATTTGGATTTCTACGCTTACTAATATTTAATCAATAAGATTATTCTCAGATGTACGTTTAATTCAAACCACTTCAAAATAACGACATGAACAGGTGATAATTTCCAATTAAAAACAAAATCAAATCTAAAATAAGTTTATGATGCAGGTCCAGATATAAAGACGTATTTTATAACCGTTCGATAGACTGAAATATAACGTAGATACAAAGGAAGTTCACGTCGCACGCCACAACGCGAACGGGATGCTGGGACATATCGCGCCGCGCCGCTCCGGCAGGCTCCACTCCGCCGGCGAATCCATTATCTTGTTTTTGAAAAGTTACCGACGTTTTTTATTGAATTATTTGTTGGGAAGTTTGTGTCAATCTTGTGTCGACAAAAAAGTTAGCGCAGGCCTTAAAGTTGTGATTGCTTTACTGACTCTCTAGTTTAATTAATGTTACTTTTGCTATGTTACTTGATTGACGTTAATAACTTGCGAACGAGAGCTCGGTCAGACTTTGACGTTTATTTCCAACTTGTCCCAAGATGTAGTAAACGTATTAGGATACTTGTTTTATTAAATTTGGGTAAACGCTTTTTTTCTATACTTATCCCCCGATCGTTTTATAGAACAAATTTTCAAAGTTTTTCTTATTTAATGAAGCTTAAAAGTAATTATATAAGTCTGTGATTCTCGGAAAAAAGAATTTCTAATGTTTTCTATATACATATTTGGACTATCATACGACGGATATAAAAATGGAATTCTTATACGTGTGTCTGTCTGTAAAGAACATGCTTATAAAAAAATCTTATAACACAGTGAACCAAGAATTAGCTGATAAATAAATATTTTACTATTAACATTGTTCGCAATTAAATGAAACTACGTGATGTAGTATTATTTCTACTATCTTTAATTTCTTTACCACGACCTAGGTTTCGTTGTATTACAACATCTTCAGGTGGGATATTAGCAAAGATTAACTCTTAGGAACAACCAACAGCATTTATATGTTTCAAACACAATAGCGGAAGACTACTTTGTGCGGATTTTTCCATTGTTTATGTTAGTGAGTTTATTGCAGGGGCGCAGACTAGGTTTTATTATATTACAGAGACTTATACAATATACCAGTATTCTAGTTGGGGTAATAAATTCAATTGTTGTTATTATGTGAAATTATACAATGCAAACTTTAGGGTGTATGTAATAAAATTAAATGGAAGTTATTGTCGGTAATATATTGCAAAGGCAAGAGTATTTGAAAGTAAGGCCAAGGTAATATACTAATTCTACATACCTTATTATCGGTAATATATTTATACAAAAGCAAGGGTATTTGAAAGTAAGGACAAGGTAATACACTAATTCTACATATCTCCGGTTTTGTGTATTCATATATTTATTTATTTATTTCTTTTAATTTTTTTTTTTTTTTTTTTTTTTTTTTTTTTTTTTTTTTTTTGTTTTTATTATATATACGTATATTTATATGTGTATTAATGCTGAAACAATTTCCAGGGTACTGTAGTGTCAATGTTTTATATTTATATTATATCTAGAAGATATTAAGAATGGGTGATGATATTATATTTAGTTGTTCATTTAATATATTGACCTTGATATCTTTTTTATGTCTGTTTATTTCTAATGTTTCTAGGATATTAAGTTTATTGCCTTTTGTATTTATTTGTAATATATATGGGGCATTATCAGTATGGGGGTGATGGTTATTTTCAATGAGATGTTTAGCAAAGTGAGATGTGTCTGGTTTATTATTACGCCAGCTGGCGATGTGTTCTTTATATCTTGTATTAAAATCTCTTCCTGTTTGACCTATGTATACACTATTACAATCGTTACATTTAAGTTTATAGATACCACTCTTTTTAAGTTTATCTATTTTTTCTTTATTATTAATAAGGGTTTTACCCAAGTTATTTAAGGTACTATACGTACATGTTATATTATTTATATTTTTATTATTAGTTAAGAGTTTTCCTAATTTGAGTGATACATTACCTATGTATGGGATAGATTTATAGTAAATATTATTCTTATTTGGTGCGACCGGGTATATTTCTTGTATTAGTATTTTTCTTAATTTATTATGGTACAGTTTTGTGACAATTGATGGGTCATAATTATTATTTGTTGCGATTAGTTTCATAGTTTTTATTTCTTTACGTAGGTTAGGTTTTTCAAGAGGGATGGTTAAAGCTCTGTGAATCATGGAATGAAATGCTGCTAACTTATGGGACCAAGGGTGTTGAGATTGACCATTAATTATGGAGTCTGTAAATGTGTCTTTTCTAAATATACTAAATTTATGTTCATTATTTTTGCGTTCTATTGTTATATCTAAAAAATTAAGTTTATTATCAGACTCTACTTCTAAAGTGAATTTGATATTATTGTGTAGGGAGTTAGCAAAGTTAACAAACTGGTCTAACTGTCGCTGTGTACCTTTCCAGCAGATAAGGATGTCGTCAACGTATCTATAATAGTATAATATATTGGTCGCTAATTTACTGTTTAAGAGGCTGGTTTCTAGATGATTCATAAATAACTCGGCTAAAAGGGGACTGAGGGGGGAGCCCATTGCAAGGCCATTAACTTGTTGAAAAAAATTGTTATCGAATAGAAAATAATTTTGGTCTGTGCATAGTTTAAAGAGATCTCTAATTTCCGATGCTTCAATGGGATTTAATTTTTTCCTTTCAAGGATATCTGAAATGATATTTAGGCAATCTTTTGGTGGTATATTAGAAAATAAGTTTACTACGTCGAGTGATACTAGTTTACAATTGGGTGTTAGATGTATATTTTTAATTTTATTACAGAGATCAACAGAGTTTTTAATGGTATGTTTAGGTGCAAATCCGGTTTTATTACGGAAGATCTTATTCAGGTGAAAAGCTAATTTTTTTGTGGGTGCGTTTGTGTATGAGACAACAGGTCGTATGGGTATATTTGGTTTATGAATTTTAGGTTGTCCATATAGTATTGGGGGTCTAGGGTTCATTTCTATAACTTTATGTTTCGCGAATTCGTTAGGAAATATGATGTTACAGGTTTTAATTAATTGTTTTACGTTATCTGCAAATGTCGTGGTGGGGTCCCTTTGTAGTTTTGTGAAGTCATCTGGTTTAAGGAAATCGTACACTTTATTTTTATATTCAGATAACGTAAAACAATTAATTAAAACCTGTAACATCATATTTCCTAACGAATTCGCGAAACATAAAGTTATAGAAATGAACCCTAGACCCCCAATACTATATGGACAACCTAAAATTCATAAACCAAATATACCCATACGACCTGTTGTCTCATACACAAACGCACCCACAAAAAAATTAGCTTTTCACCTGAATAAGATCTTCCGTAATAAAACCGGATTTGCACCTAAACATACCATTAAAAACTCTGTTGATCTCTGTAATAAAATTAAAAATATACATCTAACACCCAATTGTAAACTAGTATCACTCGACGTAGTAAACTTATTTTCTAATATACCACCAAAAGATTGCCTAAATATCATTTCAGATATCCTTGAAAGGAAAAAATTAAATCCCATTGAAGCATCGGAAATTAGAGATCTCTTTAAACTATGCACAGACCAAAATTATTTTCTATTCGATAACAATTTTTTTCAACAAGTTAATGGCCTTGCAATGGGCTCCCCCCTCAGTCCCCTTTTAGCCGAGTTATTTATGAATCATCTAGAAACCAGCCTCTTAAACAGTAAATTAGCGACCAATATATTATACTATTATAGATACGTTGACGACATCCTTATCTGCTGGAAAGGTACACAGCGACAGTTAGACCAGTTTGTTAACTTTGCTAACTCCCTACACAATAATATCAAATTCACTTTAGAAGTAGAGTCTGATAATAAACTTAATTTTTTAGATATAACAATAGAACGCAAAAATAATGAACATAAATTTAGTATATTTAGAAAAGACACATTTACAGACTCCATAATTAATGGTCAATCTCAACACCCTTGGTCCCATAAGTTAGCAGCATTTCATTCCATGATTCACAGAGCTTTAACCATCCCTCTTGAAAAACCTAACCTACGTAAAGAAATAAAAACTATGAAACTAATCGCAACAAATAATAATTATGACCCATCAATTGTCACAAAACTGTACCATAATAAATTAAGAAAAATACTAATACAAGAAATATACCCGGTCGCACCAAATAAGAATAATATTTACTATAAATCTATCCCATACATAGGTAATGTATCACTCAAATTAGGAAAACTCTTAACTAATAATAAAAATATAAATAATATAACATGTACGTATAGTACCTTAAATAACTTGGGTAAAACCCTTATTAATAATAAAGAAAAAATAGATAAACTTAAAAAGAGTGGTATCTATAAACTTAAATGTAACGATTGTAATAGTGTATACATAGGTCAAACAGGAAGAGATTTTAATACAAGATATAAAGAACACATCGCCAGCTGGCGTAATAATAAACCAGACACATCTCACTTTGCTAAACATCTCATTGAAAATAACCATCACCCCCATACTGATAATGCCCCATATATATTACAAATAAATACAAAAGGCAATAAACTTAATATCCTAGAAACATTAGAAATAAACAGACATAAAAAAGATATCAAGGTCAATATATTAAATGAACAACTAAATATAATATCATCACCCATTCTTAATATCTTCTAGATATAATATAAATATAAAACATTGACACTACAGTACCCTGGAAATTGTTTCAGCATTAATACACATATAAATATACGTATATATAATAAAAACAAAAAAAAAAAAAAAAAAAAAAAAAAAAAAAAAAAAAAAATTAAAAGAAATAAATAAATAAATATATGAATACACAAAACCGGAGATATGTAGAATTAGTGTATTACCTTGTCCTTACTTTCAAATACCCTTGCTTTTGTATAAATATATTACCGATAATAAGGTATGTAGAATTAGTATATTACCTTGGCCTTACTTTCAAATACTCTTGCCTTTGCAATATATTACCGACAATAACTTCCATTTAATTTTATTACATACACCCTAAAGTTTGCATTGTATAATTTCACATAATAACAACAATTGAATTTATTACCCCAACTAGAATACTGGTATATTGTATAAGTCTCTGTAATATAATAAAACCTAGTCTGCGCCCCTGCAATAAACTCACTAACATAAACAATGGAAAAATCCGCACAAAGTAGTCTTCCGCTATTGTGTTTGAAACATATAAATGCTGTTGGTTGTTCCTAAGAGTTAATCTTTGCTAATATCCCACCTGAAGATGTTGTAATACAACGAAACCTAGGTCGTAGTAAAGAAATTAAAGATAGTAGAAATAATACTACATCACGTAGTTTCATTTAATTGCGAATAATGAATTTCTACAAAATTAACGCCAAATATATTCAATAATTAACATTGTTATTAATTGCATTGTTACCATAATATTCTTACTTTTTTTGGAAATTTTATGTTTTTGCATTATTATTATGGTAGTGTACTTTTATTAGTTAACATTTAACATTTTAAATGTTATTTTTGTTATGATTATTATTTATAGAATTGGTAATTTTTACATTTTGTGTTATTCTTTTTTCATAATAATATGCTATTTTTAGTTTTATTTAAAATTTAAAATGTCATTGTTATTATTACTTTCATTATTTGTTCAATTTGACCGGCCGTATAGTTTACATTTGACAACACTTTTGCGAATAAATCTTACATGATAATTTACACTTATTTTGTATTAATGTTTATTGTTATTATTACTTTCATTATTTGTTCCGTTTGACCGGCCATATAGTTTACATTTGACAACACTTTTGCGACTATATCTTACATGATAATTTACACTTGCTTTGTATTAATGTTTATTCTTATTATTACTTTGATTATTTGTTCCGTTTGACCGGCCATATTGTTTACATTTGACAGCACTTTTGCGAATATATCTTACATGATAATTTACACTTATTTTGTATTAATGTTTATTGTTAATATTACTTTCATTATTTGTTCCCTTTGGCCGGCCATAGAGTTTACATTTGACAACACTTTTGCGACTATATCTTACATGATAATTTACACTTGCTTTGTATTAATGTTTATTCTTATTATTACTTTGATTATTTGTTCCGTTTGACCGGCCATATTGTTTACATTTGACAGCACTTTTGCGAATATATCTTACATGATAATTTACACTTATTTTGTATTAATGTTTATTGTTATTATTAATTGAAATACTTGTCAATTTTTTTTAATTCAATTCATATGGCTCGTTCTTGACTCGTGAGGTGTTATATTTAATTATTTACGATATTTGTTTCTTCCTGTTTTTTTTTACCTCAAATATATTTTTGGATTTCCTCTGTACAAATTGACGTGATTGAGTATACTCTAAGTAGCGATATCGAATAAAACAATGATTATGACTATGTCCATTCCCGTCTGTCACAGCCTTTTTTTCAGAAACCGCTTGAGGTTACATGATATTATGAATTTAAAAATAGTTATATGGTAATTTTAGGAGAGTGGAAGGATACATTAAATGTTTGAAAAAAAATGTTTAAATAACATATGTAAACAGAAATATTCTTTCAAAATGCTTATTAAGAGTGTCAAAAATAATTTTAGAAAATATATCTTGAGAGATATGCTAAAAATTAAAAAAAGTATTCCCTCCTCCCTCCACATCCCTATTTTCGAAGCCTGCGCAAGATGTTCGGGTGCAGGCATAATTTTTTAAACGTTTATGTTCACTGCTCTTCTTCTCTAAATGATAACTTAATTGTACATAACTTCTAACATAGGATGTGCATTGTTTATGAATAAAATGTTATTGAAAGTTATTAAACCGTTTAAGCATAAAAGAAAGGCAAAAAAATAAATAAACGGACACTGTCTCCATATCGTAAGCATAATAAGCTTTAATATATAGATTATGTTTAAATCTAGAATTTATATCCATTATAAAAAAAAATCATTGAAAGTTCTTGGCCCATTTATGTAGTAGTATAGTAGTATAGTTCATGTAGTAAGTATAATGAGCGTAAATATATATATATATAATTTGTCATTTTCGTGCCTTCGTGTACATTATCTCTATGCAAAATCTCTATGCATTGATCCTTTCTTTCTAATTTAACTGTTGACTACTTTAAGCTTAAAAGAAAACATACAATTACAAACATTTCTATATTAGTAGCGATGATGTTAATAAAACCATATTAATGTTTTTAATAGTATATTGACATCATTACCTTAATATTGTTCTTTTTTGCTTTCCTGATTACAACATAAAAGAAGTTTTTTTTTTAATATTTATTTAATAAATAAAAATTTTAATAAAAATTTAGTAAGGCAACAGAACGTCTTTCAATGTTTAGTCATATAAGTCAACGAAACCCCCTTGGTTTGTTATTTAGTCATGTAATACAACGAAACCCCCTGTGTTTGATATTTAGTCGAGTAATACAACGAAACCCTCTTTGTTTGATATTTAGTCGCGTAATAGGTACGACGAAACCAACTTTGTTTGTTATTTAGTCGAGTAATACAAGGAAACCCCCTTTTGTTTGATATTTAGTCGAGTAATACAACGAAACCTCATTTGTTTGATATTTAGTCGAGTAATACAACGAAACACCCATTGTTTGATATTTATTCGAGTAATAATACAACAAAACCCCCTTTTTTTGCTTAATCATGTAAGAAAACAAAACTCCCTGTTTTTGATATGAAGTCATGTAAAACACAAAACAATTAATTTTGTAATTTTTTACAATAAATTCGCGCTTTTGTTCTAGTTCCGCATTTTCAAGATCTGCGTTTTCTTTCAGTTTCATATGTTTCTTCAAAAGCAGCTCTTTTGCTCTCACTGTAACATCATTTTTTTTCTATCACCAACATCCTGTAGATTATAAACCTAATAACCAATTAACTATAACACTTAAAATTAACGACTTAAGAAGATAATAATGTTAGTTATTTTAGAAAATTGTTTTTATGTGGCACGTTTAGAAAAAATCTTAGCGTATTTCTATCGAAACAAAACCATTAAGATGATAAGATGTGAGATGACCATGCAATATGAGACGTGAGAAACTGAACAGTATATTTTCAAGAGTATTCTCGTTAATTATATTTGTAGCGAGCATTAATGTTACAGAATTTAGATTATTTTCTAGATATTACATAATCAATGAAGAAAACTCCCGGACTAATTAGAAAATATATAATAAATTTAAAGTAAAATTGGAATAAACTCAAGAAGTATATAGGTAGATTTATATAATTTAGAATTATATAGATGGCATAATGTTAAAATAATTTATTCACCTTTGAAGCTAAATAAATTCTTGAAAAAATCTTTGAGAAAAATATAAACAATTTAGGCCCACTTTGACTTTGTTCTAAACAATATCTGGATTCTACATACGACAGAATTCTCAAACGACTTTAGCTAGTTAAGAATTTCCCAATAGGCTAAAGATTTTTTCTTTTTCTCTCAAATTACTGACGTTTTAACATAATTAACACAAAATATATTTCAGTTTTTTTTACTATATTTTAAGTATAATATAATGAAAATTTTATCTAAATTAACTGCGTAGTTTTTTATATAATTTGAATACAAAGAAACAAATTGGCATTAAACTACTTTTCGAGGTTTTATGTACCGAATTTACTTTATAGTTCAATATTGCCAGAACTATAATTCAAGACCAACATAACTGTAATTCAAAATTACTAGAATTGCAGTTCTGTATTGTCAGAATTATATTTTGGTGTTATCAGAAAATAAGTATATGCTTCTGAATTTGAGAAACAACAAAATCATGTTCTAAAATAAACTTCCCTGCCGCGTCCTTCTGTATGCAGAAGATTTTCTTTTTATTTCGGTTCACATTGATAGACAGAATATTTGGATACAAAATTTGAGTGTATAATTTCTGAATGTAAATTTTGTGGAATCACCCGATCGTCACAGGATGGTAATCATCGATGAAATCAGAAAAAAGCATTCAATGGTCTGAGAAGTATTTTAGGGTGCGCTACTTAAATCTTTTGAAGTCATATATCTCATACAATGTATGACAATATTGAACTTCTCAAAAAGGTCTACAGTAAATTCTGTAACAGCATGTGTATATATATTATATAAAATCCGTAACAAATATTTAAATGTTTAAAAAAAACAATTGTTCAACTCAATTTTCTGAAGTTCATTGTGCAAAACTGTCGTAATAGTTATCAAACTAAATCTTATAGTGATCTTTAACTCATATAGATCAAATTTTTCTTATATACTGTAGTTTTCTAAAGAAAAGTTTAAAAATTATGACGATATTTTTAATTAAACAAAATCATACGCGCGTGCTTATTCACGTTCTCCGTCTCCGTATTCACGCGTTCCGTCTCAAGACGTGAAAAATTTTCGCCTAGGGCGTGAGAAGTTGGGCGAGCATTTTCGTAATCCTAGTATTCATTTTACGGCATTCATTGTACAATAAGTAAAACTATTAATAATTACACTCCTTCAGAATGACAAAAAACTACATCATTGTTACGTGTAACAGCGAATTTTATGAATCATTAAGCAATATAATAAGTATTTCTTTTTTTTAAATTGCATAGAAACATACATGCGCAAAGTAGGGAAATGCATACGCTAAAACAATCGACATAAAGTTTCCAAGAGTATATTTTAAAATCTTAAAAAAACGAATTGCTTTAATTTATATACTTAGCCAACTGATGGGCGTTTAATTTAATTGGAAAATAATGATTATTATTAATGCATCATTATGCGAACGTTACACGCGTGATTTTGAAATCTAATATGGACCTTATTAATCTGAAATAGGTTTACAACAATTAATATTGTTTCAAGATATTAACTCATAAAAGATTTCTTTGGATTATAACAATAATTAAAGGCGCCGTCTTTGGCCTTCAAATTTCAACATTACTGTTATTCAATATCACAAAAATGAATATTGAAATAGTTGAACACATCGACAGATAGATGGCGTTTAGAAAGTGTTATACATCAATCGACATGAAATAACCTGTCACTGTGTTTTGTCTGTTAATACAATAAAATATTCACTTCAATCGAGATCACCTGCAACATAAGCATTGTACTTAACCACTAGTTTTACCTATACTTTTTACCGCCTCAAAATATAAGTTGTTGGTTCTATCCTATGTAACCAAACCGATTACTCAGTTCGAGGTCTTTAGGATGACAACGATTTTTCAGAGATATTTGGGTGTTTTCTTAAACATCCAAGAACACGCCCAAGTGCTATGTGAAGTATCGTCAGGAAAGACTAATCGCGTGGGTCTGAAAAATATTTTTTATGATTTTTGATAGTATATTTCAGACGTATACTAAAAAATATGCATAAACCTATTTCCAATCCCCGTTCCTTTTATTTCCAAAACTACTGAACTTAAAATTATAAAAAACATGGTTTTTAGACGCCTACACATAGGTTGTAGGAAAAACATAACGATGATTAAAGTGGTCAAAATTTTATAAACGTTTACGTCAATATGTATCTATGTCCCCCTACCTAAAATATATAAGGTGTTTATACATATTTATTACGCTACGAAGTTTATATTAGCACTGAATTATGTAAAATAAATAATTTTATATCAAACGAGCGAACCCCCGATGTCGAGCCAGTCTGGCACTTGGCCGATTTTTTACACATCTAATTATAGTTTATCGATAATCTTAAATTTCAGAATTTAAGATTATCGACATACATGTGACGGTTGTGCTTAAAATTAAACAATAATTACCTAAAACGTTTGCTAAGTCATAATATTTTTTTGATTGTAGATGTGTATTAATGTGGTATTTGACAATCGATTCTTCAAATTTGTACGGATCGTCGGTTCACGTTTTATTTAAGAGTTTTGGTATGTAATAAAATATGACGATGTTAAACTCCTCGATTAATACTAGGAATTAAATTCTGAAATTAATGAACAAAATAAAAAATATACAGTATAGTACAATCCTTTTCTTACATATTTACAAGAACATTACTCAAAATAAATAAATAGATTAACTAACCTGTGTAACTATTTGGAAACTCTGTAACAATTTAGGAAAAACCACTGCTCCTTATCACTTAACTGACAAATTTCAGGAAAAATATTTACATAATTCTAATTCAAAACTTCTCTTTTAAACATATTTTCATTTTGTTTCCCCAAATTGAATTGTTAAATTCTATTTAGCTTAAGATAAAATAGAAAATTTTAATTGAAACATTCTTTGCTATGAAAACTTGCTTTAACCAAATGTGATTTTTTAGGTAAAGAATACTTCACCTACAAAAATCACACAACCCCGTTTACTAAACTTAAAAATAATAAAACGCATTGAAGCATCACACCTATACGGATAAAGTACGGAAGTGCAAAGGCCAAAACAATGCACGTAAAGTTTCCGAGAGCATACTTTATATTATTTAAAAGAGGCCGAGTTGCTTTAATTTATGTCGTTAGCCCTAGATTAATTATAATTTAATTTAATTGGAAAATAATGATTCTTAATTACGCAAAGTTAGATACATGGTCTTGAAATTTAATATGGAGGTAATTGATCTGCAATAAATATATAATATTGTTTTGAGTTATTATTAATAACAGCGCCATCTTTGGCCTGTAATTCAAATTTTAACATTACTTTGATCGAATATCCAAATATTAATATAGAAATATTTATTCACCTTATCAGGTAAATGGCATTAAGAAAGCGTTAAATTGTAATTGATTTGGAATTATCCGTCAGCGTTTCATCTGTAAATACAAAAGAATTTTCACTTCAAACTATAAATATAATGTGTTTTTAACTGGCTCTGGCCACATGTTGATACAAATTATATAAAAGGATAAGTTTAAAACACAGAGTGGACAGAATTTACTTATACATCAAAAAATGGTTATTTTCAAGGTTTGGTACCTCAAAAGAAAAAAAATTAACGGTTATAGGATCACTTCGTTATTCGTCTGTCGGTATGTCAAGATCCTTTTCCACAGAAACACGTTGAGGTATCAAGTTAAAATTAATATCAAACTCTTCCATCATCATTTATGACACATATTATGACACATATATAAATCAAAACCTATAGGGCACTTCCCGTTCCCGCCCCTTAGAATTTTCATGAAATTTGGCAAGAAGCAACTTCTCACAGCACAAGGAAAGGAAAAAATTGTTAATTAGTAGTTAAATCACGTAAAAACATATTTTTTAAATATACACCTGAGAAGAATATGGTAGGCACTATATTTTCGTATTAAAAATTAAAACTTTGTAAATAGTTTAACCTGAAGATGTTGTAATACAACGAAACCTAGGTCGTGGTAAAGAAATTAAAGAAAGTAGAAATAATACTACATCACGTAGTTTCATTTAATTGTGAGTACTTTATTTAAATTATTAACCACGACCTAGGTTTCGTTGAGAGTTCTCCTCTTCAAACTGTCCACCTGAAGATGTTATCATACATCGAAACCCAGGTTGTGTTTAACAATTTAAATAAAGTGGAAATAATACTACATCACATCATGTATTGAAATCGTAATTCATCATGAATATGGGCGAAAATCTGGCTTAAAAGACTAAAAATATTGAGCGATTGAATGATGATTGAAAAATATGAGAAACGTCAAAATCACATTACTCTTTGTACTCGTACTCTGTTATCTTATTGTCAAATATCATACCCAACAAACTTATTAATGTGTTCATGGTTTGAAATGTTTTTTATAGTCTTAATATCTGCATTTTCTTTAATGTCCATTAATATTTGCAACCGGTCTGATTAACAGTTCGCCGGGTTCCTTTGAAATTTCTGCCTCTTACCAACAGAGAAACAAGCATTTATAAGAGAAATGTTAACCTTTTCAAATGACCAAACGGTACAGAAACAACTTTAGCAGTAATTAAAATACCGCCCGGTAAATATTTAAGTACCTCGACGTCAAAGATAACGTTAGACGTGGGAGCAGCAGCTCGGAGCGCAGCGGAAATGAGAGTGGAACGCGGCAGAACACGCTCAGTTGATATTAAGCGCGCCGAATAAAAGAAAACAGCGCGGACGCGTATTTTTCCGAGCGTGAATTTTAAAAAGTGCAAAGCGTATTTTTTTTCTCGTTTCAACGTTTATACATCGTCGAAAATTATACACATATAATTGGCTTCTTTATCCACACAGGATTTCACGGTGACGAACGCGCGTTAAAAAGAAAAGTGGGAAATGAAGTGAGATTTTCTCATTAGGACACGGTACGGAATACCGCCGGGGCGGCGTGCGGCGCACGTGAGCCGCGCTGGTCGGGCTTCGTTATCGCGTTCGTCTGGGAATTAATTGATATTTAAAAAAATAACGTGAATGCGACATTGTTGGGCAGTATTTTGGCCTCTGTTGAAATTTTTTAAAAATTCAATAAATAATAACAAAGGTTTTTCAATGAAATCTATTTAAAAGTAACTTCAGAGCTAAAGAAATATTTGTAAGATAATTCTAAATTGCAGTTTCTTCATTTTTGTGCAAACAATACAGGAAAAATTACAATTACACAGTTGAACTGTTTTTTTTTTTAATTTAAAAAATTTATTCCATAAAGTGTTTCAGCGATAAATTAAACAACAAAGAAATAGATGTAGATATACTTAAAGAATACATGCTTTCTTCGATTTATTCTTTAAATTTTTAATGTCGTGTTATTAGTTGAATACGCTATTTTTTATTTTTTTTATATTCTAAGTTACAACGGGAAAAAACATAATATTCCATCACATTCTTTTTTCTCAGATACCATGCATTGTGGAACGAAATTTTTCCCAGTTATAAGTAGATAACTTTGGCGATCAAACCAATAAGCAACTTTGCATTTTATCAAATCTTTTTGTGGAATATCAAATGAAAGATGGTAAAGTGATAAATTTAAAAAAGTATTTGTTTGTATATCAAACATTTCTTGAACGAAATTAAAAAAATGATTTCTGCTAAAAAGATAGCAACAAAAATCCGAAAAAAACCAAAGAAATACATATTTATTGCCAATCCAATATATCTTTCGATGAAGTAATTCTCATAACGTTGGCTATTCAAATAACAGTAAGGGGTTTATTTTTATATTACCATTTTGCGCAGTTTTATTTTGATGGTGCTGCGGATAGTTGGTGAGCGTGTTCCACACAATATCTAACCATTCGGGAACATGTAAGTGAATTTAATTTTTAATGGACTAATGCCTAACTTTAAGATTCCCTGCATCAAAAGGCAAAGTGGAACTCCTTTCATATAATTCACGTATCCTTCCATCCATTTATCAAGGCCGTTTTTCTCAGAAACAACTTAACGTAAAAACTTTAATTTTCTTCTAGTAATAGAGCAGTTAAACCAAAAACCTTAAAATGTAACACTTGAAAATATTTGCATGGACATTTTTGAAACACATTTTTGTCATTGAAATTTTTGCATAGATAATTTCGTATATTTTTCAAAAATAAATAAGAGCCTTTTAAAAATATATGTAACCGCTGTTTCTCTGGCCTTAGAAAATATGATCACATTTTTGGTTTAAGATCTCGCTTCAAAGGGTTGACAAATTGAGATTAACCTAATCTTCATAGTCTTTCGCTTCTGTTTAAACGTTTTAGATATTTCGAGTAGCTCTTTGAGTCAAAATTTATTGCCTTATTTATGGCCTCGGTTAAGTTCTGAAAGACTCCTTAAGCTACTCATTCCCAAATACGATACTTCTTTACATGATGTTCCCTCACAATATATGCTGCCAAATTGTGGAATAAATTGCACCCAGATATGCAAAATGCACCCAACATACAAATTAAATTTATCTCCATTATCATATTAATTTAGTTTATTCCATGTCATAAGTATGTGTGCGTGAGTTTGTGGCTGTGTATAGTAGTGTATTTATGTATGTTATTGTTTATTTTAATACAAATATGGATACACATATCATATTAATTTAGTTTATTACATTTGATCTACTAATGTACTATTTATTTGATTGGTTTTAAAATATTTCTCTCTCCTAAATATCATCTTGTACATTTATAGTAAATCGTGTTGAATTAAATCTGTAAACAGATAAATAAATACTCATATTGAATGAGTCTAAAATATAGTAATATTGTGTGCCGAAGTAATAAAAAGTTAAACGATAAAACAAAGATAATAATATAACGCTTTAAAATGACCAAAATTTGTTTCCGAATGAACATTATCAGCAGAGTGTCTAAGCAATAGACATATAGTACGAAACACACATTGCGCGTGTTTTATTCTTACTTGACGATTATATTCAAGTAAAACTTCAACTTGATTTTATTGCCAATATTCTAGCCTAAAACTTCTAAATAGCTATTCCTTTTTATAAAAAAGTCATATCTTCTTCATTCCCTTCTATTGTCGTGCTTAATTTAATCTGTTATATAAATTTAATAAAAATGGGCACGAAAATGTTACTTTTTCGAACTATAGCTAATTTTGCTTCCGCCAAGTATAATTAATTCATTTATTCCAATTATAACTAATTTAATTCTGCCAACTATAACTAAGGTACTTGTCCCAACAATAACTAATTTACTAATGCCAAATATAAATAAGTAACTTATCCGAACTATAACTAATTTACTAATGCCAACTTTAACTAACTTATTCCAACTATAACTAACTAACTTATCCCAACTATAACTAATTTAATTATGCCAACTATTACTAAGTTACTTGCCCAACAATACTAATTTACTATTGTCAACTGTAACTAACTTACTTATTCCGACTATAACTAATTTACTAATACTAACTATAACTAACTAGCCTATTCCAACTATAACTCTTTTACTAATACCAACTATAACTAACTAACTTATCCCAACTATAACTAATTTACCAATTATTAAATTAATAAATTAGTTTCCCCGTTAATGTCGCGTTTTCCTATTTATGGCAACATTAGTCAATTTAACTACTATAGATATAGGTAAAAAAAATAGTACGATCGAAATAGTATAGTAGAAATAAGTAACAGCGCCGCGCGCATAGTTCGATACATATCTGCATTGCGATATAAGTAGACATAGGTGTATGTGTTTATGCGTGCGTATGCGTGTATATGTGTGTGTTTGTGTAAATCTAATAACAATTAGTATAAGTAAATAGGTTACTTGTCCCTAAACATAAAACCTTCTAAGAATATTCCTTCGCCTCCTAGTTGCAATCCTCCACAACACAGTAGTCGGTGTTTTGATTGATATCGTTCCTGTAGCAATAAGACCGACTTACGTATTCGTACATTAAAGACAAAAATATTCAGCATTGCGACATGAATGCAATTCGAATATAAAAACATAATTAAATCTAATTTTAACCTTTTTTAAAGGCGACTATTTTACCTAGAGCGAAAATATAGTTTAGTATTATGTAGATAAGTCAACTCGTAATCATAATCTACTACTTTAAATAATTCAACAAATATTAAGGTGCTAGACAGTAAAATTTGTTACTCGAACTCATAATTTCAAAAACATTTGATAACAACGCGCCGTTTCATACCGAAGCCAAAGCCCCGCTCGCTCATATTATTAAAAGCCTAAATGAAATGATGGCAGAAATATATGGCCGAGATAAGCGAGCAATCATTTTGAACAGTCTTTGTACATTTGTCAGCTGTTGCGAACAAAATAGCCGGAGGAATGATTTAATACGTTATATAAATAACGAATATCAATTTCGCTCCGCGGGCCGAAAAATCGCAATTTCCAAGGAGAAGCTTAATCCTGGCTTAAAATCGACGCCGCCCGCCCTTATATCCGTCGTGAAAATAATAATTGTTTTCAAAATTAAACCGATTTCTCGAGGCGCGTAATGTTTCGGAGTTTGTATTAGCCGCCTTTGATATCTCCAAGTAACGTTTAATGTTTTAATAAGCACCCGTCGCCAACACGTGTTCTGATATCTCTGCGAGGGAGCCATTCAGTACCAAAGGACCTATTAACATTATCTCATGCGTAATAATATTTCCGTTTTCAATTGTTTTACTTTCAATCGTCATATAAATTTGGTATAAAAAGGTTTTAAAAGCGTGTACCGTACCTCTTATTATCAAAGTTCACTTGCAATGGTTTGAAAATGAATTTTTTTTGGATTGTTTTCATATATAGCGCCCGATATGAAGTTCTGATCTGATTCTGATTGAGTTGCTGATCGCCCGAAGTTCAGAGCGTTAAAAAAGTGTAACCGTTAGGTGGCCTCTCCGCCCAACATTTCTACGTATAGAGTGAGATATCAATATGCTTATTTGGCATTTTCTTATGGCGTAATCGCAATGACGGTGTCTAACACACATATTGGTATTTTGTTGTGGTGTAATCGTAATGACGGAGTGTGACACACATAGTTTACTATCGTTCGCTTGTATTAAGATGTAATCATTAAATGTCATTATGTGTGAATATTTGGTGTCTTCTATCCTACAAAATTAGAAAGTCCCTTTTAATTTTAACTTCTTAGTCTAACGACACTAAATGTTTTTAAATTTGTTGTATAAATTCGATCTTGTTCATTTGTGTTTTACTTGAAAATAAATATATAGTCAGCATTTTTTTTTAAAGAATGTACCATGTACATTTAATAATACTGATATTTATATTTCTATACAGTGTTATCTATTTTATACATTCCAAGACACTCGTACTTAAGAAATATACTCCAGTCGCGCGTCATAGCTGACACACACAATTTTATTTTTTAAATGAAACTAATGGTGAATTTTCATTAACAATTATTTCTATGCTAATGACAACTATTGTTTAATATATTATAAATGTTTAGGAACAAGTTCAGTTTAACATAAATGTGAATATTGTTATATTTTTAAGAAAAGTATATAAAAATCCTTGTCAATATTTATCTTTCTATTATTTAACTTATATTATTAACATTTCTATTTATATATTTGTTAATCGTGTTGTATGTAATTATAAATTTAAAATTAAAATAGTAAAAAGTGTGTTTTCGAAAGAAGAAATTGATTGAAAGGTATTGATTGAATAATTTCTTTTTCACATATTTTTTTTGTAATATAATAATCGCAACCGAGCCCTGTTTTTTATTAAAAAAAAAACAGAAAACTTCCATTTTTGCTGAACTGAACTCGTACTAATACTTCTGTCATAAAATGCTATGTGTGAGTTAATTGAAATTTGTGTTGATATATGGACTACAGTCCATAAATAGAGATGTTACTTTCTTCGTAACTTAAAAAAAATATTTTCGACAAAAATGTATGTTTTTGTGTTGATTTTAATTTGTCTAGCATTTAATTAGAAGTCTGTGTAAGAATAAAATGAAATTCTTCATAATAATCATTATTTTACGTAATATTTACGACGAATATACATCTATTAAATTAGGTCCAAATAAATATACGATTTAAAAAAAACTACCAGCGTTTTAATTTTGTATTTTTCCTATATACGTACATATAGACTATAATATTCCACACTACTTATATTTACAGGGTTGATTCGGTATATTATTCTGAATATTAAATAAATACATATTTCAAATTTTTATTAAAATACTTTTTTTATTTTTCCTGTACGGAATAATGTCACGAATCACACTTACCAACAAAATATGTCATGCCGACAGTATTCGAATCGTCATATCAATGTGCAGATATTTCTTGCTAAGGAAGTTTGAGAACTGGAACAACCTCCCACAGTTACTTCTTCAGATGCGTGCTTCGAGACGTGCTATGACATGAAAATATCCTGAGAGAATAGCTCGAGATCCTATCCCACCTGCAGGAACTGTTTGCAAACTCCACTAACATCGGACCACATTTTAACTGCCAAGCTATTATTGCTTTCCTTTTCCAGCTTGGTTCACCACCGGATGAAATACTCCACGGCCATCAAGCTCCGAAACTTTCGACTCTTGTCATCAAGACGTTTGGAGACATTTAGCACATACCCACAGACACAACAACAATAACAACAGTGTTTCAAAAATCGCGTCGATCCGTTGCTCAGTTTTGACGGGAGAGAAAGACAAACAAACATAATCTTGCATTTATAACATTAGTTAGAATTTTTAAAAGAGACATTTTCCTGGAAGTGTTTGAATTTTATGTTATAAATGTATTGATGGGATTTTATGATCAAAAATGGATTTTTTTTAAATATTATGCTTGGAAACGGTTATCACGGAAACGGTTATCAGTGAATTTTCCATTTCCAATTTAGGTTTGATCATTTAGATTTCCGAATAAAAGTTTTGAGATTTTCTTAATACTGTTTCCTCGTCGATTTATTATTAAGTAAGAGTTCAACTAATATGGAGTTATAATTTTTAATGAGAGATTATCTTAAAATTTTACCAGCGCTGATGTTTCTCATCTTTCTGAACGTAAAATGTATTTCATCACCTTCAAAAACCAAAATTTAAAAAAGAAATGTGGTCTAGAAAATAAAGCTATTATAATTCTTTAAAGAATCTCTTAAACGAAATTAAATGTCGCTAGTAAGATCAGTAATGCTGACATGACGTTTTTTGCACGGACCTAAACAGAAAAATGTAAAAACTGAGTCTCTCAGAAAAATGTAAAAACTGTAAAAGGGCATCTATTTTCCGCTTTTCCAATGTCCACGTCTCACGGTCTCACAATGCCCACGCCTCGGATGCGTATAAAAATATGGGGAAAACTAGTGTTCTTACGAGTCTAGTCTTAGAGGCTTTAGTAAGTTGCGTAAATATGGTGAATAATTACAACATGAATAAAAAAATGTATTTGAATTAAATTGATAACTTTTATAATATAAATTGGTTTCGAGCCTGGATTTTTAAATCAATTTTGATTTTCTGAATGAAAGTTTTCAATTATAAAATAGCCACTGGGAACTTTCTGACAAGCCTCCAAATCGCACAATCTAGAATAAGTCGAGCCTTAAATATCGAAAGGAAAAATTCTTGCATAAATTTATAATATTTTTTGACATTTCATTTCCTTGGAATAAATTATTTGACATTTCCTTTTAGAAAACGTTCTTTTTATTACGTGAGGCGTTATCGCTAAGGCTGTAAATGAAATAATTTCGAGGCGAAGTGGGTGTCGGCGCGTGTATTATTACATTTTCACTTGGGCAATTCGAAAATGGAAATTATTTTCAATGAAAATTTGAACTATTTTTATCGAAGCGTATATTTAGTTTAACTATTTACGGTTGTCGAAAGAGTTAACTTTAAGACGAAGTTTGGCATTAAATGCCAAACATTAATATACTTAACCTGTTTTAAAATACTTGTATACTAATTTCAAAAATAATGGTTACATTTTTTTTAATTTAAAAATGTATAATTAATTTTAAAAACACTTTTCAAGGTTTCAATCCCAAGGGGACCCACAGGTATCTTATTGTCATAATGCTGTCTGTTCGTCCTGACCTAATTCTGTTATAGGAGTAATTCATTAAAAATGTGTTCAAGGGGGCGACTTAAATATGAAAGAAATCTTATCTAGACGTGTAGAGTGTAATCATTGAATACCATTTTAGTTCTACTTTATTACCAGATATACATTAATAACCTTAATAAATAAACACCCATTTTGGTGCAAAGTGTATCCTGGTAATTTTGATAATTAGATATGTGAAGTACCTAGTATTCCAAGAATTTTGTCGATTATATCTTATATTTAAACGTCAATTCTAAAGTTGTATTAAACTATAACATTTATAGATAATAGGAATTTGTTTAGTTATCACGGTCTCCTATGGAATCACTTAAAAATGTTTATACCCACATATAAATTTCAAGTAAAAAAACTTACAAATACGAGTGAGGCTTACTTTACGAGGGTACATATTTAGGCAGTTATAAATGTTTATGATTACGTAAACGTTTATAACTGCCTAAATATGTGCCGAATTACTATTAAATAAATTTGACATATAAAATGTTCGCAACGTAGATATATACTATGTATTTAACAACCCTAAAAATATGACGCATATTTAAATGACATTATTTTTACAAAGTTTTATTTGCAGTTAATTTCAGTCACTTTACGGAGTATCTCCTAACTTTTCAACTACATGTCATAAGTTGGTCAACTGTTACTAGTAGACTAGTAGAGACTACATAGGTATGAGTATATATGTATGTGTATATATATATATATATATATATATATATACATACATACATATATATATATATATATATATATATATATATATATATATATATACATACATATATATTACTTTTGTGAAAACTTTTAAGATATTCCAATACAGCGAATTACCTGACAGGGTATGGGGCACACAACTCTTAGCAATAATTGCCTATTTAAAGCTTAATATCAGATCTTTGTATCGAGAAAATGTTCGCGACATACCCACAATATTTTTGGAAAGACCTACTCAACGACACCCCACATTATGGGCTATGAGACACATAAATTCGCCCCACTTTACGTGTAGTTATTCTGAGTTATTCTGAAAGACTCCTTATTAAAGATTTTATTTCATAACTTTATAGACGTTATTAATACGTACAAACTTGCAAATGCAGCTATATATCACTAACACCCTTACATAATAGCCTTAACACGGTTAAAATCGCTGCTATATAAAGACGAACAAACGGACATGGAGAAACCGTAAGAGTTCCTAATTTGACTACAAAACCCTAAAACGTATAAGTTATTGAATCAAACCATTTATGTTACTTATATGACGTTAACATGAAACTTCATTGATCGTTTCGATTCGCTTAATCGTTTTTTATGTGAAGATAAATACATCATTCCATTCGAGGGTCAAATTATGAAAATTACTTATTATAACAATACTATTGACATAGGTTTTTTCTTTTAGTTATTAAAAAGCACATTGCAGCGAAACTTAACAGATAAGACAAGTTATGAAGCCTGCGTTTTGTACTATATCCATGTTAATTTCCATCATTTTTCTTTTTCGCATTTGTAAAAAAAATTAAATTCTAATATTTGAATGAAGATGTTATGCCTAGGTAACGTAACAAATGATATGTCGTTAATTTAATTAAAGGAACAACGTTGTAAGGTGCGATTAACTGTTATAACCTTCCCGCATAACGCGGAAAAGAGGATGTCTTTCGATTCTTGTTAATGTGAATGTTTTCGAGTTACAAGTTTAATATTACCACTTATAATTTTTATTGTCAAATACGTTTCTCCCTTATATCAAACACATCACT
Source organism: Druceiella hillmani (assembly GCA_039881145.1). Lineage (NCBI taxonomy): Eukaryota > Metazoa > Arthropoda > Insecta > Lepidoptera > Hepialidae > Druceiella > Druceiella hillmani. Next base: position 1,126,220 of record JAYKKI010000098.1, on the reverse strand, counting down.
ATATTTAGCATTAAATCATCTTGAAATACGGATACCGTAATTTTGAACAAATTTATGATGTGACTATGGTTCACAATTAAATGATGTAGTATTATTTCTTTATTTAAATTCTTTACCACGACCTAGGTTTTGTTGTATGACAACATATTCACATGGGCTTTTTATCTTTGCTAATTGCCCACCTGAAGATGTCATACAACGAAACCTAGGTCATGGAAAAGAATTTAAATAAAGTAGAAATAATACTACATCACGTAGTTTAATTTAATTGTGAATAATGAATTTCTACAAAATTAACGCCAAATTTATTTAAAAACTATGGGTCCTAAATGCGAATACGATACAAAATATTACGGAAAATATTAATGCGAATGCGTTACAAATGTAATATCAGATATGCATAACTAACAATCACGCGTACGAAGTGAGACTTATGCGACTTTGCCAGTTTAACTGTTCGTTGCTCATAAAACTCGGGAGATACGAGTTAATTCGGAAAAAGAAAACTGTCCAGAAGTTATTATCATCATGTCAATTTGCATCTTCCATTAAATATCTTAGTGTTGTTAATTTAAGCAGTTTAAATCTATACATATAATAAAAATGTAAGAGAGTGAATTCTATTTTTGGAAAATATTTTAATACAGTGATTAAAACAGAAGCCAGACAAACTGTTTTTAGAATTTTTAGATATCGGTCTGTCCGTTAATTATCATGCGAAATCTGTTGGAGGGATTTTTATGAAATTTGGTTGTGGTATAGCTTATATCTTCGAATAACAAATACTTTTCATCTGAATCTTACAGATCTTCAAAAATACTGACTTGGTGTATTACGATATTGGTACCACAGATCATGTACTAAATAAATGGTCAACTTCAAGCAATTGTGCGAGCGAGATAGCACTCTCGCGTTTCCGAGTACTAAAAGCTTCTGTATTTCCTTATTACACAGACTAATGAAGTTTCAGCGAGTGTCTATTTGCTGCACACTCGCCGCAACTTCGTTAGTATATTTTTACAGGTGTACTTTTCTTACATTTTAGGTTATAAAATACGTACAATTGAAACGACAATTCTGAAATTAAAAGATTTTATTATCAAAAAAAAATCGCTAATTCGAGCGACATAACTAAAAAGAACCAAAAAAAACTTAGTAGCCACATACAAACACAATGAATGAACGTTTCTATTTTACGTATCCGCCGATTTTAGATATTAAGATGAACTGATAAACTAGCTTCAATCATGAAAATAATATATTAATACTTTCAATTGTAATACGAATTTTCATTAAATAAATTGTTAACTCTCTTTCTACTGTTTAGTATTATAACTCTTACTAGTTTTTAATATCGATTCATTTACTTAACTCTATATTTACATTGTGGTTTAAGTAATTCATAACCTTTACAGTAAAAAAGTGATAATATTCTTTACCTTATAACTTTATTCTTTATCTTAGTAACACAAAATTATTAACTTTTCTACTATTTTGAATTAGTCTGTGATATGAATATTTCAAAGAATTTGAACTATCTACTGAATATAAAAAAATAAAAAGGATACGGTTCTGGGCATAATTTCTGATTTTAAAGATTTATTGTACTCTTTATAGGCTAATTTCTGTATCCTATTTAATCTGTCGTACACATTCTCTATAATATCCCCGTTGTAAATTATCGACAGCACTTAATAAAGAACAAAAATAAAGTATGCACAAAACTACATAAGTAAAGTATAACAATATCATAACGATTCCTATGTAAACATTCTAAAAAACTAAAATCTAACCTAATATATATTAAATAAATAAAATTATTTTTTTTAAATGGTTTTCTGAATAATCTTTTATTCATTGGCTTCATACAGTATACCTCCACCAGCTTAATAAATCACTTGGACTTAATAATACATGCCGTAGCTTCTTCAATCCGCTTGTCTAAAAAGAAAATTCAATTATTAAATATTGCGACTTCCTTGTCATTGATTATTAAAACACGAATGTAATTTTCATGATGAGTTTTAACAATATTAGCATCTAAGCAAAATTGTGTTTGTTTAGTTTACAATGAAACATAATCTGTTTCATCGCAAACTAAATCTTAAGGTACAAAATTTTTCAAATCGTTTTTTTTTGTAATAAATAATCATCAGCTGCAGAATTTCTTTCTATGTATGTAGTTTTTAATGTGTATACTTTCATATGATTTCAAAAAAATTGTTGAAATATTCCTGGTTCTAAAGTGAATATGTTCCAAATGTTCAAATTATGAAGCAGTTTGACAAGCCGATTCAAATAAAGTCAAGTATTTAAATTTCGCATCATAGAGTATACGCTGCTCTATGTTCCATAAAAAATATTTTATGTGTTACTATAGAATGATGTTATATAGATAGATATATATTGTGTGTGCGAAAGAGATAGGGCTTAGCATTCCGATCGAAATATTTGTATGAAGTAAAACCACACCACAACCTGATTGGTACTGCCAACGTCATGTATTAGCGTTTTTAGTAAACTTTATGCCCATAGATAAATTACGTTACGGCACTTCCAACGTCACCAATTAGCGTTTTTAGTAAACTTTATGCTCATAAAGTACTGAGAGAAAAAATTTTAAAAAAAACGAAAAAGTTTAAAAAATTGTAATAACATTTCTTATTCCGAATTCCACATGAACGAAATCGCAAGCACATCTAGTAACAAATGTATATATATATACATTTAAAGAAGCAAAAATAAAACTTGATTTGAGAAAACAATTTGTTTCTATTTATGATGAGAAATCCTCATTTTGGCTATTATCACCAATAACAATAAAATTACATTATTAAAAACGAAAACAAATCCGGAATACTGAAAACCAAGGAACAAATTTGTAGGCAAAATTCCACAACGAAACGTAACGTATACCGATGTATTACCCGTAATCGAATCCAATCTGTAAATCGATTCTTAAAGAAATGTTAATAATATCAGTAAGTACTTTATTTTAAGTTAGGCCCGTTGAGATGTCCATGGAAAGCCCTTATGTAGTCCTAATATGACCTCAAGTGATATTGATTTTAAAAATAATAACTTAAAAAAATAAAAAAATTTATGACTGCCAATTTGGGTCCATATAAGACGAAAATATGATCAGAAGCGGAGGACGCGACAATCAGAAAGTTGCCCAAACGATGTTGGCTTTAAAAACAAAAATCGAAATTATATGACTGCCAATTTGGAAAATCATACTTTTGGATAATTACCTACTTAAGACGAAAATAAGACCAGAAACGAAAGAACATTTTATGCGTCTGCAAAGATATAAAGAAATCAGACAACATGACATTATGTAAAACGGTTCGGACATGACCGTGCCCAATTCGGTTTTTTACAACTACAGCGAATCCAAAAGAAATGAAACACACCCTTAAAAAACTAACACGTAACAAAATCACAACACACTCTACGAAGGAAGAAAAAATATACACATTATATTTCATGTGAATTTATAGTATCAGTAAGTTATATATATATACATATATATATATATATATATATATATATATATATATATATATATATATATATATGTATATATATATGTGGATATGGCTGTACTCCCACTATGGTTATGCTCAAACTATCTTACGGATCTTTAGGCATGTATTCAGTTCGTCTTGACTACGGAAGTATCATAACAATTCAAAATATGAATTTAAAATCACTACGGCGACCAAAAAAAAATTACTTACAATATGGCGCGCAAACATCGATATTCCGCCCGTCCTCATCTTATATGTAGATGTAGTGATGTACATTATTAAGTATGTTGCAAAATCAGAATAAGTGCAAACATAAAAATAATCGCATTAGCTGACATGTGTACGAGAAAGGAAAGAAAATTTGGGCCAACAATTAAAATCCTATTACGAAAAAACATTTGAAATAAAAAAAATTATGTGGGTACTTACGTACGCGCCTTAGAAATTATATTTCTTTGGAATAATATAAAAAAATTTTATTTAACACGCAAATAATTAATGGAAATGAAATACTAAAAGGACTGGAGCATGATTATAAATAAGGCTGATAAAACCTAAATTCAATAAAATAATTGTGAATAATGAATTTCTACAAAATTAACGCCAAATATATTCAATCTATAAAATAATTAAATTTTAAAAATAAAAATTTAACATTTACTTAACAGATGAGTGGTGCACCCTCTTATTTCCTACCCCTGATTTTCATTGTAACCCTGTCATTTACAATACTGTTTCCAAATTATCGCGCTTCAACTTATTATTTTCTCATAGAGAGTAGTAAAAATTTGATCTCATTTTAAAATTAAGTTTAAAACTAAATACAATTATTTAAAAAATGGAAATGAATATTTAGCATTCAATTTAATATAAACACGTGTATACAATTATTTGTTAAATTTTCTAAAACAACTAAAATGCAATTATTAGTGAAAATGCTGAATATTTCTTTAATTTATTAATTTTAAGTATTGAATAAATGGTAAAGGAATAATTTATAATGTAAATACATAATGAATTGGAATCCCAAATAAGTACGTATCGAATTGGCAGATGAATGGTTATAAGAGAAAGCCAGCAGAAAATAAAATGATGGACCATTCATCTGTCAAATAAACTATGCATATATATGTTTAGTGAGCAATTTCACGGTGTCGATTTCCTATATTTTTTTTGTATAGTTAGCAACTTCATGGTGTGAATTTTTTGTTGCGTTCGTAAAACTTCATTCTTATCATTTCTCCATAACACGCCTAAAGAAGAATAACTTCAAAAATTTAGTGGAAAATGTGTCTCATAATAATTTTGTTTTTCTTACGTGGTCAAAGGTCAATTTACCTTGTAGGTGGGGCATGGTAATCAAACCTTCCACTATGGGAAAACAACATTATTATAAGAAATATTTTCCATTTTATTCATTTCCGTTTTATTTTAAAATGTCTAGTTAATTCATTGCGCGCAAAAGCTCTTAAAGCTTGTTTTTACTTTTATTTTATTAATAATTTGAAACTAAATACTAGTACTAATTGAAATGCTACCCTTAAAAACGCAATAAAATCGCAGCACGATATCGAAGTAAAAAAATGTATTCACGCTAGTTGCTATACGGACGCTGCTGTGGTAAACTACTTATGGTCGGTCGTGATTTATGGGGTGTCATGGCCTCGGTAGTTACTCACCATTTCCATAAATTTGGATCGGAAAACATGTCACCTGCCAAAAGGTGGACCGCCGAAATGTTTCCCTAAGTGCATTAGGAAAACGAATCCGCAACGAACATGACATTTCCCTTCATATAATCCAAGACTATTTCAGTTTCAGCGAGGTTTTAGTCAGCGATTAAATAAAAAAAGGTGGATGTTTTAAAATAAGAAAAATATTATACCTTACTTAATATAGAATTAAATCATAAAGTGATTGATTAATTGACTAACTGATTGACATATCAACACACAGCCTAAGCTGCAGGGTCTAAAAATTAAAATATTGCAAAGAGGTTCATAAGAGGAGGTCTCCTATCCTTCAGGGAGTGAAATCCAAATGTTTGATTTCACAAAAGAATTTAAAACAGTATGCGAAGTCACACTATTTTCGATGGTTTTTTGGGAATCATCCCCTGAATGGATGACAGTGGTGTAAAATTTATATGAACAAACACGTTTTTATCCTGAAGGGATATCAATAGTGTAAGAGTCATATAACAAACACGTTTTAATCTTGAAGGGATGTCAATGGTGTAAGAGTCATATAAACAAATACGTTTTAATTCTGAAGGGATGTCAATGATGTAAGGAGTCGTATAAACAAATACGTTTTAATCCTGAAGGGATGTCAATGGTAGAAGAGTCATATAAACAAATATGGTTTAATTATTAAATGTACACACACACATATTTGTGTGTGTGTGTGTATATGTTCTACGGCATAAATGCGTTTCACTATCTTGCTCTCATTTTATACCCAAACAGTACTTGTGGTATCATTTTTAGAGTTCCGTACCTAAAAAAGAAACAACCGAACCCTTATAAGTTTACTAACTGCCGTCTATGACGCCCATTTTTTTTAAAAATCGCATAGTAAAGCATCTCAACCAGCACATATCTCATTGACTAACACTAATATAAAATATAAATATGAAAATTCTTGGGCTAGCAAATTACATACTCTTAAAAAAATTGTTAAAATTTCATAAGTAGTGTGTGATATCATTGGAAAGGAATAGTTATATAGATCTGAAAATATTTTTTCATAGTTTTAAATTGCATGGATACATTTATACTAAAAAATATGCGAAAATAGTGCATCTCCCTCCCTCCCAATATTTTCGAAACTACTAAACCAAAATATAGGTATATATATATAGGTATATAATAATAAGGTCGCAGGAAAACTATAGTAATTATCCTAAATCTTAAATTTTTTTTTCAATATGCACAATATTTTTATGTCTGTGAAAGACATATTGGGCAATATATTGTAATGTTGTGAAAAATTAATATTTATAAATAGTTAAATCTTTGTAAGTATCTAGATGTGTACGGAACCAGCGTAGTGCAAGTACTACTCATACTTGACGGGGTTTTTTCCTAGTATAAGTTAGTGTCACTCACAAAATACATAAATCTAATAATAAGATCTCAAAAATCATCACCTGACATCTATTAACTTGTTCAAATATTTGAATGAGTAATTTACGAATTATATTTTTGCACAAACATATATTGACTTATAATATTCCAGTATTATAAATATACGTAAGGACATATAATAAACAACATTAAAAATAATTAATAAAAACTACAAAACGATAAAAACTTGATTTAACAATAGACTGCTTAGATAAAATTCGAGACAATTCATATAGCACGTTTTCATTTCAACGGATATAAGATTACCCAAAGCAAAATAAACTGTGTAATAAATTGTGTCCAAAAAAAATCACTCCGCAGACATAAATCCTCCACTCCGCGCCGCAGACCGAGCGATAAGCGAACATAATCTATATCACTCGATCATTTCGTGAAAGATGCAAAGCGAAAGTATTTAAAATGAAAAATAGTAAGATTTACTAAAACACTTAGCGGGACGCGGCAAAAACAGGGCGGGCGGTAAGTCGGTCAGAGTCATTTGTAATGCCGCGCGGGATGGTCGACGAGCCCGCCCAAATGTCGTCATAGCTTAGCGGGCCATTTATTACATGTGACGAGACGACGGGGCAAAAACATTAACAAAAATTGCCATTGGAATGGTCGAAGGACGGCACACAGCGAGAGAGCCAGCGGACTATAAAATTACCATTGTCTACGACTTTTGCTTGTCATCGTTCAAATCAATCCTCTTATATAACGACGTATATACAATTGTACACAGGCTGTAAAAAGTAATTCGAATGCGTCAACTCGCGTGCTGTTTTAATAGTATTAATTATGTTAAATATTAATGAATATTATGATCCTATACGTTAAAAATTTCGATTCATCGTGTAAAACGTAGAATTTATCAAGCCGCGTGATGTTTTAGTAATATTGGTTTTACAAAATAGTAATAACTGTTGTTGATATAATCGAATTCGTCAAGCTACGACATGTTATAGTAATATTAACTTTGTTAAATATGAATATCCATAATGATTCTATACGTTTAAATTTTGATTCATCGTGTAAAACGTCAGTCGAAATCGTCAAGCCACATGACGTTTTAATATTATTGATTTTATTAAACATTATATCTACATTTATTCCTTACGTAACAATTTTGATTAACCGTATAAACCGTAATTCAAATTGATCAAGCCACATAACGTTTTATTAATATTGATTTAATTAAATATTAATATCTACTATTATTTTATGCACAGAAATGTTGATTCCTCGTACATAATGTAATTCGAATTCGTCAAGCTGCATGGCGTTTTAATAATATTGATTTTATTAAACATTAATATTTACCGTGATTCTATACATAGAAATGTCTATGCATCGTACTAAATGTAATACGAATACGTCAAACTGCATGACATTTCAGTAATATTGATTTTGATAAACATTAATGTATACCGTGATTCTATACATAGAAATGTCTATGCATGGTATAAAATGTAAATCAAATACGTCAAGCCGCATGACCTTTTAGTAATGTTGATTTTGATATATATTAATATTTACTATGAGTAATATTTTCTTGATTCAAATACACTTTGTTACTCTACAAACACAATGAATACAAACATGAAACAAAATAGAGCCTAGGTCTGCTAAAAATCAAACCCTGTAAACGTTTTCCCTGCTTTTTGTTATATATTCATGTTAGCTTTACACTGTATACAAAAAATATTTATTTTGTTATCAAATCCCACAGTTAGCTTAAAAATCATACGCAACTCACTAGCTTTGTTCAACAGAGTAAAAATGAATTAGCACTGTACTGTTTTGTTTCAAAATATACGCCAAACAAACTTTGTTATATTTAAAACGTAAGCCAGTTGTTTCATCAAAATCAAAATCGAATTAGGAGTACCTTTTATTGAATATACAGCTTTATAAACTTCAAGTTTATTGAGACGTTGCTGAAGCCAGAAAATATTCAAGTACGTTATAATATGATCCCTCGTCAAACGGAACTTAAATAGTATTGACGTTCGGCAAGCGAATCAATACTCGAATGAACTCAATTATAAAGTTTGTCCCGTCTCCAGTTTCGGAATAATCTAACGGCGACGGACGTCATATTTGCTAAGTTCTCTTGCGAAATGATATTTTCGCTTTTTCTCTACATGACGCTAGTAATATATCTCGGAATAGAGTACGTATATAGCTGCGAGTCCCTTTGACTGCCGCTCACTGAGGCGGGGCTAATGGTTTGCGAGCAAACATTTCTTTTTTGTAATGTTTGCTTCTGTACATACGACGAATTCTTCACTTGTATATTATTCGACGATATTTACTTATTAATCTGTCTAGTAATATTCTTTCCGGAAAGAACTTCGCTAATATTATTACGTATCCAATGTCATTCCAAATTAATAAAGTTTTTGGGAAGCAAAAATAATAAATATTATGTTTGCGAATAGTTTTGGGAATTGGTTTCAGAAAATTTGACTATAACAATAATCTCCTCCTTCACATCTAATAACACGTTACGGATTAGTTTATTACGTTGTGCAGAAACTATGATATAGTTTGAACTATATAACCTAGCCACTGTTATCAGTTCCACGAGATATTTTCCTGAAGTGTAAACTTTTTGGGACAAGATATCACTATGATAGTAGCAGCCTTAACATTTAGGGTAAATTAAACACGTTTATTAGAATATAATAATTCTTCTCCGAACTCAGACAGTGTTTTTGAAGTGAAAACTTCTTTTGGTTCATTTTATCCAAAATTGTTTGGTAGGAAAAGACTTAGATGATGGGAAAAGACGCGCTTCGGGTATGTTCGCTGGTAGGCCAAGTATGGCCGAACACTTCGACGTGCTTTGGGTATACTCGGCGGTAGGCTAAGTACGGCCGAACGAGAGGAAGGTCGAGCGGCCGCGTTAGTAAGTACATTTTTGTTTGCCCAGTGAGTCCTTAGCTCAGAGGTAAATCACTAATTTACCTATGTTTTATAAATGTTATGAAATTCTTGTTTCTACTTCTCTTACTTTTTTAGGAAGTAACATATATTTATTTTTTAATTCAAATCCAAAATAGTTTTTATCAAACTTTTATAAAAATGTATTTAATTTGACGCCAGTAGTTATGTATTTCAAGGGCACACGAAGCGATTATTTAACGGAGAAAAATACCATTGCTCAAGTTTCTATTCTGTATTATTTTTCATAAAAGTATTATTTATTAATAGAATTCATGTAAAATTTCCTCTCTTTCAGTCTCGAGATAATCTCAGTAAAATCCAGGTTTATAATGGAGAAGTATATTTACTCTTTACGCAAATATATTTTTTTTATTATGCCCTATATCTCGTATATAATTGAAAAACTATTATAAATAAGTTGACCATATTAGTAGGAATGAATAAATAGTATTTACTCTGATATTAATAATTTAATTTATCATAATTGGTTTATTAGTTTTTTTTTAAATCGGTTGCCAAAGTTAAACACTTCGAAATTTTTGCTGGGTTGGTCACTCAATTTCTTTTTTTAGAATTCTTGTACATTTACCTGACTTTTCTTTTGTTCGAATATGACGCCAAAAATTACTGGACCGCTATGAATAAAACTTTTACTAGAATAATCTATACTTAGAATTTGAATTAAAGTTTTGTTTCATTCCAATATTTGCTAAGTAGCGTTTTGTTTGTTTGTCTGTTTTTATCTATCTCTTCGTATATTTTGTTAAACATTATGTTAGGTAAAATCATACTTTACCTATAGGTATACTTAAATTGCTTAGACAAGTGCAATGAACGTTTTGCTGTAGAATTGCAGCCTGGTATCTCGCGCCAGAGCCAGCGGTCTCACGTCCGTTTAAATTAAGCCAATTAAACTTTTAGCTGCGGCAGCGCTTTGTTTCACTGTTTTCGTGTACCTGTCCCACGAGTGCTGTTTTATTATGCTGTTAATGACTCCTGCAGTATACAAGTAATCCCAATGCAATTATTATATTCTTCAAGTATTTAAGAAGCGTTTAAAAATTGCGTGGCTTTTTAAGCGCACTTAACAGTGAACTTGCAACTTTTTGATTCATTTTTAAATAATTAAAGAAAGGCATATTTTAAATACTTGCGAAAAATATATACTTAAAGTGTGCTTAAATTGTATATTATAAAAGTCTTTTTGGATTTCCCCTATTGCCATGCGGTTTAAAGGTAGACAACTTGGGAGAATGTGAACTATGAAAGTATGTCGAAGAGCGAAGGGTTCCTTTGGAATGAGACCATTACGGAATATCTGCGGAGACTCCCTACGTGATGGGATTGAAAATGGAGATATTGGACGAAATTTCGATATCGAAGGAAGTGCGGTGGTGAGAAGTAAAGACAGAAATATATAAATACCTTATCAAAATTGTTTGTATATATTTTAGGTATATGAATTAGTGACAAAAAGAAAGTACCTTGTAAATGAAATTCAGAATTGTATAGAAAATTATCTTATAAATAAAAGAGCATTTATGACAGCATATGTGAAGTAAATGGGTATTCTAATAATTATCTTTAAATGGGTATTCTTTGCGGTCATTGCTGTCATTTACCTTATCTGAGTTAAAGAAAGACTAAAATACGATAAATTGAAACGTAATGTATTTAGATAAATATTATTATAAAATGAAATTCAGAATTATATAGAAAATTATATTATAAATAAAAGAGCATTTATGACAGCATATGTGAAGTAAATAGGTATTCTAATAATTCTCTTTAAATGGGTATTCTTTGCCGTCATTGCTGTCATTTACCTTATCTGAGTTAAAGAAAGACTAAAATACGATAAATTGAAACGTAATGTATTTAGATAAATATTATTATAAAATGAAATTCAGAATTATATAGAAAATTATATTATAAATAAAAGAGCATTTATGACAGCATATGTGAAGTAAATAGGTATTCTAATAATTCTCTTTAAATGGGTATTCTTTGCCGTCATTGCTGTCATTTACCTTATCTGAGTTAAATAAAGACTAAAATACGATAAATTGAAACGTAATGTATTTAGATAAATATTATTAGAAAATGTAACATATATAATTATATAAAATCGCTCAGCTTGTGAATTCATTGCAGAGTACGTTTAGAAAATTTGATTTCAGAGGCGTGTCAATTTATGAGGTCGTTTCATTGAATATTTTTAAACAATTTTTGTCAAAAGCACGCTTGCGAGATCTGCTCAAGCTTATTAGTTCGTTCCATTGAAAATTTTGAGACCAGTTTTGTTAAGGATGTATCAGCTCATGAGTAAATTACATTGAATATTTTTAAACAATTTTTGTCAAAAGCATGCTTGTGAGATCTGTTGAGACTCATGAGTTCGTTCCATTGAAAATGTTGAGACCATTTTTGTTAAGGATGTATCAGCTCATGAGTAAATTACACTGAATATTTTTAGACAACTTTGTACTAAGGTGTGTCACCACATGAATTCGTTCTGTTGATTGTTTTTAGATTAATTTTGCACCAAGGACGTGTCAGATTATGCGTTCATAATACTGAACATTTCTCATAGACGTTATAAAAAAACAGAATTTTTAAAACCTGGCTGGGAGATTCCAAAAAAATATGTACCTATTATCTAGACCTAATACTAGGCGATATATTATTTCCGTAAAAAATAATAAAAGCATTTATAAATAATTTGATCGAAATTTTTTTTACCGTTCAATTTTTAAACTTCTCGGTGTACGTATACTTCATTCCGTTCCAAAAGAAAATGTTTGTAAACAAAGCAAAATAACAGTTGAGGTATTGTAATATTTTTCTTGTATTCATATTAGTAACATAAAATTTATTTATTTGGTGTTTAATTTTAAAAAATATAATTTGATTATTGGTATACATTTACACTGTATGAATAATGTTTAATTTACTTTAATGAAAATTATTCGAATACTTATTTACGTTGTATAATATAATGCCAAAAAGCGTATAAATAATGCCGTACATTCACATCAAACTTTTTCTACTTTTGTTTTTTCTTGTTTAAAATATACAGTTAAATAAAAACAAAAGCTTAACCATACAAAACTATTTAAAACATGTTTACTACATTGCAAAATAATACTAACACTTATTTGAAAATAAAATGTCACAATGTTTATAGCAAAGAACGTTGTGTCTCTTTTACTTCTTTTGCCTTGCTTAAGTTTTACGCTAGAAAGACAATAAAATATTGTCTATGATAAATAGAAACTGCTTTATTGTAGATGTTTCACTTCAACACATTATAAAGTAAATGATGTATAATGAATAGCATATATGGATATAGACTTTTTACGAGTCGGAATATTGAATATTTTACTAAAATGTTTTACACCTCTGAGTTTTGTGTGATTGGCAGCTAGGGTTATCCATTTCTTTTCCTCTAAATCGTATAATTCATATTAATAAAACATCCATTTAATATTGATATTTATAACAGTATTTAGCATGACAGCTTATTATGTTAATATAGCGATTGTAGTACGTTTAATAATATCCTAGTTGAAAACGAGAAGCTTTTGAATAATAGTCTACTGATTAAATATACATTTGTGCCAACAATATTTTTATCTATCAAATTAGTTTGTTTACAAATATTCCCTTTTGGAAAAGAATATAAATACTTAGGTATGTGTAAATGTTTAAATATTTAGGGTTAAAAAGTGTTTCGTTTAAACTATTAAAATATATTAATATTATTTTTCACCGAACTGTGCCTGAGTTTCACATTAAAATTTGAGAAAACTTTTGACCCGACCGAATATTCTCTAAAATACTCCTCTCTATATTTTCGTTTGTCTATTTGATAGTATATTATTAATTAACGTATGATGCGGTAGAGTATCACGTATGCAGCTATTCGTGGGGAGGTCACGCAGTAATCATCGGGTGCGGGGAAACGTAATGAACTGAAATGATTGAATCTCTCGCGTAAATTTAGCTTAAAGTGTTTATTAATAATTATTGTTAGCGGTGAATGTGTCTGGACTAAAACAAAATATTTGTTTAATAACTTTTCTTTTACTACGTACTAGCTTTATCTTGCGACTGCAGTGTTTTAATGACTTTATATTAGATGGGACTAATTACTTTAGTTTAAATATCGCGGAAGCCAATTTGCGCGCCTTAACCCGTTCACCGAACACTTCTGCATACTGTATTTCACGTCGCAGACCACTAACCGTGTGGCGAAAATGTTGTTTAAATCTCTACGTAACTTTTTCACCACTATAACTACGCAACCATATCATGGTAAAATAAATAGTGCATTGGTATCTGGACTATGTATAATGTCCGTATAATTTAAGTATAAAAAACTTGAAATTGTATAAGTTTAGAAAAATGTATGAGCATTCCATGATTTAAAAAAAAATAAAACATAATTATCTTTATTGTATTCCAAAATAGCCAGTAATTATCAATTATCTATTTGAGAATGAATTTCTGAGTCCAAAATTTAATAGAGAACTTGCCATGCTGAGTAGTAAAGATCCTTACATTTACTCAAGCTATTTGTTCAGTTCGGATAAATTAAGTTATTTGTAAGTGAATAATACGCTTAAGGTATACATTTAAACTTAAAATATATAGAGAAAATTTTAATTATATATTTCTATATTAAAAATATACTTATTAAAACAAACATCACCATGTCACGCAGACGAAACTACGTGGAGCAAAAAAGCTAAGCAAGGCTCATAAAATGAACATAAAAAATCTATTTCATAAAGTATGTGAAAAATCTAAACCTTCCCTCCATGTTCACATATATTTTTTATTTATTTGTAAATTTTAAATCAAATATGGTCCCCTCGTACCTATGGTTTTCTTCTTTGCCTATAAAATATGTTAAAATGTGGAATTACAAAACACGCACTAGAGCGCGGAAGGACTAGGATAGAAAAGGTACTTTTCACTCGATGAGAGAGACTTTTTCACTTGATTGTTGAAGACATTTATCGATGATATTTTCTTGGTCATTTCCCTTACATTTACTCTGTATAAATAAAGTTTTCCTGGTCACGTCCACGACATTTATACTGTACAAATAATGTTTCATTTATTTTAAGGAAAATTATTTGTATACCCATTTACGTTGATAATATAATGCCAAAGTGTGTACAAATAAAGCCGAACAATGACATTTAAATTTTTTGTAATGTTACTTTTTTAATTAACATATCTAACATCAAAAGTAATTATAGAAAATATACAGTCAATCAAGAGCAAAAGTTTAAATATACAAACCTATATTAAACATGTATTCTAAATTGCAAAGTAAAGTAACAATTATATAAAAATAAAATATTGGAATATTTGCTTTTCACTATCGTTTTACACAAAGTACTCTGTATACTTGTGTGTTATATAACCAGAATAACGTGACCAAAGAACAATTTTTTGTTCATAAATATATCTAATAAATATATTGTTAAGGAGGAGTAAAAGTCTAACAATACAAAACTAAATAAAACTTGTATAAAAAGAAAATATTGCAATGTTTGCTTATCACTATCTTTATACACAAAGTACTCTGTATACGTGTGTGTTATATAACCAGAATAGGTAACCAGAATAACGTGACCAAAGAACAATTTTTTGTTTAAAAATATATCTAATAAATATATTGGTAAGGAGGAATAAAAGTCTAACTATACAAAACGACATAAAACATGTATAAAAAGAAAATATTGCAATGTTTGCTTTTCACTATCTTTACACACAAAGTACTCTGTATACGTGTGTGTTATATAACCAGAATAACGTAACCAAACAAAACAATTTTTAAATATATCTAACAAATATACTGTTAAATAGGAATAAAAGCCTGACTATACAAAACTAAATAAAACAGGTATTCTAAATTGCAAAATAATGTAACAATTATAAAAAAAGAAAATATTGCAATGTTTGCTTTTCACTATCTTTATACACAAAGTACTCTGTATACGTGTGTGTTATATAACCAGAATAACGTAACCAAAGAAAAACAATTTTAAATATATCTAACAAATATACTGTTAAATAGGAATAAAAGCCTAACTATGCAAAACTAAGTAAAACAGGTATTCTAAATTGCAAAATAATGTAACAATTATAAAAAAAGAAAATATTGCAATGTTTGCTTTTCACTATCTTTATACACAAAGTACTCTGTATACGTGTGTGTTATATAACCAGAATAACGTAACCAAACAAAAAAAATTTTAATATATCTAACAAATATACTGTTAAATAGGAATAAAAGCCTAACTATACAAAACTAAATAAAACATGCATTCTATATTGCAAAATAATGTAACAATTATATAAAACGAAAATATTACAATATTTGGTTTTCACTATCCTATATACACAAAGTACTCTGTATACGTATGTGTTATGTAACCAGAATAACGTGACCAAGAAACGATTTTTTTAAAGATATCTAACAAAAATACTGTTAAATAGGAGTAAAAGCCTAACTAAACAAAACTAAATAAAACATGTATTCTATAATAGGTTGCAAAATTATACTAACAATTATTCGAAAATAAAATGTCACAATGTTTTTTGCACTTTCCTTACTTTCTGTCTCCTGTATACGTAAATGTTATATAGCCAGAATGGGGTAACCGGAAACGTTATTTCTGCAATCACGACCCAGTTAATACCGAAATTTTTATGCAAAAGGTAGAAATTTGTTTGGTAATAAGTAGGGTGAGCAAGGTTTCAGAGCGTATTTGTATAGAGAATTTTTTAAATATATTAGAGAGACCCGTATGTAAACTTGGCGCTGATGGCAAATCTTCTACCATTTGGGACATGATCTATTGTAAATTAGTGGTAACAGGAGTGTTTGATAAGAATAGATTTTATTCCAGTTGGAAGAAAATTGTATCCTGCTGAAAATATAAAGACCAATATAATTTACTTGAAGCGATCGGCTTAGATTTTGATCGGTCCATAGATCCATCTTGAACAGTTGACATATAAGGGATTACGGCACTGTTGAGCACTAATGTAACTGAATAAGCATCGGCAGTGTATCCACTTATGATAAAAAGAGCATTAGGAAAAAAAATAACATACATTTCACGAATTAATTACTATCATACGCGTACTTACGTAATACACTCGCATATTAGTACACGTGATTCCTAAAAATAACATCTGGCATGTACAAAGAAAATCACGCAACCTCAGTCCTGGATGTGCCGAGATGAATCTCAACATCAATATAATTCCTTTATTTTTCTACATAATTTTGATACAAATAAGGACATAAGCGGAGATCGAGGTAGAATTTTCCCCACTACGTTTGCTGTGTAGCGGGAAAACACAAGCGCTCACGGAGGTGATTCTCTCATCAACCGCACGTAACCGCGTCATTAGCCCGGCCCCGCCACGCTATCACTCAATTTTACAAAACGGAAAAACTGAACATGACTCGTGGTAAATTACAGTCGGACGTTCATGTGGCCGTAAGGTTCAATGGCCGGATTTTAGGCGGTTGAATGCGAGAGCGCAATATAAATTTGACCGGTCGCTCGGAGCTTTTGAGCAATTTTCAGGTCTAAAAGCTGTAGGAGATTTATCCCGCCCCTGTCTTTTTGTCTCTCCCCTATTTGTGAAGGCAAACGGATTAAGTTACAAACCTGACATTGTGAATCCACGACATACCTATATATACATAAAATATCCAATGAACTTGGCGTAGAAAGATTGATATTACCAGATGTTTACGAGTTTTCAGCTTTTGTAAATAAACATAATCAAAATCTCCTAACCATTACGATACAATAAATTTACACGAAATAATGAAATTTGAAATAAGTAGGACAAATCATTGCAAATTAAACGAACAAAACGGGTTATATAACCTACAATGGCAATTCAGTGGTCTCGATAAATATATTATTTATTCAGTGGTCTTGATATTATCTCGATCAAAATATTATGTCATCTGAGATAAGTAGGGGAAATAATTGCTAATTAAACCATCAAAACTACATATCACTTACAACCGCAATTCAGTGGTCTCGATCAATATATTATGTCATTTGAAACAAGCAGAGCAAATCATTGCAAATTTTGAAATAAATAGGACAAATCATTGAAATAATGTTATTTTAAATAAACAGGACAAATAATTGCAAATTAAACGATCAAAACGGGTTTAGTAACTTAAAAAGGAATTGCCGTTGTAAGTTACTTAACCCGTTTTGATCGTTTAATTTGCAAAGTAGTGGTCTCGATCAATACATTAAATTATTATTAACGATATCCTTTTTTTCTTACCAAAGTACTATGATAATTCTGTAATAGATTAAACACTAACTATAATATATTGAACTATGCTGCGAATACAATTGTAAAGTTCCATTGCATAGCTACATATATTGCATACAACAAATTAGATGATCGGAAATGGTTATATAAATTTCCAACGGCAATTTAATTATTTCGATCAATAAATAATTCGTGATGACTTTTCCCCCACTAAACTACTACAATAATTCTGTAAGGGAATAAATATTATCTATGATATATTTGAACAAAATTGCGGATACAATTGAAGGTTGTCGTTGCATAGCAAACTATTTTAGACTATGGCTTTTCGAAACAAGTACAGCAAATCGTCACAAATTATATGATCAAAACTGGTTATATAATTTCAACGATAATCACTCACATCCTAATATCCTTTTCCTCTCGCCAACTACTACGATAATTCCGTAAAAAGTTCAGATATATTTAAGTGAAACTGCGGATACAATCGCAAAGCTTCTTTTGCGTAGCAGATGTTTTTTTCCAAAACAAGTTCAACAAATAATTGCAAATTAAATTATCAAAACCGATTACATTACCTTCAACGACGTCTTAATGATATTGATCAAAACATAATTACTCTTAATATCATTTTTATCCCACAAACTACTACGGACTATGGTATATTTTCGAAACAAATACGACAATTTAATGCAAAAGACATGATCGAATGAGTTATGTATCATCCAATGACTACTTAATAGTCTGGATCAATAGATAATCACTCCTTATATCTTTTTTACCTCCCGCAAACTAATTCAATAATTTCATAAGCAGTTAACCACTAACTATGATATAGCTTAGTGAAGCTGCGGATTCAATTATAAAGTCCCTGTCGTATAGCAGGACTATTTATACTATGGTTAAAATATGTATTTAGCGTATAAACTTAGACACACTGTCACTTACATCCATTTTAGGAGAAAACTAGGGTGCGACTGTTTTGCTCCTTTTTGGGAACAAAACATTGCCTTTATTCGATATAATATCGCGTACCTATGCTCACAATGGTGAATTCATTGAAGGCGAAACGCTAAAGTAGCGGGGAAATTGCGGCCGACCGTCTATGATTTATTATCTCGTACACGTCATCTGCGTCCTGCAGCGACGATACCGATGGTCGGGCACCGATCGTCGGTGCCGGCTTCATCGGTCGCGGTCGTGTTTTCCGTCCCGCCCCCGCCCCACTTCACGTGCGACCCGTGTGAAATCTCACGACCGCCCTTTGTGTGTTGTGCCATCACCAACCTACGCCGAGTCCCTACAACTTTTTCTCCCTCGCATTGTGTAAGGATAAACCAGAGTAGATGTCGCATTTTGAGTTTGAATATGAATATACGGGTCGAAAATGCCATGACGTCCATGGATATTTTTTAGACGAGAGCGCGGTCTTACTAGAAATGGGATGTGCTTTTACAATGAATATTTATTAATTCGTTAGAAAAAATCTGCAGCCAACAAAATAGTAAGCATATTCATTTTTCATTAACATATTTTGAGTTTAATAAGATTTTTACTGACATTTTATTTTTTGGAACAGAACATATCTTAAAACATCAATCGGTCATTATAAAAAGAAAACCAGCCGCATGGTTTCAATATCTCGTATAAAAAAAACTTACTTCATTTATCATAAGTCATCGCTAGTACTGACTTCCTAGTGCAGTAAATATTCAATAATACCTATAATTAACTGCGGGACAAAATATAATTAATCATCATTATAGTTTCCTTACTTTTTTTTTTGCATTTTTTGCACACATATATTTCTGAAGATACCCTGCTTAAAATTATGAAAAAAGTTTTTGTGTGATCCACACATACATAAAGAGAGGGAAATAAAAATTTGAGAAGAGGTGTTTTATTGTCTTTTTACAGCGCTCCTAAATAATTATTTTATTCCTAAAATACAATTCAACATAGACATGTACAAACCTTTCTATCTTTATTCTCATTTGTGCACATAGGTTTATTCCATTTAGTTTGACTGGAAAACGTTTTAAATAAATAAATAATTAATATTTTAAATACACAAATTTTTAATTAGTACTCTGGGAGGTAACTTTAGCTGCGTGTGAACATTTGATGTATTTTTTCCTGAACACGCCATGATATTTTTCATGAAGACCTCGCTTTAATTCCTAATGATAGTTTTACACAGCTTTTTTCTTTAAAAAAAATAAAGAAGGAAATCAAAACAAAAATTTACGCATGTATGTTTTTGGTTCCGTGTCTCAAAAGGCATCGATAAGATCAAAAGATCAAAAGGTTAAGATCACTCACGTATCTATCTGCCGGTCTGTTATGGCCATTTTTCTCAGATACCTCTTGATGTAGAAACTTGTAAATTGTAAAAATATAAAAATATATCTGAGACACCTATAAATAACCCTTTTAAATAACAACCCACACATTATACAGATAGCGAAAAATAATTTTCGAATACTTAATTTACCCCTAATAAATTTACATTCAAATATTTTTTGAGTTTACCGTTGAGATATATAGGGTTAACATTACTACACTTAGTAACATGAGTATACATCAAGCATTTTATCCTCTTAAAAAAATTTAAAAAATGGAATTATATAAGATTTATATTTGGATTTCCATTTTTCTTTTTT
The DNA here is from genome assembly GCA_039881145.1 of Druceiella hillmani. Taxonomy (NCBI): domain Eukaryota; kingdom Metazoa; phylum Arthropoda; class Insecta; order Lepidoptera; family Hepialidae; genus Druceiella; species Druceiella hillmani. Next base: position 1,105,610 of record JAYKKI010000098.1, on the reverse strand, counting down.
TTTATTATTTCGAATAATGGACCGAATGACCACTGTGCAAAAATTGTCCCAAGGAATAAGACGCCGGTGTACATGACGCTAGGTGTACATGAAAATGATCACGGTGTGTATAAGAAAAGGTTCGTCGAAATAGTTTTGTCGCTTATCCGCAGCTAAAGTTACCTTCCAGAGCACTATTTCCAAATTATAAAATTAAATTAAAAGGTATTTATTACAGGTATATATTTTTATTAAAAGATATTTATTTAAAATTGAACTACATGCACACATGAATTTGACTCATTTATGAATAATATTTTCTCATTGAATCCAATAGATGGCGGTGAATGTAAATCAACTTGCGCTCTTGAAATATGTCAGGGAGCTAGTTTAATTTTCAGTATATTATAGTAAAAGTCTACAATAGGAATCTCATCAAAAAACGTTACTTTAAAAAAGGCCAAATTAGCCGTAAAAAGTAATGAAATAAAAGCAGCCTGGTTCTGACAGAACTTTAGCAGAAAAGTATAGATGATCGAATTAGAGCTTTGCACCTCAATTTCTTGAATGTCATAACTATCTCCACATTCGACTTGGTAGAGAATTAAATAATACATAGTTGCTCAGTAAACTCTTTTAAAACAATCTAATTTAGTAAGGTAGTTAAAAATAAATGGTGTTTGTGTTAAAATATATTCTAAAATTTAAAACAATATGATGACAGCTATTTTTACAGGTCTTATCTATAGCGATTGTACTAAGAAATCAGTTATTGATAAAACTCGACTTGATAATTAAAGAAACTATTTCAAAGAGTTTAATTCGCTGACAAAATAATAAGAAAACACTGGCAGGAAATTTTAGGTAAGACCCCAAATTTCAAAGAATCTTGCCTAAAACTTAAAATTTCGATGAATTTAAAACGTTAAATTTATCCAAATTTAAATTAGACGTAAACTTACAGACAAAATATGTCTTTAGTATAAATGTTAATTCGAACTTCAAACTTGGGAAACGATAGTCTACAACTATGAACTGATAACTTAAGTTTGTTCGTAAAGAACGTAAAGAAGGAACACTAAAAGTTAAAATGTAGAGCTTAAGCAAAATACGTAGAGAAATTTATATCAAAGCCCATCTGATTACTAGCTTCAGCCCGAGACTTCATTCACGTTAACTGTAGTAATATATCCTATGTTTCCATCCAGACTATATTTTAGCTATGTTCCATTGTTTTTAAAACCCATTAACATTGAGTTTTAAGGCACCGGTATCAGAGCACCGCTACGGCGGTTGTGCGACTTGTACAATAAAGACATTTTTGCATGTCCATGCCTCAGTTTCGGTCAGACGTAAAGAACAGGCTCTATGAAGTTCATCCACAGCGGATGGACCAGTAATGTTATTTCCATTTTATTTTATTCATTATTTGTCCAAATTAGTTAACTAGGGCGCCTTACATAGATAACTTGTAATCCATAATTGTAACTTTATTTAATTGACAAGTTAATAACAATTGTTTTCTGTATAACTTTTATGTCTTATTAAAAAAATATCGTTTCACTTACTTAAGTCAACATTGTCAAATTTAAGCATTGTTGTATTAATTGGATATTTTATAAACATATTTTTCTTTGTTTTTGTGGAAATGTTACAACACAAGCTTACTTCGTATTTAGTGTTCACAGAACATTTCAAATAGTTTTTTTTCCCTTTACATAAAATAAAAATAAAAAAAAATAAATGATCATATAGGAACATAATACATATCTTAAAAATTGGACAGAACTAAATACGGACACAAGACAAATGATAAACGTTAATAACGGTATTTGTAATCGTAAAGTACTCTGATAAGGCTAACTAAGGGTAGTTACAATGGTAATAGTTATAGACGCATAGTAATCAACTTGAGTGACCTAGTTTAGTTTTCTTATCAACATTACATGTTTTTTGGTGATAATCACATTAAGAAAACTTTATAGAAAGATAGAAATGGTCATTTTTGTTTATGTTTTTTTAATAAAAATAATTGAAAATACAAAATATTCCGTGAAATATTTTCTAATAGAAAAGGTTTGGAGCATGCAACCAGCGGTTGTTATGAGAAATTTGAGTTCAAGCTAATAAATACTTTCATAATTGCTTTTTCCTTTTAATTGCATCAGAAATGGTTCGAGAGAAACTTATGTTTTTATATCATAATATTTTGAAGATATCTCTTGAAGACCACATCACTATACGAATTATTGCAGACCCCAGTTTGTGAGAATATTTTTTCTACAAAGATAAAAATATTTTTATTGATAGTTGTAGGAGTTCCTTGAATAAGAACCATTGTTTTGAGAAACCAAAAGTATTTCATAAATTACTTATTAGAAAACTAACAAAAACCACGGTAAGCAATCGCAAAAAATAATGTTTCAAATAAACTTCATCAGAAATTATGAGTAATCAGAACTTTGAGTGACAAAGAACTCAATTACATGCTACATTTTCTAACAAATTCTGTATGTTTTTTCGCCGTGTGGTTAACACCAAAAATAGTTTCGCCTAGAGGCACTTGTCGGTTAAAACTCCTATTTTCAGTGGTAAATATACATTTTAAAACAAAAAAATATTCTTTGCAATAACAACTGAATCATAAACGCAACGTCTGGATGTCCTAAAGGATAGTCATGCAGAAACAGCTGCAGGAGGCGCTGGATTGCCGGAGGGGGGATTGTTCTAGCACTAAATTTCAATATCACAATTTTCACTAGAGCGGAGCTGCCAATAAAAGCTGCTATAGAATAATTCTGGATAAGTTTGACTATTAATACTGACCAATAATGATGATTATTGGTCAGTATTAATAGTCAAACTTATCCAGAATTATATTATTAATACTGACCAATAATGATGATGATAATAGCATGCAGTTGAAATCCAGAACTTGATATGAAGATAAGTATTTCGGAAAATTATTTCAGGACGCAAATATTATGAAAAAATAATACAAAAGATAAAATTTAGGTAGAAAATGAATGTGCAATTAAAGAAATTTAAAAAAAATCTAAATATTAAAGCACAAGTCGTTTACAATTAAAAAACATACAAGTTAACTTACAATACGTGTAATTTTTATTTAATTTTTATTTAATTCTCAATTTCTTTTTCATTTAAAACAATATTTAAATCGTGTGTGCTCTAGTATAAAAATGTTGGGTTTTTATGTATGATATGTCATTCCTCGGTAATACCTGTAATACCTTTTTAAACCGAATGGTAAGCATACATATCTCTGAATATAAAAATAAATAAATAAAGCAAATATAATCATAAATAATAATTGGTTTTGAAACCAAAACGTCTCTCTTAAAGCCGCGCTATAATTAAATTCCACGTGCGTGCGACAGGAAAACGCTGGCCAGTAATCCGACCTCGTGTACTTTCATTTTTAATTTTTTTTTCAAATCCCCGTGCACGAGCTGAATGAGGCGGGGTCAAACAATGAACGCTCTTGCGCTAAAACAATCTTGGACCCCACTCTAGCGCATGCGTCAAACTTAATTAAAAAGCTCTCGACTCGAGCTTAATATAGTGTACAGCTTTATTACTTGACTTAAGCACAATTAATCGGCAAGTCAAGGAGGTGTTCAGGATCTGATATTGGTTCATATAAAACATTTTGAGTTAGATTCCATTCTACTTACCAGTATATTCCACCAGTATATTAATCTTTAATCAATTAGCGTTACCTAAGCGAGTATGTCCCTTATTAGCCCCATAGCAAGTATGTCCCGCTATTACCGCTGCTGAAGATAGAAAATTATGTTAAATATATTTGTCGTTTTCCAATCTTAACCTGACAGAAAGTTTTCACTTTTCTTTCTATAGTCTTGGCAATTGTTAGTGCTTCGCACCTCGATAGGGAAAAGAGATGAGATGTACGTTTGTCCGTCTATCACAGCTGTTATGTTCTTTAAAACAACTTGACCTATTGAATATATTTGGCGTTAATTTTGTAGAATTTCATTATTCACAATTAAATGAAACTACGTGATGTAGTATTATTTCTACTATCTTTAATTTCTTTACCACGACCTAGGTTTCGTTGTATTACATCTTCAGGTGGGATATTAGCAAAGATCTAATATCCCAATCTTTGTTAAGAATCTTTGCTAATATCCCACTTGAAGATGTTGTGATACAACGAAACCTAGGTCGTGGTAAAGAAATTAAAGATAGTAGAAATAATACTACATCACGTAGTTTCATTTAATTGTGGACAACTTGACCTATAAATTTAACATTTTGTATAGTAATGAAGCATTTTAACTTGCACATATCTTAATATACCTCATAGATATCTTTATACATCGCACGTAGCTAATACTAGAAAAAATTATTGAACTATAGAGGAGCAGTGGAGGCAATGAAGTAGTTAAGTTTTACAAGTACCATATACAGAGTGCGACATCGATTGAAAGGGCTAATAATAAAAACATTTAAAATTAATTTTATTTATTTATTTATCTACTTTAATGTATCTAATTGATACATATGGCGGACTTATTGCTACGAGAGCAATCTCTTACAGCCAACCACACCAGTCCAGCCCCGTTCGAAGAAGGGCCGGGAATCGAACTCGGGTCCCCGCGGTACGCCGCATCGTCAAAGGCCGCACGCCTTGTGATCAAGCCAACACACCACGGCGACGATGTGGTGTGATGGGTTGGCGAAATTTAGGTGGTATGTCTTTAGAGATTTATTGAAAAATCATGTCCACACTCTCATTATTTCTGAGACTACTAGACCTCAAATATTGGAAAAAGAATTGTGTGTGTCAGATCCGACGCGCGACTGGAGTTTACTCCTTAAGTACGATTGTCTTGGAATGTATAAAATAGATAACATTGTATAGAAATATGAATGTCAGTATCATTAAATGTAAATGGAAACTTCTTTAATAAAGAAATGCTGACAATATAATTATTTTCATGTAAAACACAAATGAACAAGATCAAATTTATACAGTGAAATAAAAAATTAAAACATTTGGTAACGTCAGACTAAGAAGTTAAAATTAAAAGAAACTTTTTAATTTTGTAGGATAGAAAACACCAAATATTCACACATAATGACATTTAATGATTCATCTTTAATGATTACATTTAATGATTACGCACTCCTTCATTACGATCACGCAATAAGAAAATGCCAATTTGTGTATCTCACTCCGTCATTGCGATTACGACTTTAGAATTCCAGATTAACATATTGATATCTCATTCTAAAGATGTGCAGGAACGTTGCGCGGAGAGGCCACCTAACAGTAATCGTAGTTTCTGTAATATTATTAACCCTTTATTGCGTTAAGAAGTTCGGAATCCGCTATGTACAAGCCAGATACGCGCTTGATAATTTTTTAAATATTATTGTTATCATTACAACTAGGATTTTATAAAAATATTACGGGCACTTCGATATAAATAGATGAAACTAATTTACTTTAATATTCATATGATAAAAAAATCGAACCACAGTAGTAAATAAAAGCACAGTAGTAATACTTTTGAAATAAAATCAAAGCACAGTAGTAATACTTTCGTAATAAAAAAATTAAAGCACAATAGTGATACTTTTGAAATAAAATCAAAGCACAGTAGTAATACTTTTGTAATAAAAAAATCAAAGCACGATAGTAATACTTTTGAAATAAAATCAAAGCACAGTAGTAATACTTTTGAAATAAAATCAAAGCACAGTAGTAATACTTTTGTAATAAAAAAATCAAAGCACGATAGTAATACTTTTGAAATAAAATCAAAGCACAGTAGTAATACTTTTGAAATAAAATCAAAGCACAGTGGTAATACTTTTGACGTTATCCAACCTTGTGTTTATTACTCGTCACGCAAAAAATATAAACTCCATCTCTTTGATCGATGCATTCTTCTTTTACAAAACTAGTATATATACAATCGGAATACCTTTTGAACTATTTGACATAGCTGCGTGAGACTCGAAGTGAAGTCAATTCTTGGCAAGATTAATCAAAACTTTACTATGTGACGATCGGCATCTTAGAATATCAATATATTGATTATTTATAACAACTACATTTCATTATAAAATATTCTCAATGAAATACTCTGGAAGTATATGTCAGACGCTTTAACTTATACTTTAAAAACTTCCCAGACGAAAATTTTAAAAACACTCTCATACAACAATTTATTTCACAGTCTAACATATGAACAGTATAATCAATTATATATAATAGGTCCACAAGGAACACTACAATTATTCCTTTCAAGCTGATTATACATGCAATTGATTAATATTTAGTGATAATATGATCTAATTACCAGTAAGAAACCACATATTTACTCAATTCTCTATTGATCCCACGTATTCCATAACCTTAATTGGTTCCAACGATCTGATTGCATAATTTGACCTAAAAGTCGGAACCCCTAAGATGAGGCTTCGATGTCTGTGTACCCGCATGTCACAGCTGTTTTTATCAGCATCTATTTTTGCTATAAACTTGAAATTTTTTACAGCTATAGAAGTTGTCCATATGTATATGTACACATAATATAACAAAGAACGTGTGTATTAATTAATCAGGTAATTATATGCATTAAACTTAATATATTTGAAGCGTATTTCTGTCTGTCCTTTAGTTATAATCTGGAGAGGGGGACGAGTCAAAGGCACGCGAGCGAGAAGCGCGACAATGTGTTCAAGTATTCAATCCAAACGTGCACAAATGTATAAGGGTAGACGAGAAATAACACTACACACTAAGCTAAATTATATTATTTAATTATTTTATTCAAATAATTATCACGCAATATATAATTAAAAAGTCATTACAAATATTTAAGATTCTACCTAAACTCGAAACAAATATCAGTATTATTATTAGCGTAGAGTTAATTTAGTAGTATTAAATGTAAAACGCATTGTAATTTACATGATTTAATTACGTTAAGTTATTGCCTAATAAAGAGCAACAAGTATTAAAAATCAAATAATTATTAAACAAAAATTATATTGTACAAATAACATGCGTTAACAAACACATTATATTCTGCATCATGCATTATAAAGGACAGTTGCCTTAAATTACGAAACCGATAGCAGAGAACGAAACCAATAGTGATAACATATTTTCTAATATTACCTGATATTGTAAATTAATTAATTTAATTCTACTTTTAACACCATCTTAATTTACGAGAACGTCAAAAAAATTACTTTACTCACTTAAACTCCGTTTTCTATCGTTATACATTTTTAAATGCAATTCATATTCTCGCTCTTTAATAAAAAATGCAGGGCGCTCCCTCGTTACCGGCCCGCGGGCATAAAAGAGGTCGTTGTGAGCGCATAATTCTTCCATCCGACCTATTTGTGATGTAAGGCGTCGCATATTCTCGTATTATTCTGGTACAAAACAGAATGTAAGAGAGTACTAAGCAAAGGGTAGCGTATATTCGTACGTACCAAGTCTTAACTTATATTCAATTAAATTTTGTTACATGTGTATATTTTGTGTATATTTAGGTTAAATAATAAATTGATAGTAGTGATTTCCTAAATTACCTGAATAATTTATTAATTCAGTTATTAAGTAAATTAATTTAAAGCAATTCCGAAATTACCTGAGTAATTTTTGCCCTAAGTAATTTCCTAAATTAGTGCGGTCTGGCTATGTTAAATCTTATACCTTTTTGAGAATTTTTAAGCCAAAAATCCCTTGAATTATTGATGTTAAAACAAAAATAATAAAAATCTCTTTCTCTAATGTAATAATTTGTAGAATAAAATTTTAAAAAATGTTTCGAGTGCATGATAAAATACTGGAAAAAAGGTTGCTGTCACAAAACTAACTTAATAAAACGACTCGCCTGAAATTATTTTAAATAAACTTTAATGTGTTCATACTACTTCAAGTTTTACGCTATTTTAACAATACGAACGACAGATGTATAACGATTGAATATATTAAAACTAGTTTGAAGCTTAATAGTCTAAAATAAAGAGATAAATTCAGTAAATATGTAAAGGGGGGAAGAAGGCTGACCAATATATTACTTCTAAAATTTTTGTGAGAAATTTTTCGTCTGAAATACAGAAATATGACGCTATTGCCGACACTCGGATAAATAAAACGAAATTATAAGAATCCGTAATTTTATTAAATTTAAATTTCGAATTGAATAAATAATAAAATTTTTGAGATAAATCGTTCAGTGTGAACGAAACGTAAGTTGAAACCATCTTACGTTAAGTAACGTCATCACGACGCAGCGCTCAAGAGAAGGAAGAGTAGACATTTATTGCTGAACATAGAAATAAAGGTTATGTCACAGGAAGATAATCATGACGTAACCTTCATTTCTATGATCGATGCCTATATTCCAAATCAACGAACAATATCCAATCAATCTTAACTAATATTATAAATGCGAAAGTTTGGATACATGGATGTATGTTAGTAATTCTATTAGCGTTGAATTTAACTTCAGTATCTGTAATCCGACAGGTCCCCAATCCGGCACATCCAATAGTTCGACATTATCAACCGTCACTATCAACTATCCAGAATTCTCAAATGTCATTACTTACAATAGACAAGAGTAGAATTTGAAGTAAATATTGGGGTAAAAGGCCGTAGGATAAGGACTATCAATTTTTGTTAATTGACTTTGTTTTATTCGATGTTTATATACACTGATAAATAAATCATGTTGTGAAGGTGTCGTTTTTTATATATCCTGTGCACAGAATACCGCACAATTTAATCATATTAATATAATAAAGAGAAATGTTTTGTTTTTATGTTTATTTTTAGGGATCCATGCAAATATTACTAATTCACATGTCAGAAAACATCCCCAATGTAATAGTTTAAAGGTTTAAAAATGCTGCAGGTTATGTGATATGTGTTTACATTGTATGATGTTTGAGATTTAACCAATAAAGTCTACGTAGTCGAAGAAACTATCGCCGGTCTATACGCTTTCGGGATGAACGCTGGCAAAAGTATTACAAATATAATGAAAATTTATACAGAAAAATTGTAGGTCTTAAAAAGATCTGAAGAAAAGTCTGTCATAGCTTACAGCAAAGCAATGGTAACTGTCTTTAAATTAAAAATGTGGATGGGAGAGACGTGGTGATGTCCAAGATCAATTTATTAATCCTAATAATGTTAAATATCATTGAATATATCTGGCGTTAATATTGTAGAAATTCATCATCCACAATTAAATGAAACTACGTGATGTAGTATTATTTCCACTTTCTTTAAGTTCTTTACCAAGACCTAGGTTTCGTTGTATTACAACATCTTCAGGTGGGCTATTAGCAAAGATCTTATATCTTATGCTTAAGATCTTATAGCTTATATCTTATGATATATTTGTTAATAACTCACCTGAAGATATTGTAATATATCGAAACCTAGGTCGTGGTGAAGAACTTAAAGAAAAGAGAAATAATACTACATCACGTAGTTTCATTTAATTGTGATTAAATATCATAGCCATTTTAAGCGATTTCGAAAAATTAAAATTGGCTTCCATTATTTATGATTTGAGTGAGAATTTTAAGCGAGGTTTTCAAGAGAAAATAAAAGTAGAAAAGCGCATTACAATGACTATTGGTGTATTCGCGCACGGAAGGGGGAATAAGGACACAGTGATATCATGGTTCGTTACATTATTATAATATTTTTTATTAAAATAACAAAAAAATATATATAAAAAAAACTTAATCAAGTAACGTAATTGTACCGGCACGAAGTTTTCGTACTGGTCATTCTCGCATCAGGCGTAAGGTTTCCAAAATTACGGATATGTCAATTATGTAGCTAGTAACGAATTTATGGGTTTATATTACGTAATTATCTAATTACGTTACTGACATGGTATTATTGACAAAATGTATCTGTAGTTCTTAAGAAGTAATCTAATGAAAGTCAGGTTATGATATGGAAGTATATTTGAATTTTTATCTAAGAATATTTATGAAACCATCAAAAACATAATCAGAAAACAAATGAAATATTTTAAATTATTTCTACTTTTTCACTCCTGACAATATGATCGCATAAATGATAAGGCATTCAATGTTGTATTAGATAAAGGGCTTCTCATTTTTTTTAATAATAAATGAGAAGCCCTATAGCTTTTTCGCCCAGAAAAAGCTCACACAGTTTCAGTAGTTATAGACGGCATTTGCGGTGGGTCCTTAAGTTAGGTCATTAGACAATACTGAACTCCATTCTTTATTTTAAAGGACTAATTCTCGCTCAATATTCGTCGTGTCGTGCGTGAACATTAAATAAGTCACGGGGAATTACCAACTTATTTTAGACTTAGATGGTGTAAATGTAAATGCAAGTAATTAGTACAAACAGTGCTATTTTCAAAGATGTTACATTTCATCCTATATTGGTATGTAATTTTACGCGTTTTAGCTTGCGATGTAATATAAGTAGGCATTGGATGTATATTATGTAAGTCAAAATAAGTACTTCCGTACTTACGTAATTGCATAATTACGTAATTAAGGAGCCCTAATCTAGGGAAAAGATACTTAACATGATATGTAAAGAATTATTTTAGACACTATCTTTCTTTACGGGTAAATGTACTGTGGCCAGCCGGGGCGGATTACTACTGTTTTAATAAACGTTTGTGTGATTCCTTTTTTTCATTTATCATCCTATAATCCGATAAATCTCGTATGTGACAGATTATAGAGAATCAATTGTAGTACGGGTGCAAGTTTCAATAAAAGAAAAATAAAAATGTCATATTAAATCTAACAAGTGTCAGCGAGAATATCTAACCGACTCAACATCCATACGATTTCCCCGCTCCTCTCTTGCGCCTCTCCTATGTGCAGTCGGGTGAATAAGTAATTCCGAGGCAGTTTGAGAAATGCACGTGGCCATTGTCCGTCCCTCTCATGCTGCAGCCCCATTGTAGCCGCCCCGAGTAGTCAAGATTTTTATATTAAAATTTTGCCTTTGATAGCCTTTATGTAAAGATTTTAACCCTTAAGATACGTTGAATTTCGAATTACGTCGCGCCGTATAGTGTTACCTCCTTTGTTCGACGCAGTAGGATTTGGCATACATTACGGGTAGCGCAGAGCTAGTTTGAATAAGTCGTTTAGTTGTATTTGGAGAAGCGTCGCGCCGGAAGAGGGTTACCATATTAAAAATGTGCATAACTTTATATGCACCGCTCTAATACTTGATCGAAAGTATTTAATATTCTTAGTTATTGAATGATGTTTCTAAAAAAAGTACTGGAATATATTACTAGATCCAAAAATGTTGTATTCTTGAAATATTATTACTTAGAATTTGATATATAATGTAGAAAAAATATATTTACCTATAATGTTTAGTTACTAGCGCGACGATCTCTTTGCTGACATAATTATGTATGGACACTGAGTTATCTAATGAGTTATAATATATCATACTCGGTAGTCGGTCGATAATTTATTCTTTATATTATCATTTTCTTACAGCAAATATCAATTTCTTTCCTAATTTCAGTATTTGAACAAATAAAATTATTATTTAATAATTTAAGCCATGCAGGTAAAAATAAATAAAATATACTGAATATATAATATACAACATTCTAAATTCATTAGGTAGTCGTGATCGGTAGTCAATCTAAAACCAGCAACAGCCTCTGCCCTCTCTACTTGTCTTGAAATTGGCCTATTCACGGAAAGGTTCTCCTACTTTTTACCAATGCTTTTATCTTTGAGTCTTGAAAGTGAACTATCATATGTCGTGCCGAGCTAGTGGAGCTTATCACGCACGGATGGGTGGTGGCTTTGCATTGTGTGCCAAACCACCTAAGAATATCTGGCAATGAAAGTGCCGAGAGCAGGGGCTGAGTCAAACCAACCTGTCATACCCATCACACTCCATAAGGCAAAAATCCCGATTAACTCATCCATCAACAGCACCACTTTTTAACACAAGTGAATTATGATCTTTAACATATGTGATCTCGAATAAATTCCTTCAAATTGCAATTAAACGAGTTTCCAACCAAAATGTCGATAGATTTGAACTTCACCGGAGAAGCGAAACCCGCATAGAATTAAATATCCCGCCCAACAACTCTCTGTCTCTCTCTCTCTTTCAAGAAAATGTAAGAACTTTAATTAACGACCGGCTTGTTAATGACTAAACAGTCGCGCGTAGGCATTAGGAATTCTGAAAGTTTACAAGTCTCTGTAATTGTATACGTTTATTTATTCGTACAATTTATTGGGACGATCAAATAAACGAAAAACACAAAACCAATTTCACCGTTAATGAACTGAGCCACGCGGGGGCGGGTGGACGCGGCCCACCGCACTCGCCTAGCTCCCCCTCCAATCGACACCGTCATGTTTTAACCAAAGACTTATATTTTGTCGTACGTCATCACAGACCGGGAAATGCACGGGAAAACCTGCAACTTCTCTGAACACTTTGAAAATTTACTCATTTTCAATATATTTAATCATACAAATTTAATTGTATTTAAAAGGGTTTAAAAAGAAAATACTACAAGAAGTACCATGGCACAAAGTTGTAGAATTTTCACATTCAAAATTAATAATTACTTTTAACGCGGCTGTCATACACGCTTACAGACATATGTATAGGTATATGTATATATGTGTATATATATATATATATATATATATATATATATATATATATATATATATATATATATATATTAATCGATAATAAAACATTCACCCGCTTGGAACTATTTTGCTCTTTACACTTCTTTTGTAAAATATAATAACAAATGACATCCCTTAATATGGGCAACTCCTGGTTTTGCTTTCGAACCATAATATAAATGAACGAAGTGTTGTAATAACCCAAAACATTGAAATCAAATAGTTGAGATTTTAATGTAAATTAATTCTACAACATAAATAGAGTGCAAAAAACGCTAAAATAAAAAAATATACGCGTGCATTAGGAACTTAATCGAACAATGGACACGCCGTTGCCCGCACAGTTTTAATAAGATTTTTAAACGAACAAATTATATTCTTTTTTTAATTTAACATAACTGTTTTGAGTTTCATAAAAAAAATTATGTTCTTATTTAGTATTAAGCGCCCAAACAGTTTTAATAAGATTTTTAAACAAATAAATTATGTTGTTTTTTGAGTTTTCTCCTTAAGAATCGTTTTTTTAATATATAGCGTCCGGTATGAAGTTTTATGAGGAGTAAAATTAGAAGTTCAGAGCGTTAAAAAAAGTCTGATGTAACTAAATGTTTTTTTTAATTTTGTTGTGTAAATTTGATCTTGTTCGTTGGTGTTTCACTTGAAAATAATTATATTGTCAGCATTTTTTTATTAAAGAATTTTATGATACTAATATTTATATTTATATGCAGTGTTACTTGTTTTATACATTCCAACACAATCGTACTTAAGGAGTAAACTCCACTCGCGCGTCGGAACTGATACGCACAATTTTTATTTTTAATATGGCTCGATAATTATCTTCAAACTAACGTTGTTAGTACTTTTTAAAGGAAAACAAAATAATGGGGATAGTTCAGGAATTTTCTTTACTATTGCAACCTATTGGGATCAAATTTAGATAAGTAATTAGCTCGTTTCAAAGTCTTACTGCCACTATTCTAAAATCACTGAATCGTTCTAACGATAATGAGACCACACGTTCTACCCAACAAAAGACGTGATAAATTCAATAACGAAAACACTCCAGTCCAGCATTAACAGTCCAGATATACATTTCTAAACTTCTCTTCACCCAAGTACCTATGACTAATATATGGCAAAACCTATTCTAAGAATATTTTTCATTGTATTTATAATTTTCCTTAATTACTTTTTTTTTCTTTGATTCAAATAATTGTTATACATTGTTAATGACCCTTGACCTTTAACTTTTGGGATAAAAGCGTTTATGTACCATCATGCATGACCAGCAGAGAGATATGTCACTATATATAAAAGCAAAAAGGACAGACTAAACGATATATCTATCTCGCTTTCTCATACAGCGTGCTCTCTTTATAGTACGATGTAATTCACATAGGCAAAGTATGGCTAGCAAAATTATTACTTTGAAGTTTTCACAGTAATAAAATAATTTGATTTTCGAAAACAACAAAAAGAAGCAAACTCAAAAGACTCTGGACCAGGGGGTGGTCAAGCAGGTATTCGATTTAGTGACAGCATCTCTTAAGGAAATTGGCGGTAAATTTAAATATGTACAGCGACCTCTAGCGACGGCTATGTGTCACCATGCAAGAGACGCTACGAACACTCTAGAAAACATAGACAGAAACCGCCCAATACTGAGTCTGCTTGAAACGAGTGACAGCTATTTACTGCGCAAAAACATATTACACGCATTTAATATTATAAGTTTTGTATATTAATTAAGTAAAAAAGGTGTTGTAGCTATTGTTTTGTTATGTGTTCAGATCTTTGTTATTTTGTTTTATTATATATTAAGATCTTTGTTTTATTTTGTAATGGCGTGTATTGTACCGGGGTGTAATTCCTACATAGGACAAAAAACAAAATGTCATTTTTTTCCCTGCATCATAATGAAAGCCGGTAAGTGTTATCCATTATTGCTTATTATACAACATTTCAAAAATTAATATAAATTTTATACACTAACGGCGCAAAGCAATTGCGACGTTGCAGTTGTTTGTCAAAATTTAATTCGAAGAGTTGCAAAGTTTGGTTAAAACGAATTTTTACTGTTTTGTTTAAAAGAAAACTTGCACTTAAAGATGTTTTAGTTAGTTATCGACGATATTTATATAAAAAAATGGATTTTAAAGATATTACCACACAAATTACAATTTTGTGACAAAGTTTTTTCTTGTCAGAAAACTCGGAGAAATTACTTCTGACACACAGTTGGGTGTATTCGCCGATAGTAAATTGGTTTTCCAAATATAATTTTTTACTAAATAATGTTATGAGCAGCATTTATATTTAATCAAACGTTGTTTGTTGTAAGTTTTCTTTCAATTGAAAGAAAGGAAAAGGCGGATTCATTGAAATTATTATACCTAACTTAATGTTTTGTTTTTTTGCAGGGCAAAAGCGCGGCTGAAATTGTGTGGCAGGGAGAACTGGGCAGTTACTTGGAATGACCTCAGACGTAAACATAGAATCTGCGGACGACACTTTACAACTTTTCAGCCTAGGAAATTATTATATAGTAATGCTACACCGAGCCAGTATTTGCCAACACCAACTGAAGAAACTAGAGCAGCAGTCGAACAACCAAGCACAAGCTCAGGCACAGTTACGACAGGAAACTATCAGCAAGACCTTAGGGGCTTCTGTAGGAGAATATCTAAGGTTATTTAAGTGATAATACCAAAATGTCCTTATGCACACTTGCACAACTGAATATGTGATATAAACGTCATGTATAATTTTGAAATAACACATGTCATGAATACAACTGTTATTATAATTACAGGAAGACGTACACTTAGAGGCAGCGTCTGAAGAGCGAAAAAGGCGGAAAGCTGAAGAGGTCCAGACTTATAAAGAAGATTCGTCAACAGAACAAGACGATTCAGCAGCTCAGACGGAAGTTAAGAAGATTGCGGAAACCTATGCGGCGTAGTAAGTAATATGGAAAGTATACAAATTAATAAAATAAAACAAATGTTAAAACTAATTTTATCAAAAGAATCATATATTTTATTTAAACATGAATTGAAAAATTATTTTTTTATTTATAATTATTTATTGGCCAAGCGTGGAGTTGTGACAAAAGTTTGAAAATATACTCCAACCACTAATAGATATCGCTATAATCATGTCTGCTTTGTGTATGTTTTTGCTTGTTTTCAGTTGTTGAGGAGTTGCCCACTTTCATTTATGCAATTACCACCTAGTTGATTCCAGAGTGCTACCTGGAGACGCCTGATACTATTTACAATTGTATTTTCTATTTTATTTAAAGTTTCTTGTATTTTATTCTCATAGTAATGATATTTAAAATATATTAAATTGTATAGTAATGTTATTTTCATCTTTGTCTTTTGTGAAATATTTTTATAATTTTAATAAATTTATGGATTAAAATTACTTTTTTCTTTGATAACGCCATCTGTGATCAACAGAAAGTAAGAAATTACGCCATCTATGCGCATTAATAATAATTACACAAGTCTTTGGTCAGGAGAAGTGAGGCGAGGGGAAAGAGGAGTTACTTTGACAGCGTTTCGCCATGTATGAAAAAGTGTTACTCTTTTTATATGGGCTAGTATGGATCGTGTCCGTTCTGTATCGTATCTATTCTGTGCTCTGGACATTCAAGCGAATGCGGCATAGACGAACATTAAAAGTCGACAAGTGAACGTTTATTTGGAGCCCGCGGTCATGCAGTGCGGACGTGTGGGACATTTAATTATTTACGAACAAACTTAACTAGAAAACACATAATAATTAGTATTTCTATAAAAATACATACAAATATTAATATTATTTTTAACCATATAAATAACAATATTACAACGCTACGAGCTCCATATAATAGAAAAACCATGACGACTTTCCCCGTAGATAGTGAAAATGACATTTTATATATATTAATATATACTTTGCTATACGAAATAAAAATAATACGAAGTAAAAATAATACTTTTGCCAGTTTTTTTCTTATTCACGCATGCATAAATAAAACGATTGAGAACGAATCAGACAATTATTCTTTCCGCTCCCCACTAACTTCATCTCTCCTCTAAGATGCCCACTCGACACCCATTATCGATAACACCTCTAGTAAGCCTGCCGTACGCTGGCGAGACGGTCACACCTTCATGATGAGTATTTTGCCTAGGATAATTTTCTAAAGCTTAGCAGAAAATTATTCAATAAAATTACCATTTTAAAATTACAATTTTCTTATCAAAAATCAATTGATGACCACTCAAAACAACAACTGAAAACATGCCTTTGAAAATATCGCAACATTTTAAACACGCAAAATCTGATAAATAAATCTGGTACTTTTTTATAGCCGCCATCGTTTATAATTCAGAGGAAAACGATATCGATCGCAGAAAGCAGCCGAAGCGACATACACACTAGACGAACGTGCGCCAGAGCTCCGATGCTATCTCCGATACCTACAAGTGACCCGATCGTTATGCGCATTTCCCCTGCGACTCGTCGAGCGGATCGGGCAGGTACTCGCAGATAGACGTGCGAGTAGACGTATCGCACCGGGGGTCGCATCCCTCCCCTGGTGCGGCCAAAAATTGTTTCGCGCCAGCGGATTTCGCGGGACCTTATTTATGCTAATAAATTGCGCAATAAAATAAATCCCCCTCGCGAGCGCTCTGCTCGACGGCCCGGGGTCACCCGCTCGTCGCGACTGCAATTCATGACCGCATAAAGGATATTCAAGAGGCAGAAAACGGGAATTTATAAAGGCAAATACGTCTAGAGAGGTAGAACGTGTAGCAGTACCTGCTAACGTTCGGTACGGTTTTGTGCTAAGTGCGCTGTTTACTTTTTTAATGTGGGTTAATTTGAAATTTGTTAAAAATTAATTAAAGTTTGATTAATGTTTAGGCATAATGAAATTACAGCAACTATTATCGAAATTGAATGAGCTTCATTAAAATAAATCAAACTGAATGTTCTTATCGTATTCAGGCAACACAAATGTTTTTTAATCTATATTAGACAAGAAATTTCAGTTAGTTCGAATATTGTATATTTTAGAAAAATATTTTCCCACTCACAGTTATATTTTTTTATATTAGTACATTAAGCACACTCAGTTACGTCAATGTGTACATAATAAATCAAATAATATATTTAAAAGTAAAAAAAAAACAAATTAAAAGCAACATCTTAAATAATTAAGAACACCACCGAAATATGAGTCAGGAATAAGACAGATAACTTAAAACAAAATTTAGATACAGCAAATTTTTAATAATAATTCAATTAATGTTAAATAATAAACATCCATATAATGTACATGTAAATTTAACATGTCCTTAAAAGTATCGTCAAATATAATGTTTCTGTTTGACTATATTTTGCCAATCAAACAGAAAGAATATAATGACAAAAATTATAATACATTTTAAATATCAAATGTCAACTAAAAAAAGTACATAATCATACAAATATAACATTACAAAATGTCAAATTTTAAGTCACAATGAATAATCACCAATGGCAGTAATGCAATCAATAATACCCGAAAAAACAACCCACAATTCACAATGCTATGGAATTAAGCAAAATAAACCGCCTTTGTGGCGTCAAACCCAAATTCCACTACTTTTATTGTAGTAAATGTGGCGAAACTTAAATTTGGAGCTAGCTCTGAGATACGAATATCCCAATTTAAATTTTCATCTATAGTCGGAATAGAAAAATCAGAGTTGAACCAATAGTAAAGCACAATTTTCACAAAGGTTTAAAGATGGTCGATATCAAAAACAGGTAATATCATAAAATGAGTTAAAGCCAAAAATATATAGGTTTCATTCAATAACCAAAAAGAAATTGAGTATTTTGGATATAATGGTTTTTTTGGATATATTTTGAGTAATTTGGTTATATTTTGGCGGGTAAAAGACAATTTCACAATCAGAATAGCGTAAAACATTAAATAAAAATTGGATTACTATATTGTGTAAAGATCAATCGTACGACTATTTTTTCGATTTCTGTTATGAAACAAAGAACCATTAAAACTTTGTAGTACCTGTCCACTAATCCTTCTGTTAGAACCTCCCATTTTTATACATTTAGACCTAGGGTTTCTGATGAATATTTCAATTACATTGTAGCAGACACAGCAAATATATATTGCAAAATACAGGCGAACATTTTTTTCACACACTCCTTCGAATGGAATGTCGTTAAACAAGACTTTTAAATGGACATTCATTTGCCATATTTCATTTTTAACACTCTTATATTACATTTAAAAATGTACATTCATTAATATATATTACATTTAAAAATGTACATTCTGAGTTCTCTATGCTCAGATTACTGTTTATATCAGAATGACACCTAACAGGGTAAATGAAACTTTTTATATCACAGAGAGCATGAAATATAAGGGAATATATTCTATTCAAAATTTATATAACTAGAAAAAGTTTTCATACAAAATCATAACAGAAGAAAGCTTATAATAAGAAAAAACGTATTAAATTTAAATTATCTAATCAAGGTTTATAAAAAAAATTTTAAAAAATTACAGGACATCAAGAAAAAGTAAAAATAGTCACGATTTAAAGTGATACAAACCAGAAAAAACAGATAGAAAGACAAGTGGCATATCAAGCATTTGAGGGATAAATAGTAACCGGAAAAGTTTTGCTATAATATTTTCCTTATCTTCTATTAAAATTCTTACGAAAGCTTTATTTGTCATTTGAGAATAAAAATATTCTTCTAGCCTTGTTAAACAGCCCGGTATAACTGGTTAAGTAGGATTTCGTCGTCAGATTAACCCTGTAAGGGACTTTTTCCGATTTTTTCATAGGTCTCTGAAATTGAAGTCTCTATATTAGCATATAGAGACATTAAACATGGACAAACACCTCTGTGGCCATCCTAATTAAACACACGTAGATAATATGTCGTAAACACTAACCATAATTTTGATACACACAATAATTTTAAATATAACCATGTTGAAATGAATAATTATCTATAAATAATTATATTAAAATATTAAAATATTTATCAGCTTATAAGTATACACAATACACCCAAAAAATTGTAGTTCATGTCAAAATGATATAAAAGAGTACACAGATATAAAAACGAGAGAACAAAATTTTAATGTGAAATTTTGTCGCAGTGTTATGTTGTTTTTTTTATAAATAACATCCTCAAATTAAAAAAGTAATTAAAAAAGACACTTTGCAATATGTGCATTAAAGTGTTATTTATCAGACGAAGTCATAATTCCCCAATATCATAATTCACAATATTGTAAAGTTTAAAGTTCGAAATTGTCAATCATAAGCAGACGTTGGATGAAATATTAGTACAGAAATATATATATATATATATATATATATATATATATATATATATATATATACATATATATACATAATTGCGACCGCCTCTTTAATCGGTATTGATTTTCACTCCCTAAGTTTCATTGCGCAAAAGTTTTATTTAGTTCAGAAACTTTGACATTCAAGAAATTTAAAATATTTAAAATAAAATATTTAAAACTTTGTAATGAAGTAGCTTGTCGTAACTATCTAATGTATATGTGTAGCATGCCCATTCTTTGACAACATAGTCACTATATCAAAAATCATAATTAGACATGGCAATTGCAAGATACCAATAACGTTAGACATAAGTACATAATACAGGCAATTTACAAATACAGGCGAATACAATACAGGCGATTTACAATAAATAAGTAGAAACCAAAACATCCCCAACTATATACTTACCAAGGAAAAACGTATCAAACTCCAAACCCTTATCTGTATTAAGGCTATTTATAAAGCCCCCACGTAACACACTCATTTCCACCACAAGCCCTGCAATTTCTCGACCGGTTACCATTAATATACTCAAGGTTTTAGTCGGGAAAATTATTGCCATGGTTTGATTAAAACATAACTAATAGCAATACAACTATAATGTTGATTGAGTACATAATTTAATTTGAGCGACATAATAAATTGGATTAAGTCTTTTAATTATTATTTGAGTTCCGTCTTACGAATGCACCTGTTAGATTGACACTCAAAGAGGACCTTCTTATGAACGTACCGCAATAAAATAGCAGAAAAAAAAGAAAATTGTTTCATTTTCAAATGGTTGCTGACATTAAAACTATAATCTGATACGTCATCTGTCTTCTAATGCTATTCATACGTATCTATAGCGAAGAATAGAGGTAGAAATTTCTCACGTTAAAGATGAGTTTGAAAGAAATAATTTGGGGGAAGATAAGTAAAATATAGTGAAAAATTAATCTTTTTAGAATACCATACCTTTTAAGGAAAATTGGAACCCTCGTAAAATAACTTAAATGTCTCAATGTCCGTGTGTCAAGGCCGTTTTTCTCCAAAACCGCTTGACGCAGAAACTTGAAAGGAGACCGGCAACGGTGTATATTATGTTGTAGTACGTCATATAGTGTTGAGCCCAGGTGTTACAAGAATAAAAAGTACACTGTTTAATAGAGAAAATTAAAAAAATAAGCTCTTTATAAGTTTTATCAAAATCGTCAATCAGACAAAAGAGATTTGTATTTTTTTTGTGAAAAGTTAGATTATTTTTCATAATAGATTAATTGTAAAATGTAATTTCTAGGGAATTATTTGAACTATCGAGATAAAACAAAGTGCAGATTGTGTCTATTTGTATCCTTCATCCACAGATGTACCATATTAATCCACGATGCTCACAGGCACGACTAACGACAGGCTCACAGGCTACTCATACTTGACAGGTTTTATTCAAAACATAGTCACAAATGTTACTGAATAATTTTTCATAAAATGTTTGATACTACATCGCTTATTATAAAAATATAATATGCAAAAAGTACTAATGCGATTTTAATTGTTTTCCGTATTTTATTACCTAAGACTCAGGAGTAAAAATAAATGTCATCATGATAAAATGTTAAAAAGTAGCGAATTTAATAAATCTATAAACAAAATTCAGTGGCTTAAAGTTATAAAAAAATTGATTTAATTATCTCTATTACGTTTGACTGTTTTGTGATTAAGTATTAAAAAAAGTGTTGAAATAATAAAAAAATAATATAATTACATTTTAATATCGTTTGCGATTGGTTTCAATAGATGGCATACGTTAACTTACACTATTAAAACCGGTCCGTATTTTAAGTTTATGCGAACATTGTATTCAATATTAATTAATATCCCAGCTGTGTGGGAGGCTTGAACGATTTCCTTAATCGGCGTCACTGAAATGCACCTTGTCACCATATAAGTGCCTAATCGCACTCCGCCTAATCCCACTTGACAGGAGATAGCGTGTCACCACTGCCTAATCCGCCCAGACAGGAGATAGCGTGTCATCATCAGATAATCCTCTTCATTACCGCCACTATTACCGCTTAATCATCTCTACTACCACCACTGATATGTGGATAGATAGATGATGTATTTCGTACTGTACTAGTTCTTTCCATGTCTCCATTCATTTAGATATTTTGATGTTCACAACTTCCATAATCGACTATTCAATTTGAACATCTCTTGGAAAAAAATACTTGTTCCGCTCTTGGTGAAACTGGAGAACGTAAGTACAAATATTAATATATAATGAAATTAAACATTTTAGATAACATATTTAGTTTACGGTCAAAAGCCTTTTCAAGTATATGACTTTTTTGTTTAGTAAGTAGAATCCTTTAACAGACTGAAGAACAGAAGACGTAGCTATAAAACAATGTTCAATTCGAACATTGTGATCACGGACCCTAAAGCGCAAGTAATTAAAGGCACGCACAGCACGCTTAACTTTGTATACGCAATGCGCATAAATTACTTCGCCGAACAAAATTAATGAACTTTTTAACCGACGTCAAAAAAGAGGAGATTCTCAATGGAACGCGTATGTGTTTTTCAACGTGTTTATTACGTAACTCAGAGGAGCGTTGGCTAATTTCCATAAATCTTTTTTGTTTCATACCAAATAGTTTCGGATAGGTCTCGTGTAAATATCGTTAGAATATGATGATAGACTACGAAACTATCCCAAGAAGTGCTTCAACGGATGAGAGTTTATTTAGCCTTCTTTGAGGAATTTAATACCGCGTTTGAAATCGTTTGACATATAAGTACTTTATATATTACTATAAGTACTTTACTCAATAAATCATTGAGTTTGACGTATCTCGACGAGTCCGTTAATTACATATGATGATAATGAAAGCAGGAGCCGATAACGAGGGCTCTCAATGATAAGGAATAGATTCATTACGTTTGCGCTCGTTTTGTCTTTTCTTGACGAGACCAAGTTGAACATGATGCTTGTAGATCTGTATGTCTAGGAACTGAGATGACAAATCTCGTAAGAAGAATAAAAATCACTTTAACATCTTCATCGTCCTTTTTATCCTTCTTACAAGATTTCGTCGTCACCGTGGTTTGTTGGGTTGATTATAAGGTATACGGCATTTTATTGCGAGACGCACTGCGGGGACCTGGGTTTGATTCCCGGCCGCTCGGCGAGTGGGGTTGGATTGGTGTTCCGGTTGGCTGTAAGATATTGCTCTTATAGCAATAAATCCGCAATATGTATCAATTAAATACATTAAAGGACAATTTAATCTCATGAAATAAAAATTTAGGTAACAGGTATGTTTAAAAATGCATATGATATCTCTGTGTCATTATACATTACTATCACGTCACTGCGCATTTAGTTTATATCAAATTGCTCATCACAACATCAATACGAAGGACGAGAGAAAACGAATTAATGATTTTCAGATTTTCATATTTCCATGTAGAATTAGGTTTTCCTCAACATTAAAGGCGGGTCGTTTCCAAAGGATAATGCAAAGAAAATATGTCACTTTTTATTTTCTTTGCGTTTTGCGACTTATTTTCTTTGCGTTGTCCTATGTTATTGTAATCGAATTTTTTCCTGCTATGGGGCATAACTTGTTTTTAACCTTTGATTGACAATGACATAATATAACATGCCTTAATATTTAAAGAGCTACTTATTTAATGGCGATCTATCAGTTGTTCGTTTTTTTTAAATATAATACAAAAATCGCAAAATGTTACCTTTTCTTTTTTTTTAAACTGT
Source organism: Druceiella hillmani (assembly GCA_039881145.1). Taxonomy (NCBI): domain Eukaryota; kingdom Metazoa; phylum Arthropoda; class Insecta; order Lepidoptera; family Hepialidae; genus Druceiella; species Druceiella hillmani. The sequence continues at coordinate 1,081,757 of JAYKKI010000098.1, read as the reverse complement.
TATTTCGTGAAATTTATTAAAATGCTAAGCAAATCTGTTTTAAAGCGGTTTAATTTGTTAAAATTATCAACGTGTAAAAATTAAAATCTATACGTATAATAAAACTATAGATATCGCGTGTCCGCACATCGAAGAAATTTAATAAAAATATTTTTTTCGAATATAATGAAAGCAAGAGTACACAAATATAAAGTTTTTTTAATGTTTGTCTGTTTGCCTGTTTTTCTATATTTCTGTATATCTATGGGTATGTTTATATACTTTTATGATTAAGATGACATTACGTGTATTTTAACGATCAGTCAATAATATTTCCCTAAAATCAAAACAAAATTTTACCCACTCGTAAGTTAATGCTAAAAAATTAATTTAGATACATGTATAACTATATTTTAACACAATATTATACTTTATCACCATAGACAATACTTTGAATTCGTAAATCATAATTTAAGTAAAGTTAAAATAACATAATTGAATGAATCCATAAGTCCAAGATAAAACGGAATATAAACTCTATCGATATTTAATTATTTTCTTGTCCTACTGTCACGGACCCTGGCTCCATCTTAATTCCGATCTTTACATCGTTTATGGAAAATATACAGATTGTGTCCACAAATGTCGGTAAGCACGTACGTCGGATTCCAGTAATAGATCCATTGAGCCGCCGAAGCAGGAGGGTGAGGAGACAATGAGCGTCGGCAAGATGTAGATCACGTCGGCGATGAGTATTCCGGCAGCGTGTGGCCGCCGAGATTCGCCGCCCCAATTTGTCTCGAGACTAATTGTCAACAATTGCGACTCTAATTTGATCTGCGGAATTGCAAAAACACCGATTTGAACCGACGAGGCCCGCCCAAGGACGGTTCGGTAACTTTATTCACGATCCGTCGTCGTGCGCAAAGAAATCTTTTACTTTATATTGCAAGTTGTTAGATTTGTTTTATTAGACGTTTGCCTCGTAGGTTTTGCAAGTTGGGGATAAAATATAATCATAGTAATAGCATATAAAGTAAAATCATAGTAAGAAAATTAGTTTTCCAAAAATTTACTTTAGAGTCTTCTAATAGTCTTTGATGTCTAATAGTCTTTGACTTTGATTTTCAAAAATCATCTTTTTCAATATTGATTTTTTTGGGTTTGTTTTTTATTTCAATTCTTGTTTGTATTGCATATTCATTGTTTGATGTCACAAAGAATGGCAATTAAATCGAAAAAATTGTAACAAATTGTAACATAAAAAAATTGCATTTTTTGTGGGAAAGATTTCTCAAAGCAATTTTTTACATAAAATAACGGCGAGCAGCAAATAGTTTTGTTAAATACGTTATTTTAAAATTATATTCTTTCATTTAATAGCAAAAAACCAATGAAATTTCCATACTAAACTACATTTATTCTAATATTTATCAAAATTTGTTAAATGGAACTTATATATTGATTTTAGACCTAAACATAATCTATAGTAAAACATTGACTTCGCCGATATCGTACAAGGAGCTGACAAAAACTAAAGTCAGATTATTGTTGTTAAACGTGATACACATGTGTAATATATTCTAATCCATGAAACTAGTAGGTCGTTGAAAAAAATCCTCTAAAACTCGAAAAGAGCTAAAAAGATATTCATTTTAACAACACCCAACGAAGTTCAACATCAGCTAACAGTTAATTTTTTAGTATACGCCATGGCTACAAATTCAAAAAAGAATAGGTATTGATATTCATCGTAATCGTTTCTAAAAGACGTTGTATATTTCATTATACTTTTATTCTCATTTTAATGTTTTATTAAGAATTTTTGATATGTTAAAGTATAATATAAGAGTGTTTATGAAGATATCGTTTTATTTCGCATTATAGCTATAAATTATATTTCATTTTGTGCTTTTACTCCTGATTGTCAAAGTCTATTTTTTTATATTTGTGTTCTAAAAATACCAGCATTTTAAAATTATTTTCTATTTCTTTAATGCCAGGCCTTTTTTTACCAATTTATGTTGTGTTAAATATAATTTGAAAGAAATATCAAAATGCACAATTTAAATAACTCAATTTTGGTTAATATTCTAGCGGCCACTTTAATTTTTATAATATTTAATTCACTCAATAAAATTACTTTAGACATTAACTGGCTGTTTACATTTAAATTAATATGTTCGAAGACTAGAATAAAGTTTAAATTTTAAGTTCCCTACCTGATTTAACGAAGGATTATAATTATTATTCTAAAAATTTTGAGCTCATAATTTTCTCATATTTATTTGCTATACTTTATTTAAGTAAAGAGATAACAGATTTATTGCTACAAAGGTAATTTCTTATCGCCAATCATGACACAAACGTTTTACAAAAGATTGTCAAGGAAAAAGATTAAAAAAATATACATTACAAGTTATTATTGAAGGCGAATTTGAAAGCAAATGAAAAATTTGACAGTTAATAAAAAAGGTATGAAAAGGATATCCAATCACAAGGTTCAGGGTCTTATAAAACCTAATGAGATGTTAGATGAATTTATATAAACACTAGCTGTGCCCGCGGATTGAAAACGCGATCGCAGCGCTGCCTACCGGATCAAATTGTGAATTTAAATCATTCTCGAATCATCTTAATCACGCACACAACATTTCATAAAAATCAGTCCTGCCGTTTAGGAGGGGTTCAGTCACATACACACGGAGAGATGATATATATATATATATATATATATGTATGTGTGTGTGTGTGTGTGTGTATATATATATATATATATATATTGTGAGCGCACTGTGTGTAATTGGGGAGAGCCGGAATTACTATAAGATATATCTTATTACCTGCTCAGTTAATGTCTTCATTTATTATCTAGCTATATTTAAATAAATTACGAATTTTACGTTTAATAATTACAAAATAATGATCACATACAAATAAGAAAGTTAACGTAAATTAGCCGTAGTATAGTCATTCAATTCAAAATTAACTCCGTGTTGAGATATTATCGATTACAATAAATTAGATTTAGTTTTACCAAATTATCTTCTGAATTCCAATCTAATCTAAATATATTATTTCTAAAAGGTGTTTTTTGGTCGAGCGGCTCGATCTCTTTAACTACTGCACCAAAAAAAATAAAAAAAATACCCACTTAAAGCTTATGTTTTCTACTTTGGGCGAAAAATATAAAAAAATTCGAAAAAAATCTTTTTGTTAATAAAAAAATTAATTTTTATAACAATTGGCATGAGCGCCATCTGCGGGCGACACATCAAATATCTTAGCCAAATTGTATACTTGGAACACGCTAGATGGCGATATAGTGCGAAGACTTCGCACGGGTCAGCTAGTCATAAAATAATATTACAACTATAATATGTTCAGGTAAAAATTAAAATAACTTCCTCTATCATATGAAAATAGCTCTTGTAATGATTTCTTGTTATGTTTTAAATTATTTAAAACTCCAAGTAACATTGAATATTAAAATAACCTACATTTTATTAAAGAAGAACATTTTATTATTCCTTGGTATTTCATATTAAAAATATCTTTTGATTTAATTTAAGACAAAGGACAAATAAAATGTATATTCCTAACACTAAGGTGCCTATAATTTTCTTCATAGTAGAGTTTTCTAACAAAAAATAATTGGACATGTGGATTCAGAGATTATTGGTAAAGTCCGTTTGTTTATTTGAGAAAGAAACAAATAAACAAACGGATTTTTCCATTTCCTATATTACTGTTGATACTGATACAATGCGCATTCATGATAAAAATTTGTAACAAAATCTAAAAGAAATGTAACTTTGCCTTTCCCTCACCGTCTGCCACTGCACATCGTGAAGCTGGTGCATAAACTAACGGTATTTCCTGAACCTCGTTATCTCTTCTGCTAGCAGCTAAGGAAATTCAAACCTTGAACGCCATCATCGCACGATGCGAATATTCTTCTAGCTCATTTTCCAAACCACCTTACCTTCCACATCAGTGCACTCCATAAAACCACAGTGCCAACATTATATCTTTAAAAAGTTTGCAACAAAATACGAACTCAAGCTAGTAACTATGACAAGCTATTGTGAATATATTGCAATTATTTAACAAATATATTTACTAGATTAGAAGGTACTTTAAAAATATTTGTAAGGAATCTAAAGTATATCTCGACGCCAACATATGTAAAATTAAGAGATAATGCTCAATTCCGGCATTTACTTCAATCTATTGGATATAAATATAACTCATACTTACTTATAAGCTAATGAAATAATATATAAATATTTCGTGTAATCAAGGCATTAATCTAACTCCAATGTAACTATGGCAAGCTATTGTGAATATATTGCAATTATTTAACAAACATATTCACTACATTAGAAGGCACATTCAAATATTTGTAAGGAATCTAAAGTATATCTCGACGCCATCATATGTAAAATTAAGAGATAATGCTCAAATCCGACATTTATTTCAATCTATTGGATATAAATATAATTCATACTTACTTATAAGCTAATGAAATAATATATATACATATATATATATATATATATATATATATATATATATATATATATATATTTCGTGTAATCAAGGCATTAATCTAACTCCAATGTAACTATGACAAGCTATTGTGAATATATTGCAATTATTTAACAAACATATTCACTACATCAGAAGGCACATTCAAATATTTGTAAGGAATCTAAAGTATATCTCGACGCCATCATATGTAAAATTAAGAGATAATGCTCAATTCCGGCATTTATTTCAATCTATTGGATATAAATATAACTCATACTTACTTATAAGCTAATGAAATAATATATAAATATTTCGTGTAATCAAGGCATTAATCTAACTCCAATGTAACTATGGCAAGCTATTGTGAATATATTGCAATTATTTAACAAACATATTCACTACATTAGAAGGCACATTCAAATATTTGTAAGGAATCTAAAGTATATCTCGACGCCATCATATGTAAAATTAAGAGATAATGCTCAAATCCGACATTTATTTCAATCTATTGGATATAAATATAACTCATACTTACTTATAAGCTAATGAAATTATATATATATATATATATATATATATATATATATATATATATATATATATATTTCGTGTAATCAAGGCATTAATCTAACTCCAATGTAACTATGACAAGCCATTGTGAATATGTTGCAATTATTTAACAAACATATTTACACATTCTAATATTTAAGGAATCTAGAGTATATTTCGATGGCATCACATGTAAAATTAAGAGATAATGCTCAATTCTGGCATGTATTTCAATCTATTGGATATAAATATAACACATACTTACCTATAAGGTAATGAAATAATATATAAATATTTCGTGTAACTCCAATGTAACTATAACAAGCTATTATGAATATATTGCAATTATTTAACAAGCATATATACTAGATTAGAAGGCACGTTCCAATATTTGTAAGGAATCTAAAGTATATCTCGACGCCATCATATATAAAATTAAAAGATAATGATCAATTACGGCACGTATTTCAATCTATTTTATATAAATATAACTTATACTTACCTATAAGGTAATGAAATAATATATAAATATTTCGTGTAATCAAAGTATTAATCTAACTCCAATGTAAATATAACAAGCTATTGTGAATATATTGCAATTATTTAACAAACATATTCACTACATCAGAAGGCACATTCAAATATTTGTAAGGAATCTAAAGTATATCTCGACGCCATCATATGTAAAATTAAGAGATAATGCTCAATTCCGGCATTTATTTCAATCTATTGGATATAAATATAACTCATACTTACTTATAAGCTAATGAAATAATATATAAATATTTCGTGTAATCAAGGCATTAATCTAACTCCAATGTAACTATGGCAAGCTATTGGGTAAATATAAATTCGCTCAAAAAAGGAAAATGAAATATAATAAGTAAATAAATAATATGTAAAATGACTTGATAATCTTCACAAGCACTTGAATTATACATTATACCGTCTCTCATATATATATATATATATATATATATATATATAGATATATGTACATATATATATATATATATATATATATATATATATATATATATATATATATATATATATATATATATATATATATGTCATTCATTTAATTCATAGATTCACTTACCGAGGAGGTAAAAATCGAAGCGATTTTTATTTTATTCTTTACTTGTCTCTTCTTGAACTTTACTACTATATCTACATCAATCTTACCAAACATCCAATTTAACTTTTTTACAAATATTTTTGTATATATTTATAAATCCAGTAAGTTTTAATTGCGCAATTACTTTATTTCCACTGATTTTTTGTTTATTACATATTATTTAAAATAAAATAAATTAATTAATCGAGTCAATTTCTATTTGTTAATACGGCGTTATGTGAAGGTTTAGAGAGAGGCAAACTGTAGTATTCCATTTAATTTTGGTTGTGCTTGTTGAGTTGTATTGCGCAATATATACAAATGTTCCTTTGAACAATTCATTCATTCCATTTTATGTGAATAATAATGTATTGCAATAATAAATAATAAGTAAAATGACTTGATAATTATATATCTTCACAAGCACCTGAATTATACATTATACCGTCTCTTTTACTATTGCTGTCTTACAGATAACTAGCTTTAACATTTCGTCTTCATAAGCGACGATATTAGTGGGATACTTATTTCTTGGAATTGTAGGATACGAATATATTGGATTTGTAGGATACGTATATATTGAAATTGTAGGACACGTATATGTTGGAATTATAAGATACGAATATATTGGAATTGTAGGATATTTATGTCATAAAATTGTAGGATACGTATATTTTGGAATTGTTGGAAACGTACACATTGGATTTGCAAGATACCATTTAGTTGAAGTAGCAGGTTATGTGTATTGATATTGAAGAATACGTACATATTTTAGTTTTAGTATACGTGTGTAATGGAATTGTATAACATGGACATATTAAAATTGTATGATACGAATATATTGGAATTGTAGTATTAGTATCTATTGAAATTATAGGATATGAATACATTGTGATTGTAGGATACGTATTTATCGAAATTTTAAGAGAATTACGTGCCGTGAATTTGTTGCAATCACGATATCTTCCAAGTTGCGTAATAATATAAAATATTTTAAAAGCAATTATTTAATTGTTTTAAAAATATATTATTTTACGTTCTTGAAAGTCCGTTAATATTTGTAAATAATTGTTCTAAATTTTTTTAGTTGTTACGATTACTTTTTTGAGCAAGTTTATATTTAGGATGCGTAATTATTTATATTTAGGATTCATAATTATTAATATTAAGGATACATATTGATTTGCTGCAGTCACGATTTCTTCAAAGTTGTGTAACAATGTAATATATTTTAAAACAATTATTTAAGTGTTTTAAAAATATATTATATTTTACTTTCTTGAAAACCCGTTAATATTTTTCCAAATAATTGTTTTAAATTTTTTTCTTAATTTTTTTAGTTGTTATGACTCCTTTTTTGGGCGAATTTATATTTACGATAGTAGCAAAATTATGTTAAAGTGAACTTAGATAAGAGCAAATTAATTTTTTTTAATATTTATTTATTCGTTATATTGAAAACATTGGAGTTAGTTTAATATTTTGATTACAGAAAATATTTACATAATATATGAGGTAATGAAATAATCATTGTCTTATAGGTAAGTATGTGTTATATTTATATCCAATAGATTGAAATACATGCCAGAATTGAGCATTATCTCTTGATTTTACATGTGATGCCGTCAAAATATACTCTAGATTCCTTAAATATTTGAATGTGAAAATATGTTTGTTAAATAATTGCAATATATTCACAATAGCTTGTTATATTTAAATTGGAGTCAGATTAATACTTTCATTACACAAATTATTTATACATTATGCGTTATATTCATATCTAATAGATTGAATGAATGACATATATATATATATATATATGTATATATATATATATATACATAAAGTAGAGGGAATAAATTGTCGTTGGCTCATAAACTCACGCTAGCCGTACGCAACCACTACATATACTCTTTTATTCAATGTACCGAACAGCCGAACGTGCACTAGTATCTTGTGTATGAAAAAAATGACAAATAATTATGAATACTATTTTCAATTTTCGACAAATAACGAATAACGACAATCAACTATTTTTGAGACAACGAATAACGTCTTTCTTTGTCCGACATTTATTCTCGGACACCTTGCGTAAATATATATTCACCTTTTTATAATTATGTGTATAAACGTTTGTTCATATCATTTAAGGCACTAAACAACTATATTATTGGGTCGACCAGAAGTACCGTATAACTTTTGATGACTAAACACTAAGACTATTGTTTAACTAAACAAAAAGACGCGTAAGGATTCCGGTTTTTCGTTTTGAGGACGAACCCTAAAACAGGCATTGCATGAAGAAGTAAAACCAATTCAAATCACAATAAATAATCATCCAAATGGCGAATTTATTGGCAGTTTGACTACAGTACAAATTTAATTATTTTAATCGAAACATACTTATATTAATAACTCGTGAAATTTGCTTGACGGATTTCAATACACTAAAGTATTAACAATATGCGTGATTTCCAGTTTGCATAATGTTTTTTCTTACCTCGGTCGGAAATAACATGAAAATGTTAATAAACATTACCTTGCAATCCGATTTATCAGAAAAGTAAAACTATTAACTACGTCACGTGGTGTGTCCATGTGATCCCTCATTGCAATACTGACCACACACAATATTGCTTGAGGCTCGATCGTTGACTCGTGCCTACTGAAGCTTAAACAAGATTCCGAAATTAAAATACATTACATCATACCCAACGAGAATTTCGACGCCGTTTCGTAACGTTCAATAAGTGCGTTCGTTCGATTCGAAAAAGGCGGGAGCGCGTCACAGGGCAGATGCGCTGTGGGCACGGTTCCCACGCGGCGCGCAGGTAGGGCGCGCCCCGTCCCCTTGCGCAACACCTTGAAATGATAACAATATATGCACACGTGTACCGGACCCGCGGTCGCATCCTTGTAGACAGGGGTCCTTGTATTCTTATAAATCTTGGTCTTGCAAAGCGTTTTTAATTCTCAATTCAAAGGAATATTCTATTCGGTTTTGTTACAATATGTCCAAACGGTGTGAGAATCGCTAAAATCTCCCAACCAACATTTATACGTACACAGTTTTGTAATTTGTCACTTTGATAGTTCTTAACCTTAATAGTTCGTCGTTTTTGAATCCAGTTGACTTCAAGAAATAATTTACATTAAAAATTATGGAAATCTGTTCGTTTGAAATAAAACTCTATTATTCTTAACGTAATATTAACTCATATGTATATATATATATATATATATATATATATATATATATATATATATATATAAATTTTTTTAAATGAATTAAAACTTTGCAACATTCTTTGTTCCATATTTTACACAATTACACAAAATATGTGATTAAATAAAGTGTAAGCTCAAAATTCATAATTAAATATATTGCATATAATTAAATAAATGTTTATATTTAAATAAATATTGCTAGGTCACGCTATTTTACACGTTTACGTGAAATTTATAACTAAGTAAACTATACATTTAAAACGTTGCTAGATATATTCAATATTGCACTATTGCATCAAATCGTCCTGAAAGTTGAACTTGTACGTTGAATACTATTTGTCAAGCTAGGACAACTATTTTAAATGTTATGTATTTGCTAGAACACTATGCAAAAATTATCAGACCAATTTGTAGAGTGTTTTCAACGAAATAATAGTTTTCCATTTCATTATTGAAGCTTATGTATTAGGAATTAAATAGTCTTAAAAGTAACAGAAAAGATATAATAGAAACAATCACATTGTTTCAGCTTAAAGTTCAATTTAAATTATAAGCTACTTATTTACCAGTCGACGATGCTTTCAATATGCTTACATTATAACTGGAAAAAATAAGCACAAATAAAGACGAGTCAAATGCTAATAATACATAAAAGTTCATACGTGAGAAATATCTTAGATCGATATTATCGTAACTATATCCCCACTCAAAACATACTGTATCAGTCACACAATTTCGTGACGCTGTACAATTTGATTTTCATCTCACCCAGTGGTTAGAATATAATTTAAAAAACTGAATATAGGATACGATGGATTTTTATCGCTGCCAATAGAAATTAAAAATATTTTATAATTTTATTAATTTGCAGGGCTGAACCGCCACCATACATTTGGTGACTATAAATACTATATATTTAAATTATTTTACGTACTGTGTTATATTAGTTAGTTGAAAGTCTTTTGAATTATTTAACTTTTTATTCGTAACAACCATTTCTCCAGTGGTTTTTCTTTCATGGACTTGTACCATTATCCAGAATCGTAATAGGCTCAAACCAAACAAGTCGTTAATAGGCTCCCCTTCATTTCTCCTAACATGGTATCCAGATTACCACAATATCGTATTCAAATATTTCAGTTTTTTCTAAACTCTAAGAAACATAATAATTAAATCACCATCTTGATACTTATTCTGACATAACCATGTCAGAATAAGTATGGACAATTTGTTCCAGATAGGGAGATCCGTGCTAATTATGGCCATTCTATTAATGAAAATATTCAGAAAAGTAGTGAATTTAAAAAAATATATTTTTATTAAAAAAAATTAAGGTAATAGTAAAGTAGAATAAAAAGTAAGTAAAACCATTATTATATCTAATATTCCAATTTCTTTATTTATTTAAATAATAAAAATGTTTTAAACACTTCCCCAAATTTGTTTAGATTGACCACTTAAAAAAAACACTCCAAAAATCTATATTATCGTCATGTAATTAAAAATTTTACAGTGAAGTTTAGGCTTCGTGTTACACTGGTCGTAATTAAATTGGCGTGACAGACCAGCGTCCGTGGTTTCCTGTTTATAAAAGAAAACAATTGTAAACAATATTTTTTCGTAATTTATCCTCTTGTTTCAGCGTTACTGAAAGGGCTGAGCATCCTGCAGTGCATGCACTTCGAGCGCCGCACAGCATCGTCAAAGTGATATAAGACGCTACGCAGCGAACACCTTATTCAGCCTTGAATAGTGAGAGATACGAATATTGTTTCGCAGAAAAAATCGATTATATTGGTAATTCAGTAATTTTCTTAAGTTCCTTTCTGGGGATGGGAGATGAGGGTCTGTTTATGATAATGGAACTGATGATGCTGTTGTTAAATTGATAAATAAATTATTTCTCAGTTATAAAGGCAAAAATTTAAAAAAATTATAGATTATTTCCGTCTTATATTCTTGAAATAATTAAAAAAAAAATTTTGTGCCGATATTAATATGTATTTTATATCATACCTTTTATCATACCTTATATCATACCTTTTAAATACGTATTTTATATCATACCTTTTGATTTTTTGTGCTTTTTTTCTATTAAGTAATATACTATTATAAAATATCGATCAAACCAAAAACCAATTTGAAGGCTATTGCCCTCCATTCAAGTTACAAAATTTCATTTCACGTCAATGAAATTGTAGGATAGATCATGTATTTCAATTATCTTACGTTTGAAAACATTCAAATATACTTAACCCTTATAGGCATATCAATGTATTTGATACCCACATGTTTTATTTGTTTCGCTCTTAATTCACATATTGCTATTTTTTTTTGTATTCTTTAAAAACATACGAATAAAAAAACTTCGCTGGAATGTACTCGCATGTTTATTCCAAGAGAGTACTATTACTAATTCGCAGTTTTTTATACCAAGAGGGTAATATTACTAGTGTAATTATATATTAAAGTCCTAAGAAAATAAATTTATTCATATTAAAATGCCTATTGTGTCAATTGTATACGAGTGTGATGTTAGCATTTTATTTGTTTTATTGTGTAATTGTATAAATTGTGTAATACGTAAATGTTATAACTGGCTTTTGAGGAAAAACCGTCGCAGAACAGTTATAAAAGGCCACAATTATTTGAATCGATTATGCGCTTCTGCTGAAATAATTATTACAACCCTAATTTTTATTTTAGAACAGGAAATTCCACACAAACTATTACCAAGAGAAAATTCTTAACAATCTGATTATTAATTTTGTATTTAGATCTCTGAGAAGAAGAGAAGATCTGATTATTAATATTGTGTATGGATTCTGATGGCCAAAAAGTATTATAATAAAACAAATTATATTATGTGTTTTGAACGAGCCTTATTGAAAAACATTATTTTAGTGTTATGAAAGTTGATATAATGATAAAACTCATTTACATCTGAAAAATAACTTACACTAAAACTGAAGAAATCTACACAAAATTTCTTGTCGTATTCCTCTCCTGAAGTATTGATTACACATCTGTAAGTATTATTACAGATGTGTCATGAGGTGAATATGGAAGGAAAACTATGGGCATTCTTCTAATATTTACCATACATTCGCAATAAGCTATTTAATAATTTGAATTTATATTAAAATTAATATAATAATTAAAGTGAAAAAATAGTGATTGACATAAATTCCTCAAAAAAATATTATATTTTTTTACTTGTGTAGCAAGCCATATTCCACGGTTTCCTGCGCATGACTACAAAATAATATGATTTTAACCAACATTTTTTCGCAATTGTAACAAAATAAGTCTATTGTAATCAAAACACAAAACTGTAAGGTGCGATGTGGAAACGCCTTATTCGACTCTTAATATGGAGTCGAATAAAATGTTTACCGCATCGTTTTATATATGGCAAAATTTATTATGCTTATAACAGTCTTTTCTTAAGTTTTTTCATAGAAGTTCTGTCTATGATAATGATGTTCAAACTTAATTTAGATTAAAAAAATACTCAATCATAAATATACTGTGCTTGAAAATTAATTAATTTTCAGAAGCACTCGTAAAAGGCCATACCAAAAACAATCATCTTATATCTTTAAGAATAATTGGGGAAAAAATCTTGATATACAAATTGACCCACAGCCTTTACTAATAGATAAAAGTATTTTAATCGTTTTATAATATTTTAATTATTTACCAGATTCTTGCAATTTTGGGGGAGGGGGAGGGGAGGAGGAAGGGGAGGGGAAGGGGGAAGAGGAAGGGGGGGGGGAGGGTATTGGGAGGGGAGGGGAGGGGTAGTGGGGTGGAAGGGGAGTGGGAGGGGAGGGGTGAGGTGTATAGGGGAGGGGGAGGGGAGGGGGATGGGAGAGGGGTGAGGAGGTAGGTGGGGGAGTGTAGGGGAGGGGTGGGGGGTAGGGGAGTGGGAGGGTAATGGAGTGGGGATGGTGGAGGGGAGGGCGGAGGGGGAAGGAGAGGGGTGGGGGGAGGGGAAGGTTGAGCTGTGTGGGGGGGAAGGGGAAAGGGAGAGAGAATTATAAAAACTTTTCTAATTATTTTAGTTTTTATGAAAATTAAAAATTGATATTAAACTTAAAAATTAAAATTTAAAATTTTTGAAGGTTTCACTTCTACCACGTGTGAATTGCACACATGATTTTTTTTTATAATATTTTGATTATATATCACATTCTTGCAATTTTAAAATAACATGGTTTATTGAAACGGTGTAGACCCACAATCTGCGCTCTCATCACAAGCGGTTGATACGTTCTTCACAAGTTCATACAAGTTTGTTTGTGAAACTCTAATAACACGCAATACAATAAAATTAAAAATAAATAATTGCATTCTCGATTAGCAAAACCCCATTGAGCGAGTTTTTATCCACATTTAATCCGTTTATTATTAGCTTAAAAATAAAACCTTACTAGGTTATACAACTAGACGTTTCCCTTACGCCCTAGTAATGAATTTGTAAGACCTGAAGATTTAAATATAAATTCGCTTTGATATATATTATTCGCTTTGATATATAAAGTATAACTGAATTTTTTAAGAAAACTTGGCTCACGTTTGCATTTTCGTTGTAAGAATAAACCACCACGAATTCGTATCAGAATACATACTCCCTCTATTTGAGGCTAAAGTAATAATTTATACTCGGCGCCTTGTTTTTCTCTTTTTGTACGAAAAAAGTATTCACAATTCGTGAGGTAAGTCTCGAGTTGAGTAAATTCTTGAGAGTTGTTCGAATTTATTGATCGAAACGCTCGGCACAAATCTAACACACATCCATCTTTGTCCGCGTGGACTTCTAATATAAGAAGTGACTCCTTACGAATCGAGTTTCTGCCAAATAAAAGAAAAAACAGAAAAGCCAGCAAACAAACATATTGGCAAAGACAAAAATTTCAGATATATTCATAGTGAATTAAATTTATGCTTCCGAAAATATATTTTAAATATAGACTTTTTTACTTTTATATTACGTACTAGCTGTACCCGTGACTTCGTTCGCTTGGCATTCGGAGTAATAACAGTTATTAGGAATAACTTTTTTTTTCTTTAACGATTTTTTTTCTTTTTTCTCTCATAACTCTGAGTATAAAGTTTACTAAAAACCATAATAGATGGCGTTGGTAGCCAAACCGGTTCCATTGGTTCTTTATATTAGCGTGCACCACGAACATGAACGCAGAAACGAAGTTCCTTTTTTATTTGAGAACCTACTGAAATGAAACAAAACCTAAATGTTAGCCCAAGTTAATCTAAACTCAACTAATCACTCGACATCCAAATCGGCTCAGCCATTGGTGATATTAGTGTGACAAACAGACAAACCAGTAAACGGACAGACAATAAGTCTAAAAACTTTTGTTTTAGGCTTAGTAGCGTGTCTTTAGTAGGCAGCGCTCAGTTTTACTTAAAAATATTCAATGGACAGGCTTAATTTTTTTAAACTTTATTATATTTATAGATATAGGATGAACCAACTTATAAACTTTTAGATTTGATATTTTGCACTTGGTAATTTAATAATGAAATCTATATAATGTTACGTATAAACAGTCTACCGCTAACGTTATAATATGCCATTATGGAGACAGACGAAAATGTGTCTTGCTTTATAGAAATAGAATCGAATTTTCAAAAAACTTGATATTTTTTAGAATATAAAAATGTTTCAAACATTTCAGCAATTGACAGTCAAGGAAGAGCAAAGATTAAAATACAATTTCTAATCAAAATACGAAACCAAAAGAGCTATTTTTATAAACACGCAAATATTATATTTTTAATAAAACAAGAATTATTAAGAAGTAATAAAAATAGCAATAAAGTCTAGCTGAGTGCATGACAACTTTTAGAAAAAATAATTGCCAAAGAATAATCAATATCCAATGTTTTTAGTGTTCCATACTTAAAAGAAAAACGGAACCCTTATAGAATCACTTCGTTGTCCGTCCGTCTGTCTGAATATCAAAACCCTTTTTCTTAGGAACACGTGGAGGTATCTGATTGAAATTACTTAGGTCTACGGTCCCTCGGAGCTGTAAAAAATCAATTTTCCAAATTAACGCAATAAAGATATAAGGTCATTTATACAGCATATTTCGATACCAGCAAATAAATCAAAACCTGTAGGGTACTTCCCGTTGACCTAGAATCATACAATTTGCCAAAAGCAAGGTCTCACAGCACACGTAAAGAAAATATTTAATTGGTAGTTATATCACATAAAAAAATATATTCTCAAATATGCGCCTATGAAAGATATAATATATTTCGTTCTATAAATCCCAATATATTTTTATTTAAAAAAATTAAAATTTTGTAAATAGTTTTATAAGAATATTATGTATCATTAAATTTGTATAAATGCCTAAATGTGTACGAAACCATCGTAGTGCGAGTTCCACTCGTGCTTGACAGGTTTTATTTAGGTTTTATTTCTTTAACGTGTAACCATTACCCAAATTACTTGAAAATAAACTTTTAAGCGACATTGACGTTCAGTCTATGTTGTCAAAATAAATTTCCTTTTCGTGTTTTACATAGATTTCTTTGATGACCTTATCGAGTTTGCGAGCTTCCTAGATCCGTCAATAGAGGATACAACGGGAAACAATATGCGCTTCCTTTCATGTTGCTGGTTCAAGAATTCCACAGAAACAGCAATTACGAACTGCTATGAAAAATATACGGACTTTTCTTTGATAAAACTTTTGAGGCGCTTTTTCATTTCCTCTATACAAGAGTGTATTTATTATTCTTGTAACACCTCACTCAGTACTACGTGGATTTTACCAGTCTCCCTTATGTTACTAAAAAAAGTTACTTATCCTACGGTATCTGCAACCGTGTTTTGTTACCCAGGTGTCTAAAGAAATACACACATTTGTATTTTGATATCTTTATCATTTTTGAAGACAAAAGTGGGAGACAATAGTTTTAACAGATTCCAGAAAATTTTCTTCAATAGATTTTATCACAAAAATATTGAAACCCTTAAATCACAAACTTCATTTGGAAATCCAGCAGCTGTTATAAAAGCAAATGATTTATCCTTATAAACTAATAATTTTTTTCCATTTTCGTATCCATAGATCTTATACTTAATACTTTTATTATTCCAGATTTAGCGACTCAGAAATTGCCTGATTGCAACAGGAAGACAGGGGTTTTATTCAACGTGTATTCCGCTTCTCATATTCGGTTGCGAAACTTCGAATGCGACCGAGTAAGGAAACATCTTCGACGATAATGCGGTCTCGACCTTTCCCGACCGGCATTTTCCCACATGTTCCATAGATTAAAACGCATTTACAGATGGGCGGGCGGCCTCGTTAAAGCGGGGCAGACTGTGTCGACGACCGAGATTAGAGCATCGCGCGGCGAGATCACAAGGAACAGATGGACCGAAGGATTAGAGGCGGCCGGGTCCGGTTACACGCGCTGCGTCCCACTCCCCGTTTTCCGCTATTCAATTACATTTGCATACAGCGCTGTACGCGGGCGCCGAACTCGGGGCGCTTTGTTTCAATACGCGAAACGATAGGGCGCGACGAGCGGTTTGCTGGATATCGACTGAATTCGGGCCGCTCCTACTTTGCCAATTGACAACAATGTGTCTCGCTACTATGTACTGTAATGGACTAGCAATGAAAATATTACACTGTTACTTGTATTTAATTCGTCTATTTACGCTTCCACACCTCAAAAGGAAAAACTGAAACCTTATAAGATAACTCACATTTCCGTCTGTACGTCAGTCACATACACTTTTCTAGGAAACCGCTTGACGTAAAAACTAGAAATGTTCTCATAGCAGTAAAGGACATTAATCCACATACACCTCAATAGCTAGTATTAAAAAATATTTTTATGGAAATTTAAGGAGGAGGGGAAGAAAATAAGTAGTCGAAAAAATTATTTTAAATTCCGTAAATAGTGGGAAAATATCCCATTTAATTTTTTCATAATTTTAAATGGTGTGTATAACTTTGGAAATACGCTACAAATTATGCAAATGAACACATAACCCCAACTCTTCCCTATTATACATGAAACTACTGAACGTGGAATTATGGACAAAAACAAAGTTTTTAAAATCTACGCACAAGTCTTAGGAAACTTACAACGGTAATTCTGGATGTCATATTTTTTTGTAGATATTCAAGATAATAATTGTATTAGGTATTATTAAATAGTTCCTGGGCCAGGAAGTCCAAGCGATGATGATAAACTAAATGACGATTTATGATAAACTAAATAACGTTACTACGATGGAGGTACGAAATCTTCGTTGCGCAAACCAGACTCGCACTTGATCGTTTTTTATTGAAAAATGTTGTTATTTTATCAATATTTGTATCTTAGTACAATCTCGATTTCGTCATTCTACTTCACGTCAATAAGTTCGTTAACGTCAATAAGTTGGGTTATCAACATAAACCATAGTAGAAGCAACCAAATGAAAAAGTAAAATCTTTTATATAATTTTTCTACAAAATTAGTAAGATATGTCACCTTCAAATATAATATACATCGAACCAAAATAAGAACTAAAGTAATATTCTATTGTGAATTCCAAAAAAGCCCGTGCACACATGAGCCCGGAAATACATATTTTTGAAGTGAAAACTTTTTTGCGCACCAGCGCTCTTTTTCTGAACAGTGAACGAATTTGAGTCGTAACGCTCGGATCGGTGACGTTGAGCCGGGTAAACTCGACTCCTTTTGACATCGACTACTTTTTAAGGCGCACCAAGCGCACGATTTTAAAATATCATATGAACTACTTTTTAGGCACACCGAGCGTACTATTTTAAAATATCAAGTGAACTACTTTTTAGGCGCACCAAGCGCACTATTTTACAATATCAAGTGAACTACTTTTTAGCCGCACCAGGTGCACTATTTTATAACATCAAGTGAACTACTTTTTAGGCGCACCAGGTGCACTATTTTATAATATCAGGTGATACTGATGACTACTTTTAAGAACAATGAGCACTTCTGATTAATATTTTATTTGAGTATAATTTAATATAATACGCGTATATTATTGTGTTTTAAAATAATAATCTCGCATTGTTCCTGATTCGCCGTAGTCATAAACATCAATATATGTCGTACAATTTTTATTTCCATCGTATTGTCATAAGCACATGTCAGTAAAATGTTATGATGTGTAAAATTAATGTCATCCAGCTTTTCATAGATCTGTACATCAAAATGAGACGAATGTTATGCAACCTACAGACCAGTGGTTTTAAATTCATTTGTTATTCAAAGTTCGTTCAATTTATTAGATATTTGATCAGGTACTCCCATATGGCCATTACATCACCTTTAAATAAATAACTAATAAAGGGGGTATTCTGGGTCGCCAGCACAGCCCCCGTCTGGTGGCATGACACATGCATTATTAAAGGCATGGCTGAATGTGTACGGGGTGCTCGCGACGAATAGCACCCACAAGCGTAACGGCGTGCCGCGCCACCACCGTGCGGCGTGCATTTACAGCAACTGACAAAAATGACTTGCAAATTGATGACCGGATATGGAAGCATCGCCTGTGGGATAATGGTTGCTGTGTGAGTTAATACATATTTAAAGAACTTTCACATTTACTATATCAGTTAGGTAAGTTGTAATGATATATTACTTATTGGCATTTTTTATAAATGTGGCATTTTTTTGTAAATATAGCCTGTTTTATATAATCGGTGAAAATTTGACCACCGATCTTGTCCAAGAAAAGTCGACAGTTGTTGGCCGCTAACTTGCCCACCGTATACAATAGTCCTTTGTCTATTTTGCACTTAAGGTTGTAACAGAGGCACAGACGAAAGAATAGACTCATAATAAAAGGGTAGTCAATTTCAAGTGGCCGCAATTTGCCTACTGGAAAAGAATGTGTTTGCTATTCGTATATACAACAGGGTGTATAGCGTGTAAGGCGTATATACAACATTCAAGTGTTTCATACGTATTTTCTTCCATACTATCGACATAGCTATAGTGTAAGTTGTAGTATATGTATTTCCTACATCGTGATAATAAATTGTTACCAAAACCTATACTCCTTCTCTTTGTCGCTGTGCTGAATTGCGATATGTAATTAAATATCTAAATACTTTACTAGTAAAATGATTACAAGACCTATTTCCTTAGACACGCCAAATAATACTCATAATCCTCCAGCGTCTACTCCGCGTTAAAACACTGGAGCGTGCCAAAACAAAAAGAGGCACAACATTTTGCGAAATAAAACTCGAAGTAATTTTTCGTAAAACAAGATGTTACTCGCGACACGGGGTGTAATAAAACCCTTATTAGTACACTTTTGTCTACCCCGTATTTATAATAAACGACGCCGCCCGCGAACGACGAGGGCGCGCCCCGCCGCGCGCGACGTCAGATAACGTCGAGGTGAAGAAGGTTAAGCAGGGACGCTCGAGATAAGGATGAAATGTGGAGTTAAATATTTTCCTTTTTTTATTCAACGAAACGCTACCTCCGGTCACCTGAACTCGCGCGGCATGCGAAGGGTTAATTCGGCTTACTTTACGAGTGGGGTCGTAAAGCCACTTTGTTAAAATTATTATTAGTCGCCGGAATCCCTGACTCCGAACTCCGGATGGACGGAAGCATTTTTATCGAAAGTGGACAGAATATCTTCTTCGTAAATTGATGTGGCGGGACTGTAATGTTACGCTGTTTAGCGTAGCGCTACAGTTTAACATAACGCTACAGCGGCGGAAATGTAACTTTACGCTGGCGGAAACGAACCGACATACGTAGTCTCAAGTTCCACAATAAACGATAAAAGTCCTAGTTGTTGGGCGTAGTTACACGCTAGTTACGCGCACAAGTTAATAACGCACGTCATGTAAGTTATTATAATCTTCAGTATTTTTAATGCAGTGCGTGCTACTATTCATATGAACTTAAAAATTTATCAAGCACTAATATACGAGAGTTCTGTTCACATTTGTATATCCTTTAAACTGTTTACAAATACAAATTTTTCACAACATAAATGTAATAAATGCAAATAAATGTACTGTATCTTTCATTGGCTTAAAGACATTGCTATAGTTTCTAGAACCTTTTCGTGGTTATTAGAAATAAACCTATTTTTATCATAATTTTATTTTGAGTAATACCGAAAAATATTTTTTGCAACGATATGTTTTTTTCCATATTTATTAGTATATTATTGAATTATATATATTATTGAATTATATATATATTATTGAATATATTTATTAGTATACCTCTGAATATATTTATTAGTATACCTCTGGATATACCCCTTAAAGTTTTGAAAAAATATTTTTAAGCCCCTTATTGTTAGTCCTTTTAAACATCACACATATTATATACTTTCCTCTAAAATTTCCATATAAATATTTGCGAATATTAGGTATTGAGATATGGTATCAATATGTTATATTACGGGAGCAAATTTTCATTTCTATGTCAGGCGGTCCATGAAAAGAATGACTGTGATAGATAGACAGATACACACGATAGTAATTTTATAGAGGTTTCGTTTTGAAGTACACAACCTTGAAAAACAAGTCCGACGAAAACTCACTTGATATATTTCCCATATCGTAAATATAATTAAGCAGACGGACGGAATTGGCCTGGTATTATGTGGGAAAGAAAATATTGAATATATTTGGCGTTAATTTTGTAGAAATTCATTATTCACAATTAAATGAAACTACGTGATGTAGTATTATTTCTACTTTCTTTAATTTCTTTAACCACGACCTAGGTTTCGTTGTATTACAACATCTTCAGGTGGGATATAGTATAGTATAGTAGCCCACCTGAAGATGTTGTAATACAACGAAACCTAGGTCGTGGTTAAAGAAATTAAATAAAGTTGCAATAATACTACATCACGTAGTTTCATTTAATTGTGGGAAAGAAAACATAATTTTTAAAAAAACCTGGTTAATTTAAATATAAAAAATCAAACATTTCAGCAACTGACAGTCAGGAAAGAGCGAGAATAAAAAAAAAAACAAAAAACTACCTTCACAGATGCACGTGTATTATATTTTAATATAAATGATAATAAAGTTCTAACAAGTATACAATAATTTTCAATAATATAGAAATGATTACAAAATATAATCAACATCGATCGCTTTTTTTAATGTGTATCCATTGCCTAATTTAATTACAAATAAAGTGTTAACTGATAATGAGATCCATTCTGCGTTGTCAAAATATTTTTTTCTGATGTAACATACCAATCCACGAAACTGGCAGGTCGTCGAAAAAACCATGCAACATTCTTAAAATACAAAATACGAAAGACATTCATTTTGACAACAATACAACAAATTTCAATGTCACTTAATTGCTTTAGGTGATCGCTGCACGTTAAAGAATTAATTGATATTGACAATTTTATTTAATCTCCCCCGCCTATCTCCGAAATTATAAAAAGAAAAAAACAGCGTGACCAGAAATTTGATTAAAATTATAAAAAAAGAAAAATTTACCGCAAAACTGCAGCGGCGATTCTACATTTTATAATATTTAAGATATACCTACTAGGCAATATAGTTTTATGGTGAAAAATAATATCACTATTCGTGAAAAGTTTAATAAAAATACCGTGTATTCATGTTTGTTTACAAACAATTATAATTGTTTATAATATAAGTATCTGTTAAGTAAATACAAGACACTGCATAATTTGTTTTAAAATTGGATAACAATTACGAATGCCTAGATGTCAAAATTGTCAGGTTCGATCTGATCACAAAATAGGTCTAAAATAGTCTTTGACAGTCTCCCAAATAATTTTATGTCAAAAAATAGGTTTTTTATTCTACTCAAAAACTCTTTTCAATTATACTCCACACACCTAGAAGGATTTTTTTTACGGATTCCCTTTTTATATGTAATACATCTCCTAATAACCCTGTCTGTAGCGCCTCCTTTAAATAAAAATGTGCCCAATTTAAAATACAATTATCGAATTTTGATCAAATAATTATATAAAATTTAGGTTTATAACTTTTAAAATTTAATTAAAATGTAATTAATTAAAAGACAAAATTAAAATTTTTCAAATCACATTATGCTATTCGAAGGTTTCTGAAATAGGTTTTTTTTAATTTTGCCCTTGACGTCATAATTACATTTTAACTAAATTTTAATGCGTACCAAAGGTCTGACACACATATATATAGACAGTGTTTTTATAACAATAAAGTTTCCTTCACAACCCATTACATGCAGACGCTTAAAAATGGAAAAGAATATTATCGGTCTTGGAAAAAAATATAGTTTATTCTAATGCTTTAGAGTAAATTATTTTTATTTGCAACGATTCCATATTTTGTAAAATTTCATTCATCTCTGAAGTTTTTAATTATTGTACCAAAAAATAAATGAATAATAAATTGATTGCTTCTATTTGATTAAATTCATTATTAACTTTTGCAAGAGCTCTTTTAGAACTGTTTGCCCAAATAAAATTTCCACTCAACTACGAATGTGTACTTCGTAACATTCGGCTTTGAACAAAATATTGATCTCTCTAGTTCGAAATCGCATTTAAACTTATCATTATTAAGTTTCACTTACATCTGTTCACGTAAAGCTATTACGGTATTATTAACCAGAAAAATGGTGTTTTCAAGCAATATGGAAGACGAATCGACAGGAACATGGAAACAAAACAACTAACAACTTCAGTTTAAACTGAATCAGAATACATTTGGTATCATTAATATCTCGATAGAACTATCTGGTAACTAGCAGTATTAAACTGGAGATTTAATAATACACTCGGAACGTTAATGAGATAATTACAAGCAGGCTTTACGCCCGAGGGCAGTGGTTGAAGTAAATAGCATCTAATAAAGCCCTAATAACGCTTGCGGCGTACTGGCGAACTGGGCGGCGCGGTCCGTCCATTCGCGCCCATTAATTTACCGCCCGCTATCGATAGTGCCACAGGCTCTGATCTACAATAAAGAGAAACGGAAGAAATCCACATTATTTTATTATTTGGACCGACCGATCTATTAATTCGTATGCGATTTAACAAAACCAAATTTAACTCTATGAGTTTGTTAATTTTTCACATATAAATTACTCAACCAATATCTCGAAAATTTTGCACACATGTAGCTTTTTTATTTATCTTTACGATATATGAAGATAAATATAGGATATATTATTTATTCCAAGATGTACATTTTTATTAATTAATAAAGTCATCTCTTTAAGAATAAGACACTGCAAGAGCATAATACATTACATCAACATATTACTCCACGCTATCGATAGCAATTTTATTTATATTCTATGAATTGCTGACTAATTAGTCGATTCGAAAACTAGAATTAAATTTTTACACAAGAACAATGTTTTTTTTAATTTCGCCACCACATTTATCCTTTCTTCATGCAGGCGAAGCTGCGGGTTAAAACTTGTATAATATAATATTCTAACATGAGAATATTCGTCTGTATGTACAAACAGAGACTTAATGTAACCGAGATGAAATGTTACGCTGGTCCAGGGGAGTCACCCTAAAAGACAAGGTCAGAAACTACATTAGAGGTACGTTCAAAGTTGCCAATATAACAGACAAATTTTAACCGCCTACGCTGGTATTGTTATGTTATATGTAGAGAAGATGATCATATGACTAGAAAGGTTCTGGAAATGGCCGAACCAAAACAGGAGTTCGGGACGCCCGCCAACGACTTGGATGGGGATAATTAAGAATGATATTAGGACTAGGGGATCCAACCAGAATTGACACAACTACGCTCATAGCGGAGAAATAGGGTTGGGAGGGCAGACCCCAAGAGAAATGGTACCTAGCGGCATGGAGAAAAGAAGAAGAAGGATATTCGTCTGCATAGAGCTTTAATTTTTAGACTTAAAAGGGTAACTAAAATAAGCAGAAAATTTCATCACAAATATCTTACTTGAGCATGGAGAAGATAAAAAGAAAGGTTGCGATTTTAGTTGTTTGTGTAACAAGCTCTATCGTAATAGCTAAACGGCTCGACAGATTTTGATAAATATGGGGACAGCAAATATATCTAAATGAATATAATGCTATAGATTATATTAAAGCTAGACAGAGCAAAACGTTCGGATCACTTTTATACATTAGTACATAGATACTCCATTAAATCGCCTGTCGGGTGTTTCGAAATTTTATCTACTTTAAAATAATTTACAAAGAGACCGAACCAACATACGTGGCCTGAAAAGTAAAGTATTAAAATCTCTTGAGAGTAAATTTCATTGCCATGCTTTCATATTTTGTATACCTGGAGTATTTCTTGAACAAAGTAATAAGAAAATATGTAACAAATACATTCCTTTGTTAATTCAAACCTCATTTATAAAATGACTGCAATTAGAACAAATTATAAAAATCAGTAACATTTAATGTTAATACGAAGTAGTCATGAGCAATAATTTAATGTCAAACATAAACAAGTAAACAGCTTGCAAATTCCGTAACAAAGCGTTATATACTTTTGAATAAATATTATACCTCCTCCATGATATTTCACATTTATGACAATAGAGAAATTGATATAAAACACTCTAACTACGATAGGTTAATTGCATAAACTTTGTATTCGTCATAAACTTTGTATAAATCATCAAATATTAATCGTAATGTTACATTATGGGAACTTTCCTTGCACGGCCTTATGGTATACACGTGAAGGATTTATAATAAATATACAAAAAATTAATATTAATTCCGGACATTAATTTGAAAAATTATATTTTTTACAAAAGTAATAACGACCAGCGCCATCTTTAATACGTAATTCAAAATTTTAACATTATTATCAATTAAAATGATGGATTGTATTATAGAAACTTACATTACCATATAAAAAGAGATTCTATGCAAAGGAAGAAGAGCAAAGAGATTCTATGCTTGAAATTAATCTACGAAATATGTTTACAATGGGGAAATCCGTGCACAGGTCACCGTGTATATAATATATACTAATTTCCGAAACTACTGAGCCGATTTTAATGAAACTTTAACTAGTGTATAGATTAACTTTATATAGGTCAGCGCCGCCTAGCGTCCGTAACTTTAAAAGCGGTTTTTCATTTTATTTTCTTAGCTACGTACCAGTTGTTCGTTTATCATTTTTGTAGAAAGACGAGTAATTATTGGTATTTTCAATGAAATCGTGTTAAGTTATTTTATCTAGTTTATTTGTCTTGTTACTTTGCTGCAAAGTAGAAAAAACTACCTAAATAAATACTAATAATAATAAGATATAGTTGTCCGAACCGAAAATATACAGGTATAATATCGTTCCGCTGTGAACAAGTAAATAAGTCCAATAACTAAATTCTCCTTTCTAAAAATGATGTTTTAACTATTTCAATGGGCAGGTACACGACTCGAAGATAGCTTACCTTAATTACTTGTTACTTTTCATGACGACTATCTATTTATTTCTTTGAAACAACTTTTAATTCGATATTGGAAATTCGAAAAATTTTCAATTGATTTTTCTTAAAGTATTTTCACAATGTATTTCCATACAACTATTGTGTCCTATTTGAAAAAAAAACTTGCTATCAACGCTTAAAAAAAATAAAAATAACTGTATGTATACGTAAATAAATTATATTATATATAATAATATTTGACAAGAGCCTTACAATCATTCCATTTCTGCCACAGCAAGCGCAGCGGGCGATTCATTAACCCCCCCCCCCCCCTCCCACCTTAATTTGTAGTCCGTACCCAGCCAATAACTTATTTACCATCTTACCATACCTAAAATGAGCTGAGCATTGTATACTATTTTGTTTCCACTTATTAAAACGTAAAAAACAATTCATAACAAGGTTTGAAAAAAATATTTTATCATCAGAAATTATGTATAGCCCATCATATATCAGTCCGAAATTCAAATATTAACTGGATCTAGAGAATGGAATTGACTATTAATAGCGAGTTTGTTTCCTATGATAAAGAATATATTTAAAATTAGGATGAATAATAATATGGTCCATTATAAAAAAGTACTTGATTTAACGGAAAATTGAAAGTAATATAAGATTTATACTTATTTTATATTTTTTTTTTGCGTGACCGGAATTACCAACTTTATGCGGGCAAATTTATTTATATCCTGTTGTCTAATTTTAATTACAAACACCCGGACGATGCCAAGTACCAACTGCTAAAACTCACATAAATTTATTTGTAGATGGAATCACGGCGACAAATATAAATTAAAATAAAATTCGCCTCTAAATCTATTACATTTTTGTTGAAATTCAGCACAGAATATAAATTATTATCGTTGATGCTGTGTGCACAGAATATAAATTATTATTTTATATGCTATGTAAAACAATTATATCTACGTATGTAAAGCGTAAAATTTGGAAAGTTGATTTGTTTGTTCGTTCTAATTCTTAAGGTAAATATTCTTTTTGTTTTAAAAAGCTTTGAGGAAAATTATAGGTGATAAAATAATATTACGATACAATTCAAAGTGATAAAACGGTGATAAAATTAGAAATTCGTGACATTTAAACTTCAAAAAATTCTATTTCGTTAGGTAGCTCCTACTTTGAGAATATTATAGCAAGGGCTTTGAGAAATATTATAGACATACTATCACGTTATTATAATTAATAAGAGCGGAGCAGTATTGATATGAGTGATAGAAATCATGACTTAAATAATGCAAGATAGACAGATGCCGGCTTATTCATTGAATGATAATACCGAGTATTTACGGGGATATACCCCGACTCTAATGTGCTCTATCGTTCGGCGAACATAGTAGAGGAGTTTAATGACCCCGAGTATAATTAAAAGAATTCTAAGCGAGTGAAACTACGGAGCAAAGGTAAGGTCAATATAAAAGAAGTTTCACTTTCAAATTTGTAACATTTTTGCAGAAATGCTGCAAGAGACAAAGCAAAAATGTACCATATCCGATGCTCTTTAAATGAAGAATAACAATATATTGAATATCGTGAATTGAATATAATTGATAATGTGATAAGTATACAAAGAAGAATGCTCGAAGGCTATACGAAAACGTAGATACATAAAATTGAGAGATTTTTTAAAGAATCCACTGTAAATTTAATAAAAACAAAAGAGCAAGTCAATTACCTGAATAAATAAACCACAAATATATATTTAACGTAAGTATGCCTAGCTTAGAAACGGTTTCGAGGTATAGATATAAAAAATAACAGGCAAACGGCGGCGATATAGCGATAAATATCTCAAGTGTGGAGCAATGGGACCTCGTAAGATATAATATAAAAATACGTAATGTGCAACGATCGTTGGAAAGAAGCGGCCTTTTATTCAAAGATATCCCTAATCCCGCTAACGTAAACACAGCTGTCGGGTCGCGCACGTGCTACGGGCGAGGCGCGGTTACAATGGAATACGGAGCACCGCCGACAATGCGTTCATCGGAGATCGCAAGATCGCTTTCTTTGCCATTATAGAAGATCTGTCCTTCTTTGTTACGTTGCATTGTAAATATATTGAAAAGAGTCACCTTAGCGTTACGGTGGATACAAATTTCTGATTGTTGTTTTTATAACGCCAAAAAATATAGACATGGTTACCGTACAGAGGGTCTTTGTTGAAAAAGTCCGAATGTGACATAAAATATAACAAATCTGTCATTTTTTAATATTCCGTAGTCAAACCCGCATAATTTCTAGATGTACGTCTTTTTATCTGTCCGTCTGTCAGACCCCTGTAGACTCTATTATTTCAGAACTATATGCATAACATTTTGCAATTATATATTTTACATAGATATCTCAGAAGGATTGTAAGAGAGAAGTATTGCGATCGGATAAGAAACTTTGCGTCCTTCATTGAAATTATTTTGAATAATCATTAATTTATCAAAGAAAATCCTAAGTATGCGAAAATAACGCAAATGGAAATTACTGGACAACTGACCTTGCCAGTGAACTTACTTGAGTTATTATAATATGTTTAGAATACTGTAGTGAAAGACTGAGCGCTTAAAATTTCGTCACGTACATGTCTTTTCATCCGTCTGTCATACCCCCGTAGATTCTATGGCTTTACAAATTTTCAATTATAAATATAGATCTCAGAGAGACAGAGAGGGGTAGATATTTGGTTCGGATAAGTAAATGTGCGTGCTTCAGTGACGTGATTTCGAATAATCCAAATTTATTAATTTAAAGCAGATGGAAATTACTGGACGACTGACCTGAGTTATTATATGTTCTACAATATTTAATTAAAAATATGAAAGACGAATCGGAATATCAGGTTCGGAGTATTAAATTCCTTAAGCGGCTACCATATGTCTTTATAAACACGTACGAGCTCCACTTAAGAATTATCATCATCATCATCATCAACATCAACATCATCATCATCATCATCATCATCATCATCATCATCATCATCATCATCATATATATTAATACGCTAAGGTTAAGATGTTACTCTCCAATTTTAGAAAAAACCTCACAATTAATCCACATAAATTATATATCATTTTATAGATAATTGCTTGCTCTACCGGCATCCACAACTAAAAACTTTATTATTGCTATTGTTTTTGCAAATTAATTAATTATTAAAATTATATACACAAAACAGCAATGCTGCCATCTAACGGCTCAACGTCAATATGATTGACGGTCGGTAAAATTTTTGTTTAATTTCAAATCCACTCACGTATAAATAAAGTGGCGCTTTAGCTCAATGCTTTTGATACTTGCGCCTCTATATGTCAATTTTAGTAAAATATTTGTTTGATCTGTCATCTGAGCTTCATAATGGAATAAATAATGCGAAGACTTCGCACGGGTCACGCTAGTAAAATATATAAAGTTTAATATTTTGTTCAAAGGATTACAGAGCTATAATTTAGAAGTAGTCCGGCACGCGTTGGATCTGCGTTTTTATCTGCATCATCTTGGGGCTTTTGCAATATTTAGCGCATTTCGGAGAGGACAATAATAAATATACTCCATTATGTCGCCGTCTCCTGCCACATTCATAATTATTTACTATCTGCTTCGGTATTATCTCGAATAACATCCGCGTGAGACTTTGGCATTCTCCGAGGTAGTTGGCTTAGGTTTCACGATCATATTATAGATATTTCCCAAAGGTCATATAGGATTCTCGGTTTCGTTATCAAACGTGCTAGGTACTATCCTACACTAACTTCGTAAAGACGTTGTTTAATACTATTATTTGGAGTAAGCTTGAAATAAAAGTAGTCATGCGGTCTCTTATTATGATATCGAAGAAATCAAGTTAAGAAAAATCAAAAAAAGAAAAAGAATATATTTATATCTAAAAATGTATGGTAATTTCCCTATCGATTTACTACTAATTTTATATTGGATATAATCCGTCGCAACTTTTATATTTTCTTTTGACTACACACTTTTTAACATTACAAAAGTATAAAATAAAAACCCTTACAGGAACATTTCCACTTCCGGAAGTTTAAATTTAATATACTAATAGAGCTCATTAAGCCGCGTATTTATTTGTAAAATTTAATGCTCTAAAAAAATATGTGGCTGAGAATTTTGAAACGGCAAACTTTTATAAAAAACATGAATTTTTGCCCTCAATCGTCTGCAGAACCATTCAAGGATTGAGTTATGGGCATTCCAAAATTATGATCTTTATAATTTTATTGTGAAAAGCATAGTTTCTATAGTTGTCATTATTCCAAAGACATTGCCGAAAATATCTACAAAAATAGGACACGTTCCTTTATCTTCATAATCTGCTAAAGTTTGAACTAGGACATATCGTACTAAGTAAAAGAGGCACATTTCCTTCACAGTGTTATTCTGAGTGATTAAATTAGCGATGATTAAAAAAATACCCTTATTTTCAAAACACTCACGACAACAAAGGTTATCTGACGAGTTTACAAGTCCATCGATCCATTGCATACCTACGAGTATACGCACATACAGCGATGCTTTTATTAAGCACGAAACAGGAATAAACACAAAGGAAGGAAGGAACGTTCGACGGTCTATCCGAACGACATAACGGTACACATTAACGAACACCACCGTAATCTTCTCGCACACCGAAGCGAAGGGTTAAGAAATCTAAAGAAAGGGGGATGTTTTGTAAAAGGGAAGACTGAGGACATCTATCTGGTCGTAAAAACGAATTATACGCAAAGAATTGACTGTGTGAATGGGCGGTTGTGAAAAGAAAATACAATACGAAGTCGCGCTGGTTTACACGTACTCGCTAACGGCCCGGCTCCGATCTTCTACCCAGGGTTGCCACCACGCTATTCCACAAATTCGTTTCAAATTCTTCACTACGATATATTTAAAACGTTTTAACTTAAATTATATACAAACAATCGCAAATACTGTAAGGCAAGTAAGACCCTAAGGCAAATAAGAGTAAGTAGAAAGGTATAACTGCTATTGGAAACGACATCTAAACCATTAAAGGTATATGAAGACTAACATTTACTTAACCTTAAGTCTTCATTTTCTTATCTGTCAATTTAATTGGCGTCGCGAAATGTTAGAACTATTTGACGTCACTCGAATGTTGTATTCGATTGATCACGGGTGACTAAAGGCGAGTATGCTGTTATGGACCCAAAATCAAAAGGCAGTGGACAGAATGGCTGTTTCCACTAGATGGCTTGCCAACAACAATGAAGAAAGTACGTAGTGCTGGAAATAACATGGTCGTATCATTTTTCAGATAAATGGGTTATTATGCAAAGATTGTTGTGGAAAATAACAGAACAGTTACAGTGGACGAGTATGCCAGCAATTATTTTGCCTTTTGCGTTGGAAACATTTCAAAAGCAAAACCCTTGCAGTAGAACCCTCCTTCATCACGATGACACCTGAGTCTAATGAACACTGAGTCTAACAAACGACCGAATATTTAACTACATCGGGTGTAGAATCATGGGCTATTCATCATACAAACATAAACTCGCACCACGTAATTTCTGTTTATTCCCAAGAAAAAAAGGTAAATTCTGAGGAATACGACACCGAAAGAACAGCAACTTCCTTCAAAAGGACCGTGAAAGAGAGATTCGGGGAAGAGTGCGCCAACTTCATCTCTCAGTGGGTCTATCGAATGAAACGCCATCGAGACTATTTGAAAAAATAATAAACATTTTAAAAACATACTAGCTGATTCCATTTTAATATTTTAAAACTTTTAGTGTAACTTCTCGTACATCAATTTTAGAGTGAGGTCGATATCGTAGCCAACAGACCTAGCTAATATATTTTCATTGTTAATAGTAAAGAAAAATGAATGTTTTCAATTAAATTTTGTTACATCCCTTATAAAAG
The DNA here is from genome assembly GCA_039881145.1 of Druceiella hillmani. Taxonomy (NCBI): domain Eukaryota; kingdom Metazoa; phylum Arthropoda; class Insecta; order Lepidoptera; family Hepialidae; genus Druceiella; species Druceiella hillmani. The sequence continues at coordinate 1,049,938 of JAYKKI010000098.1, read as the reverse complement.
TACGATCGTATTATATATTTCTGACATAAAACTGCTAACTTTATTCAAAAGTGATTCACAATAGGTTAATTCAGCATTCCTAAATTTGCTATTTTTGAAAAATTTCATGAAAATGTAGGTTAACTAATAACCACTAGTGAAAAAAATTATAAAAATCTAATAATTCTAAATTTAATGTCAGGGATAGAGTGGGAATATCTTCCCGTCCCATTGTTTTTATAAAATATAATAAGCATTGCTCAGAGTGACAATATTATTAAAAATTATGATTATTGAATTAAAAAAATAGTCAAATACCTTATCAATATTCAAAAATAAATGTTATTTTAGGACATTACTTCAAATATTTATTTTTCCAATATTATAACAATCATTCATCCCTAGTCATAGTTTTATAGAAACACTCAGCAGTACCATCATCCATCTCTAGTCACATATGTAAATTGATCAATAAATAACGTTACAATAGCATCCCGTTGGTGAAAATATACAATTACGCCTCAGCATTTCATCTATACAATCCAAAATTAGTTCATCGCAATAACGTCACTAAACAGTGTAATCATTACTTACTTAACACTCAACTAGTGCTGACTACTTAAATATCTATTTTAAAATTAAATATGCCATTTACAAACTATTTACCATCAACCATCAACATTATACTTATCATCATCGGCCAGTAAACCTCCACTTCTAATCATAGATAGACCTTACTCATAAATTCCCACAAGGATCGATCCAATGCTCCTTACATGCGACGACTATCCACAACTTTACCAAGCCATCTGTCCACTTGGTCATCACATCACACTATGCGTTTTCTGATACGTGGTCACCATTCGAGAACCTTTCTTCCCCATCTATCTTTGGTTCTACATACTAAACCCCACTTCAGTTTGCTAATCCTACGAGTCATTTTAGTAACCTTAGTTCCCTACGTACCTCCTCATTGCGGATCAGGTTTCGTCAATAAACCATAAGTGTGAACTGGCTATATACACTGAAGATTTTCATATTCATTTTTCTGCAGTATTTTGAACGGGAAGATATGATGAAATTTTTCGAATGCTACCCAGCGCAGTTCTGTATTCAATTCTATATTGTTATTGTCTATATTCTATATTGTTATATTCAATATAACAACCAGTCGATTGTCTATATCCCAGCCGATTGTCTATATCAAACTTTATTTAAACACAATTGAAATACTTAAACTACAAAAGTTGACAACCCTGCTGTATTCGGAACACATTTCCTATAGGCGTTGTTGGTTGAACAGATTTATCCGGATTAGATGTTCGTATTTGATGGAAATAATTGCAGTTGTACCTTAAGTCGTCGAGGGTTATATTGCCTCTACATTCTTATGGGTCGTAGAAAGCAGGGATCAGATCAACACGTGAGGGAAGGCTATTTTATTTGCAATAAATATTGTTTCAAAGTTATCCCATCCATTGTTCACAAAAACAGGATAAATTCAAAGTTATCCTGTTTTTATAAACAATGGATGGAGTTTCTATATGTAAAATAAATCCCACCAAACATATTGGTGTGAAAGTTGAGATAATTGATCTTGGGAGTAACAGTTTAGTCTGAGGATTGAAATCTGAACCAATGTCATGTTTTACTTTGTGAAAAAGGTAAATTTTTAAATTAAGAAATTCGTTCAAACTTGGCGAGCTTTATTTTCTATTTCGACACCTATTGTTTCAATCGTTTAAATCTTGTATTATTTTCAAAGTGTCCATATTTCAAGTTCTTAGGTCGACTGGAAGTTGTTCAAAAGCTTTTGTACTATCAATTTAATTTCAGCTTGTGTATGCGCGTGTACCATCGACTGCGTTAGCGTAAAGGAATTTCAAATCTAGCCATTGTAATATATATACGCATGTTTGCACAAGGCCGCAAGATATTCAGTTATTGGAACAATTACCATACGTAAAGTCGGTCAATCTTAAAAAGGATTTTCGGTAGATTTCCAGTATTCGACACTCCAAGTGTACCATGTATACACATGACTTAATCTACCTTACGTCAGGAACGAATACTGTATAATAAATTTAGTTTTATTGATTAAGAATATTATTAAACAAAAAATATTTTAACTTGATGGATTGGACTCAATTTCATACTATATTTTATTCCATACTTTTACAGGCGTTGAAGCGTACATGTCAGTCACAGGTTATGAACGCAATTAATCCACAGCGTTCATGTAAAACATCTGTGGTGTCTTTTCAATCTTACGCAGTGTTTATATAAAGCGGATTATGTTAAGGTTGTAAAAACGGAATAAATAATGGCTATATAGAGAAACGCTTGATTTTTATGTTTACAATTAAGAGGGATTTACGTCAATCAATATATGTTAGTTATGTTTAATACTGCCGTTGTAACTTGGCTTTTTTAAGTACATTATCATAATAGTTTTCATTGAATGAAGGTCGTCACGATTTATATATTGTATTATTGATTTTTTCACAATTTTTCGACCGATGTTTTTGATACCATCTTTTAAAAGGCAGCAATTTATCATAAAATTGATTGAAAATGAGCTTTAAAAGAAAAACAAATTATGTATTCTTGGATTTCAATTTTAATACGTTATAACATTACCCCCATCATCGTGACCTCGAAATAATTGTTTGTCCCCAATCTCACCCCTTAAAACAAGTATAATAATTCAACTTTTTGGATATAACGATCGTCATTAAGTTAGTTCTCCGTACAACTCTGTCAAATTGTAATTTCATTTCATTTTCTCAGAGAAAAATTTCTATAGTGGACATACGGAGTTACCGAGGTAATTTTGCAAGTGTACCGTTTTCCTAATTTAATTACAAAACACTAAAAACGATTTCTCATTTAAAGTTGAGAGAAAACTTTGAAAAGAATTAAAGTTGAGAGGAAACTAAGAAATTTTCCTTCTCATTTTCCTCAGCGTCACGTAAACAGATAGTTAGTCACCGACTTCAGCAAAGATTTCTTCTAAAATGAAACAACCTCTTTTTCCTATTTTTATTGGAATTATCAATATAATTTCATTAAAAGATAAAAAACACACTACTTCAACTCTTATCATTAATATAATGAAAACTAAATTCTTTCCATATTTCGTCCAAATGGATTCATTACATTTCCAGTTTTGATAAACTGCGAGAGTTTCATGAGTTTTCCTTCTTAGAAAACATTAAACATATTTTGATAAATAAAGTCAAAAAGTGCCATCGATTTAATTAATGGTTCCGTGGGTAGAATGATGTCTGTTTAAAAATCCATTTACGATGTTCAAAAATTTATCTACAAACACCTGATGTAAGAAACGTTCCAAACTAAAAACAAGTAATTTGTAATTAATTTAACTTTTCTTATTTAATGCCTATTCATTTTATTATTTATTAACGATATTATATCATATTAATATCCCGTAAATTGTATGACGTAAAGATGCCAACAAAGTATTTCTACCATATTTTTTTAAAACGTTTTAAATTAATTTCTTTCAGATATCATATCAACCCTATCAGCTATGGCTATAAAATACATTTAAAAATCTACGAATATCAAGATACGCATTATATCTCATAAAATTAGTAACTATTTTAGCTCTCCTATCTTTACGTAGATTCCATAAATTCTATAGAAAAGAAAAATGTTATATTTGCGTATAAACACTTTTATTCCACCTATGAGGTGGTTTTCACTTCTCTTTCTATTAATATTTAAATGGTAACGTCGTACAATAGATATTATCTAACCACACGAACAATCGATTGATATCAATGGAGATTTAAAAAAAATCTAAACATAAACTCGGCATCTCATATCAGAGGCTTCACTACCGCAAGCAATCGCGCTACGTCTGAATAAAACACCCGTCGCCTTTCCACGCCCGTGGCAAGAGTAATAGCGCATACGGACCCGTCTCCCCGAATACAGCTTCAAACTAAAACGTACGCGTAAAACAAAATGTCACGATATCAATTTACGGCAAAGGAAGACATAAATATCGCCGGAAGTATTCGGATTGAAGTGTTATGTAGTAAAATGTGGGGAAAAAGCGTTATTAAATATGAAAACACGCGCGGAGTATCGTTCGCAGTCGCGTCTCATCTTTTCATTTCCGCAAGATAAATTACAACTACGCCGCCCGCCTATCCCATTTCCGACCGCCCTCCGAGCTAATACCGCACCTATATCTATCTAGTCGATAATCTTTTTGTGGGCATTAACAACGAAAAATAAGGTTGATAAAATTCTGAATTTTTTACAAAAAATGTTATTTAAAGCGTAGTTTTATATGAAGAAGAGGAAGAAGTTTTTCGCGAAAATTGCTTCTTGGGTTATTCAATTTCGAAAGTTTTTCGAAACGTAAAAAAATGTTTCTGAATTTATCCACCTAATATCGAGCTATTTCAAATGAACTCATTTACATTATTACAATGTTTTTAATGTAGTCCAAAATTGATATTTCGAACCAAAAATATTATTTCGCCTGAAAAAGTAAAGACGATCTTGATATAGCAATTTTTACGCGTGTATACTCAGATTATTTAAGATGTGTGAAGAATTAATTTAAAAATAGTTTTTATTGTAGGTTCATCTCAAAATAATTATCATCGTAATTTATAGGGATTCATCAGAAATGTTCAATATCAGAAATGTCAAACTGGAAAATCAAATCTGGCCTTTATCGATTAAGGGCCAACTTATTCGGTACCTTTGAGTACTGTGAATATGTAGAATGAATTAAAATAAAATATCTTTTAAAAAGCCGACTTCAAAAAAATTAAGTACTAAAAATTAAAAAGAATTAACTCAAAATAGATACCTACTTATTCGCAATAAATAACTATGTTACTTATATTTGAAGTCGGTACCAATACTGTCAACCAACTTAAACAAATTTATAATTTAATTTAATTCATAACCTAAGTTAAAAAGCAAAAGTTTCAATGTACTCACAATACGAAATAGATTCACAAAGAGCGTATTTACAATATAAAATATTAGATTTGTTTAAGCTGATCGGCGGTGCTGGGACCGACTTCAGAATAAGTGACTTAGTTATTTATTACGCATAAGTAGGTACCTATTTTGAGTCGGTACTATATTTGACCTAGTTGAAGCCGGCTTTTTAAAACATATTTTATTTTAGAATTTTTAGTGATTAATAATATTAATTATCTTACTATAACTAATATTCAATTATTTTCTCTCTTAGAATGTTGTATAATTATTAAAAGTCACAGGCAAAAGCTAGTATATAGACAATATCCTCTTTGTCTAAAATTGGTTACAAACAACTCGCAGAAACAAGGCGATGGTAGTAGCCGCCAGTGATTATATCTTAACCGTTGAGGAGTTCCGTTCTCCATATCTGAAGCCCAATATTATATGATTATTTATGATTTTGCCACGTAATGACAGAAGTAACAACTAATCGGTAACAAACATATTTAATCACGATTGATTTACTACCATCCGTTTAGGAGTTGCATCATTCCTCTTCACAACTCATCATCAGACCCTGATCTGGTCGATAGTGCAGTTATTTTGCAAAGTAAAAACTACCAGTAGCAAATATCTTGAATTACGGTTGATTAAATACCATCCAATAAAGAGTTCTATTGTTCATCTCCAGAATACATCATCAGACTTTGACATGGTCTATGGTGTAGTTATTTTACAAAGTAACAACTACCAATAGCAAATATCTTAAATCAAATTTTATTTACTACCATTCGTTAAGGAATTCCATAGTTCGTCCCCAGAACTCATCATCGGACACTAGCATATCGACAGCATAGTTATTTTGCAAAGTAACTACTAGTGACAAATACTTTTAAATGCTGTTGATTTACTTACATCCATTAAGGAGATTCATAGTTCATCTCCAGAACTTATCATCAGACCTTGACCTGGCAATTTGTGTAGTTATTTTTCAAAGTAACAACTACTAGTAGCGAATATTTTGAATTATTATAGATTTACTGCCATTCGTTAAAGAATACCATCGTTAATTTACGGACGTCATTATAAAGGACAGCGTCCAGCCAGACACAAATAAACCAACGAAATTTTCTATTTTATAATTATATCGGTCTAATGAAAATATAATGAAACACCATAAAGGCTGACATAAATTTTCCCTTAGCAAATCAGCGTAGATTTTATTGAAATCGTCCTGACCACGACGACGTATCGCAACAAAAACACAACGCCAACGGAAAATTCGTTTTCCCGATATGTAAGTACAATTGTAGGGCAATATCGATTATTTTTCTGAACTATCTTGATCTACTGTCGTATAAATACACTAGTTGTGCCTTATCCGTTTAAAATCATCTTAATTTCGGATATAATTAATTTTAAATTAGATATTTCGAAATTCTCCAGAAAATCATTTATTAATTTTGGTTCAAATCGAGTTATTCTTAGTATTATTTCCTTTTTTTTTAAAGTATAAATTGATTTTCACCACTGCTTAAATCCAGATAATAAAACATAAAGTTGGTCGTTAGGAAAATATTTTTCTTGATTAAATGGGAATTGGATTGTTCAAAAAGCCAAAGATGAGTTAATCGGTAGCATAGTACTCCGAGATATAACAACAATTTGTACTACCGCTGGTCTAGTCAACTATGATCAACTCACCTTTAATCATTTTCTGTTATATTCAGAATTACTAGTCAATAATCAGGTTTCTCTCTAACTTGAGCCATTAGAACAGTTTTCCCTGATTATTGTTACATTTGTTATCAGCGTTCTGTTCCAATAAATTATACCATTATAATATGTAACCTATATTTTTCTTAAAGTATAAGTTTTTAACATGAATAATTTTTTATTTTAAAATCGGATACATATTTGTATAGATTAACGCAAGCAAATAAATATAACATAATTGTTGGCTTTATAATTTATATATTTGGTATAAAGCTTGTAATCTTCCTCAAAATAGAGACTTCCTAAACACGAAAACAAATTTTTGAAATCGAACTTGTTATCTTTATATATTGCGTACTTGTGAAACTTTTAAAATGTACACGTGAATAAACAAACGAACTTTTCTATTTTATAAACTAGTATTAATTTAGGTAGTTTTAATTATATTTAAATACATATAAGTATACATAATAATACATTATATATTACACAACACTTTGGAAATTTTATTATATTAGCACCAAACATTATATTTGTATATTTCTCTCCTTATGTAACTTTAACTCTTTAACAGTTCGATTAATTTCAACGTGACTTACAAGATTTCCGAGATAGAAAGATAAAAGTTAAAACAAATAGTTTTAACGAATTTCCGGATTCTGTTTGTCCGTCACGATCAATTGCCCTCTTTGACAGTTCAGTCCATTTCAATGTAACTAAAAATATAATTTGCTTTACGAAAACTATCTATTCAGTTACTTTACAATATTAATTACTACATTAAATTAAAAATATTCTTAACTCTTCTACGATAATTCTTGATGTTCCTTCGTTACAACGTTCTTTCGTTTTAACGTTTTTTCTTCCGAATACTATTAAATTTACGTAAATTTTTTTACGTTGAGTATTAGTATTAATTAAAATTATAATTAATGGCAAACGCTGGCTAATTTATAAACAATAACCTGAGAAAAAGGTACTCAAAGTACAAAGGTACTAAACTTCATGTGCTAAGAACAGATAACTGAGAATGGTCATTCACTCTGTGATATATTTGCTTATCAATGGTATCAACTCAACTCGTACTAATAGTAACATTTAAAGAAGTATATAATTTTATAAATAAAGAAATATACTGCCCTTGTAGCAATAAACCAAATGTATTTGTTAATGTCATGCAGGATAAATAGATTATTAAGTTGTTTTAAGTAGTCGTGGGTACGAATCCTTTGGGGTACTAGTTTGATTTCACATAAAAAAAAAATTCGAAATAAAGAGGGAACAAATTATGAAATATTTTACCATTATCTTAGATCGCCACAACTAAATTCTAGAAGTACTAAAAATTAAATAAAGGGATTTAAAACTGGGTGCAAATTATTTTGATGTTCACTTTATACTGAAAAGTAGTTCTTATTTTAAAGAAAATAAAAAATATTGAAAGTGGCTATTTTTTTTCAAGATGAGCTATCTTCATCTGAAATGGATACCATTATAAAATTGCAAGTTTATTCAACAGTCAATATCAATAAATACAAGTAAACGAAACCCTGCAAAGATCGTATCCGTATAACATTTTAAATTCAATTTTCATCTCCCAACTTGATTTCGATCTTCGAAGTTATACTTTGGAACTTGAACAGATTGTGATATTGTCCTTTATTAATTGAATATGATTTTAACACTTACATTAGACATTTTATACAATTTTAATTTGGACTTGTAAATGTATCTAGCAAAACAACGGTAATAATATGTTTAAAATACTGTAAGCAGTATAAAATATACTAGCGTGACCCGTGCGAAGTCTTCGCATTATTTATTCCATTATGAAGCTCAGATGACAGATCAAACAAATATTTTACTAAAATTGACATATAGAGGCGCAAGTATCAAAAGCATTGAGCTAAAGCGCCACTTTATTTATACGTGAGTGGATTTGAAATTAAACAAAAATTTTACCGACCGTCAATCATATTGACGTTGAGCCGTTAGATGACAGCATTGCTGTTTTGTGTATATAATTTTAATAATTAATTAATTTGCAAAAACAATAGCAATAATAAAATTTTTAGTTGTGGATGCCGGTAGAGCAAGCAATTATCTATAAAATGATATATAATTTATGTGGATTAGTTGTGAGGTTTTTTCTAAAAAGGGAGAGTAACATCTTAACCTTAGCGTATTAATATATATGATGATGATGATGATCATTCAAAATGAGCGTTTTCATTACACATACTAAGAATATCTCTTGACAACTAAGTTACGAATAAATTTCCTCACACGGTTCCTTTAGAAAAGTAAAAGGAAGGAGAGGTCCACTGTCAAAAACATTTCATCAAAATTAAAAACTCAATTTGTCATTAAACTTTGAATTTGTTGCCCCCATTACGAATAAGTGCCGTTCTAACATTTTTTACCTATTAATTATTTCAATTCAATTAAGTTGAGTACTTACAATTGAATTAAGTATATTACTTACCTAATATAAAGTCTTGCACATGCCGTAGAATGTTTAGTGTTAAGAATTTACGCTTATTTCGCTCAGTACGCCGAATAAAGGCCATAATATTATACAGCCCGCTATTGGTACTAAATTCGGTATTCTTAAGTTAATGGCCTGTTTCAGCAATTTTACTAATTTTGCTCTTTTCCGTGTTTATATATTTAAGCCATTTCACACTAAACAGCGAATGTTGTATATCCATACAGATAATAAAATATTAATGGAAAATATAATAAAGATACTGCAAGATTTTACAGATACAATGAAGTACCTATGAACAATTGAGAATGGTAAAAAATAGGAGTCTACAAAGTTAAATGACCTCGAATTACTGTGATAAAACCTGTCCTTTTAATATTATTTATTGTCTTTTTTAAGGTTTCTAAGGTTCTGAATAAAAAACTCTCTCATAGTGGAGTCATTTGCATCCGTCTGTTTATCAATTTCCCATTGTTCTATAATCTTTCTTGCTATTGAAATAAAATTTAGTGTACAGTTGTAAATTAATTACGAAAAATTAAATATAAAGTAAAATAGATTTTTTTTACCTTCCCTTACAATGAAAGGGATGAAAATAAAAAAAAGTTACCTTCCCTATAAAATGGATAGGTATGTCGTTCAAAAAGTATTTATTAAAAGCAACAAAGTTTGTTTTGAAACTAATAAATTTAAATATTTTCTGACAAAATCTCTAATGAGGTATTCTCTGTACTCCACATCACTCCCAAATTAACATCTCAAATTTCGAAAATACTAAAAAGCAGCTCTTATTTTAAAGCATTTCAAACATACTGAAATTGGTTATTTTTTTTTCAAGATGAGTTATCTTCATCCTAAATGGACACCATTATAAAATTGCAAATTTATCCAACATTCAATAAATCTAAGTATACGAAATCCTGCAAAAGTCGTATCCGTATAACACTAAGTAGACTAGAGAAATATTAAAATAATGCAATCATGCTTTAACACCATTTCTGGCTGAATCAAATAAATGATGCTACAAAACTGCCGCAAAATTCACGAAAACTCAGCCATTAAAAGAAAACTAGTTAATACATAAAACGTTTATGACAATAAACTCTAATTTTATTACGTACCGTATTATTTTTTTACAAAAATGACAAACAAATTACTGAAGACATTGTGAAACAAAACTAGACCATTTACATTGCCTATTTAACCTGATCAATAACCGTGACGTGTACTTGTCTACCACTCTTCGTACGGTCTCTCTTGTGGAAAGGATAAGCAATCACCTTTCAAAAGTCACTCAAAAATAAAGTATCGAAACACTTTAAAATAATCTCTTCTATTTTTATGAACAAACTACTTTTAGCAAATGAGGCCTGACGTGTTATGAGGCTCAGGAGACATTAAATACGTATGGAGTAATTTGATTCGTGTACACATTATACTTACATATCACGATACAACAAAAATGTAGTAAACCAGCCGTAAATCATTCATAGTCGTCAACGACATTAACCTTATTATTATGTCTGTTTTATGTTAATATCGTTCGAGTCTTCTTCTTAACCTATTTTAAGATTTATTTCATTAAATAAATATTGTGTAGCGTAAGTCTCACAGATAATAAGTCCCTGTGAATTTTTTATTGGACATTGTTAAAATCTAATTATTTTTAAGACATTTAGTTTTAGTGGTTCAACAAATACTGTATTTCACGGTTTTAAATGTATTTGCTGTAAAAACGTTTTTAAAATCGATGTTATGTATAGGAAGACAATCGCGTCCAAATGACTGACAGTTTCTATTGAAGTTATTTCAAACTTCAATAATTTGTCTGAAAATAGATGTGATGCCACCATCTCGACCTCTTTTTAAAGAGAAGAATGAAAGTTTATGCGAATATGTACATGAGTGCAAGTTGGATTCAAATAAATTGCAAAGCCCTACATACCCTTTCTCGTCGCAGATAAATTAAACGATACACTTTAAACACGATAAACTTTTGTTTAATTTCAATATGTTATACGCGATTGACTTTTTTACGAAAATGACTACGTAAGTATCTGACATTGCAACCCCTTGTTTTTTTTCTTTTCGATATGGCGAATACAACAAAAGTTATGAGTAATTTGAAGCTTTTTTGTAATTTTTAAAGCTTTCCTTTCGGTGACCGTGAACATACCACGTTGAATTAAAGCACACGCGTAAACAAGTAGCGCATAAATTTATGCACCCACAGAAAAACGGATTACATCCATGAATATGAAATTCATATACCTCATTTGGATGACTTAGATGAAACGATGAGGTCACACGAGCGGTGGGCGCGAACCGGGAAACGGTGAATATTCATACGCTTTCAGCAGCGAAACAAAATATCGCGTAAGCCTCCGGTCTCATTTAAGCGCCGAGAAAGGTGGGAGACATTTAAATTCGGCCGCCTGTGGGCGGCTGAGGGCGGGCGGTGGAGGGTGGCATCGCCGGTCCGTGAGAAAAGCATCGGCTGAATTAGAAGCGGTGCGACGAGGCGCAACATTCTTGCCTGAGTCGATACGCTTCGGAACAGATTAATTAATTTATGGTTCAGCTGAAATACAACAAATTATGTTCATTAGACTACTCGAACATAAGTCCTCTATATTCAATTAATTAAAGAAGGTAACTTGCATCATTCATTACTTATTACTCTGCTTGAATTTATATCATATGAAAAACAAATATGATAGTTTTAGTCATAATATAAAAAAATTAAACATGTTCAAATATATTCTGGAAAGTTGATTGATGTCAAATAATTAGCCAGACAAATGTTTATTATTTTCGTGAAACTTTTAGGCATATTTTAATTGCTGTGATATAATAGGACGTTTATGTTACGTTAATTGGAAAGAAATCGTAATTACTTGTAGTGTCCTTGAGTAAAAATAGTGATTTTTAAAGGGAAATTTCTTAGGTAGCAATTCGATAATCTATAAGTGGACGAGAATTGAGAATAAAACTTTAAGGTCACGTTTAGACACATTTCGTTACAAAAGAGAGAAGAAAGATATGATATAGAAAGAAAAATAAATAAGAGCGATATATAGACAACGATACAAATCGATTTAATAAGATAGTGTCGCGTATGCGGATGCGCGACGCGCGCCTTGCATGTACTTTACATATCAACAGCTGAGATACCACGCATACGTTGTGTTATGAATAAAATATTTCACGTAATATCGAAAATATCGAATCACGGATATATATCTCATATTTTAGTTATCATAAACCAGTAATATCGGTATTACCAATTGAAGCGCCAACCAATGACAGTGTAAATATTGAATAAACAGAATATTTTATTGGCAAATTTTGTATTATTACCTGTATATTTCTTTTGAGATGATCTCTTTCTCTTTCTTTCACTCTCTCCTCTCTCTCTCTCTCTGTCTCTCACACTAAATCTCTCATATTCTTTATTTTTTAAGAAATTTCACTTCTGTCAAGTGTACGGTGCTACACGCGCAATTTTTTTTCCTTCTCAGTTTCCGATTCCAATTTAAAGTTTAACCAACAGCAGAACCAGTTAACCATTTTAGTGTTCCAAGCTACAAAGGTATAAAACAAATAAGATGATGCGACTTCTCTATATGCCTGCCACTAGTGATTTCTTCAGAGACTTTGATACGTAACACGTATTAATGTAAAAAACAATATTTATTACTATGAACCTAAATACTTTGCTTCGATTATCGATATCAACATTTATATACATATACCCTTAAAGGAGAATAAATAACGCAAAGAAATAAGCATTACAATGGCGAACTTTTGTCAACTGTATACAGAAGTAGGCGAAAGCTTTACTTTCTTAACGAGCGCAAAGAAAAAAAGTAAAAAATTCAATTCCTTATTAAGTGGAACATTTTCCTAATTAAATCTAAGCATATTTTCTATGGATCGATTAACGAAATTTTATCAAAATTCAGAATTATGAATCATTTGGCACAAAGGCAAATAGATCAATGGACGAGTAGATATTAGTAAAATTCCACCTTATCCTTTACAGATACTGTTAAAGTATCGTTCGTCCTATAAAAATATTCATGACCATCACAAAAAAGTATATATCAATAAATGTCAAAAAGAAAAGCAATTTCGTTCACACTACTGCGTCCATCGGCGACTGAACGCGTGAGAGCGGACCACAAGCGGGCAGTGGCCCGCATTAAACACGAAAAGAATGTAGGGACATGTCCGCGCGCACGTGCGCACGTGTCGTGCGCCGCCGCCTCACTCTGATTGCGTTCGCCGCACGAGAATCGCTTTAAAAAATTACATTATACGGGCGCTGTAGCAAACGCTGGGACCGTAATAATTGCAGTAGGCGCCTGTCTACGGTCATTTACGAAACTTGTGATTGAATGATGCAAACGTTCGTCGAACTAACATAGTTTATCTGAATCGATGTGCGGGCGGAATTATTGTTGGTTTATTGAACGCATATTTAATAACGTTATTGTTCAAGATATCTTCTATGTATGTTTTGATTAAGTGTTAACATTAGTAAAGAAAAAGGATATCGACATTGTTAACATATGTCAAATAAATCTAATAATAAACTCCTAATAATTAACACAATGTAGTATCCGAGTGGTGACAGTACATTACTAGTAATTAATACAATATAATTACAATATATTAGTAGTCATCAATAGATGGCTAGTAATATGGTGACATTCATGATACAATAAATTACTATATTAAATACAATTAAATATGACAAATTAATTACTATATTACAATAATTTATTAAAGAATATGAGTGCACGAAAAACATGTGAACATTGTAGGATATTCGTATATGCTCAATGCAGATTAATTAAATGACAGCATCCTCCCGTGTAGCGGTCAGAAGCACTTTCTGCTACTAAATAATGATTTAATAATTTTAAAAAATGCATCATCAAAAGGTATTCCCCTCGGAATTGTTACATATTTTGTAGTTTTCCTACAATCTTTGCATATGCTTCGAAGCAACTAAACTGATTTTTTTCATAATTTAAGATTCATTACTTTTGAAAATGAGGTCAGGTGGAAATATTTTTATTGTATATTTTTCAATGTATACACTGTGTTCAGTGTATACATTTAAAAAAATCTTAAAATATATAATGTGGTCTATATGTTATACACCACATTATATATTTTAAGATTTTTTGTTCGCGTAAAAAATTTCAGGTTTCCACTTCAGGCGATTTCTTAAAAAACGGCTGTGACAGACGGACACGTGAATGATCTTATAAAGATTTCGTTCCTTTTTTCTTTTGAAGTTCAGAACCCTAAAAGGAGATAAATTAATCAAAATCAGAAAAAATTAGTCAAAATTCTTGTTAATATAAATCTTATAAATATTAGTTAAAACGTTAATGATACGAGTACCGATGATAAGCCGATGATGATAAAAACGACACGCGAAACAAATTAACTAGAAAGATCTACAAATCAAGACTTGCGACGATGCACACGATGGCTGGGAATAAGTGTCGGACAAAGAAAGACGTTGTTCCTTGACTGAAAAATAATATTCATAATTATTTGTCATCTTTATCGTACACGCGATACTTGCACATTGTTCAGCGCCGCTCGGAAGAATAACCCGCGAACAGCTGCGAAGAATCGCCACTGCGAGTAAACCCCCGCACTCCGGGCTAGTATTGGATGCGTTAAAAAGAGTTACGTGTAATATATTTTTGCACTCAATTAGAAAAAAGGCGTTTCTACATTATATTCTATCAACGACAATTTATTTCTTTATAGTCAACGAAACGCATCTTTCTTTGTCCGACACACCTGAAATAGAACACGTAAAGTGCATTTCTATATTTATATTTTGTGAAAAATAAAGCCGTAAAAAAGCTGAAGCTTCGTGCAAAATATTTAAAAATATGAAAACGGATTAATGAAAAATTTCGATCTCGATTTTGTACACGACAAAAAATTGTTATAGCTATGGAAGACAATGAAATTCTACAAGATCTCCGAAAATGATAAAGCCATTCTCAACAAGTTTTTTTATTGTTTTTTATGTTCATTGATTGCATGTTTATTGATTCGGCATGTTCAAATAAAGTATAAATTTTCTTTAATTATATTCGCAAAATGTCATGTAATGGAGCTTTCAGGCAATTTTAGGCAGAAACTAAATTAAAGTTTTGTTTCACTGTAAATAAATTTCCCAAAATTATTTTAAGTGGAACTTTGCTGACAATTTCTTTAAAATTAATATTTTTTCCACAATTCCTGTAGTTCAATTTTAACTGAAAAACTCAACTTCAAAATTTAATCGCAAGGCAATATTCAGATAGAATACTTTTTAACAACAAATATGCACGTCATCAATTTTCTTGATTTTTCACATCGTAATTGTGTTACCAATTTAATTTTTCATTTTCTAAATAATGTATGGTGACAATTTTAGCTGCCCTCTTTCTCGTAAATAAATTGACCACTGTTTTTAATTTGATTTCTTATACTGATTATTAAACTATTTTCTACATAATGCACTTTAATTAGTTTAGCATATAAAATATTGAATATCATCACCAACTATTAGAAAAATAAAATGGTATATATCACTAAAACAATGGAACAATTGAATTGAATATATAGAATTAAAAACGCAATTCAATTAAACTAGATATATAAAATAATTAGTGCCCACATTGACCTTCAACAAAATAAAACAAATGTTATAACTAAAACAATTAAACAGAATATTTAAAGTACTTAGCGTCATCACTCGGCATCAGAAAAATAAAGCGATATTTGTCATTATAAAAACTGAATAATTGAAGAATTGAATTCAGTATATAAAATACTGAACGTTATCACAAACCATCAATAAAACAGATCAATATTTGTCACCAGAATGAATGAACAATTGCAAATAATGGGCGTCATCACTAATCATTAATAAAATAAAATGAAATATGTAACTAGAAAAGCTGAACTGAATATTACATTTTTCTCAACCAAATGAAACTACGTGATGTAGTATTATTTCTATTTTATTTAATTTTTTTACCACGACCTAGGTTTCGTTGTATGACAACATCTTCAGGTGAGCAATTTATAAAAATTTCAAAGAGATCTTTACAAATAATGAATATATTTAGCGTTAATTTTGTAGAAATTCATTATTCACAACTAGGTCGTGGAAAAAAATTTAAATAAAGTAGACATAATACTACATCACGTAGCTTCATTTAACTGAAGAAAATTTAATTATAATGAATTTCTACAAAATTAACCGCAGATATATTCAATATTTGAACTGAATATATAAAATTCTGAATATAATCACTAGACATCACTAAAATAAAACGATATTTATCACTAGAACAAATGAACAATTGAACTAGACATATAAAATACTGAAGGTCACTATTAACCATCAACAAAATAAAATTATATTTGTCACTAGAAAAATCGATCAACTGAACCGAATATATGAAATACTGAACGTTGTCACTAACCATCAGTAACTTAAACAAAGCCAAGTTTCAAAACACTGGAACAATTGAAACTTGGCACTCGCTCGGATCTCATTTCTTTTCTTTACTGAGTTTTCGGCAAAATTAGATATCTTGAGAACCTTTCTACAAACTCCCTTTAATATCCCACCTGAAGATGTAATACAACGAAACCTAGGTCGTGGTAAAGAAATTAAAGAAAGTAGAAATAATACTACATCACCTAGTTTCATTTAATTGTAGACAAAGATTAATATTTCATTCCTCGGAACTGCAAGTATCGCGTGTACGACGCACATTAATAACATTAATACAAATTCGCTTACGTTCATGTTTATGATAACCAATAGTAATTGACTACAGCTACTTAACTAATTTTATCATAAGAGCTTTCTATTCACCAAATCTTATATCAAAGTACCATAAGTTTCCTCTTGAAACATGAAATAGAATAAATGTGTTTTTGTTGAGAGCTAAGTACTTCGGATACTCTAGTGTACTCTGCTCAACTGTCCATCATAAGTGAGAACAAATGACTTATTGTTATAGTCTATTAAATAATAGAGGTAAGTAAGGATAGCATAAATCCCACAACCGTGCGTGATCGCACATTCTCAATCCTCCTTGAACAGCGTACAACAAATAACCCGGAATTTCCTTTTATCAGACATTCGATCGTTTGTTATAAATCTAATAAATGTGTTTTCGAAGCAAATGCCTGGTACATCGCAAGTGTCCCATATGTCCAACTTTGGTGAAACTTGCAAACTTACTTTCATCAAAGCGAGCGCGGGTTCGTATTTGTGCTCGGGCGTGGAGCGTGCCGCAGGCAGATCACGCTTGACGAGGCGGCGGACGTACTCGAGAACAAAAACTCACGGAACCACGCGAATGAATCGGGGAGGATCGTCGAAATTGCCACAAAATAGAATCAAATGGAACGGAATAAAAGAAAACAATTAAAACTACATTAAAGAGAATAAACGTCGACGCACTGTCGAGCAAAAAGCGGGCTCGCTCCTTCGTCCGTGGCGTGCGGTTAACGGCGCCGGGCGGGGCTCGCGTCTGACATATATCTACACAGATAGCTTTCCGGGCTCGGAGCTTACGTAAGCTCACCCTCGGTCCGCCACAATGATGTCGCGTGAATATGTTGTATCGGCCGCCCTTAATATAGCTGAAGGATCGTGCTGACGTTGATATATTATGTTATTTCACTTACGGCCGATTTGAACGTTTCTTTTTAAATATATCGCTTTAATATAATGTGGTTTGCGGAATGAGATATGGCTGAATTACAGCGTCGAGACAAAGATGAAAAAGTGTACGTCTCATTTCGTGCTACAGCTACGTGGGTGTTAAAGATGGATTGCTTCTTCCTGAAATACTAAAAGGCAACGTTTTCGACTTACGATTTGTTTAACAATTTTTTACTATTTCTAGGACTAAATCTCTAAATTCATTATATATATATATATATATATATATATATATATATATATATATATATATATATAAAGGCTAAATTTGCTCTTTTATTTTTTTTTGAACATAATGAATGCGGTAAAAGAGATTATAAACTGTCTTAATAATGGATGCGCCATAATAGCCAAAGAAAAAATGTTTTTTATTTGAATTCAAAATATATTGACGCTTTCTCGTATTATATAAAAACGAAACACTCTTTTTATAATAAATTCTTGCAATAACAAATGCCTTACATAAATTTGAATGTCTCTAGGCTTACATTAATCAAATTAGATTCATATAGAATATTTTTTCTTATATATACAAACATATAAGTGCCTGCAAAAGTTATCCTGCAAAAAAATTAATGAGGTGAATGGCCGTTCTAGCTGAAGTAATGTAGGTTATGACAATAGGTTTAAAATTTCTTATTAATATTTGTAAATAGTAATAAACTATAACCTGTATCAACTCACTGGTTTATCAGTTATAAAGTAATTATAATCGCGATGAGCTACAGTCCAATAAATCAAGGGCAGCAATTAAATTTCTTTAAAACATATTTATATTTTTTTAAATTTATTTTGAATAACTTTGCTGAATATTTACATAAATGTCTCATCAATAGCTCTTAGACGTAGAACTGAATAGAGAGAAAGCGCTGATCAAACGAATGCGGGATAAAACAATATGTTTGTTAAACATTTTCATAAAAGCAACGAATGATGCTAGCTTATTTATTTGCGTTTATTGCTTAAAACTTTTAGTAAAATAATTAACGCTATTTAATATTAGTTATATTAATTTTTAGCATAACAACAGCTAGGAATCCACCCCCTCCCTGTGAACCAAACATTTATCAGCTTTAGGTAAAAACAAATAAATATTTCGGGCACTGACTAAATATTTTATTTATGTTAATTCATGAATAATAAGTAATCACTTCAGGTTCGACACAGGCTTCTTTGAATTCATAAATATTTAATTTCATTTATCAGACGCTGGCGGCAGCACGCGTCGTGTCTGAGTGGGTGGGGGTTTGGTTTTTGTACAAGTTTGGCTAATATATACATTTACATGAAACTTGTTGGCGTTTAGAATTTTGATCACCACATTTATCAAGTATCAAGTCTTATAGAGAGTGTGATTTAGGTTATATTAAGTGATATATACACTCTTATCACCGTGCATTTGAAGCGTGAAGTATTATTCTAAAAATACATAGTTTGTTTTTCGTTTGAAATTCCTCTAAAAAAACGTAATATATATATATATATATATATATATATATATATATATATGTGTGTGTGCGTGTGTGTGTGTGTGTGTGTATATATATATATATATATACATATATATATATATATATATATATATATATATATATATAATTTTCATTTCATATTATTACGGTAGTATTATCGTACATATTTAATAAAGACGATACTATTTAATCACACATTTGATTTTGTGCATCAAATGAAGCATATTTGAAGCGTGTTTCTACAAAAGAATATTTGTTTTATTGAAATTGCAAATTTGACAATAATATTTTCAGAAACGGTTGAGAACCTTGATACATGTCAATTAAATCCGGCGCACTTCCTTAAAACATTAGATATTCTCTATGCACGCGACTCTATGGTAGAAGAGACGAAACGTCAATGATGGTTTTTGTTTCGTAAGTCATTTGATGCGAGTCATATAACAACTAAATATAGTAAGTAAAAATATTTGTGAAATAATAGCCTAAGTTTTGTGACTCTTTTCAGGTAATATTTCTAGTTACAAGGTTTATAAAATAATATAAACGTCTTGTGAATAGCGATTAAGAAAAACCTCCTTCTTTTTAAAGCAACACAATATAGTTTTATTTCTCCATTTCCGATATCATACAAGATGTTTATAATAAACATATTATATACACATCCTTAGAATTTTTTTCTCAGGTTGATCCACAGAATCTCCTGTATAAATACAGACAGGTTATTTGTTACAGCCGTATAATTGAATCAACGCACTCACAATTCTGTTTCGAGGTATCCGATATTATAAAAGGCGTTTATAATAAACATATTATATACACTTCCTTAGAATTTTCTACTCAGTTTGATGCACAGAATCTCCTGTATAAATACAGACAAGTTATTTGTTGTAGCTGTATAATTGAATCAATGAATTCACAATTCTGTTTCGAGGTGTCCGATATTATATAAGGTGTTTAAAATAAACACATTACACTTCCTTAGAATGTTCTTCTCAGTTTGATGCACAGAATATCCTATGTAAACACAGACAGGTTATCTGTTGCAGCTGTATAATTGAATCAATTCACAATTCTGTTTCGAGGTATCAAGGGGTATTTTCTTATTTCTGAGACGCAATTCAAAGGAATGTGTTGATTAGTTTTGCAAAACTATACCTAACATATAATAACTATTAAACTTGCAACCCTTTCGAATCTTAACATATCGATTTGTGACAGAATCGAATAACATTAGGAATTTGCTCTAATATCAAATTTAATGTTTTCCCACCACCGGTTTGCCATTTTACACTCTTGGTAGTGAGGTAATGGTTATCATGACAATAATCTTGCAGATGAGCGATCTGTCACAGGATATGTCGCCATTCCTTTGTAGCAGCAGTTCTCCGGATGCAAGAATCTTACGAGTTTGTACAATATTGGACCAACGCTATCTGACAATGTGTTCTTTAAGCATCGATGGATTAATACGGAACTCAGTCCGTGATACTTCAAGCATTCTTCTCCAGCATCACTTTTCCAGGACGTCTATCTTTTTTCTCTCGCTTTCATACAGTGTCCACGTCTCTACGGCGTAGAGCAAAATGGAACCGTTGATGCTCGGGTAATAGATAATAGATAAATGGGGAATACTAATGGTTAGAAAGTTCACAACTTCCTAATTTGCTATTGTCTTTGAAATGTCATAAAAATAGAAGTTAATTAACAATTAGTGTCTTAATAATTTTAAAATTGTCCCGAAAATAAGCAAGTTATGAGTTTTTTTCATTTAATGTTGGAAATAGAATAAAGATCTGTCCTTGTCTCATTCGCTCTCGTAGAATACAATGAATAACATTAAAAATAATGCCACCATTAAGTATAGGGTTCCTTGTCCTAAAGCTAAAGGTTTAAACTTAATGTTTAGACATGAATTCGGTTAATATGTAAGATTATTCAAAATATTTTTTATTAGTCATCAATTTGTACTTTAAAATTATGATTTATGAAATAAAAAAATAGCGTGAAATAAAAAAATGTATCATAGTAAGTGCAACGAAAACAAAAGCAAGTAATAAAAACACGAAAAGTTTATTAACAGAAAAACAAAATCCTTCCCAGCTTGCTTCTGTCTCTCGCTTCCACTGCGGCAGAATACGTTTTGTATAAAGAGCAATGAGATCGTAACGAAAAATGAAACAAATCACGCTTACTTTACGGATAGTCTGCTGCATGCGTTTCACTTTTCATTATGGTGACCTTTTCATTCATTATCATAGCAGAAATAGTTTAGACCTTATATGTAAAATACGAAATAACATGAAATTAATATTTTATATAGAGTTTAATTAAATTAATTATAAATAAATCTTTCCCAGTATTTATTACAGATACTCATAAAAAAAATCCTAATTCCTAAAGTTCAGAAAATCAATCAAGTACACGTCTCCTTTTATTTTATATTATTTTTAATAAAGAAAATAAATTCTTTATGTATCAACAATTCACATGAAACTCTTCAATTCCTAATTAACCTATTCTTGTCTGATAAATCTTCACGAGTATAATACTCTCTATGTATTACTATCTCTATTATAATACTCTCTATGTATTACGCAACTTATTAAAAGGCTTCTAAATTAGTCCTAATCACAGTCATAATTTTATACGATATTAGTACATATAGTACCCAGTTACGTTACTCGGTTACGTCAATTTGTATATAATAAATCAAAAAATACATTCAAGGATAAAAAAAAACAAATTAAAAGCAATATCATAAATAAATAAGAACACCACCGAAATATAAGTCAGGAACAAGACAGACGAGTTAATGCAAAAATTCGATACAACACGTTTTTAATAATAATACAATTAATACAAAATAATAAACATAAATACAATGTAAATGTCCTTATCATATAAATTTAAGATATCCTCAAAAGTGTAAAAATATAAACTATATTGCCAATACAATAATAATAAATATAATATCTAACAAATAACAACAATATTATGATAATATATAATTTAAAATTTACCAAATGTCTAATTTCCAAAAACAGCAATAATTCCAATGTAAAATATTTATTTATCAACTAATACTTGGTTTATTTTATAATGAACTTTTTCTATAAGTATATTCTTCACTCTACCCCCTTTCCAAAAGCATGTTATTACTTGACAATTTCCTGTAAAACTTAGCACGTAACATTATATTGACGAAAAAACATTTTGAAAACATAAGCTACTCTCCTTAAAATAAAATGGGAACTGGAAACGGATGTGGGATTGCGTCGATCACCGGCGCCGGAAGAGGACAAACGCCGGACGGTCGGTGTCACGTGCTAACTGCCGACGACCCTATATATATTAAGGAACAGGGATTGTAACTGTCCACAAGGTACGTTACTAGTCTGCTTTATTGCCCGGTATATTTGATGGCTGCCCGTTAAATATGTACATGATATGGATGCCGAATTAATTCGAAGATATGTTGAAAAATATAGATAAATATACTCTTGGATTTCTCCCTTCAAAATTTTACAGTCGATTTATTTAAACCTGTCAAAGAGCATACAAATATTGAGATTCACCATACAATATTCCTCATTCGTTACGACACATTAAATCTTATATAATATTGACTTATTTGTATGACAAATATTTAGAGTCGCCATACAATATTCCTCATTCGTTAAGACACATTAAATCTTAAATAATACTGACTCCATCGTAACCATCTTTAATTCACGTATTGGCATCACAGTTTCACAGTCGATTTATTGAAACCTACCAAAGAGCGTACAAATATTGAGATTAATCATACGATGTCCCTTATTCCTTAAGAAACTTTGATCCTTCTGTAATACTGATTCCATCATCACTAACTTTAATTCACTAATTGGTCTATCCGAAATGTGTTTGAAGTTCACAATAAAAAAAATTACCTCCGTTACCATTATTATTTCTTTTTTATTTTGTAACGACCATTGCTGGATTGACATCCAAACAACTTTTTATAATAAATTCAGGAATACTGCAATTGTTTTGTACAATTAACTGATTTTGAGGGCATTGCCTACATTCGATCTTTTTTTCTCAGTTTATTGATCCCAGTCACGACAAATCGTTGTTTAAAACACTGCTATTTGCACTTATGTTATGTCTGTTTTTCTTGTTATTTCTATTCTTTTTCTAGTACTATTCTGTAAATTCTAAACTTTCTAAACATTTATGTAGTGTATTGATTTATAAAGTTGCCATGTGTATTGTATACGAAATAAATTATGTTAGTTTCCGTTACAAATGTCTAATATATAAATCTAAATAATATATGTATATATATAAATATATATATATATATATATATATATATATATATATAATTTATATATATATATATATGTGTGTGTGTGTGTGTGTATATATATATATATGTATGTATACATATATATGAGGGGAGAGTACACGTCGTACGTTATTTCGAAACTTCATATTTTGCAAGCTTAGAAAATAAAAATGGGTAATGGAACGTCAATTTTATGGAAAAAGAACCTATTCAATGAAAAGCCGATGAGAGGCGAGAAGTCTAAAACGGTAGAAACTGTAAGGTTACGAAAGACGGACAGATAATTAAACAAGGAACCCTTTTTAACATTGTTATAATGTTAAAAAGAGTTCCTTGTTTAATTACGAACCCTCAAAAAGAACTTTAGAGAAACTTTCTTAGTTCTAGAGTCTAGAATATAATCAAGGCATCATCCACATATAAATCTATTATTTAAATTATATTTTTGGTGACACAGGCAGTGACTACCGATTATTTAATAACAAAAATGTCCCTCTTTGTTCAGATATCACGAACATTTCTCTTTTGATCTCTTCACAAAAACGGTTACAGCTCAGTTTTTTTATTGTAACACAGTTAACAAATGTTCAAACGTCAACTAATCTATTTGAAAATTAAAAAACAATTTCATTCAAATCGTTAATGATTCTCGAATCACGAATATACATGCGCACAGATAAATAGACAGAAAGACGATCTTTCCTAAATTAATTTAGAATTTCTTTATTTGAAAATACTTTGTAAATAAAATAACCTCTAATAACTTTTTGTTATAAAATACTAAGGGAAAATTCATTTACGTTTATCTTGTGGTTGTGTAACTTCCTGTTTAAAAAAAATGGACGCAAAAGCTAAAAAAAACTTGGCAAGCGACACGTGTTTCACTACACTGGTTCCAATAACGCTTCCAGATTTCCCATATAAATCGTCTTTTTTATATTCATACACGTTTACATCTCGATTCGGAGTGTAAAAAAATCGGAAACGAGGAGAAACATTGTATCGACACAACAATAAATACGTGAGGCAAACTCGTATGTTTGCTCGTGGAAGCGGGTCCCTGCGGCTCGACACTCCTATTTTATGTTACATTACGATCAGTATCACGATAGTATTTATTATTATTATAAGCAGATATATTCTTTTCTGACGATTTCTCTTGCCTCGGGCGTATTTTTCTCATACGTTTGTCAAAATAATGCACAAGAACGCCCCGAGCCATTTCGTAATTTGGGCGTCTTTTGTCAACGCGTATCTAACGATGTGTGTATTTACTTATGAAAGAAATATAATGAAACTGTATCTGTACATTGTATTATTACTGAATGTTCGTTGTTTAGAAATTTATTCAGATATTATATGAATAAAAAAATGTCCAACTGATTTTAATGAAATTCTCGCTAGTCATTATCTTAGCGTTTAAAGCTCCATCGTCAACTTGGAATTATTTATTTCTACGTAAATGTCAACGCCAGATGACGCTATCTGCGATCTGCAAAATCATAGACAATATCGATTATGTTATTGTAAACGGTTGCTGTCCTAATAACATTTGTGGATAGAATAATCTTGATACTTTGTAATTATTTAGTTAGTTAATGACTACAACTAGAAAATAAAAATGATAAACTGTCAGAGACAGAAAGTTTAGAAAAAAAATGATCATTTTTTCCTTTTTGCTAAGTCAAAAATGTTTAACGTAGTTTCGCGATTTCACTTCGGGCAGTTATATGGAGAATAATTACAAAACCTTTACGCACAATCTCGGACCGCCTTTTACGACAGTTAATTTAATTACTTTGACATAACCAATTCCGTAACATTACGGATCAATGTTCGGGATACTTCGGGAAGCAGATTTTGCAATAGTCATACTACTCAGTCCCTAATATCTGTTGCTAATTTTTTTTGTAGGCCCATAGAAAAAATAGGACATTATTTTTGTATATAAATTTAATTATGATAGACGGTTTGTCCTTAGGAAGTATAAAAATGGTTATAAGAGGTAACATAACCCTCTCTAACATCTCATTGTAAATCTGACTTTCATACTTTCTTTTCATAGAATCCAGGATATATTGCAATATTCTTAATTCTATTAAACTTGGATACCGTGGATTAACCAACTATAGAAATAAACGTCTTCGTCTTGACGTATCATAGTATACTGTAGTTCTTTTATTAACCAATGTATCTTCGGCATTCATAAAAAAAGAAAGAATATTATTCGTACAGACGACATCAAAATAAAACTAAAACTCACATAACATAAATTATTATTTTCACAAGCGGATTTTATTTGCAAAATATCGCCATCATAGTATAACGTATTTCGATAGTACTGCACGTCATTTAGTTTGCCAACCGCAAAATAAGACCCAACTCATAGACCTAACTATACTACGAATGAAATAACACAAGGTAAATTCATAATGAAACTAATAAACATTGGTGACAATAAATAACACTTAAACAAATAGTAAATACTTTATAATCACAATGATCAAAATCGTATTCACTCGCAATGCGCATGGTGCGTGCAAATATGATAAATAAAAAAAAGAAATATCGCAAGCCAAAAATAAAATGACGCAACCCAACCTACCACCGCGAGGTCCAACTCGCGAATAACGTTATGCTATTACGAATACTTGGATTCCAATAAATAGATTCATAAATGTATGTGAACGAATCGAATTGTGAATTTGGAGTAATCGATTCTAAATAAGAACTCGTTTATTCGAATCATCTCTATTCGAATAAACTGTTTAGAGACATTTACATCGAATTAGAATCGCGATTCCGTGAACTTGTCAGATTGTGTTCATCGCCCGAACGAGCCAGCGAGCCAAGTAAATCGATACCTAGAGCCGTGACTCCGATTCGAAATCACGAATCGCTGCTTTACATCGAAGTGGAAATCTGCGTCAACTTTTGTATGTGACTATGATTTTGAACATATATTGCAGACATTTATATTTACTTTTATCGATTCTATAGATATTGAATATATTTGGCGTTAATTTTGTAGAAATTAATTTTTCACAACTAAATGAAACTACGTGATGTAGTATTATTTCTACTTTATTTAAATTCTTAACCACAACCAAGGTTTCGTTGTATAACAACACCTTCAATGATTCTATCGATGTTTAGCGATCTTTTGATAAAAATTGTATTGTTCATATAACAGATTTCCAATGTTAATAACAGCTAATTCATATACGCAATAGGGCATTTATTTAATTAATGTCATATATGTAATTAATGTTAAATTTAATGACAAATAACAAACAAAATTAACGTATTTTTCTTCAAATATTTGATTACAGTTTTAAAGAAAACTATAAAAAGGTCAATTTATCAATTATTATAAGCGACAATTAAATATTTTAATTTTAAGGTTCTTATATTTTAAAGAAATAATAGTTAATAACACGTAAACACGATTAATTAATTCAGCAAAACAATAAATAACTTACAATACGTAAAATAAAGGGCCGCTCATCTCGACCAGACCATTACTTTGAATCGACAATCTCTCCATAAAAAGACTCTTCTATTCAAGTCAAATTTCTCTAGAGATAAACCGAATAAAAATTGAACTCATCCGGTTGGATTATATTTGACTTCTTTATTTACCACGTGACACGGCGACCGATACTACTTGACTCGCTGCTTTATTCGTTTGTGTCAATTTAAAGTCATGCAGTGCGATTGATACTAGAATCAAAAAATCGATTCGCGACTCAATTTGATTCTGTAAAGTTTTCAGGATCGCACATCGCTACTCGCGAATGGGACATGCGCTAAGTTGCGCTCTGCGGTGGCAAGTGACGTTCGTATAACGAATATGGAGAATACAAAACGAATTTCTTTATTTGATTTGTTTGTATTTTTCATTCAGTGTGTCGCGAAACGATAAACGCAAAAAGTAGACTATTTTTTTATATTTTTGTGAAAAAATCAGTTCACAGTTTACATTATCCTTATCCTTTATCTATATGCAGTCATTTTACTTCAAATTGTTTCATCCCGGTCACACATCTAAGGAGATACATCACAAAAGAAATAAAAAAATGGGAGATATGTATAACCTTGTTCGAACCATTAGATGCCCTTGCCCATATATATATATATATATATATATATATATATGTGTGTGTGTGTGTGTGTGTGTGTGTGTATATATATATATACACACGTGCAATTAAAGCCGAATGATGCCGGTAACCGCTTTAACTTTGTTAATGAAGTGCTCAATCGCTTTAACGTTTTCAACGTAATATTTAGTGACGAGGCCAACTTTCATCTTAACGGCCACGTTAACAAACAAAACCTTCGATTCTGGTCCGAGACTAATCCCCGACTACTTCATGAACGTCTACTTCACAGCCCTAAGCTTGTCATTTGGGCTGCAATATCGGCAAACGGTATTATCGGGCCATACTTTTTCGAGGACGAAAGAGGTCGCGCGGTGACGGTATGAGCCCACAATTATTGCGATATGATAAGAGAGTTCTTGATTCCGGCCTTGCAAGAACATCAATGGAAATAGCCGTTTTGAATGAAATTTTCCCTTTTTGAATGAAATTTTCATTTCACAAAAGGGGAATATTGAATGGCCCCCACTCCGTGTGTTTATCTTTTATGGGGCTACCTTAAATCTGTAGCGGTACGACAACAGTCCAACAACTTTACAACAACTCTGGAGAAACATTATCCGGGAAATTAACAATACTCCGAGGACAACGTTTCGCCGGTTGTTCCAGAATGTGCGACTTCGTTTTCAAGAATATGAAGAAGCTGAGGGGCATCATTTAAACAACATTATTTTTAAGTCATGAAAATTCCATTACTTCTATTTTGTAAAAATACAAATAAAAATGTTGTACGAATTTTAGTTGTTTTTAAATTTCACTTTGAAACCCCCAACACCCTTTTGGCCCACAAGTATACTTTTATACAGGTATAACCTCATAGAATGATATCAGTTTAATTTATTGCCCTGACTAGAATACATGTACATTGTATAACTTTCGAAAATATAATAAAAACTATTAACGCAAAACTTGGGAAAACCCACTCAAACCTCACTTCCGCTATAGTATTGTATAATATTTAAATACTGTTGAAAGTTTCCAAGAGTCAATCTTTACAAATTGCCCATTTGAAGATGATCTCATACAACGAAACCTAGGTCGTGGCCAATAATTTAAATAAAGTAGATATAATACTACGTCACGTAGATTCATTTAGTTGCGAATAAAAATTAAGTGATAATTGATAAATTATCTGCCCCTTTATTTACCTACATAAATGAAAATTAACGAAGAGGGGGCCAATTGTAGTTGTATGAAAAACGATTGGTTCCTCTAATTTGCGGGGATGGACCCTTAGCTTAACATTGCGTAACTTAAAGCACAAACACTTATTTCGGGAAACTTTATTAAAAAAAACGATAATTTTCAATGATATAGATAACATTCAATTCATCGATCACATAGAAATGAGTTTGTCTTTACTTTCTGGATAAAGACAAGATAATGTTACTTTTGAGAGAGAAAAAAATTACACTTTAAAAGAAAAAAAATCTACAATTAAAATTTTAGAAGCCATTGATTGGTTCTATTTTAAAAACTTTTCTGCTTATGAATACAATTAACTTAAATTTATAAATGAAATTTATCCGTGTAATTTTATCTGTATATTTTTATCCGCAACTTCTCTCGTGTACATTTTTAAGATTCCGTAACACAAAATGAAAGATAGAATCTTATAAAAAAAAACTCCACTCACTTGTTTGTCTGTCCGTCTATCACAGCCTTTTTCTCTGAAATCGCTTGACTTAACAATTTTCCGTAATAATAAGATATTAATTCACACATATTTCAATAGCTGATGCTCAAAAATATTTATGGGAAAATTTTTAGTAAACCAATTGAACCCTGAAAAAAATTCATAATTCCATTTATAATGTGGAGTTTCGTTAGAAAGAGCTTGATAAAAGAATATCCCTTTATATATTTTTAATAGTATATCTTTAAAAATATACTGAAAAATATCCAAAAAAATATTCGCCCACCCTTATTTCAAGAACTACTAACCCTGAACTCTTAAAAAAATATGTTTCTTGAAACTTACACAAAGGTTGTAAGCCACTCTAACGATGTACTTAAAAGTCATAGTTTTTGAGGTATCCACGATAATATATACTTATCTTCTACTTAATTAGCATTATTAAATGTTTATAGTGATGACTTATGATATATAAAGTAATTACGCTTCAAACAATGCAGGTGTGCGGAACCGTCGATGCGCGAGCCAGGCTCGGTCGGGATAAAAATTATTTACGTCATACATTAAACTTAAAAGTCGATTATACGATTATTATTATTATTACGATTTATATCCGTAGGTTTTTTAATACGCGCACTCGATTCTTTCTGCGCGAGCGCTACAATTGAATGCCAAACCCGTTAGGACAAATTTGATCTGAAAATGCGTAAATGTTTATCTAAATTTTAAACTTATTTTCAGTGAAATCTCGTTTAATTCGGTTTAGTAGTTCATGTGTAACGCTTAACAAACAGTAACACATAACATCCTATTCAAACGGGTTGAGTAATCAATAATACCAAATAAGCTGTTTCGGTTTTCACTCAACTCCAGTCACACCTCATATCAATATTTATACTTTATCTTGGTACTGTCCCTTTTCCCTATACATATCGATATCCGAATCATTTGATAATTCCGTTGATATTAATTAGGTTCATCTTTATTATGTAGTTACATTTTTTAATTGTATGTTGCAATGAACTGTACATATTTAATATCTCGCTGACAATCAATTGCAATCATTCACAGTACTAAGTTCTGAATTTCTGGTCTGGTTATATTATTATATATAACTGTAATTTTGTAACGAATAGTATTAACGGCAGTTATATTATTAATGGTATAAGTCTAGAATAGCAAATCGTACAATGGCAGTCCATTGCAGTCATTAACAACACCAAGTTCTCAATTTTTGAAGTTTTGGTTGGCCAGAAGAAATCATGTAACAAGTGAGTTCATTGATAATGTAGGAATAAACAGAACTCTTGTAGGATAATACTTTATCCACCTGTCTGTATATACGTCTATCAAAACACCTTTTCTCACAAATAGCCGGAGATCAAAATAATATCAAATATTAAACATCAAAATAATATCAAATACTAAAGATCAAAATAATATCAAACAATGAAGATCAAAATAATATAAAATACTAAAGATCAAAAAATATCAAATATTAAACATCAAATTAACAACAAATACTAAACATCAAAATAATATCAAATATTAAACATAAAAATAATATGAAATACTAAAGATCAAAATAATATAAAATACTAAAGATCAAAATAATATCAAATTATGAAGATCAAAATAATATCAAATAATGAAGATAAAAATAATATCAAATACTAAAAATGAAAATAATATAAAATACTAAACATCAAAATAATATCAAATATTAAACATCAAAATAATAACAAATACTAAAGATCAAAATAATATCAAATTATGAAGATCAAAATAATATCAAATACTAAAGATCAAAATAATATCAAATAAAGAAGATCAAAATAATATCAAATACTAAAGATCAAAATAATATAAAATACTAAACATCAAAATAATATCAAATATTAAACATCAAAATAATAACAAATACTAAAGATCAAAATAATATCAAATCATGAGGATCAAAATAATATCAAATAATGAATATCAAAATAATATCAAATATTAAACATCAAAATAATATCAAATAATGAAGATCAAAATAATATCAAATATTTAACATCAAAATAATATCAAATACTAAACATCAAAATAATATTAAATATTAAACATCAAAATAATATGAAATACTGAAGATCAAAATAATATAAAATACTAAACATCAAAATAATATCAAGTACTAAAGATCAAAAAATATCAAATATTAAACATCAAAATAACATCAAATACTAAACATAAAAATAATATCAAATATTAAACATAAAAATAATATCAAATACTAAAGATCAAAATAATATCAAATATTAAACATCAAAGTAATATCAAATGCTAAACATCAAAATATTATCAAATATTAAACATGAAAATAATATCAAATACTAATGATCAAAATAATATCAAATATTAAACATCAAAATAATATCAAATACTAAAGATCAAAGTAATATCAAATACTAAAGATCAAAATAATATCAAATATTAAACATCAAAATAATATCAAATACTAAAGATCAAAGTAATATCAAATACTAAAGATCAAAATAATATCAAATATTAAACATCAAAATAATATCAAATATTAAACATCAAAATAATATCAAATACTAAAGATCAAAATAATATCAAATAATGAAGATCAAAATAATATCAAATATTAAACATCAAAATAATATCAAATAATGAAGATCAAAATAATATCAAATATTAAACATCAAAATAATATCAAATACTAAACATCAATATAATATTAAATATTAAACATCAAAATAATATGAAATACTAAAGATCAAAATAATATAAAATACTAAACATCAAAATAATATCAAGTACTAAAGATCAAAAAATATCAAATATTAAAGATCAAAATAATATCAAATATTAAACATCAAAGTAATATCAAATACTAAACATCAAAATATTATCAAATATTAAACATGAAAATAATATCAAATACTAAAGATCAAAATAATATCAAATATTAAACATGAAAATAATATCAAATACTAAAGATCAAAATAATATCAAATATTAAACATCAAAATAATATCAAATACTAAAGATCAAAGTAATATCAAATACTAAAGATCAAAATAATATCAAATATTAAACATCAAAATAATATCAAATACTAAAGACCAAAGTAATATCAAATACTAAAGATCAAGATAATATCAAATATTAAACATCAAAATAATATCAAATATTAAACATCAAAATAATATCAAATACTAAAGATCAAAATAATATCAAATAATGAAGATCAAAATAATATCAAATATTAAACATCAAAATAATATCAAATAATGAAGATCAAAATAATATCAAATATTAAACATCAAAATAATATCAAATACTAAACATCAATATAATATTAAATATTAAACATCAAAATAATATGAAATACTAAAGATCAAAATGACATCAAATACTAAACATAAAAATAATATCAAATATTAAACATAAAAATAATATCAAATACTAAAGATCAAAATAATATCAAATATTAAACATCAAAGTAATATCAAATACTAAACATCAAAATATTATCAAATATTAAACATGAAAATAATATCAAATACTAAAGATCAAAATAATATCAAATATTAAACATGAAAATAATATCAAATACTAAAGATCAAAATAATATCAAATATTAAACATCAAAATAATATCAAATACTAAAGATCAAAGTAATATCAAATACTAAAGATCAAAATAATATCAAATATTAAACATCAAAATAATATCAAATACTAAAGACCAAAGTAATATCAAATACTAAAGATCAAGATAATATCAAATATTAAACATCAAAATAATATCAAATATTAAACATCAAAATAATATCAAATACTAAAAATCAAAATAATATCAAATACTAAAATCAAGCTTCTAACTCAATGCAATAAAAAATACCATCTTTTAGAATGTGGCTGAGAATCTTGAAATTGGGTTCAAAAAAATATCTTATAGCACGTGTGAGATAAACTAGATTTTTAAATTTATAAATTTTTGTTTATTTTATTGTATATTTGGGAAATACCCACTTACTATGCTTTACAATAGAATTACATAAAAGCACGGAACCCTCATGACGCAAATTTCACTTAGGTTTGACAGTCTTTTTTTACGTTCCTACACGTCTACGTTACGACTCAAAATTTGAGAAAATATTAAAATTTGGTAATATTTACTTTAGTAGCTGACAAATAATTACCTAACAAACATTTTCACATATTAACGAAGAACAAAAAAATTTAGTACTTAACACATATACCTACTATGGATAAAATATACACTGTATGCCCATATTCTTTTCCAAAACATTGAAATGATCTTGACTAAACATCTGCATAAAAAGCAACTGACAGTTAATTTTAAACAGGTTTCCCCTAGACCTAAGAAACCTGTTTTTTTTCAGTATGCAATTTCGTAATGATCTAATTGAAATACCTTGAAATATACAGTCCTTCATATGGATAACAACGTATCCGTCAATTTTCTTCAAACCCTTTGATATCTTTCTATCATTTTGGATTGAAGATTATTGTTGTATGACTCGCAGTTCTAAATAGTATTTCATTAAATATTTTTTGCCACAATAAATACTTAATATGTGACAGCGTTATTCATTTGCAAAGCAATTAAATTTAATTTACTCCATCTTCGGCCATTCCGACAAACAATGGCCACCGCAATCAATGTTGTATTTGCTAACAAACGACCGACATTCCCAACTCATTAATTTTTCAATATTTCACGAGTCGTATTAAAAAGACATTTCGTAAGGGACTTACGAAATTTAAATTCTAAAGAAAAATAATCAGTTATAATCGTTTACGTTAAAGTTAATTAAGTCAACTTTGTAATATAATTTTAATTCAAATAATAATAATGATTGTAGGAAGGCAATGACCAAAAATAAAGTATTTAAGAATCTTTATATTGATAGACCCTTCGTTTAACTTAAATTATCCAGTCAATATGAGATATGGGGTCAACTGCTAACCGTATCGTGGTTGATTGTAGGCAATATTTGTATTTAGTTACGTTGTAACCTATTTCTTAATTTCATATAACTTATTCATAACTGAACATATTTTCATTGTGACTCTTATTCATAATTGGGCATGTTTTTGTTTAATCATCATAAGTATTTTATTTACAATTGCTTATTCGTTATGAGTATCTTATTCGTAATTGGGCATATTTTTGCTTAATCATAATGTGCTCATTTAATTTTGCTTATTCATTATGTGTATCTTATTTATAATTAGACATATTTATGTTTAATTATTATGAGTATCGTATTCACAATTGGGCATATTTTTATTTAATCATTATAACTATCTTATTCATAATTGGGCATATTTTTGTTTAATCATTATGAGTATCTTATTCACAAATAGGCATATTTTTGCTCATACGTTATGAGCATCTTATTGGTAATTTTATATATTTTTGGTAATACATTATGTGTATCTTATTCATAATTAGTTGTATTTTTGGTTATTCATTATGCATATCTTATTCATAATTCGGCACATTTTTGCTTATTCGTAATTAGATATTCGTAATTTTTTCTCTCATGTAATATATTGAATACTGTCGACTTACAAATATCCTTCAAGATTCACTACTCATTTCGATTACTTAGCGCCGCTCCAAAAACTTTCCACAATCATTGTTCAAACAATATAATAGGAACGTATGTATATCTAAAGCAACCCTCAAACTCAGCTGCGCAATTCGATGGGAACTAACACAATTTTGATTCACATAACGTACGGAGAACCCTCCCTAAGTCATCGCGAGAAGGCAAGATTAATACCTGGTTATCGTGAGAAAATATTACCTCCGCAGTGCAATAATAATGGAGCGCGACAATAAATACCGCCGCACCGGTCCTACGATCTAATTCATAACGTAACGGAAAGACGAAAAAATATTTAAATAATTCCTTTATGCGCACTCCCTCTTTGTGATTCGGTAACCCCCGTTCCAGAAAGTGCAAGGGGAGGGGATCGTTGCTGGTATAAATATCGGCGCAAGAGATTTCTATCACTAATAGATACTCTAATCGTTGTGATAGTTACGTTAACTACTGACATACGGGGTTCTTTACCCCGCCTTGGGGCTTCTTAGAGAAGCGAGGCTGACCGTATTTCAAGAGCTAATTCCATAAATAAATTTTGATATACTACAGTAATAAATTATCCAGATACACTTCAAGATCTATGGACTTAAAGGGATCCATTCGTTTATAAAAATGTGATAAACCTAAACAGGTAAGTCAGCGTTATGTTATTTTACTTTGTTATTTAACTCTATGTTACAATCGTTACCTTCTATTCTATATTAACTATTTATTTATATTATACCAAAATTATGTTCTAATCTTTAACTTTTAAAGGCATAAAACTTTTAAAAATTAGACATTAACCATTCAAACCCAATTTAACTCGCATGAAATTTTTGCGTACTTTTTTTAACGACAAAAGCCATTGGTTTACGGTTTTCTGATTATCAAGGCGCTGGTATTTTCTTTTCCAATTTTCCATTTTTAATGTGCTATTACTATACAATATATAAAGTGTACTTTAGCTTTGTGATATTACATTTAAATAATTACACGTCAAGCGTATGTGTGCTTTATTATCAACCAGCGCACACGCCTCGTGTTTTGACAATTGAGAATAAAAGTAATTATAATTAGGATAATTTTGCAAATAATCAACTTTTACATTACCATTTAAAAAAAAAGAGATCTTCTATAAAATAATACCATTTTTAAATTCTATTTATTATAATCTAAGTTTGCCTTTGAAAAATGAACAGCATACCTGTGTACGTATCATAATACTTGACCGATTTTAATAACTCTTTTTCCATCGATTTTTTAACTATCAGTATAGAAGTCTATTGACATTCAAGATGATTTGTTACAACATGTTTTAATTTTTATAAATAATTTTATCCAAAAAAATATCTTTCTTCACGTTGTTCTCGATCTGAATTTTATACGGATTTCTTTGTCCCTTCCATCTGCCCCCGCTGTTTTTAACTTTTAATAATAATAAGAAATAGAATAATAAGGCAAAGAGCGTACTACACCTATTGAATCCTAATCTACACTATATTGAATATCTCATAAAAATCTGTATACTAAGTTTTACATGATGTGCATACAAAGAAGCAAACAAATACGCGAAAAAATGAGGAACAGTCGATTTAGTCCCTTCCGTCTTTAGTTTATTCGTCCCCAAATCAATTTTTATAAATATCTGTTACATACGTACTTTTCTATCATCACTATTTTATTGAATGTATAAATTACTTTTAACTATATAAAGCATATTATGTTAGGAATATAATATTAGAGAAATGCCTAGTCGAACTTGAATTGTAGACAAAACGACAATATTGTAATAAAATCAGTTTCTGCGTAGGTTTGTCTTTCAGTCCAAAGATTAAAGGCACCTAATTACTTATCACTTAATGCAACATAGGTTTGTAACTTTAATATTGTACTAATTTTGCCCCGCAGTTCTACCCGCGTAGAATTATCTATTATATTAATTATACTAACGCACCACCCCCTTCCGCTTCCGCCCCATTCGCCAACGACATCGGTTGATGGCTCCGGAAATGTATCAGTAGAAATACTCAGGATAATCGATCAATAAACAAGTAAACAAGTATCTCTCTCCACCTTGCATCTTTTAAACAATATTCACCGAAATCTGTTAAGTTTTTATCATTGCTCTGCCCTTATCAATTGTAATGTATATCCAACAATATTTACAAAATATGTCTTTTGCACCATAATAAGAATTTTTGAAAACCAACGCACGGTTTCAATTCGCGTGAACAAATAGAGAAACGAAAATCTTTCCCACTTCCTCAATATTCTTCCCACATAAATCGTAGCACAGTCAACAACATCAAAAAATCGATTAAACGAAGAAAAATCTATTTTTTCCGCTTTGTATATTAATATATATATATATATATATATATATATATATATATATATATATATATATATATATATATATATATATATATATATATATATATATATATATTCGAGACATCTTAGTCGAGAATATAGATTCTATGAAATCCAACTATCTACATAGATTCAATTTGTCATCACTAACTATACGTTTATACAAAATCATATTTTCACATTTTTACTGTCCCTCTAACCTCTCTTTAATCAACTTCAAAACCCTATTAATTATTATAAAAACGTATACCGAAATTATTTGTACGTCAGGTTTATAACAATAACACCTCTTTTTATTACTCCCATAAATCGAATGTGCCGATACAATAAAGATATTGTTTCTGAACATCCTTCTTTGGTTATTTTTCCAAACCATTCACATTTAAAAAGGAAGTACAAAATATATAATTTGTAAATTAAAACCCAGATTAAATAGTATTCATTATAATTTCATTATGTATAAAATTAGATAAATTCTAAGTTCAATATGATATCACAAATTGATTAATATATTATGTAATAAATCCACTAACCCAAATAACCCTTAAAAATATATATCTAAATATTCTAACCATTTTGTGCACATTTAATTAGACTTATAATCTAATTTTATACTGTGGTCTTTATATTATATACCTACGTGACTGTAACTTATTTTGTGAATTACTGAATAAATAAATATATTTTATTGACAAATATTTACTTAACTATATTTATAAAAAATATCCTCTTTCTTTGTTCCAGTAAACTCCACAATACTTTTATCAATAAACATGATTTGACATTTACAAAATGAACTGGAACAGCAAAAACCAAGTAATAAAAAACTGACGACAGTAACGCTTCAAGAAAGTAATGACCGTAAGATGTCATCGACGTACAAGAGACACATCAACGCCAAGTGTACGACGAACTATTCGCTGCATCGAGGTATCCACTCCGTTACGAAACCCAACCCGACCTTACATTTCGCCAATTTTATTTCAAGGACATAACTATCTATGCCCGTCACATAAAATAGCCGATGGACTTAAGCTTCGTTGCGATTTTGTAAGTCAGCAGTTTCGTGAACGTCGAGGACACGCCCCTTTTAAAGGCGAGCATTCTCCGTGCCTTAGCTTGTTTTTATGTTTAAAAATGTTAAAATCTGTTTCGCTGATACTTTTGCTAGATACAAAATGTAAATTGCGAGGGCGCCGAAATTCAAAATATGCCCGGCAACTTGGCGCCCACTCGTTTTTCATTAAAATGCAAAATCGGCAAACCTAGAGGAAGCGCCAGACATACGTTTCGCATAACTTTTAACTGTTAATGGCGCTTTGTTAAGTTTTAATTCCGTTATTGCGACTGTTTCTGTTGGCTCGCATCTACGTTGTTGTTTAATTCATTACGTGTTACCTAGCTCATTACGTATGCCATAGTGATTTTGGAAACCCTTAATGAAAAACTTCTAATGAACGTTTCCGCCTTTCTGTTTGTTGTTTCTTATATGGTTTCGTTAACTTGTTCTAACATTATCGTTAATGTTATTTGTTAATGTTATTCGGTTAGTTACGTACCGCAGTGGTGATAAATTTGTTATGCCGTTCCGTGTTTTGCGTTAAGATCAGCTGTGACCAAACTTTGTTGACCGCCTTTTCTCGTTACGTTGCTTGTTGTTAAATGTTGTTATTGTTTCCTTTAATTATTATCAATTTCATTGAGGCTGTATTTGTTAAGTTTTCAGCGATGTTTAAGTTTAAATATAAATACTCATGATATCAAACATTATTAAAGTTAATTTTGTTTGTTTGTAATTTCCTAAACACCGCCAATAAGACTGTTAATAATATTGTTAAACTGACAAAAATTTAGCTCCTGTTATGTTTTGTTGTAAACTTTATTTGTTGACTATTGCCTCTCTTTACCAGTAATGTTTACTTAGATTTTTATATGCATTAAATATAAGATAAAAACCGTTTTAGTTATATAATCCATTGAAATTATGTTTACGTTTCCAATCGTATTTTATTTCCTGTTCAAGTAAATGTTATGTTTGTATTACTTTGAATTATTAAATTATTGACTTGCTTCACCAGTAAACTACTATTGTGATCAAATTAGTTTGATAACTATAACTGTAAACTACACAATAATTCGCTGCGATTCCATTTTTCACTTTCATTTGACTAATGACGAAAAAATTGATCTTTTGGATTGTATAGCAATATTTTAACTACAGTGGTATTAACTTGAAATCTCTACTGTCTAAATTTTCTCTTAAAACAAATCGAGTCACCGACCTGATCAAAATAAATGGTATTTATTGACAACAATTAGATTGCTGTCTTCTTATCTGATATTTTAAAATCATGTTATCCTTCTCGAACGCTTCACGATAACATTGCAAATATTCTAGCTACTCATTGTTACACTAGCAAAATGAAGCTGTTATTGTTACTGTTATGTTCTTGATTGTTGCTAGTTGTTATTTCAGTTATTTCTTGTGTTATTTGAAAAACGGGAGCAGCACTGTGTTAACACTTACTTTGTCAAAGTACTAATTTCGTTTAACATTGTACTCCTCTCGTGAATTGGTTTATTCCCACTGAAAAACTTGAACGCCATATTTTTCAAGTTAAGTTTATTAGTTACATTTTATTCTCGGAAAAGTTGTCTCATGAAAAAAGGCTTTCAAGTTTTCTCGTTTCCATTATATCTTGTTAAAGTTTTTGTTATCTATTTGTGTTCTGTGTCGTTGGCTATTTGTAAATGTTAAGTTTTTGTTAAGTTTGTGATGTGAAGAACGTTTTTGTTAATTTCATTAAGTTTTAATTCTGTTCGTTAATCACTTTGTACAATACTTGTATCAGTTTGTGTCTTTATAAGTATTCGTTTTAAAAATGACATGTTTTCGCGTTTTTGAATTTACTTCTTAACTTACATGGTTTATATGATTAGATTTAGTTAATTTTGCATTATCATTGTAATGTGTTAACTCCATCGCTTGATTTAAATTAACAAAAACTAAAAAAAAGATCAATATTAAAATATTTATATATAATTTAATATATAATAGTTAAGGAAGTCGCATATAAGACAGAGTGTACGTGTGATGTTTGAATATCTCTTTTAAATGACAATAAATTATTTTCGAAGTCCTAATTTGTGTTTAAAATTCCATTTCTTCCGCGACGCTCCGACCTCACGTAGCGCTAGACGGCGCGCTGTCTCGCAACGTGCGGCGCGCGCGGGCGCCGCACGAACCAAACGTTTAGCAAAGTTTGAACATAAAAACGATCTGTTACAAAAGAAAATAACTTTCGGCATCATGCAAAGCATCTAAACGAACTAAGAGCGAGTTGGCAAAGTGAAAAAGTTCTGATACTAACATAATGACATTCGCATACAGCCAATTACTGTTCCAACTTTGCTGATTTACTTTAATCTCGTGAAAGTAGTTCGGGAGTGGTCGCACTTTTTTGACGGTACTTATGTAATATGCGAGTATTTTTTTTCTTTTCCTATTATCTATTTTTATAGAAGACTTTTTAAATAGGACATCTTTTTTCCTAAGTATGATGTTGCTAAGAAATGCTATTCATGTCGTAATGCCGTTTACTCATATCTATTATTAAACGGCGATACCGAAATTATACGTTCCTCTCATTCTTTCGCTTCAATTTTTCTTATAGTTCATATAAACGTTTGAAGTGAAACTTCTACATCGACGTTGGTTGAAACGCTAAAAAACTTGAAGAGTGAATTCGAGTGTTAAACAAACAAAATCATGAATTATATTCAAATAGCCAGTAAATATTATACCCGTTAATTATATTTATATGAGATATAACATTAGTATGAAAAAAATAAATATAAAAGCAGTTTAAAAAAATCACAAAATATTTATACTTACGATAAGTTTGCACTCGACAACTCATAAGCACTCGACTGAAGTGGTACTAAAGTAAATAGTAAAAAAAATAGTATAAAGAATATAGTATAAAGAATACTAAAGTAAATAGTATAAAGAATAAAAAAAAATTACGTACATCGCATAAGCGCTCAATTGAAGTGAAATTTCTATAATAAACTAAGTCAGCGGTGCAATTTATTCATTGTTTTTATTGTAACCCATAAAGTAAATTAGTTTTGTAAATTTTATAAAATAATTATTAAATATAAACAAGATTATTAAATACCCGGCTATTTGAAATTATGCTTCTTTAGGCGCGTTACGAAAAATTTATGAGGGTGAAATTTTAAAAATACAGGATGAAGTTGGCACTATCCAAAAAAAATTGACATGCTCAAAAAATTTACAATTAATGAAATTGCTCACTAAACATATATTTACAGTTTATTTGACAGATAAGTAGTCCACCATTTTTATTTTTCTGCCGGCTTTCTACTATAAGCCAATCATCCGCCTAACAGTTTCGAATTCGGCATGTATTTATTTGCGTTATAAATTATAAATTATTAAATAATTAAGATCTATCAATTAAAATAAATTTTCAGCATATTAATTTTTTTTACATTATTGATTAAATTTTATTTAGATTGTTTTAGTAAATTTAAAAAATAGTTATGTACACGTGTTTTTATTAAATTGAATGCTGAGTATTCATTTTAAAATAATTAAATTTAATTTTAAAATAATATAAATGTTTTACTGCTTTTTATGAGAAAATAATAATGTTGAAGCGCGATAATTTGGAAACGGTCTGGCAGATCATTGCAACGGAAAGCCAGTAGAAAAATAAAATCGTGGACAACTCATCTGCCAAATAAACTATAAATCTTAATTTTCAATATAATGTTAACTCACAAAATCTAATATATGAGACCTGGAATGCTATTAACATTGAAAATTATCATATGATTACTGATCAAATTATATGTTTAGATTACGATATTTTATGCTTGAGAATTGGACCGATCTGCTAAAAGACAGCACACACACACACACACACACCCCCGCCCCAAATTTTGAGGCAAATTTCAATCATAGAACGTAAATACCATTATTATAAGAAAGATGTATTTTGGTTTAAATTTTATAGCAGTATATTGTGAGGATTTTTAACCACAAATCTGTTGTGACTTCCTGTTTTATTTCTTTTAAATTTATTTTTACGCAATCGTGTTTTTTTACTTTTTTGCTTATTTTTTTTATATTCAAAAGGGGTTATATAACCTTCATTATCAATCCATCCGTCCGTCACAGCCATTTTTTTCAAAAACTGCTAGGCATAGAGCCATGAAATTTGACTTAGCATAAAACATATTAACCCGCCCATAACTCAGTAGTAAAACTCAAAAATATTAATTTTTGACAGGAAAAATTAAGTACCACGAATTTTTTTTTGTCAGACAGCGCTGGAAAGAGCCACTTATAAGGGTCCCAATTTTTTTTTCATTATTTTAGGTATCATATCTTATGACGTGTACTGAAAAACATACAAAAGAATATGTTTACCCCACTCTTCCTCATTTCCCAAACTTCTTTGTCAGCACTGCAGCCTGTTGCAGGCCAAAGCTTTCCCAATCTGCTTCGTCTAGGTAATAGGACTTGACGCAAGGTTTCTCCACCTGTTGACTCCCAAAATTTTTAAGTCCTTCTCCACACTGTCCAACCACCTTGTAGGTGGTCCTCCTCTTCTCCTTGTAGCTTCAATCTTCATGAACGTCAGTTTTCACACTTATATTACGTGCGCAGGTTCCAAGTTTCTATTCTCAAATCCTTTTTCGTTCCAATTCGTCTTCGTAAGTTCTATCCGGATTTTGCTCCTTAAGTTTTCTGAACAATAGGTTTTTACAGGGTGGGGTTGTTAACCCCACGCCCATACCCCCAGGAATTGGGTCCATTTTAGTCGCTTTTTATGACACGCATAGGTTATGTTGGGACATCACACGGAGCAAATCAAACATTTAAGTAAATTTGACCATGTTTTTAATTACAGGACGCAACTTAACTATTTAGGACTGCTGGAATACTCTCTGTACTCCCCTTAATATATCTATTGAACTGTTCTCGTAATCCGTATTACCTGAGATCTTATATTCTTGGCCTTAGATCGCATGGTCTCGGACTTGGACTGCTCTTAAAATAGCTCCTTCTACGAGTATTCAGACACCGTTTATGAAAAAACAAACAGCACTTTTGCTATTTCCGTTCGAACAGTTTTTTTTCTGTTGCCACAATGTAAGGTTACATCTTGACTTTTCAGCTATTATCCCAATAATTTATTCGTTCTTTCATTTTATCCCCTTTTCCCATTCACAAAAGTCTTCGTAAGTCGTCGTGAAAAAGTGATTTAACCACTTTTCTAGTAATATATATTATCTTTGTTACGTTAGGATTTCATATACAAAAGGCCCAACGGAAACTGTTGTTTTGGCAAAGCAATCTATCTATCCGTTCGTATGTCAGAGGTCTCTAACTTCTGAACAGAACAAGTCTAAAATAATAAACCGGATCAAGCTTTTCAAAACAGCTCCCCAACGTATGCTTTTCTTCTAACTTCTCCATCATTCATCGTCACGGTTTGGATAAGGTTCACAAAATATTCATAAACTATATATCCATAAATCATATTCTCGAATCAATCTATTTATTCAGGCTGTATCTATAACATTTTTAAGTCAGGAATAATACAAACGAAAAATACACATATTTGTGACAAGTGTACGTGTTTCTCCATAATGTTTGTGCGGAATCCTCGTAATGTGAATCTAAGTCCATGTATTCATAATCCATAATATATCTAAAGTCAACTTAACGGACCTTCCCAATATTTTTTGTAATCGCACTATTCTAATTACTTTTTCGTTGAAAAAGAAATTACTTTTATAACTTCCTTCGTAACTCGAATGTGAACCCTCGTAATGTGAATCTAAGTCCACGTATTCATAATCCATAATATATCTAAAGTCAACTTAACGTACCTTCCCAATATTTTTTGTAATCGCACTATTCTAATTACTTTTTCGTTGAAAAAGAAATTACTTTTATAACTTCCTTCGTAACTCGAATGTGAACCCTCGTAATGTGAATCTAAGTCCACGTAT
This sequence comes from Druceiella hillmani, assembly GCA_039881145.1. NCBI lineage: Eukaryota > Metazoa > Arthropoda > Insecta > Lepidoptera > Hepialidae > Druceiella > Druceiella hillmani. The sequence continues at coordinate 1,005,346 of JAYKKI010000098.1, read as the reverse complement.
TCATAATCCATAATATATCTAAAGTTAACTTAACGTACCTTCCCAATATTTTTTGTAATCGCACTATTCTAATTACTTTTTCGTTGAAAAAGAAATTACCTTTATAACTTCTTTCGTAACTCCCAATTGCTCCCTTCTTGGTTTATCCTACTAAATCCTCTCCCTTTCCTTTACTCTTCACGATATATTTGTACTAATTACTTACCTTTTTTTAGCATGCCGTTTTATTTCTGTTTTTTTTGCAATTGTTTGTACAATATGTCGCTGTCTCCTACAATATATTATGTTTTTCTGGGTTGACTGGAATTGTTTGCTCCTGTAGCAGTATCTTCCAGTCAAGCCCGCTTTGTGTATTTTATTTATTTATTTATACACACATTTATCGCACACATTACAGGTAACTTATTCTTAACAATTAAAACTACGTTTTAAAGAAGTTTAATCTATTAGATAAAAACTGAATATAAAAGTACACAATAACTACAAAAGATAACAACGACACATTTCGGCAAATTTATTTTTACTCAATATAAACAAATGACACTCGGATGCGACTGCGATCAGGTGGTCGAGCAGTTGAAAAGAGCAGGAAATAGGAGACTTTCGGTATAGATATTAGATTCTGGAGGACGATATAGCAAAAAGATGTTGATTGCGATTTTTCCCAAGAATAGCTAAAATAGATAAATTTCATAAGCGCAAAATATCTTCAGAAACACAACGAATGGAAACCTAGCATACCCTAAAGGAAATTGAAAGGGGAAGTAACCATAAAATATACAGATTATATACCGATATCGGAGGAACGTCTTTTGCTAATATTAAGTCATCAAGTGTGGGTTTCAAATATTGAAACTTGATTTAATCGGCTTTGCGCTAATCAAGTGTACAATAGGCCACTCAGTAAATTGCAGTAAAGATAATTAAATATATTTATTTAAAAATTAAATAATGAAAACATTTTACAACCTCAGTTATTTTCGCGTAATAAATATATATATATATATATATATATATATATATATATACATATACATATATATATATATATATATATATATATATATATACATATACATATATATATATATATATATATATATATATATATATATATATATATATATATGTGTGATAAGCCAAGAACGAGGAATCTACTGTACCAATGCTAAATATCAACGCAGTTATTAGTACCTAATTTCAGTGATAACATTTCTAAAGATTAAAATTATTAAATATATTAGGCGTTATTTTGGTACAAATTTATTATTCGCACAATTAAATGAAACTACGAAATGTAGTATTATTTCTATTTTATTTAAATTCTTTACCACGGTCTAGGTTTCGTTGCATGGCAACATATCCAGGTGGGCAATTAACAAAGGTTCTTTCTCTGCTAATTGCCCACCTGAAGATATGTAGAAGAAAAATCTTTGCTAATTGCCCACCCGAAGATATCTTAATACAAAGAAACCTAGGTCGCGGTAAAGAATTTAAATAAAGTAGAAATAATACAATATCACGTAGTTTCATTTAATTTCGATTAAAATTATTTTAAAAAATCTGAACCGGAGACTTCCCTAGACAGGGCATTCCATTAAAATTCACTAAAATACTAGAAAGATCTTGTAATTCGCTTCAACTTCATGCGATTATCAAAACTTTGAAGGTGAGCACTTAAAATAGATGATTAAACACACACACATATATATATGTATATATATATATATATATATATATATATATATATATATATATATATATATATATATATTATATGTGAACAGAAATGGCATTACCTTTTATGATAAAACACAACGTATATATAGTCCATACATCAAGTAATATACCTTTACTTTCTGCTGCTGCTTCTACTTCATCATTCTGTCACAAGCCTTTTTTAGGCTGGCATAGACAAAGTGTAGTTGTTTGTCTTTCTCCAGATGTTTTTCAGTAATTTATCGGAGTGCCAAGACTTAGTCTGTATGATCCATTATTGTTGTCTGAAAGGTAAATATGTCACAAGTGTATGTTTGAAAAGCTACTTGTCAGCTTTTGCGTCCTTTCAATCAACTTCATGTCAATAAATATAAGGTTTCATCCCCCGTACAATGTTTTAGTACAAAGTCTTGGTATCCAACTAAAATGAATTACATGACTATCGCTAAAGTACAGTAATCAAATACTGTGCCTTAGCATTAGCCGTCTTACTTTACTATTACGCTTTTAACACTATACAGAAAAGTGGCTTTCCTCGTGTATTTCTTAGCATTTTTTTAGTAATTTAAATAATAACATTTATACTTTAATATTTCTGTTATACTATTAAACATTTTTGTTTATTTAAAAATTGAAAAAAAAATTGAGTAAATTAAAGTTTTACTATCAAGCTGATAGCACTTTTATATTTAAAGCCTTTTTCTGGTCTTTCGTATCTATTTTTAATGTATTTTTTGTAAACGTTAAACTGTCTTCTGATTATGTTCAAAAAATGTTTGTAAATTAATGAAAATTATTAACTTACTTTACTTTTCTCCTAGAACCCACGCTAAAACGGAAAATAAAATATTAATTTAAAAAATGGTAAAATGTGAGTCAAAATACGCAAAAATAATATTACAGAAAGCACGTACTCACACCCACACACAAAACCATGATGCACGCCTGCACGCTACACACACGCCACGCTGCACATACGAACCCACGACAAAAAAACGACAAACCCACGAGCGCACAGATGCACGCATATAGGTATACGTATGCATTTACGCGCACGTGCGCTCACGCTTAATTGAACAATGAATGACTCGCAAATAACAATGACTAATAAAAAATTTAAAAAATTTTAATGACCTAACGGGTTACTAAATTTTTTAAAATTTAATTAATTTAATAATTTATTTCAATATATTATATATTTTTACTATAAACACTTTCTCGTACATATCGACAGTTTTCACTAATAACAAACAAAATACCCGTCAGTATGATAAAAAACATTAAATGCGAGGCCTATGTGGACGAAAATGGAAAGTAAAGAGAAGATCAATACACTTTGGATATAACATTTTCCCGTAACATTCATGCTCAACTTTTCCCTTTCTTCCAGATACAAACTAAAACCATTCGGTTTGCTAGCTACATAATGCGTTTTCCGTAAGTTGTATGGATACACTTTGTTAGACGCCGCCGAGAAATAAAAATATAATAATACCCAATTCCCCATAAAAGGGAGTAATGATAAATAGGCTCACCCGAATCACATAATATCGTCCATCCGTCAAAGTCGAAAATGAAAAACAACGGAAAGGTAGATAATAAAAACAATAATGACGCCGTCCGCCCGTTAAACGCGAACGCTAGCTGGGCGGGCGGGCGTCCTCCAGCGCGGCAGCCAGCGGAGCCGATATAGTTTTGTCAACACAACATATTGGAAAATATTTCTGCAGCGGAAAAATCTCGAGTAATTTATTTTATGTCGCCGTGTTATCTTTAGAGAGTTCCGCTCCCGCCATATTTCTCGGCATTATCTGGGCGCGCACGTGACGCGCGTATCGCAGCGCCGCGCCCGAACCTTTTAAAACACGTATTGATATGAGCTTTATTGCCTCGTTAATCAACTCCCCGCGAGGCGGCGCACTTGTATCTGATTAACGGCTTCAATATTCCATGCGATTTTGGGAATATTTTTGCTAGTTCGCCTTAGTCGATTTGGTCTTCGCCTAAATATAAATTTGAATAAGCTTCAAGTAGAAAGCTGTATCGGACTTAGATTGAGCAGAGAGAAGCTTGTACCGGTATTTGAAAATAAAAATAATTTTGGAGTTTACTCCTTAAGAATCGATTTTTATATATAGTGCCCGGCGTGAAGGTGTAAAATCAAAAGTTCAGAGCGTACGAAATTCAGAGCGTGAAAAAAAGTGTAGCCGCTAGGAGGCTACCTACCAACATTTCTGCATATCTTTAGAGTGAATGCTATCTCATGAGGACATATTGATATCTATATGTTTATTTGGCATTTTCGTATGGCGTAATGGCAATGACGGAGTGTGACACGCATATTGAAATTTTCTTATGGCGTAATCGCAATGACGGAGTGTGACACACACAGTTTATTATCGTTCCCTTATACCAAGATGTAATCATTAAATTTCATTATGTGTGAATATTTGGTATCTTCTATGCTACAAAATTAAAAAGTCTCTTTTAATTTCAATTTCTTAGTCTGGCGTTACTAAATGTTTTTAATTTTGTTGTATAAATTTGATGTTGTTCATTTGTATTTTATTAGAAAATAATTATATTGTCAGCGTTTCTTTATAAAATAATTTCGCATTTACATCTAATGGTATTTATATTTATGTATTACCTATTTTATAAAGTATTCCAAGACATTCGTATTTAAGGAGCAAACTCCAGTCACGCGTCAGAGCTGACACGCACAATTTTTTGTCGATAAGAAATCAATTCAGAATAAATATTATTTATTATGTGACAATCCTAAAATAATTAATTCCGTGCATGGTGTGGAGTATCATTTGAAATAATTTTAGCTATTTTACTTATATGGAAAATAGACAAAAAGAATGTCCCACCCCCATCATTTCGCGAAGTAATAAAAATAAAATTATGAAAAAACATGATTTCGAAAAGCCTATGTAAAGGTTGTAGGAAACATAAAATTATGACTCTATATTAATGTCCTTTTGCTTCATTATATTAGGTATTATTAAATATGTACTGCACTAGCAAGTTCATATTAAAAAACCCGATGGTCTAGGACAAAGAATTTCACTTAAAACGAGGTACGGAATCTTCGATGTGCAAAGCATACTCCTACTTATCGGGTTTATTAGTTACCACAATCTTATATGGCATATATTTATGTGTATATATATATATATATGTATATATTTATATACATATATATATATATATACACACATATATATATATATATATATATATATATATATATATATTTATATTTATATATATATATATATATATATATATATGTATACACCATAGAATAGAGAAAAGTTTCAAAATACGGTGCGTACCCCACGAATTGTCAACATATCACCTTCAGTGCAGAGTTGATACTTATCAACACTTATTGACATTGAAACGTAACTTCTGTTCTGTCTGAATCAGTTAGTAATTGGCGAAGAGAAATGAGTTACATACGTTAACCATACACGCAAACGTCAATGGCTGTATGTCGGAGAAAGAGTTTAGTATCCAAATCTGAAATAAGTGCCAAAAAGGTGATGCTCAGCTACTGGTGGAATGTCAAGGGCGATATTTATTGGGAGTTGCTTCCAAAGGAATCAGATATTTACTGTGAACAATTGGAACGATTAGCTAACAAATTGAGTAGTCAACAGGGTCGGGTTTATTTTCTACATGATAATGCTAGACCACATATTGCAACTTGTACTTGTGATAAATTAGAGTAGCTCGGCTGGGTTCTACTCACTCATCCACCGCGTTCGCCGGAATTATACTCTCCGACTACCATTATTCAGGGCTCTAAGTAACTATTCTACATGGAAAGAAATTCGACGTTAAAGAAGATCTTCAAAACGACCTCGCGCAGTTTTGTGAATCAAAGTCACCGAAATTTCACAAAAAAGGCATATCGTCACTGCTAACTAGATGAAGACAAGTAGTAGATAATAATGGCGCATACTTAAATTAAATTTGGTATAACATATAAATTTTCTAATAAAAATTGTTGACAGCAACTCGAGGTTAAGAACTTATTAGCCAACGTAATTATAAAAATCTTATTGTCAAACTTGTTTATGATCATAGAGATACTTAACAACTATATGTTGTACAACAAATTGACGTGGAAACACAGAAAAAGAGGTAGAATTTTTAAAAAATGTGGAAACGTGTTCAGCATTAATAAAAGGAATGCCTCGATCAATATTTAACAGAAATAGCTACACGTTACACATTCCGTCCACCTCGATCAATATTTAACAGAAATAGCTACACGTTACACATTCCGCCATAACGCGTTTATCGACATCTCCATCGAAAGCAACATTACGCTTCGTACACTTATTGAAACAGCGGGGAACAACGCTCACTGAAGAAAAATGGATTTCTCTTTACGAAAAACAATTTGCAGCCTCTTACAAAAGTAAATTGAATCTACGCTCAAAAACAATCTACTTGCAAAATAACCTGAAAGAACGACCGAAGATATTTTTAGATATACATTATTTAAATTATATTTAATAAATCGTGAAATAATAAGTCGTGAAATTATATTGAATACATTACGTATTAAAATAACTTCACGACCGTCCATTTCTTTTCATAATAAGCATAACTTAGTTGCATCGAATTGGACTACACTTCAAACGGAACTAGATCGATTTTTAAAGTTTTTAAATCTTAATTTCGTTTAGAAAATTTCAGTTAGTACCATGCCGCAAGAGAAATTTAAAAAATAACTAAAATAACGCTAGTCAAGGAAAATAAAAAAAAGCCAGTCGAAAACTTAAATTCCAAATAATTATTGCACTTAATTTATTTCTTTTAGACTCATTGTTGAACTGATACTTTAATTTGCAAAAAACATTTCGCCACAAAGTTATTTTTGCGAAATAAAACAATGTTATGTATTCGAATTCCAGTGGAAACCTAATTGATTTTTGTTAATAAAAGTTTAACTTTAAAAACATATATATATATATATATATATATATATATATATATATATATATATATATATATATATATATATATATATATATATATATACAATAAAAGTTAACTTAAAAAACAGCGCCATCTTCTAACAGAAACTTGATAAGCAGTTGATTTTAATGCACGTTATCTTGATATCTAGTTTAGATAAAGTACCCACCTATTCCAAACGAGAAAAAGTGAATATTGATCAATTAATTGACGAGATTTTGGTTAATTAATGCCCTAAAATATATAATGAAATTTACCATTTCTCAAAGAAATATTTATCAAAATAAATTATCTACGGAGATATAGTGAAACCCCCACGAAATTCGAAAGTCTCCGCAATGGGTGTATTCCCACGAATTGCAGAATTTAACTATAGATGTTTCTTGTTGAATTAGGCAACTAATTTGTATTTTGGATGCTACTTTTGGTATATCTTATTTCCTATTGAATAAAGAAATATTTGTTAAAATAAATATCAGTATTTATATATTTTAACAGATATTTCTTTAGTTGATATATATATATATATATATATATATATATAAATATATATATATATATATATATACATATATATCAAATAAAGGAGTATCTGTTAAAAGTAGCCTATATTCAAAATATAAATTTCTAGTAGTTTAATTATATAAAAAAAAACTTTAACCTTTATATCAATATATTTTTATTTATACAGAAATAAAATAAAACATAACTAAAAAAATCGTGTGACATATATAAGAGTATAGAATAATATAACAATTGAATATGAAAAAATAATTGATTTATTCTCAGTATTTTTGGTAAATAGTTAATTTTTTTTTACCTTGTATATCTTCCTCGATAACCAGTTTTCGTTGTGCTCGTTTTCTTTAGAAGTAGAAGGTGAAACAATATTTATTTTTTTTTTAAATATTTTTTCCAAATGTATTTGACATGGAGAAATCAGTGTAATATTTTTATATTCACAATTTATTAACTTTTATTTCATGTTCAGGACTGAATAGGTTATGGGACTGAAAAGAAACCTGTCGAGCGCGAGTAGAACTCGCACTATAATGATTCCATAATTTTTGAAAAATGTTTTTGCTTTCTATCAACATTAAAATGTGTCTAAATATTCTATAACTATGGCTGAAAATTACGGAACTACTAATTGGAGTAAATTTATACTTATTTGCCAATCGTTTATTGTATTGTAGACTTCATTACCAATATTTAGCTAGTTTGAAACTTACAAACTAGTATAGTTAATGCTAGTTTAAAAGGTAACTGTGTTCGTAATGTTAGTTAGAGATGAACCACCCTCTGGATGAAGTCTAAAGAATGCAAGGATCTCTTAAAGCAACAGACTCTGCTAACCACAACTTATTAAAAGATGGTTCGTGGATATGGTTAGTTAATATAAGTTAATCCAAATTACGAACGAATTAAATTCATGAACTATTAAATAGCGTAAAGAGAAATTTCTAGAATCTGAATAAACCCCACGGAACTTTTAATTTAACGTTGGTAATCATAAAGTCATACAAGCAACATCTTCCAGTCAATTACACTGGTTAAATATGAAAATGTAATGTGGAAGACTGCAAAAGACATTAATAACCTAATATATTGCAATATTTGTAAATTAAAATATTAGATAATAAAAACAAAAATAATATATCTTAAAATTAAATAAGTCGGAACACAGCTATTTATAAAAAATAAACGTTTGAATACCATACTGACATGACATGGTTGAGAACAAGGAAAAGGGAAGAAAATGGAATTAAGAAAGGATAGGACTAAGGGGTTAGGAGAAAAATAACTTTTCAGGCGGCCCTTGAAAACACTAATAAAATTTACTAGTTTTGCAACATGAACAGAGAAAGACTTTCATAAAAGGGATATATTTGGGAAAAACGAGACTGGGGTGGTTTTCAGAGCGTAGCCCTATATCGTGTGTAGATAAGTAACTCAATCTGATTCTGAGAAATGTAAGATTGTTCAAATTATTGTAATGTACTGCAAGAATATATATGCTTGCGCCAATTACGGATTTCCACCCATTTAATTGTGCTCCGAATTGAGAAACATGTTCATATTTTTTTCAACAAAAACATGGCAGATTAACAAATTTTGAAGGCAGTCTAACTATTTAAGGCAATTCTCAATACTATTAAGCGACCATTACACCATCATTAAAATTCTGGTTCCTTAAGTCTCCAAAGTATTGAAATATTAATTACATACTAGCTTTTCCCCACGACTTCGTTCGCGTGAATAGATGTGCGAAATAAATCGTTAGATATAGTTTGCTTTCTTTGTCTTTTTTCTGCTTCTTTTTTATTTTCTTTTTATAAATTTAGATATACTTTTAAGCTTTCTTTGTCTATTTTCTGCTTCTTAGATATACTTTTAAGCTTTCTTTGTCTTTTTAGATATACTTTTAAGCTTTGTTAGATATACTTTTAAGCTTTCTTTGTCTTTTTTCTGCTTCTTTTTTATTTTCTAGATATACTTTTAAGCTTTCTTTGTCTTTTTTCTCCTTCTTTTTTATTTTCTTTTTATAAATACTCTTATATCCTTTTTGTTGTATCACTAATTTTTTAATGATTTTTTTATTAATTTATAGAAGCTTCTCTACACATTTTATTTACATTTCCCTTATATTTTGAAAGTAAAAAATACCATTTTTCTCAATTTCTTGACTATTCGATATACGAATTAATCGTTAGAAAGTGTACTTACCTCAAACCGATTTCAACCACACTGAAATTTTGTTTCTGGAATTTAATTATTGTGAGATTAAATGGTACTTTTGCCGGGAATGGAAATTGTTTGGAAGCGAATAGTACATCGGCCGGAATCATCATGATTTGACAAGACCCATCGATTCGCCAACGCGTGGCGCCCATCCGACAATGGCGGTAGCTTAAATCGAACAGTGCCCATATCACAAGTGGATCGAATATGCAGATGGAACGGGGGAAGGGTAGGCAGACAGGGGCTTCCTTTTCAGATAACGTAACTGGAAGATTAAAAACACAATAGAGAGCTATTTTTAGACACACCATATATGAAATTACACCACAAATAGTTATTTCTTGAGACACTTGATCTTCCCAACTAAATTCAAAATTATTATTTTACATTTTATATTTTCGTTTAAGTTTTCTCTAAAAATTACTATACAAACTTCAATCTACTGTGCAGCATAATCTATGAATATTTTTTTAAATATAAATATTTTTCCCCAACTTATATCAATGCGACCGCTTTTACAGCTACGTTATTATGTATAAAACCTGTCAAGCATGAATAGAACTCGAACTACTAGGGTTCTATACCCATTTAGTCATCTATAAACATTTAATGATATATAGTATTTACATTAAACTGTTTAAAAAATTTAAATTCTTCATAATGAGGAAAAACCAATTGATGGTATAATGGTTCCATTTTTTCCATTTTGATAGATGGAACCTTAAAAACGGAATAAAATTCGCCCTATATTAGAATTCAGGATATCTCCTATCCACGAGTGTGACTATTTTTAAAATCCGTTATGTAGTTTTCGCAATTTCTTCCTACTAACAAACTCTCACACTTTATTTCTTTTATATATTAATGTAGATGAGTCGTTGAGATATTTTCTCAGTTTTTTAACCTTTTATTCCTTCTTCACAACATTAACTTGGAGTAGATATCTTATTCCGAATTTCATGTAAGTAAAACCGTGAGAGACACAGCTAGTACGTAGATATATGTATATATATATGTATATATATATATATATATATATATTTATATATATATATATATATATATATATATATATATATATATATGTATATATATATATATATATACATATATATATATATATATATATATATATATATATATATATATATACATATATAGACTTCTTAGAACAATAAATATTCAATTATTCAATATTACCTAATATAAGTAAATAGAGGGACATATACATTATCGCGAATATCTCAAAAACTGTGACATCATCGTCATATTTCCCCTAGAACCTTTCCATAGGCTTCAAAGAACCCTGTTTTTTTTCAGTTCAGTAGTTTTGGATATTCATGTGTATTCCTCTATATTTCGTAGTATGTCTCCAAAGATATATACCTAAAATTATGAAGAACAATACTTTTGATACTTTTGGAACTAACTGATGCAAACGATTTCTCACACTATATATGTATGGAATTTTAAACAAAAAATTTCTAATATTATTTTTCCCCTAAATAATCTTCATTTAAATATTTTTAGTGTTATTAATTGGCTGGGGTTTCAATATTATATGCAGATAAGTATGTTTAATTACTATGCTAAATTTCAGTTCCCTACGTATAATAAAAAATGGCTGTGACATCAGCAGAGACATTCATTTTAGTTCTCTCATAATGATTCCGTTTTTCCTTTTGAGATACGCAATCCTAATAAAATAATCAAGTTAAAAAGTGCATCTAGACGTAAACTCAAATTAGATCTGCAATCAAAATCATAAACGTTATATTTTAATAACACCAAGGTAATAAGCACGTACTCATCAAAATCATAAACGTAATATTTTAATAACATCAAAGTAATAAACGTGTATGAAAATCATAAACGTAATATTTTACTAACACCAACGTAATAAGCAACGTACTATTTTAATAACACCAATGTAATAAGCATGTATCAGAATCATAAACGTAATGTTTTAATAACACCAAGGTAATAAGCATGTATCAAAATCATAAACGTATTATTTTAATAACACCAATGTAATAAGTACGTATCAAAACCATGAACGTAATGTTTTAATAACACCAAGATAATAAGCATGTATCAAAATCGTAAACGTAATATTTTAATAACACCAATGTAATAAGTACGTATCAAAATCATGAACGTAATGTTTTAATAACACCAAGGTAATAAGCACGTATCAAAATCATAAACGTAATATTTTAATAACACTAAGGTGGTAAGCATGTATCAAAATTATAAACGTAATATTTTAATAACACTAAGGTGGTAAGCATGTATCAAAATCATAAACGTAATATTTTAATAACACCAAGGTAATAAGCACGTATCAAAATCATAAACGTAATATTTTAATAACACTAAGGTGGTAAGCATGTATCAAAATCATAAATATTTTAATAACACCTATGTAATAAGCACGTATCAAAATCATGAACGTAATATTTTAATAACACCAAGGTAATAAGCATGTATCAAAATCATAAACGTAATATTTTAATAACACCAAGGTAATATACATGTATCAAAATCATAGTTAACACTCAAAAATACTTATATGTCTATCAAAGCCGTTCTTCTCTGAAATATATTAACTTAGAAAATTTAAATTTGACATAGCATTAAAGCATGTTAACCCGCATTTATCTCTATAGTTAACAATTAAAATATTTATGTCTGTGAAAGCCGTTCTTCCCAGAACTGGCTTAACTTAGCAAATTAAAATTTGGCATAGCATTAAAGCCTGTTAACCCGCACTTATCGCTATAGTTAACACTCAAAAATAGTTATACGTCTGTCAAATCCGTTCCTCTCAGAAATGGCATAACTTAGAAAATTTAAATTTGGCATAGCATTAAATCATGTTAAACCGCACTTATCGCTATAGTTAATACTCAAAAATATTTATATGTCTGTGAAAGCCGTTCTTCCCGGAAATGGCTTAACTTAGAAAATTTATATTTGGCATAGCATTAAATCATGTTAAACCGCACTTATCGCTATAGTTAACACTCAAAAATATTTATATGTCTGTGGAAGCCGTTCTTCTCAGAAATGGCTTAACTTAGAAAATTGAAATTTATCATAGCATTAAAACATGTTAACCCGCACTTATCGCTATAGTTAACACTCAAAAATAGTTATACGTCTGTCAAATCCGTTATTCTCAGAAATGGCTTAACTTAGAAAATTTAAATTTGGCATAGCATTAAATCATGTTAAACCGCACTTATCGCTATAGTTAATACTCAAAAATATTTATATGTCTGTGAAAGCCGTTCTTCCCGGAAATGGCTTAACTTAGAAAATTTATATTTGGCATAGCATTAAATCATGTTAAACCGCACTTATCGCTATAGTTAACACTCAAAAATATTTATATGTCTGTGGAAGCCGTTCCTCTCAGAAATGGCTTAACTTAGAAAAATTGAAATTTGGAATTGCATTAAAGCATGTTAACCCCTACTGTTAACCCGCACCTATCGCTGTAGTTAACACTCAAAAATATTTATATGTCTGTGAAAGCCGTTCTTCTCAGAAATGGCTTAACTTAGAAAATTTAAATTTGGCATAGCATTAAATCATGTTAAACCGCACGTATCGCTATAGTTAACACTCAAAAATATTTAAATGTCTGTAAAAACCGTTTTTCTCAGAAATAGCTTGACTTAGAAACTTGGAATTTAGCATAGCATTAAAGCATGTTAACCCGCACTTATCGCTATAGTTAACACTCAAAAACGTTTATATGAAAATTTTAGGGGCTGAGTGAGAAGTTCGTTGGTAAATTAAATAGGTACTCGAAAAACAAAATTATTTTTGTGGGGTAAATATGAAAGACAATATAAATATATGGGCCTGAAAAAAAATTCCTTAACTTTAGTTGGAATATCTTCAGAGATGTGTTCAAAAATGTGGAAAAAATGAGTTAACCCCTTTTTTCGAAACTCTTGAACATAAGTTATAAAAAAATAGTTTTTCGAAGGCTGTGCAAAATTTGTATGAAAAATATAGTGATGATACTAAATTTGAGATATTCACTATATTTTAGGATAATAGTAAGTATTATTGTAGGGAGTTTATATTAGTAATGATTATGATAAATTTAAAAAAATTACTTCAAACGACGTGCGATACCCTCGACGCGCGAGTCAAACCGCACTTAGCCAGTTTTCTTAACGTATCATAAAAACATAACAAAAGCATGGTCAAAATTAAAATATACTTGTTACTTATATATTTACTGAAAAATTGATTATTACAAAAGAAGTAAAGTATATAGACTGGAACATTCAAGATGATCCGTCAACAAATAAGCTGAGCTTCCTCTCAATCTTGCACTGTTTAAGCATAGTTGCTCGACTTCTGTCACAAGCCTTCTGCGTCTCTATTTATGGTACCATAAATTTTATATAATATTATATAGCGTATAATTTTTCCCAAAATATGGGAATACTAACTCAAAACTAATTTTTGAAATCAAACAGGCGATTCCATAGACAAAAAGTTTTCGATTTTATCACTATTTTGTCGTAATAAATTGTATCGTAAGTAATAAATAGTCTATAATCTACTCAAAATATAGGCTTTTTGGCTCAAATTTGAAAAAGTTTTGAAATTAACATGTCGTTCCCAAGATTAGCGTGAACTGTGAATCACAGCGTGATGACATATAGGCTATAAACCAAAGCTTTTTAAATGTTGTGTAATCGTAATTTGTATATTAATAAATAAATGAACAACGTTTCAGATTCCCCTGAAACTTATTAAATTGTGACTGAAATATGACTTAAACATCAAAAGCGCACTGCGTAAATTCTCCTCAGCGTACCGATCAATCACTTTAAAAGCCCAGCTCCAATCAGCAATGAACTTCAGAAGGTGGCGAGGTTACCATCGGCTTTAGTTCATTAAATTATCTCAACTACCTAAATTGACAGTTCAAGTTAAGGAATACAAAATAACCTATTTAAAATTCACTGTTTTGTCTTACACTATGAGAAATTATTCATCAGTTACATTGATTCAACAGTTTATCTCATTGTGAGATATGATTAAATAGTTACACGGATTCAACAACTTATTTCGCCGCATATTTTAAAGGCATAATTAAAAATTATGCCAATTCAATTATTTATCTTACACCATAGGATATGATTCAACAGTTGTATGAATTTTACGATTTAACTCATACTATTAAATAACCCAAATAAGGAGTGAAATTGAATCAAATACAATTGAAACGAGATCATTGCAAATATATATATATACATAAAAATGACGTTACATAATTTATATTTTTTTCCATTTATTTCCATACATTCGCTAATTCATATAACGGCGAGAGAAACACAAGTGAAACAAATAAAAGGACATTAGGAACGGATACAAAAAAAACTACATACACACGGTTTATATACATAAAAAGATGATCATTTCCAAGTTTAGATCAGCATTCGAAAGGGAATTCGTGATCGGCGCAATTTTCATCTATTTTCTTTAGAGTGTACTTAATATTTTTAAAAAATCAACATATTTTCTTACCTCAGTGTCAGGTTCACAAACTAATCTACCCATTACCGTGGTTCACTCTCAGGAAACTCAAACGTGATCCTCATTCCTTAACATTGTTAGCTTTTCATGAATATTATTTCATTATATACTGTGACGGATTAGAAAAATCATTGTATCAAAGCATCTAAAATTCACCCATATTTTAAAATCCTCTAAAAACATCACTCATGGTTCCTTTCGTTCACATCCGGTTTTTCTACGTACCTTTTCCTTTATCCTCTCGACACGTTGAATTTAGACCTTTCTTTGTTGCGTATAATCATTATCTTCTACATTTTTTATTTATTTTATTCGACAAATGAGTAGCGCTATAATGATTACAAATGTTTATAGTCCGCCTCGGGATTTATTACTTACATTCCTTAATTATGGTTGACTGGACGAAATTGGTTTTGTAACACCAAGTTTGCGGCACGTTCTTTATTTGAGACAAATAAATAAATAAACTTATTGTTCTGTACTAATATATGAGGCTTGTTTGTTTGTTCGCGTTAATCTCTAAAACTACATATCTAATTTGAAAAAAATATTCTATTTTAAAAATTTTGTATTTTGGGAAATAATATAGATTATACATTCTTATGCTATCTTTTGTAACAGCAGAGCAGTAATACAAAATGTAATTGAATTCGAAGAACACTGTTTAAACGGTGCGTTAACATCCTGAGTATTCTTGCCGGTATATTTCCAATCTCCGACCGATATCATTTGCCGAACGGAGTAACGTTGTTTAGTGACCAAGAGGAGGTAAGCATCATAATCAAGGTGACGCGAATGAAATCGCGAGGCACATCTAAATATTACCGTAAGTCGAGTAATCCTAGACGATAAGTACTAATTATTTATTGAGAAATAATAACGAGAAAGAACTGGTATACTATTTTCTTTGTGACAATAGTTCAAACCCTAGACGATAAGTACTAGTTATTTATTGGGAAATAATAATGAGAAAGAACTGTGTGCACTATTATATTTCTAATCTCCGACCAATATCATTTGCCGAACGGAGTAACGTTGTTTAGTGACCAAGAGGAGGTAAGAATCATAATCAAGGTGACGCGAATGAAATCGCGGGGCACATCTAACGTATTAATATTACCGTAAGTCGAGTAATCCTAGACGATAAGTACTAATTATTTATTCGTAAAAACCACCATTTTTTGAGATCATTCATCTTGCTAAATCATCAGCTATGTTGTAATTTTCTTGAACCATAGCGATAAACATCTCTATTATTAACAAAATTAGTACAGTGACAACAAAATTATTGTAAACGATTTAAACAATGGTATAAAAATGATCTTGCTAAACGATATAAACAGTGGTAAAAAATTTATCAGCACTTTTGCACGACATTATCAACGTTTAGATGACAAAAAATCTATATAAATTAATAATTTTTTTACCAAACATCTAAAATACACATAGTACATACAATATCATTCCACAAAGAAATGTTTCAGAGAATGAAATGACGTCTTAGATAGTCCATGATATTTGACTTATCACGGCAAGTAATAAGTCAAATATCATAGGCATATAATTGAAATATCTGAGAATGAAATGACGTCTTGATAGTCCATGATATTTGACTTATCACGGCAAGTAATAAGTCGAATATCATCGGGATATTAATTGAAATATCAGAGAATGAAATGACGATCCATGATATTTGACTTATCATGGCAAGTAATAAGTCAAATAGCATGGGCATATAAACTAAAATAAATGTAGGGCGTTTTTTTCAAAAATTGGTGAAAAACATTTTTCAAACAAATTTCTAGTCTTTTAAAACACATTTTTAACGATGAATCACTTTTGTACTTTTGTTTTAAGATGGATTTTTAGCATATTTTATTACATTGTGAACAACCGCTATTTTGAAAATATTAAATCAATAACTTAGATTTGGCTTACGAATTTAATCTGAATTTAGCTAAGATTTTTTAAGCTACTTTCAAGTTTCATTTCGATTGAATAAGATGTACGGTTCAAAGATCGTCTACAAATTTTGGTTACTTTTATCTAACATTACATTATAACAATGCTGAAAACCAGTAAAAGCCTTAACCTAGTGGTCAGTAAATTTTAACTATAGTTTAAATATAAAATATAAATTAACAATATCGTCCAATTTAAATCGTGATATAAAAACAATACATTCTTAAAGACCAATCTGAACTCCCACCACATCGTCTATACTTGACCTTAAATTTACGCGGTACACAAGCACTGTGAACTGTTATCAAGCGATTTACCTGACTGAATTATACCAAGTTTTCCAAACTGCTAGAATATACCGACGGTCATGCTGCCAACCTAACTTTGCCGAGATAACGCGAACGCTTGGAGGGTCGAGTATGAAAACTTTGCTGTAACACTGAATAAATTTTAACCGGAAACTACTGCAATATTCTGGTGCGACTTAAGTCAGATATGTTTATATTCTTGGATATCTTTTCCATTTTATTTTCTACTAATGAGTGTCACTTTAACTTTTTCCTTCCGGGCGGCTTGAAAAGTTATGGAAATATAGTATCCATTCAAAAATTTTAATTTTTATTTGAATTAAAAGTCCAAGAAATATTGAAATTATGTATATATATATATATATATATATATATATATATATATATATATATATATGTATATGTATATGTAAGTAGTTCAATAAGCGGGTCGATGGAGATGAAATTTGACATTTCGCAGCTTCCTTTTAAATATTTGTTTTAAATTTTTTTTCTAACCTTTAAACACTATTTCAAAATTCCATTTTTTTAAAAATTTGCTCAATAACTTTTTTTGATTTCTCAAATATGGTTATGGTGCCTCTCAAATATGGATATAGTGCTTCAAAAAAATATGGTTAGAGTGCCTCTCGTGCATAACTTATCAAATTGAACGAGTTCGTATGACGAGGATTGAGATTTTATTATTATTTATAATTTCATTACAAAAATACTTTCTAAATTTTTAAAATAAAATTATACAATAAAATGTTTTTGCGTAATTAAAAGAAAAACATAAATTTAGATTAGCCTCTTGCGGGAAAGTATGTGCAGAATGGTGAACGGTTTATTTTAATTTATTTCATGTTGGAAAATATGTTCACTATTAAATCACAAAAACATATTAAACTTTTCAATCTATTAATGAAAACAATTAGGAAATTATGTTTCAACTAATATTAAATGAAAAGTATGGACTTATTTCATCATTATGCCCTTGCGAAACGAAGAACGGCGCAAATACGTAAAAAAACGTCGACGCAAATCGCTTTTTAAAATATCCATTATTGTAGTAAACAGTATTTTGAGAGAGACTACGTAATAAAAATACGTTTGCTTTATCGGTATGGACGTAACCGTCAATACAAGAACAAAGCATATCATATCGCGAGGTGAGAAATTCCAAGTGAAAAGCCAATCAAGAGGCAATCATTTTACAAATTAATAATGAAATAAAACAATTTGAAAACAAATTTCGCCTCGAATTAGATTCTTTGTGAGGTATAATGAAAAGTGGACGCTATATATCGTCGGCGGCTGTCAAAGGTAAGGCGGGCGGGCGGCACACGCGCGCCGCCCGCCAATATTGACATTGTTATTAATGAATAAGTTAAGCGGCGCGGCCCGGGCGGCGCGGGGCCCGCCCGCCCCAGGACCCATTCGATTTACAAAAACTCGACTCGAGCGGGAAAAGTTCGTCCGCGTCATTAATAAACATTAAATGATCATTTTTTATTCGGCGTCTCATTAGCATAATCACCGGGGCCCATCAATATTCCGTTTTTATTCCCAACTGTTTACGTTCCTTTCTTTTGAGTTTCGCTCCTCTCGGCCGCGTATTATTTTTATTGACAGCAGGTAAATGTATTGTGTTTATGCATCCGTTACTCGGGAGCGTCGAAAAATAACTCGAGTGTAAATAATTAGGTAAACGAGCGATCTTTATATTTTGACAAATTTGGAAACGGACGTATACTCTGCCATTACTCTTACTATTTTATTTGAATTTAAGGTACGTTTAACATATTTGAAAGTCTTTTAATCTATGCTTTCTCTGTAAACAGACATATAACATTAATGTAGTAATAGATGAAATCGGAATATGCTTATGAAGTGAATGCTTTTACTGCAGTTGAATATATTTGGCGTTAATTTTGTAGAAATTCATTATTCACAGTTAAATGAAACAACGTGATGTAGTATTATTTCCACTTTCTTTAAATTCTTTACCACGACCTAGGTTTCGTTGTATGACAACATCTTCAGGTGGGCTATTAGCAAAGATCTTAGATAGTAGCCCACCTGAAGATGTTGTAATACAACGAAACCTAATACAGCCAGTACGCAGACGGTGTTGTAGAAATTAAACGCTTTAATTGCATCTATATGCAGCAATAAAAGAAAAAGAATTGAGTTTTGGAAATACGGTTGTAGTAAAATCAATATCAATAAAAACATTCGTGGTTTTATCAAATGCAACGCCAGCTTCGTATCGCTGGTCACGATGTCTACCTGTTTGCGATCTGGACAAATAATATTAAATTGATTCTAGAAAGATGACATGGAGTCACAATTTAATTTTGACAAACTATTTTCTTGTAAAATTTTGTCAAAACTGTTTTCTTCCAGAATTAGTGGATCCACTACAATCGGGATCGATGAAATTCATTATATTCCATTCATTATATTCCATTAGAGCTAAGATTTTGAAAGTGAGAAACTAAAGATTATCATCTAAGTATCGTTGGCACATTCAAATACGTCTGTAATTTTTTTTCACTGAATAATAACGATTTGATGAATAATTAAGGTACCATTTTTAAATCCGTTTTCGAACTAGGTCCTTCTCAAAAAATCTATTTATTAGATATTCGCCAAATATGAAAACAGTTCTAGAGAAAGGAAAACAATAATATTAAGCTGGCTATATCAGCCTTATGTGATCCAATTGTATTCTTAAATATAATAATGAAAATTAATTGTCAAGTAGTTGCTAATAAAAACGTTGAACAACTTGTTGAAATCAAGTACCCAAAAAGAAGTAATTACAGATTAGGATAATTTCAAAACAAATGGTGGTTATTTAAAATATTATGAGGGTGATTTTACTTTTGAAAAAACTGGTTAAGTGCGAGTGTAATTCGCGCTATGAAGGTTCCGTATACATTCAGGCGCATATGAACATTAAATCGTGCACATCGTACAAATGTAATATTTCTATTAAACTATTTACATATATAGTAAATGTGAATATAAATGTCGCCACATAAGTGAGTAAAAATATTACCTGTTCCACATACATAATGAATATACATTTTAAAGTACAAAGTTATTTTTGTTAAATCACTTGTATGCATACTCTATGAATTTTTTACAGCCCCAACTTGTCAAGAGTTGGTAGAGTATTCGGTATAAATAAAGTCTACTTTCCTGCCATAATTTTCCTTTCAATTTTGTTGTATATACTACTATTGTGATTATTTTAAGATATCGTATACTACTATTGTGATTACTTCTAAGATATCGTATACTACTGCTGTGATTACTTCTAAGATATTGTGTACTACTATTGTAATTACTCCTAAGATATTGTATACTACTATTGCAATTACTTCCAAGATATTGTATACTACTATTCTGATTACTTCCAAGATATTGTGTACTACTATTGTGATTACTTCTAAGATATTGTGTACTACTATTTTCATTGCTTCCAAGATATTGTGTACTACTATTGTGATTACTTCTAAGATATTGTGTACTACTATTGTGATTACTTCCAAGATATTGTGTACTACTATTGTAATTACTCCTAAGATATTGTATACTACTATTGTGATTACTTCTAAGATATTGTGTACTACTATTGTAATTACTTCTAAGATATTGTGTACTACTATTGCAATTACTTCCAAGAAATTGTATACTACTATTCTGATTACTTCCAAGATATTGTGTACTACTATTGTGATTACTTCCAAGATATTGTGTACTACTATCGTGATTACTCCTAAGACATCGTATACTACTATTGTGATTAGTTCTAAGATATTGTGTACTACTATTGTAATTACTCCTAAGATATTGTATACTACTATTCTGATTACTTCTAAAATATTGTGTACTACTATTGTGATTACTTCTAAGATATCGCATACTACTATTGTGATTACTTCTAAGATATTGTGTACTACTGTTGTAATTACTCCTGAGATATTGCGTACTACTATTGTGATTACTTCCAAGATATTGTGTACTACTGTTGTAATTACTCCTAAGATATTGTATACTACTATTCTGATTACTTCTAAGATATTGTGTACTACTATTGTGATTACTTCCAAGATATTGTGTACTACTATTGTGATTACTTCCAAGATATTGTGTACTACTATTGTGATTACTTCTAAGATATTATATACTACTATTGTGATTACTTAAAAAATAGCGGTTTGGCTGGTAGGATTGGAAACATGTAAGTCTAATAAAAATGACCATTATTATACAATATTAAATAAAACTACGTGATGTAGTATTTCTACTTTCTTTAAATTCTTTACCACGACTTAGGTTTCGTTGTATTACAACATGGGCAATTTGTAAAGATCTTTGCTAATTGCACACCCGCAGATATTGTTATACAACGAAACCTAGACCGTGGTAAAGAATTTAAATAAAATTTATCATCATTTAATTTTGAGTAATGAATTTCTACAAAATTAATTCCAAATATATTCAATATTAAAAAATTACCATTTTAAAGCTTAATATTTCATATTTACTTGACGTTTAGACTACTCCTCTCACTAATAATTTTATCGATAAATTTACTTGGCTTACTTGGGCTTATTATTGTTAAATGTATTTTTATGCCAATAGAAATGCATGCATTGCTGTTTTTAGAGTTGCATAGCAAACTAGGAACCTCATAATTTTATCATGTCTGTATGTTCTTCTTCGGTAGGTACATATCACATCACAACGCAGTAGTTATATACTTTTCAAATATTTTGCAATTATACATATTTTGGCCTGCTTCATGAAATGGGTTAGGAGTAAATATTTTTATACGTTTTTCAAAATGGAATTTAAAAAATCATGTAATATGTCTAGTTAGATTTCTTGTTTCCTCGTGTATTATTCATACTTTTAAAAAAAATTAGTTAAATCATAATAATATATCTTAACAATTATTCTAAATATGTTATGGGATAAACTTTAAAATACAACATTGTGCAAATAACTTAATTTCAATTAAATTTTATATTATTATCAATATTAATCTTTTTTAAAGCTTATTCCATAAACTATTTATAATTATTTTACATTATTATAAATATTTATAATTTAATAAATAATTATAAAAATTATATTTATTCATTGAAAAACTAAATACTTTTAATAACGATCAATATAATTTTTTTAATTATTTTACAATTAAATGAAACTACGTAATATAGTATTATTTCTACTTTCTTTACCTGAAGATGTTGTAATACAACAAAACCTAGGTCGTGGAAAAGAAGTTAAAGAAAGTTGAAATAATACTACATCACGTAGTTTCATTTAATTGTGAATAATGGTTTTGCTATATAGACTAATTAACACTTTTAAATTTGAGAATATTTATATTTACAATCTTTATTATACAATAAATTAAATTTACTTCAAATAAATAAATAATTGACTTTAATTTTGTAAATATCTTGTTCTAAAATAGTTTAACTATCAATTTTGAAATTATTCTTATTACATAAAAAAAATATTTTTCTTTAATTATTTGATTTAAAAAACGCTTGTAAATGTAAATGAAGTACTTCAAGAAAGTTTTAATTTTCGTTTACCTGATTTAACATTTTTTGTTTTTAAATATTTTTACTCCAATTGCTACTTTGCGCATGACCATCGCTCTTTATAGCTCTCTCTTGTATTTGCAATTCTAGCAATCTTTATGCATACATCCCTGGTGGTTTAACAGCTAACATTATTCACAGTGAAGCTTTATTTTAGTGAACCTTTGTTTACTGAACAAAAACTGCTCGTAATTAAATTTTTTTTACTTTCTTTTTTTTTACTTTGCTTTGAGCATAGTCCAAGACTAAAAGTACACTTATAAATAAAAAGGACATCGGTACGTTTTTCAATGTCACGCGTCGTGGATAGATACAATTAATATTTAAAATTCTAAATGTTGTACTTTAAATAAAATGGTATTGTATCTATTGATAACTGATGTTATTTGCAACTGCAATTAGGTTAGTATTTTGTAAAATATTTATGCTATAATGGGTTTAAGAAGAAAAAACTTTTTTCTTTTATAACCCCATCTATGAGGGATGAAAAGTGAGACATTACGCCATCTATGGGTAATAATAATGATTATACACGGCACTACGAACACATGAACAAAGTTTCTTTTTCAAATTGTTGTAAGAGAAATAGCGACATCTTATATCGGTTGATAGACATTCCATTCTGCATTGTGACAGTGTCATTCTGAATTGTTCTGTCCTGCGATTCACACTACGTTATATTAGCATAGTTAAATATGCGCCTTTCTTTTCTTTGCCAATAAAATTACATGTAAAAATGTGGAAAAAGAAATATTTTAATTATTGAAAAAATTGCGTTAACAAAAATATTTGTCACTTTATCACAATTTATTTAAAAAATCTTTCCCGTTCAAACCGCGTTTTCACAACGAAATGTTTGTCACAATTTTTTTCAACTTATTTGTTACGCTTAGCGTTATGAAATACTGAATATATAAATACAAATATTAACCACTTTAAATAAATACTATTCATAAATTTAAATAAGCGAAAAAGATTTCATAAAGAAACGTTCCTTTTATATTCGGTGTTTGATAGTCAGTTCAAAGCAATTTCTCATAATGAAAGCTCTTTTCAAATCAATTTTTATTAAAATAATTAGGAGTTATTTTTGTTAAGTGCGTTATTTTACCGTACATTCTGTCATTTAATAAAAAAATAAAACCACCCAATCAAAATAAAACCACCAATACCCGAGTAAAACTCATACTGCGAGGGATCCGTACACATTCAGGCATTTATTAACATTTAAGGGAACATAATATTTCTATTCACCTATTTACAAATATTTATTTCTCACAACGTAAATGTATTACATACTATATATTTCATGGATCGTTACACTTTTCCTAGAACCTATCCATAGGTTCTTAAAAACTGTTTGTTTTTTTCATAATTTCAGGTTCAGTAGTCTCGGAAACGGGTAGGAAAACATTTTTTACCCATTTTGGAGTTTGCTTCTTAAGATTCGATTTTCATATATAACGCCCGGTATGGGTTTATGAGACGAGAAGTTCAGAGCGTACGAAGTTCAGTGTTAAAAAAAGTGTGGCCTCTCCGCGCAACATTTCTGCGCATCTTTAGATCGAGATATCAATATGTTTATTTGGAATTTTCTTATGACGTAATAGCAATGACGGAGTCTGACATACATAGTTTACTAATTAAATGTCATTTTGTGTAAATATTTGGTGTCTTCTATCCTACAAAATTAAAAATCTCTTTTAATTTTAACTTCTTAATCTGACATTACTAAATATTTTTAATTTTGTTGTATAAATATGATTTTTTCATTTGTGTTTTACTTGAAAATAATTATATTGTCAGCATTTTTTTAAAGAATTTTCCATTTACATTTAATAACGTTAATTGTATGATATGTATTAATATGTATTTGCAGTGTTACCTATTTTATACATTCCAAGCAATCTTACTTAAAGAGTAAAGTCCAGTCGCGCGTCGCAGCTGATACGCACAATTTTGTTACTCAACTTATTGAGGTGTCTAATAGAAGACGATCCTTTATTACATTCAAATATATAAAACAAATACTAATTTTGTAAATTCCAAAGATAAATACTAATATGGAAATTAAAATAATCCCGAACATTCAAAATATATTAACGATTTACCGAAAATGATTAGCCTTCTAAATTTGGTGCAAATAATTCAATTAAATAAATTAAAATTTTAACTAAAAAACTGATGTAAGGAAAAAGCAATTTTATTTACATAATTTTGTACTTCCAATTTTTACCATTAAATAATGTTATTGTGACGTTACACTTTTTTAAATGTTTTCGAAATGATTAAAATCCATTTCGAAAAGTTTCAATGAACGAAAACGTGGCATTAACGAAACCGAAGATGCTATGTCCACTTTTCGTTAGAGATTACTATTTAGAAATATATAAATAACATTTAAATTTTTCGTTTGATAATTCTAACGTACTCGTATTTACATATTACAATATTAAGACGACAGTTCTTACTAGCAAGAAACACTCAATGCGCGAGTTTCAACTCGCGCTTAACCACTTTTTAATTTGTATTTCGTATTTTCCGAAAAATAAGAAAAAAAACATTTAGAAAGCAATAGATGCAAAAAAACAAGGTGGGAAACAAAACCTACAATCTTTCAGTGAACGAAAACGCGGCATAAACGAAACCGAAGATGTTAAGTCCGCTTTTCGTTAGAGATTACTGTATTGAAATATATAAATCACATTTAAATATTTTTTCGCGTGAACGTTTAAGCGGTTATTTAACAAGTAAACCGCCTCCACTTGCACCGTGCGACCTCCCTCATTCCTTTCATTACAAGCCACCTTCAATATAAAAAAAAACAAAAACACGTACACGGAAGCTGTTTTGCGAGCTTTTACCCGGACGAATGCAAGATTTAAAAAAGCAGTGCGTTAATCAAGAGGGCGAGAACAGGATAGGGGCCGGCAGGTGTGCGCAGACCCGGGCCCGTACCTGCACACCGAAATGCATATTAATGCCCTGAAGCCTGCTCCAATTTATTATGCGCATTTAAACTGCCGGCCTTGTTGTTTATTTACGGAAACGTCGCACCACATAAAATACATTTCGCGAGAGTACTTGTCAAAGCCCGGCGGCCGGATAGATCCTTTCGGCTTATAGTGTATATGTGTATATTGTACGGTAGAAAGAAAAACAATTCTTTTATATTATCGTAAGGTAATACTTGAAAAAAGCCACAATATAGACTCATTTAATAATACAATAAATATGTTTGATTTAACTTTATTTTTAGAGATGCCTTTGGCTTAAAAATATGTGCTACCAGACGATGGGATTTGTCTCCAATCGAGAGATTTGTAGAGTCGTGGCGTATTTACTGGAACAGGTATATTCCATACTAGGTAATACGTAGTAGAATAAAATTACGTATAGTACATTAAGTACAGTCGTGCAGGTACTCGGCTGGTCACACAGTTTAGATGGGCAAGAGTAGGGCCGGACCGGGCCGTAAATTTTTTAAAATAAAATAATAACGGCTGAAAATTGTATTTGTTAAACACATATGTTTGAATGCATGTCCTTTCTGTCATGAATTCATTATTTCTCGTGTATTTCACAAGAAGTAATAAATTCATATTACCAAAACAAATTAAAAGAAAAATGTTAATTGGAAATATACAAGAAAACAAAAAGTTGACAGTTAAAAATTTTCAAATATTAAAAGAGTTCCAGAAGATTGTAAAATATTTTTTGACAGTTTACTTAAAATACGCCGTAATATCAAACCTTTGTGAATTCACGTTTATGCCTTTGTATATGTTAAATGTATACAATACACATTTAACATGTAAAATGATAAATTCGTTGCGTAATTAATGGAAAAAACTTAAGAACAAACATGTTTAAATATCTTTATATGTCACATGAGTAATTTTTTGAAAAAAATTCTTTATAATAACTAATAGCGTGGTGCAATATATTCTTTTGAATACATTGTTTTAATGTAAATTCATTCATGTCATATCCAAAAATTATCAAAATCTATTGGTGCTAAACTGCACTTTTTTCTTGACATAAATTCCTCGCCGTATCGAGTTGTTTTTAATCACGTCTAATTTTCAAATGCTTTTGTTTAGCTAGCTAGATGACTGCTGTAAAATCACTTTACGATAGACTAAAGGCGTGAATATTGGCGGAGCTATTTGTTTCCCACAACAATATATATAGGTACGACAAGTAGGTAAAGAGTCTCGTTGAATAGTAAATTCATCAAATATGGGATAGACACCGCACCCAAACTGTCAAACAACACAGCATAACTTTTCTGTTGCAATGGCGCAACTTATATACCCGCCCTGAATTTGACTTTATTTTTGGAATATTATGTGTATTTTCCAATGAATACACATAATGACCAATTTTTCGAATATTCGGGAATTTGGTCATTATATTTGATCATTATTTCTAAATTTGATATGTGAATCTTGGCAGAGGTATTTGTTTTTTTATTGAATTCGGGAATTTGGTCATATTTTCATTTGTTGCCAAAATGTACTTGAGGGGTATTTCACACATAATTTTAAATGAAACAATTTACATTTCAATAAAAATTTATAACAAAAATAATAGAGAAACATAAATTATATAATCTTTATAACGATATAACGTACCTACTAGTTGACTCTACTAAAATGGAACACATTCTGGGAAGTATCTTTCCATGATGGGGAGTCTTCGCCGATGAAAATTAGTGTGAAAATATATTGATAAAGTTACGCATTTTCATGTTGTGAATTGCAAATTAATTTATCATTATTGTATAGACGAAATTAATGCAATACTCGGTCAGAAGGGCGTCTAAGATAGAAGCTAAGATGGAGTGGAAGCTTTTTCTAGATTTGTTTGTCTTTGTCTCTATGTGTCTGTTTGTTAAAGTAGCACACAACATTTTTTGTGTCGATTTAAGTCAGACTTTTAATACGATCATGCTAGGGGTTCAGATTGAAATTTCGGCTACCTTTTGCTTCAATCGAACATTTCTTAAGAGAACTAATAGACTCATTTTTGAGGGGGCTTTCAATAAGATAATGTTTGTAGTTCAGATAAAATTTTATTTATTCTTGTCTTAATTGAATATTTCCTAACAAATGTTTATCAGATGTCTGGTTACCAGTTTGTTAGATCATTATACAAAAATTAATAGATAGATTGGCGGAAGAAAATGTTTGGAGTTCAGTTTAAAATCTAATTTATTCTCGTCTCAATGAAATGTTTCCTACTAATCTTTATATCTACGTGTCCGGTTACCTATTTTTAGAGCATTACATGAAAATTAATAAACCGATTGGAGGAGTCTTTCACTGAAATTACGTTTGAAGTTCAGATTAAAATCTGATTTACCCTTGTTTCGATTGAATATTTCCTAAAAAAGTTTTATGTGCGTATCTGGTTACCTGTTTGTTAGAGCATTACTTGAAAACTAATAGACCGATTAGAGAAGTGTTTTACTGAGATAATATTGGTAGTTCAAATTAAAATTTGATTGACCGTTGTCTCAAATGGATTGTCCCTAAGACACTTTTTATCTGCGTATCTGGTTACCTGTTTGTTAGAGCTTTACACAAAAAGTAATAGAGGGAGTGGAGCGGTTTTTTACTGAAATAATTTTTGGAGTTTACATTAAAATTTGATTAACCCTTGTCTCCATTAAATATTTCCTAAGAAACTTAAAATTTCGTTACTAGCGGTCACGCAGTATGAATTAAAGGCGCTGTCTTCAAAAGTATTGACTAGAAATTGTTGGGACTATCATGTTCTATCAAAGCAATTCAGCTTCTAGTCAAAATATAAGTTAGTTTCATCCCTGTTTATGTTATTTTTAACATACAAGTATTATTATTAAAAAAAACTTCATCGCGAAGCTGGGAACAGAAAATACTACAACCACTTCCTACTTGGAACAGAGCACATACATGTGGCTTTCAGTTTTGCGCGTTAGTTAAGTATAAAATCTTAAGACAATGTAAATAATAAAATTGTATTTTTTTAACAATATACTTTGTAATTACGAACTTTGCATGCATCTTGTGATTGAAAGAATTTAATCTCAATCGGAAAACTCTCCAAAAATTAACGATTATCTTGAGATTTAGAAAATTAATGTGATATTGATTTTCTGAAAAATTTGCTAAGTACTATGAAAATGAATTTGCACAAAATAAGAAATCAGATTATACTCGGTACGTTTCTTAAACCGTTTTACAAGGACACATGAGTATTTAAAAATAAACGCGAGTCGAATTAATAATCCATACATCTAATAAAAGATTTTTGCTTCATATTAATTTCAGATCTTCAAATTAAATTGATAATGTTAATTAACATTCTCAACATGGAACACATATATATAGATACTTCATGAGAAGTAAGTGCACTTTTATTTCACTTCGTTATGTTCTTGATTGCTTCGGCTGAAGATCCGTAAGATCCGTAAGATCAATCACAGTTTAAACAGTCATCGGAGTTTAAACGACGTTCAGTCATGATTTCGTAAGATCAATGATGGTTTAACTTCGTTGAAAGTTTATTCTCTAGATTATTTTTACTTACGGGAATGGATGGTTTAACCCCTTTTCTAGGTCAGCGCTTATGATGACTAAATGCATTATTATATATTTCAATATATTAATGCATTTAGTCAATTAATGTTTACAGTATTGCAAATAACCCTAGTTTAGCTAAACGGGAGATTCGGACGTAATCGGTAGATTATTTGTGAATTAAGATTTGTTGACAGTTGATTTAAACTGTGTTTGATATTGATTCTATCTTCTATTTTCAGTTTCCGTGATAAATTCGTTCAACTGTGAGCATAGATTAAACTTGCACCTTCGTACTAATAATTATCTGCTCATTCATCGTATTTATCAGAATCCGTGTGTTGACTTTATTATCCTTAATTGATATTATACTAACTATTAAGCTTCATGTTCCTAAGTAATTGTTCAAATAGTTGATCCCAAAAATCTAGTGTTTAAATTATTTTATCTTATTAATGTAACTTTTTTGCTATTTTGCGTCTTTTAATTCACAGAATATTCATCTAAATCATCATTAAATATTTTAAAACTCGAGATTTGGAAAATGGTCTCTCACGTCACGTTGTTCACTGGTTTCGCTTTCTTATCTTTTTTTTGCTTTTGATAATTGACAAAAACGCCAATTAAATTAAAGAAACTAAACAAAATTACTTGTAAAACATATTTTGTGTGTCAACAAATTACTTGTAAAACATATTTTGTGTGTCAACAAATTACTTGTAAAACATATTTTGTGTGTCAACAAATTACTTGTAAAACATATTTTGTGTGTCAACAAATTACTTGTAAAACATATTTTGTGTGTGTCAACAAATTCAATTTCTTTTAACACTCTTTTATTAGGTCGACTTGTATGTAACTATGTAATAGAATCTGCAAAACTTAACGTAATGCATGTCTAATCGTTGTACCACCATGAAAGTTGGTAGTTGCGTGTAGTTCTTATAACTATACAATAATTTCATGAAAATAAAAAAAGAATGAAGTTTTAAAATAAAAAAAAACTAAAAATGTACCGGAGTTTTTAAATTAAATGAAAATTTCATCCCACTTGCATGTGTTAGAATTAGTTAAAATTTTGCACACGTATCAAAAACCTATAACGATACATTAAATTCATAAAATAAAAAATATTAAGTTTAAAACTAAAAATAAAGGAATCATTCAATTAAATTTTCACCCACTTCCAGGCGACTAATTTTTTAAAAATTTTACAAAAAAAATTAAATTAAAAAAATATACTGTCGCAAACCAAGAATAACACTAAAAAAATAAAAATTAATGAATAGTATAAAAAACTAAAGAAAACACGCTTTTACAAAATACTGCAATAGAGAGCAAAAAATTATTATCGTGCCTGTTTTCTCTGTCTACTCAGTAAGAAATTATTATCGTGCCTGTTTTCTCTGTCTACTCAGTAAGAAATTATTATCGTGCCTGTTTTCTCTGTCTACTCAGTAAGAAATTATTATCGTGCCTGTTTTCTCTGTCTACTCAGTAAGAAATTATTATCGTGCCTGTTTTCTCTGTCTACTCAGTAAGAAATTATTATCGTGCCTGTTTTCTCTGTCTACTCAGTAAGAAATTATTATCGTGCCTGTTTTCTCTGTCTACTCAGTAAGAAATTATTATCGTGCCTGTTTTCTCTGTCTACTCAGTAAGAAATTATTATCGTGCCTGTTTTCTCTGTCTACTCAGTAAGAAATTATTATCTTGCCTGTTTTCTCTGTCTACTCAGTAAGAACTTTAGTATAAGCTACGTTTATTATTGAGTGTAAAAGCACGGGGTGCTTTTTCGCAAAATAAATGTTTTACTTCCCAATTTAATATTAACTGAATAAAAATGCTGAACATTTTAGTTAGATATCGAAACAAAACGCCCCACCCTTCTACACTCAAATATTTTACTCAATAACAAACATGGCTTACACTAAAATCCTTATTGAGTTGACAAAGAAAACAGGTTCGATAATTGTTTTTTGTAAATGCGTTATTTTGTAAACGCGTATTTCTTTTTAGTTTTTTAAACTATTAATTTATTGTGATATAAGCCATGGGCCATTGTGCTTGTTGAAAAAAAAAGTATCATTTTTTATTTTAAAAACATAAAAGAAAACAATTTTAAAAGCATTTTTATTAAATTGTCCTTTTTCGTGTAAATGTCGTGTTCCACATTAAGAGCGTGTACTAATTGCGACATACGTCGAAAGAAAACAATTATTACTTTTAAAAAAACATATTTTATGACTCTTTAGATTATCAAACTTCAAAAGGTAAAAACAATGAAACTCCATAATTCATCTGTCAAAACTTTATATGGTTTGAATAAGTCGGCGAAAAGCAATGAAATATAATTTGAATATTTGAAGAAAAGTATGACACATTAAGTCTCATGATAAAAATTAAAAACATCATGCATAACATAATGACATGTATTAAATAAGCTCTAGCAATATAACGATTCTGAAAATTATCAATCGTTTCTATTTCTATTAATTTAAAAAAAAACAAAAACTGTCCAATTGTGCGGCAACTTCCAAATAAAACTAAGCCGCTACCAAATCTCTTTAAGTAAAATGTACCACATTAATCACAGATGGCGTTAGTCTTCTACGATCTATTTTTTTCTTTTTGTCATAAAATAAAATGCGAACAATATGAATAGATGGCGTTACTTTCTTGCAACTTTGTTTCTTTAATAGTAAAATGTTTAATTTAACTTTGTAATATTTGTGTAGTTAAAATGTAACTTTTTTTAAACTTGTTTTACTGATAAATTTACTGAGCAATCTCTATAATTATTTTTTATTACTCTGCAATTATTCATTACAAATTTAAGCATTCGGAGTGAATTATATTTGCATCCATCTCAAAGTGATCCTTTGCCTAATATAGGAAAAGATTTAAATAAACCTCCATATCTATATCATCAACGTTTTTTTAAATAAATTTTTAAGTCATGGCATTGGCAAAACTATGTAGTTTTTTATTAATAATATTACGGGCAAAATCATAGATAATCTACTTTTTTTATAAATTCATAGTTTTTTATATAGTTAGCACAGTTTCCTTTCTATTCAGATCTATTCTGGAATGATTTAATAGTATTATTACCAACTATATACTTATTACGTGTTCCTCTATATGCTTATTACGCGAGTGCTCCACTATACATTTATTACGCGCGTGCTCCTCTATTTACTTATTACGCACTTGCCCCACTACATACTTATTACGCGAGTGTTGCACTATATACTTATTACGCGCGTGATCCATTGAAAATTGACATGATTGTGTTATGTTACATAATTATGTGAGTTTCGTAGAAAGATATACATAAAAGCAAAACGGTGCGCGAAATTCTCGACGCGCGGTGTTTATTACTAGTCGATCGCTTTATTTATCGATCGCATCGTGGTGAACGAACTTATTTAATGAACGCCTGAATGTTGCACAATCAGCCTTACTTCGTCTGGTCAATATAATGTTTAACAAAATAACTACAATATTGCAGTATATATGTTTCTGACAAATAATATCTTCGAGTTGTATGTACGTGATATGACTTCTGAAATCGCCTAAATTTGTCGCCGTTGCTCTTCCATTTAAAACATAGTATACGGTGTGAATCTCACTTCGAGAGTAAATCACTTTTAATTATTAATATGTTGTTTTATTACACCACAATTTAATTTAGAACTATTGCTAAGCGAAATACAAACTGAGTGTATTGTTTGACCTTTCCCGTTACAATCGTAAGACAAAAAATATGTTTTCTTTCCGATGCGTATTCTAAAAATTATTATTATTTCTCTCAGATGACACAAAAGGTCAAAACTCAATCATAAGTATGTAAGACAAAATTATAGCCAGTAAATCAAAACTCAATCATAAGTATGTAATATAAATCTGTAGCCAGTATTGTATTAAACGGTAAATTATGAAAACGACGTCTGCAACTTTCAAAAATAACTTTTACCTTTCGTAATTCAAATATGATAGAAAGCACAGTTATATTGAAAACTGTAAGCATTTTGAAGACTTCGTTACATAAGGCTTTATTCAAGAAAATATTTACTGTATTATAATTCCACTACTAACATGACTCGAAAATCTTCTGGACTATTACAATCTCTACACTGGATAATATATTCTACTAAATTCGAATGTTGCTAATAAAACATACGATAAAATATAAATTTAAAAAATTATAACACTTTTAAATTTAGTGGTTTTAATTTCTTTGCGAAACATGAAAAACAAAATAATTCATTTTCCACGTAGTTTTTCATTTATAAATTTACTAGCCATGCCTGTGAATTCGTTTGCATATCCATTTGGAAAATATTACTAAGTTAACTTTATGATTGAAGCTCAAAATACACGGAACGCCAAATATAATGACTGTAAAAGTAAACTTTATTCAAGCAAATGCGTCTTGGATTGAAAAGTCAAATTAGTTTTTTTTTCCAATTAGTATATTGCAATGAAAGAGATCACATTTGGTAACTCGAGCAATACAAAATCCATCATTCATAACCATATAAAAATCTGTTCAGCGGTTGCGTTCTGCTTGATACGTAAACAAATAAACAGAAAAAAATGTCAAAAACGATATTTTTGTTTTTTATCGTTTTCTTTACATTCCGCCAAACATTTTTTTCTTAAACATCTTCAAAGTTCAAACATGCCATTCCACAGTTTTATTACACGTACCTATTACAATTAATACTAGTGTATTTACAAAACAACTCTTTCTTTTTTTTTTGTTTTTTTTTTCTAAGAAGAAAAATATTGTCGGATATATACTTATTACACTGTTATGTTTAAAACACAGAATGCACAAAGATTATATTCTTCTATAATTTGTATTACTATACATTTAATAAAGAAACGAATCGATTTTGCTACGATCCTTATGTTTATTGGATATTTATATACACGTTAAGTACATAAATATTTCAAACGTCTGTATTACGACCTCGCGTTATGTTTCGTATAAAAACAAAACGAACTTCTAAGACCTTCCCGATCCGTCGAAGCCGATAAGCCGGAAGCGAATCGGCGGAAGAGCTCGCCCGGCCGCCCTCGCGACGACCGAATGACAAATGGGTCAAATTATTCCCGAACAAAAGTGCGAGGTGTTGCCGGCGCCACGCCGGCACCCCAGATTAATTATGGCGATAAAATCAATTACAAGGAAAAAGATACTCGAACGTGGCTACCTGCCGCACCGAGAAAAACGGCAAACGAGAGACGAAATTCAAGGAATTAGTACAACGGCATTAGAGGCATTATTGGCTCGTAGCTCCGGCGATGGCGTCGTAACAAATTTTTCCCCTAAGGCGCCCATTTACATTGCGCGTAGATGGAGACGCCCCCGTTGGCGTAGCAGCTACGGCGCAATGCCAAACTGCTAAATCCCTATATATCAAGTGATCCAGTTGTATTGTCGGCGTATGCAAACGGTGAATGAAATAAAAAACTTTATTTAAAAATGGATCCGAACGCTATACGTTATAAAACTTAAAACAAAATTGTATGGTGACAAAAAAGTAATAATTAATATCCATGTTACAAATAATAAAAACTGTCTACGTCAAATATAATTTAATTTTTAATTTAAATTGCCTGCATTTAATTATTTATACAATATCATTATTTGTAAATATTCAAATTTCAAGAAAACTTATTTTAACATCGATTGTTATTGTAATACATTCCACGATTGATGTTATTTTATAAAGTTTTAAATTTAAAACCGTGAACAAATGTCAAAAGTGAAAATTAAAATTATTCATGGACACATTTTCAACGAAGGAAATATTCTGAACTAAGGAAGATTTTAATAATAAAACGAAACCAATTATGAGTTCCGTTTCATAATTTAAGTATTCTTCACCAAATGTAAAATGCAACGTCTGTCTATATTTTTTATTATATGCTAAGTTCTAGGGTTTGAATTTGAAGAGGTTTTCGTATTCATGCAGGCTGTACATTTTTTTTTATTTTTATATAAAATATCATTATGGTTATTGAAATTAAGGAGGTGTATTATATTTGTGATGTATATCACAGAGTACTGATAAGCAGGCAGTGCTATAAATGGCAAAGACGGCGGCGGCACTGTATCATGGGAAGAGAAGGCATTATAAAAAACACTAAGTATTTCATACTTTAGAGACATAATTTATCCTCTTTTCAATTTCCTATATTAAACCTAATGTACTGTTTTGTTAAATTGTGCAAAATATGTGGAAAGTAAAGCTTAACGATGATAATAATTGTAACTGTATTAATAGATACTTGTTAGTAATTTATTTAGCTAGAAGAAAATTTGGTAAATAAAGGTAAAAACGCAATTAAATTATTTGTGTTATATACTTTAGTACATAACACAAATCATTTAGTTGTGTTTTCATATGTAAAATTCTTAGTTTGCAATACACCAATTTCATTTATCGATAATTTAACCATTAGCAATGCAATAGACACAGAAAATTTAAGGGCGTGTTTGCATTTTTGACGAAAAACATTAATTTTTGCCAAGTTTATTCTAAACTCCGGGAGTATATAGTATAATGATTTTTATATGGGAAAATAGATGAAACTTTCATTATATCGCTTTTTGCAACTAATTCCTCGCTAAAATCGCTAAACAGAGATAAATTTGGGGGATTCATTCCAAACAATTATACTTTAATTGGAAATGTATATAAAACAACAATTTTTATTGACGCAATAGCGAAATAGAAAAGAAAAATATTTCTTCAAGAAAATTTATTTTCGATACATTTTCTGATAAACGTAAAGCAATTATACGAGCCAAAGTGCATATCGAAAGACATTATTTAGTAGTCACGAGTTATTGCTGCCGCGATAAAGTCGCATGTGGAAAAGCGACTTTATCGAGCCAATCTAGTCAGCTGGCCTGGTCAATGGATGAAATCCTAATTATTACTATAATACTAATATATGTTATTGTTTTATCGACGTAGTCTTATAATAGAAAATAAATGAAACTGTTTACCTTACGAGTACTAAACATATATTTTCATTTTCATTATAACGTAGACTATCAAGTTAATGCGAACAGGTAGGTCAGTATACACACACACGTCTCCAATAAAATTAGGAGGGATACTGTTACAAAAAAATGAAAAAAATCTGCGGTGTTAGGAATAATGTTTGGATTGAACCTAAATTATCATCAAGATATTACATAGAATAGTGTATATGACATCATAGAACATGCTCCGCTAGTACGAAACACTAAGTACTCAGGTCTGATTTACGCTTAGTCGTTTTTTTATATTTGTTAAGAATAAACACAGCCTTCCATCGCGTCATTTGACCTGAAAATCCTTAGAAATTTTCATTTTTCCTTTTATTCTCATTAATATACTCATACAGTCATGCGCATACGGATTAGATTAAGTGTAAAATAATCACATAACAAATTCAGGCAAAAAGATCGAATTAGGTAATCGTATCATCAAATTCCTTTGGGAACTTATTTATGGTTCACAGGAAGCTGAAACGAGAGAGGAAAATACGTAATTACTTGTGAGACTTTGAGGACGCTGCGCAGCGGCGCAGTGCAACATCGAGCATCGTTGACATGTTGCAGACGCCGCCGTTGGTTGCGTCAGTTTAATTACGTGAATACTTATTTAGAAAATCCAGTGTCATACTTAGAGTTGTCACTTGTTTTTATTATAAATTTAAGTATCCATACCAGTATACCAGTATTTAGTATACCAGTATTTTTTCGCACTAGCGGATCCTGTTATGAGTACTTGTCTGTCGGGTACGTGCCAGGATTTTTCATATCTCGGTCTTTAACTTATTTGAATGAGACTAAACAAAAAGTTACAAAAGTAAAATCTAGTGTGTAATGTTCTATTGCTATAAAACCTTTTATCAAGAGTCTTCAGAAACTATGAATGAACATGTGCGCACCAAATGTCGATACACAATGGTGTTTAGGCAGACTAGATATTACCTAGTATGAAACGAGTACAAAATACGAGTATATGGAATACTAGCTTGTCCAAGAATATAACATATTACGACTATGAAACCTGTAACGTGTAACGTGTTTTGTTTCATTCTCCTAAGAAGGGATTTATTTTATGATCGGAATAGCATGTGGACATCCCTAATCGCTTTTGTTCTTATAGTAGTTGAGTCATTACGAAGAAAGACAAAAAACTGCCTATTTTGTAACAAGTATATGCGGAATGTCATACGATAGTACGTGCGTTCCACGCAAATTCGTACTACTGGTACAAATTAGAGTATACACGCCCCACCTCTATTATAAAAGAGCACAAATGAACTTTTGGGTAAGAACAAAGTATGTCGTAACCAAAGTGCTTCGTTAGTGTAAAGTGTATCCTTTTCCAATTTTTCTATTTAACACTAAAAAGATACTTGCTTTAGCTAAACACAATGGGTTTAATTTTCACATTTCTCTTGCTCACATAATTAACCTACTTCAAAATAGGAGGTTTTCCGTTCAGCGCTCAGGTATACACAGCCGTAACTCGGAGACTCATTGAACAGCTTCATAATTATTTTTATTTAAAAGGTAATTTTTTTTAATAAGTTCTATGTAAATATAGTCATGACTTGATATTTGATTATGGAATAACAAGCCTAAAGGACTTCTCAATAGATTGAGAGTACGAAGTCTCTTTGAGAAATTTAAAACATAATTTGAACTCATTTTTTAAGTGTAGTCACAGATAGTGGCAAGGGCCTGATAATGGAGCTGGGATAGGCAAAATTGCTTAATGGTGAAGACTAGGTACACTGAGTTTGAATTTTTTTGACTTATCTTGATGATTCCTTTGGTCACAAATGATGACCAGGGTTCAGGCCATGTAGGCAAAATATAGGACAGGAACTTTACAATGCTAAGAAGTAGATTCATAATGTTTGTGCTCATTTGACTTTTTATCGAGTCTTTTCGTCAAAAGTAACGAAAAGGGTCTGCTAATGAAACTGAAAGATGACGACGGGACCACATAAGTAGCGATTAGTAGGGCCCACTGAGTTTGGGCTCGTATAACTTTTCTTGATGGTTCCTTCTGTGGCAAGTAATGGCTAGAACTCGATGAAGAAGCACAAAAAGTGAATAACAAATTGGTTCTCTACGAGGGTTCTGTATATAGTCAGGTGTAGTTAGAAGTATAAATATTTAATGATGCAAAGGTAAACAACTGATTGAGCTGATTTAAATTTTAATATTGAGTCTAATTTGAAATTAACGATGTTTTAGAAAAAAATCTATTCGACCTAGAATAATTGCTATAGTTTCCCTATAATATTCTAGTCAGATTCTCCTAGTCCTCTTTTTTCATTATTCCTTAATCAGTAATTTCAGAAATAAAACATAAGGAGGAGATCTTTTTTACATTTTGGTGAAATTTTCTAAGAATACTTAAAATTATGAAATCAATATTGTTAATACCTTGAAGCTAGCCTTTCATACAATATACCTAAACATATATAAAAAAAAGTTTGATAAATATTCCAAAGACTCCTAACACGTATCATTATGCTTTATGGACATAAAATCATTTAAACAATTAAAAAAGAATAAATATTATTATGTTCTATTTTTGATGAGTAACCAACGTCACTTTTCTCTTTGTAGCCTAAGCGATTTTATTTTTATTAAGATATGACATTTAATTAATACACAAATAAATAAATATGAAAATCTATGGCCACCTGCATAGAATAATGGCCACACTGATTAGGTATGGCAGGCTTATTTTCGATCCATCATTTCTATGCAGCAAATAATTTCGAACTTGCTACATTACACCAAGCCTAACGTGAAAAAACCTTTAAAATAGACTGTTTTTTTTTTATTCTTATAAAGACTTTTGTTTATCTTTTACATATAATTCGCGTTTTTGACAATGTGTCGATATCAGTCACGCGAAGTAAATTTATGTCGACTACTACGTGTCGATTACCACAGTGAACGTAACGTTATTCAAGTATCCGAAACATTGTCAACCCCAAAGTGATCGCATTCCGTAATAGAAGGTTTAAAACAATAAAAAATAGAGTTCACATTTACCTACTGTTAAACCAGCAGTATCGTTTAATTAAAAAGTAACGAAACATAAACCAATCTAATCATATTTTGGAACAATTAATAAATTTTACTTATTAGCCTTCTGATATAACTAATCACGCGGGGAACGTTAGACCTCCACCAGAAAAGATGGTCTCTCCCTGATTCAACCGCTTGACTCAAACACACGACCGCTATCCGAGGTGATAATATATTTCCTAATTTAATAATTTTAAGAGACTCTACCAATGTAAATAATGAAACAAAAAGATTGGAATTCGAGACGTGGATGAATATTGCCATCCATGCCACCACGATAGAGTGAAAGAAAATATTGGTAAAAATTGCCCAAGCAGAAAAATTTTTGTTATTTTTAATTGTTATGTTATTGTAAATTCTTCCCAAGTCGCTTTCACAGAGAAAAATACGGGTGTACATAAATATAAAATTTTACATTCGAGTTAATGCTACTAGCAAATATTACGAGATATTTTTAGATCGGTAAAGGCACTTACATGGCCTTTCACGATGACCTTACTTTTTTATTTCTGAGTAACCTAAGCAGTAAAGAAAATATTACAATCACCCAAAAATAAGAATTCATATATTTAAAGAAAAACGAGTATTTTACAATGATTGAGGTTAAAGTACATGAATTGTAAAACGTGTATTCATACACGTATGCGTGTCCGTATGTCCGACAATTTACCGCCTTAAACCGATAAATTAAAATGTTGTATTTAGTAAATTCTCGTGAATATCTAAATATTTTCTTTCAATTTATTTCTAAACTGAAAATTTCCTGCATTTTAACTTAGGAACAAAAGATTAAAAATTCCATATTCATAAACGACGATTTTTTTAAACGTATTTAACATTCGATGTACTCAATAAAATGATGGTATTCGAAAATGACGCAACTCGTTCCTCTAGTTTCTCAATTTCTAGTTTTCTGATAAGTTATACTCGACATTGTTTTTTTCATTCATTTTTCCATAACGAACGTACTCAAGAATTCCTTGGTTAGATTTCTATTTATTTCCTTTCATAATATTAAAAATATATTACAGTTAAAGGCCGATATATAGAATTAATGACCAAATGACCGATTATGAGTTACACATATCATTATTGCATAACCACGGCTCATCTCATGAAATTTATTATCAGTTATCGTAAACAAATCATACTCTGGCACTAATAACGTAGTAAGCTTTTAAATACCGTGAGAAAGATGAAAATTCGGAAGAAAATCAGTAGGAAATAGTTGTTTTCCGTTACCATTATTGAAGTATTGTCAATTTAATATTAAAATAATGTTGCACTCTTTATTGCATTACATAAATATTATATTTTCATTAAAAAATAACGACTCATTCAGTATCAAAGTATGGACTAAACTGTATTACTTCAGAGTAAAAGTACACACTAAAACCATAGATGGCAGTACTGAACTCATATTGTCGATATAATTAAATATTCAACATTTGAACACATATAACAAATATTAAACTTTTTGAACACCTAACTCATTCAAAAATCATAATATTTAACAGCACATAAACTCTTTGTAAACAAATGAGCAGACATCTCAGCTGTTGATAAATACCTAATGTTTGTAATTTTGTTTGTCATACTATCTCTACAAAAGAGGTATCTAATATCAATATGTTTGGTTCTTTTATGAAAGACTATATTTGTTGTCGGTTTTTGTGCACTCTAATTATAATCATCGAAAAGACCAATGGTGTGCACTTTCTTTGTAATTTCATACTGTAAATTCCCCAAGTAAACGGTTTCTTTAGAGATTTCAGTCATTGCAATATATTCTGCTTCCCTACTACACAAAGCAACAATTTTCTGTTTTTTTCCCCAAGAAATTACAATCCAGTCCAGTGTCCAATCAATAATATTATCACCCCAATCGGCATCAACAAAATCCTTCTAACATTGAATTTCCATCCGCAGTATACTTTAAACCA
Source organism: Druceiella hillmani (assembly GCA_039881145.1). NCBI lineage: Eukaryota > Metazoa > Arthropoda > Insecta > Lepidoptera > Hepialidae > Druceiella > Druceiella hillmani. The sequence continues at coordinate 963,790 of JAYKKI010000098.1, read as the reverse complement.
TAAAATGTTAAAAATCCTAATATTCGTTTTACATATGAACAATCTTCTTTGGAAAAAGAGTTACGAAATTGACTGATAAATAATATTAGGCCTGTTCAGCACTGCTAAACACATGAAACAACCTATTATTTTCTGATAAGGAAATTTACCTTCATAACTCTGGTTCGTTAGACGCATGCAATTTAGTCACCATTGAAGTCTGAACAGTTTTACACTGACTCATTAAATTTATGCAATAACTAAACAATAGAATCCTTCTGACTTAATGTTATTGTTTTCTCAAATTTATTAGCGGTTATGTTTACACCAAGACACCTTTTAATTTTGCCTAAATCTTTAGGTTTTTAGTAACTAACTAAGACATATTTCAAATGCTTAGTAACTTTACTGTCATTTTAAAAATAAAGAAATCATCTATACAGAGTGTGATAATATTTTTGACTTATTTTGTATTTTTTTGTACAAATATGGTTTTATCTTAGATCAAATGCAAGCTATTTTAATAAACATTCGTCTAATTTCTTGTACCTTGAGGATATTATACATGGGCCGTTATTTATGCCTATATATTGCCTTCTTTAACTTAAGCACTTGACCACTTTGTGTCATTTTGGGAAAGGCCCACTCGTCTCTGCGTATAAATAGTCTTCTCAAGAGTTCCGGTCAAGAAGGCAGTTGTCACATCAAGATGCATTATATCAAGATCTAATAGGACTAACAATGCAAATGACAACCTCAAGATGGTACAAGAAATTAGATGAATGTTTATTAAAAATAGCTTGCATTTTATCTAAGATAAAATCATATTTGTACACAAAAATACAAAATAAGTCAAAAATATTATCACACTCTGTATAGATGATTTCTTTATTTTTAAAATGACAGTAAAGATACTAAGCATTTGTATGTCACACTACGGGAGAAAAAATGTATGTCTTTATAATCACTATAAACATGTGATCATAGTGAAGAGTATCACCAAAGTTTTCCGAGTTGTCTTGACTAGACGTTGATTCGTTTTGCTCTTACGTCTGATTCTTGAGGCTCACTGTCATTCCCCACTGAATCAATATTCTGAACTCACACTTCAGACATTCAGATTTTGATTCCTGCACAATTCTTAAAGTTTGACGTAATTATAAACTCTATGACCTGACCATAACGTCTTTACTAGTCAATACATTGCTCTTTACTGGATTATAAGCCACATATACTTTTATGTTTTCTGGATACCCGATGAGAATACCTTTTACTGACTTCTTGTTCCGCTTCTTCCGCTTTTCTTTAGCTACTTGTATGGTACAAGCACAGTACTACCGAAAATTCTGATATGGCTAATAACCGATTTGAAACCATCCCATAACTCATATGGAGTTTTATTACACAATGGTGCTGCTACAATTCGATTCTGCAGGTACACTGCCTTATTGGTGGTCTCATCATAAAACACTTTGCCGAAGTTTGCATCAAAGAGAAAAGATCTTACCTTTTCAACGATTGTACAAATCGTCCATACAATTCATTCTGTTGTGGGGTGTAAGGATTGGTCTTCTGATGGATCACACCAGCACTATTCAGATAATTGTTAATTTTTTTGCGTATTCCAGCCTGTTATTGCTTCTTAATACTTTGATTCTTCTGTTTGTTTGATATTCTACCTGAGGTTTGAATACCTTGAAACGCTTTAAAATCTCAATCTTATTTTTCAAAAAATAACAAATGCCATACGACAAGAAATATCTCGAACCGCTTATAGACATATTCTTCATAGGTTTACAAATGTCTGTGTGCACTATATCTGGAGCAAGTTACTGCTCTTCTGGCCAGTGCTCTCAAATAGTAAGCAACGGTCCTGCCTTCCAACATGTAGTACATGAGGACTTGCTTGTAACCACATTTTTATCAGGGAACATACCAGCACAGCATTCTTCATCCGACTCAAGTAGTCTTTATTAATAAGTTCTAATCTACGATGCCATGTTACTCCTGATACAACTTGTGCAGCCAAATATACTTGGTTAGGCAGGTTTACCTTGTATATTCCGGCAACCAATAATGTTGTGGCTACCAACTCATTCTTCTTATTGTATACTAAACAACCTTCGTCAGAGAATGACACAATGTAGCCTTTTTAATCGGTTGGATAACAGATAGTAAATTTGTTGTCACAAACACATCTTCAACCATCATGATATACTCGAAGTTATCAGTCGTAGTTGTAATTTCCACCGCGTCAGAATACAATTCTGACACCTTTTCACTGTTTGCGATAAACATTTTTTTCTTATGTTCATACAAAGCATACATAACCCAACTTTTTTTGCTGTTAGGTGTACACTTGCACTTGAGTCGATACACCATTCATCTTCGTTAAAATTTCCACTCAGTAATATTGTGCTAAACCCATTAACCTGCATTCGATCTTTATTCTCGTGTTGTAATAAGTTATTTCTGTTATTTGTACACAGAATTCTATAGTAGCCTATATGATTACATCGATAATATTTCAATAACTTCATGTTTGATTTTGACAAGTCAGTGCTACCATTATTACCACTATTTCCGGCCATAGACATATTCTTATTTCTTTTTCTACTGAACTTTGAATAAGTGGCGTATGCAACGCTAACTTTATTCTCATCCTGTTCTGCCGACTCCATGTACAATAGTTTGATTTTGATGGAATCTGTCGTTATATAAATCCCGGAATGCTCAACAGCCATGGTCGCTGGAAAGAATTGGTCACGTGATCCCTCTAACAGTAACGTCCTCGTCCACTGATCATTAATGTCGGGTCCAATCCCGTTTAATTTCCGTGATGTATCGATAATCTGGGTCACGTACGACGTTATTGAGCTGCAATTTTCTCAATCGAAATTAAATTCTGCAGCAAACTTATCCTTCGCAGAAAACTATCATTGTTAAATAATTGTTTCACTTTTTCCACAATTCCTTGGACGATTTTTTATATTTCTTACGTGTACGTGTAAAAACGGGTCAATGATTACAATCAATTTTGCGTTGGTTTATTTCATTATCTGCTGTTCCTATGTCCTTCCCCTTTTCTGGCTTCACACAATGTTTCATGTTTTCGAGGATCAGGGAATTCTCTGTCGTGAAATACCACTTAGAATAATTTTCGCATGGGCACGCTGAAAATGTAGTTAGTAGACATAGTAATAGTTAATCACTAAACTAGTACACTGCGAAAATATAACAATCCCTCACGACATAATTCAATCGTGTCTTAGAACAGTCTCTAACACATGCAATATTCCGAAATACTTGTTAAAAACAAAGCATATTCGCGATTGATGAGCGAGATACCCATAACCTAAAAAACTACGACTTGTTCAGTGTCAGACTATAAACTAAACTGTTTCATTAACACTAACCTCACGTTGTCGATATATTTCAACACTAGGGACCTGATAATTATAGTCCATTTGAATTACAGCTATATTGTATGTATTAAGGAAGTACTGGAACTATATAAACGTTACTTATAAAATAGGACACTGTGTTATATATATATATATATATATATATATATATATATATATATATATATATATATATATATATGTCATCAACCTCACAACGTGATCCTTGCCTCCGTAAACTGGACCGATATGTATCTTTGGGACTATCGCAGTTAATTCTTTTACAACACAATAGTTAAATAAATAATTTTTAAATGTGTAAAATATAGTAGAATTTTTTAAATATATGAAATATATAGAATCTAGCATATATATTTATTGTGCGGCCATCTCCGACTTCGAATTAATTTAACTATAAATCGTAGATGTCAATAATTCATTGTCTACGATATTCACATCATTGTTTACTCACCACTGTTGATCGTAAGATTTATTGATATTTTGTCTCTAATAATAGTTTTATCCCGATTCTACCAATTTTTATAACAAATTCTGAAGAATTTGTTATAAAAAATGGCATATATTATTTACTGAAAGAAATAATTGACAGTATAATTATTGTCGGAATTATAATTCGCAAATACTACCGTCAAAAGTTATATCGAAGGTAAATAAATTTCTGTCCGTTTTGGCATATGTCGTATATTGATAGACGATTTTCTTTAAAAGTTCCACAATATTAAATATTTCAGTCTATTAATTTTGCAGAAAATGAGAAGAAAATAAATAAGAAACATTACGTGTAATAATGTTTGTAGTTATGTTATTTTAATTATTGGAATACAACTGATTATTTTTCACTACTGATATTAATCATCACAGTTGAGCTTCGCATATCACTACAAATTTATACTTCTGCTAGTATTTAAATAGGGTTACCATAAATATATTAGATACTCGTATATTTTAGCACGCGACTTTTCACATTTTATTATGACGCATCCTCCGTGACACAGTACACAACAAATATTGATATCGTACCTAATATTTTTACCACTGATTAAAAAGGTAACCATACACCAAATATCCCGATATCACGTTACCAGATTATACAATATCGTTATTGGACACAGTGAAAACGCTCTCGCCGAAAGCGGTTTATTCAAGAGACTGCATTTTAAGAATAAACTGAATAACAAATAGAAATACAGACTTGCTATTTCATTACGAAACTTTACCCCATCTCTCCCGTTTCTCTGTCGCTTGCGTGGAGTCGCTTTGCTAAACATATTCATTGCATTTGCCTAGATGTCCCAGACAATGTATTACCGTATGAATATACGCCTTTATACGTATATTATACGCTGCATAAACGTATGCTGTTATACGTATTCTGCAAGCACATCTGAAAGCAATTCAGACCTTTTCGATTAATTAGTTAAATATTGTACACGGGTCGTTATTAAATTGGCGTGGCAATGCAGTGTACTTATTTTAACATGAGGCGATTGTAATTAATACCCTACTGAACTACTTAACTACTTTCCTACTGAGTTCTGCGCGGCGTCATCAAAGCAATACATCGCGACGTAGCTAACACTTTATTCTACCTTGAATGAGGAGCGTGTATTATTAACGAGTACTGTTTTTCCATTGTTTACTGGTAATTCGATGTTTTAAAGTGATTTTTATGTAGAGATTCTATTTATGAAAATTAACATTTGAATTGTGATTGATAAAATATTGACCATAGAAAATATTGTTATTGAAAAATAAATTACTTCTCTGTAATAAAGTTGCAAAAAATGTTTTAGATTATTTTATCTTATGTTTTCAAAAGATAGCCGAAGAAAATTTTGTTACATCAATTGACTAATACCTTGCATAAAAGCCTTGTATAAAAAAACTCGTGTCAGTATTTCGGAATGAGTGTGTATGGATGCTTTCATCCTCTTCGACGAATAGACAGACTTTAAAGAAATTTAGCACTAAAAATGAAAATTATTGATAATCCATCCACTACGTGCATAAAGGTGCGAATGCTTCTTAATGTGTATTAAAAACAATTCAATAAATTAAATAACAGCGACATCTCTTTCTTTATAAGCGACCATCAAAATCTCAATAAAATAAAGAAAAATATCGTTTTTATGATGGTATTAATTTTTTTTTTTAATTTACTAATTTTTTTTTCATTTAGGTATTTCTATACCATCACTCTAAGCCGTATTGCTAGGTACACACCAGAGAGAAAGTTGGAAGTGATGAAAATCGTCCCGATAAAAGTTTAACATCAATACTTTTACTTAACGAAACTTTCATTTAAAAAAGGTTTTTACAAAATATTCCCTGTATTTACGATTATATGAAATGTTATTTTTTATTGACTTTGTATTTACTTAAATACAGTCGGCACTCCGAGTACACAGGTAAAGGCGAAACGAATTTTGTAACTTTATTCTCCCATCGACTTAAATAACTATTCGTATCTTTTTCATGCACCCTTCTTATCGTCGATTTAAAGTCACATTCGATCGTAATATTCGCGTAAACATAATTCACGCGATGAAACCGCATAAGAAAACAGTATTAAACCAGCAAGAAAGAGTGTGTGAGAGAGAGAAAGAGAGCTGTTTCATCCAAAGCGCGTATATTTTTATGAGGCGCGAGATGAGACCATCATTGGAATACTGTTAATGGGTTTTGCGGGCGTAGCCGCAGCTGATCGCGGCTGATAACAACCAGCTCTGCTCTGTTATACATAACAATTTTTCGTCCTGTTAAGATGTAGATATAAACAGGACTTTTTAAAACATGTATTTTGCTCTGCAATTTTTTGTAGTTGCAAAATGTGTTAAAAATGCGATAAAACTAAAGAAATTCTTATAAATAATAAATGTAAACGTGCGTAAAGTACACGCAATTACATACCCGGATGCAATTAATAATTACAGTTACATAGACATCATTCTATTATTCAAGTTTTTTTTATTTCACATTCTATCAGAATTGTAAATAACAATGTAAAATAAAAATAAAAAATCATGAAAGGAAACTTCACAATACTTGATAATTAACACGAAGGCTTTTTTGTTAAAATTTCACCTTGAATCACTTAGAATGAACTACTTTTACAACCGAAAGAAACGCATTTTTAAGATGACGTATGGTTATTGGTAGAATATATCTCCAAAGGCGAGACTACTAATTTAATTTTCAAAGCCTTTTTGAGCGAGCGAAAGTTTGGCTCAGATCTGACTATTATGCGTTATAATTTCTGACATACTTGTGGTTTATAGAATGAAAAATTTGAAACACGTTTTGCCTAACTGCGGTAAACATGGATACGCGTGCAGAGTTTTGTTAGGAGGAGACTAGTATATTGATAAAAGTGGTCCTTATTTTATTCTTCCAAAACGTCCACTAAATGCATTCTTGAAAAAATAGAAGCACTGAATGACTCGGGGCGTAGATATAGTCTTTAATCCCAGCAGATAAAAGCATTGTTCGTAAATAGAGGACACTATTTGTGAAACTTCGAAGGTCTGATGTTTTTTCATGAGATGAATTTTTGAAGACTACAGGAACTTGAAAGATACTAAATAGTATTGAGTATAGTCTACATTTTAATAAGTATTTTTAATAACATACTGATTTTTCCATTTTAGTTCCTTTTTTGTGTAGCGAGCAAACTAACAAGCAAGTAAACAGAAGAAACAAATAAATAAAAACTTGAAGTCCTACATCCTTAAGCTACAAAATAATTAAAACATAACCATAATTTCTTTTGGTATTTTTAGAAACAAATACAGACACAAAAACTTCTGAGTTTGACTAGTTGTCGTACTGTTTGCGGACAAATAAATACAATGATAAAGGTTTTGGAAAACCATCGATTTATTTCTATGGTTTTCTAACCCTAACTAATTTTATCCCAATTATCTTTAATGCGCAGAATTCTCTACCTTTACTCTTATAGCTATGCTGCGACACATAGGATAGTACACACGGATAGTTGCAGAGTAGGACCTTTGCAATAATCCTGGGCAGATTGTAAATACAAGTATGATTGCCATCCGGCCAAGAAAATCGCAATCATCCTTGTTGATTTTAGGCTTGGAGATCGCTGATTGGCTGATTTAACCGTTTATATGTAACATCGGGTACTTAGCTCTGATCAGTCATTTTAAAAACTGTTCAAATATATCATAGAGCTAGGAACAAAAAAAACTATTAGAAAATTTTAATCCTTTATTGCGCCAACTATATAGTTATACGTGCGTATTTATATTAATTAAAAGAAATACATATAAAACAAATTTATTTGTGTAATAAAAAAAATACTTAAGTAAGCGGAACCAAATTTAAATTATAAGAAGATACATTGCTTATTATTTTTTAACATAACTAGATGTTTTTTATACATTCATTTTTATTGACACTGTATTTTTGACTTTCTATACTTATATTATTTGTAGTATTGACCTCCAAATAATAAAATGTTTGATGAGATTCTGGTATATTCCCATTGAAAGTGGTATTCGGAAATGATTGCATAGCGTTTCTTGGCAGCCAATCCTTTACTATATCGCCTAAAGTTCCAACACGATACCAACCATTGATCTTATCGATGACACGCCCAATAATTATATATTCAAAATAAACGCCTGGAGAACCTTTCCAGTTCCTAATGTTTTTGATGTTACATGGTGAACTCTGAATTACATGTTAATTTTACATGGTGGACTCTGAATTGCATGTTTGGTGACAGTTGTCTATAGGTGCATGGTCATACTTTGAAACTTCAACCAGAGCTACATTAATATTTTTAAATTTTTTAACAGAAATCACACATTTTGTTCAGTTGCTGTTTTTAAATTTACTAGTGATTATATTTACTCTTCTTCTATGGAAAACTCTCGTCATCAAAGTTTGTAAATCAAAAGTACTGTACTAGCACTTCAAACATTTCTGTGTTCCGGTAAATATATTATAGTGGCATATATGGCAATAATTATTTGATTCCTCACGCTGAATATCTCTTTGTCTATATTATAATCTGTCGTTTCCTGTTCTTCTGTCAAAATTATTTGCGGCTCTGAATTCACTTTATACCCTGAAGCATTTTGGATATCTTGAGTGCTATCTCCGTTTGTTTCCAGTTCCTCTTCCCGTTGACCTTCAAAAATTTTTTAATTTTAATTTTCTGTCAAATTGAGTTATCGTTTCCGTCGTTATTTAGTTTTTTTTTATTCTAGATATTGATGTCTTCTTCATGTCCTATTATTGATTAAATATTCGCTGGAAAATGGTTGAATGTAGTTATAGGTTCATAGCCATACATTTCCTCGTAATCATCCAATAGTTAAATGGAACTGTATATAATAGCAACCAAGTAACCAATCTGTTTAGTTATTGTTTGATATCTAAGCTCTTAGCATATTCTCGACATCTTCATTGCGTCTTCTGACTGAACTCTAACTTTAAAGATATCGTGGATCCCCATTTATAATTTTGCTTGAATAAAAAGGTCGTCCCCTTTTGACATTTTTTATCCTTCATCCCCTTCTAACATTTTATTTTATTTCTAAAGGTCATCCCCTTCTAACATTTTATTTCTAAAGGTCATCCCCTTCTAACATTTTATTTCTAAAAGTCATCCCCTTCTAATATTTTTTATCCTTCATCCCCTTCTAACATTTTATTTTATTTCTGAAGGTCATCCCCTTCTAACATTTTTTTTTAATTCAGGCAAACCTTTTAGAGCTTTATAAACGGTTCTCAATGCTGGTACATATTATTTATCTTTCAGAGCATAAATTGTTTTCTCTCGTCCCCATGTACAGTTGACAGGGAGCAAAATATAATCATAATAAGCATCACTTGCGATAATCTAAGTCACGCGTTGACGATTACTCCTGGCCTTTTATTAGCTTTCACCACGTACCAGAGAATTAAGGAGTTAGGTTATAATATGGATTGGGTTAATGTTGAGATATGTCATAATACGGATTCAAGTATCGCCTAAATTGTTAACCACTTACCATATACAATTTAAACTTAACCCCGACGCCTGACATATTCAACACACGCACATTAAACGTAATTTAATAATTATATGGAAGCAATTGCTCGTATGTATAATCCTTTCGATTACCACTACATCAACATAATTACATTGACTTAATTGTAGAGCCTGGAAAATATTACCGACATATTACTGTCGATAAATCGGAACTTCTACTAAGTTTATGATATTTCTACTTAAGAAAACTGGACATAATAAGAATGTTCAATAAAAGCAATATATGGAATATGAATATACTATATACAATTAAAAATATCAATTAATTTTTAGTATCACAAGCAACAATTAATTACTAATTTTAACTTTAGTTTATAAGATGATTAATGTCATAGTACTCTACAAAAATATATTTGACAAGTAGGCTTTAACTACAAGTTGGTAAGTTGTATATTTAGATTATATTCGAGATAAACGTCATACACAAGCTAATAACCAGAAAAAAGCTTCTAAAATATTATTTATGAAAGCGCTTTGTTTTTAATTTATAAGTTTTTATCTTACCTATATTTTTCACAATTAAATGAAACTACGTAATGGAGTATTATTTCTACTTTCTTTAAGTTCTTTACCACGAACTAGGTTTCGTTGTATTACAACATCGTCAGGTGGGCTGTTACCAAATATTGCTAATAGCCCACCTAAAGATGTAATACAATGAAATTAGGTCGTAGTAAAGAACTTAAAGAAAGTAGAAATAATACTACATCACGTAGTTTCATTTAATTGTGAATAATGAATTTCTACAAAATTAACACCAAATATATTCAATATTTGACAGCTTTAAGTTAAAAAGTACCAAAATAAACTTATTTACTTTGTCAACAATAAAATTACATATTTTACAAATATAATAATACAATTACCGTATCAAAATTATCTAATAAAAGGAAAAGGAATTTCTCTTTTCCTTTCATTTATGGCATTATAAACGGCTAAAATTGAGGGTTAAAAAGGAAAAACTGAAGACATTCACCATGCAATAACATAAAATAAAAAAAATTTTCACTTCGAATAATTATAATGGCACTCCATTTTGTTAGCGGCCAAAAAATTCAATAAGTATGAAACTTAGGTACGCATATTTGATGACAAAATTATGAATGTTTGATTTCTATTAAACTTACCGGACCAAATATTATATGAGCATGTAGCATAAGCACAGCCAAGATGAAAGCCGACTTTTATTCGTAAGCTGGAAACACTTTCTTTTGAAATCACTTATGCAAATTGAATATAATGTGTTGTGCAAGAAACCATATTGTTCTCTCTGTCGCACGTATTTCTTAATTTGGGCATCATTTGGAAAATAGAAAAAAAAAGTTTAACTCAAAAAAATGTCACCATAACATTCAACTGTAGACATATTTTAAATGATAATATCGATATCAATCCATATGCCGCGCTGTCCAGCTCGGCACTAACGTTGTCATATTGTAAACAAAACGAGATTGACTAGCAGAACATTTGGAAAAACAATATACCTAAATTAGGCATATTGAGGCGACACGCGCTACGCCTTTGTCATATCTCACTTCATCTGTATCAGTCATACTCATAAAGTCATATTTTTGGACTTAATGCTTGCGGTGAGTTGTGGGTTGATTTAGGGAGTTAGCTGACTTATACTCTTATATTAAATATATCACATGTACAAAATCCATTCTATTCAAAGTTCATTTAATTCTATACTATTATTTGATCTGTTTTGCAACTAACTGTTCCGCGGAAATAATTATTACATTAATTTTGGCGGTAAACTGTTATTACTATTTTCATTTTCGCGCGGTATTTTTCCCTTAATATCCTCTAAATTAATTAAATATTTATGCGATCTTATAATAATAAACAATACGTGACAAATAAGTGGTCGAAGCAGAGAAAACTAACCAATCATATTCAGAAGTGTGAATGCTAACAAATATTGGCCAATCAACGGTAACTATTCATCTGGTAATTTGACATATATATATATATATATATATATATATATATATATATATAAATTTGGTATTGTATATATGAGTACGCGTATACACGTAATCATACCTCTACAAATACAAATTAGAACCCACGACCTCGGCTCGCAAAATTTCAAGTGCACCGCAAATTCCCCACACGATCGTGTCAATATGAATGCCTCAGATAAACCGACGAGAGAACCCAGTATAAGACCCTTCGTCACTTGACATACGACCTAAAGAAAGCCGTGTCCTCGTCGGTCGACCGGCATTTCCATAATCCACTTGTCAAGTTCATGCGCCCGCGTTCCGGGACCGCCGAGTCCATTCCACTTCCGGCGGCCGATTTGTATCGCGATTGATGGAACGCTTTGCAGTAGACGTTAACGAGGAGCTGGTGGATTAAGATGAGAATATTTTGTACCCGTCAGCCCGCGTATTAGATGTGAATTATATAATCGATCATAAAATTGATATATAACGAGTTTCGCTATTATATATTTACTAGTAACCCGCTCCAGCTCCGCACGTATACACTTCGGGGCGGACAAAGGTAGTACCAAAAATATTTCTTTATACACTACGAGTACATCATGTGTCTTTCCCCGGTGCCAAACCACCCCTATGAAGACTTCGGTGCCGTGAGACAATTATTAATTTATATTATGAAGACTCTTGATATATATATATATATATATATATATATATATATATATATATATACATTTATACATGTATGTTTTTTTCTTATTTTAGCACATTTTAACCTAAACACAATTATCGTGGCTTATTTGTAAAAGATACATAAATACTGTCGTATGTTTTTCTTCAAAGATTTTGAAGACCTACAATTTTGTTTTATCTATTATTATTGAAGTATTAGTAATAGTTATTTTTTTCTCAGAATTCGTTACGAAAGTACCCAGATCAGCGACTTTCCCTCCGACTTCGTTGACATTATCAATTATACCTCGAGTGATGACCTATGGCAATCTGGAAACTATAAACTAATATGTCACGTTAGTTCTATGTCAATAGAATTAGAATATTTTCTCCCAAAGCATTCGCTAATGACATTTTAATTAAGACAATTATGTTAATAGAATTAATTTAATTCAGCTGATCGTTAAACAACGCTGAATCATGATATTTTGTTCTACAAGTTCCCCAATATGCATTATAACCCAAATCGGAAGCAGTAAGATTTAGGAACCTGAAATTTTACAAACAGAACTCACAGTGCTGTGCAAATTACTTGCCGATTCGGTGCTTTTCCTTTTATTAAAGCCCTATTATATATATATATATATATATATATATATATACATATATATATATATATATATATATATATATATATATATATATATATATATAACAAAATACATGAACGTAATACAGATGAATGCTGACACGTACGTGCATTTTATAAATAAACGAAAATGGAGAGAGCTACAAAGTTTAGTTTAACACATAGAAATTTCTAATTTGATTACTAATTTTCCAATTTTTTCCCTTTATTGAATGAGAAAATCAATTTCAATGTGCGTATAAGTTTAAACCCGGCATCTTTTTATTACATTATGTTAAGAGCTTAGAAAACTTTCACAAAATTTTGGACCCATTAACATCAGTATTTGATATAATTTTCAACTTTATAACTTTGGCCGTACTTTAGAAAAGAGTTCTTAACAAAGACAAAAAAACGGGCAACAAAGTGATCCTATAGAGGTCGTATTTCTAGTAGAAACTATAGAGCCTCCCCGAATACAAAAACAGAGACAACAAGATTAGTCGTCCCGATGTATCTGTGCGTTTTAATAAAACCTTGCTCAAAAGCGATTATTATACTTCACAGTTTCTGATGGGGCATAGCGCCTTCCGTATGTTTGTTTAGATTCACTCAGAGATAATCTGACATTTACCTGATGTTTCAAGACGCAGAACATGAATCACTTTCCGTTCCACTGAAATGCACACAATGATACACGTAGAGTTTTGTTAGATAGCATACGTTAACATATTAGTGGAGTAGAGAAACGCGATATCATAGACGGAAGTACCTTTAGTCACCGTGGCTTAGTTGGAAGTGGATCAATTTTGAGGCATTTAGAGAATTCACAAAGTGCGTCCTTGAAAGAATAAAGGTGCTGAATTGCAGTTTTGATTCAATACAGTCCTTAACCCTATTTATGTGGAAGCGCTGGACGGTAGTAACGGAACACTGTTAGGAGACCTTCGAAGGTCCCCTCTTTTGTATGTGGGGAGATGTTACGGATCCTTGGAGGGCACCCGGATACCTTGGTATCGTTGATCGTATTAAATTATCGTAAATTTCTGAAAAACTATGATATTTCAAATGATCGTTACAGCTTAGCAGTAAAATTTAAGTAGACATCTAGTAACGCTATTTTTAGGGTATCATAACTAGAAACTGAACCCCCATGAGAATGGTCACGTGTCCGTCCGTCCTCCGCACAAACCGTTTGACGCAGAAACTCTATCAAGCATAATAACTCGCAAATATCTGTGTAATTAAGACTCCATTAAAAAGTCATTAAATTCCATAAAACTTAACTTACTTAACTTAACTTAACTTACTTAACTTAACTTAACGCAAAAAATTGCACGAAGAAATTACTCAAACTATTGACAAAAATTTGTTTAGAAACCATTCTATGTAGCAAGTTTCGATTTTTATATATTTAATTTTAGCTATTACAATATTAATTCACTAAATTTCAAGTTTTTACGTCAAGCAATTTCTGATATGTGTCGTGTGGACAGACGGAGGTATGAGAGATATCATAAGGGTTCCATCTTCTCTTTTGGGGTAGGGAATACTAAAAATATAGCCAAGTGGACGGAGACAACCTTTTGGACGATGGTCATAAAATAAATTCACGCCTAAACACTTAAATTCGGTTTTTACATTAAAATCGCTTTTTTGTTAATCTCGGTTCATATTGATCGAGATCTCTAACTCAGGTACGTAGTCTCAAAATTTCATGCGTGGGTGCTGAAAATAAACGGTAAATCTAAAACCTAAAATTATAAAAACCTTTAGAACCATCACAAAGATGGCGAAATTATAACGGTTCATGGTTTGAATACGGAATCCTAATATACAAAATATCTCCAACGTTAATTAGATTAACCACAAAGTTCTAAACATTGAGCGAATTTGTTTTCACGGATGATTAATATCATTGTGTTTATAAATTAAGCCTCTGAAGGTGCCCACTTCAGAGCCGAACCGTAATTAAATTACAATTGCCGAATTTCCGATACAAAATTTAGATCGACAATTCTACGAATTAAGGCAGAAGCCGACAGCGTACAGAAACCACTCGTATCGATAATTATATTAACTCAACGAGATCGGGGCCGAACCTTTAAAATAGCCATTAGTCGCTGTGCATATAATGCTCTTTAAATAAAGCCAACTTACGGTATTGGACGGGCACCGGGCGATACCAAAACCGAAAAAGGGTCGGATATTATTTCTTATTTCATTGTTAAATATTCCGGTTGGCTTGGCAAATTTTACCTGCGCCTACCCGGACCCGTTCAAACATTACAATCTCTGAGATGTTTTTACGTGCATTTACTCCAAATTGCCTGTCTGGCCATTCTAATTTCAGCAGTCCGACGTATTTGCCTTAAATATTAATATTTTCTCAAGTTTTATTCTCGTACGTTCGGTCTTCCGGTCTCATTGCCTAACCAACCGTAGACCCTCGTAGCGTAAAAATAATGTTTTGGAATTGTACACCGTTATATACAATTTGTCTGTAGTTCGACTATTTCGTAGTACGTATACTGCCATGTCTAACTAGTTGGTCTGCAATAGCTAATACCACAATTAATAAACAAAACAAACCAAGGGTAATGGTCACTGGCCTCAAAGCGGACTCAAATCAAATGGTAGAAAACAATCATCATCATATATATTAATACGCTAAGGTTTTAAGATGTTACACTCCCTTTTTAGAAAAAACCTCACAACTAATCCAAATAAATTATATATCATTTTATAGATAATTGCTTGCTCTACCGGCATGCACAACTAAAAAAATTATTATTGCTATTGTTTTTACAAATTAATTAATTATTAAAATTATATACACAAAACAGCAATGCTGCCATCTAACGGCTCAACGTCAATATGATTGACGGTCGGTAAAATTTTTGTTTAATTTCAAATCCACTCACGTATAAAGTGGCGCTTTAGCTGAATGCTTTTGATACTTTCGCCTCTATATGTCAATTTTAGTAAAATATTTGTTTGATCTGTCATCTGAGCTTCATAATGGAATAAATAATGCGAAGACTTCGCACGGGTCACGCTAGGTAAATATAATAGCCAAAATTCAACAATATTTTTTATCAGTAACTTCACCAGGGTTATATATAAATAATTAAATCCGGTCAATAACTAACCTTAAAACTTAAGTGTCAATAAACTCTCACAAATAACTAAACCAGGCAAAAAAAAAACAGGTTAAGCAAACATAGGATACAGAGTCAATCAGAATGTTGAAATATATTTAAAAAAATTAAGAAATATCACACCAACCCGGGAATCACTTCTGGATAAATACTTTTTGCAATATTCAACACAACCTCTACACGACTTCGATAATATCGGCACCGATTCTAAGAGGAAACCGACACGACAGGGGCCATTTCACATTAACTTAACCGACTTAAATACCGAAACGACAGTCTCTTAAAAACGTGTGTTCGGTGATTTCATGTTGATTTTTTGACACATTATATAATTTTAGCCTTGCCATAAAAAAAATTACTTAAAATTGTAGTATTAAGGTATTAGTATTCGCAGGTTTTTGCATAATACTGTACAATATTTTATAAAACTGTAGTTTCCCAAAACAAAGATTCCTCATAAATATTTTTTAGCCGATTGACGAATGATTAAATAATCAGTTCACGATACTTTTTTCGCTCAAGTATGTAGCAATACTTGAAAACAAAATATGTAAATGTAGTGAGGAATCGATTAAAAACTTTTATTTCATTTTAATTTCGGGGGAAATTCCATACGAAAATGAATGTTTTGGAAAAACGTTTTATTAAATATATTTCTATTTGATATCACACTTATTCTTGTCCGCGGTGGGTATAAATTAGTTCATACCTCTTTGTTGTAAGGGACATATGAAAGAAAAAGATACGACATCGATCAATTATTTCCTTTTAAATGCACACATTTTATTATTGTCAGAGGTTCAGATCTTTGATGCTAAAAGTAGCTCTTTATTGGGAGTAACAAGCTTGAGGACATTTTTTTTATATTATTTTTATTTTTATCTTAGTTTATTTCCAGAAAAAAAAATTTTGTATTTTTGGAGTTATGTAATAATTTTAAAGGACCTGGACTCCCCCAGTCGGCTTCAAGTATTACTTTATAATAATAAAATATAATACATAGTTAAGCAAACAATCAAGCCATTGAAATGGTGTTGCCAAAAAGAAGCAAGCAATCGAATAGACGAATACACTGTTAATGATCCTCTGAAAATAAGTACTTGTTACGTGGAATGTTCCAGGCGTGCACCAACCAAAAAAAACATTCAAAAATTCAAATTTAATGTATCGATCCTATTCTCATAAACGTTTCTTGTATGATGGGAAGTACTGCACACTGGGTTACTGGTGTAAGCTATTCTAAAAAGAATCATTGGCATGTGCAGATGAGGATGACATTAAGCTCGCATAGGATCATAAATCCGTTCTCCCCCTACTCCCCTACGACAAAATAATGTGCAGTAGGTTTTGCGTTAACTAAACACACACAAAAACCGATAGTTCAAATATACTGCCCTACTGCGTACCGCACAGTGTTGTACACCCACAATCGCTTCCGTGAGTGGCATGAAAATAGATAGGCCGCAGAATGAGCTGGTCAGCCCATTATAGCCCAGCAATAGTTCTTGAAGCTGCTTTAAAATCAAATAAAATCAATTTTTCTTTATAGCAAACAAGTTTCATAGAAAATTAAACGTCGTAAAAATTCGTACATTAAGTAGTTGATGCTAAACTTGTAGAGATACCTTTTCTAAGATATCTAATATATTAAACAAATATTCCGGTCCCTTCTCGGAAAAATAATTTGTATTTTCCGTTTATTGAGGATGCGAACAATAATTACTTTTTATTGTGCTTGGGTTTAAATTTGACCCCGTTTGTACGCCCTCCTTTTCACAACATAAACATGATTAAATATTTATTAAATTTATATATAAAACCAAAATGGTTGATTGATACATCAACGTCTAGTTCTAACTACTAGGCCTAGAAACATGAAATAGCGTCCACAAACGTGGTAAACATACTAAAAAAATGTTTCAAAGGGAAAAGAAATACATATGCTTTTTATAGATTTAAATATTTATCAGTCTTTCAAACTTTATATTTGCCGGACATTACATTTCTTTTTTAACCTTATACCCTCGTTACAAATTGAATTTTCAAAATTCATTTCGTGAAAAAATGAAAAGGAAAATATATCATTTCCAAAAATTTTATCATTCCGTCTGTCTTATTTTATCATTCCGTTAGTCTTATTTTATCATTCCGTCCGTCTTATTTTATCATTCCGTTAGTCTTATTTTATCATTCCGTCCGTCTTATTTTATCATTCCGTCCGTCTTATTTTATCATTCCGCCCATCTTATTTTATCATTCCGTTAGTCTTATTTTATCATTCCGTCCGTCTTATTTTATCATTCCGTCCGTCTTATTTTATTATTCCGTCCGTCTTATTTTATCATTCCGTCCGTCTTTTTATTAGCCGTATTTAGACAAGTCTTAATGAGATGTAATTTGAAAGATATTTTCAATTATAAATTAGTTATCCATTAACATATTTTCTATTGAGGTCATCATATAATGGTATCCGTTGTTTCTTCACTTCAGCGTAAATGAATATTTACTTTTATTTATTGTTCAAAGAATTTCATGAAAACATATATTATACAACCATAAAGACCACTCGTGATTTATTTATAACTATTATATTAAAATCGATTTAAAAAACGCTTTTATTACCGGCAACCGCAGTAAAAAGTCAAGTTTAGATACGTTTTTATACGATTTTCTCTTTATTTCACTCTTTTAACGTTTTCCTATTTTTTATTTTCAGTATTTTATAATTTGTGTCCTAATTCAAAAGTATATTAAATGTCTACTGCGAAAAAATGAAAATTGTGTTGAAAAAACGATAACAAGTGATTCATTGCAAAAATGTAGTTACTACATAATTAATTTGAAGACGTCGATATTTTTACAAAATAAATCGTGGACGGGTAACTTATCTACCCGAAGCAAGATTTATTATAAATTTACTTTCAATGAAATTAGGAAAAACAGTAAATAATTAACTTCCACTAAAATGTACTTGTTCCTCTTTGCGGTTATTCCCAATCATTCATTTTCTTTTCGCAAAACAATTGGTAACAACCGCATTAAATACATGGTAACAGTATTCGAAAAGGGAATATGACGCGTGAAATGAAACAGCTCAATCAAATACCCTTAAATAAATATTTCGATAAAGACATAATGTGTAATCTTAAATCTGAGGAAGATGTGCAACAGGGTCGATAGAGCGAATCATAATTAAAAGAACTTTTCAGAAGGTGAATCAATATTTAGGCGTAGATAACCAGTTTAAATGGAATTAACAGTGCTTTGTCACCACCTTCACTTTATACAGTCAAACGTCGACAACATCATAAATAAAGTCTCAAATGTTACCTTCGCAAATGTCCTGTAACTTGTTCCCTAACTAAATAAGGAATTAACTAGCTGACCCGTGCGAAGTCTTCGCACTATATCGCCATCTAGCGTGTTCCAAGTATACAATTTGGCTAAGATATTTGATGTGTCGCCCACAGATGGCGCTCATGCCAATTGTTATAAAAATTAATTTTTTTATTAACAAAAAGATTTTTTTCGAATTTTTTTATATTTTTCGCCCAAAGTAGAAAACATAAGCTTTAAGTGGGTATTTTTTTTATTTTTTTTGGTGCAGTAGTTAAAGAGATCGAGCCGCTCGACCAAAAAACACCTTTTAGAAATAATATATTTAGATATCGAAAATAATAACAGAATAACCAGAAAATAAAAAGAGACAATTTTTATGAGAATAAAGGAATCATAATAATCAGGAAGAATTCGCATTTACGAAATATACAAATTAAAATTTATATTTTAGTATTAGGAATCGTATCGTCTCTGTATCAAACGAAGACTGAAATAATGTTACAGTTAAAATGAAAAATGTTAAGCGAAGGTAAGACCATCGCACTGTATTGAAGTATACATCAAAAGCACGATATTGTTATATTATTGAATTTTAATTTTTCAATGAAAAAATATATACGAAATAATTTGTTAGTGAAAATATCAAATGTTGTGTGGGAAACCGTTTCTTTCAAATGATGCTTCCTTATTGTGAATGATTTATTTATGGATAATTACATGTATATTTAGCGCAAGATATATGTAAAATTATGATAGTTCTTAATATTACATTAAGTAAACTGTACTCCTAAAATCGTAAATAATTAAATGTGAAAGTTGACCAAATACATTGCCTAACGCGTCTTCACTTCTCAACATCTCAAAAATCACCTTCTACAAAATTCTGATTTTAATATTCCATATCATGAGATGAAATAAATAATTTTTTTTTCTATATTCTATTCTATTTTCTATATTCCATATCATGAGATGAAATAAATAAAAATGAATTGGAATATTTTATTTGACCTTCAACATTTTCTTTATCAATATTTATATGCTCTATGATTATGGAAAATTTCTTGTTTCTGTGTCAAACAATTTCTAAAAGAAATTTACATCCCTTTTTAGTAACATCACTAGAGCTATCTTACGTAAAATTCTAAAATATATAGTTTTAGAATCCTTATAACTCGCTTTTTCCTTTAATACCCCCACGCGATGCCAAAAAAATTAAAAATATCGGAAACGCTTTGTCCGTCACAATATCCATAAAGTATTTATTAAGTATCTACTGAAGAACATGCAAGTCAAAATGCCAAATGGCTTTGTCATAGTGTTTCTGAGAAAAAGGATGTGATAGACGAACAGAGGACAGACACGTGAGTAGTCTTATGAAAGTTCCATCTTTTTTTCCTTTTCAGGTACGAAACCACAAAAACGTACAAAACGCAATAAAGCTGAAATGACCAATAGATTTACTTAAAAAGACTTTAAGTTAGACATTTAACGGTAATAGAACCAATTTCTAAAAGGATTATTTTTATTAAAATAATATCGAGTGGAAAGTATTCCCTTGAATATTTTTTTTTTACACACAATTATTTTGTCAAGCTGTAAAAATAATTGACAGCCCCATTTATGGCGTGTAGTTTGAATTTCAACTGCACTCAACACAAAATTTCCCATGAATGTAAGAATATGTCCACGAAATATTCCCTCAGAGCTTCCTCTCGATACAAAAAAGTTTTACTCCAAAATATGTTTTTATTATAGAAGAAATACAATTAGTCCGTATTTAATTACAACTTTGGCAAAAGTTATGTGTTAATATACAAGAAATATTCAAATGTATAAAACATTATCGATATTGTGCGTAGTAATTTATTCAGATAAGCAAGAGAACATACACATAAACTAAAAAATAATGAAAAATTTACTTGACACATGCTTCAATTTAAACGCGTGACATCATTCGATGCTCGGCCTGAACGAAGCATTAGTCGAAATGCCTAACATGTCAGTCGAAATCCTGACAAATGGTTATTAAACGCACACAACCTTCATAAATATTTCTACTAAACCTATATGACTATTTATTTTAAACAGCTTTAGCCCTTCTGGAGATAATCGGTTGGAAGAGACAGGCATATTAACGAAAGAGAGTCACCATCCGAGATCTGTTTAGTAGAACATTACGTTTATTTGATCGTGCGGATTGAATTATTGGGAGATATGCTAAAACAGAGATATAACTAAAGCAAATTAAAAAAAAATTATCGCAGTGCGATACTGCCGCAGTTATTTTCGTAAAAAAGTCAATCGTTTATTTTACTTCGACGCAGACACATTGCAATCCCCCAAAGTGTCTCGATTGCGCTTAATGGCGGAATCTGGCCACCGCAAATTTCTATGTAAACTCTCTTTACAGAAAGTCTATATAAACTTCCTCTTTAAAATGAGATTAAGATGGCGGCGCCATCTTTATTTTCTGCCAAGTTATTAAAGTTTGAAATTACTGCAGCAAAAACTGTCACTCGTACGGGGGTGACTAGCTCATTACACCCGGCATCTAATTTAAAAAGGTTTTCACGCCGGAAATAGAAAAACATTGTACATGGATATAATTACTTTTTCTCCACAGCTACAGCCGGATAGATTTTTTTTTGAAAAGACGAAATTTTTTCAAGTAAATTTTTTTTCCCAAAAAGCATCCCTATCGTGAACAATAGTAACTTACATATGTCTAAGCTGCAACTTTACGCCATAGTCTTTACAATTTTTATTCATAAGTTCTTAAGCCCGTGTACTCATTTTTACTGTGTGAGTGCGAATATTTAAATCGTAAATAATGTAGAGAATATTTTACAATAACAAAAAATAGTTTAGAACTTAGTCTTAACCCTATCATTACTCCAGTGAGTAATTTTATTTAAATTAGCTTAGAATTTCTGCGTGATGCTCTAACAAAAGGACAACATACTCTATTGACAAACCACTACCAGAGTTGTATTAGAGCCGCTCCAGGGACACGTAACCAAAAAATTATGCCACACAAATATGCATAGACATCAAGCGCTTCCACGTAACAGAGTTAAAGACTGTCCTTGTTCGGTTAGCCATATAGCACCATCATTCTTCAGAGAACGCACTTACCGAATGCTCTAAAAGCCTGAAAGATCAGTTCATTCTCAACCACGTCACGGCCACTAAAGATACCATGTTCTATAAAATCGTATAAATCTACTATTTTTAGGCATTCTCTCTAATAAAACTCTACACGCGCTCATGTAGATTTTTTAGACTACACGCGCTCATATAGATTATTTAAACTACACGCACTCGTGTAGATTTTTTTAGACTACACGCGCTCATGTAGAATTCTATCAGCCAATTCAATTTCGTTCTAAATTCAATATTACGGACGCCCCAAGACGGTAGATTACCTTTTTTTACAGCGTCTTGATATAGATTTTCAGTTAAGGGATGAATAAGATTATTTTACCTGATCAAAAACAGTGTATACAAAATACATTAGGTAATTAATACTCAACATCTAATAAATGTGTACATCATATATATTAATACACTAAGGTTAAGATGTTACTCTCCCTTTTTAGAAAAAACCTCACAACTAATCCACATAAATTATATATCATTTTATAGATAATTGCTTGCTCTACCGGCATCCACAACTAAAAAATGTATTATTGCTATTGTTTTTGCAAATTAATTAATTATTAAAATTATATACACAAAACAGCCATGCTGCCATCTAACGGCTCAACGTCAATATGATTGACGGTCGGTAAAATTTTTGTTTAATTACAAATCCACTCACGTATATATAAAGTGGCGCTTTAGCTCAATGCTTTTGATACTTGCCCCTCTATATGTCAATTTTAGTAAAATATTTGTCTGATCTGTCATCTGAGCTTCATAATGGAATAAATAATGCGAAGACTTCGCACGGGTCACGCTAGTATTACATATAACAACAGTGTTCATATTATCCATCGTCAAACGTCTACAGCATCTTTTCCCGAGAAGATCGAAAAAATATATTTTTCTGTTTTTAATACATTTGTAAGAGCATTGTTTCTATTTTTTTATGTAACATATTTTTTGCTCTAAACTATACAAGCGTGAGAGTTGCATCAAGGTACCTTTGGTAATTCTTATACGATTCCAGTTAAAGTTAAATAAGCGTGCAGATATAAATTTCAATAATTTTTAATTTCTAAATAGATTACTTTTACGCACTTAGTCACAATTTTTGCTTTGTTTTATTAATGAAAATATCACTAGTCATTTTATTATATTAAACTTGGTGTTACATACATAATTTTTTATTACATACTAAGATTCCCATCTAAAGCATCTAAAATTATAGTAACCGTGCGGCTGTGATCGGCAGACGGACATATCAGAGCTCTAATAAAAATAACTTCAATTAAACAAGTATTTAAAAAAAATAATAATTAAACCTGTCAAAACTTAATAAATGATCAAATAACTAATAAAATTTTTTATTTTTATCGTTATAAAATTGATTATTTAATCGTTGAAGTTATACTTCTTTAGGCGCGTTATGAAAAAATGATGAGAGTGAAATTTTAAGATTCGTCACATAAAAGTTACAGTATGAAGTTGCAGCGGTTGCAGTCTCGAAACAAAAGCTATTGGCACCATCGTCGCTTCTGTTCACTGTTTTCATATTCATAGTATTTATCCACATGTTTCTAGTGTCTACATTCACACGCGTGTTTTAGTTTCATATAAGTGCGATTTATATATGTGCTGATAAATTATATTCAGTAGTGATTTAAATTCAATATTTTGATTAATATATTTACTATTCGTAAATATTAGTGAAAAAATTGTGTTTATAGACTTTTTCAAGTGCTCCAATATAATTGAGGTTATCTATCCGTATGTATTATTTAATGATGCCAAAGAAGTATAACTTCTCACGAGCGTACATAAGTACACGCACCCTTTTTTTTTATTTAGTTTCATTGATAATTAAATATATATCTTAGGCAATTGAAGCACAGTGTAACGAAATTCCGAATTGTTATTTATTTTATAATAGCCACATCCGTTATAATTAAAGTTCCCTTTAAAACCATATTGACTAGTTTTAGCCTCCATTTTTATATAATACTAGTTGTGCACCACAGTTTCACCCCTCATAAGACACCCCTTCCCCCCTCCCACGCTATCACTAAACACCTCCGCTCTGTCAATGACTATTCTGTTACGGGGTTCGGAAAATAAAGGTTTTTAAAAAAAATAATTTAATTTAATTTATTATTTATTTGAATTTGAATATAAAACACAATATTTAGTATAAAATGCAATAATTCTTAAAGAATTGGTAATTGTCTACATACAATGCTGAATGAGGACTGACTGGCGAATTAAAAGTTCCATTCTCTATCTGAGATTGGTGTTATGTCTCAGGTGTTTTTGAAATAAGGTAAATCGGATATGCGTGGAGCACTGAGATGATACAGCACCTTGCTAAGCATATCTTTATACTAGCGTAGGGTATAAGAGTTCGCCAAACGAAATCGATGGTCGAGGATGTAGATATGTTAGTGGCAACATTCGGATCATTACAATCTGTCTGTACCTTGCACCGTTTAAACGGTTTTCTTGACTTCTGTTACATTTTTTATCACTGTTTTGCTCCCATTAAATTTTAACGTGATGAATTAACGCGACTCAGCTGATTGCATGCTCCTCGAAGAGTGCGTGGTTTCCGTCTATTACCACTACATTAAATCTATACATACAGTAAATTTATGAAGGTAAAAACGTCTGTACGTCAAACATATTTAAAAAACTGGCCTAGTGCAAAACTGGTTCGTGCAGCGATAATTCCGTACCACGTTTAAATTGAAATTAATTTATTTATCATAAGTTATCACCAATATGGACTTCCTGAAGCAAAAACATATTTACTAATATGTAATATAATCAAGATTTTGAAGCATGGAACTCTAAAAAGGAGTTTGCTTGGTAATATTAATTTCTTTAATATCTTTTATAGCTGCTAATGTCATTGATGCGTTGTTATTCATGTGTTGGCTCCTGCCTTACAATAGTATATCTAAGCAATGAATGGCTATCAAATGTGGATACATAAAAGGATAAATTTATCCCGGTCCAAAAATTTTAAAAAATGTGAACAAATATTACTTTGGTCTTCAATAAATCAAAAATACAAACTATTTAACTTGAAAATAATGGGAAAGTTTTTAAAATATCTTAAATATGTTGGAAACGAACACTTATACGTTTTTTAATATGTCTGTCTATTAACGTTTAAATTTTTTTAAGAATATTTGTAATATACTGTACTTTATATATAATTGAGGTATTATTTGCACAGATACGCAATACATACTCGATCAGTGGGCAACCGAATTTCAGCCCAGTAACTACAGTTGCATTAGTTGTTCGTGAGCGTTCGACGATGCATCCACACATTTTAGCGATTTGCTATTATTTTTCTATTTTAGATTGCTTGCTAACCTTATGTTGACGTTCCATTCAAAGCATAGAAAGTAAGCCGAATAATCTAATATTGTACATTTTTCTATTAAAGTGATGTAACTCTTTATCGATAAAACAATTGTTATATAATAGTGTAAAAAATATTTAAATCACGAAATAAAACACGCAAACGCTATTATGACAAATTACAATATCACAACGCGTTGTTACAGAATTATTTGATAGTTGGTAATAACGACAAACAGACAAAGGCGTCCATAGTCCGTGTTCATTTGAATTCTTGCGGTGTCATTTGTTGCCAATTTGCCTGCGTTTGTTGGTAATTTTCATTCAAAATTGGTGTTCCACACGAACTAATTTCATCCACGCTACGATTCTTTCTTTCCATATATTTTAGACATTATTAACATAATTATCAGATGCATGAACTGCATCAACTGCAATATATTTCCGTACTTTAATGTATCTAGTTGATACATGTGCCGGACTTATTGCTAGAAGAGCGATCTCTCACAGCCAACCAGAACACCAGTCCAGCACCGCTCGACGAGCGACCGGGTATCGAACCCCGGTCCCCACGGTGCGCCTCGCAGTCAAAGGCCGTATGCCTTGTGATCAACCCAACACGCTACGGTGAATATAGACATGCGACAAGTACGAAGGCATATCGCATCGCCGCTATCACCTCATTTACAAACAAGACTCGGACGATGGCTGTGATTCAGGTTTAAAAAATATCAAATATATTCAGGAACACTCTATTTACGTGATTAATTTATTGGCTTCGCAAGTTTGTTGCTTCCATAACGTATTATTACTTTAAACCGGAATTACTTAATATCAAATAGCTGCCAAATCTGTTGTTGCAAAATGTATTTGTCGTGTTTTGTGTTTTCACTAATTCTTTTATTAAGAACGAAGTAATATTTTGTATCGAAATGATTACAATAATTATGTCATTAAGTAACGTATACGAGAAAAATTCATTACAATAGAATTACTTATACTGAGAGTTCGTAAACTGACAGATAACAATGCCGTTCCGTCGGTATTTATAGTAACCAAGCATTGTACATAAATAGATATATTTCTCAGCCGTGTCGTTGGTGGTCGACATCATAATTGGTGGTCGGTGTGACCCCCCTCACAATTTCTCGCCATCTTAACCTATTGGCCGACATCCTAGTGCATTTATGTAGAGGGTCTCCAACTGATGATTTTATTTAATTAGCCCATCGCAAGGAAGATCTGTCACACGGTCTGTTTCCTTTCACCCTTCCCTGGATCACCAAATGCTCTGTGGAGCAATTTTTTCACCTCGAGACGTGGCCAAAGAACTTCAAAATTCGAGACTGTGTGTATTGAGGTTGATAGTCGGTTGATATTCGAGGTTGATGCCGAGTTCTTGAAGTATGGAAGTGTTTGTACGAAATTCTGTCCATGACACTCCCAGCATTTTCCTCCAGCGCCACATATCTAGGGCCAAATATTGATATATGTATATAAATAGATATATACTTTGTTAATTTTGACGAGATCCCGAGCTACCGGCATCTGTTTCTTATTTATTATTGATCTACAGATACACGGGATTACAAAACAGTAACAATTTTTTATTGGCATTGAAATTAGCGACCCGGGAGGGGCCGTGTGAAAATTAGACGTGTCATTTGTGAGACTAAATTATTTATTGATTTTACTCCTTAAACAAAATTTATTTTGTTTATTCATTGACAATAACTCATATTTGTCGATCAGAGCGAAAAGGAAAGATACTCGATGCGAAACGGTAAACACTACTTTCTCTTTCACTTCTTTATGTGGGTGAACGAGAAATAAAAATCCTTCCGATGATTGCCGATCGATTAATCGTAACACAATTGTATTTCGAAATTGTTTGACATGTTGTCTCTATACAAATAATACATCAATCATTTGTACTTCGTTATTTGTAATTCAAAATAATATAAATATAATGTTATAGTACCATTGGCGTCAATTAAACGCACGCATGTACTTAGAAATTATACATACAGTCCTACTGCGCACCGCGTGGTGTTCTATACCCGCTGTTGCTCCTGCGAGTAGTTAAGTGGGCCGAGAAAATAAATAGACCACGGCGGAAGCTGCTCAGACTAAACATTTGTTAGTACTTGAAGCTTCTTTATTAAAAAATATACTCTATTTTTCTTTCTAATAAAATCAATTTTTATATGTTTCAGAGAAAATTATACGTCGTGGAAACTCGTGTTTCATAGATTGACTGTACATGTTCGAGACATTATGAAAAAGTTTTATCGCTTCGGAGGCAAATAATTTGTATTTTATTGAGAACTCAAACAATAATTTAAGGCGTTTTTAGAATTCCGTTGCAAAACTAGCAGCCCCTATAATTTTACCATCCGTCCGTCAATCTGTCCATCTGTATGTCTCAGCCGTTTTACTTGCAGACTATTAGTGCTATAGAGCGGAAATTAGGCATGTTTGTACATATTTATAATGCCTAGAGAGTTATGAAATAAAATATTAGTAGTTCACGACTGATTGCTAGATGATATTCATCTAAATTACTGTGTTTTTGTTTTTTTTTTGTTTTTGAATGGAATATGGATTTTTAACTGTGAATATATTGTCCTATTCGTCATTGTTTCATAACTCTTTGTTTATATGTTGTTCCACATGTCAGCGATTTGGATATTACTGTAAGTTGGGCATGGGTTTTCAAGAAATAAATAAATATTTATTACGTCTGTGACAGATATAGAAATATATATATATATATATATATATATATATATATATATATATAAATATATATATATATATATATATGTATATATATGTGTGTATATATATATATATATATATATATATATAGTTTGATGGAACTACTATGTACTCTTAAAGGTATGCAAGTGTCTAAATGTGTACGGATTTCTCGTAGTGCGATTTCTACTTGTGTTTAACAGATTTCTTTACTTTTGGATGCTCTTTATTTAATCACACCTTAAAGGCTTGATGAAAATTGACGCTGACATAGTTTGCGATTTGAATAGTTATAGAGGCCATATTTTAAACAGATAAAAGGCATAATTTCTATAGAATAAAGCTAGTAAAGAAAGAGGGTGAAGCTCATGGGAACTTCTCAACGGTTAACACCAAACCTATCCAGTTTGAGCTCGTTTGATTTGTCTCAATAAGACCTTTGGTTAAAAAAGCATATTTTTAGGGTTCTGATAAAATTACCAAAACGGAACGCTTATAAAATCGCTTTAATGTCCTTCCGTCCGCCCTTCCGTCACAGGAAATTTTGTCGGAAACTATTTAACATAAATTTACCGTAGTCATAGAAATAGTGACTCAGTTATAGACCTGTACTGAGTTTAATTTTGATTCTAAGAGTTAATTTGACGGAGTAAATTGTCAAATAAAAAAAATTTAAGTGGATCGTGCGGGGTGTAAAATGAAAACTTACTGAAGCACAAATTTAACAATACATATGGTGTATTGTTTTATTAATTCGTTTAGGCATTTCTCGGGAAAAACGCTTAAAAATTGCTATCCCCCAGCCTTATCACCAAAAGGCTATCTCAGGAAAATGTAGAAAAAATCACTAACGTTGAAAATTAGGTATGGATTAAAACAAAAATTAAATATTCTAGCGCGATTGATTGTTATAAAAAATCTGATTTTGTATTTCCTTGTAATTGCTGAATGATTTGTTTAAAATTAAACGTTTCTAAACAAAAAATATTTCGCACGATCTAAGGGATAACTTTTATCTACACGTTTTTAATTTTTTTTTAATTTGACCCAGTCGAAGCGCTCCTCATACAGCTCTACGCGTACGCGATGTGACACGGCATTGGTCGGCGGTTTTTTTACTTTTGGCTGGTATCCAAAATCGAGTCTAAATGTGCACAGAGACAGTGCGCATTATTTTTGATAATTTAAGTGGGTGGCTCATGTCACAGAACCCTAATTATGCAAGTATAATTGCAAGTTAATTATTACTACTATGATATAACAATAGATCCCGCGACGTACATGTGAAATTAGCTAAATTTTATTTTAAGTGTTTCAATAAAATAAAAAAATCCATACAGGCGAAGTCACTTCCAAACGCTAATAAACTATAGAGACAAATTCGACTCTTTCTGAAATGTTTGACTGTCTGTCTGTTACTTTGTACACGACAAACAAAAATTGCTGGGCGGATGGCCTCGGAAAGTATTTGTCTGTATGTACACATACCATGTGAAAACTATCAAAAAAGCTTTTATTGAAAATTTAACCATTGCATTGAATATCAGGGGGAAAATAATCGTGTATCATTGATACAAAGGAGACAGACAAAGGTCTATATAGTGTTGTGTTTTTTGTTCTTGTAACGCTCCAGGTGTTATAAAATAAAAATAATACTGTGAGAAAATAAAAAAATAAGCTAAAAAGTTTCATCATAATCGTCAACCAGATAAACGATAAATCTTATATTTTTTTATGAAAAGTCAGGTTATTTTTCATAATAGATTGTAAATGTAATCTCTACAGGATTTTTTGAACTAGCGAGATAAAACAAAGTGTAGATTGTATTTTGACAACAATAGAACCATTGTCAATGTTGTTAACAATTTATTTTTAATTAATTTAGGTAATGGCTACACGTTAAATAAAGCAAGAGGCATTGTTAATTTTTTTGTAATCCGTTCTAAAAAGTTATGTATTCTATTTAATTTTTTAAAATTTTTATTTCCAATTAATAATGTTGTATATTTTAAAAATATTATATATGCTCATTTATGCAGATAGCTTTTTTGTTTCCATAGTACTATGGTTACAAATTTTAATTTAAGTTTTTCCTCTTTCCTTCTTGTCAATTACTGAATTATTTGGTTTTTTATATTCTAAAAAATACCAGCTTTTTTAAAAATTATGCTTTATCTCTGTAACGTCTGGACCCATTTTTGCCGGTCTCCTTTGAAAAACTGAAGAATAATTGAAAAATGTTAATACAATGGCCAAATTAATTGCGTTGAGTTACTATAAAAAAACTAGCCCTTTTAATATATCTACTGTCAATGTAATGATGTTTTATTACTGTTTCAAACAACCTCCAATAGGTGGCGCCAGACATTAGTTAATTCGCGACGTAAAAATTAATCCATCTATTAATAGTCCATGTGTATACAATTGCGAGCAAAAACTATTCTACATTTCAATGCCTCATAAATCGTAGAAAAAAAGTTTATACAGCATCAACACAATCGAAATCCAGCCCACCCCCGTCAAAGCAGCGCTGAAAAACAAACTTCCACCGTAAAATAATAAATATTCGACGCAGGAATCGATCCATAACTCCCCCCATTTCATTAACTCTCCAGACGAATCTTATCAATTCTCGTCCAAACTTTCAGCAGAACTAATCGTCGCAATTATTAAATAAACGATGGCATCCGTTACGGCGATCGGCGGCCTCGATATCCGCTGATGTCACGATTCGCGGCAGTTCAACCTTATGCGAGATTTTGCAATCTGTTTAAATCAAGTCAGCTATTTTCGGGCGTTCGTTATTTATGCGCGAGTACATACAACGAGAGGGTTAAATGTAATATCTACGTACAGATAGACAGCCTAAAATTAGTTCATTCGATCGTTGCAAATAAACGGAAATAACTTCATTTGTAGTATGAAAAAGAGAACATCACCATATATTTTCAATAATATTAGATCGAAACGAAATATATGCGGAGGAAAAACATGTACGAGGAAAAAATGTTGAGGTAAAATTGGGCTCTTAACTCATTTCTTTGCAATCAATCCGTTGAGCAAATCTGCAAAAATATCAAGATCACACCGAGACCCAATGAAAAAGACACCAAGCGTCCTAGAAGAAACTTCTTGTAAAAAAATTCATTCTTCCTTCTCTCCGTGATGACGTTATCAGTATATCTACCTATCCATTCTTTTACTCCTGTGTCCTCTCTACCTGTGGGTTTACTCTCTTTCGTCCTATCTGCTTCTCTTCCCCTCTCCATCTCCCTCTTTCTACTAAAGGCTATCGATA
This sequence comes from Druceiella hillmani, assembly GCA_039881145.1. Lineage (NCBI taxonomy): Eukaryota > Metazoa > Arthropoda > Insecta > Lepidoptera > Hepialidae > Druceiella > Druceiella hillmani. The sequence continues at coordinate 932,002 of JAYKKI010000098.1, read as the reverse complement.
AAAGATAACCAACACTATAATTCATAACGTTGAAATTTTGAATCGAACAACTAAACAGAAGCACACAAATGCATATGACAAAATCTGATTACTTATTTACTTAATAACTCTAATATACCATAAATATGGCCGACTAATTGCCACAGGTACAGCCTCTTCAAGTCGATCAGAACACTAAGTTTCCAAAAAATTATTGTTCGGTAGTTTCAAAAAATTATTGTTTGGTAAGATTTAAAAAAATTCAATTCATTAGCAACAAATGTTGTTATATGCCGTATATATAAAATAAAAAGAAAAAAAGCGAAACCTTAATAAATGATTACGACAATAGGTTACACTTAAAAACGACAAATAATTTGATTAAGATTTGAGATAATATGGGAATAAAAAGGTTGAGTTAGTTTTCGGAACGTAACCCAAGACCGTATGTGGAAGAGAACGCTTCAAATCTGCATATATTAAACATATTAATTGAAAATATTAAACAGAAGCTAAGTATGTGAAGTTAGCGTCGATCACGGATCGTCAGCCATTTGATATGTAAAGTGTGTTTCGAAATATAAACATATTTTCAAGGGCTAAAGACGTACGGCATGCATAAATTTTAAAGGCGTTCTAACTTCGAATATTCTTCATTGAGATCAGAATGGTACACTGCCCATAGTCAATTAGTGATAATAAAATTATTTGATGAAAGTAGATTTTCGTTTTAGTTGGAATAAAATATTTAAGACGCTTGAAAGAGTAAACCGTGCTGAAAAATTCACAACTGTCATTCCATTTAGGCTACTAATTAAAATTTATATAACCGGTGCGAATTCACACGATGTAAAAGTGTCGCATACTGTTACATCTACATGTTTAAAAAAAATCTTTACTTTGGTGACAATTCAGCGACATATAACTTTAAATTATTTTACTTCTTCAATCCGTTTTGCCAAATATTTACTTTCTGCCAAAATTTTTTCAAAATTTTTGCCAAATATTTACTTTAAATTATTTTACTTCTTCAATCCGTTTTGCCAAATATTTACTTTCTGCCAAAATTTTTTCAAAATTTTTGCCAAATATTTACTTTAAATTATTTTACTTCTTCAATCCGTTTTGCCAAATATTTACTTTCTGCCAAACAAAGATATTCCTTGTAAAAATGGCAAATTGTTTACAAATAGCTCTCTCAATATTGCACCCCGTTACTGTTTTGATGTTCACTTATTGTTTTGAGCAGGTATCCATAACTTGTAAATATTCTTACACGCCCTTCCCGACTACATCGACAGTCGACGTATAAAACGCTATGCGCTCGAGAGCTCCAATAAAATCACCTCATATTATCTGTTCTACATGGGTCTGGCTGATGCATGCGCATATCAATAGAAACAAAAGAATACTGCTGCATAGCAAACTCGGCAAAGAAAGCAGATGCTAACATTGTGCTATCCATTGTAGCAGTGGACAGTGAATGAGCGTGCGGTCTGAACGACCAATTCCGGCAACAATGTGATTCCATACACGAGTGCAATATTTAGCGGACGCGATGTAATATACGGAAATATACTCACACTTAAGTTTTGTGAAGTTACCGATATGTCAGTTATCGAAACAAACAATAGTTTAGGCGTCGTATTAAATATTATTAAAAAAATTCTTTAAGACATTAACTAAGATTGGTACGTCATATTATATATATTACTGTTATTCCTAGAAAAGAGGAAAAATGTTTAATCCACCCTCTTGTTACCAAATATATACCTGAAAAATCTTTAAATTTGAAAATACCCATAAAATAACAAGATTATTATTTGAAATTTCTTTATTATTTGAAAATACCCATAAAATAACAAGATTACTACTTGGCTAAAAGTCACCATTTCATTTCTTATAAACAATTTAATACCTTAAATCCTATTTAAAGCTAAAACATTAATTAAATTATAATTTACTTGAATTCCTCATAATGAAATACGTAAAACAATAGTGCTTAAAATAACCGCCCTACATTGTAAAAATTAACCTTCTTGCATAAAAGTTTATTATTTAACAATCATAATATATATTATCGTTTTTCGTCTTACCAACTTACTCGTAGTTAAAATTTTAAACATGTCGCTAGTTATAATGGTGACCAGCGTGTCAATCTTGCCAACACAAAAAGAAAATACGATCATATTATGGAGTGTTCGCATTTATTAGCTTAATTCAGTGCTCACTGATGACTTCACAACCTTAACGTGAGATCGCGTGAAAACTACTTACACTGCGACTATTGGCATCGTGGCGCTAGTAAATTGTGTTGCCAATAGTAATTGCTAATTTATTGGGTTACACACAATTGTGCCAATAAATTAGCAACACGTAGACCAGGTATGCTCAAGCTATTATGTTGCTTAAGGCTTCATAGCACGGCTTTATAGCAAATTAATGTTGCTTAAGGCTTTATAGCACTAAATTAGTGACAAAGTTATATTATAATATTTCTTCGATAACTCTTATTCATAGAGTTATACAGATGTAACGAAAGACGTGTCTATAATTCAAACATGTGGTTCTATGCTTCAAACTGAGTAGATTATGTTAAAGGATTTTCTGAAAATTTTTAACCGTTTCTGAAAAAAAGATCACTGTGAAATTGGCGATTTCAACATTGATATTTGGACGTGTTCTACATTGTCCAAAATTGTCTTGTGTGAATAGGGCCATACAATTTTCTTCGATATTATCTTAAAACTTTAATTAATCTGCAACTCTGATAATTCAGCCAGCACATAAAGCGGAAAAGTTTGTTTCTTTGCGCATATCTCTGCACAGCACGTCTAAAAAAATTTGTTTAGACGTGTGATTCAGAGATAATTAGAAATCCTATATTTTGACAAAGTTTACGTATCATTTCGCTACAACGCATAGGAATGGAGCTATAATAAAAAATGTGACAGAGGGCGGTGAATCCTAGCTCATGTCAATATTTATAGTCTAATTTTCTTGTCTTTGTTAAACGGAACCTATTATTTTATTTTGGTTCTTTACTTTGCAAATTCTCTAACAGTCAGCTAAAAGACCAAGTTTTGTCAGTTTACAAAATATTGCTGTCGTAACAATAATTCCGATATATGAACAGCACATTAAAATGATTAAAAATTAATATTATCTAGTCCTAATACTGCATTCAACTTCAAGGGTTACCATCCGCTCTGGTTCTCCCTGGGCGATATCATTTGTATTTTCATTGAGTCGGGCCGTCTTGAAATCCTTTTCATTTTCAGTTGGGAATACGACCTCAGTTAACTGTGAATCTATTTTTGAAAATGTATTGAATTTAACAATGATACAACCATGGTACTATAAGTCTATCAATCCAGAGACTGAATTTCACATTTTTTCAGAAACTGTAAATATATATCCATGTATACTTCTACATGAAAATAAATTTCTTTTATCCCATTTGCGTTCCTATACCATACATCCGCTTGGGACGAAACTTTATTAGAACTTAATTGCTTGTATATGTACTGAAGTTAATATAAAATTAACAGAAGGGTACGTCATAGAAAGCAGCTGTTAACTCAATTTGTAAAATTGAAATACAGTAACAATTTATAAAACAGCTACGCTCCGCAAATTTAATACATTTTACCTTTTCAACTAAGGTAATTTGTTTTGATTAGTAGCAAGTTCGTGTTCTACAATAATATACGCCAACTTTAGCCGTGTGCGTGAAAGCAGCTTTATCTTTCTACACGGGCGCACCAATAAATTAGCAACACGTGAAGCAGTTATTCTCATACTGTAAAATATTTTGTTATATTTTTATGAGAGATTTTACTGTAACTGCTTTATTTCGATTGAAATATATATTTTTGGAAAATGTTAATTTTAGTTTACCCTATATAATATTTTTATCGCTTTCAAATATTTTCATAAAGAATCTATTGGTACCTAAAATACCAAAGTAACGAAATATCTTCACTTAATTTACTACGTTCTAAATAAATAATTTTCAACTTGGATTGAAAATGAAAGTATGACAATTAAAATTCAACCTCATACAGTTTGAGAATGGTCGCTTTTTGAGAAATAACTCATAATTCGAACAATGAAATAAGTTTTAAGACGCACCCGGTGGCGACAACAACGAAACAAATGGCGCTCGCATAATGTGTATGGAGAACAGGTAGAATTTACCGGCAAAATGACCCGACGCGTTGTTTACTTAGTCTGTAAGCAGTTGTCGGACGACGAGTATTCGCAAATAAACTTCCACCCCCGTACTTGACCTTCCGACGGTCCACACTACGCTAATGTCACTTGGGACAGAGTATCACGAAAATAACGAAAACGAAGTAACGGATTTGATCAAAGGTGTGGTGAGACAATGCTCATTGAGAGAAAATGAAAGTTCAACAAGTGGTGCATCGAAGACGCAAAAGGACAATGCAAACGTAACCGCAATAGATCGTGCGATTAGTTTACATAAATTCGAGAATACTTCAAGTGAAAGTTACGAAAAAAACACAAACAAATCGACTTCCAGTCACCTCTGGCCGAAGCTGAGGAATAAAACGCCGCCGATATACTTGCACGGATATAAGAAATGGCTTTCCAAGAAAGAGCACTTCGCGCGCTACGACATCGACATAAAAAAGTGGACGCGAAAAGCGTCGAACGTCAAAATTGAACTGGCGTCTGATCGCGATCATCAGAACATGGTCGAAATTTTGGAGTTCTTCAACATCGCATACCACACGTACTCTCTGCCGACGAAGAGGAAGGTAAAATTCGTGATGCGCGGCGTGCCGGAGCGCGTGAGCGAGGCCTCGGTGCTGGATGCGCTGCGAGCGCGCGGGCTCCCCGTGGAGCGCGTCCAGCGCATGCACGTCGGCGGCGAACGGCGGCGCGCGCCGCTCGTACTAGTCGTGCTACCGCACGCGGCGCACGCGCGGCCCATCCTCGACGTCGAGCAAGTGTTGGAGCACCGAGTGTCGCTGGAGCGAGTGAGGAGCGAGAGACGGCAGTGTCACCGGTGCCAGAGATTCGGACACGCGCAGCGACACTGCCGCGGCGCGGCGCGCTGCGTGCGGTGCGCGGGCGAGCACGCGAGCGCCGCATGCCCGCGCGACGCGGACGCCGCGCTCGCTTGCGCTAACTGCCGACGCCCCCATCCTGCCAACTACCCGCACTGCGCGCGCGCATTTCGGAGTAACCAAACGTACTCCTGACCCATCTTTAGTAATCCTAATATATATTATTGTTTGTCAACTTACGCACTCAATTCAAATTTCAAACGTGTGGCTAGTTACACTGTTGCCCCGTGTGTCAATCTCGTCAAGTATACACGTTTTCCCTATAACACATATCTCAGTGTTACAAAAATTAAATACAATTATATCATAGAGTACTGTGTGCTGTGAGTTAATTTAATTCAGTGCTTATAGATGACTGACGACTGATGACTTCACCGTACTGCGATGACGTGAAAGCGACTTATATATTGTATCGTTAAATAAATGGTATCCAAGTCCTCATAGCGCTAAATTGGTGACAAAGTTATATCAGTATTTTATGTATTATAATTTGTCCTTAATTCAGGAACACGTTTCAACAAAACACGAATTGTGTATATTTGCTTTGAATTACGAATCAATACACCATTTATCTGGAACGAATTCACTTTTTCAAAATACTCAAGTTCATTAGCCTCTTTTATTTAAAAGGACGAGGTTCAATAAGCATACATTATTAAATTATTTAAACCTAAAAGATCGGAAGCAAAACAGATGCTTTGTTTATAACGTAACCCAACGCGATACTCATACACAATGGTTAATATTCACAACGGCACAGTTATAACGTAACCCAACGCGATACTCGTACACAATATAATGTAACCCAACGCGATACTCATACACAATGGTTAATATTCAAAACGACACAGTTATATAATAGTCTTAATTAACTCTTGTACCGAAATTTAATTGGTAACAGTATATTCTACGAAATACTAATTTGCTCATTTTGTGATTAATTGAATGACAAAATGTTTAATCGGAGATTTCCATAACCGAACGATGCTAATGTATCGATTCAATTACAAGGAAATGAGTAGAGCAACTCGCCTTTTTTAACAATTAAATGGATTAATACAATAGATCATATGAAATAATCATTAATATTATACATCAATCAGTCATCTCCGCTTTCTGAAACTGCTTTCGTAATATTTGTCAATTAAGCGCTGCGGCGACGTCCCTAGTATGACAAGCAACCACTGAGCAAAGATATAATTAATAATCCTAGAAAGATTATTGTTTTTAATTAGCTTCAGTGAGACATCCAGTATCGTATTACCCGAAGAAAGTATATAGCAAATTTTATTTTCGTCTAAAATCATAATATTTTAAATGGCACCGTGTATTTCGCCCTCTATTCTCATCATTTAACTTTTTTAGCTTAAGTAACGTGTGTAATATTCGGATTTTCTTATCTATTTAAAGCTCATTGGCTCAGAAATCGTGCGTTATTCTATACATGTATTTAAGGATTTATACGTTACAATTTTTAATAAAACAATTCCTATGCTATAATGTAAATTTTGTAAAATTCATTGGCTATTATGAATAAACCGCTTAAAATTACAATAACATAACTTTTTTTGTCTTCATGTGATAAAGCCAGTTATACATATTTTTAGAATACAAATTCCATATCCTAATATTATAACTAATTATTTAATAATGATTTTTTCTATAAATATTTATAAAAAAACAACATGTTTTAGCATATCCCGTACGGGTTACCCTATATAAAATTATTTTACATATATAAAACTACTTTCTTTTCCCACTGTTACATCAAAAAATACCTCACTGGAATACGAATTCGAAGTTGGTCGAGAATTGGAATAATGTTAAAGGTCCCTCGTGTCCATCCTTCGTAAGTTGTAAAACTTAGTCATAGAGGAGAAATAACAATATTTTTCACCGTAAGAACTACGAATAATAATATAACATTTACTTTTTCTCCAAATAGGAAAATATTTTCTAAGAAAACTATAAAAAAAGTTAGTAATTATATCATTTAATAATATTTTCTGAATATATAATATTTTTGACATTATTTACTAAACATTTGACATAGTTTTTTAAACTTATTTATCAATATATTTTTTAAACTTTTCTATCATGCTCAGTCTTTTTTATCTATTTATTTCTTTTGTAATGTAAGATAAAATTAAATTTTCATGTTTATGTAGATGAATAATTCGTCTTTAATTACATTCAGAAAATATTCATTTCTGTCTAGAGTTATTAGTAATATTCATTAAAGTGTTATTAAATGTTAAACGTAAATTGTTATAACTTAATTTACTATCATTTAAGAGTGTGTAATCAATTAATTAAAAATAAAGATAAATACCTTTATTAAAAAGTACAGAGATAATCATATTTACAACTTAAGATATGGTCCATATTTATATATGTATAGCCTAGAAGAACGACATGGAAATTTGAATTAATTACAACTTAAGGTATACATCGAATCGCTAATTTTTAAACCATTAAATTATTTTAAAAATTAATTTGATTTTTTAAAAATGTAATATGCAATAATTTTCTTCGTACAACAGTTCACATATCGCATCAAACATTCTATACTTACTATTAAAGACGAATAACAAATATTGCTTTATACTGCTCGAATGATCGATATCAAAATCCTTACTCATTTCATATTTATTATATATATATATATATATATATATATATATATATATATATATATATATACATATATATATATATATATATATATATATATATATATTTGTAATTTGTTTAATAAACAATTATTTTGGCAATAAATATGAATTTTTTTATTATTAATATTATTAATATGCAAATAAATATTAGTGTCAGGTGTATACCAATTTATATGTGAAAAATCCAAAGGCAAAAATGGAATTATTATTAAGAAATAAAGTCAACTCTCACATAAAATTAACATAGACCACATAAAAAAACAAACATGCTATTAATTCACAGTAAAAGTATTTTTCTCATTTGATCATTTTAAAAATTAACTTGTATAATTTTAACCGTAGTCACTTAGTGTGCGCGACAGCACCTTAATTAAAAAACAGGATATTCTGAATAATTACCGGGATACCGGAGATATACAAAATAAAAAGACTAACTTCGAGAGAACCCCACAGCTGCTTACGAATCTAGCTATAGTGAACGAGTAGTTAAACTAAATTTAGTTCTGACGAAATAAGTTCCAGATCGTGCACTAATTATATATAGTCATATATATAGTTATATAGTCATATTAATACGCAGACAAATAAAAAACAGGATATTCTGAATAATTACCGGGGTACCGGAGATATACAAAATAAAAAGACTAACTTCGAGAGAATCCCGCAGCTGCTGACGAACCTAGCTATAGTGAACGAGTAGTTAAACTAAATTTAGTTCAGACAAAATAAGTTCCAGATCGTGCACTAATTATATATAGTCATATATATAGTTATAGTCATATTAATACGCAGACAAATCGCAATAACAGCTTTTTTAACAACATTTAAAATAACACAAACGTTTTTGAAGTATTGTGCGTTTATGAAATTATAATTTCTAAATTATAAACTATATTTATCATAATTTTTTAATCTTGCCTCGTGAGTTTGGTACGAAAATCAGTTTCTGAACAATATAGTAAAATTAGCCTTTGTTTATGAACGAATGTGGAACATGAGTAATTTCTATCAGCTGATTCGAAAAACGCATTTTTTTATAATTAAGCGTTATATTAAAATTGAAAAAACTATCAAAATGGATTGATTAACTTTGAAAATTTTATTTCAAGTAATCATTCATTACCTGAGTATTTTAAAAACAAAGTTTTCAATTCTCGATTCCGGCATATACATTTAAACTCGTTTATTGAGGTTTTTTTTCTTTTTTCCGAAACTAAGGGAAAAATAACTTTTATTAAGAAGTAGAAATATAAATTTCACTTCGTTTGTACAGATTGCGATTTTATTCAAAAATGATTATTACATTTTAACAAAAGGGTCGATATTAATAAGGTATAAATCCTTTTGAAATAATGAAATTTTGCGACATGTTACATTTGAAATTATCTTAAGAAGATAAGTCTCAATTAAGGCTTGCGCTGAAATTGTCACCTACAACTACAGAAAATATTTCCACGAATTAGACACGAGAAAGGAAAACAATTTCCCTGAACTTTTTTCGTTTCCTTTACTTACAACTTATATTTTAGATGATCTGCCCCAACAAAAACGATTCTATAATATCCTGCAAAAATTGTGGTATAATTTTTATGAAAAAAATTTAAAAACATTAAGTATTTTTTCTAAAATACGTGAAAATAATACGTTTCCTTTTCTTTGATGGTCAATTAAGATTACTTTCAATTTTAACATACACTGAAAAGTTATCCAAATCAATTTTTATCCAAGTCGATAAAAATTGCGACAGTTCAAATATTAAATAAGTAAATAAATTACGACATCGAAGGGCGGCAAAAGCGCGAATTGGGCGCGGCGACTGCACGCACCGCGCGCGCCGCGACCCGAACGCGCTCGGCGCAATGGCCTCATATAGAATAATATATCGCTCAATGACGTGGCCCGAGAAAATTGAATGGGTTATTTTCGCGAATGATTTTCATAAGCGCATAATCTTGGCGCGTATTTACAGTGCCATCGAATAAACATTACTGCCGAGCGCGCCCGCCCTGCGCCGCCGTCGCTCCCACCGAGTGGCTCGAGATTGATTCTCCGCTTCGCCTACGAGATCATATTATTATCGAAATCCGAAGGCTTTCCCGTGCTTTATATCTAAAAGGATGACGCGTAATACTTTCATGGATTCAATGCCGTAGAAACGAGTAAGATTCGGAATTCGTTTTATTTATACAACACTGGCTGGAGTAGCGCCGGGCGCTCTGGCGGCGGCGCGCCCTCCGTCTCGCTCGCACGTCTCTCGCCGCCGCGTTCACACGTCTAACTATTTTATCGTCGCATCGATTGCGCGCTATCAACCAGAGCACACTGCCTGCCAGTTGTAACGGGGTAGTCTTGCGATTTAGTGGCACTTAATCGATCTCGACCTACTATCGATTACCAGAATATCCGAGAGTTATTGAATCGTCCTGAGGGAAATTGCCTCGGGTCGAATTAATATAAAAGAATCCTAATTTAAGAAATTTAGTATTTTGACCAGTAAACCTTGTAGTTTCAACCTTTGATTATAATAAATGTTTAAAGTACCAAAATAAACCTATTTTCTTTTTGCTTAATGAAACTCTTTATTTTCTTTCCCAATTAAAATAATCTTTATATTCTTTCCTAAATAGTCTTTATATTCTTTCCTAAATAGTCTTTATATTCTTTCCTAAATAGTCTTTATATTCTTTCCTAAATAGTCTTTATATTCTTTCCTAAATAGTCTTTATTTTCTTTCCTAAATTCACGCTAAACCTTGTATTATGTCACAAATATGATTGAAGGATTTCGTATCAAGAGTAATACATTTATCAGCATTAGAACAGATAAGAATAAACTTTAGAATTAAAGCTGTTAAACAACGTAACTACAGCAACGGTATTAACGCGGCACTGATATTTCTCCATTGCACTTTTGCTTTTATCTCCGAAAATACTTTTCCAATTATAATCTAAACAATAAATGTCATTATGAAGCAATACGAATAACCTACAATTTGTCGACTACCAACTTAATATTTTTTTCCTTAGTTCTTGCAACACATGTGTTTAATATTTTCAAAGGCATAACTCAAGGTCTGAACGGATTTCCGAGCTCGGAACGATTTTCCGGATTTGTCGTTTTATTCGTTCCACTGAGCACTATCAAATGAAAACCTCCATAGCTAATTGGACGCTCTCTTCCAATTTTACCAACTTTTGAAAGTGTATATACATACGTACCTACGCACAGACTCCGATTTGATTTTCCCTTACATTTGTTGAAACTCCCACTTCCCCCTCCACTCCTGGACGACATCGCAATACTTTCATCATTTGGATATAAATACAAATAGATTTATCCATCCATCAACGCCGTATTTCTTAGAAGGCGTTTGATGTAGAAACTTAAAAAAAACCAGAAAATATTTTAAGCTCCTAAAGTAATTAAAAATGTATATAAAACCAGCTCACATTTTATTGTTAATTAATTTAAATATACTTATATCCACATGTTTTATTATATGCGATGGCCCAGAGAACTGATCAAAAGATATCCTTATTAAAACATGAAATTGTTCAATGGTCTTCTAATTTTATTTTTATCGTATTTATTACTTACTAGATGTGCCCGACGGTTTCGCTCGCGTGAAATTCTAATAATTTATTTTGTAATACAAAAATCTATTAGATTTTTTGAATATTTTAGCCAGTATGAGGATACGAGAAGCTTCATATGGATCCAAATGACTGCATTCGTTTCAAGAATAATACGGACTGAAATGTGAAAACCACGTATATGAAATATTAGAAAAAAATGTTCCGAAATTGGTCGTAAATTCTGGATAATTACGTATTCCGTTCTTTTTTACCAATTAATGAAAGTTAGTTCCGGGCATAGTTTATCCTGCAAAAGTTTATTTTTGCATTCGTATCACAATCGGAAATTTCAATCTGACTTAAGAAGAAATGTTAAACCTATCCCATAAACATTCAACTCAATATTGTCAAATTCAAATTTGAATGTACCAATAATTGGTCAGTCGCCCTTTCTTATTGGTAATGTGATTCTATAAAATAATAGTCTCCAAATAGATCTATCATTCTGTTAAAGTGGATTCAGAAAAATCCAAGTGTATATAACTGTTTTTAGAAACAAAACTATAGCCTTTTTAAAAAGTAAATACTCCGCGTAAAGCAAAATGCATACCGAGAAAAGCCTCAGTTTCTTTCTGAAAACTTAACTTCTTTACCAAAAATGTTTGATAAACAAATACAAGCGTATGTTTACTATATTATATGTTTCACAAAAACTCCACTAAATATATTTATAAAATCCGAACTCAGTTAAAGTATAATTTAACAAATCGCTACTAAAAAACTCCGTTCAACGTAACCAACGAGCACCATCCAACTGATTTAACTCGACAAGTATTTGAAAATAAACTTTTTAAACTGGATACTTCGAAATGTTAAATAATGATCGTTCGACCGCAGTACCACGTCGTTAAAGAACGAAATTGGAAATGTAACATCGACGAATACCCCAAGGGACCGCGTTTCCTATTGTAGCGCCGTCATTATAATACTTATATTACGACGACCGAAACGTTCCCGAAAGTTTGAACTTCGCCGGAACACGTTGGCAGGCAGCTGTCAGATGGACCGAAAAGGTAAAACTTTTCCAAATTGAATACTCTAACGGCATCTTTCGGGTATAGTTATCTACATAAATCGCGCTTCAATATTTCCGACCGTCTTGTTTCCTCCGCGAATGAATTTATTTTTAAGTTCACAACTCGCCTCGCTTTCAATTTCCCCTCGCCGACTTCGTAACTACGATACACTTTTTACGTTCATATAAATGAACTTTTCCGCAACATTGTTTTCCTTCTGTATTACCTTATTTTGCTCTGAAGTTGTTACAACCCATTCCGTTGGTTTGCGGCTTTTCCAACCGCGCTCAATCATTTTCGCAATATTTCCTCTTTTTGACTTGGAAAAGCATTTTTAACATTTCTCAAATGAAATACATCTAAGGCGTAAACGCCTTGTACATATTGATATTTGTGATTTTCGTGGAAAGCTTTCTATTCTTTTAACGTTTGACACGTGTATTTTACTTTTGTTGTTTCGTTTTATTGGATTTTATTAAAGTGAAACTTCTTAGACGACGATTCGAATCGATAAGTGGACGAGAATTAAGAGTAAAATGTTAAGGTCGCGAAACGTTTAGGCACATTTCGTTACATGAGAGAGAAAAAAATAGGACTAAAAGACTAAATAATGACGTCGAGAGAAAGAGAAAGAAAACTATATATTCCGACGCCATGGAAGAGGAGCAAAAGAGAGCGACGTATACACAACGATACAGAGCGATTGTATAAGATTGTAGATGTATCGTATCGCATCGTACACCTCAAACGCTACATATGAACAGCACACATACATACATACATATGAACTCATAGGCTAATTTAATTGACACTTTTTTATATAAATTTACATGAAGATTTTATTTTGATATTATATATTTATATATTACACACACTAAAATGATTCAACTGATCACAAGATTGACAAATGAATACAATTTTTTGTGATGTAAATATATAGATACATGTATATATATATATATATATATATATATATATATATATATATATATATCTGAGGAACATCTGTTTTATTTATTAAATTTAATTGTCTTTAATATTTCTGGTCCAAACAATTCTCTCTATCTCTCTGCCGTTATACCCCTTACTATGTATTTACAAATCCAGGTTTAGATAGCCAAAAAGTTTCACTTCTCTCACGTGTACTGAGTTACATGCGATCAAAACTTTTTTTTACAAATTTAACCACTTTTTAAAAATGAGATATTTAGAGTGTTATCCACTTAAAAGGTGTAAACCACGTCACACACACGATGACTCAGAGTTTTTATTTATTTATTCAATATTTATATGGAAAAGAAATGAAAATTACAGCCAAATTTTCTGTTTAGAATCCTTAAGGATTAGGTGGGCGTGTGCTATAACATCCCACATGATAAAAGAAAAATATTTAAAAATATATACATATATATTAGCATTGCTACATTACATTGTTGAAATCAAATTATATATGTACATTTAAATTAACCACAAAAGTGATTTAATCGATAGATAGAAGAATTATAATAAGCATTAATTAAAAAAAAGGATAGGCTATATTTGGGACGCAGCTTTAGGGGAGTACCTGAAACGTCTTGAGCGTACCAGAGAGTGTGTAATATAATAAGTCTAATACGTTCCCTGTGGAAACAAATGCGTTCCACTGAGGTCAAAGCGGATCATCGAGGGCCGGAACCTCTCTCTTGCTACTCGAGCTATTGCACGCCAGGTTTGTACGTTACATACCGCACGCATTGCGGCCATAGTAGACAATCATAAACTTTTTGTTCGTAAACTTCTAATGTTCACAAGTATGCGTTTTATGTATTACACCTATTACAACGTCGTAGCTCAGTCAAATGCGACTACCCCGCTCGAATCGATCCCGATCATTAACAAATATTCATTTTTCTCAACGTATATATATCGAGCACTGTATTTCCATAGGCTTAAAAACGTGGCGCGTATTTCAAAGACTATAACATCTAAGATAAGTGCTATAATTTTCCTCTTGGGCTTCTAAAATTCCAACATTTTTCGTAACTTTTTAGGTGGGGACTCATATTTTTTTTCCGTTATATCTCTGAAAATATACTACCAAAAAGTATAGAAAAAAGTATTGTGCGTGTCAACTCCGACGCGCGACTGAGATTTATATCTTAAGTACGATTGTCTTGTAATGTATAATAGGTAACACTGTATATAACTAAAAATGTCAATATAATTAAATGTATATGGAACATTCTTTAATAAGGAATGCTGACAATATATTTATTTTCAAGTAAAACACAAATGAACAAGATCAAATTTATACAAAAAAATTAAAAACATTTAGTACCGTCAGACTAAGAAGTTAAAATTAAAAGAGACTTTTTAATTTTGTAGGATAGAAGACACCAAATATTCACACATAATGACATTTAATGATTACATCTTGATATAAGCGAACGACAATAAACTATTTGTGTCACATCCCATCATTGCGATTACGCCACAAGAAAATGCCAAACAAGCATTGATATCTCACTCTAAAGATGCACAGAAATGTTGCGCAAAGAGGCCACCTAACGGTTACACTTTTTAAAGCGTTAAACTTTGTACGATCAGAACCTATCGGTTACACTTTTTTAACGCTCTGTATTTCTGACTTTACTCCTCATAAAACTTCATACTGGATGCCATATATGAAAAACGATTCTTGGAGTAAACTCTAAAAAATATTTTTGAGGCCGTCATTATTATCCCTTTCAAACGATATGTCACACTACACTGGGAAATGAAAAAGAAATTCGGGCGCTTATGTTGCCTCCCTATAATTTCCAAATAAATGTTGTTGGATGTTAGCAATAGTGTATTTGACTATATTTTTTTTACGAAAATAGAATAAGTAAAAACATTCAAAAACCGATAAAATAAATATTTCGTACCTAAGACTTTTCATTACAAAGTTATATCGACTTAAAAACTGACGAACCATGATTCGAGCGAAAGCGCCCCATACAAAACACAACTGGCTTATGACGTCACTAGCCCGTATCTAGCATTCATTATAAGGGAGTTTATTAAATGTCTTTAGTATCTCGTTAAATATTTCGTTTAAATTTTATATTCCCCATTATAATTTTCTCAGTTTTTTTTGTGTGGAAACTAAATTCATAATAACTTTTTCTATTTAATGAAAAAATGACACTTTTTCCTGTTTAGAAGTTTCGATTCATTGTTTATTGTATGCATTATTTTTTCATCCCAAGGTTTTTTTAAACATACTCTACAGTTTTAAAACATTTTTCCAAAAAATATCGACATCAGTGGTATTCGACTGATCCAAAAAATATCGACATCAGTGGTGTCGATATTTTTTTGAAAAATGTTCAATTGAGCTATGTGCGGATTAATATGTTTTATCATAATGCCAAATTTCATGCTTTTGATTGAAATGGTTTCTGAGAAAAAAGTGCTGTAACGTACAAATAGTCAGTCACTTAAGTTAAAGGGATTCTCTTTTCCTTTTGAAGCTAAAAAGTTGAAATATGTCTTCTTCTAACGCAGTATTTACATCGTTGAAAGAGCGTAGGTTGAAACAAAAAGCATTTTGAATGTTCGTTAAATAATTTCTCCATTCTGTTTAGAAACCTTTTAAAGTAATCTGTCCTATTATTAAAACTAGAAGTTTTAATAGCACCATTAAAACTAACTTGCGCCCTTATTAAAAAGGGGTAACATTTTTGCCGACCCCGATCTGCCGGACAGATACTTATAAATTGTGTTCCCGAAGCTTTTAACGAAAAGAAATATTTATAAACTTTAGGTAATCATTTAGGCGAAAGCCAAAAGCATTTTCATTTCCTTTGAAATCGTTTTCGTGACAGGTCCGCGGCGCCCGGCCGCCCGGCGAGCTAAAATATTTTCGAAGTTTGACAGTTTCCCAATTAGATTATTAATAATTAATCACCGCGCGAACCTGCGCGGCGCTGGGGCGCGTTGATAGTCGGCCGGATCGCTCAATTATAAATAACTGTTAACTGTATCATTATTATTATCGGGCGCGGCGCCGCCCGCCTCCGCATTGAGCGAGTGCACCCGCTTGATAATTTCCCGCTGTCGTTAAGGCAAACTTCCTTAAAGTCTAAATACTTTCTGCGCACAATAACGACGAGCACCAGAGGAAATTTACTTACAAATAGTTTATTTATTTAGGTCACGTCTTTAAGGATTTCTTTATTTCGCCTTATCCGAAGGTTTAACCATCATTTATTAGGAGTTGACGGTTTCCGAGCTATTTTCAAAGTGCAAATCATCCTTGCCGTAATAAATGGTTATTTAGATTCGCCGTTAAGATATCGACAGATGGATAACAAAACATTTCAATTACTGTTCAAATTTAAAGGAGTTATTTTTGGGTAACTTTTGTTTATTTCAATGATTCGTTTAGGAGTGAAGCTTTCACTTTCATCCATTTGTTTAACGGAACGAATAATGAAATAAAAGCTCGCGCTGTATTGCATGTAAAAGAACCGATTAATTGAAGTATATCACATGTGGTTATTTAGAGCTTCGTACCTCTAAGGAAAAAAATTCGCCCTCTTATAAAATCACTCACGTATCCGTCAGTCCGTCTATTTATCACATCCGTTTTTTGCAAGAAACGTTTCAAATAAAAACTTGAAATTAAGAGAAGAGATAAAGCACATAATACTCAAAAATAATATTTAATATGAAAATGTAAAGTATTCAATTTCTTTTATTTTAAATAATTTGAAAATAGGATCACAAAAAGTTTATTTAAAATTAATCGGAAAACTATATCAATGATACCAAATCTTGCAGCTTTTGAAAAATTCACAATATTTTTGCAGCTGTAAAAGTTGTCTGAGCAATATATTTACGTGATTAAAAAATAATATTTTTTCATATAAATAGCTTAATAAAAATAATATATACCTTTAAATGTTTGAATGTACATTTGCCTAAGTGTGAAACCTACGTAGTGCGAGTTCTGTTCATACTTAATAGAAATTTATTTCTAGTCCTCATATTTATTAGTTCTTTATCTGTTAACAATTAACATATTAAAAGCAAAAATTTGATTTCATGAATCTGCAATTTGTTAACATGTACATGGAATCGTAACAAATATAAAGGACCAAACTTTTGATTATTAATGGTAAAAAAATATATTTACTTCCTACTTCATTGCTTTTAAAGGACGATGTTTATTTATACGTTAAATGTTCTTTGCGTAGACTCCGTTGTCTATAGTGTCGCAACTTTTCTTATGACTTTTAAGGAATACATTTTTCAAAATTGTTGTGTTGCGTTGGAGCTATTCTATTTCCCCGATGTCTATGATCTATTTTATAAATTCGAAAAGTGCTTCGAAAAATATCAACGACTGAGTCGCAAAAAGATCTTGGTACTTTATTATATTTAAAATACTTAGATTCAAGCTAGATCGTTCATCACTACCCTCTGACGTTTCACGACGAAATGATCGATAAGGTTTTACTTGGTATTTAAAAACAGGTGACATTCGCTATGTTAGGACGTGTTCTGAAAATATTTTTCAAATCATTTGCAATAACTCTTATAAGATCACTTACGTCTGTATGTCCGTCTATTGACAGACAGACGGACCGGAACCATTTCACCGGAAACCGGTTGATATATAAACTATGCAAAACTGGGTACAGTAATAATACATATTGACTCGCATATATCTGAATAGCAAACATTTAAAATTATTTGTATAGGAATTTTAGAGGGTAACGGGGGCAAATTAAGTACCCGATTTTTTAAATTACATATATAGTATGGGATATCGTTTGATGGCGCTAGTCACAAGGGTCTGAAAAATATTTTGATAATTATAGATATTATAGAACTGAAGATATTCAGAGAGATATTGAAAAATACGCAAAAGAAATGATACCAGCTCTTATTTCCACAATTACTATATTTAAAATCACAAAGAAATAGGGTTTTTAGAAGCCAACGCAAGGGTTAAAGAAAACAAAAACCTTTATATCACTATCTAACATTTCACGTTTTAACGCCTGTGGAAGATATAGTAGGCGTTATATTTTCTTTGTGAAAAGTTAATATTATTAAATGGTTAAATATAAATACTACGTACGCGAAAACTTTTATAATGACTAAAGGTATTGGTACGGAAACGTTGAAGTGTGAGATATATCGTTCTTGACAGGTTTTATAGTTATATTTAGAAGCCAGGGTACTCTGTATATGTGGAATTGTCTGGACCAGAAATTCTGGAAAACCAATGCAATGAAATTCTTACAAAATAATAAAACTATAAATATTGTGAATTTAAGACAATTAAAAAATACAAAACGTAAGTAGAAAATAAGTAAATTAAATTAATAAAAATATTAGAAATTGAAACGAAAGCAAAACAAGTAGAAATAGGAGATAACCTAAAAGGTATAAGTAAAAAAATACATCAACCCACCTCTATTACCCACTCCGTTACGAAGTCGCGAGCAAAACTTGTCCAGAATAAAACTACATCAAATACAAAAAAGGCTATACGTTTGCAAGTGAAATGAAACAGGTATACTGAGAGCTAATATCCAATTATCTCAGTGTCCTGCATCCTGCCAGAGTGACGGTGAGATAAACAAACACTGCACAGTAGCAACACAACTGCAACTTTTAACTATCCATCCCTTTAATCCTTCCTTTATTTGTTCAGATATAATATTAATTCGAAACAACTATAAATAAACATAAATAAATATTATCAAATCGAGAATAGACTGACGTTAATTTCCCGCAGATATTTTGTTCCTTTTTTAAGAGAAGATAATATGAACAATACAGAATTGATGGTGTCACTTTCTTCCTTCTGTATTAGAACACAGGGTGAAAAATCGTATAATAATTGAGTAAACTTTTTATTTAAGAGTAAAAAAATATAGAGTTGAATCTTCTTTTTGAACTGATTAATCTATAAATTACGTATTTTCAACAAAAGAAAGTACATAATGTATTTTCTCTTTTTCTGTGCTTATTAGCTTGGAAAATAAATGTGTGCACAAAGTTCTATAAGTATTCTTTACAAAAAAAAAACAATAAGGAGTATAATTGAAGTGAAAATTGCTTTAGGCGCGATGAGTGATTTTGGTTGGGGAAAATCTTATGGGTTCGCGTCATCGACATCCTAATGTTAACACCACATCTGTTGCTATTAGTATAACGTGTTGCACTTGGCCAGTAATGAAAGCATATATATATATATATATATATATATATATATATATATATATATATATATATATATTGGGTTGGCTAATAAGTTTTTAACCCCGAGTTGCTGTCAGCATTTTTTATTACAAAATTCATGTGTTACACTAAATTTAATTTAAGTATGCACCATTATTATAGACTACTTGGCGCCATGTAGTTGGCAGTGACAATATTCGTTTCTTATACAATTCCGGTGATTTGATTCAGGAAACTGTGCGAGGTCGTTTTGGAGACCTTCTTCAATGTCGATTTTTTTTTCACGTAAATGGTTCCTTAGAGCCCTGAATAAATGGTAATCAAAGGGGACAATGTCCGGCGAATATGGTGGACGAGTGAGCGAGTTGTGCAACATTAGTACTGTGTACATCTATAGAAGTGAAGTTAATTTGACTACGTGAAAAGTTCACTGTTTGTATACTGTGCACTGTTTGAATTGTGTTTTAGTTTGATTATTATTTTAATTCATTATAGGATCATTATGCAGTACAACAGTGAGTATTAAATATG
Organism: Druceiella hillmani; assembly: GCA_039881145.1. NCBI lineage: Eukaryota > Metazoa > Arthropoda > Insecta > Lepidoptera > Hepialidae > Druceiella > Druceiella hillmani. Next base: position 911,846 of record JAYKKI010000098.1, on the reverse strand, counting down.
TTAATATTTGTATATAAAAAGTTAATAACAAAAACAAAGCATTTATTTTCAAATATTTCCAATATTAATATCAATATTTGCATTTAAAAATTTGATATCATTAATTTTTTTTAATATTTAACCTCTGCAATACATCATGTAATGAGTATTTCATAGTGGCTTAGGAGTTATCTTACTAGCATAGTAAAAGAGATTTCTAGTTGTTCGATAATATTTTTGTCGTAGATTTTGAAATTGAAAATTCTATAAAATTTTATAAAGCCACAGTGATTTCATAGTTTTAAGTTTTCACATCAAATAGATATCCTACTTTGAATTCCCTGTTATTCATTAGGTATACTTTAGATACCAGAATTCGACAAAAAAAAGCGTTCTTCAAAGTTTTCAATATTAGCATCATTATATAGGTGGCCAAGTGTAAGTCTGTCTGCCTTGCATATTTAATATTGTCAACGTTAAGAGCTAGAACGTTCGTATGCACCGTATCTATTTCAGCCGGCGTATTTCAGCGTTATAAAATCTTGATGAATGATAAAAAACATGTCAACACGCGCTACGGAGTTTGCGGAATTTGTAACCTTTTAATGTATATATAACATTTTAATTCTTCAGAACGTTAAGAAATATTTTTTACATTGACTCCCATATCTTTCACATGCGCATGTTTCGAAAAATGTGTAATTCCATATAGAATAAGAAATCGTTGATTTTTGGATTTATTTTCCTTTACTTGTGCTATAAGACCTCCCATTATGGCCCACTTTCAAGATCGTATTGTACAGCATTTTTTTTTTAAATTTCTTAAAGTATAAATTGGAGTCTTATATTTTTGGATATATTTTTCCACTTGTAATTTAATAAACTTTTTCTTTGACACTTTGAAAATAAAAACATCACTCTCTGCTTTTTCTCATCTCTCAAAGCTGTCCCCAAATGTTTGTGCTTAACCTCTGTAATTGAGTTACTTCTTTCTGGAACAACGCCAAATCCCAACTTTCTTTGCTAAAAGGCCACCTAGAAAATTGCTTGTAACAGACAAATATTAAAGCGATTCCACTTTTGTAAGATTTTTCTCATTTAGTTATGGAACAATAAAAATGTTGGAAATGTCTATCCCATTCACTAGTAGTAATAGAACAAACGTCGTTCGGGCACTTGTGCTACAGTGGCCATTCCAAATAACCCAATACGTTGCATAACATACGAATGCTTTGCTTCTGGGTCGACGTGTCCCTGACGAATGATAATAGATATTTTGAAACCGACTGATATTTGCTATTAGAGAGAGAGTACAAGCGATAACCAGACGTGATACGTAGTAAAACAACGGTTAGCAGTAAACCGTACTATTGTAAGCTCGTTATAGAACGAGTTCGAATAAGGCGTTATGTTAATGAAACGACGGCGTAGCGGTCGCGACCGGGCGCTCTGGCCGGCGTCCAAGCTGTTCGCGTCTGCCCGTAAAACGGCTTTGTCTCGCGTCGCGCCGTTTCAATTGGCGCTCGCGCTGCTACGACGGGGCGGTCGATCGCTCAACATTTACGTATTTACTAAATACCGCGTCATTATTCCGAATTACAAAAAAATTATACATGAAACTTTGTTTTAATTTATTTATTGAAAGGCTCACAAAACGAGTTACAGTCACGTAAGTGTATAATGTAACATTGAATACATTTAGCGTTAATTTTGTAGAAATTAATTTTAATTTAATTTTTCACAACTAAATGAAACTACGTGATGTGGTATTATTTTTATTTTACTTAAATGTTTAACCTCAACCTAGATTTCGTTCGAAAAATCAGATAATAAAATGACTAATTGTGCGCAAAATGAATGTATCAGAGAATAAATGTAATTAATTGTGCGCAAAATGGTTCGAATATTTACATATAAATTTTCAAGGGCTACATGTGTTATATAATTGATTACATAATATATTGATCAATTATTAAAATTAGTATTAACTTAGAATTATATTATTTTCTACATACTGAACAAAACCTTAATTCTATTTTATCTAGGTTTTAATTTATAAATACTATATTTCGTATTTCCTTTATAAAAAAATCGGCATATTCGAATCATGGGTTGTAAAAAGAGGTATTATTGTTATAGTAGGAATAATCTCTGTAAAGCTATACGGGGCATAACACACTGATGAAATATTAAAGTTAGTATTAACTTAGAATTATATTATTTTCTACATACTGAACAAAACCTTAATTCTATTTTATCTAGGTTTTAATTTATAAATACTATATTTTGTATTTCCTGTATAAAAAATCGGCGCATTCGAGTCATGGGTTTATAAAAAGAGGTGTTATTGTTATAGTAGAAATAATCTCTGTAAAGCTATACGGGGCATAACACACTGATGAAATATTAAAGTTAGTATTAACTTAGAATTATATTATTTTCTACATACTGAACAAAACCTTAATTCTATTTTATCTAGGTTTTAATTTATAAATACTATATTTTGTATTTCCTGTATAAAAAATCGGCGCATTCGAGTCATGGGTTTATAAAAAGAGGTGTTATTGTTATAGTAGAAATAATCTCTGTAAAGCTATACGGGGCATAACACACTGATGAAATATTAAAGTTAGTATTAACTTAGAATTATATTATTTTCTACATACTAAACAAAATCTTAATTGTATTTTAGCTGGGTTTCAATTTATAAATAATGTATTTTGTACCTCCTTTTTAAAAAATCGGCGCATTCGAGTCATGGGTTTATAAAAAGAGGTGTTATTGTTAAAAATTTACAGTAGGAATAATCTCTGTAAATGTTAATGGAATCTGAGTAGAGTGTTGAGGTTAAGAGGAGAGAGGGACAATCAATATACGAATGTATGATTTCGTATAAATATAATAGCTCTATACTTTTTCGTGTTTAAAAACGAACAGTTTTTCTTTTATTTCGTTGTTTTTCCAACATTTTCAGTTTTTGTTTAATTTGTAATTTCATAAAACGACTATAACTGCATTCAAATATTTTTAAAATTGAACTTTTACTGACAATGAACCGGTGGGAAGGCGTCAATATGTAGGTTGAACAGATAGAAATTTTATTTTATTACCCTATAAACTTGTAAAGGAACACTGGGTGAAAGTAGGTTATTTAGAAAAAATTAGTCAACAGACGTGATCTATAGATTGTTCCTACAAGTACAACGAACAAAAAATCGCAACAATACGGGGTGAGATGGGAACTGGATCAGAAAATTAGAGAAATTTTTGTCACCATGGAAATAATCCATTATTATGAAATTGAATGTTTTTATTTGTAATAGGGTAGAATCCTGTTTATCTGTGTGCCGGCAGTATCGCCGCTTTTTAGTATGCCATTGCAGTAATATATAAGATTACTATTATAATTCCTGATCATTTCCAATTGCTGAGAATCTGTCATTGAGTGACTTTGTTTATTGCTGTAACTTGTGTTATTGATCAAGTCTTATTGCTGCAAAATTAAAATTAATTGCGTTATTAATGGACTACAATGAAATATTATTACGTAGTTAATACCAATATGCATTCATTCTTTTTTTTAAGTTTTGTAAAACAAGTCAGTATTCAATAAATGTTTCTGGTTTTGTACCTGTATTCAGATTTCGTTCCATTTACCTTTCCTGCTGTATCAGCTACAATCTTCCGAATAGCCGACAGTACCAGTTTTTTATCTCATTTTTTATTATATTTTATGCTCAGAAATATGGAATTGCGTTGAGACAAAACAAAAGACTAGAGCGACTTGGAAAAAAAGAAAATATGCACAACGCCATGAAGGAAATGAATACTATGCAAGGAAATGAGTGCGTTAAAAACGGCACAGCCTTATCTACGAAGCTTGTGGCAAAGCTTCGTAGACCCAGATATTGCGGCATAGCTTTCGGAAGATTATATTTGCGATTATTGCTTAATTGTCGAAACTTCTGATAATCGATACTGATGGACATATTATTTTCTTATAATGAATATTATTTTCTTGAACTTACTGTAACTTAATTAAGTATTATCACAGCCAAGAAATTCTACTGTAAGTTTTAAGCATATTCTTATGATTAGTTGTGGGGTATTAATTTAATGTTAATATATCTTTAAGGTCACGGTACTATAGAATTTAACCGACAAATATTTCATACAATTTTCTCGTAAATTATATAAAAATCTAATGTTGTAGAATAGTTCTACATGCTGGATAGTGCTGGGCCTATTTCATTTTGCGAATGCCACTGCGTAATCAAATAGGAAAGTTTTGTCTGTTTTGTTTGTTTTTTACAATCACATAACTTAGATTACATGTTATACCATTCAGAACATTGGCGAAACGACTATATTTCATGTCAACAAATTAAGCCGTTTTTTAAAGAAAAAGAAAAAAGGCTTAATTTATTGATGTGAAACCTAATCGCATTACCAGTGTCCTGAATTGCATATAGTGTCTTCTACGTTGTGTGATTGATTAGTAATAACGCTTTACATGCAGAGGAGATACCTATAGAAATTGTTTAAAAAAAATTATTTCTAAAGTTTGTATGGTTATTAGTAAATAGAACCATGATAATTTTAGTTTTACATCGCTAATAATCTGTGAGTAAAACGACTGTGACATGCAGACGTACGTGGTGAAGCCATAAGATATATATATTCCTAGTTAGACTAAGGAATCTTGAAAATAAAGTAAAAAACTGGTACAATCGGGTATTGTTGTGGTCGATATTGCATGAAAGACAAACGGAATGAAATCAGAGTACAGACAAAGAAACCACACACGTTTATTAAAGACAGACGACTTGTTTCATAACAGCTATACCATAATTAATATATATAGGTATTACATTTCATTAAAGTTCAATAGTAACTCATTAAATTTTAAATTTGCAAATATTGAATATATTTGGCGTTCATTTTGTAGAAATTCATTATTGATAAATAAATTAAACTACGTGATGTAGTATTATTTCTACTTTCTTGAAGTTCTTTACCACGACCTAGGTTTCATTGTATTAAAACATCTTCAGGTGGGCTATTAGCAAAGATCTTTGCTAACAGCCCACCTGAAGATGTTGTAATACAACGAAACCTAGGTCGTGGGAAATAACGTAAAGAAAGTAGAAATAATACTACATCACGTAGTTTCATTTAATTTTAAATTGGCAGTCTCAACGCTTTGACAACTACATAAAAGATTGCAACGATAGAAAGACGCAACGACTGATTCACACAAATTTGAATCGATATTTATGGGATGCAAATGCACACAGATTTATTATTATTTTAACGTAATTTGCCAACAGAAACAATCTAGATATCACATTTGTGGACAATTTTTTTCTATATTTTCCCTGGCCTCACTCGGTATTTTTGCAGAAGGTTATAGAACTTTAAAACTCTACCCGACTCACATATTGACTTCTCTACCACCACATTGTCACTGAAAGTTAAATTTTCAAAGTATTTAATAACTACCACAGTCATTTCTTGAAACTATAAACTAAACAAAACTTAGAATTCAATGACGCTAACCCTTGAAAAACGTACGAAATAAAAATAATAATTAGTTTTTTAATCCTAAGAAGTTATGGATCATAAATACCCAGCCCTAAAGGATCATAACATTTTTCATTCTTGAAATATTAGTACGATCAATTCATCAGTTTTTACCTGATGCGTAAGGAACAAATACGAACAGTGCATGCTCTTGACGGGATTAGCTTTGCAGGATAAACTCAGAAAAACGTTTGCGAGGTGCAGGAAAACTCTGCGAGAACATTCATTCTCTGGTTTTTCTCATGATCAGGATTCTTATTTATTTTTGCAAAAGAAAACAGTCATCAATCATACTTATAAAAACATGACTTGAAAAATTCTACCGTAATACGTAATTAATTCTTCGCTACAATTGTTTCAGATGTTTAGATGCTCAATAAATATCACAACTGATGATGCCGAAGTTAATTGAAGAAATGAATCTTTGAAAAAGTAGCAAAAGAAAACAATCTCAATGAAAGATTAAGACATTTTCTCTCTATCGCCGAAGAAAAATTACCCGTTTTCCCGATTCTGATAGAAAGATATCTTGAAAATCCTTCCAATAAATCAAGCTAAATGTCTTTATGGAGTACGTATAAATAAATGATTCCGTATTAAATGGTGCACGGTTATCATCGCTATAAATTTTACTTTTTATCGGGTAGTAGTAAATGATGTATTGCTTATTAAAACTAGAAGCGAATTTGGACATATTATAATATCTAAATTATGTTTATGAATTAGTTGAACGGATTATCTAATGCAAGACGATAAAGGCAAAGGGATGAAACTGCATGTATAAAAATGCATCTTAAACGGTTGACTATTATTTTAGCCATTGATGTAAATAATACGCCAAATATGCGGTATCTATATGTGCGTCATCGCTCACAATAAGTTGTGTGTATAACCATAGTTTAAATAGTCTATAAAGGTGTTTGTCTCCCCATCCCTTTCGCATTCGTTACTTATTAGATTTACGTTCTCCAAATTATTCCCCACTCTCACAACCAAAACATATCGTATTGTTTTCATCTCTTAGTATTGACACCATTTTGTAAACATTAAAAGCACACAGTTATTTCTAATAATAATACGCCAAATATGCGGTATATATATGTGCGTCAACGCTCACAATAAATTGGGTGTATAATCATAATTTAAATAGTCTATAAAGATGTTCGTCTCCCTATCCCTTTCGAATTCGTTACTTATTAGATTTATGTTCTCCAAATTATTCCCCACTCTCACAACCAAAACATATCGCATTGTTTTCATCTCTTAGTATTGACGCCATTTTGTAAACATTAAAACCACACAGCTATTTCTATACGATTTAATTTATATGTTCAACTTACGTGCTCGAACTTTAAAAACAGGTGTGAAGTCATATCGGCTCCTACAAACTAAATTTATTCGAAAATTCTCTGTTGACACACGACCGCTTGTAATGGCTACCGTAAGCAACTGACGCAAATACGTGTACCTGCACACGAAATATTGCTGACTTTTTTTTGGCAGGACTTATATGGTATTATTTATATTTTTGGTATCCGTGTAATAAGTATTATATGGTTTTTGCGATATGCAAAAAATCGTAACGAATATAAATGAATGAAATATTAAATGATTTTCTGAAAAGAATAATTTATAATATTTGAGATTTTGGACGAAGGGTCTAGAGGATGTAAAATTCACTATTTTACACATGTGTATCATAGGTCATATAGAACATTTTGATTTTTTTGTTAGTGGCCTTAAAAAGATGTCCGCGACCCCTATCCGGAAACAAATATCAATGAATCGTGTAGTTATATGTGGATCATTAGCGAAAACTGGAATTTATTATTTCAAGAGGTTTAGAAATTATAGCACGATAAAAATTTCAAGAAAAACTGTTTGCACGAATCCTTACATATTTCATTACGTACACCTTACCACCAAGTAAAGTTATTTATAGTTATATTATTAAAGGCAACCATCGTAAATAAATAATATCTTATCCATAAGTAATAAAGGTGAAAATGGGTTGACAATTGGGAAAAGAGAGATGCTATGTTATAATTTTCTTCTCGTATACGGGAGCGCATTTATAGTAAAAGTCAATTAATAATTTAGTCGATGGCGAAATTTGTATGTTCAGTTATGTTGTGTCGCTGCACTCCGTTGTTGAAGTTTGTGCCAGGCTAAACGAAATGTTTAGCATCCAGTGGATAGGTTGATTTGACCTATACGTTGACCTCCACATTCACCAGACAATATCACCCCATTGGACTTCTTCGTGTGAAGATTCGTTAAAGACTTAGTGTTTGAGTAAGATTGTGATAGTGAAATAGAGATGCGTGCGCGTATTATTGCTACTTTTGACAAACTTAAAAGTATCATTAAGACATTACTTTATTTAATAGAGTCCACGAACAAACAAGATAACATGTGCAAAATGTGTCGAAAACGGATGTGTCGAAACATTGAAAATGCTTATGTAGTGTAATTTCTCCTTTAATTTTCACTAACTTGTAATTTTGTAACTTATTTTTACTTCAATCGATTGAAAAATCAGTGCAATCATAATTTGATTTATCATCCGAGCACACCCGTGGCAATCATAGGTGAGTGATTACAGATTTTATTCTCAGGTAACTGCAAAATATGTACATACCTATAAGCGACGAGCACTCATATACAAATTACCACTGTAAATATATTAATACTATCATATTACAAAATACTACTATTAAATGTAATATGATGTATACTGCAGTATTTAAAATCACCAAACACCCTTAATTACGAAATCGTAGTTGCAAGCGTAACCCATACATACTGCACACAATCATGCGCAATTGTCAAAACTCATACATACATAGTACATAATTTAGGCCTTCGCCTCTCCACTCTTCTTGTTCAAAAAACCGCCATCAATGCGAGCGTCGCGAGTGGCGAGGCGAGTCAAGTAGCGAATGGTGAGCGCTCCGCAACGCAAAGAGGAGCGAGCGTTAAAAGCTTAGGCTATGGTCCACAATAGACTTTTTAATATTTCTTCAAAATTTAACATGTCAATATTTTTCTGAAATATATGCTGTTTTGCAACCTCTTGGTGGAGCACAACTAAAGGTTTTTTTTTCGGATAGGGGTCGCGAATAATCTGTATATAACTTACACTGACATGTAACTCAATACTGTTCCTTATATGACCCAAAACAACAACAGATACAAAAACAACACAGAACAAGGCTCTTAAATTGTGTTGCCGTAGAGGTACAACTTATGTTGTATTCATTGCCATATTAAGTGTTAATAAGATAAAAAGTAAAAAAAAAATGTTGAATTCGTTTTTGAGAAATTTTAATATTTAATCTTTTTATGAATAATACTCCAAATTTCTACTTTAAAAAAATACAGCTAGATGCAATGATAAAAAACTAAGTTTCTTTAAACCCTTCGCGTGTTTTAAGCACTACACCGCGCACACATACACGCATTTTCTTTTATTTTTTTGCCGTTTAAACTATATTTATAGTTCCGTTTATAATTATACCCTATTAGTGAAATGTGTGTGATACTTAGATCCTATTAGTGCAATTAGTGTTACAATGTAAACTATTTCCATCAAGAAATCTATTTAAGTGTTGGACGATTACAAACAATGTTTCCTCTCTTACTTGCGTCTTCCGAAAACAAAAATAACAAGAAAATTAAACTATGGTATAGACGAAATAACTAACTTAGAATATTAAAATAATAGTTAATATTTTACAGCATCGTAGAAATAGAACGAGTCAAATAATATTAGCGCATATAATAAAACACGAGCGACAAGAAATATTCCATTAGAATATTTGGCGAATTGCTAAAACGGATTAACCATTTGAAACGAGCCCTGAATAATCCAGCGACTACCCTACCTACTGGAAGGAGCAGTTAAGGCTCTTGAACGCCGGTCTAAATATCCTATTAATTATAAGTTATTCAACTGAGTTCCATAAAGGAGCTGCGAACGAAGTGCCAGCGACAAGGGACACTGACATTTATTATGAATTCGAAAATAGCAAAAAAGCGGTTCCCGCCCGTCGTCTGAATATTAATTTAGCTAGAACTCGAGAGTTTATTACCAGCAACGCCTTCCATTCTTTTTCGTTTTGAAGATTCCGAGACGAGGATCCACAATTTGTAAGGCCACCTGTTAAATTCTATGCCGTTATGGGACATTTGGCAATATACATTTATTAAACCTGATAATAAACCTCTTTTTACTTACATGCGGTATATAAGAATAATTACGCGTATTTTAATGATAATAAGAGCGAAGACAGTATTGGAATTATCCAAAAAAGTTTTGACATTGGTGGAAATTGATTCTTAAACAAACATATAAAAAATGCAACCGCAGAAACACTATGCACGTATATCCGTCCCGGAATCTAATTTGGGTGTCATTTTCCGTGTGTTATTATACAAGAATGAAAATAATATTCTTATTTAGGGAAGATTCAAAAGAAAAGTCTCTTAAAGTATTATTTAAATCGTCAATAAGGTAAATAACATAAAATATTTTTCTATTTTACGTTTTCAAACCAGCTAGATAAAATAATATGTAGACTGAGTCCCATTAAATTCTCCACATACATATGTAACATACTAATACATAATACTCAAAGGTTTGACGTAGTTTAGTTATTCAAAAACAGCTATGTAAAACTCGAATAGAGCAAAAAAGATTTCACTTTGATAACACAAGACGAATATCGATGTCAGTTAACAGGTTATTTTTAAATCATTTAGATAATGGCTACTCATTAAAAAACATTGATTATTGTTTGTAATTGTTTCTAAAATGTTACTACGTACTTCGTCTTTATTACGTTAATAGTTTCTATGTGTTACGTGTTTCTCTATCTTTGCAGTTATTTTATTTCTTATTAACAATTCTTAATATATTCCAAATATAATATTCTCGAGTTAAAGGATGTAACTATTTTCTTGTGTGTTATCTTTTCACAAAAACAAAAAATCTTCTATAATTATCAATTACCAAACTGTTTTTTGTGTTATAAAAAATGTCAGCTTTTTCAAAAGTTTCTTTCTATTTTCTGAAGGCCAACTCATTTCAGTCGGTCTTCTTTCGAATATACCATAACATAGATACAAAAAAATAATTTAAATCAGTAATTTTAAAAGTAGAATAACTATATAGATACTGTCAAACACCATTTTAAATCTAAAAGAGATCATGTCTATTCACCGCATAATTACAAAATCTGTGAGATTAGTGAATGTGGAAAACCACAACCACTACAATAGTGTCGCTGTAGACAATAATATAGTCTATATATTATATTTCAAAATTTCCCTCAGATATGGAATTTTTTCAAATACATCCCGATTTTAATATAATTGCGCGCGCTCTAGACTGGTGAAAAACCTATGAACATAATACATGCAAACTTAAGACCGTAGAAGTTATCGATATAACTTTTAAGCTTAATCAAGTAAAAGAAAATACTCCTCTTCAACGACATAAAAAAATATTCATTTATTCGATAACAATGTATAATAATACAGTTTAATAATAACCTATAATAATATTCAATATTTACTTAATATAAGTAATTAATAAAGGAGAAGTTTATTCAATATCCCTAACGACTAACGCCGTAGCGAATCGTACTTCGATAATGATTAATAGTGAAATACATTATAATAATTTGCCAGAGGTAAGGTCGGCTGCACATCACGTCGATTTGAGTAGGGCGGCGGGGCGGACGAGCGGCGCGGGCGGCGTAGAAGGCAGCGGCTTGACGGACACCTGTGAACAAAGCAATTTGTATTGTTAAACACCCAGCTTTGAAATCTAAATTGCCTTTAAAGCCCCGAATTATATTTGGGTAAAGAGGTACGGGCTCTCAGTACCCCTCCTCGTTTGAACGACTCATTATTACGAGCGGCGCGCACCGGCGATCCGATATACTCTTTACGGGTATTTATTCATAAATTCGTGGCAACGCAACGATTTGTCGATTGTTATTAGTTTTCGTTAATCAGTATACCCGCCAGGTGTACTTAATAACGAAAAATAATAACAAATGGAATATATTCAGAAAATTGCAAATAGGTACGCAATCATTTTACATGTATTCCGCTGCAAAACGACAAAATTAACATAGTTTTCCGTTGGACAAAATTTTATGTCACTAAACGCTTGTTAAAACTGTAAAACTATTCTCTACTATATTTAACTCTAACAGTAGTCATAATGTTAAAAGTCCCCTAAGGAAACACACTTCTAACCACAAAGTAGGCATTTTATTACTTACTACCATTTTAATCGTGATTTCCTCACATGGATTTTTGGTTTATTCAATCGTTAGTGTCGTAGAAACATTATTCCGTAAGCGACTGTGTAATAATAATCATTAATAGGCCATTTTTAATTTCTGAACATGATGACTCTTAAGGTAAATTAGTTACTTTCCCGGGCTCAGATAAATACAACAATGAACACTTTATCTAAGTTTACTTAGGAGTTTTGAGTGATACGAACACAAATGACAAACCAAAAAAACGCTCAGGAAAAACTAAAAACAAATCAACAAGTAAAAAATTCCAGAAAGGGCACGCCATTTTACTTCTAGAATTCTAAGTTGTACAATATTAGAATCCTTATAGTTTCTGCGTGATGCAAATAAAACATAAAGACAGAAAAATAATTTTCTAAAACTGAAAATATCTTTCATTACAGAATTTTTTACCATTATTGTTTTCTTTAATATAAATATGTTATGGTATTAATTTATAAATAGCCAATAATCTTCTACATTGATAAAAAAGGAATGCGCTGGAATTGATCAATACAGATACTGCTACTGTATCTACTACAATGAAAAACAGAAAAGAAAAGGTTATGCTGTAGATAAACACTTGAAATAATATTTTCTTACTTTCAAGATCTATTTACATTATTAAAATGAAAAATTATTCTTTACTAAAGCGGAAATGAGTAGCCTGTTATTAAGACCCCGTGTCTGATGGTTCATAATGTTGTTAATTCGTCATTTATTTGTAATAATGATTGTAACTTTTGAATGGAAGAAGAAATGCTTTTAACTTTTTAATTTTTCCGTAGATTTTACAGTTTGAAGACTTAACCAATAAAGCTGTTCACCTAAAAAATATGAAAAAATTCACCTAAGTCGTAATTATGCTTTTTGAACAGAACAGAAAATTTTTGTCTAATTTGATATTATATTACATTACGTCATAATTTCCAATATTTCAACATTAAACTCTGAATAATCGTACTCACCTCAAGCGTAATACTGGTGGGAGGTGGAACTTCGAGCTCTTCAAGTACACGGTCGAGCGTATCGACTAGGCGGTCAACATCTTCTTCGGAGAACACCATGGGCGGTTTAAACTTAAGCACATTGCCGTCGGGCCCGTCCGAGCTGATCAGTATGTGTTCTTCCCGCATCCTGTCAGGCAATATGGACTTTAATCACTAACATTTAACGAGACCAGGATAGGTCATCAAGATTCCATTGGTACACAAGGCGAGTAAGTCCCTTTTACAAGTATTTCGTAGCCTACTAGCGCACAAGGGAGTTAGTTCCTTTTACAAATCTCTCATAGTCTGCTAGCGTGCAAGGGATTTACTCCTAATTCCTTTTACAAGTCTTTCATAACCTACTAGTGCACAAGGGTAATTAGTTCGTTTTACAAATCTTTCATAGTCTGCTATCGCATAAGGGAGTTAGTCTCCATTAGAAGTGTTTCATAGTCGCTAACGTGCAAGGGAGTTAGTGCTTCTCAGAAGTGTTTCAATGTCTGCTAGAGCTTGGAATTTGCTATCAATCGTCAATCAAAGTTCATAGGCATATAAGGTACACAAGCAAAATAGCAGCCTAAAAATATTGAAAAATTAATCACATCAATATTTTTATATCTTCATCGTGTTAAATGCTCGTGTCATATTTAGAAAATTGAAATACAAATAAATTTAACATTAATTATAATAATTACTTAATAAATCTTTGGATTTATGTACAATTTTCAAAATATTTATTTTTAATAGTACTCAAATATATTCCAAAGCCTATCCCTTTTCACGTTTTATAATGTAAGCTTATTAATTCATTAAAGCTTTATCAAGTATAAAACAATCACTAAATAAAGTGCGGCTAATTAGAGCTTCCGTTTAACAGAAACCACTTTTTTACCTCAGACTCGACCTTTTTCATACTATAAAAGAAGAGACGTTCCCATACAAACGTGTTTATTAAAATGCAATGTTTAAAAATTAGCAACCATGTGTTACATATATAATGACAATGATAAGACATAACATAAAGGAGAAACCAATTTATAAATTGGAAATTTTTTTCATAACCTCGCTATAAAGCAAATTGGTAAACTTGAAGTACGTAAAATTTGAAACAGTTAAGATACATTTCGATCATCAAGAATTCACACTCTAAAAAAAAACATTCTTAAATACGGTTGTAAAGCGAAAAGCTCCGCAATATTTTGACTCCACACTGTTCACTTCTTAATTGTAAATTTATAATGGAAAATCAACTGAATTAAAACGTCCGATACCTGTTGACGATGTAGGTGGCGTGTTCGGTGGCTGGCTCGCGCGTCTCGCGGTCGGTGACGAGATCGAGGCCGACGAAGAGGCCGGCGGCGCGCACGTCGCCGATGAGCGCGTGACGCCGCTGGAGCTGGTGGCAACGCGCTGCTAGCCGGGCGCCCACGCGTCGCGCCCTCGGCATCAGCTCCTCGCTCTCCATGACATCCAGCACTGCATTCGCGATCGCGCACGACACCGGGTTACCACCATACTGTATTATCAAAATTATTTGGAATGTTTAAACAAAGTGAACAGAAAATTAAGCTAAAAATAGTGAAGGTAAGGATGATTTATAATGCTGGTACGGAAGTTACGAAAGCTTTCCACTGATGACAAATATGTGAACAAAAAACTGAGTGTGATTAAAAACACACGGTCGACGTACGGTCAACCGCCGGAACTCACTAACTTATTCCATAAAAAAAAACTTTAAACAAAGTGATACAAAAGAAGTTTTCATTTCCAAAAACTTCAATAGGATCTATATCTTTATTGAAAACTCGCAGACTGTTTTTGTAATCTGCGGTGGATACAACGCTCTTTGTTTTTTAATTATTGTATGTTATTAATGCTTAAATGATTATACACAATGAAACACTCCTTTCAACAAAACAAAGTTCACTTAAATTGCTGAATATCTCTCGTAGTTACCGTATTGAAATAGCCGACTCCTGTGGCCGCGAAGCTAGCTGCGATCTCTGGAGTAGTAACGACCGCTGCGACGGGATGCCCATTCCCCATAGGCTTACCCATAGTGACGATATCGGGCAGGGCATCATCCAATTCGAATGCCCACATGCGCCCGGAACGTCCGAACCCAACCTGCACCTCGTCCGCGATACACAAGCCACCAGCGGCGTGTACGTGCCTAGAAGTAAAAACCGAAAATGAAGTGACATTGTGGAAGGATAAACTTAATGTTTTTTTTAAAACATCCTCTCAGCGAATTAACGAAACAAAATCTATTTTAAAAGCATAGCTTTTTTGTCTTTTGATTTGTCCACAAAAACGTTACATTAGCAGAACTCTCTTGCACTATTGCTTATAAGCCAAAAACTTCAAGTATTTATAAAATAAATTGATTTAAAATTACACCGTTTTATTACTGTTCCTTTTATGATCATTTAAAAATAGCTTAGTCCTTAGCTTGCAATATAAATACCATTTCTGTGGGTTAAGCTTTACGCAGAAGAAGCAGCATTTATACTTCGTTTTATAGATTAATGTAAATCTGAGTAAATAATTACTAGATAAATTTCATCAAAAATTAGTTGGTAATTTTTGAAAGAACCGTATACTTTGTTAATACTTATTAGTTTTGTTATTAATCTATGCTAAAATATAAAGTTGTATATGCATATGCGAAAATAGATCGTGGCGATTAGATAAATTTCCATTCAGCTGATATTTTTTTAAAGAACCGTATACTTTGTTAATACTTATTATTATATTATTATTATTATATATTGGTATACTTTGTTATTACTTATTATTTTTGTTATTAATCTATGCTAAAATATAAAGTTGTATATGCATATGCGAAAATAGATCGTGGCGATTAGATAAATTTCCATTCAGCTGATATTTTTTTAAAGAACCGTATACTTTGTTAATACTTATTATTATATTATTATTATTATATATTGGTATACTTTGTTATTACTTATTATTTTTGTTATTAATCTATGCTAAAATGTAAAGTTGTATATGCATATGCGAAAATAGATCGTGGCGATTAGATAAATTTCCATTCAGCTGATATTTTTTTAAAGAACGGTATACTTTGTTAATACTTATTATTATATTATTATTATTATATATTGGTATACTTTGTTATTACTTATTATTTTTGTTATTAATCTATGCTAAAATATAAAGTTGTATATGCATATGCGAAAATAGATCGTGGCGATTAGATAAATTTCCATTCAACTGATAATTTTTTAAAGAACGGTATACTTTGTTAATACTTATTATTATATTATTATTATTATATATTGGTATACTTTGTTATTACTTATTATTTTTGTTATTAATCTATGCTAAAATATAAAGTTGTATATGCATATGCGAAAATAGATCGTGGCGATTAGATAAATTTCCATTCAGCTGATATTTTTTTAAAGAACGGTATACTTTGTTAATACTTATTATTATATTATTATTATTATATATTGGTATACTTTGTTATTACTTATTATTTTTGTTATTAATCTATGCTAAAATATAAAGTTGTATATGCATATGCGAAAATAGATCGTGGCGATTAGATAAATTTCCATTCAACTGATAATTTTTTAAAGAACGGTATACTTTGTTAATACTTATTATTATATTATTATTATTATATATTGGTATACTTTGTTATTACTTATTATTTTTGTTATTAATCTATGCTAAAATATAAAGTTGTATATGCATATGCGAAAAAAGATCGTGGCGATTAGATAAATTTCCATTCAGCTGATATTTTTTTAAAGAACGGTATACTTTGTTAATACTTATTATTATATTATTATTATTATATATTGGTATACTTTGTTATTACTTATTATTTTTGTTATTAATCTATACTAAAATATAAAGTTGTATATGCATATGCGAAAATGGAACTTGGCAATCAAAATCGGTTCGGAAATATCCTTGAATTTTGTGGAAATTTTGATTCAATGGAAATTACGTAGAATATGTTAAAAATGATTTGTGGGCTCAGCACTAAATAGGCATAGTACATACATATATAAGCCATACGCGCGCAGCACAAAGATGGCTATCGTTTTTATTGCGTAGCTAGGGTTGTATCAGTTCATACTCATGCGTGTTATTATTTTCATTCAAGACATTATTCGTTTAATTGGATGTGAAATAATTGTTCAATAATTTTTTAATTCTATAATTATGAAATGGTTAGTCGTTCTTCTAAGGAACTCAATGAGGCACGATAAATACGTAGATAACCTTGTTTTAACAGTCACTTTATATCAATGAATGTGATTGATTACTAACGATAGTGGCATCTGTGATCATACTTGGTGGCACGCTGCCAATGTTAAGGGTTAGGACTATACTCTAGCTGGGACTGGAATTCATCTTCAGTACTTCATTATTTCTCTATTAGAAGAAACGTTACATTCAAATTTTTAACCTGGCAACAGCGGGGAAGATCTATTGCGGCAATTAAAAAAAGAAAAATAAATGAAAGACCATCATCAGGAATATATTCAACGAAATTGAAAGAATCTACTGATCCATTTTTATGTAAACTGAGCTTCTTCATAACTCGTGTAACAATGCCTGGAGATATCAAGATAATTTTTCTCGAGGATTTGACACGGAAATTATTAAATTTTCGATAATTACTCATCAAAAGCGAATTTTTAAGGATTCATTAGTTATGGATATATATCGACAATATTGTCGATATCGAGGCAATAATACTTAAACCACAGGGTAGCAAACTGATCACAAAACTTTGTCAAATGTTGAGCAAACAATATGTATTCTGTCACACTAATACTTTGTAATTACGGAGCACTCACTTGTAGACCTGGCGGAAGTATCCGGGCGGCGGCACTATCTGACCACCGCAGCTCTGCAGGCTCTCGGCGATGAACGCGGATACTCCATGCCCACTGGCTTCGAGACGCTCACAGATGTGTCCCACGGCGTCGGCGTAGCGCTGCCCGAGCGCCGCCGGGGCGCCGTCCCGCGGCGAGCGGAGCTCGCCTCGGTACGTGTCCGGCACTGGCGCCTGTTACAAGCCGACAGTTTTGTGAGAATACTGATCCAAATATTGTTTTATTATGTGCAGGTGAGGTGCGTGTGCCTACTTGTGCGGTTATTGTGTGAGCAAAGCTTGTTCTTGTGAGCAAAGGTATTTTTCGAAAGTTCGATTAATGAATTGCTAAAATCGAGTAGTAAAAATCAAAGAATAAAGGAACAAATAAATACCAATACATAAAAAATATTTTCCATTCAGGGTTGTAAAGAAACTAAAGAACATGAATTTCTAAACAGAAACGGAAATAGCGGTTAATTAGCAAATCAGAAAAATTAATTAATCTTTTCTAGTCAAAACTGTAAAATAATTTGTTCAAAATTCACTGCGATGTTTCAATGTTTAGCTAGATTTTATTTTTTTATGCTACTTTCTCTCGTCTCTTCTACCATTGAAAACTGTTTGTCAACAGAAAACACTTTCAACTAAATCTTAAACTTTACACACTATTAAGCGACAATAAAAATGCATCATGAAATACATCACCAATCACCGCGGTCAGTATTTAGACAAATATTCACATGGAAATACTCCGTAATTAATTAAGTTAATTCAATTCAACACGCCACCGAAAACATCTAACGGTGACCGTTTATTAAAGTGTCTCTTCAATAATTTTCTTTTAAATAATTTGTATTTTGAATAAATATTTTTTTCATAATTACATTTTCAGTAAAAATGCCTCGCGTAAGTAATTTTTTTACGCGTTGAAAATTTATAATTCTAATTTGGAATTCAATTATGAAACTCGTATATGATTCCTATTTATGTCTCATTATTCTAATTTATACCGCAGTGAATTTTCAAGCAAATATCTAAGCAAACTTGGCATAGAATAAGTATATTTTAACGATAATATTTTTGATTTATCGATTGACAATATTCGGATAAAGCACGGGCATGTTTCGTGTGATGGAAATGGCACTAAATAAATCATGAACTTTTAGTACCCAAAGTACAGTTCACAATTTATTATCGATGGGGCGTGTTAATTAAATAGACGATCAATCTCAAAATGATAGATTAATTTTAAACATTTCAAAAGCGAAAACATCGACGTCGAACTTTCTTCGACTGTACAAATTGAGATCGATCGAATATCCGATGGCGAGGCAAACTTACCACGTGGACCCAGTCCGGCTTCTCGGGGCCCCCCGGCAGATTAAACTTGTACGGGGAGATGTCAATCATAGAGGTAAGGTGCCCATGATAAGCACTGTAACAATATAGGGCCTAGTAGCACCCTAGTCAACTTCGATATCGCTCGAAGTGGCGCTGAACATAATCTAACCCCGTCCGTTCGCATCTCGCACATACAACTACCGTTCGCTAGACCTGTCACACTCATTCCATTAAAAGACAATTAACCTAATGAACTAAATTTTAAACTTGCGGCCGACAGTAAACGGTCGCCGCCCAATCGTTCTACTAAATTAAGTGAATAACTCAACTCGATACGTCGCCTGGAATATTTAACGGTGGCCATTTATCAATCTTAGCCACGGAATCAATCGAGGCATACGTCTTGTGCAAGTAATCGTCGTGCTTTACCTCGGATATCTCTTCACAAAGTCAATCATTTATCCGATATCCGTTAAGACTTTACTACGTCATTAAGCTTAGATCTCAGTTAAACATAACTTACCAAAATAACATAACGTTAAATCACCGATTCGATTTGGATCTACCTTGCTTTCAGAATAAAGGAGGCTAACTTCTTACGTAATATCCATTTGTCATTGTTCTCAGAGGCCACTTTTATTTTACAGTTAAATAAAAGCTTTTTAGTGAGCTTTCTTCGAGATAAAATTGGAGTACCCCGGCGAGCTTCGATTATAAAAATACTTCAAAACTGAGTTAATTCCAGTGAACCCTGATCGTTCATGAAAATAATAAAATAGAACGGGATAAGACTTAAATCGTCACTCGGCGGAAGGCTCGTTCGAATGATGGATCGATCCGACGACGGAGAGTCTGCTCTCACTCCTTGATGGATTCATTTTTCATAAAAGCAATTTGTCTTTAACGCATAGGCCGCCGTCGTAGCGAGCTACCGCCTTGCCGATATCTCGCCTCGCTCGCACTCCGCTGCACCGGTCGCGCTTCTCTCGATATGTACTGCCACATAGCTAACCCTAGCAACGATGAAGATGCGCACGTTCGCGCTGGACGGTTGGAAGGATTCCGTAAAAATGTTGGTTTGGAATTTAATAATAATTTTAGTACGTTTCAACAAATGTGTTAAATAAAAGTCACTTAGCGACTATATTTTTCTTATTACATTTACGGATCAATGGACTTAAATTTTTATTTAAGCTTTTAATTTAAACCGTAATAAATTACTGAAGTTGAAATTGGCACCTATTTACTAATCCATAGAAGTTTATATCAGTCTAAATTCATATATAATAATGGATAAAAATATTGTTTCGGGCTTAAATTATACTTGCATCCACGCCCTCTTACCGCGCGGTTCAAAACTGAAGACAGAAAATAATTATTCACCAAGAGTAGTAAAACTTCATTCTTATTTTAAAACTACAGATAAAATCTTTTACTTTCATCTTGCCGCGTGCAAAATGTCGTTAGCGTAACACATTTAGAGTCGCGCGGTATTTAGAAAAAGGCAAAGGTTCAAAGTGCATGTCTCTGGCAACCCAAAGTTTATGCACAAAGCGACGACTGTCAGCGCGGTGCATTCAACGCGAGAATAGACCGTATAACGAGCGCCGCGACGAAGCGCGCGAATTGCTAGAAGCCGCATTCGGGCAAAGAGTAAAGAAGTATCACACTCTTTCATAATTAGTAAAGTTATTTTTACACAATTATTATATTTTATTCGAGCGATTATATTTATTTACATTTAATTTGTCTCCAATACAGTACTAATAGTATTGTAGCGTGATATTTTATTTCATATTTATATTTACCGTTATTTTAAAAATTCCAAATATGAAAGAGCATTTAATATGTGTTAATTAATCCCGCAACAAAAAGAAATGAATTATATTTTTTTACATGTAAAAACAGTTTCCACTATTTGATAAACTTTAAAGCAAGCCGCCATTCACCGTAACTTTAAAAAAATTATAAAGAAAATCGGTTAAACCGAAAGATGGTTTTTTCTTAATAGTTTTATTATTTCACAATTTAATAAACATAATGGAATCACTTTTCATTATAATATTTGAGTTAAAATTAACCCAAATGTGACGCTATGGTCTAAAACCTCAGTACTAGGGTAAGTTCATCATACTAGCAGGAAAAAATATTGACGGTAAGATCTATTACAAATTTCTTTAAAATTGTATTTGAAAAAGAAAAAACACAACAAGAAATAAGAATTGAAAAACTAGATAAGTGGCTCCATGTAATGATCGTATTTTACATCCCCTAACATCCTGTTTATAATTATTGCGATTTCTTTGATTAGAGTTGACGTATTTGAGTGGTGAAAAACAAACTATAATATCATCAGATAAAACAAATTAAACTATTATTAGAAAAAACAAATTATGCTATTATAAATTAAATTCATTCAGAGATGTGAGCTTGCACATTGAATATTTCTGAAAAATTTAATTCAATACACGCCATTAATGGCGTGTCTAGAAGCCAAAACTTCTTTCTTTAGAACTTTTGTCGCACAATTATCAGTTTATTTGTCTATTTGCCTGTTTTTCAGAGCCACATTCTAAAACTACAAAGCCGATTTTGATGGGACGTCCGCTGGAATAATGCGCGATGTCCACATAAAAATCTAGACCAATTTTTTTCCGATCAAATATTCACCAAAAACTTGAGGATAGAAATTGTCGAAACTATCAGAAACATTCCGCTTAAAGTTCAAACTAAAATATAAGTTCCTATTATTCCCGTTGAAGATAATAACTTGTAACCTAATTATTAATACTCCACAGTGAGAGCTGGGTAATAATTAATAAACTATTGAATATATTTGGCGTTAATTTTGTAGAAATTCATTATTCACCTAAAGATGCTGTAATACAATGAAACCCATGTCGTGGTATAGAAGTTAAAGAAAGTAGAAATAATACTACATCAAGTTTATTTAATTGTGAATTAATGAACTATTAAAACAAAATCGATTTTTATTAAATTAACATTATGGCTGACATAATAATCGAACTCGTCATATTTGTATAGTATCAAATCGGCTAACTTACAGCAGTACGGCTGCAAGTATTGTCACCCTACATGTAGTAAGGGCACGCACACATTGAACTCTGCAAAAAGCGACACGTAAATTTTCACAAATACACTCGGGAGATTCCGCCGTCGCTCGACTCACGCATCCGTCAGCGTGACGTCTAATTATCAAATAATTTTCCGATGCTAATGCTTGTTTAATGCGGAGTAGAGAGAGCGCGCGCGACATCATCAAAACTTCCGCCGCCGCCTCGCTTTGCTCATTAAAGGCGGTGATTTATTGCAGGCAATTACTTGCACCGGAACGCGACCGAATTTATACGCTTGCGCAAATAATACTTCGCTGTAATGAATAAGTGGGACTGCAGATTACAAAGATATTTAAGGGGCGAATCTAATTGGAATTTATTTCGTTTAAGTAAATTAAAATATGTAATTCGTACTATAAAAACTTTCACACTTCATTTGCACAATATAAAATTCACACCAAATCTATTCAATAAAAATAAATAAAATATTTTAAAAATATAACCTTTTTGTATATTCCATCTAAATACCATATAAATGACAAAAGCGAATGAATAAAACTGAAAATGGACTTACTGCTCTAGCGTGATGACGTCACGCTTGCCGGTATAGGCGCGGGCGAGTCGAAGCGCGAGGTCGTTGGCCTCGGAGCCGGAGTTGACGAGGTAGCAAACGGAGAGGGACCCGGGCATGGAGGCGGCGAGACGCCGCGCCAGGATGACGAGCTGGTCGTGCAGGAAACGGCTGTTCGTCGACAGCAACGCCATCTGAGCGCGGCCAGCCTCCACTACGGCCGGGTGACAGTGCCCCACTGGCGATCACGTCGTAATGTTAAAATTATGGACGTACACGGAGACCGTAGCTAAATAACCACACTATTAACAATATCGAAAATACCCTACACAGTGCCAAAGGTGCACAGACTGTTGTTTACAGATTGCATACATTTTATTATGCAATATTCACTTGTACGAATATATACGATTGTTCCCAGGCCTAAGAAGCTGAGCTAATGATAGAACAAAAGATGAAACAAGCTATAGGGAGTGTTAACACGACAAGGCGGTATTTCGTAAAACTGTCACAACGGTGAAAGTTAAAATTATCTTCTAAAATATTTATGTAAGAAACAAAAATAATTACTCTTCATTGAAAGATAAGTTGCCCTTGTTGTTGTCGTGTCCACATGAGATGAAGAAGATCTCATGTGGAAAAATGGTCACCAGATCCTCGAAAGATTGGACTTCCCCAGTCCCGCTCGATTAGCGGCCGGGAATCGAACCCGGGACCCCGCGGTGCTCACTCAACGGCCGTATGTCTTACAATCAACTCAACACACTACGGTGACGACAAAAGATAAGTATTTTATTTAAACAAATATATATCTTAAACTGTCTAATGACGAAATTACAAAGAAGGAGACGTTCAAAAATGATCCTGGTCTTACAGAAATAAAAGGTATTTGTTTTTTAAGAAGCTGGTATTTTTAGAATATAAAAAACCAAACTATTCAATATTTGAAAATCACGAAAGAGGGGAAAACAAAATATAATTTGAGTATAATATATCTTCATAAACGTGCATATATTTGATTTTTTATAAAACAATAATTATTAATAAAAACAACAATAAAAAATCTAATGAAATTATAATTAACTTTTTAAAAATGATTACCTATATAAAGTAACCAATATCGATAGAGCAACCATTCAGAACAATCTTATCATATAGTGATAATATTACAATGAAGACATATGTTTCGAAGTTATAATAAGTACCAAAGTTGACTATCCTTATGTATAATAAATTGACAAGTGTCTTAAATGCAACTACTATGAGATCGATAATGTACTATTAATTAATATAAAAGTACAGTCCAACGACTAACAGCGAACTATCCATTTCCATCATTATTTATGTCATTTTTGCCACGGAGAGTAATTTGTAATAACGTAAAGTTAAAACTAACTTAAAGATTAATGTTTTCTTAATCCAATAGTTCAAATGAAGCATGTTATTTACTTTCATGAAAATTAATTAAACTTAGCACCGATTACCCTAATAATTAGCACCGTTCAATTCCGCGAAGTTACAAAAGGAAAAGAAAGAAAGACTACGTACCGTGAGCAACGTTGTTGATGCAGTCCAGATAACGCACACCCTCCTCGTCGTACATGAACTGGCCCTCGCCGCGTACCACCTTCAGTGGTGACGCTCGGAAGAACAACTGGCAGGATTTCCTAACGACATTTAATGCAAGATGTCATTTCACAAACATAGTTAAATGTTTAACTATATCTTGTTTACAAAATAAATTAAACGTAAAAAATTAATAATTACACATTAGAACAACCATGAAATCAATTTAGTTGATGTATTGGTATGTTTATATTTTCCGTCCAGAGTACATGCGTAAATGTAGTTAAATATGTGCATAAAATACATTTGCATATGTATCATTTCCTTCTCGAAATACATTTCCATAAAAGACTCCCGTCTACATATTTCACGACTGCTACCGTCAAAGGCGTAATTCAACAGGAGCATTGCTTCATACGCAATTTACGAAAGAAATTAGACAACTTATTCATAAGGAAGAGCACTTACGCTATAATTCTGTTTAATTATAGCAGTATCTTAACATAAAACATAACATAAATACATCTTAATTCAACAAAGTTAACAAAGTTCATCTGATACTGGAGGCAGAAGCTTTTCCGCTGTTTATTTTTAAGGCCAAATGAACTTTAGTCTTTGAATAAGTTTTTCCGGGACATGCACGCAAACTTTTCCACTAAGCTTGAAGAGCTTATCTCGAGGTTACTTAAAAAGAGATTCACGCATACAGAAAATAAACTTCCTTTGTTAAAATGCGGTTCTTTTTCTTTAAGAAATTGTTCTTTTATAATAACTTGTTCGGGTGAAGTAATATATTTTCGCAACTTCCACTATTACGTTATAAACCTTGGGCGCTTATTGCAATAGTTTGAAGAGGATTTAAGACATTTCGAGTCGTTATTAACATATTTTTATAATTGTTTCACAATTTTATTGTCGTAACTTTGAAAGTGGTATGTTTATATGTTAATAATAAAACTCTTTCTGTTTTATAAAATAACTCGGAGAAAAATATACTTGAAACACTACGATTGTCCGCCAAATTTATCACGATACATTTACAAAAAAAATGGACACAGAAATTGTAAGCGAATTGAAACACGCTCTGTAGAAATAAAGTAGGAACGTATGCGAAAAAATGTCGAGCGAGGCGAAAGAAATCTGGACGCTCCTGAAAAATAAATACAACTCGCGTAATAAATAATACATGTCGGGCCCTGCGGCTGTGTGGAATACATTACGCGACCAACTCCTCTCGAAAACAAGTGTAATTACGCAATTACTATGCAATGAAAAAGAAATGGGAAAGCAACAAAGGAAGGGAAGAATAATACAGGGCGCGAACGGCGAGAGGTATAATGGGCTACCCGAATCGATACGCCAAAAAATATTATTGCTACAGGTCTGTTTGAACGTCCTTGTAAATTATTGCCGCAAAAAATAACGCAAAACAAACGTAAAATTGTCTTTTGATAAAAAGAGTGTAACGAAATGAAAAAAGAACGAAGCGCTTCGCTTAAGTGAGGGCCAACGAATTTAATCAAAAGACAATCAAAATATTTGAGGCAAAAATATTCCAGTTGTTGAGCGTTTGCAATATTTACATTGAACTTTCGGAAAGATTCTCGTGGCGTCGGAGGTACATCTTACTTTAAATTCGCAGCAAATAATATGTAGTTTACTCTTAATATTTTTATTTAATTGTTTTGTAAGTACATAGACTACTTCTCGCCCAGAAATTTTAGTAATTTTCATTTAATTTAAGTCACTCCGTATTTTTAAATCTTATTCAAATTTCAGAATGTTTAATGAGTTTTAAGACTAGCGGCCTGTGTTGTATTTTGGAAAATGAAGACCCTTAAAATGTTAATGCCAACCGATTACTGTTAGTTTAATATTGGAAAATCTGTCAAAAATATTAAAATTAATTGTTTACTAAAATTTGTAATAAAATCGGTAACCAAGCAAAATGCTGTTTGCACTCTTCGCAGACGCAGTCTTTCTTAATTGGAAGCAATAATTATATCTACACAACTAATAAAATAGTAAAATTAAGTAAATCTAAAAGTAAATTTTATATATTCTGGAAGAATTGATAAGAAATATATAAAAAAGAGAAAGAAAAGAACAAAATGCTTTTCACTTGCTCTTCTGTCATTTGCTTGTCTGTGTGTTTAATCGCAGTTCCCATAAAATTACTCAACCGATTTAGATGAAGTTTTGACTATTGAATTCTTTGCAGGTTGAAAAAAAATACGAAATATTGAATATTTATGATATTTTTTTCAATCAGTCCGCTTGTTTGTATGTTAATTTGTTTATTTGTATTCAAATTATATAAAAAATAGCGAATAAAGTGAGATGAGATGTTTAATGTACTTTTCATTAGAGTCTATGTAAAAACCGAGATATGTCGATACAACATTAAAAAATTTTAAAAATAAGTCGAAAGCTGTCGGTCTATAAAGCATTACGATGTAATTATCTATTAGCTTTATATCTTATTGTCATCAGCAAATGGTGCACATATATAAACTTTCAGAAGAGAAACTTTAAAACGCATAGAAAAGTACCCTAAAAACTTGCTTCATAATTTCACTTCACGTCTATCTTTTGGTTAACTAGGTGAAAATATTTTCAAAATTTCAGTACAAAAGATTGAGAAATAATCTAGTTATAAACCCTTGACATACGGACCGACAGGATGAAGTCATAAAGTTCTTTCGAGCAACTGCGCGGCTTCCTTCGTCCTTCGAGCAAACCGGATAGCGTCCCTCATTGCGAGACAATATGGCAACACCGAGACATTCGACGACCGAGAACCTGTACAGTTTCAATTAAACGACTCCCAGCGCCCAGGATGTTCCCTCAACAAGCGATACGCAATCGCGACGCGTGCCCTCCGCACTCACAATCAATTAGACAATTTGCAATATTTTAACGTGAACAATTTCGCGAGTTCAAACTTTAATGGGGTCGAAAATGTTATCATGATAATTTAATCGCACGGCGAGATCCGGCAACTGAGCTGAAATGACTTAATAAATGAAATGTTATGTCAGTTGTTCTCGTCGCGGCGATAGCGAGGTGGGCGGCAGATTATCGCGAAATCTGCGTATCTTTATCGTCCGCTTTATTTTTATTGTTACGGCGTTGAGGGTGAACTAACAGCTCGCACGAACGTTATTAAAATGAGCGAAACCGGCACCGGGCGACGAACCGCTTTAAGAGGCTAACTAATTTAAACTGAACGCAGCTTTTAAGCACTGGGTGCCTCTTCTTATAACGGGAGGAAAGTTAATGAAAAAATCTTTAAATTACTAAGGAAAAATTCGACTCACTTAAGGACTAATATTCAGAGGAATTGTAAACTGGAGCAACCTCCATTGTTTCATTCAATACAGGTTTAAGTCATATTTTCCTTGTACGAAATAAAGTTAGCAAACCATCTGAAGGTCTATTTCACCTCGTTAAATACACGCACACAGGCGATAATTGCACTATCATAGAATAGTGAAAAAGAAAGAATTATGAAAAATTTTGTCAGAGACGTGCCCAGGATCGAGTGGAAATGAAAACAACTGTAGTAAAATTTTCATCTATTTCTCTAGTTGTCTATATAATTGTTATATCGTAATGTAGAAACTACTGAATCGATTTGAATGGAATTTTCATTAAAACAATGTTGGAAACTCATATTGAAATATAGAATCACTTTTGTCTCCATCTCATTTGATTAAGAGACGTTTTGTATGTCTGTCCTCTTGTCTGTTTGTGTATTTCTTAATAAAAAAAAAACAATTAATAAAAATCACATGCGACACATATTTCTGAGAAAAAATCTGTTTCTAATAGAAGAAAATTTTAGAAACTGCCGAACGCTAAGTCTCTTCCAAAACTGGTTTAATCATTTTGGCGATAGGAAAAAATCGACCGTTTTTTAAGCTATTTGACATTTTTTACATTTGTGTATGAACATACCACGCGTAAACTTTCTTGACGGATATTGACTGGATTTTCAATATTGTACTGTTTAAAATCCCATAGCTTAAGTTTTCAATATTTTACAATTTAAAATCGTATTAAGAACATGAATAAAATTACGACATTGACATGAGATCAGGAAGTATTTATCTGTCTGCCCGTGTCGAGAGTGACATAAAAACGATCAGACGGACTTTGCTAAGATTTATAATATTGTATTAACTATTATAAACTATATGTATTATTGTAACAACTACATATTATAAACTTAATAAATTTGAATAAACTATTTTTACTATCATCATCATATATATTAATACGCTAAGGTTAAGATGTTACTCTCCCTTTTTAGAAAAAACCTCACAACTAATCCACATAAATTATATATAATTTTATAGATAATTGCTTGCTCTACCGGCATCCACAACTAAAAAATTTATTATTGCTATTGTTATTGCAAATTAATTAATTATTAAAATTATATACACAAAACAGCAATGCTGCCATCTAACGGCTCAACGTCAATATGATTGACGGTCGGTAAATTTTTTGTTTAATTTCAAATCCACTCACGTATAAATAAAGTGGCGCTTTAGCTCAATGCTTTTGATACTTGCGCCTCTATATGTCAATTTTAGTAAAATATTTGTTTGATCTGTCATCTGAGCTTCATAATGGAATAAATAATGCGAAGACTTCGCACGGGTCACGCTAGTTATTAATAATGTTGTATGAACAATATATATTATTTAGATATAAGATATAAAAAGTTGAGAAATAATTATTGTGGAAAACTGCCGTGACAGACGGATAGATCTTGTAAGGATTTTATTTTTCCTTTTGAGATACGGAACCCTAAAAACAAGCACTATAATAAATCTTTAAAAAATCTATAAAAAAATGTCTTACCCGATGTGCTTCTCACGCAATTCGATGGTCTCTGATTTGGGGAGCTCCTGTAGGTACGACATTGTGCTTATAGTTTTATACTGGGAAGTCTCGACGTTACAATAAAACCAGACTCTGTGAACAAAGCTGAAATTTGAAATAGTCGAAGACGATTAACAAAAATTATAAAGGAATAAAATGTTAAACTATTAATCTACATTCTATAAACGTAATAAGTTTTCATGTTGTTAATTACATTGCTATTTTAGTCGTACATTGACAATTTTAATTAATGTAAGAAAAAAATCGATTCGGTTCATCTCTATTGAACTCTAAAACAAGGTAATTGTGTCGCAAGGTAATCGACCAGATAAGACGCCGTTCACGAACGATGCGCCACAAGAGTGGCCGATGACTCGCTGCGCAAGCTATCTCCGCAGCGACGTAGCAACGCTCGACGTCGTGAACACGTGCAGGCACACGGCAAACACGTGTTTAGAACAAACATGATCTTATCTGAGTGATAATTAAATAATTTAATCTTTAATTGACGCCTCCATTCTTTGTGATGAATAATAAAAATTGTCGTTTGACGTCAAAGCGTTTATTACGACGTAATTTTAAATAAACCTACCGTTGATCTTAACAAAATTGAAATTATGTTTAACAAAATACAAATACATTTTGAACTATCATCTTGGCATCAATCTAACTTTCATGTCTGTCGAAACGTTAAATATATTCAAACATATTGTTCGTACGCGCATCAGCAAAAATGACTGAACAGATTATGACAAAATAATCGTTTAAAACAAACCTACAGCTGATCTTAATAAAATTGAAATTATATTTAACCTAAAACCAATCATTTTTTAACGATAATCTTAGCATGAATCTGACTTTCATTTCTACCAAGACTTTAGTTATATTCAAACAACATAAATGCATTTAATCGCATTCGTCCCTTGCAACTACGATAAATATATTAAAAATTCAAACGACGTGTTTATTTTGTTCATGATTCGACAAAATATTCAAAACGTTCACGACAATTCAAATTTATTTATAAATATTTCCGTTAGCCAATGGTTATAAATATTTACCTAAATTATGTTAATTATAAGCATAACTATATAAATAAGATAAAATTAATTAGTTACGTCTGAATAAATATAAACTCACCTCTCTCAAGGAGAATGATCGATAAATATAGTAGCAGTTGTGATAGTATTATATATATAAATAGATAGAGTAAATATATATATAAATAAGTATGTGATAATAAATAGATAAGGCGGGGCCGGATACGGCGCGCGCTGAAGTGATGAAGCTGTGCTTGCCGGCGAAGCGAGTGCGGGCTCCTTATATTGCGGGACACGCCCCCCGCGCGACGCGAGCCCGCGCCGCGCCCGCGCCGCGTCCACGCGAGGGTGAGTCTGAAAGCTACCAACTGAATTAATGGTAATTCTTTTTATTTATTTAAAAAAACAATAGAGATAAAAAAATTTACGATTTACAATATTTTCATAAACTAGTACGCATTATTATGAATTATATAAGTAGAAGATCGTTCTGAAGTTATATATGTATGTTTGTACGCACATCACGCTGAAACTACTGAACAAATTGAGATAGATTTAACAACATTGTATAGTTTAAGACCCAAAAATTAAAATAAGTGTATACGTATTATCAAAATAGAACAATCATTATTAAAAACTGGAGAAATAATATCTTCTTGTCTAATTTAAAGTTTAGGGGAAGGAAGCAAATTAAATACTCGAATTTATTTTTAATCTCTTTTTCGTAATTTTAGGTAGTATATCTTCAGATTACTATAAAAATACCTCGCCACCCTACCACCACCTCACACTCCTTATTTAGGAAACTGCTCAATCTACAATTGTAAAAAAGTAGGAGTTTAAAAACCTACGCCACGGCTGAAGGAAAACTTTATCTATTATCCTAGATCTTCTTATTTTGTTATAAAGGTCTAAAAGTGTATGTAACATTGTAGTATGAGTTCTATTCGTGCTTGACGAATTTAATTCTTTGTATTCTTATCACGTAACTTGTTTTTTTGTAACATTACAAAGAAAGAGTATATTCAAATTTTACAAACAACATTTGATATTTTTTGGGTGTTTAACTCTACCCACATACAAATTATAACAACCGTCTTCTTTTGAAATGAAGTTCTTTTACGCGGCTTACAGTAGAGCGAACTGGCAGAAATCGTCACATAAGGAAAAAGCGTTTACCCCTTCAGACGACCTTCCCCTCTCTTTCTCTGTATCTTTCTATTATTTATTACAACCGTATATGTTGTATGTGTGTGTGTATGTGTTCGTGCGAGTATCAACATTCGAGCAGCAAGCATTGTGCGCGGTCAGCTGTATAACCTCAATTCGAAACACGTGTAAATATTATTTAAACTTTTTTTATTCTGCCGGCTTTCTATTGTATGTATATTCTCAAATTAGAGAGAGAAATGGAATAAAAGAGGGCTGCGCTTTTTGCGCAACAAAAATACACTAATACAATCAATAGAAATCTACATATTAAATCAGCTTTAGAGTTGAAACCATAATATATGGAACTTCGTTCCTGACAGCGTTCCGCCGACCGCACAGTTTTCTTGTTCAGTTTATATAACAGTCAATGCTTCAAAAATCGAAATCGCTTAACCACTCGATACGGATTTAATCAAATGATTATTGTTTATGAAGGATAAAATCTCAGGCAACTCGACTCTTCGCTCGGAAGAAGATATGAAATTAAAAAGACATTTACAACTTCTTTTTGTCTTCTAAACATCGTGCATATTAAAAATTTCACCTCCGATATTAAAACCTAAAACATATTAATAATATTGATTTCATATTTTCACGAGCATCCCTCGTTCGGTATCTAGGACCGCGCTCATGACGCTCGAGCGCACGCTAAGTATTACGACAAATCGTACTGATAAACGTTTTTGCACTCATTCCTAACTGCGCCCGATGACTGCCACGCTCCGAGCAAATGGTCAGTGTCGCGGCGGCGCGTGGCGACGGCGGCGCGGCGTCGCGTCACAGCGTGCTGTTACGATAGTCGTCGTGACTAAACACCTTATACGCGGGATTATTTCCTTGACTACACTTGACGATACGAAGATTATAGTAGAATTTACGAATGGCGGTTTTACGATATTTTTACGCAACTGAAATACACCGGCGGCGTAGTAATCTTTCTAGTTATGACAAACCGGCGGCCATGATAAGCGTAATACCGATCAAAGGTTATTTTCATTTCATTACAAAAAATTTCGACCAAACAAAAGACGTTACTCTTTAAAAGGAAAAATCAGCACGAATGGAACTCACACTGCGAGGGTTCCGTACACATTTAGGTGTCTATACACATTTAATGGTACATAATATTCCTATCAAAATATTTACAAAATTTTAATTTTTTAGAACGAAAATATATTGCCTACTATATTTTTCACAGGCGCATATTTAAAAAAGAAATGTTTATGTGGTATAACTACAAAGTAACGATTTTCGAACTTTTTCCTTCAGTTGTGCTATAGGATCTTGCTTCTTATCAAATTTCATGACACTGTGTAAACGGGAAGTACCCTACAAGTTTCGATTTATTTCCGCGTGTCAAAATATGCGACATAAATGGCCGTATTTTTAGAGTTTGCCTGATTGCGTTGGCTTAGAATATTTATAATAAATGCGTTGGCTTAGAATATTTATAATTTAATATTAATTTCAAATTATACAAAATAAAGAGATTTGACACACCGATAGATGGACAATAAACTGAACTTATAAGGGTTCCTTTTTTTTCCTTTTAAGGTAAGGAACCTTAAAATGTTAATTGTTGCAGCATAACTCATTATTTCCTTTCATAGTCTGTCAACGAATAACACTGAAACGTAACAAATTCAGATAAAACCTGTCAAGTAATAGTAGAACTCGCACTTTATGGGTTTCATATATATTTAGACACATAAATATTCAAAGGTATTGGACTTAAGTATTCCCATTAAACGATTTATAAATATTAATTTTTCACAACGTAATTATATTGCCTGCTATAATGGGTTTTATTTAAATAATATTATTTCTCACCATGTAAATGTATAAATAAATTTTCTAGTATGTACATCTTTTACAGATATAACAAAAATACGTTTTGTAATATAAAGTTAATTTAATCCACGATATATGGCCTTTCCGCGAACTTTTTACAGATAAAACATATCATAAGTTGCTCGACTATTACTCGTACACTGGTAGGAAATTAAAAGAAAATTAAAAAATCACAGCTGAGTAGGGTTACTTAGCTGTGATTTTTTTTCCTTTTAATTTCCTTTTATTTTCGTTATGTATACACAATTGACAATAATTTTCAGATATTCAAAAATAACAAAAAAGTACCTATTCAAAGAGTAATATTTCGAAACGGATCCCTGTGTCGAAAAAGCGTTCACGACTTACAATCAATATTTTTGAAATACCTATGCAACGATACCCTATATAAAGGGTATGTGGAAAAAATTTCCTAGTTCCTAGTTAGGCTATGGAAACCTAAAACCCCATAAAAGGTTATTTTCATTTTATTAGAAAAATATGTATCACACAAAACAGTTTGTTCTTCAAAAAGAAAAAGTGTATTGTTACAGCATAACTCGTTAACCGTTAACCCGTTTCATAAACTGTCATCAAATAACGCTGAAACTTACCAAACTCAGAAAACCGATCAAATGTTATCTTCATTTTACTAGAAAAACATGCGATCAAACAAAATATTTTGTTCTTCAACAGAAAAAAGTGTATTGTTACAGCATAACTCATTAACCTGTTTCATAAGTTGCTACCAAATAACATTGAAACTTAATAAACTCAAAAAAACGAGAAAAAGTTATTATCATTTTATTGGAAAAAATTCAATCGAACAGTTTGTTCTTCAGATAACTTAAGAAACTCAGAAAACCGATCACAGGTTATTTTCATTTTATTAGAAAAATATTAAATCGAATACTATATTCTTCAAAAGCAAAAAAATATTTCTTGCAGCATAATTTATTATTGCTCGTAGTTTGTCACCAAATAACTTAACAAAATCAGAAAACCGATCAAAGTTTATTTTTATATTATAAGAAAAACATGCGTAGTTTGTCACCAAAAAGGAAAAAACTAAGAAAATAATACAGGAGGATAAGAAAAACGCTTTAGTATATATAGATTTAAACCTGAATATAAAAACGTATAAATTAAGCAATTTTGCTGCCTTAAAGTATTTTTCCTAATTAAGCAAAAAATACTCATTTCAAAGCTAAAATTTGACATAATTTTAAAATGGATGTGTATTTGAAATAAATATTAAGATTAAGGGAAAAATAATCAAAAATAGTCAATGTAAAAATATATTTTCTTTATTGACAGCGAGTAACTCCTTTACAAATTTATGTAGAATGATTAGTGAAAAACAAAATTAAAGGGGAGTATCTTGAGCTTCAAGATGCAACCCATGGATTTCATGAGAAAATTTATTTTATCCTTTATGACATTTTAAAATAAAACTAATTTTTTTTAAATTTTACTATTTAATCTGTAACTCTATAGCAGTAGTAGAAATATAAAAAGAACCCAATAAATTCAACAAATTCATAATTTTAGCTTTAAAATGCATTTTTTTTAAATTTAATATAACAATTTTTCGTATAGTTAGAGCTGATTATAAGTGATCCAATTTTTTTTCTAATTCTTCAGGAATCTTGTTACTCTGCTAAGTAGTATATAACAAGTCCATTTAATTCATTTTTTTGTTTCATAAACAATAATTTATTAGTCCTTATTTAATTGGTCCTCTAAACCAAATCTGAAGAAATTAAAAAAAAATGTGATCGAGTTATAAAACTTTAAACTTAACCATTAGACAAGGATGGCACTACTGAACTGCGATCTCATTTTTATTAACTCTCATCATACTCTGCAAGAGCAAACAAGACGAAGAGATATCCTCACTTTATCCCTACAGTTAAAGGTCAAAGCGCATAATCCGCTTATTTCTTAATTAATTATTGCAATTTTTCACGACTTTTTAATCGACCTATATTTCATTACATTTTACTAAAAACTTCAAATTAAATAAACTACTCTGTAATCTAAACACTATATCAAAACTACTTTAATTTTTCTCAATCTTTCAGATGACGTTACTTAGAAAAATGGGAATTTATAATTAAAAAAGAAAATAAGATAACCCAAAACAATGGTCCAAAATGTCAAGAATGCCTAAATCTCCACATGAAATATACGGCCAGAAAAGAAGAGCCCAATACAAGACATTATAAATGCAAAATCCTACAATTATTTCTTTAACTACTTTAAAGAGAATTTAAAGAGAGGACCGTCTGTCACAGCAGTTTTTCTTGGAAACCATCATATTTCTTAGTAGCTAATATATTTTACTTTACACTTTAATATATTTACACGGAAATTTTAAGAGGGGAGGATAATTTAAGTACCTAATCGAAAAAAATATTTAAATTCATGTACATTTTGGGGTGTCGTTTGGTAGAACTAGTTATAAGGGTATCGAAAATCTAATTTTGGGTATTAAAACTTAAATCTATACTGAAAAATATGCCAGACAAATATATATTCTGTTATATATTATAGTAAATATATTCTATTATAATAATAATACATTCCATTATATATTACAGTTATTGAGATATTTACAATAGCCGCGAACATCTACGAAGACATCGCCACTGCGAGTAAACACCGCACTCCGGGCAAGTATTGGATGTGTTAAAAAAGTTATGTGTAATATTTATTGCACTCAATTAGAAAAAGGGCATGTTTTACGTTTTATTTTAATGACAAACGTCTTTCTTTGTCCGATATCTATTCGTATCTATCGTGTATATGTATTACGCTAGCAAGTCCGTATTAGTAATGACTTATGATAAATAATCAATTTCCCTTCCACCCTCAGAACACTCGATGTACGAATCAGATTCAGACTCAGCGAGTTTTAATTAATGACGCACGTAAAACTTAGCAAGCCTACGAGCTACTTAGCACTTGACCTTTACTTCTATTCTAGTAACAAAAACATCAATGCCCTTTATCAATTTTAATATTATGCTTTATCAAATGGATTTCCACAGCACTATATATCCACTTAAATATATTTCTATACCGAGGTGAACCTGGCTCATGATTCATTCTGGGGAACAAAAACGTGGACGCCGAAGTGAAAGATTCACATAAGTAAAATTATGCCGTATATCTGACGGAACCAGAAGAAAATAATTTGTTATGAGTCACAAAACCATTTGAAACTATTACTAGTGAGCGTTACCGACTTCAATTAATACATTTGAAGTAAGCTGTGACCAAAAAAACAAACTAAATGGAAGAATAAATAAAATAAACTTAAATTTGGGATTTCGTCCCTCAAAATGAAACAAAAACGTAACACTTATAGGATGGCTTTGTTGACCGTCCGTCCGTCCGCTTGTCTATCAAAGATCTTTTTTTTTCTCACGATCTGATTTCTCACGAAACCCCCGAAATGCGAGTTCTACTAGTGCTTGATTATACTAGTTTTTTATCTTGACATCGCCAAACAACATGTAGCTAAACGGGTTAAAAAAAAGGTACATTTCAAAATGAGGTATATTTTGATTAATTCGTTATTGTAATATAATTAGCCAATAATTCTATGATAATAATACGAAACAATATTATTAAGTTTCTGTATACAAAATTTGACTCGGTTAATATCAACGGAGGAATCCTGCTCCACAGAAATCCTCCCAATATAATAAAAGAGAAACGTTGTCCGTTTATTCGTTTGTTTGTTAAAACTTAAAACGCTCAACGGATTTCAATGAAATTTTACATATAAATATTATAAATCCGAAATTAAAAGATAGGGTATGTACAATGACACTATCACTTACATCAACGGAAAGATGACACCAAAAAGACAAATTCCAGACAACGTCTACCTACCAATCACAATAAGCGTTTTAATGTTAAAAACATCATTATTGCTGAACATCGTATTCATTTATTGTAAAAGATTATAAATTATCTTCACAATCGACAAATAAATATATTTAGCTACAATTTTTTTTTACACTTTATACTTATCATTTATAATTTACATTTTATACTTATCATTTATAATTTACATTTTATACTTATCATTTACAGTATAGTAATACCTTTAAAAGTAACAATTTATTCTTGCGTATATTTACGCGGTACTTTTGTATTTCAACTGGACGAACAATTTTAGCAAAATTTAGCGTTTGTACATGTGCATTAGACGAAGAAAGAGGGAAGGGGATGCAACTGCCGAAAAAAACTAGTTATTCTAAAAGACACATGCGAGAACATTCCCATTTACGTATATAATGCAAGAGCATTCCCATCTACGTATATAATGCAAGAACATTCCCATTTACGTATATAATGCAAGAACATTCCCATTTACGTATATAATGCAAGAGCATTCCCATCTACGTATATAATGCAAGAACATTCCCATTTACGTATATAATGCAAGAACATTCCCATTATCGGTACACCAATGTAAATTGATAACACCTGTCAGTCAAAAATAAATAAATGTCGTAGTCAAATTAACACATACGCTGGTCTTTTTTTTAATCACGTACAACGCTAGAAACATGCGCACAGCAACTCGAGCCAGCGCTTCTCACCTCTGCAAGCCTCTTCTACTGTATGAAACGAAAAATTTAATTTAGCCGACGACGCTTGTCCACGGGTGTTCTAGATTTGCATACCGACACCATTATGGATATAATTACAGATATGCAAATTATATATTCACTCAAATAACATTGTAAAGACTTCTTATCTAAAAGTGAACTGACATGTATCAATCTTCATTCCTTTAGCTACATTGTTGAAAATGCTGAACAAGCCATTATGCCCGCAATAAACAAGAATTCAACGCATAAAGTAAATATAAGAAATCTTAAAGGACATAAAAATAAGTTTTTTTCTGTATTTTGTTATATAAAATATATCCAATCTACACACAACCTTGTAGGTTTTTTTCAGATTTCCTCGTGCACGTACTTCGAACGCGGTCACTAGGAAACGTGTTTACCGTTCCGTATTGCTAGATTTATTCGTTGAAAACATAATTCTTATTAAATTTATTATCAAAGTAAAAGGTCACATACATATACTAAAATAATAAAGAGAAAGAGTTTTTCTATGAAAATATAATATGTAGAATTTATTAACCAGTATAACCAATTTCTTTCACCATCTTCTTGGAAATCTTATTTTTCCCCAAATGAGAGGCGAAGGTGACACTGGATGTTTTGGATATTCAAAATAAGCACTACGTCACTCGATACAAACACTGAATCCACTTATTTCCAGACATCTCTTTTTTAGTAACTTGGAATTTACCCTCAATTTACGAATAATTGGGAAAAAATCAAATTTGAAAGGCCAATTTATTAGGATAATCAACCTAAGTCGAAACTGAACTAACTGAATAACTTATTCATTCCAGGTCGAAGTTATTTCAAAAATGAATTTTCTTTTGGAACTCCAAAATTATTATCTTGTTGAATGTTCAAGTGCTTTTCTCCGATGATTCCTAAAACAAAAGGTTAACAAAGTTCATAGCCTGGTATTCTGCAGACATTATTCTGTCATTCTCTAAATTATGAACATAAGTAACAGTGTAATGACTTCATCTTCCTAAGGTGTTACCATCTCTTTTCCACCACTTCTTTCATTCTTCACTTTTGTAGATGCCTCAAATAGAAACACTTCACTACATATTACTTTATTCGATATTCATAATAGAGTATAATCAGCTTTTTCTACCTATCATGCTTCCATACTAACATTTAATGGTCTACCTGATGAATATTTATCTTTGTTCACTGCTATCCCAAGACGTCTTTCTTGAATATTGTTGCTGACATGACTCAAAAGGGTCTCATAGTTTTTAATGCCTCAAGGCTATGAGGTAAATTCCGAAGAGTTGTGATGTCATTTGATGTACAGTAATGTATTAAATTAACGTTAGACAGAATTTTGTTTTTCGATATCTCTAGTCATGCAACCTCAAAGCATGGGTAAATAAATGAATGCAAGAATCTATGGATATAGAAAATATAACTTAGGAGAATGAGTTAGTATTATTAGAGTATTTCGACGATACATCCCAGAGATGACTGGTTGATTTAACTGCTTTGGATTTAAGGGAAAAGCATGGAAGTGATCTGGTGACATAAATACAAATGCATACATATGTCACCTTTAAGCATTAGGTCATCACCGACTGTTTTATTCGTTCAACATTTCCACTGATAACACCACGATCACAGTTCAATGAAATTACTAAGCTCATTTCCGCCAGCTATCGATCGGCTGAGGTGCGGTAGAGTTGCTGGATGCACTATTACCGTGCACGTTAGCCGCACAAGACCTTCAGGTTTCTCCGTTCCTTTTTTTCATGAACTGCAACTATGCGGAAGCTGTTGTTTGTTCATGTTATGTGTTACTAAATTTTCGATAGCGTATAGAATGTTGGAGGAACGCTGAATTTGTATACCTAAGTATTGTTCGCTGGAGCTACAAAATGTACATGTAAAAGTCAATATGATACTCGCACTATTATTTGCGTCACAGTTGACGTAGATCTTATTCTCTTAAATTAGCTATTTGCATGTACAATGAGAAAGGTCGTGAAGTCTCGCCATTAATATTTTATAACTCACAAGTGATACTGATTCTCGAGTGACGTATTGCAGTAGGTACCACTACACTACTACATCCAAACACTCGAATGAAAACTTTGTAGGTTTCAAATAATTGAATAGGGATAATCATGACATTTATTCATCTATTATATATATTAAAAAAGATCTTAGTGAAACTAAATTATCTCTGCACTTACGAAATTAAAAATACAAGCAATTAAAAAAGAACAAAAGATTAAAAAAAAAAGAAAGCAAATGGAAAAATAAATAATCAAATATTGAAATGATTAAATGATTAATAAATAAAAAAGAAAGGATGTAATAATTTTAAAAATTACAGATTACGAGAGGTAAAACTTACTATAACCAAGACTTATGGCAACCTAGCAACGAGAGTGATAATGTTTTCCTGATTCATCGAAAATATTTAATAACAAATGTAAATACAGCAAACTCTGCAAATAGGCGGCACCTAATTGTGTGATTACACGCGCGTCGGTTGGAATATATATTCTATAATAAAAAGGGAACATCGAAATTATCAAACGCCGGTTATTTTAAATAGTACGCGCCCTTATAGAGGTCCATTTCGTCATCGCTAATTACTTCATTTTGGAAAATCCTACTAGTATTATAACTGCAAAAGTCTGTGAGGATATATAGATAGATATTTGTTGCACGCAAAAACTACTAAACGGATTTTGATGAAACTTTACAGTAATATAGCTTATACATCATAATAATATATAGATTACAATTTATAAAGACATTATGTGATTTGACTATTATATAACGTTAATAACCAAATAAGTTGAAAAAATATCTGTACTCTGAGAGTTATATATTGTGGGATTGTTCCCCTTAAATAGTTCTAACTAAAATTCTGCGACAGCATAAAGGTAGATAACATTTTAGGTGGAATCCATTATAACCAAACTAGTCAGACGTAATAATTTGAATCCTTTTGTTACAATGCACATTTTATAGTATTCAATTAATTATTATCACAATAAGTACGTTCATTTCTTTTGGCATTTAAAGTAGATGAAGTTTGTCTTTTACTCTAAATAATATGGACAAACAGTTTAAAAGTTATTACTATATGAATTACTTGAGTGGAGCGCTTATAAAACACACCAGTGATACGCTGCCGTGAGTCGGTGGGGCGTGTGGCGCGTGGAGCGTGGGTGGAGGGGCGAGCGAGGCAACGTCACGCGTCATCGTCGAGTGCACCCCGAGCGCGGGCAGACATCCCAGAGATGGAAATATGATGCTTTTTATATCGGAAAATTTTGATAATTAGGCCGACAAGATTTAGATATGACCTAGAGCAATACCAAAAATACATTCCTACAACCTTTGCGTGGGCTACTACAAACCGTGTGTTTATAATTTTAGGTTCAGTGATTTCCGAAATAAGGGGGATACATTTTGCTTTGAATAAATACTATCTAAAATGAAGGAAACAATATTCTTAAGGCAATTATAACAATCTCTTTCAAACAATAACACACACCGCAGACTATAATACTGTGCCCCACACTCTATTTTTTCGAGTACCTAAATTACGGAGTTTTATTTTTCATCAAGTATTTAATTTGCTGCCCTTACAAATAAAAAAGTCTTATTTCCTTTTAAAAACCCTTCTACCGCAACACTTTCATCATTTGACTGAAATTGGAAATTGTTCATCCTCAAGCGCGATGTGAGAAACAATACTTTAAAATATATGAAGAAATTAAAATGTATTTACATTTCCAATTAAATGAAGTGGTATTATTTCTACTTTATTTAAATTCTTTACCACGACCTGGGTTTCATTGTATTACAACATCTTAGGTGGGCGATTAGCAAAGATCTTTGCTAACAGCCCACCTGAAGATATACTACATCACGT
This sequence comes from Druceiella hillmani, assembly GCA_039881145.1. Lineage (NCBI taxonomy): Eukaryota > Metazoa > Arthropoda > Insecta > Lepidoptera > Hepialidae > Druceiella > Druceiella hillmani. The sequence goes on along the minus strand of JAYKKI010000098.1, from coordinate 870,037 downwards.
TGTTATATGGTAGAAATAATACTACATCAAGTATTTTCATTTAATTGTTAGTAATGAATTTCTACAAAATTAACGCCAAATATATTCAATGCATATATCCTTTATTTCTAAATATTCATGTACATCATTTTATCTCAATTGGCCTTGAACTGAAAATTTCGATATATTATATACAGATAGAAAGATGAAGATGACGATTAAAAAGGTTACAATTATAATTATAAAGATATAATTATAATCATCCGGTTACAGAATCCTTTTAAGATTATATGATCTTTATAGATATAAACTATCAATATTTCCGACATTATTGCGGCTATACCTCAATAATTGATTGGAAAATATTGCCATAGAGACTAGAACATGTGTTATTATTTATTTATGGAAGGGCAGGTTGCTGTGATAGTTTGATTAATGATTTAAAGCAAAGCATTCAATGCTAATTAACTCGCAGTAAGTCTAGTCTATTTCTGTACTACAATACATACATATAACAGTCGTGATAACACAAAACCAATATCAATTCAAACAACCTCAACTAAAGTTACTAGTGTGTAAATAAAATAGTGACTTCACAACCTTCCATATTATACGTGATGATTAGCATTTGAATGATGTATTCATTCAGAGCTAATTATCATGTCAGCTGTGACATAAGCAATGAGTCCTCAAAAATCTGAAAGGTCTTGTACGGCCACTGTTTAAGCGTGCCAACGCCGACAAACAACGAGTTCTGCATAGTTGCAGTTCTTGGAAAGAAGGAAGGGAATAATCTGAAAGGACTTGTTCAGCCACGGTTTAAGCGTGCATAGTAACTCTACCGCGCATCAGCTAATCGATAGTTGACAGCTATAGGAAGTAAACTCTATATAAGTTGTGATCATGTTAGTATCGGTAGAAATGCTTAACTAGTAAAACAGGCCATGATGACCAAATGGTTTAAAATGGTGACAAATATTAGATCACCAGGTCACTTCCATAACTTGCCATTAAACCCAAAGTATTTGAAGCACCCACTTGTCACTGCGATGCATCGTCGAAATATGCTAATAATATCAACTCACTGTCCTAAGTTATACTTTCTATACCTGTAAATTCTGGATTTTATTTTGCCTTCCGCGTACTATGTATCTAGATATCCGGTTTTGATCCATACAATGAGACCATTTATAGACTACAAATCTTCTTCGTTCTCAATTGTCTTCTCCTCCTATGAGGTAATGGCTGTTATAATCTTAGATGTAGCTGCTCTAAAAAGTTTCCTTGACGTGCATCCACATCATTCTCTCAATACTTCTTCCGTCTTGGATTTTGCCAAGATTGACCAATTTTAACAACGCTATGAAACCTTAATTAAATTAAATTTTTATAGGGTTTATAAGACATAAACCCTATAAAAATACAATTTAAGTTATGGTCGTGAAATGTTAGATATTTGGCGCAAACAAATGAAGTATGATATCGACAGCCTTGCATAACGTATACGTTCGGAATATCACATTTAGCATTAAGTCCGATTCGAAAGCATTTTAGTTGTACATGATGTAAGCGCTTAGACAAGCAATTTCCAGTTGTACATCTATGATGCACAACGGAATCACGTACTCGTATGAAGCTGCCACGATTTTGCTGATTACTTTAATTCAGTTTTATTTTTAATAATGAGCTAAGGCACTTTCATTTTTAATAAAACTTTTTCTCATTTCTGATAGGAGACCGGCAAGGTCCATATAGTATTGCGCCCAAGTGTTACAAGTGTAAAAATGACACTGTTATATAGAGAAAAATTAAAAAAATAAACTCCTTAAAAGTTTTATCAAAATCATCAATCAGATAAAAGAGAAATTTGTATTTTTTTATGAAAACTTAGGTTATTTTTCATAAAAGATCGTAAATGTAATTTCTAAGGAATTCTTTGAACTAACGAGATAAAGTAGAGTGCAGATTGTGTCTTGTTGTATCATCCATCCACAGACGTACCAAATTGATCCACGATGCTCAGGCATGACAGGGTCTTCGAAAAAAAATACGTAAACCTCGATAAAAAGGAAAAAGCTATTCATTTTGACAACAAAGAACCATAGTCAATATTTGTTAACAGTTTATTTTTAATTAATTTAGGCAAGAGTTACACGTTAAAAGAAGCAAGAGGCATTGGTTATTTTTTTGTAAAAGTTTCTAGAAAGTTTTTATGTACTCTGTTCAATTTTTTTAAAATGTTTATTTCTAATTAACAATTCTTTATATTTTAAAAATATATCAAATGCGCATTTATCTAAATAGCTTTTTTTGTTCCATATTATGGTTACAAATTGTAATTCTATTTTTTTCCTCTTTCCTAATTGTCAATTATTGAATTGTTTAGTTTTTTATATCCTACAAGAGATCTTTAGAAGATTTCACCAGAGTTGCCTACCAAATATGTTTCTATTAATTATCTGTTTCTGTTAAATTATAAACCTCTAGCGTGTTATTTTTATTTGCAAAAGTATTTGTAACTATTCTGCATCGCTGTATCTATATGCAAATCCAATCGCAGCTGACGGACTGCAAACGTGGTTTCCCGCCAAAGCGTTCCATCGTAACTAATCTCACTAATTTTATGGATTACATGGCTAAAGAAATGGATGAGTTTATCAAGAATATGTAGCCTCTTTTATTTTTAATACAGTATTTGGCCTAGTTGATAATAATACTCCATTAATCAAATTATTGGATACAGAACTGCCTTTTGTCCTAATAACATTTCTCGTTGAATACTTCCGGGCTCGCAAATAATACGACCGATTTAGAAATTTTGAATCTCTTTGTGGTCTCAGTCAAAGTAGTAATTTAGAACCACTTCTGTATTTCATTATGATAAGTAACTTGCTTCAATTATCAGCGCTGCTCATTGCCTCCTGTTTGTCGATGATTTAAAACTTCTTAAGTATTAATAGCCGATCTGATAATGAGTCATTCTAACATGATATCGACATAATATTCCAATTAGAACTGATCAAAAGCTACATTTTAATGTAAACGAATGTACAATGATGACATACTCGCGCTTACAATGGGAAACCCCCTTGTGCACAATTGTAAACTAGATGGAACTACCCTCGAAAGAGTTTCATCTGGTCGGTGTAATTATGAATAACCATCTCATATTTCACATTCATATCATAGAAACCTGTCAGAAATCCAAATAGATACTAGGATTTGCCATACACACAAGTTGACCCTGGAGTTTTAGATAAATAAATAAAAACATGGAGTACCTTTCTTATTTCTAAAAATGGCAACTAACAGAAATTAAATCTAAGGGTAATTTAACCAACTGCTTTTATTTAATACAGGATGCTGTCCAGTCGAAAGGTCAATACTTCAATATCTGACATCTAAGCACTACTACACTGAAGCTACCAACAAATAGCCATGAAATAAAACACGAAAATAAACCTGAAACAAAACGAATCCTCTTTGTTGAATAAATAATTTAAGTCGCCATTTTTGCTACGCGCGCGCCGACAGGTGGGATATTCAATTTGCAAATTCTATCAATGGAGAGTTTGAAAAGTTAATTTGTGGGGCGGACGCGGAGCGGGCGTAGGGCGGACGCCGCCTGCTCGACCCAATTACCATAGTTTTAATTCACTCTGATTGTCGTTTTTACTCGGCTCTCTCCGAACTTTGCGGTTAATTGTAAAGGTATTTAATTTTCTCGCACGGTAATGGTGTTATCTTTGTGTGATTGGATTTTTTAATGGACAAGCCATTTCATTAACATAACATTATTTTTTTGAATATGGTTTCGTTGTATTACAACATCTAGGTTTCGTTGTATTACACTAGGTTTCGTTGTATTACAACATCTTCAGGCAGGCTATTAGCAAAGAGCTATCTAAAGAGATATCTTTGCTAATAGCCCACCTGAAGATGTTGTAATACAACGAAACCTAGGTCGTGATAAAGAACTTAAAGAAAGTAAAAATAATACTACATCACGTAGTTTCATTTCATTATTATATTTATTTCATCCATCGTTTCATGCGCTGTAAAAATCAGATATATACAGTATATTACAAGCCTCCTAATCTCTACTCTAAACAATTTACTGACGTAGAAAAAAACATAAAGAACATAATGCATACTCTTTAATAATATCAAAGTTATAAAAATTAATACATGAGTATACTAATTATGAACGCATGAAGTTAAATGATTCAGTAGTGAACAGTGTTTGTATCCACCATTTTGTGACGAAATCGACATCAGGCGCTCGTGCCAAAATTATTACATCGTAACCGTGATGTCATATTCACATACATATTATAAATCTCTTGTATTATATAAAAATTAATAATGTATATTATAATTTAATTTATCATTTTATTTATTACAACGAAATATAATTCCCTACTTCTATTTAAAACTTATGTATTATCATGTTATATATCATTTTATACATCATTTAATTTATAGATTTATTGTTAAGTTTTTTAAACTTATCAATATAACCATATCCATGAAAAGACTTGATTGGACCATCGATCGAAATTATTTATAACCTAGAATAAGTGAGCCATTCTATCAAAACATATTACTTTCTGTACAAGGTCTAATCTAAGATATCTCGAAGGAAATAAGAATAAAACATAGTAAATCAACTCTTTGGCTCATTCATCCAACGTCCGTGTGATGTAAAAACAACTTTAGAAGCTTAATTATTAAAAACTACAGCAAGCACTAAAATGAGTCAAGCACTGAAATGATTGCGATAATTGTTTATATGTTCTTATAAAAGTTTAAGGCTCTGTTCTGGTAATTAACCAATCGATAGAAAAATTAATCAACGTGATTGGTTAATAATTGCCACCCGTAACCTTTCCTTATACGTACTTCCGTACGTAGATACGTACGGGTCAAAGTACTGAGACACACGTCACATTTTAACGACAAATATAGATCATAAAAAATATTATTGGTGTGCAATGACGAGAGATCTACGTATTTATGGGTAACTGTTGAAAACAAATTTATATCCAAGTTGATCCAACAGTGCTGACGTCAATTTATATGTGTGAGTGTGTATCAAATACCGCAACGCATTTTTTTAGTGTAAAAACACATTCAAAAAACCACGAGCAAGTTGTACTCGAACAAAATATGAAAATAGGATCGAAATATTTCCAATACTAAAGGGAATACTTTACTGTAACTTTAGCCTGAGCCAGGAGGATGAATAATATTTCACAATTTGAGAAAGAGGAAGATAAGGAATATTTGAGAATGTAACCTGACGTAATTCACAGTTGATGTAGTAATGTTTTAAAATAAGAAGAATATTTGAGTATGTGACCTGACGTAATTCACAGTTGATGTAGTAATATTTTAAAGTAAGGAGAATATTTGAGAATGTGACCTGACGTAATTCACAGTTGATGTAGTAATATTTTAAAATAAGGAGAATATTTGAGAATGTCACCTGATGTAACTAAAAACTGATATAATAATGTTTTAGAATAAGAACGATGAGGAACATTTCGGAATATAACCTGATGCAATTCACGATTTATGTAGTAATGTTTTAGAATGAGGAAGATGAGGAACATTTCATAATGCAATCTGATGAAATTTGCAGCTTATGTTGTAATGTTTTAGAATGAGAAGGTTGAGGAATATTTCGGAATGTAACCTGATGCAATTTGCAGATGATGTAGTAATAATGTTTTGGAATGAGGGGGATGAGGAATGTTTCGGGATGTAACCTGATACAATTTGCAGCTGATGTACTAATATTTTAGAATGAGGAGGATGAGGAACATTTCAGAATGTAATCTGTACAATTTACAGCTTATATAGTAACGTTTTAGAATGAGGAGGATGAGGAATATTCAGAATGTAACCTGATACAGCTGATAAAACAGTTATGGATTTAAGGTATAATGAACTACTGAAATATTTTATACATTAAATGGAAGCAAAATAAAACTAGCAAAATGCGAATATGTATATTCAACAAAATTGCCTGTTTCCGACGTAAAAATATTTTGATGTAATTTTTTCAAACGTAATTTTTTTAAGCGATTAAAAGTTTAAAATTAACCCAAAAATTATGTCAATTATTTACATTTGAACGCTTTTAAAACCTAATCTTTCCATATTTTAAGTCGGTTAAATCAACAGTTTGCGATAATTACTTTTGGTAATAATTTGCTGAAATCTGTTGATACTTGTCGTTTGACCTCTAATAAATATTTAAAGTTTTGTAAACAAATGGTGAAAATGGAATCCGTAGTGTTAGTGTCCTTTGTTCTGTGTATCCCTATCTGCTTTCTACTATTCTAGACCTATATGTATGTAATTTTGGACGCAGATGCTACATTGCAGGTTTCAATTAATACGCAGTAAAATGTTAAAATATTATTTTATATATACGGAGGTTCTTTTTATTAATTATTGTTTGTAAGCTTCATTTACGAAATAATACTTATTTTTCCACTGATGGTTTGGAAAATATAAAAAAAATCAAGATGCTAGTATTTGATTAGAACTTTCAATTATAATTATTTCGGTTGATTTGCGTCAACAATTTCAGTATGTAGTATAGATAATTACGGAATCCAACTCGGGAGTATTCCGATAGCCGCATTGGCAGGTTTATTTAAATTAAACCTGATTATTTGTTCTTACTTTAAATAAACCTGCGGAATTTCAGCTAACTATGATAGATGGACACAGGCTCTCTGTCTAGGGTTTTCGTTTTCGAGGAAATTTTATCAATTTCACCCGTCTTCCCAGCCGTTTTTTCCCAACCTAAACTTTTTTAACATAATGTAATTATTGAATATATTTGGCGTTAATTTTGTAGAAATTCATTATTCACAATTAAATGAAACTACGTGATGTAGTATTATTTCTACTATCTTTAATTTCTTTACCACGACCTAGGTTTCGTTGTATTACAACATCTTCAGGTGGGATATTAGCAAAGATCTTTGCTTAAACCGCACCAAAGGTTGTTAAATGTGGACGAAAAGCGTCAGCGAGGCTCCGGACCACTAAAACCCCGGCAACCTAATTCTGATTGACTATATAACCATTTTCTTTCGATGGTCCTCAGCTAATGGTAAAAGAAGAAGTAGAAACTATGTGGAAGTTTTATTAGTACTGTTACCTATATTCATGAACTATATAAATTTAATTCTGTATGTATGATAATCATGGCGACCAAAAATTATAGGGTATAGCAAGAAAGGTACATTAGAGATTAAGCATATTTTTTTCATTGATAAACTGGGAAAACTGAGCGGAAATCACCTACTGAACACAATATGCATCAAATATTTTTTTATTCCTAAACATTGAAGAAACACTTGAAGGAGACACACTCGAAGAAGTGCATCGAAAACACACTCATAGAAGGTGTTAAACCTTCTACGAGTGTTTCTCCAATGCACAAGCTATCAAACTCTGGGATAAACTTAATCCTAATATTCGAAACATATCGTCAATTTAGGTTTTCAAAAGTTGTCTGAAAAGTTATTCCAATCTTAATTTCTATCACTACCTTATTCCTTCTTCGCTTCTCCTTTGCCTTTTCCCTATTATAACTATTGGCTTGCTTTTAATAGATACAAAGGCTATTAAAAGCAAGCCATTTAAAAAAAGCAGATAAAATCGTAACTGCATGACCTGCAACTCTCGCAAGCATTTAGCGACATGTAAAAAAAATCGTTAAATAAAAGCATTTTTCAACATTAATAAAGCAAACAAACAACAAATCTTTTCCCAATATGCCCATGGAGAACATTTCAAATATACAGTTTTTTTTTAATTTAGAGTTCCGTAGTGAAACAAAGAATCCTTATAATTCCCTCTTGTCCATCCATCCATCCGTTCGTCATAGTGGGTACCTTCGGCAAGTTATTTTAAAATGAAACGAAGTTTCTTTTTACCATTTTGTGAGACCCATAGTCAAAAACGGAACCTTTGAAATTTCATCATGCCCGTGTGTCTGCCCGTCCCTCGGCCACAGCCTCGTAAATTCCACAATTTTAGAACTATCTGCCTGATTTTTTGACGTGAAACGCCTTTCATTTTGGTCAGAGGGGAGTTACTAGCAAAAAAACCATATGTAACGAAATATGTTATGGCAACATCGGTTATAACTTTGGAAGTATAGCACCTACCGGCATTATTTTTGTACCATAATTTAGAGGATATTACTCGGTAGTGTAATATCCTCTAAATTATGAGTCGTGCAGCACGACTCATTCTGAACTAAATTTACCATCGCGCGCCGTGTTCAATTAGTGATAACTCAACAGTACATTGATCGATTCGAGCAGGAGTGGTCGCGTTTGACAGAGCTCGCAACGTCATAATAGGTGTGATACATAAAACTCATACTCATGACCATTAAAAATTGTAGAACTTAAAAAAGTGTTGTTTTTGGAGAAATATGACGACTTCTCTACTATGTCGACAACGCGTACAGTACGTAAAGTACAAAATTGGCGTGCAAGAGCTCGAGTAACAAGAGAAAGAGATTCTGGCCCTCGACGATCCGCTTTTACCTCAGCAGAACGTCTCCACAGAGAACGTGTTAGATTGATCCAAGCGCAGAAACCACAGCAATCTACGAGTGCGGCGGCTTCAAACGGCGTGAGGCGGCCTCGGGCGCCACTACTTGATGTAACTCTAGCTGCAATGGTGGCAGAGAATATGAGAACCTCATCAACATCCACAAGAAGGAGCCAGGCTACATCCGACAGTAAAAGTACAAGGCCACAGTTAGAACAGATTACGCGTGCGCCGGGTTAGGACCCATCGAGGAAAGGCTCCTTTCCCCAAGGTTGTTGTACATGCAGAAACGACGGTTGCGATATGCAGTACAATACGGCATTGTGGGATAACTAATTAATATTTCAGTTAACGTAAACAACATGGTGCAAACCCACAAGTACGCTCAAGATGTTTCACGTACACCACTGCGGCTGCGTCCCTGATACACCCCACCCGATTTTGAGTCAGAACAGTCGACAGGCTGCGGTTTTCTGCTGAGTAGGCGGTATCTACACTGCCGGTCCTTATTACTCCTAACCCGTTCGTTAAGCCATTGCACAACATATAAATACATACATTTTAAAATAAAGTATATCACATAAATACAGTAAATCGGTGTTTTTTATTCAAACCCATCATCACCCATTACCCATTTTACACTTTTCATTGTTTAGCACCGTTTACGAAAAATTGAACTCCAAAGTGGCCTGCAATATGCCATAAATTTTTTAATAAAACTATCTAAAAATCTGGAAAAAATCCTGAAAAAAAATCAAAGTTTTCATTCCTACTTTCAAATAAAATCAATACAACTCCATTAGTTTTAGAGCTATCGCAGTACGCGGGAAGAAAACAGATGGAAATATTAGATGACTGAGCTTAAAATTATATATTGATAAATTATTAAAATATGTTTTATTTACTTTAGGAAAAACAAAGAAGACTAAACGAAATATCAGATTCAACTGTCCGTGTCCTTACTAAATATCATACATTTATGGAATTCTACTTTATGCGTATTCTGACACCCCCAAAGCCGGTTTTCATAAATCGAATTTATAAAAAAAAATAAAACTCTTAATACGTATATCCATTTACTAATTAATTTGGAATGGAAAGTTATACCTCGCATAAAGAGAGGATCAATACAAACACTAATAATAAAGTCAATATACGACAAGTTCATCTTAAATTCCATCTGTCAAATACTATTCCGGTCTTGACTTGAGTTTAACTTTGATGCAACCTAAATATAGTCGACATCTCGGCAAGTGCATATAAGAACACATCAGTTTTTGCAATTCGATTATGCTTATAATTATCATTATATATATACTTATATTAATTATATAAATCTTATTTTAAAGAAAACGGCCGGACATAATCCAATTCATACAATCGAAGTTATCTGGGAGAAGTATTGTTTAATTTATTGGATGTATGTGCACCGAGAGAAATATATATTGATAACAATTTTTTAATTAAATAAAATAAATGACGTTTTGACACGTAGCTCACGCCCTTTTCAGAATCTTCGGCTCTTTCATGACTGAAAGTCATAAAAAAGTTCGACAAGAACGGACACAAGCAAAGGATAATACAAATTTTAATGGTGCTGTAGGGAAAGATGTAAAAGATGCTATCTGATGCGATAGATGTAATTTGTATTCACAAACATAGGCGCAACCTCATATTTTACGCGTCTGTCTACGAAACGAGATGTTCCAGCGTTGAAATTTTTAAATAATTTTGGAATAGTTATTCTGTTTTATTGAGTTTGTTGGTAATAAATAATAGCTTCGTTATACCAACCCTATGAACGTTGTAAGTGTTCTCAAAATAGGAGTAGTATAACTTAATTTTAAGCATTTCTTATCCCTAACTCTGATAAAGTTTGTAATTTTTTGGTTTTTGGATATACCATGAAAAACAACCTACATACAAAATAACTGTAACTGCCCAGAATTTTTTTCCTATGCATTATTTCTAGGTGATTCACAGAAACATACAGTGACGCTACACAGGTTTTTTGCGTAACTTGAGCCTGCATATACAATAAATTCTTTATAATGTTCAATAAAATTTATTATTTGAATTTATTGTCGAGTGTAGAAGTAGAGTCGGGCTCATAAAGCACTAGCCGTAGCAGCATCACATACCTTGCACCGTGCCTGTCGTCCCGGCATGAATACGTGCAATTTACATCAGGTCTATATGAAAAATATTCTATTCAAATTATTTCTGGAAAAAAATTATGGGGTATATATAAAGTGGCTTATAAAGCGCTAACACATAGGGAAAATTTACGTAAAATTGATGGAGTAATTTTTGAGAACCACGTTTTTAATTTTTTTTCTGTGTCAAATTAAGTAATTAGAAAAAAGTTAACACGGCTAGTATTATAAAAAAACAGTAAATAAGATTGGAAGTATTTATAAAAAAAATCTGTCATGCTCGAATAGAAGTTGTGCCACAAGAATTTCGGACCTATTTAGGTATTTATAACTATTCAAGAGTACGTAGTATTCGTATTAAATTATCTAAAAATATAAATTTTTCGTAATGTAAATACATTGGCTACTATATCTTTCACAATATTTTAAAAAATTTAAGATCTAGAACCAACAATCTTTGCATAGGCTTCTAAAAACCATATCTTCTCCTAATTTTACACTTTCTTCCGTTTTAAATTAAATTTCAGAATAAGTAGCCCGCCTCAGCGCTTTGGCTTAAATTCACCTACCATAGACAATTATGGGCACACACGTGCCTGACATAGAATTTCAAAAAGGCTCAAGTTACGTAAAAACATGGGCAGAGTTGTTGCATATTTCTGTGGAAAAAATTATCCGTAACACATGAGAAACATAAAATTTCAATAAAACTGCTCCCCACCCGCGCCCCAGCGCTTTGTCGCGTGCACTCTCTTTCTTTCTCTCTCCTTCTCTCTGTCTTCTCTTTCTATACATGATTTTACTAAAAGATCATTAAACTATTCAGATGCTAATATAATTTATCTCGTTTTTGCCCCTTTTCCGAATATGACGCAAGTAACCTTTAAACTTTCTTCCATTTTATATTTAATTTCGGAATACATGCGCAATACATGAAAAACATAAAATTTTAATAACACCGTACGTCAAATAACAACTGTAATGACACAGATTGAATACATATTCTTATATACAGAAACAATGATCAATCAGAGATGACATCATGTTATCCACGTGTACAGATTACGAAACGAATATGCGTTGTTTAAGTCAGGCAAAAAATTCGCTTAGTGTTGTGAGAACCTTCTAAGTTATTAAATAAGTTACTAGATTAAGAGACACTAAACCCTAAATTTGAAATATTTTCGTTTATTTTCTTCAATACTATTACTCTAAAAATCAGTGTTCACCAATCTTAACAAATCCATTCACAGGATATGTATTATTTACCTGATGGGGACCCTAACGATCTCATACTTCATCAGAAGCCTACACAAGAAGTGTCCCATGTAGATATTGCTTCTTATATACAGAAACAATGATCAATCAGTGATGATATCATGTTATCCAAGTGTACAGAATACGAAACGAATATGCGTTGTTTAAGTCAGGCCAAAAATTCGCTTAGTGTTCTGAGAACCTTCTAAGTTATTAAATAAGTTACTAGATTTTAACAAATTCATTCACAGGATATGTTCTATTTACCTGATGGGAACCCTAACGATCTCATACTTCATCAGAAGCCTACACAAGAATTGTCCCATGTAGATATTGATAGTGTTAATGAATTAATCCCATAACAACATATCTACCATTTATTACTGGGAATACCGTAGTCGACCTCCAGGCTTCATAAGGTAAGCTGGATGGTCCAGTTACCCTACAAATCTTCCATTATCCTATAAGTCATTACTTTCAGCTTTTCTAAAATACTAAAATTTTGATCCTAGCATTTTTAATCATTAAGGAGCGTCATTGTCGATCTCCATCTTCATCGCCAGCTTACGTTGAAAGTGCTTACCCTAGGAACTGTTACTCATCAGTCTTAATGAGTTAACCCTATCTTATTAGCATAGCTTTTAACCATTAAAACCTTCCTACCTTCCTACCCTATCTTATTAGCATAGCTTTTAACCTTAACCTTCGTACTGCATCCAGCCTGCATCACATTTACTCGATTATCTTGAGAGAAATTACTTTTAGTTCGAATAAAATAATACAACCGTAATACTATTGAATATTGTTGTTGATCTGTGATTTTATTACCATGTCCCAGCCCCGCTGAGTCCTTGTTCGTCATTATCAATAAATTAATGAAATTATAACTTGAGTACCTTTTGCAATCTAAATATATAGTTGCTTATCATTGGATTCCTCAATAAAATCCTAATGAAAATTCTGTGATAATAATTTGAGGTTATACTTAATACAAGTTTCTGTTAAGGAGCTATTGAGAAATCCATGCACACATGTGGAAAAAATGCAACGTGCCTACATAAAAGTCGAACATGTAACCTCCTCTTCTTAAGGTTAGTTGAAAATTACTTACGAAAAAGTCACACTAGACGTATATATCCAGATGTATATGAGAATAAAAATATTTAGAAACATTTCATTAATTACATGGAACAGTGCTGAATATATGTCAACAGGTCGCCTTGAAATCCCTCTTAATATAATAAGAATGAAATATTCTCTGTTCATTTGTGTATTTGTTTGCCATTATTTTACACTTAAATGGGCCTTATGTATTTCAATGAAATTTTGGAAGTTAATAACATACTTCCTAAGTTAAAAGAAAGACTATATATATATTGTCATTAGGGCAGAATTGTGAAAATTTAAGGCAAAAAATTATATCCGTGAACGAGAAACTGAATGCGCTGCTATGTATTTACTTTTAAAAGTAGCGAAATATGTTCTACTTAAAGTGCCAAATTCATATGTATTACACGTGTATCTATTTAACATGCCAAACACATCATTCGTTTCGATTCGGAGCGCGATGCCACACAAAAATATTAAAAGTGTGGTCTGAAAAATTATAGGCAAAATAATAACTCGTAACTATATTACAGGCCTCGTTTAAATCTGTCAAAATGTAGAAATGTAAAAACAAAAACTTGTAACATTTTCCTAATGCTATGCGGGCGAAGCCACGGGCAAAACCTAGTTCAGTATATTAACGAGCCAATAGTGGCTAAATTATGATTTTGCTTTGCAATACTTGTTCTCGTTACTTGCGTCCCAACAGTTCATTACGATGTCGACAAAAGGTCGCAATGTCAACGACTCTCATTTTTCTTTATAAAAATCTAATTGTAATACGAATTGCTCAATAACAACGTATCATCATGACTGTCGCATTCGAGAAAAGAAAAACATTACGTACGTAGGGGATCGTTGCGTATAATGGCACTCCGCGTTATAAACACACACATCAAGTGTAATGGAACGAAAATAACATCATAACGATGCATTTTATGAACATGCCTTTATGCCAAATAATTATCCTATTTACATAACTACTAACATAATAGATGTTTAAAACACTATTTAAAAGCAAAAATTCTGAATAGTTTAAGATATGTTTTTTTAAAGAAAAACACAAAAGTGATACAGATAAAATTACCTGGCGTAGAACATTCCACATGCTTTTGTGTTGAAAAGATTTATAATATTTGAGACATAACACATTAGGTAATTAGGTCTATATGAACCAAAACTACTAAACATTACTTTACATAGTTGATGCTTCTATTTACAAAGTGCAATTACGTAATAACTTAATAAATAAATTATTAATAATTACAATGTTAATGTAACAAAGTTTATAAAAACATTGTAAGCACAATTAAATGAAACTACGTGATGTAGTATTATATCTACTTTCTTTAAGGTCTTTACCACGACCTAGGTTTCGTTGTATTACAACATCTTCAGGTGGGCTGTTAGCAAAGATCTTTGCTAATAGCCCACCTGAAGATGTAATACAACGAAACCTAGTCATGGTAAAGAACTTAAAGAAAGTAGAAATAATACTACATTGCGTAGTTTCATTTAATTATGAATAATGAATTTCTACAAAATGAACGCCAAATATATTCAACATTGTAAGCAAAAAGGTTGCGCGCGTATGATGCATGACTTCATGCAGGCACACAAATTTGATTTTGAAAGTTGAATAATGAAACCATCAAATATTGACAAATATTCTTGGTAACTACAAAACTCTTTTTTGAAAAACCAAAAACTTTTAATTTAATATTAGCTCGAAAAATCAAATTGAGCAAATGATTCGGAAATTTAACTATCAAAATAGTCTAGATATGACACCTTAGGATTACGATAAAAAAAATTTACAAGCAGTCTGCTTTACAAGAATTCCTGTTGAGGCCGTTATCACCAAATGCTTAATTCCTAACTGAAATCGATTGAATTATAGGTTGCGAACAAGTTCAGTTGTTAAAAAGGTGTAAAAGAGGGGTTGTTCAAATACCTGAATACATCCATGCGGTTAGGTGATTCATTTTTCAAATTGAAACCACTTCATTTTTCTGGGTCCACCTGGTTTTGGGCTGAAATTCTTTTTAAAATAAGATAAAATAAAACAAATAAAATTTCCAACATTGTAGGTTTACAATATTAAAGTAAATTTGTTGTATCCCAAACAGTTTATTTTCACTTATACGCCTTTCAAAACAAGAAAGGAAATTTGGTGTACCTGTGCAAACGTTATGAAAAACAAATTGAATTGTTTTTGGTTAAAAATGTTGAATCATTTTTAAAATTTAATATGGCGGATTCAATATGGCTGGCCGAAATTGGCTTTTCTCACCTAAAAATATAATATATTATAAATATTAGCTAGCTTTCTTCAAATATATTTGGAAAATATTTTGTAAATTTAACAAACTTAAAATACGGAAAAATATTTTCCAGCTATTGATTTCGTAACCTTAGCTCGTACGTTGAACAATTTTTGGACCAAAATAAGTAAAAAAGTCACTCTTTTGTGGCATTCTTTATTTAGGAATAGAATTTGAGACAAAATAGATTTTTTCTTATAATTTTGAACGTAAAACTTGTAAAAGGCATATAATTAAGGCTTATAATTAAGACATAACTATATCATTTTAATAAAATCCTTAAACGTCCTCTACACTACTCGCGAAGTTACCTCGACGAAGTGCTCGTCGCAGTTGATCGCAGTCTGAAATACGTCCGAAGTACAGTCTGAAGTACGCACAAAGCGAATCGAAGCAACTCTACACTATTCTCTTCGCCTAACGTCGATCAACTTCGCAAGTAGTGTAATGCAGGTTTTACATATACTAGGCCTTATGAACATGCCATTAAACTTTAAAAAAGTCATTACCCATCCCACTTACACTCTTGATATTCATTTTAATCAGCAAGCCAATGTATTTGCAATTTTTTTAAATTCGACGTGCATGTTTTGGTACAGATGTTTTGGTACCAAGCTCGCTATTAAACCTGCACTACACTACTCGCGAAATTTATCGAAGTTTTAATTAGTGTTGAAATCCTAATTAGGAAAAAATCAATGCAGTCACCGAACATATAACAATTTGCCCACCCAGTTGGACTTATCTCTCAAAAGATAAATTTGGATACTACGTATGACATCATTAATATTCATAACCAGTTAAGGTTAATCGCATTACGATAACGTATGCAAAAATAGACCACTGTTTGCCTTTAAATGTTTATTTAATATCACGATTGTCAGACAAGGGGGTCATAAAGACATCGCGTGCGATAGTGTCGATCTCGGCTTGACACATCAGTCAACACACGTCGGCGAATAGTTATCTCTGTTATACATAGCTCTGATATCTGCGCATCGCGTTGCAGCAGTCCTACGATGTCACTTACGATGTGACGCAGAAAACTTGTTGCCGTTTGCCTCTGTGGATGATGATATGTAACTACTATTTGCCCATTTTCACGATGCGCAGCACCTTTATTGTATTTAAGATCTTACTACTAAATTACACAACGAGTACACAACTCGTAGCTAACCACAAAACAGCAATTCAAATAGAATTTACAGCCATTCAACTCATTAGGATTGTTGAGAAAGTTATTTAAAAATATCGTACACTACATCTCAAAAAGTCCGTACTCAACATATCCTGAAAAAGTCCCTCATTCTTTCTCTATATCTCCCTTTTAAAATCATCCCAGTTATAAGAAACTATACTCTATATGTACAGTTTCTTATAACTGATATGATTTTAAAAGTAACATTATATGTATACAGTTTCTTATAACTAATACTTAAGTATCTCTATATTTAGGTTTTCTTATAACTAATGTGACTTTAAAAGTTAATCTCTATTTACGGTTTCTTACAACTAATATGATTTTAAAATGTATTCTCTATTTAAAATTTCTTATAGATGACGTAATTTTAAAAGTTACTCTGTGTATACAATTTCTTATAACGGACAGGGTTTTAAAATTTATTCTCAATTTAAAATTTCTTATGGATGACGTGGTTTTAAAAGTTACTCTGTGTATACAATTTCTTATAACTGACATGATTTTAAAATTTATTATCTATTTAAAATTTCTTATAGATGACGTGGTTTTAAAAGTTACTCTGCGTATACAATTTCTTATAACTGATATAATTTTAAAATTTATGCTCCATTTAAAATTTCTTATAGATGACGTGATTTTAAAAGTTACTCTGTGTATACAATTTCTTATAACTGACGTGATTTTAAAATTTATTCTCTATTTAAAATTTCTTATTGATGATGTGGTTTTAAAAGTTACTCTGCGTATATAATTTCTTATAACTGATATGATTTTAAAATTTATGCTCCATTTAAAATTTCTTATAGATGACGTGATTTTGAAAGTTACTCTCTGTATACAATTTCTTATAACTGACATGATTTTAAAATTTATTCTCTATTTAAAATTTCTTATAGATGACGTGATTTTAAAAGTTACTCTGTGTATACAATTTCTTATAAGTGACGTGATTTTAAAATTTATTCTCTATTTAAATTTTTTTATAGATGACGTGGTTTTAAAAGTTACTCTGTGTATACAATTTCTTATAACTGACATGATTTTCAAATTTATTCTCCATTTAAAATTTCTTATTGATGACGTGATTTTAAAAGTTACTCTGTGTGCACAATTTCTTAACACTGACATGATTTTAAAATTTATTCTCTACTTAAAATTTCTTATAAATGATGTGATTTTAAAAGTTACTCTATATTTACCGTTTCTCAGAGATGAAATGATTTTAACACTTACTTTAAATTTAGTATTTCTATTCTAATTATTTTAACTGACAGATCTATTCTATGTTAACTGACAGAAATTACGTAAGTAGATAATACTTATAGTTTTCTTTCGGCCTTGTTTCATAACTTAATAATTTCTTAATACTTTACGACGAAAGCAGGTATATGCTTTTAATTGACCTTAGTATATACACTTTTAATTAACGTTAGTAGATAAAGAGTATACTTATTAATGTTAACTAAAAGCTCATATACTAAGCTCTATGTCCCAAAGAAAGACGTGACGAAAAATTATGTAAAAGATATTTCCACCGTATTTAAATGTGAGAAAAAACATTTTTTCGTGTACCTTTGCTATCAGATAGATCTTTAAAAAGGCAATAAATTATTTAATGTGACACTTTGGTTTTAGTCGTACCATTCTTCAAACGGGAATCTCCATAGTCGTTTGCAATGTACTCTTTACCCCATTTCCTAATTTTCCAACCAATATTTTGCCTAATTTCCAAACCTAAATTTCCAAACCAAAAAAAAACGATTAAAATGATTATTTTTCAATCAAGTAGTTTATATAAAAAACGACACGTTGAAGTTACTTTAAATGAATTGGAGACACGAATATTATCTAATATGTCCGTCTCAAATATTATCTAATATTTTGTTTTTGGTGGACAATGATAAAAATTCATAAGTAGTTATTATTTTGGGTACAACGATAATACATATGGGAAAAAAATTTAAAAAAATTGTTTGTTAGTTATTAAACAAAATCGTGCTTGCTATTCCAATTATACTATATATGCATTAGAACAGCAAGCATGATACAGTTTTCACTGTCCCATGTTATCACTATTCTAATAAACACACACTCCCACTGTTTTTATTACCTTTTTACGCATCAGGCTGAACTTAAAAAACTGCCAAGCACGAGTGGAACCCGCACTATGAGGATTCCGTATATATTTAGGTATTTCTACATAATTTATTCAATGGTACATAATATTTCCATTGAACTATTTATAATATTTTATTCTTTAGAACGAAAATATATTTCACAGGCGCGTATTTAAAAATATACTTTTTATTTAATATAATTACAATTGAATATTTTGTGAGACCTTGCCTCTTGCCAAATTTCATGATTCTAGGTTAACTAGGAATACCCTATAGGTTTTGATTTACTTGCGATTGTCATAATGTGCGGCATAAATAGCCTTATTTTTTATTGTGTTAACTTAGAACCTTGATTTTTTTACATGTCCAAGGGAGTGTAGACCTAAATAGTTCACGCGTTCCTGAGAAAAAGGGTTTTAGCAGACATAAAGACAGACGGATAACGAAGTGATCTTTAATTTTTTTTTGTTTTGAGGTACGGTACCCTAAAATCATTAAGAATGTAAGATTCGTATTTTTGTATTTTTGGAGATGGTGTGTTAATTGTAATTGGATATTATATTTTGAGTCGATTCATGAGTAAGCAAGTGATTTATATTGATATATAAGCGCAACACTATCTCAGTGTCGAAAAGTGTACAGCACCAAAACTATTTAAAGTTATAGGTTGGTGCAACCTAAATCACCAAACTTAATTGAATTGAAAAAATATTCACAGAACCCACTATCACACGCCCGAGTTAATGATGTCCTAGCATAAATCGGATATTAGATTTGAAACTTCGTGTAATCTGTGATTGCAATAAATTTAACGGAACATCCTATTATCTAACTGATCAAATATCTACGCACGCTGCACTCGCGAAGCAGGACACGCTGTGATACGTTCTGTTATGAAGAAACTCGACGAAGCTGGTGTGCCTTTAAGAACTAACTCATCTATTCTGAAAGGATCTTTATAAAACAAATGTCACCATAGACAAGAACTTTACTGTCAAGTAGTTTTAAAAGGGATAATGATCCCTATTAAACCTTAAAACAGTTTAAAATTCGTCCTCGGTTTTTCAACCGGATTTTTCGATCTATTAGAAACATACGCAAGACCACCTACGTATATGGTGGCCACGTATACGAATATACGAACATTCTAGAAGCATCAAATCTGAAAAGATCACTCTGGTTCTACATTCATACTTTTCATCCATTATAAGAAAAGAAGCTGACTGTATTAATTACCAGTGAAACTCATTGACATTAACTCTACGTACAACTTTACTTTAAGGAGTAAATTTCGTTTAATTGTGAAAAGATTCAATTATTTAAGTTTTTATTATAAGTACTATTATTTTTCTCTATGGGTTCATCGGTACAAAATAAGAACACACAAACATTTTTCTTCGTAACTTATCCCGTATTCGTTATACACGATTACAGCGTTACCACAAGGATTAAGTGTCTTACACACTGGCCTATATTATTTTAGTACGCTGCACTGGTTTTACACAAAGTCGTAATGAAGCAATTTGATTCTCGCCATGAGATTGGCGCTGATAGTGAACATCCACGGTAGTGAGCGTCCATACAACTAATGTGACAGTGTGACAAAATTAATCGATAAAAACTTTGATATATTGAAGTTATATATAACTTATAAAGTTTTTATCGATTTATTTATATAATTAATTTAATAAAATATAAGATTTACATAAAAAACAATTAACTGTGAATGAGAATTGATTAATACTTATATTATACAGCGAATATATTTTATTGCTTTGTTCAAACGGATATCTGTATAATTTGTGTTAAATTGTTTTGTTATATATTTTAATACATGAAAATTGTAATATATAAAAGTGGCTTTTGAAATTTTCTGATACCAACCACAAGTGTATCAAAGAGTACTTAAGTTAACCTTGAAAACCAAGAAACAATGTTCCCTTTTTTTACATAAGACCCTTAAGTACTTTCGTAGTTAATACCGCGGGAAAGTTTAATTCCATTGGAGGTTTATCTTTATTATTTTCACAAGCTTGACAGAATAATGAATTTACCAACAAATTTGCAGAAGGAACAGTTAAACCGCTTCTTTTCGAACATTGTTTTTGAACGTATTTTTGGACAAGGAGTGCTATACCATTTCTACGTTACGAAATGAAATCTTATGGTACAAACTCACATGCAAAAAATAACTAAGCAATCGTCACACTTCATTTTATTTTGATTCAATATATCGCACACATACTTCTGATGTCTCGTTCGTCTTATTGACAGGTTCTGTCCAAAAGAAATGTGAAAATTCACCAATTTCGTCTTAAAGTTATGGTGAATTTTTTTCTTGTAAAGTTTTTATTTTACTTTATAATAGCGTCACCGAGAGGCAGTTGTTACGGTTTTCTCTTTACCAATATATACAAAGTAGGTCATCCGTTTTATTTATATTATATACGTATATACAAAGTAGGTCATCCATATATACAAAGTAGGTCATCCCATATATTTATATACGTATATACAAAGTAGGTCATCCGTTTTTATTTATTCCTAAAAATGAAAAATAAACTAAGAATAAGATTCTCCAACGCCGAAGAAACGGTGACTTTCCTTCTCTGAATGGTTTCAAAGAGTAAAAACACGCATAAGAGACTGTTGAAACTATTTTGAAAGACAATAAATAAATTACAAGCCATCTAATAACTTTCATTTTTTATATTTAAAATACTTTCAGTGTTACCTCCCGTATTGAATATCGCAACATTAAACTTGACTGCTTTACTTCTTATTTCTCTATTGCTGTCCTCTGTGATAGGATCAGTATAACTACCAATTTCATCTTTATCACTTATATATATATATATATATATATATATATATATAATAGTTAATAAACTCAAACGCAAAGTTCTAACACGTTCATCTGCACTTCGTAAAAAAGCTCAGCAATAGCGTGACTGCTAAAAAGTACCTTAGCCTTTTTACAGTACAATACAGTAATATTGTTGATGGCATTTCATTTTTATTTGTGGAGTTTCTTTTAGGTCTGCTAACTGACACAGGCACGATAATACAATATCCATATTTAAATAAATTTTAACTTTCCCTTTTATTTACCTTTTTCCCATTTCTTTTTCCGGTATTCTTCAACATAATGAATTTTGGCTATGGTTGGCTGCATTATAGTATTTCTCATTCGCGAATTTACGGTCTTTAACCTTTTTAAGAAGACACTTTTCATATTCTAGGAAAATTCTTAATCAGTTGTATTGGACAGTAACCGATTTCTGCGTCTCAATTTTATTCGTTATATGAACCATATTAAGCACCTTCACCCTATTACGAAATAAACTTGATCACACGAGAAAACTGCGGATTCGACGTCAATTAGTGCTTTGTCTTTATGTAAATTGCTGTTTCTTATGTCCTTTTATGGTGTATGCCACACGTATAAGGTATAGTGTTTAACGAATGTAGCCTCGATTGATAACCCCGAACTTAGTCTTAACAGGTACCTATTAAAGCACCAAGATGGAATATAATTATCACTTTTATATTCTTCCTCTTGTCATCAAAATCTTAGTTAATATAGACAGCCAGTTGACTTGTGCCGATACATAGATATCATTTGCAGGTATCTCACAGTTCACCACAAACCGCCGTTACCAGTATCATCATCAAATCGTTCCTTTAGTACGCAATTCTCAGACACAACTTCTTTCTCATACGCAACGAGTTGTGTCTGAGAATAGCGTTGTGTCAATTCTCAGACACAACTCTTCAAACATGTGTAGGAATAAATTTCCGGTGCCATCAAATCACATACTGTCACATAACTAGGTATCTGAAGCATGACGCGAGTATAAACTTCGGCGTCAGTAATAAATAAATTTTATCGAATATCCTCACTGAATATTTGAGTAAGAAAACCATAGTTTTTATACGGCTTTTTTTAATTTAATTTAAGGTAAAGTTATCTAATTTTAGGTACAATTAAAAAACCCGCTAGTAAACCATTCGGGTAATTAAATAAATGTCAACGTCAAAAGAAAGCTAATTAACTCTTTTCTTCGTTTCGTTAATTAACTCTTTTCTCGTTTCTTTTTTTAATAAAGTCGCCTTCATGAAATTTCTAAAAAGTTATACTATTTTTTGTTATTCCATAAAATTATCTTATAATGCCCGCATCTGAACTAGCTAAGCCGGGAACCCTTATAATTTTACCATGTCCGTCTGTCTGTCTATGCGTCTGTATGCCACAACTATTTTACCCGCAGAATATTCGTGCTATAAAGCTGAAATTGGCATAGTTTATGTACATTCATAATTCCTATAAAGTTATAAAATAAAATTTATCAAAAAATGTATTACTTCCCATTTATGTAATTTTTATATATTCGTGTAACCAATTGTGTATAATATAATTAAAAAGATCTTTCAAAAATAACGAAGGTATGTGATGGACACATTTTCGACACAAGAATCCATTTACGGAATATTAAGTTAAGGTATGCAATGAACACTTTTTCGATACAAGAATTCATTTACGAAATGTTAATTTTTGTTACATTCTCACTCCCATTTTGTTACATTCCCACTGAAACATACAACGAAATTTATAAAAAAATTATCACAGTTAAATATTCTCAACTAGTCTACGAGTAATAGTCGACCAGCTTATGACATGTAGTTAGATCTGCGAAAAGTTCATAAAAACTCCACCACAAATATGATTTAAGTCAACTGCTAAAACGAATATTTATCATATCAATGAAACATATACTAGGCAACATATTTATATGGTGTGAAATAATATTAAGATTTTTAACTAGTTTAATAGAAATACTATGTACGTTTATGCAATGTACGTTTATTAATAGAAATGTTTACGTTTAAGAGAATGACTATGTACGTTTAATAGAAATACTATATACGTTTATGTTATGTACGTTTATTAATAGAAATGTGTAAGTTTAATAAAATGACTATGTACGTTTATGCTATGTACGATTATTAATAGAAATGTTTACATTTAATTGAATGACTATGTTCCTTTAATAGAAGTACTATGTACGTTTATGGTATTTACGTTCGTTAATAGAAATGTGTATGTTTAATAGAATGACTATGTACGTTTATGTTATGGACATTTATTAATAGAAATGTGTACGTTTAATAGAATGACTATGTACGTTTAATAGAAATACTATGTACGTTTATAATAGAAATGTGTACGTTTAATAGAATGACTATGTACGTTTAATAGAAATACTATGTACGTTTTGCTATGTACGTTTATTAATAGAAATGTGTAAATTTAATAGAATGACTATGTATGATTAATAGAAATATTATGTACGTTTATGCTATGTATGTTTAATAGAAAAACTAAGTACGTTTAGGCTATGTACGTTTATTAATAGAAATGTGTACGTTTAATAGAAATACTATGTACGTGTATACTATGTACGTTTATTAATAGAAATGTGTACGTTTAAAAGAATGACTATGTATGTTTAATAGAAATGCTAAGTACGTTTAAGCTATGTACGTTTATTAATAGAAATGTTTATGTTTAATAGAAATACTATGTACGTGTATGCTATGTACGTTTATTAATAGAAATGTGTACGTTTAACAGTATGACTATGTACGTTTATGCGCCGAAGTGTTTATGAAACCCTCGCAGTCCGAGTTTTATAAAGAAGATTTTGAAATTCATTATTGTTTTGGGGAAAAGTTATTCTAATGGTATTTAAGTAGTCTTTTGTAACTATAACTACGACAGCACGGGTTAGCCATGGGTAAAAGCTAATACACATATATATTTAAATTAACATCAAGTTCTTCTCACTTACCCATTATATAAAATACAACAATTAAAATACGTTACATGATCTACTAACTGTTAACCACGACTTCTCTCGCACTTCATTGTTTGACACACATTGCACCTTCCATACAAAACTATACACATATTTTGAAACAAATGAGCTACGTCTATTGCATTACATAGAAAATATTTGCATGACATTTTGTTGCCTTCTGCACACAATTTCAGGAATTAAAATGGAATTTAATTTCACATTACATACTTTAGGAGTTAAACATTAAAATTAATGCTAGTATTCATTACGATACCCGATAAAGTATCAGAACACGAACTATAACCCCCCCCCCGATCACCCCACCCCTCTTTTAAACCATTAACCCTAAGTCACACCCCATATTTACCTTATTAAAAAAACATCTTTGGATACGATTTGTGTGCCTTGTGATATCCTAAATTCGTAAAGTAAGAAAAAAGAATATAATATAGTTGGTTAAGACTTTAAAAAAAACAATTTCTAGCAATTTGAGTAATCATCGTGACTTCTTTTCCAATTCTATCCGTTTTTCCAGACCTAATATAGATACTATTTTATATACGCACATTAGATACAAATCTTTAATAGAGCTTCATTTAAGAATTGACTAAGACTTGAACTATACTTGAAGATAGAAAAAAAAACGAAGCGAAAACAATATATACTGATTTTTATAGATAATTTAGTATGTAATCAATAAGTTATTATGCATGCAGTGAGGTAGCATTTTCCGGCGTCGAAATAACCTTAAATAACGTTAATATACTGATGTGCTAAAAATAATAAAGTACATATACCTAAAAGACAAATAAATAATATGTATCTAAAATTTTCTTCCATTTTTCTCGACATTCTCATTGAAACTAAAAAAAAAGCCGTTGAATATATGTAAACCCTTAACGTAAACACACCACAATAAGTTCAAAGGATATTACATAAATATATTTAATACTTTCTTTTCTATCACTCTGAGAAAAATGTCATTTTGAAAATGTTTTACTTTAAGTAGGCATATTAAAATTGTTTTTTTAAAAAGAGCAAAGTTCATTTTGATTTTTACGTACATGTTTTTTTTTATTATCCCACACCTGCACAGCCGTGGACAACAGCTACTTACATAATTTCCAACAATAATGAAAGTTATTTTATTACTTACAATGTATAATAATTCTTCTACCACGATAAACCATTTGCATTAAAATATTATGAAAAAGTCACGTAATACCTCAATATGAATTTCAAAATTACTTATACCTACCAATTAAACCATGCTAAAAGGCCAACATTAATTATTTTTAATTAGGTGCTTTACTGATAATTAACGAAAACAAGAAAAAATTAACTTAATTCGTTAACGATTGCGACCTGTTTTGTTTTCATAAAAGCTGTTAAAAATAACGGGCAACAATACCTAGTAAACTTTGAACCCTGTTTTGTAACTAAATGGTTTGTAAATAACGTATATTACAAAGTGATAAATTCTCTTTACAGTAAGGTGCAGTTAATATGCATTCATTTGTAATAAAAAGTGAAAGATAATATTTTCATATCAGTGCGGCTGTAATATTCCGTTTGATTACAGAAAAACAGTTGCTTACGGTACACGCAGCGTAAAATGTAAGGATATTGTGGGATAATTATTACAAAATATTTATATTTTTTGAAAAAATCGGAATTCTTAAAAGATAACTCAAATGTTCGGCCGTCTGTCCTTTCACAACTTTTTTTCTTCAGACACCGTTTAAAGTTTTAATTAGAACAGTTAATGAGAACACTCAAAAATATTTGTATGAAACTTTAAGATGGGACGAATGATGTGCGCGAATTTTTTTCGACTTCGAAGCGACTTTTAATTGATATTGTCTAAAGTGTAAAAAAAACAAGTTCCCCCACATTCTCGGAACTGCTAAAGTCATTAAGATATTCACGAAATTTTTACGCCTGTAAAGAAATTACTGGATAACATATTTGCGTGATAAAAAATAATATTAATATTTGTAAATAGTTCAATAGAAATACTACATGCCCCATTAAGTATATATATATATATATATATATATATATATATATATATATATATATATATATATATATGTATATATATATATATACCCACCCCCCGCCCCATTTCAACCCTTTACCCCAAGTCACATCCCACATTTACCTTATTAAAAATGTGAAGTTCCTCTTGAGCAAACCAATTCAAATTACCACAGAAAAACATCTAAAAGTACAGAAATATAGCTTTTAATAAGTACTTTGAATAAAAATTATAACGGATTGTAACACATACAGTTTCAGAAAAATTTAGATAAACGCCTTTTTGAAACGACTTAATTTATGTCAAGGTGAAGTTGCTCTTATAAGACACATAAAGTATAAATCTAGTACATGTTTCAGTAAATAAATTGATAACTTAATTAACAACAACTAAGTCATATTACTTATCACATGCGCGGCAAAATAGGTGTAACATTATTACCGACAATGTAAAGTAATACGCACAATAAAATAAGACTAGCGTGACCCGTGCGAAGTCTTCGCATTATTTATTCCATTATGAAGCTCAGATGACAGATCAAACAAATATTTTACTAAAATTGACATATAGAGGCGCAAGTATCACAAGCATTGAGCTAAAGCGCCACTTTATTTATAAGTGAGTGGATTTGAAATTAAACAAAAATTTTACCGACCGTCAATCATATTGACGTTGAGCCGTTAGATGGCAGCATTGCTGTTTTGTGTATATAATTTTAATAATTAATTAATTTGCAAAAACAATAGCAATAATACATTTTTAGTTGTGGATGCCGGTAGAGCAAGCAATTACCTATAAAATGATATATAATTTATGTGGATTAGTTGTGAGGTTTTTTCTAAAAAGTGAGTGTAACATCTTAACCTTAGCGTATTAATATATATGATGATGATGATTTAGGCGCAAAATTCAGCAATACTAATATAAAAAATATTATAAGATTCGAAAGGCGTAGGCGTGTTGGACACGCTCTTAGTCGATATTACATTTTTTTTGGAGTTTACTCCTTATGAATTGTTTTTCATATATAGCTCCCGGAATGAAGTTTTATGAGGAGTAAAATCAGAATTTCAGAGCGTACGTTAAAAAAAATGTAACGTGGTCTCTCCGCGCAACATTTCTGCGCATTATCATATATGTTTATTTAGCATTTTCTTATGGCATAATCGCAATGACAGTGTGACACACATAGTTAACTATCTTTCGCTTATATTAAGATGTAATCATTAAACGTCATTATGTGTGAATATTTGGTATCTTCTATCCTACAAAATTAAAAAGTATCCTTTAATTTTAACTTCTTAATCTGGCGTTACTAAATGTTTTTAATTTGTTGTATAAATTTGATCATGTTCATTTGTGTTTTACTCTAAAATAATTACATTGTCAGCATTTTTTTATTAGGGAATTTTCCATTTCCATTAAATAATATTGATATTTATTGAATATATTTGGCGTTAATTCTGTAGAAATTCCTTATTCACAATTAAATGAAAATACGTGACGTAGTATTATTTCTACTTTCTTTAATTTCTTTACCACGTCCTAGGTTTCGTTGTATTACAACATCTTCAGGTGGGCTATTAGCAAAGATATCATTTGTATTTATATTTATACTCAGTGTTACCTATTTTATACATTTCAAGACAATCGTAATTAAGGAGTAAACTCAAATCGCGCGTCGGAGCTGACACGCACAATTTTTTTCTGTTTTACTCTTTTCGTGTTATAAAGAGGGTTACTTTAAATGGGTGATAATTTTTCCTTAATTTGTTATCTAAGGCTTACGTGTATACCAAGTTTGAGCATACCAATTTTATGGAAAGTGTTGAGAATAGTTGCTTATACATTTTCCACCAAAATTACATGAAGCTCAGCGTAACTCGCAGTGTACTAATAAAGATTTTGACATCAAAAACTTGTTCCTCTTTCATTCAAAGTCACAAACCCAATTTATTGTTGCGAAGCTCGCTTTTCGTATTCCGAAAAAGGAAAAACAAGCTACCTTTTTTACGGGACAATGTTGCAACTACTCGTTTAAACAGATCAGGAAATCTGAATGAACGTTATTCGAACAATGTATGCACTCGGCGAACGGGAAGATAAACTCGTACAGAGGAGGGGTTGAATTTAGATTTATCTCGACACACACTGAGCGGAATTCGAGAGTTGTTGGCCTGCCAATAAATCTATTGGAGACCGTAAATAAAGTTAGATCTAGATAGGTAACCGGCGCCCGTCGTATAGACTCAGTCGAGCGTTTGCGAGCACTGCCGACTTCCGATTAGAGATATATTTACTGCAATGTATTAAATAAAATGAGAAAGTATTTTCAGTAGTTGCTATAATGATTATAAACGTGGCCAGTTTGTAAGAATTTCTCAAATTAATCGTGTGCGAGTTTGTCCGCATCGAGTTATCACTCACGCACCTTGTTTGAGGTGAAATTATTTTATTTATCATAAGTCTTCACTAATATTGATTTTCTAACTTAATTAATATTTAATAATTCTAATATAATTTATTAAGGTGCCATATACAATATAGTAAATATTTCAAAAATTACAATATGTAGAACAGTCGTTATGTTTTTTCTACAACGTAGACTTCTCAAAATCCTGTTTTATCGTAATTATAGATTCAGTCATTTCGAAAATAAAATAGGGAGGGGACATATTTTATGCATATACTTTAGTATATCTCTGAAGATATACTACTAAAAATTGTCAAAAAATATTTTTGTAATTCTTATCTGTATTTGAAAGGGTCACCTTTCAAATACAGACACCTCACACTTTATTTGAAATTTTATAATTACCGAATTTTGAAAAATTTACTAAATTTCACCATAAAGCCCTACCGCTAAAATTTTAATAAAAATATTTATGAATATTCGCTAATGAAATATGTACAGTGTTTAAATAAAGCTACAATAAATTTCAAGTTTCTACCTTAAGCGATTTCTGAAAAGAACGACTGAGACAGACGGACCCGCGGAAACGTAAGTAATCTTTTAAAAGTTTCGTTTTACTTTTTGAAGTACAAAATGCTGAAACAGTAAAAATATTACTGTCTACTTAGTATTTTTATAAAATTCAATATTTTACGTTGACTTGTTTTGAATGGAGAGTATTTGACCCACACAAATTTAAATTATTATTTAACTTTCTTTGTATATAATTAATACTTTTGCTACCTCCTAGCAAAAGGAGACACGGTAAAAAACCTCCAATTACAAAATCACAAAAAATTTTGACCCATATTTTTATACGTAGAATAGACTACAAGAGTAAACTCCCCAATCAGTCAAAAAGAAGAATATTTTTAACAGTTAATCATTTTGTGAACGGTAAGAGGTTTTAAATATAACATAATATAAAAAAATAATAATTATCAATAATAAAAATAATGACATTGGCAATAAAATGGTTGACTTGGTATTTTAACAAGAATAAGAACGAATCAAGTGTAAGAAAGACAGAGCAGAAAGAGTAAACATAGCATAAAGGGAATCAATGAGGAATTTCTCATAACGGTATCTAGTTTTCTCCATACTTAGTTAGCAATGAATGTAAATTAGTATTCGCATAATAAAGCATTGCGCCTGGATATCTAATGAGTATACACGGTGTCCGGGAATAAGTGTCGAACAAAAAAAGATGTTATTCCTTGACCGAAAAATAGTTGATTGTCGTTAAAATAACATTTTAAAATATAACTTTTTCCAGAAAATTGAATATAATATTTATAATTATTTGTCATCTTTTTCGTACACACGATACTTGTGCACATCGTTCAGCACCGTCCGGAGGAATAACCGCTGATCAGCTGCGAAGATATCGCCACTGCGGGTAAAAACCGCACTCTGGGCAAGTATTGGGTGTGTTAAAAAGAGTTATGTATAATATTTTTTGCGCTCATTTAGAAAAAAGGCGTGTTTTACGTTTTATTTCAATGACAATTTATTCCTTTATAGCCAACGAATAGCGTATTTCTTCATCCGACATCTATTCTCGGACACAAATTTATTCCGGACTGTATATGTATGTGATGGTTTAGTAGAACGTGAAGCCAGTCCATGAGCAACGTGAGTTTTTAATCTGATGGCAAGATAAAACGGGTTATGTGGATTATAAAAACATTGAAAATTAGCGAAAGTTGAGAAAGACACACTTGATGTCGATTATAAAATTTCACCCGCGCCAATCGCGTCCTGATCTCAGAAATATCATCACATTTTCTGAGACCGAAAATTAAGCATACACATACATTTTGGAGAAATTTGAACTCATTCAAGTAACAGTTTATTAAGATCTTAGAAGTAAAATGATAGCGCACATCTTCATTATCGAATGATGGTAGGAAGCGTGTTTAAAAGAAATGGACTTCGCTATTAATGGCTACACAATTTCGAAAATATTTTAGTGTGGTTATTCACTTATTCTGATATAAAATTTCAATCAATAGATCCAGATAGCTTATATGTAGTTGAAGTTAAAGGGGTGGCAGGGGGGGGGGCTTAAAAGATAACTATGACAATAAGCTAGATCAACCCTAAAAAAACCTATATTTACCAATTATAATACCTAGAACGTATACGTAATTGATGACCAAAAGACGCATATTTTAGACTTATTCGTGTTCCAGCCGTATCTAGTTCTTTTTAGTGTTTCATACCATAATTGGCAGAACGAAACACTCATACGATAACTTCTGTGTGCGGCCGTCCTTTCGCCAGCATTTTTTTCAAACACTATTTGATGGAGAAGGTTGAAACTTGACATAATTATAGAAAAATAATGGCAAAATTAAAGATATGAAGTAAAAATAGTTGAACTATGCCTTTGAGTGCTTATTAATTTTTTTAGAGCCGTTCTTCAGAATAAAAGTAAAAATTAAAACTTGTTTGAACACAAATTAATAAACTGTGATTTTTTTCTATAGGTTATTTTGAAACTTTTTTAGAAAATGCTCAACATTCAATATCGTCACCCCATAGGGTAGATCACTGAAGAAGTGTGAAAAGAATGCATGAATATTGGAAATTAAATGCGGGTTAAAAAGATAAAATTACGAAGTTTCCATTAAGTCCGATATTTTTTTGTGCATAAAGAGAAAATTCGATGACCAACTTTAATTTGCTATTTGATACCATTTTTATACGAACAGTATAACACTGTCAAACAAAATTTAGATTATTAACCAATTATCAAATAAATACTTCTAACGTTAAGAATACTTGATTTGATTGAATTTAATAACATTTGACAGTGTGATACTGTCAAACGAAATTTATATTATTAATCATTTATCATATAAACACTTCTAACGTTAAGAATACTTGATCTGATTGAATTTATTAAATTTGATAATGTGATACTGTCAAACAAAATTTATATTATTAATCATTTATCAAATAAACACTTCTAACGTTAAGAATACTTGATCTGATTGAATTTAATAAATTTGACAATGTGATACTGTCAAACAAAATTTATATTATTAATCATTTATCAAATAAACACTTCTAACGTTAAGAATACTTAATTTGAGTGAATTTAATAAATTTGACAGTGTGATACTATCAAACAAAATTTAGTTTATTAATCAATTATCAAATAAACACTTCTAACGTTAAGAATACTTGATTTTAGTGAATTTAATAAATTTGACAGTATGATACTGTCAAACAAAATTTAGATTATTAATCAATTATCAAATAAACACTTCTAACGTTAAGAATACTTGATTTGAGTGAATTTAATAAATTTGACAGTGTGATACTGTCAAACAAAATTTAGATTATTAATCATTTATCAAATAAACACTTCTAACGTTAAGAATACTTGATTTGAGTGAATTTAATAAATTTGACAGTGTGATACTGTCAAACAAAATTTATATTATTAATCATTTATCAAATAAACACTTCTAACGTTAAGAATACTTGATTTGAGTGAATTTAATAAATTTGACAGTGTGATACTGTCAAATAAAATTTATATTATTAATCATTTATCAAATAAACACTTCTAATGTTAAGAATACTTGATTTGATTGAATTTAATAAATTGAATTTAATAAATTTCACAGCGTGATACTGTCAAACAAAATTTATATTATTAATCATTTATCAAATAAACACTTCTAACGTTAAGAATACTTGATTTCATTGAATTTAATAACATTTTTTTTATTTGTAACGACAATCATTCTTATAAAAACATTATAAAAATGCGGCTTCTTGGAACCAATAATGAACTTTGGAAATTATATGGGGTGAATTGTTAACAAATTAATATTAAATAAGAATACATTGGAAAAATAATTTCAGTGTCCCTATTCTATCTCTATTTTACGACTTTCCCAAAAAAACATTAGAAAATAGCTATACCCAGCCTCGTTCCAAAAAAAACAGTCTGAAAATTTAAAAAATATTCCAAAATAATGAAGATCATAAAAGAAAATCGTAAAGTTTGCATTAACTGTTATATTTTTTACGCAGAAAAGAAGTGCGACATCTTAAAGCCAATAGATGAGTTCGGAAATATTATGGAATAGATGTCAAAAAAATAACGATTTTATTAATTAGCAAAACGTCACAAAAATCTCTGTCTCTGTGTTATTCGTCTCTTTCTGCTGCCTATAATAGACAAAGACGCAGATGTGCATTGAAAACTTGAGCTATAGTATTTATTTTCCCAAACAAACAGACTTCCGAACTAACAGACTTATGATAAAACTAACTGATTCAATATAAAAACGATGTTGAATAACAAATAAACATACAGAAAAGCAACAGTGGAACTCGCACTTGGCTGGTTAATTTTTATCATTATTGTTGTAGTTACCTTCCGAGCACATTACTTTTTTAATCCAGCGCTATCTTATGTAGATTTTTAACATTTTCTTAAGTCTTATACTGAGCTCATTGCACTTTCACGTGACTTTGTGACCTACTCTTTATCAAGTATTTTCCACTCAACTCAATTGTGTGTCCCGTCTAACTGCTCTTTCTTTGTTCTGCGGTTAATGACACAGATACTTGTCCAATTTCATGCCGAGCGTCATTTATCAGTTATTTCACTTTATACCAAACTCAAACCGTAGTACGTATCTCTACGTACTAAACAAATTGTTTAAGAAGTATTGAAAGTATTGGCATTATGTAATAAATATTTCCAAATAAAATTAAGTATTGCAGAAGATGTAATAAATAAAATGTTTATAACATCCTGTTCAATATTTAATTATATTTGGAAATATTTATTACGTAACGCCAATATTTTCAATATTTCTTACATAATTTTTATAGTACGTATAGATTCGTAGTATGGTTTGAGAACAGGAGGGTAAAAAACCCTAGAAATGTAGTGTTTGACTTGACGGAGACTATGTACAAAAAGAAAGAGCTATGATGAGAGCTCCACATTTCCGATAAATTAGTTTTCATATGATTACGTTGGAGAGTATTCATAGTAACTAACTTCAGCAACGAGTTTGACTACGGAATAAACTTGTTGGGAAACACACTAATGAACAAGTTAAAAAAATTGTGCGCGTCAGCTCCGACGCGTGACTGGAGTTTACTCCTTAAGTACGATACGTGTCTTGGATTCTATAATATAGGTAACACTATATATAAATATATATATATATATATATATATATATATATATATATATATATATATATATATATATATATCATTGAATGTAAATGAAAAATTCTTTCATTAAAAAATGCTGACAATATAATTATTTTCAAGTAAAACACAAATGGACAAAATCAAATTTATACAACAAAATTAAAAACATTTAGTAACGTCAAACTAGGAATTTAAAATTAAAAGGGAATTTTTTAATTTTGTAGGATAGAAGACATCAAATATTCACACATAATGACATTTAAATATTACACCTTGATATAAGCGACCTTTAGTAAAATATGTGTGTCCCACTCCGTAATTACGATTACGCCATAACTGATATCTCAGTCTAAATATGCGTAGAAATGTTGCGCGGAGAGGCCACCTAACGGTTACAATTTTTTATCGCTCTGAACTTCCTACACTCTGAAGTTCTAATTTTACTCCTCGTAAAACTTCATACCGGGCGCTATATACGAAAATCGATTCTTAAGGAGTAAACTACAAAAACTTTACTTAACTAGCCAGGAACATAAATTATCAGCTGGTTGCCCTGCAAGTTCAAATACTTTCATATTTGTTTTCATTTTATCTACGTACGTATACAAAATGCGCTAAGTTATAATCATTGAAGTAATCTCATTGCAGCACGGAAAAGTTATTTGTTTCTACCTATGACAAAATTTTGCTGTTTGATCCATTGACCTGCTGCGTCGATCCATCCCATTTCTCAACAAACTGAGGAGAGTTAATTTTCTGAATAATGGTAGTCAAGTTTAAACAACAAATTTCATTAGGAAGTTTTAGGATTATCGGCAGCCCCACGGCATGAAAGTTATTTAGGTTTCTCTGTACTTGAATATGAGGATCAGGTTTTGAAGAACCAAGTTAATGCCAAATAAAATTTCCCACGCCCCATTTTTAAACGATTTTTTAAAATTATAAATTCATTAAATAACATTTTTAAAAAGCACAAATTTTATTTGGTAATATCTGAATGAGTCTTCTAGAATTTGATTTTATGCATTACATCGATCGAACAAACCTTGCAAAAGAAAAACAAATATAACGTCATCCAGTTCATGCATTTTTTAGTCAATCATTGATGATTGGTAATAACCTGGTAACAGCACAGAGACAGGATAAGTCAAAACAGGAATAGATAAAATATCCCTTGAATATTTTGAAACAAAGGGATACCACTAAAATATAACGAAAGCTATTGAACAAATATTTCAGTATTAATTTAACAAGTTTTACATTTTAACATTAACAATATATTGTATGTATCATGTCTTTGTGTTTTCTGTATTTAACAACCTTAATGTTCATTAAATTGCTTACCACATATTTAATTGAAAACTAATGGCGCTACGAAACACTCTATATTGTGGACGAAATAAATGAAATTGAATTAGTTTCTTCATATTTAATTCAAAAGTGGCAGGCTAGTTCCCAGTATGAATCGCCGGAGCTAATTAACAATAAGGACTGATTCATATCATCAATCTGCTCTGTATCCAATAGAATCTATCATATTTGCAATGCCAAGAAGGATTAGCTCAAACAAAATTTAATATTATTGTAAAAACGTCATTACATTTTTCTATACATGAATTAACTTATATAGCTTACCAGCTAGGAGAAAAAGAAAATAAATGTAAAAATATATTTACCATTTAATGGAAAATGAACATAAATTTATTGAGTGTTTCAAAAAGAATTACGATAACCCTCCAGTAAAATATTGTTCTTGATTGATCGATGCCGAAAGGTGATCGGATTGGACCTTGAGCGATGCGCATAGGGTGAATAAATTAATTATTTATGAATATTTCACCGTACCGAAACGGATCAGAAGCCGACCGTAACCAGCGCTATGACCTGAATCTTACGATTTACCCGTTGTTCCATGTGGATCCATTTATGTATGTATGTTCCAGCGGCCTTTGATAAGTATGATAAACGAATTATTAAGAATCGTTCCTCCATATTTCCAAAAAAATTGAGACATTTCTACGCGGACTGTTTCAGACTTAATAAAAAATTAAAGATCCGTCTCGTTAACAACATTAAGTGGAAGGTCTATATTCTCCATAACATTGCTGGCAAGAACTAAGATACATGAAAATTTATGTATTCTGCTTAACCTTGCTGGCTAGAACTAATATATATAGATCATAATAAAAATAGACGTTTTCTTGACATTACTGAATAGAACATAATAAAAACACAGACTGGCATTTTACAACAAAAACTACAAAAATGCAAAATACAAAACAAATACAAAAAAAAATAAAAAACAGGCTTCACTTTCGACTTTCGCTTTTAATTCTCCTCGATCCGTTCCTTTTCTTTGCTAAAAAAATACTTAATAGATACTTAATACACGCTCAAGTTCTTCTTATATACCTTCGTGGAAAGAAATTTCTAAAACATAACCATTTCCATTTTAGAACATTTTTGAATAATCAGATCTATTCTATATCTGCTGGCGATGGATGGGTAAGGGATAAGAAAAGAGGGAGGGTGGTGACAAAATGTGTTTTTATGAAAAATCTAGGACATTCCAGAATATTGCGTAATCTTCTAGAATATTTAGAAAATAAGTAAGAATCCGTAACGTCATACATTTTTTCCACCTAAGCACAACTATCTCAGCTCTACTATTACTGACAATGAATATCGTAAAGGAGAGATAAAAAAATTACGCTTTTATCATATCAGCCACATAGGAGATCGGGAAACTTAGGAAAAATCATTTATTTGAAAACACAGAAGACTGCTTGATGAAATACCTACTTTTCTGACCTTCATTTAGAGAGACAAAACAAGA
Organism: Druceiella hillmani; assembly: GCA_039881145.1. Lineage (NCBI taxonomy): Eukaryota > Metazoa > Arthropoda > Insecta > Lepidoptera > Hepialidae > Druceiella > Druceiella hillmani. The sequence goes on along the minus strand of JAYKKI010000098.1, from coordinate 832,921 downwards.
ATAATGAGGAAAAAAATTGTCTGACTGCAAGATAGTGAGAATATTGATGAAATGGGGTGATGCAAAAGGTAAAAGGTTTACGAATAAATTAGACTGCATATCATACCAACACTTACATATTAAAAGAACTATATATAAAACAGAGTAAAAAATAAACCGTCACTTACTCACTCCCCAAATAGAGGTACTAATCTTATAAAATCTGTCTAAAAATACCAGACCACTATTTGAAATTGTCCATACTCAAATATAAATCATATCATATTATATAGGATATAGTTAAATCACCGGATGTATAAGAACTGATTAAACCAAATGTTATAGATAACTATAAATCGAAGCTAAAGAATAAATTGAATATATTTGGCGTTATTTTGTAGAAATTCATTATTCACAATTAAATGAAGCTACGTGATGTAGTATTATTCTTACTTTCTTTAAGTTCTTTACCACGAGATCGTGGAACATCTTCAGGTGGGCTATTAGCAAAGATTGAAAGAATCTTCCGAAAGAAGATCGGAAGAAGCAAAGATCTTTGCTAATATCCCACCTGAAGATGTTGTAATACAACGAAACCTAGGTCGTGGTAAAGAAATTAAAGAAAGTAGAAATAATACTACATCACATAGTTTCATTTAATTGTGAATAATGAATTTCTACAAAATTAACGCCAAATATATTCAATATATGTGTAGAATAGAGATATTTTTAACGAAGTCCGGAGTCCGGAGTTCGGGAGCTAATTTTGGCTCGTTTCGGCACCATTTCGTATGGCGATATCGCTAAATAAAATAATTCGAAAGGTGGATTTACAGACTGAATATTTAAAAAAAATTGTATGAAGGACACACTTTAAATAGAGTAGAAGGCAACAAAACTTGTTTTTAGGGTCCGTCTGATAGTCTGACACGCCCTAGTAAATTCTATAGTTTTGGATCTATGTATATTTAATTTCACAAGTATACGCGTCATACCGAAATTTTAATTAAAATGAAGCAAAATATTTTCAAACAATTTATGGGGATTCCTGTCAAGTAGGAGCGAAAAAAAAATTATTTGCACACATCTTTGAGTTGGGTATCATTCAATACACATACGTAACTACACTGGCCGACAAACAAATAGCAAGAAATCGTTCTGAAAAGAACATGTGGCTTTACACGCGTACTCGTCATTCAAACAATAAGACACTGTTTCGATAAGAATTATCGGGTATGGGCACGCGCTATGCAACGCCTGCCCTAAGCAACACGGTATAAATAGTCGCCTTTGTCATAACGTTTCAGCTTAAAATTCAAGTTGAGATATAATTTCCTTTTTTTGCAATCAAGTGTAAGTTGGGATGCCAATGCTATTACTGGAAAAAATTTGTTGCATTAATTAAAAATCTGCCCAAATGAAGCTAGAGACAATTTTTATACTGTCAGATCATCCTAACACAATCTCATACTGGTAACTCCTTCTCGCTATCAGGTTATTCCCCCAAAGTATTTAGTCGAAATCGAAAATGAGCCGAAACGCGCACAATTAGGACTTTGTCTTTGCGATAGAAGAACTCCTTGCGATAGAACAAACGCCGGTCGATTTTCTAATGAGCAAAACAAAACATTTTGCAAATTTCAAACCTGTTACAAATTTTTTAAGAGTTTTCTGCTAGCTAGAATATAGCTAATAGCTATGAAAGTAGTTCAGAGCATAAGCAATATATAATGATTTACTCCGTTCGAAGTTATACTGTTTGTATAGCAGATACTGAATTACTAACTCAATATAAAAAAGTTGTAGAATATTGGAAAAATTTATAAAAAATTATTGTCACAGTTCTAAATTTCTTGAGATCGACAGACGTTTCGTTTCGTAGAAACAACGTCCCTCTTGGATCTCTGAATAACGGTAATTGTATGGGATTTATTAAGTGCATCTCGGATTTATTAAGTCCCATTTCTAGCAAACATATTTCCAAATGTAAAAATGGTACTGACAAATTTGTTTTGCATACCAATTGCATTACCAGTGCAATTGATATGCAAAACAAATTTGTCAGTACCATTATGCTAACCAACTGCAATTGCTAAACTTCATACCTCGAAATAAAAAAAACTTAAAAAATATTTCGAAGTTTTCAAAATATACAAATAATATTGCTACAATATAGGTATTGTTTTTTCCCTTATAACTCAAAGTAATTCAGAAAAAATAACTTCTGTTGGAGAGTCCCATGTTCAAATGTTCCAAATGAAAACCTCAGAGAATTCTGAAAGCAACCAACATTCAGAGAATTCTGAAAGCCAAGAAGGGGGCCCCCGTTGCTTAAGAATACCCTAAAAGCCAAGGCAATATAACTTGAAATAAACGCATAAACATCTTAGCAACCGGTAATCGAAGCTGTCCTTAAACCGCTGTTGAAACCAAGGTTATATTTTCATGTTTACAATTTCGTGACTATTAGAGCGTTTGTTTCTACCTATATTTAGAGCGGAGTCGTTTATTGAACGAAGATAATTTACTTATCTTAGTTTAATATTAACTAGTTCGTTATCTTTTGACGTACCCAAATATCTAAAATCTTCCTTGCGTAAACAGCGTAAGGGCTGTCACAAAAATAAATTTTGAACCAATAAAACAAAAGAAATTTGTATTAAAGTTTGATGAACTATTTTAAAATTTCTTACCCTATAAGTGAAAAAAAATAATTTAATTAAAATTACTCGGATAACAGATTGAAGAGAGGGATTATCTCTCTGTTTGTATATTTATCACCGATCATTCAAACCGCTCTACTAAAATTCGTAAGCCAAATTAAAGAAGCATATTTTATTATTCAATAAAAATATGTTTATTTTAAACGTTTTCTCAATCAGGATTATGTTTAAAAGTTTCATTAATAAACACTGTATTAACAGTATAATCGACTATATTTTCTGTAAAATAATATTCGCATCGCTCAATGTTCGATGTCCCCTAAAGCCCCCAGCGTTTTAATAAAAGTTCGCAACGGTGTGAAAATTGAATTTTGTGGGAGTATGAATTTTAAGGGGAAACAAATTTCTGTAATAAACATCAGCTGGTTAATTTCTAAGCCATTTACATATATACAAAAAATCCTTAAAAAAACAACGATTGGTCAAATGATAAGTCATTAGTTAAAAAATCGATAAAACTATCGATTTATTAATTGCTAAGTCATTAGTTACAGAAAAACATTGACGGAAAATTATCGATTGGTGAAATGCTAAGTCAATACTTGAGAAAAAAAGTATCTATAATTCAATAGCCAAGTAATCATTTAAACAAAAAAACATCGATAAAAACATCAACTGGTTAAATGCTAAATCGCTAGTTGAGAAAGTAACATTTTCATATTAATGGTTTCATTAGCCACGCATATAATGAAAATATGAATTTAATATTGATATCAATCAACAATTCCTTCGGTTAAAAGACACAAATATGTTTTACGATACGTTAGTGGTATCAAAATTACTTCACGTACGTGCTACAATTACTGAAAGCTAATACTCATCAATATCAATTTCGTCACAAAAGTTTTATACTAAACAATATTTTCTCAGTAAACACAGAGACATACTGAAACAGAATAGCAATTTAAAATGAAATGAGAACTAATATTATAAATGCAAAAGATACTAAACTATTTTATTATATATAAATTACGAACTTTTACCAAGGGATCGGCACGTGGATTTTTAATTAATGTAGGGAGTTTATTTTTAAAAACCAATGTTTACGTCTTCAAAGCATTCTTGACCCAACTAAAATTAACATATATATTAGCCTATAGTTTAAACTAAATCGCTATGACAATCACGACCATTTCTGTTTCCTTTTTTAATCCTGCTCTATCGAATTTCACTGTGTGGGCGCTGATATTCGGGTCTCTTCACAAATTTTCAATCAGAAACTAATTTAAATGTTAGTCTGAATCTGAGGCATCACTCCAGTAAAAGTTTTATTCAAATCGGTCTAGTAGTTTTTGCGCAAAACTATAATAAACAGAAATACATATAGATTCTCATCAATCTAATAATTGTTATCACCCTCTAGCAAACAGACAAAACGGTAACAAAAACCGGCAAAATAACTCGGTGTCTGGCTCGAGCATTGAGAGTTCCGTGCCTCTTTTCAAGTGAAATTATTTTTTAATATATCTCAGAAGATGTAAAACCTATAAAATATTGAAAAAATATTTTTGCAGCACCTCAAAGGCACACTAAATGTGGAATTTTATCATTTTTGTTCGTATACTTAATATGCCTCCACCCCCCTAAAATGTTCATGTAGGTAAAAATTTTTAGGTCTACATAAATATTTTTGACTAGGAAAATATACAGCTTCAGACCGCAAAGCCGATTTCGCAAATAGAATCAGATTTGGATTCTTATAGATAATAGATAAAAACACTTAATTATTACTTTCTGGATGTTCTCTAAAAAATAAGTATTTTAAAAATTTGTTTTACGTTAAATAGATAAAACATCAGCGTACATGAACAAACCGGAAAATAACAGAAGGAGTTCTTCCATTTGTGCTTCTTCAATAATTTCTTGACTTGCTAGCCAAATTCCACTACTTGTTGGCGGCTGAGATTTCTGGCAGTTTTTTTAGTCTCTCAGTAACTCAATCAATCACAGCATTATAAGGAAACGATCAAGCTGCTTCTACAGCCGCTAGTATGTTGAATATCCTTGTTTTGAATCGAGAATTCGAGAGCTTTCGGCAAGATATAATCCTCATCACGCTCTATGAAATCTAGTCTATTAGAAAGTTCGGCGAATATATTTCCTGCGATTTTTTGCGTCGAACTGAATTCAAGAATCATTGTTTTTTTAAACAAAACTCAAGATTTGGTATAATGGGAATTACTTGAGATAACGTCAACTAATCTAACCTAAATTCTTCAAAATTGAGCCTGAAACAAGCGCCCACTGCCTCGCTGTGATTTAACGATTATCAATATCTGCTGTTATAATATTTTCAACATTTCGTATGTAGAATATCATGTTGTATAAAATATTGTATATTATAAGTCACTTAAGGTATTTTCAATGATTTTATTGTCCGACGTAGGTGGTGTGGTATATAGTAAACATAGAACCCTTGATCATTTCTCTTTGGCCAGATATTCACCAGTCATCTGCAGGATAATACCGTGACCGCCAATGTAACATGATGCACGTACAGTCTGGCAGATTTAGTAATCCAGTGACCTCCATACCAACGAGCAATACGTTAGTAAAGGAGTTTTGGAGACTGCTCTTTCTAATTTCCTTCTTTTTATACTTGAACGTCACGTATCATAAGGTTCAATTCGACTATAAAAGAATACAGAAAAAGTATTTATTTATGTGCATTGTTATTGGCATATACAGAAAATGTATTTATTTATATGAATTATATTAGAAAGCTGTGACACGATAAATAATATCACTTATCTCACTTGTAATTTCGACAGATTCGTCTTAGTTAATATTCTCTTTTATATCTTTTGAACGGAAAGAAATAGTGATTGTGTTAATAATTATATCAACATCGTTTCATATTACTGAAACTCTGTTTCTTGTAACTCATAAGGTTCCTATTTTCCGTGGAGTTAGAATCAACCACATTAGAAACTATCAAAATAATGTGTAAACATTGAATCCACCATATTAGCCACAGTATTTCCTTCTAGAGGACCACAACCAGTACATCCCATACTAAATGCTTAACTAGAAACTTCTTTTTTTAGTAATTTTTGTATTTCCCCAACATCTTTTTAACCAGTAAGTAAGTTGCTCTGGATCGCATAAGTTTGCAAGAGAAGATCGTCCCAAATCTCATTTTTCTAGTCAATGTTTTTTTGAGTTGGTATGCTTATCTTCGATTATAAGCCTCTCTTTAACTAAAGTAACAATCAGTTCTGTCTCCGTTGGAGAAAACGGAATTTTTTACAACATTTATTTCCGGCGGCATAACGGCAAATATCGGAAGATACAGTTAATTGCCAATTAGCATGAATATAGCAATATATAACAGCGTGAATATAGGGTCATAATATACCCAATGTGAACGCAGTAAAATGAGTACGGTGCGTAGTAAGCAGACTTAATGAAGTGTGATTTGAATATTGTTTATGAAACAGAAAGCTTGAGTTAGACAACGCAGTGATAAATCCTAAAGATATATCACTGCGTTGTCATATATAGATAAATCAACGCAGTGATAAAATATACTTTGTACAGTGTCTTTGCTTTACGCGTATGACGAGGGCTGTTCATAAATATGAGTGTAAAATTCCAATGCAATATGTACGAATACACGCAGCGCGGCAAAAGCGTGTTCGGACACACTCACCTTTTCGTAATATTCGTAAAGATATTCCGCGAATAAGAATATTACTAGACACATTCGTTGCATCATTACTAAAAATGTAAAATAAGTGATTTTATTTCCACTTAATCCTAGACACACCCTCATACACACCTCACACAAAAATGTATAAATACAGTAAAAATTTCATATAACGACATTGAAGGGCCCAGTCACATTGAGCCGTTAAATTCGATTGTCGTGAAAACCGATATCCTAAATATGTATATATATATATATATATATATATATATATATATATATATATATATATGTATGTATGTATATACAATGCAATGAACTCATATTTACATATAAATACATATGTATATATATGTAAATATGAGTTCATTGCAACAAGTGCGTGTAGTCTATTAGTTATCAAGAAACTGACAGATACCCTTTATTTTACTGTACAGCACGTAACATTAATAAAAATATTTTTACGTTATAATTTTATTTCTTATAATAATCCTTAACCACGCTTATCTTTGTCAATTAGTCATTGTCGAAAGTATTCTTGTGTGACAGATGTGCGACGTTAGTATTATTTCTACTATATGAAAATAAAAACCCGACATCGAGTCGTTATTACTGATATTATTCCCCGAAAACCTATGACATAGAGGTCGCTAAATGCGTTAATCGTTACAAGCAATGTTATAATAAGTAAGGTTTTAGATAAGACTAGCAGAGACCTCTAATTTTACAACCAATTTCTACTGTATAGATATACATAATGTACAAACTCGCAACGTAACGTACATTTATTAATGAAATACACTATCAAATTAATCTAGGTTTCAAGATTTGTCGGCAAATGTAACATCACATATCACTAAGCAATAAGCAATATCTAACGTAGAAATAGATGGCAGCCCTATTGCGCCTGCTTACTTAACTATACTACTCGTTAAGTACAATACACACCGAGTGTTGATTGCACGAGTAGTAAATTTCCATCACACATCGTCGTTAATCACCGCGGGCGCCGCCGACGCCGCGCTATCGCTCCCCCAGACCACTCCATTGATAAGTATCTTGTTATGTAATAATGATATTACTGTTGATCAACTCGACACACACTCTACACGTGCAGCCGCACACATCTTGTCAATCGCGTATCGCGCAAGCAATACCACTATTCGCCACTTGAAATAATAAACTTGATCAATCTCTTGCGCGACGCGAGGACGCTGAGGGCGAGGGAAAAAACGAAAGAAAACGTTTCGCAAGATGATCTCACCATTAATATTATTCACTTTGATAAATGTGCTCGCTCGCGTGATGCGTACGGAGTGACCGAATCGAAATGAGACACAGCGCTCGAGCGAAACAAGTGGAGGTGGAATAGTAATTTTGAACCTCAATCAGGTCTTTCATCAAACGGCAGTGAGTAGATCGGCAGTAATAAATCATAGAGAGAGAAAAGAGAATAAAATTATTGACGTATTTTTCCAATACCTTCTCCGCTTAACTCGATCTTGCTTTACACAATATTCCTAGCACGTTCTCTTATTTGGCACAATCTTAACGACTCTAAGCGACCAGATGATACATTAATTAAATAGATTAGAAGCATTTAAGCGACCAAAACTCAGAAGATATTTTTCTCCGTTTTTAAATATATTTCTTTATCAGCTTATATCCATCTTCATACCTATGTTCTTACTATTTACTGCCAGTACGTTCTGTAATTAACACATCCTGAACAATTGCAAGCAACAAAATGATACGTTAATTTAGTAGCTTAGAATTAACAAGCGATGAAGCGATCATACAATGTAAGGAGCTCTTCGTCTAGCTTTTAAATAAAGATCTTTATCAGCCTACATCGATTTTCATACCTATATCCTTACTATTTCCTATCAATAATTTCAATTGACACATCCTGAATGAATTTAAGCGACCAAATGATACATTAATTTAATAAATAAGAATTAATAAGCGATTAAGTTATAAAACAATATGAAGAGACCTTTCGCCCGTTTTTAAATAAAGTTCTTTATCAGCCTACATCCATTTTCATACCTATCTTCTTACTATTTATGTTACTACAAGCCCGTTCTCTTAACTGGCATATCCTAAACGATTCTAAGCGACCAAATGATACATTAATTTAGTAGCTTAGAATTAATAAACGATTAAGCGACCAAACAATCCATCTTCATTCAGATATCCTTACCATTGACTACTCTTAGTGTTATTAATTCCAGGAAAAATATTGGGCTTTCGGTCTATTACACTACGTTAAATAACATATAAGCTCTTGAAAAGTTAGTGAGCAAATACGAAAAATATTTATCTAACCTAAGCATTGCCAGAAAATTACACAATAAATATGTAGGTAGCATGGAATTGTGATTCCTTAGGTCGGTGTTTAAACACTTCTTCAGAAAAAATAATGTTGACAATTATCTTATAATGTAATAAATTCTTTATAAATATTATAAATATTGCTCATGACTATGACCAAACAAGTATGATAAAACCGAATGATACAACTAACTAAGCACTTTATTTATTTGACTTATTTAATACTTTTAATTATTGACGAATTATATTCTTGAAATCAATTTATTATATATATATATATTTATATATATATATATATATATATATATATATATATATATATATACAAAAAAGTATGCTTCACTGAGAGAGTGCGCAAGAACCTAACCTTCGTATCTTTGTTTGGTCGTACTATGTTGCGTTATATCAACACGCAACATTTATTATATGAACAGAGCAATGATTCAAGAAACTGCTTAATCGATGCAAATTAGAGACACCAGTTTACTTATGGACAAATCATTCCGAGTACTCCCGCTGATATATCCACGACCCCGAAGATCGATGTCATTTGACGAACGGCATGGAAGCATATAGTGACATCGGGAGAAGAAGGATGCGGAGTAGCCTTATAATATAATTATAAATTTGTGAAACTGTGGTACAGAACTAGTATTACATAAAAATGGAAGCCAAAACCAGTCAATATTGTTGCAAACTTAAATCGGTCAAAACTAGTCAGTATGGCTATAAAGTGAACTATAAATCTGACGGATGTAACTATGATAAAAATAATCAGTAATTCCACAATACTATGCTGCAATTAAAATTAACAATTAAATAAATAGATTCTTCTTCTTCAATGGCTTGACAGCATAAGATGGGCTGCCTTCCACAAAATCAACTGCCTTCCACAAAATTAAAGCTTTCTTGTTCTTGGCCAGAGACATCCAGTTCGTTACATTTAGGATTTTTAAGTCTTTTTCCACGCAGTCGAGCCACTTAAGTTTAGGTATCCCTCTTTATCGAGAGCCCAATGGTCTGGCTGAGAAGATCTTTTTTGTTGCCGACTGTCGTCCATTCTGCTCAAGTGCCCTGCCCATTTTATTTTCTGAATTGCAATGTATTTGATCACATCTGGTTGTTTAAATAATTTGTAAAATTAATTTCTCTTCAGGAACAGAAATGGTATGTTTCACTTTTTCTGTCATTGTTCATGTCTGAGCAGAGTATGTAAGAATGGGTCTAATTAAGATTTTGTAAATCAGAATCTTTGTTTTTGTACTAGTGAAGCTAGACTTCAAGTACCTTTTAAGACCGAAAAAACATCGGTTAGCTGCTGTGACCCTACCACGGATCTCAGGCATGATATCATGGAGAGTATCAACTTCTGATCCTAAGTATTGAGAGTTGCTAACGGTTTCAAATTTGTAATTCCCAATTTCAAAATAAGGGCTGTTATAATTGGCATAGGACCTATCCTTAGTTTTAGTTTGGTTGATTGCAAGATACATTTTGCGGGCTGCAGCCTCTAGTGATGTAAAGGCCTCTCTAAGTGCCTTAGGAGTTCGTGCGACAATGTCAATGTCGTCAGCGAATGCGAAGATCTGAACAGATTTGTTAAAGATTGTACAACGGGTATTTATGTTTGAGTCTTTCACAATCTTTTGGAGGGCAATATTAAGGAGCAAGCAAGCCGGTGCATCCCCTTGTCTGAGTACATTTGAAACAACAATGAATTCCGAGAGATTGATCTGAACTTTGACCCTGAGTTTTGTTTCAGTAAGAGTAATAGTTGTCAAATTTATAAGTTTTCCAGGTATTGCAAACTCTCTCATGGCTTCAATGAGTAGTTTTCTATTTACTGAATCGTATGTGTTAAAATATATAATGAAATTTGTAACATCAAATAAACAATGTAGCGACATCTATGACGTATGTGATTGTGATCATAACTATTGTCTCTGATATGTCAACCTTTTGTACATCACTATTATTAAGAAATAAAGTTTGTCAGCCATTGATTATCTAATTGGGTACACGTCTTTTTTATTTTATAATAGGTTATGGGACATAGGCATTCTGAAAATCAGTGTTAAAATTAAATCAGTAAAAAATTATTTCGTGATTCGTGAAGTAGCACGTGTTGTTACCATAATGGCGTCTAATTCTTTTCTCTCTGACGTACCGAAGCTCAAAGGCCGAGAAAACTATCACGAGTGGGCCTTTGCAGTGGAAAACTTGCTGATTTTTGAAGGCGTGGTGAATACCATCAAAGCGGAGCCTACTAAAGAAACAGCCGAAAATGATGCGAAAGCTAAAGCAAAATTGATCCTGACTATAGATTCCTCGCTGTATGTTCACATAAAAGGAGCTAAATCATCAAAAAGCTTATGGACAAAACTAAAAATTATGTTCGATGATTCTGAATTCTCTCGAAGAATATCGTTGCTGCGCAATTTAATTTCGATCCGTCTTGACAATTGTGAATCAATAACAAGTTATGTTACGCAAATAATAGAAACGGGGCAGAAGTTGTCTTGAACAGGTTTTTTTGTGAACGACGAGTGGATTGGCTGCTTGATGTTGGCAGGATTAACTGAAAAATATATTCCCGTGATAATGGCGATTGAACACTCAGGGATCGCCATTACTGCTGACGTAATAAAAACGAAACTCAGAGATATGGCCGGAGATAATTGTCAAGCCGAAAGTGCATTCTTGAGTAGTGGGCAGCACAGTCGACAGAAAAACTCTAAAGTTGGCAGCTCTGGAAAGAGTGACAGCAAAAATCATCATGACGGCGGTGTTTTGTCTGTGAACATGAATGTCAACAAAACGGACAAGGCGAATATAAAATGTTATCATTGTAAACAATTTGGACACTACAAAAACCAGTGTAATCAGTCAATTAATTATTCCGAGAAAACAAAGAAAACACATGCTTTCTCAACTGTTTTTCTAAGTGGTAAATACGGAAAACATGAGTGGTATTTAGACAGTGCAGCGAGTGCTTATATGACACATGATGAAAACATGTTGTAAAACAGAATGTTTACATCCAGCATTAAGGAGATTATAGCTGCTAATAGGAGTGCTATGCCAGTTTTGTGCTCGGGTGATGTGGACATTGTAACAGTGACTCCAAACTGTAAATACGAGATTACACAGAAATATGTGTTATGTGTCCTGACCTTACTACGAATTTGATATCCATTAGTCAGATGATTAAAATTGGTAATAGAGTAGAATTCAAGAAGAAGAGGTGTGATGTTTACAACAAAAACAATGAATTAGTTGCAGTGGCGAATGAGATTGATGGTGTTTACAAGTTGTCTTTAGAATATAAGCACTGTCTGTTTACATCTTCTGCGGCAGTAAACGGTGCAGTATGGCACAGAAGAATGGGTCATCTAAATATGAATGACTTAAATGCAATGAAAGAAGGTACAGTATCGGGATGATTATACGCTGACAAGCCTGTAATTAACAAAAGTTCGTGCACAAACGTGTGCGTGAAATGGATATGTGTTGCGAAGGAAAACTAAGTCGCTTACCTTTTGATCATACTGGAACACGGAGTGGCGGAGTACTGGATATGATACATGCTGATGTATGCGGACCGATGGAGACGGCTTCGATAGGCGGAGCAAGGTATTTCCTAGTATTTATCGATGATTATTCTCGAATGGTTTTTGTTTACTTCCTCAAAGCCAAGAGTGAAGTTTACAAATACTTCAAGGAATTTAAAGCGATGGTTGAGAATCAACAAAGCAATAAAATCAAAATGTTTAGGACAGACAATGGCTTAGAGTTTTGCAGCAGCGAATTTGAGAATTTTTTGAAAGATGCTGGAATAATTCACCAAAAAACAAATCCCTATACTCCTGAGCAGAACGGGTTAAGTGAGTGAATTAATAGAACCTTAGTTGAGCGAGCTCGTTGTTTGTTATTTGATGCTAATCTAGAGAAAAGGTTTTGGGCAGAGGCGATTAATACTGCTGTTTATCTCAGGAATAGATCGGTTGCATCAAGATTAAATAACAAAATACCCTTTGAGCTCTGGTTTAATTCAGATTTAAGTCATGTCCGAATATTTGATAGTGAGGTGATGGTCCATGTACCAAAGGAAAAAAGATTGAAATGGGATACCAAGTCACAAAAAGACATCCTAGTTGGTTTCTCTGAAAATTTCAAGGGATACAGAGTTTATGATCCCATCAAAAGATGTGTGATTACAAGTAGAGATGTGATCATTCATGAAAGTACTGACAAAAATTATTCACGTTACAATGTATCAGTTTCAGTTGAGGATACTTGTGAAGAAAAAGAATCAGATCATGAAATGAAGCAGGAAGTAGCAATGTTAGAGAACGAAACTACTCCCTCAGTCCAGGATATCTCTAATTGTAAATATGAGAATGCTATATCAGATTTAGCCTCTACATTCCGGCAGTCTGTAAGCACAGATGAAGAGCTAAATACAAGAGAACAATCTAAAGATAAAGAAGAGTCAGATCTAGCAGAAACAATAACTAAACGTATCAAAAAGAAACCTGTGCGTTATGGTTTTACTAATCTATGCATATCATCAAGCGCAGAATGTTGAAGAAGCATTGAATAGCTTGGACAAAGAAAAATGGATTGAGGCAATGCGAGAAGAACGGCAAGCGTTTGAGGACAATCAGGCGTGGGTACCTGCTGACGAGTTGCCTTCTGATAAAACTTTAGTGCAGTGTAAATGGGTATTTAAAAGAAAAGTGAACAGTGATAAAAGTGTGCGGTATAGAGCGCGTTTAATGGCTAAAGGTTATACGCAACGGCCAGGTGTGGACTATGATGACACTTTTTCACCAGTGGTTAGGCATTCAACACTTAGACTCTTATTTGCTCTAGCAGTGCAGTTAAACTTAGACATTACTCAGCTAGACGTTAAAACAGCTTTTTTAAATGGTTAACTTAAAGAGGACATTTACATGGTGCAACCTGATATTTCTTGTGATAGAAATAAGAAAAAGATTATTGTAAAACTTAATAAAGCCATATATGGATTAAAGCAATCATCTAGATCTTGGTATGAGAAAGTTGAGCAATGTTTGTGTGAGTTAAATTTTAAGAAATGTAAATTGGAACCATTTGTATTTACAAAACTGAATAATGATGTTAAAATAGTTATTGCTTTATATGTAGACGATTTCTTTGTTTTTTCAAACAGTATGAAGGAAACAGATAAATTATTTTCAGTATTGTGTTCAAAGTTTAAAATTAAAAATTTAGGACAAGTTTGGAAAGTGGAAGTCTTAGGAAGTCTTATGTACTTATCAGTGCTAACAAGGCCTGACATAACATTTAGTGTCAGTTTTCTAAGTCAATTTAATAGATGTTATACTGATGTTCATTGGAATTATGCGAAAAGGATTCTCAGATATCTAAAGAAAACAAAAAATTTTTGCTTAAAATATACTAAAGAAAAATCTGAACTCGTAGAATATGTTGATGCCGATTGGGCAAGCAATGTGGTAGATCGTAAATCTTACACAGGTAATTTTTTTTTAATGTCTGGCTCAGTGATTTCCTGGGAGAGTAGGAAGCAGAGGACAGTCGCTTTATCTAGCATGGAGGCCGAATATATGTCAATAGCTGAAGCATGTAAAGAAGCTATGTATTTGAGAGCTTTACTATGTGAAATTACTACTGAACTATATACTATACCAGTATTCAATGATAGTCAGAGTACACAGAAGTTGGTGGCAAATTATGTTATAAATAAAAAGAGCAAACATATTGATATAAGATACCATTTTGTTAAAGATGCAGTAAACAATAAAATTATTAACTTAAAATATTTGCCAACAACAGCTATGCCTGCTGATGTGTTAACAAAGGGACTTAGTGCTAATAAGCATTACAAATGTGTTGAAAGTATGGGAGTTAATTTTGTAGATGGTAGAAATTAAGATATTCTGTTTTTTTTTTGTAAATTTGGAAATTTAGTTTATTTGTTGTAAAAATATATAATTAAATTAGTAACATCAAATAAGCAATGTAGCGACATCTATGACGTATGTGATTGTGATTATAACTATTGTCTCTGATATGTCAACCTTTTATACATCACTATTATTAAGAAATAAAGTCTGTCAGCCATTGATTATCTAATTGAGTACACGTCGTTTTAATTTATAATAGTATGGAGTCTTGAAATCAACCAAAAGATGGTGTGTTGTTATTCCGAATTCATTAGTTATTCCGAGATTTGCCTAATATTAAAAATCTGTTCAGTTGTGGATCTCAAATAAATAGACTAATTTGTAGATCTTTGCTAATAGCCCACTTGAAGATGTTGTAATACAACGAAACCTAGGTCGTGGTAAAGAACTTAAAGAAAGTAGAAATAATACTACATCACGTAGTTTCATTTAATTGTGAATAATGAATTTCTACAAAATTAACGCCAAATATATTCAATTCAAGATTTATTTGTAATAATTATTATAATTATTTGTAAAACTGAACGAAAACAATGAAATAACTTGTTTTGTAGTGCCAAAAATAATAAATTTGAATATTTAGTAAGTTTTATTGTTTTTATTTAATTCAATAAAATGTTCCTTATCAATTGGAGTTTTTTTTATTTAGGCTATTTTTATTTAGGCTTATGTATGTCCGTCTATCGCTCACGACCACACAGTTCCTACAATTTTGGATAGACGTGCATGTAATATTGTAACTAGGCTTTAGATGGGAATCTCAGTCTGCTGTGAAATATTGAAAAATGAAATAATGGATATAATGCGCATGCACCTAAATTATAAATATTTTCGCGCATTTCCATTCACAAGGATTTCCCTAACAGACATTTTAAAACAAACTTTGAGGTTCCATTTTCCATTCTTAAACCCCATTTTCGAAGAAACTTGGGTGTCCTAATTTTTCAATCTTAGATTTTAATAAGCTATTAAAATTTTAGATACTAGTATATGACTTTACTATAATTATAACATTGATTAATGGATAAAATTTTATGGCAGTAAATGCAGCAAGGTAGGAAAAAAAGACGAAGAAAAAATTTAACCAAAAATTTTTAAAAAATTTAAAAAATACAAGCAACTGCCAGCCAGAATGGATGCATACCGCTTACTTAATTTTAAACTTACGCAAAAATGGTAAATAAAAAAGTATTCCCCATGAAAGATTCAAAGACGTGAAGTAAAATAATAACTTACTGATATTATCGACTTCTTCAGTTCAATTATTTATTTATACAAAAACCCTATGGCCAACTTACAAATTGCCCTGAGGTGCAAACACTAAAATCTCATGGTTTATGGTACACATAATAACAGAAAATAATTAATAAAACCGAAAAATTGAAATTAAATATGAAACTAACTAATTATCAATAGTAATGTGAGTAGAAATACGTCATAATTTTCTTACATTAAATTGTAGCTTAATACTCAAAGTTCATTAAAATACCGAGATTGCATTACTTTGAAACGGCTCACAGTAAAATTATTCTTGTATCCACAAGAATAGTTTCAAATCATTGGCAAATTGAAGCAAGGAGCGGTGCTGACTGACAATTAACGGCAAACCTTTAATCACAATAAAAAACAAAAGATGGTCTAGGTACCTTGGCTGACTCCAGATTAAGTATTTTAAGGCCGGGATTTGAAATTTCCAAGCTGAACGTATTGTTTTCGAGCCGAAAAGTTATTGACAAAAAATTTTACTAGAATAAAAACGTGCTAGACTCCAATAATTTTACTCGCAGTCGACTCGCTCAAATTCCTCCTTAAAATTAAAATAAGTCACGTCTACCTGCTGTCCACCATCTAACTTCCTAGCCATATAATTCACAAAATTAGTCAGAATAGTAACGGTATATCGTACACGTGCTGCCAGTCCATTACCTGGCATTGAATTTGAAAATAGATACAGTGATATAAAACGGTTTCAAATACTTTAGCCAATGTAGATAACACTGCTACAGGTCTATAACTATTCAATCAGACCTGAAGCTATTTACGAGAATAGAGAAAACATGTTAAAAGTTACCTAAGACTGGTGCATATAACGGAATTCATCAAATAGAATTTGAATTTAAAAAGTTGCTTCAGTTAAAAGTGTTTCAATGGTTGAACGCTAATTTAGGTGAGCTCCGATACGCACTTGACCGGTTTTTTTAAATAACTATATTAATCCAATATTTATTGTCTAATGAGAGTGTAATCAAATTTAAATCTTATTTTTTGGACATCAACGAATGTCGCGTTAGAAAAAAATGGATTTGCCATTATCAGTCTCTCTCCATTTAACATAACAGCAAAAAGGCCAAAATAAAATCAATAAACTAAAGACCTTCCAGGAAATACTAGACCTTAAATTTCAACCTTCTCGGCTGAGAGTATGAAATCGTCGGTACAAAAATCATGCATCCTCAGATAAATATATAGCATTACACACCATGACGATCCTCGATTTATTATCGACGGAATGACGAACCATTATCAGCCTCTTTTCCATTTAACATATCAGCAAAAAGGCCAAAATATAATTAATAAACTAAAGATCTTCCAGGAAATACTAGACCTTAAACAATAGGCCTTAAACAATACTAGACCTTAACAATAGGAAATACTAGACTTAACAGCAAAAAGGCCAAAATATAATTAATAAACTAAAGATCTTCCAGGAAATACTAGACCTTAAATAATAGGCCTTAAACAATACTAGACCTTAACAATAGGAAATACTAGACTTAACAGCAAAAAGGCCAAAATATAATTAATAAACTAAAGATCTTCCAGGAAATACTAGACCTTAAATTCCAACCTTCTCGGCTGAAAGTATGAAATCGTCGGTACAAAAATCGTGCATCCTCAGATAAATATATGGCATGGTGTGTACCATGACGGTCCTCGATTTATTATCGAAGGACACTCTAGCCTCAAATTTAGACGACAGAAGCATTTATAACTTTTAATACAAATTTTTGAAAAAGGAGACCTTCCTCTAAAAAATGTTACCATTTTTCAGGTTTTTCAATATTTATTGTGATATAAATTTGTTTCTCAAAATATCATGCGTCTCCGTTCCTTAGTCTGTACATATTCGTACATATGTACGTACAAAGAAACATCACAAACAACAGCTTGCCTGTAATGTCTTTTTGTACGAACATTCTTAATTAATTTTTATATTTCTTTTTTTGGTTATCAAACAGAATAGAAGTTTTATTTATCATAACGATTTGTGAAATATTTTAATTTTTAGAAATAATTTCCTACAAAATGTCCTTTTCGGCTACTGTTCGGCCTCCATTTTGTGTTGATCTTCTTGTCCTTTCTCTCTGCTTTTTGCTGTTTTTAATATTTCTTATTTATAAATTTTCCTTTCAATTGTTTGTTTAATGAACAATAAAAAACCAGGGTGCACCCTTCTGGGTTACAAGTTTCTGCATTCTGAGAAAAATGACTTCCAGAAACAGACAGACTTACGGATACGTAATATCTATGAGGGTTCTGTTTTCCCGTTTTTTTTCATTTTAATGTATAGAAGTAAAAAAACAAGAGGATTTTTTTTCATTAAGCGAAAAAATTATTAAAATTCAGGCTCGCAATTGCAGCAGTATTATAAATTTAGACCAAGCATTGTTTGGCTGTTTTAAGCCCCGCTTCCTTTCGCTGTATAGCTGTGATTGTCTTTGACTTCTTCAGCACCTAATTACAAATAAAAACAGAATTTTCGTATATTCACAAGTATTTTCATTGTTACTTTGGCTTTACACCTTTTTTTAAATTGGTCCATACTTGTACCGCAACGGACAGCAGAGGGTTTCAAATTTATTAAAAAAAATATTACGTAATTTTGAATTAAAATCGCTGTTAATATTAAAGGTGAATGACCAAAATAAAATTGCACCTTATTAAAAGTAGTCAAACATTAACAGTACTTATCGTATTTGTTATTGCCTTTAAACGTCCGCAATTTCCCTACTCTCCGCTATTATCGTTGTACATAGCTAGCGTGATGGGTGATACTGAGAGGAAACATTTGCACTATTACGTGTGTGTTTCATTCCGGTCAGTGACCTCGGAAACTGCTTATCTGATACAAGTTAAACGTTCACTGATGTGTTGAGTTAATTTCCGAGAAACTATAGAAAAGCGACAGTAAGTTAGAGAAAAAAATACGGGTCTGTTACTCAAAGCAATTTTTAATTGTATATTACTTTTTACCAGCGTGAGCCATTGACATGTGTGCAAACATTTGTCACAAAAAGCTACTGAAATAAAAAAAACATGTTATTTTACTCATAAAACAACTTAGGGTTTTATGAATAAAATAACATGAACAGAATTGAAATAGTTTCTACGACGATTGAAGATGCATCCAATAAAGGTGCATCTTCAATCGTCTATAACTCCCTTAGTTATAGACGATTCCCTATGTTTCCGAGTTGACCGAATTCATTTATTCAGATCAATGCAGCTCTAATAGAATACAAGTTCTCGCATGATTCACACTTCGTATGCAAGGTTTTTGTTAAAGATATCTGGATTTCCTTTAAGATATCTCATTTCCACTCTAACATTTCTTCGTTGGGCGTCATGCGGATAGAAAGCAATACGTACACACATGGGGAATTCTATATCTTAATCCTATTTCACGCGTTCAGAATTAAGCCAGTGTTTGAATCTCGGAAATTTACAATCCTGGTAAATACTATCGACAATGATATAAACACTTCCCACTACCTGTAAGTCGGGAAAGGAAATGTAACATTTTTCAGTCGTTACAGAAACAACAGATTGCAAATTCTACAAAATAACATCAATCCTATCCTCGGATGGAACATTGCGAGCTCATTACAACTCAATGCAAAAGAATTATCAGTTGTCTGCTACAACCCAACGCGTGTTTCTTCAGCGTGTGAACATCCTTGTACCGACTTAATGAGGTAACCGATTTAGATTAAATTCACACCTACTCTTTCATATGGATTTGACTTGACGGATGAAGAGAAAAACCAGTGGGAAGGCTCCGATTCATGTTGAATAATGCAAAGAATTTCTAATGATTTTTCTTAATTGATTTGCTATTCGCGCCTTTAGTGTGACGTAAATTATAAAACCGCTTAATTAATTAGAATTCACACAATACCAAGTACACACTGATAATTCCACGTGTCCAAAAAATGTTTCTTCCAATTAGTGCTTGAGACTTTTTCTTCCGTCCTTCACTCTTCTTCCGTTTTTCCGTTCTTTTCAGCTAATCATGTAAACACAAGGCAATAAATTTAACTGCCCGATAAGTTCTGAATATTTCCTTAATCAATATACCAACTGTTAGTACAAAAAAACGGAGCCCCGTTTATCAAGCAATGCACCAGGACCAGAACCTATGTGTATTTTTAAATTATTGTATTTTAATTTTATACATTTGTCAATATAGCTAAACAAAACTATGTTCGGTTGCAATTACTGTTATAAAATAATTATGATTTTATTTTGAGCTATATTTGTCTATCTAATACAAAAAGTCTATGTATATGACAAAGAAGTTAAGTATAAGATAAAGGAGCATCCAACGGGTTAAAACTGCAAAGTCGGTATATATAAATAAATATTTTGACGTAATGAGGTACCGTGCTCGTGTATTTATTCAACACATTATAATAATAAACAACGGTTCCTAATTTTTTGTAATGAAGTAGGTACCTACCATCTAATAATAAGATTGTGCAATTATTATTTACAATAATATATCGTTTTCGTTATCCACTTGTTCTTATTAGTGGTAAGTAAAATAAACTACTTAAAGATTGTCTCACATACGGAAAAGACGATAATTGTTGGGTATATCACGCGTACGCGATGACCGCGATGACCGCGTCACCGTACGCGGCTCGCCGGCACGCCGACCGCGTGCTGCACTTGTGATCAGGGTTGGCCCTAAAAATATTGCCGAGCAGAATCACTCGAGGGGCGGGGAACCCAGATATTTGTCCGCGCTGGCAAAACGAAAGGGCGGCATTTTGGCTGCGAATGATTTTGTTAGCGTTCTTATGTGTCAAGATATTGATAATGCTGGGGGCCTTGTATATCGCGATGATATTCGTGTGAGGAAACTTCGTCTTCGGCCTACGGCGAATGTGCATGGCGACATGCATCATTGTGATGCTCTATCGCAATAACCAAATGCAAAAAACAAGAAGGAGGAAGAGATCGCCTTATATTTTCTGGCGACAAATAATTATTTGTTATATATTTTGTCTTATGTGCGAAAGAAGAAAAAAATAAGGAAAATACTATGGCGGGTGGTAACTATCCATAATTCACAATTTTCGAGTACGCCATAATCGAGTCTCGTTTTTCTTTTAAATCTTCTATTGTACAAATCTAACTTATATTATTTTTTATTCTCACTCAAGCATCATAGATAAGATCTTTTAGCTTGTCGAACGGTTCTTATGGGTTCCATAATATCGACTTCGCCTTGTAATTGCTAATAGACTAAAATTTTCTTGTTACTACAATCCATATTGAAATTATAAGTCGTATAACCTAATTTAGGCCAACACATCGCTACGCTGTACATACAGACGTATGCAGACTGAAGTGTGGCCGTGCAAGCGAAGTTCATCGCGTAAAAATCCTTTGCTGTACGAGAGTTTACCGGCAGCAGAGCGAAGTGTCTTCTACCTCGCACGAAATGCCGAAGTCTTCGCGAAGACTTGGTAACGCGAATATTCGGGTTATCGCGATGAGTCTGGCCCAGGCGTAAGTGAAAAACCCAATTAAACTAAATTTATGCTTGTAGCTCTTTTCCTTGGCTAAAATTACCGAGCCATTTACTCGTACTTTAATTATCGTAAAAGAAGGAATCAAATAACAAAAAAGTACCTATCTGTTATGCACCGCATAGAGTAGCATCCAGGGGCGTTGCATAAACTTGTTCGATACAGGAATAAAAAATAATATCATACATTAACTTGTTTATAACATCCGATTATAAGGAAATGGATTCGTTACACAATAGCATTATTCTTACTAAAACGTCATTAGTAATAACAAGTGCGAGCTTACATTACGCAAAAGCGTAATGTAAGCTCGCACTGGTATATATATATATATATATATATATATATATATATATATATATATATATATATATATATATATATATATATATATATATATATATTTATATATGTATATATATATATGACAAGGTTTAGTGGAACGTCTCATTAAAGGGTTTTCTTTACATATTCCAAAATTATTTTTTAGTAATTTTTCACCGCAATAACATTTAACTTAAAATCAAAAATATGGAAAAGATAACCACATTCTCCCCCCACCCCCGCCTCTCTGCTATTTCCAGAATTTTCAAGCCAAAAATCTGAAATAATTCAGACCAGTAGAGTTTTATTTGCATATATCACAGCCAAAATAAAACTAAATACGGGACTTACAGTTTTCGCAACAGTCCCCTTGCAAATGGATCTAGCATGGAAAAATAATAACAGATGTGCATAATTTGCATGTATTAAAAAATATAACAAAAATTTCTATTATTCTGAGAAAGTGGATTTGAATTCTAGATTTAATTAAAAACTTTTGAAAGCGAGACTCAAAACTGACGTTTTAAAACTCATTAAAAATACTGCAAAAAACGGCGCCATTACGCCGCATCGGTCGTTATTTTAATTCCCTTCACGCCATTTTGCTTTTAACACAATCACCGCATACGCAGTACTTGTAGAAACAAAAGAATTTAACTATATTCAGCGATACGATCCCGTTTATTTTGTGTATTTTTATAATAAAATAAAGTATGTCTGCAATTTAGCACGTATGATATTTGAAACTTTTCGAATTTGTTTTTTTTCTATCAATTCGCGTCTGTATCTTGCAATTAAGTGCTTGCAATTAAGTAGAAACAATCGTCACATAAAATTTCTTAATTGAACCACTTTATATGTTAAATAGTTATCAAATCAATTTTGGAACGAAGTTCCTTATCGCGCGTTGCGAAAGGGGGCTAGACGGAAAAAATTAAGACCAAAAGTTGTAACGACACTTTTTGCTATAGTTGCTAGCGGGCGCGCTGCAAGCCGCGCGGCGTGCGCGTGTTTCTCTGTCTGTCTCCCTCTCTCTCATAGAAAGCAAGCCAGTTATTTTCGTTTCGTCTTTCTATTTCGCATTGAACAGTGTGGTGTCGCGACGATTATTTTTGTTGAGTGTATACAGGTTTTTTGTACATAATAAATAATAAAAAATAATAACAATAATTATTATTATAACTTAAAAGAAATAAAATGTTATTACAATTCCCTCACTAATTAATCGAAAGGAACTTCGTTCCATCCGAGTGTCCCTTGACACCTCTCAAGTTTTTTTTTTTTATAAAACACCTAATCGCGATCGGGATTTATTTTTATTAAATGCATCGTTTTTAATGTATATTCTCTCATTTAATAACCAAAAGACAGTAAAATTTTCATACTAAACTGAATTTGTACCTAAAATAAAATGACTAGAAAGGGTGTCAACTGTTTATTGTTGTAATAGGAAGACGGAACAAACTATCGAATATTTTTATAATGATACCTATTGTATTGGGCGTCTCGGCTGAGCATCAATATATTTGCAATACTTTCGACATAGTTTTTAGTATGTAATGGGTAATATTAATAATTAATTTAATACAAGTATACACATACTTGTATTAAATTAATTATTAACATTCCCCATTTACTGTATTCAGCGATCCTCTAACTGGCTAATATTAGCCAGCTAGAGGATAACTATAGCTGGTACGATGACTGTAAATTAAGCGAAAGACGAAATAGATACGTACGGTCACGGAAAATATTGTTCAGTGATACCAGACAGTGTAAAATATAAAAAAATAGTGTGGTAATGTAGATCACTTGAAAATTGGAACATTGACCTAAACAATATGAGGTGGTGCTAAATCTGTACAACCGCAACTTAGATTTGTATTTGAACAAACTCGTGACAAAATGTTTGTATGTAATGAAATGTATTATACATTATTACAATAATTTTAACCTTTCAAATGACTTATTTGAATTATTGGGAAATATTACTCAGTGTTCTTCAGCAGTGCAAAATTTATAAATACAACTATTAAGTGGAGCAATCTAAAACTGATACGTTACGCTAGGTGGCGGCAAAACCGGCATAACTTTATTTTTGTAGATATTTAAAAATGTTGATATATTATTACGCTAATTTTAAGCGTTTAAATGTTAAAAATGTCATTTCTGCACAATTTATTTGATTTCCGATCCCAAACGTGCAGAATCGACACGCATTGATCGATTTTTATATTTTTAAATGAAATTAAAATAGGCTCTTTGATTATTGAAGGTTAGTTCACGTTCTGTGCTATCAAATCAAGCATTTCTTATATTGCACGACACGTACGATTTTTGCTTCTTATGAGAAGGGTAAATCTTCATTTTTAAATGTTCTTATTAATACTTTACATTTGGTATATCTATATGTTGTAGAATATCTGAATATCTGACGGGTAAAGAACACCGTCTTGTTACCAATGCAAAAGACAAATGCTAGAAAATGAAGCCAAAAATTAAAAACAGGTTAGCAATTTATGCAATTATTTTCCGAAAACGCCTAGTAGTACCAAAACCAGTCACGACCCAGAGAATCCAATATCAAAACCGCTAATAAAATAAAACACCGAATCGTCAGAAAGTGATGATGACCAACAAATAAACGATATTTCCGAACTAGCTAGAACTAGCGCCACTACACCGCTAAATGAAATCACTATAAAAACCAACACCAACTTAGTTTGTCACAACACAAAGTCTTCTACGACCCTTAAAAACAGATTCGGTATTGTTACCAAGAATTTTAGGAGAATCCGCCTAAATCATTGTAAAATTAAAAATTTCCTTTTGATAAATTTAGAGTAAATTATTGCACACTAATTTTATGTAATAGGGAGCAGGTTATAAGAGACTAATTAGCGTACTCTATTTCCAAAAACGACATACCTTTTTTTTGTAGCAATATTTTCTGCATTTTGGTCAATTCGCTTTTAAAAGAAAAAATTGACCAAACAACCAAACAGCTTTTATAAATTGAAAGCACCCCCTTGAAATTTGTAAACGTACATGAAATTTTCAAAACCTTTTCCAAGACAAAAAATTATGGCTAGAACTGGGTTAAAGGTTACAGTATTGTCAAACCCATTAAGGAATTCTAATCTCATTATGACAGAATACATGAGTACGATAAAGGATAAAGAGAAGATTAAATCACTATATCGGGAAAAATATACAATACAAAACGAGGCAACATACTTGCTACATAAAAGCGTAACATCCTATACTATTGACGAAATTAAAAGACCAAACACTTCCATAATATTCGACTGCATTAATAAATTCCATAACTTACGATTGATTAATTTATTACGATAGGGATACGAGATAAAACCTCAGGATTAGCATATTTTTGTGATCAATTAATATTTGATATGAAATATTAAACGGTTTTAATACAATAAACAATCAGATGCAGTTTTTCAAGATTGCAAGAAAATAGTTTAAGGATTTCAGATCGCATAAATTCTCCGATGAAAGTATTGATGATGCAAGAGAATCCTCTGATGAAATTGACGTTGAATTTCGGGCTAATTTTGAATAAAAAATACCACAACACCGCTTATGAAGAAAAGAAACCAACTTCTCATACAAAGCACGAAATGAAACGATCGAAGGTCGCAAAAGAAAAAGAAAATAATCTATCTTATAGAAGTATCTTTTAGGTATTTTCACTTGTGGTGTTAAGTTTGCAAGCCAACTATACTCACACAAGACTTACTTTGCGTTGACAATATCAGTCACCCATGCTGTGCGTGATTAATAGCGCAGTCTGTAGAAATGTCTCGACAAGAACATCATTATATACGTATATAGGAGAAGGAGAACCAAATTTAATTACATTCTTATAGACTTGATGCCTATAAGAATGTAATTATAGTTGTTACTTTTTTAGTTCAGTAGTATTAAGGGATATTAACTACAAAAATATTAGAAAATAAGTTTAAGTTAAAATAAGTTTGATTATTTTTTATTAAACAAACGACTTATTAACACGTTTTCAATAACAATTGTTTAATTTAAAAGATATCGCTTGGTAATATACGTTCTGTAATTTGATTTAATCATTACCTTCGATTTTGTCTATATACATTTAATATATCTCTTATTTTGTATATCCATTAAAATTAAATTAATAAAGAACCGAAACTCCCTAGTCTAAAAGCTATGAATACATGGCTTCCTCGAAAATTCACTGAAAAACGTCGAATTATTTCTCTAATACAAAGCCATTTATAAATATAAGCAGTTTATAGACTAAACTTAATGTACAATTATGATTTATAGACTATTTATATTCATTTATGTTCAGTCGTAATTTTAAGTAAAACATATGATAAGTTAATTCTATTATGCAAGTCTTTCGGCACAAACAAACATGACAAAACTATCTAACAAATATTTCGTTACGTAAACCCTGCCTGCGGGAGCTTAGAAAAGTAGAATCATGAAATAATGCAAAATTTACAAAAATCGGAACCAACGTTCATCCGGAACTAATATCCGGAACCAACGTGTCCAGAACCAACATTCTGCCAGAACGGTGACTGTCCAATAATTCCCAAAAAAATTTTAACGTAGGTTTAACATCATCGTATATCAATTTTCTCGTACATTTTATTATAGCGAATCGCTACGTGAATTTACTTGAAAATGCAAAGATTTACTTAAATTATTTACAAAACACAGGAAAAGTGACGTAAAATTAATTCATTTTGCAAATTATGTCAGTGATGTACTCTTTGAATTACGAATCGTTTCATGCATAAAGCTTTAATTAGAGGAATAGAAAATATATTTTTTACAATTCTTCGTGAACACAAATTCACGAACTTTTTATAAAAGACTTGTTTTTAGAAATGTTTAATGGAATATAAAAAAAATTTAAAAACAAATCATTTATAAAAACAAGACCTTACTTCATTCTCTCATCATGCATTTTTTTATTCTGAATACTATTCTTTAATTCTCGTAATCCTGGAAGGTCCAAGTGATGTTTTATTGTGTAGGATCCTTTACCTGAAAAAAAAGAATGTGACACTTATAAAATCTCTAACATGTCTGTTTGTCCACACAGCTGTTTTTCTCAGAAATCCTTTGACATAGAGACATGAAATATGATATAATAATAAAACGTAGTATATCCCACATATCTTAATAGCTAACACTCAAACAAATTTATATAGACATTTTAGGGGTGGAAGTCAAATTATACACTCAAAAATAATTTTTTTAATTCCATTTATAGAATGGAATATCATTTGAAAGAGCTGAAAATAAGGGAGTCTTAAATATACATACTTTTTTTATAATTTTAGGTAGTACATTTTTGCAAAAAAATGTCCCTTATTTTCGAAACTACTCAATCTAAAATGATATACAATCTATATGAAAAAAAAAGAGAAAAAACATTGTGCGTGTCAGCTCCTACACGCACGATGTTTTTTTCACTTTTTCTTTGGGATAATATACAACCTAAGTCCATCCTGAAGGTTTTTGCTAAATATTAGAAATTGTAAGAATTTTTAAAATCGAATGAGTAGTTTCGGAGATTACCTACTACATCTATGTTCATCCTGAAGGTCCTTTCTAAATATTGGTGAAGGAATTTTTGAAATTGGATGAATAGCTTCGGATATTACCTCCTACATTCAAACTTACAAACTGTTACACTTCTTTTAACGCCCTGAGCTATTGACTTTACTCCTCATAAAAATGCATACCGGGCGCTATATATGAAAATCGATTCTAAAGGAGTAAACTCCAAAAAATGTGTTTTTCGTAGCCCGCAAAGCTTGTAGGAAAATTATAGCGATATTCATAATCTTATAATTTTTAAGAGAAACTCTACAAGGGTAGTGCGTGTTCTACTCGTACCTAACAGATTTTATCTAGTATGGGCCCTTTATACGTGTGCCGGCGTCTGTCGACCTCGACCGCTTGGCCTACTGAAGTAGGTCGCGAGCTGTAGGTAATCAATCGTACTTTGTAGTGACGCAAACCTAATTTCACATGTATTAAAAAATAATATAATATTGAGTATAAAATCATAAAGTCTGTAGCCTAAAAATTAAGAACACATGGCTCGCTTAGAAAGTCACTAGGAAATGTAGAATTTTTTCCAATGAACAAAGTAATTTGAAGATGTGAGGGGATTATAGACTTAATATACCTTTGTGTGTGTGTGTGTGTACATATATATATATATATATATATATATATATATATATAAATATACATATATATATATATATATATATATATATATATATATATATATATATATATATATATATATATATTAATTTGTCTAGTCGTAACTTTAAATAAAGTGTATAAAAGGTTAATTTTATTGTATAAGTATTTCTTACACATCCTAACAAGTGTTATCACTTTCACCAAAGTTTGTTGTATTTGTTACACCTTTCTATGATCTATAAGATATACTAGCCTTTTGCCCGCAGCTTCGCTCGCATAGATAATTCATTTTTCAAACTTCAATTCAATTTTTAATTAACTTCAAAATTCGACCCAAATGTATTTAATATTATTAAATATGTTATTCTTTTAAGGCTGCCAAACAAATGCACAACATTTCAAAAATTTATGAATATTTGTCTATATGTTTTTTACGTATTTCTCAAAAACTACTAATCAGATTACAATTATTCTTCGGCTTAAGTATCTTTCAACTTAGAGAATAGTGAAAATTTTATAAAAATCGGTTTTGTGGTTTAAAATATAAAATAAAAAGTTGGTTTCATTTTTATTGAATTACTACTTACATGTATGTTGTTAACACTGTTGTTTATTTATATATTAACAAACTATACTAAGAACGTCACCTACTTTACGCAAATAAAGCAGCAGAGAGGAAGTTAGAATTTAATAGAGCACTTCCTTGTGTACCATATTGGTGGTTGTACTGTCTGGTGCTAAAATCATGTGAGAAGCAATTCTCCCCTAAGTCAATACTTTTTTAACTGGCCCTAGCATTTATTAATCGACGTTGCGAACAAAGTTGAAAGAGGAAATTTCAAAGAAAACTCGTACAAATCCCTGTACCGAAGCCGTAACTACCACTACTCATGAAGTCAGTAGCACATCATCTTCTGTATCTAATACATCCAGCGAGAGCGAAGATTTTCAACTAGCAAAAATAAAAAAACTAAAGGTGGAAACTCCTGTCTCTGTGAACTATTCCACATTGTCCCAAACGTGAACTAAAAACCATGTCCCAAAAACGATCCGTACGGAGTATCAGACAGAGCAGCTATAGTTTCTGTTATTTTACATGAAAATAACATGTCTATTGTTGATAAAAATAAATTGAGAAGAGAAATAAAGAAAACCATAAAACATGTAATTTAGAAACAGAATCTTCGCCTAGTACCCGCGCTTTACTTTGACGAAAAACGAAGAAAAAAGGTAGAAATCTCTATAAGGAAATCATAATTGAGGAACATATTTCATTAATTAAAGAACCAGATAACATATATTTAAGCTATATCACTCCCACAGCTGGAACTGCTAAATTTATAGAAAGAGAAATCCATAATTTTCTTTTGACTGAAAATGTATTTCTAAACCAATGATGGCTATTGGATGTGATCCATAACTCTCAATAGAAAATGTCTAAATTTTATTCTAAAACTACGGCAACGAATCTAAATTTTATTAGTTTTTGAGATGTTCACCATATCTATACGCCGGTATATGACACACAAGGCGATGTACTTACATAGAGAGATAATATTGATATTTATACTTAATTCAATTTATTTATTAATTTTTAAGCGACCATTGCTATATTTGAGATTCTAATCAATGTGTGTTCTGAAAATGAAATAGTAGAAAACATAGTAACTTTTTGCATTATACTATCGAGATAATTTATATACTACAAAAAATGCAAAAGTTAACTACATTTCCAATATTGACCGAT
Source organism: Druceiella hillmani (assembly GCA_039881145.1). Classification (NCBI taxonomy): domain Eukaryota; kingdom Metazoa; phylum Arthropoda; class Insecta; order Lepidoptera; family Hepialidae; genus Druceiella; species Druceiella hillmani. The sequence continues at coordinate 803,141 of JAYKKI010000098.1, read as the reverse complement.
ACGTGAAAAAGTAAATTATTAACAGAAAAAACGTATTTTCATGAAGTATTTTTGAAAATTATCAATGAAATTATCAATCTGGCTTACACCATTTCACGTCACAGCTAATGAAACTCTTCATATATATACATGCAATCATTTAACTCTGCTTAGCACGTACGTACGAAATATGGAGGCCAATATTAAATGTGAGTCTGTCTGTTTCCGTGATTATGATTCACGATGAGATTACGTACTTGAGTGGGCGGCTACAAAGGCTTTCGCTGATTATTTAATATCGGTGTTTCTGAACAATGAACCGATACTCAACTTTGCAGAAGCAACACGGGTCGCCAATACAGACGTTGCATCTCATTTGCATATCGTAAGAGCACAGACTGTTCTGAAATTGAGCTCGCATTGAATCAGCTTCAGCCAAAACGGGCCCCCAGTCCTGATAGTCTACCCCCGTACTTAATCAAGGCTTGCTCTGATGTCTTAATCAAACCGACTACATTTATGATAAATCTGTCTTTAGTACCGAAATTTATCCACCACATTGGAAGGTTTCACGGGTAATACCTGTTCTCAAATCTGGTTCTAAGTCTGATGTAAAAAATTATAGACCTGTAGCAGTATTATCTAGATTCGCTAAAGTATTTGAAACCGTTTTAAATCGGCGCATATATGCCCAAGTTCGGTGCCAGCTGACAAACTGTCAGCACAGTTTTCGTCCTAAACGGTCTACCGTCACTAATCTTATTAATATTGTAGATTATGTTGCTGGGGAATTAGATGATGGACGGCAGATAGATGTAGCTTATTTTGATTTTAAGAAGCATTTGGCCGAGTCAACAATAATATTCTTCTAGTGAAATTATTGCAGACGGGCTATGTCTTCCACTATCGTAAATTTTTTTCGCCTGCTACTTTCGAGTTCGAAAACATAAACAGTTTTGAAATTCCAGATCAAGACCATACATTTCTCAATCCGGAGTTAGCCAATGTAGTAATTTAGATCCTTTTGTATCTCATTGTGATATGCCCTCAGTTGTCAGCACTGCCCCTGGCCTTCTGTTTGCCGATGACTTGAAACTATTCTTGGGGGTAGACAAGCAATCTGAATGTGAGCTATTTTAAAGTGATATCGACTCAGTATTTCAATGGAGGCTGAGCACCAATCTATAAATTAATGTGAGCAAATGCGCAATGATGACATATTCACGTTAATGTGACCCTTGATGCAGAATTACGAGTTAAATGGAACGACGCTCGAAAGGTTATCGTTCCTGCGGGATCTCTATGTAATTATGAATAACCAGCTAATATTTCATGGTCATATCACTGAAGGCCTTCGGAAGGTTTATGTTTGTCATGGGATATTTCCACGATATCTATGATAGTACGTCGATATCTATGATATCTATTATAGTACACTATAACGTCAACATATCTATGATAGTAAGTAAACAAGGTCACAAACTTGTTTAATTCTTTCTCAGTATCCTTGAAAATTCGTTCTCAGTATCCTTGAAACTAATGCAGTTATTTGGTCTCCACTTGAAGCAACTTATATTGAAGGAAGTATTAAAGAAATTTAATAGATTTTTACATAAAAAAAATATACTATCCTCATTTGTTTCCTTCAGATTTTATAATGGGCATGGTCGAATCATAGGGATGGGCATGGTAGTTCACGGATGATAATTAGTTTTTTAAATATTGAATATATTTGGCGTTAATTTTGTAGAAATTCATTATTCACAATTAAATGAAACTACGTGATGTAGTATTATTTCTACTATCTTTAATTTCTTTACCACGACCTAGGTTTCGTTGTATTACAACATCTTCAGGTCTATCAACAACATCTTCAGGGCAATCTTTGCTAATATCCCACCTGAAGATGTTGTAATACAACGAAACCTAGGTCGTGGTAAAGAAATTAAAGATAGTAGAAATAATACTACATCACGTAGTTTCATTTAATTGTGAATTAGTTTTTTTGTTTAATTTGCATTTTTTTCTGTTTTATTATTATTATTTATGTTATTATATATATTGAAAATAGCTGTACTATCAGTACGTGCGTGTCGAGCGCTTGGGGATAACTGGTAAGTTAAACGTGGGGTTTTTACGACAAATAAATAAATAAATTTATCCATGCAGTCAGGTTTACACGTGCACAAGACAATTTCAGGTCAAAATTTCATACTCGCTTGAAATTCATGGAATGCTTTGCAATTAGGGAGGAAACTTTTTAACTTAATGGAATAAAAAAATCATATTGAAGAAATAAAATGGAAAGAGAATAATAATTAATTTTTTTTGTCATTTCGTTCACAGTAATCTGTCGCCATTGTGGGTCATTAAGCTGTATAGTATATCTTTAAATATTGGCGTGCTTAAGGGTGCAGTCTCAACCGCATCTCGTAACCTAACACTATATTATTCTAGTGTGTCTTGGGGTATTTTTCGTTTTAGTCTGCAATTTGGCTGGTGGTCGTCCATCAGCGACTTTGTCAGAATATTTGGGTGTTTAAGGATTCTGTCTCTGTACGATTTAGTATGAGTGATTATTTCTTCCCTCACTATATGTACTCTTAGGTCTCCTTGCAGTAGCTAATTAGTCTTAAAACATAGATCATCCTTTATGATCCGAAGTATTTTATTTTGGAACCTTTACAGGATTTCTATGTTTGAGTGGGGCGCGGTTCCCCATAGCTGAATGCCATAAGTCCACACTGGTTATAGCCTTATACAAGAGCAGTTTACTTTCTAATGACAATTCGAATCTTTCTACCAGTAAGCCAGTATCTCTCATCCATTTCAAATGACAACACATCGGATATCTTAGCTGATTCGTATCACCTGTACTGAGATGACATTAACCTAATTCATGACCTCGACGAACAATTTTATAGGTTTTCCATATCAATGTTTAAGATTACTTTTAAAAGGCACTTTTAATTAACTTTATTTTAACTTTTAAACGGAAAAAAATTTACATTTTTTCTCATTGAAAATTTTGTATTCACAACCAATTATTGTTGTATCCATAACCAGGACATCTGTGTATTCATAACCAATCATTGTCTTATGTAAATATTTACCATTTTTATAAAATATATTATGATATTGATAAAATAGTTTAACGATAAATAGATTAACGTGCTTTGTGCACATTAGTGTAGTGATATTTTTCAATGTACGGAAAAGTCAATATTTGTCATAATTTATATGGGACAGTATCAGATGACCCTACTTTTATCTTAAATTTTATGATAAGTTATATTTAAAAAAATTACAAGAACTGTGATACTTATCTTGAGTAAATATTTGAAAAAAAGTAAAAATATTGTTCTATATTCCTGAATATAGAACAATATTTTTACTTTTTTTCAATCCGATAGATAGAAACATTTTTAACTTTCTAGTTCCATCCATCCAATTGGATGAACACTTTAAATCCCTTATTTTTATACCGTCTTTAAGAACATATTATTTTATTTTACGATTAAAGTAATTTTAAAAATGTTAATGAGATGAACTTTGATGTGGTCAGTACTCTGCGTTTTAAAATAATTCAATGAGTACCTATTAGCCAAATACATGTATATTGGCTTTTTAAGGTTACTTAATGCAACCCGAACCGTGCATGGGCATGTCAGTCCGTGTGTCAAAGCCTTGTAATTAATAACAGTTTTAGACCGAAGTATGGACCATCATTTCCATTCCATCGTACACAAACGATATTTGGAGGACCTTAACAAAACCATTATCGTAAGTTTCAGTTAGTTTTGTTGGCACTATTGTTTCATTAATTATATTCGGACGCTAGTTGCAAAATCGTTTATTCGCGCCGACGTGCAAGCGGGCGACAGATGTGTCGGGTGGGCGGATGGGTATCTGCCGGTTTGGCGAGCTTACGTGCACGAGAGTGCTTAATAGATGCATTTCACACAACTTAAATGCAGCGTTTTAATACATTATTTCCTTTGGTTTTACGGAATGATGTCTTTTTTTATATCGTATTTAGACATGTGATGCAAAAGCCTAAATAAAAAATCGGAAGTATTTATCAAAATGGCGAAATTTTTCAGCTGTAACTTATATTTAATATTTGGTCAGCCAGTCATGATGTTAGTTAATATGGATTCGTGGAGCCTGATCGAATGTTCATTACAGATGTACTGTAATCAATTAGACAAAATAATGAAAAAACTTACAGAAACATAACAGGAATTAATCAATACAGAAATACCAAATTATCTTGTAGATGACGCTCGTGCGCACAATTGAAACCGAACGTAATCAAAATTATACGGTTTGATTTTGAAACTCTCGATCGTCCTTCATACTCGCTAGACCTTGCACTTGCAATTACAAATGTAATCGCTTCTTGCAATTACAAATGTAATCGCTTCTTGCAATTACAAATGTAATCGCTTCTTGCAATTACAAATGTAATCGCTTCTTGCAATTACAAATATTTACTTTTCGAAAAGCTATCGAAAATGTCTTCCGTGACTTCATTGCTTCTCGCTCTCCCTGCTCATTACCGACAAAATGACAAATGTATGCCGATGTTTCTCGCCTATATTTGGTACAAATGTTCCATTCCTTTTAAAGCAATAATAAATCGAATTGTTAATCAACTTACTTATTTACATCGTTCCATGAAAAATATCCTTCGCCAATGGGATGATTTTGCAAATGTAGTCTCAAAAATACATTTAAGCAGAACCTTGAAATCTCCCAAAACATTGACGACGGCAATAAAAATATTCTTAAATCGTCTTTTAAAACTGAAATTATCACAAAATCTACTGTCTATATTTTTCCAAGTCTTTCTGACTATTTGATAAAAATAGACAAGTGAAAGCTTGACAAAAAGGAAGAATTGTAATGGTTTTTCAAAAAATAAGTATATAAGAGTTAATATGAAACGATACCGTGATAAAATGGTGATAATGGTAAGGTTTGTGTAAGTCAAAAGTTACAAACCAAATAAGATAAAATGACTCAGTAAAATCATATAGATAATATATAGGATTTGCGATAAATTGACTATACTAAAATATATCACATATCTCAATGACTAACACTCAAATAAGTTTATATAGAAATTTTAGAAGAAGAGGCCGTCAAAAATAGAACCAGAGTTACAGTAATAGAATATCATTTTTAAAGGATGTGGTATTTTCTAGAACATAGAAAAACAGACCATTCGGCGATTGTCAATCAGAAGAAGACAAAGCCCTAAATGTAATTTGTGCATATATTATATTTAAACGTGCATATATTATATATTTTAAATAAAAATAATAATAAAAATTTAACGAAGTAGATAATACTTTTTAGAACCGATTACAATAGTTAATAAATACCAATTGCTTTTCTTTTAATTTGTAGCCATTGCCTAAATTAATTAAAAATAAACTGTAAACTGACATTGATATTCATTCTGCCGTTCGCAAACATAGACTTATAAATATAACCAATTCCTTGCTTCGTAAGGACACGCCCATAGCAACCGAAAAATGTCTCACTAGAAACGGTGCTAAATGGCGGTATTAGCAGCATTTCGTTTCAGTTGACATGTCGACTCTCGTGAGTATTTTTATCCTGAAAACAATAAAAAATGCCGGATTGTGTAGTACACATATGTTTAAATTACAGTTCGAGAATTTTAAAAAAGGTTTGCGTATGTTATATTCGGCTAATAATCGTTTCTCGTACATATTTTTTGTTATTTATTAAAAAATTTAGTTATATTTTCAGTAACTATATGAATTCCAACGTTGTGACCTTGTAAGGACGTATTTTTTAAAATATACTGATGAGTATGGTGCCGGAAAACCGGAAAACCGGAAAACTAGGTGTGTCTATCTGTCTGTCACTTCAATAACTCGAATATTTCTAAACCAATAAACTTAAAACTAGAAATGTAAGATGTTCATAGGTTTGAGTCATTTAGTGTTTAAATATAGAAAACGCATATAATTGTTGACAAACCTATGCGTGAAGGACACACGTATTTACACACACGTTGTGATTTTAATTATTGAGACCAATGTGTACTATGTTGTAGATTATTAGAATCATTTTCCAGTTAAGACAATTTAAGAAAATTTTAGGCATGCTACTGTATGTGTATGAAGAAAAAGAGTCGATAAATCTTCTGGGTAGTTAACCCTCCAAATAATAATTATCTATGCATATGATAAAATTGTAACAGATCGAATTCTGTACACGGAAAATATTTTAAAAAGAGTGATTGATTTAGCGTATAGAATGATAATAGAAGCCAGAAAATCATTTTTTGGAATTGTTGTCTGTCTGTCTGTTATTTTCTGCGTCAAATACGCAAAATTTACTTACTGGACAGATTTTGATGAAATTGGTATGGAAATAGTTTACATCTAACAGCAACATACGAGAGAGAGAAAGAAATTCTAATAACTTTTCTTATTTCGATTTTCATACTAACAAAGTCGTAGACATGGCTAGTTTGAAATATTTGCAAACAGTTTGAAATATTTGCAAACAGTTTGAAATATTTGCAAACAACTGGACTAGTTTGAAATATTTGCAAACAACTGGACATTGCCTTATCGCTCTCTAAAACCAATTTAAATTGATTGTGTCTGAATGTTTGGTTAATTTTTAAAGCAGGGAAAAACAATATTTTTTGTAAAGCTAAATAAAACAGAAATGAATAACGTAACTGAAGATGATTTTATAATATTCGGTATAACATGTGAATTGAATCGTGACATAATTGTCGAAAATTAGCGTTTTGTTATTTGGTCAGTAAGAATTTAAATGTGATCCTGAATGAGTTGGTATCTTTCTATATATCTTGTATGTTACCAATTTTCTACTAAAGTAATAAACAAATATTTTAAACTGAAATAATATAAAATACTAGAACAGGGTAAATGATTATCGGACATATGCCGTTAATATGTACCTGTACGTATTATAACTGTACCTGTACGTATTATAACTTAACCTGTATTATAACATTATTATTTCTTTAAGATAAGTTTTACTTTTTTAAATTTTAATCTTATCATCGCTGGTGAAGCATATATCGGTGTTTGTATACTCGCCTTACAAACGCCGACAACAATAACTACGCCGATACAGGGAATAAATTAAAACTGATTGACACAGCATGAAATTAATATAATTAAGCCACTTTAATTTAGAATTAATTCTGACGTATCTATGTAGTGTAATGCCGTTATATATCTATATTATAATTGCCTTTTGTTATATAAGAATCATTTTTTTTCATCACTTTACATAAAGTCCATGCTATATCAGCATTGTCATATCAATATACATGCGTACAAATTGAAAACCATTTTTGTTTCAATTTAGTTAATAAATAATAAAATATGATAACGCCACGACAACGTTACATCTACGGTCGCAAAGAGTCGGCCATTTGACTGACGAATTAGTTTCGTTTAATTGCAATAGATGGCGCACATGAATTGGGTTGTCATTTTCGACTTTGTGTATGTACCTTTGGCCGTATCTTGTTTAGATCAATGTTCACAAAATGGATACTTTTTCGCTCTTTTTGAATTTTACATGGTCTATTTCGATGATCCAGTCAGACCTGCGAATTTCGTGGATTAGTATGTTACATTTGTATATAAAGAATACAACGAAAAACAATTTGAACTTTGTTTCATATTGTTGGTTCAAAAAATTCTATAAAAATAGCATCTTTAAACTACTGACAAAAATAACCTAACTTTTCGTAATAAAATACAATGTTCCTCATATGTCTGACGATTTAAATAAAAGTTTTAAAGACTTTATTTTTTCATTTACTATATTTCAGTGTCATTTTCATTCTTGAAACATTTGGGCCCAACACTATACGGGCTTTTGTCGGTCTCCTTTAATACTCGTTCTCGTTCTATATATGAAATTTTAAAAACTCCACAGTGGGGTATCGTTTGAAACAGAATCCACGGACTCTTATACATCCAGAGGCAAACTAGAGAACAGCGATGTCTTGAAAATAGAAGAGATATCTTGCAAAATAGACAAGAAATATAGTTCTTGCATGCGTGAATGCGTGCGTGTGTGTGCATAGTTGTTCCAAGGAGAAAATGTACCCACATGCTTGATACTACGCACACGCATACGTATTAGGAAACAGGAATCATTCTCTCATGGACTGTTCTTTGATATACTTGACATGTTTATGTATTTCCTTTTCCGTTAAGTGTTTTTTTATTGTGTGATGAATAATTCGAAAATTATTTGTAAAAATATATATTATTTATTACTGTATCGATATTATATTATGTTAATTAATAATTAAAAATTAAATTGTATATGCAGTGCGTTAGAAGCTTCACTTCTGTCGGATGTCCCATGACACTTTACGTATTTTTAAGATTATTTGGGTTTTAAAATTCATTTTCCGGCAATATTTGGAAAATAAGAAATGAAAATGTTTAAAACAAAACCCTTTTTATTTATTCCTATTGGTAGCACTACATATTTTTCAATACTTACCCTGCTATCACACTATCATGCTTTGGCGAAAATTCGCATATATAAATATGGCCAAAGTATTTGTCTCATATCATGAACATTCTTTGAGTTCGGTTGACAAAGAATATTTGGACTATAGAGAAATACAGAATTATTGTTTGGACGACAATTAATGCCGATTACAATTAGATGTATCGGGTAGTAATTTTTTGGAGTGATCGCCAATGCAAAAAACGTGCACCACACCTTTTGGATGCACTCCAAAAGCTCCGTTAAATTACAAACCTGCATCCATTTTTATGTCATTCTGTGTGGCGCGTGAACCATGCGAGTGAACGACGTAAGTGTCGCTACATATCTACCTACGTCTCGTCTATCAAGCACTGAACCTTCGTAGTTAGACTTTTATGTAATTATTATGCCGTGCATGATGGAAAATATCATCAGGCCGGGACTTCATTCAATAGTTAAAAAAACTTTATAAAAATAATCCAAGTTTATGGCCGATGACACACTCGGTCTTCCACAACAAGAACAGAAGGAATAACGCTTTAAATGAATTGTTAGAGTTGTTCAAGGTAAAGAACAGGAATGCGAATTTAGATACAGTTACGAAAAAGGCAGCTTCCGTGAATAATTGCTTTAAGAAAGAATTAAATAATGTATATTACTATATGTGTAACAGTTTTCACTTATATATAACTACGTAAACATACAGACACCGCTATTTCTTGTTATTATCTGTACCTACTAAGTAAATATCGATGTGCTGTAATAACACATACACATAAGTACACTAAACAGGAATATACTAGTCTTAATGTTTTGTTTAGATCATCGTCATCATCAGTATGTACCTATAAAGAGAGGTATTAAATATATAACAACTTTATGACATGAGTTTATTAACTATAAATACATAAAACAGATATTTAAATAACTTAAACAAATCGGGAAGTAGAACTGATGAAAAACATGTATCAAAATTAAAATGTGCAATTAGTCATATATTCCATGCTTGAAAAATCAAATACTTATCAGCCAATTACTCTATACTTAGATAAAATCCATTTCAAAGATTTAGTAATAAGTCTTAGTTTTGAAAAACAAGAAAATTCAGATCCCGAAATGATTTGATAAAAGATTTAGGATTATCAAACAATGCAGCGGAGCTTCTTGGTTCGAGATTAAAAGAGAAAAAAATTTACTTCCTCCTGGAACAACATTTCCCTGTACCGTAATCAAGAAAAGGACTTATAAAAATGTTTAACTGAAGATCTCGTCTGTTACAAAGACATTTCTGGTTTAGTGGAGGTGTACATCATTGAATATTATGGTAGCTATTGGAGACGTTTTATGGACTCTTCAGAGAGAAGCTTTAAAGCAATTTTACTTCATAGGCAGGGATAAGTACTCTTACCTGCTAATTGTTCGTTCTGTAGCTTTAAAACAGTGTTATAAAAACTTGGTTATAGTTTGAACCAACTACAAACTGCATTAGAAAACCGTGTACGGAGATTAACATAAAGGCAGCAAAATGGCTATAAAAATATCCGTATTTTCATGTAAATGGAACAGAAGGAACAGAATACATTATATGAGAAAAAAAATTGCTGGATAGAACAAATTTGGAGCCAGAGAGTAAAAATATAGTTCAACAGAACTGAGTATCAACTGAAAAAGTTTGAGTGCTCATTCACACATAAAACTTGTTGTTGAAAGCATTATATAAAAAAGGCGAAGGATTTAAGTAATTAAAAGAAGCATTCCCATCCTTATATGAAGTGAAACTAAAGGAAAGCCCGACAAAAATAAACTGATGAAAGATGAAAACCTCGCTAGAAAACTGAACCTATATAATTGGCAGGATGGGTGTGATTAAAAGAAGTAATTACAAATTCTTAGCAAACCATAAAAGTCCAAATTATGAAGAAATAATAAATAACATACTTTCCTGATAGCTGCAAGAGCAAGGTGAAAGATCTCACCAGGATATAAAAGAACTTGAACGTAGATACCAGGGCGAGTGGAATTCAAGCAGAATCTCTGTCTCCCAACAGAAGCTCCGGCGAAACAAAGCAATAGGTTCACCAAGCCTCTATAATATTTTAAAATACTAATTCACATATCCATGGAAAGAAAAAAATATAAACTCTATACTTATTTTCTTTCCCTTGATTACCCAAATTTTAAATTTGTATTCAGAAAAATCTTGATGTTATTGAATGAATCTCAATAAATATTCGAGAAAGAAAAAAAGTTTTTTATTTGCACAACCATCTGTATCAGTTATATATAACCATCATGTTTTAATTGAAATTCATACAGAACTACATGAACTTTAGCAGCAGATTTTGTGTCTTTCTATACTAAAATTATGTTGATATACTTACATATTAATATTTAAGATGCAATTACCTGATACCACAAAAATCTTAATTTCTGTCATATTTAATATTCTATCAATCCAATGATACTCAGGAGAACCTGTTCTACCTTAAACGTAGTTGGACAGTTTTTTATAAATTGTCTATGATATTTGAAGCGTTCGTTAATAATACCGACGTGAAGTTAATTGCAAAACACCGGCGTCACTTGAGTTTCGAGAAAGAAGATAAGAAATATTTTTATACTCAAAAAGTAACTACTGATTTTACTCGATTTATTTAACACATTGCACTTGTACCCAAAAATATTAATATGTGATCTGATCTTTGATAATACTAGTACGAAGCACAGTAGGAGTATGACCTAACCTCAATTTGAAATGTGTTTATAAAGCTTGTCATAAATCAATAGTACTGTGTTGTACTTTGGCTACTACGAATACTTCGTAGCTACTTTGGGCAATGACCGAGATACAACGTATATGTTGTACTTTGGACATATATGTTGTATCTCGTACAATCGGTGTTCTTTATAAATTGAGTATAGTTTTAGGAAAGATACCGCGAAGCAAGGAAAAGAAAAAAGAACTCTATTAGACGAGAATTCGATGATGAGTGCATCTGGATGGTCAAATTATATGTAATGTTTATAAATCATTTTATACAATTTACAAGGCCTTCTAAAGAGCGTCTCGTCATTGTTCTACTCAACAATCATGAAAGACACGTTTGTTTGTTCCAGTGATGTGCCTAGGAAAAGAGAACGATGTCATTCTGGTTACGATACATCCACATATTTGTACCATTTAAAACTGATTTCAACCATGCAGCTATTGAAAAAATGATGACACTCCAACAAGTCGGAAAACTTTTTACCATTTAGGGCATTGTGGGATTAGTTGGAAAGACTTTTCCGCTAGCACTCGCACCAACAAACATTACAAATGGGTTCAAAGCTACAGGTTTCCGTCTGTCAAATATGAATATTTTCCCAGATTCGGACTTTGGGCCATCAGATTTTTCTGATCGTTCGTTACCCCAAAAAACTTCTAATGACTCTGACACAGTCTAATGACTCTGTACCTGAATATTCTTCAGCTGCTACACAGTCACGTTTTCAACCGCCCCAAGATCCCCCAAGATATATCAAAATAATTCTACCAAAAATAATCCTCCACTGCCTGAAGAATCTTTTGCGCAGGCTGAACGTCTGTTTCTCCAAAACGTTTACACAGACAGAAAAAGAATCACCTTCTGATTCGAGAACATCCCAAAAATTTGGGCCAAGTTCCTCGAAATGTATCACTATGAAAATAATCCGGATCCAGTTTTCTCTAATGTGTCGGTCAGTAATATATATCTACCTTTCTGTGAAATTTTTTGCGGGGCAGCCTTCGAGTTTCTATAAGAAATCGATGGAAAGGTAGATATATAATACTGACTGACACATCAGAGAAAACTGAAACCGAGCGTTTGAAATCGGTAAAAAAGTAACATCTAAAAATAGCACAAAATCCCAAAAACCTAAAAATAAAGTCAAAATTATTGGACTTTTATTATTGCATCCACGATTCTGATGATTCCTATGGCGACATTGAAGATGATAGTGATTTCAAGATCGAAAAAAAATGTCTATGACAATTTCAGATATTTTGTAAAATTTATTTACAACATCTGTACTCAAAGAAAGAGTTTTGATTAAGATATTGTAAAACAGTCTGAAAAAACTGGAAATTGCTAGATATTGCTGAAAAAACTTAAACTTGCATCATTGCCAGCATATTAAAGCAAAAGATGAACATACCAAACATAGTTATAGAACATACCAAACATAGTTATAAGAGAGAACAATATCACATCCCAGTAAGAATTACTTTAGAAACACTAGTCATCGTGTAATCACATTAATTTAAGAAAATTGAGACTGCATTTTATATACATACTGCATACTGACAATTGTATTTTTAGGGGTAATTAAATTGTCTTTTCTTCCAAATTATCTTAGGTATATACTTAAGTAAAAGTTGTTCATTTTAAGTCACAATATTATATGAAATATATTATATTTATTAATATTATATGTATTTTTCTAGAGTAGGTATTATGTTTCTGTTGATCATTTGGAGCACTTGTTTTTTGTAGTAGTTGTCTTCGATGGAAAAGTTTATTTTTAAGTTTCTAAATGTGATTTTATAATTTATATAGGTAGAATATTAGGGGAAAATATGATACTACAAAAAGAGTCTAAGGGTTGTTATAAATGTATATAATTATTAGAAATTATAACAAATAAAACTGGCAGTTAAGTATTTTTCTCGATGAAACATTTCTATGACCAAGGTACAGCAAGCACTATAATAGCTGAGGTAAACCGGGCCTGTTGTACCTTGGACACATTTCTCCCTTTTTTTCAAGTCCTTTACGTCCTTAAACTGTAAAAAGTAGCGTGTTTGATTAAGGAATTATGTAGCTTAATAATGTAACTTTATATACTATGCGTATTTAGGAAGATAAGGTCGGAAAATATTTTTCTAAAAATCAAAATACAAGAAAGTGGCCTAAGTAAAACAGGTTCCCTTATTTTATAGACATCGTCACTTCTATTTCTCAATTTCTATCCTCAATTTCTATTTCTCAATTTCTATCCAGCTTAAATTAGGGCTGGACGTATATCATAGTGGTTGAAATATATTTTAACTGTAACTTTGATATCTATGAAATCCAGCTCCATTTCTTTTTATTTATGCAACTCATGTAAATTTTTAATTAAAGACAGAACATTTGACAACCAAGATCATCAACTATGGTTATTACATTACTGAACTACTAACACTCAAACATTTTCTATCACTAAGTTCAGTTAGTAAAGGTGAGCTGAAAATTTAGTAAATTACACGCATTCCGCAGTTAAAATGAGAAAAAATAATATTGTGAAGCAGAAACGCCTTCCCTTATATACGAAGATCATAATTAAGTGTGGTGCCTAAAACAATTACTTAACACAGATAATGCAGAATAACTAACGTGGTGAGCGACTAGGGTTTATTTTCAAAGGAACTGTTGCGTTAGACAAGTGCATAAAAATAAAATAATGTCATTGAATATAATTTTATATTCAAAAGTTGTATTTGTGGTCTTAGGTCTGCCTGATCTGTTCCTGTCTTCGTTTTTTTCTAGTTTCTTGTTTTCCAGCAAGTGTAGTGAACACCTTTACAAGAAATTCCGAGCCTTGATGCGATTTGACGTTCACTGTATTCTTCTTCACGAAGAGTACAAATAGCTCTTCGCTATTCAAGCGTGATTTGCTTGCGTTTTGCCATTTTCAGAAGAAGAATTATGATAATAGCAGTAGTCAACAATTTTCGAATACAGATGATGTTATTGTCACAACGTTTGCGTGCCAATGCTCAAGTGCGACGAAATAGGACCGATAAAAGTTGAAAACAGTAAATACTACCAATAGCAACACGTCAAAGTACAAAAGAAAGCGACCAAAGGATTAAGTCATAAAACACGTGCTTGGTCAAAATCTAGGAATTTGTTAAAACTTGTTGAATGTGAGCAAATATTCCTTTTGTTTTTGTGTAAACAATCGTAAAAGGCCATAAAGATAATACTTGTTACGAATTTTTACCGCACATCCACTATGTGTGTTTTGGTCAAAAATAGATGTGCTTGCTTCCAAAATATTATATATATTTATATATATATATATATATATATATATATATATATATATACACATATATATATATACATATATATATATATATATACATATATATATATATATATATATATGTATATATATATATATATATATATATATATATATATAACCTCTAATGTTCCGTGAACGTATTTCAATGTGTGTGCCTTAATTTTTTTAATTAATTTATTGTGGCACCACATTAGGGGTAAAACCCTAGCAAATAAAAAAAAATGTCCAAAAGTGTTGATAAATGCCAGAGTATCTTGTATATTAATACAAGAAAGAAGGCGGTCAAAATGGTCTATGCTATAGAGCAATGCAATGGTCTGTGCAACACAGCAATAGGAATTTTAAGGGAAATTAGTAAGAAAGCACAAATATATCTATGAAATACTACTGAATTTATTCACTTTTAATTTTCATTGTAAAGTATTGTTCAAATTTAATTATTATTGAATGTCCATAGACATGTTACCGAGTAACATAATAAATATGACCTGCCACAAAATCCAGACATCGAAAAAAGTAAAAAACGAGATTTTCTCATGTATTTTTGGGGTACAATATAGAGCTTAGAAATTATGTTTTTCTAATGGTTCTCTAAATACCAAACATATCACCATAAAACAATGTTTCCTTGTACATCATGTTTCAGTAATTTCATTCATCTAACATTGCACGTTATATGCACAGACCGTATACTAAAATTACTACAAAATGCCTAAGAACCATCCTTTATGGGAATCAGAAAATATTATGTTTCAGAAAATATTTATTTACTGCATGCAATTTATATTAATCATGATCTTATTCAATATTCACAGGTAAATGCATTACCACAGAATTTCCATTTACATGTAAATTTCCATCTACATCGAAAGTTTCATATGATTAACACAAGAAACATTGCAGTACTCCAAAGAAACACGACAATGCTTAGCAAAGACAGAATCACTTTTAGTGCCTTTAATATTCTTCTGACAGATATTTCTCGCCTACACCATCAAATGGTGTAACAGTGAATATTTTTAGTCAGATTCATTATTCCCCCGCATTCCCGCTATTACATTTTTTTCAATCACACGTTTTAAAAATTTGAATAAAGTCATAATAATATATCTTAACAATTACTCAAAACATTTTGGAACAAGCTTTAAAGTAAAATATTAAATAAATAATTTAATATTAAATAAATAATTTAACATATAATTTAATATGACGAATATTATTAATTTGACACAAATAAAATAAAAAATTCATTTATTTATTAAAAGACTAAATATTATTAAAAACGATTAACATCGCACTATTCAACGCGACTCTCGGGTGGCCGTGGGTTTATAATCCCTGGAGTCACAACCGGAGGTCGCACAAAGGTATTACCACATGGCGGCTTATAAGAGTGATCACAACACTGCAAAAAAAATGATCGATCAGTACAATCATCATCGATCACTTCAGTAGAGTACAGTTCGACATCGAGTTCACTGCGCATTTTGCCATAATAATTTAAGCAATAGTCTACTTTATAAGTATTATTTCAAATAATAAAAAAATTGTTTTACAGCACGTAGTTAAGCAAAAAGTCGACACGTGGCTAAGCGAAAATCAGGCGCTACTACTGGCTATCGCGAACGAGTCACACCTACAGCAGATGGCATTAACAGACTTAGCCAATCAAGTAGACGCCAAAGTTCCATCGCCCCCATTACGCATAGAAGCCATTTCGAATACGAAAATCGCTGCTTGGCCCTCACAACGAATCGCATTTACCATAAAGACGCACCTCGATGGTACAGAATCCAAACCCGCATCCAGAATCTGCAACTCTTGACCCAAGAAGAGACAGGAAAAGATATAGCAAACTGTGGACACCTACTAGACATTGAAGACAACCTAAAATATAACAATATTAAACCCAAAATTCTCATCTGGCAAGATAACTGGTAGATGCTATTCAGGACCGAATGCAAAGGAAAGGTAAGTTAACCGATCGGCTCCCTTGCACCACTCGGCTGGATACATCACGGTGCGCAGATACACTCGCTGGGTTGCCTTGTAAACTTCGTACATCACATGACATTGGTAAAAGAAAACATGGACGAAAGAATATGGTTTCGGGGGCCCGAGTTTCTGCGCCAAGATCCCACTACCTAGCCAACAGTAAAACCCAAGAAGAACGAAAATACAGGAAAAGAGACATTTAACTACATTAATTAAACGAAAGCAACACTTCGACTAAAAACAGCATTTCCGAAATTGGCTGAATTTCAAAATGTGAGAGGATGCTTCACGCGATGGCCAAATTATTGCAATTCATACGACTTTGCCGCGCTTAAAAATACAGAACTCACTACACGCGAACGGCAAATAATTATAGAAAATTATCCCGATTAAAAACAACATCGCAAAATGATTACACTCAAACTTAACTTTACAGTTCACTGTGCTCACTAACTGTAACCTTCGTGGGCGGAATAATACAGCCCAGAAACCGCACCGATGCAGCGAATGAAGTCAGAGGTAGACAGAAAAGCCTCCTGATTCTCATCGAGAACATCATGTGACTAAACTATGGATAGAATACACACAGAGAGAGTTACTTCACGTCGAAACTACGCTAAACGAATATCGCCAACTCGTCTGATACTCTTTCTTATACATCGGTCTCAGTCATACGAATGATCATACGCCGATGTTTACAGCATAAGAAGAGCGAGAATACGGCAGCCCCGCACGCATGACCACCTTCATGCCGATTGGCCCACCATCATAGGCCGTTTAGCCATACGGGGATATATTACTTCGGCCCGTTGACAGTCACCATCAATGGACCGAATTAATCCATCTCATGGCCCGGGTTGCCTGTACCGGCTGGTGCTGATTAGCTCTACCCTAAAACTAATGCATACGGCAAATACCTGAGTATATTTACCTATGGACCTTCGATGTAGGCTTCGTGGTGGTTCGTCGGGGTTCGACAAGTAAAAGAGTAGTACTTAGGTCGCAACGTGCGTTGCTTATGGCTCTGACCAAAGCATACAGGACCTGGTCAACGGATACATTACTGATTTTGGGGTGCCTCTTATCTATCGATCTTGCGATCGTAGAACTCGCGGCTAATTTTGAGTTGGCACCAGGAAGGAATCATGATGCAGGATCACTTCATTTTAAGTTTCAAGTAGATTAGTCACTTAGTACACAAAAAAGTTGCATTTTTGAGATCAGTCGTACTCGCTGGCAGACTTGATGGTTCTCACCGTATTCCAAAGGCGAAGTCACTAGAAAATGTTTCCCCTCTATTTCTGAGCGGATCGAGAAGCTCTGCCTCATATCTGACTATTATACGTCGTAATTTTTTACGGAACATGGCGCCTTCCGCACAAACTTATACTTAAACATATTCGCACTTAGAGATAGCCCGGCCTATACCTACGAATACGAGAAGCAGACCATGGAACACCTTTTGTTTAATGCAGCAAGCACGATACGCGGAGAGTTTTATTGGAGAGCATGCTTCGTGAAAGTAGAGTCTTTTACTCTACACTTTTCATGCGATTTCTTAGAATGCGGCTTCTTTACCGTCGTGACTTGGTTGAAATTGTACCGAGCTTTGAGTCATTTAGAAAGTTCGCTAAAAGCGTTCTTGGAGGAAAATGAAGGCGATAAAAGATTATTTGCGTAGGGAAATTCTCTAACCCTGTTGGGTGGAAGCATTTGATAATAGACACGTATCGTTACGGGTCCCTGGAGGGACCCTGAGACAAACTGGTAGAAATGTGGGAATAGTACATCAGTACAATCAGGTTTACAATCGAGTTCACTTCGCAATTTGCTACAGTAGTTTAAGCAATAATCAACTTTATAAGCACTATTTTCAGTAATAAAGAAATTATTTCACGCCAACGAAGAGTATTCATTAGTAATAGACGCAGCGAGCTCTCTTCAGATTTCATAGTCAACAGTGAAAAATATCTGGTGAACGTCGAATTCTCTAATCAAACAATAATCAAGTGCGGGGCTCTGACTGTTGCCTGTCGTCCCGTGCAATTGTTAATTATAATTTGTAATAATTAGCCAAAGTAATTAACTCTTAAGTTTGTTAATGTGTTAATGTGTTTGTTACATTTAAACTAATTATTAATCAAACTCTAATACGCAAGATACTTTAAATAAAATAACTATTTAAATTAGTTAATATTTTATTTTTACTAATGTAACTTTTTGATCTAATGTAACTTTTTATCATTTTTAAATAGTACTCGTAGTAACGAGTATTAATTGAAAATTGTTTTGGTTTAGTTGCATCGACAAATTTAAAGTTTTAAAAATAGGATCTTAAAGCGATACAACTGTTATTGACATACTTTGTGACGTTTAATAGTTGATCATTACATTTTTCGCACGTATATAAATCTCTATTTCGTTACGAAAGAGATAAATGACCAAAAGTAAATTTAAAAAAATGAGTTGGGATAACCTTTACGCGTTGTTGAAGTAACATTTCTTTGACGGTTGTAACAGGTATTATATGGTCAATGTGTAGCTATTTTGCAAAGTAACAACTACAAATAGTAAATATTTTAATCGCCGTAGATTTACTCACATTCGTTAAGGAATTACATTGTTCATCTCCAGAACTCTTCATCAGACCGTGACATGGTCTATGGTGAAGTTATTTTGCAAAGTAACAACTACCGGTATCAAATATCTTGAATAACGATTCATTTACTCCCATCCGATCAGGAATTACGTTGTTCATCTCCAGAAGTTATCATCAGACCCTGACCTGTCTATCTATAACAACTATCAGTAGCAAATATTTTGAATCGCGGCTGATTTAATAACATTCGTTAAGGAGTTAAATTATTCATCTCCAGAACTCATCAACAGGTCCTGACGTACGATGGTTTAGCTATTTTGCAAAGTAGCAGCTGTCAGTAGTAAAAATCTTGAATCGCGGTTGATTTACGACCATACGTTAAGGAGTTTCATTGTTCATCTCCAGAACTCATCGTCAGGCCCTCACCTGGTTGATGATGAAGGTATTTTGCAAAGTAACAACTACCAATAGCAAATATCTCGAATCATGATTGATTTACTACCATCTGTTACGGAATTTCAATAAAATAATAATTATTATTTTTAATTAAATGTTTCACAACTACAAATTTCCCTCCCTGAATATGTTGTCATACAACGTAACCTAGGTCGTGGTAAAAAATTTAAATAAAGCAGAAATAATACTACATCAGTAGTTTCATTTAGTTGCGAAAAAATTAATTATAATGAATTGCTACAAAATTAACGCCAAATATATCCAATATTTATAATTTCTACACTAAGTCGATGCTTTCAAATATCGGAAACTACATAAGCAAACTATAGATTTTAATTAACTTTGCAAGTCACGCCTACAGAAGTTTTACTACAAAAATTATATAAATATTTAAATGATAATAATTTTTCATATCGCCAGTGTGCAAATGAACGCGCAGTGACTGTCGGCAGATGTGCATGGCGGTACTAAGGAATGAATTTGCACTTTTCAGTCGACATACTGACGAAAGAATTTTCACTTTTAGGTCGCCCTTTTTTATTATGCAACATATAAAAAAGGGCGACCTAAAAGTGAAAATTTTTTCGTCATTAGGTCGACTTAAAAGTGCAAATTCTACGACGCCATGATGTTTATTTGACAGATGAGTGGTCCACCATTTTATTTTTCCGCTGGTTTTCTATTGTAAACCAATAATCTGCCAGACCGTTTCCAATTAGGTTTGTGTTTATTTGCATTATAAATTATAAATGATTACTTTAATGAAGTCATTATCATCATCATGTATAATTTATTAAATACTTAAAATTAATAAATTACAATCAATTTTCGCATGTTTATTTATTTTCATTATTAGTTATACTTTATTTAGATTGTTTTAGTAAATTTAAGAATTTAAGAATCCTACATATAGTGAATGCGCATTGAATTTATTAAATTAAATGCAGAGTATTCCTTTAATTTTTAAAATAATTAAATTTATTAAATAATTATTATCATTATTATTATTAACAAATAATAATAGTATATTAAATCATAATGTTCGTAATTCTAGACAAAATATCAAAATTTTTACTACTCTATATGAGAAAACAATAAAGTTATAGTGTGATCATTTGGATGATTGGCTTAAAATTCAAAGCCAGTAGAAAAATAAAATTGTGGGCCTCTCATCTGTTAAATAAATTTTCAATTTTAATTTTTAAAATTTAATTATTTGATTGAATTTCGATTTTACAAACCGTATTTATAAACCCGCTCAAATAAGCATTAGCAGTTATACTTTTTTGGCATAATACAAGAATAAATAAAGTTATTCTTGTATTAAGCCAAAAAAGTATAATTGCTAACGCGCGTACCATAGAATAAAGAGTACTCCAGAAGGCGAGAACACGCGCAAAAGTGTGCGCAAAATACTACTGACAGCCGTGTTTTGAAACTACGCATTTTATGCGTAGTTTTTTACGCATAAAATGCGTAGTTTCAAAACACGGCTGTCAGTAGTATTTAAGACAGCTATGAAAGGTTATGTTGCTTTCTACGTGACAATATAGCTTAAAATGCCGGCTTGTGCTATTCCCACCTGCAAAAATATCACTGGACTGAAACAAATGGGGATTACTTTTCATACGTAAAAACTATTACTTAATTTCATTTTCAATTAACTATGCAATTTTAAAATATCGAAGTGGATTGTTATCAACAGAAGCGCGCAATTTTTATTGGTGTTGTCACCTCTTAAAAAATTGTTTACCCAAATTAAAACATCTTAATTGCTCGATACTGAAAAATGTAAAATTTTATTTGTAAAAAAATTGGGATATGGAAAATGTCGTTGGAGAATTTAGTGTAACGATTGAATTCCCGTTATCGTATTAAATTTTAGAATATTTTACGTATTGCGTATATAATCACTATATGTAGGATTACGACAAGAAACACATGTTACATTCATTCATTTCCGCCGTCTTCCTTAATTTATTCAAAATTCGAACCGGTATTGTTTAAAATATGAAAAAAAATTATCACGATATTGAATGCTAATTAATATAAATAATTGTTTAGTCCTATTTTGAATTTCTTTAGTATGAGATCGAATATTTTCAAACTGTTATTATGGGCTTTTTCACATTTCTTTTTACTTTAAGACACTAAGATAATTGTTTCTTTTTGTATTAAAAGTATTAAGTGATGAATAAAATGGTAAAATGTGACAAAATTTTTAAATAATTTTAATCTATATACTTTGGCCATTCGTTGTGGTCAGAATAAACATTTTAGAAATTTAACACGGCGGCCTTAATAATACTTCATATAAGCCAAGCCATGACCGTATAAATTGATGCAAATCTGAATCCTACTGCTGCAAGCAAATATATTTATATGCGTTGATTTCCTGAAGTCCGTGGGTAAATTTATTCTGTTGGTAACACCGTGCGCGTTGGAGGAGGGCGCTAGTAGGCGGAGCGCGGTGCCCCCTCCACCGATTTTTGGCTTCACCGCGACCGCGAAGTGATTTGTGCGTATGCGCATTCTGGATTACTCTATATTCTAAGGCGCGTACTTAAATACACACATTTTTTTATAAGAATGACGTTATAAATATCTATTATAACAATAGTTTTTATTATTATCTTTGCTCATTTTTAATTCTCAGAAGCTTTGTCCGCCAACCCTTACAATAGGCTAGTTGACTAAACTTGGGAAAATGGTTAATACTTTCCTTAATATCTATTTAATCCAAAAAATTATATATTTCTTTCTAATTACTCTTACCTGCTTTAAAAATTCGTCAGACATTTAACATAATAAATTTAAATCAATTTTAGGGAGGGATAAAACAAAGTCAACTTGTTCGCAAATATTTCAAACTATCTGTACATACGACTTCGTTCGCTTGAAATTCGGAATAAGAAAAGTTATTGCAATTTTTTCTCTCTTGATCACATATGTTGTTCTAGCTATATATTCTATATATATATATATATATATATATATATATATATATATATATATATATATATATATATATATATATATATATCACATCTTATTCGTCGGTACATTTTTGAAGATCAATCACTAGTTCATTGATGAATAGCAGAGTTGCCACACTTATTTGGTAGATGTTGCTGTGCAAAAATGCTAAAGATTTTCATACTTAACTTCTGAGTGATTTGCAACTATGCGGAACTCACTATCTGTGCATGGATTAGAGTAACATTCCGAGAGTTACACGAGAAATATAATAAAACCTACACCACTCCCCTACAATAAACTCACTAACATAAGCAGTGAGAAAACCCACACAAACCCGGCTTCCGCTATTGTGTTTGAAACATATAAATGCTGTTTTGGATGTTCTTAAGAGTTAATCTTTGCTGATAGCCCACCTGAAGATGTTGTAATACAACGAAACCTAGGTTGTGGTAAAGAACTTAAAGAAAGTAGAAATAATACTACATCACGTAGTTTCATTTAATTGTGCATAATGAATTTCTACAAAATTAACGCCAAATATATTCAACTTTACAGTAATTATATCAATGCAAAGAGTAAATACTGTCAAATATTCGAAGTATTAATGTTCCACAACGTCAATTTTAAAAGTAACTGCTACTGAACCCACACTGAATTTCTACTTTCATATCTGTTCAGTTTAATTTTATCCGTGATCATAATTGAATGTTAATTGTCTTTAATATATAACATTTATTAATAAAACATACATATTTAGTGTTCCATAGCAAAACAAGAAACCCTATTTTATCATTTTCATCCATCTGTCCATCTGCCTTAGAAAGATGAGCAAAAACTTGTCTTTTTGGAAGGAAAATACTCGGAAAAATCTTTGAGTCAGTGAGAGGGACGGGTAACACATTTCGTATACAAATGACCTGAATGAATTGAAAGCACTGATGGGGCAAGAACTATTGTTACGTTAGCAGGTCATCTGGCAAGCATGCCGGATAACGGGGCTCCAAAAATTATAACCAGATGGATTGCTGCGACAAAAGAGAGCAAGCAGCAAACCTAGGAAAAGATGGATAGATTGGGTGGAGGAAAACCTCAGAAGAATGGGAAAGTTTAACAACTGCAGAAGAGAGGCAAATAATTAAGTCAGTTGGAGAATCACGATGAAAGAGGCCAAGACCCACAAAGTGTTGTAGCATCGTTGCAGACATTGAAGTTTAACATTCCGAAATCGCTGTCCATCTGTCACAGCCTAGGTTCTGTAATTTTAAAGTAATTGCGTACAATTTGATAAGTAGATTCTTTATATTGAGATTTAAATTAATGTGCAGAAAGTACATTAAAAAAATGTTATCCCCTATATGTAGTGAAATCCAAAAAATTTTTTTCACATTTTCCTTCAAGTGAGTATTATTGGATAGGTCTCTTAAAATTAAAGCAAGATACCATCCACCATCTTTCATTTCTAAGCTCTGTTTTTGAAATATTAAGCTTCAAAACGAGTTTGAAAAATTTGACAATATTCTAAATATAAACATTCAAATAAAATTATTTCTGTTAAATTGCATCAACATTTCAAGGAATGTAGATAATGCTACTTTACCACGCACTTGACTGTTTTTTAATATAATATTCCATAATGTACATAGAAATGAATTTAGAGAGACCACCTCTATAATGGGTAAAAAAAATATTTTTCTCTACATTTTTATGTCCGCCAAAAATTATATTAAAATAGCTAATAATGACAAATTCAAAACATTTGTAGTTATAGCAGAGTACCTCATATCGACTGGTTGATAAAGACATAAACCTATTGTAATTACAGAGACCTCCAGCTTCTAATTCTTTCGTGGAATCGTTTCTATATAACAAGCGATAGAAACTTAATATTCAGTTAGTATAATTTAAAACGTTAATGGTAGTGTTCCACTATGGCACACAGCGCTTCCTTTAATAATATAACGTTCACCTGTTTCTTCAGATTACTTTTTTTGGAGCCCACAAGCAGAAAGTTTGCTATTTTTGGTGTTAAAAGATTGAAAGTAAACTAATTATAAACAATTTTACCAAAAATGTTAAAAACATGCCACATTTAACAATAACTAGATTTCAAATTTTTAAAGAAATATAGGTAAACAATTTTTTTTCAATAAATCAAATCAAACGAATGTGATTTTTTTGTTTCTCCCCTTTTTTATATAAAATGTGTACCAATATAATTCAATGTAGATATAACAATATACCTTCACCATAATCCTTAAATACCAGTTGGTTGCAGAAAAAATTCACAAGACAGACCTTCGCAAAGATAATTCTCCTTCAAAATATGAAAAAGATGTACACTGCTACTAATAAAAAATGCTTAAACTTACATTATACTACTCTTATTCTGAGAATATTTATACCGTTCATAAGGTTGGTATAACGAAGGTATTAATTTTTACTAATAAACTCTGTGAAACAGAATAGCTATTGCAAATTAATTTTAAAACTCCAGCATGGCAACATTGTATTTCATAGACAAACATATAAAATAAGATATTGTCTATGAATGTGAATACAAATTACATCGGTCACATCAGATGACATCTTTAAAGGCATTGTTAAAATTATTTTTTAATTGTGTTCGTTCTTAAATTTTTTTTCTAGTTATGATAGAACATGAGATTTTGAAAAAAGGATATAAGCTGCGTATGAAAACTCCATGAAAACAGCATGGACAAGAATCATTTTAAAATTTCTCAACAGTTTTAAAAAAATGTCACAATTTCCCTAAAATATAACAATAAATGAAGATATTACTTGAAGGAATAGTCCTAATTTTATTTTATCAAAAAATTATCTTCAATGAATATTGCTTTTGCCGTAGCTCCACGCATTACACAAACTTACGTGCTGTTAGATGTCCTTGTCAGCTATTTTTTAAGTTACATCAAGGTAAACTTAGATTAAGGTCAGAATAGTGTTTGACAAATGCAGTTATGACGAGCTTGTCATATACAGAGATTATGAGTAGCGTTTTTTCTATTCTTTACTCAACTTTCTATTCCAAATTTATTCATAACAGTGGTAAAATATAAATGATGTGCAATGTGGATTGACCACAAGAAAAAAAATAAATGGAATAAAAACATTTATACTTCCTTGACACTTTTCTGCCAGCTGCATATTATTTTTTCTTACATGTGTGTCCTCTGCTACTCATGTCGGCTACTTTTTTTTTCTTTTCTATGCTTTTTGTTTATGGTCATAGTCATCAATTTTGAACTTAAAATAATTTCCACCAAAGATACCCTTTTTTTAATATCAATCAATGACATACTCTTAGCTATCAATCCGATGACATGCCCTTTTTTTAAATCAACATCACAATACATTCAAATTTAATTTTTGTGTGGTTCTTTATTTTGATCATCACATTTTCCTCAGTCGTGGAAAATATTTTACTTTTTAAATATGATATACATACTTTTTAAATATCAATTAACTGGCTCAATAATTTAGATATAACACAATGGATAACGAGAGAGATAGGTCAATAGACAAAATTTCCTTGCTAACTTTCATGTTAAGAGTTGAGTGGTTCCCTTTAAAGGTAAATCTTTATGTGCAAAGATTTTAAAACAAAACTTACTGCATAAACAATTAAATATTTTCGTTCTTTATTAAATAAATTCTTAAAAATAATTGTGAAAACATTCCGAATAATTGAAATAAAAAATATTAAAGTTAAAATTTAACTTAATCTATAATCTATTAATTATTTATCTAAGACGATTCTACATAACTATGTTCAGTTTGAAGAGGACGCAAGTGCGACGCTCGGCATTCGGTCATGTCTTCCGACACTTTCATTACAATAATAAATATTGGATAAGTACCAAACCAGACGTGGACAAGTTATAATTTAATCGCCTCTTCATCAGTCTTTCGTAACATAATTTTCTATGCTGGATAAATAAAAATAATGTACACATTTGCAACTAGCATCTCGACATTCGGCAGATCGGAAAACGCAATGTCCGGGTCACAGTCTCGTGTGATAACTAATATAAACAAGTCAATTTAGGTTCTGCCCGTGCAAAACAATAGAAGTTAAAAAATAAAATAAATAAACTAGGACTGCTTAAATAAAATGGGACATTTCAACAAATGGATGTAGAATAGCTATAGCACGAACGCTAGGCACCAATTGCAGTCGACATTATTTTATTCAATTGCCTGGTTACTTAAAAGCCTAAAACCTAAGTCTAAGTTGATACTAATATTTGCTGATATTTCGCAAGTCTCTATACTATAATAGTCATATTGCTTCTGGTACAGGATATAACAAATTACAGCTTACGACTTCTCCAAACAAAACAGCCAAATGTCCCTTCCGTAATCGAAAACTAAGCTCGTCTCCCTCATGCCATATATCAATATTGTATATTTTTTATGAATATAAAATTACAACCGTTCAAGTATGAATCATTAATTTCATAAATTGCTAGGTACATAAGCAGCCTCCACATATTAAAAACATACATCATACAGGCAAATACAAAAATGTATTATTATTGTATGCAATGTTCTACGTTAAAAAAATTCAACTGAGAAAAATAATTACGCTCATTATTCTTTAGCTTCTGCTCTATATTAATCTAAGTACCTTTAGTACATAAAACAATTCTTTGTTAAATGAAATATTTCTCACTACTCATTTTATTTAAACATTGAAAATGTACTCCTCCAGGACTGTCGTGTTGCACCAAAAACTTACTATTGCTGCAGGCGTAATTATTAATTCTCAGTAAACATTAATTTGGGAAGACATGATCTTTACAATAATGGTATTTAATTCATATATAGCAAACATACATACAATGCCAAAACCATTCACAATTAAAAAAAATAGAAGGTATGTTTTTTTTTGGCATTTCTGAACAGCATTTATAATACAGATACTATCGACACTGGAATAAACAATTCTGTCAATAACTTACAGTCTCTCAGCCTACTGTTTTACGACATCTACTCTTTTAATGAGAATCAATTATAATTTTTTATCATGGTCACACATTACAATCAGTGGGTCGAACCTGTATCGCCACATATTAATTTCAAACAAAATTAATGAGACTTGTACCTCAATGATCGAGAGATTTAAAAATAAATCAGAAAATATTTTTAAAAAATAACTAAAACAACAAAACTATTACAAACAAACTATCAGTAAACTTGTTTAAATAATAGCAATTATCAAGAAACAAATAGTGAAAACAGCACAGGTCTAGAAAAATTGGGAGGACTCTTATCCAGCATGTCAATCTGAAGCAATCTGTCTACACCGTTAGTTTTTAAAAACAATTTCAAACATGATTTCTACGGTGCAATGATTACCATTTGGTGACATTTTCAAACGTGACGTTCGTGTCTATAACACGAACCATCAAATAAATTTAAAATATTACAAGCCAAAAAATTCACAGTTTATAACATATGTAATAAAACCAGGTGATTTGTCTCACTGCACATGAGATTATAAATGTGTATTAAAAAGTAACATAATTATCTAGGTACAGTGAACAAACGGCGAGTAGTATTAAAAAAAAACTTTAACAAATGAAAATTGTCTCAAACATGATTTTCATGATTAAAGCTAAAAGCACTCTGTAAAATTTTCATTTTGAGATATTTTACTGCAGTCGCAAAATTCACTATTTAACACATTAGAACAAAACGACAATAAAAAATAAATAATTTTGCTCTATTCGTCAGTGCTCTATTCGTTTATATCATAATTGAATAATGATTTCTCAAGATAATTTCATTCATTTAAATAGAACAACGATCATTAACAATACTTGGGAAGATAAACTATTCTTTCACATATCCACCCACTGCTTTACAGGACTGTGAAATTAGAATTAACCATAGTCCACAAAACATACTTGAATTATACATCTTTGTTTCACAGAAATAAAATACAATGTAAACAAAGCGATTCTATCAATACAAACAAAACAATATGATTTTGATGTACAATTACTTTTAATAGTTTTTTTAAAAAATACCTTTATTTAGAATTTTCCGTCAATGTGTTAAGATGAGCAAAATTGAGACAGTAATGTGTCATTGAATACCTTTTTTGTACAGAACTAAATTAAAAATCTGAGTGCATCGAGATATCTATGACATTAATTCCTTCTACTTAAAATCATATTTAATTTAAAGGAAAAATTATCTTAATACAGTAAATCTTACCTAAAGATCAATTTTATAAAATATGCCTTAGCACCTTTTGCCATCATTCAATCGCGGTCAAGCAAGAAGTTTTAGTACTTGTTTGTAGAGAAACCAAACGCTGTGTTGCTAATACCAGCGAGTGCCATAAAACATCTCGAAAAGAAATATCTCAGTATACCATTAGCCTACGGAGACAATATACGGAAACAAAAGCAACACTTGTATCAAAAAAAAATTTTATCTCACCAATTCAATGAATACAATACGTGAGAATACATTGTAATGAAAATGTTAACAAGAAAACCTCTTTACATATAATTCAAAAGTATAAAAAAATAGTTAATAGAGAACTAATTACGGAACAAAAAAAACACATTAACCCTTATTGATCAGTGTGTTTTTACAGAACATCGTTTTGCTAAGTCGAAGTTTATTACAGTTGTGTTGGTTAATGTTCATTTAATATTTGTTAGTATAATATTGTATTTAAATCAGAACAACCTAATTTTTACATAAATACTAATACATGATTCTCGTGTAGCAACATTTGACTAGAAATCTTACTACGAATGCTCCTGTATGGTGACATCTGACCGATAAGGGTTAACTGGTAAAAGAAAACATCAAATTACATTTTATACGCATGCGACTGTTCAATAGCGCTCAGAATACTACGCAACACTCATCACCGACACCGATCGGTTTAAGTAAACACCTGGAGGTGCGGTACACAAATTAATTGCCGAGTTGAGTTTGTGCATTAACTATTAACTTACATCTTTACATTAGTGTTCTAAGCCTGATACGTTTATATTACTTGATGACTTTTAATATTGCTTATTAGAATCTTAACAATTATAATTTATACCATAAAGTGAATGGATCTATAAAATTTCTCAAAAATTGTATAATATTTACACCTGTTGCTTACAATTTCTTCAATGAATACAATAATGCACACTTTGCATATTCTGCATTACAACCGCATGTGCAAGCCGTGCGAAAACATCGTTCACATCATCGACATATGATCCTGTTCTGAAATCACTAATCACTGTATTACACATAACTCGTACTAGATTCTTCGACCTAAAGCAACAAAGAACATTAGTTTCCTGTTCACATCCATTTTATTTCATATGAGGCACTTTTTTTGGGAATCATATCATTTATGATGCAGAATCATAGATCGGGGAGAGGAAACAATTAACATATCCGAGTTGAAATATTTCTCTTTAACTCGTATCTATGTTTTGATAACTGAGGTAGTGCGATTCAACTTTCCTCTATGTGACATTATAACGACAAACTTCCAATTGAAATTAATCATTTGGAGGACCAAAAATATATTCCACTCTGTGAAATGACACAACTCGTAACAAACATACTCTTTCTGCCCGATAGGATATAAATGTTAACGAGAATGCGTGACAAGTGCCATTGCAGCCAGTGCGCATGGAGCATTGGAACTCGGGAATTACATAATCTTGATTTCATAAGACAAAACGAGGACTTTCTTTGACGAAAAATAATTCACATCGTTTGGGAAATCGTTCCAAAAAATCTGATTTCCAACCTCGAATTATACCAGGGCATTGGGGAATCTAGCTGAATTAAAGGGGAGGGTACGTGAATTAAACCTTTCCGCTACCTGTTTGACGATTGAATAAAACCAGTTATACCCTCTCATCAACAACTGCAAAAGCGCTTATATGAATACATCTCGAACAATACTATATTATATTAAAATTTATATTTGTTTACTTATACCAAACGTCTTCACAACTTCCTACATCGTAATATAACTCACTACAATAATGTATATATAATAATGTAGACATAATATAACTTTACTTTAGTATATGTAATTTGAAGTGTAAAAATAGTTTTCAAGATAAAAATGTTACCATATTACTATATTTGCTCTTTCTTAAAAATTTTAAAGAAAAGTTACTCGCGTGTATTATTTTTATCTTTCTCTTTATAACGCAAACCTGTACCTTCCATTACTCAAATGAGTGTTATTATTTTGCATTAAAACTTACTTTGATCATTCACATACATTCATAAATCATAAAAATTATTTTAACAATACACTCAGAATTTAGCTCAGTTTCATCTTACAGTAGAAGCAGTACCGTACAAAGATCCCGGCATTAAGTTCTATTGACGACACGACAAAATAAATTCAAACACACTAAACTCATTCTATAGTTTATTTACAACGTTGAGTCCAAAAATATAACTCACATAAGACTTGGAAGCCTGTTATGCAACTTGAAACGTATTCCCCGTTGGGTTTCCATATAACAGGCTCAACTGAAAAGGGAACAAGAAACAAAAGAAAAAGTAGTCTAGATAGTGATCCAGTTAGGAGAGAAATATTTGAGAAATTCTCGACTGACGAGGCTGATGAATTATCATATACGTACAGCAGACTATGCGTAAATATTGTCGAGTAACGGAAGGTGACACTTCAACTGTACTGCACCAACACGACATAGATATAAAATTACTATAATAATTTCCTCTATTCACCATTTAATCATTAATTGTAACACATTGGTTAGTGTACTGAATTTGTTTTGAAAAAGGTTACATCCATAAATATTAATGGCAAGTGCTCAAATATAAAACAAGCTCCTTGTCTCATTTAACGATCTCTCTATTAGCTAACATATTAAACAATTTTCCTTTTGAATGACTGTTAAAACAAACTAGCACGAGAACAACCCAAACCATTCAAATGATATTTGTCGAATTTAATTTTTTCCTATTACCCTTGCGGGTAGCTCTCCCTTAAACTACGAAATCACTGGCTGTCTTTATGACAAATACGACTCCATCAACTGTCATAGTTAAAGTGAAATTTAAATACTTTATCTGTACTTTAATTTTTTCACAAACTTTTAAAAGCACTTCTTCACAATACGCAGATTTTCTTAAATGGGAATAAAATGCCATGTTACAAATTGCACACCACCAATCGAAAAACATAGCCGCAGCCAATCTATGGCCGTGAGAACTCTTTGTTATACTATTTAACTACCTAGCAATCTAAATTTTACTATCTATATTAAGTTTACATACATGACGGTCTTTTTATCTACAAAGTAAGCAATTTACCTAAACTAGCATTATAATTTCACATAGAAACAAACGTGCACACACTCACAAACACATATATGTGTGTGTGTACCGTAAATGAAACTCAAAGTAAAATGACGTTTTCCTTTTAGACAAAGGAAATTAAAATATTTAAACAATAAAATTAGCTTTACGAGCTTGACTGAATACAAAGTTAAGCCAAACTCAAAACAAAATTAAATCAATAAAAAATTTCATTATTGAAAGCACTTTCACTCGGCGCTGCACAATGGCCGTTGAAAGATTTTCAAAACCAACCATCTAATGTCTATTTTCTCATCTAAAAAAATAAAATATTCGTCCTAACGAAATCGTCGAGCACTTTGTTCAAATGGAAATGGATGCATAGCTTTTTATATAAGTCATACAAAAGTGTTTAACGCACGCGTGTATTACATTTGAGACAGTCCTTATGTGGAAACTCCTCACTTTGAAAAATCATCCAATAAGAGAAGATAACTTTTACGAATTTGAATCATCTGTTTTTCCTAAACAACAATATAAAAGGTTCACTCATAGTTGGAACATTGGTAAAATCCAAATTCAATGAAACATAACTAATAATTCAGTATGAAATAATCTTAAAACATTATATTAATTTAAATGTATGATACGTGTTTATTATTTATATCTACATTTCCTAAATAAAATTAACACAACAGTATAGCACAGGCGAAAACATGGAATCGCCATGCGTCTCTCCCTATTTCCTCAACGTAAACGTTACTAATTCACGTTTCAGAGAAAATACAATTGCGACCATAAAAAAGGTATAACTTGGACCAGATAAAACGTCAACAATAAAATGTCGATGCCATCAATTTAACCAGGATGCCAAAGAACTGCCACTCAGATTCTAAATGACATTTCAGTTTTTGTATATCAAACTGAACTTTGCAGATATTAATTGAGTAGCCAAATTTTTTTTTTCAATTATTCATGCACATTTATGATCAAACAGATAATTTGTTCATTAAAGTCTATAGTCACAAACGTAACGTACCTATTTATACAAATAGATTTAATTCTCTGAACAAAAATATATCGTTTCAAACATTTTTCGTTGTATCATATGACTGTTACATAAATAATTAATAAATCCATCAAACTACATAATCATTGTAAACGTAAATGTTACAAATAATAACAGTATTACAGAAGTATGTAACGAGCCAAGGACATACGAAGGACTATGAAACCCATAAACATTCATTAGAATTAGAGTAGAAATATAAAGGCAATATCGGGAAGTCACAAATGCAGGGGTACACACAATCAACTTAATTAATGTCAGAGTTACAAGACCTGAGGATTTAAATATAACTTCAATAAGCTGCTTAAAGAGACAACGCCTTACATTAATGCACAACTTCACAAACAGGTACTGATCTTGGAAACCAAAAACTACAATCTATTTTCATAAACTAACAATTAAATCTATTAAATCCACGCATGATATATCTAAATATATCATTAATTAAAAGATTTGTCGCAACCGTTGTTATTAATTCCCACGCTATTTGAAATTGCACATTTCATCTATCAAAGCAACCATCAAAATGGAGCATTGTGATATTATTGAAGTTCTTCAGTATTCACCTGGAAGACAAACTAAATCCAGACGATTTTTCAACCTTCTAAATATTAAATTATGCTATTTCAAAATGGGAAACTACGATTCAATGCTATGAAAGCAATACTCTTAATTTTCTTTCTTATTACTTATTTTTTCTCACTTAAAAGGCTCAACTTTTCCAAAACAGACAAATATTTCAATTAAAACTCCACCATTCACACGTGGACAAATTGAAAGGCTAAATATCTAAATTTTAATTATTAGCATTAATGTATTATTGCTTCTCACAGATATGCTTTGCTAAAAATAAGCAAAGGAATGTATTTGTTTCATACACTTTTTGCACTCTGCAATACTCCGTTCGGCACCAAAATGAAAATTATAGCTTAATCGTGCACTCTGAAACACTCCAGAATGATTGGCCTGTTAATGCAATAAAAAATACTACGGTTACAAATCTTTATATAGAAGTTTGTTTCTTTTCTGAGATGTCTCATTAATAACTGGACTAGAGTTCCATTTATACTGTGCAATTTAAATTTGCAGAATTATTCCAAATATTATACATGATGTAATTAAAAAAGTGACAACTCTGCAGCAGGTATGTAAGCTGGCAATAAAGTTAAAATAGCTTATAAAATAATATGAACTATATGAAAGAGCATTTATCACAATTCCAGTATTCTCCATGGTCAGCACGTACGTATAGATTTGATCAAACTACAAATTTAAATGAACTTGCACATCTCTAGCATAGTGGGAGCTAATTCAATCAGTGTTTTTACAACTGCATGTTGATTTTGAAACAATACATACATCAAACAAAAGGAGAATTATAGAACATTATCCATTAACGGTACCTAGAGATCGGGTTAACAATGAATTTGGTACTAAATTACATGTAAACTTCACACGTGTACTCAATTATATGGAACACTGTGCAAATATATCCTGCGTTTAAGCAAAAAATAGAAATAGTTATCTAAGTAAAAATAATAAAATTTTCTGTCAAACTCAAATGCCCCCAGTGCTAACGTAGCAACGGAGGTACAGCGAGCACAACCCTAGCCACTGAGCTGCTGCGACATTGCGCATCGGCACAGTGTTATTCGATAGTAACTATGAAGGCGGTCACAAGATTATTCTATTTTAGTTTAAAAATGTGTACGTATATATAACATCTACATGTAAAAAACATAATTTGAAATGAAAATGAGATCAGATTAACCATTTAAATAAACGTTATACAATTGTGACAAATTTACAAGCAAAACTGTCTTAAAACATTAATCGGAATTACGACTAAATTGTAATGTGTTCGGACGTATGTGAGTGATTATCCTTCGAGGTAACGTCTAGGTCTATTCAAATTTATAATATAACTTATCGATAGTCCGTTAGCAACGACACCCGCATGGTTTCCGGACTGACGGAATAAGCACAAGTTAGGGTCGGTACTATTTCGCAGCCATCGTAAACCGAATGAATCACTACACGTAACTAATCGCCATAAACTAATAATGCTTAACGAGAGAAGGCCATTTAACCGCCGACCCTTACATACTAGAGCGGATCAGTCAATTTATCCGCTCGTGTCGGAGTGATAGTAGAGGTCCACGGCGGCGTCGTCGTCATCGCGACGTGCGGCGAGGCAGCGCAGGCAAGTGGCGCAGTCGTCACGGGCCACTCGCACCATCACCGTCTCCGCCGGGGGGAGCGCCACCACCGCCGCTTGCATCTCACCCCTTTGTCATTTGCTGCTCGCTTGCAAGGCATTATTGATCTGCGTCCAAAGATCCTTCTTGCAAGATTTAGATCTGAAAATTTATGAAATATTTATAATTTGCATAGATATGCACCACCGCACTGGCTTCATAACTAAACGATTGCACCTGATTTCACCTCTTTAATATTTTAAATGCAACTTCTAATATTGAATTATAATTTCTTTGGAATAACTTAAGAGAAATGGTACTCGTTATGCCATCTTTGAAGGCCCAGAATTTCTTTGGATGAAATTAAAACAAGGGTATTTTTTTGGCTTGAATTTTATCATCTATGAAATTGAATGACATCTAAGACTATGAAGGTGTTTTTTTGCCTGCCTGAATTAAAACAGATCACACTATATGTAAGTAAAAAAATCACGCATAGTGACCCTAACTTTATATTCCATATTTCATTTCCTTTCACATTCCTCTCCGTTCTTTCCCCCCCTCAATTCTCCTACAAAGCCCCCGCCGACATATCTATGTTACATTATTTTTATCCTTTTTCTTTTTCAAAAATTTATTTATCCCGTTTTCTTATCTACCTGTATTGTAACATTACAAATACATTGTAATTTTGGTTGACTGAAAGAGATTGCTCTTGTAGAAATAAGTGCGCCATAGGTATTATTCATCGAAGTAAACAAAATCTCTAAGGCTTCATTTCAAATTATTTTTTATCCAAGTTATGACTAATTTTCAACATGCAATGGCAACTCTAATATGGCTATTTGAAAATTACATGAAACTAATCCATCCGTGTATCTCACCTAAAACTTCACAATTAAATGAAACTACATAATGTAGTATTATTTCTACTTTATTTAAGTTCTTTACCACAACCTAGGTTTCGTTGCATGACAACATCTTCAGGTGGGCTATTAGCAAAGATGTTGTAATACAACGAAACCTAGATCGTGGTGAAGAACTTAAATAAAGTAGAAATAATACTACATCACGCAGTTTCATTTAATTATGAGTAATGAATTTCTACAAAATTAACCCCAAATATATTCAATACCTAAAAACTTGTTTAATCAAATAAGACTTTTTTATGTAATTTTGAAAAGAGCACGCTATCGCTTCGAAGTGTATTGTAAAGAGATATCAGGATGGATAAAGCGTTCGTTCGACATTGCAAAATTTCATTAGGATCAATGCACTTGTAAATTGAAATTTCGAGACGCATAACCCCAGATCCCTTTCATGATACCCCTTTTAAGAGCCTGTTTTGATCGGGGAAAAATAAATTACAAAAAGCCCTGAACAAATCGAGAAAAAATCATCACAATTTGTAAGGCTCAGAGATTGGAATAAGTTATGAGAATGCTCAGTACATCATTACAAAAGATCTAGGCTTTCATAAAGTGTCTGTCCGATGGGTACCTAGTATTCTAACTACAGAGTGGAAATTGACACATCTGCAGGTAACCATGTAGCGTTCAGCAAAGTAAGCAGGTCACAAATACAGGCGCCTGACTCCTTATTAGTTTCATTGCAGGTAATCAATCCCGCAACGTTAATAAAAACGTGTCCACCACTACACTTGAAATCTAATCCTCATGATCATAGGATTTCAGCCTTCAACTGGCAAAATGCTTGCCAGCTTGTTTTATGGGCCTCGTGTGGCATTGCGCACATTATTTTTGATCTGATCGACGCACAATGGATCTGATCGACGAACCATTAATATGGCACTATTTTGGAGATATATATAGCACTATATAGATTTGATCGACGCACCATTAATATGGAACTGTTGTGAGCTCTTGAGTGAGCCAGGTTATTTATCTATGCAAGAGTCAAGACCAATTGAGGAATAATACAACTTATTCTCCTCCATGAGAACACAAGACCTCATATTACAACTGGGTTGTGCAAAAAATGGGAATGGGAGCAATGGAACACCTTGTTATACTCCAGATTTCTTAGTTATCCAAAAAGAAGCTCAGGAGGCGACCAATTTAGCAGCAACGTTGGAGTGGAGCAATTCATACGCAATTAACTCTGATACAGTTTTCTTCTCTCTGTGCTTTCAGGATTAAAAAGCTACCAATACATTGGGTTAGTTGCGTTTCTAAAGTTTACATTAGGAAAGTTAAAAGTGAAAAGACTCATTTGTATTTGATACACCTACATATATCGTAAGTTTTCTTTAAATGCGATACAAAATAAACTTTGATTGCAAAAAATATGTGTTCAACTCATGTTACGGTTTAGTGATATCAATTCACATTTCCTATTCGAGTTTCAAATCAGATATTAAGACTCAAATTATTCTCGATCATTTTAACGAGACGTATCTTGAAAAACCGTTCGTACTTTTACTTTACCCCTTTAACCAGCAAGAAATTATTACACGCTGTGCTGACTTGACCTTGAACTTGGGCAGAAATAAGAGCACTGCGCTGATAATTATTTAATCAATCAATGCCCGTAATTTGTGCATACACCATTATTATAAACACATAGTATTCATATTTAAGCTGAGGAAAAAGACGATTTATTTCTAAGAAGGATTCTTAAAATTTCCATAACATTACAATATAAACTGTAAAATTGTAAGTAGAATTTAAATTCGTATTTTAAATGTACTTATATAGTACCTTTCCCATCATCTAACTATTTTACGCTACACGCCATGCTAACTGGACTTCGGGCAGAAAAGAAAATGCTTCGATGTGTTTTGACATTCCCCATTGGTACAAAGACATAAATCTTATATTTAAACTGAGGAATATCGCAATGAGACAATTTATTTCCCAGAATAATTACCCAATTTCAATCATATTAGAACATCACATGCTGTAACTAGTATTTGAAATCTAAATAAATGTCCAATGAAGTACCCATATTGAAAAAAATATTTAACATTGTATGTAAAAAAAATTTAAACTACGGTTAAATAAAAACGTGCCACTGCTGAGATACCAGCTAGTATCTTAATGGATTGATTGTGCAAAAATGTAATAAAAATAAATTATCTCATTTAATAGAAGAAATACAAATGAATGAAACTAAATATGTTACGTCATATGCACATTATGAAATGGTTCTACATAGAAGCGGTATCAAGCTGTCGATACTTGCCACATCTAATATAAAAAAGAAATTTCATTCAATATTAATATCTGTTAATAATTATCGCTGAAATGAAAACGCAGACACAAACTAATGTATGTTTTCAGTAGCGCAAAAAACATAATCAGAAGAATCGAGAAATTGTATTCTGAGATGCCTAATCTCTAACTATTACGCTAATTTATAATAAAAAATTAGATTCAGTGTATCAAGAGTATGGTTATCTTTTAAAATTGTCAGGCGAAATTTCAATACCTGTTATATTTATTTCATAAAGATGAATTCAAATCACCCTAAATTATGCACTAAATTCTCCTATATGAATGTATGAAAACGTCAAATGAAATTAATATAAAATACTCATAGAAATAGATAGGTAATCAGTCGACGGCTGAATGCAATCAGCGACGTAATTCCCGGCCGCTTTGTTCAAATTGCTTTCATAGTCTTAGACATTTTAAAGTTAAGTATGTTTAATAAAATATTTATGTAATGTAAAATTTTTGAATTGCTTTTTCATATTTTTTGTGGCAAGACTTCCATAATAAAATTAACTCATAATTTGAAACCACCAATTTTTAGGATTTTATATAATTTCATATCATTTTTTTTATTAGATAGTTTACGTAAAAAAAACTAACGTAATGAGACTAACTCAAATTCATTTTAAGTTTCTTCTCGCTTTTTCTTGCTCTTGCTGAGCAGACTCTAAATCAATTATTTAATATTTTGCTACATATAATTTATTTAAATGAAATAATTATATAAGACTCTTTAAAATCTATGTTTTTATTAAAAAATACCTAAGTGTAATGATTAACTTTCAAAACATTGATGCAATATACGCATGAGATTTAAACTGTCAATAATTCTAATGAATTTTTTTATTTAACATATTTGATTGTTTGTAATTTAAAAATTATTACTATAGGTTATTATGGAAATTTATTTCAGTAGAATATTTGGTGAAATTTCGGAAAATTGTCCTCCACCTCTTGAGGAGGACCAAACTTTTGTTAATGAGAAAATTGATCAGGATAATGAGGTATTTACCTGTTCAATTATTAGTATCGGAACATATCGCGTTAGTCGCCAATAGTTCCGTATTTGATAATAATCAAATTTAACTGTGAATTGCAGCAATTTTGATTGATTAGTTTTAGTAGAGATAGATATAGTCACTCGTCAATTAAAAATATTAATTGATTACCTTGAAAAACAAAAAAAAGTAACGTGACTGAAAACAATATATAATTGGTTATAAGTATTGTTATGCCATGACATTGTCTTATTAAATGTATCTATTTTTTAAAGTGCTCAAATTGAATTTTGTTTTGCGAAGAAATTGTTGTAACAGCTGATTGATATTGTTTAACTTTAAGTTCAAGAATAAGTTCAAGAAAATGACACTTTTATAATAGTTTTTAAGGGTAATTCAGGTTTTTAGATAAGACATTGTAATTTAATGTGTTCTTTAGTATATTCAATATTAAATGATTGATGTAATCTCTATCAGCATCTGAATTGATAGACACTTGTAAATAATAGAGCTATATTTTTACGATGCTTCATACAGGTAAATTATCTCATGCTCTTAAATGCTGTAGTAACTTATTAGTTGATAAGCTGTCCTATTAAGTCATTGTAGTAACTTATTAGTTGATAAGCTGTCCTGTTAAGTAATCATCCACTCATTTTAATGCCACATAAAAATACTATAGCAGATATATTTGTATTATTTCAGAATATGGCATCCATGGATACACGTGGTCAAAAAATAATACATTTTCCCTTTTTTTCGAACAACTTAAATCAATTTCTGTACACGGAAACACATTTCTATTATTTCTAAGATAGCGAAAGTGTTATATCATACTCTTAAATGCTGTAGTAACTTATTAGTTGATAAGCTGTCCTGTTTAAGTCATTGTAGTAACTTATTAGTTGATAAGCTGTCCTGTTAAGTCATTGAATACAATCCACTCACTTTAATGCCACATAAAAATACTATAGCAGACATATTTTTATTATTTCAGAATATGGTGTCCATGGATACACGTGGTCGAAGAATAATACATTTTTCTTTTTTTTTAACCAACTTAAATCAATTTTTGTACACGGAAACACATTTCAATTATTTCTGAGATAGCGAAAGTGTTCTCCTCGACATTTCATTTATGTGGTACAAATTTATTTTGAAAACTTCATATGATAGCGAGGAAAGCATATATATTAACCAAGCCCATTCTCAGATTTTATGATTTAGAAACCATATCAGCCACTTTGGTAATTCCAAAGATATCTTGGCAGCTTTACAGTCGTCTTCATAATCAGGTATGTGACTGGTTGCAAACCACTTCTGAACATACTATACAAAAGGCCGCGAAGGAAGAGGCAAATTATGCAATGTCTATTGGAAATGTAACTCAAGGAATATCAACGGTAATGGTAGCAGCTCATGGGCATTGGTCAAAAAGATCACATAGAACAAATTACAATGCTCTTTCAGGTGCTACTGTTATCGTAGGCTTTCATACAAAAAGAATACTATATTTGGGTGTTAAAACTAAATATTGTGTAATTTGTACTCGAGCAAAAAATCAGAATATATGTGCTTTAAAAACCATTAAGGAATGTCTACCATGATGGAGTCAACCATACTTTTGTTGCTCGCCTCTCTCTGCTAGAGTCAACCATACTTTTGTTGCTTGTTGCTCGTTTCATAAATGAGAAATTCACCATCACAAATTTTCACCATCAGAAATAGATGTTTCATTTATAAAGATGAATATTTATGTTTAAGAACGGGGGTTAATTTCGCGATTCGTCATTGGAAGCAGCAAGTATTAAAAAATTAAATATTTATCAGAAGATATCCTAAATGAACCTAATCACGTATTTGGCGACCACGAAATTGTGCCCAATATTTTTGTTTCTCAGATATTCAAGCAACCCGTAATAATAAAAATATTATTCCCGAATTAATAGCATCGTATGTAATGAGTAAACTACAAGAATTAAGTGTAAAACTTTCTCGATGTAACGAGCAATGTTGTAGAAAATTTTAATACTCAGGTTGCCAAGTTTGTTGAAGAAAAGTACATTAATTTTGCTCAAAGACTTTCTTATACCGGATGCTGTAGAGGCGCAGTAATATTTACTTTTAACCAGCAACAGCTTCATTCCGTTATTCATGAATTTATTTTTGAAAAACCTGCTAAAGAATCAATTGCGCGCTAGGAATCAAAGATATATTCAGTAGTTTTACCTTCAAAACCACGAAAGAAAAAAATCCAGACTACCGTATTAAAAGATGCTGATTATGGTAGCTATTGCCAACAAGCTGAAATGAGTAACAGTTTACTTGAAAAATGTAAATCTGAATTTTTAAGTGAATTGGCTCTCAAAAATTTAATGGGATAATTTGGAAAAAAATTCCATCTTGTAAAGTTGTAGTTCAAAGTGGCTTGAAATTAAAAACAAACTTCTAACTGCGTCATGGTTTGGCAGGGTACGCAAGCAAAGTAGAAAATACTTATTGCAGATTTCTCGTCAAAACCATTTTGTACGATCATTAGACAATATTCCATCTATCAAATATGGTAAAGATAATGAACAAACCGCACTAAACCAGCTCCACCTCTAAGAAAATTTGCTTATTGAGAAGTGCGATGGGCAACTCCTGAGGGCAAATACGCAAATGGCATTTTAGAAATAAAATGTCCTTCTTCTGCAGCCAATATGGACGTAGAACACGCAATTGAAAATAAAAAAAATTAAATTTTGGAAAAAAGTAGCAATGGGTAGCTAATCGTGGTTTGTGTCCACGCTTTGGTATTACCACATATAGGGTCAGCTGCACATTACAAAATGAGACCATTGCCTATTTGCCGTTTAGACTAGTGAAAGATCACAATTGAAAGTCAAAATAATTGAGTGGGATTACCAATTTTGGAAGAACAAAATGAAATCTAAACTAGTTAAATTTTATAATGACTGTTTACTTCCAGAATTGGTTGATCCGCTGCATTCAAGATCAATGTCTTCCTCAAGATCAATCCTTATTTCTTGAACGCTGCCTCATGAATGTGAAGAATAAAAGTAAGATTTGAATGATGTGATGGCCGGGTTGTAAGTCTAAATTCGTTTATTCACTAAACGGCATGGAACAAAGTACAGTTTTATATAAATGTATTTTATCAGGAACGTAGTCTAGAACATTTTTATGAACATATTCCTGCGCTAAGCGCGCCTGTTTCCCCTCTCAAACTCTTTTTATTTTCACTTAAAATAGAAGGCATGTTTTGTGGTTTATTTGGGCTAAATAATCATAATTAAGGAATAAAAAATAACCAGGCCAGAAAGAAAAGTACAGTGCATGGCAAGATATGTAAACTAGATTATATAGATTCAGCAAAAATTTGAACTTACTAGCGTACTTAATTAA
Organism: Druceiella hillmani; assembly: GCA_039881145.1. Taxonomy (NCBI): domain Eukaryota; kingdom Metazoa; phylum Arthropoda; class Insecta; order Lepidoptera; family Hepialidae; genus Druceiella; species Druceiella hillmani. The sequence continues at coordinate 760,251 of JAYKKI010000098.1, read as the reverse complement.
TATGAATTATTAAAATATGTTTTCATATATGATTCATCTTATATTTTTTAAAAATTGTAAAGCTATCTATTTCTTTCAGAATTTTTATTCAGCTACCGTAGATTTAATATTTGTGAAATGACTGCGGACCCTAATTCATACATATGTGCACTTGACCCCATCAATATTTTTAAATTATTTAACAAAGTGATTATACGTTAACATGTCAATTAGCAAACTTACTGAATGTTAAATTTTCTATAATTTATGTTACAGAAATCGTTTTTTGGGAATAGGTAATATATAGTAGAAATTGATTGCTGTTTTGAACAATTTTACTGGACTATTATAAATAATAATATTGCATCCCATATATCATATATTAGACATTTAAACTAATATGTTTTCATAAAATTCTTTCAGATTTTTAAATGTGATTCTTAAAAACGTCATAGTCCCAAAAATGATCCAGTTGACTGATGCTTTTTCAAGATTCCGTTTCCCTTACCTTTCCGCTTACGAAATTATGTTTTTCACTCTCTATCTGTAAGCCTGGGTGGAAAATAATACATCTGTTCAGAGTTACTTCTAACAGCTTCTTCACAAAATTTTTCCCCTGAATTCGGCTTGGTTATGAAGAATGTTGCTATACAGGCATTCATATGTTTTTCCTAATTGTGTCCATACCTTCCTTTTCGTAGAGATACTCGTATTTCTCTCCAGACAAGTTTATCGATTCCAAATTGTTCCCACTGTCCCATCTATGATAAAATTATTAATAAAAAAAAAACTGTCACATAAGTATGATGGATTATTTCATTCAAATATATCATTCAATTTTCTTCCTTCCGTTCGTCTTTTCTTCGTCATTAAGGAGAGACCAATGTCAAATGTCCAATCAGATGTATCGACTGGTTTTGACACGCCGAAATGAACATCATTGCAAAGTTATTAATTCAAAGTAACAAATAATTGGCTAGTGGAAGGTTGTAGTTTCACACGTGTGCTTTAAATTCAACACTTTACATGTGTATACATTTCATTACTTCACATTTGTATACAAAGCATCATTTCATATGGGCATACAACAAATTTATTTATAAAATCTTATGTACTTACATTTCTCCATTTATATACACAAATCCTCTCTTCGCAGAAAACTTCACATATATAGAAGTCATAAACTTATGTGTGTAGATAAGTCATCACTTCAGGGGTTCAAACGTATAATCACTTCATGTATGCACACAAGTCGTTACCTCATGTGTGCATACAACAAATTTGTTTATGAAACTCTCATCTCTGTATACACCTCTATGCAGAGTATTTCACTGTAGAGAATTCATCACTTCACGTGTGTATACAAATTTGCTTTTGAAAGTTAAATAACACAATATCAGTGAGGCTAGAAGTATACAACGGCACAGTTACACTCACCCAAAGCTCAACAAAGTACAACAAACCGTGGTAGTTCTGCATTTATTATTGAGTTGTATTGAAATTTCAAACTAGCAACCCAAACCGGTTTCAGAAGGTTTCTTATTCATTCCCATGTAAAATAACATATCAACATAACAAGAAAGTATACGTATAATATTATACTTATATATTACCTGCGTAGAGATTGTAGCCAATCTTTGAATTGAGCATTACCCTCTGGAGTGAGTTGAAAAGCGGCACGTGCTGATAGGACTATGCTTACAAATTCCTCATAATCCACGGCCGTCAGGTGATACAACTTTTGATGAATACATTGTATAAACCTGTGAAAAAAACCACCGTATTCATGGCATTGAAAATAAAGAAAAGCAACAGCTCCATGATGTTAAATTGATTGTATCTATTGTAATTTTTTCCTATTCATCCCTTTGATGTGAAATGTCACAACTTAAATCCTTCATTTTTACCTAAAATTTTAAACTAGCATAAAATAGAATGTCTCTTAGAAATACAAAATTTCATTCATGCATTTCCTTTGAATAATTTGAATAGTAAACACGGAGTGAGGATAAAGAGTTTTTAAGCATAAATCTACGACTGAGTTTTCACTTTGCTTTTTTGGGGCTTGTTAAATTGGTAGAACAATAGGATGGGTTCCTGAATATAAAATAAAATTATTATCAATGAAATTTTCTTGTATAGTGTGTATTCCAGATGAACTATTTCAATGTCAACTAAAAGGTTGAATGTTGAGAAGCACACAAGCACCTGGTGAGTGATGCAACGTAGTGACTTATAAATACCCTATCAGTATTTATATATTAAGCAGTATGAATATAATTACACCAAAAGAAACTTTAATTATAGTAATTATTTAATGTTATGCTTAAGTTTTTATTTTCATAGATATTCTGTTATTTGAATAAAATATTTCAATGAACATACGATACTAAACCTAGACCGATTAATCAACACCTGTATGGTTGCATTTTTAAATCAGTGGGAAAATGTCAACAAGACAAAAAAGCTATTATTACACCATTATACAAATAAAATACAAAAATGCCCTGTAGCACCATATGACTGAGTCCACTGCGTGTTTGCGTGTTTCAATACACTCCTCATTCAAGTGAGAATTGGTATAAGGGCAATGTGATGAAAACACGATAAAGTAGGTTGGTTTTTCCAATACGCAAAAGAAAGAAAATTCATATATTTATATATATAAAAGCAAACATTAGTAAAGACATACATCTGCTGACATTTCTGGACAAGCGGCGAGAGAGTGCCGCGCAAATGCTGCATAGTGAGCGACTGAGGGCCGCCTCGCGCCAGCCACTGCGCCGATTCCAGCGCCAGGTCGTACAGCACAAACGGACTTACAACCGAGCTGACAGCACACACGCAGAACTGATGCACGTACTGCGCACCCAGTCCCTTCGCCACACGTAAGAGCCACTTCACGTGCTCCCCGTATGGTGGATTTCTGTATGGATGACATATTCGTTTGAATCGAAACATACAATACTTGTAGTAAATGTGGACTGTGTGTGTGTATGTATCAAATATTTTTAAGAATCTTAATGTGGAATATATGCATTTTAGTGGCCCATGGGATGTATATATACTTTTGGAAAAGTTAATTTTTTGCTACATTTATTTTATCCAAGAATTCTTTAAAAACCCTATTTTTGACAGTTGCTGAGACATTGAAAATTGGCTCGTCTCTGATTATTTCACTTCACAGTTTCTAACAGGATATGGCGCATTTCATGCCAGTTTACATAAATTTGCTCTCCGAGATAGCACGGTGTACCTGCGGATTTGAGACGCAGGACATAAGTCACGTTTTACTCCACTGCAGTGAACACGACGATGCACGTAGGGTTTTGTTAGAGAGCATGCATCTATTAACGTAGAATCACGCAGAGACTTAGAACGTGGTATCTTTAGTTACCAAGACTTGGTTGAGAATGGACGGATCTTTGAGTCATTTAGAGAATTGGCAAAATGCATTCTTGAAAGAATAATAATCCTAAATGATTCATTGAGTAGGGGCAGAATCTAACCATGTTAGGTGGAAGCTCTGAGACTGTAGAGCTCTGGGACTTTCAAAGGTTCCCTCTTTTGTATGACGTGGATAGTTACGGATCCCAGGAGGGGACCCAAGACAACCTGAGTGGAAGGATTGCGAATAGTTACTGAGACAGTGCATACAAACAATCAATTTAAAAACTGCTTTTACTATTGACAAACGGCAAATTTTTGAAAAACTTCACACAATGACTTCTCTTCTTTCCCTTTTTGAAGTTTTCTCGACTCTTTTTATGTTTAAATTTAACAGTTAGTGTTGTTGTGGATATGTTAACACTGTTACTAATAAACTTGCAATACAAAATTATACCTTACATAAACTCACTTTTCAAATACTATTCCTATCTCATCATAAGTTTAACGTTAGTATAATCTAACAAACGATAACATTTCAGCAAGTACATCTAACAGCACATCAGTTTTAACAATTTGTTAGTGTTTATAATTAAATAAAAGAAACGGCTACATATGATTCAATTAATGCAATCGGAACTATGGAGGAGGAATATTATTTAATTTGTTGCATGGAAAATTATTGCACAGCAAGAACAAATTTTATTAAGAAAATTTTTAAATTGAATAAAATTAAAAACTATTCTTTCAAGTAATATTATCATTTCTGTTAGAATATTTTAGAGGGAAATGTGACATTTTGCCAAAATTTATTGTGAAATTTTAAATTAAACATAATTTGTTCATACTGTTCTAAAAACGTTTTTATACGAAACTCTACTGCACTTTTTTCAGTATCTCATGCTCTTTCATAACTGGAAAAAGAAGCAAAATTAACAAGAACAGAAGCAAGTAGAAAATAACACATATTTTAATGATGCTCTAAAGATGCCACCCAATGCGACAGATGTAATTTGTATTCACAATCCCAGATCAAGCCTCATATTTTACGAGTTGGTCTAGTGACATTGGATTTTTGAAATAACTTTGGAATAGTTATTCCATTAAATATATTTAATGGAATAACTAACAATATTAAATATATTTGGCATTAATTTTGTAAAAATTCATTAGTAATTAATGTCTTTGTTATACCAACCTTGTGAATGGTTATATGTATTTTCAAAATAAGAGTAACATGACGCAAGTTTTAAGCAAAAATGCATATGAAGTCAAAAAATTAAAAATATTATTCATTTCAAAAAATTCAGGAAAAAATCTTATTTCAATGTTTTATAACCTACAAAAGTGTAATTATCAACAACAAGATTTAGTACAAGTTTCTATTTTAGTTATTTAGTAAAATTCACTTTGACTAAAATGAATTTTCATTTGCACCTTTCTACCTTTGGCTTCAGTTCCATATTGACTATTAAACAAAATAGCTATTTCATTGCGAACACGACCTCACCTGCCAAACTTATTCTGAGGTCTATCATCGTGAACACGGCGTGCTTGTGTTTCCAGAGCGAGCATACCCACCCGGTATGCTGCTAATAGTCTCCGTAATTGCGTCTGCCCATATACACTCGCACCACGAACCACCTGCTGCTGAAATATTTTGCTTTTATTATATTTTTTTTCTATTACACAAATATATTCTTATTAACGTCATCTACTAATTATGTTACACATGTCATCAAAAACTATAAGTAGAACTCAAACTACGAGGATTTCATACACATTTAGGTACTTACGAACATTTAAAGATTCATAATTTTATCAGTTTGTTTCATAATTTTAGGTTCAGTGCAATCAGAAATAAGGGGAGGGGAGGGGTATATCTGTGCAGAGGTGTATATATTCTTAGTATATCTCTGAAAATATAATATCTCAAAAAATGTAAAAAATATTTTTGAATCCCTTAGGGAGGGAGTATATCTCTGCAGATCTGCAAATGTGTATATATTCTCAGTATATCTCTGAAAATGTGATATCTAAAATTATGTAAAAAATATTTTTGAATTCCTTAGGGAGGGGATGTATATCTCTCTCTCCAGAGGTGTATATATTCTCAGTATATCTCTGAAAATATAATATATAAAATTATGCAAAAAATATTTTTGATTCCCTTATAACTAGCCCTTTCAAAATACCCTACAGTAAATACAGAATTTAAATATTTGTTTTGATTAATTCAATTTTACCCCTAAAACTTCCATATGAATAATTTTGGTATTAGCTATTGTAATAGATAAGTGCGATTCAATATGCTTGATTACTATTCAAGTTTCTGTGTGAAGTAGTTTCTGGTGTGACATACGGACATGTCAGCGATGTTATAGATTTCGTAACATATTAGATTAGTGTTCTAAAACTTTTGGACCTATTTACAAACAATCCCTTTTTAAATAGGATTTCAAATAACATGTTTGGTAGTTAATAATACTGTGGCAGTAGCAACTGTAATGTATGCACCACCACTACAAATAATAAAAAAATATGTCAGAAAACCTTCAAATATTCTTTGACATTTACAATAAACTGAATGCTATAGACTTTCTAGACCCAGCTTCAAATTAGAAGTGCAAACTTCAGCTTCCCGCTTTATTTACCTGATGCGGCATAGGTTGATTGGGTGGCGAGGGCATGTGTTGGGCAGGTGGAGGGCCCATATGCTGGGGCGGTGGAGGCGGCACAGCCATATGCGGCGGCGGAGGTGGCAGGTGTAGCGGTGGTGGCGGTGGAGGTTGCTGTGGTGCACCAGGTGGTGGTGGTGCAAGCTGCAACGCACGCGGTACAAAATACTGTGGCAGCGCATACTGTGGTGGTGGCGGGGGTGAATACTGCAGCTGGTACAGAGGTGCAGCTGCATAACCTGAAACTCGTTCCATTTCATCTATTACAAAAAAACTAAAAGAAATCTTAGAGAAAACATATATAAAATCTTAACTGCGAATACTAGACGTAACATAGTTTTATACGAAACAGCAGAGTTAAGGCTATTTATATTTACTGATACCTCTTTTAAAAACGTTAAACAAAATGAAAGTAACATTTTGATTTCTCCTTCATAAGTAATAATTCCATGACAATGTGTTTCAATATAACATATTGCCGATATGTCCCATGTGTAATAAAGAAGAATATACATGTCCCAACACTATCTCAGAGAAGACTGATCTTAACTACGAATACTAGATGTGACATTGTTTTATACGGACGCGCCAGAGTTAAGGCTATTTATATTTACTGATATATCTTTTAAAGATGTTAAAATGAAAAGTTACATTTCGATTTCTCCGTAAGTAATAATTCCCTTCAGACTATTTCGGTATAAAATATTGCTAATAGACTAATTTACTTAAATTGGTCATTTTATTGAACTTTTATGGATTTTGGTATTTTAAATGATGGCGATGAATAAGTGCACATTAGTATGTGTGATATATCTAAAGTGTCTAGATGGATACACTTACATTTTGTATCCTTTGAAATCTAACCGATACAAATAGACGAGATATTTTTCAAAAGGTTTCTTAAAAATCATGCAACAATGAAAATGATGCAACAGTAAGCCAATATTCTTGCACAATTATATAAAAATATATATTTATTTCTATTGTATTGATTATGTTCATAGGTTACTTATAACTATGACCAAAATAAATGGGATACTTATACTGACATGCTCATAGCAAACAAAAATAAAATAAAATTTTAATATACAAGCAGGATTTAATTTTTTCTTCACCAGATATTTATAATTTAGACTTAAGTCTGCTTATGGGGATGCTGTCTTAAGTAAAACCAGAATTTATGACTGGTTTTCACGTTTTAAAAATGGAGAAATGTCAATTGAAGACCAACTTCGTTCAGGACGCCCCTCAACGTCAAGAACTGATGAAAACATCGACAAAATCAATGCCCTCGTTCGTGAAGACCGTCGCCGAACCATTGATCAACCCTGCGAGATGTCAGCAACGTCATGAAGTTCAATTTAGAGGATTTTATCCGAAGATTTGCACATGAGAAGGGTTGCAGCCAAATTCGTCCCGTGCCTTCTCACAGACGAGCAAAGGGAGCGTCGACTTCAGGCATGTTTTGAGCTTCAAAATCAGCTCGAAGAGGACCCTGAATTTTTTTCCAAGGTGATTACTGGTGATGAATCGAGGTCTATGGATACGACCCCGCGAAACAAAGCAGCAATCAAGCCAGTGGAAGAGAGCTGGCTCTCCTCATCCCAAAAAAGCTCGCCAAGCGAGGTCAAAACATCAAGACAATGCTCATTTGTTTCTTCGATTGCAGAGGTGTTGTGCATGCGGAGTTCGTTTCCCCGGGTCAAACTGTCAACCAGAAGTTGTACTTGGAGGTTTTGAAAAGATTGAGAGAGAGTATCCGGAAGAAAAGTGCAAATCTTTGGCGCACGGGCGACTGGTTCTTCCATCATGACAACGCGCCGGCCACCCCCCATACTCACCGGATCTAGCTCCCTGTGACTTCTTTTTGTTCCCCAGACTCAAAAGGAATATGAAAGGAAAACGTTTTGCCACTGTGGAGGAGGTAAAACAAAAATCACTGAAAGACTTAAAGGACATCCCGATGAGTAAATTTAAAAACTGTTTTGAACAATGGAAGAATCGTTTGGAGAAGTACGTTGTGGTCAATGGCGAATACTTTGAAGATGATCAAAATTTGGTGTAAAAATATTGAGAAATAAAGAAGTTATGACGAAATTCCCGTTTTTTTGGGTCCCCCCTCGTATTACTTCTGAAAGTGACTTTACAGCAATGAATGTTCGGAAACTGCAAACATTTGCAAACAAAAATGGTCACTTTTAGACATCCATTATCATGAAACCCAACCACTTTTAACCATAAAATACTTCTTATATAACTGTTAACAGATAATCACGTTGATGTTAGGGCTCTACTACACATACAGGTTAAAAATACACATCATCAACAGCCTGTCTCAATCCACTGACTGATATAACCTTCTCCCAATGTATGTATCATCGGAAGTAATGCCTATAATCGCCATGTTAAGCATGTGGGTTAGCAATCGCAATGTAGTTTCTCACACCAGTGTCACAGCTGCCTGTAACTGGCTGATATTTTAGCTATGCGATTACAAAAACACTACACCAGTCCTGCTCAATAAACGGTAGGGAATCGAATATGAGATTTCGCAGTGCACCACACCGCTGAAGATCATAATCAATGCAATATAGCACAGTACCGAAAAATGCAACACAAAAATGCACAATCTTCAAAAATTTTAAAAACTGTTTAATTATTGTGACTTTTAAAATTATGTATTCACCAGAAGTCTATCATATCCAGTTTATTATTATTAATTATAACAAATTTGTATGTTTTACTTTTGAATTAGGGGTATTTAACGATAGTTAAAATAAAATGTGAACATGAAACATCATTTATATGAAAACACATTAATTTAATTTAGTTAATTCAATAAAACAGATTATTTACCTGTCTATATTATTTAAATCAACGTAAACACAAAACATCCTAGTAATGATTTGAATAAAATTAATTTTTAATTTTGTGAAAAAACTACTTTCATGTAAAAATTAATTAATATTAATTACGTGTTGAGTACTTGCAAAAAACGATACCTATTTCGAAGCATATATTTTGAGGTTAAAATATTAGATTTGTCAATTTTGTTCTATTTCAGTTGCCTAATGACAGGCAAAAGTATATTGAATATAGTATAAGGAACTTAACAGGCCAAATCAGAATGTAGCCTGGATGGTAAAATGAAATCAGAATGTATGAACAAGCTCGACTGGCCTCACAACTCGAAATGTCAAATTCATTAACATTGTGAGTAACAATACATAATGCACTCTCATTTTAATCCAGTTTCTCATTTTATTGTAACCACTGGTTAATATGAATATATTATATAATTGAACAACTTTTCTTCACAATAATCTGTCATTCTATATACTGACAATTAGAGTTTATTTATATATGACATCATAGGATACTTCAATATTTATATAAACAAATGCAATACAGGCTTGGATCGATATAAACACAATAGTATTGGATCAGATCATTCGATTCAAATTGATCACCATCAAGGTCAAACTAAATTATCAAAGTTTTTTATAATAAGGTATTTTATATGGTTACTTGGTGATTGGCATCAGATACCAAAGACTTTGTTATGTTTAAATGCCTCTTGCTGCCACTTAGAAGTGTAGAAAATGGGTAATTCAGTTTTTAAGTTTGAAGATGAAATAGATTTAAATACAATCGGCTGCTTATATTTTTGTTCATTAATTATGTACAATAAATATATTTAAAACTATGGCTCTACTAAAAAATCAAAGTATAACATCAATTAAGTGATCAGTCCAAATATTGTTACATTTTTTGTTACTTACTACATTAATAGCATATAATTTTATGTGCGTTATATATGTACATTATTCCATTTAATTAAATGATAAATGAACTGTTGCCTATACTAAAATCTCTTCTTGCGTAATGGATCGATATCTATATAATATTTAGAAGATCAAATTGTGATTATTTTATATAACCCCAGTATCGATCTAAGATATCCGTACAAAGGAAAATATTGTGCATCTCATCATACTGACAAGATCTTAGGCAGGATAAATGACATTTAGGAAAATTGATTACTTTCTGAAATAACGGATGACAAACAGTCCAGTATTCTAATGAGCAGCAGTATACTGTCATTGCTCAAGTTCAGTATTTGTGTAGGGATGTGATTTTGGTAGTGTAACTCACCCCCCCATCCCAATTAATAACAAACATCCATATAAACAAACCAAAAAGTTTAAATTGTATACCAAAATCTTAAGTTTCCCAATTTCCAAGGATTTCTAAGAGAAGAAAAAGAAAATATATTGAAATTAAACAGCACTATAACAAACAGTAGTAAAAGTATTTTTTTTTAGATTTATAACACTGACACACAACACCTGCGTATTGGCAATATCAAAGCCATCAAAGCTTCCAGTCTCGACTCACAGAATTATTTTATTTTTAATATATTAAATGATAAACTCAATACAATATCATCACCCACACTTAATATCTTCTAGACATAATATAGTTTAGACAACATTGATACCGCAGTACACTTCAAATTGTTTCAGCCTGGTCACACATCTAAGGAGATACATCACAAAAGAAAACAAAAAATGGGAGATATGTATAATTAGTTATTATATAACCTTGTTCCAGCCGTTAGATGCCCTTGCTATTGTATAAATATATTACTGAGAATAAAATCCATTGAATTTATCTTCCCCACTAGAATACTTGTACATTGCATAACTTTCGAAAATATAATAAAAACTACACTGCTCCCTTAGAATAAACTCACTAACATAAACAGGGGAAAACCCCGGGCAAACCCCTCTTCCGCTATTGTTCTGTATAATATTTAAATGGTGTTGGAAGTCAATCTTTACAAATTACCCACCTAAGATGTTGTCATACAACGAAACCTAGATCGTGGTTAAGAATTTAAATGAAGTAAAAATAATATTACATCACATAGTTTCATTTAGTTATGAATAAAAATTAAGTGATATTGAGAGAGAACGAAACAAATAATAGAAAAGGGGAGGTCTGAAGAGTGCGAAGCACACTTCATCTAAATGAAAATATTGTTTCAGCATCACTTTTGCTACATGGAGTCAACAAGCACTGTCATATAAATTGAAGTGGTGTAGCTCATATGGTAGTTAGAGTATTTCCACATCCTCCCCCAAATCATGAACTTATTTTTCTATTGCAGAATGAGAGTATGTGAGATTACAGAAACTTAATTGTGAATCATTTTCAATGAGGCACTTTAAATTTTTAAACTTAATATTGTCACCTGGATGGGGCTATATTCAGTTTAACTACTCTATATTAAGTCATCTGGACTATATTAAGTCACCTGGAGGTCACCTGGATGAGAATTGATCTTCGTCTGGTTTTTGTCCTAAGCGGAAAATCAACAATAAATCACTCTAAATTCTGCTTCCAAAATTTCATTGTTTTGTTTATTCTTTACGCACCAAAAGACAATTGCTAACTGAATAGAAAATTGGACGCCACACTCTTTATATAATTTACCATACAATAGATATTTGAAAATACTATATAACATACCAGAAATGACTAGAAAAAGGTGACACGTTTAGTTACCTAATCAATTATAATGTCACACATACGCCTAAATGACATCATTTCATTTATTTGCCATCTCCTTTTCTACTTATCCTTTGTAATCATGTCCACCTCTTTATTCTTGTTCGTTTTGTTGCACAATACACATCGTTTATTTTTATTTATAACCCTTATTTCTTGTTTCTACATTTTTAATGTTTTTGTTATTTTAGTGTTGTAATAATCTTCCTTAATACACATTCAACTCCAGACAATATTCAGTCCTATATTATTTTTTGAATAAACTAAATGTTACAAAATTGTTAAGGTTTAAGCAGGAGTCTGGAAGTCGTATCATAATAAAATCTTTGCTTTGACAGCTACATATGGCAAAATGGCACCTGATTTCACTATAGATAAAGGCATTTTAAAACGGTGGATGTTATGGCTAATTTTATAGGTTATTTAAACATGTCTGTCTTTCAGAAATTTAGAATTGCTCAAAAATTGATAATATCTCAGATCCATTTTACGTTACCAAATAATAACTTCATAAAGTAATTTCACGTATCAAATGAAATAACAAAGTTGGTAATCAACAATTCCAAGCAGATGTTGATAGTGACACGACGAATAAAACTTTCTCGATGTGCGACAAAGTAAAACAAAAATGCATCCCTTGTCATCCATAGATAAAGTACAGAACTGTTATCGTTAATGAAATAACTCCGTCCTTTTCTTTCTGCTCGTAAAATTACATGATGCTATTCTTTTGTCACAAGGCAACAAAATGAAGCATATGATACATTAATGAATAATAAAGACAAGGACAACGCCAATGTGATACAATACATATGTATGTTTTATCGCATTGGGGTGCATTTTTAAAGCAAACATTAAGACAAAAATAGATTACCCCTAAAGCAATATGTTCACCAAATATATTTGTGCATTAAGAGAAAACAAATAAATAAAATAGATAATATGGTCTTATTATAGATGTCAGCTCCCTAAACAAATATCTTAATATCCTTGAAATTAAAGCCTTTTTACATTACAAATTATAACATGTTAGCTTTTAATAAATTCTTTCAACCATTTCATGCTTGCCATTTATTTTGAAAGGCATCTTAAAATAATAATCTCATAATCTGCATTAGAATTTGATGCTAATAAATATTAAACTTAATTTTAAATTAACAAATTCTAACCTATAGGCTGTGGGTGGTAGGTAAATGCGTAGGGTGGTGCAGTGACGGCATAGGAAAGGGGCACGGCCAGAGCAGGCGGTGGCGCACGATACGGTGGAGCCGGAGGTGCCTCCTCCGCTGGAGTGGCAATCCCCTCAACTTCTTCCACCCCTCGGCCATGCCGTATGAATAACTCGTGCCAGTACCTCGCCACAGTGTACAACACCTCAGGGTAAACACCTCCACCTGTTCAGTTTATTAAAAAAAATTATATTCAATTTTCTAGTCATAGAATGTGAAAAATCTACAAATAATATTCTTTAAATTATTATATTCCGAACATCTAAGCTCTTTCCAGTCTTGCAACAGTCTCTCCAAATGGATCAGACTATGTACAGAACCTATTCATAATTTTGAGGCATTTCCTCCTTTTAACCAAATAAAAAGATCGTAGCGTATTTTTTATATATTAATCAGTAGATGATAATTTACACTAACAGTAATTACAAAAGTATAATTAAATTTCTGTAAGAATTTCAAAATCATTTGCACGTTTTGCATCTCTTGTATAATACCTAATTCTATTACTTTTCAGAAATGCATAAAGTGATTACTAACATCACCATGTTTGATCTTCATATCAACGATAGTATAATTTATTTACGGAAACTTCATATTTCAATGTATCAACAAGATGAAAGATGAAGAACCACAATGGACTACTTTAATATGTGAGTCGGCATGGGCAAGAAGAGGACCAGATCAGGACCACAACAACCGTGATCATCAAGCGATACAATTCCATTCTGAGTGTGAAACCTAGTGAAACATACCTCTAGTCTTGCCAATTTCCTAAAAACCATAAATCGTGAGAAGCCTAGCCAATAGAAAAAAGCAAGCCTGGTGAAGTTTCGAATAAGATGCATGATAGTGATGTTATCATTAAATTTTATGGTAACTGTTGTGCTCCTTGTCACTAGAAGCATGTTTAATTGGCTCGTTACTACCCCAGTGTGCAGGTCAAACATACAGTAACTTTCATAAAATCAATAATAAACTTTGGTTATTAACAAGATTTTAATCAATTTAATATGTGTAACTTAAAAAATGTTAAAATATTTATGGACATAAAGCACTTTTATGAGCCAGTTTCTTCAGATTACTTGTCCATAAAAGTTATGCACTTGTGCATAAAGTTATGCACTAAATACTTTTATGAACCAGTTCCTCAAGTCACTTTTTAATTGCTTTATAAAGCGATATCAATTGTTCCAGTTCTCTGTTACAAATTCAAACCACTTTTCACTGTAGGAACAACACTTTCTCCCCATAATTTTTTCAAAAATCCTATAACACGTTAAATGCAAACGTCAAAGTCTGAAGTTTTACCAGGAGCAGACATAATCTTTTTTCTTTAAAATTTTGGGCCAAAAAATTCTTAACTCTACATTTATTTGATGTTTTACTAATATGCAATTTTCAACAAAATTGCACATGATATCTGTTGACATCAATCAAATTAGACATGTTAATTGTTCAGAGCTGTGATACTTCAGCAGTTTTCTTTAAGTTAGCAAGGCAATGACATAAGGCTTGTATTCTTTTGAGCGAAATAGATAAATGACCTATTATCATTATTCATTTATCTATTTCGCTCAAAAGAATATTTGTGCATGCCTGCGCATACTGTGTGTGTAGCTTTGAATTAGTAAAATTATGGTAAACAAAAGAAATAAAACTTTTAGTATCACACACTGCTTATACTCAGCGCCATAAATAAGAAACACCACAGAAAATAGTGAAGAATTATGGTATATGCAAAAGTTAAAGATAAGGAATATTATGATGGGTTCTTATTACAATAAGAGCGAGTGGTGGGTACATATATAAGTTTTCTATTTTTCTGTTCATCCAGACTTTGTATCACAATCCCACATGGTCCATGCACATTGTTATTACAGGAGGGTGAAACTCACCTTTGGCTGCACCCTCAACCGTTAGACAGGCACGTTCAAGCATGGCATCACTCTGTTCCTTGCATTGGAGTACGGCACGTTGGATCTCAGTATAGTTGAGTGCGTGTGCATGAGGCAAGACTGAGAGAGCTAGCTCGGCAGCTGCACGCACCATGCACGGGTCACGTCCACTCGATGCCTTATCTGCCATCAGTGCAGCCTCCGGTGGTGTAAGATGCGTTTCCCACGCATCTATCAGGAACAAAATAGCCGGCGCTCCTATGTCCATGGCTTGACCTACAACAATGAGTCATTACATATTTTTGAAAAAATCTTATTTTTTCTGTTTCTATCTACAAGTCGGTAACACTAATTGTGATGATTTAAAGCTCACTTGACCAGTTGTAGAGTGAACATTGTGAAAGCGTTACAATTTTTGAACAACGACACATCAAACTAAGGTGGTACTCCATAGATGCCTTTTTACTGTAGTCATAGAAACAGGTTTTAACATAGTTACATTTCATTTTACATATATAACTGCGACTATATTTATGTATTTGGCGTATTGGTAAGTTTTATAAATTGATCATCGCTTCTAGCCCAACTTTAGGCCTTCCTATGCACA
This sequence comes from Druceiella hillmani, assembly GCA_039881145.1. Lineage (NCBI taxonomy): Eukaryota > Metazoa > Arthropoda > Insecta > Lepidoptera > Hepialidae > Druceiella > Druceiella hillmani. The sequence goes on along the minus strand of JAYKKI010000098.1, from coordinate 744,902 downwards.
AAGGTTGTGACCAATACCGGTTTTATTCAAGCATTCTATAGCCCAACACAAGTTTTGGATAACTTTAATTGTACCACTACAGTACAATGAAAACTCCCGATTGCGACTGATTAGTATCATGGGAATTTAAATTAATTAATACGATGGAAAAAAACTTATTATAAAAAATTCTTTGATAAAAATAAACAAATATCATTATACATTATATTAAATGCAATAGTAGTATTACTGGCTAAGAAATGATAATAAGTTAGTCAATTTAATGTATATCTCGTACCAACTACCATAAGAATCCTGTGAAATACGAGTAGAATTTGCACTGCGAGGGTTCTATACACATTTAATTCAAAATACAATGTACCCTACATAATATTTTGAATTAAACTATTTACAAATATTAATTTTTCACCATATAAATATCTTGCTTACTATATCTTTCAGGCATAAAAATAGGATTCCATATTTAAATAATATTACTTCTCACTATTTGAATATATAAATATACTGCCTACTATATCTTTCACAGGCGTAAATCCATATTTAAATAATATTACTTCTCACTATTTGAATATATGGGTTGTTCTTCTTTTTAACCTACATATTGATAAAGTATTCGCTCAAGTTTAAAAAAAAATATATAAAGCTTTCTCGTCACTTCTTATTTTTTTTACGATAGCTGATTTTCTAATCTATCAGAAAAAGTTGTCGGCTGCGAAGTTCACATTTTTTTGTAAGATTTCCAGGTCCCGAAATATGTACTCGACCAAAAACATTACTCCTCAGTCACAAAATCTTTTATTTTATTTTATCGAACGATTTTCATCAAATAACTTGCACTTTTCTGTTATGATAGAAAACAAAGGACCCTTCTAGAAAACATTTAAAGTAATACATATATATAAATTAAAAAATATTTATTAAGCAACTTATACCACTCTGTCACATATCTTGCTGACATGAAGTTTGTTTTTGCTATAATTCAATGTTCACTATTACTTGCAAATAAATATAAACGTCATAGATGTTATTATCATTAACTATTTTTAATATGATTTTTTGTACTGTTCATAACGAAATATATAAATTCATAACGAAATAAATAAGGAGACAATATCGTAACAGAGTTGTAAAGTATGTGACGAGTTGTTATTCTAAGAAATATCAGGCTGCGTTTAGGAATGAAACATGTTATTATTATCTTTTATTTATTCATTATTTATAATCTTTTATTAACTTATAATTCTTTAACATTCTTAAACTTTCTCAAGTAAATTATCTTGAGGTACATCTATAAGTAATGAAATCACATTTTAAGTTCTTTGGAATGAAAGATCAGTATTTTAGGAAATAAAAAAGACTTCTTAACTTATCTCAGCTTAACTTGTCTTAACTTGACTCAAATACTGGCAGTGACTGCGAATTCGAAAAATTGTCTTCTTTTTTTAATAATTTTAGGAGCTGGTAGGACTTTAATCAAATCTTCGAATTGAACATTCGATAAGTCATTCTCCACCAACTTAAACAGTCTTCTACTATTATCGACTGTGTTTAAGAACATTACCAGGACATCGCCTTCTTCGTCGACACTACTTTTTGCAACTCCAGCGTAAGTGTAAAGAACATTTTTTTCACTTCGTACGATGACCAAAACGTGTACTCCGTCTTCTATTTTTGTTGGATGAATGTCCTCAGGCTGGAGTGCTTGAAAAGAAGTTCTGGTAACGTTTGTTGAGTTAGTAGAATCTTTGATTTTATATGTGGCTACTGGCTGATTTTCGTCAGATGATTCGTCTGAGCCATACACAATATCGTAAAATCGTTTTCGGGGCATCCCAATTTTATTCGTAATATCAGAAAGCAAGAAATCCTCAATTTCATGATATGTGTCGTCTTTTTTTTTCGTTAGCGGGCAATTGGCTCACAGCTTTTTTAATTTCAGGCAGAGGCTGATAGGTTTTAGGAACGTAACTAGAACAGAATTGCTCACAAAAACAACTTAATACCCTATGGCTTAAGATTCCACGAGTTTCCGAGAATATTTGGTGGACTTTCATACAACCTTTCAGGGGCATAATATTACTTGGAATAGTTTTCAGGGGCATAATACTACTACGTTTTCTATATCTTCATCTGTAACCATAAACAATTTAATTTTGCTGGAATCTCGAAGTGTGGAAAAGAACTGGAATGCATCGGCAATGTCTTAACCTCTAGCTACTATGGCATCAGATTGGCGTTCTACTGCTTCAAAAAAATTCCAGGATATTTTATGAAACGCGTATTCTTTAAAAAATCTGTTAGCCATTAGATAAAAGTTGATCTTTTGCTTATATTGGGTAGCAAGCCCGTCAGAAAAAAAATTAACAGTTGTTACAGCAGGGTGATCTTTTTGAATTTCTGAGAGTATTGGATGAAGGTGAGCCCAAATCGCAGGAGGCCCATGGTTCTGATTAGGAGACACTGTACAGTATGAAGATATCTGTTTTGTCTGTGCTTCAGCTGAAAAATGGTACATTACAGCTGTATGCAAGGTCACTTGATTACGAGAACCACCAAAATGGTGAGAATGGACTTCAGAATGGTACTTACAAGCATAGTTCTCACTAAAATCTATATGTAATGCTACTTCATTCTCAGTCAGTCCGTCGATGCACTCCCGGTAAGCTTTGTATTGATGTCTGATATTATATACATGGTTTTTGAAGTTCTGGAGCTCGTTCTTCAGTTTTTGCATCACTTTTTCGAGAGTAAGTTTTTCAGTGGCCGGTGTATTTTTTGTAATCTTCACCTTTTTCCCGGCTTTGTCTACAACTTCACTTTTACTTACCCACTGTCGTAAATCTACAATCGCGGTTTGATTACTTTTGTCACAAGCTATGCATTGTTCCTTGCACTTCGAACAAACTCCTTTCATACAAGATTCCGAATCAACAGTACAAACAAGTGCTTCTAAGACGGCACTCGTGTCCTTTTGCGTAATTACTTTATTTTTATGTAAACAATGAACAACATAGCTTATATTTGTATGTAATTTACATAAGCAAGTATCCCGTCCATCTACAGTCGGTGGTTTCACATAAAATGGTCTATGTTTTGTGAAGTAGCTGTAGTGGCATTTGAGGTCACTATTTTCTTTTAAAAAGTTTTTGTACAGGTTTCTCATAGAGTCCAATAAAAACCTTTTTTGTACTTTGTTTTTTCTGTGCGTCACAGCCTCTTTCATTCCAGCTCTTGTTACATCATCCCGCAAAAAGAACTGATAAATCTTACGTACAAGATTCGTCTGTTTTGGTAAAACGGTCTTGTATTTCAAAGGTCGGTTTATACCTAATGTGTCTCTTATCAATTGGGTCTGCATTCTAGCCTTTTTGTGATGCAAGTTTGAAGTAACGATTGGATGAGATTGACAGTTTTGTATCGTTCTTGAATGGCATTAGAAAGGACTCTGTAGTTATTTTCATTCTGACTATTGTTTTTAACTTTGTCACTGCTGTCTTTTTTTGGTTTTCTTTGCAATCTTTTCTTGTATTTTCGAACTTTTTTCTCTAACTGGTCTATTTTATCTTATAATTTAACACTATCTCTGTATAACTTTGTTCTATCTCTCCTCACTTTCTTTCTTCCTCTTGAACTACATGCTTCCGAAGGATTCGGTGTAGCACAACAGGAACTTATTTGTGGGTTTTCTGGTATTGACGATGGAGCCGGCGTATTTAAAAGTTGATTTTCAAGCATCTGATTCTTTTCTTTTCTTTTTTTATTTCCTTGTTGCCATTTGCGCTTCATAATTCGATGTTCTCTCACGCTCATGTTTGCCAACAGCTTTTTTCGAGCGTGGTATCTCTCAAGATACTTGCGCTTCACTTCAGCTACCTTCTCAGGATCATTTTTCGTTTCTCTCGACAACGCCGCTGTCTTTCTGCTGCTGTTAATGCCTTCTTTTTCGCAATGATGTTACCTTGAAATATAAAAAAATAAATAAGCTAAACATTCAAGGACACTCAACCGAAACAGTCTACATTCAGCATAAATACTACGCGATAATATTTATTTGACCCCTCCGTCACGTACTTCACTACTTCGTCACAAAAAATATGTGACAGAGTTGTTATGTGATGGAGGGGTAAAAATTTGTTGCAAAGTAGATAATATTTAAACGTTAATATAAAGTATACAATTAACATGTTGGTATGAACGTATTACTTATTACGTAAGAGTAGGTAACAAAAAGTAACTACAAATAATATTATTTTTATCGATTACTTACATGACGAAGCTGTCGCTGAATAAACACACGCACCTCCTACCACAGTTTGTGAGCGACTGACATGTGATCCCTTGATCTCTTGAGAGGAAATCGTACTTAAGGGGGAGGGAGGCTTAAATATCCAATCGACTACAATAGAGACGAGCAGCGTACACGCGCGCTTCAAATGACAATCAACGTGACAGAATTTACGTACTTAAACATCCACAGCAAGAGACAAGTTTTAAATTTTTTTTTTCAAATACTACAAAAATGAGAAAAAATAAGAATTATTATTATTGAATATTTTGATTGGTTATATCTTTCGGAAATAAAAATTAGTCTTATATTTTATGTCGTCATATAATTTTTTCGTAACATTATGCAATATGCCTAAGTCAAGGTGGCGGGGACAACTGTGATTCGTATGAAATACACTTCTGTCACGCTGATTTACTTTGTAACGTAATTTTTGCTACAAAAATATAATTCTAATATTTTTTTAAACGTGCACAGTCGTTATGTCTTTAGTACAGTGCATGTTGAAATATATATATATAAAATGAATATTGGTAATTCTCTTGAATTTTTCTTTGTTAACTGATGGAGACATGCTTTTGTAGGTTAAAAAGAAGAACAACCCATATAAATATACTGCCTAATATATCTTTCACAGGCTTAAAAATATGGTTCCATATTGAAATAATATTATTTCTCATTATTTGAATATATAAATATACTGCCTACTATATCTTTCACAGGCGTAAAAATATGGTTCCATATTTAAATAATATTACTTCTCACTATTTGAATATATAAATATACTACCTATATCTTTCACAGACGTAAAAGCATGGTGCACTTTGGAATAATATTATTCCTCACTGACATAAGAAACATACATATTAAAACACTACATTATTCTAACGGTTAATTTAAGTCACTTGTATGGAGTTTCTATTAACTTTTTACATGACTAAATTATATGTTATAAGTTGATCGGCTTTACTCGTAAAATGGTAGAGCCTACTTCAATGTGATAATTTTCCTTTTAATTTCGTTACGCATACTACTATTGTGAATATATTTCAGATATTTGATAATAATGATTTAGCTGGTAGAAAATGGGGACACATAAGCTTAATATTGTGTAAACAGATCCTTGCATCGAAAGTGTTCATGACATCACCCCAATATTTGCGAAAGACATATTCAAAGATACCGTAACGCAAAGGTGTATGCAAAAAAAATTCAACAACACTTTACATAAAGGGCAAGTACCATAAACAATTTTGGAAACATTTTAATTTATAACTTTGTAACTAAAAGGTTGTGATACACAAACATACTGTAAGACAGACAGACATGGCAAACTATAAAGGTTCCTAGTTTGAAATATAAACTAATCAAATCTCTACCAAAAACTATACCATAGACCCACAGAGTATATGGTGCAGGACATAGCTAAGAGCACCAAATATCCACAATTAAATGAAACTACGTGATGTAGTATTATTTCTACTTTTTTTAAATTTCTTTAACACGACCTTAGTTTCGATGTATTACAACATCTTCAGCTGTGATATTAGCAAAGATTCAAAGATTCAAAACACCAAATATGTCATTCAAGCGTATTCAGTAAAAAAAATGTGTACTGTATTTTCTACAGTTCCTTCTTTAAGGAACTATACTCATAAGCATTCACTCATTGGACATACCATTTTTATTGCTTGGATTATAAGTAAGTTATAAGTACAGTTTTCAAGCAAACTTTTTTTAATATTGTGATCTTTGAGAGATATGCAAGATATAAAATAAGGAACAAAAACATAAAAGGTACATTAGTTATGAACATAAATAAAAATACAGATTAGGGGTACACAACACTGACATGATTCTCGCCATCTTGGCGGAGTGAGTGTCCATACAACTAATGTCATGCAACTAATGTCACTCCCATTGAGTGAGAAAATAAATAGATAGGTTAAAATTGTATACAGCCTGTCAAATTTTCATCTATTTAAGGAATCAAATATAAGATGTATATAAAAAAAACACAAGTAACATTCAATAAGAATTAATTGATTGCCATCATTAGAGTACCCAAATTTTCTGTGTAAATAATTCCGTTTATTAACATAGACATACATATTTTGTGTTAATTTGTTTTATTAATATATGAAATAACTATTAAAATTACCTTATAAACCAACTACGAATAACGAATGTACTTACTCATAAGATATCAAAAATTACTTAAATTGACCTTGTAAATCAGAAAGCAATATTCTCGTATTATGTTATTTATTATATTTAATTTCTTTGAAGGGTTGCGTTTATTATTTTTTCAAGTTTGGCAGAATAATGACTTTACCAAAGAAGGTACAGCTAAACCAACTCTTTGTTTTCTTATGAAGAGTGCTATATTATTTCAACAATTCAAAATAAAATCATACAGCACTGATTCACAGGTAAATAAGAAATCGTCACATTTAATGTTCTTTCGATTTCCTCGGATGATAAATCCTACAATTTATCCGACATATTGTGAATATGTATCTCTTTCACATTAGAGTCCGATATCGCCCAAAATAAGTGTAAATATTCACCGAATTCATCTTATAGCGATGGTAATTCCGTTCTAATGTTTTTATTTACTTATAGCAACAGTAAGAAGCAGTTGTAACCTTTTTCTTTTAATACAAAATAAAAATGGTAAATAGGAATTTTTTTTTAATTTCATTTACGCTCCTAATAATAACATTCGAAAATATCAAAAGTATTGGATACAAGACAATATGATATTATCACGTATCGATACTATGGACTGCGATATAGTATGGGGACATAAACTAAAATTTTATGCATCTCTAAATGTTAAATTTATTTTCCGGGATGCTCACGATGTCGCTTCAAATAGGCATAAAAATAGCTATAATTTTATATGGTATAGCCAGTCCAACATACTCGTACAACAGAACTCAGTGGGTACAGAAGCACTGTGAGAAGGATGTGTACAAAATGAAAATGACAAGTATGTAAATGTATACCTGAAATGATATTGTATATATAACTATAGGTAAATTGACTAAATATTGTAACCATAAAATTCTAACATGAAGAAAATAAGACAAATGGTTATAAAACAACAAGGAATAAGACAGAAATATACAGCAACTGGGATAAATATCATCAGTGGTCAGTCGTGAACTCCCAAGCAACAACCTAACTCCATTTCTGAAGCGGTCATTGGAGCACAAAAAAATCTAGACCAGGTGCATCTCACAATCATGTGTTGGATAATGTGAATACACGAAAGACAGGTGTATGTGGTACAATATTCTTGCGGGCTCTGAACAGGTGAAATATATTATGACATTGTCCTCTCATGTAGCAACCGAGAGCATAAAACGCTGCTAAACTCGAGATTGGTGGTTATCAAAATAATCGTTTAATTATAAAAAATATAAATGAAATGATGAAATAAAAAATATAAATGAAACAAAATGAAATAAAAAAGATATTTTAAAAATATATAACATAATTTATCATATTTTAAAAAGTCTGTCCAATGACGACCTACTTGATGGAGTGCACAAATATCAATTTTTATGCCACCTTTAAACTAGAGGCGTGCTAATAAAATTATAACAGGTATACATAATTGGAGCAAGTGTCACAATAACCTATTACTGGAGAACTGAAGTAATAGGTACAAGTATATCAGTTTAGAATAAGTAATATAACACCACCTGTTGATAGAACCTATATGTACATGTACAGACGTTTACCGATGTGACATGATATTATGAGTATTAACTTTAAAATTTCATTAATAAATGTATATGTTAAGATATTAGTGAATCCACAGATATCTATTATGAAATTGTTCTAAAGGAGTAATAGAAACTTTAATTTGACAGTTAGCTATTTATTTGTTTCAAAGTTTCAGTTATTTAGTTATCAATTATTATTTATTTTTGTCAATTATTTATCTGATGCAAGCTAAGAAAATTAAATTTACTGTGAATAAATGGACTTATTGTAACAAGAGGAATCTCTTACAGCCAACCATGATGATATAAATGAGAAAAATAAGGGCTGTGATAAATAACTATGAGGTGATCTTTGTACACTAATACAAAATAAAGTAATATATTTAGATGGTATTAACATAAGATTAAATGAAACAAAAAAACGTACAGGATTAATATAGGACTAAGGCAAACAAATACTTAGTGCAAGGCACTATAAGGATGGTTTATACAGCGTGTCACGTAAGAAGTGAACCAACAAAATGTTGATGATAGAGGAGTTATTACACATATGAAACAATAAATTTTATTATCCTAGTCCTAATAGTTTTATAGATATGATTTTTAAAATTTTTATTACTGCACATGAAAAAAAAATTTACTAATACTATTTCTGATTTTTTATCGCCCAAGATCTTTAAGAGAACACTCGTCTTCCTAATTAAAATGTCATTCATTCGTTATTATTGGCAACATACAAATTAAACGCTGAAATATGTGTTTTTTTTTTCATTACAAAACGTCAAAGTCATTTTTGGACAATGCTAGTGTAAGAAAATGTACGGCAACCTGATGGAACTTTATTTCAAAAACATCTATAATTCAGATTCCAAAAAGGTATAATTTTCTGATACTAAGTCCTTTCATAAGGTGTTTTTTATTCCTAAACTCATGGTAAAATAAAACAAGTGTAGTATTTATGCATAATGATCATAAATTTATTGTTTTTTTTTACAGTAAGTGCTCAAAATGCCTTCCCCTAGCACTTATGCATAACTAACATTTTCTTACAAAATTTCTTCTTTAACTTCATAAGCCTCTTTCGTTGTTTTTACCACTTCAGACCCATGGTGTAATTTTTATCTTAATTATTTATTATCATTAGTAGTCTCATAGACTCCTCCTTGAAATACCCCCATAGAAAATAGTACAATGGATTGAGGTCTGGTGTACGTAGTGGCCATGCAATTGTACCGCAACGTTCTATCCATCGATTTGGGTAAGTGGCATTTAAGTATTCAGTTACTTGTAGTGAAAAGTAGGCTGTTGCATCATCGTGCTGTAGCCACATCCTGTCATGTACATCTTATGATATTTCATTCAACAGATTTCCAAGCTTGTCTCTTAAAAACCATAGTTAACGAGTTCCATTAAGCCTCGGTGGAAGTTCAAATGGATTCCAGCGCACAAGTTGTTTCCGAATTGATGTTGAAATCTATCTTGCCTTACTATGCGAGGATTCTTGACGGCCCATTGGTCTAAATTGTGTATATTAAATATTCCCATTCTTTTTAAAACATGGTTCATCGTTCCATAGATTGTTTATAATAAAATTAATGAAACAGAAATAAAAGATATAACTAATATATTTGTGTTTAACTACAGACGACATTGACTACATTAGAGAGCTAAATAACTGTACTGAACATTATATTGATAAATACTTCAATTTAAAAAAGATTTTACTTGAAAATGTACCACTACTAGAGTCACGTCCTGCTGAACTTATTGCAGAAGAAATTACAAGAGTCCTAAATAATTTCAATAAGCAAGAAACAAATACCTATTTTTACTGCCGATAATAATTCAAATATGCAAAATACTATTTAAAGATCAACTAAATTGTAGACACTTTGGATTTTTGAGCACAGACTAAGCTTAGTAACAATAAAATCACTGAATCATAATTAACCAACCAAAACGCTACTGAATAGTGTGAAAACTATAGTTACATACTTCAAAAAAAACAAGCTATAGAAAAGATTATTGACTATCAAACCACAAACCGGGATTGGTCAATAAAATTAAATAGTTGCTATAACCTGGTAGAACTTAACCTATTTGATCCTAGAGAGTTTGCTTGAAATTAAAGATGCAGTACACAATACAAATAGACTCTAGATAAATAATTAGCTTGTCTACAGTGGCAAAACTATAAAGATTTGTGCAACACTTCAAAAACACTGCATTGTTTTAAAGAGAAAACAGTAGCAAAACAAACTAAAAAAACAGTCTTTGATTTAGCAAGAGAAATAAAAGCAAAAAAAAGCAAACAATAACTTCAATAGATGTCTAATACTATAATGTCTAACATTCGACCAGTAATATCCCTCCAAGCTCTAATAATTGTTTAAGTTTAACAATATCTTGCAAACTTTAAACAGACTTTACAACATACAACACAAAACTTTAGCAAAGCATCTTTACTTTTTTTTGCAACAGCATAAAACAAAACCTATCTGAATGGTGGAGAAAACATCAATCTGCTGGCCAAAAGTTTGAGACCACTAAAGTAAACTTATGTTATCTCTTAATATTCTAAAACTTTTGGTGTCAAAAAAATCTGCACATATAAGGAATGTCTAAAGGGTCATAAAGCAGTAATCATCTGCATTCCGGGAAGCGGAGAGCTACCACTTCTGGTGAGCACAAGTTTATTATTGATACTTGTAAGCGGAATAGACGCCTAACAGCTCCAGAAATTTGCACCGAAGTCAACAAATCTCGTTTGAAACCCGTTTCGGTGACTACAGTCAATCATACAGTTTAGTGGTGTCCCTGTCCAAAAACTTCTGTTATGGCCACAAAACAAGAAAAAACAGGTGCAATGGGCCTTTACCCATCGAGAATGAGCAGAAAAAGATTTTAAAAAAGTTCTTTGGAGTGATGAATCAAAATTTGAATTATTTGGTTCAAAAAGAAGAATGTTCATTCGACGTAGCACCAAAGAAAAGATGATGCCAGATTGTGTGGTCCCAACTGTCAAACATGGTAGTGACTCTATTGTGATCTGGGGTTGTTTCTATGATCATGGAACTGGATATTTGGTATGAGTCGAAGGAATAAGAAAAAGGAGCAGTATGAAGTGATTTTAGAGAAAAATACAATTCCTTCCGCACTAAATTTAACCAGCAATGGATTCATTTTTCAGCAAGATAATGATCCAAAAAAGAACCGCTCAAGATTATATAGAGTTTATGTAGAAGAGAAACAAGTGGAAGGGGTGTTGAAAAATGTGGTAGGGCCCCCGTAGAGTCCCGAACTGTTCATCAAAATGTTCATGATCGATGCCCCTTTTCTCATGAGGAGAGGTGGAAGGCTTTACAAGAAAGCTGGAAAAGTACTCCCCAAGAGACTATAGATAAATTGATAGTTTGAATGCCAAGATTGATAAAAAAAAAGTAATTAAACGCAAAGGAGTTTAGTTTTTTTCTGACTTTTGTTTAAAATGATTTATAATAATGTATATTTTAATGTAATTAGTTTGTAAGTTAGTGTGTTAATATGATAATTAAACCTTTCCTTCAAACACTTTAAATATGTTGACTTCTATTTTATTTCCCTATCTTTATTATGGTGGTCCCAAACTTTTGGTCAGCAATGTATATATACATCCACATAATCTTGTGAAAATATATAAAAAGAAATGTTGCACGAGGGGAACATCCATTAGTTATCAACGTAGTTTCTCTAAAGAAGAATATTTTGTATTACTATTCCTTATATCCGAATATTGTGTCCAACTAGCATACAAAATTAAAGTACGATAATTAAATTTTACAAGTACTCCATTATTGGTTTTTTAGATATTAAATATCAATCACATTTATGTCGTATATCTAGTCGTGTATGCGAAAGATTATTTCACACAATCCTTGTTTGTTTTTTCTAGTTTTTTGACGCTATTTAAGTAACTCACACTTACACAAGTATTGCAGGTAATGAAAACTCTATTGTAATGAAGAAGTTTAAATTTAAATTTTTTAGTTCATATTATTCATATGTATGTATATCGGAATCTAGTTAATTTTAGCTCTAAATTAATGTGTGATCGGCAAAACTAGTAGATATATTAGATTTGAAAAATGAATTGGCTGCGATACAAATGCAATACTTAGAATTGGCTACGATACTAATTAAATACTTATGTTACCAATAAAATATCAAGGAATAGTAATACATGAAAACACAGTATTGACACACCATTACTTTAAACATATGGACATACGTACCCCACAAATTTATTTCTGTAATTTTACTCCATGAATTGATTATTAAAGTAAATGAATTGATTGCTATACGTATAACTGAATCAGTACTTAATCTTCCACTGCAAAAGATTTATTAATGATCTTGTTATAAACTTGTATCATACAGAAGGACAACCCTGATGAAATTATAGTTGCTGTGGAACCCTAAAAAATGGAAGTTGAAGTGCAATATTCCCTATATATTACTTTAATTCTCCATTTATTCTGTGAATGCGCCATACAATATGGGAATGCGACATACAATACTCAAAAAAAATTGTTACTGTACTATTTTATACAATTTACACTTAAGATTAGAAGAATAATACAAAAATAATAAGTTAATGTATGGAATACCATTTTATTTAACATTACATTTATTCCATTTAATTAATTATTACATAATAATAGTTTCTACCTGTGATCCAACTGACGTGTGACGAGTAAGTTCGGCTCAGCCAATTAGCGCTAACACAATTGAGCAGACCAAGCGCATAAAGACCCAACTGGAAAGCGGCCATGTGTAAGCCCCTATGAGGAAAAAGAATTACGATAAATTGAAACATATACTTTTATTAGATTTCCTAAAAACAAAAATTTACAACATGGAAGGAAATATAAATTACTGCTCTAATAACACCAGAACTAGTATTCAAAGAAAAACCTTTTTGTACTGATTTAATATGATTCAGAACCCACCTGTGTGGACCATGGTGTTCTCTAGCAGCTGAAGTCTGCGTAAAAAGACTAGTACTAGATGAGCCACCCGCCTTGAGTAGCACTGATTTTGCCAGCTCAAACATGAAGTGCGCTGATGCTTCAGAAGGCTGGTTTGGTATTGAAGGATACTGTCGCTTCCCTTTATACCTGAAATTTTATTAAATAAATTATTATTATATTTTAAAAATGTCCCGTTTGGGCATTCCAAACTTCAAAGAGCAATATATAGTACTATCAGACAATAAACATTTTACTAAGAAATATAACAAGAGTTCGTTTCATTTTTACCTATGCTGTGTACATCGGACAGCGTTCCATAAACTAAATTAAATAAAGTCCTAAATTTTACTACTATAAGTTATTAAAGCCACAGTGTGCAAAAGTGTTAGGCACCCCGTGATAATTTGTGCAATATATGTATGGAAACCAGGTAAACAACAATGAAAAGACATTTATATTTGAATTAATTAATTTTATTATTATCAAAAATTGTGCACCCTACACCCTTAGCTGCTATTACAGCAGCAACACTTTTAGGTACAGAAACTACCAGACTATAACAATCTTCATGCTTATCTTGCTCCACTCCTTTTTTGTACACTTATATTGATTCTTTGATCGTTATGGGTTGTCGCCGTATATTTTTCTTTATAATTCCCCAAAAATACTCAGTAGGGCTTATGTTAAGTATCAGTGGGGGACAGTCAAGCAGCTCAATACCATTTTCACGCATCCATATCATTACGAACACTGATTGATAACGTGGAGCCTTATCCTTCTAAATTTGTCATTAGTGTTGCTAAAAACTTGAGAAACCAATTGCACCAGAGCAGTTTCAAAAAGTGACTGTGAACTTCACATTGGACCATTTTTCCTGTGCCAGAGATAGCCATGTAGCCTCATAGCATAATGATAACTCACCATACTTGACAATTTGCACCACATATTCCAGATGGTATTCTTCGTCTACTCTTCATCTTAGGTACATGCTGTCAGAGGTGCCAAACTCCTAAGTTTAAGAGACGTTTTTCTCTCTAATTTTTCAGCAACTGCCTTATCAATCACCGATCCTCTCGAGATATTGTTGTACTTTTTCTACCAGTTATTGGTTTATTTTGGTGGAAACAATTTTCCCCAAGGAGACTTGCCATATTTAGGCAGCCAAACAATCTGCACGTATTGTTCTGCACTGAGTTTTTTTAATTTTAAGCATAACTGGCACAGAAGATACTAGTGTTCGAAAGTAAACTATTAGAAAGTAATACAGAAACATGTGGTGTCACTAGGAGTAATGGCAGTGTACAAACATTCAAAATAAAAAATCCAAAAATATGTTTAACCCCTTTTCAGTCAGTGTTAGAAAGTTTCTATGTTTTTATTGTTGCGTAAATATATAATAGATGAAATGGTTAAATTATAAAATGAATTTCAAGAACTTATTTTGGTGATCGAGTTAAATACGGGGACTTCTAATATTTTTCCTTACTGCTTTATGTGTAAACAACAACCGATATAAACTGAAAATTGTCTGTGCAAATTACCTTCGACTCTACCTGGTGACAAATCCACTTCGATGAAATTCACACAACATATTGCAATTGATCAATATTAAGTAATTCCAAAATATGATAGTAATGTATAAAAGCATAACCAAACATTTATAGAAAAAATCAAGATCTACGGATATCTTTCTACAGATTCCCAAATACCTGTACATTTGCACAATTAGCACAGTCAAATAAAGATTAACCCTAAAATATTTTGTCCACTAGACAAAATATGAAAGGTCCAAGATGACGAAAATAATTTTTTTGTAAATATCTTACTTTTTATGGCTCGCATTTTGTTAAAGGTTTAACAAAACTTGTAGAGCATGAAATTCTCTACATGCTTGCTTACATACATTTTTATACAATTAACCGTTTTCGAAGTATAACGTGGACAGTTGCATCCATTTATAGTATATCTCTATGTACTATAAACTGCAGATCCTAGTGCATAGTACACTTTACAAAGTTTATGAAATGCTAAAAATATTAATATTATTAATGAAATTAAATGATGGTTTATTTATAAAAAATATTTCTAAGCTCATTTCCAATGCGCTATAGACAAATAGGGGGGGTACAAAAAGCAAACCTATTATATGTTGAACTTAAATAAATTTGTGAATAAGTCACAAGAGTTGAATGAATGAAACGCAAGTGGTTTCAATATTTTTATATGGCTCTGAAGAGGCGGGCAGGGTCCATGACCCTGAAGAGAGCTGATTAGTCATGTATTGGGCTACACATTGGACCAAAGATTCCGTTCTGAAAGAATTGACGATCCAGGCCACATTTCCCTCGCAGAATACTCATCCTAAAAAAGCACTTGTAACAAGCTAAGTAGAAGTACCGACCTAGAGACAGAATCCCATCACTGATCTGACCAGATTCATACAACATTAGTCATCATCATTAGCAAAGCGATTCACACTGCAAGTGATAAAGTGAAATGGAGTGACATAATCCGCTAGAATGAGACGCCAAGAAGTCACGGACCTCAGCACGGAAGAGCATGGTGCGAGGAATACTTCTCTATTATATTGTCTTTAAGTAGTAACTGTTATGTCGAGTAATTAAGTTACAGTCCATTATAAAAACTGTCAGTATGGGACACATACATTTACACGCCCGATGAGTGGTGTTCCCAGATCCAATTTGCAAAAAAAATGGGATGTAAAAAAACAGTCTTATTATTGATGAATTTCTGGACGATTTTTTAAACAGTAACATGCTACAGAAACGAGCTAGTTTCAGGGGCATTAGTGTACTCTGATGTATATGTATATTATCTAATTGATGACGTGATGTATATTATCTAATTAAATATGTATTAAATTTTGAATTGCTAGTGATATCGAAAAATTGGGACATTTGGCATCCCACATAAGGTTTGCACTGGACGAGATGAGACACCCCTCCCTGTTCACAATTGTAATAATTTAGTAAAAATCTGATTTAAAAGTGCATTTATTACTGACAAACTTCTATACTTATTTCACTTCTTTACATTCTTTTTTTTTCAACATCTGACATATATATAATATCCGCTATCAAACAGGATGCTTTGTATGACACGTCAAGTGTTATTTTATAAGTATTATATTTATTTATATTAGTATAAGTGGTTAGTGACAAAAAAAATTAACAGCAAATTATTTATCGCACAAATATAACTTGTATAGAAACAATTATATTACTGTCAATTTCTAACAATGAATAGTCTTTTGTTATTATCCAAAAATGTTTGAATAGGAGTTTTATTTCAATTGAATAAAGAAAAACAATGAAAAATTACTTTTCCTAAAGTGCACTCTTACTCTTTGGTTTGATAGTCGCAATGAATGTTAATATTTGAAAGTAATGTAGATAAAATGATTACAGAACCACTTTCATGAGCCCCGCATGCAATTGAGCGGTTTTGTAGAAATACATAATCAACAAAGTTCCACTAAAAAACAAAAATATTTCAAAAATTACAAATCAAAGCAAATATATTTACAATTCAATACCTGGATTCCTTGGATCGAGTGACAATATTCTGTGATTGACTACTACTAGTAGAGGGTGGCAAGAGCTGCAGCGGTGGACTCACTGCGCCTTCGTGGGCTAGCACCAGACGTTCCATGTCATTGGCCACTTGCTCCGCCCGCATTGCACTCGTACGTCCGCTGGACGGGTTGGCTGTGTAATACATACTAATCATCGGCGACTTCGTCAATTGGTGGATTTCTCTGTCCAGAAGCTATAAAGAAAAATTAAGCATTTATACTACAAATATATTTTATTTAAACTTGAAAAATGCATTAAACAATTTGAACAAATGTTACTTAAATTTACGAAAGAACTACTGGAAAGCACAGGCCAAACCTAAGCTTTCACAGATAAATTTTTGATAAAATTTAAATTCAATTTTTTTAAATCATCGGCAAAGTAGGCAATGAACAGTGCAAACAACTGAAAACAAGTCGTTTATCATAATCAGCAATAGAAACAGATATAAATTATTACCTTGACTGACACCATTGAGTAACGTAAGGCCGAGATATTGTCTATAAACCCGATAGTAATTAGCGTAGAATTTTATTAGAGTGGAAGATATTCCTGGCTTCGATAATTTTACCAGTAGAAGATCATTGTCGCCTCGATCAAATGCGTTTTTAAAATCATATCAATAAGCTATATCTATAAGCTTTTACTTGATGACCGCGGTCCAATCCTGCAGCCACATAATCCACAAAATTAGTGCGATTATTGACGGGGAATTGCTTTGGACGAAACCGTGCTGGCAATCTATTAACTGAGATTGGATTTGTATATAGATACGGCGATGGAAAACAGTTTCAAACATTTTAGCAAATAGTCTAAAGAAGGTAAGACTGCTATAGGCCGATAATTTTTTGCTTCAGATCTAGAACCAGATTATTATAAATTTAAGTTGTTTCACGAATGTATCGGAACAGGCCTTGATTACTTATGGAGATAAACTACCAGGAACATGTATAAACTGGAGCTGTTTCAATACGAGTCCGATTTCATCGATGCAAAAAACTGAGCCATTATTAAGAGTGGCTCGTGCCATTTCAAAGTCGAGCACCGGTTCATTATTAAAAAAAACTGAATTAATAATAGGTTTGGCTCTTGGCTATTACCTTATTCATAATCCTAGACAGCTTGATTGGATCGTCTTTGTAATGAGAGAGTAGTGTTAGAGCCAGTTCCCCCCGTTGCCTGCGAGTACCCTCACAAAGCAATGGATGTTCAGCTTCTGATACATTGGCCTTCAGACCCAGGGCAGCAACAGTCGCTTCAAAGCCAAGTGTTTCGTCACTGTCACGACGGCCCTGTTACAATATAATATGGTTGTCACATTAGCAACATAACGTGAAGATGAAATGAGTTATATACTACCATATGCATAATTTACAAATAAATTCTTTCCTTACACTGTATTTAAACATGGTTAAAACACACTTATTGTTACTGTACGTAAATATGGTTAAAACAAAATTTATAGGCCACATTGATTAATGTTGTAGCACCACTATTAAGGTACTAAAACCAGAATACAAATCCAGAGACTCAAATTGGATCTAGAGAGAGAAAAAATTTCTATTTTCTTGCAAATGAAAATTGCAATTTCAATTCTACTCACCACTAAGCTACAACTTCTACAGGCATTAAGTGTACAACTTTATGTCTGTGGACTGTGTATCAACTGACTGGATGATAACACTTGCAGACTTCAAAAAAGGATATCATTAAAATTAGTAGCACTGATGGGAGTCCATGACAGATGGGGTGATTAAAAAATTGTGTTTAGTCAGTAGGAGTAATGAGATGAATAAAAGCCTCAGAACGTAAGACATGTATCACATCTGATGGATATAAGAACTTATCAAGGCGCTAATCTGGATACAGAATATTAAATACCAGAAAAACAACAAATGAAACGACACTAAAGTTTAATTGTGATAAATGAAAAAAATTATTCAATGATTCAAAAAAATTATTCAATGAAACTGAAGACCTGTTGGCTGATGTCGCTAATTCTAAAACTAAAGAAAAGGAAGAACACATTAAAAGTAAGCATATTAAAAGCAGCAAGCTCGGTAGTGGAGAAAGAGATTTAAATGAAATGACTTATAAAACCACATTGAGAAAAAACATTCCAAGAGTGCTTTGAGGAATAGAGTTTAAACAGAAAAAAGAAAAAGCACAAGTAGAATTTGCACTGCGAGGTTTCCGTACACATTTAGGCAGTTGTAAGGGTAAACATTTAAGGGTACACAGTATTTTGAATTAAACAATTTACAAATATTAATTTTTCATGATATAAATATGTTACCGACTTATATCTTTCACAGGCATAAAAAACTTAATATAAAAATGTTTAATTCTAAATAGAATTAAAAACTATTGACTTTTGGATTGTTGCCTTCACTTGTGCTATAAGACCTCCCATTGTGCCGACTTTCAAGATTGTAGATAGACTGGGTGTACCCTATAAGTTTGACATAAGTTATTCCAATAAGTTGCATACCATATTTTGTTACGTGCACAAAAAACTTATAATTTTTACAGAAATATAAGGTCATAGGTCTCAGTAAAAGATATTAATTTTAACTTAAATGAAATTATGCAAAGATTAATCTTTACGAATTGCTCACCTGAAGATGTTGTAATGCAACGAATCCTCGGTCTTGGTAAAGAACTTAAAGAAAGTAGAAATAATACTACATCACATAGTTTCATTTAATTGTGAATAATGAATTTATTCACAATTAATAGATATTCAATATTAATACTTTAATCTCCAGCCATTTCTAAGAAAAAGGGCTTTGACAGATGGACAGATGAACAGAAAACCAAGTGATCCTATAAGGATTCTGTTTTCCCCTTTTGAGGGATGGAATACTAAGAATGGGTTTATAAGTACAAATAGAGAAAATATAATGAAAGTTTACTTGAAGAGACTAAGAGAATGTCATGTTAGAGCAGAAGTTTCTACAGAGAATTCAATGCTTAAAACAGAAAAAAACCTGTGTAAGAATAATAACTGGTCCTTAAGGAAAAAGATGCCATTTTACAGAAGTAGTTGAAACACTTCGATGATTTACTGAATCAAAACAAACCATTACCTGTCGAAATTGTCTTTTCTCTTATCGACATAACATGCTTGTAGTGGTCACTCCTAATTTAGAAGAACTAATACAACAATTAGGAAACTGAAAAATTGCAAACCTGAGGACTGACTTGACACCAATCAGAGCTCTTAAAAAATATGGGAACAAATCAAATATTTTTGATATTTTAAATGTCACCTGGACTCGGGAAACTGCTTCCAAATTACGTAGATAAGTCTTCTGAGAAGAAAACTTATCTGTTCAATTCACACGAAAGCAAATACAGGGATATCTATTTATTTATTTTATTACATACACACATTTATCGATACATGACAACTAACTATTCACAACGATAAAAAATAGATGGCTTACCAAAATTGAAACTTTTGGATTAAACATGAATACAAAATGTTAAGTATGTGTAGAGCTTCCACTACGTACTCTGTAAGGATTTGGGCACATACAAATATTTAAGGATACAAATATTCGTATTATTTTTCATCACATATATTTATTCGAAGGTATTTCTTTAACAGGCGTAAAAAGATTTGTCAAAAATATTAGATTTAGATTCAGTGCAACAGTTTTCTGATAAACTTTAAATAAACTTCTAATAACGCCGTTTCTTTCATAATAGGCTATTTGTTGTGTGCGACCTTCATTTTGAGCTTTTAACCATAACAATTTATTTTGTTATATTTATACTATTTGAATTTCTAATTATAATTTTGCGGTTGCTTTATTTTTTAGTTATATTTGAAATTCATATAATAATTTTCCATTATTAAAATAATTTTATTAATTTAATTAATGATAACAATTTTAATGTTGATAAAATTTATTATTATTTAAATTTAATTGTATTATATACTTTTTATATTTTTAACTTTGAACTAAATACTAAATACACTTTAATTGACAGGAATTAAATAATTTTTTTAATACATTAGGTATGATCGAAAATTATTTTAGTTAAATATATCATTTTTAATGTATTTCTTTTTATATAGTACACAGTACGTAATGAATTCAT
This sequence comes from Druceiella hillmani, assembly GCA_039881145.1. NCBI lineage: Eukaryota > Metazoa > Arthropoda > Insecta > Lepidoptera > Hepialidae > Druceiella > Druceiella hillmani. The sequence continues at coordinate 724,165 of JAYKKI010000098.1, read as the reverse complement.
ATTATAAAAAAAATTATACTAAATGCAAAGCGTCATAGGTATAAATTTAAAACAAAGAAAAAAGGACCATAAATTAAAGCTTTTAATCAGTGGCTACAAATAGCTATTCACAATACAAATAGCTATTCACAAACTTGTAACGTCATCTGACTTTTAACCAATAACAGGGCGTTTGTGATGCTAATTGAATTTCAAAAAATATTGTGATTTCTTACTACGTTTTTTTTACAAAATATATCCTTGTTCTGTTGAAAATGAAAAGAAATATGCTTATTTACGTTACAATCTAATAAGCTGACCACGAATTGTGGTATATTTTCAACATTCTCAAATTGCCTATTTTAACATTAGGAATTTAAGGGTGAGCACATATTTTTGGGGACATTTTCAAGAATATCTCTATTATTAAAATTAGAATTAGAAATTGCTCTTTCGATCAATATCACCAGGAATACTTCTTTTAGTATTGACTATTGAAATATATGCAGATTCAATATACTTCATCACTATGTCAAATTGTAAGTTTCAAAGCAAATAGTTTTTGAGTTATGAGTGATCTTATAAGGGTTCCTTTTTTTAAGAAAGGAACCTGAAAAATCTAATATATGCTTTGTAAAAGAGATCAGATTATTCCTAATAATGATGGGGACTCTATTCCTTGAAATAGATAAGATTTTTCCTTAGGGTCTAAAATTAACTTTCAAAATGACATCAACCCAGAAAATTTAAAAAAATTTGCTACTTCTAGATCCGAGGTTTTATTACAGCTCAAAAATTCTTAATGAGAAAAAAAATTATGCTCACAAAGTGATTATTAGATTTACTTAACTTAAGCTGCCAAAACCTAGGCACTGACCGATATTGAGGAAAAAGCTCTTCCAATATTTGAACGAAGATTTCTTAAAGTATTAGTAGTCAGGAGAATGGCATAGAGCATCGTGAGCAGGCAAAAAAGATTGACCAGATGACTTACAACAGGGATTGTTTTGAACTATGCTGGCAGCCCCAAAAGGTGAAAAGGTCAATATGAAAAAGCTCTTCCAATATTTAAACGAAGATTTCTTAAAGTATTAGTAGTCAGGAGAATGGCATAGAGCGTTGTGAGGAGGCAAAAAGATTGACCAGATGAGTTACAACAAGGATTGTTTTGAACTATGCTGGCAGCCCCAAAACGTCAAAAGGTCAATATGAAAAAGCTCTTCCAATATTCGAATGAAGATTTCTTAAAGTATTAGTAGTCAGGAGAATGGCATAGAGCGTCGTGAGCAGACAAAAAAGATTGAGCAGATGAGTTACAACAAGGATTGTTTTGAACTATGCTGGCAGCCCCAAAAGTTCAAAAGGTCAATATGAAAAAGCTCTTCCAATATTTGAACGGAGATTTCTTAAAGTATTAGCAGTCAGGAGAATGGCATAGAGCGTCGTGAGCAGGCAAAAAGATTGACCAGATGAGTTACAACAAGGATTGTTTTGAACTATGCTGGCAGCCATAAAAGGTCAAAAGGTAGACCTAAGACTAAAAGGAGCAATTTCATTGACAGAGGCTGTGAAATTACAAAATGTCCCAAATGGTGAAACATTTCATCTTGCAGGATGGCATGGAAAAAGCCTATTGAGAAGACCAAGGCCCCACACACATCTGTCGAGCCAGTGACAATAATCATTTTAATCAGTGTTTCCCTGTGTAAAGTTAAAGATTATCAGCCAATATTAATATTTTTACTTTCACAATCATACTTTGTTCAATATAACTTTTATATTGAATTTTAACATAGAGTGCAAAAACTAATATTTTTTTCCTTTTTTCTTTCCTTAAAGGCAAGACAGCTGCTGATGGTCGCAAATAGATATGTGAAACGTGCAGTAAATAGATATGTGTTCATGTAAACCTTACAGCGCTTAACTAAAAGATGACTAAAATTCTAGATGGCCAACTGAAGTTTATGATAATCAAGTCAAAACCAGATCTTCACACAACTGGGGGAAGGTTATAGAGAACTTAAATGTATCACACAACAATTAATAATCACTTCAAGTATCTTGAACTTGTTAATAACCTTGACATTCGTGATGCGCATGAATTGTAGGAGGTTCACTTGACAGAACAAATCAGTATTTGCGATGTACATTAATATGCATGTCCATACGTAATTGACGCTCAACAAACGAGAGCACTGTAATGTTAGCCAACGTCAATGGGTGTATCTTATTATACATATGACAAACTCAATCATTTATTTATTGTTTTAGTCAAAATTATGAATATTTTTGCTTTTAAAATAAGTATTTTGTTAATAAAACAACATTAACTAACAGTGTTGTGCAATGCACTTAACCCCTAAAAAAATTGAAAAAATTGTTCCGTATACAGTGGAATTCACTTATTACGACACCTTAGATATTGACAAATCGTTTATTATTACATAATTGTAATAAATATCTTCACTTTCTTATAAATTTGTCACAACAGACCAAGAGTAGTCTGTTAAGAATGACTTCAGTAAACATATTTTTGAATAGTTTACACTTGTATTTTTCGTTGTTTGTTTCCCACTGTGATAGATTACTCAGTAAGCATTGCTTTGCCACCCATAGTTATGCCGAATTATTAAATATAATTAATTAAAAAGAAATATGTAGGTACTTCGTTATTTTTGTAAGTATGTAATTGTAATCACATGTAATTATACTTTCTCTGCCATGGTCATAATAACAACAGAGAAAAAACATTTACGATGTTTTGTTTTTCTTTACAAAATATTTTATACGTAACTTGTCTTTCTATGATTTTTCCTTAAAATGACTTGAATGCCAATTCTCCTGAATGCAAACAGATCTTATTGTAAATAAATTTATATTTTTTTATTTTATTTATAAATTTACTAAAAGCTTAGAAAAATGTTAAGTACAAAAATATCGAACTAATTTCTATGAAAGCAATTTCTTAATGCTACAAAAGCAACCACAGCACAAAAACAAATGTGATCAAGTGCGAGTAGAACTCTCTCTCGGAGGACTCTGTACAATTATATCGTATTACCATAAAGCTTTTTTCACTCTGACTTATGGAACATAAGTATAAAACACAAGTATTGTAGAATATTGTAAGTTATTACTTAATTAAAGCCAAAAATTATAATCAATTTCACAAATAAAAAAATATGTATAAAATAAATTTACGATTATAAATGTGGATAACCATTTAAGACACTTTATATCAAAAAAGAATAGGCAACTAGTAAATTCCTCCATTACAACATTGAGTCTATACTGATGTGACATGTAAGGTATTGATAGATTTATCTCATTGTCAATAAATAATGGCAGCCATAAAACATAATTTAGGGCACAAAAATGTTAGATCTATTGAATTACAATGAAAAGATGAAAAAAAGTTTCTAAAAACCTTACTACATATTTAGATGAAATATCAAGTAACAAGTGACAAGGAAGAGTATATCAATGCTTCTAAATGACAAAAGCCTTCTAAAATTTAGTATATTTTTAAAGAACATGGCCAATTTCTGCTCAGCAGTACTTAGTAAAGATCATGAATTTAAAAAAACTAAAAATAAATGCACGAGTTATATATATTTCAACTCAGTAGAGTTCGGAAGTAATTATTTATGTGAAATAAAAAAGGAATCATTTTGGTGATTAATTTTCTCTTTTACGTTGCTTGCACGTTACGTTATTTTGACATTCCATCCAACGCACAAAAAGTAAACCGAACAATCTCATCTTATATATTTTTACATTAAAACAATATAACTATCCATAGTTAAAAATAATTATTGTAGAATAAAAGTTGTATGAACCACCCCATAAAATATGAAAATGGTATTGATACGAAATCATACACATTGTGACAAAATTATTTTGAGTGTTGACAACACTAGTAAATGACCGCAAGCGTCTGTTTACTTTTGAATCCGTGTAGTTTCATACTTATGCCTATAGTACAAAATTATTAAGTTGCTATAACCTAATTAAATATCTTGTTATCTCATTGTTTACCCAGAAACTTATTTAAACAAGAATCACTTTCTCAATATCATAAATAGATAATAACATCCCACTTCTTGTGGCGAAATGTATTTGCTATGTGCTGTATTTTTACTAAGTCTTATATTAAGAAGATGCAACTTTTTATATCCAAACGATAAGAATTATAAAATATCATTAAATAATGCAAATGCATTATAATAGAATTGCTAATATTAAAAATTGGTACACGGACCGGTGACACTTGGCTATGCATTCGTTCCGTACTACATTGTTTTATTTAATTAGTACTATTAATATTGTACTATTTTATATTGTAGAACTTTTTAAATGAATATGTAGTTATTTCATCTACTTTTGAATTTTTTTTGTCAGCTGAACTTTCACGACCGCTCTTCTCACAGGAAATTTTTTAATTTTAAAAATGTATACATAAAAATTATTAACCTATATTAGTTTGTAATTGACCAACTATTTTTCGATAACAAAACACTAAATATTACCAAAGGAAATATCCATATTAAAATGGTGTGTAGTGACGCAATGTACAAATGCATCTATAAAAAGTCCACACAAAGTTCGTTTCAGTGTCAACGAACCCTAAAAGACGAAGAAAGTAGCTATAATTAGCCCAAAAGCAAAGGGATAAGGTCAGATTTTAGTATTAATGCGTTTGAGTACCAAAATTAGTTATGACCAAAATTATTGTAGTTAAATATATCATTTGTGATGTATTTCTTTTTACATAATACACAGCATGTAATGATGTCGTATTATAAAAAAAATTTATACTAAATGCAAAGGGTGATAGTTATAAATTTAAAAAAAAAGATAAGATATTTAACCAATAACAGAGCATTTGCTAAAAAATTATTGAAAAATATTGTGATTTCTTTAATTTTTTTTTAAATATAAACTTCTTTCAAAAATGAAAATAAATACGCTTATTTACATTATAACCACGAATAGTGGTATATTTTCGATATTGTCAAATAGCATATTATATTTAATATGAATGCAAGTGGTGATATGAAATACTATTTTTTTAGCCTTGAAAACGATATTGGTCTTCCTTTAGCTATACATCAATAATGTCAGATTTATGAATCTTAAAATAAGTAACATTGTGGTATCTATATTCAGGACAATACCTAGTGGTTTTAAATATTTAGTAGAAATTTAACTAGAATAATCATAGCAATATTCTAAAGTCAAATGGTTAATACAGTTTCAGATGCCTTATCAGGGGAGTAATATTGTATATACTCAATTTTATACTATTTTCTAGTATTTCTATTATCCCTTCAGAAGACTATTTATGTTTAAAGACATATTAACAATGTGACAAAGTGCATATTATTTTTCAAATAAATAAATATATATATATATATATATATATATATATATATATATATATATATATATATATATATATATATTCACACACACACATATATATATATATATATATCATCATCATCATCATCATCATCATCATATATATTAATACGCTAAGGTTAAGATGTTACTCTCCCTTTTTAGAAAAAACCTCACAACTAATCCATATAAATTATATATCATTTTATAGATAATTGCTTGCTCTACCGGCATCTACAACTAAAAAATTTATTATTGCTATTGTTTTTGCAAATTAATTAATTATTAAAATTATATACACAAAACAGCAATGCTGCCATCTAACGGCTCAACGTCAATATGATTGACAGTCGGTAAAATTTTTGTTTAATTTCAAATCCACTCACGTATAAATAAAGTGGCTTTAGCTCAATGCTTTTGATACTTGCGCCTCTATATGTCAATTTTAGTAAAATATTTGTTTGATCTATCATCTGAGCTTCATAATGGAATAAATAATGCGAAGACTTCGCACGGGTCACGCTAGTATATATATATATTGTTAATTTTGACAAAACTCCAAGCTCCTTTATTACTTATATATTATTTATTTATAGAAACCCGAATTACGAAGCAGTAAAAATGTGTGATGTACATAGAAATTGGTAAGCTAGGCAGAGAGAGACACATACGAAAATTGGCTGTCTTTGAATTCTTTTACAATCCGCTTTACTACTACCACCATACTCGGCAACAAAGAGACAAAACTTGTTAAAGAGTTCTCATATCCTTTGGCATATTTTCTTAATCATTCTGATTATTTTATGTCAATGGTCTATTACCAACTTCTCTTCCAAAATAGGAAAGACTTGTGTCAGCATGTCACAGTCGTAGCTATCCTTATATATTTTTACAGTAGCCATGAATGAAATGAAAGTATGAATGGATGAAGAGGAAATGAAGTCAACTGAAAGTTTATTTTATTGTATAAACAATTACGCAAAAATATCATATTGATTATGAATTATATGTTTGTTGCTTATGTCTTAATTTATATCTTGCTTATGTCTTAAATAGTCAGTAGAGATCTTTTATTTATGCCAAAAAGCAAAAAGTGAAAATAAGGCCACCCATCTCTCTCTTCCGCTCATGTCTTCAATTAGTTTGTTAAAAAGGACTCACCGATATGGATCTTGAATCTTTTTCAGCAGATGGTGACAGAACAATGACATCAAAGATAAAACTAGCCAAGGCTATCGGTAACAGAGCAGGCCCTCTTGACCTACAAAATAAACAACACCATATGCAAAAATAAACAACAGAAAAGATATATATTTTACATCTGATTACCATCTTACCACTATCCATAAAGTGCAGGCTGATAAATATTTACGAAAGATTACAAAAATCAATTTGCTGTATGAAAAGACAACACTTTCATTCCGTCCACAATTTTGGCAAAAATTTTCTAAAACCTAGGATTAGTATTTTGTGTTTTCCTATTGATTACAATTTATGTGAAAGTTTCGTTGTGGTGTAAAATTTTGGAATATGTATTAACATTAAAAATAAAGAATTTGAGTCGAAAAAAACTAAAATATATTAATGATTCAAAGGCTTCAAATTCTTCTAAAGAATAGACATCTTTGCTAACAGTCCACCTTAAGATGTTGTAATACAATGAAACCTAGGTCGTGGTAAAGAACTTGAAGAGAGTAGAAATAATAATATATCAAGTAGTTTCATTTAATCGTGAATAAAGGATTTCTACAAAATTAACGCCAAATATATTCAAAGTTTTAAAATTAGTAATAAGGAAGAACAGTTTCCCCTACAGATAGATTGATTACATGGTACATTATTGCATAGTTGAAGCTAGCATTCTCCTTCTTCTCATATTCATAATCATTAAAATCAAGCCTGAATTTATTCATCCCAAGCACTGGCAAAATTGAAAATAGCACCTTTCATGCTGTAAGATTTCCAATACACTTTTAGAGACATTCCATCATGCGATGAAAACAAACCTTCTATAAAAACTGCCCTATAACGACGTTTTATGTTTTAAATTATACATAGTTTGGAGTAATTGAGTAGTGTTTGCCGGTAGGAAGAGGCATGTAATTTTGCCATTGCAAAATGGAGGATGTGTTGATATTGTCCACTATTAACAGTGATTCTTGCGGCAATGCATTTCGGTCAAATTAGCTCTAATACATAACAAATACTTTGTGGAATCCAAACATTTTTTTTAATATAACAGCTGGCACGTAATGGATTCAAATTCAAATATTTAAATAAATGTGACCTATGATTGCCAGTGACAATCATAAACAAATATGGCCTATGATTGCCAGTAACCCAATTTTTTCATCAAAAACCTTAGATATTGTAGGCATTTTAACATTTGTTAGACCTCACGATTTAGTGATACCATAAAATGTTGCAGAAACTCATTCAGCCAAATCTTTTTTACACAAGTGTTTGGTACAAAAATGCAAAATCCTTTTATATTCTTTTACAGCGTTTAACGTGTTGATTGCCAAGGGTGAAGAGGGGGAAATAAACCTGGTGGCCAAAATTAAATGAAAATTTGTACAAAATTCAAAAATCATGAAAACACATTTGGAAATTAAAAACAAAATTAAAAGACAGGCATGTAACTTATTTCAGGCATAAGCAAATGATAGCAAAAACAGTTGGAAATAAAACAAAACACAAATCTATGAAAAATGAGGATGATTCCTTCACAAGCAGAGGACAATCACTAAGCAACACTATTACCGAACAATCCACCCGAGTCGTTTCATGGCTCCTCATGGGTAATGACCCACCTCATACAAAAGAGAGGACCTTCAAAAGTCCCCTAATAGTGTCCCCCCATATCTACTGTCTCAACGCTTCCACCCAACAGGGAAACAATTTAAAAATAAGCGACAACTGAAGGTCACCACCACTTATTTTCCTATTGCACCTTGCTTAAATGACCAATGGCGAAAGAGCACATCACCAAGCCATGTGGCACTTTAATAGAGTGGCTGTTTTAAAGTATGGCATCGAGTGACTTCAAAATGAACATATTAAAGTATATTAACCCTAGTCATATTTAGATAATATCACAGCATCTAATAATTAAAGATATCATATTCAATACATAGACAATCCAACTCGCTCCACTATGAAAACTTATATTATTACAGGTTTATAATAACTAACCTCAATGTTCCATCTCTCAATTGCTCCGCCTTTTCTCTTGCCAAGGCAAACTGTTCTGGGCCAGTGGGCAATTTCTTCAACAATGAAACAAGTTCCGATTCCTGGTTCGACAACTTCACTTCCAGTGGTTTGGTGCTTGCTGGGGGTCGAGCCATTTCCAAAGCATACAGACCAACTCTAAATGCTAACTCATGATGTTCACTGTTTTCCGCTAATACCTGCAGTAAAAATGGATATTAAACAAGCTATAAACAACGTAACCAAATATGAAAAAACGGCATTCGACATGCTGAGACTGTCGCAAATTTCCTTTTTCGTTTCAGAACAATGAACATGCAAACACACCTATTTCATAGGCAGGTTTTTCCGAAATCTTTTTGTTTTTGATAGCTGGGAATTAGAGACAATCAATCTTCTATATGAAAGTCTATCATTAAGTTTATATTATTTTCCAGATTGAGAGAAAGAAAGTAAAAGTTATGCATTTTTTTAAAATCAAGACACTTGCTAATTACTTCTTGGAGGACTACTTTTTGGGCAGGACTACTTTTTTTTTAAATAATGGGCTAGAATAGGGGGTAATTTTGGCAATATATTAATACATACATACGTATACATATTCTTGTGTTGTGTGTGTATGTATGTGTGTATGAAGATTTATAAACTTTGAAAGGAGTAATTTAGAGCTCTACTATGCATGAACTATGGCAATATAGGTAGATTTTAGAAAATTTCCAACATCAACGTGACCTCAAATTGATTAATAATTTTTTATATTAATTGATTTGTCTCACAGCCGCAATAAAGAATTATATGGCTAAGTCTCAGTTAATAGACAAATTTGGGGACCCGAAATTTAAAAAGTCATGTCACATTTATGTTGCGGCAATTGTTGCTTTATGATGATGGAAAAGTTAAAATTGTACATTACAAAAATTATGAAATATGGCAAATATATTTGTATATTTTTATGTATAGAGTGTACCAATAAGCATACTGGCTTCAATGAGAACAAAATAAGACAATAATAAACAAATTTTTTTTATATTATATCCGGTTCTCGAATTCCCGGGACAGAATATTGAAAATGTTAATAAAAGGGTTTAGCACCCTGGAATGCACATAAAACAGCGCTTGTTGGTTATACCAACCCCTTATTCGGCTTGAATAGTGAGCGATGAAAGTATTATTTTGCAGAAAAAAATTGATTATACTGATAATTCAGCGGTTCCCTCAAGTTTTTTTTTTCATAAAGGTTCTGTTTATAATAATGAAACGTTCAAATGTAATGTTAAAAACAAATAATGTTGTGTCATTAAAAAATTTATTATTTCTTTGTAATAAAGGCCCAAATCGAGTAATGTTTTAGATTATTTTTATTTTATATTTTCGAGTGGAGCTGCTAATCCTCCCATTGAAAGCTTTCCCAGGTGTTGGATAGAGAAATGCCTCCCAGATATGAGTGGTACCAGGGAAATCAAATACTTAAACTTGTACGCCCATGCGTGCCTTATGAGTCCATGAAGACACGGTCTAAGGGATCTCACCTAACAGAAAAGACAAAGCTGTGGATCAATAAGTGACGGAACTTAAAACAAAACTACCCCAGGAGGGTACCGTGAGATACGAAGAATCCCTCCCTGAGCATTGTCCTACCCCAGAGATAGGACAGTGTTCAGGCGCCTTTTGAATTCTGGGGGACCGTGATTTTCACTATAATATATCAACAATTAAATGAAACTACATGATGTAGTATTATTTCTACTTTCTTTAATTTCTTTACCACGACCTAGGTTTCGTTGTATTACAACATCTTCAGGTGGGATATTAGCAAAGATCTTTGCTAATATCCCACCTGAAGATGTAATACAACGAAACCTAGGTCGTGGTAAAGAAATTAAAGAAAGTAGAAATAATACTACATCACGTAGTTTCATTTAATTGTGAATAATGAATTTCTAGAAAATTAACGCCAAATATATTCAATAATATATCAATGTCAGAACAAAGTTTAAAACTGAAGGAAACTAACCAAAGTCTACACTCAGCCAATATTTCAGAAGAGCCTATTTACCAACAAACAAAGATCAAGCTCTCTCAGCAGCGGGCCATATAGGCCCATTGCTCAGAGAGCTTGAACTGAAAAGTCCAAAGACTAAACTGACCTATTATCAGACCATCCCAGCCCTAGCCATCCTGAAAATAACATATATAACAAAATCCCTCAAAAAAGAAAATGAACTGAAAAACCAACAAAAAGCAACCATAATCTTGTCTGAAATATATAGCAGATATGAACAATTAAAATCAGATATAAACAAAAAACTAAGCGCATTATTTTGACTTAGCCAAACGATAGAATCATCAAACCGCTTTTCTGTACTGGAAACAATCAAGAAACAACAGCAATAGATAACCCCAGAGAACGAATAGAAACAAGATAAAAATAAAATTAAATGAACACGGGCACAATGCTACAAATATTTAGAAGATAAAACCAAAGAATCATAAATAAACCTTAATCAATCTTCGTTGTAGAACTCAAGCCACAGACCAACAATAAACTAAAATATAACATTAAAAAACTGTTGAATTGCAATTTGAACCACCGCGACCAAAACGTGAAATTTCGCAATGTTCAAATTGCCAGCATTATGGCCACAACAAAAAATATTGCCACAAAAAACAAAAATACATAAATATGCTGCAGATTGCCCCTCATCAGCTTGTGATAAGAAAGAAAAACTGACTGATGTAAAATGTGTCTTCTGCGAAGGATCACCCAGCAAATTATAAGAGTTGGAATGTTTACAGAGAACTACTAAAAATCAAATGTCCCCCTATACGTGAATGGCTTCCAAAAAGCACCCAAAAAAAAAGACAACACCCAACCCCTTGCTGGAACAGCGCCAGATGTATCAAAAATCACCTATGCACAGGCAGGTAGCAACAAACCAGTGCATATAACAACGTGGAAACAAATATTGCTCAAGGTGGATCCTTCGTTAAAGTAATGATGGAGACGCTAAAACAAATGATGAACTAAACTAACAAATATGAACTTATTCATAGCACTAACGAACAAAATTTCACCTTAAAATAATCATCTGGAATGTCAATGGGCTGTTACAAAATACTCTAGAAGTTGCAACATTTTTATACGAGAATAATGTTGATGTACTTATGGTTTCTGAAATACATTTTTCCGTACACATTTAAGCATTTATAAACATTTCATGGTACATAATATTTCTACATAACTATTTGCAAAATTTTAATTATTCAGAATGAAAATATATTGCCTACTATATTTTTTCATAGGTGCATATTTAAAAAAAATATTTTTTATGTGATATAACTACAAATTAACAATTTTCGGATTTTTTCCTTTTCTTGGTCAACAGGAAGTACCCTATAGATTTTGATTAATTTGCGAGTGTCAAAATATGCAGCATAAAAGCCGGAACAAAATATATTGCCTACTATATCTTCTACAGTTACATATTTAAAAAATTATTTTTTTATGTGATATAACTACAAATTAATGATTTTCAGATTTTTTCCTTTACTTGTGCTGTCAGACCTTGCTTCTTGCCAAACTTCATGAAATTAGGACAACGGGATGTACCCTGTAGGTTTTGATTTATTTGCGAGTGGTTGGCCATATTTTTAGGGTTTTTTTATTGCGTTGACTTAGAAGCTTGATTTTTTTCAATTTCAAGGGACCATAGATCTAAGTATTTGATATTAATTTCAACTTAATACCTCCATGCGTTCCTGAGAAAAAGGGTCTTGACAGACAAACAGAAAGAAAATCGAACAACAAAGTGACCCTAAAAGGGTTCCTTTTTTCCTTTTTAAGATACAGAACCCTAAAAATTACTAATAGAAGACCTATAGGTTGAAAAATATCTGAAGAAACCAGGTGATACATCTTCAACCGATTATTCTTTGTGTAAGGCTACAAAAAAATTCAGCAGCCAAAGTTGTATCAACCCCAAAACGTAACCCAGACAATTCATGGGCCAAAAATGTTTAGAAAAGACGTGTGTTTAAAGCAAAACATCTCTGATGCCTCTATGGACATATTAAATATATATAAAAATGCTTTTAAACGTGTTAACGACAAATCACCAGCTTGACCCGCCCATAAATAGATTTACCACAACTGAAATACATAGTGCTATACAAAAACTAGATCAACATAAGCCACCTGATTATGATCTGATAACTGCGAAAATTCTGAGGTTGTTACCTGAAGGAGGTGTTTGAAGTATTGATGCGAATATACAATGCGATCGATACTTTGGAGAAACCATGCTCACATCAGGGGAAGGTAGGCCAAATAACCGTGGTACTGAAGCTGGGGTAAAGTGCTGAAGAAGAAAAATCTTATTGAATATATTTGGCGTTAATTTTGTAGAAATTCATTATTCACAATTAAATGAAACTACGTGATGTATTATTATTTCTACTTTCTTTAATTTCTTTAACCGACCTAGGTTTCGTTGTATTACAAAATATTTTTTTATGTGATATAACTACAGTAGAAATAATACTACATCACGTAGTTTCATTTAATTGTGAAGAAAAATCTTATCGCCCTATTAAAGGAGGACTGAAACCGCCATGGATAATTCGGATAACATAGATATATAAAACCAACATGGATATATGGATATTCGCCTATGGGGCAATTCTGCCAATGTAAACCTGAAAATATTGCAGAAATTCCAATTCAAAGCCTTAAGATTTATAACTAATGTGCCTTGGTACATTACTAATGAGAGATTGTATCAAGATCTAGGTATTCCCACTGTAAAGAAGGAAATCATGGATAGAATGCCTAAATACAAAAACCGCTTTTTAAACCACACAAATGAGTTTGCAGTTGAGCTTATGAAACCAGAGTAATAATATTTTTGACACTAAAAGGGAAACCCCCTTAGATCTCAAGACTTACGCCACTGACAATTTAGCACAAAAATAAACATAAAAGCAGAAAATGATTTATTTCATTGCAGTGACTAAGTCCCTTTGACTTGAACCACAAAAGCTATTGAAAAATAAATAAACCTATAATAAATGTCCATAAAGTGACAGATTACAGTAAATTTCAAAAAAAATGTTTTCGAGAAAATCCAAACGAAAATTTTGTGTCTATCTCCCATACAGACTAGAATTGTATGGTTGTAAAAATATGATATATTGAAATGGACTTAATTTTTTCTACCTTGTATGAAACATCATATGCAGCTAGGGTTGCCAGATGTCCGGTTCTTTAGCAGGATAGCTGGTTTTTTACAATTTAGTCTGGCTAAAAATAACCATGTCTACAAAATAGGCCCTGCATTTGTTAACAGCAAAATGAGGATAACGAAACGTTGAGAAATACCACACTTTGAAGACGAAAAATCAATCAAAACAACGGAAATGACAATTATTATATCACCAAAAAAGCCAACAGCAATTCATTCAGCCAAAAAAGTCATAGCATATTTTATGACTCAAAGAGGTTTTTCTTTTATTGATTATCTTCCAAAGTCAAAACTATTCCTGATCAATACTACACTAATCTATTTGCCCAGGTAGCAAAAAAATACAAAGATCAGGGATGAGGAAAAAGGTTATGTTTCATCAAAATAATAGACCTCTCGGCCCATACTTTTATCTTGGTGATCTCCAAGCTACACGAACTTCGATTTGAAGTACCAGAACGTCCTCACACTCACTAGATCTCAAACTGTCAGACTTCTACCTCTTCCCTAACTCAGCTGTCTGACTGCTGCTCACAGAATCAGCCAATAGCCCGACTGCTGACTTTATTTATATCCATCAACTGTAGTGTGTAATTATTGTTGCCACTATTAGTTTTTTCAAATTTTGTGTGACTGTATTTTGTTTTAAAATTTTTTTATTTGATTAGGAAACTAATGTTAAGTGTATTCTATTTTTTGAATGGTCATTATAGTAATGTCTATTTTTGTATTTATTGGTAGATTTTTATAATCAACAATGATTTTTTTTCTAAAACTGACAAAATATGTAATAAGAGCATTAAAATTTTATTAAATTGCACATATTTGATAAAAAATTTCATCACGAAGATCAGTGAGTAATTTATTTATTATTTGAGACATTAGTTCTCAATATTTTTGTATATTCATTTGACGTATGCAAAATTTCATGGCCATTTCCAATGGAATGATCCATCCATTTTAAACTTTTTATTCCATTTCTTTCTTCTATGGAACATAATTCTTTTACTATTGTTGGAAACATCATTTTATGCTAGTTTAGAGGGTATATAATGTTTCTGATGTATTTCCCGTCATAAATAAGGAAATTACATAATTTTAAAACCTTTATTTTTAAACTTTTTCTAAACTATTGTATTTGAAAGTTTTTGAAGTATTTCAAATATGTTATGGTATCATTTTTTTTATACCGAATTACACAACAGACTTTGGATAGTTATGAAAGTAATTGTATTACTTTTTATCTTTGCATTTGGTAATGGTGGCCTCTTTAGTTTGTTGCTTTTAATTGTTGTATTTTGCGGACAGAAATGGGATGGCTTACTAAAAACTTACAATAACATAATTTTTTAATAGGATATGTGATTTTTTTATTCACGTTTAGTTATTGTTTATACTTTTTTTATGGTAATAACAAAAATTGCATTTTATAATGACTTCTTTATAAGGCTTTCTTCATTTGGTAACACTTTTTTTTATTTTTTTCTGTTATATTTTGAATATATATTATGAATAAATAACATAGCCCTCGAGGGTTTAATAAACATTTGGCCGAATGAAGATTTTCATCAAGTGATGAGATCACAGTAAAGGCAAAACACTTTTTGAAAAGTTGAAAGAAACTGCCTTTAAGTAGCATACTAAATCGTTAGGAAAGCAACAAGGATTTGAGCTCACAACTTAGCCTCAAAAATAAAAATACTTTTTTGGACAGTTTTAAGTTTCTTATTGTTGAGGTTGAGACATATTAAAAAAAAAACTTGTATGAACGTATAAATACACATAAAGTAGAGTGTTATACATAAAGTATATGTGTAACATACATCTATGTGTATTTTCTGAGGACCGTTGTTCTATAACAACGGTCCTCAGAAAATGTGTAGTTAACAGTGTTTTTAAGTGAAATATAAAGAGTATGGCTTCAGTAGATCTTTCATTACTTAATACCACAGCTTTGCAAAAAAAGCACAACTGTTTGAAAGTAACGAAGAGAGTAACAAAACTTTACAATATGTTTAGCCGTAAGAAAAATTCTCATCATTTGTTTAGCGAAATTTTTAATCACAAAGCCTAGACGTTGGTGAATAAATGAAGCTGTTCTTTTTCATAAATTTCATTAAAATTAACTGAGTAGTTCCAAATTACATCTCGTTTGCAATTAAACTTTTTCTAAAAACATTTTTTGTGCAAAAAAAGCCATACTTCACTTTAAAAGGAGAGTTGTTTACTACAAATGGCAGAGTTAAAAGTTATAAGTGACATGTCCAGTTGGAACATGCAAAATGTAGAATTATGTAGCTATCTACATCTCTTGAAATTTTTGATGCAAGAGAACCAAAATTAATACGGTAGTTGACTCATTCTAAATTTTGATATTTTTCATAGAATATTGTGAAATATAAGTTAATTAAAAACCAGTCTTAAAAAAATTCAAAAATTGATTGAAAAATAAGCCAGTTATAGGCTTCTAAATTTGAAGATACGGATAGGGTTGAGTATATCCCTGTCTCTTTTCCTCTTGTAGAATATAATGTTCAATATTAAAAATGACCCTCACAACACAGTATTGCTGTCCTTGTCTAAAGGTAAAATTTAAACTATTATAACTCGGTCAATTTTTAAGATTATTAAAAAAAAATTTTACTCTTCATCAGCGTGTAACTTGAAATTACGATTAATGAAATAAAAAAAATTTATTAATACCCTATTTAATGCAAAGTTGTAACAGAATACTAGTACCCAAACTATTTACATTTTTTGAAACCATTCTTGAATAATTAGAAGGGAAGGCACAATTTGCGCACCTCTACAGCTAAATATATTGCAAATATTAATTAAAAATGGTAAATGGTGTCCCAATTTCATTTTGAAAATGTCCATAGCACCCTCTCAATAGGGTGCAAAAAGTGTTGGCCTTCACTTTTTTAAATAGAGAAGTCCAAAAATATTTCTTTTAGTATTTTTCTACATATTAATCAAAATATTTATGTGAAGCATCAACTTGCAAATTTTCATGAACGTCAGTCTTAAACTGTAAGACAAAGGGATGGGCAGACAGAGAGAGGAAACAAACTTATCAAGGTTCCTTGTTTCACAATAGAACCCTAAAAAAGAGCAATGGAAACCTTGCAAGCAAGAGAAACTTTCTCAGCCATATTTAAAATTCTGAAGTTTTCCAGAATTAGTATCCTAAACAAAAGGTTTACTCATAAATATAACCAAAGTGACAGAGTAAAGAAACCTACTAGACTGGATATAAAAAAGGACTCACGGTACAAAGAAAGGCGCACTTGGCTAGCGTGGTAGAGGCCAAGCAACTGAGGCGATGTGAAGCCGCATTGACTTTGTGATGATGAGGTACTACGTGTCTCTTCTTACCACGACGCAACACCGATAACTCGGGCGGCGGTGCTTCTGGCACTAGCATTGGCGGACGCGCCAACAGCTCTCTGGCCAGCCGCACACCTAATGCGCTCGCTTCACGACCATGCCCATGAGCATGCAGTCCCTCCGCACGTGCAAACAATACTTCCCATTCGTCCGCACATCCCCCTGCTCCTGCCTCTGCATCCGTACTTTGCCACTTCTCCATCTTATCCATATCACCTGCATGCTTTGAGTCATAGTAATAAATATTGTACTCATCCCCAGACTGCTGTGACTCGGAACCGGATACACTCTCATCCTTGGACGGTCGGCGTGACAGTTCAACGCCATCTGTGCACGAACGCACATGACTCGGTATTGCACGCCCAACACCATGACGAACATCGCCAAGAGTCAGTTTATAAGTGCTCAGGTCATTCAAAAGACTCGGGTCGGCACATATCTTGACCTTGGAACTCCCACTGCTATCCTGACTGGAAGCACTGTTGTCAGATGAGGAGATGCCCTCGATATTAGGGCTGACAGAGCTAGAATTGGAGTCGCTGCCACCGCCCTCTTGCGAGTCTGTGTCCCCAGTTCTTCCATTCATAACACTCATTAGTGTATCGTGCAAAATGTCCTCTTCGTTTTCACAAAAACCTTCACTCGATACGCTTGACCTATTGCCATCCACATTGTTCTGTACCAAATGAACGTCTCCTAACACCTGAAAATAAAGCAAGTCTCTACAAAACACAATAATTTCAAATAAATTGTTCCTACTAATACTACTAATTCACAAATAACATTAACATTCCCTTCCCATAATGTTAAATAAAAGACAAAACGCCAATTAACACGCAAGCTCCCTTCCCCAGAGAGTTAGTGACCTTCAGTATGAGTTAACTTTTTGTGTAGAAGCAAACAAATTAAATATCATCAGTTGCACCTGATAAATGCTTACTTGTGATGAACCTGGTAGCATAGACACATTTCCACTGTGTCTCTTACTCCTGTGATGTGAACGTCTGTGGCCCGAAATTTTATTTTGATCCGACGTATTGGCCAACCTATACGTCAAACTCATATCGTTGTTTAATACTGCCTTCGATGCATTCACCTGAAATAAAATTAATTGTTACAGAAAGTAAACAAGTCAATAAAAAAACAGTTTAACTGACCAGGACATAAACATTGCACAAAAAATTTATAATTGCAGAAACTATATACACGGTGTCCGGGAATGAGTATCGGACAAAGAAAGACGTTATTCTTTGACTGAAACATAGTTGATTGTCGTTAAAATAAAATTTTAAAAATGACTTTTTTTCCAGAAAATTTAAAATATTATTCATAATTATTTGCCATTTTTTTTGTATACATAACACTTGTACACATTGTTCAGCACCACTCGAAGTATAAACCCACGAAGAACTGCGAAGATATCCAGCTGCCCGTGTAAGCACTGCGCTCCAGGCAAGTATTGAGTGTGTTAAAAAGAGTTATGTTATATTTTTTTTTACATTCGATTAGAAAAAGACTGTGTTTTACGTTTTATTTCAACGACAATTTACTCCTTTATAGCCAACAAATAGCGTCTTTCTTTGTCCGACACTTATTCCCGGACATCGTATATAATAATAATATAACTTTCATATACACACTTACAGGGTGTACTTGTTCATTTTTTCCATCGCTATGTCGTAAAATAGTAAAAGGGCTATGGTACAACGGATTGACATCACGTGTGTAGGTGACATCTGGTATGGGATAATCATCCCACTCCATAAAGCAAGCCTCCATAGCAGGATTGAAACCCGGGAAGACCTCTGAATCAGTGATGCCGGTAATAAAAGGGCCCTGCGCACGACTCGAGCTGGCATGCCGTGACGTATGACTAGGTGAGTTCGTCGATGTACTTGTCATAGGTGATGAACGGCTTTTAGCAACCTGCAATATTTGAGCATTTAGACTATAAAAAAATTCAGTAGGATCGCCTACTTTACTTTGTGGGATGTAGTAGAACGTCATATAGCGCTACACTATACAACAACTGTAGCCTAATGGAAAAAAAAACTTTAATCTCTCAAAACGAAATTAAACTGTTAAAATTCCACTTCCATCAAATAAACTCATTTTCTTACTTCAAATTTCAATGAGAAGTCTGTTTGAAGTCAACGTAAAGATGAGAACAGTGAGAAAATAATCTAATAGGAGTCCATACCTGTCCAGACTGGTTGAGTTTCACGTAACTTTCGTACATAAAAACAAAACCAGTAACATTGAAAGCTATGTAGTATTTCTATTTCAACTACTTACGAATGTAATTTTTCACAACTAAATACATTGACTACTATATCTTTCACAGGCTTAAAAACACACAAATTACAAAAATGTATAAATCCACAAAATTATAAATTATTGATCCTATATATAGTCCTACAATTATACTATATCCTGTAGTATAGGTGTAGGACTTTTACTATAAGGCCTCCCATTATGCCGACTTTCAAGATTGTAGTTCATCCAGAAGTATCCTATACTTTCTGATGATCAATAAGTAGAACTAATGTATAAAAAATATGCTTTAAAGTGCCGTATCCATATATTGCATGGACCAAAAAACTTGAAATTTAAATAGTAATGTAAGGCTATAGGCCCCAATTTACAATATTAATTTCAACTTGATATCTCAAACCATTTCTGAGACAAAATGCTTTGACAGACAGATGTTGTGATCGACACAATTATGTTACTAGATATAAAAGTCAATTGGGAATCAATTTCAGAATCGCAAAGGTTAGTGGTTCATTTGTGGGAGAGTATACTATTAAGAGTAATCTATATCAAAAAGCGTATTTATTATAAAATTTATGATTTTATAAAGGACTAATATGACTGGAGCCATCAATCCACTTTTAACAAACTAGTATATATAAATAATGATAAAATGTTTATATTATGTAATATAATTTGACTTTAGTTTATTGTTTTATATATAAAATTACATATTGAATATATTTGGCATTAAATTTGTAGAAATTCATTATTCCATCTACTACGTGATATAGTATTATTTCTACTTTCTTTAATATCACTTTTTCCTAGAACTAGTTTTCCTAGAAATTTTGTGTATGCTTCTAAGAAGTCTATTTTATTCATAACTTTAGTTTGAACAGTTTCGGAAATAAGAGGGAAGGAAGCTATATTTTTCAGTAGTTCTGATGATTTAGTACCAAAAATTATGACAAAAAAGTTTTTGATACCCTTCTTATTAGCCTTTTCAAACAATATCCCATACTATACACAGTGTCCAGGAATAAGTGTTGGACAAAGAAAGACGTTATTCCTTGACTGGAAAATAGTTGATTGTCGTTAAAATAAAATTTGAAAAGATGATTTTTTTCAGAAAATTGAAAATAACATTCATAATTATTTGTCATCTTTTTCCTTTACTTTTCTTTTTTCAAATAATCTCCAACCTACAGCCAATTTTTTCTGGAATACCTATTTTTTTTTTAAAACAGTATCCAAACTTATTGTCAGATGCCTATGCACGTTCCACTTCTCTCATATTTTCAGTAACACTCTTGAGATCAAGATAAATCTAATGTCATACATTTGTGAACATCACACGTACGACACTTCAAGCTCTACAAGGAAACATGGAAATGGGCATACACGAGAGTTACGCTTTGCATCATCATGTGATGATACAAAACATAACTCTCGTTTCAAGCTTCTTCAAGATCGCATACAAACTGTGCCATTAGAAATAGGGGAAAATTACCTTGACTGGAAAAAGTTTATTTTAGCTTCATTTACTTTACACTGCAAAATAACAAAATTCATGACTCTAGTTTGAATTAGCTATACCTTCTCCAAAACTTTCATGTGCCAATTCAAAAACTGATCGTGCAGCGTGTCACGCTCCTGGGGAGCGAGGGCAGGGTTGAGAGCAGCAAGACGCCAAAGTACGACAACCTCGTCACAAAGCGAGGAGCAGGCGTGCTGCGATGCATTAGTTCCTGCACCGCCATGCTTTCCTGCACCTCCAGGACCTGAAGGACCCCACGCCACCAGCGCCGCCTTCGTATTGTACCACCAAACCAAAATCTGTATAACGCAAATGCTTCATTGCAATAAACGGTCCAGAATTTATAAATAAATATAATTATCAATTACCACCTCCACTACTGACCTGTTCACATGCCATGACCTCCTCGGTTATGATTTCCAACAAGGGTATGGCATTTCGATCATTGCGTTTAAACATTTCGCGTACGATGGAGAGCAGATTCCACATGCCCTCGGGCTCACGACCACGCAATGGCCGTAGCAAGGATGACCACTCCGCTGCAGCCGGAGGCGCGCTTGTACTCAGATAGTTAACATCACTGTAAATAGATCAGATGTTATTTATTGCTGTGGTTTTATGAAAATTGTAACCTTTTCTTTAACTTGTTGCCTTAAATAAAATTTCAGCATACCTATAACACTATCTCAATTCTAAATAACAGATTCTGTATATTTGTATCTTAAGTAACATTACACTTAACAAAGTGATATTCAACCTTTTGTTAGGTGCAAGACATTATAATGTCAACTTAGCAATCAAGCAAACTGACAATTCTCTTCCTAATTCTTCACTGAAACCATTGTTTAATACACATTTTATTTAAACGTTTTGTTACAAACAACTACCCGACTAACTCAACAAAGAGAAACAAATTGAATGCCAAAATCTACCTAAAGTGTGAAGGGAAAAGAATTAAACTAACCACAAATAGCTAGTAAAAATCACTAAATTTTTTATTTTTTAAAAAAAAATCCTCTGGAAACAAAAAGCTTTTAGGGGCTCACGAAAACAATAAAACTAAAAAATCTGTCATTCAACAGGTTTTTAGAAAATGATCCATTAGCTTCGGCTGTTTTGGAGTAATTTCTTATTTTATTTAAATTTAGACAATTTTTCACACTCACCAAAGAGTTATATAAACCCTAATTGAACATTCCCAGCATCGTGACCATCACACCACACAGCCACATAGATAATTAGAAACTCAATATTTAGTAAAAACAGTGTGAAGTTATCATACAAAGAAATTAACAACACATTTGTGAATATAGCTCATTTCTTGTAGAATAACAATAAAACAATATCATTTCTTATAGAATAACAATAAAACAGTATCTTCGAGAGAAAGACTGTATCACCATAGTTTAACAATCACATACATACCCAGCATTATGCTACATTTATTCAAATGTTTCTGGTCATCATGAATGCCAACTAAAGATCTCTTAACATCTTCAACTCTTTTTTTATTAAAAGTTATAATTCTAATACAATATGACTGCTGATATGGAGTAAACAAAAACCAAAATTGACATAAATCTATTACCAACTGATTATTTGTGTCACGCATGTAAAAAAAGAGAAATAATGGTGGTAAAAACAAAGTATAGTATATACAAATACAGTTTACATGTATACAAAATTTCATAGAGTTTGAAGGAGTAAATCCAAAAGCAATATTAAAAAATATTACACAAGTAGGTATACATTACAAAACATTTGTAATTCCCTACAGGATTTGATTCCAACATTGAAGTCTTGGCCATTTTAAATTCTATACTTAATTGATCCATTCACTTAAAAAATGTTTTTACGGGATAAGCAGCCAGAGTGCCTACAGATGGCCCAATTGCAGGGATATGGGGCATGAAATTAAATGTCCCAAGCTGGGAAGTTTCAAATGACTTTAAGCAATAAATATGAATGAAATAGGACTTGTAATCTCTGTTATAGGATACTGAACAAATATTGGTATCATATTAATCAACTTGGCACTGCTATTGTTTGGGAGAAAGTGTGAAAATAAATAATTGAAATAGGTTGACCATTGTTTGTGAACTGTGTAGTTTGTTTTGTGAGATTGTGGGAACTTTTTGCATATATATATATATATATATATATATATATATATATATATATATATATATATATATATATATATATATATATATATATATATATATATATATATATATATATATATATATATATATATATATATATATATATATATATATATATATATATATATATATATATATATATATATATATACATATATATATATATATATATATATATATATATATACATATATATATATATATATATATATTTATATATATACATATATATATATATATATATATATATATATATATATATATATATATATATATATATATATATATATATATATATATATATATATATATATATATATATGTTTAGAAATATGTTTTTATATATATATATATATATATATATGCAAAAAGTTCCCACAATCTCACAAAACATATATATATATATATATATATATATATATATATATATATATATATATATATATATATATATTTTGCATATATATATATATATATATAAATATATGTGTGTGTGTGTGTACTTGTACGTGTACGTATACATATACGTATACATATACATATACATATACATATACATATACATATACATATACATATACATATATATATATATATATAAATCAAAATATAGATTATATTTATTATATATTGTGACTATTTACTTTGTTTTTGTTTTAATATATAACAATTCATTTTATTTGCATACTTTGATTTCGTAAGTATTAATTTCCAAAGTAATTATAATATTACATATTCACAGTGAGAAATTTTTTTTCTACATTTGGTATATTATGTATTTTGTGATAAAATAATAAGAAATATGTTTCTGACCAAAGAAGATATTTCACGCTTACATAAAATGCGCCGTGAATAGAAAAATGTTTATAATTATTTTTGGAATTACATTTATCAGATGAATGTAATATCTTTTTTTCTTCACCAGGGGTTATGTATGTGTAAATTGAAAGCATACAATATGAGTTATAAATACTACTTCACCCAGTTTTAAAAGTTTTTCATACTGTTTCTTGTATATAATTTTATTCTTACGAAAATACGCCATATTTTCAGAATTTCATACCAAATTCAATAAAATAAGTTATAAAATTAAAACATAATTCATTTCACTGTAATAATTTTTTTCCCCGTGTGCAACTAATTACATAGTGATTAAACATGGCACATTTTTATCACAATGTTTACCACAGTTCTACCACAGTTCACGAAATATTATTAAATAATTGAAAATTGGGTGAGAAATTGGCCTTTTAAAGATTAAATAACATTTTTTGATATGTTTTTATATATTTGTAAGTAAAAAAATTATTTCATCACATAGAAAATTTCATAACCTTTTCGTAAATGTATGGTTGTAGATAGTTTTCATTTATGTAATTCCCGCACTTAGCTGATAATTAAATATTGGCAGTGCAGCTATCATGAATATGATTTATTCCGAGCCTTCTGCATAAATTTGCAGATTAGCGTCCGGGCCCTAGAGGAGTTAAATAGATACGCCATCTTTCAAAAATGAGTATGAATAAAAGGCATCTTCACTTTTATAGTCATTGCATTCTAATTAATGATATAAACATGAAAGTGTATGTGTTTGTTCTTCTTTAACATCACAACGGACCATCGGATCCATATGATTTTTTGCAGAGAGATAGTTAACAGGCTGGAAAATAACGTAGGATACTTTTTATCCCAGGAAATCTCATCCTAATCCTAACTAAATGTGTTTGTCATACTTTTACTTAGCAATGGCACAATGAATCGAAATGATTTTTTGCAAAGAGATGAGCGGGCCAGGACATGACACATTTTTTTTATTCTAAGAAATAACATTCCCTTGGAAAAATTTTATTTTAAATTGATAAAATACACAAACAAAATAATGAAGTAATATCACTCCTTCAATCCAAAAATTTAGAAAGAAATATTTTTGTTTTCATCATCATTTATATAGTCACAAAAATGAAGACTTTGTATTCAATTTTCAGTAATCCTTCTAGATGGCTCTGCGCATTACAAGAAGATTCTGCTAAAACCAAGTAACTTTATTATTACTGCTGAAAACACTGCGCTCCATACATATTACAATGAAAAATGATCGTCATTTATCCTAGAATATAGAAGCATCTTTGTCTAAAACTACGCTGATATATTTAGGATACTAGCTGTAAATTAGCTGTAGGATAGTGAGTATATGTAGTGCACAAGATTCCAGTAAATAAAACTAATTCCCATCGAGGTGACTACATTTATAGAATAATTAACATATACCCTTTCGATTATTTTCAAATGGCAAATTAAAAAATATACAAATTGACTTACCTGAATACTATAGGCGCTGGGACACAGAATTTAATTAATATTTTGTTAATATTATTATGCAATGTCTTTTCATCCAAATACCATGATGTATGATCGTAAGCAGATGCCCCAGCAGTTGGATCTGGTGCCCCACAAAGAGTATTAATTGCCGTCGGTTGTGCAGAAAGCAACTCATCAAGAAGTCTTTGAGCTGTGGGCAATATCTGCCGTGGCAATTCTGATATCAAGTATTGAGCAAATTTTTGCAATTGATCCCTTCTCAATCTTTGTAACGATTCCGATACTGGTGCTCTTAAACATACTTGAGTAGGCTGCAAGTGAAACATTAAATTGTGGGGTTTTATTCTACATTTAATGGGTACTATTCTATTCTAAACTATTATAAATTTAAATTATAAATGGATAAGAATAACAATGCAAGTTTCCATTTCTGTCCCAAAATATATGTTATATAGGTCTTCTAATAGGCCATAGTGCACAGCTACATCTGTTATTATTTGTCTGAGTTTTTAATTAATCTTAATAAATAACAGTGTAAAATAACATGATTCGAAAATGTGTAGGGATTATTACATTTACTATAAAGATTTGAAGATAATTTTATGGAGTTTAGCAGTAATTTTCAGTTTCAAGATCCATTTTTAGATCTCAAAAGAAGACTCTGGTAAGCCTCCGCCCCATGCCAACAGGTGATAAACTGCCTGAATGCCATTTTTTATATGTTCTCTTTTTGCAAGTTTCTTTGATATAAATTTTTTGTTTTGGTTTTATATATCTTAATTTTTATTCATGTTAATCACAATTAAATGAAACTACTTGATGTAGTATTATTTCTACTTTCTTTAAGTTCTTTACCACAACCTAGGTTTCGTTGTATTACAACATCTTCAGGTGGGCTATTAGCAAAGATTTATGTTAATCTACACTCTAAACATTTCTAAAAAATTCAGTTGGTTTTTAAAACAAAAAAATTATATAAACAATCACAAATCTCAATTTTTAAAAGAAAGAAATTAAGTAAATACTACACAAATCTCGATAAATTCAATTCTGGCGAAAAATCATTCGCAATGAAGGAATTATCATTAAAAGGAAACATAGCAAAAAAGACCAAACAATTCAGCCAGTGATAATCTGAAGAGTAAAAAATAAAATACAAAATATACTGATAACAAAAATTATTAATAAGATTAAAAATAAAAATAACAATAAAAAATCTAGCAAAATACATAATGTCTTTATACAAATTATTATAAAAATGATTGCCTTCTAAATATGTAAGTAACCATTGCATAAATGAACTAAAAGCAAAACTATAAACTGACACTGTCACTTATACTGTAATGTTTTAGCTCTTCATAAATTTTTGTGGCTTTTTTCAACAAACTCGCTGGGCTTGTGAATTTCATAAATTAGTATGTTACATCAATATATAGAAGGTATAATGATACACATTCTGCACATCCTTTCATGTCTCGGGTTCAAAGAGTTTCATATATTAAAATTTATAATCAATCTATTATAAAAAAATACAAAATTTCTCATTTACCTGATTAACCATAAAACTTTCAAGAAACCTGTTTTTTTTCATTATCTCTATATAATGGTGAGGTTTTTATTATTGTAACACCTGGGGAACTTTATCCTGTCTCCTTTGATGCGGGGCAGAGAAGTAACAAAGACGCATTTAAAGCAAGAAACTGTGAGCTGTCGATGACATCAGTTTGACAGATTCCACACAATCATTTAGTTAAGCGTAGAATTAGAGCAAGATAGGTTTGTAGCTTCTTTCGGCTGTTAAATAGGAGCAACATGAGAAACGTTGCAACATGATAACAAGGTTATTATTTTTGCTATAATTTTTTTGGAATCCAATGATTATATATTTATTGCGGGTACTATGCTTATACAGATGTATAAGTGATCCACCCGAAATTGAAGAGTAGAGGATCTCCTAACCAATCAATCTAAAGCAAAACAGGGCTACACAAAGTGCATTGTTTAGATGTTATTCATTATTTTCAAAATACTAAATTGTTTCATACCTTGACTCACATTAGTCAATTCTATATTGAGACTATGCAAAGAATAGGTATGAAATTTGGTGGAAACATACCTTATTAGTGTGACTATAAAATGACTACAAAACTAAGAAACACTTTTAGAACTTTAATAATTTCTTACAGAATGTGCCATTCTAATTGTTTCCATATTTCTAATACCCACTGTGTAAAAAAAGTGTAACAAGGATAACATGCAACTTATCTTAAATACTACTAAAATTAATTTTTTTATGAACAGGGAAGTTTAAAAAAAAATTTGCATGAGAACTTTTTGAAAATGTACACTTTGCACTTCATCGAAAAATTGAAAAGTAATTGTGATTACTTTTTTCCATTTGGCCATTCCAATGAAAGAAAATAACAAATTTTATATTAGTGAAATGAAATGAGAAACCTATAATTATCTAATTGAAATTTATATGCTTTTTTAATGGCAACTTGACTTGGTGTTAACAGAATTTTTAGATCAACAGTAGGTAATAATAAACCTATTTTTAGATGCCAGGTGTATGAATCAAAAAGCAATATTGATAATCAACAAAAATGAGATTTAAAGGAACAGCAATAATAGTAATGAACAAAAAACTGGGAAAATAACAATTTTAGCTTGTTTATATTAGAGAGAAAAACACTTATTGGAAGTGGTGAAATGCTTAACTGTTCGAATTTATAGTAAATCTCATACTACCTTAAAATAATTCCATGGTTTTTTTATTTTATGATTACATTGTTTCAAGACTTTGGTTACTAGACTTGGTTTGTGCTTCTAATTTGAATTGGAGTAGATCCAGTGTCACACAATATTTATGACATCACTTACTTCCGATATTGGTGGGCCAAAATGAGATACAATCATATCATATTATTTAAAACAACGGTAAAACAAACATATCTCTTAAAATACATTCTCCATAAAAAAGGTTAAAATAAACGCCATAGAATTGAAACTATAAAAAAACACCTAATAATTCAAGTGGCATATAAAATATTTGTTTAATAAAATTCATAAAACTCACTGAATGTATCCTATGTAAACATACTGCAACTATGTGTGAGCACCAATATGCAACTGAAGAGCAAGTGCAGTTACAGGATGATATTCGTCGACGATCAAATGTTACAGCAACATTGAATTGTGATCTTGGTAAATTAATTACAACTGTCGCAGACAGGTGAAAACCTAGAATAATATTATGACACTTTACAACACTGGAATTTTAGAAAATTACTATTCAATGATGAAATTTACAGCAAAGAAAAATTAAGTAGTTATAGTATCAATTGGAGTTTGAAAAAAATTATCTTATTGTCTTTCATAATCTTCCTGTGAGTTAGTTTTTTTTAGGAGACTAAATTTTATTTCAAAGCATCGGTTTAACTTTTTTGAAATTTGCATTTGCCTATAAATTATTTTAAAGTATTAAATATATTTGGCATTAATTTTTTAGAAATTCCTTATTCAGAAATGAAACTACGTGATGTAGTACTGTTTCTACTTTCTTTAAGATCTTTACCACGACCTAGGTTTGTATTACAACATCTTCAGGTGGGCTATTAGCAAATATTTCCTACCTGAAGATGTTGTAATACAACGAAACCTAGGTCTTGGTAAAGAACCTAAAGTAGAAATAATACTACATCACATAGTTTCATTCAATTATTTTAAAATCTAAATGGATTCAATCATTTCTACACAATCAATCCTAGTAGCTTTTTAAGACCATCCTTTCATATGTAACATCGGAGCAGTCATTCCCTTGAAAATTCCGAAAAGCCTACACACCACAATATCCTTCAAAAGAAGGAAGAGCACATACATACATATGTGAAAAAATATGCTACTGTTTTTAAACTGCCATGATCCCATAAATGGCAACAAAATCAGCAATAAACAAATAAAATATTTGCTTACCTATTTGTAAAGGATCTTTAACAGTCCTATCTCTAAAAAGGTTTTCACCGCGCAGAAATTCATCAGCAGAACCATTTGCCAAACATGAATACAATCTAATGTCATCTTCACTATCGGGAAAACTCCAAAATGCTATTCTAAGTTGTAACTGTTCTGGTACAGGCGGATAGACATGTTCTACTAGTTCAAAAGGTATGTGTGAAGCTACACATTTTGCCGATAGCTCCGTCAAAGAAGGTACCCCAATTTTATCTGAAAAATAAATATAAAACATACAAGAAAATAATTTAAAAGCTGTATATTAAATATCTGAAATAAAATGACCTAAACTTAAAAGTATTCAAATAATTATTATTCAAAATATGTTTAAAGTAATAATGCTAGGGCTGGCATTAATTAACTACTAAAAAATATAATGTTAATAAAATAAAAAGGGATCAGTTTTATACACCTGTTTCAATTGTGTCTTACAATTATATACATTATCTGTTTTACTTGAAAAATTATATTATGTACATGTCTATACAAAAACACTGTTAAAGCCAATGTTTTGTAAATACATTAATTGGTTTTACTAGACTTTTTATTAAAGAACATTTTTTAATTTATAATCTAACGCCAAACTTTTATGGAACTGCTTCTTGGAAAGTAAATTTGAGATTTGTGATTTATTTCCAATGTAATGAAAGTGCAATATTTAAGCTATGGCTTATTTTCTAAATATATCATGATAATACGAAGTTTACGTGTAAGAACCACTAAATAATATTATGAAAGTATAAAATGGGTATTACACTTTTGGAAGTTCGAACTTCTTTACAGTAGGAACAAAGAAAGGTTTACCTGAGACATTTTTCCTAGCGTTACGCATAAATGCACTCTGCAGGAGAGGTTTTTTCCAACCTCTCCAGTTATTACAGAGGCTTTCTGGCTCTGTACTCCAACTACATAACGAGTCTTCTTCGAAACGATCGGAATCTTCAAAGCTGAAACGATCGCCCTCCTGCCAGTCAAGCACGGGAGACCCCATGTCGACTGCAGCAGATGCCCGCCCTCCTTTAGCATTATTGCTTACAGAACCCGCCACTTTAATACAATTGATGTGGAAACAAAGGTAATAATTAACGTCAATAGCTCAAAGGCACGGTCATCAGCAACAATTATTTTTAAAGTTCATAGCTTTCAACCCTTTACCGACTGTACCGTGGTAACATTTATAATTATATTCAAAAATGACTGTTTTATATGACATCAAGTGCACAATTTAATGAAAAACAAAGCTTGCACTGGTTTGTAATCCTAAATTGCTTACTGAACAGACGACAATAACAAATATGGCGGAGCACAAAACCAAAATCGTACACCCAGAGAGCAATGAACACAAACAGAATCCTAAAATCCCTACTGTTCCCTAGAGAGAGATAAAGCATATATCTATGACTCTTGGTGCTGCCATGCTTATTTATTTTGTTCGTATTACCACCTGTAATATTTGTATGTCACATTCAACAACGGACATTTTGATAATTTAATTTTAATCTTTTTAACAGTTTAATTGGTTTTATATTAAAAGTTTCATCATTAAAAATTGCTCTTCAGTTTTGCATCAATATTAATTTTATTCAGTTTGGATATTAATATTAAAAAAAAGGAAAAATATATGAAAATCAATAAAGAGGAAAATTATTAAATCCAAAAACAATAACTAACCATGAGAAAGTTATATTGAATGTAGACGTACGGTGTTGTGGTTACGATTATCTGGTAATATTGTGTTTCAATGTAGCCAATATTGAAACATTGTATTTTCTAAACTTATTTGAAGCAAAAAAAAAGTTTGGAGTAAAGCAAAACTAAGCGAATGAAACAGAGCAATGAATATACAGAATTATAAATTCACTATATAATACACTATCTAATCTTGCAATTCATTTGAAAATAAGTGATTTGTAAAAATTAATAAAAAGCAGTTAGAATTTTCTCTGTACCAAATTAGTAAAATAAAACTTTTAAATGTGAAACCTTATGGGTAGTGATGGGACGATCGAATATACTAGGTATTAAATTCAATTCCCTGAAGTATTCGTTCTACTCGAGTACCTTCCGCATTGGATTTGAGTTCACTTAGTACTGGAGTAAGGACTTTGTACTCATTATTTAAGTATTGCGTGTACAGTGACCGGTTTTTCCTTTAAAACGAAATGTCTGCTTTAGGTTGTTTGCATTTTTGTGTTTACGTAAAAAGTATTTGTCTAGAAAAGCCACAAAAAATATAATCTTCTCAATTTATATTTACAAATTGTTTAGTTTAAAACTTATAAAAAGATTTCCATAATGTAATGAATTGAAAAAAAAATTAAAAGGATGCACCCTTTTATTTACTTTTCTTTAATTGAAATTGGTCTATTGGATACACGCAATAATACTTCAAAAGCGCTTTTACAAACGACAATTGAAGAAG
Source organism: Druceiella hillmani (assembly GCA_039881145.1). NCBI lineage: Eukaryota > Metazoa > Arthropoda > Insecta > Lepidoptera > Hepialidae > Druceiella > Druceiella hillmani. The sequence continues at coordinate 692,227 of JAYKKI010000098.1, read as the reverse complement.
GTATTGATTTGTTGACCGAGCAGCAAGAAACAGTTGCATTTAATACCATCATCTTTATGAAGCAAGTAACTGTCAATTACACTATGTGGATGAAAGATCACCTCGTAAGCGCCAATTAGAAATGAAGTTTATAACCAAACATGCTATTGGACAAAATACAAAAAGAACCGACTGGACCCGTAATAAATATGATTTATTTAAATTTTCTGCTCCTTAACATTGTTGGAAGTTGTGGTATATAAATTATATTTCGCCTCTTAGCGTTAATTATGAATTACCTTCTAAAAAAACAGTGACAGAAAATATTTTTTCAAGTGCTATTCTTTCGGGCGAGCAAGTATTTTAAAAAAACTAAGGAAAGTGCCTATTGCGTTATCTACTAGCGTATTGACGTGAATAATATTTGCAACATCATGACAATTTCCATTTTATTTGGAAAATATAATTAACTACGTATGAAAGTCACAAAAATCCTGAAAAACTGTGAAAGAGATGAAAGCAATGACACTGCTGAAAACATCGCTAAAACAATTCGATGTAGGGGAAGGTGGGACTAGAATATCGGTTTGGAAAAAAGCATATACTATCAAATCCAATATATTTTTTCTTTCTTTTATTATTAATGGTTTTATGAACACAAGCAATCTTTCATAGCAAGTGGAAGAGGAACAATATTCGTCGTTGTGGAGCTTGCCCCGATGTTGCAAGTTATTCGGCTCACATGTTTACATACTTATCTGTACAACTCAGCTGTATTCTGTACAACTCACTTAACAACTGTACAACTCACATACCAATATATTTTGTACAACTCACAAAACAACAGCTTTAAAATTGGTCAAAATAGTTGAGTATGAAAATATTAACTTACGCGACATTTAAATACCTATATACCACTATTTTGTGCAGCATATATACCACTGTACTGCTTCATGTGGTCTGGCTTATCAGAGGGTTTTACGAAGATTGCACAGTAACTGTTCGGATCGACAGTTAGAACTACGAGAAAATCAGTACCCAGACTGATGTTAGACAGGGTTGCATTCTATCCTCGCTGCTTTTCATTATCTATACTGAATACATCTTGGGGTTAATTTTTAAAGATCTGGACAAGGGTCGTAGGTGGGCAGTAGAAAATATCAAACTTACGGTATGTTCATGATACTCTTTGCATCAACTGAGGAAGACATGGCGAATTTCCTCCGATGACTAGAAGCTACTTTGCTCAATTTTGGGCTCGCGATAAATCATGAAAAAAAACAAAATGGTTATTATAGACCGACCACATAACAACTGTCCCGGATAAGACCATAACTAACTGCTAAGTGGTACTGAGCTACATATACTTAATCTATGTTATAACAAACGTTGGTAATTGTGAGGAAGGGTTAGGTAGACATTGTGTTGTCACTAGATCTAAGGTAGACAAATTTCAGAATATTTGAAGGGACAGGAGGACCACCAATACAACACTAAAATTCGCTTGCTGATTTGCCTAGCATATCCAATCTTCCTTTATGGAGCCGAAACGTGAACTATGGGATCGTTGAAAGAAATGTGGCGTTTGAGGCCATTACTCAGAATCATCAGAATATACTCAGAATCAGAATTCATCGCACAAATGTTTCAATTTTTAAAAACTCAATATAAAAGGAAAGTTATCATCAACTGTACAAATAATCCGGAAGTTCTTTGGACACATCATTCGCAATGAAAACTCAATGTAGCGTCATGTAGGACTGGGAAAAATGGAAGGAAAAAAATCACGGAACCTCTATCCCACACAATAGACTTACTTATCAATGTATGTTCGTACAATACTAAAAATGGAGATAAACGAAGACTCATCTCACAATGGCTACTGGAAGGTCGGCCAAAACGACCACGACTACTCTATCAAAAGCGTACTGTTAAATAGAATACATATTTAAGTATTCTACTTAATATAATAACCGTAAGAAGAATACCACTATACCGAGCATCGCGGGAGCATCTTATATGACTGCTACTATGTAATGATTTCGCTTATGCAACGCACTTCACACGTTTCGCTATCTTTTTTCTTCTTCACGCCGTAACCATTGGAACAACCTCTTGCAGAACTACCAGTGCTGGCTCTCTTACTTTAATTGAATGGAACATTTATGGTAAAATTACAATAATAATGGCAGACAACTCTGAAACGCGTACTTTAAATTTAGCTGTTCTGAATTTTTTAAAAGGTAATGATCATGTCTGTCTGTGCAGAATATCAAAAGAAATATCTTGGGAATGTTTTTCTTTAAACGTAGTAACACGGCGGTGTATAAATTACGCCAGATACAAGAAAGATGAATTTACGCAGGCTTAATTTAAAAAAGTATTTTCCAACTAAATGTAATGTATTATATACTATATTCGACCATTCTATCTACAGCATTTTCTTATTATCTACAGCATTTTCAGCGTCATCTTCTATTAATTCTGGTCCGGATAATTTCAATTCAGAAGAATGGGTGGGTCATGGCTAATACCAATTCTACATATCTCGTAACTTATTAACTATAAAATTAAAGTGGTTCTTTGAAGTAATAAATAATTGACGTAATAGTGAAGTGTTTTTGAAGCCAACAAGACTGTTCTTAAAAACACTTTTATCAACCCAACATTTAAAAAGGTAGCATTTGGGAGTAATAGAAATGCGACTGTTGGGCAGCAATGGGTTACAGAAGAATTGATTGCACATGAAGTTAAGTAAGTTTTAACAAATAACGAACACTTGCCCGAAGTGAACCACTCTTTATCTTCCAGCTCCAGTTTTTAAACGCCGACAGTTAAAGAACGAAGTCTTTGGAAACACATGGACGGAAAGTCCAAAATACCTATGCGAAAATTTATATTTCTTCTGCCATTCTTAGTATATAACAATATTTAGAACTTTCGGATTTAAATAGGAAATAAAAACTTTTTACAATTCTGAGAAGAAAGAAAACTTTCAGCCATAATCTTTCTTAAAAATATCTTTTCAATATTACAGCAACTTTAGTGACATAAGAAAGTGAGTTCTCTAAAAATTGCTTATTTTGTTACTTAAGTCGTAATAGTATCGAACCAAAGAAAATTTAATAGTTTCTTTCATAACAAACAAAATGAATAACTCGATTCAGGTTCATGTAAGACCATCGCACGTGCACTGTCAGTTGGGTGTGTTCATATCAACTACTTACATTATTACATAATTTATCATTTGTGTTAATTATATAAAAAACTATTCATTCCAATATTTAGACTTCCCTACCTCGAAATGAAAAACGGAACACATACAAGATCACTCACCTGCCCATCTATCTGTTCGTTTGTTAAAGACGTTTTTCTCAGAAATCCAGAAACTTAGTATAGGGATAAAACATATTGACCCATATACCTTTCAGTTAATACTTAGAAATGTTTGAGTAAGCAAATAAAGTTTTCATAAAAATTATTGTTTTCTTGTTACGTATGATATGAGGGTGAAAGACCAAATTGTAAGAAATACTTTTATATAAGATAGTTGTAAAAACATTGTTGAAAATATCTACAAAAGTATGTGAATGTCCACCCCTCTGTCTCTCCGGAACTGTCGCAGTCAAAATTATTAAAAATAGCGTTAGTACAATTTAAATAAGGTTTCCTAAAAACTCGAGCGATGATTCTTAAATTCATAGTTCCTGATATATTTACGATATACTCACACTCATGAAAATATATTAGATGATATATTTACGCCATGAAAGTAGTCACAGTGTTTGTAAACAGTTTAATAGAAATACTATATATCGCTACATGTTTATAAATATACACCTAAATGTGTACGATACCCTCGTAATGCGCGTTTCACCCGTACCTAAGAGCTTTATTCAAAGTATCTATAAGACTTGTACTATCCAAATGTCAAGTTTCAACTTCTTTATTTAATTAGAAATGTCCAAATAATATGATTATACACTGCACATAATGACGCCATATTTTTTTCCAACGTTAACAACGAAGTAAACGAATATAAAAAGAAAGGGATAGTGTCAAGAATTGAAGTGAGCTGAACCTACACACGTTCAGTTCAGTTTGACGTGTTACACATAGATAAAATCCTATCAGGCCGTGCCGTCAGTTCACATTTTTGCAATCACTTCATACAAAATCTTCCCACATAGGTACGGTCAGTTTGATGTGTCAATTCGGTGTGTTCACACCAAACTGATCATATACAGTGTACATCTGTGTTCTGTGGTGCAGTGCTTTTTATATTCTTCTTAACCGTTAAATGAGCAATTGTTTTTAATACCTACCTAATTTTATTAAATGTAGGTGTTATTATGAATAACAATGGAAATTAAAAATTAAAGAAAGTTGCGCCTCCACTAAAAAAATAAAACGTTACAATGTGTTTAAGCCATAGCGCGAAGAAGAAAAATTAAAATAAAACTAAAGTAATACATTTTTTAAAATATTCGCGATTTTTACAGCATTGTATATAGATTTTACGAACTATCGCCCGAGACGGTACGCATTTAAATTAGTATTATTTAAATTATATTATTAATTGTGTCACTTCTTTAAAGGCTTTTCTTTGGAGTCGCATCATTATACTCCTAGTTTTATCAAATTAATTGATGGTTTATTCACTTAACATCTTAGTTTTATTACGGCGTATTGAGCAGTTTTTAAGACTTAAGTAGCGTAAAACTCTAATTCTATGAGTAGAAGAATAGATTTAGAGGCGAAAGAATGGATTTTATTTGCAATAGTACGTCTTTTCATACAAAAAAATATTTTGCTAGCATAAAAAGAAATAAGAAGATCTAAACGGAAATAGAAAATAGTAAAAAGGCATTGTGTGATCAGCACGTGAGGGTCTATGACACGCTTGAAATAAACCTATGTTGCAAGAATTCGCATTTTCCTCTGCTGACCGCCCTGCCCAGTGGACACAGAGCAGTAAATACAAATCGAGATGGTAAGTAGATGTGACACGTGCACTACGGATATGATCCGCGTATCGTATGTTGTTCTCTGTACGATTATGTATATTTCGCAGATCGAATTCGATAAGTTGTAGAGTTCCGTCGTTCAATATTCATTAGGTCAAATAAGTAATTTTGCGCCATAATTACACGGAATATTAAAAACCAGCAAAATAATGTAACCAACCGGAATATGCTATAATCGATAAGCAAATTTGAATACACTTTGTTAGATTTTAAATAAAAACGTCGTTGGCGACGTCGCGGTACCGGTTTACGTCACTATAGCAGGAAACTTATTCATTATCGCATAAGTATCAATAACATGAATATGTTTGACGACTGTCATCTTAACGAGATAAAAGTTGCACACTTTGAAACATTTGAATTTGCATAAAAATTCTACAGCATAATAACGATATGAAAATAAACAACTGATATGTATTTCATTAATTTTGTAGGATAGATTAAAAAAATAAATAAATTTATCATTGATAAAAGTCTAAAATATACGCTGTTTCAATAATATATACAACTAATAAAAAAAGTTCTTTTTAGAAAGAAAATTATTTTATACACGTGTACTTGCCAGCTAGTTTTCCTTTTACGACTCATCCCAGTTCGAGAGGGGAATAAAGTTTTAAATTGTGAATGATTAATATTTTTTGTCTGAACAGAACGTGTTATCTCATTGAAATACTTTCTGTCAGATATATTAAAGACCGCTCTCGAATTAAAGCCGCTGTATGGAAAAACTGGTTTCCTGCAAAGATAAGTACAGTTTACTCAACACACTTTTTAGAACATCATTTTGATGTAAATTACTCTGTTGGAAGATATTGGTACCCAAGTGCCGTTCCAATTTTTACTCAAAAATATTATCAAATTGTTACCAATAATTTCATCGATGAAATAGTAATGTCTGCGTCGTTTGGAACGGAAAACATTTTTATGGCTAGTAAACGTAGAAATTGTTTTAAGTGGTGACTATCTCACTCAAGATATAGAGGCTCTCGTATTTTTTAATTACGGCCATGAACTCAGTCTAGAACTCATGCTCTAAGTTCAACAAGAAAAAAGTATAAATGGCTTTAAATCATTTTATATTCACGAAGATATTTAATTGCTTTACTTTCTATCAGCACGGAAATTTTCCTTCAAGCAATCTGGTAACTGATCTAATGAAAGCAGTAGTGGAGAAGTAGATTAATGTTTGTTTATGTTATTTATCAAAACACCGCATACTAAATTGACAATTACGTAACAAATATTCGTGATTCTCAAACTTTGGATATTATATTTAATCGAATCCTGCGTTCACGTATTATGAGTTACAGCGACTCTAAAAATTAAAAAAATAAGGAAATCTCACAAAACTGCTCTAACATCAAACTTTTTATCCTGAATGTGTTTATTTAAACAGCGGAATAAATAAATATCTGTTGGTGCACAGTCGGGGGAATATAGTGGATATAGTAGAATCTGACAATCCTGTAACTTCTGGCCGATGACTTTAGCTACACGCGGCCAGAAGTTATCGTGAAGCATCATGTTGATTGCAGTATATTGTTGAATCTACTGTGTTTTCTAGTAACTCCCAATACAAAATTCCTTTTTTATTCCACCAAACAGATAACAAAACTTTCTTCTGATGAAATTCAGTTCTAGGAGTCGGTATCGGCTTTTCGTGTGAGCTTAGCCATTAATACTGTCGCGTTTGATCTATGTACAAAATCCAAGGAAAAGAAGATTCATACGCACACACACACACACATACATATGTGTGTGTGTGTGTGTGTGTGTGTGTGTGTGTGTGTGTGTGTGTGTGTGTGTGTGTGTGTGTGTGTGTGTGTGTGTGTGTGTGTGTGTGTGTGTGTATATGATCACTTTGTTGTGTTCAATGCAGATAATCAATATTTTTAAATATAAATATTAGAATTAAAAAAATAGTTTTTCTTCCTAAAATTGAAATTTAAAAAGATCAACTAATCTAAATTATTAAGCTGCTTTAATTCGATATAACGATGAGCGGTTGATAAATGTATAAACAACACTAAAATTATAGAATATTGTTGAACAGAGATGGGGGCATCGATCGCATTGTAATTTTACTTTAGTTAACTTTTGTGATTAATAATAAAAAAAAAATGTGTACACGCGTGACAAGTTATGCTCCATTGGCCTAATACAAGAATAACTTTATTTAGCACGAAAATAATAAATGGAAATAAAATAATAAAAGGACTTGGCCGGGATTAAAAATACGGTTGGTAAAGTCTAAATTCAATCAAATAATTAAATTTAAAAAATTAAAGTGAACTGTTAAATTAAACAATTGAAATAAAGTTTAATTAATAGTAAAAATAAATCAATATGCTGAAAATTTATTATAATTGATTAATTTTAAATATTTATTAAATGATGAAGTAATCATTTAAAATTTATAATGCAAGTGAACATATCAAAACTTAACCAGCTTAGAGAAATACACTGAAAATATATTTGAAAAAGTATGTAAGCATTATTTCTATCACGAATATTTGCAAAAAAAATAATGTTTCTTTATTATATGGAATACTATTAAATATCTATTAAAAATATTGTTAAAAGCACAGATATAAGTTAGATTTATATAAATATAAAACACATGTTCTGTATTTACAACTATTTTAGTAACTGTGATGAATGCAGTATCAGTCACTACACGCATGTAATACATACGTTTAGTAACCAACTTCATCATGTCGAATTTTGTTGTATCGTGCGTGCGTAAAATTTCACTCTCGTAATTTTTTCCTAACGCGCCTAAAGAAGTATAACTTCAAAAAAGATAAATGTTTAAATAAATGAATGAATTACTTACAATTCTTTCTATATTTGCCTTCTACAATCATAATTTGTAAATCAAAATGAAATAAATCATCAAAGCAATTGCAGTTTTCATACAACATTATTGAATGATTGTATACTATTTAAATATATTTAAACAGTTAATAGAAATTTTGGGGAGGTGAATCACTCTCACGTAAACCGCCATCATTAACTTCACGTAATCTAATGATGAAATCATTTAAACAGTTTTCAGTATATTTATCTCTCCCCGAATACTGTTTTCTAACCTCTCAATATAATGACAGTAGCGGGCTCAACTATAAACGTGTCTTCACTAAATGTATCTTCTGTGATGTTATGCAAGTTTTGTAGGGTTAAGTCACTTTCATATCTTTTCGCGCACCAATCTTTTTTTTTAGCCAAAAAAATTGTATTGGAATATGTTCAACCATATAAGGTGGTAATCCCAGAACAGTGTACTCATAACATGCCAGGAATTCACCAATTTGTCACGATGATTTCACCATTAATTCAACTTTTCTCATATTTTCGTCGAATGGCACATAATTTCTGAATAATTTATTAAACCATTTCTTTATTTAAGAGCAATTTTGGGGGTGGTTTATTAATATTATTAATAACTGTCCTTTAAAAATATACTTTCTTTTGGTAAACTGGGCAAATGTATAAACATTATGTCTTATCCAACGGCCGAAATTTGAACTGTTCATTTGACCGTGGTAATCACCCGTAGTTGAACCAACCCGAAAGACGAAACTGAATTCGTCCTAAGAATCAATGTTAACTAAAATTAAACGGTTTGACGAATTCGCATCTCTAATTATAGATACCTATAATGTTGTTCCTTCGTCAACATTTTTTAAACGTTAGGTCATTGTCAACCCAACTCTCGTCTATATAAAATATCTTATGACTCCCAGTTCATATTCTCTTACTCTTTTTAAATATTTTGCCCGCCACATAGTCATAAGCATTTGGTCTTTTTACTAAAATTCTACATTTATGTTGCGGACTGACGCATTAACCAAAGCGACGATCGGGCGGCCGCGAGTTCGTAACCCCTGGCGTGACAACCGGCGGCAGCATAAAGTGATCACTTAGCGGCATATAAAAGTTCACGATGCTGTAAAAATCATAGTCATCGTTCAATTCGACTTCGAGTTCAACTTCTAGTTCGCTGTAGTTCTAGCGATAGTATACTTTGTAATTAGTAAATATGTAAATAATAAAGAAATTGTCTTACAACGACGAGAAGTACTCATCGGTAATCGATCCAGCTAGCTCTCTCCTGACTAAGTGACTACATGGTCAACAGTGACGTAGATCTGGTGGACGTCGAAAGTTCCAATCCAGCAACAGTCAGATGCGGAGCTCTGACTACTGCCTGTCGTCACGCACAATTTAGTTCGTCATTTTTGCCACTTAACCCTACAAGGCTCAATTTTATTTTTGGTTGTGAAAAAAATATATGTTATGTAATTAGTGATAAGTAGATAGGGAAAAATAAAAAAAATAATTCAATATTTGACCAGAAAATCAACTTTTTCTTTCAGTACCATATGTGGTACACTGAGCCTTAACTATACTATTTGGTACTGAACTAGAATAAATGTTATTATTTGGAAATTAATATCTTATTTTAATTATTACAAGCTGTTTGTTATTTTTAACTTTACATAATAATGAGATATGTCACAAAGATGGAAATAAAATAAAGCTAAAAAGCTACTTATGAAAGTTTCGGAAACAATTATTAACTTTATTCAAGCAAAGCTCTACCTGACATTTCTCACAAGAAATAAAGGTTTTTCCTTTGCAACCAGGAAATTTGCATCTTTGTCTTTTTTCACCCCAGACTGGAAAATGTTCAAACCCGTCACATCGGACATCACGAGGAGGTAAGATTGCAGCATTAGGCTTCTTTCTTTTCTTCTCAATTTCTTCAGACAGTATTGATGGTCTGCCTCTCCTCTTATTCATGGATGGCCCATACATACATAAACTTTTGCCTACCTCAAATTTGAAATCTTTTTGTTTCATTGTGATTGGTGTATTTTTCTGTTCTCCAACTCTTTTGTACAATAACCAGCTATTGATCAGAGTAATATCAAGAAGATGATAAAATAGTCTCAAGTACCATTTTCTAGTCCTAATTTTTATTTTATATTTCCCTAGGAACGAATCTAGAAGATCAACACCACCCATATGCTGGTTATATATTTTTATTATTTTGGGGCAATCCACTTGAATATACTTTTTCTCTTTCTTGCAATATCTTCTTATACATTCTTTTGGCTCTTCGCCCACAAAAGACGACGATAAAACAACCGGCTTGTTATCATACCACAAAACAGTTACAATATCTGTGTTATCACAGTTTGCTACCCATTGCTCTGAATACCCCCTTTGCACCTTTTCCTTTTTTAGGTCCTGTATGGTAGGTAATTTTAGGTCTTTTCCAAAACGACCTTTGTTGACAGTTCCTAGTGACAGTATCCCTTCTTTGGCCAAATATGCAATTCCGTTGACGTATAATAATTATCAAAAAACAACTTGTAATTTTGATTCTTTGGTATTGTTCTAGCTAAACGTACTACGATATTTGAACTTGCTCCTAAGTCTGGTTCATTGGAATACCGTAGTGAGGAATCATTCTCCATTCAGGAATAAATTTCGAAATCGTAAGCAAAGCTACGATCATCGCATAGCACCAGTAGCTTATAGCCCCATTTATGTGGCTTGTTTGGTAGGTATTGTCGGAGGACATTAGATGCTTTTGTCGCGCACATTTGTTCGTCGACGGAGAGTGCCTCCCGTTTGGGCACACTTTGACATTTTTTCTTCAATGTTTCTAATATTGGTCTAATCTTATGCAAACGATCATACCCTGGATTATCCGACGGTGATTGTGTAGAGTTATCATTGAAATGTAGGAACTGGGAGATTTTTTTTTAAATCATTTAGTGACATTGTCTCCATAATCAAAGGAATACCCAATTCGGTTGCCCAATACATTCGAATATTGGGTAATGGTGCCAAGCTCATAATCAGACAGACACCTAAAAACTTTTTCAATTGAACGACTGAAATTGTAAATGGCTTGGAGGAATTTTTTTGGATACTAAATTTGAGCATTTCTTCAACAATATGCTCAAGTAATTCGTCATCAAAGAACCACAAAAAATATTGAAGGGGACTTTCGAAGTCTATAGTTGGTGACTGTAAAGTTGTGTTTCCAGTAAACGGAACATAAGGTGTTTGAAAAGTTGTTTTTCTCCAAATGAATCTTCTTTTAGGTGTTCTTGTTGTTGATCGCCTAGGTGCCTGTGATTGTCTAATGGCACCTGTAGTTATCCCTGATGTGCTAGGCTGCGGGTCTTGTTCAACGTTCATAACATGAACATCCTCGTTGGCGGGAGACGAAGGTCGTTGTGTTTGCGGCGATAATGAAGTTTCGTCGTCTCTAAGTAATTCAGACAAATTGTTTTGGATTGACTGAATTTTTTTGGATTGACCGACGTCATCATCACTTCCAGCCTCAGAAAAGTCCTCCTCATCTTCACTCTCAGAAGAGATATTCAAGAATTCTTCTACTTCTTCATTACGCAATATTTTACGCGACATAATCTGTAAAAGATAAAAGTATTCATGGCAAAAGTTGGCGTAAGTATAAAATAGTAAAAACGAGCACGAAAGCTCGACGTACCGTATGTGGAACAAAGATAAAAATGTAAATTGCTGGTACAATTACTACAATATCAGAAAAAAATAACATACCTCTGCAAAATATACACTCCCTTATTACCCACTGTATTTTTTTCTAACTCAAAACTATCAATTATTATTTTTTAGAAAGTTTTGAAATCACGCAAACCGCAAACGTTTAATTTAAACTCAAATGTCTCGCTAAACTCCATAAACAGAAAACAGTAATGACATCTATGCGCAATGCTTTGTATTATTTAGTTGCTCAATATCAATAGGTCGTGATGGAGACGACAGTAGATGTCGCTGCACGTTTTTTATTGCTGGAATAACGATAAAAGTGGTTGTCCTACATGTGGTACTGGGGGCCTTGTAGGGTTAAACCCCATTGTATGCAATCGTCCGGTTTTTTTATTTTCTTAGCGATGTTTCAACAGCCGCCAGCACGTCATGACTAGGTTTTTTTTCTGTTTAAGGTATTTGTACCGGTATAATATGCGGCTCTATCTAAAGTATTTTGCACACTAAAATATATATTTATTTCTGCAATCTTCTTCGCATTTTCCAATTACGTGCCTATTTATTTTACGTCATTGGTTATCCATAACTGTCTTACGTCGTTTAGAAGAATTATAATTATTATTTCTCCTAAGATAGAAACCATGTAACTTGTTACAACCTCTTCCGTATCACGAATTCACAACATAGTTTCACGGTACCATCTGTTCTGTAATAACAATCCATCAACATTAAATCACGTGAACATTTTACTCATTCACGCGAAAACTTCATAAGAATTACGTCTAGACAATACTTAGAAATTATAAACCAGATTATCGACTCGACAATGAATCGACAAAAAGGATTTTGCCCTTTTCAATACATTTTAGGAGTAGTTTAACACAAAAAGGATGACACACGCTTTTTCCCGCTCGGTCTCCGCAGTTCACGACACGAATCACGGTCAGTATATGATATTAGGTCCTAAAACTGCTGTCTGTAGCCTACCTTACAGTCTATGGTCTACATATCGTGAAGTAATACCGCTTCAATATTTAGTATTTACTTAGGTAACAAACAGATGTGCGCAGAGAAAGTATATTTCACTTGAAACCAAAGTTCTAATTATTTGGCGACAAACAATACGGATATTACGGCCGATCGCAGAAAAAGGCAACAAGAAAGCCTGTTTTCTTTTTTAAACAAATTGATATATTAATTTATCTCGTTTATTTAATATTAGCTTTAACCCGCGGTTTTACCCATCTAGAAAAAAACAGACAATTGAAAAATATTATACAAAGTCAACACTCAGAAATTAATTGTATCGTAACAAGGCGCACGTCTATTAAATGGAGAGCTGATTATGCGAGTGAACCGTGCGACATACTACTCAATTTTCATTCTGAAATTTCATTATAAGTTATTACAATATTAATATAACAGAGTTGATTCGTAAGAGCTAAATAGCATGCTATTATGCTGAATAGCATGATATATTTAATTCTTAACTCACCAATTTATTTTGCATTAGCCGTGTCCCATACTTTCTTGTGTGGAACTATTTAAATTCTTTCCGTTCATCAAATAACATCGGTCTGTGACATCGGTAATCTAGTAGCGGGGTTATATTGACAGGAATATTCGGGACCATCAGTCAATAAACAAACCATTCCCTCTCTAACTTGCTCCTTTTAAGCCATAGATAATATACTAAAGCAGTGTTGCACGATATACCTATTATATTTTTGTTCACTGCTCTGCCTCTATGGTTCACAAGTCTAATGATATATCTATAGTCTATAATCTACCCCAATGTACGAGCTTTTTGACACAAGACAATATTTTTTTTAAAATCGGACGTGAAGTTCCAGTCAACAAATGTTTATATTAGTAAGTATAGATTGTCCAAATCATGTAGATTTCAACATTTTTTTTATTTTTGTTTTAAATTGAACCAACACTACCAATTGTTCTCTATTCGGGGGGGATGTTCGAAAATATCTGTGGATTCTTCGCAGTGTAATAATATAAAGCCTATATTCTTCTTCAAGGTATGGGCTTTTTGACACAAAAAGAAGTTTTTGAAATGGGACGCGTAGTTTCAATAAACAAAACTTTCCGCTTTGTATATTAGTATATGTGCGGGACGACAGGCAGCAGTTAGAGCCCCGCACTTGCCTGTTGCTGGGTTGGAGGATTCGATGTTCACTCACTGTCGACTATCGACTGTCACGTCACTGTCGACTGTGTAGTCGGGAGACAGCTCGCTGGGTCGATTATCAATGAATACTCATCGTCGTTGTAAGACAATTTCTTATTGATTTACTCATTGCAATACTTGCATTTAAACAATACTAGAACTGTAGTGAACTAGAAATTGAACTGGAAGTCGAACTTATTTATTTATTTAAAATCTTTTATGCATAATACATATGGCGGACTTATTGCTACATGAGCAATCTCTTCCAGTCAACCATGGCAATTAGTATTGAAATTTAGTTGGTAGACTGTAAGAAATTTTACAATGAAAATTCATTAAAGCACTTTAGACAAAAAAATAAAATGTGTAAGTAAAAAAAAACTATTGACATGATTTGGGATGGCAAAGACAGAAAAGGACAAGGACACAAAGGAAAATGTTTCAGGAGAGGCAGGACTTTTTCGCTCGATCTTTGAAATTATTTAGAGACGTAATTTTTCTGATGTCAGGATCCAGGTGAATCCAAATTTTTGCTGCTTGGACGGTGAAGGATTTTTCGAAAGTGGTAGATGTATGTTTAGGAATAAGTAGGGTGAGTAAACTTTCAGATCGTAGCCCAACGCCGTGAGACAGACAAATCTTTAAATTTGCCACTAAGATAATTTGGGCTATGCGCATTTTTCAATATATTAAAAAGAAGTGTAAGTATGTGAAGTTGGCGTCTGTTTCTGTTCTAAAGTTGGCGTGGAGTTTCAGCCATTTGAGAAGTGTATTCAACCTGTATTCAAAAATATGATCATATTTTATGAAGCCGAAGGTATACCGGATGCATAAATTTTGAAGACGTTCCAACTTGCACAAATATTCTTCATTAAGATCAGGATAGCACACATCTCCATAATCAATTAATGGTAATAAAAGTGTTTGACAAAGGTAGATTTTCGTTTTAGTCGGTAGAAAATTTTGAAGATGTTTCAAAGAGTATATCTTGTTGAAAACACGACGACTAACATCTTTGGTGTTTTATACTCAGTGTTACATTTGGTTTTATCACAGTTTATATTTGGTGGTTTACACTCAGTGCATACATGGCGTGTCTGTTTGTGAACATCACTGCTGCGTTTGCGACGTTTATGCAACACTTGATTTAGTGTCGCGATACCGAAACCGCCTTATGTGTGAACGGCCAGACATGTCGCAATTAGTGTCGTAGTTTATACGGGTCGTTATGATTGAGTTTTAATAATAATTTAAGATATGAGTTTTAACTCCAATACGATTTAAGTTTCACAATTACAAATGCTTGTTATTGTATTTTATTGTTTCGATTGTAAGCCATATTCAAGTCATAATTTTATAATACATTTTGAATCTAACAAATACATAACGAGCTTCCCGCTATGCAATAAAATATGTTGCTGGATGCGATTATCATTCAGAAATACCAAAACAATTTTAGATAAAAATTTCGTTTATTTTTAGTGTTTGACATTATGTGTGTATAAATAATGAAATTATTTTAATTTTGGAAAAAAATTTCTTTGTGCGAATCAAAATTCAGGTGTCTTGAAATTCATTTGGACCGTTAATGGCATTGTGACTTAATTGTTATTCGACAATTAAAGTTAAACAAGCTTGAGCATATAATAACGAGGAAAATTTGCTTGATGTTGAGAAAGTTCCGCTTCCGCTAAGTTTACTCTGTTTACATTTTTAACTAAATTATTGGAACGAAGTTCTTTTACGCGGCTTATAGTAGAGCAAATTGACAGAATCGTCACGAAAGGAAAAAGCGTTATGCCCCCTCCAGGCAAATTTTCCCTTTCTGTCTCTCTGTCTCTTTCCATTATATACGGTTGCATGTGTGTGTGTGTATGTGTATTGTTATTTCATTGTTTCATTAATTAATGAAAATAAATGAATATGCTGACAATGTATTTTCATTTATTAATTTCAAGTATTTAATATATAATATATAGTGAAAGGAACTTCGTTCCAACCGGGTGGCCTACAACACCTCTCGTTAACTTTTTTTATCCATTCTTAAGGTTCATCCACAGAAAGGTAGAGCTTATTATAATTTCATCATGTGCATCTATCCGCCCGCAAGTCAAGGCATCATAGCATTTTCAGTTTAATATCGATATAAACAGACTAAAATTATCGACGATAAACAGAATGAAATTATTTTTAAAAAATGGTATTTTTAGAATATAAAAAATAAACTATTCAGTGAGTGACGATCGGGAAAGAACAAAAAATAATATAAAATTTGTAACTATAACGCGAAACAAAAAATGTTTTGTGTTTTCAAAATAAAAAGAGACGTTAATAAGACATCAAAATAATAATAAAAATCCATAGAAATTTCATCGAAAATCCTTTCTAGAAACTATAAAAGTTAATAATTATCGATTACAAAAGTTAATAATTATCGAAATTACAAAAGTTAATAATTATCGATTGCTTTCTAAACGTGTACCCTTTGCCCAAATTAATTAAGAATAAATCATTAACTTACACTGTTTTTTAATTTTACGTCGCTTTTTTCATCGACTCAGTCGAACTTAGCCGCATAAACTGATTATGTATATTTCTGATAAGTCAATAACGGTAACCGAAAATGTTTCAAACTCTGCCCTTTTTAACTTCAACCAATGAGCAAGCGCCCACGGGCAAGCGTCCATTTTTGACCACCGAAAGGTGTTGTGATGATCTTCACTCCTTTGTCTATTTCCTATAACTCCTCTTCAATCCCTATCTTCTCGGTACCAAATTCACAGATTTTACCTAGACTCAATATTATCCTGGAACACTCACATATCATTGCTATTACCCGACTGATTTGTAATTGAAGTGTGGTGGGGCTCACATACTACCTCGCAAAAATTAATCTATAACAATCTGATAAGCAATCATCTGGACTCTGGATTATTTCTCCAAAACTAATTCCACTAAATTAACCCGCATTAAATCACAAGAACTGAGTATCAAAGCGCATGCAATGAAATACGTTTCCGTAATTGTTTGTGGTATATTATAAACATTTTGTGGCATATTATAAACATATCAATCTGTGAGTACGTCATCTTGATATACTTGTATGAAGTACAGACCATCATTTCGAGCCGAAGCACATAAACGCATTGCGGCGCGACGCCGCAACGCACCACTGAGCGTTGCGTTGCGGTACCACGAAACAAAGCGTTCTACTACCATACTGTGAAGGTTCTGTGATTCGTGTATGTTGATGGACGTGCCTCTGCTATGGATCGCAATAAGCGTATTGCTCTTTTGTTATTAAGTATACGTAACACCAGTTTAAATAGACGACAGAGAAGACACTGGATACATCCATTTAATAAGGTTATGAATCCTGATGGCAAGTACTTTTCCCTTCTTTGAAAAAGTTGTTGGATACTTTAAAATGAGTGTATCATTATTTGAAGAGCTATTAATACTACCATATATATATATATATATATATATATATATATATATGTGTGTGTGTGTATGTATATATATATATATATATATATATATATATATATATATATATATATATATGTATTATAAATATTTTTTAATGTGTTATATTTCATTTTTATTGATCTTTATGGAATTATACATTAACATTGTCATTTAATACTAAATTACTTATTAAATGTAATACTTTAATTGGTCTTTTAAATTAAATGTAAACCTTAATTAAAAAATACAGTGATTACTTCAAGAAAAATTAAAATCTTCATCTTGTGTACAATATGAAGTAGCGGATGCTTCGTCCAGTAATAGTGGTGGATTTATTGGACGTTGTTGCTTTGATAACTCGGAACGTATTTGTGTGGATGAGGACTGAATTGTACCAGAAGTTGAAGTTTGGTAACCACTCTTATAGGTGCTATGATAAACCCGAGTTCGATTTCCTTGAATATAGCTCTGAGGTTGATATGCCTGAGTATAGCCGTGAGGTGGATATTGCTGAATCGAAGGCCAAAGCAAGTCCGTTAGCACCTGAAGTACGTGGCTTTGAAATATTAACGTTCGATGATCATTCAAAGTTTGTATAGATGGTAAAATCATCTTGAAAAAACACAGATGTCTATCCTCCGGTGTTTTTAATATCTTCATTTTATCTTATTGAAATTCTTCTTTCTCGCCAGTCTTTCATTTCCGATATTGACTTTGATAACGAGGCAATGCTGTACTTTCGTTTCATTCCTCACTATCTCCTTCAATTACTCGTATTCTGGAATCAGTTTCATTTTGTGTAACTTTTTTCAAAAACTGTGATTGTTTATTCTAGTGATATTCTTTAATTTTTGAAAATCTGGTTCTAGACCGATTGGCATCGTTTTTGGTATTTTGCATAACTATTTTTTATCGCCTTCCACTTCATTACTAATTCATTAACTGTAAAATAAAACTCATGAAATATTTAAAAAAATCTACTAACGGAGCTCCAATGAAAAATAATAATAAAGAAAACTTTACAAACAATGATAATTAACACTAAATAAAACGAGTAAACCGTGTGAGTAAACCATTTTATCGTGCATTGACTATTTATCAAGATTTTTACGTAAAAATTGATTTAGCCCGACGTTTCGACTATTTATCAAGATTTTATGTAAAAATCTTGATAAATAGTTGATGCACGACAAAATATATTTAAGTCGTTTTATTGAGTGTTAATGATCGTGAAAACGTTAGACATTATCATAACAATAGTTAATACAAAATTAATTAATTATGACAATAAGAAATATTATGATACTTTTAATACCTATTTATTATGATATTTATTTTGTTTCAGATATCTAGCAACCGAGAGTGACTTCCAAAACATGCACACTGATTACTGTACACAAGTACAGTACTGTGCACAAGTACAATAGCAAAAATTGTGAGAGTAGTATGTCACGCTATATGGGAACATCTTTTAAGTCAAAACATACCTAATATTACACAACAGCTACTAGAAGATGTTGCTGTAGACTTTGACAAGAAAGCCAACTTTCCTAACTACATAGGAGCTCTCGATGCCAAACATGTCCGTATTTAGAGTCCTGCGCACCGTGGATATCTTTTTTCAATTATAAGAGCCAAAAACTTATCAAAATTAAGCGGAAGCCTAAATGATGGCCAAACGTGATCATGCTAAAGCGAAGTATAAGACTAATTCCAGCCCAAACCGCTGGGAGAATTTCAGAATGCTTAGAAATAAATGTTCACAAATGTGCCGAAATGCCAAAAAATACTATATTTCTGCATCATTACGAGATTATACTCCTAATTATATTTGGAAGTTTCTGGGCACTCTAGGCATTGGAAAATCTTTTACCACTTCGGAGAGCTGGTGATTGGATTTCGACCAATCAAATTCACACTTTTATACGCCATCCGTGGTACTTGAACCAGCTGTTAAGTCTGCAATTGTGAACGGTATCTCGTCTTCATCTATTTCTAGTGAACATCAATTTATGCTAATGGATACCTGCGAAACCTCCCTAGTTCACCGAAATTAGTACCGAATAGTACAATAATACCATATACGTCAACTGTTAAAAACCTGGGCCTATTGACCGATCAAAATCTTAGTTGGTTCCCTCAAGTAAATGATGTTAGTCGTCGTATTTTCAACAGGATCACTCTTTAAATGGTCTTCAAAAATTTTTACCGACTAAAACACTCCTGTTACCACTAATTGATTATGGAGATATGTGCTATCCTGGTCTAGACGAAGAATATTCGTATAAGTTGAAACGTCTTCAAAATGTATGCATCTAAAAAATCCATATTAAAATATCCTCAGAGCCCAAATTACCTTAGTAGAAAATTTAAAGATTTGTCTGCTCAAGGCCTTGGGCTACGATCTGAAAGTTCACTCACCCTACTTGTTCCTAAACATACCTCTAGCACTTACGAAAAATTCTTTACTGTCCAAACAGCAAACTTTTGGAATCACCTGGATCCTGACATCAGGAAAATCACGTCTTTAATATTTTCAAAGATCGAGTGAAAAAGTCCTGCCTCTCCTAAAACCTTTTCCTTTGTGTCCTTGTCCTTTCTCATCCCAAATCATGTCAATAGTTTGTAGTTCTTATACTTTTGTATTTTTTAATTTTTTCTTGTCTAATGTACTATAAAGAATTTTCGTTGTAAAATTTCTTACATAATACAAACAATACAAATTTCAACACCAATATTTATGGTTGACTGGAAGAGATTGCTCGTGTAGCAATAAGTCCGCCATATGTACTATGCATAAAAGGTGATAAATAAATAAATAAATAATTTAATACTTTTATCGGTTCTTGTTGATTCTAGATATAGATTCATTTTTGTCGATATAGGAGCATATGGAAAGGAAAGTGACCCCGAACAGTGGTTTACCGGAACTGTAAACTTTATGATTCAATAATGAAAAGTAAATTACCTATACCAAGACCAAAGCCGTTTCCAGATTTTCAAAATCCAGTTCCATTTGTTTTTGTGGGAGAAGAAGCATTCTTATTTTCGAATAACGTTATGCGCCCTTATTCGGGCAACCATTTGTCTGCACAACAGAGAATTTACAACTATAGGTTGAGTCGAACCAGGAGATATGTGGAATGCACTTTCGGGATCCTAGTCATTAAATGGCGCGTATTACATCGAGCTATGAATGTGGAATATGAATTTGCCATGGACATTATTAAGGCATGTTGTGTGTTACACAATTATGTTCTGAATCGCGATGGAGTACAAGCATTTGATGGCATTATCTTTGATTTGATCTTTGATTCTGACCTTTATATATTGCAACTGACGTCACTGAATGAAAGTAGAATTATCCCACATCTAATACGAAATGAATTATGTAATTACTTTTCTAGTAACGTTGGTGACCGTAGGTGGCAATTAAAAAAAATATGAAAATACGTACCTATCGTACTACATCACACTATATACACAAAAGTGAAGTTACATTGTCCCATACATTTTATATGGAAAAGTATAATTTCACTTTGCAGTGGGGCAGTGTAGACAAGCACTATAAATTATTTTCAGTCTAAATAATCAATCAGAATACATGTAATAAGTAATTACTGATAATTATGTTAAAATTGAACTAAAATAAACTAAAGAAATGCTTTCTACCTGTGAGGTAATAAATCATCTTTCCGTAAGTGCGACACATGCGGGCGGTGTTGTGCTTCTCTTTTCATTTTTACGGCCCAGCTCGTATGGAGTGTTTGATAGGTTTGACATTAGTTTAATAAATTAATACGTTTGTAATAAGTGGAAGGTATATCTAAGCTCGAATATTTATAAAAATTCTGAAAATATTTTTACAATACATGTACTATTTACCCAGTTTTGATTTTTCATTGGCATCTTTTTCGCTGTAATTATAATAAATGGTTTCACAAACGCTTTTCCACACCTCTTGTTTTATAAATTTGTTTATTTTTATTTATATAAGGTTCGTCACTAGTATTCCACAAAGCGGAGCGTTTCTTAACTGAAGATATACATCAACGTTTGACATTTGAATTTTTAAACTGCTGCAGTATTGAACCGTGTTGTTTCCAAGCTTCCTACAAATAAACTGAAGTTGTTATCAACCAAGTGTGAGGTTATAAGGCTGGAATGTGCGGCACGTTGCACACCGCATATTCTGCGTTGCGGCGGGCGGCGCCGCCGATTTCGGTGGTGCGATGCCGCAACGTGGTTATATATTTAGGATCTTATATATTTTCTACAGTATGACCTTGCAAGTTTTAAATAATATGACCTTAATGCAAGTATTGCGATACTATTCTCTGAATTTGGGATCGTTAGTGTCTAATCTAGTAAAAGCCACCTTTATTTATTAGAGTAGCCATATAAAATAAAGAAACATAGACTCTGTAGTTTATCTATGCACAGAACTATATCGCAGCCAATCGTATTTATTCTGTGATCGCAGCGATCAGACACAAGTGTCACGAATTGTCATTTTGACGTGCTTAGCTTTTTAGGTTAGAAACAGTTTTGAGAAAATATACGATTTATCGTCTAAATAAAATGTACTCGAGTGTGTAGTACATAAAGTATTTTTGTTAATAATTGATTTGAGTAAATAAATTAAAATGATTTGTATTACAGCGAGTACAAACTTAGTTTGTGTTGTGGAGAATTTCTCTTTAAACATTTTTAACCTTACTGACAATAGCGTTAAGACTTTGGAAATATCAAAATGTGATGAAATAAAACATGACCAAGTAATTGAAATATCAATTTCATTCAATGAAACTTTGTTATGCGCCATTACAAGTTTGTCAAAGAAACTTATTATTGTCGAAATATCAACGTTTAGTGTCAAACAAAACTTAAACCTGCCAAGAGCAGCGAGTAAAATCATTTTCACAAACGACTGTAAAAACGTGTTAGTGGCTGATAAAACAGGTGACGTTCTGTTATACTCGTTGGGAGAGGAAACAAGTTCTTTTATTAAAATATTCGGTCATTTGAGCTTATTGCTAGATATATTGATGACCCCCGACGGAAGATTTGTTATAACATCTGACAGAGATGAAAAAATACGAGTTACAAATTACCCTAATGCATACCAGATACAATCATATTGTTTAGGGCATAAAGAATTTGTAAAATTTATACACCTAGTACCGCATAACACAAAGTTTCTTATAAGCGCTTCAGGTGACGGTACAGTCAGAATTTGGGATTTTGAAACTGGAAAACAGAAAATTTCAATAGACACAAATTTGGCACTAGATGATTCTTCTTTACGTACTTCGTTTATTGATACTTTGCACCAAGATGGAGTTCATGTTGAAGCTTTGCCAATTACACAAATGGCCACTTGTCAACTTACAAATGATACATCAATAGTAGCCATATCACTGCTCAATTATAAAAAAATTCAAATTTATGAAATAGTCGGAGCTACCGAAGCGATGCAAATGAATTTTCTTTGCAATTTAGAATTTACCAGCTGTCCTTTAAATTTTGTTTTAACAAAAAATACATTATGGGTTTGCACTATGGAGGACAAAGATTCTATTCAAATTTTGACATATAACAAAGAAAAGAAATGCTGGTCTAAAGTAAGTTCGAAACACATGGATGTAAAGAGAACACGGGATAACATTGATACACTCGTAGAGAATATCAAACTACTTTACAAAAGAAAGTTTGACAATGTTTTAGAATATCAAGAAAGGAAAAAACGTAGAATTGAAGATAAATGTAAAAGTTAATAAAGGACAATATTTTTATTCATTTGTATTATTGTATCTGCCCAGTTCTTCCAAAAGTTCTGTTTAAGTCTTGATTCCAGAATATTCCTCTATATTGTGATATCTTTGACAAAGTTTTCAAGACGTTGTGGTTGGATTGTTCGACATTTCTGTCTAACCCTTGCTATAGATCAAAAATGTTTACGTTTTGTTCTTTAAAAAATCTAATTAAAATGTTTAAAAATCATAACATTTGTTAATATCTTTGTTTCTGAGTTTTCCTCACTTTTGAATATTTGGTTTTATACTTGACGAAATAATCAAATATGGTTAAATAAAGGTCACACCAAAATATTAGAAAATCTTATTGATAGACAGTGTTGGATTGTGGTATGGTAGTACAATATTCTATACATTGAAAAGACGATTATGTGAGGCCTTCATTGAAATATTACAACTTAAAGTAGAAGACAAAGTGTAGTGGACATAGATAAGTTTGCATTCGGAAGTTTTCATTTATCATTGCGTTTAATTTATCTTCTGGGAGTTGTGATACAAATAAGTGGTACATTTATTAATGCCCATCACAACAGATTTTTTAAGGAGTGCATCTTGTAGATTGAAGGATCTTGATTTTTGATCTTTTGTGAAAAAAGTTATTTTAAATAAATTTGTTTCTATTTTATGTCCAATAGTTAATTTTTCATGGAATCGAGACAAACCTATTGACAACATATTAATTCAGTTATTTACATTATAAATGATAATAAACTATATACACACAAGCTCTTGCTAGTCAGGTAAAAATAGTGCCAGAATACTAGCAATATTAGTTTTTGAAAACAAAACCAACTCAAGGTTCTATAATTAGATCTTAGAAATTCACATGTTTGGAAAGTAATTTCTTGATATTTTCCTTTTAGCTTAAGTAAACATTTTTCTTTGTAAAACCAATAAGTTGAAAATGACGCTAGTTGCGTACACAAGCCCTCATTTACACTATTAATAAAATCCAGTGGACGAATCTCATTTACAATAATTGTTCATCGAATCCGGTAGATATATTTGGTGAACTTGGTAGCAGCAAGGATAACACCAGGCTTAATTTACACTAGTCTAATTCAGCCATACATAAACACAGCTATTGCCAAGAGTATATGTGCTCTAATACAAAGGGTGATGGGCAAGAAATAAATAAAACTACATTTTGGGGTTGTGAATTTATTTGAGGACATTTTGAAATTTTATTACTGATGTGTTTTTATATTCTGTAAGACAGATCACATAGCCTAGTAGTATGTTTATATATTATTTGTATAATTGCCTTAGTCTTATTCATAGTGTTTTATAAAGTATTTTGATGAACCTATTCCAGACATTAATTTCTACTTTGATTTAATTCAGAAAATTTCGTATATAATGTTATATTTACACTTAAATATATTTTAAGGCATTAGATTGCTCACAGCAGCTTTGTACTCGATCTTAATGTGAAAATACTTTACTACATTCTCAAAAGCATTTTATTTATTCCATATTTAATTCCAGAAATTACAACAAATATCACATGTATCTTGTTTTAATTGTAGAATAGTTTTAATTTGTATACATATTCCAAATCTAGATACATAAATTATATAATTTTAATGGAACAGTTTAAAAACTCAAAACTTATTGAGAGTTTACAAGCAGAAAAAAAAAGTATAAAGACACATTCAAGAGTAAGCAATTATAGCACATGGTTTAACTTTAATGCGTGGAGAACACTTTTTTAATACCTCTCAAATTTAATCAATAAGTCATTATTTCAATTTTAACTAATATTTTCTGTATTCTTGGACGTGAAAACCGATTTATTAAGTTAAGAGACTTTAACGATTTAATACAGTGCACTATTGTTAAATTAGGTCATAAATTCTAATTAAACGATAGTGTTCATTCAGCTTTTAAAACTTAATAATATCTATACATTTTAATGCCTTCCAAATCACAATATTGTCTTCCGAACTCATTTCCAATAGTAATTATGTAACATTTTAACAATTATACACATAAGCTTCAATCATTACTTTCAAACAAAAACTTCATCAAAATATTTGTTGACTTCATCTTAAACCTGTGCTTTTGCTCGGAGTTTTGGTTTCAACAGATTTTAGTAATTATATACTATACGTAGCTATGTATGAAGCATAAGTTTTACAATAAGTAATTCAATTCATACATGAAAGAGTAAGAGATAAAAGCCTGGTAAAGGTTTTAAGATAAGTTGAGACAGCTAATTTGGAATAACACCCAATGAATTGTGATGTTTGTAATGAAATTTGTTATGTTTACATTATAATATTAATTATATACAAATAATTCTATGTTTATTGATTCCCACCTTTCGTTGCCTTCATATTGCAATGTAGTAAGTATTGCAAGGTTGATCTTTTCTTGATTTAAAAATCTGATACAAACGCTCGTATTATTTTTGAAATATTTTGAGTTTATATAGGTTAGCCATTATAACATCACCATTTCAAATAAATATTTGCCTTATTTGCACAAACAGGACAAATATGTGTATTTGCTCACTTGTCGGTTTTTTGGTCACATGTAAAACGTTGAACATTGTTTAAATATTTTCGTTTACCGTCCACACATCGCTATCTCAATAGTGTTGGATTGATTATTATTAAATAAAGATATTGGCTGCTTTGAATCTATGTGTGGATGGCGTGTTTGTAATTTTGGATTTTGCACGAATATTTGGCCAAATATAGGAATATGATATGCGAATACACAACACAAAATGAAGTGCCTGCACATAAGATTTATTAGATGCAGAATGAAGAAAAAATCAACATAAATGAAGAATACTATTGCAATTTTATAAGACTTTGTCAGAAAGATAATAGAGCCGACATTGAAAACATTCCGTAAGATGAGAGAATAGTTATTATAATTTGGCTTTGCCATAGGCTTTCAAAACATACTTTTTAATCTGTCAAATATGTTATCACAGAAGTATATAAATGTAGAAGAGGCATCTGTTGAAGGCAATTCTTTTTATATGCTAATGTATGTATGAGTTATATAATGTCAGCATTTAGATTCAGACATTAAACTATCGAGCCGCGCATTCTTATATGACATGCACTTGTTTTTGCGTAAAGCAGCAAGTCAATAATATGTTCTACAGTTACTTTGGATATGGTGTAAAGATGGTTTTTAACGTCATGATCTTTTAATCTTATGTGAAATATGCATATTATTATTTTATAACTGCAATAGATATATTTCTTTAAAGTAGCTACTAGTTTTTTGAAAATCTAGAAGGTTCTATTTTAACAATAACCATCTGCTAGTTTATTTTATATTCCTCTAATATACTTTGTTATTTTTTTAAGTTGTTATTTTGTAAATAGCAATTATACTTCAGAGTGTAGTTGCACAAAGAGAAAAGCCAAAACCAGTGGTTTCAGACACTAAAATAATGTATTTATTTATAATTAACCCCAAATTATGTAGATGAAACTACTTGTCAGAATTTAATAAGTCACAAATATGTACAATTTCCTGTGTTCGAAGATTCCATTTTAGTACGATTATATCAAATCATCTTGAAGTTCCTTTTACTCGAACTTACTATTGGTAATTGACAGCTCATGTCCTTTTCTGATAAATGTCAAAAGTTATATTTTTATTTATTATAACTTACCCCAGTTTATGCAAATAAAACTCTATTAGTGAATATAATAATAGAAATAAAAAGTTGCCATGTGCATAAAAAAAAGTCACCTAATTAGTGCGGCACAAGATGACTGCAATGCCATGGAAACACGTTTTCAATTTGCATTGTAAATATTGTTTTTGCAATTGTACTCTTGCTTTAGAATGTGTTTACATTCAACATCTTTTAATATTTATAAAGATATTAAAGCTTAGTTTCGTCAATATAGAAATCTTGAGGGAGGTTGAGAAGTTTTACAAACAGTTGTACATCGCATCAGAAAAACCTGCGAATAGCGTGACCCAATATCGGCTCAGCTTAGCTCTTGGCAAGGTGATCTGACTATTCCAAAAATATCTCGGATGAGATCGGAATGGCTCTCAAACAACTAAAGGACAACAAGGTGCCAGGTGATGATGGAATTACCTCCAAACCCATGAAGATAGGTGGTATACCAGTATGGTGGCATACCAGTATGGAAATCCCTTCAGGAGCTGTTTAATTCCATCAGAGTATTGAGAGCATAACGTCTGAATCGTGAAACAGAAATGGTGTTGCTTTTCTTCAAAAAGGAGATAACACTCTGCGGAAGAATTATAAATTCTAATCTCCTGAGTCACATTGATTGTTTTCGAGGATATGACAAACCGAGTGGCACATATGTTCTTCTTACTTTT
Organism: Druceiella hillmani; assembly: GCA_039881145.1. NCBI lineage: Eukaryota > Metazoa > Arthropoda > Insecta > Lepidoptera > Hepialidae > Druceiella > Druceiella hillmani. The sequence continues at coordinate 664,868 of JAYKKI010000098.1, read as the reverse complement.
AGCCTCCCGAACAACCCGTTTTCCAAAAACTCTATAGTACCATAAACCACATTCAAGTATTGCACCAGATTATACAGAAGTCCAAGGAGTACAATCAGCTGTTATGTTTATCATTTGTATATTATGAGAAAACATTCAATTCTATTTAAGCCCAGGTTGTGCTTCATTAATTCCTTAATATGATGCCATATTAATCATTGGTATATAGAAATGTTAATATATTTGTACAGTAATGCCACTGTATCCACAGTCCAGTTTCAGAAACTGAGTATGAAACCAATCCAGTTGCAGAAATGTTTAAAACACAGAGTTCTAATCTCTCTGAAACTCTTAATCATAGCGTTGGAAGATGTCTTGGACTGAAACGCATTTAGCATCAATTTAAATGGCAAATACATCACTCACAATTTTCCAAAGACATCGTGGTTATGGCAGGTACTTGACGTCCTTGGCTCATAGCTCAGACACCTACGTAGAGTTTTCCAACAAAGGTTTTAAAATGAACAACCTATATTTGTCTCATAAAAAGACTCCAAGTCACTCAGTGAGCTACGGGAAGGGCTATGCTCGGAATTTCTCTACAAATTGATACGTAATGAGGATATTCATAGGAGAATTATGGTTACAAACATAGCCCTTATGCTTGGCATGCTGAAGTAGCAATGGACAGGCTATATAGTGCACGGAACCTACGACTGTTGGGGAAGAAAGGTTTCCAAGTGGCATACATATACTAGTGCAGAGTGAAATGATCCCTCATTAGGTGGGCAGATAATCTAGTAAAAGTTGTAAGAAGAGATGCAGAATGGGACCAATCTTTGTGGAAATCTGTAGGGAGCAGTGAGTGTTCTAGCTGATGATGATGAGTACCATTACTAAAAAAACGTACGACTCCAGTAGGACTCACTTAACATTAGTCTAAAGAATGGGCACAATCAAGAATGTCATAAACCCCTAAAAATATACAAAATAAACCCCTAAAAATATAGCGTTAGTCTTGAGTATAGTGTCTCTAATATGTATCATAGTTTATTTAACTTGCAAAGAAAATTTGCTTATGGTACATATTATACATATCTTTTATCATCTCGTAATAGTGTTCCTTACATCTGTCATAGTAACTTTAACTTACTCCAAATTGAGTAAATATACTAGTCATACAAGTTGTTTGACATTACAAGAGCATTATAGTTACTAGTCAGTGAGATTGGTATATCCCATAATGTCGATGTAGATTCTAAAGGTCACACTACACGGTATATCATAGAGTAATTAACAATTATGATGGAGTGTCAATGACATTGCCCAATTTCAGTCAACAATATATAGTTATCCCTAAACTTTAAAGCAGGGTTTTTTATTACAGTGTATTGGTTGAATACAACAAAATAACACAAGTTTCATTGAGGCACAACTACTTTCAATACGATACTGTAATCCACAGAGGTACAGGCATTCTCCCCCGTTATATGCGGACCTCCACATTTAATTGATAATTTCCTTGAATAGAAACAAAACTTATTCTTCCTGAAAATAAATTTCTCAGGAGAAATAATCTACTCCTTCCTTTATTTCTATGTTAAGATGAAAATACTCATTTAATAGCATTATGTGTTACAATATTACAATTTTCTTCTTTATTTTTCAATAAAAAAATATTACCATGAATTTTCTTAAACTTCTAAGTTATATTTTGGTTAATGCTGCCACAAAAAATTTATTTTCAAGTCACTTGATTTCAAGAACTTTAATAGTTTGGCAGCAAATGAACACGAGACAAAGTAATTAGGTACTACAAAATAAGTGTCAAGCTTTTCTAACTTTAAGGATTGCTAATATTTTATATACTGATTTTCATTATTTAATTTAAGGGCATATTCTGATCTTGAAATATAAAATAACTTCGTTTTATTTTTTTTTTAAATAAATTATATAAGACAAAACACAAAAAGCTAGAGACTATCTGATGATTGCATGTCCGAGAAGAAGTCGCAATGGTTATTGCACATAGTTAGGGCACCAAATTGGCACATTTCTTTTGTCAAGTTTACTTTTTTACCCGATGCAATTGTTTAAAATGCTACTGAATGTCGGTAACAATATCTGAATATTTGGTACATTTTTTAGTAATATAAAGCAAAAGCGTAGTGATACTTTAATTCCATTTTCAACTACTGTGTAACTTTGCTAATTTTTTAATTACAAACATGCTGCTTGTGACCATGTCACATTTACTGATCCAATAAGTGACTTAACTTTTTGCTTCAGATTTACTTGTGCAGCAATATTATGTGCACCTCTGAGATCTGTAGTTTTAAGGCCACTGTTTTCAGTGCCATCTTTTTTATCTTTTGATTATATTGATTTCATTATATTACATTTATGACGTCTAGACCAGAACATGTCCTTATTTCAATATTGTAACAATATAGTCAATTTGTCTTATTCTTTATATTTGCCGAACGTACACTAACACCCCTTCACAAATAATTTTTTATTACAGACACTCGCACACCTTTCTCAGCCAATTTTTTCTTAAAACGATAGGGAATATTACTTTCTTAAATGCATGTCATAGCACATTATAGGCAGCGTAAAGACAATAATACCATATAGAAATTAATTTTTCCACTAAACGCTGTATAATCTAAAATATCATAAAATTTATCTAGACTTAAGTACATTGGCAAAGCTTCTCAGCTGAGAACTTAAGTTATCATCTTTACTACAATACATTTCTAAATCATTTTTGAGATCCATCAAGTCAGGAAAAGTTTGGCAGTCCGGAACATTCAACAACGTGGTAAATACCTTGTCCCACAGGCTTCCCTGTATGTACCTGTACAATCATAAAAATTATATTTGTTAGAAATAAACTTTAATTATCTATATAGGGATTTCTAAAAAATCTGTCGATTACGAATATAAGTCGAACCCGGTTCTGTACACATTTAGGTACTTATAAACATTTGGGTACATTGTATTTCTATAAACGTAAATATATAAACGTAAACTATAAACGTATATTGCCTAGTATAACTTTTACAGAATAATAATCCTTTTAAAATACAAAGTTATTTTTGGAGTTGATTTAAGTTGCTCGTATGGATTTTCTATGAACTATATGAATAGTTACTCAAATAAATATCACAAGTTGGTTGAACATTACTCGTAAACTAGTAGAGTCTACTGTGATAATTTTCCTTTAAATTTCGTTACATATACTACTATTGTGAAAACTTTTCAGATATTTAAAAACAGTTGTTTAACTGGTAGGGAGATATGTCCATGACATAACCACAATATTTTTGAATACCTATTCAACAATACTCTGTGCAATAGGGAAAAAAATTCATCTCCACTTTAAATGTAAAAACTATTTTTAAAGACTTTATTTCGTAACTTTGTAGATATTATAAAGATATATAAGTATGCCAAATTTCAGCTTTATAGCACAATAAATCTGTAATTAAAATGGCTGTGACATGTAGATGGGAGATGGTGAAACTATGGGGGTTCCCAGTTTGGCTAAGAAACCCTACAAATGTCCTTAAACTAAATTACAACACAACTTGTAACATCATTTTCAATTTGATGCTAAGATGAAAGTGATCAAAAAGTTAATAGGACCTATTTACACCATAGTACCTAATATTTCTTAGTTCTAATTTTCTAATATGTAGTGCATTAAGTTGTGAATTAGAAATTTAATTTTTTATATTTTTTTGTATGGTATTTATCAAAACAGCATCAAAAAGTGACATATATCATGATTTATTTATAGCGTAACTTATCAATAAGAATATTATATACACAACATTTACAATAGAGAATTAAAGGTTAATATAGAATTTACCTTGGCAATTTTTTATCACTGTTCCGCTGGCCCAACCTATTTACAGTCTTCATGCTGTATTTATTCTATTATTTTGTATGGGGATTTATTTATAGCGAAACCTATCATTAAGAATACTATACACGTAACATTTACAATAGAGGAGTAAGGGTTAATATAGAATTTACCTTGGCAATTTTTTATCAATGTTCCATTGGCCCAACCTATTTACAGTCTTCATGTAGCTGCCAAGTAAAATGACATGGATAGTGCCAGCTAGGCAGTAAAGATCAGTTTGATAGGTCCACGAACGCCGCTCTCGCATTTCAGTACACGTAAAGCCTTCTGTTGATACGACCTGCAAGATTTATATGTTGAAAAAGATGTATAAAATGACACTAATACGTCGCAAATTATAAATAAGAAATTACATTGCTAATTTTTTATGTTTTAATGCAAAAAAGTATCATAATATTTCTTATGTTGTTCTAATGAAAATGGTGTATATAAAATCTTTGAAGGTTGCGTGGGCAATTAACAATAATATTAACTAAAAAAAAAAGGTAATAATGATTTAATAAAATTCTACCGTAAGTATTACGTTTAAACCATTAGTAAACATAAAAATCTGCAAAAGGTTTAGGATTATATGACATATTCGCCGATCTCTATTATACTAGTTACGCTAGATTAGCTTTATACAAAGTCGTAATGAAGCAATTTGATTATCGTCGTGTTCGCGTTGATAGTGTATGTCTACAGTAGTGAACGACCACAATAACACAGTGTGACAAAATAAATTATAAAACTTCGATAGATTGAAATTGTATATAGACTATCAAGATTTTGTCGATTGATTTATACAATTAACCTAATTAAATAAAACGCCAATAAAAAGTGTAAAATTGTTCAATGGGTAGGAATAAAATATAAGAGATGTATAAAAAAAAACACAAGTAATGTTACTTATAGAATAGAAATAAGAATTAATTTATTACAATCATCGTTGAGCTCAAATTTTTCATGTCAAAAAATTTTGTATATCTGTGAATATGTTTTATTGCTGCTTTCAGACAGATATCTATATCTATCTATATATTTTAGTCCGGTCAATTTAGACATAAAAATAGTGATCAAATAACAAAAATTCCCATAAAGCTAAATTTTTGTAGAGACCTTGGGTTGACCATTACAAATAAAGTGTCAAAAGTCCCCATCGATCCCATGTGTGCTAAAAAAGTTATTCGGGGTCAAAGGTCAAAATTTTAAGTTTTTTGGATTGTTTCACCTTCAGTCAAAAGTTTATTACAAATAAAACAAAATTGTGACATTTTTTAATATTGATCAACACAAACAACAGTAAGCGCTTGAAATAGACACGTTTATTCACTCGAACTGTACGTCTAACACTAAAAGAAGCAGGTACGTGAACGACGCCATACGGACAACAGAATAGGCAGATGTTATTCAAGGCCATGCGAGTAGAGGGGATTCTGGAAGACTGGCTGTCTTTTGAGAGTATATTTCCTTAGAATAGTATAATGTATACATGAAAGAGACACAAGTAGGCATTTTTGTTTGTTTAAGTACCTGAATATGTATATACGTGGCATATGGGTGCAGATTATGTAGAGCGTGAATCCTACAAGCGCAATATCTGGAAAATGGTTGGTCTAAGAGAAAAAATCATAAGAACTATTTTTATAGAAAATTTTGAGCTCTACAACTTTGGTCTGAGGTACTTTTTCGATAAAATTTACCGTTTCCGAGAAAAATCCAAAAAACTTAAAATTTTGACCTTTGACCCCGAATAACTTTTTTAGCACACATGGGATCGATGGGGACTTTTGACACTTCATTTATAATGGTCAACCCAAGGTCTCTACAAAAATTTAGCTTTATGGGAATTTTCTCTATTTCAATTGTCTAAATTGACCGGACTATTTTGTGTTAATTTGTTTTACTGATACTTGAAAGTGACTATTAAAATTATCTGATACAAACTACGAGTGTACCAAGAATTACTTAAATTGATCTTATAAATCAGGAAACAATATTTTCGTTTTATATGTAAGACACTTAAGTACTTTCGTACTTAAATGGGAAATTGTGGGAAATTTTAATTCAATTGGAGGTTCACCTTATTATTTTCACAAGCTTCTTGGAGTACCTCTACCACTTACGAAAAATCCTTCGCTGTCCAAGCACCAAAAATTTGGAATCACCTGGATCCTGACATCAGGAAAATTATGTCCCTAAATATTTTCAAAGATTGAGTGAAAAAGTCCTGATTCTCCCGAAACATTTTCCTTTGCGCCCTTGTTCTTTCCTGTCTTTCCCATCCCAAATCATGTCAATAGTTTGTTTTACTTATACTTTTGTATTTTTTTAAATTTTTTTTTGCCTAATGTACTATATAGAATTTTCATTGTAAAATCTCTTACTGTCTACCAGGTAAATTTCAATACCAATTGTTATGGTTGACTGGAAAAGATTGCTCATGTAGCAATAAGTCCGCCATATGTAATATACATAAAAAAAGATGATAAATAAATAAATGCTTCTATCAATAAAAATATCAAAAAATCGATTAGGTTATCGCACAAAATAAGTATGAAAATTCACTGAATTTATCTTACAGCAATGGTTATACCATTTATCCTAATATTTTTACTTTTCCTTAGAATAGCAACTCCGAAAGGCAGTTGTAACGTTTTCCTTTTAATACAAATGAAAATCGGAAGCAGGCAAAGTTTTCTTTATTTCATTTATACCCATATTTAAAAAAAATAATAAAAAATATCGAAAGTGTCGAATACAAAGGAAAATTTTGGGCATCTCTAATTAAATGTCAAATTTAGTTCCCGGAATGTATACGGCAGTGCTTCAAATCAGCACAAAAAATAGCTGTCATTTTATGTATATTAAGATTCACTATATTCATTCAGATCTTAGCTCAAATGCGCGGCAATTTGTGATCGATGCAATTTTCAATATTTAAAACAATACACACAGACCTTCTATACTCAGTGCCATATTCATGGACTTATCACGGTCTCGACTTACATTCTGAAAACCTATGTACGCTTCTTATTCCTAAACATTTTTTTATTTTTATGGCTATTTTTTACTGTTGAGTTTATGGATAACTTATTAATTTTTTTAAACAAAATTTGGATATCTCAAGCATTATGCGAGAATCAGCATAACTTTTAATTATTAGCAATTGTGATCAACTAAATTAAAAACTCTATATCCTTTGAACTCTAAATTAAAAAAGGTCTTCACTATTTGGATTCTATTAACCTAGCTGAAAAATGTTTCCCAGAATGAAAAACAAAGACAAGATAAATTTATTCTTTCTTTACGTAATATTTTAAATGGCAACAGATAAATAACATATTAGAGTCAAATCATATAATTCAACTTATTTTTATAAAGACCTCTCACTGATAATGTAACTCTTGGACCTAATCTCTATTACTTTTTTACTTTGCGGGAAATATTTTTTTCCCACGTATATTTATTTTGAATTACAAGTAAGACTACACATACACAACACTGCTGGAGACTATAATCTACCAGCTTATAAAACACCTAAATGTTTCCGAAACAATATCTTTGCAAGAAAGCTAAGTGATGTCCAGCCCTATTTTCAATGTAGTAGTTAAGTTTCGTGGAATATGTTATTCAGAAATGAAAAAAGTTTTATTATTTAACAGAAATATGCTCTATTAATCTGCATTGAATTGAGAGTCTTTAAATTCACTATTTTCAAGTTTCGCAAGCTTGTACTATAATCACAATTAATAACAGTTATTTGTTTTTGCAGTCACACAGAGTCATGAGTAGCAAACATAAGAACTGCCATAATACCGCGATTGGTTTAACGCTATTTACAAAAAGGCTATATATTTGTCTAGCCCCATTACACATGAATTATCATTAGAAACTTGCATTTAGAACAATGTTTCAGTTTTGTTTAGAAAAGAGTGCATTTTGCATAGTATTTTGGTGCTTTGTAAATAAATGGGTTTTGTAATCAGATTGTATTGATATTGATTTGTATCAAGGTGAAATCTAAGGGAGTTAGCAAATATGTGTACGTTAGATTAAAAAAGCATTTTACTAGAAATGCAAGGCTCTATGCCTGTCATGATTAAGCTATAGTCCTCCATTCAATTTCAAGATGGAATGTTTACAAACAATCGAATTTGACAGTTAAAATATGGTTGGCACAAATATAATATTCGATCAGCTGACGACTATTTATAAAATTCATTGCATTATTCCCAGAGTATTATTAAAGTATATACATAATCAAAATATTAACTTCAGAAAGTTTCACTATGGAAAATGTTATACATACAAGTATTACACCATTATACACAGTAAAAATGGACAACCCTACATTTTTTTTTGCGAAATAGTCAGGCGTTTCAAACATTTTGTGAAAATAATCAAAATCTCGACGCTGTAAAAATCTAGACCATACATGCTATTCATTAATTTTATAAGGCGTTAGAGTGAGATAGCTACAATGTGTCAGCTTACGCTGCTATATTTCTAGATTTGATTATCTTATATACAGATATAGTTATGGTATATTTGGCATATAGATAATTAAACAAACATTGTGACATATCTCATTTTCTCATCAAGTAAGTGTTGATACTAAAATATTTTCCATTGTAGCCTACAAATTGTATACGTACTTTAGGATAATGTTTTTATAATAACTGAGCTTTTACTCTTATTTCGATGTATATTTTCTTGCCACAAGGATTGCAAGAATTGTTGAATGGAATACAATTTACATGCGGCCATAATTTATAAACAATTTATGTAAGCTAATCTTCTATTTTTTCAGTCTCGTAGTAATTTTCACCGCATTCCACGTATCATATATATTATCTTTGGGACCGGAATTTTCACCGGCTAATGTTATCATTTCTTCTTCCTCAGAACTTCAATGTAATTTAATTTTTTGCTTTTTAATATTAAGATTTTTCTTCATAATCGTATTATTTTTACTTTCTCTTTCCTTTTTTTCACTAATATAATCTAGGGATGCGAGTACCTTTGCTATTTGCTTGGACAGTTTCCGAACGCTAGTAAGCAGTACAACTGGGTACATATCAGTCAGGTACATTGAAGGCGGGTCTTTTTGTGAGCATCATTAGATCTTTATGTTAAATGCCCGGTTGGTGGTAGTTCTTTTTGAACCCGTTCAGACGTAGGATCCTCAAGTGTCATTGAAATATCTTCAATAACTCTGTCATTTTTAAGATTATCAGATATGTAAGCATAATCTGGAAAGATTTAATCCGGAATCTAAATTTAACGCCATTTATGAATTTGTTATTCAATTGAGGTTATGTTATCGACAGGTTATTATATTCTATGAAACAACAGTAAAAACAAAATCAATTTTATAAATATTACCATTACAACATCAAATATCAACGCACTAAAAAAAATATCAGGTAAATTTAAACTTTGAAATTTAAAAACACTTTTTAATTTTTTTATATGTATACAGCAACGTACACGTTCGAGCAGCAATCGCTCACCAATCTTAAGCTCACGACATATAGAGCAGACAGTAAAATTTTTCATGGAACAGGCCGTATAATATTGAATTACCCTACACTAATACCCGGAAACTCAGCCTTGATTGTATTTATATATATTACAGTGCATTCACAGTGATTCCTTATGACGAATTTTAATAGTCGAACAAAAAGAAAACGCATTATGAGCAGCATAGTGTACTAAGCGGAAAATAATATAATTGAAATATTATTCTGAAAAGAAAATATATATCTACGTATGTGTTTCGTACGAGTAGTTTAAAAAATAATATATTTATGTCAATGGCCATGGAAAATGTAATGTTTACCTCATCTCAAAATCTTCGACAAATAATTAAATATTTATTTCATACTGCCATACCTATATTAATTTTTATACTACTCAAATAATCTGAAAAACATTTGAACAGATTAGAAAGAGAAGAAATGTAATACCCATTATTATAGTCAATACACCTTGAGACTTAGTTAATAATATTATTTTGACACCGTACTTTCGTTCGACTTTCAAAAAATCATCAGTTTATCAGATAAAAATGCCGATTTGTGCTTATGAATTTTGCCGGACAATAAACTTTATTCTCCATTCGGATATGTATATCTGGTAAAACTAACTTATTAGTCTTTGGTTTGAGGACAACCAATGCGGGTTCATATGATTATCTGTCTGTCCGCCTGTTGCACAAACATGAAACCTAACAATTGTATTGAAGTGGCCGTATATAAATTTACGTAGGAGTAAAAAATCTTAATCCGAGCGCATAGCTAGTATAATTATTTGCGACCTTCTTTATTTATATGTTCACAAGGGACACACTTCTTGTCCAAAGGTATTTAGATTCTGGAGATCAATTATATTTTTTTGTTTACTGTATGCCCACGTATGGCAACTTATTTATACAACGTGTATTCAATGCTTGCTTGCAATACTTATCAACGTAATGGCGGGAGATGTCTCTCTAAATTTTTGGCTTTTGGGAATATTGCTCTCTAAATTTTTGGCGTTTCATGAAAATATTTTGTATTATATTAAATTTATTATATTATTATGTGTTTTATAATGTTAAATTTGTTGTGTTAATTGTGTGATATTTTTAAGTATGAGTGTAATTAAAATGACGAATGTTCTTCTAATGACCGTACCTATACAGCTGTTCACTGTAAAAGTCTAAGATTGCCGTCATATCACTGAAAGACAAACAGAATCAAAATGATCTGGACACAAAAGAAATGATATGTGGTGAAAGAAAACACTACTTTTAAATTAAACGATGTCAAAAGATTTCTACTTGGTGCAATGTCATTTAATAAGCCCCGTGGCATGGCTGAACGAACATTGTTATTGTTGATATACGATGTAATTACTGTTGATATACAATGTAATAGATAGATTTATGATGAATAAATTCTGCTATGTTGTGTAATAGGTATGATATGTTCTGTAATACAATTTCTCAGTGATATCGGCAAAAAGCCGGCCTCGCCGGCACTAGCATTAGGCACAACCATCTTTGGACATCGATGTGAAGCCCAGATGCATTGTGATGTAATTGTATATGTATTTTGTCTGTGAAATGTTATTGTATTTTGTGTATTTTTATACATTAGTTCGTTTTAAAAACAATATTTTAATGATTACTCAAAAAGTATTTACAATTACTTTGTAATATTTTTCTGTATAACTTAACATTTAATTAAACGACTATTTCTATCGAAATTTTTCATATTATTTTATTGTCTTTTTTTTATGTAATACTTTTAAATTGTTCGAAACAAAAGTAGTAAGTAAGGTGAAGTACCTTACTTATCTGAATTTCTCATAAATATAAAATATAATCTATATGCATATGTACACATTGTAAATGTGCACACTAAGAAAAACAAATTTTAATCACAAATAGCAAATAAATCCACATTAAATTACTAACATGAATGTAAGAGAAAGGTTTGCAATACCTGAACTGTCAAAAGTGATTGTTTATAAACATTCAATTTTGAAATTGAATGGACTATAGAAATGTATAAGTTACAATTATCAATTGGGTTAAAAATCAATTTATTTTTCAATTGGCTAAATATTTGGTTCCTTTTAATTTGACTTAGTAGTTAGTTTTATTGTTGTAAACAACATAGTTCAACTGGTTGATATATATGATAAATGGAGTGGAGATGGAGTGACTATGTTATACAAGTATTAGCAAACATCGGTTGAGATACTCAAACTATTAAAACCCAGTATAGATTACAAAGAGGTTACCAGATCAGCAAATCTTACGAGTATCTTCTGCAGAGAACCGGTCAAGTAACAATTGATCTTGCATGTTGAGAACTTAAGCGAATATCAAAATAGTTGCCGAAAAGAATTAAAAGAAATAATTTTTGCAAGCAGATATTCACAGCTAGAGATGAAAATCTCACCTTAGAACCATAACCCAAAATCATTAAAGTAAGCTAGAAACTTATTACAGAAGAAGCACAGGAAAGCAGTCGATAACATTATTAGGTCAAATAGGATCACAAGAGCAAAGACTATTGCAGCGAGACATAAATAGAGTTTGTGCGCTCAAAGAAGAAAGTTTAACCATCAAAGTAACAAAAATTGTTTGCTCACAGCTCACGGGAAGCCATGAAAATGATCATTGCAATTTTTTACTAAGAGGTAAAAACAAGTGTTACCAATTACCTGACCTATGGTTTTAAGACAGTGGTAAATCTATTAAGTAACACCTTGTAAACACTGAACATTCATGCAAAACAAGGGAAAGTAGATGCAATGCTGGTTAAAAAAGAATTTATTTGGTTACACTGTTGCTTATCGGATATTTTAGAGGACTGTTTTTTATAGCAATATGTCAAACTCCGATTTACAGTGCTTAAGAATTAATACTGACTTCTATTTTTAGGGCACTCCCAGAAATAAGTTTTCCTTTATATTAAAATTGTTGAAATGTGATAAAACAAACCACTTAACCTTTTTAAATGATGTCCCTTCTGGGAAAAGTGACATGTCAATAGCGCAACCGAGGTCTATCAGTTGAAGTGAAGGTGTGCGCCATTCGCTCGTAGGTCTGTGAAAGATACAATCTATTGTTATTTTACATACAAACTTGTTATATATTTCTAGACTTTTATGAATTTTATATAATAAATCTAATATTTATTCAAACATTTAAATGCCATAATTTTAAACATGTGGGCATAAAATAAATCACTGCCCAAGTATGAGGTCAATTCATGTCCCAATGCTGCCATACCTATTGTATAGAGATGTATTAGATACTATATGTATTAGAGAATCTTTTGTTTTTGGATTTACCCCAAGTATATAGAAGAACATGTCCACCAAAAGTTATGTTAAAAATCCCAGAAATTATAAATTTATAGCATTGTAGTAGAAACAAGTAGAGTGCCTATTGTATTTACAGGGAAAACTTAAGGTTTTTTTTTATCAACCCCTTCTAATGTGGCACTGCTCCAAACGGTTGAGAATTCAATTAGCTAAAAAATTACTTACAATGCATATGTCGTTGCTTTGCTCCAAAGTTATAAGACATATTTATATATTCTAAATTTCTAATGCATTTTTTTCAAAACAACTTATTGAGTTGGTGGAATATAGTTATTCCACCAACTCAATAAGTTGTGTAACTAGAAAATTAATAAACCAATCAAAAAAGTTATTTTACAAACATCTTTACCATCGTTAAGATTAATGTTGAAGGCACCTTGATTAAATGAAATTTATAAAAAAATAAATATATTAATTTATATAAAAATTAGACGTTTTCATAAAATTGTTTGTTAATTTGCTAAAAAAGAAATGACGACAATTATATTATAAGAAACATCTGATTTTTATGCTTGTCAGACAAACAGAAGAGTGTGAAATCAAAATTGACATATAGAAAAAGAATATAGTTATTATTAACACATAATTTAATTATATAAATATAAAAACAACCTATTCAATGTTTAATCGGATAATTGTTTTGTTCATACCTAGAAGCAGTTTTGACAAAAAAAACTAGATATCATAAATAAAGTAGAACAGGGCTTACAAAGAAGTAAATCCATGTTGTGAATACTTTAATTTTGACTACTCTAAATATATCTTCTTTCTTCATCTACTCTCAGCTATCGAAGAAGCAAAGTTACAAACGATTAAAGCAATGACCACTGACATCATTATGCCAGATTAAGGTAGTTGGGCCACAATATGTGCTATGTTTTAAAACAAACTTAATGTTCACGTTTCTTATTGCTTTTAAAGCAGAACACATGACCTCAATAACTTTTCAAAATAAACTTGAAGTCTTCCTTTTGCCTAATAACAAGGAGGCGTCATATAAAGTTGAGGGAAAAAGCAAAAATGTTTGTGATATTGTCGATATAAATCTAATTCTTGTTTGTTATTTATATATGTTAATTTAACGAACACTTGAAAATTTATAAAGAAAGAAATCTAGGAGACTTTATAAGTTTAGTACAAAATGTCAATTTTGTATTGAGATAATTTATTTGATGAAAATATCTGTTAACACTATTGATATTATGGGAGAAAAACTATTCTACACTCACATTTTCATAAGAAGAAAGTTGTCTGGCTTCATGTCTGCGTGTATGATTTCAGCCTTATGCAGATAATGGACAATCGAGAGCATCTCTGTAGTGAGTAGCATGACGATGCTCTCGTGGATGCATTTCGATGTGGCCACTTTTATTTTATTTGCCACGTCCAACAGAGAGCCGTACTTTGATAATTCAGAGACAAATATGCTTGCGCTATCTCCAAAGTATGCAACGCTAACGTCCATATATCCCGGGAGCTAAAAGACGTATTTGATTTACATTATGCAGGAAAATTATGATGATTACACATCCACGGAACTAAGGCAAAATGTCAAGACTTAGTAATGTGTATGCTGTTATTGTTGTATATTTATTTTATAATATTTACAGTAAATGTTCAGAAATAAGAGCACAGATTATATACAAGTGCCGTTTTGCTTACGAGATAATAATTTTAAAAAAAACTATGTACGTGGTATAGATAATTGAATCGGCAATTTTTGTTTTTGTAACTCACTGTAGGCAGTAGCACGGACACAGCCTTGCTGGGCAAAAGTGATACCTTCGCCCTGCCCTCTCTATAGTTCATGAGCAAAGAAACTATTTAAATTTTCTAAAACTATGTTAATTATTTACACAAACTAAAAAATTTACATGTGATGTCAATCAATTTTTGTTTGAAACAATGTACTACTGTTGATCCAAAAGCAAGGGAGTTGGGTGTTGTACGAACTGAAGTCAAGAGTTGTGGGAAAGCAATTATTCACTTGTGAACAGCTGGTCTAACGGCAAAATTACAAAAGTTTTCTGCATCGTATTTCCACTGGCGATGGAAAGTGTATAAGCTACGATAATCCCGAGCATAAAAAAACACAGAATAAGTCCGGTACGCTGACTACATGGGTTGGGTTATATTGGGATAAGTTGAGTTATGATGTTTGATTAGATCAGATAAGTTGGGTTAGGTAAGGTATGGTAAGATTAGGATAGTTTGGGATGAGTTAATTTAGGTGAAGTTAGATTTTCTATCTTAGTATAGGTTATGTCAGGCTAGGATATGTTGGGTTATGTTGAGTTAAGCTTGTTAGGTTAAGTTGGTTTAATTTTTGTTGAGTTATGACGATTTATGTTGGGTCAGGTTTACTTCCATTAGATAAGGTAAGTTACGGTTAAATTAGATTTTGTCAGGTTAGGCTTAAGTTGAGTTGTGTCATGGTACGTTTAATTGAACTGGTTTAGATTAGGTAAAGTTTATATTTTATTCGAATGTACTATACTTGGTCATGGTTTCTGATGGAGGAATGGAAAAATAAATCACTCTTTTCCAGGTAGAACAAAACTTAAAACATAACCTTTGATAACCACTTCTCCTTATGGTTAGAATATAAATACCTGCAATTTTAGTAAATTCACCAAAATGTCAAAAATAAAAGGTTGAGTCTAGTGCGTTCTATAAAGAGTTTAGGACAATTCAAAGAGTGTTGAGTTTTTAACAAATTAAAATATTGTCTTATATATCCAATACTAAAACAGAATTAGTGGTACAGAAATTTAATGGTTTATAAGGTGTGCCTTCCTCGTTAGTAGCACAGATAGCAGTGTACTAGATATTCAGCCCTATGTTATATTATTTACTTAATGTATACATTAGCCAATGCATGACAATAATCGCACTTGTTCTGTCCTTGTCTTTATTGCTTATTAATATACAACATGCTGATGCTATTTTCATTGGCTTGAGAGGAGAGAATATCATTATATAATTTTTCAAACTGAAAGGAAAGGATAGAGCTATATAATCGACAATGACGAGATTGCTTTTTTGTTGGTTATTTTGCCTCGGTTCTGTGTCAAGGAAATTTTAATCACTTTCGATGTGGCCAACATTGAAAGTTGTGTGAAAGTGTGTGTGGCCAACAAAGTGGGCAAATTGTCAATTAGAAATTTTGTTATTTCTTTAGATAATTTAAAGTATTTTATGAAAATATAATTTGGCAACATGAATAGAATCGAAAAATCTCTCAATTCTCGAGTATGGATTTCATTGTTGTTACTGCAAATGCAAAGTATTTTTTATGCGATAAAGTATAAAATGATGTTTGTAGGTATATAATTTAATAGATAACATAAGTTTAAAATTGGCCATCTTACCTTTCATTTTTCTCAATTAATTCTACTAGTGAGGTTGTGTACGGAAAGCGAAATAAGATGACATTTTAATATATACAGCTCTCAAAATAAAGGTTTCATTATGATTCAACATGCGGATATCTGCCTAAATGTTAATAATTCTGTAACATTTTTATTATAAAGTAATATACTGATTGTCTTGTTATTAGATGTTACCCATGGCTTCGCTCGCTTTGCCAATATGTATTACTTCGCTTACCATTCAATATGTATTACTATCGCTTTACCATTAAATATTTTATTATTTTTATAAAGTTCCTGGCTGATCATTTCTTATGATTTTCTCTTTATGTGAAATTGACGCCTACATATAATAAGGGCAACATGCTATATATTGTTTAAAACAACTTTTCTACGAAAGTAAAAAAAAACAATAACTAAAAAAAGGTTTCCAGAAAGAGAAGTAACAATTGAAAATTTCAGGATAAATTGGCAATAAAATCAGAAAAAAGAAATGTTAACTAACGACTCAGGTTCAGCATAAATCTACAGAAAATTAATAAATTACTTAATCACTAAGAGAACCACCAGCAATGAGCAAGTGCAACATAATACTAACCTACTCATGCTGCTGTGCAGAAACAACATTCAATTTGTGTGTTTATTTATTAAAACATATTCTAAGAATTTCATGAATTTTCCAGGGAAATTAAAAGCTTCCAAAATTTTCCAGGTGCGTGGCAACTTTGTATTATTTATTTACAGAGAAAAAAAACGAATAAATCTGAAAATATTCATTTTGGCTACAAAAACAGAAATATTCAGAGTGGTTTTTTTACAACCACATACCACAAAGATCATTCAAAGGTCTTTATTTAGACCACAACATGCCGAAGCATGGCAGAGGTTGTGGTCTTTTTATGCTTAGCATTTATAGAAAATGAGTCCTAGAAGAAAAATTTGAAAATTACGTCTTCGAAAGATCCGAGATTTCTAATGTTCACTTAAACCTTAATTTGCATCAATTTTGTTTTAGAAATATAAATAATTGCTTCAATTTTGCAATTTAACTTATTAATAAAGTTTTGTTAACACACTAAAATTTCATTAACAAATGCTTAATTTTTAGCTCAATCTCGTCCCTAAACAAAATACTGGCTGTGCCCTTTATTATCTTCGTTTAATAAATGTTTATTGTGACACATTTTACAAAATTTTAATGCAAATCATAAATATATATATATTTGAATTATTAGGAAGAAGGGTGGAGACGAGTTTTATAGTATATTCAAACCATTGTGCCAATGAGATTTGTGATTGCCCTGAATCTATTCAGATTAACCGTTTGAGTGCCGACGAGCGCCATCGCGCTCGTGCGTGTACTAGCTAAATTTGCCACGAGCGCGGTAGGGGAGGTCGCCCGCACGTATCGCTAATTTTTTATCTTTCTATGTGTTACATAAAGTTCAAAATTATAATATTATTATTAATTACAATATAAAAAGGATATAGGAAAAGAAAATTTTTAACCCATAATGTCGGAATACAAAAATAATTAGAGTGAAAATGATCGTTTTTCAAGTTGATAGAAAGTGATAGTGGGAGTGATATTGTGGTGCGCTCGCAATTTGGCGTAATGCAAATTTTGATTGATAGTTATAATAGTGACGATAACAATTATTTTGCTGATACGGAGGATGTATCGGACTGTGAAAATACGATGTGACCTTGATTTCAGTTTTTATTGACAATATACCTTTCCATAATTTTCTTTGTATTTTATTATCCTTGTACAAGTTTTTATTAAGAAAACACTGAAAAAATTATTAAAATAGGATAATTTTTGGAAGAGATACAGTTATTTTTCGAGACAATGGTAAATGACATTAAAACAAAAGATTTCTTTGGCATTTTTAAGTATACATGAGTAAAAACCATGGCACTAAAATGGTTAATACGTAGTGATGTAGGAAAAATTAGATAGTGACAATCTAAAATAGACTGTGGTTAAGTGCTTATCATTAATATTTTGTGATTATAGGGAAATTGTACAACTAAGTCATTCATGATGAGCAAAGTGCAAATTATTGGAAAGACTAAAACATTTTATTGGCGTATTCATTCTTTATCATCTTAGACCTTATATCGAGCCATCATAGAAGAGACACATACCGTAGTACAGGTACCATGGCAAATATATAACTCAGTATATAAAAGCTTCAGTAGAACTAGAATTGATGTGAATGAAACACTCACCATAAATGGATCCTTAATCCTGGCCTTTATTTCTTTACAAATATAGAATTCCCATGGATGTCCCGGTTTCTGGTATTTTAATGCTACCATTTTGTTATTTTGTATATCTAAACTGGCAAATACGGATCCGTATGTACCTTTACCTAGCTGTTTCTCTATGGAGTACCTGCCGTTTCCCACAGACAGCGTGACACCTTGCTGTAGTTTGGGTACTGTTCGCACTTCCACATAGCCATCGCAGTGTGTCTTGTTTGGAAACTTGACATACTGCAGTAAAGTATTGCATAGCTCATTGTTGAAAGGGTTGATTACGTCAGGAAAGTCTATAGTAGCCGGTCGGGGAACGTCCTTGGTCTCCAAAGTACTATTGGCACACATTGATTTGAATGTGTGACATTCCATCGAGTTCTCGTTGTCCACATCCATGCCGAAACCATCAGACTGCAGTGACTGACGAGAACGAACTGATGATATTCTACTCTCTTTGCTTAGTGAATCTCTGCTGTCTTCAGATTGAAATTCCATCCTGTGATCGAAATCCAGTTGCCTCTTTGATGTCTCCTTTTGTTGGGTGGTTGTTACCTTGGCTGACTGAATAGGTGTTGTATTGGATACCGTCGAACCCTTTGCCTCTGTGGAGGTCATAGTCGTCGCCATTGGTTCCGGACTCGACACATAGAGGTTCTTGTGCATTTTCTGAGAGATACTCGGACTGTTGGTGAATTTGGGCGTGTGTCCATCAGTCTTAGGTTCATTTCTCGACGATATGAAGTTCAGGAATTGATTTGAATATCCACCCTCGGGGAGAGCGGACGAGTGTGGAGGACCAGATTTGTGCTGTTGTTCGTGACGAACGCTGCGCAGGACAGACGTCGGACTCTTGTAAGCAGTTGGTGATGGTGCGGGATGCTGGGCTGTTGGAGCGCCCTCGCCTTCCAACGCATAAGGCACTTCGCGGCTTGCATTATGCTGGTGCAATGAATTCTGATGGTGCATATAACCATTTTGCTGATAGTTTATCTGGTTCGTGTAGGATTCTGATGGTGATGCCTGCAATGTTTGAGGCTTACTCTGTGGCGTTTGCATTGCTGGAGTATTCTGCTGGACTGGCATAGAGTTATTGAACTGTGGATGTTGATTTGGCACAACATTCCTATATGCTTGGTATTGCGTCTGGTGCATACTGCCATGATAGGGACTATAATTTTGATTGTCAGTTTTGTTGATGTTGGAAGAACCGACTGCGCTGACATGCATTGTATAATTAGGGGCATTGAAACTGTGATCACTTGAGTAGGTAGCAGGTCGAATATGTTGGGACTCCTGTTGTGTGTGTATTCGATTTGGCATTGTATAGGAGGTATCATGAGAGTAGGAACGGAAATGCTGTGTATAACCAGGAGATCGAATAGGTGGATTTTGGAAGGACGAATGTGGGGCGCAGCTTGAAGGGCTTCCATAATTGGTTTGGGTAGGCACATATTCGGAACGCGAAATGTTGGGATAATTTGACCGACTCTCAGTGGTAGGACCTCGGTAACTAAACTGAGCATTTGGATAAGTAGTCTGTGCAGCCGAGTAATCGGTAGGCGTCCTCGACGGACTATGCACAACTGATTCACAAGTACCAGGAGTTCCCATGTGACGCTGCCCAGTATACCCCACAGTAGCGGATGTTACAAATTCTCGTTGGCTGGCGTGCGCACTTGAGAAGGATGGTTGAGCACTTGAAACGCCAGAGTAGGAAGGAACACGGTAGGCTGTTTCAGTTGGAGTGTAGGGCTGTCTGTATGAATGAGCGTGAATGGCTCGCTGTGCTGTAAATCTACTTGCATTTTTTTGATACTGGTGGTCCACTTCAACATAGGGCTGATTGTGAAGGGGAGACGGCGCAGAATGGCGGGGAGGGTGGGTACGAGCAAACTGGCCGTTGGCAAGACGTGGCTGCGTATGTGCAGGACTTTCGTAAACAGTCGGTTGCGCCTGTTCATAATGTCCGTGTATGTGAACATCTCTATTGTTATATGCGGTGATGCTTCTAGCTTGTTGAGCAGAACCAGAACTGGAGCCAGATTTACTGTAAAATAAGAAAATCACTTAAAATATGATAATATATTTGAATATTGGTTCGTTTCCTTTCATTCTTAATATTCTATCATCAATGTTTTTAGTACTAACATACTCGATACAATACTCGTAACATAGTCAATTGCAATCAGCTTTAATGGATGAAAACGGTAGACAAAACAATTATTTTTTAATTACTCCAAAAATTAAGCCAATGCAATATGTCAGATATTTGTTCAGATCTACAGGAAATTTACCTAGACAGGTAGATCTGAACAAATATCTGACATTATTGCAACTTTAGGAATTGAACGTTAAAATTTCCAAGATTGGAAAGAATTAAAAACAAGATATAATAAATCATAGAATATTCTAAATAAATGTAATCATTAAGTATTTTAAAAAATATTAATAAGATTTCAAAATATATCCTGTGTAGCTAAAGATATTTTTAGAAAACTAATTTAAAAATTGGGTCATCTATATTTTACTTTAACCTGTTGTTTCTTGGATATGCAGCGAGATGGTATGTGTTTTGATGAATTTTGAAACATTTAATGTGAAAAGCTAAATTTTAGTGTAATAATAGTTCATCGTCTCCTGCAGACGATGATAGCAAATTTCTGAACACCGCACATACTTCTTTGCGAAATGCAAGCCCATACATCTACATGTAAATACGAACGTGCACACACACAAACACACGTATACACATATGAATTTGTTAATTTTGTGTTTTTGATGTGAAAACATCTATAAATTCAGTTTTGTAGCCAGGTCAAAATTTTTGATGCAATGAAATTACTCCAATGTGAATAATGGACTGATAAGAAAGTACTGAAAAAACTCGAAAAGCTGCCTCTCTTAAGCTGATTCTAGCTAATTAGATTATTTCAATGAGTGAAGTAATCTAATATGCATACCGGTCATGTAGAAACAAGACAGAAATATAGAAGTATGCATATTTTTCAGGCAGTCTAACTCGTGAACAAGTGAAGCTAGGACGCTTGTTGAGGTATCCATGGGAAGCCCTTAAGTAGTTCTAATAAGACCTCAAATGATATTGGCTTTAATAACAATAATGAAAATTTGACGACGTCGAACATTGATATTTTTTTCGGAAATATAAGATGAAAATATGATCAAACGCGAAGCATACGGCAATTAGAAGAAAGAGCCGATTGAGGAGAATCAGAAAAGCATTCAAGCAATATTGTCTTTAATAAAAAAAACCTTTTTGTCTTTAATAAAAAATCATTTTTGAACTTTGCAGTCGTAACATTTTATGACTGCAAAGTTCAAAAATGATATTTTTCCAGGTGTATCGGCCTATATGATATGTCTATTTTGTAAATAGGCATTACTAACTATATGATTAACTCAATAATCTTTACATCATACTGTAAATTAATTTCTAAAAGGTTTGAATAATAATATAAAAGAGGTGAAGCTATATATCTCAACTCTACTTGGCTGCACTCACATTTGTACTTAAATTATCCTACTACAGGAAAACATTCCAATTGACATTCATTATTCAAATTTTATGTTGTTAAGTAACATTTTACAGCTCGCATATGTCTGAAACCATTTTGTTTTTAGATTGCTTTGTGTTCTATTCAGCAGAACAAGTTAGGCAAATAAATTAACAGATGATCAATACGTTGCCGTGGTGTGTCTCGTTGACCACAAGGCATATGGCCTTTGGCGGTGTGGTGCACAGCGGGAACACGGGTTCGAATCCCGGCCGCTCATCGAGCGGAGCTAGACTGATGGTCTGGTTGACTGTAAGAGATTGCTTTCGTAGCAAAAATGCACCATATGTATCAATCAGACATATGAAAGTACATTAATAAATGTGTCAATTCAGGGAGCAAAATAATTTAATTTCATAATAAATATCTGCTCTTTTATGAAATCAGTAATTGAGTTGTGTGACACTAAACATATACACGCTTATGGTTTCTATTTCTATAGTATAAAGAATTAATGCAATGTAATTGATTTCTGTCCAAAATTCTTGTATTTTAACAAATTAAAATTTTTAGAGATGAAAATAAATTTACACAGGTTGGCTTATAAATTTATTACTGAAAAATTTTATATTATCTGTGCATAATTGTTTCACTAATTATGAGTAAAGGAGAACAGACAGTTGGAAATACGCATTTATTCAATACTGCCGTATTAAGCGTAAATGTCATATATGCGATTTGCATCAAATTGAAATATTCATCTTTGATTGTATAGGCTTTGTTTAAACAGTCAATGTTGTAGACACGACAGCTGATCATATATGCGACATATGATTCATTTAATAATTACTTCAAATATAATTATTTGGCTTATTTGGTTTTATTTGGTTTTTGGCTTAAAAATGTTCAGGCTCGGGATGACAAAATGAAACAATTTCTCAATTGTAGAAATAATGTTAATTTCTCAATTGTTGAAATAATGTTCTAATTGTTGAATAATGTGTAAACCTTGTGTTCAAAAAATTTCAGTTGCAGCATCTGCACTTAGCACAGCAGAATAGTGCATTTTATTACCGCAGACATGTGTATATACATATATGTAGAAATGCTTAAATAAGGAAATGCTGAATATATGTATTTGTTGCCTTCATTTTGAATTGTTGTAATAACATAATTCATGTATGGCCTTGTTAATGTATGCTTGAAATTAATCTATCAGAATTCCTCCATATTTCATTTCATTTATATTCAGTGACTTTTATGATAACTTTGGAATATTTAATGGGGAAAATTAAGATAATAAAATTCCTTAGCTATAATATGTGAACAATCTTATTACATTTTATTAAAATAAAAATTAGATAAGAATAAAAAAATGACACCCGCTTAAATATTTCTTTTTTGTTAGTGAAACATACTTGTAGGTATGATATACTATTCCAAGGGATATAAATCCAAGCCCAAACCATATTAATTGGTCTAGTGAGAGTGGTTCCATTTATCAGTTCAAACATGTAACTTTAAATTACTTGTACTAATTATGTTAATAAATATTTTTCACATATTTAAATAATAATTAAGAATATAATTGTAGAACAAAAGAAACAATATTGTAAATTTTTAATGTTTTCAATTACCACTTGCAATTTCGCATGCATGTTATAGCGGTTTATTTTTCCTTCTGACATATTTTCACAGGGTTTATTCCTTTCATCATTCTGAAAGTAAATTGCTTTTGGTGAATGTGGAAAAGCCCAACATATGCCATTAAATTTTACTGAGCTCAGAAAAATAAGCAAAAAAATATCGGAAAGTCCTTTTTCAAAAATAATTAAATATCATCAATAGGATCCATTGACAATCTGCAAAGTATGAACATGACATTTTTTCCATGATTTACGTTATAGGCGTGATTTGTCACTTAATAATGACAGGAAAAAACTAGAAAAGAATGTTTATTAAAAAAATTTCATATTTTTTCTTTCTTCTTATTCCTTTAAATAATGGCTTGAATATTTTTGGCATATTCACGAAACTTGCAAAAATGTATTTCATATGGAAAATATTTTGTTACGTCAATGTTTTATGAGTCAGGAGTGGCCTTTATAACTATCCAGAATATGGTTTAGTTTAAGTTTTCTTTCAATTATATAAAGGAAATTAATGAAAAATTCCCTTTTTCTAAAGCACGATTGTTTTCCCAATGATTTAGTTCCCACACTGAATATTAATAAGTAGCCATTGTGAGCCCAGACATATTTTATTAAACTTGTAAAGAAGGAACCACCAGTAGTTCTTGTACGGTCATTCTTAAACAGGGTGTAGTTTTCCGCAGAACCTACTTTCACAGGTCGATTTATTTCATCATTCAGAGTGTAAAATGGTAGTGATGAATGTAAAAACCCAACCATTTTCCCCAACCAAAAGTTCAAAATTATAAAAAAAAAGATATGGTGTCGTGGAACACCAGGTAGGAACTAAGTTCCTTCGGCTAATGTAGAATCGACACAATTTGCAAAAAAAAAATCGTGCTCAATTTTATGTAGGTTTTCTTGATTTTTCTCTTAAATTTTGCTGATTAGTTTTTATTTAAGTACAGGAAAGTATTTAGGAAATTCAGTATTTTAGGAAATAATAAATTACGTAAAATAAAAAAAAATCGTAATTCAAATTATCAACTAAAATAACAAAATATGTCTCTTTATTTTTGTTTGACAACATAAAATTACATAGAAATAGAAATAATTACAAAATAATTTCCCACTATTATCACTGTCAATTGCATTCAAGTCACTTGTTAGTTCACTTGCCATTGTTACTATATTTATTATTGTTTTGACGATTTGAAATTATATGAAAATAAACGTGGCTACTCACGAGTAAAATGTATCTATAATGTGAGTATTCGCCACGTGCTTGTCCATGAATTCATGAGTATATACTATGCATTGGCGGGGTGGAGTGGTAATAGAGAGAGAAGGGATGAGAGAACGAAAAGAAAGAGGGAGAAAGAGAAAGGTATTATACACTACTCGCTTGTGTATACGACTGTCGCGCCTGCGCACGTCTCATTTAACGGTTTTATTCCACGGACTTTTTCTTACGGTTTTACTATCACATTTTTTTCAGTTCGGTCGCGCAACAGAATCCCTATCTCCTCCAAGCCTGCCGTAAGGAACTTCGTTCCAATAAAAAAATTCCAATTTTTTACATAAATATTTATAATTATTATTTCAAACCTACTACTCCTAGGAAAGTGAAACTTTAAAAAGTAATGGAAAATTTTTTCTATTTATTATTCAGAATAGTAGGCCCAGTCACGCACTTGAAAATATGTCATAAAGAATAATACAGTTTGTATAATATAAATCTTTTTTTTTTGATCATTTATTAATAGCAGAAGATAACAAAGTTAAATAATGCCAGGTGTAACACATTGCAGACATCTTAATACAAGTTTAAAATTAAATGCAATAGAAGGCATAAACAATATTGTTCAAATGTCTTTCACAATTTAGCTATTTCACAAGATGGTCTAGTTATTTTATAGATTGTAGTAATCTTTTCAAAGATCTTTGCTAATAACCCACCTGAAGAGATAATACAACGTAACCTAGATCGTGGTAAAGAACTTAAAGAAAGTAGAAATAATTTAATTAAATTGTGAATAATGAATTTCTACAAAATTAACGCCAAATATATGCAGTAATCTTTTCAATTATTCTCTCCTTGGAACAGAACAGAAATTTTGAAATTATTTGGCGTAAATTTTGTAGAAATTCATTATTCACAACTAAATGAAACTATGTGATGTAGTATTATTTCTACTTTATTTAAGTTCTTTACCACGACCTAAGTTTTGTTGTATTACAACATCTTCAGGTGGGCTGTTAGCAAAGATCTTTGCTAATAACCCACCTGAAGATGTTGTAATACAACGAAACCTAGGTCGTGGTAAAGAAATTAAAGATAGTAGAAATAATACTACATCACGTAGTTTCATTTAATTGTGAATAATGAATTTCTACAAAATTAACGCCAAATATATTCAATATATCAATTAATGTTATTATATTGTTAAATAAAATTTTAAGGCTTTACAATAAATCCTGTTTCTTGTCATATGCATAATAGAGCTTTGCTGAAATCAGAAGTTACTTAAGTATACACATGACATATGATGGACTACAAATATAATCATTAAAATGAACTTCATCATTAAATATTTAAATATTACTTTTCTCTTTATTAACATATATGCAGTTTAACCAGCACGCAATTGTGTCAGTGGTGATATTCCAAAGGAGGGTGTTGTGCAGTCACAGTGCTAGACAAAACCAAAATGGTGTCCTTCAAAACTTTCATTCCAGTGGCTATATGCACTTAACGTATAATATTAATAAATGGTGTAACATATACCTCCTCATTCTGTTAACACTGTTGTGTTCCTTAAAATTTAAAAATGGTTATTCACAGTCATAATCAGCACAGATTTTAGTTGGACATTTGTACAGATACTATTTTTTATATGTTCGAAATTAAAATAAAATTATTATTGCCGAGAGTATTTAGGTTTATATACTTTTATTATTTGATTGGACCAGAAGTTGAGAAGTTCACATTTATCTGAATCTGAAATATCTAGTTTATTTGTCTCGCTCTCGGAATGTTCAATAAGGAAATATCAATATTAATCATATTTAATAAGGAAGTTTCAGTAGGGCTTTCGTGTCAGCAACCAATTTCAAATAGTAATTGTGATATTTTACAATGGAAAAATAAATTTTTCCATAAATTCAAATTATTTCTGCAATCAGTGTTTGACACTTGTGATTTTAATTAACGATCATTTAGTACTACTTATATTAATCTATAATTATATGGATCAGTTCGAAAATTAGAAAAGAAAGAAAAACTTGAAAATGATTCTAAATATAATTTTATTAATAAAAGAAAAAGTGTTAACACAAAAAAATAAGATAAACAAAAATATTGAAGGAACTAGTGAACATATGAACTATGGGAAATATATTTCAAACTGAAGATTATTATATTTTTCGTTACAAAATGTGAATAACGCTCAGTTAAAAAAAACTTTCGTCCTTTA
This sequence comes from Druceiella hillmani, assembly GCA_039881145.1. Classification (NCBI taxonomy): domain Eukaryota; kingdom Metazoa; phylum Arthropoda; class Insecta; order Lepidoptera; family Hepialidae; genus Druceiella; species Druceiella hillmani. The sequence continues at coordinate 637,835 of JAYKKI010000098.1, read as the reverse complement.
CTTTTAACAATATACATTTACAAAATCAAAGTACACAATTTTTGGCAATATTGCATGACAATTGAACATTGAAATATATAGTATTTAACCTAATGTGATGGAGTCCTCGGTCAATGTTTTCGAATGAAATATTAAGTTTTATCATCGACGGGGAATCAAGATCAACATAGGTTTTTCTAAAATTATACTAAAAGCATGTACGACGGTTAAGTTTGGCAGTAAGCATAAACAATACTTGCTAGTGCATAATTTGAAGGTACTGAAATCACAATTACCTATACGATTCTTCAGTTATAGCAGAGAGCACATTATTAGGCGAAGTGTCAGTATTATATGATTGGAAAGCCTCCTCCGATAAGCGGTGCGAGTGAGCAGAGCCCGGATCGCTACCGCCGGGGATGTCTGCTGCGCCGTCCTCCATAATAAATTTTTTTATAGCGCCAGTCTTAGCCGAAATATCCGTGAACACTTGTGGTTTTTTGAACTGAGAGACGTTTGGTGTACTTGCCATTTTTAAATTAAAGTTAAATATTTGAGTAGACGTAGCTTCTTCAATAATAGTAGTGTTATTCTGAAATTATACAATTTAATATATACATGTGGCTTTTTGAACTGGGAGACGTTTGGCATGCTTGTCATTTTTAAATTGAAGTTATATATTTGCATAGACGTTGTGTCTTCAATAATAGTAGTGTTATTCTGAAATTATACAAATTTAATATATACATGTGGCTTTTTGAACTGAGACTCATTAGGCGTGCTTGACATATTTAAATTAAAATTACATGTTTGCATAGACGTAGCTTCTTCAATAATAGTAGTGTCATTCTGATATTATACAAATTTAATATATATATGTAGCTTTTTGAACTGAGATGTTTGGCGTGCTTGTCATTTTTAAATTGAAGTTAAATATTTGTATAGAATGTAGCTTCTTCAATAATAGTAGCATTATTCTGAAATTATACAAATTTAAAATATAAATTCACTATATTTATATATACAAATTTAAAATATAAATTCACTATAACTCAATATAATTCACTATATCTTGAAGTTCAATTGCTTATAAGGCACTGTGCGCCACTGATGTAAATATATGTAAATATTAAGACACACTACTCAGTCAATAAATATGTTCCAACATATTCTTACAAGTACATATAGAAAAGATCATGCAAAATCAACCATTTTTGTCAGAAATGGTTGGTTTTGTTACTGAATTAATTTTGATTATAGAGAAGACTGTCTATGTGCATCACATTAAAACCACTAAATTGATTTTAAAGAAGTTTTTACTTTTTTTTAAGCAAAGTACCAGAAATAACATGCATTTGCATGAGTCAATTCCTATAAATTGAGAAATAAAAAAATATTTTAATTTATAGACAAAATTTAAATGTTTCAAATTACTATGAAAAATCCATCCCTTTACTAATAATTTTATTTTCTTTTGTTACTAAGCAGGTTGAAGAATGGTAAAAAATATCAGTGTATCGAGACTCCAATAGGTGGCACTAGACATATTGTAAATCTCTCTATCGAAATGTGAAAGTATATATTAGTTAAAGAGACTTATAGAAATATTTATTCTCTTTAATATCATCTACTTTGTTATACTATTTGCTAGTAAGAAGTGCAGATTTTAGCTCCGCACTTCTATTATTAGAGATGATGGAATATCAAAAATGGCTCAAAATGGTTCACGAAATAGAGCATGGTGTGCGCATGGCCGGATTGCAAAATTTGATCTGCACTCTACCGTGGTCATGTTACTTTAATTAGATCAGCTGAAGTGTGCCCACAAAATGTAACATAAAGTCTATACTGTCCATGTGTCATGATCATGTTGCTTTAATTACATCAGCTGAAGCATGCCCACAAAATATAATATAAAGTCTAGTGTATATGTTTCGTGATCACGTTGCTTTAACACTCTGATTGCCAGCCTGTATTAAGCGTTTCCGAGTACAGCAGGCCACGGAGCCCACCGGCGTACCCCAAACGTGCTGGTGTGAAAGGCTATGAGTCATAATTCAATATTTTAATAGGAGGCCCATGAAATCCACTGTGAACCCCGAAATTCGAAGTTATTTTATACCTAGTAGCCTGCTGATACAAAAAATTAAATCATAATGTGGCGCGCTCCTGATCAAATTAGCTACAAATTTTAAAAAATGACATAAGTCTGTAGGATCAATAGTAAGTTCTATATAGACTGTTCCCTGTTGGCAGGTGTATTCATGTTTTCTGCTGGCGCATAACCGCGATTACAATCTCATCAGTTACGCGAGTGCTGCGGCTGAGCTAGAGAATATTCACGAGAACTTGTATGAGTACTAGCCGATGACAAATCATCATTGTCAGAAAAGTTTGGTATAAAGTCTGGATCCGATTCAGTCGTCCGACATTATTACTTAGTGAAAATGACATTGAGTCTTTGAAAAAAAAAGCGTGGGAAAACAATGCAAATTATAGGTCACGGGGGGGGGGTGGCCGGTGACTTAATGACCTTGACTATGGCTGGTGTGCCGATATATAATAATTCAATTTAGAGGTGGCTCGTAGAACTAGACAATCTGGGGGCCGCCAGCGGACCCAATGGCTTCCAGTAAAAGACTTCAAAAAATGCACTGGCCTACAGCAATAGAATTTTGGGGTCCGCCGGTGGATCCCATTGTGGTCAGAGTGTTAATTACATCAGCTGAAGAGTGCCCACAAAACGTAATATAAAGTCTATTGTTTATGTGTTTAAGAGGATACTACAAATTTATTTCTTTCGGTTGTGAAGTTTGTTTACTTCTGCAGCTGCATAGCTGCAAGATTGCCAATTATAAAAAATATGGTAGAGTATGCTATATATGATGACTTTGTGTATTCATTAGCATTACACAACTGAAGTATTTAATGGCATAAAAGACGCCTTGGTCATTGTTAAAAAGAATGAAGTCTTGTGTGACATCAAAATAAGAAATGTAGCAAATGAGTAAATGATAGTTTCTAGAAAATGTTTGATGAGTTCACTGTAAACATTGAGTTTGAGCAATGAGAATTAAAAATCTAAATGAGCTCATCCTCAATACCATTATATAAAATTATTTTGGGTGTTTGGAAAGTTTTGTATTGGTGTCAAGGAGAAGCCAATATTGGTATCGAATAGAAGCCAAAATAACTATTTTAAGAATTTTCACTATTAGAGCAGCGTGCTAAAAGCATTCCACCAATATGAATAGAAATTCCACCGGGATGGTGCTGGGGTTCTGACTAAACCGTAGCCTATTATTTGTTCTAATTGAAAACTCCTTAAGGGAACTTGTGTGCAATAACTATTGGACACATTTCAACGGGACTGAAATTTATATAGAATAATAGAAAATGTAACACTGGCAAGATAGTGGGGAAGATGCGAATAATAATATATTAGGCGTAATATAAAAAAGTAATGTATATATTATAAAAATGTCTATTACTGACGGTTGGATTGGTGGGCATAGTGTAAATTCCATGAGATTGGGGTCCATTCTCTTTATCCTCGGGCGTAGTCATTTGTGGCATGTCTTCCATTCTCTGACTAGGTGCCAAGGATTTCTTCTTCAGTGCTATAGTCATAGAACGGTCTTCGTGAATATTAAACTGACTCGCATCAAATTGTGGTAATACAGGTTGTACCATTGAAGGCTCTGCAATAAAGAATAATTAAATGTATCGTGGTATGAAAAAAGTCAAATTGACAAGAGATGTTTTTTTTGGATTTAAATTTATTAAATGGTTTCATTTGTTTTTTTAATTCTTTGATAAATAGTCATCTGGCAAACTTATTGTTACAGGTGCTATCACTTCCAGTCAACCTGAATTACAGCGTATTTAATAAGTTAGAAGACAAAGTGATAACGAAAATAATAAATAAATTTTTGGGGAAAAATGATAAAACCCAAATAATTGAATTTCGATTTGTCGGGGTGGGCTTTGAATTAGGATTCGGGGGTAGTAAAAGAAAGGAGACGGATCAAGGGAAAGGGATAAGAAAGAAAAAGGAATGTGGAAAGCAACGTGAGGGGTGTATGGTTTTGTCATATCACTTTTGAATACTTGAAATCTGGCATCACAATTGAGTTTGTTCCATAACTTGGTGGCATGTAACAATGCTCATAGATAGAGGCAGTATGTTTGAGGGTAAGGAGCGTGAGAAACTTCTCAGAACATAGACCCAGGCAATGGACAGAAAATGCTGTAACAAGGTAAGAAGGACTGTGAGCATTCTTTAAAGCAGCAAAAGAATGTAAAAATTGTGCCAGTGTGCATGAATCTCCATTCCCTTATCCATCTTTGTTAAGTCTATCAGTGGCAACAACAGCCTTTGAAATGTAGGAATTTTAGCTTCAAAATGACTGAAACATTGAAGACGTTTTAGAAAGTGTATCCGAGTGAAGACTCAATGACTGACATCATTAACTTTGGACTGTTTTTTTTAGAGTGGAAGAGAACAGAATGAGTGCATTGGTTAATAACGGTTGTTTTGAATGTACTTTCCTACTATGGATAACAATAATCAGAGATTTGTAGGACTGATTAGGAAACCTATATTACGAGCCCGCTGACCGACCAGACTTAGATCTGTATTCGAGAGAGTATTAGCAGCAGAAATATTTCTCTGGTCAGTACGTATTTATATCTGAAGATGATCTGCACATAGATCTTTCAATGAAGGTTTTTAACATAATGTCTTTGTTAAACAAAAATGCGTGTTGGTGCAATATGATAAAAGTTCAAAGTTATATGCAAGGCGATAATCCGTGGCGAAATAGAATGTATATTTGAATAGAATTAAATTAGCTATATAGTTCAAGTAAAAATTACAACGCTTTAATAAAAAAAAATAATGGCAGTCAAACGTGAACTGTGTTTACATGCCGAAAATAGATCCCACAAATATTTACATAAAATGGCCAATTAGATGTTGACAATGCTTAAAGTAAGGTGCTGTACTAGTCTTTATCTCATTAAATTTTCACGACACAATAAACTTATTATTGAAATAACTATAATTGAAAGCTCTGTGTATTATAAGTTCTTATATTGTGGCAATTAACATTTTGGTTAAAGTAATAATACAGAATAGGAAAAAGAAGAAAAAAGTATAAGGTTTTTGTAAATAGACAAAGCTGGAATAAACTCTACAGTAGGTACATCAGATTAGCAAGCATATTTAGTTACCGCCACTCCATATATATATATATATATATATATATATATATATATATATATATATATTTATATATATATATATATATATATATATATATATAAATATGTAAATTTCTACTGTTACAGAAACCTAATAGATAAAGCTGGTATTTAAGCTCTACAGTAGGTACATTGGATTAGCAAACATATTAAGTTACCACTATTCCATATTTACAAATTTCAACTGTACAGGAACCTAATAGACAAAGCTGGGATTTAAACTCTAAAGTAAGTACATTAAATTGGCAATAATATTTAGTTATCATTCCATATAAACATACTTCGACAGTTACAGGAAAGTAATAGACAAAGTTGGAATTTAAACTCTGCAGTAGGTACATTAGATTAGTAATCATATTTAGTTACCACCATTCCATATTTACAAACTTCGACTGTTACAGAAACCTGATAGACAAAGCTGGGATTTAAACTCTACAGTAAGTACATTAGATTGGCAAAAATATTTAGTTATCATTTCATATGAACAAACTTCAACTATTACAGAAACCTGCGTGACAAAAGTGGGATTTAAACTCTACAGTAGGTACATCAGATTAGCAAGCATATTTAATTACCACCATTCCATGTAAACATACTTCGACAGTTACAGAAACGTAACAAAGTTAAAATTTAAACTCTATAGTAGGTACATTAGATTAGCAAGCATATTTAGTTACCACCATTCCATATTTACAAGCATCAACTGTTACAGAAATCTAATAGACAAAACTGGGATTTAAACTCTACAGTAAATACATTAGATTGGCAAGCATATTTAGTTATCATTTCATATGAACAAACTTCAACAGTTACAGAAACCTAATAAACAAATGTGGGATTTAAACTCGTAGTTATGAATGATATAAACTCGTAGTTTATAAGTAGGTATGAAAATGAGTAGCTACATTGGAATAGAAAGCTTTCAACCATATGTTGCATTATGTTACTTTATGAATAACGTAAATATTACGGAATTATTAGCCTTTGAGCAGACCTTCGCACGTTGTAAAATTAGTAAAAACAGCGGACATTATGGCTAACTTTACAGGTTATTTAAAAATATCTTTCAATAATTTAGTAAAGCCATACACTAGTCAAATTGGGCAAATTGAGAGGTAAGGTGATTAATTTTATGTCAAATTGGGCAAATTGAGAGATAAGGTGATTAATTTTATAGGTACATTGGAAAAATTATCTTAATGTTAAATTAGATAGCTATAAACATAGTTACATACTTCATCTCATAAAAAGTATTTTGCATTTGCAATTAATTTCTTAGGTACCTTGGAAAAATTATCTTAATGTTAATTAGATAGCTACTAACGTAGTTACATACTTCATCTCATAAAAAGTATTTTGCATTTGCAATAAAATCTGTACTAAAAAATTAGTCTTGAAGTCTTGAATTCATTAATGTTATCCAACATTAATGTTATCCAATAATATTTTTGACTATCTAAAAAAATAACAAATTATCTAATAGACAATTTGAAGCCGATGATAAAAGTGACATTATAAACCTTGTATAACGCACGACCACAGCAAAATAACCTATAAAACATAGGAGACAAACTATAAAAATACATTTCTCGTCATTGTTGACAAAATAACTCCGTCCTTTTCTTTCTCATTCATAAAATTTTATGATGCACTTTTTTCTCATAAGCTAACGAAAAATAGCATTAGCATGTTGTATGTTAACGAGTAATAAAGGCAAAGACGAGAGTAGTGCAATACAACATGCCGTTTTTAAAGTGAACTTTAAGACAACTGTATTTTCGTGCATTATCTAATGTATACAAACAAAACAACGTGCAAACTTCAACCTTTACAGAAATTTAATGCGTGCCTGACATATACTTTGTTGGCTTTTTATTTCTGTTTTCAGACTCTATTTGCCTCTGATATTTTTTATCAAACAAAATGCGTGTGATAACATTATGGTTCAAGCTGTATTTCTTTACACACTACATACCAACAACAAAAACTTACCATTATCATTAAACAAATTTCTTAACTCCCAGCGTGCTTCCTTGGTATTTACCGTTATAGAGTCCCCATGAACATCCTCGATGAGGCTTCTGTTGTAGTCATCGATGAGAGGGTCAAAGTTCTTTAGAGAATTATCAACATTGCTGGCAGCATCGCATTCGTTATTTATTGCCCTCGATTCATTTGACTTGTATCTGTCTGGGCACCCATGGCTGGTATTAATGTTAACTAAATGACTAGAGGTGGGGGGAACAGCTGTACTGGTTGCGGGACCAAGCGATATTTTATTCGTTAAGTTCGTGCTGTTATATTCATTTGAATCTAAATTGACAAGAACTTGTGGTTCGCCCGGAGACTCTACGTTTTGTACATCTGTAACATTCTGCACAGCAGGAATGCTCAGAGGAATAAATTGTTCTAACTGATCGTTCTCAGATGTCATAGAGGAAAGTGCCATTGTTTGTCTCGGACGATATCCATATTTTGAGCCAGGACTTGAATTGGCAGGTGTTTGAACATTAGGCGGTGGTACAGATTCCTTTGACTCGGGCGGGCAAGGCGCTTGCCGTAACATATAATTTCTAGCTCGTATTTCTTCTAAACTATATTCTGTATTGTCTACGTAAACCTGAAATAAAAAATAAATTGCAATTAAGCTACTTTCGAGATATTCCGGCCCAAGAGCAAAAAATAGACAAGTAGTTTTATTTAAAAAAAATATTTTATATTCTATACATATATATATATATATATATAAATTGAATGTGTGTGTGTGTGTGTGTATGTGCGCGTTTATGTATATACACATGAATGCAAGATAGAAGTTGGTGTAGCACAGCGATGACATTGTTATCAAGGATAGTGTTGTTCCAATGTTGCAATATATCGCTTTTGAAAATAAACGTGTTCTGTGTTGAAATCCATAAAGTAGAATATAGTGCTGCCATAAAATTCATTGTTTTGAATTATTTAACTTTAATGGAAATTTATCCAAAGTTGATAAAGTTTTCTGCTCCTTCGCTTTAAGAGTAAAAAAGTGGGCGAATGAATTTGAAGGATGGCCAAAAGCTGCAATCACAGACATAAATATTGAGAAAATCACGTGGTATAGCCGACATCAAAGACAAATCAGAAAAAGAGAATGGTACCTTTTACTTTAAGAATTAAACATAGAGACGTTGTTGCATTAGTTACATGCAGACCAAAAACAATAATGTTTAGTGTCTTAAAAATGAATTAAGAGATATTGTGTATCGCCAATTTATTATATGGATGAAATGTGGGTTTATCATTACACACCAAAAATGAAACAGCTATCAGAATAGTAGGTAATAGTCGGTGGCTCTGCATGGAAAAAAGTTAAAGTCGATTTTATCTGCCGGATAGTTCATGACCAGTGTTTCCTGGGATGCAAAAGGGATTTATTAATCACTCTCATAACTAAATAAACTGCTGAAATGTGCAAGTCTTTGTTATTATCGCTTAATAGCTCAAGTTCAGACTCGTGTGCAGCTTCTGATTGTGTGACATTTTTTCACGAGAAGTTGTTCTCTAATTTGTTGTTACCGCTAAATGAATTATTCAAAAAATTAACTTCCGTCATTCAATAAGAAATTGTAATTTAAAATAGCCAACATGGCAAGACTTTTGTAAGAATATATTCATTTATATATTGTTTTTTAACCACCAAATTCCTCAAATACATAAATCATTAAAGTAGAGCATAAGAAACTTAATTTCATTTTGAAAATAGCAAACGAAACATTTAAAAAAGTGATTACTTACAGCCTCTTTATTATAGCAAGTAATTGTAATACGCTCGGGAGGGTCTGGTACAAAGAGAGGTACAGACCAATTTAGTTCGTCGGCACAGTAGGGCAGATGGTTTGGTCCTAATTTTAATTGGCTTTCATCTTCATATGCTGCAAAGTAATTTACAATTTTTAACAATACCTGTATGCTCTTTTAACATTTAAAAATATTGATATTCTACATCCTATGTAGCTGCTCGTCTTGTCCGAGAACATCACCACCTTAATCTAACAATCATGTCAAATCTGTTGGGTATTTTCAGTGTTTATATAGAATTGCAACCTATAGTTGATTGTTTATGCAAAATTTCATGTCAGGATCGTATGTGGGCAAGAGTCGAAGCTAAAACAAATTTTTTTTTTTTGATACTGCTTGTTTAATTAAAATTTACCATATATTTTGTCCCCATTGAATATCAATTCTTTAAGCTACCTTTTGTCTGTTTGCCCTTTAAAGCGTCATGTAAAAAAATACTAGATTTAATTGAATAGAATTTTCAGTAAAAAAATATAATCGCGCATGTCGGATTTTACCTACGCGCAGCTAGCGGGATTGCCCAAGTATGTCACGTCCAGTGGTTATAAGGTCCACGGTTGAATGTGACAACATATTTAAAATGATAATACTAACGTGCGAAAGGCAAAGGTTGATGTGGAACAGTAGGCTGTGCGCTCTTGCTCGTTCTGGAGTTTGACCACATTCCAACTTCTTTTTCATTTTCCATGTTATTATATATCTGCAAGACGGATGAAGGAGTGGCTTCTGCTTCTGCTATGGGAACAGGTGCTTGGGAAGTTGATGGCGTATCCTATGTGTAGTAAATTTATTTTGTCTATTTACTTTTATTTTCTAAAGGAGACATGTGAAAATGAGCCTCGCATTACAGAAATAGAATATATTTTGGATATTATTTCTTAGGACAATCAGCAAGGAGCAAATAATAAAAAAAATTGTCACCATAATGCAAACCAAAAAAGGTATCTTCATAAATGCATAAGAAATGTTAATAAAAAATAAGAATAGAAATCTAACGAAGTACATAACTTTTTGAAAAACAATTTCCAAATAATAATCAATATTGATTGTTTCTTTTATTAATGTGTAGCCACTGCCTAAATTAATTAAAAGTTTATTTTTAATTATATAACACATTCATTCTATATTGCCAAAATTAATGTCTTTTTGTTTTTATAGAATTTTATATGGATTTCTTCTGGTTTGCTGGTTTCAATAGATCAGTATTTCACACCTGTTTATGGAGGACGGGACACAATTACCCTTTGTTTCACCTTGCTGGTCCAAAGATTTCCGTTGAAATTGCATTTACAAACAATTATGAAAAATTACCCGACTTTTTATAAAAAATGTAGTTTCTTTTGTGTTTCTATGACGATTTAAATCGATATTGATATGGTTATTTAAATAAAACTTAAGGTTCCTTTTTTAATTTTCTCTGTATAAGAATTTCTTATTCATTCTTACAATTCTGACATTACATGGACTATTGTCGGTCTTCCTTACTGAGACCTAGAAAGGCTAAGAATGCAGATTACAGATAAGAGCAATACATTATAGCCAAACACAATGTGACGAGGGAGAGATACTAGTGCACTGATTGACTACAAATAACTAATTCAGGTAAACAATAAACATACACTATTTTAGGTAATGCCACTTCAGACGACTTATGAAACACTGAGGAGTGTGCATATGAATATTTATATATAGTATAATAATATAGATATATATAATAGAATAATATAGATTCCTTAAATTATTATAATATATATAATATTTATTACAATTTATCATTACTTTGCACAAAATGTACATGAAATGTCGTTTTGGTAGCAAATGATAGTTCGGGAATATTTGAAATGTTCATTGGACTTCCAATCGATGTTACGTCAATTGATCTCGAAATTACCGATTGCTTCATACCAAAATGTTATACAAAACTAAACACATTCAGTAAAAGATGGTTGTCATGTGTGTTTGTTGTTATGGTAATATTATGCTTTGCTAGTTTGTTGTAATTATTTTGTTGCTCGAGAATTGCATATAATTTTGTTCAACAAATTCTTTTCAATTTTATTCAAAACTTTCGCAACCTAAATAGATATATTATCTCTACACCTGAAACCTCTGTACATACTAATCTTACAATATAAAAAGAGGAATACTATAGAGGTACTAAACAGTATGTACATATGTTGTATAATTTTTGAGATAAACGCACTAATTTGGATGCTTTCGCGACAGACACTGGCAAAACTATTACTCCAATAATCGATACAGGGGATTGTTAAGTCTTGGAAAGGTCCAAAGAAAAGTCCTTGACAGAGGACTTCTCTATTTTTTATAGTGAAGCCGTGATAACTGTTTTTACAAAAGTAAATTTTCAAGTTAAGATTGTTTTAGTCCATATTAATGCAGAAATTAGCAGAGGTTTAAGATAGCATTTTAAATTGGAACAGATTTTCATTGTTTGCAGTGAGTTTAAACCTTTTGTGATAGCGTTAATTAGTCAATATTGCACCATCAATGAAAGAGTCGACATACCATTAGTGCTCATAGAAAGCGACTGTAGCTATTCCCAAAGAATTTGATTCCTTGCTCACATGTACTACTATAATTTGATTTAATTACAAAAGCAGAGAACATAAGGAGGTATTATATAGAGATATTTGTATTTTAAAATGAATCCAGCACAATCGGGTCGTGCCAGCCATTGTAAATCATTTAGTACAGTTACACAAAAGAAATTCCATACTGTAATATTCACATCATAGCAACTGAAAACCGCATTAGGTAATTGGTACAGAAACAATTTGAAAACCTAAATGAATCTCTTTCGGAATGTTAGCCAGATTTTCCACGATTGGAGATTTTGACATATGTTTATGACTTTTTACGTATAAGTTACATTACAATTGATTTTTTTCAAATTTCTCTTTGATATGTGTCATATCAACCCCTCGGTTTGACCTGGTCGGACCTGGTCAATTGCCTAGGAGGTAATTTTGCTGATCTCTGTGTCCAATCTTTTGAATGGACCAGTCTCATACTGACAGTTCATTTTTTCAGACTGGCGCTAGGTCAAATCAATAGATGCCCAACTAAGGTAAATAATTTGAAATAAAGACAATTAAATAGAAATTCACAAAGACAATCTGATCTATAAACCTGGTGCGTCCCCGTTGCATCACATTCTTATTGCTTTTGAATAGTTATGTTTCTTTTCTAATAATTTTTATTCTTTCTTCTGTTTTGCACCCACAATTGTTTGGATTCTGCCTTCTCACCAATTGATAAACGTATTCTTCGATTAATTCTTACAATAATAGCAGCTTGCCATATATAATGGCATATAAGTTGCCGCGTGCACATAGGCCAGTAAATGATAAGTTTCGTGAATAACTTTACTTAGATGAATGACGAACAAGAGTTCCATTAAAATGCAGTTAGTGAAAAGAGCGGAAAACTGAGCGTTATAAAGTGGTGAGTGCCTGCTATACGACTACCATCAGAAATTTCCTCACATGTTAGCGTTGATAATTTGAAAATCACAAAATCCAACCCCAAAAAGCAGTCAACATTACTTAGTGCTTTACAGTTAATATTAGAGTTGATAAAGTAGGTAGCGTGTATTGGATTGCCGGTCTCGTCGTTCAGCACAGGACAGGATGTATAAATAGATTGATTTCTATTAACACTTGTGTTATAAATATGCAAGCGTGAACGATTATAATCATTATGCAAGTCTGAATGATTATTGACACAATGTGTACTTGATTACATTATAGGCACCTGAAGAGTATAAAATATTGTTAGAGTCGTAACAAAATTACTGCTATTTTTACTTTGGGTTCAACAAAGTGGCAGTATTTTAATTTTGCAAAATGCTGTAGATCGAAGCTGTCTTATCAGGCGAACAATGTTCATAGAAAATGAATGCTAGCAGTTCTTTCGGTAGGTCACAGTGTTGGATTTCATCAAATACCTTAAGGTCACCTTAAGGTTTAAAAGCAACTTGATTTTTCCTGAATTACTTTATTATCACTCTCAAAATTATTTATCTACTTAATCATACATAAGAGTCGTGTATTTGCTCTCCTGTATACATTTGAATTGGAATTATCATTATGAAAAAAAAAAAAACTATAGAATTGGTCAGACTACTAAAACGTATAACTGTCAGGTATGTAAAGGACAAATTGTGAATCAATTCCATCGATATCATCATATTTTACTCGTTTGATAAGATTTTTGCATTAAAATTTAATTGATCAAATACCCAGAAAAACTAACTTTCTGCTATTTTTTTAAATCCTAGAAAAATTACTGCTACTGACAAAACAGATAATTATTTCATTAGTCAATATATATATATTTATATATATATATATATATATATATATATATATATATATATATATATATAAAAACAGGTGATTACACAGAGAAATTAACTTCTGATAAAGCACACTTATTTTCCATGCGGTATGTGATAAATGTTATCGTTATTAATCCATTTACATTTCTGTGATCAATTGAATATACACATACACAGAGAAAAGAAAATCTGGCATTTTGAATGCAAATACTGCTTCGAATAGGAAATACAGTCAAAAATATTCTTTACCATAAAGAGTTGACACTCAAAATGATGAAAAGCCAAAATGGGTGAAGTGATAATATCAATATAAACGATAATCTTCAATAAGAACCATGATCTGCAAGAAGATCATTCTTCATTATGGTTTATATTGAAGGATGATGAACATAACCTAACCTAACAACAGTCAATTACGGAAATATTTGGTGTGAATTTTGAAGACATTTGTCCTAAATTAGATATGATTTCTGAAAATTGAAGCAAAACTGCAAGACAATGCAAGATAACAGATATCTAATCATCTTCGTATGAACGATTAGATATCTGTTTAAAAGGATGGAACCAATGATATAATTAAGGGTTTTGTAGAACGAAAATGACTATTTCAAAATTATGAAAATTACTCGTTGAAACGTATTAGATATGCTTTGAATCTCAATAGAATTGTCAAAAATTATCATCAACGTGGTTCTTCTTCCCCTTCCTCATCCCCCAACTGCCCACAACCCTACCTTTTTCCTCTTTACCTTTCTCTTTCCGATTATGTTGTATGACTACATCTTTAGGTGGGCAATTTGAAGAGATCTATTTGAAGATAACTCTTCCATTTGCCCACCTGAAGATGTTGTCATACAACGAAACCTAGGTCATGGTAAAGAACTTAAAGAAAGTAGAAATAATACTACATCACATAGTTTCATTTAATTGTGAATAATGAATTTCTATAAAATTAACGCCAAATATATTCAATGTCAGTGAAGTATTCACAAAAGAAATATATATAATGAAATTAAAAGAAAAATCATCACAGATTAGTAGAAGATTAGAGAAGTAGGCTCAACTAGTTTACATAGTCTGTAAAAGTTCATATAAACTTCATACGAATGACTTATATCAACTGAAAATATATTTTGTATACTAAAATGTATATTTATTATGTCTGTGAAAGATATATTTGGCAATATATTTGTATGTTGAGAAATAATATTATTAATATATTCGCGTGTTTTCATGCTTATCAAAGATATAGTAGGCAACATGTTAATGTTGTGAAAAATGAATGTTTGTCAATAGTTTAATGGAAATACTATTTCCACTTAAATGTTTATAAGAATCTAAATATTCATACGACTCTTGTAGTGAGAGTTCTACTACACTTTCAAAAATTTTATTTACTTTCTTTAAATGAAATTTCAGTGTAATAAAACCAAAAAGTTACAAATCAAAGCACCAAAATGGGTCAAATAATGTCATATATTCAAACTGAATGACACTTATATTTAGGTTTAATAAATAAATTTTAAGTACAATATTATCTAATAACAAAACATACTAGTTGTATGGCAGACGCTGAAATAGAAAACACGAATGAAACAGATTTTTCATTATATTAAGGCGATTGCTAGATTTTATCAAATGAGTCGTGTATTGTTTTTGCATATGTAAGTGTCGTGCTCTCACCGATCATATGTAATATGAACCACAGTTACACATATATAACATACAAAAGTACTCGGTGGCGAATCACCTTCATGTGATAAAATAGCTGAACGACTAAAGCATGAATATTTCATGAACCTGTTTTACATCGGGTGATACAGAATAAACTACGCACCTCATAAATATTGACCATCATATTGCTAGATCCAGCTCGATTTTCATTAGCACCAGTCACTTGTTGTCTCATAACACCGGGTAAAGGATTTCGTATGTTATCTCCTGTCCGCTGTATGGGTGCATTAGCAACGTTGCGCCTCTTAAAAGTTTTCAGCGATGTCAACGCCATTCTAGTTTCAGCCAATGCCGAATCTGCCTTTCTTTTGGTAGGTGAATCATCACTATGTAGCATACGTTGTGCGTAAAATATGTGAAAATTTCTGAAAGTAATATTTTGAATAACTTATTGTTTTTCATACAAGCACACATATTATATTTTATATTTTAGATGAATATAAGAAATAATCAGATGTGATAAAAATTGAGCTGGTACATCTCTAAAAGAATTTATCCAAGAAAGTTTAAAGTTAGCGTAGTCGAAAATCTAAAGATAAAAATTTGGTGCTTACGTATGGGCTTCTTTTAACTCTTCAATTGGTTGAGCATTCGTCTGCAATCCAAGTATATACACTTGATTTGCTTTCTTATAGTCGCCTGATTCCACACAGTAGCAAGCCCAAGCGCGGTATAATTCAGCACATTGTATACCGATTCCAATACTATATAGCTTCTGGTATATTTCTAACGGATTTGAAAGACAATCAATCTGAAAGTAGATATTATTTCATCAAATAAAAGGTCGGGCCATTACCTATACATTTATGTAAAATGTATGTATATATTTCTACGGATATTACAATAATGTGCAACCATCAAATGGTTATATTAATAAATAAAAAATTATGTAAATTTCACATAAAACATTCTCAGATGTATAGGTATTGTAAAGCCTCAAAAAAAATATTTTTTGCGAATTCTTTCTATAACTACATTTAACATTTAGGCAAATTACATAAAATATTTGAATATAGCACCATTATATTGACACAATCGTATCTAAGACATTATGCATAGAGAAATAGAAATGCTTAAAAAAAGACACAAGTAAACAGGAATTAGCGAAATTAGATACAAATTTAAAAAAGTTGGTATTCTTTAGAATATAAAAAACCAAACAATTCAGCGAATAGCAAGCAGGAAAGAACTAAAAATAAATAACAATTTGTTATCACAATACAGAACAAACAAAGTTACTTCTTAAACGTAAAATAAATATATTTTTATTATATTAATAGTTGTTAACAAGAAATAAAAATAAAACTATAACTTCTTAGAAATCATTATGTAAAATAATCAATATTGATCACTTCCTACATGTTTATTGTAAGAAGTGATCAATATTGAATTGAGAATTGAAAATAAATTTTTGTCTAGCCCATAAGTTTTGTGCATCAGTATATTATATAGATATAATTTGTACTTTTGTTTCATCCTGCTGTTTCAAAGAATTCTGCAGATACAGCATTTACAAAATAAGCCGACTTTTATTCTCTAGTCATGAAAACATGCAAATATGATGTATCTAAATTATTCTTTAGCTATCTGAACAGTCGACGGTTTGTTGCAATGCTACCTAAGAATTTGACAAAATAAACCCTGTCTTGGTGTTTCCCAAACATACAGTAAGTACATGTCATGGTGGCCCATCCGGATTGCTTCTATAACAAACACTGTAAATTTATTACTTCTGGGATTTTATCAAAATTTTTTTAAATATTCTTAAATTACATGATTTAAGAAAATGCAAAAAAATCCATTTTTGCCCATCACAATGGTGATCCCGCTTAACTAATTACTATTATTATTAAAATTTAATTAACATGCCCCAAGTCTAGTGGGTACGACAGTACAGGGGACAAAAATTGCTACCTTTAAAGTACAATTCTACTTACCATTTGGCAATTGTTACATATTGTCGCAGTTATTGCGACATAGAGACTTAAATAATTTATGTCTCACCACTAAAAGAGAGGTTGTATTATATAAAACACTACGCCCAATCCTATGAAATTTTATTCACTTTGGAGCCTTTTTGCATGTAGTAGAACAAGATGACTTATTTTGTACTGTTATAGTTTAAAATGTGAATCAATTACTTCCATTTTTTTGAGATCTGTATCTCAGAAATAAAAAATAGAAATCACTCACATGTTTGTCTGTATGCCACAGCTGTTCTTCTCAGATAACATTTTGTGTAAAAATTTGAATTAACCAACATTTGTTTTAATAGATAACATTGAGAAATATTTACATAAACGTTTTAAAAAAATTTTAAACATTTCTTTTTATTTCATACATCATGTGGTGCATTATTAGAAAAAGAAAGTTATAAAGACTTCAAGACTGTTTTTTCAGATTGTATCAGAGATAAACCTAGCGATGTTGTTAAAAATGTCTATAACTTTCTTCTCTGAAGCCGTTTGATGTAGAAATTTGAAATTGATAAAGCATACCGGTCTTCATATGTTTCAGATGCAGATGGAATATAGCATATATTTTTAGTTAATTTTAGTTAAGAGGAGGCAAATGAAGGAACAGAAAACAAATTTTTAATGCCAGTGTTATGTGAAGGTATGAAATGAAAGGATTTCAAATTATATTAATTTTATATCTACAAAAAATGTTACTGTTAAAATTATGAAAAAACATTATAAAGCAACATATTTACATGGTGAAAATTAATGTTTGTAAATAGTTTGATAGAGATATCAAATTGGACCAAATTAAAACACAATAAAAAAAATTCAAATTTGTGTATAATATAATTCTTTTAGTATAACTATAATATTTTTATTCTAAAATAATGCTTTGTTTTCTATCAAAATTCATTTGACTGCTTGCTAATTTAGTCTCAAAAAGCTAATAGCTAGAGTTTGGAAGGATTATGTCATTAATTTAAAGTTTCTATGTCAAATAATTTCTAAGAAGAACTTGTTAAATACAAGTGTAAATCGCAATATGAGGTTCCATTCAGTTTTAAGTGCATATAAACAACAACTAAACTGTCTAAAAATATATTTTCCATGGCTCTTGAGATTTATTACATTACTATGTGATTTCACTTATCCTTTTTCCAGTAATAAATTTTCCCATGTAGATTAATGTGCATAATGTGGTTAAGTATGTTGGTGTAAGCTGTGATAAATAAAAATGTGATTTTTAATATTCATCTCATAAATGTACAACTTAGAAAAATAGAAATACGCAATTTCCTAAATGTTGTGTTATATAAAGGAGTAAATTCTGTAAATCAATTAATTATTGGAATACACTTATTTTATCTACACTAGAGTATGTAATAAACATAAAAAAAATGTGATAAACCTTGAATTTCAGTTCTTTTTTTTTTCAATATAAAACCTATGTCTGCGTCCGAATCATAGTTTTACATATTTCTTAATATTGTCATTGCAAGCAAATTAAATATAATTCAATATATTTTATTTCTATATTTTCTTTCAGTTTTTAACTAATGATTATAAACAGATATGTGGTTTGGTGAGCTTTTTATAGCGCATTATTATTAAGTAATGTTTGTATTATGTGAAATCTTCAATTAATGAAAAATAAGAGGAAATAAGTTTGAACTATTTTACTTACTTTCACCATTGAATAAATACATAATTTGTGTTAAAAGTAAATACAGATGGAGAATAACTAAGAAAAACTACTGACTCAACAACTGAGTTATGGTTACTTGAAGTCATTCTATAAAATAAACTAAGCAGAAAAAGTGACAAGTCTATAAAGAATACAACTTACAAAGAGCAAAATCTTAGGAGTAATTAATATAGAAAGATAAAGTAAAAGAAAAATTGGAGTAACAATCTCCTATTAATAGGTCTAGAGAGGCTTTTCCAGGAAAGTTGATTTTCCTGGAAAATCAACATAGTGTCAACAAAATTACAATTTGCAAGAATTTTTTTTCAGATATATAAAATTAAGAAATCAGTCATAAATAAACAATAACATGTAACAAAAATTGAAATTACAGTTAAAAAATTATTTATTACTAAATAAAACAATTTCTTAAAATTCAGATATTTTATTTCCTTTAAATATACATTTCCTATACACATAACAATATGAAATTCTCTTACTGCTAAGTCTAACAGTCAGTAACTGACTTTTCTCTTTTGAAGCGCTCGGCTTTTTATAATGTGAGTGAAGGATTTCTATGATATCACCAAGTTTTATTGTAACAAATTTTTAATTTTGTATATGAGCCATATAGCATAATATTACTGCATAACATCATAGTTCGAGAATACTAAAAATTAAGCACAATCTGTGTAATATAAAAAAATACATAAATAGATGTTTTAGAGTTACTCCAATTATAGAAGTAAGCTTCCTATACACAGCATATAAAGTGCTACTTCATACCCTATTTAACAGATTTTTATTATGCTGAAGGGGACATAAGTAATTTTCCAATGTGGATTTAAAGAAAGGAAACACAAAACTGAACAAATATTTAATTTGAGGATAGATCACGGGGTAAACCAGACAATTTGAAATTGCAAAGTTAAACAGTAAATAACTTATTGCTGCAATGAAGAAATTACTTATTCTTGAACAGCTGGGGAGAATTGCTTTACTCACTCTGAATGAAATTTAGATTAGTTAAAATTGTTGGAAAGTCAAAAAGTCAATAGTATTTGGTCTACCAACACACTACATTATCTAAGTGCAGATTGTTTAATGCAACAAATTATATGAAATGATGATGCTTGGGTATTAGAAGTCAAGACTCATTAAAACAATTAGGTAATTTTTTGTATCGCAAAGCTCAACAAAAAAACAGAAACAATAAAACCCAATCCTTACATAAAAAAGTTCTTTTATTGTACTTAACACATAAAGAAGCAAACTGTTCATTTCAAATCGATCATATCATATTTTAATAATCGACTAATTTTATAATCTGTGAAGTCACCCCGGCGTGTTACCGTTTTTAGCTGTATTAGTAGTCAAAGTCTATGCACCTATATACATTTTTTATGTATATATATATATATATATATACATTTATATATATCTATCTATATATATAAAAGAAAGTCGTGTTAGTTACACCGTTTATAACTCGAGAACGGCTGGACCAATTTTTTTTATTTTTGTGATGATATATCGAGAACGGATTGACTGATATTTTTATTTCATTGAAAATTTATATGATTATTATATTTTTTTTTTATCTCGGCTTCGAGAAGTTTCCTCACGCATTGGAAATGTAAAAAAATCACAAATAATTTAATTGTGTATAAAACATTATATGTGATAAATGACAGAAAAAAAAATAAAAAAGCATGTCACAAATGACAGACATGAATGAAAATGATAATTGGTTTTTAATAATTCTTATTCATTTTTCGACCGTTATTTCATTTGAATTCGATTAAATTAATTCTCTTTAAATGATTTTTTCTGAAATTCATTAGTGAAGTGTGATTTCAAATAGTTGAGTTAAGTTTTATGAAGATGTTCACTTTGTGAGGTTATGATATTTGTGATTGTACGGGCATCGATAATTGCTTCATTATGTAATTTATGTGTTGAATATATTTGGCGTTAATTTTGTAGAAATTCATTATTCACAATTAAATGAAACTACGTGATGTAGTATTATTTCTACTATCTTTAATTTCTTTACCACGACCTATCTTTGCTAATATCCCACGAATCTTTGCTAATATCATCTACGAATCTTTGCTAATATCCCACCTGACGATGTTGTAATACAACGAAACCTAGGTCGTGGTAAAGAAATTAAAGATAGTAGAAATAATACTACATCACGTAGTTTCATTTAATTGTGAGTAATTTATGTGATTAATTTTAAAGTGTTATTTATTATGCTGAAAGTCTAATCTTTCACAACGAAGCCGTAATTCAATTCGACTTAGGAATTTGAATTAATCCACTGCAGATGAACAAGCAATTGCACAGGAAGAGAGCCGCGTAGGTATGGCCCGACTTCGTTCTTCACAAACACAAGAACAAGACAAACAGCTCAGTTGACAACGAAAAATCGTCGAGCTTATCGCACAGATCAACAACGTAACAATCTTCGACGCGCAAGAAGAAATGCTTCTAGCATTGATTTGAATCGAGTAGCATTTCAATACAATTGCATAAATGACTACAGCTCGCATCCATTCATTCGAATTGGCCCAATGGATATTGTGTGCGACCATTGCAGTGAATTGAATTAGTTTGCTGGAGAAACGCCTGGATTTCGTTCTCTCAGTGGCAAGATGAAATTGCTATTCTTGCTTCTGCCACCCGAGTCATTGCATTCATTACTTCGTACCGAAACACCAGAATCATGACATTTTCTATTGAACGTTCAAAGATACAAGGGATGACTCCAAATGACTTCATTTGAAGGAGAAATTATCGAAGAACGCGGATTCAATCTGACATTCAAGGTAATTTCTGATAGAGAGAATAAACGTTTATTTTCCTTTGGTGATCATAATTTAATCAATCTAACTTCGCCTTCGACTTGGCCAAGGCCAAATTCACAATCGAATTGGATTATTGCAACCGGTTGAAGATACACAGCATAA
Source organism: Druceiella hillmani (assembly GCA_039881145.1). Classification (NCBI taxonomy): domain Eukaryota; kingdom Metazoa; phylum Arthropoda; class Insecta; order Lepidoptera; family Hepialidae; genus Druceiella; species Druceiella hillmani. The sequence continues at coordinate 616,037 of JAYKKI010000098.1, read as the reverse complement.
ATTTATCTAAATATACTTCATGGGCAGCATGGAGGAACAACTTGATGGGTGTCAAAAGATCGAATCGGCAATAAAAAGAGAAGTTCTTCAAGATTTGCAGTAACTACTTCATGAATATCATACATTGGTTCGGTTGTTCATCACCGTGTTGGCGCATGCCAAGTGATGACAACAAAGTCGTGATTTTAATGTTATTTTAATTTAATTAAAATAGTTTTAATTTTGATTTGTACATTTATTGAACTTAATTCATTTTGTATATTCATTTTATCTTAGTAAAAAACTGAATTTAATTTAGCTAATAAGTTAACACAACATTCGTTAATTCTCAGGCGATACGAAGTTCGCTGGGTCAGCTAGTATATAATAAAACCTTAGTGTAAAACCCATAAGTTAAAATACTCACATATTTTATCCAAAGTTTGACAAAGCGCCTGTCTTGGAAATACCTCTCATCTTTCTCAAATGTGTGTAAGCATTCCTTTATTATCTGATTAATATGACCTTCATGTCCATGTTTCGGAAAGCATTGTTCTACCCATTGAATATAATTAAACCACGGATCTAGAGGATCTGGGCCGTCATAGTTCGTTATTAAAGCCTCATGTTCTCTGAAAGTAACATAAATTATTAAATTATAGTCATTTATTAAATAATTAGCAAACAATTTTTTGCTTCTGTTGTGTTTTCTTAATTTATAAACTGTAGGTGCAAATCTTATTCCCCTTTTCCACTCTAACATATTTTTATAATTGAAGTAATTTTTTTTTTGTATATCTCACGTTATTCATCATTACTGTCAATTTAAAATTTATTTTAGTTTATTTGTATGTTGTGACATCGAAATCACAGCGCAAACACCGAGTGTGGCTAATGTAGGCAAGCCATTGCTCAGTAGAATACTGGATTGTCTGCCATTTTGAAAACAGTACTGTCACTTATTTAAAACCATTTTGCGTTTCAAAATTTCCCTACCCAAAATTTTACTACACAGATCAGCCATAGAATTTACTGTTTTCGTTGGGACAAATTCTTGAAATTAAGAGTAAATTATTACCATACATAAAATGAATATGTCCGGATTTATCCTTCACAACCATACTTTTACAAAACAATAAATTGGCTTGACTAAAAGTATAATGGTGTTTTTAGGAAATAGATTTCCGAAAATCTAAATATAGGACTGGCAAAGAAGTCACAAAATCTTGTTTGAAATTTAAATTTTACAGAGGTTAATTAAAAATATTAACCATTTTTTGCTATTTCATTTAAGCATTTTGGTGTTTGTAATGAACAAAATTAACTCAATACAAATGTAACAAAATTTCATAAGCCATAATTGCATAAGCATAAATTGCCCATAAACTGAGAATTAGCCTTATTTGTATGTCATTTTCTGGGAGCTTTTTAACACCAGCATGAAGATATAATTTTACCTCATTCACATAGTTTTTTTTATACTGTTTCACACTAATCGCACAATATCATTTTCATGATCATTATTAATTTAGTTTCATTTACATTTTTATACAAAATTTATGATTTATTTATAAAATAAGTTTTGTATTCAGTACAACACTTAAATATATGGTAAAGACCAATTAGCAAGCTTAGACAAAAACAATTTTTAAAAAATGACAAACTCTAGATCTCCTTCAAAGAAACGGGTTGTTTGATGGAGTTAAAACAATATTTACATACATTAAAAACTACATTGAACAACTTGAAAAGTGAAGCAATGTTTAATTGAGCTTTTAGTGTTTCATATCGATACAAAAATAGATCAGTGTCAAATATGAAATTTTAAACAAAACCTGTGTTTTTTACATTTATTTATATTGATGACAATGTTTGTCACTTCACTAATGATTCGAGAATATTTGAACCTGTTTTCTTCTCATCCATTAGATATTTACATTCATCACATACTCATTTTAACATTAAACTAGAGGCCAACCATAAGACACTACTAGAGCTAAGAAGATAAATGTAACATTTGAACTCAGTTTTGTCTTTCCAACTGCACTAAATCCTTTCATATAGACGGAGTTACAGGTGAAACTACCGAAGTTATAGAAAAATAACGTAGACTGAAGGCAAACAAAATATTTTCAAATCTGACATGAAATTATACACCAGTAAATACATGTTCTAAACTTCAGATGAAATTTTACGTACGACCCGTATTACTGCAATATTGCAATGTCAATAAATCATTTTCCGTGAAATCGAGTCAGTAATCAGCTGATTCAATGTTAAAAGCAACAAATATCAGGTCATCACTAATTACGTTAAAGCTTTTGCCAAAGATTGTTCTGAATGTCTTCATCGAAATTTATGGATACAGTTTTAAATTGGTTCGTGTTAATAAACGAGTTTATAAACGTACGAATACCCGTCACATAGTAGATTCAGGTAACCCCTCTTGAGAAAGTTGCAAATATAGGATAGAAAGTAGATATACTTACTCTTTCTGCAGTAGCAACTGCCTCTGAGCGTCAATATCCGATTGCGCTTGGAGTGCTGTACCTAGTTGATGCATATTCCTACCCCCTCGTAACGGTTGAATATTTTCTTTACTTTGATCGATGTCCATTGTGACACCTGAAAATTAACTCCCTCTCACTGTCCGAGGCTCCAAAATTACCCAAATATTGTCGAAGGCGATTCACAATCACAGAACCCTTGCTTATTTAATAAAATCACTTCACTATAACATTGCAATGCTATCACACTGCATTACAACATTACCGTTGAACTTAACAGAAAACTTAATAGAAACGGTTTACGTTAGTCTTTTGGCATTCGAACAAAAAGGAAGTTCAAATTACCAAAACTGTAGTAGGCTATTACCAACCGAAGCAAATGAGTGAAGTATGCTCATTCATGGCGGTTTACGGCTTTGCCTAATTTCAAATATCTTACCATAGACCATTATTATCTAATCTATGACAAATTGAAATAAAAAAATATTTCAACCTAATTACCATTCGGACATTAATAAGAAGATGTAAACAAATTATTACGTGTTTAATTAAAACGATTCAATAAACATTATTAAACAATCAATCCAAAAAAGTAGTGGCGAAAAGTAGTAGTGAGATTAATAAAATTGAATACATTCTGAAAACATTTCGACGAGTTTGAACTGTACAAGGAAATAATTGAGAGTAGAATTCAAAACTTAATTTAGAATTCGCGATTCCCTGAAATGAATGAAAGAATGTTATGAATCAACATAGAATTTGTGAAAATATTAAACAAATTACTTTACGAATTTACAGATTTTTTTTTAAAAAGTTATCTATTGAATTTAATTTTGTTTCATATATTTTGTAGACACAGTTATCCAAATAAGTTTTGAGTACATCATTCAGGGTAATAGTTGAGACTGGTGCGTACATGTCGATTGTCACGTAAATGAATGTAGCGATTTGATTAGAAAAATAAACATCAACATCCGGATGGCATCTATTACTGAACATAAGCCTTGCCTATATATTCCTACAAAGATCGATCCCATGTCACTTACATCCAATGATCCACCTAGCGAAGGGCCGTCCCACTCTGTCTCTTTCGGTACATGATCTTCCTTTTCCAACGGTCTTCAGTTCTTCGCGTTATATGGTCTGTTCATTGTCACTTCAACCTTCCAATCCAACGAATCATGCCGGTAACTTTAGTACCACTACGGATCTTCTCATTATGGATCATTGTTATCCGTAATGAGAAGATCCGTACATCTCGTAGATATATCCAGAGCGTAGGCTAATATTTTGGATGAGAAGAAATTTTCCTGAATGCTACCCAGTTCAGCTGTATTCTTCGATTGGTCGAATTTATCTGATTGGACAGTTTGTCTTATGTATGTGTAGTGATGTGCAACTTCGAGAATAGGTAGAGTAGCATTTCCAACATGTATAGGTTCGACATGAACGTGAAACAAGACCTTTGCTTTTCCATGTTTATTTTAAGACCTACCAGCTTGAACACTCTTCTTAGATCTTTGAGTATTGTGGTAAGATCATCGAGTGACTCTGCTTTTGAATAACAGTAAAACACATACCTGGTCCACGATTCTGGCTCAATGTTCTCAAGGATGGCGGAATTGAATAGTTTTTGAAAGACATTAATTACCAGATTGCCAACTGTCTTTAGATGTTGGGTGATAATTCCATCGCTACCCGGAGCGTTACTTTCATGTAGTTGCTTAGGGCCATTCTGATCTCGTCTACACTGTCGTCCAGAATAATTTCGGAATTGTATCCGAAGAGCTTGTTTCTTAGATCATTAACCGTGAACAAAAAAGGTAAATTAAATATAAAAACACTAAAAGATCACTAAAAAATCACTAAAAGATAAATGTATCTACAATAAATATTGAAATCATACAAGTACTTTCAATTCATTATTTAAATGAATTTCTATCATTTTAGATTTAAAAAGTTCGAGAATATAAGTATTATATTATTGTATTATATTGTTTTGGTGATCGTAATTCAAAAATTCACTACTTTATGAATGCACACAAACACCATACATACACACACGCTTCTACGTACTCGTCTTCGGATATAAACAAATGCATTCATGCACACCTGCACAGGCAGTGAAACAACTTAAAAATGATACTAAAGTATTCCGATGACGTCGCCCATCAAATAACCCACCATTTTCTACCTAATTTCGGCTAACGGACAATAAGAAGTGACACCTTGCTACTAATGTCCTTGCTGCATTTAATTATGAATTAACTTTCAATTTGTTTCTAGCGCGAGTAAAGAACTTTCTTATGTAGCTTTAAGATGTAACTATCCTATAACCTATGTTTCGTTGTATTATAACATCTTCAGGTGTGCTATTAGCAAAGATGTCATCTTTGATAGATAGAATAAATAATTTGCTAATAATCTTTGCTAATAGAGATAGAATCTTTGCTAATAGCCCACCTGAAGATGTTATAATACAGCGAAACCTAGGTCGTGGTAAAGAACTTAAAGAAAGTAGAAATAATACTACATCACGTAGTTTCATTTAATTGTGGGTAAAATTTATTTTAAAAATTAAAATTTTTTTAAATGTCGATTTGAGTTTTCTATAACTTGCAGTTTATAAAAACTAAAATAAGAGTATAGTTAGGTATATTCAGGGTCGGACTGGGTCGGAAGGGCCAGGGTCGCTCTCCACACGCCTGAGATAAGGGTAGATGGGATACTGTCGGATAATAATGAAATATGCATTTTATTAATTTTGAATGAGATATATTATTAGATAAATATAGTTCTTAAAAAGTACTTAAAAAAAAGTCGAATTCCCTTAAAATCGTTTAATTCATTTGGAAGATATTGTCATAAAATGTTTTCAAATAGTGCCTTTTCAAAATAGCTTTCAAATATCTTGATGGAGCAAGATTTTTGAATAGACATTATTTCTTGTACAAAAAACAATATCGAATGCCCCCAATTCAGTTAATCGCTTGGTAGATATTGTTTTCCAAAAACTTAAAAAATCGCCATTTTTATTTTTCGAGCTCAAGGAGCTTGAAAATGAAAAAAAAATGTTAAATCCTTGAGCTCGAAGAGCTCAATAATCACGACCAGAAATATTTTTGAGCACTTTGAGTTCGAAAAAAGCGAGAAGTTCCATATATGGCCTCAGGGTCAACCATTTTTCAATTTTTTCCGTTTCATTTCTCTCTAAATATGTATGAACCATTTTACATGTGAGTCGTCAGCAAGGTGGTAGGTAGGATCGGGAGCCTGCACAGGCTAGGGCCCGGTTGGCAAACACCACCTCGACTATATCGCCAATCCGACACTGGGTACGTTTATCGTCGAACGTCAAAAACACCGTCAAATCATAGAAAAATAAAGCATATTTTTTTCTAACAAATGCACATTTCTTCTCAAATATTACATTTTATGAGGCCTATTTTGTATTAAAGGTACTTTTAATACCAATAAATCGTTAAAATAATTATATATGTATACGCCATCTATATCCTAAGTAGAGGAATGTGTGTGATAACGTCGTACAACAAAATCCACCAGTTAGCACTAGATGGTTCTAATTAAGTTAGCACTAGATGACGCTTATTTTCGCGATTTGAAAAATGTTTTTTTTCGTCTCGGTGCACTCATTATTTTATCTTTACAATTTTTTTTGTGTAAATAGTATAGGTTAACGAAAATTCAACGAAATTCATGTTTTCGACTAGCGCCTGTTATCAGTTTTATTATACTACTACAGGTTTCTATGGAAAATAACATCCAGTTCTGTGATCTGTGCAAAATACAGAATTATAATATAGAGACCTAGGAATTGTATAACATTTCTAGGAAATGTATGCAGTACCGTGCTAACGTAGGAAATGTGTGAAATAATTTCTCAAAGACTTTCCTAGGAAATGTATGTATTTCCTAGGTATTTATTTGAAAGTATATACCTTTCAAATTGTTACTATGAAATGTATCTCAGTTCTATAGACTCCTGTACCAGATGGTTGTCTGGAAGAAATGGCTGTTTAGCCATAAGGTCGCCAAAATTGTGATATCTATAATATTCTTTTTGAAAATTGATGTGTTAAGTTTCAAAGTGCAATACAGTGTATTTACATTGTATTGTAATGCACATATAAAAAATAAAACGTAGTAAGTAGACTGAAAATCAAAAATTATTTTTTTATTAATTCTCTTACTTTCATAATTAGGTCAAAATGTAAAACGTAAAATCTTCATAAGACTTATTAATAATTAAACTTAAAAACATAAGAACTTGTTTGTTTTTGTAGCCAAGCTGGCATCAAATAAAACAATATAAATGTTACTTCTTATAAAACTCATTTTGTCATTAATTAGAAACATCAGGTACTACATTATAAAACGTAAAAATCTTCCTAAAATTATTTATTTTGGCAGGTTAAGCTGGAGTGGCACATAGAATCACACAACAATTTATTTTTGAAGCACAAACATTTTGATGAACTACAATCCTTCTAGCAGAGGTACTTTCTTAATCCTTGTCCGGTTCCAGCGAACCTACGCAATTGAGCGTTGTGAAATTTCAATTCAATACAGAGAGATTTCAATATAGAAGTGCCAATAGATACTGGAGGAAACTTTTCGTCACTCGTTTTTAATATTTTTTCTGCCTGTTTTTATAGGTTTTCCTTAGCAGTGTGACGTTATTTTATTGCTATTAAATTTTTTGAGCACGATGGGCACAGCACTTTATACCCATGTCTTTTATCAGCAACAGCGCAAATTGTGTGGATAGTGATCCACACAATTGCGACATCCAAATTCTCTATAAGTATGAGCTCCAGTAGTTTCTTGTGAACAAACGCTGCATTTGTTATTTTGTGTTCCAAATTGTTATTGGTAACTTGGTTAAGCCCCATATTCTACTCGGGGAGTTTCTTTTATTTTGGTCCATGTCCTGGATGATTTTCTTCAAGTCTTCTTCAGTTTCGACGCTTTGTATTAGATTTAATAATTTTGGTAACGATAAATCTACTTTTACTTTACACCCAAAAATGGCCTCATATGCATGTATGCTTGATGTCAGCGCGAAAAGCCCTGTTTTACACGAATTGCAAAAATCTTATACTCTCACTCCAATGTGAATTATCATTGTCTTGCATACAAGCGGTCAACATATTTTCGATGCCCTGGTTCACCTTTTCTGCACTACATTGACTTTGCGAACCTTGGGGCTTACCATGGATAATTTTTAAAGCAGGTCAATACGATATGTTTTCACTAATTTTGTAAGAAAACTCTTTGCCATTGTCGGACTACAGAATGGCATGGGCACCGAGTAGAGTCAATATGTCTAACAAGGTGTAAGCCACTTCTTCAATTTGTTTAGGTTTGAATGGTCTTAAAACAAAAATTTTTGTTAAGTGGTCTTGATAAACAAGTATGAATTTGTATTCACCGTCGGGCTGAGATTGAAAATCTATCAAATCCACTTGGCATCTAGATTTGAAGTCAGACGCTATAATATAGCTTCAATATAGGTTTCTATATCCTCACATGTTATGTTCTTGTAATGACTCCATATCTCTTTCATCGTGCAATCTTCCGCCGTGGCCAATCTTTATATGTGCTTCGTGTAATATGTCGAACTTTACCACGTCTATGACAGCGAGTTATCGCTGTCATAGACGTGGTAAAGTATGTTGCTTCCAATACCTTTAACAGGAAAAATAAGCTTACTTTTTTGGTATATAGTAAGCACATCATATCGCCGTAACAACCGATAATCGCGAGGAGTCTTTCTTGCTATTGTTTTTGCTGTAATAACCTCTTTAGACAACATTTTTTAAAGTTGACCTTCAATATAAACAATGTTCTTAGCGCTAGTTAATTTTCTAGATGTTTTTAAATCATTGTAAAATTGATCTTTCATAAGCGTGATGCGTGAATCGGACGCCATAATGAACAACTTCGACGTGCATACGCAATGAATGTTTATGCGACAATAAGCTAGTGATTGACTCCAGCGATGACACGAGCGAATGACCCAATAGCAACATCCCCTCGCACTGTTTACCTCGCTGTAACTTACCAAAATACCGAATTTAACACATTTCCGAGTACTGTTTAGGAAATGTATAGAATTCCTCGGAAATGCGTACAATATTATTTGTTTCACACATTTCCTAACGATTTTCGGCATTGCATACATTTCCTAGGTATTGTGTACAATGAGGGATTACATACATTGCCAGTAACATATACACCAAATTCCTAAGTGGGGCAAAGGTTCATGCATAGCCTGGCATCTCCTTTACTAACCGCATAGTGTAGAGAGCATAGGTTGCTATTATCACCTGTAACTCCAATTTTTAATTTTATATTTCTGATGTTTTCATTGTCTTTAGGTCATTGCTTTTTGTTCATTACAATTTTTCTATTTCAATACGAGTAATGACATTTTTGGGTGCCCATAATTTCAACCTTAGCACTGTTTCTCGGGGAAAATGTTGATATGAATACGTCGATATATTATGGAAAATAGCCGACTAATGACGAATGTTACAAAATAAATCCGTGACCAAGTAAAACTCCAGGTTGTCTATTGACTTAGTCATTTCAGACACATCTAAAGGATTTATAGCAAGTGTGTAGATATCCGGCGGGGAGGGGGGGTGGGGGGTGGCAATAATATAGGTACAAGTCCCAATTAAAATCAAATAGTATTAAGAAATGACAAGTTTAAAATTTTATCGATGTTAATATCGCTAACTGAATATTGATAATTGTTTATTATCAAGTCCAAAACGTTAATGTTAAACTAAAAGTATTAAGTAGAAAAATTAAAAAAAAATTGTAAAAATTTTTTTGGCAGGAGATAAAAATGGAAAACAAGATTAAATAAATATTGCTCCGGTTTTTGTAATACGTTTAGAAATAATACATAATATTCATATTGAACAGGTCTATAAGTATATGTATTCGTAAATTACTTAATTGTTTATTTGAATAAATTTGTAAATTTACCTTATTAAAGGTCGATATTCCATTCGCGTCATCTATGTTCCGGCATTACACTCATTTCATTAGCAATGTTAAAACATTGGTGTTAAATTGAATAAAGTGCTGTTTAAGCACTTTAAAAAAAAGTAGCGTTCCTTCTTATTTTGTATTCTTATCCAGTTTTACTCCTTTAATTCATTTATGTTGGAAACGTGTATTTTATCGAATGTACATAATTGTTAATGATCATAATCGAGATATTGGAAATATTTTCATAATCGAATGATTTCACTAGTATTATTTATAATCGACCACCTCCAAGAGAGACTTGAAAAGCTGGATTTACGTAATTATTTACTTACACAGTAGACAAACATATTGTTTTCCTTCCCTTTCTTCACAGTCGTCTTTTCTGATACATCCTAATTTTCAAAATTATCAAGAGTCACTTTATAAGGAACTTTTCTGTAGCACTTTTTCTTTTCTTCATCAGCTTTTTGATTCTGTTCTAGTTATTGTTTGATGATTTTTGTAGATATTGTTTGATGATATTATATTCAGTAGAATGTAATAATTTGGGGTTTCGTGGCAAGTTTCGTTCTACTCTACTTCTAATTTTGTTATCTTTTGTAGTCCATCATCAGACGCTTCTGAAGAAAGATCATTCACAGGAGGCTCTTCCGAGTGGATATCTTGCCGCTCGTAGTCGCCCTTCGCATTATTGAAAACGTAATGGAATACGTTTTCAATAATGCCACAGGCTCTTGACAGCCTATAAGTTAATACTCTTCGTTGAGGCCTAAGTTTCGACCTGGATAGGGTTTCCTCAAATCCGGGTATAAAGAAAAAAATGTATGCCCTACCAAGACGTTTGGCAACATAGTTTCACAATTAATACCATTGCTGGTTTAGGAATATTTAAAGATGTATTTTGCACCAAAAACAAAGACCTCGTTTGAAAAATATATATTTTTTAAAATCGAATAAAATTAAGATGAACAGTTCAATGAGTTTTTAAGAAGAATAAAAACACAAGCAAGGAAATGTGAATATGACACGTTACTGGATGTAATGTTAAAATAGTATTTGGAATTAAATCCAGTCAAATAAGAGAAAAACTGACTGAAAAACTGACAAACGCGACTTGCCAAAATCAATAAAGATCTGTAAAACTAGTAAACAAGCCTCCAAACAACTGAAATAGTTTAAAGACAAGAGTAAAGCAGGTAAAATCTCAGTAGTTAAAGGCAAAAGTACAAAAAAACAAGGACCATAATCAGAGCTTTGACTGCAAAAGCAAAGAATGCCCAGCAAATAATTTCAATAAAAAATATGCTAAGTGCAGCAAGACTGTGGTCTCTATGGTCACTTTGCCAAAATGTGTCACTCAAAGAATAACCGTGATTCCAAGCGCAAAAATAAAGTAAATATATTAAAAGAAAGTTCAAACTCTGAAGATGAAGTATATGTAAGTACCATAAATGCTGGTGAAAGAAATGACCGGACCGAAAAAATACAAGTTGGCACAGTAAAGTTTTCTGCCAAATTTGATACTGGTGCAGAATGCAATGTATTATCTCGACAACAAGTATATAAAATCAAAGCCAGTTTAAAACTAAATTGTACAAACAATTTAATAAGTTATACAGGCGATAAAATGGCCGTTCTAGGCGAGGTAAAACTACAGTATAAATTAAAAAACGAAGAAGCAAAAATCTTATTTAAAGTAATAAAAGAAAAAGTTGCTGCAATCCTAGGACTCCAAACCTGCGAAAGACCAGGACTTGTGGCAAGAGTAAAAACTTTAAAAAAAGTCAATCTACAGACGATATATTTGAAGAGTTAGGTTGTTATAACAAGTACGAATATGACATAGATCTAATCGAGAACTTCAGATTTGAGATAAAACCTTTAAGGAGAATTCCCCACGCACGAAGTTAAGTAAGAACTTGACAGGATGGTGGAGTTATATGTGATCAAACCTGAAACAGAGCATAGACCCGCAGTGAGTCCCATGGTAGTCATCAGACAAAAAGGTAATTAAGAATCTGCATAGATCCATCACACGTGAACAAGAACATTTTGATGCGACACTATCCTTTCACTACAATAGAAGATATATTAGCCGACATAAAACATCGCACAAAAGGATTCTGGCAAATTATGTTGTCAAACAGAACTCAGAAGATGTTAATTAAGATTTGCCACACCGTGGGGAAGATATTCTTTTGAGAGACTCCCCTTCGGCGTATTCTCAGCACCTGAAATATTTCAAGAAATTTTAACAAATTTACTTGGCAAATTCATAAAATGAAAGAGTGTTGATAGATGCCATCTTCATACACGCAAAAACTAGAGAAGATTTACGCGAAACAGTAAGCGAAATGTTGAAAAAGAGGCTGAATAAAAAGGGGTGTATTTTTGAAGCAAAAAAATTATAATTCATGGGACACGTCGTTTCAGCCAAAGGATTAGAAGCAGACCTAGAACAAGTACAAGCCATACAAGTAATGAAAACATGGACAAATAAAAAAGAGTTACAAAGACTCTTAGGCTTGAAAACTTACTTAAATAAGTTTGTTCCAAACATGTTGGACCTAACACATCCATTAAGAGAGTTGATTAAATTACAATCCGTTGCATCACTAGTTTACATAAAATGATTGTAATGGTTGCAGCCTGACATGTAATTAATATAATCAAGTGTGTAAAGTTCAAATCTCATCGAGACTATGAATAAATTACAATAAATATTATGTTAAGTTGAGGATTATGAAAGATAAAAATTACTGATTTTATTAAAACAATATAAATTACTTTAGATTCTTTCTAAAAAAATTACATGTTGCATTGGAACCCTTACGATCGCTGCGCCTGAACTAGTACTTAGTTTATCTCTTTTTGGTTGTTAAAACATCTATGATATCAACTATTACTATAACATCTTTGTTTGATGTCGACAAATTACAATTCAGCTTTGTATTAAATTGTCACAATTTCCTAGAGAATATGTTCAAAATTATAATTGAGGAAGTTATAAAATGTTTCTCGCAAACTTTGCAATTGTGATCGTTCCATTCGACTGTCCTCTGTTTTCAGAGATATAATTTAATTCATTAGCTTAATTAGGAAATTGGGTTATAATTTGAGGTTTTAAGGTTATTAATCATGGAAGTTTAAATTACTTTGTTATATATTTGTTGGGATATTGATTACAATCTTATATATAATTTGTGTTAGAACTACTCAAAACAATATGATTTCGATTTTAATGTCAGTGATTATGGTGAAGTAAATGAAGTACTTATGTATCAAATTTATGTAAACTACTGCATCTTACATTTTAATACATATAATATAGAAGCCAACACTCACCAAGTTTCGCATTTTAGTAATCTGTAAAATGCGAGTCCTTATGTTTTTATTGGATTGATTTACAGAATATACAACGCACCCCACTTTGGTAAATTGCAGACACACAAGATTAAAATGTTATTTATCACTATCTACAAATGTAAATATGTCGCTTACCTCCTATGTCGCTTAACTCCTATGTCGCTTACCTTGAGATTTGAAAAAAAGCTGTTGTCATCGCAATAGGCAAGAAAAGTAGCATGTCCTCATTAAGCGATCTTCGACCCATAAGCATTCTGCCGACAATGTCTAATATTACAAAAAAAGTGTCTATATGATTATAGACAATTTTTTCTGCTTTAAAGACTTAGAATCCATCAAAGCGCTCCTCCTACGCAATCAGACTTCCGTGATCAGTGGAGTACATCCATTGCACTCTTATCTCCTACTAATGATTTCCTATAGGCTTTTGATAAAGGTGAGGCTACTGCTGTCGTTCTTTTGGATTATTCGCGTGCCTTTGATTGTCTAAGTTTGGCAATCTTAATGGATAAATTACAATATGGTACTTAATGGATAAAGTCGGAAGGTGCGCGTGAATGGTTTAAAGGCTATTTTAAGCGATGGAGTCAGTACATCGAAGTGTCTAATGGTAATCAAACTCTTACCTCTAAATTTCACGTCATTTTTAGAGACGTACCACAAAAGTGTCAATCCTCAGGTGGCTACTTTTTATTCTGCACATGTCAGACATTACGAGTGATTTAGGGTTGAATGAAGGCTATGTATATATATATATATATATATATATATATATATATATATATATATATATATATATATATATATATATATATATATAATTTATATATTTATGCTGATGATACCAAAGTGTACATATCTCTTCGTGTAGGAGATGAAGGTAGAGTGAGCGATTAGATTATTGAAGATATGAGAAGAAATTGGGACTGGTCGTGCAAACCTGCTCAAACCCTCCCAAATACTATCTTCTTATTATGAGAAGTAGGGCTTAGGTAGCGAGATCGCCAAGAATGAACCTCACCATAAATGGATAGTCTATTCCTATCATGGAAATCGCTAAGAATTTAGATGTTATAACGGACCCACAGCTGATATTTCAAGAACACATGTTCACAAAAATTAAATGTTATTATACACGCTTCATGACATTATATAAGTACTCCCCTTATCTGATTCTGTTAGGGAGATTTTAGTCGAGGGCCTCATTCTCCCTGTACATAATTATGGCGATATCGTGCATGGCCCATGTTTACTTTCAAACACAGCTAACTGGATACAAAGAATACAAAATGTATGCGCGCGTTTTCGTTTCAGTAATCCGCGGTGATCCCCCAGCTCATGTATTACCCTACTTGAATGAGCATGGAATGCTCCGAATGCACAATCATCGTAGGTATCACATTTTTTTTATGTAGGCTGTTCACTACGAATGCACCGAAATATTTATACAACTTGCTAATTTCGTCCGGTTGCGCTCACAATCATGTGACGCAAGCCAGAGACAAGCTTTTTCTAATCCCGGAACATTGCACAATGTATTATAGGTGTAATTTCACGTTGCTGCCACAAATATTTTTTATATATTATATTATATTATATTATATTATATTATATTATATTATATATTCCTTTTACATATAAAAGGTCGATCCGTAAGTTGCTTTTGACCGAGTTATACAGGTAAAACAAATGAAAAATATTGACATTTGTAAATTTGATTTCAATTATTTTTTTTTGCTTTTCAAATTTTGATTTTATTTCCTTTCCTTTGTGTTATGTCTCCTCTATAGGTAATAATATGTTTACATTTTTATGTAATTATATAATACGCTGCATATGAATTGTATGTTTTAATGTATCCGTATTTTCCTTTATATATTAATTATCATTCTTCTATACTTGTATGTGTATAAACTATGTATCATTCAATTAATTACAGTATCGCTGGATGTTGTCAACCAGTCCAACGCCCGGCGCCATGCTTTTTTGTTCTCTTTATCATTATGTGCTCATGTGGTTTAATGTATCTATTCAAAACTTTTGCTTCTTGGGAATCTAGTGTCAAAACGAAATTCAAAAACTTATATTACGAATATTTATTCCAAGAAAAAATAGCTTTGAAATTATACGTGTGGAAAATGAATATATTGATCTAAAATGTAAATTTTAAGGGGTCGGTCCCTATATTTTTAGAGATACCGGAAACGCTACGTGAAAGCAAGCAATAACTATATTAAGAAGTCTTATCTAAGAAAAATACTTGGTAAAATGTATGTTTCTGGGGATCGTCTTAAGGACATCGTTTAGCGCGATAAAAGTTTTTTATACTTAAAATGTTTTGTTATTATTTAATTATTTAAAAAAATAAATAGTTTCTTATATTATAAATACTGTTCAAATTATTTTATCGAGGTCCCAATTTATTGATATGAAAATAAATGATTTGTAGAAAATTGTTTACTCAAATTAATTATTCATTACTTTTAATATTTATTTTGTTATATAAAGTATTCAAATAATTATATAAGTTCCTCAAACATACTATAATGCGCATTGACAGTTGAATATTTTACTAAACAGTTTGATTGTTTTCTTTCTCTTTCATGGAACTTCAAAACATATACTTAGAATAATGAGTACTCCAGAAGGCGAGAACACGCGCGATAGTGTGTCCAAAAAAACTACGCATAAAATGCGTAGTATCAAACACGGCTGTCAGTGCAATTTAAGACACAGCTCTGAAAGGTTACGTGACAATATAGCTTAAAATGCCAGCTTGTGCTATTCCCACATGCAAAAATATCACTGGACTGCAAAAGAAACAAATGGGGATCACTTTTCACATATAAAATTATTACTTAATTTAATTTTAAATTAACTATGCAATTTTAAAATATTGAAGTAGATTATTATTAACAGAAGCGCTCATTTTTTTGTTGGCCTCTTTCTTTACCTCTCCATTTTTCTTTAACTATTAAAAAATTGTTTACCCAAATTAAAACATCTTAATTGATCGATACTGAAAAATGTAAAATTAATTATCATAATTAAATTAATCAGTTAAAAAATCGGGATTTGGGAGTGTTGGAGAATTTGATATAACATTGGAAGAAATATATGAATCAATGCAAATGTGAATCATACTGCCGCAAGCAAATATATTTGTATGCGTCGGTTTCATAAAGTTGGTCGGTAAATTTAATCTACTGATAACACCATGCGCGTTGGGGGGGGGGGCGCTAGTAGGCGGAGTGCGGTGCCCCCTCCACCGATTTTTGGCTTCACCGCGACCACGAAGAGATTCGTGCGTATGCGCCTTCTGGATTACTCTATATTCTAAGCTTTTATATCTATATCTTCTCGACGCAACGAGTGAGTGAAATGATTGATTTGGTGAAACGAAAAAGACGCAGATCACTCCCGAAGTAGTGATATTCTGGTACATTTTGATTTCAAGTGAGTGAGTGAAAGATGTGATCGTAACAAGTGAGCTTTATCTTTTATATCTGTCACTCATGCGTTACACATCCCTAATGTGAATTATGTTGGAATTAAGGTAATAAAAGAATACGAAAGGCGTAGTTCGGGTCCGCGCCATAGACATTTTATGAAAACGTCGGAATATAATCATAATAAGTGTTTCGTATTAATATGTAGTTTAATTACCAATCTATTTAATACAATGTTTACACAGAATAGCGGTTACAGAATAGATAAATTACAAGTGTATCGCATGTAGCAAGAGTCTGCGCTAGCGTAGCACCCTCCATTGTCGTACACACATCGACGCTACAACACGACAATATTTCCTGATCGCAACACATACTCGTCTGGCGATGTAGCGTTGACGTTGATATCTGTAGTATCACTGTCTTCTGTATTGCCTTCCAACGACGCCTGCTCATGGTCAGTGGACATTTGGATTGTCGCTCTATGCCCGATGGGCCAGCTGTGGAACCGCTATGCGTCAATTTTCCATTTTTTTTGACATTGTCGTAGCTCTCGCATTTGCTTGCTTGACTCAAGCTTTCCTCTGATTTGCGTTTTCTATAATTTCGAGTATATTTACGATTAATATCAGATGACATCTTTATTTTTTTTCAAATTTTCCGTTTTTTACTTATATTTCGTCCTTTTAATTATATCTCAGCGAATATTTATATCGTCCTAATTTGAGTCCTAGTATTGCCCCGCAAGCACTTCACAATGGCACTGAAATCCACTTCCTAGCTAAAGGCATTTTTAAGCTACACTAATTTCTAATGTTATACAACGCAGTTTCGCAACAAAAAACGTCACAATAAATACAAGCACAACAAATACAGAGAGACAGGCTCTATCTGTGTAGGCCTAACCATTAGTGTTAGTTAAGGCATATTAATCTCTTAGTTGTGAGCTATTCAAATTTGACGGTATTTTGTAACAGAAGGTTCGACCGGCTATCACTGTACTCAACGAATAGACGTTTTCACGTCAAAACAGAATTTCAGTTAGTCAATCAGACGGACTAAGTTAATAATGTATATTTTAACTATATTAACTAAATTTGTTAAAATTTATTTATATACATAAAAAAATCACGTTTTTACTAGGTCGACCAGTAACTAACTGAATAATGGAACGTACGAAACTAAATGTCATGCATTTCTAATTCTTATGTCATCCTGAAACGTTGTATGTGCCCTGTTGTATGTGTACAGTAAATCCCGTTTAAGACGATTTCAATGGGACCCAGTCAAAAACGCGTCTTAAGCGAGAAAGCGTATTGTGCGGGACAGGGAGAATAATACGTATTATGCACTAATTTCGTGTTGGTATTGAATTATATATTTATAAAATTGTTACAAGGTTATTATAATGTTATGTATGTATTTTTAAATTACGTCGTATCATAGTGTATTATTATTTATAATTACGTCACTTAAAGTAATCATTTATTTTGGTTCGATAAAGAGATTTTGATGCATTATCAACAAGATTTTTAATATATTTCAATACGTCTTCGCTTTCACCTAAAGAGGCTATATAGCGCCTTAAATCGTTAACTGCTGATAATGCCTGGGCGTTTGACAAAATCGGACTTGACTCCTCTTCATCTTCATTATCATCACTTCGGGCCTCTTTTTGTGTGTTATTCACATCTTCAATTGATCGAATTTCGTAGGGCGCAACATTGTCATCAATGGAAGAATATCCAGGAAAACCCTGCAGTATCACGGGTTCTTCTTCCTCTTCCAATACGACGTCAAACTTCGTTATTTCTGAAACCGGTTTTCTTGAAACAATTTTGTATGGTTTTAGGATTAATTGTTTGTCATGCCGCTGCAATGTTTAGGATTGCATCATGCACAGTCAGGGGTCGTTTGCTATCAGGGTCTTCCATTTCTTTATAACGATGTAGGAGTCATGTTCTGTACTCTTGTTTTTAAGGACCTTTATAATGCTCTGATCCATCGGTTTCAACTTACTTGTCGCATTTGGAGGTAAGAAAACAAGCTTGACATTCTTTAGCTCAACATCTTTAGGGTGAGCTTGGCAGTTAACGTTAGTCGTAGTAAAGCTTTTAACCAAAGGGATAATCTAAAGCTTTTACCCAGTCAATGAAACGACGGCCCGTCATGCAAGCTCGGATTGAGCATCATATGTTTAAGGGAGCGATCTTACGTTTTTGAAGTAGCGTGGATTTTTCACTTTACCAATCACTTGTAAACGTAAATTTTCAGACTCATGGCACAGGCCAGGACAGTTAGTCTCTCTTTACTTGCTTTGCCACCAACAATTCAGGAAGTGTTACCATCCATGTATCAACATCTTGTTATGCCACTGTCTCTGATTCCCCACTGATTTCACGGTACACAATGCCGTAGCGATTTTTAAAACGATGTATCCAGCCATTTGAAGCGTTAAAATCTGTGATTTGTAAGCTTTCAACAATTTTACGTGCTGTCTCGCATAATATGGGGCCACTTATGGGCAGTTTTAAAGCTCGTGCTTAATGAAGCCATTCCACTAAAACTTTCTCTAATTTATCAAACTTTCCTACCTTTTGCTTTTTTCTCTTCGCACCTCCCAATCTGCATTCTTCTTTAATTTCTTTTCTATTCTTTAAAATTGTACGTAACGTAGAAACTGATAAATAAAGCTCAGCAGCTGTGTTTGATTTTTTGTTTGCAATTTTTCATCGTAAATTTTCAATATCTTCATTTTTTTTTGAAGTGACAATGCTTTTCGCTGAATTGTAGTCATTTTTTAACAAACGCAGATACAATACGTAAGAAAACGAACACAGGGATTGCGACACAACACGTAAGTCTACAAATGAATCTAGAAAGCAATGAATCTAGAAAGCGACTGCAGGCGGCAAGGCGCGTGACGATACGGGGGAACAGCGTGGCGGGGGCGTGTGGGGACGTGAGTGAGTGCTCTTGCCGGCAATCGCTCGATCAGTTAGTACTGGTCGCTGCCTAGTGAGATAATTCGTATGCACGTGCACAACATATATGGCGTATTAAACGGGATGACGAATCATATTAAGCGTGAAAAAATGTATGAAAACATGCCTCAAGTTGCATGGACTGACGTAAAATGGCATATTATGCGATAAATCTTATTAAGCGTGATCGTATTAAGCGGGTTTTACTGTAGTTCTGGTGAATGTATTTTCATAAAATCGTACCATCGAATGAATGCATGAAATAAAACCGGAAGTTAGGCACTGAACTCAATAATGAACGAAACAATGTAGGGTAAGAGGGGGCACAGAGGAACGAAGAACGCATTTAGATTTTTAGAAAATTCAACTTTTATTTAATCATAATGGGACTATCACTTAAATGTTAAGCAGTCTTTGCTCTACCATTTACCAACAAAATGTTTTTAAAAAAGTTCTTATTATAATAATTAATGGCACTGTTCCGAGATCAGAATTTTGTTCCGCTGTGCCCCAGGTCTGGGGTTGAGTGGAACGCCCCTAGGGGCACAGTAGAACATACGTAATAAATCTAAATTAATAAATAAACTAATTGAAATTATACATTTTATGGATGCGTTGTGGAAAGTAAAATAGGTTGGCCTGTCTTTTAGTTGATGTTTTCCTTATCCGTGGTAATACTTTGAGTACTATGTCATTTTTGGACACAACTGCCATGTCTGGTTCTAGAGGAAAGTGAAATCCGTCAAACTTGCCACCTTTTCACAGGTAGCTGATATCATATTCGTTCTTTTCAGTGTCACAGTCAGTTAGAATTTGTCCAATAAAGTATTTAATTTGTTTCCGGTGTAGATAGTGGGATGTCTTCATCTGTGTCTGTTGAATCATCTGATTCAGAACACATATTTTCCTCAGAGTCCTTAAAAATATTCTTTGTGCTCGACGGACTTCTTTGTCGGAGTATTTTCTTTGATTAGGATTTTTTGCCATTTTGCGTTTATTTTGTCTTATTACAGCATTTCTTTCTAATTCTTCTTTAACAGGTGTGTCAGTGGCGATACAAGATTTTCCTCGTTTTCTACCTTTCCTTGTATTTTTTCTTTAGCCTTTGGGTATCCTCTGCATACTATGGGGCTTGCCAAACTGAGCTGCTGCACTTGTGGATGGTTGTTGAGTTAGGTCGTTTGATGGTTCTTGAACCATGTGATCCTGTGTTTGAATCTCGGCTGCTGAGCTTATAGCTTGAAAAGGTTGTGCTGTCAGGTCAACATAGGCTTCATCATCATCGACTTCTGCTTCATTTTGTTGCTGTCCTGCGTTTGGCTCAGGTATAGGCCTGTTTGTGACTGCGCTCGGCATAAAATCGTCTTCGGTGAAGATATCTCGGTCAAAAGGGAATATCCCTGTCTTTCGGAACCCCGATTTTATGTTTCCTGGCGTCATCGCTTTCTCAAATGCCACTCCCAGTATTTCTGATATATTGTAAATTGTCAATGGTACTCCGTGGTTTCTTAGCATCCATGAATCTACTACTGCATTGTAAAATGTCTGTAGAGGTCCATAGACGGAAACATCCAGGGGTTGTAGCTCTGCGCTTGTATGCGGTGGGATTGTCAACATAGTGACTCCATTATCCTTGGCAATGTTCAATGCCTGTGGGGCCGAATGACTCTCATGTTTGTCCAAAATCAAAAGACAAGGATTGTCCTTTGATGAGCCAGTAACTTTTACAAAGTGTGTTATCACTTGTGGGAACAATCCAGTGTTCATCCAGCCCGTGGGCTGGACAAGGCCCAGTGTACCTGGAGGAGCTTTGTTAAGCATGTGTGGCTTGAAGTTTTTTCTGGGGAACACCATTGCCGGTGGAAATGCTGCACCTGTTGCTGACACTATACAACAAGTCGTTACTAGTGTACGCTCGCCGCTTGTGACCTTATTAAGTTGTTTGGAGCCCATAGCTGCAATAACTTTCTTCGGCTTCTGCACAGTAGTAGTGCCGGTTTCGTCTAAGTTGAAGACCCTGGTGCCGTCAGCAAATCCTGGGCGTCGCTTCATGACTGCTTCCAGATTATCAAAGAACGTTTTTACGTTGTATTTATTAAATGATGTGGCTCTGGAAAGGCTGCAAAGCCGGCTTTCTTAATGTCAATTCAGGATGTATTTTACTGTATCTGTATAGCCAATCAACGCCAGCCTTTTCTTGATCTTTCCAGCTTTGAGGCATATTCAGTTTATAATACTTGGCTAGTTCGTATGCAAGCCTAGTTTCTATTGTGTCTAGACCGTAACACATTTTAGAACATGTGACCAAATACTTTTTAAGCGCAACTTCTAATTCCGCTGAAAATACTAAACGTGAAGCGTCTTTTGGCGTAACACGCATATCTTCTATGTTTTCCACTATGGAGTCTCTTTTCTTCTTGACGTATCTATGAAGCGTCGCAAGCTTTACGTTTTTCATTTCAGCCGCTTTTCTGAAACACGTTCCTTTTTCGACTAGTTCAGCCTCCCTCATAGCTTTTTCATCGTGTAGACCTATTTCAGTCTTCCTTTTCCGATTTCTAACCATATTTCACGTTTTCTGAAATATAAATAAAACAATAACTATCTATTATTTGCACTCTACATTAGCCCACTGTTGGGCAAAGACTTCCCCAAGGCCCTTACAATACTATTCCATGTGAAAAAAATATGACTCGGGGCACAGTGGAACATGTTCCACTGTACAAAATATTTAACACAGGACCCACACAACTTCACATTGTCAACTGAATTAATATAGCCACTTGCGCGTTTTATTATGTTGTCAAATAAAACCAATTGAAATGTTAGAAAAGGACAGAGTTATTGCAGGTGTTTCACTCTGCCCTGCGTTCCGCTGTGCCCCCCTTACCCTATCCTAACCGTATTTAGGTTTTTAATTGTCACCGTGGTGTGTTGGGTTGATCACAAGGCATACGGCCTTTGACTGCGAGGCACGGGTTCGATCCGAGAATCGTACTAGTGCTGGACTAGTGTTCTGGTTGGCTGTAAGGGATTGCTCTTGTAGCGATAAATCCGCCATATGTAGTAAGGTATTATACCTTAAATATAAACAAAACAGCTTAGGAACCTTCCATATTTTTATAATTCTACAAAAAATAATAACAGTATACAATGATTACATGTAATCAGTTCTACGTTGTATGAATAACATAAAGGGTACGGAATTATTAGTCTTTAGCAGATTTCCACATGTTATGTCATTATGAAAGCTTTATTATTTCACTTTACCTGAAGGTAACTAAACAGTTGGTGTTACGGCTGACTTTATAGGTTATTTAAAAATACTGTCTGTTACTCTTAAAATAAGTTTTTTGTTTATCGATGAAATCGGTATAACTTTATCTAATTCTAATAAACTGGCCTTTTCTAATGTTTCCCTTTAAATATATCCAATATCTACTCTTTGATCAGTATCTAATATATCTAATTTTATATTAGATTTCAAGCGTTTAAATAAACTGAAAGTGATCTAGATTTTTGAAGAGTGAGTTAGTAGGTGAACGTTAAAATTTATGATTTGCATACGTCACTATTTCAAGAATTATTTAAATCAATGTTAAAAAATTGTAGATTCTTGGTAATTAGAAGATTACTTTTGTTTATGCAAAGATATTTTTTAAACAAATTTGTAGTCACTACATTCACACATAAAATTACATCTTTTTTATTAGTACATATATAGTTTTACGATTGTCGACGCCTATATGCCTAGACATTTAGCGATTATTTAATTTTTCTTATTGACTTTTGTTTTGTCATTCATTCTTTTTGTTAATCTTTTATTTTTCTATCAATTAAAAATATATATCCATGTTGTCTGTTCACGTTTTATTCGTTATGTGACTAAAAGTTAATATTGTAAAAGTCATTATTGTAAAAGTAACTACTCGTCACATAGTAAAAGGTCAGCCTACATTTAGATATCGCTTCGACTTTAATATACGATCTGTGGCTTCGACTGTATTCAGAGCGTTGATTTTCTACTTAGTACTCGATTTGCTGTGCGAACTTGGTAATAATTAGGTTGAATTCGAAATAATTTGTTTACTATCGATTGAGTATCCAGTGAATCACATCACTAGTGTATGCAGCATCTGTCACTTGTCACAACATTTGTTTTTATTTGACTTGTGATTTCCAAAACTTTCTTATTTAATGTAAATAATGTCTGCAACGTTTAGGTTAGCAAGTAAGAAAAAGACATCTCAAGATGATTTGCGTCGTTTGATGTCAGAGCATAAGGGAAAAAAACAAGTGTCAAATGTTAAAATAACCAATCCTTTAGCTAAATATAATGACGCTGGTCAGTTAACATGTGTTCTTTGTAAGACTGTGGTACGCTCTGAAAATGTTTGGAATATTCACATAAACGCCAAACAACATAAAGAAAATGTGGTTGCTGCAAAGCAATTAAAATTGCAAACGAATAATTTTACTGTCCCTGTTAAAAATCAGCCTCTGAAGAGGTTATCAACATCAATAACAAATGATGTTCCACAGAAAAAGATAAAAGGGATACTTAAAAATGCGCCTCCTTTAGTAAATAATGTACCAAGTGACTTTTTTGAAGCCAATAATGTGAAAAGTGCATCGACTGCGTCGGTTGCACATTATGAAGAAATTACCAAAGTTCCTTTAAGGACTGAGCAATCTTCTGAAATACTGGGTAAGCTTATCATTCTAATTTCATTATACCACTATCCTTTCAAAGATAATTTTTTAATACACTTGTTATTGTTTTGTACAGATGATCAGGAAGTAATAAAAACAAATGTGGATGACCAACCTATACCTGAGGGATTTTTTGACGACCCGGTTTTAGATGCCAAGGTGAGAAATATTAATTGTTTAATTTATTAGCATTCTGCATAAGAATATTCATTACATTTGTAGTACATATAAATTTGGAAGCATTTTGAAATACTGGAATATGTCTGATGGTAATTCATTGTTTTTGCATTTTTTTCAACACCTGGATTTGTAATGGACTTTATGTTTTTATAAGTATGTTATACAATTTTTTGCTGTGTCTCACAAATTCAGCATATTTTTTTAATAAATTAAACTTGACTCTGATTTTTAAACTATTCTGTAGTTTTGGAGTAATATTCATATTTCGTTCAATACATTTTTCATCTATATTGACTAGTTTAACTTTGAAGTTTTGTACACGTGTTTAACTTTGAAGTTTTGTACACGTGTTTAACTTTGAAGTTTTGTACATATGTCTAAATATAATATGGCAGATGAATCAAGATGTTGCATTACCTTTTTCTCCACAGGCCAATATGATACGGGTATCAAATGAAAGACTGACGCGTGAAATATGATAACTGTGAGAGTGTGACAAGTGATAAATTTTAAGAAACACCTCAACATTTACAACATACACTAAATGATTAATACAACAGAGCATATAATTAGACATGATAAGTAGGCATGGCACGCATACCGCGTATTAAATATTTTCTCTGTATTGTGACGTATATTTTAGTTGAAGATTGAAAGCAAAATAGTAGCGCTCCGTCGTTCATTATTAATTAGTGCTCAAAAAAGTACTTTTTGCCAAAAAATGTAATGTTACACTTTGTCAAAAGAATGTAACCAATTGCAACTCTTTCTATAAAAATGTTATTGGTGACGTTACTACACCAGTATGCTTCACAAGTGCACTTAATGTCATTATCACATAAATATAAATAATGTGAATATGCTTGAAGACTGCCATTTTAATGAGATACAAATTTATATAATAATGCTACATTATAACAATGATTAGAAATAAACCACTAATATGTTTTTCATTCACTTTATCAGATCAAAAAAATAAATAAATTTATTAACAATAAAAGTTTAAATTATGCTTTGTTTCTATAATATTTGTGACTAATGAAAAAGTTCTATCAAAAAAAATTAATGATTGTACACACGTGTACATTTAGGTCAATAATGTTTGCTTTACGACCCATGGCAATTGAGAAATGAGTAAACTTAAATTGTGAATGTTTAATATTTTAGCCCTTTTATCTATTTTAAGTTCGTACTGAACCAATTGTCTCATTGAAATATATGCTGTTAGATATCCTAAAGACTCCTCTGCAAAGGAGAAATGGATTAAACCGCTGGATGGAAGAAACTGGTTTCCTATAAAGATAGGCATGGTATGCTCAGTACACTTTTTACTTAGTTATTTATCAACTTTTATGCATAGTATATATGGCGGACTTATTGCTACATGAGTGATCTCTTCCAGTTAACCATAACAATTGGTTATTGCAAGTTGGTAGACTGTAAGAAATTTTACAATGAAAATTATACTAGTTGGTAGACTGTAAGAAATTTTGCAATGAAAATTATATATAAATGGTACATTAGACAAAAAAAAAAGTATAAGTAATACAAACTATTGACATGATTGGGATGGGAAAGACAGGAAAGGGGACAAGGGCATAAAGGAAAAGGTTTCAGGAGAGGCAGGAGTTTTTCACTCGATCTTTGAAAATATTTAGGGATGTGATTTTCCTGGTGTCAGGATCCAGGTGATTCCAAATTTTTGGTGCTTGGACAGTGAAAGCTTTTTCGTAAGAAGTAGAGGTATGTTTAGGAATAAGTACGGTGAGTCAACTTTCAGACCGTAGCTCAAGGCCGTGAGCAGAAAAATCTTTAAATTTGCCAGTAAGATAATTTGGGCTCTAAGTATTTTATAATATATTAAAAAGAAGAGTAAGTAGTTTTTAGAAGATGATTTTGTGTAAATTAGTCTGATGGAAGATATTTGTACTCAAAAGCATTACCAAATTTTTGCCAGCCATGTTATAGATAAAGTAGGAATATGTCTTTGCATCGACTGGAAAGGAAAACATTTTCCTGGTTACGTTAGACATGCATTTTTTTTTCATTTGCATGGGTTTCGACTATCTGATAAAAGGTAAAGAGGCTTTTATATTTCTAGTTACGGCCATTAACTCAAAGATTATAATAAACATTTTAAATTATGTTATATACGCAAAGATATTGGATTGCATTCATTTCTATTAGTATAGAGATTTCCCTTCAAGTAATCTTGTAAGGGTTTTTTATTGAGTTTATCTTTGCTATTTATAAAAGAATATGTAATATGTACATTTTATGTATACATAATTAAATAGGTATATTTTTATGGATTTAAATGCTCAACTATGAATACATAGTAAAAAATATTATTTGTTTGAGATTGTAAAACATGTCAAGATGAATATTAACACAATTCACTGTTGATGAAAAGTTTTTTTTTCTGTAAGTTAATCTACACTTTTGTCAGGAAGTTTCTTTACACTTCTAATTCTTAACACTTGGATTGAAATATTGTTGATAGAAGTAATATACTTCACCAACTTGCAAGCATATTTACTTATCCATTTAGAACATTTCTTTTAATATTTGACTTCTTTCTATTGTAATATCAATGATATTTTCACATTTATAGGACTCAACGTTGGCAACAAAAATCCACAAAATTTGTATAATTTAAATAACTTAGGAAACTGGGGTAGAGATGTGTAGAAGATAAGGATATAAGAGGTGTGTGAAAATTGGTTTATTTGTTTAACAAGGCTTTGAAGCCCTAAGTAATGAGTGACTTACTGAGAAGTATTTGGGTAAGTAAGTTATGAAATAGAATATAGAAGATTGTAGAATTTTATACTAAAGAGACATTTTGAAATAGGAATTAGAAATAAGAATGGCATTTACAAGAAATTATGGTCCACCAAAGGTTGTTAATAATAATATTATGTTTTAGGTCTTCAGTCTAGTTGATTGTTATTGTAGCCATGGAAAATTAGAAAGTCATGGAAATACTGCATTCATGACAAGTATGCCAAATTTCATAACAGCATGAGGTTGGGTTTTAGGATAATTGGAATGTTTTGTTTTTTTTCATATATTGCATTGATTCTAGATTATTTTTCATAATTCTCTTGGTGACACTGAACATCTACAATGGAGTTTTTTTGGTAGTGTCACTTTTTTTATTTAATTTTTAATATCGCATACCAAAAATTAAAACAGAATACATATAATTTTACTTAGGTGTCTTATCTTTACGACTGCGTGTTTGAAAATTCAAAAATTTAAACCTTATGACGTAGGAAGCCGAAATTTAGTATAATTATAGATATAGATGATCCAAAACTTATAAAAATAAATTTGACTTTTTATGTGCTTTAAGAGAGGCTATTTTACTACAGGCAATCTCTTAAAATTCTCCATATATTTGTTATAATAAAATAGTAATTGATATTAATTCCTCGCATTACAATAGATAAAAATATTTTTATAGTTTTTTCATATTTTAATGATTTATTGAGTTGTTCTAACGTAATGTAAGCAAATTTTGGTATGGAATATTACACAAGATATGACCTATACTTGACCAATTAATTTTTTCTCTCCTAGTTTTCTTGTATTCTTCGATATAGGTACTTGGGTATTTTTTTTCTTGCGTGAATACATAGTGTAAAATTTTATTTCCTTAACAGTATTACATTCCTTATCATACCAGTATTATTTATGTTTTCTTTAATATTGATTTTAACCCACTTCAGTTTGAATCCTGCACCCAGTATAATATTTCATCTTACCTATTTGGCATACTTAGCGACTATTCCCAGCTAACTTTACTTGGTCAGAATCTGTATTAGATTTTGTGTCAGCTGTGATAATGATGATAAATCATTATTTGCTATACGTAATTTTTTATTTTTTTGCACACTCCGTAGGCAAAGAATATCAACTATTTTAACGTCATCCACAAATAAAGAGTATGATCAAGAATATGCGATCCAAGGTTGCCGCTTGTTGTGTGCGCGTGTTATTTGTTTGATTTTGCGAGTTTGGTCCGTTATTGCGCTGCATACGATTTCCTAGAAAGCAATCAAATCAATAAGGATAGGAGATTGTTTTGTCTCCCTTTTTTTGTTTGTTGTAAATAATACGGTAGTTGACTCATTCCAAATTTTGATATTTTTGGTACAATATTGTGAAATATAAGTTAATTAAAAACCAGTCTTGAAAAAAATTTAAAAATTGATTGAAAAATAAGCCAGTTGTCGGCTTCTAAATTTGAAGATATGGATAGAGTTGGATGTATCCCTGTCTCTTTTCCTCTCGTAGAATATAATGTGCATTATTAAAAATGACTTCACAACACAGTATTGCAGTCCTTCTCTAAAGGATAAATTTAAAGTTTTATAACTCGGTCAATTTTTGAGATTATTAAAAATGTTTTTCACTCTTCATCAGCTTGTACCTTGAAATTATGATTAATGAAATAAAAAAAAAATTAGTCAAATACCCAATTTTGTTTTGTATCACCAATTTATTTGGTTAGTACCTATAATTTTATACCTATAAACATATCACTGAGCAGTTTTAAAATACAAACTGTTCTTAAAAGTCAATGTTTTGTTTGGATGTATCCTTGTAATGTTTGCCATAGGTTTTTTATATGGTTTATTAAGATTCAAAGTACAACGAAGACCTTATTCCAGTATATCACATTTGTAACTGAACAAAATTTATTTTTATTTAAAATTTTATCTCGTTTAGGATCCACATTAAGTACCTTTTTTCAAATTCTACCCATATATTATTATTATGAAATCACTTTCACTCAATTAAATGTACAGTATAAAATATTTATTTACATAATTTCATTTTTACAATTCGGTAAAAATAAAGACATGCGCCTTAGTATAAAGTTACTACACCAGCGTGCTATCGAGACAGTCATTCGATCAACGCTATTGGTTAGAAAGAGAAACAGCTATGTTGTTGACGTATAGCGTCAACTCGTTTATCGACATGATTGCCCGCAACGATCGAGACCGATAGTAATAGCGAACATTCTTTATCTGCATGCTGCTGACAGCCCTACAGTAATTTACGCACATACGGATAGGCGAGTATGTATGTAATAGTGTAGGCAATTAAATCTGTTCACTTGTATGGAGTGTCAGGAGTGTGCCATAGGTGTGTGCTTTGTTATCAACTAGTGCACCAGTTTTGAGTTTTGACGATAGAAATAGTTATAACTCGGGTAATCTTACATACAAGTAATCAACTTTTAACGCATCTATTTGGAAAGAGGAGATCTTCCTCTAAAAAATGATACCATTTTTTTAATTTTTAAAAATATATATTATGATCTACATTTGCCTTTAAAAATGAGATGCGTCTCCGTTCATTAGGGTACATGAGACTACAGGTTGTAATTTTTGACCAATTCTGGAGAATTTTTTTATAGTTTGATTAGATTAGAAGCCTGTTGGTTAAATGAGGTGGTAAATAGTTTCATTTTCATAAAGTCTTCTATAAAAACTCTCTTTTTCATACTTGGTAACTTGTTGTTTTCGTACTTGGTGCCTCCATTTTGTGTGGATTTTCTTTCTCTTTGCTCTCTTCTGTTTCTAACATCTCTTCATTTTTAACTTTTTCTTACAATTGTTTTATTTAATAAACAAGAAAAAAAGCAGAATGTACACTTTTGTTTTTACAAATATTTTAGTTTACGTTTGAGGTTTTCTATTAGTCAGTTAAAATTTTGGGGTTAATCAATGACTCAAACGTGACGTCAAGTGACTATCTTTTAAGTAACAATTATTCGGTAACTATCTTCATTTTGACAGATGTTTGGTATGTTTCTTAAGATAAACAATTAATATTTATCAGAGAATGTATAATGCAAACAGTTTAATAGGTATGGTTTATTTCAGTACAGGTTCAACTTTATATTTACATACATAAATTAATGTATAACAGTTATCGTTATTTGGTCCTCTTGATATTTCAATAGAATCTCAAAATTACGAAACAGTTGCTGCATTTTTAAGATAACAATATATAAAATATATTTTATGTTTTAATAAGAATCTTTTGTTATAATTACAAGTTTTGATCAGATAATTTTACAATGTTCAAATAAATAAACACTGCAAATTTTGCTGTACATAAACGAAGGCATATTAATCTACAAATGATCCATTCAAGTATGTAATAAATTAAAAAATTAAATCATAGAACAAATTATAAAATTGACTCATTATATGATTAGATGGGTCATTTGTAGATTAATAAAATTATTGTCTTTTTTTATCTGCAGCAGGATTTGCAGTGTTTATTATTCAAAATTTAACAAGTTTAATTTTTTTTTTGGTAAAAGCTTTAATGATAAAATTAAACTCACATGAGTCTAGATTAAACAATTTTGAAATCAAAATAAAACTGAAATGCTTGTTGATCATAATTGTCTCATAAAGTTTGGAAGGTGATGATCTTGAAACCATCCACCATTTTGATGTATAGTTCTGCAGGCTCCACCAAACGTGTATTAGAAAATGCGTCTGATCGGTGTGCGCCAGGGCATGGGAGGATGTGACAAAATTTCTACACCAAGGTGACCTTTTTATAACGGCAGTGCATACCCATAATAGGTGGTCAGTATAATAAAAGTCCCACAGGTTTAAAAATTCTAGGTCTATATTCTGCATGCTAGTTTGGCTACAATTCTGGGTATGCACACATGTTGTATGTAGATTTTTATATTAAAGTGGTTGCTGGTATAAAAAGGCCACCTTGGTATCGAAATTTTTATTCTAGGTGGCAAATTCAAAGCATATCCAAAATGATTTTAACATCCAAAAAATCATGGGATTCTGATCTGTTAACTTCAAATTAGTTGGAAATAATACAAACTGGACAGCAAGATATAACTTACAATATAACCAAAAAACGAAATACAATCCAGTCATTATGTAAACATATGAGTTTATTAATCATTTAGTTACAATTTTCATATAATTCTTGAAATGCTTCATGAATATGCTCTATCATGTCAGTGGCAAGCATACTTCGACCTTTTCGTGAGAATGCCTTTTCATTGCATTTTTTAATAAGAAGACAAGCTGCATAACACGCTACAGATGCTGGCAATAAACTAGGAGATGACTGATATTTCCTTATCGTCCAATTAAAGAATGTAGCAATGGATCCTGACAAAAGGTCTCCTTGGCCACCGCATCGTCTCCCAGAACCGCCTCCTTGAAGTTGCCAAGTATAATCTGAATTGATGGCGATTGTTTCATCTTTTTCACCCTTTCGCAGGATGACAATGTTATCACCAAGTTTTTGGAAATCAATTTCTGTACCTGATTCCGTTTTAATTACATTAAACAGTCTTTCATATTCTATTTTATTTGGAGTTAAGATGACACCAGGTAAAGGATAATTGGCAATGATTTGTATATTTTGAGTCACTAAAGCCAAGCCATCAGCGTCAATTACTAATGGTATCTTTTGTTTTCTACATATATTAATAATTTTTTGAACCTCTTTAAAGATATGTGGTTCTCTGCCTAAGCCTGGACCAATTATCATAACATGCAATCTGTTTAGCCAAGGTACAATTTTTTCCAAGCCATCACTCTCATCCAAGACAGGATGTACGATTAATTCCGGACTATAAGATTTAATTACTGGTCCTGCTGGCTGTGTACAGAATACATGAACAATATCAGCACCGACCTGTTGATGAAATATTTACATCAAAAAGTTAAGCCGTGTGCATACTGTGTTATATTGTTTTATACTAACTAAATATTAAAGAGTGTTATATTAAATGTGATAGTGACAAATATAGTGTAGATGAGATGCTGATGAATGCAGTATCATTGCCAGCTAATATACATGTATAAAAGTGAATACTGTATTTTGTACTAAAAGAATGAACAATATTTAAGTGTGCTTAAAATAAGAATGTAAAATAAACAAAATGGGCAAAGCGAGAATGTAATTTTAAAAATGATGGAAGTGATTCTTGACATGATTCAGTAATTTTGAATGAAAGGAAGACTATCATATTGATTAAAACCAAGGTTTTGCACTTAATTACATTGTAAGGCCAACAAAGCATTTAAGAATTATAAATCAATAAAGACACTAAGACTATTGCTATGTTATTTGTACCATCAATTATTAAAAATAACTCGTAAAAATAACAAAAACAGTAACAAAACTTTTTCTGTCCATGACCTGCGTATGTACCAAAAGTCACTGCCTGACCATTAGCACATTGCATCGTTATGAAAAATTATGTTTGTTATTGATCCAAGTTAAAGTTCACGCCTGTGATCGGCCTGATTTATTTTCAGTTTATTTAAGTTGCAATCTTTTCATTGGTGATGTGGGGCTTGTTTTCGATATAATTGCTCAGTGTTGAAAATATTAATTTAATTTATCCTTACCGATCAGAGTATATTTCACAAGCACTTGTTCACCTTTGGATCAAATTCTTCAGTGCCACATTCATTATAGTGCATGTACCCCTTAAACTCTTCATTAGCTCGTATGTATCAAATGCACTTAATTTTTTGCTTTTTTCTACCAATAGGTTTCTTTGCCTATATCAAATTAAAAGCTAGAATTTTTTTTGGGTAACAGCCCAATTATAACAGTCATCGTCTTACTCAAACATTGAGGTGAGATCTTTGGTCTAGACACTTTTATTGATTTATTTATTTATATACACATATTTATCGATCAATTACAGGTAATCTATTTGTAACTGTAAGATGTTAATTATTTAACAAAGTTTAAACATTTGTAGTTTAAACATATATTCGCATCAGTATTACATTAGACTCTATTATTCCAATCATTATGTAATTTTTCTAACTTTTATTATCTATTTTATTTGTAGATATTTATATGTACCATTTTTAAGGTACCCCGTACCTCAAAAGGAAAAATGGAACCTTTATAAGAACACTCCCATGTCGGTCTGCCTATCACAGTTGTTTTTCTCGTACAAAACACATGTCGTAGAAACTTGAAATTTAATACAATAACAAAGTGTATTAACCAGCATATATTTTAATAGGTGACACTCAAAAATATTCATATGGATATTTTATTTGTTTTTTATTAATTTATTTAAACTTGTAGACCCCAAAAGAAACAGAATTATATTATTTGACTTAACTAGTAGCAAAAAAATTGTTAATTTCAATACTTAAATCATTTTGCAATACTCAATTTACTGGGGCACCCAGTGTCGGGTGAAGTCCCTCTACTATGGTTGTAGAAATGTTGAATTTCTTCATCCTTAGGCTTTGTCTGCACTGACAGGCGGCTTACTTAGCGTCTAGAGCCTAGTGACTTAAGTCTGGTTACACTGAAAGGTAGTTTGCATGTTGGGGGTTGACGAGATGTCACTTTCAAAAATATCTCTAAAACTGCTACTTACAGAAAATTCATCTTTACAATATACCATTTCACGGCGTGATCCGTCACGTTGGTTTGATTTAAGAACTGCATTTTTTTGAAGATGACTGCATTTCTATAGAGTTCTTTAGCTGGTTTCCACAGAGGTTCCGTTTTAAAAACTGACGCAATTAAGGTTTCATCCACTTCGTTCTTCTAGAATGCCTCGCGCCTCATGACAAAAAACTAACACGTCTGTTTACTTCGATACATGCTATGTGACTAGCGAAGGCGTCAAGCGCGCAGTGCGGCTGGTTGCGAACATTCTAGAATGTTTGTTTTACTAAGCTACTCGCTAGGCTCTAGGCGCTAAGCAAGCTGCCTGTCAGTGCGGATATAGCCTTAGACTTTTCTGTAGACAAATAAACTTGAATTAGAGGAGTAATTATTTCTTTTTATTTGTATGTATAATCTGGCATTTTTGAGATTGATTGAAATTTAATAATATGTAATTTTTTATGGTTTCAGCATCAAACCCACTCCATTACATCCATTTGTATTACGTGTTTACATAATAATTATATTATTTTCTTTTATTATTTTTGTGCCTGCCAGTTTTGTTTCAAAAGCCCCAGAATATTAGATATATTTGGCGTTAATTTTGCGTAATATGTAAAGAACTTAAAGAAAGTAGAAATAATACTACATCACGTAGTTTCATTTAATTGTGGAGTCCCAGAATGTTCCATTTTATATCATTCATACCATGTACCAAATCAGCCTTTCTCTCCTTGTATGCTATGGATCTAGATCCTCCACTTAAGGGTCGGATGTATGCGATGAAATATTTCATTTCTCACTAATACACACGCGCGTGCGCCAGCTCCGACGGTGTGACTCTTAGTAGCGTGTGTTACACGAACACGCTCGGTACAATGGGATCGATTGAGACGCTTTTTAGACTAATTATTAAGGTAAATCTGAGCATGATTTCAATGTCTCTTTGTAAATCTCCTGATACGAGATACGATTCAACCTTGGATATGATTTAGGTTGGTTTTTGACTGAATTTGAGAAATTCATTAGGAAGGAGGAGGTAATTATTTTTTATGTATAATATTTTTGTAAATTAGTATGGCAAGTTTAGACTAAGATAAGAATAAAATCCCTAAAAAAATTTTGTGCAAAATATGGTAAAATAATTGCAGTATAACACATTTCACTAAAAATATTTAAAATACTTTTTTCTTTGAAAATTATAAAATTTAGGCATTAAATATGAAAAAACTAAAATTGACCAATTTTTTCATATACTTATTGATTGATTCTGCCTGTATATTGTAGACATAAAGCAGCATAAAAGTTATTGATACAAGTAATAAAATTATAACAGAGCGAATTTTATACATTGAAAATATTTTAAAGGAGTGATTAATATAGCGTCATTATCTTTATAATTTTGTTCTAATATGCGAAATAGCGTATAGATATACTTTCAGATTTTTTTTAAGTTTGGAATATAATTCAGAAAAAATATTGTATAACGTAGTATAAAGGCCCTTCTATACACTGATATTTTAATATAATGTCTAACTTTTACAGTTATTGTGTATTTTGCGAAACCAAACACCCATTTTCGCCTATTTGCGAAATCCGACCCTTAAGCATACAAATATTTATTTAAGTGTTTCCCTATTTGCAATCCTTTTCTTGTATCCCATGGAGGGTTTTGGTCGGTTTCTCTCACAGCGACCAGCCATATTGGTAGATACTTCTGTCAATTTTTGGGGTTCATGATTAGTCATAGACGGGTCCTCTAAATTTCATGTATTTTCTTATTCTTGATAAAATGCGTCAGTTTCTCTGCAAAATGTCATGTACATTATGATTTGGTTATTGCGTTGAGCTTTTCCTTTAATGTAATATTTGTGGAAGTTTCTTTATTCGTGTTGTAGTTTGTGTTGGGTGGGTATACTAATGGCTCTCTTTTACTAGAATTTCTATCGTTTTCTGTTATTATGGGTTTATTATAATGTATAAATGCATTGTTTCCTTTGTCTGTTTCTTCTTTTTGTGTAATTTTAATTGTCTAATTTTCAGAATCTTTGGTGGGAATTGACATTCTTTAATATATCAATCTTCATTCCTAGTGTAGTTACGCCATAGCTTTGGGTTGTTTGTTTGTTGTTTCCAGTTTTGCCCAATTTACTTACTGATTCCACTTCGAATTTCTGGATATTAATTTTTAAAATGTCTACTATAATAATTAAGACATTCTCTTGTAATTGAAAATAAAAATGTTTTTCTTTTACATAAAAAAAAACAAGATTTCTTCTTACTGAATTTTTCTCTCATCCATCTAATCTCATTTCCTGATCTTCTGTTCGTAAGTGCAATGTGGCTAACTCACTATTAACTAGCTCGAATTTTTTGTCAATGTTACTTTTTATATTAATGGTGATCTTTTCCTCAAGTTTTATAAAATAAACTTTCCATTGCACTGAATATTTGTTGTATGTACTGGTCATTTCAAGTATTAATCTCTCTATTTGTTCCGTAATTATTTTGGTACAGGTGTTTCCCTCTGGGGGTACCATCTTTCGGTCATCAAGAGAGTTTCTTTGTTTTCGTAGTAGTAATGTTACTCTTTGTTACATTGCGTTGTTATTACTAATAGGTAACGGAAATAATAATATGTAGGTTGGCCCCATATGTAATTAATATCTAACAATATATTTCACATTAACTGGAACATTCCTCGTAATGCTATTCCAATTTATATGTAGTATCAGAAAATATTCTCAAATGGCTATTGTTTGTCACTAGGTAGATAGAAATGTATATGAACTTCACATTTCCTTATTTTAAAGTTGGCTTTTATCATATTATGTTACAACTTCACCTTAATGCATTTGTTTATATGTTTAGAATTTTTTTATTTCTAGTTTTTCCGGTTTCTAATATTTATTCCGATATATTCATGGGTAATTTTAGGTAGATATTTAATATACAGCCACCTTTTTTTGAATCTACTCAGAATTATGGAGTATTTATTTTATGTTCTGGCTAGAGTTTGCTCGTCAATCATATCAATAAAGTGATTTGATGAGAAATCATATCAGTTAATTTTATAAATGGTGCAGTGACCCACATTTGACATTAAAGTAGTGAGTAATGCAATTATTTTTACAGTTTTACACTTAATTCTCTTTAACTTCCGTCATTTTAGGTTAGAATTTTATACAAAACTTAATTCACCTCACACAAAATGATGTGAAAGCTATGCATCTGACCGCTTGCACGTGTATGTTTAACTGTTTACAACGCTGGTAAGACTTGATAGTTTTTCACTTTTTTTTCACAAAGTTCATTTAAATTAAATTTCAGTCTCCTTTAGGTTTTTATCGACTATCAATCAGAAATAGTAAGATCTGTATTTAAATTCAATTTTAAATACAGGTCTTACTATCCCTGTTATTTACCCCTCTAATCTATATTTTAGAGGAAAAAAATTAAGTATTCATAGAAACATTTTTAAAATTCCATATTAAGTGTTAAGTGTAAGTATTGAAAGGGCTACTTTATAATGGTATTAAAAATCTAATTCATATTTTTATATATCATATCTTCAGAGACACTGAAAAATATGCAAAAAAATATGTGCCCCTTATTTCTGAGAATACTGAACCTAAAATTTAAAAAAGCAGTGTTTTTAGAAGGTTTTATCCCAAAATTGTCATATACATTACTTCTGTGACAACGCCATATCTGCCTTAATTCTTCATCAAAATTAATGAGTCAAACATGATTTTAAAGCTTATGTTCCTCGCTGTTCATAAAAAATAGACAAAAAGTTTAAAAATATTTATTAAAACAATTTTTTTTAAAAGCGTATTTTCATTAGCAATGCCATCTGTTGATGGCATTCCTAATAAAAATATATTCTACTAACCTGTAGTTATATTATTACTATGTGCTTGATCACGATATTGTGCGGAATATTCGCATGTGTTAGCTAGTAGCAATAATTAAATTATAGGTGTCATAATTTTTGAAATAGTAAAGTAGAAATATCATATTCGCTTAAATGTATATTTATAAGTATCTAAATGTGTATGGAACTCTCCTAGTGCGAGTTCTACTCATACTAGACAGGCTTTTAGCAAAAAATATGTAATGAATCTTTAGTTTATATTTTTGTAGTGACTTCCTAATACTTATATGTATTCCTGGAAAAAGGTTTAAGTACATACTAGATGTCAATGCAAAATGTATTTTAGTATTTTGTCTCACGTACAACTCAATGCGATGTGATGCCAATATTGAGTTGGTTAATTTTCACTATAAACATACATTGAAATTAAATTTTAGATTAATTTCAAATTAATTTTTTTAATTAAAAATTTATAGAATTAATTAATTATAAAATTAATACCACCTGACAATGATCAATTAGTCGCCTGTCAAAAAAACTGTTTAAATTGCTACAACCTGTAGAAAGTGAACAGGAAAGGACTCATAATTGGAGGTTCCGGTATAAGTCCGGTATAAGTATAAGGCAAATGCTAATTTTCCATTTTCTTTGTTTTAACTGAAAGAATAGATATAAAAAAGAATGTATTACATAACAAATTGATTTGGAAAATGCTCTTACTATGAAGAAATGGCTTCTCAATTTCTTTCTCAATTGGCTTCTCAATTTATGTGTGACACATAAATTTTATAACCTCTCTTCACATGATCCGTTTTGCTTATTTCAATATATATAATATATATTTTGGGGTTTGTTTATTTTTTTCATATGAATTCCTGTTCGTGATGGCAAATTCAGTGTTTGGTGTTACTAGAAATAGTAATTAAATCAAAAAAATTCTAATTTACATTTTGAAAAAAAACCTAATTTGATTGGGATTTTTCAAATCACTTCTTTTTAATTAAACAATCTTGTGTGACCCCTAATTTTAGTAAATACTTTGTTTTTTATCTATATTCTTTCATATAAAACAAAAAACTCGGCAAATTATTTTTGCCAAACTGAAATTGTTTCGAAGCCAACTATATTCATAGCATGCACTCCATCCTAATGGACATTCCCCTTTGTCATGTTTCCGATTGCAAAAGTTGGAAATATATTACTGTAGTTCTTGCAGTTACTTCGACATAATTCACGAATATAAAATTAATAAACAATTTAAGTTATTATTAAATTAATTTTACAAGTTTATGATAGTTGGTAGAGGTAAATATTATTCGTAAAGTGAGCGAAAATGACCTTTAAGGCACTTATTGCAGCGAAGTATGGCGCTCCTGTATATTCCGTCGAACCTCCGATGACTCCTATCCTGCCGGCTTGGCCTTTATGTTTATCGTTAGTTAATGGTGGTATACTATTTTTTACATACTTTAACCATTGTTCGTCACCCATTTTTATTAAATTAACACAGTTACTAATTTTACAACAATGTTTGATAACACTCGGAAATATTGTAAGACCTGTCACTTTTGTAAGGGTCACCATTGTTGTTTAGATATTGACATTTCTTAATACGGATGCGTTCCATTTTTTTTTCTGTAGTTTCTACTTATGTGATTAATCTAAATATGTAATGTATTATTATAATTCCTTATTTAAGATTTAAAAGTTAAATTATTATTAATTTTATAATTAATTCTAAGTAAATGAATATATTTTTTCTTGAAAATGTAGCATTTTAAATATTTGAAGGAGCTTTGTGTTGAAACAGTTACAGATTCAAAGAAGATTTTGTGATAAACAAAATAAATATTTAAGCTTTGACGTTACATTAAAAAGACACTTATATTCTTATAAAACAAACAAAATATGTTGTCCCAGAAAGGGGGTGAATAATGGGTAATACTGAATAATAGATAATATTGGCTTTAGCATTTTATTAGAACTTTGGGCTAAAATTATTTTGGTTAACTTGCTTCAAGAATTTCAAGATATATAGACAACTATGTACTTGTACGCGTGTTCCAACACACATTTTTAATTTAATTAAAAGAAGAAAAAGTTTAAACAATTTATGTTTTTTTAAGTGCACTGTATCACTTCTCTTCTAATTTTTATGTAAAATTTATAAAATATAATCATGTGTCAAGACTACACTAAATATATGGAGTGATGGACAGGTTTCATTTAGAAGTGAAATTTCTTACGAAGGAAAGAAAATATGTTACATTTCCACCATTAGTTGATACAAAACAGTTAAATGTACGATCTATGCAACATTGGTGTAACTATTTCCTCTTCAATGTGCTTCGTAGTATCATATTCCCATACTTCCTGAAACAATAATATGTGTTACATTCCATCTTCTATCACCCATTTCAATTGCATATATTTATAGGTTTATTAATTGTTCTTTGCTTATTCTTTATATTTAATCAACCAATTGACTGGTTAAAAATCCTAAGAAATTTTTTCAGGTTTTGTGCATTAAGTTTAATTTAAGTTTTTTGTCTTCTAATTTTTTTGCTATATTCAAGTATCAAAGTAGAAGGTACAAAAAAATTATTGATTATAAATTGTTTTATTTTGTACTCAGGAAACCATAGAAGCTGTTAATTTCCACTATATTATTATTTCTTATGAACAATGCACATTTTAGTTTCAAATGCTACTCTTTGTGCATTATTTCTAATTTTTTATTCTTAGACAAATTATAATAAAAAAATTATTTCATATGTAATAAAATGGATAATATTATTGCAACAAATGATATAAAAGTTTGTTCTTCATTTATACACTGCATCAGCTGTCAGTTCTTCATTTTACAGACTGCGTCTTTTTCAGGCAAGAAATATAGAATACAAAGATCCAATTGAAGAAGAATGGGAAAAATTTCAAAAGGAAATAAGGGATGAAGCGACTACATCGGCGGCCATAATAGCAGGGGAACAAGATGAAGCTACTGCCGAACGACAGATCGATGAAATTGATGAACAAATTCGCAATTGGTCACGGTAAATACTTTGTTTATATATAAATCATCAGTGACCGTATACGCTCTTTTCTTTACTTTTTTCTTTTATCACATCAGTAGTCGTATGTTTTTAAAAATTGCTTTCTTTGCTTCATTTTCTCTGAACTAAACTAAACGTCTTATATATGCAGGCCACTTTAAAATTTACAAAATAATAGAAAACGATCTAGATATTGCACAACTGCAAAAAGATCTAGGGTTTCTGTCAGTATTGTCTTTTGGAAACAGAATACACCTGAACCCTAAGAGGGGGCACATTATAACTAAGGTTATGAACATGTTGGGTTTTATTTTCATGACAAGTAAGATTTTGAAAATGTTTAAATTTTGCTTTCCTAATAAAATTCATTCAGAACAGCTAAAGTATGGAAATGTGCGGAATCCAATAGTTACGAAATACGCAGTGAAAGAATTGAAAAGATATTTTTGCATTAATTCTTTTATAGAATAGGATTGACAAAAAATTACTTAGTTACGAAGAGAATCTTATATTTTAAATGAAACACTTTGGACCAACAAAGAAAACACACTGACTGCGTATTCCTTTATAAGCTCGTTCACAATGCAATTGATAATGATCCACTACTTCGTTACTTTAAATTTAATATTTCCCACGAAAACAGTTGACCGCATATCTATTGTTCTTTTTTTGGTTCTAAGTGTTAAATCAATATTTATTTATAAAAAAACCCCAGTTACAGGTTTTTATCACATTTACTTGCAAAATTTTTTCAAGCCAGACTATAATGTTTTCCACATATTCATTTCAATTTCATACATATTCGTTATGTAGGAATCTCATGTCATGTTTGACCGGCGTATGTTAAAAAATGTATATTACATGTTTACAGCTCAAATTGAAATTTTTTTAAAAGTTAATGATAAAATTATTTGGTACAAATGTCGCGGATAAGCTCAATGTTAACGAAGTCGGACATTGATACTGCTGGTTTACATTAATTCGCCATATAGTGAGAACACAGTCGATTTATATATTGGTTATTAAATTATACAAACCGTTAACAGATTTATCAGGGTTGTTAATCTTACAAAGATTATTTCATGATAAAGTGTTGAGTTTTGTATATTACTTTAAAAAGTCTGCCTTATAAAAATCCCTCTCTGCTGGAAGTCACCAGATGAACCGAACCCTCTGGTATCAAGAGCACACTTATGACCTAGCATCTCTGAATGTGAATAGCACCAAATTCGACTTCTTTCCGATACAATTAACAACCTCATTGTACTCTTAAAAGTGGCAATATGACATGAAGCACTTAAAATATCCACGATCGATTGGTATGCACTGTAAAAATTAAAATCACCAAGTTCTATGATAGTTTTACATTTAGAAGATCAACAAACATTTTCAAATATTGAATATATTTGGCGTTAATTTTGTAGAAATTCATTATTCACAATTAAATGAAACTACGTGATGTAGTATTATTTCTTTCTTTAAGTTTTTTACCACGACCTAGGTTTCGTTGTATTACAACATCTTCAGATGGGCTATTAGCAAAGATTCAGGTGGGCTAATCTTTGCTAATAGCCCACCTGAAGATGTTGTAATACAACGAAATCTAGGTTGTGGTAAAGAACTTAAAGAAAGTAGAAATAATACTATATCACGTAGTTTCATTTAATTGTGAAACATTTTCAATCATATTAAAGATGGACATAACATGAGTCACAAACACTGGGTAGAATATACACAACAAAAATAATACAATGAAATAAATGTAGCTACACAGATATAAAAACGCATTCATCGACATCTGTTACTACGGCATCCAACGGAGCAATGCCTCCTCCATGGCAGCCATCTCCCTCGGTCCGCACGAACTACCGAAAACCCATTGGTGAACAATTTTGCATGGTTTATATGCTCAGTAAACCATGTTTCAAGTTAATGTGAACAAATTATACGGAATAGCGAGCACGCTCTCAGAAAACCACTTCACTATCGAAGACAATTCTCATTTTGGTAGAAAATGTCAAGTTTACTATCAAAGTGAATTCTATTGGTTGCTTCTTTCATGTCAAAATTGTTGCTTTTTTACCAATGCATTTTGCATCAGGTTTAAATTATATGTCATATGATGACTCAGGCACAGTGATCTTAAAGGATGTGTAGCTACCTTTTTTGTTTAACTTGTTTGTTATGCAGGTTGCTTTTGGACATACCGTGTGCCAAATACAGTAATAAATATATAAATAATTGATAACTAACATAAATAATAATAACTGCTTTAAAAAAAATAGAGATTTCAAAAAAGGGTCTACATTTATTATATATAAAATTTGATTGTTTTTGTTAACAAAGAGCTCTATTTTGGATCATGTGCTATTAACTGCTTTGAAAAAAAATAGAGATTTTCAAAAAGGGGCTACATTTATCATATATATATAACTTTGATTGTTTTTCTTAACAAAGAGTATATGAAAGCAGGTGAAATGAAAATTGATCATTGTATTGAAAAGAAATCAGTATTATGGAAAATAGATATAATGTTAACCAATTGAGTATTAATCATAATTAGTTATCAATAATAAATTAATAAATATTATTTAGCGTTATTAAT
Organism: Druceiella hillmani; assembly: GCA_039881145.1. NCBI lineage: Eukaryota > Metazoa > Arthropoda > Insecta > Lepidoptera > Hepialidae > Druceiella > Druceiella hillmani. The sequence goes on along the minus strand of JAYKKI010000098.1, from coordinate 572,854 downwards.
CATTAAATAAAATCATAATTAAAAAGTAATATCCAAAAATTTACTATTTCTAGCCTTTTCTGGTACTTAGTGTAGCAGGGAAATACGAGCGGAAGGAGGCAGTACAATACCGTGTAGCAATTAAGTGTTAAGTTATCTTCCATAAATTTCTCATACTTGTGCTTTAAATAGTTTCCGATAAATTGCATTTTCTACCAAAGTTGGTGCCTGTGAGAAGGCGTACAGGTGCTAGGATTTGTCTTGTGACATTCTGACTACTTCGATGATGTTTAGTATACTGTGACTGTGTTCAACTATCTAGTCTAATATAAATTCCCTTCAACTCTGAAGGAAATTACTTCTGATCATACAATAATTATGTTGATAATTCATCTTTCTTGGGTTTGGTAACACTGTTTTTTGCTAATAGTTATGTGAGAGGACGAAGTCAAAGTTTATTTTCTATGCCTAGAGTATAAACCACATCTTGTGGTGCTGACATGCTTTTGGTGTACTTATGTGATCAATGAATTTAATTTTCTGTGTTTGAATTGAATAATTATACTTTTGATGCCTGCACACTTTGGGTCAACTTATAAGTTGGACATAAGGTTCTCCATTAATGTTGATGAGTTTGTTATTATTACTAAATTATTTGAACCATTATAATTATCTGTGCTAACTATTACCAAATAACGCAATTATCTTTTCGGTTTGTTGGCTGTATTATTGGTAATTAGTAATTTTTTTATGGTATATATCTAAAACTGTGGAATTAAATTACATCACCATTACTTTCTCATGCTTGTAGGCTTATCAGTAATTGTGGAGCTGTTTACCTTGATAACATTCTTTTTGAACTAAATTTTGGAACATGGTTCATGTATGCCATTTTTTTTTGTTCCTTCAATATGACCTGTGCAAGTTAGCCAAGGTTTTTGTCAACGTCTTTAAATACTGAATGCCAATATTTACTCAGTGTTCTCTATTTTGTAATTATATCTTCTTTAGCCTTATCATGACAGGAAACGAATACATCTCCGGCTGTACTTAAGCCATATTCTAAAGCGAAAGAATAAATTTTTTTTAAATGTTATTTATTTTTAATATCTTTAAATATTTATTTCAGTGTTCTGGATTTGGAAGTAAAGACAGAGGCGACCAAACGAAAGCTTGAAGTACAAAAAATGTCAGTAGAAAAGTTTGACACCGCAACAGACAGCGACAGTGATTACGATGAATATTTAGATTGGAGAGCAAAAAAATCATACAGTTGAAGAGTACATTTTAAGTATAATACCATTAAAAATGTTTTTTATGTTAGTCTTGATTAAAAACCTGTAAACGTTCATATTTTTTGTGTTATTTAATATTTGTTTGGGTCCAAAAGTTTATAAAGATATAAAAAAATTGTTATTTTTTAGGTTTTATAATTTGATTTGTGGGATCTATTTTTGTATAAAAAGTAAGACTTCACCTGTAAAATTCATAATTTCTTCAAAAATAGTGACCAAACGATTTAAATTATTTCGGTCATTTTTAATTAAAAATGACTGCAATTTATTCATTTAATTGGTGTAATTACACCTATGGAGTAGTAATTTGTTTATTTTGTTGCACATGATTATAATATTTATTATAGCATTTATCATTTCTCTTCATTACAATCTGTTTACTTCTAAATTTTGAGCTGGTAGGAGTAATAAATGATATATGGTGAGGCAATAGATGATATATGGTCGGCCATGAGTGATACTCAGAAAAAATATATTTGCATTTCTCAACTTCACTCATGGCTTTGCTTATGGTGTTAATCTTTGAACTTTGCTACTCTACTCATTGAATTAATTTACTAAATATTTCTCAACAGTCAGGGTTTATGTCTTCCTCCGTGGCCGTAGACAATGTTTTTAAACCTCTGATATTTATTCTGAGTGAATTAACTTGGTGTATGGTACACAAGTCATCAATTATTTATTGACCCACTATGTGCAGTTTATTTGAGAGATCAGATAGAAGTGGAGGAATTGAAGGTTCTGTCTTACTGATTTTTTCTTTATAAATTGATAGTATTATGAAAAATCTTCGAAATAAATATCATTTCTATGCAGATTTTGATTCATATTTACATGCTGTACGGGTGCCTAAATCCAAACACTATTTCAACTGCCACTTGTGAGAAAATTTTTTTTCACTTTTGTGAATAAATTCTGGTGGAAGTAACTTCCTAATCATTTTCAAGAGTGTAATTGACCAAGTCCTCTATGTACAGACGGAAATAGAAAATAGCTTTTAAAGAAAGGAAAATTTTTGACTGTTATAAAAATACAAACCTAGTTCTGAAAGTATCTGACTTTAAGGTGTAATTTGGATGAAAGAACATTATTATCTAAAGTATTTTTGTTTTCCAGTCAGAGTGGATCTATAGATATACCCGGATTTTATTGGTGTGACGTTACAGCTGATCCGTCAGGAATGGTACCATGTTGTGTAAACATTGCCTTTCGAATTTCACAATATCAGAATGTACTGAATAAAAAATTTGCATTAAATTTTGTCAAAAACTTATGTCATTTTCGTTCATGATCCCTTTGCCACGATGCCAAAGTCTACGGCGGTGTGCCTATGAATGATACGCAAATCGCGGAATTGGTCAAAAGTATAAATTGATACAATTGGCAAGTTTATAACGATGATAACTTTTTTTGGTTGGTAGCAAATATCTCCACTCTCCGCTCCGCTTAATAAAAAATAAAAAATAAGCACTAGCACTTCAAGATGTAATCAATGGATTATATAAGAAAAATTTGATCCCACCATTTGTTCCGTCCATAAAATAGAAACAAAATCAGGGATTTTTCATCTGTAATTTAGGATAGATAAAAAATCTAAAGAATTTATTAAAAACAACAAAATTAAGTTATTTAATTTTTTTTGGTAATTGTTGATGAATTTCATCACCCAAACCTTGGATCAGATATACCAAACCCAGAAACAACAGAGTGGCGTAGCTGTGGAGTAAATCATCGCTTGCGATATTAATAGCAATATGCAAATTCCAAGAAGTACAGAAAAGTATTGGGAGATTAAATTTGCAGAAAATTGGAATGGACCATTAAGAAATCAGGACAAGAAAAAACAATTTCCAACCTAAGGATTGCAAATTTTTTTTCTTGATTTGAAGTTGTAATATTTACTTATGTTTTACAATCACTCATGACAGTACTTTAGGCTGGTAATCAGTAACGTAGATACCCAAAAATACTTAATCATTAATCAACTAGTTTTTTAAATGTCAATAATGACACTTTAATGGGTTCTTCCCTTTTAAACATCAATAATCACACTTCAAAAGGTGCTCCCTTGTTTAACATCATAATCACACTTTAAGGGGTAATTTTAATAGTGGAAAAAATAGATTTTTTTTCCATATCATTGAAGTACATTTATCAAGAATATATGTATAACATTTTATAATGAAAAATGTAGATATGAGAAAGTTGTGGTTTTATGATTGACCACAGTAGGGCACATGGACAGAGAGTTCAGACATAGTGTCTGTTGTATTCAGGGAATTCCAAATTCCATTCTTTTGTCAAGTTTATTCTGTTTCAAACTGTAAAATTTGTATTTAGTCGAAAGGAAACATTTGTATGGTGAACTTGATTCTGTGCTTTAAAAAGTTGTTGTTTGTGATTACTTTCCTGAAAATCCTTATAATATTGACAACATGTACGATGCTGATGCACCGTGCAAATAGCATCATATGTGTTGTTGATATTACAGAAAATCCTCAACATTATTTGTGCTCAGAATACGCAGAGTACTGATCTAAATTTCAGTTGCTTTGGTTATATTAAATCTGGAACTGTTTCTTGATAAACCATCAATACCTAAAGATGTTGCTGAAACCAATCAGAAACCTTTCAAAATTCGAATTATAAACTGTGGCTTTGCTAAAAATTATTATGAGTCGTTCAATTCTATAGTATGGCAACTAGTACTTCTTGGTAGGCTGTTGTTTTTGAAATGACATTTGTGCTTTATTTAGCTGTGAAATCTTCAACAAAGGTATGCAGGAGACCTAGACCACCGTATAGCAGGTACCACAATAACTACAATTGGAAATTGATCCTAATATAGGTGTATAAATATTAAACTAAAAAGGAGCAATTGCAGGCTTAAAGGACCTTCTTTTGGACTTGACATTGATGACATATAGTAAGTATAATAAATTGGAAGGTAACAAATGTAAAATTTAGGTGCTACGATAACCCAACAATTAATTGCCACACTGAAAATCTTTTTTTACCGAAATGTTTGTAATTGCAGTGACTATTCTTAAGCATAACTGTTTTTTTATTTACAACAATTATGGGACAAAAACTGTCCTCGTATCTTTAAGAGATCATTTTGTCGTAGATATAAAAAAGCAATTAGTTACTTTTAATGATAATGATACTTTTCTACTTAAAGAAAAACTTGATTTTTTTTAGTTTCAGGTGAACTAAGCTTTACTTACTATTTTTTGATATATCATTTTCTTTTCTTTAAATAAAAATTGGTTCAATATTAGTTTAAAGTATTAGTGATAATATGCCCAACCTGGGATATCCTTCTATTTTATTTTGTCAATAAAATTTTTTTAAATTTTTTTCTTGTCAGACTAACTAATTTTAATATCGAAATAAACTGAGAAAAACTTTAACTAATTTTTGACTACTTTTTTGGCTACTTTACAGAAGTTAAATCCCACATCCACCCCCATGGAGTGGTCTGGAAAGTTAAGGCAATGATTGGTACAGCTAATAGTCAAGAGCAATATTTATTACATATGCACAAATTTATGTCAATGAGACTTGGAGCAGTTTTCGGTAACTTATGAGTGACAAAAATATTCTAAGTACATAGTGTAAGTACATAGTGTGAGTGACAAAAATGTTCTAAGTACAGTAGTACATAGTGCCTTGCATTGTGGCCAAAATACCTTATGTTGGTATACCTTATTAGTCTCTAATGATTCGAGAGCTAAAGGCTTTTCTGGCCATAGTGCTACTGGACCTAGACCCTTTGTTCTAGGTACACTGTGGTAAACGAGGTTGGGCATGTCGTTTATAAAAGCGACAATGCCTCTAATAAAACACAATATGTTTATCGGAAGTATAAGTTTTAATAAAAGTTGATATATATATATAGATATATATGTATATATATAGTCATGTAGCATAAATCCTTATATAAACTTTCCTATAAGATTAGCATGTGTAGGAAACATTTAATGTGTTGTGAGCATAATATGTTAGGTATAAGACCCGCTTATGCTACAAGAATAATCTTTACATTAAGCTTAGTTCGAAATTAATTTATTATTGAATACGTAGTAGATAATTTAAGTAATATTAAATGCTTAATAAAGGTACATATTAAAAATATAAGTTTATTGATAAATTTAATATTAACTTATGTCATGCATCATTTACATCTATTTTAATTTCTTCCCCTTAATTAAAATAATATGCTTTTTCTTATATAAATTGTGCGATTAAAGCATATTTTTCCTTGTGTATTGCCGTAGAAAAAACATGGACTAAAAACATCTTATGATATATAATGAGACAGATATAAGTGAATTTTTAATACTTAATTTAACTCTTACAATTTCAATTTGACCAGTCATATATTAAGGCTGTTTATCTTCAAAATTCTCATTTATCCAAAATGCATTCAAGGAATTGAGTATTTATTGATAAATAATTCCTATTTGTTATTGCCTTTGAAAACTTCCCCAATTTTCATAGGCATTAATGCAACATTAATAATTTCAAAAATGTGTTTTTGAAAGTGATAATTAATAAGTAATAAATAATGTATATAGAAATTGATGAGTTACATTTTAAAGATGAATAACAAATACAGAATGATATATTCTATACTATCAAATATCTTATCAATGAATCCTGTAGAAAAATTTATTAAGATTAATTTAATTCTAGAAGCAAATGTCAATTGATTGATATTAATTTAAGCAATTTAGTCACACATTTTGGCCTGGCTTTTATCTCCAAACGACTAGCCCTGGCGTTGATACTTATCATAGATTCATGAATTGTTCGTATAAACTGACCAATTAATTCAACTATTTTCGTTTATGGAGATGGTCCCTTATGATCAAGGTAATTTACTTCATAATATATTATACTTTGGGTAACTAAGTTAAATCTCACTAATACAAAGTCAAAAGTCAGAATAATTGTCTAAGGTGATTTAAGGCAAGGCTTAGATAGATATACAAGCTAAAAGTCAAAATACCACAAATTTTTAGATATTTATGAGTACATAAATAATTTTGTTATTAAAGTTTTGTATATTTTTTTAGACATCATTTATATAAATAAAATGCGACTACTCCATTACAAGTCAGTATTTTGTACAATACAACTAAAATAAAGGAAAGAATGCAAAAGCTACCAAACTGCTAAGGCTAAGTTTTTAACGAACATACAAATAAAGTATTCACGTTCGGACCTAAGTCTTGCTACGTTAATTACAATTAGGGACGGTAACTCCCCTTTATGTTCTACATTTATTATTTATGTAATCAATACCCAGTATTTTTTTGAGTGCATCCTATGATTATTGAACATTCACAATTTAATAAATATAGTCATGAATTTATAGGCAACATTCATAATTAAATGAGACAATAAAAATTGTTGCATGAAATGACGGTGCTTATTATGTAGGTTTAAGTAAACTAATGTCTATAAAAATTAATGGATCTATTTAAAATCGTACTACAGCAGCTTTTTTTCTACGTAAAGTGATGCTATAAATAGGTTTTTTGCAAATTGAAATGATTTGATTTATAAATGTAAGACATACACCAGTTTTGCCCTATTATTTACGCCTTCGGTTCCTGTACTTCAATGGTGACACTCTCTAGCATAGGTACAGTCGATGAATGGTTCGTCTGTGTCTGTCCCGTCGGACTCTTGCTGGACCTGGTTGATGCAGCGGAAATGTTACTGCTTGCTCTGGATCCCCTACGTGATCCTATAAGTGTACGCATGTCAAATCATTCTATTAAATTAGTACTTATATCGTCAATTAAAAAAAAACCACTAATGCAAATTTTGTATCTAAATGAAATTTTAGTAAAATATCAGAATTCAAAGGCATTTATTTTTAAATTTCTCCAAAATATTTGTATATATTAGTGTCTATAAACTGTATATTTTATATGTAATTACATATTAGTATCTATAATTGTATATTTGATAATTTGTGATTTAAAATAGAATCTATAATTTGTATTACAGATATTCAGATAAATTAAAACTTTTCCTATCAAGTTGAAGAAACTCACTAGATTTTACAATTTTAAGATTCCTTACAATGTTAATTAGTGCAGCCAATGATGTTTTTCAAGTAAATGTAATAGTATACATTTCATCAATTGATTAATGTAATCTCCAAATAATAAAAATTGTAATGACACACATGTGAAGAGGCTGGTCACCCGTATCATGTTTGTGTGCCACCCATATGACATTTGATGTGACATTGTATGAAGCTATTTGTATAAATAGCTACTGCAACGTGCGTATGCTCGAAATAGTCGAGCCAGAGATATTATCACTAAAGCTTATTATTTTATGAAACATTTCTTTGATGATTGAGTGCAGCTAGAAAGCTATGAGTGTTTCTAAGTGAGCAAGTTAGCTGAAGATCAAAACTTAGTTTCAATAGTTTAAATACCCTTAAAAATAGGAATAACCGAAAGAATAAAGCGGCCTCGGATAGAATTAAAATACCATTTAGGTTTTTACTAGGAGATCAATAAGATGTCAATAACGATATAAATATTAGTGTATTTTTTGTTTCTTTAAGAACTATTATCGACAAATTAGGATAGAGATGGCCCAAGAATGAAAATAATAGAGGGACATTTATTGCAGTGGTGGAGGAGTTCATATACCTCGAGAATGTGGTTGTCCAGTATGGATAGATGAGCGCAGATGTTAAGTGAGGATTTGCAAGGCAAGGTAGGCTTTCATTTAGGTCTTTGCTAATAGCTCACCTGAAGATGTTGTAATACAACGAAACTTAGCTCGTGGTACAAAGATCTTCTTTGCTAATTGCCCAAAGAAGATCTTTACTAATCTTCAAGTGGGCATTAGCAAAGGAAATCTTTGCCAATTGCTCACCTGAAGATTTTGTAACACAACGAAACCTAGGTCATGGTAAAGAATTTAAATAAAGTAGAAATAATACTACATCATGTAGTTTTATTTAATTGTGATTTTCTAATACAAAAATAAACACTATTCTATGAGTTCTTTGACACTTTTTTATGTACATATGTTTAGCTGACGAAGATCAAAAAGTTTCTAAGTTACTCAGGTAACAAACAAATACATTTCTATTCTTAATATTAGTCAGAATTTAATAAATTTTAATTCGTTAAATATAATTTGAAAATAAGTTCAAATACAATTCACTTGTTTTCAAATTATATTTAAATAATTAATATTTCAATATTAATTATTTAAATATAATTTGAAAACAATATTTATAAAATATAATATAAATATAATTTTAAATTTTAAAATATAATAATATAAATATAATTTGAAAAAAAAAAAATTTAAATAATTAATATTTCAATTAAAGTTCAAGTACAATTTTAAAGTCACATATTTTTTACATTAATACTACTTAATTGGCAGCAGTCTTAATTGGAATACACTAAATATAGTTTTCAAATTCTTCCCTAATTTTTTTATGATTAATGAATTAAAAGGTAGTTACTTAATTTTTTATAAGGTGGCTGTATTTTTATTCAATTTAATGATGAATTTAAATCTGTTTATTGGTAATTGCAGAATCATAACTGTCAGATTGTAGGGCATCATCCTTGATGCATCTTAGAGAAAGAAAGATTGATAACTGATCCAGTGCATATTTCTTTGTCTTTATGTTTACTATTTCCCCTTAATGTATGGACGATTTTGATGAAATTTGGCTTGATGGTTATTGATGAACCAAGTGAAATGAGGTATTCAGATTGTGTGGGCACTTTTTTTGAGCTGATCTATGGGGCTTATCATTGTTGAGACACAACATTTTTTGTAGAAATCTGTTACAGTTTTTACATTTCTTTACAATGACTTTTTAAGTCAATGACAGTTATACCACAATAAAAAAAAATTTACATAAGTGAGATCATTTTGTTTTTCTACAATAAAAATATGAAAGTTAGGGTTTCTTATAATAAGGTGGTACATAGGAACACCCGAACTGTATTGTTCCCAATGTGCCAACATTTTTTAATGTAACTTATACGACTGATAATATTACAAAAATAGAAATTTAATATAAGTATATATTATTTCTGTGCAGGTAACTTAAAAGAACAATAGAAATAATTAAAAAATTTGTTTACTTCAAATTTTTAATTATTTGATTAGATTTCATTTTTGATTTTAGTTCATTTTAGCGAAACTCCATCTTAACTGGACATTTTCGATACTTTAAAATGATTTATTTTTTAAAATTTTAGTTTATATACATATGTATGTATGTATATATATATATATATATATATATGTATATATATATATATATAATTTCTGAAAATTTTAAGACTTGGCTTCCATATTTTGGAAACTTAAAAAAAGGTGAGTTTTTATTTTTTTCAAAAAATATTGATTTATTCATCAATATCTATTTTGTCCCCTTCAAAGTAATCCCCCTCACATACAATACATTTGTGCTAGTGTGTTTTTCAATCCTCAAAGCACTTCTGAAATGCACTTTTTGGTATGGCGTCAAGCTCTTCCAGCGATGCAGTCTTAATCTCCTCCATTGTGGTAAAACGTCGTCCTTTCATGGGTCTTTTCAGTTTTGGAAACAGAAAAAAGTCGCAGGGTGCCAAATCTGGTGAATACAGTGGCTGAGACATGATTATGGTGTGGTGTTAGGCCAAAAAATTACGGACTAGTAATGACGAGTGAGCTGGTGCATTTTTGTGGTGCTATATCGAGTTTTTTCACAATTCCAGGGGTTTTCGTCGTATTACTTCACGCAAACGATGCATGACTTGAAGATAATATTCTTTGTTGACCGTACAACTTTTTGGCAAGAATTCACGATGCCTCACACCATTATAATCGCAGAAAACAGTGAGCAAAACCTTCACATTTGATTGAACTTGGAGCGCTTTTTTTCGGTCTTGGCTCTTCTGGTCGCTTCCATTGGAATGATTGGGCTTTGGTTACAAAGTCATAACCATATATCCATGTTTCGTCACCAGTTATGGCTCTTTTGAGCAAATCTGGATCATCATTGACGTCATTCAACAGCTCCTGAACTATGGTCATGCCACAGCTCTTTTGGTCAAAATTTTGCAATTTCGGAACAAACTTCCATGTCACTCGCTTCATGCCCAAAACTTAAGAAAAAATTGCATAGCATGAGCCAACCGACATACTAGTGATAACTTTCTTTAAAAAAAAAGGACATTATATTCACGCTTTGTCTGATGTTCCATTACTATATTTTACTATCTATTGAAAATTGCAACCAAAATTTCCTGTGATGCAGCGCTAGTATATACTTGACTTTATCACATGGTAGTTTCTTTTTTAGATTCTTATTAGTTTTTAAGGTATGGGTATCAAAATTCATACTGTGGCATAGGTCTCCATGTCAGCAGCCAGATAGTTATTTGGCCTGCCAAATAACTAAGTATATGATGATATTACATTCTTTAAAATACAATTCTGACTTAAGCGGTGAATCAGTCCTATCGCAGTCTTATTGGTATTATTAAAATTGTATAATACCAATAAGTTTAAATTTACATTCCAATAACAGTTTTCAAGAAAAAGATCATTTTAGAAATGTTTAATTTTTTTAAAGAAAATATATATACAGTATTTTATTATGTCGGTATTTTATATACCGCATACAGCATATTATTGAAAATTTAAGACATTAAATATATTCAATTAACATTCATAACACAGTTTTGTAGAAACAACATTTGTGGAAATACACATTTATTCGTAAGTCCTTATTTTATTGCTACGGTTTTATTTTATGATAATAACGCTAAACCTTGCAATCGTACTAAAAAAATTAGTTAAAGTTTAGTGTTCGGTTTAATAGTGTCATACAAATAAAATCAATAGACTGTGGAGAACACTTGTTACATAGCATATACAACACTATTGTTGTTTTTTGTGTGTTGTTCTCAAGGTGTATTCTACATATACGATAGTGTGAGCGGTTTGTTCATACATTTTTAAATTTTTTTATTGGTATTCTTTTATATGATACATCCATGAGAACACCCTACTTTGACATGTCTGGTATGTGCGATAGGATAATTTTTGTAAGTGATAAGATCTGTACTTAGTACGTGACTATAAAAATGGTTATTGCAATTTTAAAATTTATATGATTAGAAAAAAATGTAAAATGGACCTAAAAGAAACATATTCTCCAAATATTTTAAGATATCAATGATAGAAATTAATTGCCATAAAAAAATTCTAATTTGTAAATGAGGCGAAACACTGAATGACGTGTTATTTTAGGAAAATGTTATGATTGGTGCTCGTGAGAAATATTTAAATCATGCTTTGCTAATGTGCAAGTTGAAATATTTTTTAGCAACATTGTACTGGCTGAAAAAATAACTGCGTGATTTAAAAGCATGATATGATAAAGTCCAGACTTTAAAGTATTAAATTAATTTGAGTATAGTTAGTCTGTCACAAGGAAATCTGTATATTAAAATCAGCATTTGTTGGAATGATAGATCCTTCATGTAAAAAGTGTTTTATTAAAAAGGAAATTGACATCCAAGAAAATATAAAACTTTAAATATTATGTTCAATATAATTTACAAATTTCATATATAGCTACTTCTGTTACTATACCTGATGTTCGAAATAAAATTTTTATTTGAAAATCTAATTCCAGAATTGCAATAATCAGGCATAGCAGCATTAATGCGTATGAAACCTATGCAGTATATTATCCATTTCATATATTAATTAGGCCATCTTATGTAGCTTCACACAATAATACAGCACTAATATTGACAGTTATAATTTAGAATGTTTACGCATATAGGATGAAAGACCAAAGGCAATAGTAATAAGTAATAATTATAAACACAATGTTTGCCTTAAATTTACATGAGAGAAGTCTGCTTCTTTTCATAATCCTCTTTTTAGGTATCCTAATAAATTGAGGCCAAAGTAGTTGATCATCAAGGGAAGAAGTGGGTGATCATCAAAATAGGAAAACATTTATTTATGTAGAGATATGGGAAAAAGAACTCCTATTTTTGATTTAAATATGTTGAGTGAATTGATTCCCCTAGGATGAAGTCTGTAAGTGAAAAACATGAACTTCATCACCACACTGACCTATTGAGGTTTTAGAAAGTTCTGTTACCAAATTCTAACTTAATAGAATGGAAAATAGCAGATTTTTGAAATTGTAATGAAACATCATTTACTGAAAATAATTAGAAATTAAAACGTTGTAATGGATACTCAAATGGCTAATTACTGGTAACATAAAAATATTATTGAATATAATCAAGAAAAATTGGTTAATATCTGGTCTTTCCAGCAGCTCTGAACAGGAAAATGTATGTAGCAATAAGAGTAATTGTGGGTAGGCGGGATACAATTTTTCTTTGTTTGCTAAGAAAAGGAATATCACCGTAAATTTTACATCATTCGTAATACTATGTCATTATTACATGTCAACAAATTTAAATTGATGAAACTTTGTAAAGAATGAAATTTTTTAAAATAACCTTTTTTAAAAATAAATTTGATATGAATAATAAATTTTTCTTGGTCTACATAAATTTTTATTTTATTGCACGTTCAAATTTTGCTTCCTATGTACTCCCCCACAAATACCAATTGGGCTGTTGTTCATATTTCATGAAGTGATGATACATATGAAATTTTTACGAAAATATTGCTTAATGGTAATAAATGGTTTAATTTAAAATATATTACGAAATTTGAATGTTGCAAATTCACAAAAAAAAGTTACAAATGTCTGAAAGTCAATTTACTATTATGTTCAACATTTGTTCTGCTTATGTGATGAGCAAAGGAAATAGAAAAAAGCACATTCACATACAGACCCTTAAATTTACCTTGGGGAGAGTGTGTGCGTAACTCCTGTTGGCTGGCTTGTCTAGACGGTGCTCTCATACTTGCTCTGGAACCTCGACGACCATCCTTTTAATTCATTGGACATAGTATTAAATATTTTTTTACCAATATAACATTTTTATATGTAACTTATTTAGTAGTTGCCCATTTATTATAAATTTTGTTATGTAGAAATTAAGACAGTTTATCTATGGTTTTTTTTTATTAGTAATCATTGTCTCATTTCCTTTATCAAATTCTTCAGGGCATATAAAACAATGGTTTGCAAAATATAACATTGGAAGTTTAAGAGATGTTGATTTCTGTATACTTGGGACTCATGCAATGGAATGATGTTTGCCTTAACATATACACGCCGCTATTTTGCTGGCATAATAATAAATTTTTTGGCTTTCCCCATACACCTTCCCTTTCTTTAAGTTTGTAAAAAAATTCTTTTGTCTTTGATGTTTCTTTTTTTCATCAGAAGTTAACAAAGGTCTTACAACTTTCTTACATAAATATTTCACAACTGTGGGACGAAGCCATTTTCTAACACAGCAAAACATGTTACTATAACAAGATGCAGCCACATTGAAAGAATATATTAATTGAAAACATGACACGCAATTATAAGTATGCTACACACATGTATACTTATCTCAGTCAAATACTCAACGATTTTATTGAATAATACCAGCTTTCATAAACCAAACATAAGAAAACACTAGCAACTGTGTTGCAATGGACAAAGTGTAAAAAATTGTCAGGTTGGATATGCATTCCAAAGTGATTTTTTTACTTTGTATCCATAGCTTTTGGCTGAAAAATTATTTCTACAGTATGTAGCATGAGAGCTTTTAAGTTACAATGTTGTGGGATATAAAAAGGAAACCTTATTTTTCCCATAACTTTCTCTGATTTGGTAGTTTTGGCTCATTTCAACTGTAACTATGTAAAGCATATTTAAGAGGTACAAAAGTTCCATGTAATTTTTTAATTTTTTCATAACATGTTTATGAGGAAATAACCTGTGCATGTAGCAACTTGGAGTCTCTCAGCAATGAAACATTCATCAGTCGTGGATTAGGTGTGTTAAATATTGTACGGTTCTCACGCCAACGGGCCCTGCAAGTATATAAACCTCATATAGTTGTCATTTAAATATATTACCTACTAAATATATATTTATGTATAAAGTAAGATATTACCATATAGTTTTATAGTGAAAATATATCGGCAAGTGAATGATCAGTTAATGAAAAAAATTTAGATTATGAAAGGAAATGAAAATAAATGAAGCTCAGTATAGAATAGTTATGTCATTTCTATTTTTCTTAATTTCTTCCACGGTGCTAATATATTTAACTATTATAAATGTATAAGTATATTAAAAAGGAATATATCAGTATAACATTAAAATTTTTTGGCTAAATGTTTTGACTAAACATTTTTTATATTGTGAAAAGTTATAAAATCGAATGAAACATGTTAACTTTCAATAAAAACACATTAAATGAAATACCATTTTATTCTGAAATACCAATGAGTTCAAACAGACATATTTCTATCCTATTCACTTTGAGGATCTTTTGTTTAAAAAGAATCTTCTCTTCAAATTAGAAAACACTTCCCTGTAAAAAAAAAAAACAAAAATAATTACCTGCTAAAAAGCCTCAACACGACACATATGATGACAAACATAAGTGCCATGCCAACCAATACGCCAATCATAGCCGGATCAAAGTGCGTCGTAGATTCTATTGGATCGTTCCGAGCTATATAAAGACAATTTATTACATATAAAGCACATATAAAGATGGCATTTTAGTCACAGAAAAATACAATTTAGTATGGTAATGTGAAGTTATTTTTAAATTTTTCAATATTGATTTAGCTTTGGCATCTGACGCGAATGGTATCGTTATTAATGTAAACAAACATATCAGCAGCAATTTGTGTTTTTTCCATATAAAAAATCTATATTTGTATGATAATGTATTACTGTTTGCTTTTGATTTTGTCATCACTTTTATATAGTTGAAATGTTTAAAAGGGTAATCAGATATAAGCCTGCATCAATTTATATTTTCCTGATATGAAAATAGAACTTTGAAGGAAGTGCATTCATAATCTCTTATCGTTCAGTATAAATTTAGCTTTTGTGTTACATTATGCAGCTAAAATCCTGTTCTCAATGTCTAAAGTGTCTGATCAGCTATGCATTTCGTTTATTAACTATCCGAATCATATTTTGTTTGTTACAAGTTTACTTTTTCCAAGTTGTATGTCGATAGCAAAATGTGAGCACATATTTTCAGATCTTTTTAAACATTAATGCGACTTGAGAAATTCTCCGCTTAACAACAATGTACATATGTCTAACTATCATAAACTCATGTAGCAAAATGCAAAATGGATACTAAGTGTACTTAATCTCTTAATGTGCTCTCATATTATTTTTTCTATCAATTCCCATCGTAATTATATATCTAGATAGAATTAAAAATAATTTGAAAAACTTGGAATACATTTTTTATTTACAGTGCAGTGGCTTAATGAAGATCCCTTGATATGGCAAGTCAAACTAATTGAAATATTGTAGTTGGTAATGTAATTTGAAGGAGTGACTTGACGACATTACATATTTGGCATTCATTTTTGCTATTTGTCATTAAATATTTCTATAGAAGTTGATATATAAAGAGCGCATCTTATATAAAGAACGATCTTAGTTCCGTTAACAATTGAGTTTTGGCAAGTAAAGAAAAAGTGAAATGTATAAATTTTGCAAAGCGAATGGAGAATGTTGTTGTCTCATGACTTTCATTTACGCTTAATATGACCGTAGCAATATGTAATGCATGTGTATAACGATGAATAAAAGCACAATCAAGCATTCCAAAGGTTCAAAGAAGGAAATATTTATTTCTATGATAGTTATTCACACAATTGAAGTGTAAGGGAACAGATCTCAAGTTAAGTTTACTTATCTGGCGTGGCTATTCCCATACTGCCAATAAAAAATAACCATTAATGAATAGAATCATTTATGTATAGAAAAGCTTTTAATCAATAAATCATAATCAATTACAATAACCGGGGCGTACGTGAAAATAAAAATTGCACTATTATGGCGTTATGGCATTTTGAATTAATTTTTGGGCTTTTTAAGAGGTCGCAAGAAGGTCATTCAAATGTTCAGAAATGATGAACTAATAATACTTTCTTATTGGCATAAAAACATGGTTACTGTTCTACTTCTTTATGATCCCCAAATATTGATCTATAAACAGTAGAGATGACAGAGTAAAGCACGGTTTTATACTTTCGAACTTATTTTAAGTTTGGTTTAAGTGAACAAATATTTGAGGAATATATATAAATATAACATTACAGATAAAATAATGAGTGGATATCTATAAATTTCAAATATAAGCAAAACTATATCTTGATACATAGAGGTAATAAAAAAACTGTGAATTTATTATATTAAGTCCACACATTACGCCACACTGTAAAGATGAAAAATAAATCTAGTTAGGGTAAATATTGAATGATTGGTAAACATTATATTCAGCAACTGAACATTTCTCCAATTTTCGTTATTTTTATTTTAAAATTAAAGAAAATGGGAGGCTAACTTACGGACACAAACAGTAGTCCCGCTGGCGTCTAGCTCTGCTATCATCTCATAAAGACAAACACATCGACCTGACCTGCATTCTGTCTTCTCCACTTGCTCCTGACATTGTTCGTTAAATATACACGATTCGTTTACTCCCACCGCTGAAATAAACAAGATTAAATGGATTATTATTTATTTATAACCCACCTAGTAGTAAAAAAAGTAAAGGACGAAATATAGAATATTCATTTAGTAGTTTTCGGGTTATGTATGTGTAAATGAACAACAACGACAAAAGCCTGTCAACATTGTGTTGAGATAATTAATTGGAGTCTATTCCTTAAGAATTGATTTTTATATATAGCGCCCGGTATGAAGTTTTATGAGGAGTAAAATCACTACCTTAGAGCATTAAAAATGTGTAACAGTTTGTAAGTTTGGATGTAGGAGGTAATCTTCAAAACTACTCATCCGATTTAAAAAATTCTTCCATTAATATTTGGAAAGGACCTTCAGGATGAACATAGGTTGTACATAATCCAGTTAAAAAAAATTGGTATATTATAAAAAAGTTAAATTTTGTAAGTTTGGATGTAGGAGGTAATATCCGAAACTAATCATCTGATATTGAATATATTTGGCGTTAATTTTGTAGAAATTCAGTATTCACAATTAAATGAAACTACGTGATGTAGTATTATTTCTACTTTATTTAAATTCTTTACCACGATCTAGGTTTCGTTGTATTACACCATCTTCATATGGGCAATTAACGAATCTTTGCTAATTGCCCTCATGACTAAAAAAAATCACACAAACATGCAGTGTATCTATGTACATTAATAATAGATAAGATTGTGTGTTTTAAATAGCGCAATGTAGTTTTCCATCCGGACCTATTAGTTGATAAAATGGGTGTGGCCAGAGGTGAAGTGTTGAGTGGTGCTGGAGGGTAGAGGGAGTTTTGTTGTAATTAACGTGACTTTCGAAAGAAAGCTATTTTAATTTGAATTTTTTTATTCTTTTTCTTTTTTCCACCAGCTTTGAGCAGGTCAAGGTTAGCAGTATACTTACAAAAAATGACATCAGTACATCTTTCAGCAGATTGCCCATAAAAAATCATAAAGATATATGAAAATATTGACTTCATACACATTATGCAAACATATTGCTCAGGTGCCGTGTAATCAGTTAACAATGAGTACTAACTTAGTTTTGTTAGCCGATGACCAAAGCCAATGAATTGTGTATTCGCTTCGCTTGTAATAAGCGCTTACTCTTTGCCTGTAAGTGAACTAGGCTTTGTATGCACAGCTAAGAAAAAATCAGGACTCTGATGAAGGTTGTTCGTTATTCATAACTCTGGAAAGCTTGTGACTGTACGCTTTTTGTTGTATGTTGACGATATGAAGATATTTTGTGTTGTCCATCATCCGAGTCCATGTAAAACCAAATCAACTTTCCTATGATATTTTTCCATTAGATATGATATATATTTTTTATTGTCAACTGGACAGGTTAAATTTCCACCATTTAGTAGATTTCTTCAAGTAATTTTGATCAAAAATATTAAATGCATAGACTTTATTTGAATGCATGACTTTATACTGTAGTATTTCTCATGTACTATATCAATAATAAATTATAATTATAAAATTTCGATATTCGTACTGAACTTTTGAACTTTAATGAATTAAGAACATAGTGTGATTTATGTACAAATAACACAATGTTGCGCATTATGTAATTAAGAACATAATGCGCAACATTGTGTTATTTGTACATTTTCCATACATTATGTCGAAATCATTAAGCGTTTCTGTTATATTCATTATGTTGAAATATTTTTATGATAGTGATGTAATGAAGTGAAGATTTCCGTTCAAGATACGACAACCCGCTGTCTCACGTGCAGTACGATGCGGCTCTGCAGTGACTTATATAGGGATGCGATAGATGGGTCCCCAAAACGTATTGCGACAAAGTGTTTGCAGCGAGGTAGATGCCGCCGGGAGTGGGTCGATCGATCGCGTCGCGGCTTTACT
This sequence comes from Druceiella hillmani, assembly GCA_039881145.1. Taxonomy (NCBI): domain Eukaryota; kingdom Metazoa; phylum Arthropoda; class Insecta; order Lepidoptera; family Hepialidae; genus Druceiella; species Druceiella hillmani. The sequence continues at coordinate 554,009 of JAYKKI010000098.1, read as the reverse complement.
GCAGCGTTGCGTGTCGTCGCCGTTCCGGCGCGAGGCGACGCACGCGCTACTGTTATTGCTGTCGTTACGGTGCCGCGCCACGTCCGTTTCGCGCCGATTCACAACGCTGCGGTGTAATAAACGACATTGCAGTCGCTTCGCTGCGATGGTTCAGTTCAAATCGACACTAGTGAAAGGTAGGTACGACATTCACAATATACTCGAATATTTGAAAGCTTAAAAATAAACGCAATTAAAAAAATAACCAATATTAAAATAAACTTGTAGAGTATACAAAGGTATAAATTAATTAATTTGTGATAATGTAAAACATTCCACAATCTTTTCATTTTCGATCAATCAGATTACAGTTGTGTAATTTGAAATTAGGGCCAATTTATATGAAATGTACTCTTTAATGTATAATAATAGAGACAAAACAAAGATAAAACAAAGTATACACGTAAGTTCTTGTTTTCACGCATATTCGAGCAAAATTCAACCTATGTATTGTTTTGTGTTAAGCTTCAATGCTCGAACGAATGACTCAAATTCGGTTCGTAAGTTGTAATGTATAAATTCTACTTTTGACTGGATATCTTTAATGCGCTTTTTAACTCCGTTACACATACCACTTACCATATTCGCACCATCGTAATCTTAGCTTTCGCATTTTTATTAAGTCAGGATAGATGACTACGTGATCCTATTTATGCGTAGTTCGACATGTACTTGACTGATTTTAAAAATAAATACAACAGGCGACAACTGCCAAGTACAAGAACTATTCTTCCGTTACTCAAAACGCTACGACATAGAACTGTTGTATGACGTAGAACGCTACGATGTAGAATTGATGTAAGATATAGAACGCTACGATTTAGAACAGTTATATGATGTAGAACGATAGGATGTAGAAATGTTGTGTTAAACGATTCAGGCCTGTGGATATAACGATGGGCATGTTTCAAGTGAAACATGCTTACACAGAGCAAATAAAAGAGAGTAATCAGGAATTTGCGGGATATGTTTAAAGAGACTGAATCAAGCAGAAGTGAATCAATCTAAAGTTACTACCAGTGCGAAATATGTGGTAGTGCAAGGCGACGTAAATCTTTGTACGAAGAAGAAATTCAAAGATGCTGTGGATGAAAATTTATGTCATCAACAAATTAAGCAAAATCTGGAAAAAGAAACAGATTAAAAGAAAAACAAAGTTTACACTAATAAGGTGTTTTTGTACGATATATCAATACGGTGCCGAAAACTGAATGGCGAGACTACAATTCGACAACTTTAATACATTCAAGACCTGGAGCTGGTGATCACTTTTGAGATAATTTTTGTAGACACCATATGGCATCAATGACTCCATCTTAAATAAAATGTATGTAAAAGCAAGGCTTCGGTTTATTTAGCATATTATTTAGCATATTGAGAATTTAAGTATCGAATGCAGCATGCCTGAAAAGTCAGCGATTGATCCAAATGATATATAGAAACGATAGTTACACTTATTAAGGGCACCCTCAGATGCGACCATTTGCACTCACATCGCACATCTTATCACTATACTGCTATATACTTCGGATTGCGTGGTAGTTGAGGGGATTGAGGGGCTCGGTTGCGGAAGGAGATGTTTCCTTTCAGACATGACTTTAATTCTCAAAGTTGGAATTATTTTTGTATCTTTTGTGTATGTTCATAAATTATTTAGAATAGAATAATTATATTCTGCATAGAAATATTTAAATCATCGCAAGTCCCTAAATTTACTTTTAGATGTTTTAGCACAATGAAACTCTGATTAAAACCAAGGTAGGTTTCTCAAATACTTAATCCGTCGAAGATTACCTTTACCAAAATAGAAGAATTTTTTTAAGAGTTATGTAATCCTTTCATCGAATTGTTTTCCTGGTTTGTTAAAAAGATTGAAGTTACTAACATTAATTATAAATACGAAAATGATGAATTAGTCAATATTGTTAAGAGTTATAAGCAAAAATAAAACTAGTGATTTCGAGTAGAATTTGTGCTAAGAGGTATCTTTATATATTTATTTACATACAAAAGTTTAAATTTTGAAGGACGTATAGATAGCAATATATGAAACTATCTGCTAATAGATACGAATTATATTTTTAACCGTGTGAGAAAAATATTGTGGACTTCTCAAATCTAGAGTTCTAGAATCAATGCTATAGTTTTTAGGTTTCATTTCCTCAAAAAGAAAAACAGAACCCTTTAAAGGTTACTTACGTGCACTGTATATTAGTCTCTCCCAGCCGCTTTCCTCAGAAACAGCTTAAAGTACAAACTACAAATTTGGGGTAGTAATAAATCATATTAATCTGCAAATATCTCCATAAATAACACTGAAAAATATTCGTATGGGGTCAAATTACGTAGTAAGGTACGTAAGGGGTCAAATTACGTACTCGATATTTTTTTAAGTGCTATGTATAGTTTATGGTATTATTTGAAAGGGCAGGCTATAAGCGTCTCAAACAGATTTTTTCATAATTTCTCGTGGTACTCTTGGCAGATATAACGATAAAATGAAAAAAGATATGTCGTGATATACCCCCCTATTTCCGAAACTGATAATCTAAAGTTATGGAAAACAGGTTATTTAGAAGCTTCGTAAATGTTGTTGGAAAACTATAGTGATGTAATTTTTGAAATGTGAACCATGTTTTTACACCAGCGAAATAGAAGATATATTTACGTTGTGAAAAATATTTTTATTATGCTGATTATATAATATAAATCAGCAGTTATTTGTTTTATCAAATTCAGTTGGTTTTATCTTATTTTAACATCGTCAAATAATATCGAAATAGGGTAACAATTATGTTTTTCAAAATGTCAAATACTAGGTAAAGAAAAAAGAGTGACTTGAATAATAAAACTTAGAAAAAAATCTACTCTTTATGACACAAAAATATTGTACAAACTCATTTACACAATTTCATTAACGAAAACGACTGCTAAAATCAAAGTAATTGACGAATAATTACGAAGTAATTACGACTTACTAAATTTAAAAAAAAATTGTGATATTCGACTGGAAGCAAATAAAAAAAAGAATATTATTTCTCAACTTCTTGATGTTACACGAAGACGACGCGTATATAGTTTTATTCTTGGGTTCCCAGAACATAACTAGGTACGCACCGGGTTCTAGAATACAATTCGAAAATTTATAAATTCCGTTTAAATCCATCTAACTCCGGGTTTACACAATCGCTTTATGCCTCGCCTGGTGCTTCGCAACCTTTCCTCTCCCTTCGCTCCTCCCGTCGAGACATACGCGCACGAGTGAGGTTCATACAATCGTCGTTCATTTACTTTTCGCTTTATGCCTCGCCATTCGTGCCTTTGATTTCGATTAAAAATCGCAAACGAGGCGATGGTCACGAGACTCAAGATGAGATCAAATTGACATAAATTTTCCTTTGCCCATGACACACAACAAAAAACCAAACAATTATTTTTTTCAACAATATAGACTTGTAATAATTGCTGCACATACTAGATCAGAGATTTCTACAGATAATAGAGAGGCAGATAGTTCTGAATTATAATAATAATAGTGTTATTTACTAAAATAACGATTACCTAAGTTACTCTAATTAACTTAACATAAAACCTTAAAATGATGTATCAGTTACTAGACTTCCTGGAATATTCAATCAGTTTTAAATTATGATAAGACGTTTATTAAATTCTAATCTACTAGATACACGGTCGAAACCAAACTAAAAGAAGAAAAAATAGTCTCCGAAATAAAAATCCGATTTTTACGTCTTTTTCGAAAATACGAAGCGCAGAAAAGGGATGTCTATTGATTTACCCGCGACCTATTCCTTATACGAATAGACTAATAGAAATACACCCAACTGCAGGGAAAGCTCTTTCAGTTTCCAGCTTTGCTGGCCATAGTATTTCACTATTCGAATCTTCGGTTACATCTTACAGTTTAATTTTACCATAATCTTTAAGGTTTTTATCTTTTTTTAAGTTTTAAGCGTAACTTTCTTCTATTCTCAATTGAATTTCTAGTAGTGAAGTAACAAATTTACATCTGTGGCGTTTTCTATTACTGCTGGATTTTCAGACTTATCAACTTCATTACGTATATTCTCATATTTCAATATTCTCTCACAATTTTTTTGTATTAGAAGTGTTGAATCTCTCTTATACAACAATTCAACACTCAATTTAACCCATTATAAACTAAGGCTTTAGCCCACTCTTCGTCTGAGAACTTTATCTCTACGTCAATCTATGCTTTGCTTGTGCATTTTTTGAGGATATAAAAACCTTATAATAAATTAAAAAGCTACTCCACTTGGTGTCGCACCCCAGGTTTATGCTTTTTCGGAGGTTTTTTCATATTTGTTTCTACAAGCAGGAAGTTTTTGGAAGTTTTTTAAAAAAATCAACAATTTTTCTCATGTTATTTTTTGGCCATCATTTTCCCCAGGAACTGGTCTAAAATAGTAATCGCCAAACTCTGCTTGTCTTAACATCACAGCAATCGTCACCTTCATCTTAGTAACAATGTGCAACGATTTCTTTGTTACTACCGATAGCTACATTTTTACACAAAATTTCAACAACGGCTAAATGAACACCATGTTTATAGCATTCTTGTTGGTAGCAAGGCATCAATGTTCCAACTTTTTTCATGATATTCACACCGTCAGTAGTCATTCTGATAATATCACTGTCAAGATGAAGACTAAAGTTCTCTAGGCGTTCCTTAACAATCGACTTAACATTTTACATTGCAAGATCCATTTATTGAAATCAATCCGGGATTAAAATGTGTCTCTATGTGGTGTTCAAATATCTTTGTTATTTTGACGACGTCCATTCGTCAAAAGTCAAATATTTTTTTCTGTTTAAGTATTTTAAGCTTTTGTAGCCTTTTGATAGTATCAGATTCCAAGAAGTGCAGAGACATTTGAACGACAAAATATATCTTTTGCCACTAATCTGAATACCATGTGGGTACTTCCTAGAGTGTTTGATTAAATGGGTTTGATTTATTGTTCTTGACTTTTTCCTTTGGAGCATTTGAATCTTAATAGTTGCATTGACGATTAATTGTTTTTATTGAATCATCTCTGGAAGTTGATAGCCTCGGTCGACCGAGCGCTTGAATTGTAGTAACTACTAAATATATGCTATGTTTAGACCCCAACTTATACTTTAAGCCATTTCTCAATTGTAGGTTTATCTTCAAAATGTTATTGCGTATCAAGCATTTCGCATTTTCAGTTATTTTTACATAATAATCCTATAGAAGTACCACCTGTTCAATTTGTAGTTTTTCGTTTGATATCTTTGATTATTTATACCTGTAGAATAGTACGTCATGATTCAAATAAAAAACGCGAGAAAATCGCACCGCTACGTAACATTGATAAAATAAAAACAAGTAAGAACATATTAGGACAATAAGGATGGTATTAGGTTATGAAAAAAATTTAGGTAATCAAATAAGTAAATAATACTTACATCACGATTGATATAATAATTCAACAGATTTGTAAAATTACTGCGTAAAAGTATACAACCTAAAATTTGTGTTTACTAAATATATAAATAATATTACACAGGCCCTGCCCTATATATAATAAATGTGTGTGTGTGTATATATATATATATATATATATATATATTTATATATATATATATATATAGATATATATATATATATATATATATATATATATATATATAGATATATATATATATATAGATATATATATATATATATATATATATATATATATATATACATATAATGGTTTGGCAAATGAGAGGAAGAGGAGTCGATATTTGAGTGGTCGACTTGGCTACTCGATCCATTTGAGGGGCACAGGCGCGGGAGAAGGGAAACATGTGCTCGGGCGACGCATGCGGCCGGAGGACAAACGCTTGCCAGTGATGATGGAGCTATGATGAGCTTGACGGACGTATAGGTACATATTTAGTGTTTCAAAAATTCCGCGTGAATCTCGATTCAAAAGTGTGAGATTCCGTGGATCTCAAAATGGATGCGGAATTTGAAGCCCTAGTATTATCCCGACGATTGTACGAGGCACTTCGCTTATATACGTGAGTGTGCGAATCGGCGGCGATGGGCATTAGGCGAATACAGGGCAATTTTCGACAACGATTTTTATAACAGAGATAATTCATATTATTTACGTTGATAAAAACGGAAAATAATTCTGTATGAATAAAGTTTTGGCAAGTTTATTTTTCACAACAACTCCTACGGTTAATTACTACTGGTAATGATATTATATAGGATGCATGTTTTATAGGGAAAAAAACGCTTTCATACGATAAAAAGTATCACATAATTAAGAATTATTACGCTGTTCTTATTCCAGTCTTGGTTTTATAACGGAACCACTACATGCATGGGTAATATACTTTATAAAATGCAGGTAGTTTAATTTCTCAAGGGAGTCACTTGCCAATTTTCACAAGCGGTAAGTCGTCAGTTTAGTACGTTTTATGAATGAACTTATAATTTGAATGTATAATTTCTATACCATTTGATAGGATACACCCGTGACAATGAAATCAATTTTACCGTTACTCGATTTAAAAAGTAACCGTCTTTTTTTGGTTTGTTTTTAATTTATTATTGCATATAAGTAAAAGTCCAGGTAACAGCTAATAAATAAGTTCGAATACTTGTTTATAGTTTTTCGTGTATTGACAATGTGATCGTTAAATGAGAGATTGTTATCTCTAAGTACACCGAAATCTAACATATGTAAGATACGAGCAATTGTATAAACATATACACTTGCATGACCTAGACCTAATTTAAAAAGTGAAGTGCTTATTTATATCGAAAAGTAAATTAGTGCTTAGTACCCGCTAAAGTATACACTAAATGACTTAGAGACGCGGCAGCGAGAGCGGGAACTAAACCTTTACGACACTACGTAACCACGACACAGAAAAAATGTTTGACGACATACATATCTACGTTTTTGTTTTAAAGAGTTATCGTAGAAATGTCATTTTCAATGTGTCGATGTCTAGATGTTTCAGAATCGAACTTCCAACGCGAAAGGTCGCACAAGGATATTTTATTCGATAAGAAAATATTTGCTGCAACTTTTCCATAAAAACTGCGACATTAACGCCGCGAGCGTCCAGTTAAGCGATGCTCAGTTTTAAAATAACACCTTATGTTAGACAAGTTGCTTTCTATATGGAAAATAAGAGAATAACTGAATAAAATCGAAATAGAGACATTTCCTTCAGATTTTTTTGAGATGTAATATCTTAGTGATAATATTAAAATATTCTTTATATGTAATCAAATTAGAACTAGTCAGAGATTCATCTTAGCAACCTGGGAAGAATACAATACTCATTATGCTTGGGTAAAAATATGCTATTTTTTGCTTTTATGACAATATCCCGTGAAACTTTAATACTTTTTTGCTTTAACTTCCGCTCTGTGTGTGTTATGTTCAGGTTATATGATGATGATATATGACTTCGACTGACAAGTACCTACGCCTTACATATGACCAAAACACTTCTTAAGGAGAACTTGAACAGCTTGAAGTTGCGTAGGACTCATGCAGCTACTCACATCATCGAGGCAATCAAATTTTACGTGATCGCAGTCTAGAGTTTAGGCCAAATGCTTGAAACTGTTTAAGATAAAAAGATTTAGTTCGCAGTTCGTAGATTAGTTAGATTTTGAACAGCATCAGATATTCATATTGATTCTTCAAAGTTTTCTTTATCAGCATCAGATATTCATATTAATTCTTCAAAAAAAATATTATACATAACTCCCAATATTCGCCCGGAGTGCATTTTTTATCCACAGGGGTGATGTCTTCGCAGCTATTCGCGGGTTATTCCCCCGAGCAGCGCTGAACAATGTGCACAAGTGTCGTGTGTACGAAAAAGACAAGAAATCATTATGAATACTATTTTTAATTTTCTAAAAAAAGTCATCTTTTAAATTTTATGTTAACTACAATCGACAAAACGACAAAATGTTCGACACTTATTCCCGAACAACCTGTATAAGTATTTCCAATTTCCTAGTTTTCACCTGAAGAGTTAGAATCGCAAGTTGATTGAAAGTGATACGCAAATGTATGTAATTTATTTATTTTTTGGTTAAAAGGAGACTGATTTGTTTTAAATATTTCAATTTGTTTTGAATATTAAGACATTTCAGCCAATTTTTTAAATTAAATTAAGTAAAATTTTTGGATCAAGTTTTAAATTATTTTGTAAGGAGAAATATAAATTTAAATATAGAAGGTAATTAAATTGACAAGGTAATTAATTTCAATTTAAAAATTTAAAGATAGAAGATAATTAAATTTTCACCTTCATTTTAAGAAGTTTAATCATAATAAAGAGAACATTAATAAAGAAGTGCATTTCAAATATACTTATTATATTTTACACAGTCATCTTTTTGTCTCTGGAAGGAAAAACATCTTTGCTTTTTCATTTCTGAAAGGTAACTTAAAAAAATGTTATATTATGTCTTATTTTAAATATTGAAGACACAAAATTCGATATATGTTTCTACTCGCTGTCCACGTTGTCCAGTTTTCTTTTCTAGAAGAGGCTGTCAACTCAGGGTATAAGGATCGACTGGGTATTTCGAGACGAGATCGAAATATCTATATAAAATGGTGAATGTTGAGCATCCGCCCCCAAGTTTTATTCCTTTTCAATATTACGTTGACACATTTTAACCTTATCACCACGAAAATGACAATAAATAATTTCGACCAAGTTATAATGTTATCGGTATCGTTGTACGACAGTTCAATGTTCATATTCAATGACAATGTTCAAGATTTTTCGTGTCAGTACATTTTAACGCTTTGTTCGGTTGTTCGGGTGTTCGTTTCTTACAACTTAATAAAGTAAATATAATTTTTGACGCTTAGAATTTTGCAATTCCGCAATTTTCAAAAAAAGTATTATTGAGACGTTACGAAAATATTTTTTGGCTTCTCTTGATGTTTAATTTTATTATTTTTTTAATTTTCATTATAATTAATTAATGTTATTAATTTACAATCTGCAACAGGAATATAGACCGGATAACGATGTTGCGACGTGAGAATTTCATTACCAGATTTTTTTAGAGTTACAACCATAAATTGAAAGTTCTTTATAAATTATTATTTTGAAAGGTCCATGTAACGCATTGACATCAACGACAGTTTTATTGTATTTTTTTCAATATTATCAATACATAAATTTTATAATTATGATTTTAGTTTCCTCCAATGTTAGTGACTAACAGAGAATTAGGGACTGACACTAACTAAAACTTTTACACAAATGGTTTCCATATCGCTATTATTTAAAAATTATTACGCTGTACTACGAGTGAGAATATGATGAAAAATGAAAGAAATAGGTTTACTTCATTGGCGGTCTGTTATATAAAGACGTACTGAATGATCAGTAGAGGAGATAACTCTATCCACCGTTCGCTCTCACAATTATTACTGTCTTTCTTTTATCGTTTCGGTCTAATTTTTCAATGCACACTATCGAATACACTTACACTATCGAACCAAACCAATTTGAAATTTAACAAGGTAACAAGTGATCCCGTTTATGGGCAGAATTTGGATTTAGTCTGTTAGAAAAAAATCATCATTAAGTCGGTCGTTTCTGAATACTTTAATATCACTTCATTTGAACATTATATTAAAATGTTTACAATATAAAACAACATTTAGAATTTTGTAATGTATAAATGTAAAATAAAATTTGTACGAGTAGTACTCGTACTACGATGGCTCCGTACATAATTAGATTGACACGAACCTTTAATGCAACGTGGTGTTTCTAATGAGCGATCTACGGGTATTAATGTTATTTTTTATCATGTTGCCAAGTATATTTTGCAGAAGATTTTGTATTTCTCAAAAAGTGTGAGATTTAGAGAAATTGCTATGGTCGTCTGATAAACATCGGGTAAATTTCTAGTAACGCTTTTTGTTTTTTTATAATTTGACTTTAGTAGTTTCGTATATTATTAAAGTTGTACAACATTTTGAAAAAATAGTTTTGAAATCCTCAGCCAGCTTTCTCAAATGAAATTCCACACGATATATGGAATAATTTTTTTTTCGGTTGTCTCATTCGCCGCCAAATTTCCATATAAATATTTTTGAGTGACAAATATTGAAATAATAGAATAAAGAGTACTCCAGGAGGCGAGAACACGCGCAAAAGTGTGTCCAAAAAACTACGCATATAATGCGCAGTTTCAAAACACGGCTGTCAGTACAATTTAAGACACAGCTATGAAAGGTTATGGTGCTTTCTACGTGACAATATAGCTTAAAATGCCGGCTTGTGCTATTCCCACCTGCAAAAATATCACTGGACTGAAAAAGAAACAAATGGGGATTACTTTTCATACGTAAAAACTATTACTTAATTTCATTTTCAATTAACTATGCAATTTTAAAATATCGAAATTATTTAAAATATCAACAGAAGCGCGCCATTTTTATTGGTGTTGTCACTTCTTAAAAAATTGTTTACCCAAATTAAAACATCTTAATTGCTCGATACTGAAAAATGTAAAATTTTATTTGTAAAAAAATTGGGATATGGAAAATGTCGTTGGAGAATTTAATGTAACGATTGAATTCCCGTTATTGTATTAAATTTTAGAATATTTTACGTTTTGCATATATAATCACTATATGTAAGATTACGACAAGAAACACATGTTACATTCATTCATTTCCGCCGTCTTCCTTAATTTATTCAAAATGCGAACCGGTATTGTTTAAAATATGAAGAAATGTTATCACGACATTGAATGCTAATTAATATAAATAATTGTTTCGTCCTATTTTGAATTTCTTTAGTATGAGATCGAATATTTTCAAACTTTTATTATGGGCTTTTTCACATTTCTTTTTACTTTAAGACACTAAGATAATTGTTTTCTTTTTGTATTAAAAGTGTTAAGTGATGAATAAAATGGTAAAATGTGGCAAAATTTTTAAATAATTTTAATTTATATACTTTGGCCATTTATTGTGGTCAGAATAAACATTTTAGAAAATTAACACGGCGGCTTTAATAATACTTCATATAAGCCAAACCATGACCGTATAAATTGATGCAAATCTGAATCCTACTGCTGCAAGCAAATATATTTATATGCGTTGATTTCCTGAAGTCCGTGGGTAAATTTATTCTGTTGGTAACACCGTACGCGTTGGGGGAGGGCGTTAGTAGGCGGAGCGCGGTGCCCCCTCCACCGATTTTTGGCTTCACCGCGACCGCGAAGTGATTTGTGCGTATGCGCCTTCTGGATTACTCTATATTCTAAGATTGAAATATATGCGACTTAACATACGTTTATACTACGCCAAATTTAAGGTTTTTATGTCAAGTGATTTTAGAAAAAAAAGGCTATAATAGATAGACGGACGGACCTTATAATATTTCGGTTTTTTTAAGTGAAACTACTTTCGTGAAGAGTGTGAGTCACTCTGTCATGCTAAAAATGTGTAACGCTTGAGAAAACGAATCCTTAATGGCTGAATGCATTCTATCAGCGGCGGAATCGACCGAGCGCTAACAACATGGCGGTTGAGAATATCAAAAAGTTTATTCAAACGCTTAATCTGTCGAAGAATCCTAAGATAGCCACGCATTTTCGCCTTTTTGCTTTTAGTCGGGCATTTAGTTTTGTGTACGATATAACGATATATTATAAGTGAGTGTGATATTATGATTTTTTCAATTGTTTCGAGTAAACATTTTTAATTATATTACGATAAATTAGTGGATATATAATTTTAATCAGAATAAAAAAAGTTGTGCGTTTCAGCTCCGATGGGCGACTGGAGTTTACTCTTTAAGTACGATTGTCTTGAAATGTATAAAATGGGTAACATTGTATATAAATATTAATATCATTAAATGTAAACGGAAAACAAAAAAATGCCGACAATATGATTATTTTCGAGTAAAACATAAATGAACAAGATCAAAATTATACAACAAAATTAAATACATTTAGTAACGCCAAACTAAGAAGTTGAAATTAAAAGAGACTTCTTAACTTTGTAGCATAGCAGACACCAAATATTCACACATAATGACATTTAATCATTACACCTTGATATAAGTGAACGATAGTAAACTATGTGTATCACACTCCGTCATTGAGATTACGCCATAAGAAATTGCCAATATGTATGTCACACTCCGTCATTGCGATTACGCCATAAGAAAATGCCAAATAAACATATTGACATCTCACTCTTAAAGATGCGCAGAAATGATTCGCGGAAAGGCCACCTAAGTTTACACTTTTTTTAATACTCTGAACTTCGTACGCTCTGAACTTCTCATTTTACTCCTCATAAAACTTCAAACCGGGCGCTATATATGAAAATCGATTTTATGCGAGCGAGGCTCCTAGCCTTATAAGGTTTCGTAGCCAAATTAGGAACCCTTATATTTCCGTCCTGTCCGTTTGTCTGTCTGTCCATTTCTAAGTCATACCCGTTTTACTCGCAAATTATTATTGCTATAAAGCTGACATTGGTATATATATTTATAGCGTCACAAAGTCATAATGTAAAATATTTAAAAAAATAATTTTTATAGTACGTCTCCTACATGTAAAATAGGAATCTTTTTTCGCATACTTTATAGTATATGGTATTGTTGAATAGGGCTTTCAAAAATATTGGGGGGTTGTTATGAAGATTTTTTTGATACAGGGATCTATTTATGAAATATTAAGCTAACAGTGTTAATTTCTGTTAGAGTAACGAGTGCTCACTCTCCAATAGTTAAATCGCTAATCGCTTTCGAATAGCTGGAAAGTGTTCATAATAGTAGTGAATATCATAAAATGAAAAGAAAAATTATCCTAGCTAAGTAGGCTCTATTGTTTTAACCGACTTCAAAAAAGAAGGAGGTTCTCAATTTGCCAAAATAATTTTTTTTAATGTATCGCTGAACGATAATTCTTTACCGACTGGACCAATTTTGATGTTTATTTTTTATTTGAAAAGGGTGCTACAGATGTGGTCCATATAAGTATGATTATGATATGATGATGAAGTCCGGAAATTAATGATGAACTACTTAACGAATTTTGCTACGGATAGTTACTTTGCAAAATAACTACACCGTCGACCAGGTTAGGGTCTGATGATGAGTTCTGGAAATGAAAAATGGAACTCCTTAATGGATGGTAGTAAATTAAAAGTGATTCAAAATTTTTGCTACTGGTAGCTTTTACGTTGCAAACTTTAACGGCACTATATATAACAGCACTATATTTTTAACTGCACTATATATAGATCATGTCAGGGTCTGATGAAGCATTCTGGGGATGAAAAATGGATCTCCTTATAGGATGGTAGTAAATCAACCGTAATTCAAGATATCGCGTAGCGTAGGTCAGTGTGTGATGATACTTTAGTTATTAGTTTGCAAAATCTTATATTGGACTTCGGATATAGAGAACAGAACTCCTCAACGGTTAATAGCTAATCATTGACGGATACTACTATCGGTTCATTTTTATATCTTATTGATAATCAAATTTAGATAAAGGGGAAATTATCTATATACCAACTTTTCCCCGTGACTTTTAATAATATTCAATATTCTAAAAAAGAAAATAATTGTGATGATTAATATATGTTAATCGCTAAAAATATTAAAATAACATATCTTTTAGAAAACTGACTTCAAAAAAGGTAGGTACTAAAAAGTAAGAAATAATTAACTCAAAATAGGTACCTATTTACTTTAATAATTTGCAATACTACTTATTTGCAATAAATAAATAAGTTATTTATTTTTAAAGTCGGTGACAGCACCGCCGATTAAATTAAACAACCGTAATTGTCTGTTGTGAATAAGGCCTTTATGAATCTACTAGCGTGACCCGTGCGAAGTCTTCGCATTATTTATTACATTATGAAGCTCAGATGACAGATCAAACAAATATTTTACTAAAATTGACATATAGAGGCGCAAGTATCAAAAGCATTGAGCTAAAGCGCCACTTTATTTATACGTGAGTGGATTTGAAATTAAACAAAAATTTTACCGACCGTCAATCATATTGACGTTGAGCCGTTAGATGGCAGCATTGCTGTTTTGTGTATATAATTTTAATAATTAATTAATTTGCAAAAACAATAGCAATAATAAATTTTTTAGTTGTGGATGCCGGTAAAGCAAGCAGTTATCTATAAAATGATATATAATTTATGTGGATTAGTTGTGAGGTTTTTTCTAAAAAGGGAGAGTAACATCTTAACCTTAGCGTATTAATATATATGATTTTGTATTGTACGTACATTTGAAATTATTTTTTAAATTTATATTATAAATTAAATCATAATTTTGTTTACAACTTAAACAAACAGTCGACAGGTCTGGCATTTACTTCCAAAAATAAGTAATTTAATTATTTATTGCAAATAAGTAGGTACTTATTTTGAGTTAGTTATTTTTTACTTCATAGTACCTACCTTTTTGAAACCGGTTTTTTAAAATATATTTTATACGATTAATAAGCGATCATGTTATGACATGTATTTGCGTCAGTAAAAAATTCACAGAAACTAGTGATTTAAATCAACTGCGAAAATAACTTTGTTCTTATAAAATGTATATTTATTATCTGTGTGAAAGATGTACTACGCGATATATTTATATATTTACATAGTGAAAAATAATATTATTTAAATATGCGTCATGTTTTTATGCATTTGAAAGATATAGTATTTACGTTGTGAAAAATTTGTAAATAGTGTAATAGGAACAGAATGCACCCTTAAATGTTTATATAACTTAAATGTGTAGGTACTCTCGTATTTTGAGTTCTTCTAGTACTTGACAAGTATAACTAATCCTAAAAAAGCTCTGATGGAAGTTTTTGAATACCGTGGTGAAGCGTTTTTATTATTTACTGATATTCATAATAAATTTAGTAATGCTTTCTTGCTACAGTAATATATACACAGGTTCTTAATCAGTAATATTACTAGACATGTTTATATTGAGAAGACCACCGTTTTGGGTACAATTCCTAGAGCACTTACCTGGTCCGCATTTGTCGATGTGG
The DNA here is from genome assembly GCA_039881145.1 of Druceiella hillmani. NCBI lineage: Eukaryota > Metazoa > Arthropoda > Insecta > Lepidoptera > Hepialidae > Druceiella > Druceiella hillmani. The sequence goes on along the minus strand of JAYKKI010000098.1, from coordinate 538,858 downwards.
TTGGTGGCGGGGAGTTCCGGATCACAGGTGCAGCGCTTGTCGGGGCTAGCGCAGCGGGCGCCCGGGAAGCCGCAGTCGCCCGTCGTTGAGCACCGATCGCCGTACATGCCGCTGCCGGTCGGTGCCAACTCTGCAGTGTAATGTTATTGCATCAGTAATAAATAGTATTGGATTCCCTCGACATGTCGGCAGTTATGCATGCATGTATTTTGACATTTTACAGAAGGAATGAAGGGTAAATCGTATAGAGCCTGGTGTACGGAATATTGAAAAAAAATAACCTTATTCCTCTGAATGAGTAACATATGTAGTCAACAATAAGATATCTAGTCGACAATAAGATAGGTAGTCGACAAGGAGATAAGTAGTCAACAATATTACATATTGTTGATAATACGATATGTAGTCAACAACAAGATATGCAGTGGACAATAAGATGTGGAGTCACAATGAGATATAGAGTCAACAATGAGATACATAGTCAACAATAAGAAATGTAGTCGTAGATGAGATAAGTAGTCAGCAATAATGGAAAATGCAATGCAAAAAAACAAAAATGTTTTTAAAGCGTATTGCTGTGTGTGTGCCAACTGTTCCTAACATTTTGATGGAAAAATTTAAAACAACGAGGGTAACGCCAGTAAGTAAATATTTCAATACAAAAACAGGTTTTAGCTTTGTTCTCACGTTTCTGACATCGTATCAAACTATATATTTTTTTTAGTAGAGTCTAGTAAATATTAAGGTAAACAAATGCATTTCAATTTGTTATTTTTGTTTCGGGTGAGATTCGAACCACCGGCATTCATGTCTCTTCATATGCCATGCCTTATATATGAGATTATAGGCGCTAGGTGTTTAGAAAAAAAAGTTAATTTTTTTTAAGGTTACGTAATTGAAAACGGAATTGTTATAATTTCGTCATGTCTATGTGACTGTCAGTTCCGTCTCTCTTAATTTGTATAGTTTTGGACCTGCATAGTCATGTATAATTTTTTTTCTATTTTATAAGGTTCTTTTCCTTCAATATGAAATGGAAATAAAAAATATTTTTAGTGTACAACTCATTGATCAGGATATCGTTAGAAAGGTCTTAAACTTTAAGTTGCATTTACCACTTTTAATTTGTTAGCTCGTTTTACGAAATATCAAGTTTGAAAGTCGTTTGAAATGTGTGTCTCCTCCCATTTCCAAACAGGACCGATTTCCTCCTACAAAATTAAGAAGTCTCTATTAACTTCTTAGTCTGACGTTACTAAATGTTTTTAATTTTATTGTATGAATTAATCTTGTTTCTTTGTGTTTTACTTGAAAATAATTATATCATCAGCATTTCTTTATTAAAGAACTTTCCATTTACATTTAATGATATTGCTATTTATATCCAGTGTTATCTATTTTATACATTCCAAGCCAATCGTACTTAAAGAGTAACCTCCAGTCGCGCGTCGGAGCTGCCAACCACAATTTTATTTATTTATTTATTTACAGTTATGGAAACATTAAAGTTTTGACGCCTTTGCATTTTAGTAAAGTTAACAAGAGGATTGAATAAATTCAGTTATACTACGACACATAACGATAACACATTTCAATAAGAATATTCCAACTAATTATACGCACACTCCGGTGCCATCGCGATTAGGCGTTTGAGTAATTTTATACTATGGGAAAGTGAATAATTTCGACATAAATCGATTCTAGATGCCGGTGTAACAAAAATACTATATTTACGCGAGCGCAGGTAATTTTACAGGCATGTCGAGCTGGAGTTTTTCCAATAAATTCGGACCCAACATTTTTCCATTAAACAAACAGAAAATAAATTTCATTAAAGAACATTCTCTTCAGCAATGTGGAGTAAATCAGCATACCCACGAGAAAATCAGTACGAAATAGAAAATTAAAGTAAACATATCATCTCAAATAAAAAAAATTGTGCGTGTCAGCTCCGACGCGCGACTGGAGTTTACTCTTTAAGTATGATTGTCTTGGAATGTATAAAATAGGTGACACTAAATATACATATAAATATCAATATCACTAAATATAAATGGAAAGTTCTTTAATAAAAATGTAATTATTTTCAAGTGAAACACAAATGAACAAAATCAAATTTATACAACAAATTAAAAACATTTAGTAACGTCAGATTAAGAGACTTTTTAATTTTGTAGGATAGAAGATATCAAATATTCACACATAATGACATTTAATGATTACATTTTGATATAAGTGAACGATAGTAAACTATGTATATCACACTCTGTCATTGCGATTACACCATAAGAAAATGCCAAATAAACATAATGATGTCTCATTCCATTGATGCGCAGAAATGTTGCGCGGAGATACCACCTAACGGTTATACTTTTTAATTCTCTGAACTTCGTACGATCAGAATCTAACGGTTACACTTTTTTAACGCTCTGAATTTCTGATTTTACTCTCATAAAACATCATGCCGGGTGTTATACCTATATGAAATTCAATTCTTAAAGAGTAAACTCCAAAATATCTAAAGAACGTTTTTTGAACGCCTTTAATTAAAAAATAGATAATCACTTTTTTATTTTCAAATATCCTTTTTAACACGTTTTTATTAGATCGACTTGTACGTAACCAACCATGTAATGGAATCTGTGAAATTAAATTTTATGCACTTCTAATTGTTGTATCATCATTAAAGTTTGGAGTTATGTGTAGTTCTGATGAAAATACAATAATATCATATCAAAGTTAAAAAAAATTAATTCTGGATGTTCCCCTTATTTAAAATTTTCCACACGTTTTAAGAACCAATCAAAATACAGTCATTTCATAAGATAAAAAAATTGGATCTTAAAACAAAAAAGACTAAAAAACGCCATTTTACAATTAAATTTTCACTCTCTTAAGATGTCCCGGATTATTTAAAATTTTGCACATGTGTTAAGAAACGATAACAATACAGTAATTTAATGAAATTAAAAAAAATTACAGTCTTAAAACAATAATAAAAGACTAAAAAAAGTAAAAAAACAAATTAATCGTTTAAAAAAACTAAAAAAGAAATCCCGCTTTTACCAATACTGCACTGAAAAGCAAAAAATGATTTTCGAACTTTTATTCCTTGTCTGCTAGGTAAGGATTAGTATAAGCCATGTTTATTACGGTAAGGTGCTTGTCCTCAAAAATTATTGATTTTGCTTCTCAAATTAATATTAAGTGTAGTTACAGCAATTACTAATCTTTCTCATAAATCCTTTATGTTCACCACACTCTAAGCCTTTATTAAGTTTTAAAAGACCTAGATGAGAGTATTTCATTTAAACCTTCTCTCTTCCTTCTAAATCCCGCTATGGCTCTGTAACCTGACGTTAATCTTGCTTTTCATGCTGTATTTAGTGTTATTTTTATTAACAATAATCTGGATGAGTTCAATGTTTTGGGACGGTATCAGAGTTCAATAAATCATAAGTTTATCATTTGTCCTTTCGTTATATCCACACTTCCATTTCTACTTTTCCATACCATAATTTAGTCAGTTGTTCTTTGTCTATTTCACTTTCTGATCTTTCACGATGATATGGAAAGACATCGTAACGTTAGTTAATCGAAGTTATATTACGTCCACACTCCTTTCTTCTCATTCTCTCGTAATTCCTTTCTGTGCGATCAAATGTCACGCAAAAATTTGCAAATTACTTCTTTTACTTTTAAATCCCCGTTTGACTTTTTGTTTTCTTTTCAATGTTTTTCTTAAAGGTTCTTTGACACTTTTTATCCTCATATTTTCTCATGCATAATTACGTCATTCTTCTTCCGTTGTAGTGCATTCTATCTTCCGTTGTAGTGCAACACCACAGTTTTAGTTTATGCTTTCGATGCTGCAATCCTCCACGTTTTTTAAATAAAATCTTACATTTTAGTTTAAAGCATTGTGACGGTATATAATAATCCTAATAAGTGAATCTTTTTCTCGCTTCTCCTCTAAAATGAAATGTAAATAAATCTTTATATAATTGTCTACAATAACTATTCTGTTGTCCTCCTAGGATATCCTTCAATAATGACTGGGGATTCGTTTAAATTGTTTTATGTCGATCTAGAACAAAGCTTTTCGTCCCTTTTTATAATACTTGATCCATATCAACACTCAAAGAATTTATTTGTGCAATTATATAAGGCCCCTGCGGTTGCACTTGAATTAATTATAGCAGGTGTGTATATGCTGTTCGAAACCTATAGTAACTTTCTAACAAATTTAGGCTATAGTGTATTTCATAAAAATAATTACACGAAAATATACTCCCATTAAATTTTACCTGTAGCAAATGAAAATGTAAAAATTTCCGCTAATATTTTAAGGCATGGTTTGGCTATTAAAGAGTTCTACTTTTAAAATCATAATAATTTTCTATGTCTCAAGGCTAAGTGGCCAGTACTCAGCACTTTTCGTGTCATCTACTTCATACACAATACAGATTAAAGATTTACGATATTGTATACGGTTTTCCCCAAGTCATAATTCGTATTAATCTAGGTTGTTGGCTCTAAAATAGTGCTTATATATATATATATATATATATATATATATATATATATATATATATATATATATATATATATATATATATATATATAATTGTTGATGTAAAATGATGGATAATAATTAAATCAAATTAATTGATTAATTAAATTCTAAGTTGCTTGTTCCATCGGTACAAAAAATAAGAAAATTATATTAAATCTGGCTGTGCCCATGACTTCGTTCTCATGGAATTTTGAATTTGTTCAGACAGGTTATTTAAAAAAAGAAACAATGTATGAAAATATATGTCAATCAAGGGTTCAGCTACTGTGTCCTATGGAATTTTATCGAAAAAGCTTTTGATAATCGAGCATTCTGCTTCTGCACAATAGGTGGCGTCCTGTGAAATATAATCGATAATGTAATAATTATTTGACGATGATGGTTTTACGCGAAAGTTAAGCTTGCTGAAGCTTTTGATAATCGAGCATTCTGCTTACTGCACCATAGGTGGCGTCCCGTGAAATATAATCGACAATGTAATGATTATTTGACGACGATGGTTTTACGCGAAGGTTAAGCTTGCTGAAGAATTTAATTTCTGTTCCAAGAAAATTGCAGCTCGATGACATCGTACGTGACGCAGATTATTGATACTGCACAGAAATTAAGCGGACGGGATTCGAAATTAATGATCAGAAGACGGGGTCATCTCAGCAGTCGACGGGGATGGGATCAGTGGCCGTTATTATTAGCGGGATTGCTCGACCGATTCACCCCTATGATCGTGGCTATTGAGTGTTCCGGGATTTCTATAACGGTAGATAGCATCAAAATTAAACTTTTGGGCATGGTATCGGCAGAAAAAGATGAGAATGAAGTTAGCGGTGCATTCGCCATTTGTTCGAAGTTCGCATTCGCCACTTCTTCAGTGGCAAAAGGAATAAGAATCTGCCAATGGCCGGAAAGAATGGTAATGTTGGTAGCACTGACTTGTCAAACGTCAAGTTGGTGAACTATTTTCGGTGTAATTAAATATGGCACTATAGAAATCAATGTACAAATAACAAACAAAAATCGGAATAAATTGGTAGCTACAACATTGCTTGTCAACGGAGTATACAAGCTAAATCTGCTAACCAAATATATTTGGCTGCATCAGTTGTGTCAGGAGTAACATGACAATGCTGATTAGGATATGTTAATATAGACTATTTGAAACAGATGAAAAATGTTGTGCTAGGTATGTTCCTTGACGAAAAAGAGGAAATACGCAAGTCCTCAGGTACTACTTGCGAAGGCAGGCAGCGTCGCTTATCATTTAAAAGCACTGGCCGAGAAGCAGTAACTTGTTAGATATGATGCATACAGACATCCGTGGAGCAATGGAGAATGTGTCTATAGGCGGTTCGATATATTTCTTGTTGTTTGTCGACGATCATAGCCGTATGGCATTTGCTTATTTTCTGAAACATAAGATCGAGGTTTTGAAGTGTTTCAATGCTTAGGTAGAATATCAAATAAGGAGGACTACCAAAGTATTAAGAAGTGATAATGGGCTGGAGTACTGCAACAAAGAATTTGGCAATTATCTGAATGGTCATCAGAAGACCAAGCCTTGCATCCCACAACAGAATAGAACGGTCATCGTACAATCGTTGAAAAAATAAGATGTCTACTATTTGATGCAAACTTAGGCAAATAATTCTGGAGTGAGGCCACCAATGCTACAGTGTAACTGCAGAACCGAATTATAGTAGCGACATTTGGTAATAAAACTCCATATCATTTATTGACTGATTTCATTCATTTTAGAATATTCGGTAGCCCTGTGTTGGTCCGTGTAGCTAAAGAAAAGCGAAAGAAATGGGACAAAAAGATAGTAAAATGTATCTCATCGGATATCCAGAAAATATAAAAGCATATAGGTCTCAAGAAACAAGCAATGTGTTGACTAGTAGGGATGTGAGTATTATTGAGCAGGAATCAAAAACTGAATATCTGATTGAAGTATAAGGTTAGAATATTGATTCAGTGGAGGATGATAGTGAGCCTGAAGAACCAGACGAAAGAGAAAACGAATCAACGTCAAGTCAAAGCAGCTCAGAAAACTTTGATGATACTCTTCATGATGTTGATGATGAGACACGTGTTCCTTATGATTATAAAGATGCAGAAAGTGCATAGTCCACACCTGAACGTAATAGAAAGAACGTATAAAAAAGAAGCCAGAGAGATTTGATTTCTCAAACCTGTGTGTAGGCCGTGAAACTAATGACGATGCGCCTAGTTTTTTTCTTCACTATGTCTTAATGAACCTATAAAGGTGCAGTGGGCGATGACTATGGAAGAAGAGTTACAGTGTTTCAAAGACAGTTATGCGTGGGAGTTGAGTGACGCTCTACAAAACGGTAAGGTTGAGCAGTGCAAGTGGGTGCTGCGTAAGAAAAGTGAAATTGTGAAAATAAAGTCCGTTTTCGTACGCCATTAATGGCTAAAGGTTTTTCACAAGTCAAAGTTGTGTACTTTACAGATTTTTTTTTCTTTCTTAGTGAGAAATATCACTTCGAGGTTATTATTTACATTGTTAGTTTAACTAAGTCTTTGTATAAAGCATCTTGTTGTGAGAACTGCCTTCTTGAACGGAATTCTTGAGGATACTATTTATATTTAAATATCAAAGGGTTTTTCTAAAATGATAATAAATGGTCAAGTGCTTCAATTAAAAAAAAACAATACATGCACGTAAATAATTCTCAAGAGCATGGTACAAGAAAGTAGGTGAAAGTTTATTAAAAATAGGTTATATTATATCTAAGATCATGGCGAGTTGCTACTTAATAAAACTATTGTCGTATACCATATATATATATATATATATATATATATATATATATATATATATATATATATATATATGATCTTTATTTCTTCAAATGTGCGTATAAAGACTAAGCATTTGAAAGATGTCTTAGTTAGTCACTTCAAATTTAAAAGTTTAGGCGAAATTAAAAGGTGTCTTCGTGTAAACATAACAAAGTCAATAAATCTGAGGGAACAATAATATAAAGTCAAAAAAAGTTATATTGATCAGCTACTGCATAAATTTAATAGGAATCTGTGTACACCCATTCAAACTCTAATGGAGACTAAGTTACATGCGTATAACGAAGATAATTATGTAGGTAAATTTCCTTGTCAGCAAATAACAGGTCACCTTATATATTTAGTAATGCCGACTAGGCTTAACATTCCATATGCAGTAGGATTTTTAAGTCAATTTAACAATTGTTATTCCCAAGAACTTTGTCCATATGTCAAGTGACGGATATTAAGATATTTAAAATTTACTAAACATTATACTTTAAAGTATACTGCGGATGGAAATTCAATGTTAGGTGGGTTTGTCAATGTCAATTGGGGTTTATCAATAGGAGACCATACATTAGACTCTGTTTTACTTTATCTGGCTGTGGAATTTCTTGGGAAACATAAATAAAGAAAATTGTCGCTTTGTCTAGTAGCGAAGTAGAATATATAGCAATCCCTGAAACCAGTAAAGTAGCTGTTCTTTTGAGGAATTTACAGTATGAGATTACAATGAAAATGAACACCGTTGATTTTTTCAATGATAATCAGAGTGCACAAAAGCTGACTGTAAATACAATCTTTCACAAAAGAACCAAATGTATTTAGGAGTATATTAGATATCACTTTTGCAGAGATTGTATGACAAACAAAATTGTAAACATTAGGTTTATTTGCCAACAGATGAAATACCTGCTGATTTGTTTACGAATAGTTTATGTGTTGTTAAACATTATGATTTTTTGAATGAGTTAGGTGTTCAAAGTGTTTAATATTTAAGTTAATATTTAAGCTCACCCATATTGTTAGGCATAGTGTTGTATTGAAGTATATCGACAATGTGAGTGTAGGGCCGCCATTTATGGTTTTAGTGTGTACCTTTAATCTGCAATAACATAATCAGTTCGTACTTTGACACTGAACGAGTCGTTATTTTTGAAAAACAATCGTCATGTGAAATATATAACAAAAAAAATTGCTAATTCTGAGAAAAGTATTGAAAAGAACAATCAAAATGATCATTCAATTCATTCAACCTTTCACACTTTAGCACATTCTAAATTGGAATTAACAATTTGGAAACTCGATAGATTAGATTTAAGCACGCTTCAATACGTATATTTTTTGGAGATGGTTTCAAGTCCAAGGCATAATAAACGTAATGTTCGATTGATTTGTTTTTTCTTTTGTTCGTTCTGTTTGCACTTTGAAGATGAAATAAGTAATAGGATCAGATAATATTTTAAGAGAGAATGTTGGGAAGCGTGAAAATAGGCGTACACAAATAAAAGCTCATACGAATATGATTCGAAGAAGTGAAAGCATGGAGTGTTGTGTTCATGTTTTATACACGAGTATTTTTCTAATCTTGTAGAAATATAATTTAATCACAATTGATTTGTCAACAAAAAATGTGTATAACGAAAGAAAAGTCTTCACTGACGGATGACGTGCTACCCGTTGAGGATTTTCATTGTCCATTTGTGGAATTGATCATATAATCATTCAAATCGGTTCATAAATGCCGGAAATAAGCATTATTATATATATATATATATATATATATGTATATATATGTATGTGTATATATATATATATATATATATATATATATATATATATATATAAAGGTTGTCGAATTCTGAACCTCCTCATTTTTTAATGTCAGTTGAAAATAACAAAAAAACTTGAAATCGGAAGCTGAATAGCCGGTAATACAGAATGTTTAAAAAATTATAGTCGAAAGAAAGGAATTTATAGGTTTTTTAGAACTTTGTTCTTAAAAGTTCCTGATAGAACCTCATTGTTGTGGCAAGGCTATTAATTCGTCCGTCTGTCCTATACTTCTAATATTTAAACGGAATAATCTATAAACGAACATTAAAAAAAAATACGTACCGATTGTACTGTTGTATATTATTTTAAATAGTGTAGATACGCACTTGGCCGGTTTATTTAAATATTCTCCCGCTTGAAACTATGAAATGTCCTCTTAAGAAGATTAGATGAATATACCGAGACCTCATTTCATGAATATTAAAGCGACCAAATGAATACATGGAGACCTGACCTCATGAATCGCAAGGAGACTAGATTAATCTGTTATGACCTCATCTCAAGAATCTTAAGGAGACCAGATGAATACATAAATTCATTGAGATTTCATCCCATGCATCTTAAAAAGACCAGATGAATACATTGAGACCTCATCTAATGAATCTTAAGGAGACTAGATGAATACATTGAGATCTCATCTAATTAATCTTAAGGAGACAAGATGAATATATTGAGACCTCAACTCATGAATATTAAGGAGACCAGATGTATTCAAGAGACCAGATGGTTTTAAGTTTAATCCTGATTAAAATATTTAACCAAATATTAGTAAACGTCTCATAAATTAGACTTTAAAATTGGTTCAGCACCTAACAATTGTTTGTCCGGCGAAAAGTTTAGACTTGAAGTAATATTTTCTTTTTGAAGTTCTAGTTTTTTATGCGCGTTATGAAAATATGATGAGAGTGAAATTTTACGAAGTGCGCGTACAATGCAATAAAAACCGATAGGATGAAGTTGCTCACTAAATGTGCGTGTAGTGACTGATACTATATTCATGATAGTTTTTGATGTGTTTGTAAATACACACGTGTTTTTTGATTCATACAAACCTAAGTTGTATCTGTGCTTTAAATAATATTTTTAGTAACTGAAATTTATAAAAAAAAAACATTTATTAAGACTAAATTCTGATATATATTTATTTTCATTATAAAATAATTTCAAATTTAATTATTTGATTGAATTTAGATTTTACTAACCGTATTTGTAATTACGCTTCAGTCTTTTTATTATTTTATTTCCACTAATTATTTAAATAAATTAAATAAATTTATTTTTGTATTATACCAAAGAAGTATCATTTCTAATGCACGTACACGCACAATTTTTTTTATTTTGCAATTTTTTTACTGTGTGTTATCATATGGTGACATTAAAATACTTGTAGTGGAAGGTGAAGATAAACTGTTGCTGTGCGATAGCAAAAGTTTAGTAAAATGACCGAAGAGGTGGCGTTAATTTGCTACAAATCTGTTTCCTTTTGTTAATCTTTTCCCTTTTTATATAATATTGCAAACAGTGTGTAATAGATAATTTTAGTTACTTAACTAAATTTCGTAATGTATTCATGAGTTAATAAAAGTTAATTTAAAAAAATTAAACCTGCTGCAAAATGTAGGTAGGTGCCTACTTCACTTGAAATAACGAAATAAATTATAAATAAGAATACGATTAACTAAGAAGGAAAAAAAATAAGTATTAAAATATGCACAAAAAAGAATTTTGAGCTAATTATTTTCTACTTTTTAGTACCTACTTTTTTGAAGTTGGTTTTTTTTAAAAAAAATATTCCATTTTAGAATTTTTAGTGATTAATAGTATTAATCATTACACTATACCTAAAAATTAATTATTTTCTGTCTTAGAATGTTGTGTAATTATTAAAAGTCACAGGCAAAAGCCAGGATATATATTTTCCTCTTTGTCTAAAGTTGGTTAACCACTATACAAAAAAGTGAAGCGCTAGTATTAGCCGTTGAGTAGTTCCGATCTCCATATCTGAAATCCAATACCAGATTTTGCAAAGTAACAATCATCAGTAGCAAATATCTTGAATCACGGTTAATTTACAACCATACGATACGACTTGCAGTCTTCATCTTCATAATTCATCATCAGACCCTGACTTGGCCGATGGTGTATTTATTTTGCAAAGTGACAATTACCAGTAGCAAATATCTCGAATCATGTTTATTTTACTAATCTGGTCGATGGTGCAGTTATTTTGTAAATTAACAACTATAAGTAGCCAATATTTTAATCACAGTTAATTTACTAATATCCGTTAAGGAGTTCCATTGTTCATCTGGAGAACTTATCAACAGACTCTGAACTGGTGAGTGGTATAGTTAATACAAAAAGACGTTAATAACTACCCATAGCAAATATCCTGAATCGAAGTTGATTTACTACCATTCGGTAAGTTCCATTGTTTATTTCTGACTTTATCATCAGATTGATGGGATCACCCTTAAAGTAGCCCCTTTTCAATAAAAAAGAATCATTGAAATCGGTCCACTTTGTAAAGAATTAAGGTGATAAATTGGTGAAAAATGGATACGTGGCAAGGATAAGCTATATATAATGGGCCAAAAGAATGACAATCTAGAATGGTTCTGGATGCAAAAGGAAAGAAGGAAGACCGCTAGAGAGACATATCGATGAAATTATATAAATGGCAGTGTTTGATACATAATGGATAGATGATATTATAAAAAAGACCTAATGGAAAAAACTGAAGAAGGAATGTCCTGGAGGAGGCCTTTCCCCTCAAAGAGGCCCTAAATAGATAAGAAAATCTTAAACCTAATTACTTTTATGACATTTTTTAATAAGGATAGTATAAAAAAATAATGCTTTATTATGTAACGATATTTTTAGAAATAAATGTCAAATTTAAATTTAATATAATTCCTATTATATTTATATCCGTTAATGAAATATAAGCGTATTAAGGAGAATGAAGACTTTGATAACAATAATTTACTACCTTTATAGCATATTACTTAAATATATTTACAGAATATTTACGATCAATACAAAAAAAAAACTGTTTTATGATCAACACGACTGTGTTACCGATTCAAATAGAGCCTTTGTGTCATATAGCCACACTGTCATTGTCCTGGAAGGAAAATGGTGGTGAAAAATGTTTCAGAGATACGGATATTTGTTGAATGTGCCTTTTTGATTTCTTCCACCCGCATTCGTGGTTCAGGCAAATGTGATACATTTAAATTGCAACCATATTTATTTAAAGTGTTTTGTATAAATTGTTCCCTCAATTCGCTGACAAAGAATATGAAGAAAATAGTATTTTGTAGTTCGATTTTGACGTAAATTGATGTTCTTTGCAAATCTTATTTACAAATATCTACAAGATTCTCGTCATGTATTGTTCTACAGGTTCTTAATCATTTTTTTCTGTATCAAATACCTGGAACTAAGGTTACAGCAATCTGGATCAACAAGAAGTATGTAAGAATAAATTAAAATACGGCTCAAGATTATTGAAAAGTCTTAATTCTACGTCAAAGAAGAAATATTATTCATTAAAGGCAAAAGATAAAAGAGGCATCTCCATCAAATATAACGATTATATTGTAAGCTAAGTTTACGGCCTTCCTGTCATATTTTCTTATCTCACTTTGCGGGAGATGGCGCTAAAAGGGATAGAGACGGATATATTTTAATGAACACCGTGATTAATAGCTTTCCTACTACGATATATTCAATTAACTCGAACGAAACTACGGAAGAAGATTAATTAAGTAATATTGACAATTTGTTTTAATTCTCGGCAAAAGGCGTAACAGCTGGTTTGGATATATCTATACAGATTGTATATTCGTACTGATTGTATATGTACTAAGTTTACTGATTGTATTGTACTGACTGTATTCGTACTGGTTGTATATTCTACTATAGTATATAATATTTTGGTCACAAAAGGCATGATTAAAATATATAATTGCTTTGTGAAAACAACTGATTTTTATTATAATGGCTGTATAAACTGGATGTTGCCCTTAATTTGTAAATCTGCTAAGTTGTTTTTCAATATATTTGATAGCCTAAATGACAATTTATTTAACTAACATTCCCAAAGATAATCATAGAACATGTTCGGAGTTAGTTTACCAGGTATTTCCTATCTCATACACGTATTTGTTACAAATGTAAAGGGTTATATGTTTTAATATTCTGTGCACTTTTAGAACTCTGTAACACTTTTGGAGTCAACTTTATGTCTGTCCGTCCACTAGAGCCGTATTTTTTGGGAGACTATGCGACGATAGATTACTAATTTTTGACAAAGTTATACTGAATATTGTCCACGATCTAAACATGTTACCAAACGAGTCGTCAACATCTGTTTCGCCATTGCGACATTTGTTAGGTGTCCCACCTAGTGAAAGCTGCCCGTGTGAGAAATACGACAATAATTTTGATGAAAAACTTTCAGGAACACGGTTTAAAAAGACGCAATAAAAGCCGTTATCTCATTTTTCTATCTCTTAAAAAATAATCAACAAAAAGTATAGTAACAAGGGAGGCACATGGCCGGTCTAGTGTTGGTTATTTTGTATAATTATAATTTATTTCCGATTCGTCTCGAAAATGTAAGGTGAAAATAATTTATGATACTTTTTGGTTAGAAATTTTATTGAAGTATGCCTTTTATAAAGGCATACTTTGATAAAATTTATAAATTCCTTATTTGATATAATCTATAAATGCATACTTTGGTAAAATTTATAAATCTATAATTTTATGAAATATGTACTCATACTCTGGTTTAAATTTATAAATGCGTTATTTGGTAAAATCTATAAATGTTCATTTTAGTCAAATCCATAAATGCATACTTTGGTCAAGTTTATAACTGCATTCTTTGATAAAATCTATCAATGCGTATTTTAATCAAGTCTATAACTGCATTATTTCGTAAAATCTATAAATGCATATTTTGGTCAAATGTATAACTGCATTCTCTGGTAAAATCTATCAATGCGTACTTTAGTCAAGTCTATAACTGCATCATATCGTAAAATCTATAAATGCATACTTTGATAAATCTATAACTGCAATCTTTCATAAAATCTATAAATGCATACTCGCACTTCAAATATTTATTTTTTCAGAGTCCGCTTCGTTTCCATTCTGCCTTTGTTTTATCGGCAGCAGTGCCATCGCGTGTCGATGCGCAGTTTAAAGATTAGTCAAAGGGAGGGAAATTGAATTGTAACGTGTGTAATAAAATTGATGTTCGTAGAACAATTTAACATAAGAGTCATGCATATATTTTACAACGTTCGCTTGGGTTACAGCGCGTTGCTTAATTTGTGTAGGAAAAAATATTTTTTATTGCTTTCTCTGGAAAATGTCAAGTGGAAACAATTTATAACATTTTTTAATTAGGACCTTCTTCAATGAGAAATAACTTGTTTCCCAATATATTTTATTTTCAACATTTTCTTAATCGTAATTACATTTAAATGTGTCATTATCACCAACCAAACCCGAATGTAAGAAAAAACTTATTTACCAGTACAATTAGTTTTTCTTTCTGCGGAATAGTACTTGTACTAAATAAGTTGTACTAAATAAGTTTTTCATAGTCGACGCTTTTCATATTCGAGTTTTTCATATTCGCGTCGCTTTGATGATGCGACGCGACGCTCGCTGTGCGTACACTGCGCCCTTGCTTTAACACAGAAATAGTTTATTTCGAGAGCGGAAGAAGATACGAAAAAAAATTATTGATTATACTCGTCATACTTTGTGCTCAGAAAGCTATAGCCAGTATTAGTTTTAACATAATACTATACATATATATATATATATATATATATATATTTATATATATATATCGTATATATAGTACCATAAAAACCCTGGACATATTGTTGGTAACCCTGGATGCTTAATCGCTAAATGTATAAGCTCATATTAGATTAAAATGAAAGAGTACTAATCATGTAATAATAATCAAAATGATTTAATTTTAATCAAGTCTAATTTATCTTACCGACCACAAACAAAAAAATTATACCTATGATTACATATGAAACAATCATAATGCTTCATCCATCGTACAAACGATAAAAAAAATTGTACGTGTTAGCTCCGATGCACGACTGGAGTTTACTCCTTAAGTACAATTGTCTTGGAATGTATGAAATAGATAACACTGGATATAAATATAAATGTCAATATCATTAAATATAAATGGAAAATGATTTAATACAAAATGCTGACAATATAATTATTTTCATGTAAATCACAAATGAACAAGTTCAAATGTATACAACAAAATTAGTAATGTAAGACTAAGAAGTTAAAATTAAAAGAGATTTTAATTTTCTAGAATAGAAGACACAAAATATTTACACATAATGACATTTAATGATTAAAACTTATATTTGGTAGTAAACTATGTGTGTCGCACTCCGTCAGTGCGATTACGCCATAAGACAATGCAAATATGTGTTTAGTATATTATCTATGAATATGTGTGTCACATTCGGTCATTTTGAATACGTCATAAGAAAATACCAAATAAACATATTGATATCTCACTCTAAAAGTGTTCAATAAACCTGCGTCCTTAAATTAAACTCTGAAACTTCAATAAACAGGTAAGACCAAACCAAATCTGTAAGTGACGAACTTTATAATTAATATCAAGAATAAAATAAATTTCAAACTCTAAAATTCCAGGGAAGTAAATTTATATTTAGTCTTAACAATTTAAGAAACAGTTTCTGATTATTGTTTGTTTCTTTCTTTAATTAATTTACGGCCTTTTTCTAATTGAGTGCAAGAAAAATATTACTTTTTAACACACCCAATACTAGCCCGGTGAGCGGTGTTTACCCGCAGTGGCGATGTTTTTGCAGATGTTCGTGGATTATTCCCCCGAACGGCGCTGAATAATGTATGCAAGTAAGAAAACATATGACAAAAAATTATGAATATTATTTTCAATTTTCTGAAACAAAAGTCAATTTTTAAATTTTATTTTAACGAAAATCAAACATTTTTCAGTGAACGAATAACATCTTTCATTTTCCGACACTTATTATAATAAATTCATATGAGTGCGACAAAAAAGTCTTATGGGTTGGCACGAGTAAGAGAGAGAACGTTATTCGGAAGCTGCCAGGGCCTCGTCCCGCCATGACGATCAGCTGCTATAGAAACCAAGCGACCCGAACGTGAGTATAGCAAAATTGCATTGCGCCTAAAAATTCATTACCATCTCTTGTATTAATATCAGTATAGGGAAATTAGGAAAGTAACGTAATCCATGCCGATCAACTATTAACAAATTAAAATTTCATTTATTATGCGAATTTAGCAGCAACAAAACGGGGACTGTAATTTTAAAGTCAGTAAAAGTAAGTAGCCATTAAAAACCGACGAATTTGGTCGAAGACGAAATAATTAAAAAGGAGGGTGAAAATTCTTCAAATTAAACAAAAAAGTTGTTTATTCTCGGCTATATCTTCGAGTATATTTTTCCGACTATATCTTCTATGGTATAATAAATGCAAAATAAAAAAAAATATATAAACAGTAAATTGAACGTAAACTCATGCAAGGTGCAGTAACACAATGACAAAATCAGATAAGATCAACCGTTACTACTCTGCTATATATAAATAATAGTATACGCAGGATCTTAAAATCTAGTTATTACCAAATATAAATAATGCTGGCGATGTAAGTCAATTAGTCGCACCGAATTGTGATGAAATTATTTAAACGAATTGAAGTCATTTTTGATATTTATTGATACTCGATGTTGGTGACAGAATACCTTGAGTGTTGGTGACAGAATACATTTTTTCAAATGATTTTAGCTTAAATTCTTATACTCTAAATTTCTATTGGTTACAATTTTGCTATATGTATCTGGATAACACGTGAAGCGTTTTGTGCTACAGGGTAGTTTTAATCGCTTAACTGCACCAAATTACAAGGCGCAGACCTTTTTGTCGGCTTGCCTCTTTTTATTCACAATTATGTCAAAATGTCATATTGGCGAAACTTAATTTTACAGACAATATACTTTTAAAAATTTAACTATTATTTTGGGAATTACGAGCTATAAAAACTCTCTCTTCAAAATCTAGCAAATTGGGACAATACGTGTTATAAATAGTGTTCTACAGACCTTTAGACTCTTGAGGAAATACATGTCATAAAATAATAGTTTCAAATTTGTTTATTAATACAAAATGAGTATTACAAGTGACACTAGAAAATACAAATTATTATAATATGAAGTTTATTTCATAACAATATGTAAAAAAGAATACTGGCCGTATAAATTATTGTCAATTTGCTATAGTACGCTGGTTTCTATGGGTTCCTGAGTAGTGTGTATTGATTATGATACTTGGTTGTTTCCAATAATTTTTTTCGTATTTATTCCGTTCTCGAAATATACTATTTCAACGTTAAATCAAAGTTTAAGTGACCTACCGAGAGTCGTGTCAACTCACATCAAAGCAACGCAATGAATATCTTATTGGCTATGAATATTTAGCGATACGTGTATTATTTTGCGGAAAGGAAAACTAATTAAACTGGTGAATCAGCGTTTTTTCAAGTTCTTTTTCATGGAAATTCTGCTTGTGATAACGAAACCTTTAAATGTAATTATGGTTTAGAAATTGTTAAAAATAAAAATGTTTTTCACTACAAAAAATTGCATTTCCAAATAAATTGATATTAAATATTTGATCATTTATAAAAGCAATGATCTTGACTGCAACTAGCAATGTTATACTTATCGAAACGTAGCACAATACGCAACTAATTAAAAAGTGGCTAATTAACAAATATACTCTTGACGTAACAGAAAAGACAGCGCTATTATTGTGTACGATTATTGATAACGGCAGTGATGTAACTGACACAAATAAGGCCCGATGTTAAGTTGGGTAAGCAGTTGAAATAGTTTGATACGTTTAACGGAGAAAATTGAAACGTTTTTGTACTTCGTTGACATGAAAATTTAGCAAATATTTCAGTGTTTCAGAAAGAAATGAATGCTGAAACTTTATACACGTTTTAACATATCTTCATTAAATATATAAAAATATTAATTTATTTTTTCATCCGGAAAAGACGGAGTATATTACAACGAAACGGTACAAAGCAGGTGGTGGAAGTTCAAGAGTTTGAAAAATCTGAAATAAAAAAATAAGTATCCATTTATAAATGCACATAAGGTGAACCGGAAGGTAAAAAATATACAGAGGACTCCGAATATGAGGCGCCGAGTCGCAAGACGTTGTCATGCTAAAAGATGAACTTTAAGGTAGGGGAAGTTAGAGAGAAGGTGCAAAATATATTTTTCGCGTCGATCGCGCTAAACACCAAGTGAAACTTTATTATAATGGAACGCCAAGTGCATAATTGATTTTCAATGATTTGTTTTAAATTTCTGGAACTCTGCTCACTATGGAACTCTGCAACTATGGACCAGATAAATCTAAAAAATATTAGAAATATTGATGCTGACGTTCAAAAATTATTATTAATCAACATTAGAAAACAATCATTTTTAAAGACCTTCTTTACCGTCCATCTTTCTTTCACTTTTATATTTTTATACTCTTTAATTTTTTATGGGTTCAATAAAGGTAATTAAATTATTATGGGGCCTTATTTGTGGCAGTTATATCACATTTTTGTTTAATGTTATCAAACAAAATCTCACAATGGATTCACAATTTTACCTGTAAACCATACAGTGACATGACTTTATCATAATTTTTGATTTTTAAAGTATTTTAATATATTTTTAAAGTATTGAGCTAAATAAGAATAATAAAAATTTGTTTGGCAAGTTACTACTGTTATAATTATTAAAATTAAATTAATTAGCTTATTAAATTTAGTTAAAGAAATTTATATAAATGTGTAAATAGTTACAGTTCCTACGACACTATACTTACAGTTCATCCTAACGTATCCGTTAACCAGCGTAGGAGGATAAACGCAAACAAAACACGAAAACAACTTTTTTTGCCCATAATGGCTTGTTGATGAATATAGTTCTGTAAAAGTTTACGTAGAAAATTCTCGAATTGCTTAGTGATGTGGTCCTTGGGGATCTCTATTCATCAATTATTACTTTTTCTTAATAATGGGATGCTGATCAAAAATTATCAGCATCGCGTTACTTGAGATTCTGTTTTTTTTATAAATAAATTATTTATTTCAATCCAAACTTTAACGAAATAATGAAGGACTAACTGTAGCTGTGACTCCATTTACGCGGACTTTTAGAAAAATTATTAATTATAAAATTGAAGGTTAATAAACGTAATGCCATGTGTTATTACTACAACATAATTTTTTTATTATTGCTTTTTGTAATGATATTTCAAATTACCACGTATTCTTTTTAGTTTATTGTAACGAAATAAAGCCTCTTATAGAATTTATCAGTTAAACCATTTTAGAGCCACTTTATAGGTTCTTGCGAACAAATAAACATACAAACAGATAAACTGACAAAATTCTAAAAACAATGTCTTTGTGTTTTATTAGTTTTGTTATGTTCTCCTAAATAAATTTTCAATTTAAGACATCCCAATTCTACAGTTTTATTACATGTCTATATTACGAAAGAATGATGACTGATATAAATTACTCGTATTAGAACACGTAATAAAATGTAGAATGGTTTTATTCATATTTCAATTATTTAATGGATTATTACAATGATTTGAAGTGATGGATCGATTTGTGCATATAAAGGTACGCGAAACACTAATCCGAATTCCTCTTTTTAACGATCATATTATGTATTCATATGCATATCCGCCCAGAGAGCTCGATTGATCGCTGTGCGCTAATAAACCGCACGCGTGTTCTAGACTCGTAAAGCGCTGTTAGGAGCGCGTGTCGCGCGTGAGCGAAGCGCTATTCGATGCTTTACGGCTGTTTGGAAAACATGGGTGGATGTGTTCCGAACAGCCACGATAGATGTTTTTACTAGATGTTTCTACTTTGCATGGCTTGATCGTATACATAAACCAAACGCGATTATAATCGTTACATGCATACGTCCACACAGACAAATAATAATGTCGCTCTGTGATTTCCGAATTATAACTTTTTAAATATTCATTTTCTTTTTCGTTCGCATATTCGATTACTTAAACGAATCTAACATTAAAAAATTGTCTGTCGTTATGATGTACTATAAGATTTAACTCTGAAATTATTCATGATTTAACACAATTAAATGAAACTACGTGATGTAATATTATTTTAACTTTATTAAAATACTTTACCACCACCTAGGTTTCGTTGTATTACATCTTCAGGTGGGTTATTAGCCGATATCGACTAATATAACTCGATTAAATGAATGTAGTATTATTTCTATTTTAATCTTTGCTAATTGCCCACCTTAATATGTTGTAATACACCGAAACATAGACTGTGGTAAAGAATGTTAAGAAAGAAAGGGAATGTAATGTTGAAATAATACTGTATCAATAAGAATGTTGAAATAATACTGTATCACGTAGTTTCATTTAATTGTGAATAATGAATTTTTACACAATTAACGCCAAATATATTCAATATTTGAAATTATTAACATCAATTTTACACAGCTGATAATGAATCCTGGGACCAACATAGTTTTTGTTTGATCATGATATTTTAATGGTTCCGAAGTAATGCTGATGTTGGTATTGGTTTCCGTAAAGCATGCCCGCACACTGTTAATTTTTGATACCAGAACATCAGACGTACGCGTTTTGTAGCCCATACGGTATACCTAACGCAGGTCAAATACAGTGGAATCTAGAAGTCTTCCTGTATGGAACTATATAATTACTTTATTCTTTGATTAGTACCCGATATATTCTTTTGATGATATTTAAATTTTCGGTTAAATGCCATAAGGCGTCATTTGTGGTGCAGTAGCAAAATCAATTCCATATGGCGCAATCGATGAGATCGTAGCAGAATCTCTGAATACTCAAAAGCTTTTAAAGGTTACCCCAAAGCAGGAACAAAACTCTTGATTAGTTTTATGTAGGTATATATTTATATTTTATTTCGATATTTTTTACCAATTTGTCTAAATCTACAAACCTTACGAACGAAATCGTGGCACAGTCAGAATTTAATATTTTGAGTTGTAGGACGAACAATTTTGGAATATCTTTTTACACTTCCTTGAAATTCTTATAATTTTTAACCACTACAGGGGAAAATTATATTTCAATGGTATCCTTTTATGTTTTTCTTTTCATTCCGTATACATAATATTATGTCCTTTCATATTGTGTTATTTCGAAAATTCCAATTCGTGCTGCACAATTCAAAGGATTTTCAGTCCGTGTCATAAATTCATCACACGAAGCCAAGTATAACTTGATGATTGAACGTACGTAAAAGACGTTCTTCCAACATCCCGTATGATTATTTCACCTTTCTATTTCCTACCAATTTTCTTTTGGGTATGTTAAGTTAGGTTCCATTCCTTGCAACTCAAAAAAGATGTTACGCTTATGAAATTTATCTTCCAGTTGTTGAGAGGAAAAATCGCTCACAGAACCATCTCATTTTCACCCTCTAGAACGGAAATTTATCGGAACTCTTCAGGTATTCATTTGCTCAATCAACTGGTCGCAGTCTCACCAGATAATGATTTGTTTAGGATGAGTGAAAGTAAATTTATCGAAATGTGTCATTGTTATCTTTTGTAGTTCTTGTATACTTTTGTATTCAGTTTTAATTTAAAAGTTTAAACTTTGTTAAATCATTATTTTTTGAATAATTAGATAACCTTATCTATAATATATCGATAAATGTGTGTGTATAAATAAATAAATAAACATCTCTGATCCCAACTGCAACATTTTTTACCTTGTGGCTTTGATCTACGTTTTAAAGTTAAAAAGAACCTCTGAATTCCTAAGCACAGAACTGCGTTCTACGGAGAATAATTTGCCGCATACACCACAAAATTACGGAATGAACTATATGTCAGTGTTTGTTTCAAATATCGTTAGAAACTCCATTACCTAAAATAATCTACTGATCGAATATCTCATCCCTCATTAGATCTCTATCTCTTGTGTTGTACTTCACATTAATTCCATTTATACCCAATTAAATGAAACTACGTGATGTAGTATTATTTCTATTTTCTTTAAGTTCTTTACCACGACCTAGGTTTCGTTGTATTACATCTTCAGGTGGGATCCATTTATACCTATGATTTTCATATTTTCCTTTATCCTCTTCATCGTTGCTACAGCGTACAAGTCCTACATCTGAGTATTTAGTTTTCAATGTGTCAATATAATTTAATAAATTAAATAAATAAATAAGTAAGTGTTTATAAGCAAGAATTGGTTGCTGCAATTTCTACACCGAGCAAACAAATATAATATGTAAATTTTAAAGCCAATTGGAGCATTATATATACTTGTATTTGTAGTAACGGAAAAAAGGATTCACGACACATTAAGGCGTAAAGTAAAATGTGCATCTGCGAGTCCTTTTTAGGTCATAAAATACAATGAGTATACATTATAATCTATGTTATCCACATAGATTCAAGGATAAAAACTGTTGTAGAGAAATTTTCTGCCATGAAATTTCATTATTTTCTTAAGAAAGGATATGGGTTATTGATTGGAGAACTAACGCGCGAGTCGACAAGATTAGAAACACAACAAAGATATTGTACCTTACAGAGCTTTCATCAGTGGCTGTGTCTCGTCATATGGATAGAGACGAGTTACGAGCAACAGAGACGAGCGACGTGGTGAGGCGGCGGCCGACAAGCGCCGATTTTTGTGGCACGGTTGACTTTTCACCAAGTTACTGTACAAGTCAAGAAACGCAAGCCGCATGCCGCCTCCGCTGAATTCGTGTTCAGTCGTATTTTCTATTCTTTTCCCCAAAATAAATATTTATTACGGTTACGAGTCTCCTTAACATATTAGAGTCCTACAGTTATATTTCATAATTCGTCTTATCATATTATGTTTACATGTACATTTGTACGACATTAGGTATTATATTTATTGATCCTAAAGTAGTAGATAGTTGGTGTAAGTATGCTATCTTTAATCTAAATTTATTTTAATGATTATATTTAATTCATAATATTCTGATCATCCCCGTTTATGATTCCATTCTATCAAATGTTTTATTAAGGAGACTAAAAAAATCCATGTAGTATTGGGCCAAGGCGTTATGAGAGTAAAAAAAAATAAACCCTTCAAAAATGATATTTAAATAGTCAATCGTATAAATGAGCAACATTGTATTTTTGTTTTAAAATTTAGGTTGTTTTCTGCAGTAGTTTGTAAATGTTTTTTCTGTGGAACTGTTTGAACCAGTAAGATGAAACATTATGTTCCACTGTATTACTCATACACAAATATGTCTTAGTAATTCACAAAACTCGCAAGTCCGAAGAGATGTCGAAAGAAGGCATGTAAAACTCGGCATATATTATTTTAATTAATTTAGGCTGTGGTGTAGCTATTGGTAATTTAGGCAAGGTTGTAACTATTGTCTTTTTTAATATATAGCCATTGCCTAAAGACAACAGCTGCACATTTAAAATTAAGTAACCTGTCAAATACGAGTAGAACTCGCACTACGAGGTTGACGTATACATTTAAGCATTTTGATTGCGTTGACTTAGAAGCTCGACTTTTTACAGCTCTAAGAACTGTAGACCTAAATATTTGACATTAATTTCTTTATATCTCCACGTGTTCCTGAGAAAAAGAGTCTTGACCGACAGACGAACGGACAACGAAGTGATCCTGTAAGGTTTCTTTCTTCTTTTGAGTTATTTTTTGTTTGAGTTGTTTCTTCTTTTGAGTTATTTTTTGTTTTAATATTTTCTAAAAATTTATTATTGCCTTAAATTTTTATTGTTCATTTTATCACTTATCAATGATCCTAGAAATATTAAAAATATAATATTTACGAGTTTAAGACAACAGCTTTTTGTTTTGTATCATGGTTACGAATTGTATTTTATTTTGTATCCTTTCCTGAGTATCATATTGTTTGTTTTTATTACATTCTAGTTCTTTAGCGACTAGCACATTTTCCTCGTCTCCATGTAAATATATATAATCGAGAATATAATGAAGATTTCTTCGTCACTTACTTTATACTTACACATCAATGTGATTGACTGAATACTCACAGCTCTGGGGATACATTGTAATTTTGCTAAATCTGTAAAAGTTTTGAATTTATAATATTGCTAAATCTGCAAAAGTTTTTTATTAATTTTTCAGTAACTTCCATATAAGCTTTATTAATTAATATTATAAATGCAAAACTTTAGATCGATGGATGGATATATAAATAATGAATGGATGGACGCATGTTTCTAAGGTCTCGTTTCGTATCGAAAACGGAATCTTTACGGTGTCAATTTTGTTATCCATCCGTTCGTCGGCCAAAGCCTTCTTTTTAAGAAACGGCTTGAGTGATCAAGTTGAAATTAATACAGCACATTGAGATCTATGGGTTTACATTGTTGTAGAAAAATCAACTCTTTTAGTTTAGGTAACAAAAAGATGTTGCCCTTTTACGCTTATGTTTTGTTATTCATATGGTTATCAAAATCTCTGGGGTACTTTCAGTGGATCTAAAATCGTAAAAGTCTGCATGATGGAAGGTTTCATAGCATAAGTGAAAGAAAAAATAAAAAAAGCAATGATTTCTAATTTTATATAAAATTATTCAGTAGGTAATATATTTAGATTCTAAAAAATTCAAATTTTGTGTATAGTTTAATAGAAATATTATGTAGCATTTATAAATGCCGGAAAGGGTTCGGACCCTTGTAGTGCGAGTTTCACTCGTGCTTGCCAGGTTTTTTATAATATAGACGAAATTTGGTACGAATTTGGACGAAAATAGGTTACAGCTTGGGTTAAGATATAGGTAATTTTTATTTCGAAATATGAAGTAGTTTGCGAGAAATAACATCCATGTTTTGTATCCTGTTAGGTTTCTGTTTAATCACGTTGTATTGTTTAAGCAAAATGCCATAAGTTTGATTTTAGCGGTACTCGTGTATCTCGAATTCCCAATTTTCATCCTCGAATGCAAAAAGATCCTAAAAAAATTAGAACAGAAATTAATAAAAACGAATTACAGTCTCGTTTAACATAAAGGTTACATTACTGTAGACCAGGTGTACAAAGAGGCCGGCAGAAGCCTTTCCACAATGAATGCCCGGTCCGTAGTTTATCGGAATAACTTGCCTACAGTGTATCTGCAGTGCACGTTACGTAAGAAAGTATATTCACTACTCGATTTTCGTGTGTGACTTAGTCCGTCCGAACTGCCTTGTTTACTCGGCTGTTAGGTACCATATATAGGGTAACAAATAACTATGCCATTGTAGGCAATGGTGATCGTTTTTTATTTAGTAACTTTTTAACGTCGAATTAATTACACCAATTTTATAAAAGGGAAAGTTTAATTTTCTTGTTATGTTGTATGTTATCGTGTACCATGTAGTTTTCTGATAAAGGTAACGTATATATCTTCTTATAACTCGTGGGCAACGAGCAGTAAACATTTTAATGAAGCGAGTCAAAGTTTGCAGGGTACAATTTTGAGTTACACATTTAACGAAATAGCTACACTATTATAAGTTTTATTAAAATAATATAATTTAAAAACTTGGAATTTTGGCATAGATATTTTAATTTGGAAGCCTCGATGACACTTAAAAATATTTAATTATAAGGCAATCCCCCTCCCGCGAAACATATATTTTATCTTTGCTTATATTTTATTTGATATTTGGCTCTAGCTATATCGTTTTTTATTTCACTGCGCGTATAAATCAAACTGGAAGCTTAGTGTTTGCTGGATCGGACGTATGATTTCAGAGTTGAGCACGAATAAAGAACTAAATAAACAAAACAAATTCCTCTTTTTACTGTTCTGTCCCTATAAATCGTAACGTAAAGAAATGTAGCCCATAATCTTTCTCAAAGTATGGCCGTTCCAACACAAAAAGAATTATTAAAATGGTCGTATGTTTCCAGAGTTCAGCGCGAACAAACAAATAAACAAACAAACAAATTTCGATTTGTACTGTTCTCTCTCTATAAATTGTATCTATATTGATATATGTAGCACATAATCTTCCCCAAATATGACCGTTCCAACACAAAAAAGGGTTTTTGAAATCGGACGTATGATTCCAGAGATTAGCGCGAACAATAAAACAAATAAACTTTTCTGCTTTTATATATCGATATAGATTACCGACCGTACTAACTCGACACCTTCTACTAGCTCTTGTAATCGTTGAAGCAGCATTTTGATCCTGCCATAAACATGAAACGAAATAAAAAAATGTTGTGCTTGTCAGCTCTGGCACGCCACTGGAGTTTTCTTCATAATTACGATTGTCTTGGAATGTATAAAATAGGTAACGCGGTGTATACATATAAATATCAATATTGTCTATCAATGTATCTCTTACCGTTAAGAAGCGTTCATAAGAAACGCATTCGCTCGACTGTTTTTTCGTAGACTTACGTAGCAAAACTGGTCTACATGAAATTTTTTTAACGGGATAACATACGACCTATGTACATTCTGAAGGTCCTTTCTAAATATTGGTGAAAGAATTTTTTAAATCGGATGAGTAGTTTCGGAGATTACCTCCTACATTCAAACTTACAAACTGTTACACTTTTTTTAACGCTCTGAAATTCTGATTTTAGTCCTCATAAAACTTTATACATATGAAAATCGTTTGCTAAGGAGAAAACTGCAAAAATATTGAATTTTTGTTTTGTAATTAAATATTTCTTCAATTTGTTGGAAAACGATTCAGCTTTTTAGTTTATTGTATTTTTTACGCAAAAGAATAAGAACAGTGGATAACGTTCTCTACGTGTTTCTATAGATGCAACGGTAACCGTACCAGGATTGTACTTAGGATGATATACAAAGATGTTAATAATGCGTAGTGTCATTTAACGGATAATTCGATCGAATAATAACCTGAGAAAAAATAAGATATTTAATTTTTAAATATACACATTCGACAAAAATCAGTCCTATAAAAGGTCCTCACGAATCCGAACGTCATGAGTAATACAGAAAAGGATAGTGTATACGACTGAATACGTGCTAATGGAGACGGCAGATAATAGGCAGCGCACGTATCTTAACTTTGCGGCAAGCCGGCGGATAAACAGTCACCGACCCTCTCTCTCAAACTCTGCAGTTATTGGCCATAAACTCACCATCTATATGTGTTATTCATCCGCTATTAAGGTTATTTTATGGTAAAATTGAGTTAATCTGTTAGGAAATGAAAAACAGGTCGAGTAGAGTGTGGAGATTGAACAGTTACCTGAGCTGGAGGTACTTTATTTTATTTATACTATTTATGCATTTTACCACGAAACGCGTACTTATTCTTTTTATCAATTTAATACATTTTCAGAAGCTTACGTGTTTCAAAGAAATATGAAATTTAAAATGATCTTACTATCATAAAATAGAGATGAGTTTATGCTGTGTTGGATTCGTTAAATACTTTTGCAAATAATTACAATAAATTTATTAAACAACTAATTAAAATTATACTTACTAAAAATCTTAATAAGTGCAGAGTTATGTGGAATAAATGCAAATATTTAATTCAAGCTTTTACCCTTATGTTACCAATTCTCAGGTTTTCGATCATAGTGACCAGTTGCGTATTGCGCAACTGTTTATTAATAAAGGCAGAGTTGCTCTGCTGTCGGTCGTAGATTGATTTTATGAATCAAGCGAAATAAATCAACCTCATACTTCATACGATATAGAGAGAATACCGGAGAAAAAAACACATCAGTACAGATGTTACAGTTCAACTCATGCGGTTTATTTCTTCTGAAATATGTCTATCATACAAAATAAATTAAACATGAATATAGAAATAAAGAGTATAAAATAACAATTTAATCGCTTATCTCACATCCTACTTATTTATTCATGCCAGAGTAATTTTCTGATAGTCAGAAAGTTGAACAATGTTTTAGGTACCATTGAAACTTAAAAGTAAGCCATAAATTTCACCTTTCAAAGAATTTCTAAATCCGAGAAAATAGGTGTTCAACCGATATCCCTCGCAAGGAGAAGGGAAAGAGGCGTAACTAATGGACAAGAACGTATAGAAATTGAAAAAGACGTAGCAACAAAGAGAAGAAAACAATTTATCTGAAAATGTTAACAAAAATGAAATTAAGGCAAACAAATTATTAAAAAAGATTTATTAGAAGAGGTTAATACGATCTCTTATCGTGATCTATGATTTATTAATAATGCCAAATTAATAATACTATAATGCAATTGTATTGTATACACGTAAGTTTGCCGAACATGCTTAAATTATAAATATATTGTTTTTAAAAGATGTTTTATTAGTGATACAATGTATCCATAGCTTGCTTTGCATAGATGCGAGTAAACTATATGAAAATATACTGTCGTGTACTCGTATATAGATCGCTTCAGCATATTACATAGTTTAATAACCGCAAAGTGGTCCAGCGCAGACTAGGTATGGGCGTCTATGACTATATACAGTTTGGCCCTCGTTTGGTTTGTCCGCTTTTGTGTATTAAGTTAACATTTATATACCTAGAAGAGATACGCTAAAAGCCCCGGGGACTTGAACGTAACCCGGTATACTTAATTATCAAAGTAAAAGCACGCATTAAAATATTAAAATGAAACAGTACATGTTAATGTCAATTATTCATATAATACTAATAAAAATTATTTTGTTTTAATCAAGTCTTATTTACCTTACTGATTAACTGATTACAAACAATAAGTATTAGGTACGTTTATATATAAAACAGTTATAAAGTTTCATCTATTGCATAAACAATAAAAAAATTCAATTCCAATCCACGTAATAACAACTAAGAAATAAATAGGAAAAAGAAATTTTCGTCGGGCATATATTTTAGTATATTATTATGACTAGAAAATATTGTTAAATTACTACTTTTAAATGTTCTATAAGGTTTAAAATTTCTGGCAAGCGATTTATGAACTTATATTTCGTCTTAGATATTTAAGATACAGTGTGTGTGTTCTGTGGATATATCTTTAAATTGTTGTTTTTAGTTTCCTCAAAAGGATTCTCCATTGTCTGTCCATTTGTCTGTTAAAACTTTTTTTTTAAACAGCTTGAGATATCAAGTTGAAATTAATATGCCTATGGCCTTATATTGCTGTAAAAATTTCAAGTGTTTGGTTTACGCAACAAAAAGGAATGGGCCATTTAAAGCTTATTTTTTGTTTGTATAATCATCAAAACCTAGGATACTCCCGGTCGATCTACAATCTTGAAAGTTGACAAAAGTGATCAAAAAATTAATGATTTCTAATTCTATATGGAATTATAATGTTTTATCATTTTTAAAAAATTTTTAAGTCTTTAAAAATTAAAATGTTGTAAGTAGTTTACTGAGGGATTAAATATATATATTAAAAATAGAAAATGTATTTCATCAAAACCCCGGACACATTTAAAACATCTCCCCGAACGGTCTAAGACGGTTTTAAAAATAAAAAAGTATTCGGAGAAAAGAGAACGGATGACACTAGTTTCCAATGTGACAAAATGTTCGGTTACTTCGAAGTTATACGTAATAATAATATAAGTGTTATCGTAATATTAATTACCATGTTAAACAAATGTGTGTGTGTAGTCGTAATATTAATTACCATTCACAATCAAATGAAACTACGTGATGTATTATTATTTCTACTTTCTTTAATTTCTTTACCACGACCTAGGTTTCGTTGTATTACATCTTCAGGTGGGATATTAGCAAAGATCTTTGTGAATAATGAATTTCTACAAAATTAACGCCAAATATATTCAATATTAATTACCATGTTAAACAAAGGTGTGTGTGTCGTCGTAATATTAATTATCATGTTTCTTACACGTTTAAATTTTTCAAATTATTAATATTTTATAAGAAATGGTAGTTTTAATGTTGATGAGTACAATGTGACTGAGGAAACGTAGTCTAATTTACTTCTTTTCACTGCTACCAATGTAACGTTTTTTTCCGGTTAGGGAGTGTGAACGACTCTCCAATATTGTATTTTTCGCTATTCGGAGTCAGCTTTAAATAGTCTTAAATTGTTGATGCTCGCATCTTTATGGAGTGTTTAAACGTATTTTTGGTAGTGAGATGGTAGTACGTTACAATAATTACTACACGAATTTGGGTTCACTTGCTGTTGCCTCTTTATCTTGTGTTATAAAAATAAATGTTTTTTTTTGTTTGTTCCTTATACATTCCTATACCTTTCCTCCGATTGCGATGAAACTTTAGTGTGATATTGTGCGTATGCCAGCGTAGGTTTCTGAATTTGTGCAACCATTTAACAATAGGTGGCGTGCGAATTCGTACTTTCGATGAATGAATGCGCACGTTTGACATAATTGCGTTGAACCGAATATAAACAGCGACCTTTCAGTTCGTGTATGACATACTCGTATTCGCGATGACCATCAACAAAGAACAGGTACAATCGCTACAGGTGTGTTGACTAAGTTTGGAATATTCATGCTTCTCATATGTGGCCTTCTCACGCTTCAGAAAACTTTCTGATTTATTCGTGCACGCACCATATTGGAAAAAAGAAACAAATATTGAGTATCTGGAAGCTCTCATTTCAATAAACAGAATTAAATGTTACGTTGCATTCCGGGGTTTCGAACTGAACATATTATCGCATTAAATTAAAGACCACGCGAACGAAATCTCGGGCATCAGCTAGTCTTGTATAATTTTCGTAACTCAAACAGTGGTAAGAACAATAAAACACAATATCGCTTTCATTAATTTGATAATTACGGATATGTGGGAGACGTAGCGTTTATCTCAAATTTTCATTGTTCCTGCCCATATATCAGATCAATAGTTTTAGAAATACTTATTTTAACTAGCATAATCTTCTCAACTATATTCATCATTCATCTAACTAATCATATAATTGTTTAGCTTGCACACTGTCGAAGCGTATTAATAATTTGTTGTCTTATTAACCGCCCAGATCGCCTTAAAATATTGCTACGAATTTTTGTTAATGAGGATTGGCCTTTAATTGGCTCCCACCTAATATCGACTCTTTCAAACCAATTCAATAATAATTAAACACCAACTCAACTTTACAATATTTTTGTGTAAAAACGAACCTTATTTAATATAATATAGATGTTTACGTCATGGTGGCGATCAGTCTTCCTTTGAACTGCTCCAAGTCAGATCTGAAGAAATGCTTCAAATTTGATGAAGTTTTGTCTTCGAACGTAGTGTATAACCACTCTGGGATGTACGATTTTTCTAAATAAGGTATTTTAAAGTTCTAATTTGTATTTGTTTCCAATAATACATTAAATGAAGAGCTATTGAGCTACATTAAGTGTTATTGTTCCGCTTTCTTTTATCTGCAATCGAAATATATGAACGGGTGTGTTTAGGATATATTATTTTGTGTAAAACCTGTAGAGATAGACCTGAAGATCGGCTGTAGTGACCGATATCAGGAAATCTAAATTAATTACAACTACCTAAAGTCAACTGTTTATAAAAATTAAATCCACTGTGTCTGTCCAATTGATTTTTAAATGATTTACTTAATATTTACGTATAAATCTTTGATTATTATTGTCAACAGATTAATAAAACCATGTTTCAGTTCTTATCAAATAATGACAATAATCATAAACATAAACATATTCAATACGACAGGCGGAATCGGATAGTCAGCTTGGTGTTTTAAATTCAGAAGAACAACACATCAAGACTGGGTTCATGGATCTACGGAGTCTACGAGATCGACGAAGATAGTCTAAAAATCAGAAAAGTTACAATATTAAATGAAGAAAAGGAACAAAATCCAACTGACTGGTTGATGCAAACTGCAAAGTGTGGTGTCCCAAGAAAACGGAGCGGTTTGATAAACATGATTGCAAAAATATTTATGCATATACAATGGTTAATGATGGTATATCCGGCTAAATATTGTTTATGAAACGACATCCGAGCGCAGTTGAAAGTGCTCTTGAAATTTGAATCAAACTAGAGCCATTGTTATCGAGAAGTCCATTAAAATTGTTTTAAGGGCTGTAATTGTAATTAGTTCAAATCGAAAACGAAGATATAACATAATGTTGATAAGACCATCTTAAGTATACGTCTTAAGTCGGGAAAATTTATTGGACCAAAGGGCTGGAAAAATATTTCAACAAAAGGAAGTGAAAAAGAAACTGTAACAGGACTTCCCATTACTTCTGTGTTCGGAGAATCCATATCTCCTATTGTGGTTTTTCCTTAGGTTCGTAGATCATCAACAGAAATTGTAGTTAGTGCGCAATCATCTTGATTTATCGGAATATCAAAAATTTGGTGGATGAGTAGTGGTAATAGAAAACAGTCTTAAAAAAGTGAAGTGAATGATGGCCACAAACTTCATTTAACTAAATAATTGTCGTATTTCTTATTTTCTATATCATCTCACCTACATCTTTAACATCATATTCCGATATTAGACGAAAAGCTGATCGTCTTTAGGAAAATTGGATGCACGATGAAAAATTCATAATAACTCCTAAAAGACTTTGAATTCATTATATTTTAATATACAGTTGCTAAGTAATTAAATCATATACCTACAGAAACAATTATTATAGGCCCTAGAACAGCATATTTTAAAGTTATTAGAAGTTTAAAATAGAAAAATGCTGGCGGGGTCAATATTTGGTGAATTCACCCTACGTCTCTGTGTCTGCATCTCTTACACTATAAATCTCCACGTTATATGAACATACGATTATGTATACTTGCTATTTCTGTCAATGTAATGTTCCAAAGTTTCTCTCAAAAGCTTGATAACAAGATTTATTGTTCGCTCAGCGACACTCGGCACTGCTTTCATTGTACTAAGCTGCGAATGAAAAGATAATATATGTCGTTAGACATGGTCTAGAGGGCAATTCTAAGCATAGGTATTCAATGAATTTACATGAACTTGAGTTCTCTTGTTTGTTTAAGATTTGAGCTTGCAATTTCAAAGTTATTTTCTCTAATGTGATACGAACGACATTGCTCAATTTACCATAATGGTGTCAATATATACGCAATCGATACAAGAACTGAATCAATTATGACAAATTAATTTTTTTAGACGATCAAAATGTTTCTGGTAAGATATTGTCATACGTAAGTATATTATCGTTGTAATGAAAAGTTTTGTTTGGTGAAGTTGCGGTAAGGAAAATATAATTTAGCATCACATGTGCATTTGTACGCAGTGTTGCCTGTCACATGAGCATTCCTATATAGACGCATCTCCAGAACGCTGGAATGAAAAAATATTTTAGTTCCGGATTCTCATATAAATATTCTATCCGAGCAACGTCGGGTGAAGGTTGGTCGGTCATAAAAAAAGTGTTTGCGTTTCATGAATGTTTTATGAATGTCAAAGTAGTGGTTTCTGCAAAATGTCATTGTTAAGCTAAACACGTATTCCACAAGTACTTATGCAAATTGTGTACTGTTTATGCTTTTACCAGCAACTTTTTTAATAATTTATATCAGTATCAAATTTACGTTTTATTAGCAATTAATGCTGATGTATGAAAAATACTATCCAAGCAGCAAAGTTTTGAAACCAACTGAACCTGAACACCAGGAAAATATTATCCATAAATCGATTAGAAAAATCATCCTGGTCATTTTGCGCTGTTTTCCTTTCCTGCCTACTTTCTAATGCGCACCAATATTTGTATTATAATTTTTTGTTTCTTCGAATGTAACCTTTTTTTGTTTTATATTGTAGTATCTTTTACTCTCTACGAAACAAACAATTTTTAAAAATTTCTCACATTTCATTCTCAATTTTCCAAAATTTATTACTTTCGGTTCACTGGAAGAGATTGCTTCTGCAGCAATAAGTGAGCCATATTATGACACACTAAAGTTGAAAAATAAATATGTAACGTCCACGTAAAAAAAGTGTTACATCTACGTTAAACGAACGTGATTGTTTAATACATAACTATTTTGATCCGTTATATTCGCAGAAGAAAATTAAGAAATGAATAAATATTTGTGTGAGAATTTTGGAGGGGACAAATTGGTGCAACAATTTGTTCTTTGTTGTGTGGATAATCCACTGAACGGGTGAGTTATGAGGATTTAAAAAATATTTATCTTTCGGAATTGTATTTAATGCAATTGTAAATATATTGCTGGAAATGTCCACGGAGAACGTGTTACCCCCTTATCTTTTTTTTCTAAAAGTGGAAAGTTAAAATCACGAAAAAAGAGGATCAACAGATTTCATATATCTTGAAAAAATTTACTATATTTTTTTCTCGCTTTTGAGAAGTAATATTAGAAAATATACTTTTATGATGAAAAATAATATTTGTAAACCGTTTAAAAGAGATACCATTTACCTTTAAACTGCGAATTCTATTTTTATATAACATTTTCTCCTGTGCACTAGAAGCAGAAACATTGGAGCGCTTTACACCTTTAAACAATTTTTTGTTAATTATATACAATTGATTTATATATAAAAATTGATTTATCAGAAATAAATGAATTGTTGAAAGATAACATTAAGTCTACATCTTAGAATTATAATGCTTCGATCTTATCAATCAAACGAATGAATCTTTAAAAAGACAATATCAAATTTAAAAGCATTTAAAATATGACCATTTAGGTTCTTTACCTAAATGGTCATAGTTTAAACGTTTTTAAATTTATTTAGTTATTTAGTAATAAAGGTGAAAAATCCATTACAGAGAAATAATACAAAGTAATGCTACAAATTACAAAAGAAAGAACAATACGACATAATGGAAACTTTATTAATGAAAATAAATTAGTAAATTAAATTCATATCCCGAGGAGAGAATTTTCAGCAAATTGAATAATTAAAGTAAAGAATCTGCATTTTAAAGTCTTTAAATTAACAGGGCACGTTGAACGTTTTATTGGACCTAAAGCGGTTAGAATAAGTGCCAAAGGTTTAACGCTACAAAGCTGCATGTT
Source organism: Druceiella hillmani (assembly GCA_039881145.1). Lineage (NCBI taxonomy): Eukaryota > Metazoa > Arthropoda > Insecta > Lepidoptera > Hepialidae > Druceiella > Druceiella hillmani. The sequence goes on along the minus strand of JAYKKI010000098.1, from coordinate 503,488 downwards.
TAAGTATATCGTAAATAAACGTAACGAGTGTAATACTTGGGAATGGTCGTGAAAGTAAACCTTTTAACTTTTGACAGACGTTGTAGATCCTTTTTCATATCTATAATTTTATCAAAATGAAAGTATAGCGTTAGCATCTAGGAGGGGTTAGTAGAGTAAAGAAAGGGTGGAAAGTAAAGAAAGGATAATAAACGGAAGTAAGTAAAAGAAAAGATAGGGTAGGAACGTAAAGGGGGGTGTTTTAAAATGAAATATAAGGGGATAAGCACGAATTATATTAATCTTAATAATTTAATCTTTATTTTATACGCGTGATTAACCATTTAATCTCTAATCAACCATTTAATCTTTATTTCATACGAGTATATATGCGTGTGTTATAAACGGTAAATTACATACGTCCGCGCTTCCGAAGGCATATAAAATCTGAAAGGAAAATTCTATTGACTTCGAACTTTATTTTATGTTATAGTGCTCACCGAGACGAACCTAACGACTAGCTTCTGGATGCAGAAGTTCGTTCCGTTTTGAGTTATGCTATAGAAAAGTTTAAACGAATATCCGACAAAAAGTAAAGCAAAACTAATTAGATTCGAAGCGGATAAATGGTAGGCTATTCGTATTGGTCCATAGATAATAACTATTGTTTTTAGTATTTTTGTAAGTAATGAATAATACTAGAATTTACTCCTTAAGAAACGATTTTCATATATAGCGCCCGGTATGAAGTTTTATGAGGAGTAAAATTATAAGTTCAGATCGTTAAAAAAGTGTAAACGTTGGTTGGCCTCTCCGCGCAAAATTCTGTGCACCTTTAAAATGAGATATCAATATGTTTATTCGGCATTTTCTTATTGCGTAATCGCAATGACGGAGTGTGATAAACATATTGGCGTTTACTTATGGCGTAATCGTACTGACGATCGTAGTTTACTATCGTTCGCTCATATCAAGATGTAATCATTAAATGTCATTATGTGTGAATATTCGGTGTCTTCTGTCCTACAAAATTAAAAAGTCTCTTTTAATATATTATTGATCTTGTTCATTTGTGTTTTACTATAAATTTGATCTTGTTCATTTGTGTTTTACTTGAAAATAATTATTTTGTCAGCAATTTTTAATTAAAGAACTTTCCATTCTCATTAAATGATATTGATATTAATATTTATATACAGTTACCTGTTTTACACATTCCAAAACAATCATATTTAAGCAGTAAACTCCAGTCGCGCGTCGGAGCTGATAAGCACAATTTTTTTTCATTCTTAATGCTAAATTACTGTTCTGTAATTTCAGTCAACAGGAATTTGAATCAGATTTTGGTATTTTTTTTTTGATCGAAGGCCAAATTCGCGTTAAATTTAGGTTTAAGACTTTACTAACCACCATTTTGATGAAAGTACTGTCTGGTTTTACTCGGTCCTAAATATGTAGTTACTAAGATAAAGTTGTCATATATTTTACAGATAAATAGTATTTGGATTCCATTATGGAACGTCTCGGTGCACCTTCAACATTACACCAAGAACTGAAGCGAAGTACGCTTATTGAGATATTACTTGTATAGAGAAACTTTCCAAACAATATTGAATTACGATTGTGTCACAACCATTCGTTCATATTATTTTTTAATCATTTTGATTTTTAATCATAGTATTTTTCGGTTATTTCTGGAAAAGCTTTTTATTTCTCATTCTCTCCCACGGACAAAGGAAAGAGAAGGTAGTGTTTATCTTTTCACATTGATTAATTTACCTATTCGCGCTGATCGGCAAATACGGGCAGGGTTGACTGTGTCAGTATGAATATGGAAAATGGGTGTTATTTTCAATAAATAAATAAAATAAATTTTGTTTAAAAAGTGAAATCAATAAGTAATATTGTCCCAAAAATTTATACTTATGTAATTTATTTCCTTCCGTTGCTTTTTAACACGATTCTACTCTTAATGTGGTTATTTCAGTGTCTTATCGATCACACTGGCATTTTTTAAATATCTGTGCAAATTGTTAAAACGTGAAGACGCGTCGAACGTTCGCTAACGATTAATGCAACTGAGGAAAATGGGCCGCAATTCGGCTGATCACTGACCGAGCGCATGTGGCGTCTCTATCTATACCTTAATGGGTACACCAAGTATTAACAAATCAGGCGTTTTTTTATGTAACAGATATCTTTGTTACAAAATAGGCTTCATAAAATGTAAGATGTGGGAAGAAATATTTATTTATTTCGAGTGTAGCAAATCAAAAATAAATTATTAATATTCCGTTGTTTGACGTTGACCTTTAAAGTTCGACGGTAAATGAAACAAATACTTTGATGATTATTTTCGATGTCACAATTGTGATATATTCACGATAATATATATGATCCCCCCACTTAATTATAGTAGGCATTATTGAATATTTATTGCGTTCAAAAAGTCATATTGATAATGATTTATGATAACAAACTTATTTTGATGATTTATGATAACAAACTTTATGATTTATGATTTATGACTCGCACTTGTTTGGTTTTGTAATTTTATTTTATTCGGGGCTTGGTTATACATTGATCACCATACGTGTAGATGTCGATTGTAGATTGGTGATGGCTAGAACTGCAGTAAATCACAGGATGATGAAGCAATTTCTAGTTCATCAATAAATACTCTCGGAAATAAATTACAATGCCAACTTAAACATTGAACAATTATTCCTTTTACATTATTTAATCAGTAACGGATACGTTAAATATTTGATCACATACATATATAAAAAAGGAACAAACAAAACTTTCTAAATTGGTGATGCAAAAAGAATTCGTGTTACACCAGACAGAATTAACGTAATATTTACACGTCCGATTCGTGAAATACGTTGGAATCGGTTTCACAATCTTATGATATGCTTATATAAAAATTCATGAGAATATATAAAAACTTATGCTCTTTTCCGGATATGTCATCGATTTAAACAGTCGTTTAAATTTTTACAAGAATAGTGTTTTGGATAAACTGAACATATTTCATTGAGAGAACTCCGCTTTTATAGCTGAGTTTACACTGATAATATGTTGATGATCGGGAACAACTTTCATTACACAGTTTTCATAGTTCCAGTTTATTACAATTCTATTTCTTTTCTCACCAGGGCTATTAGGCTCAAACGTACAACATAATCACAAAACGGTGGTTATGCTGTGGTAACGCAGTCGCAGAAATCGACCATTTTACGACCACTGTTTTGTCGGCGTACGGTCACACGTGCGAATAGATGAACCAGAACCCATCACACAAAAACATTGTAGTATCGAAATCAATTATAATATTCACTAACCGGTGCACCGAAATTGAGGTTTATTAGGTTTTTCAGCTCATTATCGCAAACAGGAACGGAAGTCAATTTTAACAACTTTATCATTTGTTGACGTGTTGTGCAACCTTAGTGCTGCATATATCTTTACAATAAAGTTAGATTGACTACGTGGAAAGCTCAGTATTTGTATTTTGTGCATTGTTTAAAGTGTGTTTTAGTTTATTATTTTAATTGTTTAATTGTAAGACCACTGTGAAGTACAACAGTAAGTATTAAATACGTTAATATTTTATATAAAAAATGGATAACAAAAACGAAGTGGTGCAAGTATGTGTGAGTTAAGCCTTAGACGATGCTGTGAAGCAATATGTTTGCCGTGTGTATTAAGACTTGAAAATAAATATATAAAATGAAAGTTGGTTTCTATTCATGCTTCATTTATAGTACAATCATCAAATGTAGGCTGCTGGAAACTGATCTAATTAACTAACTTTTGAATATTCGGAAATCGCAGGTCTACAGATAACTTTGATAAATTTTCACCGCACGTTCATTTAAATATAAATAGTTTAAATGTAATTCAGATAGGCAACTTCAAAAATACACGGAGCAAAATAGCCCGCTCAATAACGAAGTGAGGAACGTTATTCATTCGTCCAAAATTAAATGTTATCGAGGAAATAATAACCTAATCACTTTATGTTTTTCGTTCGATGTAACTTTAGTCTGCTTCATTTTTTGTCATTGTAAATTTTAGTTATAATTTTCATTAGTAACCGTTGTATATAGTGTTGAATAAAACATACTTTATAATTTTTAGGTTTTCGTACCTCAAAAGTGAAAGCGGAACCCTTTATAAGATCACTCACGTATATGTCTGCCCGTCTTTCGCAGCCATTTTTACCAGAAACCGTTTGACGTCAAAATTTAGGGTTTTGACAAAGTAATAAATCATATCAATTCGCACATTTCTCAGTAGCTAAAACTCAAAAATATATGTATTGATATTTTAGGGAAAATTAAATATAGGATTTTTTTATTTCCGTATATGGGGTTTGGTTTGAAAGCACTATCTGTAAGGGTCTCAATTTTAGACAATCCCCCCCTATTTCCGAAACATTTTAACATAAAACTATGAAGAAACAGGATTTTTAGAAACGTAAACAAAAGCTGCAGGAAAACTGTATGTAACTTAGAGTTTTTGAAATATTTACCATTTTTAACGCCTGTTAAGGATATAGTAGGCAATATGTTTAAGTTGGGGGAAAATAATTACTTTAATTATGTACCCTTATTCACAATTAAATGAAACTACGTGATGTAGTATTATTTCTACTTTCTTTAATTTCTTTACCACGACCTAGGTTTCTTTGTATTCCAACATCTTTAGGTGGGCTATTAGCAAAGATTAGGTAAAGTAGAAATGATACTACATTCATTTAATCGAGTTATATTAGTCGATATCGGCTAATAATCCACCTGAAGATGTAATACAACGAAACCTAGGTGGTGGTAAAGAATTTTAATGAAGTTAAAATAATATTACATCACGTAGTTTCATTTAATTGTGTTAAATCATGAATAATTTCAGAGTTAAATCTTACAGTACATCATAACGACAGACAATTTTTTAATGTTAGATTCGTTTAAGTAATCGAATATGCGAACAGAAAAGAAAATGAATATTTAAAAAGATATAATTCGGAAATCATAGAGAGACATTATTATTTGTCTGTGTGATCTAATTAACTAATAATAAATAATTAAATTTGCGTTGAAAATATCACAGAATTTGTTGTGTTTCTTTGCGTTTAAATCCAAGATATATTAAAGCACTATACATTTAATGTGACTGACGTGTTGCTCGGTCAAAATCAGCTAACGATATTATATAAAAGTGTTATTTGTCGTTTGTATATCGTTTTAAGGATTTGTAACTACTTTTTTTATAATTAATTGGGAGATAATTACTTGATCAAATCAAGTTTTTCTAAGTGCTTACAACTCAGTATATTTTTCTACTCTTTCTCCTTTTGGGGTGACAATGAGTGGATCTTTATGATTCACAACTTGCTACCAAACTGTACTAACTCATTGCCATAATTGTATATACAATAATAATAACATTTACCTTAACAACATTACGTCATTTTATGAAATGGTTTTAAAAAATATAAATGTGTAAATGCAGCAGTTTCTGTTATAATTTTCCTTGAAGTCATTTTTAGAAATGATATTCTACAACTCAAGGAGTCGGTACGTCATGATGACGACTAGAAAAATACCTTGAGATGGTAGAATTAAAATTACTCGGTTCCAAAAAATATTATTGATTTTCTAATCAAGTTTGAAAATCTCATCAAGTTTGTTTCATTTAATTGGAAAAGTGACATTTTTTTAAAACTTTTATTCCTTTTACGTGGATAGAAGTTTTTGTGTGGAAAAGAAAAGGTTTCTTTGGCTTCATATTTGATATTACGTTACAATGTTGTAAAATATCAAGTAATCTAAACATCTTCATCTTAACAAGTGCAAAAATGAGAGGATAATATACAGAAAAATGAAAACAAGTTGAAATTCCGGACCCTAAAGATTCCTTGGTGCGTTAAAACCCGTAATGAGGGCAAACATCCTCACACCTCGATCTATCTAGATATTCTCTGTCGTTTACACTCAGTCGACACATTGGACGTAAAAAAAACAACTTCTCCACAATTAAATGACACTACGTGATGTAGTATTATTTCAACTTTCTTTAAGTTCCTTACCACGACCTAGGTTTCGTTGTGTTACAACATCTTCAGGTGGGATATCAGCACAGAACCTTTTAGGTGGGATATTAGCAAAGTTCTTTGCTAATAGTCCACCTGAAGATGTTGTAATACAACGAAACCTAGGTCGTGGTAAAGAAATTAGAAATAATACTACATCACGTAGTTTCATTTAATTGTAAATAATGAATTTCTACAAAATTAACGCCAAATATATTCAATATTTACCCTTATGTTTAAAAGTGCATAAATTTGTACGGAACCCTTGTAATGTGACTCTACTCGTACTTACAGATTTTTCTATTTTATCGACAAGATATTTAGGGGAGGTTTTTTACCTTTGGACACATTGTACCTGGGGACAAGTTTAAATTACTTGACAATAATGCTCAAACATGTTACGGGTAGCGCCATCTAGTGTGTATTGGAATCTACATTTAGTATGCATAGAATAAAATCGGCCATTTTGACTCGTCCCGCGCGTCGATTCATAAGCCCGTTTCCGCAAGTGCATCCTATTTTTAAATCTGATATGCAGGCAATTAATTAGATTAATTTTATTTAATTAGTACACCCGTCTATATATACATATATATTGATAGAAATGTTTTTATTTGGGGGTCTTAAGGGGCGGATTTTGCAAATAGGCAAAAATGGGTGTTTGGTTTCGCAAAATACTCAATAACTACCAAAGTGAGACATTATATTAAAATACCAGGGCATAGAATGGCCTTTGTACTACGTTGTTGTACGATATTTTCTAAGTTATGTTCCAAACTTTAAAAAATCTCAAAGTAACTTCTTTTACCAAAAAGGCTCTCCGCTGTTTCGCATATTAGAACAAGATTATAAAGATATATTGATTTTCATTTGTGTACATGGATTTAATTATGATATAAATATTAAACCTTTGGTATTAAGTCAAAGTTGCCGAACTTTTACGGCATTCCGCGCGCGAATTTTCCATACTAGCTTCTATGAAACGATTACTATCTCCAGCGCTCGCGCATATTTTGAATTCGGTACCGTTTGCGCTTGCAAACAGTGAGGACGTGATATTCGGTCGCTCTTCGTCAGCTTTTGCCATAGATTTATAACGCGTACACGGCTTGTACACAGTGTAAGTTTTATGTTGTATGTTATAATGAAACGCAAATTACGCATAAATGATTGTAACATAATATTTCTATGATACATTTGAAATACATAATATTTTGTGCCATTTTGTAAATAAGTGGATAAATTTGTATATTTTTAGATAATAATGGGAAAACATAAGATTTCTTACAGACGTCCGGTATTGGGAGCAAAAATTGAAAAACAATTTTTACGTGTCCTAAACGAAAGTTTTGTATAAATTTTATAATAGGCGTAATATAGAATTATTAAATATACTCGTATTTTAAAAGTATTAAATCGATATTTTGCTTTTACTGAGTATTACAGATTACTGAGTATTTATATTACGGAGATACATTTAATAATTTCATTGTATACGTAAAAATGTATAATTTTTTTTAAGTATTAAAGGTTTAAATTTTTTAAAGTGCAATATTGTATTTTATTGAAAATTGTAATGATTCCCTTTTAGTATTTTATCAAAATTTTAAAAACAAATTACTTGTTACTCTGTGTTCGTCTGTCTGTATTTTACGGCCAATTATCGTGTGAACGCTGATTTGGAAAGCTGATATAAAATTTGACATGGTTATACCTTCTAGTAGACGCAGATATAAAACATAAAAACTATAATTCGCGTCGATTTGTAGAGAGAGGGGACAAATGAAGGGTCAAAAATTGTTTTTATCGTGTTCATTATGCGGGATATAAAATGAAAGTCGGTAAAATAGGAATTCAAAAATATTAATATTTTTGACGGGGTTCAAATATATTAATATTTTTTTAAAAGCAAATTTGTTTTAAAAGACTGAAATTATTATTCAAGCACTACACAATTATTCTAACTATCTCTAATTTTGCATTTTTTTATTAGTTTGTTATTATTGACATTGAATTGCGAATTCGTGTGATGCAATTTTACTTTATCATTAAAAGAAAATAATCGTCATAATTGTTGGAGGAACCGTGCTATAGATGAAATTCAAAATAATTTTGCAGGAGGTAATGTTGAAAGAGAAAGGGTATGTACTAGGGCAGAAAATGTACGTCTGATATAATACTTCCGAGTTAACTTAAAATGTTTGCGTGTTACATTTCACCCCTGATATAATTAAGCCTATTAATTTCATATGACAGTTCCCAGTCTAGTCAGCGCATAGCGAATCCATTGATAATCTTGTGTGTTAATTTACAAATATATATATATATATATATATATATATATATACACACACACACACACACACATATACATATATATGTGTACGTGCGTGCGTGTGTTGTTTGCGGGTTTGATATTTTGGCCGTAATTTCGACTCTGTAACGTGTCTATTGTAATTCGATATCGCTGAAATTCGTAACACTTAAAACTAACTAGTTTAATTATTGTTAATTGAGCTATTGATTGCACACCTAAAGTTTAAATGTTGAAACATAGATTTGATATACATGTGGTATGTAATTATAAAATATTATAGATTTATCACTTTATATTGGGTAAAATTTAAAAAATTACTGAAATAATCTTTTAATAAATTATTACATATTAAGACGCTTGATATCCGACTGGTTCACGAAACATCGTAATGGAGACATTACATAGGCTTTTTAATTTTTAATAATTTTTACAGGTTTTATTTTTTTTCTTATTCACAAACAAATTTTTAAGTTTTCTTTCATACGTAGTTTTATTATTTTAATATATATATATATATATATATATATATATATATATATATGTATATATATATATATATATATAGTAGTTTTATTATTTTAATATATGTATAATTAGGATTGTTTTTCTTTTATATGTTGCTCATGGGTATACAATATTAGCACAAAAATATTAGCTAAAAAAAGTTTTTCTGGCTTCTATTATCATTCTATACGCTAAATTAATCACTCCTTTAAAATATTTTCAATGTGTAAATTCGCTCTGTTATAATTATATTATTTGTATCAATAACTTTTATGCTGCTTTATGTCTACAATATACAGCAGGAATCCATCAATAACTACACGAAAAAATTGGTCAATTTTACTTTTTTCATGTTTAATGCCTAAATATTATCATTTGCAAAGGAAAAAAGAATTTTTAATTTTTTTAGGGATTTTATTTTTATTTTAGTCTATGCTTGTCATACTAATTTACAAAAAGATTATACATAAAAAATTGTTACACAAAATATGTGCAATGTTTTTTCATTTTGGAATTCCCCAAATTCAGTCAAAAACCAACCTAAACCGTATCCAAGGTTAAATCGTGTTCCGTATCAAGAGATTTACAAAGACATTATAACAGAGAGAAATCATGCTCAGATTAACTTTAAGAATTAGTCTTAAAAGGGTCTCAATCGATACCATTGTGCCTAGTGTGTTCGTGTAACACATACTACTAAGAGCCACACAGCACGGCCGGGGCAGGCGCGTGCGCGTGTGTGTTAGTGGAAAACGAAATATTTCATCGCATACATCCGACCATTAAACGTTGGTTTTACTTTGACAAGTCAGTCATTGTACCTTGAGTCATTTAAATGTTTGTACTTTGGGAAAATCCCAAAGTACAAGACTAGAATTCTTCTTTTATTTTTGTTTATTATTCTCGTTTTAGATGCGGCGAAGTAAAAATAAAATTACAATTAAAAACAAATAAGGAGAACGTTAACAATGCTATTAAAACAGTTATTGAAAAAAGTCACTGCCAGCGAGCCTTTATTGATCAAGAAGAAGAATAGTTGGATTGCATAATATATTATATTGCATACATAATATTGAATAAAACGAAGAGTTCCTTAATTTGTCATACGAGTATGCAGTTTATGGAGAAAAAATATCCAAAGTCTTGGGATGGTAAAAGAAGTTTGGTGTCTTACCAATTCTACCATATTTTAGTAAACTACATCTTATTCTAAGTTCGCGTAAGCCGGAAGGAACGAGCTTGACGCGTGCAACTACTTTTAATAAGGCAAATGTCAATTTGTTCTTTATAAAATACAAAAAGACTCGCTGGTAAAACCAAGTTTACAAATGACAGGATCTACAGGGTTAATGAAATAGACCTGTCGACGATTCATACCCATCATTGAAAATTTTAGCACCGAAAGGAACGAAACATGTGGGCAATATAACATCCGCAGAAAAAATAAAAATGTAACTGTTATTGCATGTTTAATACATGAAATAACTTACATTTTTATACATGCAAATACTTTTACACTTCACTTGGAAATTCAGTCCCACCTTGCACGATTTTCCCAGGAGTTCATTTTAAAACCACATGACCAATGGCGCTCCTCCAGAAATTTTGAGGCTTGCTGGTGGGTGGACTAATAGTGATAAATTTGAGGATTTATTACAGCCCTTTATAAAACATGCAAAATATAATAATGATAATAAAGGTTCTCCTTATATTGGACAACAACGAGAGTACCATATCAATTAAAATTATTGAGTTGACTAAGAAGAATGGTGTCGTAACATTCAATGTTCACATTTCCGTCCCATACCAGTCATTAATTGCAACTCCTTGACAGAACAGTTTTTGATTTACTTAAGAATTATTACAATAAAGTGTGCAATGACAATTGAAAGTTCGACTTGTACTTGGACAGTTTTTGTATTTTTTTTTTACTTTTAATTATTCAATTCGAAATTAAAAATAAAAACGTAAATGTTAGGTTATGGTTTCATTGAGGATATTATTAAGTACGATACTGCTTCGGAAATCGTCTCTTTGGTGAAAGCAAATGCTGTGAGACCTTAAAACCTTTCAACAAAGTTTTCCCCACTTATTTAACTTCTGTGTCTCTCGTTATACTAATTTCATATCTTCACCCTTAGTTCACCTGAATTTATAAAGATAATCTTATTGTGCAATAGATATATCAGCATTAAGTTCCGAGGAATATTGTTGAATTAATAAATGATGAAGGAATTTTGAGGTATAAATACATCTAAGAAATTGAGGAAATATATAAAAATTTGAAAATTATGACTGATGTATTCGAAATACATATTTGAAATACATGAAGTTTTCTCGTAGAAATATCCGTAATCGGGAAAAATGTTATTCTCGTGAAATTCATATTTTGTTCAGGAAAAGGATGCGTTACACAAATAAAACATATGTTTTAAAAATCTAAATAAAAAAAAAAATAAAAAAAAAACAATTCAGAGATTGATAGATCATAACAGGAAACAAAAAAAGGTATTCTTATAGATACGCATAAATTTTATTTTTAAAATCAACAATTGGTAATAAGAAATAAAAATAACTATAAATGCCTAATGAAATATATAATCCACAACTAAATGAAACTACGTATTATTTCTACTTTATTTACATTCTTTACCACGACCTAGGTTTCGTTGTATTACAACAGCTTCAGGTGGTTGATTAGTAAAGATAATTATGAAAACAAATTGTATGAGAATTTTGAAAATAAATTTTATGAGAATTTTTGAACTTGTATCGTAATGAGCTTTCATTTAACACACATAACCTTGGACGAATATTTCATGGCCCCTTCTCCACCACACTTCAAAATTGTGTCCTAAAATTAAAATACAACTTTGTGTAGTTAACATATTTAATTGAGACAATATTTCTTAAAACTATGCTAATTTTCAACTTTCCATATCCAATGGATTACGGTTTAAATTTCTGTGACAGATAGATAGATACCGAAATAATTCCATTTCAATTTTGGTATTTATATAAACCCGTAATCCTTTTCCGGATGAGATAAAATTGGTCCCTTTTAGGATAATCTTGACATGGTAAGCAACAATTGCTATTGGTTTTGTTATATCGTGTCGGAATTTTAAGAAAAAATTAAGTTATATTAATATTCATTTCTCATATATTGTGCATATATTTAAATTAAATAACGAAACTCTTAATTTACAAGAAGGTACCGGTAGTGGGAGAGTATTTTTAAACTGCCAACTATGTTGATTTCATTTAGTTGTGAATAATGAATTTCTACGAAATTAATGCTAAATATATTCAATATTTGAAATATATAATAATTTTATAGCAACGATTACCATTGTTTGTTTTCAATTTATAATCATTGCCTAAATTAATAAAAATATACAGTTAACTGACATTGACGTTAGCTTTTTTGTCGAAATTAATGTCTTTTTCGTTTTTTCGAGTATTACGTGACGTTCTTCGACGACCTTGTCGAGCGTGCGTATTTTATGGATCAGTATGTTACATCTATTTATAAAGGATTAAACGAGACATAATCTGCATTTTGTTTCATATATTGTGACAGTTCAGAGTTCTGTAGAAATACCATTTAAATAAAACTTTTAATGGGCTTATTTTTTCATTTCCCTATTTTAATTTTTGTAACATTTGGGCCCAACACTATATGAAGTTTTACCCGTCTTCTTTAACCACTACAGCACAACACTTTAACCACTTAACCACAGCCGCACTAGAGTGCGGTTTGTTTTCGATTAACGTTTCGTTGAAATGTGTTTTCGTTGTTTGTATCAAATTAAATTGTTTACTTTTTCCTTATTATTAAAACGTATACGTTTTTTCTTCAATGTTTCCGTAATAGCACGTTAAATAAAATAAATAAAAACGCATCCACTTAAGTTCGAACGATGAAAATTAATACAGAAACCAAAAAATATGTACCTGAGTCAAAAAGTCAAGAACCTTTCGAAAATCAAAAAAAGGCCGTTGGACCAGGTCGAGAAAGTTTTAAGGGTTGTAAAAAGTAACAAATGGGAAAGTAAGCTCCAAGGTCGTGAGAAAAGGAAGACAGACCCTGATGGTGATTTCAATGAGTTATAATACCTCGAAGTAGTATGTCAGCAAGTAATAGATTATCTTGACTAAGTTAGAATTTGTGCGTTACAAAGTTGCATGTGCATATATATACGTATTTATACCAGCGGTTGGTTTCCGATATTAGGTGATTTTATTTGATCGTTGTCAGTAATTTAAATTGGGTAGAAAATTATAATTAGCCGATTGTTATTGAAAACAAATTCGATGTTTCTACTCACTCTCTTTCTTAAGATATGGCCACCACTTTTCTGGTGATCTTCAGCTCCTCATCCAACGATCGCTATAAATACGCTTGCTGACATGGTTTTGTTAGCTTCAGTTGTGGAATCGATTTGAACTTATGCAATTCTGATGACAATACAATAAGTACGGCAACTTTGGGCAGAAGTAACGATGGAGGAGAGAGGTGGTCACGGAAACTCCTCAACGGCTAACAATAAATCCATCAAGTTTGGGCTCGTATGATTTGTTTCGATGAGTTATTTGGATACATAGCGGAAAGGTCTGATGATAGAAGAGGGGAGTGGTCATGAGAACATCTCAATGATTGGCATTATATCGAGTGTAGCCTCATTTAATTTGTCTCGATGGGCCCTTAAATTACAAATGCGTGATTTTTAGTTTCCTTTTTAATATAAATTTTACCTTTCTATTAGAACAATATTTATTTCGTCCATTACGTCGATGTGTCTATTACCGGTTATTCAGAAGCAAAAGACAAAGAGTTCCTTTTCCGCTTTTCGTATATTTGTCGTTAGCTTTCTTTTAATCTCTCTTAAATATACTGTGATGATATACTCTTCTGAAAGCTCGAAGTATAGGTTAATAAAAATTAAGTCAATATCGGTCGGGGGATATGCGGCAAACAAACATATTTTTATCGTTATATGGCAGTGTGTGTGTATATATATATAAATATATATATATATATATATATATATATATATATATATATATATATATCGAAATTGTGACTATGCATACGTAACTACGTACACCTGGTTACAGTTGTTACTACAAAAAGGCATGGGACATTTTGTAAACTAAATATACCTGAAATGGCTATCGTGTCTTACGAAGGTGTAGCTTTCGTGTGCCATGTCACACACGATGCGGAGCGCCGTGTTCGCCTTCCGTCATCGCTGCTTATGCCGCCCAGGTGGGAAATAGGGTTATTGTGTATATAAAGGCATTTGTGTAACGAGTGTACACCTGTGTTACCCTTAAACAAATGCTTGTTCCGATATTTATCATATTAGTCAATATTTTCCTATGTATCAACATGGTAATTAGCACTGAGTACATGGCTATGTGGTTAGATTTTTTTTAATTAAAGACAGCAAACTTGTACCGGAAATGTGTCAAAAAATATAAAAGCTAACATTAAACATATTAGACCATAATATAATAAAAATTAGAAAACGACTAAAGACATCGTTTGTTTGTTTTTAAAGTAAATTATTAAATTGAAAATGTGTTACGACTAATCGTTGGACAATTATTGTGTTTTTTCGGTTATTTCAGGCAAGGCTTTTTATTTCTCGTTCACTCGCATGGGGTATCCTCCTGTTTGTCTAAATTTGGGATAAATATTTTTTGCGAATCGTGTGGAACATATTTGTAAAAATGTAATGAATTAAGTCGCACATTTTTATTATTTGCATCTTTCGTTAAATGTAAGTTTCCAAAGTCGTTTGCAAGGTGTCCCCATATCCATTTTTCTAACCTGAAAAATTTGAGACTATGGCTTTAAGCGAGCACTGTCACGGTAATTTGATACAAAATTGTTTCAAATTTATTTTCCAATGTTTTGCTATGTTTCTTCTTATAAAAAATAATATAAATCGTATGCAAGTAATATTATGAGTAAAACAATAATAAGTAGAGGAAAATTTAAAAAATGGAAATGAAAATGGTCTTTAGGTACAACAATTGGATTCGTGAAAAAAATTAGTGTCATAGAATCGAAATATAATGCCTAACATGCACGCGAAAAACGTTCAGTTTTTATTGTTCCGCAGCTAAACTAGGAATAGTTTGGTCGTGTTCGTCCGTCTGTAGGTCACAGCCGTTTTACTCGCAGACTATTAGTGTAATTTAGTATTAGTAAAGTTTAGTATAGGTAAATGGTATAAATGACAGTAGAACTAAAATTTGGCTTTGTTACACACATTTATGACGTCAATAAAGTAATGAATATAATAAAATATTCCAATAAAAATGTTTAATAGAGATATCCCTAAAAAAATATTTAGGGTATTTTTCGACATGTAAAGTGGGATGATTTTTTTGTATACCCCATTGTGGTGAGTAGTTCTTAAAAAAATATTAGGGGTATGTCATGACCATTATCGACAAAGTCATTTTCGTTAGTTCCGTGCCTTATCCCCTACCAGCTAAACCGCTATTTTCAAATATCTAAAAAGTATTCACAATAGCAAATATAATAAAATTAAAAGGAAGTTATAACAGGTGAGTAGACTTTACTAGTTTACGAGTAATAGTCGACCAATTTATGATATCAGTTGAGTTTGTAAAAAGTTCATAGAATCTCTATTCAAGTGACTTAAATCATCTGCAATAACATTGTATTTTAAATGGTATATTTATTATTCTGTGAAAGATATACTGGATAATATATAGCCTAATATTTATATAAATATAGGAAATAATATTATTTAAATATGCACCATATTTTAAGGCCTGTGAAAAATATAGTAGGTAATACATTTATATATTTACATGGTGAGAAATAATATCATTTAAATATGCATCATGTTTTGAGGCCTGTGCAAAATATAGTAGGTAATATATTTACATGGTGAGAAATAATATTATTTAAATATGCACCATGTTTTGAGGCTTGTGAGAAATATGACAGCTAATATATTTAGATATTTACATGGTAAGGAATAATATTATTTAAATATGCACCGTGTTTTGAGGCATGTTTAAGATATAGTAGGTAATATACTTACGTTGTGAAAAATTAATATTTTTAGACAGTTTAATAGAAATAATTTCATAGAACACTCGTATTGCGAGTAGTATTTCTACTCGCCAAGCTTTTCTTTAGTTTCATGCTTTTAGGTTATAAATTTACCTTAAGCTGGCTACCGTCCGTAAATATTTCGCTCTCAGGTAGTTCGATATTCAAATATGAATAATTTTGCTGCGTTACTTATTCTTGCTACCCACAACATAACACACACTTTACCTAAGGTAAAGCGAAATGTTGAACAACCATGACTAGTCGAACGCGTTACGAGGGGCACAATTATGGTACGAAATTACTTACAGTACGAAATTTTTTAATTCCTTCACATGCATTATGGCGGACGGGGAGCAGTTACAAATTCGTGCGAAAGGCTCATAAAGGTTTTTTTTATATGTTTGCACGGACCGCGGGCGCCGGGGCGCGTATTGACCGCCGCCGCTCCGTGTCGGCTGGCCAACATTTATACAGGCGCGCGCCAACTTGCGTCATCTTGAGAAAACATTACCTTATTTTACTTGCATGCTTAATTTATATATTTAAGAATCTAAACAGGAAGTAGAGTGGAAACGTTGAGTCGCGTTGCGGTTTCACCGAGTAGCTCGTGGATATTGAGGAATTTCCCTTATCAGCCAAGTAAAATGTACAAAAATTAAATGGAAATGTAAAACAAGCGAATATGGCCCTGGAAAATTTTAACTTATTATTTGGAAATAAAAAGAAGTTTTTACTATTCAACGCTAATATCGCTCGTGTAATAAACAAAACAAAAAGTGGTAAAACTAAAGGCTTTGTATTTTATTCGCTTTTGCAAAGGCCTAATATAGTAATACATACCTTGAACTTATTATTTCAACAAATTAGTTGGCCAAATTAAAATAGTACATAAATTTCCATAGTTGTATTCTTATGAACTTGAGAAATAATACGAGGAATCGGTTGTATATCGACCTGTTTCCTAGTTTCTTTATTTTCTTGTCACTTTAAAATCACTAAAAAAATAAAATTTTAGGTATATATTTAATGAAGTCTGGAAAAAAGGCTAAATATCTTGATGTGACATAAAAATATTAAAAAATACAAGAAAAGAGCTAACCATTTAAGGATAACGAAATGATCAAACAGTGTCTACATTTTGCCAGTGAAATCATAATGAAAATAAATTAATCTTTCAAAAAAACAATTATTTCTTTAGTTATTTAGTGTTTAAATAGGCAGATTTTCTGACAAGTGTAATTAATAAAGAGCCACGAGGTGTGCGGCAAGATATTGCGGCAATCATACAAACTAATAACAACCTGTTAAGTTCGAGTAGAACTCGCACTACGAGGGCTTCGTATACACTTAGGTATATATTCATAAACTTTTAGTGTTATATAGTGTTTCTATTATACTACTTGCAAACATTATGACCACTTTTCCCCACGTAAATATATCGTCTAGTATATTTTTCATGAGTGTAAGTATAACGTAAATATCTCAGAAACTAAGAATTTAAGAATCGTCGTCAAGTTTTCCGGAAACCTCATATAAATTGTGCTAACGATGTGTTCAGTACACATCGTCATATATATGCCGTACATATTTAGGTATTTAGAAACATTTACACACAGTCGTAAAATACGCTGAATAATTAAATAATAATTTTTCTCATCACGTAAATATATCAATATATTACCTAGTATAACTTTCACGGTCATAAAAGTACGCTAGATAATTAAATAATAATTTTTCTTATCACGTAAATATCTCAATATATTGCCTAGTATATCTTTCACAGTCATAAAATTACACTGGATAATCAAATAATAATTTTTCTCATCACGTATATATCTCAATATATTGCCTAGTATAACTTTCACAGTCATAAAGGTACGCTGGATAATTAAATAATAATTTTTCTTATCATGTAAATATCTCAATATATTGCCTAGTATATCTTTCACAGTCATAAAATTACACTGGATAATAAAATAATAATTTTTCTTATCACGTAAATATATCAATATATTGCCTAGTATATCTTTCACAGTCATAAAAGTACACTGGATAATCAAATAATAATTTTTCTCATCATGTAAATATCTCAACATAGTGTCACAGTCATAAAAGTACGCTGGATAATTAAATAATAATTTTTCTCAACATTAAATATCTCAACATGTCGCCTAGTATATCTTTCACAGTCGTAAAAGTACGCTGGATAAGTATACAATTATTTTTGTCATCAGGTAAATATCTCAACATATTGCTATAAAGATGTACTAGATATCTTTCACATACGTAATAGACATACATTTTAAAATACAATGTTATTTTTGCAGCTGTTTTAAGTCCAAGCGAAATGGATTTTGTATGAAATTTTTAAAAACCCGTTTACTTACATGTCATAAGTTGGCCGACTATTACTCGTAAACTAGTACTATGATAATTTTTCTTTTAATTTTATTATACTATACATACCACTATTGTGGATACTTTCAGATATTAAAATAGCGGTTCAGCTGATAAGAATTGGAGACAAGTAACTCTGACAAAAATTACCACTTTAAAACTTAACATTTCAGTACGAGAAAAGTATTCATCACATATCCTTAATATTTTTGAAAAACCTGTTCAACGATACTCTACACATTGGGATATGCGAAAAAACTCTCCACTTTACAACTGATTTTTTAAACATTTTTTTTAAATAAATTTTGGAGTCGTTATAAATATATATATATGCGTTATAATTATAAGCATGTCAAAATTTAATTATCTAGTATTATTAGTACATGAATAAAATAGCTATGACATAAAAATGAGCAGACAGACGGACATGGCGAAACAATAAGGATGCCTCGTTTCACCACGGAACACTAACAACGTGTGGTCTGGTGTGAAAAGAGCTGTTCACCATAAAATTTCCACGACAATAAAATTTTCCATCAAACAAATTAGATAGCTCAAAAGAATACTTCAGTTAAACAAAGTGTAAAGTTTAAAAATAAAAAAATTGACAAACAGAAAAATCATATCTGATGCTGGCACATCACTTGGCGTTGTATACCCGTGCATTTTGCCTTATTTGTCCGAAAACTTCCATGTGGGGATCATTTATTCGTTTATATTTGCCTTATTTGCACGAAAAAGACAAATACGCAAATACACAAATATGCGTATCCGCTCGCTTGCCGGTTTTTAAGTATTTGGACATAAATCAAAGGATGTAACTATGTCAAATATTGTCGTTTACAGGCCACACATGGCTAGCTCAGCAGTATAGGTGCGCAAAATGTATCAGCGAAAAGAAAAGAGTGATATATATCATTTGATTGGAAAGATATATATCACTCATTTATATCTTTAGGTCAGTAGCTCAGTACTCCGCGTTATTAACGAAATTATTTATTACGCGTACGTTGAACCATTGAACAATGGTCATACAACATGGTGATAAATAGTAATGACATTACGCACTATTGTTTGAAAATAAAAATAAATTCGACAAGACTATCGACTTGATTTTGCTTAATACTTTGCAGGTTTAGGATTTAGGACTGTCAACCTAGATTCAAATTATACATAAAATAATTTTAATGATAATTAAATAAATTGGAATAGATTGGCGTATTTATACAAATTTGAAATGAAACAAAACTGTTTGTTTACGCAAATATTTTGAGCGAATTAAAGTATACTTTATCTCTAACGTACTAAAGAATACTTTATAACAGCGTTTATATTCGATCGCGAGTAGCTACGTCGTCTACGTAGATCCAGTTGACTGAACAGTTCGATTGTTTTCTTTCTCTTCTATGTAACGTCAAAACATATACTCTTTTATCTATATCTTCACGACGCGAAGAGTAAGAGAAACGGTTGATTTGGTGAAACGAAAAAGACGTCGATCACTGCCGAGCTAGTGATACACTGATACATTTTGATTTCATGTGAGCGAGTGATAGACATGACGATAGTATATGAGCTATATCTTTTATATCTCTCAATCATAAGTTACATATCTCTACTCAACAGCACGCGTGATTGCGACCAGTACAGACGTGTCTGGAGGCAAGAGAAATATTGATATTTTTAAGTATTTAGTTCGATTTTGGTGAATTGTTAATATCCACCAGCGTCTCCTCTTCCATAGTCTTTTAACAACTTTGTATATACGCATTCGTAGTATATATTGATAACACTCATTCAGGAAATAATAACTTTACATTCGTCGCCTAGTGCCTTCACTGATTATGAAAAACAAACATAACATATTCGCTGTGTGAATAGCGTCTTTGTGATATAATTTTGTACGACTATTTGGTTTTGTACGACTATTTGGTCAAATATGCTACGCGAAGACGCAATGCCAAGTGAAGTGGCAGTCTTATAAGTTGATCACATGAATGACCTGTTCTTATAATGTGTTAAGACATGT
This sequence comes from Druceiella hillmani, assembly GCA_039881145.1. Lineage (NCBI taxonomy): Eukaryota > Metazoa > Arthropoda > Insecta > Lepidoptera > Hepialidae > Druceiella > Druceiella hillmani. The sequence continues at coordinate 483,060 of JAYKKI010000098.1, read as the reverse complement.
AATGGAGAATCTGGTTCTTCAGTTCATCTTTAGTCCTTTCAGAACTTAATAGTTAATATGATGTACAATCCATGAAATCCAATGCTCCGGATTGGAGGAACCGACACTACATTTCTATTGCGTTTAGGAATGACGGGTTTCACAGCCGTATAAAAAATTGGAAACGACATAATTCAGCTTGCGCTGACAGAAGTCAACTTGCGCTTCGTTTTGATTGGTATGTTTCATTCGAACTGTAGTCATGTTGTTTTAGTACGTTACGGAACCCGTCCTCGACTATCTCTGCCGGTGGACGGTAATGCTTATCGTCGTTATTTTAATCTTCGAAGTGTTCATTCAGTTTAGACTCACTCTTAAGTATTCTTTTTTGAAAGTGCAATGACAATAGGCATGTAAAGCATGCTTTGTTTAACGTAATTTCGTTAACGTATCTATCGTTTATAGTTTTTCACTTATTATAGATTTATTATATTTGAGTGATCAGTGGAGTGAGTGAGTGCAGTTACTTTTCATGCTTAATTAAATGTTACAAGTTTCAATGTTACAAGTTTTCAAAAAAATTTTTTTTTCATTACAGTCATGTTTGAATGACAGCAGCATGCGCAAGTGCCGCATCGTGAGAAGCTACGGTGCGTTCGGTGCAAATTGTTAATTTGCTGTAATACCTTGATTCGCTCGCGCTACAGTCCCAATGCATCGCTTTGTCTCTCTCGGTTAATTTTACATGTAGGCAATTTGTGATTGCAGCTGTGTATTTACATAAAGTAAGAGTGTACTGTGGCTTCCCTTTTTTGTTTTAATCTAAGTTTTTTTGTGAATTAAGCTTGGTACTCCGCTTTAGAAATGCGTGACCTACTTCCTATTTCAAAACTATTGTGTACCTTTCAAATTGTTGTTGCAAAATTTACATGGCCTTAAATTTGGCTTTCAAGAAATATTGGTTGCTAAAGAACTAGCAACCGATGTTTCTATTTTGTATTTTCTTTGGACTAGCAACCGATAGATTGAAACTATTGGACGTTGAAAACTAACTCGATAATGCAATAATTAGATTCTCAAACTAATAGTTGCGTCAGCAGTTGGAAAGAAAAAATAAGCTTTTGTTTATTCCCTAAAATAATTTTCCACTAATTGCTGGTAACAGACGAACACACTTTTGCATCTATAATATCATGTTGATGTTAAGAATTTAAAAAGTAATTATTTTTATTTATTATTCAAAAATCGACTTGCGAAGCAAAAAGGGCTGCGCGCCATCGAGCGTGCCTAATTGCAGACGCCGGCGACGAAACTGATAATCTCAATTACATTTTGAAAGGAATCCATTTTAAATGTCTTTTATGGCAAATATTAGGTTCTATTTCATTATTTTTATTTAATTTCAGCATAGAAATATCAACTTGGCTCTCGCTTCAGATGTTGTCGTTTGTTTCTAAGACCAATGTACGTACGTACTCGATCGCTCGAAAATTAGAATATTTCAAAATTTATTACAGTCTATCTAGTAACTTGATTATTAATAAGCTATTACTAACAACACCCGTGTTCTATAAATGTCGTATATCAATGTGTAAAATAAAAAAAAACAAATGAGCCGTCACGGGGCGCCTGGCAGATGTGAAACATCGTGTTCGTACAAGTAATATGCATAAAAGACAATATTATTACAGGAACTAAATATAGCATAATGAAAAAATAAAATATTACGAATTTCTTACAGAAAATGGTGGCTTTATTTAATAAACGTTTATTTACAATTAATACAAAAATAATAAAGCACAGGTTATGTGTACCGCAGTAAACAACAGCGTCGAACTGAGTGAGGAGGGGGTCGCGTAGTCGGTTGCGCATAGCCACACGTCGCCATACCGTACACTCTACTACATATAGACTATATATATACCTTAGTAGCCAACGATCCGGTTTATACCTGCGCCTATAAATGTTTCACATCAATAAAAAAATAAAAGAATTTTCTACGAATATTCTTTATATGTTAGTTGAGGTCATTATCTTTATCATTATTTTTACTTGGTCAAAACCATATATCAAGAGCGTATAGAACTCGTTCTACGGAAGTTCGATACACAGTTGGTCTTTATAAACATTTATTATTCCTGTTAAACCATTAATTGTTTTATTATTACGAACAGCTTACCTGTAATGTAATCGTTATGTGTTCGTATAAGTAAACAAATAAATTAATTAATTTAAAGGTACAAAATAATTCTATTAAACCATTTGCTAAATTTTACTGCCTGTATCTTTCAAAGGCGTATATAAGAAAAAATATACAATTTCACATAAAATTATGTGCTAGTGATTAAAGAGCACAAATAAACTGGCAATAATCCTCAGGATAAACCGGAGAGTCCGTGTTTCTCGGTGCGATCTACTGCCGTGATTTTGGTTTTGGATTTGTTTAGTTGGTGTACAAATTGCCGATGCGCTTCAACCTTTTCAATATATTTATCATCTCAAGACCGCTGTCTGCGGGAAGGGTAGTGTCAGCGTAATGGTGATTAGTGATCTTATTGTCACCAATGTTAATGCTTTCTTCTTAGACTCCACAGGTTTGCCCCAATGTGTGTCGTAAACGCCAAAAACGTTTGGAGAGAATAGGGGATGTAGAAATGGAATAGTATCTTGAAAACGTAACAGAAGTTTTTACGGCCTTAGATATCAATTCAAGTCCAAATTGATACCTGTTAGGAATAAGTTAGGCTTGTATAAAACTTTAATCAAGCTTATACTTCTGTATGGAAATGAATGCTGAACCCTCAATAAAGCAGAGGAAAAAAACTACTCATTTTGTAAAGAAAAAATTTGAGAAGGATTTTCGGACATTTTTTTTTTATTCAAGAGATGTGTAGAACTCTTTACAACTATGAAATTTACAGAAAATATGACAAATAGTGCGGAACCGATATTGCGAGAACCATAAAAGCATCACGTTTTAAGTGGCTTGGTCATCTTTACAGATATACTGATATTTTTCCTGCCAAAAAAGTGACTTTTTCGAAGATTGAACGGACTAGGCGAAAAGGACGACCGCCAAAATGTTGGCTAGATGACATTGAAAAGGACCTCCAACAAATGGGGTGGAGGGCCATCGCGTCAGAAAGGGTCAGGTGGAGAAGGATCAGCGAGTCAGCCTTGGTCTGCAGAGGGCTGTTGTGCTTTTGATGATGAGGATCGATGTTGCGATTTTGATGATGATGATGAGAACGGTATGAATACCGAATTCGGAAATATATCGTCATGTACATAACATTAAGCACTATGTAACAAAAAAGCTAAAACTAAACGGAAACTAGCTTCGAATTTTACTTTTACAAACTTCTCGATCTGCAGATATATAAGAATGTACGCACATAACTACTATTTTTTTCTTTACACAGCAAAAACCATGGCCTTTTAATGCGTATTTTTTTAAATTTTTTATCATAGTCTTACTTACTGATCATTAAAACCTATAGGCTACTTCTGGTCGACCTGCAAACTTGAAAGTCGGCATAATAACAGATCGTATAGCACAAGTAAAGGAGAGGGTCCAAAAATCTACAATCGAATTCTATGTGAAATTATACATTTTTAAAACATGCGCCTGCAGAAGATACAATATATAGATAATATCTGTTTATTTAAAACATTGGCTTACTCAACGATCATTTAAAGTAATAGGATATTTCCGTTCAGCATTCGTTCTACATTCCGTTCTACAATCTTGAAATATTTCATAATGGGAGATCTTATAGCACAAGGGTAAGTCCGAAAATTAATGATTTCTAATACAATGTGGAATTATATATTTTTTTGATATTTGAGCCTGTGCAAGGTATAGGTAATTAAACTTTGCGACATTCAATGTTTAGAAATGAACAAATGTGTATCGAACCTTCGTAGAAAGAGTTCTACATGTGCTTAGTAAGTTTTTTGATCTAGTAAACATAATGATAAAGATATCTTAAAGATACCGTAATTGACATGTAAAGAATATTCGTAGAAAATTTAGTTTTACATATTGATATACGACGTTTATAGAATGTGGATATTGTTAAGTTATGGATTATTAATGAGCAAGTTACTAGATGTACTGTAATAAATTTGGAAATATGCTTTTATTACGAGCGACTGCGTCCGTACACACCGCCGGACATGTGTACATATGTCTTATAAACAAACAATAAGACATGAAGCGAGATCCAAGTTTATATTTCGAAGCTGAAAACGAATAAAAATATGAAAGAGAACCTCATCTACGCGACAAAGAATATTTAAAATGTATTCCTTTCAAAATGTAATTGAGACTACCAGTATCGTCGGCGGCGTTTCCTCTTAAGCACGCCCGATATGGCGCGCAGCTCTTTTCGCGAGTACGGGCGTGCAGCTTATACGATATCTGGGAAGATGATTAATTATTTTTTTTTAAATATTTTGAAGTTGCTTCTTTTTGAATTTTAAAAATCTTCAAATTTGTTTTCATAGTAGGAGGAAATTCAGAAAACTTAATGATAACAAAATCGGGGGATACAGTTTGGCATAACAGCTACGTAACTGTCATCTACTTACAAAATTTAATTACGTCACTCGATAGGTAAAGAATCAAATAATTCGTTATATTGAGTAGGGACTGTGACGCATCGCGCGCGGCGGAGGGGTACCCATTTTGAAGTCGTTTCACCGTTTAATAAAAATTTTGACTCGGAGAAGTTACGACGCTCTCGTTAATATTTATCGACAGCTTCGTCAATATTTATCGTGTTCATTAGTGTGGAACGGTTATGATGAACGTGTTAAAGTCAAAAATTAAGAAAATTTAATACAATGTCGACCTATGCTCGTAAAAAAGCCAAATCAAAATATAGAAATCGTATACGGTTGAAAAAAGTTTGTCAAGAGGTTTGCTCTTGTGATATCCATAAAACACGACCGGGAATGTAACAAAATATTACCCGTTAACGTAAACGTATTTACGTAAAACACAAGGCGGTGTCCCCAACACAGCTATATCCCGATTTTTGGTGTTTTATGTTAAATACGCCTTGAGCATCCTGAATATACCGTGTTTGAAACTGACAAAAATCCACTTTCATGTAACGGTTTTGTCAGCTTCGTAAAGAATGAACCGGAAGATTTAAAATAATGTTTATAGTTTTCCAATAATTTTAGTTATAATTTAGATTTAATTTCGAGGTCGATTTTTTAATAATAAAATAAAAATAATTATATTTTCCAATTCTTACCAGCAATATTATATATCGATATTACAGGTGCAAACGTTTGTTTATTCCCAAATAACCCAGTAATTAAAATTTTAAAATTATTTTAATTAGCAAAAACTTTTTTCCAGTCGACGGTGCAATTATACGTTTAAGTATATCATTATTGGATTATCGAGTATGTTTTCAACGTCGAATAGTTTCAATAGCTTTCTTGTAATCAGTATTTTCTAAAACCCCAATTTTAAAACTATAAATAACAGATACGTGAACGGTAACGAACGAACGTAAATTTGAGTTATTAAAATGTGCGAAGTGTCATACAATAATTTAGTATGTCTCCGGCTTTATACGGGTAAATATGAGGAGTCATTTGTTTCACGTCTTTTTGTATTTTATCAAATAGTTTATAAATAAAAGTCACAATGTACAGAGTGGACGAGAGGTTCCTATAGATGTCGAATTACTTCTACAAGAATGCAAAAGTTGGTGCTAGCTTCTGCCAGAAAACGGATAATACCAACTTGAGAGAGGGGTACAAAAAGATGACACAATGATCCAGTAAGTTGTTTAAATTTACTGAAGTTGTGTTTGGTTCGTTGATAAAGATGTTGATTGGTTCGGCCCTAGCTAAACGGTAGGCAGAGAACTTTGTAATTTGCTTATTCTTCGGTTGAAGCTTCAATTTTCAATTTCCTTATGATTCGGTTCCAAAATGATAAGCCTATATTTCGTTTATCATTTAGGTTCCAAAATTATAAGATATGTAGGGCTTGAAAGATAATTTTAAAAAGGGGTCTTTTGAGATCAGTTCAAATGAATACTTCTAAGACTAAAATTAGGAACAACGTGACAAAAATATTACCATCCACCGGTACGGATAGTCGAGGAATACTGACACCTAGGGTATAAGATGACAACTGGGTATCGAGCAACAGACAGCTGAAGTAGAATGCCGCATCGTAAAAAGATCAGCCGGCCTTTGGAGCCACTAAACACTTATCGAAAGGCAAGCCGCTTAAAAACCAGTTGAATACTGTGCGACTCTTTTGACTTACGGAGTCGAAATCGTGATACTCAGTAAGAAGTTTATGAAGAAATTAAGGGTTGCGTAGGGAGGTATAGAAAGAGCGATGCTCTGTATAATATAACGCAGCCGGAAGCGGAAAAAGTGAATTTGAAACAAAATTGAAGGGATTGACGCGGCAGAGATAATTATGTGAAGAAAATAGACTCGGGCGTAATGGAAAATGGAACGAAAAATCCTACAACAGAGCAGGGGATAACCCGCTGAAAAGCTGAGTGGACGATCTTCAGTTACAGGTAGGCCGCGATTAGTCGCAGTGGTGCGCGCACAGTTTCGTCGTAATTTAAGCATGATGGTGATGGCTCAATTCTAAAATTGCACGGTGAGGCACATACTATAATGGTCACGATGGATGGTTAAGCAGGAATATTATGTTTTTGTATTAATTTTTAAACAAAAAGAGACGTATAGATACAATCAGAAATATAAACCTCTAAATAATGTTATTTGTTTTGATGATATAGCTTTTAGAGCTGTCAACGTCACGTCAACGGTACTAGCAAAGATATCATCAATCTTTCGTAATAGCTCACCTTAAGATGTTGTAATACAACGAAACCTAGGCCGTGGTAAAGAACTTAAAGAAAGTAGAAATAATGCTATATCACGTAGTTTCATATAATTGTTACTAATATAGGTTGTCAGCTTTCATTTCTAATGGTGTATAATCTTGAAAAAATTTGAATTATCGTTAAAATTAAGTATAACATTATACATTACTGAATTCCAGAGCCATACCTAGTTTGCACGCACGTACTGTATTTAGGAAATAACGTTTTGACAGTTACAATCTAAAAACTAAATTGTATTTAATTTAATAGTACAAGTAGGCTGTCGTAGATTGATTGAGGCGGTTGGACGCGCACGTAACGTGGAGTGGCTTTGCCGCCTACATGTGAAGGTCGATCGTTTAATGAAGGAATGCCTTAACGTACCGGACCCGACCTTCGTTTCGAATCAATCGATACCTTTATATTCTTCATAATTGTCAGTCGGCTCCGAAAGTGTACGCCTTTCGTTGATCAATAATGGCACAACGTGAAACTCAAAAAGAAATACGGTTCAACCGGTGAAGTCATAATCCGTGGCGACTTCCGCCCCCTGAAGTTTGTTTTGAATTAATTCCAATGACGCTAATAAAATATAAACTTTTTTCTCAAATTTACTTTAAATTGTTTCTTTTTATTGTGATTAATCATAAAGTATATATAACAGTATATTGCTTGGCGCAATAACAGATCGTTATAAAGAAATTGTTATTATAGCGAGTAATTGTGCTACAAAAGTGTAATTTTTATGAAAGCAAGTTAAATTCTTTTAAGTGGTGGTACACTTTGAAATACGTGATTTTTTTAGGATTTTATCTTTTTGTTTAATGGAATTTTATAATTTCCTATTACGTTTCATAAAAGTGTGTTCAAATTGTTAAGTTTCTTATAAAATGCTTGGTCGTTTAGAAGGAGCAGATATTAGAAGTGTATGTACATATACTATAACAAAAATGAGTCTATTTTTCATATATTAGTCTCTAGACTTGCATATGTGAATCTCCTTATCTAAAGTCAAACAGTTTTCAAATATTTGAAAGTGTTTCTGTATAAAATATAATTTTTAATATTCCGTGGCAAAGTTGCCAAAACGAAACATTATTCTTATCACTTCAGTGTGCGTCCGTCTGTCTGATTTTTTCGGAAATTAATTGACATAAAGTTTGAAATCTAGCTCAGAGATAAAGCATGGTGGCTGAATTATAGGTGTGAAGTATAAACAATTAAATTTCTATTCTGGAGGTTAATTTCAATAGGTAAATTGGCTAATAAAATTTTCATTCAAAGTTATCGTGTAAGATAACCGAAAACTGAAATTGTAAACAAATGAAAACTTATTGAAACACGATTTCAAAATGTATATGTTATATTTTTTTACGAACACGCTTAAATATTTTTTTGGAAAAAGGATTAAAAATTGCTATCCGCCACCTTATAATCAGAAGGAAACCTCAAAAAATTCATGAACATTGAAAATAATGTATAGACTGAACCAAAATGATCAAGATTGAATAATTCTGTTGACTACGCTGATAAACCAAAATGATCAGGATTAAACAATTTAATCGTTTATTTCCTTATAACTGCTAAATCATTGGTTTTCGGAAAAGAGTTTTTCGACAAAAATCTTTTTTTATCGTTTTTTATTTGATGTGGGTTTCAATAAAAAAGTTAAAATTTGTTTCGTTAAAATCGCAACTTTAACAGCGATTTTTCAGAAACGATTTGAAATGTTCATGCAGTACCTCAACATTTTCTACTTAGTTTAAAGCATAGAATCATCTGTATGTGTAATAGATACATTCGTTATTACATTCTTTATAGACATATCTATGCAAGTTAAATAAAATTTATATAATTAATATATGTATGTGTATATATATATATATATATATATATATATATATATATATATATGAGTGTGTGTGTTTGTGTGTGTGTATTATCTGTATCCGGGTAAATGTTACACTTGAGACATAGACATTTTTGATGGGGTGACACAACTACAGAAAATACCTTCATTTTCATTTCCGACTTACGACGACAGGAGAAAAGCGTGAATGGTGAGACTCTGTGAATATTTTTGTTTTTTTACCGCGATACGAGCAATTAAAATATGATTGTTTTCCTTTGTGCAGAGCTGAACTAATTTGCGATAGTATATAATAAATATAATGTTGGGTACTGGACAACCTATAAGTCGATATAGTATGACGTGAAACTTTCAAATATCAACTATGTAGACTAAATATGTTGTTTAAGAACGGTTATTCTTTTTGTGGTAAACTTATCATTAACGGTACTGACCTTTACGACGCACGGCACTAATGACGGCACTAACTTCAAAGGGTCGACCTCTTGGTATTCCAATTAGCACAGAACAAGTTTGTTCAATCGACAATGAGCAATCGATCGCACATAGAATACTAACTCGTGTTCGAATCATCAGAGCGAAAGGTTACAATGACTATGAACATACTTGTGGTCAATTATTAGTACATATATTTTTACTGGATGCTTTAATGGGGGGTGCGGTCGGGTGATATCGTGGGGAGACTCAGCCTTAGTCAGTAACGAGCCTACAAATTGTTTCAGTTTAGCTCAAACTGTTTAATTACCGTAGCGGTACGACAAGCACCGTAGCACAAGGCGGGTTTGGAGGAAACGCCATCGATGATAATTGACATAGGTGCACGACGGTAACGAGTGAAGTTAGCGGGAGGGTAAAAATAATTATCTCTTTCGCGCTCTATCATTATATTTGTATTCGCGTGAATAAGAGAAAAATGGACGCAAAAAGTATCACTTTCTCTGCCCACCGTAAAAATCGTTTTGACGTGTGAATTAAAGAGCGGTTCGTAGCTCTGAGGAAGGCAGCGAAGAATTGTTGGGTGGTTAAAGTGCTTATATGAATTTTATAGACGAGTTGTCGTTTATATAAAAATATTACTTTACGGAAATTTCAAGTTTAACCATTATAATGAATTAAATTAGTACATAAATATGTGATTTCATTGCATTCTAGCATCGGAACATCGTCAAAGTACTGTCACAAACTACTTTCTAGGATAAAAAATAGCCTCAAAAAACAAGCGACGAGTCTGAACTCAAAGTGGCAAAGAAAGACGCAATAACGGTGGCTACCTTTTTACTGCACGCGCGCCACTCATATGTACGTCTTTTGTCACTGAAATATCGACAAAATTCTCAAAAATGTTTGTTTGTCATTTTTCATCAAAATATCATCAAGTTGTACTTTCAATCATTTTCACAAGTTAAATATAGCTGTAAAGGTATTGTGAGTAAAAAAGCCACGCAGTTTTTGGCCGTTCTTGCGATAATTATAAAAAGAGAGAGTTTTTAAACTACTTTTCTCCTAAATAATATACACTAGGAATATAAACTATACAACTTGACACTTTCCGCTGGAAAATTTTGCATGGAACATTTTATATAAAGACATATAATAAAGGCTATATAGGACTGTTTTAACACCATAAAATCACTGAACAAAAACACTTTGCAAAACTTCTAAAAAAAATTAACTTTACGTACTCTTTGTATCAACTATTATAATTAGTTCTGCAATTAGGGTATTGATATTACATGACTTTTAGAATTTTTAACGTTGTAAACTTTAACTTTTGTCTTATGTTCCTTGCTTATTATGCTCAAATGTAACATATATGCATTTATTAAAAGGTGATTTATTAGGAAATCACTATTGTTATTAACATCGAATTACTAATGATAACTGAAGTTCCAGGAACTTTGCCGGTGCTAAGTATTGATTCATATTGAACTCTATTAATGCAAGCTTAATGTCATTGAAAATATAAATGAATTTGTGAAAGTTTACCTTTTTAAAAAGCAGTATATATGTACTTTTTTTTAAATTACAGTTTCTTTCAATTTATGAATTCATATAGCGGTCAAGGCTGCTTGTAGAGAAGCGAGCTTTTCGTGTCGAGTGGCAGATTTCAAAGTTTGAACAAACAAAGTTTCTGAACGCAATACATAAGAGAGGCGCGGGGGGGCGTCGTTAGAAGCGCAAGCGGTGCGGATGTTTTAGTAGCCATGGAACAGTGGAGTGGAGAGCACCGCGCTTTTGCCGTCGAGGCGTACATTTCGAGTGGATTTTCGCTGTCTGTAGCACGCCGTCGATTTAATAATCGTTACAGTATTCGTCGATTACGTGATGGACCATGGATCAACCTCATTCAGTAATGGGTAGCAAGGTTCAGAGCTACAGGATCAACATTAAATAGGCCCAGGCCAGGATCTACACCATTGGTAGCCACGGATGAAAATGTCGAGCGTGTTATGGTTTCTGTCGTTGAAAAATCCCCGTTTATCACTGCGTACACGTTCATCGATATTGGGAATTCCGAAATCAACTTTACAGGTAATAATGCGAAAAAAGCTCTAGTTCCATCCATATAAAATTCAAATTGTTCAAGATTTACACGATTCTGATTTTGAATTAAGAAAAACTTACGCCGAGGTGATGTTGTTGAGATTTCGTACTGCTACCCGGATAGGCAACATATTCTTTAGTGACGAAGCTTACTTTCACATTGGAGGATATGTGAATAAGCAGAACTTTCGTTACTGGGATGTCCACAACCCAAGACAAATGCATCAAGAGCCTTTATATAAGCCTAAAGTAACAGTCTGGTGTGCCATGTCTGTATCTGCAACCATAGGGCCTTATTTCTTTGAAAATCAACGTGGCCAAACTGTAAATTCGGAGAGATATGCGCAGATGTTAAATTACTTTTTCAGAGTAGAACTACAGAATAGTCCATCCTTCAATCAAAACACATGGTTCCAGCAGGACGGGGCCACAGCTCACACTGCTAATGTGTCCATGAATGCAGTGCGGCAGTTATTTCCAGAAAAAAACATATCCCGAAACGGTACCGTACCGTGGCCACCTAGGTCACCCGATTTAAGCCCATGTGACTTTTTCTCATGGGGATACTTAAAATCCGTTGTTTACAAAACAAATCCGAGCACTGTGACACAACTTAAAGAAAATACTCGAGTCGAAGTCAATAAGATACCCCAGTCGCTCTGCAAACGCGTTTTTGAAAACATGCGTGCTAGACTCGAAGAGTGTGTCAGACTCGATGGCCGCCATTTGGAAAACGTGGTTTTTCGTCGAAGTCGTCGTTAAGTCGTTGGTAAAATCAAAACTACATACAATGCGTTTTTTTTAATTGTAAGAAAGAGTTAAAAACAAAAAGTTTCAACAATAGGGGAAAGAGATCCTCACAAAGCGGAGGCCGAGAACAGAAGCCGAGCAGAAAAGGAAGTTTTTGTAGAATATTTTGCGTAACAATTAAGCTATTTAGTAAATCATTAGGAACATTAATAAGTTCTACCTTGATAGTTAATCAAATAATAGAAAAACTTGTTAAGTGCGAGTATAATTTACACTGTGAGGGTTCCGTATACACTTATTTCTGTATATATGAACGTTTTAACATAATTTAAATTGTTTACAAATTATGGTATTGTCTCTCATCATGTTAATATATAAATATATTGCCTAGTATGTCTTCCACAGATATAATAAATATACACTTTAAGTCATAAAGTTATTTTACCAGTTGAGTTAAATGTGGGACTTTTTACAGATACAATATATCATAAGTTAGTGGACTATTACTCGTAAACTAGTGGAGCCTATTTAGCTGTGATAATTTTAATTTTAATTTCAATATATATATATATATATATATATATATATATATATATATATATATATATATATATATATATATATATATATATATATATATATATATATATATATATATATATATATATATATATATATATATTCTACTATTGTGAATACTTTAATATATTAAAAAATAACGGTTTAGCTGGTACGCGGTGGGCATACTCTAATGGAAATGACCACTTTAAAGCCATTCAACTCAATGGTCTACATAATGGTATGCGCTAATAAAAAAATTATGTATGGGTGGTATCTTTAAACTATATATCTATTAAATATATATGTATGGGTGGTATCTTTAAACATTTCATTTCATAACCTTGTAAGTGTTATATATATGTATAACCATGCTAAATTCCCAAACCCAATTGCCAATTCACCAATAGTCTGCGAGTAAAACGGCTGTGACATACAGACGGACAAGGTGAAACTCTAAGAGTTTCTAGTTTAGCTGCGGGGCCCTAAAACGGTTCAACAAATCTGTCTGGAATTCCTATCTGTATAGTGTGTCGTCATATGTACATACGTATATACGTAAAGACCATGGAAGATGTCCCATGTCAAAAAAGATTATCTGAGTTAGAATTTTTTCGGTCGGTAAAGTATTTCATGTGCCCACACGGCGCGTTATGCAGTAATTTTCCATCAAAATATCACCAAGAGGTATTTTTTGATTACCCTACATGATGTATATTTTAGTCCAAAATATTGACAAAGGGAATATTTATAAAACATAATAACAGCTACCTTTTCGTACCATTATATTTATTTTATATTCGATAAGTTTGCGTAAATATTAGTCAAAGTTATCAAGTCAATTTATAGCTAAATGAATGAAACATTTGTTACAACATACACATAGGAATAAATAAGTGATGTCACACGATAAAAGAAATGCCTGACAAAGAATTATTTAATTGATAAACGGTGTAGATTTTGGGAAAAAATTATCGTTTTAATGTCTTGACAATCATTTTTTTTGTTTTCACCCTCTCTCCACGTAGTTTGCCGCAACTTTAGTTCCACCCTCCCTAGTGGGTGAAAAGTAGTTTTTACTTTTGTACTTAAAATGTATTTTTTGTTCTGTTACTGAGCGTATTACTACGTCGTCTTAGTTACTTCAAATCGTATTACATTAGGAGAGAACAAAGACGAATGAAATAAATGGATTTTATCTTTTTGTGTAACTTTTCTTTCTTAATCATGTCTTAAATTAAATAAAGTATAAAACTATGCAGCACAGACACGAACAACGTTTCCCTCTACGTAGGCCAGCGTAGCCTTTTGCGACCCTTCCCTTACCCTAAACAGGTCACTTGGTTTATAGAAGTCTCCTAGTAAAAACAATTATTATTATGTCGCGTATTAAAGTTGGCTTTGTCGTTTGTGCTACTAAAATTACACAAAAATCACAATTATCCGCAAGGTTCCAATACGTATGTGTACGTAACACATACGTATAAGGACCAGCAAAGGTAATAAGATAACGTTCTCCTTGTCACGTCTAACGTGGGCAAAACACCTTTGGATGTTCAAATAATATGTATATGAACATTTCAAATGTGCACCGGAAATTCGAGCAAGTTTCCGTACGCGTTTCTAAATGTAGCGTACAAGCTTCAAAGATGACGTTATCTATTAACATAACGAGTCGATCTTGATGTCTGATACGAGACCCGCTTTATCGGCGCCCCGTTCTTGACGGCGGAAAAGTTTGCCGGTCGCTGGGCCCCTTCGTAATTTTTACGCAACAAAGTTCCATTGTTATTTCTATCGTACACGCGCAATTGCTTTGTGTTGCTTGTAAATGAACGCGTAATTTATTATATGAATACGTATTACCTTTAATGCTATTATAGCTATTTTCAGTGATTGTTGATTTCTAAGAAGACCTGTATGAGGACGTTGAAAGAGCGAGACGTAATGAATCTACAGCTGCACTTACTGCTACCTACCGACGACACGTTGTTAAGCGCGGCAGACGACTTTAAATAATTACAAATAATTAAATTGCTCAGACAAAGCAAAACAATAGCCGGTACGCGGCAAACAATGACTGCAGCCCGCGCATCGCAACTCCTCGGTTCGTTCAGTGGAACCGTCGTCCCGCGTGGTACGTTCGACGGCAAAGTGGAAAGCCTGCAGCTCTTTTGCTACTCTTTTCTATATCCCACGACGGTCGACGGCGAACTGTGAGACGCGGCAGCGGCGGGGGCCGTTTCGTCGACTGCGGTGTGGGGCGCGGGGCCGGCCGTCTCCGTCGCAGCGTTCTGTCTCGGCTTTCATATATCGCTCTCTCTCTCGGTGTTATGTTGGTAGTGTATAAAAGTGCATGTTGCAGAAGCAAATTCATGCAGTACTTGCTATGTGGATTTCTGGTACATTTCATCGACTTCTATATCTCACATGTACTGACTTAGTACTCGCTTCAAACGCAACAGTATTAGTATTTATTCATGAAATGTGCAATTAGAAAAGTAGTAGTTTTTGCAGATAAAAAATAATGTTAAGAATATGGAAAATTCGCTGTAGATTTTGGTCAAATATGTAGAAATCTATACCAATTTGTAGTTCACTTATTTCACTGGTAAAGCTTGCCAGTGGATCGGCAACAACATTGGTTTCGAAGACCACGGTAAAGCTCTTGGCTTGTTTGATGTTTTGACACGCACCCTGAGCCGGGTCTATTGTTTTACGATATCTTTTCGTTTTCAATTAAACGATACTAGTTCAATAAAGTACATACTTCCCTAAATTAATCTTTTAATTGTTCAATGTATTGATTTAAGTATTATAATTTTTTTTTCCTAAAAATTTTTCAAATTATTGAGGACACTATAGTTTTGTTTGTATCCTGCCGATGCCAACAATAAGAATGTGGCACTCAAATGTTTATAAGGAGAAATAATCTAACGAAAAAAGGGATTTCATTTTCATTCAACATCATTTCGAGTAGTCCAGGCACATTCCTTTTAAACGTGTATAAGTATTATTATAGTCATTTAGTTTTAAGAAATTCCTTTATTAAATTAATCTGGGCAAATTATTTCATCTTTAGTGGCCAACTCTTTGCTCGTACTTTTTACCGGATTTTCTTGTTTTGAATTTCGCCATAATTTTCTAAATAAAAAAAAAGTTCTTTTTTTGGCAAGCAAGTTAAAGGTAAACACATTATAAAAAAAAAGTTTGGCCGATCTAATAACTGACATGAATTTCAGCGCTGTTTACACTTGAAGTGATTCGGTATCTAAAAGGTTCTGTAAAGTATAGTCGTTAGACTTGTCTTCACTATTTTTAAACTGTTATTGTCTACGCTGTTCTACGTGCGAACACATTGTTGTCTCACGACTTAGTTCGTATCGGGCTTATACGGGTGTCGTATCTACGCCCATTGCCGCAGTTGTTGCTATTAAGTAAAATGTCGAAGGGTAGAGATATATTTGAGGTCACTAGTGGTTATAAAGAAGACAATAATTAGGCTCTCATTTTTGTCGAATTGAATATGAAGACATTTAAGGACAAAATATAATTACTTACCATTATAATTTTTACCTCCTTCCTATTTCTCTTCTTTTCCTCGTTTTTCCTTAATTGGTTATCGAATTTTATTCTTAAATTATGACTTTTTACATTAATTTCTTGTTGTCTCACGGCTTAGTTCGTATCGGTCATTATATTGTAGGCATGGCGCCTCTTCCCGCAACTGTTGCTCTCATTAAGGAAAATGTTGACGGGTAGAAATATGTTTGAGATCTTAATTTTTTTGTTTTTCAGTGGTTACAAAGAAGGCAAGACTCAAGTGTTTATTTTTGTCGGTGGAATATGGAGATCTTCACTTGCCATTGTAATTTTTACCTTCTTCTTATTTACTCCTTTTTTTTCATTCTTTTTAATTGGTTGTCGAATTTCATTCTCAAATTTTGACTTTTCCATTAATTTTTCTGCTGCATCACTAAATTGTTTTGTTAAACTTTCCAATGCTGCCTGTTCTTGGTTTTTTAAATTTGTTTTTATTATATGTGTTTATATAATTTTTAGGTTTTTGTCCAGTTTTTTGAAAAACTATTTTATTTAATGCTATGGTATTCACATTTTTTATAAAAGTGTTGAAATATTGTAAATGTGTTCATAATGTATATCAAAGTGAGATTTTGCTGAAAGGATGTAGTTTTAATTAAAAAGGATATAATTTTGTATAACAAAACAAATTTCGCAACAAAATGCTGAGTCACATCATACGCTAAGTCGATAATGTGACGATAGATAAAACTAACAAACTATTATTGTAAATATTGCTGAAAACTTATCAATTAATAGCTCCCTCGTCTTTCTTCGACGAGACCCATATCTCAAAAACTACACAACGTGACTCATTAAAACTAATTTTCGTTGAAAGTATAAGTTCTACTATCTTAATTTTTTTCAGAATTTTACACACGTTAGTTGAAAATTTAGAGAAAGTGGGGGATATTTATTAAGCTTTCAGAAGCGCGTGTCTCACCAATTATTGACTTAACTATATAATTAAGACATATCTAACGATACCCCACTCGTTTATGTTCACTGGACTTTTTTCATCGCTCAGATACAAGTGTGGAGTGCCACCTCTGATATAATTTTTTTTTCATAATTCCACTATTTCATTGTATACCGGTTCATAGAAGATACCTACCATTCAAATGTTATCTATATAGTGCCAATAGTCACCGAGTAAAATGCCTGTGACAGACGGACAGACAGACCGACGGTTAGAGGGACAAGATGAAATTATAAAGGTTCCGTTTTTGCCGTTTTTGACGGAAGCCTAAAAATTAGAGAATATGTTACCTTAGTTAAATTAATAATCTTACAAATGAAATATTCCTTTATAACGTACTTCAGCGAAATATTTATATTGTTGTATGTTGTTCAACTTTGAGGAAAACCGTTTCCATTTCGTTTAAAAGTTGTTCACAGATCTTTTTGACAATAAATATCTACCAGCAATCAAATCGACTCTATAACTTGACACACGCGCGCTGATGTGTGCCTTCACATTTACAATCATTTGTGATATCGAAGGTAATATATGTGTCTCTTTTATTTAATTATATTATTGAAGACTTATAATAAATAATGCAATTTTTCGTTATATGAGGTACGGAACACGAGCCGGACTCGCGTGTGCCTGGTTAACAGGGTAAGGCTATCTATATCTGTAATGACACATAGAAGCAAAATTAATGTTAATGTACTTATAAATCGGATAAAGCACTTTTTTATTTTATATATGGCCGTAAACTGCCTGTTTTGTAGTTATGGTTTTTGATGATACATCGGGCCATTTTGAGTTTCCTATTTAGAGACCTGTTAAATACTAGAAAAAGTTGTTCAGCAGTATTTAGTGCAGAGTCCCAACGTCACGTCCGAGAGGGAGCTATCTGTAATTTTTGTGTAACGAGAACCAGATAATGTCCAAGAGTGCTATCAAGTACTGGGATGTGGGCTAAAGGCTGTATCTAGGCGAAATCTTAAGCGAAGGCTCATCAAGGCGAAAAACCCAGGAGAAAAACAACCTTAAATCAGATTTACATAATTTTTATTATTATAAAATAAATTAACTCCAATACAAAGTATACAAATAGGATGTAAAACAAATAAAACTATCTTAGACCTTCCCTTCCAATCATTACATTACATCTCAACAAAACGTCTTTATACGTTATAAATATATCAATTTCAAAATAATTTTTAAACTAAATAATTTTTTGATTCCAATAATCATTTTTGGTGTGTGAGTGGTGATGTGATTAAAAGTGGGAATTTTTTTATAAATTCCGAATTATAGAAGATTGTGAACATTAAGGGGCCAATTCCGGAAAAATCTCAAAATTTCGGGTATGTTGACAACTAAATCCGTTTCAAAATTATTGGCCACAATGTCATCGTTTCCGCA
This sequence comes from Druceiella hillmani, assembly GCA_039881145.1. Lineage (NCBI taxonomy): Eukaryota > Metazoa > Arthropoda > Insecta > Lepidoptera > Hepialidae > Druceiella > Druceiella hillmani. The sequence goes on along the minus strand of JAYKKI010000098.1, from coordinate 464,519 downwards.
AAAAATGTAGTATGTCAGTTGCGACGCTCCTTTATAGTTGCTTGTCTTATCTCGTTCGTCGGGTGAGGGAGAGGTGTATAGATGAATATACAAAACATATAAGCATATAGACATCACTAGTGGGTGAAATTAATGTGGATACATTAGCTGTTGCATGAGACTTCGCGGATGTGGAATGAGATATTGAGAAGAGTTTTACGAGTATATTCAATAAAACTATAACACGTTTTAAAATGAATCGGCACCATATAAAAAAATATTTTCTTCCCCTTCGAATATTGATCTTTTTCGATTTCTTTATCTTTTTCACTGTATTCAGAACATTAAGAAAAACAACCGTAAATAAATGACAGTAGCATAACTAAAGGCTTATTAATGTATTACTAGCTGGTAGCATCTAGCGCGATTCCAACCGACGCACGGAATGCATTTTCTATTCGAGTAATATAACCCGACCCGCTGGTTGCGATTGATGGATAAAACATGTGAATATATCTTTAATGTTTCTGGCATGAAAACAATTGAATATTTTGGTCTCGACCTTTTATGGAAAAAAGATCTGAAATATTGCTCTCGGTTGGTTGAAATAGGCCGCTGACGCCTGCCAATATAGAGAGTGTAGAGATTCCCCGTTTGGCCGTAACTAGATTCCGGATTTGGCATTAGTCCAAAATTTGTCTTTGTTTTGTCTTTTGTTACAGTGGGTGAAGGAAAAATAAATGAAAATGCTTCAAATGTATATTATACCAAAAGATCGTTAACTGAAGAAGAAATGCTACAAAACGAAATTACAATTCATAAAATATGACCTTGGCTACAATTTATGTAGCATAATTAAGTGAGCCTTTTAGCTAATTTTGATCTTTTCATAAGCACATATCATAACTGACTACCGTTAAGTATGATGATTATGACTCAAATATTCCGTCGATTGGAATAATGTGAATAACATTTCTTCTGAAAGTGTAACTCGGAAGTCAGAAATTAAAAGATTGACATAGTTGCTAAAGCATATATTTACTTTATTATGTGGTTTATCAAAAAAGGAAACATTTCCCAAAAAAAAGTGACTCTGTGTGCGACAGATCTTAGCAGGTACTGTTTTTATGTGACATATACTGAATAGCTGAAATGAACTGAATGTATATATATATATATATATATATATATATATATGCATGTATGTACTGAAATGGCGAGTGTGTGGGTTTAACTTCCGGTGATAAAGAGAGTTACAAATGTCACAGACTTGAGCGACGAAGTGTTGTTACTCGCAAGTACTTTTCTCTTTCAAATGTTACGTCATTATTTTTATTGCTTTAAGTAAAAAGGTAGGGTAGGGCGGGGCTAAAAGTCCGGGGTAAGAAGTCCCAACATAAATATCTCGGTATTGAACAACGCTAGAAACAAATGAATCACACGATTGAGTGCGGGGGAGGGGTAAGCTCGTTGCCGCAAGTCGTCAGTCCGCTCGGTATGCACATGCGAGTAACTATCGAATTTTTTTCGCGCCTAAAAGTAAAAAACTGTGTCTTTTAATTTCTTTTATAACATCGCTTCACATAAGAAGAAAAAAATAAGGTAAATATGTATTACATTCTTATTGTATTCATTCTTATTGTATTCTAATAAATTTTATCTATTGTTAACCGTTTTTATTTTATAAAATTGCGAATCACTCGACGTAGGTACTGGGCAAGAAGTACATTGAAGGGACTTCTTACCACGTAAGAGTCGAAGTTTACGTTTTGTCGCACTTACCTATAGATTTGTTAATTAATTAGTGTTTCATTTTTCTTTTCCAGAATGTGAAACTACGAAAGGAAGACTAGTAGAGGTACCACACCACTTCATATTATGAAATTAGCTGCAGATGAGGTGAACAGAGGAGAGAAAAAATTATGCCGAGCAGCAAAAGACTATAATATTTGCAGAAATGCTCTAAAAAGATTTATTACTCGTTATGAGAAAGACCCTAACAATGTACACTTTGGATATCATCGAACACGTCAAGTTTTTACTCAGGAACAGGAGAACAGTTTATGCAAATACTTGCGCAAGTGTTCCATGGAATAGAACCAAAAGAAGTGCGTCGCTTGGCATATGACTGTGCGATTAAGTACACAATTGCTGTACCCAATTCCTGGAAAGAAACTAAAATGGCGAGGAAAGATTGGATTATCCATCCATAAAAAATTATCCATCTGAAAACCTGAAGCCATGAGTCTCAGCAGAGCAACTTCATTCAACCGTGTCAACGTGCAAAACTATTTTGATAAATTGGCTGAAGTGATGGACAGATTTAAATTCCCAGCTTCATCAATCTGGAATGTAGATGAAACTGGTGTATCAACAGTGTTGAGACCAACAAAGATAGTTGCTGCAAAAGGCAAACGAAACGTTGGCTCTGTTACGTCTGGAGAAAGAGGCACTAACGTCACTCTTGTAGTAGCAGTCTCGGCTAGAGGTTCTCACATCCCCCCGAGGTTCATTTTTCCACGGAAAAATTATCAGGACCACTTTGTTCGTGATGGCCCACCAGATTGCATTGGAAAAGCTAATCCAAGCAGATAGATCACAGATGAAGAACTTTATTGCTTCGTACAGCATTTCATCCAACATATAATACCATCAAAAGACATTCCGATTCTTCTTCTACTGGACAACCACTCGTCACATTTGTGTGTGAAAACATTTGATTTGGCAAAGGAACATGGCGTAGTTATGTTATCTTTCCCACCTCATTGCTCATACAAATTACAACCCCTAGACGTTTCCGTATTTGGTCCGTTCAAAATTTATTTATCTGGAGCTCAAGATTCTTGGATGAGAAATAATCCGGGAAAAACCTTGTCAATATATAACATCCCATCATGTGTTCGCACTGCATTATCGATGGCTCTCTCACCAGTTAATATTGTCAAGCGGTTTCAGGCCTCAGGGATAACACCGTTCAATCGTGAAATATTCACAGATCAGATTATGCCCCGAGTAATGTTACTGACCGTCCCAGTGCTATTGATAACGCGGAAAATACGCCATCACTTATAAATGAGCTAGATGAAAATCAGCCATTACAAATAGATCAACCTAGAGCATTAACTCCTCAGCCTTCTACTTCTGAAGAAATATTTTCACCTGAAGTTGTTCGTCCTGTGCCTAAAGCCGGACCCCGTGTATCCTTAAGCACCAGAAAACGCCGCAAAGCTACCATCCTAACTGACACGCCTTAAAAAATGCCTAAGAGAAAGAACAAGAGAAGCGTAAAGTGAAAAAACTTAAATTAACCAAAGTAAATAAGCAGAAAATGACAGCAAAGAAGAAAATCCCTAAAGAGAAGACTGAAGAGGAAGTGGCATCTTCTTCTGAAGAAGAGTACATTTGTATAAAATGTTGCGAATCTTATTCAGTGAGCAAATCAGGCGAGAAGTGGATCCAATGATCATCGTGCAAATTCTGGGCACGCGAACGGTGTGTGGGCTCTAACTTAAAATTTAATTTTGTTTGCATTAATTGCAATAGCGATAATGATTAAATAAAACTAACTGCTACCCATTAGTAGCAGTTAGTTTTATTAAACAATTCATCAATTAAACAATTCATGTCTCCTTTCAGGGTTTAGTTCATTATTGTTTTTAGTTTATGTTTCTTTAAGTTCTATGATAATAATAAAACATATGGATATTACAATAATGAAATTTTATTAATCTTGAGATCGTAATTACCTCATTAATTAGCCATTTCAATGAATGGACTTTTACCCCGCGCCTCGGACTATTTACCCCGCTATAGGGGCAAGAAGTTCAGAATTCATTTTTTTCCCAAACCAAATAAATAATCGCACTTCTATGTGTTTGGTTGTTAAGCTGAATTGTGTGAAATTTCTTGCAATAATTTTGTTTGTAAGAAAATGCTCGATTTTATGAATTATAAGTTTTAGAGTGAACCCCTACTCTACCCTACTCTTCGATGTTGCTGTGCATTATTATTCATTTCATAACATATCGTCACTATACAATATTATACATTTTTAGTATTTTGTAGCAAAACTTCCAAAACGGGACAGTAAAAGACTCACTTCGGTGTCCGACTTTGCGTCCCTCTCTCGCAGGAGATTTTCTCGGAAACTATTTGACGTAAAAAGGAAATTTAGTACGGAGGTGAGTATGGTAGTTCAATTATAGAGGTGTAGTATGAAAAGTTCAGTTTAGATTTGGGAGGTAAATAGAGAAAATAATTCTTTTAAGGTTATGGAGAAGGGTGCCAAATGAAACTTATAAAAGTACGAATTGGGTAATATCCATAATGCACTATTTTTATCATTTTTGTTTAAAAATTTATAAAAAAAAACGCTTCAAAATTGCTGTTTCCCATACAAACTGAAACAAAGTTATTGGAATTGAAAAATTATAGCGCGTATAATTGTTATAAATAAATGTTTGTTTGTTTCCTTATAACTGCTGAGCTTTTGGTTTTAGAAAAAAAACTTTAAATTTATCACGATGAAACCTATAGGTTTTTCAAAATTTGTAAGCTGATTCATTCGAAATGTTCTCCACTAAGCTCCGTGCATACACGATGAGATACGGCTCGGTGCATAAGTGATATGATGCCGTCGACTACGACAGATGGACACTTTTAAGCAGATAGGTGGAGTGCATCACTATTAATATTTAAGTAGAGGACTGATGGCACCGAACTCTAATTGTTCGATAGTTTTAAATAGGATTTTATCACCGATTGCCTACCATTTTTAAGCTAGAAAAGCAATATGGTCCAAATATTTAAACAACACAATGCAATCTTAAGACCCATTTAAATTGTCCTTTAAAATAGCTTAACATTTATTTCTCTTTCAAAACTTTGTAAGATTTAATTTAACCGTGACCCTGGTGAAATAGTCTTTCTGAAGCCATTTTATTACACTTACACTTGCTTTGCTTAATTTTTTACGAAGAATCTCTTAAATAAACGAAAGTCCTCAATTTATCTTTCATAAATTCAGTGTTATTGCAAAATTACGTTATTCACACATATCCATATTTTCTTAAACTATCTTAGTTTGAGGGCAATTGAACAATATTCATTTGCAAAACGCCTCATTGTACATTATACTCAGATACTTTGATGGTTCACAACTGACAGATAACATTACAGGCTCAGAGTTGTCTTAGAAAAGGATAACAATTTCCTTATGTTTAAAGGTAAACTAAATTTTAATTTGTTAGGATTTACGAATTGCCAGGGAAATAATACGCACGAGGCAGGCTAAACAGATACTGTGAGTCTGATTCAAAGCAGGTGGTCAGAAAAATCAACTGATTTAAAACTCTTCAACCTATCTAGCCAAAGTGATGAGAATGACTAAAACGACCTTCCGTATAAAATTAAATAGAAATACGATTTTACGAAACTTGCAGACATCTAACTCAATTGGAGAATGAAAAATGAATGGAGTGAAATAGGGTAATTTAACAATGTATTTGGATATATGAATAAACGATTCGTATTAAAAATTAAAATACGGGTTCTGGATCATTGCGACCATTGGATCCATTCCTATTACATGCTGTAGAAACATGTGCATTTACTGCAAGAAAAAATCACAAACTTCAAGTAACTGAACACAACATGAAAAAGAAAAGGTAGAACATTAAACTGAAAGAGAAGAAAAATATAAAATGGATAAGGAAAAGAACGAAAATGGAAGATATAGGTGAGAAGATAATGAAAGCAAAGTGAAGATGGGCAGGTTACGCTTTCAGAATGGATAACGACAGAAAACAATCGAAAAGAAACCGTGAGGTCAAAAAAGAAAACAAGAAAGACCAATGACCAGACGGTATAAAGACAATCGGAAAATATCCGGAAGAAGACGGATGACCACAGCACAAAACAGAACAGAGAGATATGAAAAGAGAGGAATGTGGCATATATTTACAGGTGGACTGAATAAAGAAGAGAGAAATAATCAATTTTGTTAAGTTTATGTTAACGTGTCATTAAATCGAATAATTACTCACAATTAAATGAAACTACGTGATGTAGTATTATTTCTACTTTCTTTAGGTTCTTTACCACGACCTAGGTTTCGTTGTATTACAACATCTTCAGGTGGGATATTAGCAAAGATCTTTGCTAGTAGCCCACATGAAGATGTTGTAATACAACGAAACCTAGGTCGTGGTAAAGAAATTAAAGAAAGTAGAAATAATACTACATCACGTAGTTTCATTTAATTGTGAATAATGAACTTCTACAAAATTAACCCCAAATATATTCAATATTGGAATAATTATATCATTGGAGGTAGGTACGTGACACGTGGTCTGTACATTATGTGTGTGTTTTATCTACAGTCCACGCCTATCTTGGTTGTCGAGCTTCGCCAATTTAATCAATAATTATTTGATATACGTCCGAAGTTTACCTTGTACGCAATTAGTCGATCTACTAAAAGCCATTTGAAGCTACTGGGTCTCGAAATCTACTCATATGAGATTATTATATATATACATACACACACACACACACACACACACACACACACATATATATATATATATATATATATATATATACACACACATTTTGAATCAATTCGATTCGAAAATGTTGTAATTAATCATTATAATAAATTAAATTACGTTTGCGTCATTCATTTTTCGAACAAAAACAACTGCCAATGTAACAAAAACACAATTGAAGAGTTCAATAAAAGATAGCGTTATTCACTTCATCTTTTTAAATTTGGTGTTTTTTTCGAAAAATTTGATGAAAGTATTGATTAAATAATAAGCGAATTATGAGTTTTTAAATTTGCAAGAATAGAGATATTTTGTTTTCCCTTTTACTCATGCATAATACGAGTAATATCAGCAGTTTTAAAAAGGAGCCACAATTCAGTTTACCGTCTTCGAATGTTAAACTTAAACCTTATAAATTCGGTAAATTTTTAAGTTTTGTCAAAGTTGTTTTTACTCTTCTTCAACTCGTACCATGAAATTATGATTTATGGA